>CM057451.1:844870000-847370000 GCA_016271365.2 Neoceratodus forsteri | reverse complement strand
ACATGTCTCTGGCGGGGTGACGAGCGCACCTGGGAGACCACAGAACCTATGGGTTCTGGTCACCCCTGGGAGTCCTGTCACCACATAAACCTGCTGAAGCTCTGTGCAGTGCATCAGGCACCGACTGAATTCACCCCCTAGTCAGGGGCCAGGTAATGCTTGTCCAAATGAACAACACCATGACCATGTTCTACCTGAACAGGCAGGGTGGAACTCACTCCCTTCCCTTGAGTCAGGAGGCCCTGCATACCTGGACCCTCGTGTGCAGCCTGTCACAGAAGAGAAGAGTCAGCTGTCGGATGCTGTCAGCCAGGTAGGAGAGACGTCACATGAGTGGTCCCTGAATCAGGAGGTAATCAACCACCTGTTCTCACAGTGAGGCACTCATCTGGTGAACCTGTTTGCCACCTGGGAGAATGCCAAACTGAGGCTATTTTGTGCCCCCCTCCCCCCACAGTCTGGGGCACTGGTGGGGGATGCCTTCGTGAGGCTCTGGACCCTAGGCCTCATGTGTGGATTCCCTTCCTTCACCTTGATCAAAAAGGTAGTGGTCAAAGCCTGGAAGGACAAGGCGCGGATGATCCTGATAGCTCAAGACTTAGCCAAGGAAGTTCTGGTACCAGATCTCCTCATCCTCTGCAGCAGACCTCTGTGGTGACTGCCTTTTTGCCAGGATCTGTAGACCAGACCTCGGGGGATGGTCCTGTACCTGGACCAGCAGTCCCTGCATTCCCTGCATTTCACAGGCTGGTTCCTGAGCAGCTAGATTTCCAGGCCTTGGATCTCTTGAATGAGGTGCTCCACATTGTGAAGGCTTCCCAAAAAGAGTTGACTCATAGATGCTGTGCCTTTAAATTCAACTGATTTTCCGTCTGGTGTGAGGGCATGCCCTGTGGTTAGTATTCTGGATTACCTCTGGATCCTCTCTTAAATGGGACTGTGGGCAACGACCCTCAAGGTACACCTGGCAGCCATCTCTGCTTACTGTGTGCCCAACAGTCGATAGATTCAAAATGGAGCTAAAGACTTATTTATTTAGTTTAGCGTTTCCTAGCTACGGTTGATCTATTTATGTCTGTTTTAAAATTTTTATATTTATGTGTATGCTTTTTGTGTACAGCGCCTTGGTTATGAAAGGTGCTATAAAAATAAAGATGATTTGATTTGATTTGATTACTGGGTGTGGGCTGGTAAGCTGATGGTAGCCCAGGAGAACTTAAGCCTTCTGGAGCATGTACCTCCTTCTCCATGGGACCTACTGCTGGTGTTGGCTGTGCTCATGGGCAGTCCATTCAAGCCAGTGCACAGGTATGAGATGCCACACCTGTCTTGGATGACAGCCTTCCTGGTGGCCATCACGTCATCCAGAAGGATTGGGGAGCTCCAGGCAGTCTTAGTGGAGTCTCCTTCCCTGGTCTTCCACAGGGACAAAGTTGTCCTTTGCCCCAACCTGAAGTTCCTTGTGAAGGTTGTATCAGTGTTTCACCTTAACCAGGTGATTAACTTACCAGTATACTTATTAACTCATCTTTGGAGGCGATAACCAGCCCCATACCTTGGACATGCAGAGGTCTCTCTGTAATTATGTAGAGCGCAGGGCTGGAGTTCAGGGAGAGGCTCACCAGCTGTTTGTCACTTCCGCTAACATTGTGCCTGGCAGACCAGTAGCAAAGCAGATGATTGGCAGGTGGATCACATCCTCCATTGACCTATGCTATAAGCTGATTGGTAGGGAGCCTCCTGTAGGGTTTGCAGCTCAGTACACCAGACATGCTACTGCCTTGGTGGCTGCTTCTGGGGAAGTCCATATCCAGGAAATCTGCAGGTCTGATACCTAGAAGTCGGCACAAACTGTCATTTTCCTTCTGCATTGACCCTTGAGTCATGCTAGGAGGCTGGTTTTGGGACTCAGTCCTCCAGTTTCTGTTGCTCAAACAAGTGTATGCCTTGCCCCCTCCCCCCAACCCCGAGAACTGCTAGGAGTGTGCCGGAGTGTATATACTGAACCATATCCACACCTGTAGATAAATAGTATACTCATTTGTGGCCATAGTTTTAGGAGTGGTATATTGTTAACATCCACACAACCCACCTGCCTCCCCTGGCAAGTGGCACATGGATCCCTGCTTCCAACTTGCCAAGATCTGATGTCACAGGGTGGATTCAGGGGGATATACTGCACAGGTGGGTGGAGGAGCTTACGTTAAAGGTGTCTGGCAAATCAGACTCTTCCAGTGGAACTGCCAAAGTGTGGATATGAACCATATACCATTCCTAAATCTACAGTTACTGTATAACCTATTTTTCTGTGCCTTTCCTGTAATGTGTCCTGCCAACATTTGTATTGTAAAGTGCTTTGGGGTACAATGTGTGAAAGACTCTATTGAAACCCCAAATTAGTGTCTTGCATGCAGATGATTGGATTTTAGTGTGCATTAGGGTATAGTGTGTATGAAAAAATCTGTTCAAACCCCAAATTCTTTGTCTGTCCTTTAAAGCGGCATGGCCATTCCTGAACTGTAAAGTCCTTAGAGTGAGTGAGTGAGTGAGTGAGTGAGTGAGTGTGTGTGTGTGTGTGTGTGTGTGTGTGTGTGTGTGTATACATATACATGTATAGAAGATGCTTCTTAAACCCCTGTTTCTGCACCAGCCATGTAAACTGGCAGCCCAATGACTGGATTTTAAAGTGCTTTGGGATACAGTGTGTATCAAAAGTGTTATAGAAAACCCAAATTATGTGCTTTTCCTGTAAACTAGTGTGCCAGCGACTGGATTATAAAGTGCTTTGGGATGCAGCATGTAAGCAGCCCTGGGCCCTTGGGAGCACTAACTCCAGATGTCAGGGGCCGGCCTACATTTTTCTGAATTGAGGCCAGTAGGAGAAAAGCTGGGGTATCTATGACCAGTCGTCAACAGAAATTTTGTCGAATGACCGAACAGCGAAACCTTTATGTCGACCACTTTTGCGATCGGCATAAAGAATCCCACTGCCTACCATGTTTTAACCCCCCACTAATGTAATCAACTCTGTGTCAGAATTGATTAGGGGAGGGGGTGCAAGACCACCTGAAAACTGTGCCGGGGTCCAGCACCGACACTACAGCGACCTGGCGCTGTAGTCGCTGTAGTGTCGGTTGATGTTGAAGTTTCGACGTCGGGATGGTATATGCAAAGCCGGGCACACATACATGGGTATGCACAGAAGAAATCTGTTTAAACTTTATTCAGCGTTTGGCACCCAGATGAAAGGGATATACTATGTAATCCTGTAACTTGGTATGCTGATGCTCGATATACCGAGTACAAGCGCCCAAAATGCAAGGGCCCGAATCACTGACATGCCTGACATACAAATTTTGGGCATGTCGCTGAACAATCTGTAAAATGCTAGGGGCTTAGCCCCCACCCCATAACTAAATTATCTGACTCCAAAGGAGAGTGGACCCCGGAGTGAAAAGTAAAGTGTTGTAGAGGGTGTGGTGGTAATAAATACCGTGTGCCAGACTCAGAACTCTGGTCATGCGTAGTATGCTGGCCGAGCTACCAGTGGTATTCCCCTCCACACCACTGGGGCAGCTCGGGCAGCCACCCCATTCAGCCATCCTTTCTCGTGGATCACACGTGGTAAGACCGCAATCTGTCACATCTGCTACCTTACCCCGTCGGGAGGAGTAGCGTCGGGTGTACAGGCGTCGGGTTAGTGAATCTATGGGGCAGTGCTGAGTGGGATACTGTGTGTCAGGAGCCACAGTTTCTAGATCCCATAAGGATACCGATCGAAGTGGTAAATGATCTAAAATACCTTGGTGTCCAGCTTGGCCAAGAGTTAAGCTTCAGGACCCATGTTGTCTGCCTGTCGAAAGCTATCCACCAAAGGCTTGGGCAGATGTTCCATCTTAAGGCCAGTCTCACCCAGAAGGCATGACTAACCACTGCCAACAGTATTCTACTACCCCAGTTACTATACGGGGCCCATGTACTTCAGTTAGTAAGGGGAAGCAGAGCACAGCAGGGTTAAGGTGTTGCATAACAAGATTGTGTGGTCTGGTGGTGCTGAGGGACTTGAGGCACTGGATGCCGCACCTCACACCACACCGGCAACCCAGGTTCGGGAACCAGCCTGGGCCGCCGGGGCCAGCAGGGGAAGGAGAGGATTAAGCATCCGGAGAACAGCTCTCCTGTCCTGGGAGGGAGGGGGGTCAGCGCTTGGCACTTGACTGGCCTCTGGTGGAAGCCGGAGGCATGGCAAGCGTGGAGCAGACATCTGGGGATGGGAGTGGCAATGTCGGTGGTGATGCCTTGTCGTAGGGCATGTGACACTTCCACAGAAACGAACAGGGAAGAACACTCCGTGAGCTCCGGGTAGACTGAGCACTGAGGCAGACCCCTAATCGCTCCCGCCTGCTTGGTTCCGGGGTCCCTCGATGAGACTAGAATAGTTTGGGTTGTTCCACCCCACCTCGTCCCCGCCCCCGCCCAGGGGGAAGAACCACGGCTCCGTGGGGGGTTGACCATGGAGGTAGGTAGGTGGCTGGAGCAGGGGCAGTCCTTCATTGGTGCTCCCGGAAATGCAGAGCTTATAGGGAGTAGGAATGGATAAATAGTAATTTAAAAAAAAAGATTGGGTGGTCTGCTACTGGTATCTTCAGTAGGGAGCATCATTGTAGAGTTTTCTCCCTACTAAATTGGCCGTCCTATGAAAGTAGTGACTCAGAAGTTCTTTGGGTGCTGTCAGGAAATCCAGGAAATGCTGCACTAAGACTGGAAAAGCTTAAGAACACACAAAGGGTACCGTGTGCAAATCCCTAAATAGAAAATTCCAAAACTCAGTTGTAAGTGCAAATTGCAAGTACCGTTTATTTTTTAAGAGCCAAGGGCAGTAGCAGAACAAAATGGTGCTTCAAACCTAACTGATTGTTCCTCGGGGGAGGGGGGGAGCAGGGTACTGGTGGATCAGGCTGCCTTAAACTACATAATTGCAGGTGTGTTAAATGAATAAATTGTGCTGCTGACCCCCAGCACCTCCGTTGACCTCAGTCTGACGAAAATACACATTTTTTTACATTTCAGCAAATAGACTGTCCTGTACAATGCTTACATAAATGTACAAGTTGCCCCTAGTGTGATTATAGGTGAAAATGTATTATTTAAAAGCAATAACAAAGTGCAGTAAGCTAGATACGGAAGTACCAAAAATTAATCATCTATGTGGTAAAGTCCATATTCCTTTATACTTTCAATTTCATATTTTTCAGTCTTTATGTTAATCTTCCTTGAATACAAGGACTCCAAAGGCCTTGAGTACAAGGACTCCAAAGGTGGATGGCACATTCATAAGGTAGAAAAAGAAATGGGCAGACTGGATGGCCTTGTGGTCCTTATCTGCCATCAACTTCTATGTTTCTGTTTCTTAAGCTCATAGATTTCTTTGACTGGGTAACCAGAGTAGTGGACCAAGGGGGTGCAGTTGATGTCGCCTACCTTGACTTCAGCAAAGCTTTCAATACTGTTCCACATAGAAGATTGATTAATAAGCTGGGTAGGCTCGGAGTGGGTCAGAAGTTGGTCAACTGGGTGGCAGACTGGTTGGCGGGCAGAAAACAGAGAGCTGTGGTAAACAGTATAGAGTCAGATGAGATGCAAATCACAAGTGTAGTACCTCAGGGATCAGTCCTGGGGCCAGTCCTCTTCAGTATCTTTATCAGTGACATTGCAGATGGGCTGGAGGATAAGGTTTGCCTGTTTGCAGATGACACCAAGATCTGCAACAGAGTAGATGATCCAGATGGGGTCGGCAGAATGAGGTGAGATCTGGAAAAACTGGCAAAATGGTCTGAAAAGTGCCAACTGTGGTTTAACGTAAAGAAGTACAAGATCATGCACATAGGGAAGAGAAACCCTGAAGCTGCCTATAGGTTGGGAGGGGAGTTGCTGGCAATCACAAGGTAAGAAAGCGACTTGGGCAGTGTCATCACAGATGATCTGAAATCATCCAAGCAGACCACTAAAGCAGTAGATCAGGCTAGAGGGATGTTGGGGTGTATTAGTAGGGGTATCACAAGTCACAAGAGGGTGGTAATAATCCCTCTTTACAAGACAGTGGTTAGTCCCCATCTGGAGTAGTGCATACAGTACTGGAGGCTGCACCTGCACAAGGACATTAACAAAATGGAGGCAGTCCAGAAAAGGGCAACCAAAATGGTGCAGGGACTGCATCAGAAAACATATGAGGACAGATTAACGAAGCTCAATATGTATACCCTAGAGCAAAGGAGGGAGAGAGGTGATATGATCGAAACATTCAGACATCTTAAGGACATTAACAAGATGAAAGACTCCAACATGTTTCAATATAAGAAAAATAGCAGGACAAGAGGACACAGCATGAGATTAGAGGGAGGCCGATTAAGGGGTAATTTGAGGAAGTTCTTTTTTTACAGAAAGGGTGGTGGATGCATGGAATGGCTTACCTCAGGAAGTGATGGATATGAATACAGTGCAGGGCTTCTAACAGGCATTGGATAGGCATAAGGGAGCGATACAGATGAGTATGAATAAACAGGCCATTGACAGAGTAGAGGCTTAGGGAACATTCATAACGTCTAAAAAATGGGCAGACTAGATGGGCCTTGTGGTCCTTATCTGCCATCAACTTCTATGTTTCTGTGTTAAATCCTTAAAATTATTGCAGACCACAAAAATGAAGCAGAGGACTCACAGCAACCAAACATTTTTATCTCTTGCACTGTAGATTTGAAAAAGAAGAAAACAGAATAGAAAGGGGGAGAAAGAACACATTACTGGCAAGGCTTCTAGACAATTTATACGTCTATATTTGCTATACTTCTCATGATTACCACTATAGGTGTATTCTCTATACTTCTCATGTTACCACTGCAGGTATATTTTAGTCATCCCCCAGGAATGGATTAATGTCCCAGTCATCATTTAGTCCACTGGGAAAACAGGCTCCCAGTTTAAATACAAGTCTGCTCTCTAACTGCTGCAGTTTCTTTTTCTTGCTCCCTCCTCTTAGGGGAATGGGGATATGGTCAATCCCCATGAAGTGGAAAGTTTTTAAATCTGATGCATGAGCCTTCTGCCAGTGATAACCTATGGGTATGTTACTGTCAAAATTTTAAATTGAACATACATGTTGCTGTACACGCTTCCTCAGGGAGCATGTAGTCATTCCTACATACATGTTTGGACAGGGGCACCAGAAGGGCATACGTCACTTATGGAGTGCAGCATGTTATGAAATGATTTTGTTTGGTAATATATCTGATTGGTGGGACTAGTAAACCTAATACCATGGGATGAATATCTATAGATGTTGAATTATCCACATCTGTGGAAGTCGATGGGCGGATTTCCCAGTGTGCCTCCCTGTTTTTTATGTTGCTGGAGATGTCTGTGGGCAACCGAATCCTTAATGCTGGCACCCTTTCTATATACAGTGCAAGGGCCATTTTCACTGCCTCCCAGGTCAGCATCTGCTGCTAAACGCCAGTACCATTTAAATGCCCCTGAAATTTTCTGAGTTACTGAATTAAATTCAGTGACAAAATTAACACATTGTTCTGGACTGTGTTTGCAATTCCTTGGAATCAGGAGACTGGCTCTGTCTTGTTCTCGCATTACTACAGGCTTCACCTAGTACCATGTCATCATAACCCCTTGCTCAAAACCTCTCTGTCAAGTCTGATGCCCGTTTGTCAAAATTTCTATATCCGAACAGTTCCTGTGTATTCACAAGAAATGTCCATAGGGAATGCTGTTGATGAGGTGCTTAGGGTGACAACTGTCTGCCCTAAGCAAGGTATTTCCTTCCATGGGTTTGCAGTATTCCTCTTTGAGGATCTGGCCATTCAGTGAGCCTGTCAACATTAAATCCAAGAAGGAGATAGATTCCCTGCTGGTAGTTGCTGTAAATTTCAAATTTAGATAATTCTCATTCAGAAGTTTTACAAACTGCACTGCTTCTACTTCTGTCCCTTCCCATATGCGTAAGATGTCATCAATAAAGCACCCTCAATATTTGATTTTACTCAAATAAAGGTTGCTTCTGGGGTCATATATCATCACTTCCTCGCACCATGCCAAGAAAATGTTGCCATAAGATGGGGCCATTGCTGATCCCATAGCCGTTCCACATGTTTGTAAATAGAACCTTGAATTGAAACAGAAGTAGTTGGTAGTTAATATTAATTCCGGTGCCTCAAACACAAATTCTGAATCTAATGTGTTGTCTGTACCAAACTTTTCCTTATAAAATTTCACAGTATTCAGTCCCAGATGATGTTGGATGCTGGTGTATAGTGACATCACATCGATGGTAAGCTACACAAAACCAGCATCCCATTTCAAGTGCTTGAGGGCCTCCAGAACCGCCATAGAGTCCCTTAAATATGAAGGGGCAAACTGTACTATGTTTTGGAGAAAAGTATCCAAATAAACTGACAGGTTTTCTGTTACTGATCCAATTGAAGATACAGTTGGTCTGCCAGGTGGGTAGTGGAGGACCTTGTGCACCTTAGGAATGATATAAAATGGGGGGACTTTCTCAGAGCATTGATTCAAAAAGCCTACTGCTTCTTAGAAATAATACCATTCTTTAAAGATTTATTTAAGAATACTTCTAGTCTCAATTTAAGGGCAGTGGTGGGTTCACTGGGCAGTACATGGCAATTCTCCATGTAACCCCCCTACCAAGTTGGGAGCTTACTTGAGGGGCTCCCCCCTCAAGTCCTCCTTCCTCTTGAAGCTTCTGCTGCCAGCACTCAGTTTTCGCTCCCCTGACCCACTTTTGAACTGCAACCAGGGCTGGGGAGCAGATAACTTTGTTGCGGCACCTCTGAGCGCTCTATCCCGTGCGGCCGGTGAACCACTTGCATCCTCGCTCCCCCTCCCGATCCTGGACTGCTGCCAGGGCTGGGGAGCACACTGAACTGTTCTTGACATCTCAAAGTGCCCGAAGAGGAGTGACCAGTGAGCCGTTTGTGTGATTGCTTCCTCACCCCCTCAAACTGCCGCACAGCAGGACGGGGAGCACAGAAGAAAGGCTGCAAATGTTTTTGGTGCCTCAAGTGCCCACCAAGGATGCGGCAGAAGCACCACTTGTGGGAATCCTCTCCAAAGCCCCACTGGACAGCAAAGGGGACTGGGTTGAACTGAATAAAACAAAAATAAAACTTTAAAGAGGCTCCCCGACTCTGTTCTTGCCTTCAGTGGGTCGGGGAGTACTGGGGACAACATGGTGCCCAGGGACTACACATCCCATAATGCATTGTGGCAAAACTGCCATTTCCAGAGACTGCTCCTGCTGGGGAGCTCATAAAACGGAGCTTCTGACAGGGCTCTTGTCCCCCAAAAGTGCCCCCTGGCCCTAGCAACCACCAGAAGGGACCAGGAGGGTCCTAGCCATGCAGCCAGATGCTGCCAAGATTGTGTTTTTGTTTATAATGGGCTGAAATGAACAGTACCATCTGGGTGGTGGCATTTTGCCAAGGTCTGCTTGAAGACACTGTGGAATCCTGTTGGTAGCTGCAGTACATCCAGTCAGGATATGGAGCTAGAGACTAAGGTGGACCAATGAGGTGTCGAAATTCAAACAAAACATTCTGGGGTTGACAGTTTGATCCTGGCTCTTTTCTGTGAGAGTTTTGATGAAGAAATGACTGATTTTGACAGCTCCTGCTGGTGTCATAGCCAAGAGACATTTAGTTTGTGCCAAATCAAACTGAGGACTTCAGATTTTATTGCCAATAGTCTGGTAAATCCCAGAGACAAGGGGATTTACCTCAGCCTGCCTGAACTGATGAGATTTGGTAATCCAGATATCAGTGACTGCTGAAAGAAGTAGTTTATCTGAGCTTGGGCGAGGTAACAGAATCCACTGCGCCACTGTCCTGACACAAGAGACTGTGATTCCTGCTAGTGGACCTAAATTCAGAGGTCCTGCCTGCCTGTTCAACTGCTGGTCCACCTGCAAGGTGGGTGAAGACAAGTCCTCTGTGGGGTGAAGATGACGACCTGCCTACTGCCAAGGTGAGTGAAGACAAGTCTCTCTGTGGGGTGAAGACGAAGGCCTGCCTACTGCCAAGGTGAGTGAAGACAAGTCCCTCTGTGGGGTGAAGACACGGCCTGCCTACTGCCAAGGTGGGTGAAGACAAGTCCCTTGGTGAGGTGAAGACAACGGCCTGCTTACTGCCAAAGGCGGGTGAAGACAAGTCCCTCTATGGGTTGAAGATGATGGCCTGCCTACCTTTCGAGGTGGGTGAAGACAAGTCCCTCTGAGGGGTGAAGAGGATTGTCATCTGCATCCATGCCAGTTCTACCTGTTCTTCCAAACTGCCTGCAAGAGGAGACGTCTGCCAACTCCTGCATCTGCTGTTTACCAAAAGGTCATGAGTACTGGGTTTTACCCAAACAAATACTTTTCTAACTGTTCAGCTAGCTAGCTAGTTAACTTTTCATCTGGGCTTCCTGTGCAATTTTCGGTATGCTTACAGCAACTGTTATAGCCAGGATAAACTGTATTACTACACCCCCGGTGTAGTTTGTACTTCGCATCTGCAGCATCCAACTGTTGCAACAGTGCTGCACTCAGTGTCTTCTAGTCACAGGCCTGCAACTCCTTAGTGTGCACACAAGGTATTTGGGAGCACCCACAGGGACTGCGGGGTTAACTGGTGCACCAGTGGAGGAGAGGGGCTGGGACAGGGAATACTGGGTTGTAATGTACTGTGGTATCTGATTATTCTGCCTGGTTACAGTATTTATTATAAGCTTGTAGTTGAATGTTTTACTACACTTTGCATCCCTTGTTCCTTAGCTCATTATCCAGACCCAAAATAACCCCTTTTGGTTATTTTTCTACAAATTGCATTATTGTGTAGTGTAATATTTGCTTGCTTAGCATGATAAGTAGGAAGGAGGCTGTATTTAATTTTCCTGTGGGGAAGCATCCCGGCAGGATGCTGCTATAATGAACCCCGTAGGTGGAGGCACTGCACTACTTGCCAAACCAATTCTAACCACGAACCCAGGCGCCAGCCTATATCCCCAGGCAGCCCCACTTACGAGTGGGTGTGCAGGTAGAAGGGTAGGGGTGGTAACATCCACATTGTTTCATTGGTTCATAACTTCTTGTTCATAAAAGTGCCTGTCCATGACTACCACCTTTCCCCCGTTATCCGCTGGTTTAATGATGATTTTGTGCATGTTACTTAGTTCATCCAATGCTGATCTCTCCTTCACTATCAGATTGTGTAACGTGATTTATGCTTATTTAGAATGTCATCAACTTCTTTCAATACCAGTGCTTCAAAGGTTATAATTGCTGGAGACTGTGCTCTGTTGGGACAAAAAGTTGACCTTGGGTGAAAGATTCTTCTTTTCTGCATAAAACTCTGGCCTTGGTAGTTATCATGATCAAATTCTTCCAACAATTCAGGTGCTGGCTCGTGATCCCAATCTGGCAGCAAAGCAGATGTTGTATCCACAGGGGTGGGTTGGGGGATGAGTGGATCATTTTCCATGTCTAGTAGGAGTATTATACCAGGCTCTCACAAAATAAATGGCACTTGCAATTTGCACTTACAAATGAGTTTTGGAATTTTCTGTTCAGGGGTTTGCACACTACCCTTTGCATCTCCTTTGAAAGTAGGCTGGCAATCCCCTCTCTGTACCTTATCTGCAAGTTAATGTTTGGTACCTGCCCCCCACCCCACCCCAAAGCCTACAGAAGCATAAGCCACAGCTCAGAACTCTTCACTGCTTATCCAGCTCACTCCTGGGTGTTCCAAACTCAAAAGCAGGCAGCTGATCCTTCGCCTCAAAAATATAGAACAACCTCCCTCCAGAAATCTAGGACTATGGTACTTTAACTGGTTTCAAGAATAGTGTTAACTCATTGTACCTTGGGGGGCCATTTTGTATCAGATTAAGCAGTGGATGGTTCAGACTTCAAACAGAGCTATTGGTTACTATGAGTAAGACCCTCAGCCTGAGAATGAGTCACTGTAATTGCTACTGGTGCAAAGAGTTTGGCTCGTATTTGACTGTTCTGTCTGAGTTGTCTTCCTAACCCTTTCCCACTAAGCTTGTGAATTGTGCTAGGTTTATGATGTAACAAATGGATCTTGTGTAAATGCTTATGCATTTGCTCCCATCTCGTTACTTACTGTATTACGGTTTGTATATTTGTTGTGTTGCAACACTGATGTGTGCAGTATAGCTATTATTATCCATATGCTTAGTTTCCCTGTTAACTAATTCTGAGTCGCCCTGCAGGGGTAGAATTTAAGAATAAAAAGGGGTATTCTAGGCGGAATACCAGATGCAGAATTTTGGTAACCCGCCTGGAAATCTGGTATTCTACTTAATTTCAATGGATTTAATGTTTTTTAAGCTAGAATACCTGAAATACTTCCAATAGGTTCTAGGTTGTTGGCTTCCTATACATGTGTGACTGAACAACAGGTGATTCTGTTTTTTTCTTGTATTCTGGCAGATCTCCCTTTTCCCATTTCTTACAGACTGTGCAGCACCATTCTCCAAGCTGCTGACCGGAAGTGACAAATTGGGGGGAAGCTGCAGCTCCGCTTATATTAAGATGTCCATTTGTGCAGCAACACTGTACTTGAGGGGCTTGGCTTATGCTGGACTCTAAGTATGGTGCTCTAAAACACCTTGTGGTGATGTGCAAAAATATTTAAATGCTGAAGTTGCATTCCAAAGGGAAAATCACATTCTCTCTCCCCCCCCCCCCATGGATTCATGGAGTCCGAGCAAAATGCCAGCTCAGCACAAGCAAGCACAGTATGCACTGCAGCCACCTCCGGTTCCAGCCATTATACTATACGTGTTGGCTACCATTATAGCAAAAAACTGGTCATCTAGTAATGCACTTTCCATGGAGAAGTGTAAAAATAAATGTCACAAAGGCACATTATCCCTCTATGCAGCAGCACTTGTACTGACCGAAACAATAAAGTAGCACTGGCTTTGCTGCTTTTCAATCCAAGCAAGCAATCTGTGGAAAACAAAAGCTGGCTACCCACCCAATTCCGTTTCTTACATATTTTTAATATGTCAGCTGTAAAAACAATATGTTCATACCATGCGCTTTACCATCGGGTGACCCCGAAGCAGGATGTCAGGTGAGCGGGTTGTGGAGCTGTCTGCAGTCCAATATCTCAGCTCCCCTCTCCGCCCTGTGATCATGCTCCAAACCAAGACAGGACTGGTGTGGTCCAGTGGCTGATGCGAGAACAGCTGACGGCAAGCAGACTGATGGGTGACTGGGCCACAGAGCCGGCTGCAATAAATTATCCCTAACCTCCCCCCTCAGCGCCGTGACCAGGCCTCCCAACTGAGATGGGACTGGTGTGCTCAAGTGACCGATACGAGATGAGCCGAGCAGGTCGTAGAGGCGGCCTTGTAATGAGGGGTGGGTCGTGGAGCTGAAACCGGGATATGAACAGACAAAACAGGACAGCAAATGGTGTAAAAACAAAACAAACAAACAAAAAAAAGATTACCAGGCAGGTTTTGGGGAAGGTGTACTTAGCAGTTAGCGGCAGATTGCTGTCTGGTGCGGGATCAGCTTTTGTCAGCAAGTCCTTGTGCAGTGCTGTGCTGTCAGACTACTAACCTATTCCCCCAAACCAATTAAGTTGAAGAGTGGTTGTGGTGCCTGTAATTTTTTTTTTTTGTACCATCTGCTGTCCTGCCCCGCCTAGTCACCCTCTGATCTCAGCTACACGGCCCATCGTGATCACAACACCTGCTCGCCCATCAACTGATCCTGCATCTGCTACTTGACCATGCTGGTCCTGCCTCTGCCAAGAAACCCGACCACAGGGCCGAGAGGGGAGGTCAGGGACACCCAGTTCAGTCACCTCCACAACCTGCTCACCCATCAGTCCGCTTGCAGTCAGCTGGGCTCTTTGTATTGCAGCCAGCTCCACGATCTTGTCACAATTCAGAACACAGTCACAAGCCTGAGAGGGGAATTAAAATACTGCACTAAAAGTCATAGTTAAATATAAGCACTGCCACCAAAAACTAACTCCAGGGGCAGTCGCACCAAATGATACCTGTTAGAAGGCAATCTCCCCTTAAAAAAATACTGCACCTCTATTTTTCCCTTCAGATGCTTATTTATTTATTTATTTATTGTGAGCTAAGATTCATACCTTTGAGCAACAGCTATTTAAATAGGTTCTGTGTTAAGACAAGTACAGTGCAAATAGAACATTACAAATACAGTGCATACAGGCAAGTCATTGTTACAGGTAAATTAAACAAGTAGTTTCCAGAAAATAAAAATACAGGGATAACAAATGGTACATAGCAGTCATCAGACGGGTAAAGGAACACCCTTGTCAGGTATCACTGAGCGACAGTTGGAGGGGTGCTGGAAGAGGCAGAGGATGAAGGGAACCAGTCTGGCTGATCTTACCAAGGTGGTAGAAGGGGGTTGCAGGTAGTGAGGGAGGAGGAGGAGGAGGAGGGGTGAGAGGGAAGAATAGGAGGTAGAGGGTAGAACGGCAGGAGTAGTTAAGTGCTAGAAGTGGCCTATAAGGTCAGGTGATGGCAGGGGGTGCAGGCTAAGTGTAGGTTGACTTTGAGCCACAGAGGCTTAGTGGTAGCAGTCACAGGTAGCGATTGTAAGAAGTTGATATTGTAGTTTGAGCTTGAAGGGGCCTGTTGCGGTGGTAGAACTCATTTCGGGCTGGAGTGAGTTCATCCAAAGTGGAGCTCAATGGACAAAGGCACATTGTGCTAGGGCCGTGCGGCACCTAGGGACATGTGGCCCGATCCCTTTCTCAGTCAGTTCTGCCTTCGCCAGCACTTGAAGACCTGCCCCTGAAAATAATGTGCCAGCCAGCTAAGTTGCTCTGTGGGGAGGGGGATGTCTGCTGGTTGGCCAACCAGAACAGCGCTAGGCTTTAAAAAAAACAGCAAAATCCCACCATCTCAAATTCACACAGTATGAAGCTCACATAGCTGTATTCAGAGAGCCAGAAGTGCCAAAATTTACTCATTTTACATTGCGAATAGTGCCACCATATGGTCGGGAGCTGGCACTGCATGCATGTGACAGAAAAAAAAATCTGATATTTGATACGGAGCACCAGGACTCGAATTTTGGTATTCCAGTATGAAATTTGGTACCCAAAATGTACCAGAATACCGCTTAATTCGAGCCCTGCCCTGTAAAAGGGACTTTTACTCTCGGTTGGCCATCCTGGTTAACAAAATTCAATAAATTAAACAGGTTAACATATTTAATAACTAACAGTGTTGAAGAGGTTTTGTGAAAGTAGTTCTTCCACTTGATGTGTTAACTGTTGGTTCTAGCCAATGTTTTCTATCTCTTGAAAAAAAAAAAAGTGTCCTAATGTGGGTTCTGTAGTTTTGTTTGTTTGGCACTGTGTACGGTAACAAAGGATTGAGCATGCGGGCAGCAGCGAGGGACCAGTACTACAATTTGAAAGACATTTTCGGTACAGAGCTGCTCTCAGAACAGATATTAAGCACATGACAAATGTATGCCAAACGTAGAATGTGGCCGGTTGTGAGGGATGCAGTGTGCAAGTGAGGCAGCTAGTGTGCAGGTAGCAAGGGAGGAAGTGTGTGGGCAGCAGCAACAGATCTGTACTTGAATCATCTATGAGATACCGTACAGTTACTAGTCTTACAAACTATACTTGTAAGCCACTGTGTGCGAGGCCTGTGACCTGGGTTCAGGGACAAGCTCTTGTTGGACCATCTGGATCTGTTGTGCCTGCTGCTGGTCTCTCTGAGCCTGCTGTTGCACTTGCTGAGCAAGTGTGTCTGAGTCTGTTGTGCTTGCTGTTCTGCCAGCCATTTTGGTAGTTTGTTTGAGTCCATCTTTTCCCTATTTAGACAAAGGTGAATTCTATCCCATTGGCTGGGTTGCAGGCTTGTGAAGCAGTTTACGGGTGAAAGGAGCGTGACAGACGTTCACTCCGTCACAACATACAATACAGATTCAGAACAAAAAGTATACTTGCATGCCTATGGGGAACAACAGTGACGGTCATTTAATGCAGGAACTAAGAAACTATTTTGAGTTGTTGGTGTTTTAATACTGATGGAGCTGTGATTGATCCCTTTCAATATTGTTGGTAAGCTGTAGTTTTACAAATATGCATGGGTGTGATGATCTGCGATGAGGCTGAGGACTAGGATGGCTGAGCGTTGAGCTATATTAATGTATGGTCATGTGACCTGTTCAGACCAAATGGTATCCCTCATTTTACTTACCCATTTTATGAGAGAGCAAAAGGGGAAAACACAAGGCACAGCACAGTAGTACATTTAACATCACATAACATGCAAGTATACAGTGTAAAATCAAATAACAAATAAGCATGCTGTTATAGTATAGAAACCCAACATTTTTAACTACCACTCTTGAACAAAGTCAGGAAAGGCTTGATACAGCAGACATTTCTTAAGCCTTGATTTAAACAGACCAACGGAGGAAGCCAGGTGGATGTGTGACAATCTGTTCCATAGGATGCGGGCTATAACTGTGAATATTCGATTCCCCAGCAGACTTCCAGCATGTGGGAGGCACCTACGGGGTCTTCTGTCCTCTGGACCTAATTGCTCCCCTAGGGATGTAGGAAGTCAGGAACTCGTGGAATTCCCAAATCAGTCAGGACCTTGAATATGAGTGGAAGACCGCAGTCATCAACTTGCCAACGAACTGGTTGATCTAAAGAATGGGGAGGTGAAGTGAATTGTCCAGGGTCACTTAGTGGACTGATGGCCATGGTGGGATTTGATATGGGATCTTGTGGCTTCCAGTTTTGTGCTTACGTAATAAGGGATGAAGGCCTTTCCTAGATGATAATGAAATGACAGAGGACTTCATGCCTCATGCCCTAAACCTGTAGTAGGTCTTTATTTATTTATTTAAAAGTTTGAGAACCAGGAAAGGCACACTGAGCTGAGGCTCATTTCCAAGTGCAACCTGAGGGAAGGGGGAGAGGGATTAATCATACAGGCAGGTACAATCATCAGTGGAGCAATTAATTGCCATATATAAGTGCAGTATACAATTGGGAACAATACAGAGCAGCAGTAATTCAGGAAATGTAAACTGAGAGGCATACAGTAATATTTGAGGGTACAAAACCGAGATAAGGCTGCGGCGAGAAAGAGGAATTGGGTGGGGTATGTGTGACAGGAACAGGGAGGATAGAGCCTGAGTAGATGTTTTGATTGGTGGAGAGAGGGGGAAAAGTTGAAGAGGATAGTGGGAGACAGGTCAGGTTGGGTGAAATATTGCTCACATATGAGGGGTAACAGAGTATGGATCAGGGGGCCCCAGTTGTATGAGCCTATGGACAGAGGGGTGGGAAAGATGTGGCAAGAAAGAGAAATGAGGAGTTGGGGAGGGGTGAGACAAGGAGGAGGAGATAGCCTAAGTAGATGTTTTAGAGAGGAGAGAGAGAGGGGGAAAGACAAAGAGGATAGGGGGAGCAGGTTCCCCAGGGAGCCGGTAGGAGAAGGCAGCTTGGCCAGAGCATGGGGGAGGTGATGTAAGGAGAAGGTGTGGTGGTTTCTGGAGTGTAGAAAATAGGTGGAGGGGGAAAAGGAGTGGAGGGAAGAGAGTCAAACCAGTATTTGAAAGAGGTGCAGTGGTACTGGCTGACAAAGAGGTGGGGGTGGGGATTAATATGGGGAGCAGTGAGGGTGCAGGGAGGAGAGTTAGAGGCAAAGCAACAGAAGGCATCGTAGAGGGGGTATACAGTCTGGCAAAAGAGGAGAAAGGGGCAGAGCTGTATACCACAGCAGCATAATCAAATATTGGTAGCATCATTTTGGTTAACAGTTCTTGGCAGATGTGGGTGGGGAGGCAGTCCTTGTTTTGGTAAAGGATGCAGAGCTTGGGACAGAGTTTGGTGTGAATGGCATTAATGTGGATGGAGAAATCAAGTTTGCTGTCCAGCCAGATGCCGAGATATTTGAAGGTGGGGACATATTCCAGGTGGGTGCCAACCAGGATTTAGAAGGTTGGTAGTGGTGATAACCTAGCTAGTTTCTGGGAAGTGCCAGAAGTCATGGTCTTTTTAGTGTTAACTTTGAACTGGTTATTGTGAAACTAGTGTAGTACATTTTGGAAGTCACTTTGGAGTGAGACTTCAACTGCAGAAGAAGAGGGACCTGGTGAGTAAATTACTATGTTTTCAGCATATATGTGTATGGGGAATGAGGCACAGGTGGAGGGGAGATCACTGAGAAATATGGAAAGCAGTATGGCGCCCAGGATGGAGCCCTGGGGGACACCAGCTAGGATGGGGGGGGCAGCAGTTCACCATCCACCTACACAGACAGTTGTTGGCCTGTGAGGTAGGAGCAGAACCATGCTATTCCCAGGGTAGAGAGGCCAGCTGAGGGTAATTTACTCAGAAGAAGTGGGTGGGAGACTGAGTTTAAGGCCTTTGCAAGGTCAATGAATATGGCAGCAGTGATGGTGTCCCTGATCCATTCTGGGAGGAATGGAGTCAGTGACAAGCAATAGGGAGGAGATGGCGAATTGTTTTTTTTTTTCTAAAGCCAGACTGGAAAGGCGAGAGAAAGGATGATGAGTCTAGAAAGTTTGAAGTCTGGAATACACTAGGACTCTTGAAGTTTAATAAGGAGGAAGAAGTGAGTCCAGCCTATAGTTACCTGGTGGGGGGGAGGGGTCACCTCCTTTGTGTAGAGTTAGTATTTTGGCAACTTTCCAAGCACAAAGGATGATACCAAGGGACAAAGATAGGTTCAGGAGGTATGTGAGAGGATGGGCGATGGCAGAAGCGGATATGTAGAGAAGTTTGGGGTCTAGACCTTCAGGGCTATGTTTGAAGGGGTTGAGGGAGAGGAGGGTGTGGAAACTTCGTAGGGGGTGACAGGAGGGAAGCAAAACCATCAGTAGTGTTGGGGAGGTGAGGAGGGGGAGCTGAGGTGGATGGGCAGGGTAGAGCACAGGTGGTGAAGAAGTTGTTAAAGAAGGTAGCAACAGCAGGATGATCAGAGACTAGTGAGCCCTCGGATGGTGGTGGTAGTGGGGGGGGGTGCAGATTGGGCTGGAGGAGGGCCAAACAAGGATCACTCTCCAGAATTTGGATGGGGGAATTTAGGTTGAAGTGAAGGTTAGACTTGAAATAATGGGCCTTGGCAGTGCGAATCGCCTTAGTACAGGCATTCCATAGGGACCTGTAAAGTTGGTGGTCTAACGAGGAGTAGAAGGCCTTGAAATGGGCCCATGTGAGGTCCTGAGACTTGCACATGTCTGTTAGGTCAGGCGTAACCCAGGAGTGGTGGGTGTATTTTACATGGGTCTTGAGGAGGGGGGCATGAGTGTTCCAGGTGTTAGATAAAATGGTGGTAAAAGAAGACGGGGCTGAGTCAATATCATATGCAGAGTAAACAGGTGACCAATCTTAGGAGACCAGGTCCAGAATGAAGGTGTCAGTGGTGAGTGACCTGAGAGGCCCATAGCAGATTTACTTGGGGTTGGATTGGGGTGATCAAACTTTTCTTATGCAGTAGGTAAAGCAGTGGTCACTGAGAGTGTTGGAAAGAATGCCTGCAGCCAAGATGCGATGGTGGTGGGAGGATAACACCCAGTTCAGGAAGGAGTTGTTAGATGAGTGGGGGTTGAGTCTGGTGGGTTCGGTGATTAGCTGTCTCAGATTCAGGGGACTCAATGGAGATAAGGAGGGGCTTCATGGCAGGAGAGAGACAGTTGACATTGATGTCGCTGAGGAGGATGAGCTCACCAGAGGAGGAGAGGGAGATGAAAGTGGAGAGCGAGTTGAGGAGGAAAGAGAGACTTTTGGGGAGGCATAAAGGATACCTACAAAGATGGGCAGGGTGGAAGGGAGGGATAGTTTTACTAACGAGTTCAAGGGAGGTGGGGAGGACTCTTGTGAAGGAGATGGAACAGGAGATGTTTTGGCGGATGTATAAAGCAATGCCACCACCACGTTTGCCTCTGTCCTGGCGAAAGAGGTGAAAGTCAGGGAGGATGAGATGAGAGTCGGGGAGTCTAAAGGAGAGCCAGGATTTAGAAATGCACAGGATGTCGGGAGAGTGTTGGGAGAGCCAAACTCTGAGCGAGTTGAGCTTAGAAAGAAGGCTTCCAATATTGAGATGGTACAGTAGTAGATACGAGGCCTTTGGGTACAGATGGAGAGGATCGGGATTTGGTCAATGTCACCAGCCAGGAGGAGGAGGTGAAAGTAGAGGATTTTTGCTTCCTGAGAGATGGGGGAGGAGAGTGGGGGAGGGAATGGTAGAGAATTCAGGTTTAAAGAGGGCGTGCAGGAGACTGGGTGGATATAGAGGGTAGATGGGAGATGAGGTGAAAAGGGGAGGAGAGGGTGGAGGAAGGGGTTGGCATGAGAGGGAGGAGAGACAAGAGGAGACAAAGGAGGGGCTGGGGAGGAGGGCAGGGGGATAGAGGAGGAGAAGGGGGAAGAAGGTAAGATGTGTTAAGTAGCAAGGGTAGTACGGTGAAGGAGAGTTGAGCGAGAGAGGGTAGTTTCAGGCTTAGAAGTCACTGACCCAGAATAGGTGTGTAAAGGAAGGGGTAACCGTGAGTGAAGGGAGGCGTAGGAGACAAGGACCAGGTAGAGACAGGCACAAATATAAAATTGCATTCAAGGGTGAGCAACTGAGGAAAGAGAGTAGACAATAAACAAAGGAACCTAGCTGTTGTATAGTTAGGGGTATGTAAGAATTTGTCCAGCAACCTTATACAGGGTGAGAAGCAACCCGGGGTAAGGGAGCTTGCTGCCTACAGCAAGTGAAAGGCAAAGACGTGCCTGCAAGTAGAAGCAGGTTAAAGTAGCAGGTGTGCAGATGGGGACTGTAACTGATTAATTTAGCATGTTAAACAGTGCAGCAGCAGGGGTAGTCAAGGTAATTAGCAAGACAAGCAAAACAGTAGGTGCTCAAATGCGTTGATTGAGTGAGCTATCACAGCAATACAGTGAGAGCAGCTTATATAACTAACGTCACCAGGGACTGAAATACAGGTGCGGCTGCAGTACATAGGAGCTTACAACTGGGGAAGATTCGGTAGAGGTGTGCGTAGGTTGAGGAGCAACGTGACCAACCGACCGGCTGACTCCAGGCAGACTCTTCCAGAAATGGCCGGAGTCTCACGGCTTATTACCATTGTAAACTTTTTTTAAATTTCAAATTGTCTAAAACTGTTAAAACTGCTTTAGTTGTAACTAGGTTCCAAGTGGTGACCATGACGACTGGCTGAATTAAGTTTTTGGGAAGATTATGAAATGGGCAGATTATTTCAGTTATCTAATTGGTCCTTAGCTGTGATAAAGCCTGCCACAAATCAGTGGCTTAGGGGCCATCCTGTTATATCACCAATACTGAAATCCTTACACATATTTGGAATGATCAACTTTTGTACTGCCACCATTCTCTCCCACCCCAAACCCACTACCCCCCTCAACACACTGTACCCAACACTCTTCATACATTTATTTTTTTTGGTTAATTCTCAACACTGTGTTTAGGAAGCCTTAGCCCACCATGTTTAAACATGTAAACCTCAATAAATGTTTTCTACCCTGTATTAGCTTATATTTCCATGACTTTACAAACCACCAGTCACTCTGCCTGTTTCAGCAATAGCATGATAGTGAGTTAATGGCACAAAGCCACAAAGCAGCTGTCCCAGCAGTCCATGTGTCTTTAACATGCAGTCATGCTACAGTTGAAACTGCAGCATGGGCGAGTGGTGGTTTGTAAATTAAGGAAATTCAAACTTATAAAAAGGGTAGGAACTAATTGGGGGGTGGCTTATGGGTAGTTGGGTAGGGAGTTTCTTGGTAGACAAACTAATGCTTGTAATTACTTAAACATTTGGCCTTACAAAGTTTGGATGGGAGAGGCAGGTAGACAACTCTTTCTACTGAGGGAGAAGGAGGGAAAACTATATTTCTTTTATTTCAGCAATTCATACAGCACGCTGTAGGAAGATGGGGAGGAGATTGCTCATATTATTGACCCCTTCAGTGGGTCAGCAGTGGAAACTACTTACAGCAGCAGGACTAGCGAGGGGAGTGGATGGAATTTCACTGGATGCTGGGGCCAGTATTTGTGTTGGGATGTAGGAGGGGGCCACTGGACCCCTAGAAGGGTCAGGAGAGGTCTGTGATGAATAAAAACACTGCAGCCCAGAAGCGTGCAAATGGCACAGGTTGGGTGGGTGGTGGGGGATCCACTTAGGCTACAGCGCCTGTGCCCACAACCCTTCTCCATGGCACAGCTTCATGCAACTAACAGTATGCCATTTACATATACTTTTCAATATATGCATTGGGGATATCACGGAGAGTCTTGGGGGAAAAGTGTCTGTTTGCTGACGACATGAAGATATGTAGCAATAGGGTTGGCACTTCGGAAGGAGGGGTGGAGGGTATGAAGGAGGATTTGGTTAGGCTGGAGGAGTGGTCAGAAAGGTGGCAGCTGCAGTTCAATATAAAAATGTACAAAATTATGCATATAGGGCAAAATAACCCAAAGGCAAAGTTCTGGCTTTGGGGGCTGGAGGTAACAGAACAGGAAAGAGACCAGGAGATCACCATTTCAGACAACCTGAAAGTCCGGAGTCAGTGTGACAGAGCTGCAGGAAGGGCCCTCAGAATGCTGGCGTGCATAGGCAGGGATTCACAAGCAGGAGGAGAGAGGTGATCCTGCCACTATACAAAACCATGGTCAGACTGCACATGGAATATGGGGTCCAGTTCTGGAGGCCATACCTACAAGGGGACAAGGACAGGCTGGAAGGGGTCCAGAGAAGAGCAACCAAAATGGTGAAGGGGCTGCAGCGTGTGACGCTTGGCCAGCTGGTCATGATTATTATATGATATTTGTAATATAAAAATGTAGTATGTGATTGGATCACATAAGATAACCTGTGCTTCCATGGGTGCCCCCAGGTTTCAGTGAAGCTACAGGATATGTAAACTGACCAGGAACCATTTAATTAACTGACTGCCTTCAGAATGGCATTTTATTACCTTTTTATGACATGCCTAGGCTTTTTGAAGTGCAAACCAAATGTGACTTTATAACTTCAGAAACAGGACGTCATTAGGCTGATTCCTGTTAGCTTTTTAACACATTGATGCCAGTGTGGTATTGCTAAGTTCAAAGAAAACGTGTAATTAAGGAGTTATATATAGAAAATGTATTTTTTCTTCTGATGGCACCTTATTTAAAATACCTCCTGGTAGGAAATCATGTTTTGTCATTTTTTTATTCTAAAAGGAGGAGCTAGATGACTCACAGAAGGGGAGTGGAGACACAGAGTTTAAACTGATACTTGTGTCTGAAATGAAGTCATATTATTTTGGGGCTCTGATCCAACTAACTGCACCTACAGAGGTTATACATTAGATAGAAAAGATCTAAATATATTGTGGTAGGAGTTTGTTCTGTAGTTTTCCTTATTTTTATTTTATGTGATTGTGATGCTCTTTGATATTTGTTCTGTATTTTAACTTACTGTTTTTTTTCCATTTTTAGTAAACATATTCTTTAAGATTCTGCCTGGGTCTCCTCCGTCATTTTTGCATGTGGAGTGCCTGTATTTTTTTAAGTCTGACAATCGTTCAAGGGTTTGATGGTGTTACTAAGCTTGGTAAAAGGTCTCTTACAGAGTTTTAAGGGTTCATTTTGGAAGCCTGGCTGAATGCCCCTTGCGAAAGATTGTACCACAATCCCCGAAGAGGGTACGTATCTGAGCCTGTTCATTGGGTATGCAAGCATAAGGTTCACAGTTTGAATCCTGCCATAACTTGAGACTAAAGGTGATTCGGACCCAAAAGCAAACAGGAGGGTTAACCCTGCCTGTTACCTGTTCACACTATTGCGCCTGAGGTTGGCACTGTGGGAGCAGAGGGCTTGACCTGCAGAGTGCATTTATGACAGATTTGGTTGGCAGTAGTGCGATAAATTTGGTAACACAAGCTTTAACTGCTCAGTGTGTCAGCTTAATACTTTGCAGCTCACTTGCAAAATAAGGCAGTGGTTTATTTTTAAAAGAAGAAACAGAACAATATAATTTTGCTTACAGTCAAAGCTCCTACCTGTTTTATTTTATTTTTTTTCAAAGTGCAAGTTAGAGTAGCTGTAGTTAGGGAAGAAAATGGCTTCCAACTACAGTGAGCACACTGCAGACTGCCTGAAGCAGTTGTGCAAGGAGAGAGGAGTCCTGCACGATGGGAGAGCCACCAGTCAGAACCTCGTGGATGCACTGATGGCCGCTGATGCCCAGAGTGTCGAGTCACAGACTGTGACTGTAAAGGACCAAACCTTGGGCATGGAGGGACCAGCGGCCAGTACAGTGTCCAGATCCAGTGAGGAGGACAACAGGGCCAGTGCAAGCCAAGGGCCACAGCAGCAGGGGAAGGTCACCAGCATTCTGGAGCCAGAAGCCATCAGGCTGCAGATGGAGTTGCAGAGGATGGAGCTGGAGTTCCAAAGAGAAGAGAAGCGAGAGCAGTGAGCTGCAGAGGAGAAGAGTGAGCAAGAACAGCGAGAAGCTGACCGTAAACAGTGAGAGGCGGACCGTGAAGAGCGTGAGTGCCAGAGGCGACATGAACTGGAGAAGCTACAACTCCAACCACCAGCACCAGAGCAGGTAAGTGGCTTGGGTTTAGCTGGAACTACAGGACTGGGTTACAAATTAAATTCCAAATTAATAGCTGAATTTAAAGAGGGGGAGGATATGGATGCCTTTTTAAATTCCTTTGAAAAAGTTTGTATTTAGGCAAAGATTCCTAGAGGGTCCTGGAGCTTCCAGCCATCCCCGCTACTTACTAGGAAAGCTCAACATGCATTGGGTCAAATGGACAATGAGGACAGTAATGATTACAGCAAACTTAAAGCTGCACTTTTAAAAAAGTTTGATTTAAGTGCAGAAGCATGCAGAGCTAAATTCCGTAAGCTCAGGAGAAGCCCTGACATGAGCTACGAGGAGCTAGCCACAAAACAACGTCAGTTTTTAAAACGTTGGTGGGAAGGAATTGAAGCCAACTGTGTAGATAAAATTGAAAATGTTATATTGTTAGAACAGTTTTCTTGGGCATGCCCAGCAGAGCTGAAAACCTGGCTGGAGGACTGAGATCCCAAAACAGTGCAAGAGGCTGCTGAACTCTCAGACCACTATGCCAAGAGCAGAGCTGCTCTGAGAGCGAATGGGATGGGCGTGGCAGTGCAGAAAGGGAAAAGCGCGCCTTCAGAGCAGCTAAAACCCTCACTTCCTCCACCGAAACCAGTTAGCCCCAGGTTTCAAAGAAAATATCTTTCTGAGGAAAGAAATGAATGTTGGGTTTGTAAAGAAACTGGGTGTATTGCCAGACAGTGTCCCAAAAGGACAAGCAGTATGCAAAATGGGGCTAGGAAAGAAGTGGGTTGTTTGTGTGTCCCTGGAAGCCTGCCTGTGAACATGAGGGAACACATTTATTTATTTAGCTTTTGTTTACCAGGTAAGCACGCTAGACAGTCAAGTATCTATTTTCGGGTGCGACCCAGGACCCAGTCACTGTGAATGGTGTACAGACACAAAGGTTAATGGACACAGGGGCATCCCTGATACTGGTAAAAGGGGAACTGGTAGAGCCTGGTCAGTGTATACCCAATAAATTTGTAACTGTACAAGGGTTCACTGGTGAGGAAAAAACATTGTCACTCGCTAGTGTTCTCTTAGACTGGGGTGAAACAGGGGGAACTGTGCAACAGGTGGCTGTAGCCAAAACTTTAGCAGTCAATGTCATCCTTGGCAACAGTCTCAAACAGGGGCTGGTGTGTGCAGTTACCCGTAGTCAAGTGGGAAGGGGAAATTGTAGTTCCCCGGATCCCATAGAAGCTATTGTGGAAACCACTGGGAGGCTGGTTCGGAATCAGTCTGTGTCTCCTGATATGGAGACTAACAATAAGGGGGTAGAAATTTCCCCAGTAGCAGTTAACCACACAGCTATGGAGGGTTACCCCGAAGAAGGAGGGGTGACCCATTGTCAGAGGGTTAGGGATGACAGTGATCTGGAGTGCCCTGACTCTAAAGCTAGGGACCCTAGTTTAGATACTGACGGGGACCTGTCCCATGCTTTAGGAATGTGTAAGGAGTTTGCAGCTGCTCAGAAAAGTGACCCTAGCCTAGAGAAGCTGAGGGCTTGGGCAGACTCTGACGGAGCACAGGGAGGTGACGGAAAACAAAAAGTTTATTGGGAAAATGGACTGATATATACTCAGGATGCTAAGACAGAGGGAGGGGTGATAGGCAGGCAGCTTGTCTTTCCCCAGGGGCATCACGAGCAGTTACTCAAGATTGCACATGATATTCCCTTGTCTGGTCATCTGGGAATTGCACGCACTACGCAGCGGTTGGCCCAGTATTTCTATTGGCCCAACTTCACCCAGCAGGTGAAAGAGTATTGCAGGTCGTGTCACCGGTGCCAAGAAATAGGGAAGGCGGGTAAGAAAACAAAAGCCGCCCTAATTCCATTGCCCATAGTGGAGGAGCCATTCCAGAGGATGGGAATGGATATTGTGGGGCCTTTAAATATCCCCAGTTCCTCCGGGAAGAGGTTTATCCTGTTTGTGGTGGATTATGCCACCCGGTGTCCAGAGGCAGTCGCCCTATCCTCACTGAGGACAGACAAAGTGGCAGATGCCTTACTTGGGATTTCCTCCTGTGTTGGGTTTCCACAGGAGGTTATCACCAGTCGAGGGAGTTCCTTCATGTCTGACCTGGTGAAGTGTTTGTGGGAGAAGTGTGGGGTGGTGCAGAGGCGCACGGCACCTTATCACTCGCAAGCCGATGGGCTTGTGGAAATATTTAATGGTACCCTGAAGTCAATACTCCAAGCATTTGCTGAACAGCATGGGAGGGACTGGGAGAAATACCTTCCCCACCTGTTGTTTGCATACAGGGAGGTGCCCCAAGAGTTAACAGGATTTTCCCCCTTCAAGCTCTTATATGGACGCTGGGTACATGGGCCCTAGACTTGATCCGGGAGGACTGGGAAAGCAAGCACGCCACCCAGGGAACTCCCATAATGGATTATGTCCTTAGGTTTAGGGAAAGGCTGAGGGAGCTTATGGGGACAGCCCAGAGCAACCTGGCAGCTGCCCAACTGAAACAAAAAGTGTGGTACAACCGCAGAGCCAGACCTCGCTCATACACGGTGGGTCAGGATGTCATGGTCCTTATCCCGGTCCGGAAAGACAAGCTGCAGGCTGAGTGGGCAGGACCATACAAAGTAGTCTGAAAAGTAAATGACATGAACTATGTCATAGAGTTTCCTGACAGAAGACATACAGAAAGAATGTACCATGTCAACATGATGAAGCCATATGCTAATAGGGCTGACGTGGTGTTTGCAGTGTGTAGTCCTGGGGAAGGGATGGACGAAGGGGACACCCTTCTGGACTTGCTAGAAGAAAACAAGCAGGCGTCCTCTGTGGAGGCAGTTAAACTGTCTCCCCAGCTGGCCCCAGACAAGATCCAGGAAGTAGGTTTTAGCAGACTTTGCCCCACTGTTTAGTGCCAAGCCTGGACTAACCCCCTTATCAATGCATGATGTGGAGACAGGGACACAGACACCTATACGGCGGACAGCATATCGGGTGTCAGAGGCTGTCCAAAAGGACATTATGAGGGAGGTGGAGGAAATGCTGGATTTAGGGGTAATCCAGAGATCCCACAGCCCCTGG
This sequence comes from Neoceratodus forsteri, assembly GCA_016271365.2. Taxonomy (NCBI): domain Eukaryota; kingdom Metazoa; phylum Chordata; order Ceratodontiformes; family Ceratodontidae; genus Neoceratodus; species Neoceratodus forsteri. The sequence continues at coordinate 847,342,214 of CM057451.1, read as the reverse complement.
GCCTCACCCTTAGTCCTTGTGCCCAAGCCAGATGGCACAACTCATTTCTGTGTGGACTATCGTGGACTGAATGCAGTCATGAAGTCAGATGCCCACCCGATGCCCTGGACGGACAAACTCCTGGACAAGTTGGGAGGGCGACGTACCTTACGACTATTGACCTGACAAAGGGGTATTGGCAGATCGAGTTAACTGACAGAGCTAGGGAGAAGTCGGCCTTCATCACTCTGATAGGCCTATTTGAATTTAAAGTAATACCTTTCAGAATGAAGAACGCCCCGGCCACTTTCAAAAGGTTGGTGAATCCGGTGTTAAATGATGCTGAGGAGTACGCCGTGACGTACCTGGATGACATTGCCATCTTTAGTGCCAGCTGGGAGGAACACCTGTCCCACCTTAGGGACGTGCTGGCAGGATACAGGGGGCCGGGCTCAGTGTCAAAGCTGAGAAGTGCCAGGTGGCCATGGCCAAAGTGGCATACCTTGGGCATGTTATAGGCCGGGGACAGCTCCGTTCCAACCAAGTGAAAATAGAGGTGATCAAGGCATGGCCCAGACCAGAAATGCAGAAGCAGGTCAGGAGTTTTCTAGGGACAGCAGGGTACTATAGGAAATTTGTACCCAATTACAGTGCCCTGGCTGCTCCCCTGTCTGACCTGGTAAAGAAAAAGATGCCTAAGAAAATTACCTGGGAACCAACCTGTGAAAAAGCCTTTACCAGACTGAAGGAGGCACTGTGCAGTGCTCCTGTGTTGACAAGTCCTGACTATAGCAGACCCTTTATAGTCCAGACTGGTGCCTCAGACATGGGTATTGGGGCAGTACTGAGTCAGACATCCAACCAAGGGAAAGATCACCCCACAGTGTACTTGAGTAAAAAGTTACTTCCCAGGGAGCAGGCTTACTCCACTGTGGAAAAAGTGTATTGCCATAGTGTGGGCCCTAAAGAAGTTAGAGCCATACTTATATGGGCAGCATTTTGAGGTAAAAACTGACCACAACCCCCTGGTTTGGCTGACACAAATGGGGAAAGACTAATGGTAGACTATTAAGATGGAGTCTTACCTTACAAGGGTGTGACATGATGATCTTACATAGGGCTGGAGCAACCAGTCAGAACGCAGATTGCTTGTCGCGTCTATATGAGGAGCGAACTGACTTGTGGAGCTTATCCCATGCAGGGGATAGAGCCCCCAAATTAAGTCTAGGTGGGGAGGATTGTGATGCTTGGCCACCTGGTTATGATTATTGTATGATATTTGTAATATAAAAATATAGTATGTGATTGTCTCACATAAGGCAGCCGGTGCCCCCCACCCCAGGTTTCAGTGAAGCTACAGGGTATGTAAACTGACCAGGAACCATCTAATTAACTGACTGCCTTCAGAATGGCATTTTATTACCTTTTTATGACATGCCTAGGCTTTTTGAAATGCAAACCAAATGTGACTTTATGACTTCAGAAACAGGACATCATTAGGCTGATTCCTCTTAGCTTTTTAACACATTGGTGCCAGTGTGCTATTGCTAAGTTCAAAGGAAACTTCTGGTAGGAAATCATGTTTTGTGATTTTTTTTTTATCCTAAAAGGAGGAGCTAGATGTCTCAAAAGGGGTGTGGAGACACAGAGTTTAAATTGATACTTGTGTCTGAAATTAAATCATATTATTTTGGGACTCCAAGAGAAAGACAGTTCTCTGATCTAACTAACTGCACTTACAGAGGTAATACATTAGATAGAAAACATCTAAATGTATTGTGGTAGGAGTTTGTTCTGTAGTTTTCCTTATTTTTCTTTTATGTGATTGTGATGCTCTTTGATGTTTGTTCTGTATTTTATCTTACTGTTTTTATCCATTTGTAGTAAACATATTCTTTAAGATTCTGCCTGGGTCTCCTTCATCGTTTTTGCATGTGGAGTGCCTGTATTTTTTTAAGTCTGACAACTGTTCAAGAACTTGATGGTGTTACTAAGCTTGGTAAAAGGTAAGAATATACCTAAGGTCTCTTATAGAGTTTTAAGGGTTCATTTTGGAAGCCTGGCTGGGTGTCCCTGGTGAAAGATTGTACCGCAATCCCCGAAGAGGGTACGTATCTGAGCCTGTTCGTTGGGTATGCTAGCATAAGGTTCACAGTTTGAATCCCGCCATAACTTGAGACTAAAGGTGATTCGGACCCAAAAGCAGACAGGAGGGTTACCCTGTCTGTTACCTGTTCACACTATTGCGCTCTGAGGTTGGGACTGTGGGAGCAGAGTGCCTGACCTGCAGAGTGCGTTTGTGACACAGCGGAAGTCTTATGAGGAGAGACTGGGAGAACTGGGCCTGTGTACACTGGAGGAGTAGAGGGAAAGGGGGGATATGGTGGAAACATTCAAGTATTTGAAGAGCATAAACAAGGTGAGGGTCAGCAGCATCTTCAGAATGAGTGAGAACAAATTCACTAGAGGGCATACCTTCAAACTGGAAGGGGGAAGATTCAGAGGGGACATTAGAGGGAGGTTCTTTACCGAGAGGGTGGTAAGGCCATGGAACAGTCTGCTGGAATGGGTTGTGGGGCTGGATATGGTAGACAACTTCAAAAGAGGCTGTGATAGGTACATGGGCCTAACTGGCAGGGGGCAGGCTAGTAAAGGAGGGAGTTGGTCTTCCGGGGGTTACGGGCAGACTAGATGGGCCATGGGGTCCTTTTCTGCTGACAGTTTCTATGATTCTATGATATACAGAGGGCTGCAGGTATAACACTTCAAGTGTTGTTATTGGGTATTTATGCCTTGTTTTACACTCCTCTCTGACAATATGTAACATTTATTTTGAACGTACTGTAGGATGAGAATGTAAGAAAAAAAAGGTTACTTTTATTATATTTGACATATTGTGGAAGACAATAGCTTTGGAAGATACTAGTGGATTTCCAATAAAGAAAACTCACACCCCTTTTTTTCGCTTCACAGCTGCTCTTGGTAATACTCACAAGCTTTAGAGATGTACGCATAGGTTAGGTATTTTATTTATTTAATGCGGTTCTAATAACGCTGAGTCCTTTACAGAAGAATGCAGGACAAGTGCAACAAAATGGCATAAGTACAATATGTATACAATAAAACATTACAAAACAAAAAGGCAGAGGCAAACTGACAAGTAACTTCCTGCTACAGTATGTCATTCTAGCTGATAGGGCCAAATATTTATTAACACATCTGTACACTTGTACCTTTAGTGATCTCCAGAGACATTTTCCTAAGGATCTACTCTAGAAATCTCGATGACATGCATTGTTGCGATCCGTCTGCATTCATAGAACTCTCATGCACTTCTGAACTGCAGTTAAGTTTCAGCTAGAATGCCAGTTAGCTCTTCGTAGAGACAGGTACTATTCTGTGCTTAGAAAATGGGTTTATGCTTTCCCAGACTCTGATTGATTGAGGCCTATGACAATATGGGCATCTATCAGACAACAGAGCGCTAGTAAAAATAGTGCCAATACAAAGTGCCTCATTACCAGCTGGTATCACTGAGCCAACTTAGAATCCAGTTTGAAGCAGCTGCCATTTTTTTTTCTTGCTTAGCAAGGGCTTGGACCCATTCAGCAGGTTTGTGATGGTACCCCCCCCACCCAAATTAAAACACAACCTGCCTTCCACCACCCAAAATCCTTTGTTAAACTACTTTCACCACTCAATTAAACTTATCCCCGTCACCTAGCTGCTCACACAGTTACCCTCCTGCTTAACCTACTGCTTCATGCCGGCAGCTCGTCACCATCTGCGGTACTCAAAATCAAGAATGTACCGCTATTCTTCTTAATGAACGCTACTCTGTCACGCTTGTTTTTCCCCTGCTTTGTCCTGGCTCTTTGACCAGATTCACAGCTGCATGCAAAAGAAACCGATACAGGGAAGTTAAATTCGAAAAGCCATCATGTTTGACAAAAAAAAAAAAAAAAACAACTGAAAATCACCTTTCCTGACTCTAATGCCTGATTCAACTCTATTCTTTCTTCTGCCATGCCTGCTGCAGTCAGCCTCCATTCTCCAACTGTTTTCCGAACTGTAGTGACTAAATGAGAGATGGAGTAAATATCCCAGCACTGCACTGTAAATGAGACACCATTCGGAGGTGGTGGTGGGGGGGCTGTCAGACACTGCAGTGCCCTCTACTGGCAGTTATAACAGTAGAGGGACTGCTTTGCAAGAAAAATTACTTTTAATTTATTTGTACTCATTTTATTTTTTAAATATTATATTAAAATGTCACATATGACCCATTTTCTAATAGCAGTAATACCCTCCAGAGTGGGTGTATGAGCTATACTAATATTTTCAGAGGCTATTAAGCCCCCAGCCTGTGGCATTGAGCCTCATTACGCCCCTGGGTGGACTAGTATAACCCAGTATCGCCCACCCTGTCGGGTATTATTGCTTGCATACATAGCAGGGTTCAGTACTGGGCTGGTCCTTTTAATGTCTTTATATGACATAGAGGGACTGGAAGGGAAAGTATGTCTCTTTGCAGATGACACAAAGATCTGCAACAGGATTGATACGTAATGTGGGGTGGAAGGGATGAAAAAAGACTTGGCAAGGTTGGAGAAATGGTCAAATGTATGGCAGTGTAGATTCAATGCAAAGAAGTGCAAAGTAATGCACCTGGGAAACAAAAACCCAGGGGAAGAGTACACAATGGGGGGGTGGGATACTGACAAAAACAAAAATGGAAAGGGACCTGGGGGTAGTCATATCAGATGACGTAAAGGTGGGCCAGCAATGTGAGAAGGCAGTAAGGAGGGCTGGGGGGATATTGGGATGCATAGGGAAAGGCATCACCAGTAGAAAACAGGAAGTTGTTGGCCCTCTGTACAGACAGTTGGTAAGACCACATCTGGAATACTGTGTACAGCTCTGGAGACCCCATCTCCACAAAGACATAGATAGGGTGGAGGCTGTCCAGAGGAGGGCAACCAAAATGGTGCAGGGTCTGCACCAGAAGACATATGAAGAAAGGCTAAAGGAGCTTAAGATGTATAGCCTTGAGGTAAGGAGGGAGAGGGGGGACATGGTAGAAACTTTCAAATGCCTCAAGGGAATCAACAAAGTCCAGAAGAGATGTGCAAGAACAAGGGGGCACAATTTGAAGATAGAGGGGGTTGGCTCAGAGGTAATGTGAGGAAGTATTTCTTCACAGAGAGGGTTGTAGATGCATGGAAGGGCCTTTCTGAGGAGGTCACAGAGTCAAAAACAGTGGGGCAATTCAAGAATGCATGGGACAGACATAAAGCAATTCTAGTGGGGAGTAGGAGGAAGTAGGCTGTTGGTTAACTAGGATCTTCAGCTTATCCGTTAGGTAGGGAAATGGGCAGACTAGGTGGGCCAAGTGGTTATCTGCCATCAAATTCTGTGTTTCTATGTTTCTAGTCATTACATCATTCTGTAGTCCACTCCCCCACCCCCAGGTAAATATGGCTTTGGAATTAACTGAATTGAGTTATGAAATACATATGTTAATATTATTATTCTTAGTAAATTAGACTGTAAGTGCTGAAGGAAATCTGCTTGCAGCTCTGCCTGTGGGTGTTAGGACAGGAATGTCCAAAACTTTTTAAAGAACTGCTTTTAAGCAAGTCAAGGCACATTTTATCCCTGGGGCTTGGGGCACTGTACAATCAGTAAATAGTAAAATGCATCATATACATACAACTCTTTAAAATGATAAAATATATTAACATGGATCAGTTTATATAAATTATATTGGGTATTCTTGATTAAATATGTCTTGAGAGGCCTTGAAGAAGGCCTCCACCATGCGGGTGGAACGAATGCTCCCAGGTTGTAGTCCGAAATCAGTGGTGGAATTCAAGAATGCATGGGACAGTCGTAAGGCAATTCTAGGGGGTTGGGGTAGGAGGAATTAGGCTGTTGGTTAACTAGGATCTGCAGCTTATCCATTAGGTAGGGAAATGGGCAGACTGGGTGGGCCAAGCAGTCCTTATCTGCCATCAAATTCTATGTTCTATGTATGTTTTATGTTCTAAATTAGGAGGAGCTGTTACACCAAATGCTCTGTGTCCGAACCGCTTAAACCAGCAGTTGGGGACCACAAGCAAACCCATATCGCAGGAGAGAAGCGGGCAGGCAGGCTGGTAAGGAACCAAGAAATCTGTCAGTTAATTGGACTCCGTCAAATCTTGAAAGTGATGCTCACTGAATAGGGAGCCAGTGCAGAGCACACATTTAACCTACAAATTAACAAAACAAGGCCATTCTGAAGACTGGAACTGTGCCACCAGCATAATCAAAGGTCCAGACAGACAAAACAAGCTGGGAACCAGTAAAATCACCATTTAGAAAAAAACATACACTGCAACTAACGTTATTGCAAAAACTGCTACCTTATAATAACATACTAAAATGCCAGCAGAATATACCTAATGGTCTTTCGCGTCTGCTCGTTTGGTCAGCCCCCACCCTGGGAGCTGACCTTGCTGCCCCCCTCGCCTTCTCTGGCTTCTCCCTTCCCAGTTCCGGTTATTCTCGCTGCATTGGATTTTGCTTCCAGAACCCTTCCCCTGTACCTGTCCCACCCCTCTTGAACCCCTCCACTGTCTCTGCCTCCACCAGCCCCTAGGCAGCGCATTCCATGGCTCCACCACCTCTCAGTGAAGTAGCACCTCCTCCTTTCTCCCCTGAATCTTCCCCCCTCCAGCTTCCACCCATGCCCTCTAGTGGCCCCCTCCTCCTTCCTTCGAAGCACCCTGACTGTTCCTCCCCTATTTACCCCCTTCATGTACCTGAAGACCTATATCATGTCTCCCCGGTCCCTTCTCTCTTCCAATGTATACATATGTAGCTCTTTGAGCCGCTCCTCATAGGTCCTGTCCCCCAAGCCCCAAATCATTTTGGTTGCCCTCCTCTGGACCCTCTCCAGGAGTTTAATGTCCCTCTTTAAGTGTGGCCTCCAAAACTGCACGCAGTACTCGAGGTGTGGCCTCACCAAGCAGTTATACAGAGGGAGTATCACTTCCCTCCTTCTGGAGGTGATCCCTCTAGTGATGCATCCCAGCATCCTGTTGGCCTTGGCTGCTGCCCTCCTACAAGTCTCCGAGTTGTTCATCTTGACATCCACCACCACTCCCGGGTCCCTCTCAGACATCGAGACTTGTAGCATTCCCCCCCAGGGTGTACACTTGGCCTGGGTTTCTGGCCCCCAGGTGCAGTACCTTGCATTTCCCTGCATTGAACCTCAGCTTCCCACTTTCTAGGCCATCTTTCCAGAGCCTCCAGGTCCCCCTGGGCCACCCTCCCATCTCCCATCCACCACCACCCCAGTTTTGGGTCATCCATAAAGACTCATCTCTCCTGATACCTGTCCTTGTGTCAGAGGCGTAGACGTTGAACAGGAGGGGCCCAAGGACTGATCCCTGTGGGACCCCACTAATGACCCTCCTTGGGGATGAGACTATCCCGCCAACTACGACCCTCTGGGTCCGGTCCTGGAGCCAATTGCCTATCCATCTGATCATCTGGTTCTTCCAGCTTATCCAACAGGCCCACGTGAGGAACAGTGTCAAATGCCTTGCTGAAGTCTAGAAAGAGGACATCCACTGGTCTACCCAGGTCCAAGGCACTTGTCACACAGTCATAGAACTCCACAAGGTTTGTCTGACACGATTTCCCTGAGACGAATCCATGCTGTCTATCGTCCAGGCACCCTGACTTTTCCAGGTCCCTCCCAGCCTCTCCTTGACAATGCCCTCCTTCACCTTGCCCACCACCGATGTCAGGCTGACAGGCCTGTAGTTCCCTGCCACCTCCCTTGACCCCCCCTTGTGGATAGGCACTATATGCGCCACCTTCCAGTCCTGGGGCACCCACCCTGTCCTCAGAGAGATGGTGAAAAGCTCCGCAGGGGTTTCGCCAGGACATCCGCAAGTTCCTTCAGCACTCTGGGATGTAATTTATCTGGCTCGAGTGCTTTCTCTGTCTTAGGACCTGAGGGCTTCCCTCACTCTCGCTGTGATTCCACTTCGCTGCCTCTTCTCCCTGCTTAGCCTTCCCCCTCCTGCCAGTGATGCCTCCCCTCCCCCAGACCCGCCCGATCGGTAGGGTCCCCCTCCTCAGTATCACTTTCTCCTCCCATGTATGATGCAGCACCCCCATTTTCCTTGGTGAAGACTGAGGTGAAATACTCCATTAGTACCTCAGCCTGCTCCCTCGGGTATTGTGCCCATCTCTCCCCTGTTTTAATCCTGCTAATCTGCCCCTTCACCTTTCGTTTTTCCCCAATGTATCTAAAGAACCCCTTGTTCCCTCTCCTAATTTCCCTGGCCAGGTTCTGCTCATTCCTTGCCTTAGCCGCCTTCACCACCCTAGTGGCCCTTCTAGCCATCAGCTCGTACTCCCCTCGATCCCTTTCACTCCTTGAGCACTTGAATTGCCTATAGGCTGCCTTCTTTCCCCGCACCACCTCCTGGACCTCTCTGGTCCACCAGCAGCGTTTTCAGGCCCTACCGCATTTTCGTCTTACTCTTGCACAGGTGCTGGTCGCATCCTGCGCCCCTCTCCTGATGATTTCCACCTACTATCAGTGTCCATGTCTGACCCAATCCCATCCAAATGCTCCTAAGGATCCTTCCCAATTCCTTAAAATCTGCACCCAAGTCAGTTACCTCCGTCTTTGTGCAGCCTTTCCCCTCCTAGGTCCAGACAGAACCAGACTCAGGCATGGTCAGTCCATGTGGTCCCTTACCTCCAGGCCCCCAATCTGGTCACTGTCTGCCAGGACCACATCCAGTACCTGCTCCTCCTGGTCGGTTCCCCACCTGCTGAGTTAGGACAGCGTCTTGAAGACATCCAACAACCTCTGTTCCCCGGCCACCGAGGATGTCATAGTCTCCCAGTCTGTTCCTGGCATGTTTAAGTCCCCAACACCACCACCTTCCCTGCCCAGTCTGCAGTGTCTCCCAACATCTGCCACCAGACTCTCCCTCCAGCTCCTCCGCCAGTGCAGGGGTCTATACACCACTCTATTTTTACTCTCTTTCCCGCCTTGTTATCAAGGTGACCTACATCGCCTCCACGGTTCCCTCCGCCTCCTCTACCCCCCCTATGCCAATGCAGTTTTTGACTATCATTGCTACCCCTCCTCCCCTTCCCTCCCCCTGTCCTTCCTGAACATAGTGTAACCCTCCAGGTTCAGGTCCCAGTCGTGTCCTAGGTCTCAGTGACCGCTGCCACATCCATCAGTTAGCATCGCATGGAGCTCAGGCATTTTATTGCCCAAGCTCCTGGCATTTAGCAGGACTACCTTCCACCCTTTCCCTATACTTTCATTTCCCCTGCTCGTGTTCCCATGGGGATTCTGTTTTCCCCTGGTCTGCACTTTACCAGTCGGCCTGTTCTCGCATTCCTCCAGCTCCCCAGAGGGGTGGAGACAGAGTCCCTACTTTATTGCCCCCCCCCCGACAGCCTTTTCTCCCATCCCTCCCTCCTTCACAAGTTTAAACCCCACTTTTCACCAATGAACCCCTCTATTTTCAACTTAGAGTTCCCTCCCTCCAAATTGAGATGGAGCCTATCTCTAGCATACAGCTCCTTATCCTCCCAGGTCTCCTCCAGTCCCCATCAACTCATACCCTCTGGCCTCACACCACTCCCTGAGCCACTGGTTTATCTCCTAATCTTCCTTTTGTGTTCCCACTAGCCCTGGCACAGCAGGATTTCTGAGAAGGAAACTGTGCATCCTATGTCATGACAGACCCTGGCAAGCTCCCTGAACCTTGCCTGTATCTCTAGCTCGCTATTTCCCTCAATGTCATTTGTACCCAGGTGGAACAGTATGTCCGGGAACCCCACAATCCTTTGCCAGCTGATATACCTCGTGCTTGGCCCTGTGCACCGTTAGTCCGGGGAAGCATTTTGTTCTAACTGGCCAGGCTTCTCCCTCCCTATCCCATTTGATACCCCTGATCATAGAATCCCCCAGCAGGAGCACTCTGACTGCTCCTTTTCCTCCATTTCCCCTTCCATGTCCCTCATCCTTTCTACCAGCCCTCCACCCAGCCGGCTCCTTGTTCCTCCCTATCTGGGTGCCATGCTACGCCTCCTATTTACCCTGGCCACCCTCCACTCTGATCCTATGCCTCCTCCTCCGAGTATCCTTCTGTACCTCATAACTCCCCCCTCCCTGCTCGCGACTGGTCCTTCTCCCCCATCCGCTAAACTAGCCTGGCTCATCCTCCTTTCCTTCCTGTCTCTGTTTAGTCCCTCCTTGCTTGTCGTGCTCCCCTGGCCTAAACCCTCAGCTCCCTTTATTGTATCCTCCTTGTACTTCTGGTCCTTCTCCTTGCCCTTTCCTCCCAACTGGTCCTTCTCCTGGCACTTTCCTCCCTCTTCCCTCTGCCCCTCCTGCTCTGATTCACTGCTCCCCCCATTTTCTTGCATTCCAGGTTTCCCCCTGTTCCTCCTGCTATCCGGCCCCCACCTCCTACCCCCCACTCCCTTTCCATCTCTAACCACCCCTGTCTTGGCTACATCACCCACCTCATCCTCAAGCAGAAGAAGAGAATTGAAGCGGTTACTGTGCGTAAGGTCCGATCCACCTCCCTGCCTTGCTTCCTTCTGTCCAGCCCCGGCCATCTGCTTACTTCCCTGAGAATGTTGTCCCTCTGGCCCCCCTTTGTGAGGGTCCCCAGTTACCTGCCTGCTTCCTTGGTAGTGTCCTCCTTTTGGGCCCCCTCTGCCAGGGTCCCTATGCGACCCCCGAGTATTCTACTGCACTCCTTTCCCTGTGCCCCCACCCCTAGTGCTTGGTGCAACCCCATGGGAGATCCCCTGCCCCTTCCCCAACCATACCTCCCCCCTTCCCCCGGCTGTCTCCTAATCCCCACAACCTCCTCCCTAAGCTGTGCCAGCTGGTAGCACACTGGGCAACCACTGAACTTCCAAGCCCAGTCCAGTATCATGGCTGCTCCACACCCTGTGCACCCCACCACCCTCCCAAAGATGCCGGCCCTAATGATGTGTGGTCCCATCCCCCTCCAAGTAGGTTTGCTTGGGTGAGCCACCAGGTTCCCCACTAGTCCAGATACACCCCTACTGCCTAATCAGGTCACCCACTAATCCTAGATACAGTCCCACAGTAAACTGGTAACCCTGTTACTAGGTGCAGTACAACACAGTAAACTTATAAGGGAAGTGAACAACTCCCTAAGCTCCTCTCTCCCAGCCTTTAAATCCAACCCACAGTGGCTAGAACTACATGAGCTGCACCTGCAGCCTTTTCCTCCAATTGCAGGGCAGGTGTTCCCCTATAAATTAGCAGAGCTCTTTGGAGGGAGGGGTGGGGGACGGTGGGTTTTGGGCCTACACATGACTCTCGAGAGAGTGTATCAGCCCTGTGTCTGCCCCTCCAAGCCCTGCAGCCAAAGAACCAGCCCCAAGCCAATCCCATCGAATAGGTTTTAAATCAGAAGAAATAGGCCTCCACCAGCGCACCTTCATTGAACAAATAGATTATTCTGCTCTGTTATTCAGCTTCAGTGGAAATAAGATGTTATTTATTTATTTTTATTTGTTTATTTGTATATTCGGAAACAACCTTTGAGTATACACTCGTTTACAAAGGTTCCAGGTCAGGATGTAAAACAGCAGAGACATAACAAAAACTTGACAGATAACACAAAACATAAGATTGCTATGTAATACAGAAAACAGATAAATAATACATTTGAGTAACCTAGCAACTGAAATCAAATAGCGGGAGGAGATTCCCAATTAATAACGTACGGCATAGCTGCCCCAGGGGGGCCTGTCAGTGTCGGTTATCGGAAAGGGTAGGAGAAAGAAAGGGGGGAGAGTGCGGACAAGGGGTAGATTAGAGAGAGAGAGAGAGAGAAAGAGAGGAGGAGAGGGAGAGAGAAAGAAAGGGATTGGGAGAAGGAGAATATTTGGGGGGAGAGTGGGTGGAAAGGGGAGGTGTTGGGGGGAGTATAAAGGGGAAGGAGTTGGAGGTTGCTGGGGAGGGCAAGGGATGGCAGGTGCAGGTCCAGGGTAGGTAAAACAGGAGGAAAGCTCAGACAGACGAGGGAGGTATCCAGGTTGAAGATATGGATTCAGGTAAAGCAGTCGTAATGTTATTTCAACTAGATCAAAGTCACAATAGCAAGGGTGGGATCCAGAGTGGTGAATTGGGTTAGAAACTGGCCGACTGATAGGAGACAGAGGCTGGTGGTGAACAGCACTCAGTCTAATTATGAGAAAGTGACAGCAGGGTGCCATAGGGCTCCTACAAACATACAAAGAAGTCAGCAGTATTAGGCCTTTCAGTCTATCTAATCTGCATGTCATGCAGAGTTCTCAGCACAGGCTTGTGTCCCTGCTTTCCTCTCTGCTACCTTTCCATCCCTTTCCTCTCTCCTTCCATGAACTTTATCTTCACCCTATAACTAGCCCAGCCTCCCTTGAAGTTGCCCACCATCCTTGATGATATCGCCTCTTCTGGCAGCACGTTCCATTTGCTCAGCACCCTTTCTGTGGAGAATTGTCTTCTAACCTCCCTCTTACACGTCCTTCCCAATGTTAGGCTGTGCCCCCTTGTGGTTTTGCTGCAGCTTAGCCTAAAGAGACCCTTCTTATTTACCTTATTGATCCCTTTCAAGCACTTGAAGGTCTCATTTATGTCTCCCCTCTCGCTCCTGTCCTCCAGGGAGTACATGTTTATGGCCCTCAGTCTCTCCTTGTACAGTTTACCCTTCTGCCCTGCAGTTATCTTCGTAGCCCTCCTTTGGACTGTCTCCATCAGGTTGCTGTCCTTTTTAAGGTGAGGGCCCCAGAACTGCACTGCATACCCCAGATGTGGTCTCACCAGTGACCCGTACAAGGGCAATACCACCTCCTGTCACCTATTGCTGATCCCCGTGGCTGTGCATCCCAACATCTTATTTGTCCTTGCCACTGCCTTCTTGCACTGTATAGAATGCTTTAGGTCACTAATTCTGATCATTCCCAGATTCTTCTCCTCCTCTGCGGGAGATACCCAGACACCTCCCAGGTAATACTCTGTCCTAGAGTTTTTGGCTCCAGTGTGCATAACCTTACATTTCTTGACATTGAAGCTCAGTTGCCAGATCCAGGACCACTTTTCAAGTCTTCTAAGTTCCTGTATCCCCTCAGCTGAGTCCACCCTCCCACAGAACATGATGTCATCTGCGAACAGACACATTTGTGGGACTAGTCTTCTTCGATGTCTTCATAAGTGACATTGAAGAAGAACTGGAAGGAGCAGTATACATTTTTCCAGATGATGCCAAAATCTAAAATAGGGTGGACACTCCGGGGGATGCACAGGCATCTTGGGAAACTTAAGGATTGGTCAAGAACATGGCAGTTGGGATTCAATGCCAAAAGTGCAGAATCATGCACCTAGGGCTTAGGATCCCAGGAGCTGAGTATAGGATGGGGGAAGGTACTGACAGACACTGAACAGGAAAGCGACTTCAGGGTTATCATATCTGATGACATTAAAGTGGCAGGGCAGTTTGTCAAAGAACTGGGTAGGACTAATGGGATACAGGGTTGCATGGTGAGGGTATCTCCAGCTGGAGGAGGCGGGTGGTTTCACTGTATCGCTGATTGGTGAGACCCCACCTGGAGTACTGTGTACAGTTTTGGAGGCTACACCTCAAAAAGGACATAGACAAGGTGGAGGCAGTTCAAAGAAGGGCAACTAAAATAGTGCAGGAGTTGTATGACAAACCCTACTAGGAGAGACCTAGTGATCTCAGTATGTGTGCACTGTGGAAGAGAGGTGAGTGGGTGGTGACATGCTAGAGACAAACAAGTACCTCACAGGGGTGATTTGGTGCAGGAGCGGAGTCTCTTTGAAATGAATAAGAGCACCAGAAACATGGGGCGTGCAGTGAAGCTGGGGTGGGGGGTTAAGAGAGATGTGAGGAAATACTATTACACTGAAAGGGTCATAGACACCTGGAACAGACTGCCAGCGGAAGTGATGGAGACGAAACAGTGGGGGGCTTCAAGCATGTGTGGGGGAAAACATAGGGGTACATTGGAAAACAGTCAGGGAGGAGGGGGGAGGATAGCTGGAGACTGTTTAGGGTCTGTGGAGGCAGATAAGGCAGGGAACAACTGGGCAGACTGGGAGGACCAAGTGGTCCTTTTCTGCTGACAGATTCTATGTTTCTGTGATGGAACCCATGGTATAAATAAGACATTCCACAGAGAATCCATGATAGTGTATGGGAGTGGGTTATTGTGCATAGAAATTGGTAGAAAGACAAGCTTTGTTGTACCATCGTTGTGACATCATGCTGCTGTTGTACCATCATTAGTACATCACAGTCATGATACAACAGCATTGATTGTCTCTGCACATGTGCAAGTTGTGGAGCTCAGGACTTTTGAAAATGGCTGTGGCGGTTCACTGGCAGCACAGAAAGTTTAAATCAAACAGTAAGTGACAATTTCGTTTTTTTATTCGTGCCTGAAACACCGCAGGACACCAGTTTTTCTTTTTTAATGGAAAAAATAAACAAACAATAGAGCCTATGGGTGCCAGGATGGAGTGGAGTGTTTTCACGGACTTTAGTCAGGTGGGGGGGATCCCTGACAGTGTGGTGCGACCGCCGAAGAAGTGACCAGCAATTTATTTACTGTTGCCCATACACATACAAATCAGTGGATGGGCAACAGTAAACAACACTACTGTTTACTTCTCAAGGCTGTATGACAACTGAAAACCTCTCAAGCTTCGCTCTCGAGGTTTACATGGTTGTCATGACAACCTCTTGAAGTCAGCAACAGTGTTGTTGTTCACTATTGCCCATCCATTATCCTCAATAATTACTGGTGACCCCCTTTAACACACAGACAAGACCCATGTTTCAAACGCTGTAATAACCCATAGAACCGGTTACTACAGCGGTCTCTAATCTTTTTTTAACCACTCAGTGGCACTCATTTGTAGCACGCCACCTCATTAGCTGTCACTCTGTGTGTTGGCAGGCTGAACACCTGGTTCCGTTTCTCCATTTCTGTGGACTGCTTCAATCCTCTGGGCTTAAGAGTTTGCCTCTCACCATCCTCACAGGTAAGTTATTAAGTGCTTCTTACTATTTATCCGGTTGGTCCTGCTGTTGTGTTAAGACTTGCTTGTGGCTTTGGGAGACAGCGTATCTAATCATAAACAGACCACAGTGACTGACTACTCGCACTGCAGTCCTGGGGAGCTTCACAGTGCAACTTAAAAAAGCAAATAAGAAAAAAATAAAATATTGTTTAAATTGGAGAGAGTGAGAGACATAGCTGGCTGGTGTGTGTGTGTCTCGCTGTCTCTCTCTCTCTGAGTACTGCTTCAGTTTCTCAGGTTTTACCAGAAGAAACTCCCTGCACCAGTAATTATAAAAAATAATGTCTATGCAACTGTGATGTTAAGGATTTTTTTTACACACCCTCGGTGTGTGATGACCTCATAAACCTCTCGAGCTTTGCTCTCGAGGTTTATAGGTCATCACACACCTTGGGTGTGTAAAACAATCCATAACACAGTTGCATAGCCATTATTCTCTGTATTCAGTCTGGAATGATTCCAGCAATGCGGCCTTGCTCTCATAACTTTACTTCTTTGTGCTACTTGTTGCTAGGCAGCATTGTTGGCAACCTTCCAACTTTGAGCAATCATAGACTACAAGGCTGTTTTTCAATTAAGACATGTCCGTGGTAACAAGAGACCTTGAGAGCGCAGCTTGAGAGGTCTCGTTATCACAGAAACCTCTCAATTAAAAACAGCCTCATATGTGTATTGTTGCTTACACACAATCTTTTATAGTGTATGGACAACCATTATTACTATCCTGTTTCCGAAAAAAGGTCCCCTCGGTACTTAAAGTGCCTTAATGTAGTGCTTCTTTCCAGCGCCACTCACTTCTTGGGACAGCTCTCACTGCCATGGCCACTTCATCGTGCCTTCGCAAAGACGTTCTATCTTGTTGTGCTGCAGTAGTGACATAGCTAGTTCAGCACAACAAGATTGTGACGTAGGTACTGCAGCACAACAAGATTGTGACGTAAGTACTGCAGCATAACAAGCTGATTCCACTAACAGAATTCCATCATCAGTAACGCTGTCCCATACACGAAAACATGCTTATTGCTGGAAGTCATACATAGATATAGGTAAAAATAAAGCTTACTTCCAGCCGGAGAGCATTGTGAGATGCAGTATCTCATACTGACTACCTATATCCACACTTAGGCAGTCTGCCACAGAGCATGCTCAGTCATTGGAACAGTCTTCAAGCTTGGCTCCTCCGCCACCTGATGGTTGGTTCTTTCGGCCTCACCACCGCTGGCCTCAGATCTGCATGCTTGAATGGAAATCTGCAGCAAGCCTTGCTAGGAGATGTTGGGTATATCACATGTGAGCCGAATACATGTAGCAGAACTAAGATTTCAGGTGAGTAACCGCTATTTGTGACTACCTTGCTTCAGTTCACTACCCATATTTACACAGACTCCTAGCAGTCTCCTGGAGGAGGGGGCAAGGGTCGTACCCCAAATTAGGTAAAAAAAAAAAAAGACTGGTGGACTGTGGTCCCAAATGCAGCATCACGACAGCTGAGCACATCTGTGCTGTAGCTGTTCTGGTGAGAGAGCATGCTCAGTGAAAGACTGCCTAAGTGTGAATGTGAGAGAATAAGCAGATACATTAGCTGCAAAAAATATAAGTAGTGGCAGAGTATTCATACAGTACACATACAGAAAGTCATGTCAGCTGTGGAGTGACTGTCCTGAACACCCAGTCTGGAAAGCCATGCTAAATAAGGGATCCAGCTTCTAGCACAGATGTTAGATTTGGGATCAGTAGAATGTAAGTTACATAAAATTCCCCACATATTGCTGTGCATACGAGCAGGAAGAGGGAAGACTGGGTCAACTACAGACCCCTTAGCCTGACCTCCATTACTGCTAAGCTGCTGGAGACTATTAATCAGTGAGCGGTTGGTAGACTTCCTGGAGAATCGCAGTCTCCAGGACAGTAAACAGTATAGCTTCAAGAAAAGGAGGTCCTACTAAACAAACCTCATATAATTCTTCAGCACAGTGTCTCAGGCAGTGGACAAGGGCCTGACGGTGGGCGTCCTGTATCTGGACTTCAGCAAGTCTTTAGCTCAGTGCTGCCTAGATGTCTTGTGAAGAAATTGGACAACTGGGGGACAGGGGAACACTTAACACAGTTGGTAGAGAACTGGTTATGTGGAGGAACCCAAAGAGCAGTGATAAATGGGAGGCACTCTGAAGTTAGAAGGGTGACTTGTGTTGTGCCCCAGAGACTTGTGTTGTGCCCTCAAGCAACCACAAAACAAATGTCCTGGGTCCTGTGCTCTTCAATATGTTCAGTTATGACACTGAAGAATATATCTAGGGCAAAGTTGGCTTCTTTCGAGACGAAACTAAGATATGTGGCCAGATGGACAGTGAGGAAGGGGTTAAAGACATGAAAGAGGACCTAGAGAAATTGGAAAAGTGGTCCAAGATCTGTCAACTCCAATTTAAAGCCAAAAAGGCCAAGATCATACGCATGGAGAAAAAGAATCTGAAAACACAGTATTGGATTGGTGGTGGTGGTGGCAGTGGTGTGGGGTTGTGGGTTTAATCAGACCTCAGAGGAAAGAGATGTGGGAATACAACAAATGACAGCCTCAGGAACACTGCCCAATTCAGTAAAGCATATAGGAAAGCCAGTAGGATGCTAGGATGCTTAGGCAGGACTTTCTTCTAGCAGATGTACGGAAGTGATTCTGCCCCCTTTAGGCCCTTGGTGGGGCCACTGCTTGAGTATCGTGCAGAGCTCTGGAACCCTCACCTTAATAAGGACGCTAATCGCTTAGGACTGGTCCAGAGGAGGGCAACCAAAATGATACACAGGCAGCAGGGGAAGACCTATGAGGAAAGATTCGCTGATCTGAATATGTACTGCCTGGTGGCCAGAAGGGAAAGGGGGTATACGAGTGAAACTTTCAGATATCTGAAGAGAATAAGCAAGGTGGATTTCCAGTAACTGTTCAGGCAATGTGAGGGGTCTCAACAAGGCAACATAATTATAAGCTGGTGGAGGGAATTCTGGAGAGATATGAGAAAATACTTCTTCACGAAGAGGGTGGTGGACAGGTGGAACCATCTACCCAGGGCGTTGGTTAACGTCAAGCCAGTTACAGATTTCGAGAAGGGTTAGGATAGAGATATATGGTGAAAAAGACAGGGGGAAAAGGGTTGAGTTGGGCTCAATTGATTAACAAAGCAAAGTTGCAACTTGGCATCACTGTATAGTAATGGGATGGTAAAACCATCACCATCTCAAGCTCTTGTTGGAACTGCACTAAAGTGAAGAAACAACAGACAGGTGGTATCCAGCACAAAAAGTGATTTATTTCTGGTATATAAAGTAGGCTTACAACCAAACTGTGTGATCACCAGGAGAATACTTCCAATCTTTCTTACCTATAGGTAGCAGTATGTCTCTTCTCAGAGAGCAGATGCTATGCAAAGGGTCTTATACCCCTGATAATCACTATAACAACAACTAAAAAGATATATAAAAACATTATAATTGGTCAGTGGCAAATAGCCTGACTCCTCACTAGCTCGGGAAAGCATGCTGAGCTAGCAAAAAGGCAAGATAGCTAAACAGTGGATCTTGTATATGTGAAGGACACTTGCGGTTACATATGCAGTTGCAGTTCTGCACCATCACTAAAGATGGCAGTAGTGTCTAACTAATCATTATACAATGGTGTAAATAGAAGTATCTCCCAAGTATTACAATCAGAATAATAGCAAAAGCATTATGATTCTCAGTAAAAATATATAAAAGTACAGTAGAACTCAGATCCTGACACTTATGCTTATACGATAAGTGCCTATGCCCTAAGGTTAGTACATATACCTATAAGTAGCACTGTCTGCGAGGTAGGGGGGCCAATCAGGGATGCTGGTCCATGGATGACATTCCCCCCTCCTTGTTGCCTCAGAAGGGGCAGTCGTCCCAAGTTAGCTGGTAGGGATGGAGCTAAAAGTCATTTACAAGCCCGACGCACGAGCCTTGTAAAGGAATTCGAGTTGTTCTCGATGTTGTTAATAGCGTAGCAGAAGACACCAGGAGAAAGGACTGCTGTGTGACTGAACTTCTCTGCTGGGACTATATTGCCGTCCTTCCCCTCCTTTCCACCACCCCACCCAAAGCTAGTTCTATTTTTATAGGCACAGGATTTGACTGACAACAGGAACTTCCTGTTTGGGAGCAGGAAGTGAGTGATCACAGAACCACCAAAGACCTACCATCCTAGAAGGGCAAGAGTAGCTCTCTGGCCCCTCTAGCTGCTGGAGGTCTGCCTCTGAGCAAGTAACTGGTCTACTAAGAAATATAGGATATTCTTGTCTCAGAACAGGACAATCAGGAGTTTAAAGGGCACACAGGCAGAAAGTAAGGAGAGAGAGAAAAAAAACAGAGGAAAGAGTAAGGATTGCAAACAGTTAAGGGGCCAGAAATAAGACATGATTGGAGTGGTGCAGTGCAGTGGCTGTGGAGCAGCAGTCTTCGGGAGACGTTCTGGAGGATGCGGGTGTTGTCCCATCTGCAGGCACCTCTGGGCTGAGGGAGGAGTTTGCTCATCTCCAGGCTGAGTTGGGCAGGATTGTGGGACCTCCTCTTCCATCCAGGGACCACCAGTGCCTCTGCCGTTGCCTCAGAGGTTGCCAAGAAAGAGGAGCAGTTGGACCACAGTGGGCTCAGGGAGTGTGAGGGTGGTGGAACAGAGGTGCATCCCTCCAGTTGTACCTCTCCACAATTCCTATGCCATTCTGGCAAAGTGTGGTTCCTCTATGAAGGCACCCGCAGTGGAGACCAAGGAGGATGCTGGGAACCTCCACAAAGGAGACCCACAGGAGGGTGGAAGGGGACCTGCAGGAAGGAAACAACTCCTGGTGGGGGACTCCATTGTTAGGAAGGTAGAACTGGGGGAGAAGGGAGGGGAGGTGAGGTGCCTGCCTGGCGCCATGGCTTGGAGGGACAGGGAGCGAATCCTCAGGATTGCCGGAGCAGCTGCACAGGGGAAGGAGCTGGATGTCATTGTCCACCTAGGGACAAATGACCTGGCTAAGAGAGGGATTAGAGAAGTGCAGAAAGAGTTTGTGGAATTGGGGAGGGGCCTTAGTCAAGTAGCACGCACGGTAACCTTCTCGGAGGTGCTGCCCTTCTATGGCATAGGAGAGGCTAGGGTGTTCCGCACCATGGGTTTCAATCAGTGGTTGAAAAACTGGTGTGGAGCTCAGGATTGGCTTCATTGGGGACTGGGGGTCCACCTGGAGTGATGCAAGCCTATACTGGCATGATGGGCTGCATCTGTCCAGGAGGGAACCAGGATCCTAGGTGATAGGTTTAAATGCTTCATTGGCAAGCTTTTAAACTAGCCAAGGGGGGAGGCACTGGAAAGGAGCAGGGAAATCCTAGCTCCCCAAATAATCACGGTAGTAAGTGCGGCAAACACCAACATAGAGGTGTCGATAGGGAGAAGGGCAGGGGTAAATGGAGAAAGTGACAAAGGCAAGAAGGACAGGGATGGGGCAAAAGGGAGTAAGGCCATCAGGAAATGGAGGGCATTGAGTACCAATGCCCGTAGTCTGGGCAACAAGCTCCCTCAGCTGGTGGCCTTGATGGAAGAGGGATGCCTGGATATCGTAGCAGTCACAGAAACATGGTACACAGAGAACCATGACTGGGATGTTAACATACCAGGGTGCATAACCTACAGGAGAGACAGGCAGGGAGAAGAGGGGAGGAGTAGCTCTCTATGTAAAGGAAGGGATAAAAGCAACTGAACAAAAGAGTAAACAGGGAGGAGAGGAGAGGAGAGAGGCACTGTGGGTCACCTTGGAGACTGGAAAGGGCACCACAATCCCACAGGGTTGTGTACAGACCCCATGTCAGGGGAGGGAATGGACAAGGATATGATAGAAGGCATTCTTAGAATGGCAGAGAAAGGAGATACTGTTGATGGGAGACCTGAATATGCCAGATATTAACTGGAGCACATTTGCTGCAGCCACATCCAAGAGCAGGGCCATTCTTGATGCCCTACAGGTGGCAGGCATTAGACAGCTAGTTTCAGAACCCACTCGTGAGGAGCAATCTTAGACCTCGTACTCTCAAACGGGGGCAGTGAGAGGATCTCAGATCTAGAAGTGGGTTGCCATCTGGGGACAAGTGACCATCAAACAGTGTGGTTCACATTAAACTCAGCTACAGAGTCAAGCCATACAAAAGTGATGGTACTGGACTTTAGGAGGGCTGACTTTGGCAGGATGGGAGAGTGTCTCAGAAAAGCACTAGCAAGCAGGCTAGAAGGAGGTGTGGAGCAACAATGGGGAATCATCAAAACTGCCATCACAGAGGCAACAAGCCTTTGTGTGAAGCAAATAAACAAATCAAAATGAAAGAAAAAGCCACTATGGTTCTCAAAAGAGGTGGCTGTGAAAGTCAGGAAGAAAAAGATAGCATTCCGGAAGTATAAGGAAACACAGAAGGAGCAGGACAGAGAGCTGTATCAGTTAAGACAGAAGGAAGCAGGAAGGGAAGTCAGAATAGCAAAGGCCCAAACTGAGGAAAAGATAGCCAACTCAGTTAAGAAGGGGGATAAAACCTTTTATAGGTACATCAGCGAGCGTAGAAAGACAAAGGGAGGGATAGTGAGGCTGAATAGAATGAGCCGGTGGGTGGGCAGAGGGGACAGTGAAAAGCAGGGATACTGAAGCAATATTTCTGCTCAGTATTCTACAAAAGAGGAGGGAAGTGCCTAATCCAATTAACAGAAGCACTCTTGATAGGGGGTCGATCCCAGTCCTTTCACAGAAGAAAGGGTTCTACAAGAACTCCTAAACTGAAGGTGGACAAAGCAATGGGTCCTGATGGAATTCACCCAAATTCTAAAGAATTAAGGAGGAACTAGTGAAACCACTGGCTACTCTTTTAATAAATCATGGAGGATGGTGTGGTACCCGAGGACTGGAGGAAGGGGATGTGATTCCCTTCACAAAAGTGGGACCAAGACAGGGGCAGGAAACTACAGACCTGTCGTCTGATCTCTGTGGTAGGGAAAGTGATGGAGTCACTTCTGAAGGAAAGAATAGTTGAGTACCTAGAGGCCAGTGGAGCACAGGACCCAAGGCAGCATGGGTTCAAGCGGAAGGTCATGTCAGACAAATCTAATAGATTTCTTTGACTGGGTGACCAAAGTAGTAGACCAGGAGGGGCTGTGGACATGGCCTACCTAGACTTTAGCAAGGCATTTGACACAGTCCCACACAAAGATTAATAGTCAAATTAACCAGCCTGGGAGTGGGTCCCAGGGTGGTAGCCTAGGTAAAACA
This sequence comes from Neoceratodus forsteri, assembly GCA_016271365.2. NCBI lineage: Eukaryota > Metazoa > Chordata > Ceratodontiformes > Ceratodontidae > Neoceratodus > Neoceratodus forsteri. The sequence goes on along the minus strand of CM057451.1, from coordinate 847,319,777 downwards.
GTGGCTGCACAACAGGACACAGAAGGTAATTGTAAATGGAGTCCTCCAAGAAAGAGGGGTTACTAGTGGGGTCACCGGAGGGTTCAGATTGGGTCCAGTCCTTTTAATGTCTCTATCAGTGACATTGCAGAGGGACTGGAAGGAAAATATGCCTTTTGCAGATGACACAAAGATCTGCAACAGGGTTGATACACAGGAGGCATAGAAAGGATGAAAAGGACTTGGCAAGGTTGGAGGAATGGTCAGAAGTATGGCAGCTAGGATTCAATGCAAGAAGTGCAAAATAATGCACCTGGGAAACAAGAACCCTGGGGAAGAATACACAATGGGATGGAGGTAGTAACAACAACAAAAAAGGAAAGGGACCTGGGGGTAATCATATCAGATGACCTTAAGGTTAGCAATCAATGTGAGAAGGCAGTATGGAGGGCTGGGGGTATACTGGGATGTATAGGGAGAGGCATCAGCAGCAGAAAACAGGAAGTTGTTATCCCTCTGTACAGACAGTTGGTGAGACCCCACCTGGGGTACTGTGTCCAGTTCTGGAGACCTCATCTCCATGAGGACACAGACAGGATAGAGGTAGTCCAGAGGAGGGCAACTAAAATGGTGCAGGGTCTGCAAGAGAAGCCGATGAGGAGAGACTAAAGGAGCTTAATATGTATACCCTTGAGGAAAGAAGGAGAGGGGGGACATGATAGAAACTTTTAAGTACCTCAGTGGAATCAACAAAGTCCAAGAGGTAGCATCTTTCAGAAAAGAGACTTGCAAGAACAAGGGACACAATTTAAAGATAGAAGGAGGGCGGTTCAGGGCAATGTGAGGAAGTATTATTTCACAGAGAGGTAGTGGATGCATGGAACAGCCTTCCTGAGGAGGTTGTGGGGTCTAAAACTGTGGAGAATTCAAGAATGCATGGGACAGACATAAGGCAATTCTTGTGGGGGGTAGGAAGAAATAGGCTGTTGGTTAACTAGGATCTGCGGCCTATCCTGTAGGTAGGGAAATGGGCAGACTAGATGGGCCTAAGGTCCTTATCTGCCGTCGAAGTCTATGTTTCTGTCTAAGGGTACGTCGCATGCAGCACAGAGTGAATATGAGAAAGATAATCAAAAACGCTTGAATCACAACAAAAACTTTAAAAGTGAGTTCTAGCCAAGTGTTGCCTATGGCAAGACTCAAATCACCATCATGGATAAGATAATTGAGTGCATTAGTAGCTTTGGTAATATTATTACTAATACAATCAAATGAGCATCTTTTCTGGCTAAAAGAGACTGTAAAGCGAGTGTCAAAGGATCAATGTGTACATTAAAAATAGGCAAATATTGAGACAGGGCAAGCAAGTATTGGGGATCAGTATCAGTAGTGTCTGGTTCAGGGAGAGGAACGGCGTGATCACAGTGTAACCAATAACAGTTTTTTTGCTGTGGAGTAAAACAAAAATTAGGTTTAGTAACTTGATATGTCTTAGCCCCATAAGAAAAACTGGGATAATTTGTGACCAGACAGTAGGGCCATCAGAAGTATAGGTAACTCGGACAGAAGGCACCCGCCAGCGATGTTGACATACTGGACAAGAGAATGACTGATTGGTGAGTCGTGTAGTGAAGTGAAGTACCTCTTCAAGGTAGCTTTGAGATGGAGCTGTTTCGGTGTCTAGCACTGAAGATGCACCAGGAGGGATGTTGTCATCTGGATCAACATCAGTAAGATTGGGACGGCAAATCTTCACCCAACATCAGTGCCCAGTCAAGGTGTTCAAGAGCATAGCCACAAACAGGTTTCATGATATCGAAAACGTCAGATAGGCACAGGAACTAGTAGCCTTTCTTTGTACAACAGTTTGTATGAGGTGCGACCCAAGCCTGGAGGACTTGATGGTAGGCCAGCATGGAGGGTGATTCAGTTCTTTCATGAAAAATGTCATTTTCAAGATGGCCTATGGAATGAATGCTGGCTAATTTGTCAAAGACAGCTGTAGCAGGATCAGAACATGGTAAAGACAGTGAATGTAATGAACATATTTTCCTTAATAGAACAGGACTTAGTGAAATAGCAATGTGCTTGGTTAGGAAACCTAGAAACATAACCAATATTTCTAACAGTAGCTATAGAGATGTTTAGAGTATTCTTTAAACACATAATTATGCAACCAGTGGTTTTGCAATGTGGGCAATACCATTTACCCAATCTGAGATCATGTATTATATCTGGAATTTTGCCTGATTACAAATCCCTAAAGAGAGCTTTAACAGTGAATATAACATAGGGAGATATAAGCAGAACATAAAATTTCACCCCCAATATATTGCTTGTCCGCCTCACGGTTATTCTAAAAAATGAGATCATTATGTTTACGCTTGGCATCATTGAACCCTTGAGCAATCTCTTGCATATTATACACAGTATAACATTCTTCATTACTGAGAGAATTTACACCTTGTAAAATAGGGGGCATTACATCATTAATAGTCTGTTGAAATTTAAGAGTCTGAGCTTTAATAGAAGCAATATCTGCTCTATTCCAGATGGACATACCTGAGCCAAAAAGGCCAGATATGGTACCGGCTGCTCCAGTCATGCCAGAGACAGATCCGGCAGCATCAGCTATGTCAGTTGCATCCCGCTTGGTGCGTTTACGTGATTTGGGTTTAACATGGTCTTTAGGGGCAGGTCTAAAATCTCCCAACATGTTCAGTAGTGTGAGGTCCACCTATGGGATCATTTGTGCATGTTTGATAAACAGCAACAATATCAGTAGGCATAATACTGTAAAATGTGGCGGTATTGGTTGTGTTACAGAAACCAAATTCAGCCATATTCCAGTGTGTGAGATTGAAAATAACTGGGGCATGTATGAATTGCACATTATTACTCAGGGCTCCAGGTAGTGATGTGGCAGTCAAACCACTAGGAGTGCTGTCCTCCTGAAGAGGGCAGGCAGTCAGTTCTTCCTGACTTGGTGGGACTACGGAAAGATAAAGAGCTTCAGAAGTTGCATTGTTTTAAAGACAGAAAACATGTGCCTCCTCGAGAGAGAGAGGAGGTCACAATAGGCAGGATCTATTAAAGCAGTGAGATTGTACTGACCAGTATGTCTGGGAGTGGTCTGTCTGATAGAAAGAGTACCATTTTTAGAAATGTCAGTGTTAGGCCACCCATGGAATGTACCTTTGGACAGGTGAGCTACAGGGATTGTGTAGCCCATAGCATTAGTTTGCCATTGTATGGAGAGGGAAGATTCATCTGGGGCAACCACTACAGCATCTGGAAAGGCATCTGAGCCTTGAGTAACTTTAATCATTTTGTTGGGAACATTAATCTGTACACCAATAGGGGCTGAATGTTTAAGTTTACCAAGGAAGTGTTGCAAACATTCTTTATGAGTCTGTGGGGCTTTATGTGGGGTGCAGTCACAGTCAGTAGTCCCACCAGTAGGAGAAACGGGTACAAGATAGCCATCTTGACGATACCTATAAGAAACAAAAAAGGATTGGTTAAGTGTGGGTACTGTTCTGCCCAAAAAGAGGTTAGGAAAAGTAAATTTAGTCACCATTATACAATTTAAGTTGGTTAGCATGGAACCACTTGTCAGCAGTCTTTTTCCACTGTTGTACTCTGACCTGATATACAGCAGGGCTGAGTTTGTTGACAGTGGGATAGGATCCTTCCCATTTACTGGCAAATGAATGTGTGGGTTGTCTGTATTGGAGAAGCATAACTTGGTCTCCAACTTACCAGTCGACTTCTTTGACATGCTTGTCAAAATGAGCTTTAGCTTGTTGTTGAGCTTTGCCCATCTGCTTGGCAGCAAACAGGTGTGTCTTCATGATGTCATCATGAAGCTTTTCAACGTAGTTGTCTACAGATACTCTATCTGCAGTGGGGGTGTGAAGATCAATCAGCAGGTGCTCAGGTAGTCTCATAGTTCTACCAGTCATAACCTCATAAGGTGTGCACCGAGTAGTGGCCGTAGGTGTGCCCCTAATTGCCATTAGTAACAGTGGCAAGAGGGAATCCCAGTCCTTGGGATTATCATTGATGAATATACATAGCATCTGTTTGATGCATCTGTTAGCTCTTTCTGCCTGGCCTGAGGATTGAGGGTGGTAGGGAATGTGGAAGTTTTGATCAATGCCAAGAAATTGGAGTGTCAGTTGTATCAGTTCGGCAGTAAAGCTGGTTCCCTGGTCTGAGTCTGTTTTTAAGGGTAGGTCTCACCTGGAGAACAGTTGATCTGTCAGGATCTTGGCAGTTGTCTTTGCTATGTTGTTCTTAGTGGGGAATGCTTCTACCCACATGGAGAACAAATCTGTGACAAGTGCATACTTGTTCTTATTGGAGTTGGTAAGAGAGCCAAGGAAATCGATCTGTATCGCATTCCATGGTCCAGATTGCCTTTGGGGCAACAATCTGGCATTTCTTTTTACCAATATCGGATTGTTCTGAGCACACACTATGCAGTTGTCCACATAGTGTTCTACATCTTTGGCCATACCAGGCCACCAGACAACTATTTTGAGTCTCTAGATGGTGTTTTCTTTCCCCTGGTGTTCACCAGTGGGAGTGTCATGAACCATATAGATAAATTCGGTCCACAGAGATTGTGGTGCAACCCACAATTTATCAGCTGTATCCTGTTTGTGATACCAGATGAGCTTCTGATCGCTGGACAAGTGTATATTGTCAGAGTGTCTCTTATATGGACTGCCAACAGGCAGTGGCTGTTCACTTCCTTTGTCTAGGAATGTGAACACATCTCTTATTTTGGGATCCGCTTTTTGTGCAGCAGAGAGGCCCAGTGGAGATTCTGGTACCGGTTTCTTGCTAGCAGCTAAAATAGATGCCACAATAGCTGCTACACCTAGTGCGTGAGTCATTGTCCATTTCTGCCCACCTCGAGCGCCTGCTTTGGCAAGCGAGTCTGCTTGATCATTGAACTCATGGTAAGGGTCAGATTTACAGTGAGCCGTTAACCTTGTGAATGTTCAGCTTATGAGTAAACATTTGTGTCAGGGTGTGTGTATATACACAAACAGTTCCCTATATTTGACAGGATTACCATCGGATGACATAAAGTTGTTCTTCTGCCAAAATGGAAAGAACTCTGTGAGTGATGAGCAAACCCAGTCTGAGTCTGCAAAAATGATGGTGTCTCTGTCACCATGGGGCACGATCTCTAATGTACAGGCCACAGCTGCCAGTTCGGCATACTGTGAGGAGATAACGGTGCATTTCCTAGCAATGCACCGGAAATCACCTTCCCGATCCCAAATGAGCACTCCAAGTTCTGCTACCTGCTCTCCATCCACATAGGAGGCAGAGCCATCTGTAAAGATATGAAACGTGGTAGTATCTTCCAGGATCTCTGGTCTAGCTGGTAGAAATGGTCCTAGGTCAGGTAGGTCAGGCGGTTGGAGGGTGCAGTCGTGGTGTGTACCTGTATAGAGTAGGCCATGGGCCAGAATTGAGAGCATTTTAGCAGGCAGTACCTTGATGTCCCTGTCCTGCAAAAGCAAAACCCAGTGGGTCAGCCTGGTGTTAGAGACGGATCCATCCTTCACTTTGTCTGAAAGCAAAATGTTAGTTGGGGTGTGGCAGGTATGCAAGATAACAGGGGCATACCCAATAATGTACAGAAAGCGTTTGACAGCCCAAAAGATCGCCAAGAGTGTCCTTTCACAGAGATTATACTTTCTCTCTACGGGGGATAGCATCTGGGATACATAGGCAATGGGTCTGTGATACCCATTGTACTTTTGTGCCAGCACTGCAGACATGGCCACATTGGAGGTGGCAGTTTCCTAATGGAAAGGTAATCTTGGGTTAGGATTTATCAGTGCTGGGGCTGAGGCCAAGGCCTCTTTAAGCTGTGTAACAGCTTCAGTGTGTGTGTGGGGCCCCATGTCTGTGGGACATCCCTTTTTCAGCAGTTCATACAGGGGAGCAGCCTTCAAGGCAAAATCAGGGATGAAGTCCCTGGAGTAGTTCACCATTCCTAGAAAGAATTTGAGTATTGCCATGCTTGTAGGAAGTGGCAGATCTTGCAAGCCCTGGATCTTCTTTTTTTTTTTTTTTTTTTGCTACCCTCCTCACTGCACCAGGATCCTCTCTTCTTGGATCCCTAGATCATGTCTTGGCGCCCGTAGTCCACGCCCAGGTACCTCCCTCGGTGCAGTGGCCTGTCCCCATCCTGCCTCGGTTTGCCCCGAGGCGTGAGCAGAGAGGGGGACCTCCATTCCCCTCTCTTAGTTCTTAAGTCTGTGTCGGAAGTCTCGCCAGCCCCTTCTATGGAGCCTGGTTATGGTTGTTCTCGGGTCGACCGGGTCCCGTCTACGGGAGCCTGGTGCAGGGTTTTTTCCATTTTTCTTGTCTCCCCACCCTCAGGACGTCCGTACGCTAGGGAAGCCTAGGGGCAGAGCACGTCGCGACGTGCTGGTGCTCCAGCTCCCAGCAGACATCCTCCCACCCTGCTGTGTGCAGTCTCGCTGCACCTCCACCTGTGGTCACCCAGGTGGCGGTATAGGAGCGGGACTTGCATCCCACCCCAACCGAAGGAGGAGAGCAGCCACTGGGTGCTCAATCCTCCTCCCCCCAGCCGGCCCTCCAGCTGCCCGAGTCCATTCCCGAACCCAGGTCGCTGGCACTGCGAGCGGTAGCCCTACCGCTGCGCCGGCAGGCTGGCAGCCCTGGATCTTCTTGACAGCTGGGCTTCTTCCTTGGTCTGTGATACGTAGCCCAAGGAAAATGACCTCTTTTTCGCACAGTTGCACTTTGGAGGGATTGCACTTGAGGCCTGCTCTCCTGAGGAGAGGCCATTAATTCATTTAGAAGGACCAAATGTTATTTTTTTTTGTGGCGGTTGCTAAAAGCAAATCATCCACATACTGCAGGAGACACTGGGGAGTAAAGAATCCCTGCAGAGCAGCCATCATGTGGCGATGGAAGAGAGAAGGGCTGTTATGGAAGCCTGGGGGCAGAAAGGACCAGGTGTACTGGCACTCATCAAAGGTAAAGGCAAATTTGTATTGGCTTTCATGTGCTAATGGGGAGTGACCAAAACCCATTAGAGATGTCAAGAGCTGAGAACCACTTTTTGTCAGGTGTCAGCAGCTTAAGCACATCTGGGGCTGATGCCATAGTCTGGGCACAGCTGGGGTAACTTGATTACGTTTCCTGTAGTCAGTTGTGAGTCTCCAAGCTCCATTTGGCTTTTCCACAGGCCAAATGGGCGAATGGACAATAGAGACACAAGTCGTAATCACTCCTTGTTGTAACAGTGACTGGATGGTCTCCCTCAATGAGGGTAAGGCTTCAGCAGGAAATGGGTACTGCTTTTGCCTTGCAGGGTTGGGCCCTGGAATTTCAGTGGTGGTGTGCATCCTACCACAATCATGCTTGTTGGTAGCAAACACATCAAGGTGTTCCTGTAACAAAGGTGAAAATTCAGAAAACAGGTCATGACTTTTGAAAAGAGCCATGATGTCCTACTCCTTGTTGTTATGGGAGATGGCGGCCACCGCGTGTAAGTCTGGTATGGTGACAGCATGGTATTGTCCCTTGATCTGTAGCAGCAACCTGTTAGGCAGGTCCACAACACAGCCATGCTGTGCAAGGAAATCAATTCCCAGTATGCTGGGGTGATGATGTAGTACCATGAGGTCAAAGACAAAATCAGTCTTGAGATGGCCTACCTGCACAGGTAGAGATACAGATCAATAGGTGTGTAGCTGAGTACCATCTACACCCTGTGCGCTGGTCTTCCAGCTGGTAGACCAGGTAGACGTGGCTGGGTTCTCATCATAGAGAACAACCATGGCTGCTCCTATATCTAGAAGCATGTCTAGTTTGCACCCCCCCGACCGTGGCCCTTACACAAGGCTGTCCATTTGTGTCGACAAGCAAGTCACTCACATTTCGAACTGGGGCCTGTAATTATCAATCTGTGCATTTCTCAGATTCTTCTTCATCATCCTGTCCCTGCGACCTGAGGCCTATGGAAGCTCGTTGGGCCTCCTCTTGGCACTTCACAGGTCATGAATACTATACCTGTGATGTCAGAGCCGCAATCTCGAACTGTTCAATGAGTGGTTCTCAGATCACCGCATCAGCCTGGCCAGCTCTCGATGCCGTGAACGGGTTCTTTCCTTGGCTGCTCGATTGTTCAGTAGTTGAAGGACAGAAAGGGTTGGTGTTACTAGCCGGTGCCAGGGCTGCCACGGAACGTGTGGATGCAGTCTCTTTCTTGGCATGGGCCTCCTCTAGTTGTTTCTGGAAGTCTCGTTCTTTTCCTTTAAGTCCTGATAGCTAGGCCCATTACGGTACTTGCGATCGGAATTAGAATTCTTCCAATTCCTGTTCTTGTTGTTGTAGTTCTGATTATTCTTATAGTTCGGTCCCCCTGCATGACTGCTTGTCGTCAAAGGGACATCTTGTTTATCATTGTTACTCTACACTATATAGTGGGTGGTGGTAGGGTACACCGTGGCAACTTGGGCTGTGGCTCCCTGGGTTGTCGGAGTTTGGGTGGTGGCGGCCTTGTTGGTGTTCTTACTGGAAGCTAGGTTATGGAGGTAAACCTGAAAGGCACGCTCCGTCTTGGTGAAGATCTCATTAAAGGTATCGGTCTGCAGGTAAACATTGAGCTCAACCTTTTCCCGGAGAGCCAGAGTCATGTTTTGGATGTACAAATCCTTGTACTCAATTTAATTTTGTTGGCATTATCACCCGCTAGGCCTTTGCCGGCCTCATAGGTGAGCCACAACCATAGGTGGTAAGCCGCTGGTCTTTCCTTCATATTTTGCTTAACCTTGTAGGCCATGTGGGCTCCAACAATACCTGGGGTGCTGGCAGCAAGGAGTGCCTGTGAAATATTGTTGTAATCAAGCATCTCGCAGTTGCGGACGGCCTCCAGGAGTTTGGCCCAGAGGGTAGGCTCGGTGGCCTGTCTCAGGACTGAACCTGGTACTCAGGTTGGACAGAAAGCATCTCACCTAGGGAGTGCACCTTCTCCAAATGACAACTGAGGTTGTCGGTTGGGCCCATCCGTCCGATGCCTTGAGCAATTTGTTAAACAGAGTGAGCAACCTGTAGGGGATTGGACGTGGGTGTACGGGGAGTGGTAATCAGTTCCACATGACCTAGAGCACTGTGAAGGGTGGCTTCTGCTGCTGCATCAGCGATTGCTTTGAACACACGCTTCTGGGTAACAGCGTTTTCAAACATGCGTTCAGTATGCTGTTGCATGGACAACTGTCCTTCCCTTGTTCCTAGTCTGGTTAAGACATCTTGTACAATGCCATATACTGCCGTATTGTCATCCCTGGAGAGGGGTGCCAATGGAAGTGGGCTCCTACTCTGAGGTGGTCGGCCTCCCATATCATGGAGGCCACCATGTTTGTGTTGACGTGGCAACGTAGAAGGTGTGCCAGCATGACAATGGGGTGGTCTTATGTGGCCGCCATCTTGGGAATGGCTGGTAAAGACCACCGCCCTGTGGGTCTGGGGTTTGGACGTGACGAAGCAGGCTGTGTCCTTGTAATCAGCATCGTCAACGCCCAATGACGTAATGTCAGTGGGTATGTACTGAAAACCATTCATTGCTTTAACATGGCCAGTGAGAACCTCTCGCTGATGGTGCATTCTCGACATTTTTTTCTCTACATTTCTTATGACAAACTTTTGTAGTGCCCTGCTCAATACCCTTCTCAACCTCATGCTGCAATACTTGGTACGCGGCGCCCAATTAGACGTTCTCCCTAAGCTCTTTGTCTAGCTCATGCATCAACCTCACATTCTCTTCCTTCAGTTCAACATTATCCTCTCTCAGACTTTCATTCGTATCACTTAAAATGTCATTCAAATAAGATAGCTTTTTCTTATCACATTTCAACCTTTCATTGTCCTCTCTCAACATACACAATTTACGCTCAGAGTCTTGAACAGTACAGTGCAACAGTCTGTTACTGTGGTCACAGAGCAACTGTATCTCCTCCGCTAGTTTCTGTTCCCTTTTCAGTAACTTGGATGCCTGCAAGTGCATTTCTTTTTTTAGAGACGCGTTTTGCAGCTCAAGGGAGGCACATCATGCTAGTAAACTTTCTACGGCTGTATGTAAAGAAGCGACCAAAATACCTTTGGAGTGGTATTTCTTGGCTTTTTACTTAGACTCTAGATATTGATCAGAGATCGAAAACAAGGGATCTTCTGCCGATTTTGCATCCAGCACGAAATCAGTCCAACCTCCATGGGAGGCAAGATAGTTTGACATCGAGTCTCAGTTCTGTGCACAATTTAGGCATGCCAAACAAAGGGGTAAACAGACAAACAAAGAAAGCAATCGTAAGACTGGACTCAAATCCTTGGCACCATCACCCAACGGCTTTATGGTCGCCCGTGGGCAAACAGTGGAGCCAAGGCGGTACGTTGCTAATCGCAGAGGGAGTATACCAGTGGTTTGGTGTGGATCTGTCACACCTGAAACTAAAATGGAACAAGTCCATAAGAGAACAACCACTGTAAGTACGAGTAGGTCCAAGTAGGCAAAAATGCACCACACTACTCGACATTCAGTTCAACGAACTCAAATGGAATCCTCACTTTGTACATTCCAACCTACACACATTTGCCAACTGTAATGGGATGATAAAATCATCACCTTCTTAAGTTCTTCTTGGAACTGCACTGAAGTGAAGAAATGACAGAAAAGTGGTGTCCAGCACAAAACGTGTTTTATTTCTGGTATATAAAGCAGACTTACAACCAAACAGTGTGATCACTGGGAAGATACTTCCACTCTTTCTGACCTATAGGTAGCGGTACATCTCTTCTCAGAGAGCAGGTGCTATGCAAAGGGTCTTATACCCCTGATAATCACTATAGCAACAGCTAAAAAGGATATAGAAAAACATTTTAATTGGTCAGTGGCAAATAGCCTGACTCTTCTCTAGCCTGGGAAAGCATGCTGAGCTAGCAAAAAGACAAGATAGCTAAACAGTGGATCTTGTATATGTGAAGGACACTTGCGGTTACATATGCAGTTGAGTTCTGCACTGTCACTAAAAATGGCAGTATTGCTGAACTAATCATTAAACAATGGTGTAAACAGAAGCGTCTCCCAAGTGTTACAATCAGAATAATAGCAAAAGCATTATGATTCTCAGTAAAAATATATAAAAAGTACTGTAGAACTCAAATCCTGACACTTATGCTTATACAATAAGTGCCTATGCCCTAAGGTTAGTACATATACCTATAAGTAGTACTGTCTGCGAGGTGGGGGGCCAATCATGGGTGCTGATCCGTGGATAACATTTTAGACCCTACCAGTACTAGACTTCTCGGGACTAAGTTAGGGACCAGGCTAAATGGAGGGTTGTTTTTCTCTGTAAAATTCTATGTTTTTTACGTAGCTTGAATTTGAAGCCACACTGTTCTAAACATGCTAGAGATATGATAGTGATGTACAAGTTTCAGTGTTCCCCATAGCCTGCGGATATAGGCAGGCAAGGCAAATTTTATTTGTAGGGCACCCAATCCTGAAGGCTCTGGGTGCCTAACACACAAAAAAGCAAATAAAATAAACCAAAACATTATACAAACAGACATCAAAAGATAAGTATTAATAAAAAAAACATTAAAATAATAGATACAGTAAAATCAGATCTAAGAGCTGGTTAGCACACATTGTCCGGGAATGCCATAGAAAATAAGTGGGCCTTGAGACCACTCTTGAAGCACTCGACTGATGGGGCCTCCCTAATATAGAGTGGAAGAGCATTCCACAGGACCAGGCCGGTGACGCTAAAAGCCCGGTTGCTAGCAGTTTAAGACTGGTTTTGGAAACCTCAAGGAGGCCATTGTGATCAGGGCCAAAGGTGTATTATTCCTTGGGTGGCGATAGTGTAGCACTCCAGACCCACTTATACTATATTGTTATTTATGCTAAAATATATGGTATGTTGACTTTAACATCTGCATCTTGACATTGACACCCTTATGCTCCCGATGCTCCTGCTCCTTGCCTGTTACCGCTACAACCGCTTCGCTACCCGCTACTGCTACGACTGCTTTGTTGTTGTTCTGTCTCCCCTATCCTGTTGCCCCCTCCGATGGCTCCACTCTACTGATGAGGGATTGCTGGAGATTCCCAGGGTTCGTTTGAAGACCTCTGGAGCTCGAGCCTTTGCATTTGCGGCTCCTACCTTGTGGAATTCTGTACCTCATCGGGTAAAGGGGTGCCTGACTGTGGAGAGCTTTAAATCGGCACTTAAAACTTACTTATTCTCGCTTGTGTTTCCTGACGGTTAATTTGTGGAAGTTTGCTGTTATGTTGGATTGTAAATATTTATAGTTTAAGGTTTTTAAAGTCTGTAAAAATACTTGGTATGTGTTGAATTGTGCTTGAAACAAAGATTTTTATTATTATTATTATCATTTTATTATCCAAGAGGGAGTATTGGGGGGTGAAGCCCCCATTAAAAAAAAAAAACAGAACAGTATAGTTATATATTTCAGTGGAATCCCCATCAGAACACATCCCAGAAAAGAAAAAAAAAACCAAAAACACTAAAATCCAGCCCTGGAAATGGGGGGTTTCACAAAAACATAACTACATATACTGTATTTTTGGTGTGGAGCCCCCACCCTTCAATTTTACTTTGCTAATTTTTTTTTTGTAGTCAAACAGCACTCTGTCAATTAATACAAATTACTCAGTCATGCAAATAGCGTAGCTGTAATAAAGCGTAATGTATGCTTCTTCTGTGACATAACACTACACTACACTACACGCGTGAGTCTGGAGTGCTACACTGTCGCCCCTTGGGCCTCTTATACACAATATACATGAACGTAAGTGGTTTTAAGTAAGCTTTAGAATACTGGTATCAAAACAAGGGCAGTAGTGCAATAAAAGATGGTGGGAAGAGCAATTTGGAGGATTTTATAAAAGCAAATTAGACTGATGGCTACAGATATAGGGTGATGGTACAAAACATGGAGTGGTGGTAAAAAAAAAAATATACAGCGGCAATTTAAAAAAAAAAAAACAAACAGAAAAACAGGGTAGTGGCCCACTGCACTAAAAAAATGAGTGACGAACACTGAGATTATTGGGGGAATTGGTAGAGTGAACCCCGTGGACCTGCACTAGGAACAGAAATTCAGTCTCAAAAGGACACAAATGGAGACTGGCCAGTGGAAGTTTAAGAAGGGACATGAGGAGATTCCATTTCACCGAGAGGGTGTGGATCCAGGGAACAGATTGCCTGCAGAAGTGGTGGAGGCAGGAACTATAGGTTTAAGAATGGCATGGCTGAGACGGGTATAGAGGGTTGATAATTCCAAAAGGAAGAGCTGGGGTGGGGTGGAGAGCTAGGGTGGTGTAGTTGGGGTTCAATGTAGACAAAATGGCTAAAACCCCTTGAAACAGTATGTAGAACACTGTTTATGTGCAGACTGGATGGACCTTTGGTTTTGTCTGCTGGCAAAGTCTATGTTTCTAGGTTCAAAATTACTGAGGACATCTCCATGTAAACAGAATCCTTGCTCCCAAGACACTTTATCTGCTCTTAATGCTTGTGGCCTAGCTGCTACTGTATCCCCCTGCTTTTGGTATCACAATCTGTTGCTGTAGAACTGATTTTTACATTGTAAACTGAAGATTATGACCTCAGGGAGGAACCGTTAGGAGCAGGTATAATCTGATGGGCAAATACACTGAGTGATAATGGATGGAATTATTTAAAATTACATTTTTGGGACAGTTGTATTTGAGTTCTGCTGAAGCTAACTGTAATTTCTTTGCTGGTTGCTCATTCCCTTGTCTAATGCTGAAAAGGTGGGCATTCCTAACAGAGGTCCCTTCTCAAGGCAGTATAGTGCAGTGGTTTAAGGCTCTGAGCTCCAAATCTAGAGACCTGGGTTTGAATCCCACAGCCCCCACTTGCATACTGTGTGACCCTGAGCAAGTCACTTAACTTCCCTGTGCTCCCAGGTCGCACCTGTAAACAAGCTTTCAACTTAGTGTGCCACTCGTGGTTAAACAATTGGAAAAAATTAAAAGCCACAAGAGGAAAAATAGCCCACAGAGCCTGCCTGCTGTCATCTGAGAAAGCTGTCAGATCTACGTATAACCTGTGACATTTCTTCTCTTACAGAAAATGCTGCTCAAGAAAAACTGTGGAGCAAAAACCAGAGTCATAAAAATTCGAGTGAGTTAAACGTTTTTGTCTTTTTTAGTGAACCTCCTGCAAAGAGGATAACTGTGTGGAGTGTGTGTGTGTGGAGTGTGTGTGTGTGTATGTGTATGTGTATTGTGCTTTTGTGGGTGGACATATATATCACACCAGTGGAGATAATAATGGTGAGATAAGTGAAATCTTTGTATCTAATCTCAAACTACGATATCTTAGAAGTTAGGCAAGTCACAGTTGATATCTTGAAGGTGAGGTAAATCACAGTGGAATAGTGAACCAGCGGGAGAGAGCAGCTTTCACAATACTGATGACATCACAATACAGCTATGCAGCACTATAGCCAGCAGTAGAAATCCATGAGAAAAAGTTAAATCTCCACACAAACAGCATATTTAAAAGTTATAACTAGTAAACTTATATAGTATAAATTGAATTTGCAATGCCATGACTCAAAATACACAGTTTATCCACAGTTATGATGGGGAGGACTGTCTTAACTCACCAGTGACTTTACCATTTGTGAGTTGTATTCCTGCCCCCATAAAAGTGGAGATAAATTGCCTACTTTGAGTCAGGCCATTGCATGTTATTCATACATACACTGTATCTGTCAGTTACTACAGCATATGCCCAGCAATTAAATCTATAAGCCATGGCAAAGAAAGCTGTATACCGTTGCAATAAATGCTATATCAGTTGCAGATTGGAATATACGAACATACGAACATATAAAATTTGCTAGCAGATAAAGGCCTGGAGGTATATCAAGTCTGCTCGAATGTGCAGCTAGCACCCCTTATTCTGCAGCTGCCCCTCCCTTCCACCCTTCCCCTCCATTGACCCTCCCCCTTGTCCTGTCCCATACTCTTTTGAAGCAGTCCACTGTTCTACTGGATACCACTTCTGCAGTTAGTGCATTCTACCCAGCTACCACCCTCTCTGTAAAAAAGTGTCTCCTCATCTCTCTCCTGAACCTTCCTTCCTCCAGTCTCATATCATGGCCCCTGGTGTCCCTCCCCTCCCTTACTTTTAACAACCCCTCTGTACCTGTCTTGTTTATTCCCTTCATTTACTTAAAGGTTTCAGTCATGTCACCCCTGTCCCTCCTCTCCTCCAGCGAGTACATGTTCAACTCCCTCAGCCTCCTGTTGTATGATAAGTCCCTCAGCCCCTTGTTAATCTTTGTCGCCCTGCGCTGCACCCCCTCCAGTAACTTAATGTCCCTCTTCAGATATGGGCGCCAGTACTACACGCAGTACTCCAGGTGTGGTCTAACTAATGACCTATACAGTGGCAGAATCACCTCCTCCCTCCTTGAGGATATACCCCTTGCAATGCAACCCAGCATTTTGTTGGCCTTTGCAGGTGTCTTCCTACATTGTGCCGAGTTGTTCATTGACCCTGTAATGAGCACCCACAGATACTTTCCCTCCTCTGTCTGGGCTAGCTGCACTCCCCCCAGCTGGTAACTATTCCTTGGGTTCTTCACCCCAAAATGCAGCACCTTGCACTTTTTGGCATTAAACCCCAGTTGCCAGGTGTCTGACCAGGTTTCAAGCTTTGTCAGATCATCCTGCAAACTCTGCCATCCCTCTAGGTCGTCCACCACTGCTCCCATCTTGGTATCATCAGCAAACAGACTGATCTTGCTCTTGATGTCCAATGATATGTCTGCAATGAATATCCCAAACAACACTGGTCCCAACACCGAGCCCTGTGGAACACCGCTCGTCACTATCCTTGGGTGTGACAGCTCCCCACCCTACACCTCCCTCTGTTGCCTTCCCTGAAGCCAGTTCCCTACTCATCTCATCAGCTTTGCACCTGCCCCTGTGCCTTCTAACTTACTTCCCAGCCTCTCATGTGGCACTGAGTTGAATGCCTTACTGAAGTCCAGATACAGGACATCCACTGCATGATCCCTGTCCAGTTCAAGTTTCAAGTTCAAGTTTATTGCAGGAAAACTCCACTGAGCAAGCTCATTCACAAGGAGGTCCTGTGACATAAACACTTAAAGTACAAACACAGATAGGTAATAACAGTATATACATGAAATGCACGTTACATGATACAGGCTGGATATACATACAAGGGTACCACATAGGGTGACCACAGGTGGTAAACATTGATATGAGACAGGGAAGCGACTTACAGATTGCATACTGATAAATGAAACATGATAACTGGTGTGTGCAATACATATATTTTGGCAGCTAGAACAAACAACAGACTACAACTGATATTGGGGAGGAGGAGTGGTTTGATAGAGTAGCAGTGGAGCATAAGCATAGATAAAGCCAGGAGTGGAAGGGGAATGGAAAGCAGTTAATATGACAAATCAATTATACCTTACCAGTGGATAAATATGGCACACATGGGGAAGGAAGAGACTTAATGACAGTTACAGGTGTCTTTTATTTTGCTGAACTTAGCGATTTGTAGAAGTTTATTGAAACTGCGCTAGTTAGTTTCAATGCGGTTTGTAATTGGTTCCAAATGGAGGGCATATGCAATATACGTTTACCAAAGGAAGACCGCGTCCTTGGTATGTCAAGCATAATAAAGTCAGATTTTCTTAACGAGTATGCACAATGTGAGATACTAATAAGGGAAGAGAGATAGCTTGGCAATTTCTGCAGGAGCAGTTTAAGAGTCCATAGCCCAGCATGGAGCAGGCGTCTAGTAGTAAGGGATGTCCAACCAACAGCTGCATATAAGTCACAGTGGTGCGAACGGTAAAGGGAGTTGGTAATGAACCGTAACGCACGGTGATAAAGGATGTCCAGTTTACTTAGATTTGCAAGAGTGGTGGAGGAATAGATTACATCGCCATAGTCGAGTAGGGGGAGAAAAGTGGCCTGTACAAGCTTGTTTCGAGTTTCAAGGGGGAAAAGGGGCCTATTTCTGTAGAAGAAACCTAACCTTGCTTTTAACCTTCTAGAGACATCTTCGACGTGGTCAATGAAAGATAATTTAGTGTCGATCCAGATACCCAGATATTTAAAGTTGCTTAGTTACCCAGTCATAGAAGTCCACCAAGTTGGTTTAGCAGGATCTACTACGTATGAAGCCATGCTGTCTGCTGTCCTTTAGTCCTTTTTTTCCCTCTAGGAGGGCCACCAGCCTCTCCTTTAGGATAGTCTCCATCAGCTTACCCACGATGTATGTGAGACTTACCGGTCTGTAGTTCCCCGGTTCATCCCTGGGGCCACTCTTGTGGAGGGGCACCACATGAGCCATCCTCCAGTCCTGAGGTACACACCCTGAGAGTAGCGAGGCATTAAATAGGTCTGCCAAAGGTCCTGCAAGGACCTCTGCCAGCTCCTTCAGTACCCTGGGGTGGATGCCATCTGGGCCAGGCGCCTTGTCCACCCTCAGTGCCTACAAAGCCTCTCAAACTCTGCCCTCCATGATTTCCCCATCTGTCACCCCCTTCCCCCCGTTTCTGCCATTCCTCCCCCCTTGGGTATCACCTCCGTCTTCTCCTTAGTAAATACTGAGCAGAAATAATCATTTAGCACTTCTGCATTTTCGCACCCTGCTTGCACCCAACCTCCCTCCTTCCTAATCCTTACTATGTGGTCCTTACAGCTCCTTTTCTCCCTGATGTACCTAAAGAAGTCCTTCTCCCCCTTCTTAAGGCCTTGTGCCAGCCTGAGCTCCATACATGCCTTGGCTCCCCTTACTGTCCGTGTCACCTCCTTAGATTCCGTCAGGTACTCCTCCCTGTCCTCCCCCCTCCCTGTTTTTTTGTACCTCCTAAAGGCAGCTCTTTTCCTCCTTACCTTTTCCATGACGACCTTGCTCAACCAGCTCGGTTTCTTAGCCGTAGCCTTCTTGCTCTAGGCCTTGCAGCAGGTTTTAGTTTCCTCCACTATCCCCAGCTTTATGAGCTCCCACCTTTGGTTAGTGCCCATACTAGGTTGAATTCTGGCCAGGTACCCTTTTACCTCTTCCCCCATCCTCCCAAAGTCGGCCCTCTTGAAGTCCAGCACTCTTGTGCCAGATTCCACTCCTTCCTTGCCCATATCCAATGTGAGCCATACTGAGACCATTCATGCACACACATATATATATAGATATATGAGAAAATCTTGTTTTTTTATTTGAGTTTTGAGGTTCAGAACAGTGTTATGTCTGTCACACATTTCAGATACATTCCTTCATCAGTGACACAGTTTTTTACTCTAAAGATAAATCATAATACAATATTAAATCATTTTCCCTTTTTAACAAAATATTACAAACATCAGATTTTTTAGAACCCAATCACATACTTACACATATTCAAGTTTATCCTGGTCTTTTATATTATCCGTTATAAGAAATATACATATTGGTGCTCATATTGTGTCCAGAAGTTAGTTTTTGCTATATATTTGACTTCATAACCACATATCATAATTCACTGTCTTACTTTTAAGTCTCATGTCCTTTCATGTATTCCTGTATTATTTCCATGTTCATATATTTTCTATGTTATAAAGAAAATATTATCACCAAAACTGTATATTCGGTAATTACAGATTCTTAAATTTATGTATTCTTTTTCACTAGTCTATTCTTAGGTATGTATTTCATTCTTAAATGTCAATATTCATTTCAGTATCTCTTTCCATTTTAGTAATTTATAAGTTCCTTCTAATACCAATACTGTCTCTAAATAACGTAACAAAAAGCATGAGACTGTTTCGTTTTTTATATAATCTGTTATCTCTGCAAGTATTTCTATGAGTCCATTTCGCTACACATATATTAATTTACTATGTTCAGCAACCTTGCTTAGACTGAAAAACTTCCTTTTAAACACTTTTTCTCATTTAAAACTGCATAGTTACCTTGTTCTGGCACTCCTTTTTTCCCCAGTTTTACATCTAAAAAGATGTCATAAGGCAGTTTCAGTATTTAATTCCATGTGTTGCTTGTAATTTTTATCTATGCACAATATTGCAAGTAGGGAGAATAACTTACAGATTCCTGTGTGGAAGGCAGTGTGACCTCCTGCTCTCTTTTTTCTGGAGGTAATGTGCTGGCTTGCCTTACTGCTTTTATAGCAGAGGGAAAAGAGAGAGAGGAATTGGGTGCACAGCCACGCGTACTGACACGTGACCAGGAAACTGCCACGAGTCAGATGCTGTCACCACTGTGCACCTGACCTTCCTTAGCAGCGCCTGGCAACCGTGCACACATGCTGCCAGGTTTCCCCTCATTTCAAACAGTTTTATTTTTCCTAATTTTCTTTTTTAAAGCTTTCTTTTATTTTTCTTCTCTTGTTTTCTATTAGCTCTAATACGTGATGTTATGTCCTTTTACAATTTTTGGATTCCATCCATGGCTTGGCATTTACTCACTGATGAGCTCAACACCAAGGAGGTTAAAAGAGGTCATGAGCAGCTGATGACTGTTTTTTTGGTTTTTACCCTAATGCATGGTGATTCTATCCCTCATTCTCACCATCACTTGTAGCCATAAATCGGAGGTCACAGGGGTCATGCACAGACGTTTTTCTTTCCTTTTTAATTCTATTTAGTACATGTACCCTATTTAACTAAAAATATATAGTCATTCTTGTCTATTTAGGGGTAAATATCTGCTCCTTAGGGAAGAGGGCTCTATAAGGGAAAATACATGTCTGTCTGTCTGAAACAACAATTTTTCTGGACTTCATTACTTAAGACTAAACAAATTCAGTGGAGGCATGTGAAGGGGTCAAAGTACAGGGATATTTCTGATGCATGTGAAATGTGTAGGGATAACTTAGTCTCATTTCACGGAGTTGTACTTTCCTTATATCTAGATAATCGGCTGCCAGTCTATGCAGTCGTTAAGACTAAACCTGGGATTTGTAGCTTTGAATTGATCTATATAATATGCATCTCTCAGAAGCAATCTCATTCTGTAGTCTCCACCCCAGTGCTATGTTCCACCTTTTATAGTCCAAAGAACCTCAGATAAGGTAATTTGTGTCTTTGCTCCATAAAGTGTCTCGCAACTGGTGATGTTATGTCTTTCCTCCATATGTCAGATTTGTGTTCTCCTCTTCATATTTTTAACATCCTGTCATCCCTGTATATATTTTGTCGCATGGACATTTCAACAGATATACAACACCCATGGTTTGGCAGTTGATGAACTGCCCAATCTCAACATCTTCATCCCTGGCTGTATTCCTTTATTTTTTAATAACGTTTAAATCAACTGTTAATTAAACCAGTTATCTAATCAATAAATTACCATTTATAAGGCTAATTATACATGAAATAAGGGTACTTCTGTACTGCAAACGTTGTCTCCCCCATCCTTATATATTATCAAAACAAATAGTAGTGAAGTGCAGTGTACTTATGAAAAAAAATCCATTGAGTGGGGCTAGTCAGATTATACCAGGTCATAATATATTACCTTAGGATGGCATTACTTGTGTGTACACCCCACTTTCGTAGCATTTATATGTGTATCTATAATATATAAAATAGGGGGTGCAGTCGCACCCCTATAGTTAGGGTTATGAAGGCAATTTAATGTTAAACTTGAAATTTTGCATGTTAATAACTTTGAACCTGTTCAACGGATTTGCATGAAATTTGGTACATGCAGTAGGGCATGGTAGATCTCTTGATTTGCCAAATAGCGTTTTCGTCAGACTTACAGTTTTGTGCAGTGTATCGCTAAAAAAAATGCACTTTTGGCCAGTTTTGAGGGCAGTTTTTTTGATTTTGTCCGTGGCGCTGTGCGGCCACCATGTGGCGTGCCGGTCTGAAACTTGGCACATAGAAAAAACTTGGTTCAAGGAACATGACACATGTTGTTTGGTGAAAAAATATTAATTAATTCAAAGTTATTAAACTTTTTAGCTCCCATTATAAGTGTACGGAAATATTTATATGGTTGTTTTGCGAAAGAAGAATGGGGTTTTGGTCATCTGGTCACTCCTCACAATCAAAGAATTTGTAGGCTTGCTATCAAAGATTCTTTGATCGTGAGAAATTTATCAATTGCGACGGCCGCCATCTTGTTTTCAGTTTGGGGTTGGAAAAAAACAAATATCTTTGATCGTGAGCCTGCAAATTCTTCGATCGTGAAATTCTTTGATCGCGATCTTCGTTCACGAGGGAGGGACGAGATGGCCAGATTTTTGGGTTGGAAAAAAACAAACTTCTCAGCCCAGGGGTGACTTGTGAAGTAAAACTAGGATGGGTTTTGCTCAGGGGGCTTCTCTCTATCGAGCCATGCCTGTGGTTTAATGTAGTTATGTCAGAAAATGGAGCTTTAACGTTTTTAAATTCTTTGATCGCGAGCCTGCAAATTCTTTGGTTGTGAGATTTCTTTGATCGCAGGCTTTGTTCGTGAGGGCGGGACGAGATGACCAGATTTTTGCTGGACAAGATGTGTCTGGGAGGGATCAGATAGCCCAAATTTCATGACCAGATGTCCCCTCACTATCAAAGATGATCTTTGATCACGAGGTCGCGGCAGATTCTCGCTATCAAATAATTTTTAAAGGTGCACATACTTTAAAATTAAATATCTCGGAAACAGTTTGGTCTTTTAACTTGAAATGTGGAGTGTGTTGAGGGGATGTGCCATAGATGTGAATTATGGTGTTTAGGTGTTGGAAAATGAATTTGCTGTGGAGATATTGCATGACACACTTTACGTTTTGCGGATAGCATTCTGCATTGTGGTAGTCTTGAAATTTATAGGGTAGCTAGCCTTACTGCCACTGAGGTACTTTTCAGTGGTTAGGTGTGTAAAATGCAAACCTGTGCAGAATTATGCCACTGCAATGAATGAAAATCTAAAACTTTAAAATTAAATATCTCAGAAAAGGTTTGGTCTTTTAACTTGAAATTTGGAGGGTGTTGAGGGGACGTCCTGTAGATGTGAATTGTGATGTTTAGGTGTTGGAAAATTAATTTACTATGGAGATATTGTATGACACAGTTTATGTTTTGCAGATAGTGCGCTGCATTGTGGTAGTGGCTTGACATTTGTAGGGTAGCTAGCCTTACTGCCACGGAGGTAATTTTCAGTGGTTAGGTGTGCAAAATGTAAACAGATGCAGAATTGTGCCACTCCGACAAATGAAAATTTGGTTTGTTTCAAGGGCCCCACTCTCCCACTAATACGCGCTCCCACCAATACATATAATATTCAGTACTTGTACTGTTATGTTAGGCAGAAATTTGCAAGTTGGTGGGAGCACGGGGCCCAACAACTTAAGCGACATTGTACTTTATGATGCTTTCTCAAAAAGTAAGGAAATTCTTTGCAAAAAATTGTGTTAATGCAAAAGTTAGGGTTTTTTACAGCGACAAAAGCGAGGAAATTCACCATTATGGTTACCACCCCTTGCACCCTACGACCACCCCATCCCCACCAATAGGCATCCGGTGTGCGTTGGGGTCATTGGTCCTAACTCTCGCCCCATTCTCCTATACTGCACCACCTCAGCTTATTTACACATAGAATTGGGTGAGAGTTATGGTCGACTACCCCAACGCACACCCTGATGCATGTTGGTGAGGGCGGGGTGGTCGTGGGGTGCAAGGTGTGGTAACTCTAACAGCGAATTTCCTCACTTTTGTCACTGTAAAAAACCCTAACTGTTGCATTAACGCAGTTTTTTTTGCAAAGAATATATATATATATATATATTTCTGCACCATCGGTTCTTGTAGCATGTGCATGGAAATGCACTGTTTGATATTATTTACATTAGAACACAAGTGCCAGCATACAGACATCCACCACAGCTTAGCCCGTTGTTTGCTGCATCAGAGGGCTGACTGCGGGTGACAGTGGGAGTATCATGGGTGAAGGGTAGCAGGATCAACCGGGTAAAATTAAGTAGGAAATCCAAATAAATGATAATAAAAAAATGATTTCCGTATCCCTTTTGATTAATTGGGACCTGTAGGTCCTACAACATTAAAGCGGGGGAGTTGAGAGTTTTCCCTTTAAGGGTCTCATACTGGTTTACATATGTTTAAAATACAATTACAAAGAAAGTTTGACCTCAGTTTCGAAGTGCAATGATCGATAGTGTCCACACTCCCCACTGACTCCAACACTATGGAAGAGCATTAACTAGTGCAAAATAGTGAAATTAAAAAAAACAGCCATAATACCTGCTAGCTAACCCCTGTAATACTGCAGGCTGGTTGCCAAAAGAGACAGGTGAGGTACTAGATGTCTCTGGCTGAATGTAAAGGTATGAGTTTTAATAGTACCATAAATGTAATAAGGAGAATGGGAAAGTACTGGAATTATGTATTCTGTATGCCATCAGTTGAAAATCAGTAACACATTTTCAATGTAAAAAACTATTATACAGATAACGTGGTTTATGAGATTCAAACCATTAGAACACCCAACTGCAGCCTGTATATACTCTTTCTCTGTAGTGTGACTGCTTCAAGCAGCAGTGACCATTAACAAAGACAGGAAAGTGTCAGACTGCATACAGTTAACCCCCGTACCCTGCCTCTATCTCCTAAATACAGAAAACTCATCTTGCAGCAAGTGAAAAAATCTAGGAAAGGTGATCTTTAAGTCAGACCATTGTACATTAGATTTATACATCAGTTTACTTGATATAGCTTTTAAATCTTCCGTTTGTATGAAGATGCAACTGTTCTTTGATTCCAACTGCAGGCTTTAATGCTGCACATGGCTATTGTGATGTCATCTGCATTGTGAAAAAGCTGCTATCTGATTGGCTCAATATTCCATTGTGATGTACCCAGCTTGCTAGATATCAATTGTGACATACCCCCAAAATGCTATATATATCATGATAGCTTGCAAAGTGGGTCCAAAAATATCAGTTTCATTCTGTGACATTTCTCTCTAAACCTGTTGTATAAAAGTCAAATAAAGAAGATAATGATAAGGTGAGTGACTAGTAGAGCTGCGCCATTTCGCTTCGGTGCTTAAGCTGAGATCCAGTAGAGTCCTCCATGAATGGGAAGAAAATTGTCCCTTTGCCTGCCTGGTGACCATGTCCCTTCTCAACTTAGTCAATGATAAGTCGACTGTTTGTTAACAATATTCAGTTCCACAGGAATTAGTCTCTAAAAACCCAGAAATTCATGGTCGTCATCATCATTTAAATACCACTGAGAATTCAGAGGTGTTCCATTATCATCACTGCTGGTATTGTCCAAAAATAGTGTGGCTCTGACTTACATTGTAGCTCTAGCAGAGAAGGACTGAAGCATTTCTGTTGACTCTTTAAACTCTATCTCACTGTCTAATAATTGTAGTATTAAATCTGGAGCTGTGCTATGATTGGTCTTATCCAAAATCTGACCCCAGCAGTGATGATGATAATGATCCCAGCCTCCTCCCTGCTACTGCTTTTGTGTACCAAGACTACATCTGCCCCTTTTCAGTCCTCTGGAACCACTGTATTTTCCACTGAGTTGTTAAAAAGGACTGTCAGAGGTGCAGTCAGTACCCTGAGCTCCCTCAGTACCCTTGGTTGTACACCGTCTGGCCCCGTAGCTTTGTCCATTTTCATATTTGTGAGTCCCTTCAGGTCCCTCTCCTCTGTAAAGGGACTTGTCTACAGCCCTCTCTCCAGTACCCCATGTTGCTCTTATGTGGCCCATTCCCTTCCTCTGTGAAAACTGATCAAAAGTATTTGTTCAGGATATCTGCTCTTTCTTGATCCTCTTCTGAACAGTCCCCACCTGCCCTTCTTAACCTCATAAACCCTTTCCTAGTCTTCCTCTTTGCACTTATGTACCTAAAAAATGTTTTGTCCCCTTTCCTTACACCTTGGACTGTTCTTTCCTCAGTTTGCACTTTTGTGCTACTCACTGCTTTCCCTGCCTCACTCTGCTTCTCCTGATACACTTCCCTGTCCTCTTCTCTCCGCCTCTCTTTGTTCTTTATACCTCCTGAAAGCTACCCTTTTATCCTTCACCTTTACAGCTTCCTCCTTCGAGAATCATAATGGTCTCTATTTCCTCTTGTTTTTGCTCACTCCTTTTGTGCAGAGGTGTGTTGCATTCACTGTGCCTTCCCTAAGGTTAGGCCACTGTTTCTCCATGCTGAGACATTCACCTATTTTTTTTTGTTTAATCTGCCCTCCTGAAGTCACGGTCTCTCATCTTTGTGTGGTTTTCTTCCACTACTATCCTTATACTGTACCACACTGAACTGTGATCACTGGTCCCCACGTGGCCTCCCACCTTGACGTCTGCAATTCTGTTCCTGTTAGTGAGCGCCAGGTCTAATATTGCCCCATTGTGAGTGGGATCCCTGACTAGTTGCCTAAGAAATGCCCCCTGCAGGGAGTTCAGTTTGCCCCTGCTTCTAGCTGAAGCTGTGGCTGGAGGCTCCAATCTACATCTAGCAGATAGACGTACCCCACCAGCAGCACCTCCCCTTTTTTTGTCATTGTGCCAGTGGCTTCCACCAGTGCCATATCCAAATTTTCCCCGTATTGGAGGTTTGTAGATCAATGCAGTGTGAATAGTGACTCAGTTTCCCATCTCCCGGGTGACCCAAAATACCTCCACCCCCCCCCCATTTCCCCTTGGATTTGCTGTGTCCCCATCGCTTTTATACCCTCCCTTACATACAGCTGCACTTCTAGTCCCTTCCATCCAACCTGACTTTCCTGAACTGAGCAGAGCCACATGTGGCCATGTCTCAGTCAAGGTGCCCTGTGCAGCACGACTCAGTAATGGCCATGATATCTAGGGCTGCCTCAGCCATGACCATGATGGCCTCTAGGTCTGTAGTTTTTTTCCTAGACATCTTACACTTGGACACGTGTCCCTCGGTCGCTTTGATACCCTCTCTTACAACAAGCACTACCCTTCTTCCCTTCCTTCCCTCCCAGCCAGTTTTTCCTGAACTGAGTATAGCCTGGCATGGTCATGCCCCAGTCATGATTTCCTGTGTACAATAACTCAGTAATGGCCATAATATCCAGGTCTGCCTGTGCCACGATGACCTCGAGGTTCAGAATTGCATTTTCAAGACTTCCTGCATTTGTACACATGGCCTTCCACATTTTGATACCACTCTGCCTGCTTATTATTTCATTGTGTCCATTAGTTGGTAACTGTAAATGTTGTTTTGGAAAATTAGATGGATCAGATATAGAAAAACATAATGAGAGAGGCTTTTCTTCTAGAAAACTTTTCTTTAGACTATCAACATTATCGGTATCATGTAGCTGCAAAATTTCACATTCTTATTTAGTTATTTATTTTTATTTTATTTATTTCATTGTTCAGAAAAAAAAACTTTGAGTGAAAACTCTTTTGCAAAAGTTCCACATCAAGTACATAACATATACAGTACAAGAGAAGGGGAATTGCCCCTTCAGCGGTTCACTGTCATGGGAAGGAGTGTACACAATAAGAACAACTCAGGGAACATTTACACAAACAGTGCAAGGGTAATGCAAACAGAGAGACATAATGCGGAATAGATGTACAGAATAACAAGTAACTAGCTATTGAAGCTACTGCCAAAGACCTTAAACAGAGTACGACTATGAGCTTATGGGGGAACACAGAGACAAGGACCTCAGCAACTCATAGTACAGGCTTTGTCCTGGTAACAGGGATGGGGACTGAAGATAGCCGATTTGGGGGTGGGATGGCTATAAGGGGGAGGGAGTCAGCTAGTACCAGGCATGTCCTCCAGTAGGACAGTAAGTGCTAAAACAGGGCAGAGTGCATGCCTGTAGTTCTTCACACTGTTTCTCTGAATCCGACTATGTGAGAGTTTTGAACTGGAATTCCTCTTGGGCAGATTTTGCTGGTGTTTGACTGTACCTACTGCAGACTGCATGTGAGGAAACCTTTGAGAATGGCACTGCATTGATTGCTGTTGACATCTCTCATTACCAAATCAATGCTTGTATCTGTTTTCTGGAATTTAAGACACAGTGATGATACTAAGTGCATAACACCAGCCAAAAGATGTAAAGGTAGAAACAAGAAGTTGAAGAGCTGTGAGATATAATGTGTAAGTGCACAACTTATTTGCCAAAATACAAAGACCAGACTAAGTGTCACAGTATTTTGGGGCACACTGCCTCTTTCTGAGCCATCTTCACCCCCCCCCCCCCCGTGGTGGAAGAGATAGTTTGCCTCAGAGCGCCAGAGAGCAGTCTGTTCTTTGCTTGTGCTACAGTATTATGGTAACTGTCCTCTTGGAGTCAGCAGCCAGCCTGAAGTGATACTACCTGTGCCTCCAGAGCTCCAGAAACCTTTGATCATCTGGTGGCACTTACTTAAGTTTCCACTTTGCTTCACAAGTTCTTTATATGTAGCATTATGAGATGCCTACCACCTTGGTGAGAACTTTTATAAATCTAATTTATTGTTCATTCAAGATAAGTATGGAATGGAATCTGAGGCTCTAGAGGACAGCGTTGTAACTTACGAGCAGGGCAATGCCACTGAATAAGAAATGGAGACTCTTCTCCGAAGTAGGTGGCTACACTTTTAACTTGTAGAGGAGAATAGTCCAGAATGTCCACAGTCCTACAAGGACCTCTAAATCAGATGTGTGCCGAGTAGGCTTCCAGTGTAGAAAAAGATCCAGCACCACATGAAGGAAGGCTCAACTTCTGTGCTATGACTGTATAAAAATGAATTCCTTCCACCTTAAAAAATGTATTGTTCGTGTTTTGTGGCAGTGTCACTTAATCAGGAAAATCTGTGTATGGACTGAAATGTCTGAGGCTTTAGTTGAAATCACCCTCTTTGTTCATAGCATCTACCACTGACTATACAAGTTAGTGTTAGATGTTACAGACTTAGTGGGTAATTTCAAATAAAGTTTTGGGCGTTCCAGTTCATACATAGGGCCGTACAGCTTGTGGGGCTGGCATTACCAACAGTGTCAGTCCCACATGGTTCAGTCAGGTTTGTTTACCTGGATCTCCTAAGCAGTCACTCTGCAGCAGCCGGCATTACACTATGACTGCCTAAGAGACCCTACTATACATCAGCTCAGCGGCTCTGTTTTCACAAACAGTAAGTGTGATACCACAAATATAAGAGCAGAGCCTTTCATAGTGCTTCTTTACATTTTAGGTCTTTATTAGAAGGCGGAGCCCTTGTTAACCTTTAAAACAGATTGGGAAATCATAGCCTATAATTCCTATTAACTATGTTTCCTTTTTTTAATTTATTTTATTCATTTAGTTTCATTTACCGGGTAAGATCTACTTGCATACATTTGCCTACTTTCAGGCACGACCCAGGAGAGTACAACCAGTGGACCTTTACAGTGCAGACAGGGATAACACAAAGCATTAACATTATTAATACACCATGAGACAGACTGTGTTCAAATAAGTACACTACAAATTATGCACGTATTAATTGAAAACTGAATATTCAGATATATCCTGATGAGTGTTACCACCACCAGCTGCAGGAGTTGAAATTGATATTTATTTATTTTTTGTATTTATTTATTTGGTAATTCAGATACAACCTTTTGAGTATACACACGTTTACAAACGTTCCACGTCAGGATGTAAAACAGCAGAGACATAACAAAAACTTAACAGTTAACACAAAACATAAGATTGCTATGTAATACAGAAAACAGATAAATAATACGTTTGAGTAACCCAGACAACTGAAATTAACCAGCGGGAGGAAATTCCCAATTAGCAACGTATGGCATAGCTGCCCCATGGTGGCCTGTCAAGGTAGAGTATAGGAAAGGGTAGGAGAAAAGAAAGGGGGGAGAGTGTGAATGAGGTTTTTCAATTAGCAACGTACGGCATAGCTGCCCCAGGGGGACCTGTCAAGGTAGAGTATCGGAAAGTGTAGGCGAGAGAAAGGGGG
This sequence comes from Neoceratodus forsteri, assembly GCA_016271365.2. Lineage (NCBI taxonomy): Eukaryota > Metazoa > Chordata > Ceratodontiformes > Ceratodontidae > Neoceratodus > Neoceratodus forsteri. Next base: position 847,290,739 of record CM057451.1, on the reverse strand, counting down.
AGAGTGTGAACGAGGGGTAGATTAGAGAGAGAAAGAGAGAAGGAGAGAGCGAGAGAGAAAGGGATTAGGAGAAGGAGAATATTTAGGAGGGAGAGTAGGTGGAAAGGGGAGGTGTTGGGGGACTATGGAGGGGAGGGAGTTTGAGGGAGCTAGAGAGGGGTGGGTGGCAAGGGATGGCAAGTAGGGGTCCAAGGTAGGTAAAACAGGAGGAAAGCTCAGACAGATGAGAGAGGGTATCCGGGGCTGAGAATATGGTCTCTGGTAAGGGAGTCAGAGGTGTTTAAGAGGGGGTATCCAGGTTGAAGGTGTGGATTCAGGTAAGGCAGTCACAGGCATTTGAGTTCAGCAGGTATTGCTTCAATTCTCTTTTAAAGGACCGGACATTTGTTGTATTAAGAGCTGCAGCAGGGATCTCATTTAGCCATAGTGGAGCTCAGTACATGAAGGATCCTTGTCCTACAGAAGTTCTACGAAATGGGACATCAAGCTGTGTTGTCACTGTTGTTCGTGTGTTGTATTTGGAGCTTGCTTCCTTTACCAGGTCTCCAATGCAGGTAGGGGTTAGGGAGAGCATGGCCTTTCTCTCTAGCAGGCAAGTTTGGTATCTGATTCTGGACTGAAGCGGTAGTATGTGGGCCAGACCATACAGGGTACAAGTGTGCATGAAGCGGTCAGCACTTAGCAATAGTCTGCAAGCCTTGTTAAGGGCAGTGGCAACTCTTTTGAGGGCCGTATCAGTGGCAGCGCTGTAAACCACCAACCCATAGTCGACCAGGGAGAGGACAGAGCTGGAGACTGAGACCCGGAAGGCTTCAGCAGTTAGGCTTTTCTTGTGCCTAAACAGGATCCCTAATTTAGTGTTCACAGCTTTCACCACCATATCTGTGTGCTGAACATATGAGAGGGTATCATCCACAATGACACCAAGGTACTTGAAGGAGTGAACCTGTTCCAATGGGGCAGTCAGGTGATTTGTGATTGTTAGTTCTGGGCTTCTCCTTTTTAGTTGGGGACTAGAGAGGAGCATTGTCTTGTTTTTTTTTTGTAGTTTAGTAGCAACCTTTGGGAGTAGAACCAGGTCTCCAGTTGCTGGAAGGATGATTGTAGCTCGGCCTGTAGGTGCTGTATGCGGGCGCGACAGCTAAGTAGGACTGCATCATCGGCGTATAGAATGACTTTGCTAGTGCAGGCATCGGGTAGGTCGTTCAGGAACATGCTGAAGAGCAGTGGACCCAGGATGGGCCCTTAAAGCACCCCTAGCGAGACTTCCTTGGATGCAGATACGAAGTGATCTATCTTGACCCTTTGAGACTGGGAGGTTAGGTAGTCCTGGAACCATAGAGTGGCATTTCAGGAAACACCAAGGGCATGCAGTTGAGACAAATGAAGTGGGTGGCAGACTGTGTCGAATGCCGTTGTTAGGTCAATGAAGATGGACCCAACCAGTTTTCCCTCTTCCAATGCCTTATGGACATACTCAGTGAAATCCACCAGTGCAGTGTCTGTGCTGTGTGAGTTTCCTAAAGCCGTGCTGCTGGAGACATTGCAGCTGGTATTTGTGAATATAGTCAGTAAATTGGTCTGCCACAATCCTTTCCAGTGCTTTAGAGAGGGGGGGGAGGATAGAGATGGGCCTGTAGTTTGTGGTCGGTGACCTATCGTATCCCTTATGCATCGGAGTCACCAGCGCTTGTTTCCAAGGGGAAGGGAATTTGGCGAACTGGAGGGATTTATTGAAAATTGTAATGATGGGAGCAATGACTTCATTGATTGCCAGCAATTGCCCATTAGCCAAACGCTAGTAGATTTTGCATCAGGCTAGGGAAAAATTGATCTTCATGGGTATCTCAGTCATTAGGTCACACCGTAGGAACTTCACCACCTGTGAAGCAGGTTCCATATGGATGATTTTCAGCAGTACAGGTGGGGCCGCCCACACTTACGTCATCTGCTGACGTCACCAATTCTGTACAGGCATGAGCAGCCCCGCTCCCTCCTCAGTTCTTTCCTGCTATCAACTCGGTTTACATGGGTCTCCATGGAAGCTCCGATGTAGTTTCTAACCTTTTTGCCTACAACTTTAATTTTCTTAGTTTTAGAATCTCTTTTATTAGAGATTCCCATTCTGAGAGTTATTCCTTTTTCTTTTCTCCCCATCGCTGCCACAGCAGATGGAATTTTGCCTCTTCAGACAAAGTTTTTTCTCTGTGTCTGCTGTCTTGGGCCTGACTACATCATCCTGGACTGTGAGCTTTGGTAGTAGTTTATTTAACTTGTTCTCCAGCACAGAAGTAGGCTCTTCAAGCATTTCTAATGGAGCAGCTCTGGGCAGGGATCCTCTGGTTCCTCCCTCCCCATCGCTGGCTTGTTCTTGAAGCTTGCAGACCACCAAGGCCTGTCATTAGTCCTCAGGAATCAATCATTTGGAAGACTGGGATTGCTGCACCCAGTGTTCCTGCCCCAATGGCTCCTTCTTCTTCAGGGGGATCCTCATTGGTGGCTCCGGCCTTGTCAAGGGTTGCTGTCCAGGCCTTTGACTTTACCAGACCCATACCGACAGCATTGTCACCTGCCTCTCAGGGCAGCAGGTTGCAAACTCTCAGGTCAGCAACCCTGCTTCGTCTACGACTGGCTTGTCGGCGGCTGCCTTTCTGTTGTGGCCTGATGCCTTTCCAGGCCCCAGCTTTGGCCTTTTGGGTCCTCTAGCCCATTGACACGGTTGTCATGCTCTGTGCCGGTGACTCCTCTGCTGTCGACAACACTTTCTTTCATTGTCCACTTTATTGGTTCATCATCTGTCGATGACTGACTCGTCGGCAATAGCCCTCCAGTTGCAGCCTGTTGGTTTTCTGGGCCCAAGGCTTCGGGCTTTTCAGGTGCTCAGAACCTGTCAACAGGGTCTTTGTGCCTGTGCCATTGACCCTGCTGCCATTGATGACACTTTCTACCATCACTGACCTTAATGGTACCTGTTCCATCAGCATCTGGCTCATTGACGACGGCCCTCCTGTTGTGGCCTAATGTCTCTCCAGGTTCCAGGCTATGGGCTTTTTGAGCTCTTAGGACCCATCGATGGGGTCGTTCTGCCTTTATCTCCCCTTGACAACGCTTTTCTACTGTTGCTGATCTTATAGGTACCTGATCCATTGACGACTGGCTCATCGGTGACTGCTCTCCTGTTATGACCCGATGCTTTTCCAGGCCCTGGGTTTTGGTCGTTTTAGGCTGTCCGGTCCCGTTGACAGGATCTGTTTACAGTCGACCCCGCCACTGTTGTCAGCATTCTGACTTTGTCGACCTTGCTGATAGTCCTGGTCAAGTTTTCCACGGTTCTGGTCTGTCACCTGGGCACGTTACATCCTGGTTTGCCTGTACTGTCGATGGGTTATTCCCAGTGGGCTACTGTCTATGCCTTGTTTTTTGGATCCTGATCTTGAGCACATTGACATTGCGGTGGACTACTTTCCGGACCTCTTAGTATCGTCAGAAGAGGTAGATGAGATAGAAACTCCCTCTTCTGACAGGTCCATTGCATCCTCAATGAGAGAGGACTCAGTTAAGCATACACCCGGGTCTCCTCCTAAGGACTTTGCCTTCTTTACTATGTAGCCCAGTCAGTGCCCAATGCTGTGATAATTTAGGCAGCTCATGAGAGTTCTAAGGTGCTCAGGCACCTTAGTTTCCTCCTGTCCTGACAAGGCATCATGTAGACGTGACCTTGGGGGCAAGAGGGTTTCTACTTCTTCCACCTTTGCGCTGAAAATTACCCATTATCTCTCCTACTGGGTGGTATATCAGGACACTGTTTGTCAGAAGAGCATGGCGACTGCCCCAGCCCTTCCTGTTTGCCCTCAAAATGAAGGGGTTCGTAGGTGCTTGCCAAGTGCAGAAATTGAAACGAATACCCCCTCAGGGCACTTTGTTATGTCACTGATATAAGTGCCAGGACTGCCTTTGGAGGCATCCCTGGTTGTGGTCTCCTGTATCCTGGCTGATGTCCAATAAAGGGTGCTTTACGCCCCTTTCAACAGATCCGTCTTATTGAACCAGCTGTTAAGGACATCATTAACCTGTGGCAGGCATTGGACATGGCTTTCAAGGCTGTTTTTCGCCCTGTCATACTCAACCTCGGAGCAAACAGTGCCCTCCTTTTTTGCCAGGTACCCCAACATCCAGTGCAACCGCCAGGCCCCAGGGCACCAAACAGCCACCTCCACAGCCCCTGTGGTTGGTCCCATCTCTGCTTGGCTCCTTGGCGAGAACCTCCCTATTCTGGTCTTTGACCAGGGGTGGTGGTTGCAGGTCGGTTCTCCCTCATTCTGTAACTTCTGGAGAACCATCTCTTCCAGTGTTAGATTATGGAAAGGGCTTATATTCTTGAGCTTGTAAAGGCACCCCCAAAGACCCCCTGTGAGCTCTCCACTTGCCCCCGATGGGGATCTGTGGCCCTTACTGGGTCTCAAAGATCTAAATGTGTACATCTGGTACAAAATGCTCCGTATGGTCACCATGCCGGGCTTGCTGCCCTTTCTTAAGCCAGTGTCTTCACATAGTGCATAGCAGCAGTAGCTGTGACTCTCAACAGGGAAGGACTGTATGTTCTCCCTTTTCCGTCAGTGGGTCCTGAACTCGAACGATATGGAGTGTCTGTTGCTGGTCTCCTCCCCAGTTCGCTAGGTGCTCCAAGGGTGGACAGACCCCCTCATTTTCTTCAAAGAGTTCCCCCTTCAGATCTTCTTTCCTCAGAAGATGCTCACTGTGAATGCCTCAGGCTCAGGCTTGGGGGATACATCTGGGTACCACCCAGACTCATGCTTCTTGTACCTAATGGAACTCTCTCTTCATAGCAGTGTCCTGGAGATGCAGATGCTTCCATATGCCATGCAAGCCCTTAGGACCCTTCTTCTCCAGGGGCAGCTAATGATCCAGGCAGTCCACCTTAGTGTTTGTCAATTACACCATCCAGCACATAGGGACTCACTCGTATCTCCCTATGCAGAGCATTCATGAGAGTATGGTACGGGACCATAGTCCTCAGTTTCATCCTTTCGATGGACCACATTCCCGGTATGCAACACACTCTGGCCATCAGCTTCTGCAGGACTAAGTCTAGCATGCCCGAGTGCAACTCCTCTCATCTGTTGCCACCCTCTTTTCGCCGGCTGAGGTGGCCCAGAGTTGGGTCTCTTTTCTGTATCCCTACACAATGTAAAACTGCCCAATCATTGCTTACTAGAGTCAGGGCCTTGAGTTCTCAAGTGAGAGGCATTGTTCTTCTCCTGGAATGGGAGGTTTCTTTATGCCTCTTATCAATTTCAGTGGGTGCTAACCAAGCACCACATGGAGGAGGCCTGCTTGGTCCTGGTACCCCTATCGTCATAGCAGATTTGGCTTCCACTACTCCAACAGCAGGCATGGGATTCTTTGGTCCCTCCGCTTCGCTGCAGGGACCTGTTGGCATAGGATCCAGCGACCCCGGTCTGTCCCAATTTCAAGTCCTGTGTCTGCATACTTGGCTCCTGAGATCTTTGCCCTTGCCTGGCTGGGCATGTCACGAAGGGCAGCAGGCCTTCTTGTTGCAGCTCACAAGCCCTTCACTAGGACCAGTTTTGCCATGCAGTGGTCAAGGTTTGTCCTTTGGGTAGCCAGGCCTCCACTGGACTGGACTACCTAGTGGCCCTTCTGGTCTCTGGTTTTCAGTACTCTCCCATCACGGTGTACCTCTTAGCTATCTCAGCCTTTCAAGAGCTAGTGAGTGATCGCACTTTGGCTCAGTTGGAGGTATCCCATACACTTCTCAGGGACATTCTGCACTTGCTACCCCAATCAGTTTCTCCTTCTGACTTGGGATCTGAGTCTTGCTTTGGGCAAAATTGTCCCTGTCTCTATCTGAGCCAGCCGCGACTTGCGGGCTAGGATTTCTTTACTCGGAAAGCGTTCATTGTAGGGGCTATTCCCCACTCGGAGGTTTCAAGCCGCTCTTTGATGTGAAGAGCCTCTTTGAGTCTCCACATAGGTCTTTGTGCACTAGCCCTAAGTTTCTTCCTGCTGCTAGCTTTTGGAAGACAGAAATCTTGTTTGTAGAGCAGAAAGCAGCTGATTAAAAAAGTTACCCTTTTTCATAGAAACATAGACTTTGATGGCAGATAAGGACTGCTTGGCCCACCTAGTCTGCCCATTTCTCTACCTAGAGGATAAGCCGCAGATCCTAGTTAACCAACAGCCTATTTCTTCTTACCCCCACAAGAATTGCCTTATGTCTGTCCCATGCATTCTTGAATTCTCCCACAGTTTTAGACCCCTCAACCTCCTCAGGAAGGCTGTTCCATGCATCCACTTCCCTCTCTGTGAAAAAATACTTCCTCACATTGCCCCTGAACCACCCCCCCATCTTTCAGTTGTGTCCCCTTGTTCTTGCAAGTCTCTTTTTCTGAAAGATGCTACACTCTTGGACTTTGTTGATTCCACTGAGGTACTTAAAAGTTTCTGTCATGTCCCCCCTCTCCCTCCTTTCCTCAAGGGTATACATATTAAGCTTCTTTAGTCTCTCCTCGTATGGCTTCTCTTGCAGACCCTGCACCATTTTAGTTGCCCTCCTCTGGACTGCCTCTATCCTGTCTGTGTCCTTGCGGAGATGGGGTCTCCAGAACTGGATGCAGTACTCCAGATGGAGTCTCACCAACTATCTGTATAGAGGGATAACAACTTCCTGTTTTCTGCTGGTGATGCCTCTCGCTATGCATCCCAATATACCCCCAGCCCTCCCTACTGCCTTCTCACATTTGCTTGCTAACCTTAAGGTCATCTGATATGATTACCCCCTGTGTCCCTTTTTTGTTGTTACTACCCCCCATTGTGTAATCTTCCCTGGGTTTTGTTTCCCAGGTGCATTATTTGCACTTATTTGCATTGAATCTTAGCTGCCATACTTCTGACCATTCCTCCAACCTTGCCAAGTCCCTTCTCATCCTTTCCATGCCTCATGACATATCAACCCTGTTGCAGATCTTTGTGTCATCTGCAAAGAGGCATATTTTTCCTTCCAGTCCTTTGCAATGTCACTTATAAAGACATTAAAAGGACTGGACCCAGTACTGAACCCCTGCGGTACCCCACTAGTAACTCCTCTTTCTTCAGAGTGGACTCCATTCACAATTACCTTCTGTGTCCTGTTGTCCAGCCAATGTTTTACCCAGGCTACCACCCTGGGACCCACTCCCGGGCTGGTTAATTTGACTATTAATCTTTTGTGTGGGACTGTGTCAGATGCCTTGCTAAAGTCTAGGTAGGCCATGTCCACCGCCCCTCCCTGGTCTACTACTTTGGTCACCCAGTCAAAGAAATCAATTAGATCTGTCTGACATGACCTTCCACTGTGAACCCATGCTGCCTTGGGTCCTCTGCCCCACTGGCCTCTAGGTACTCAACAATTCTTTCCTTTAGAAGTGATTCCATCACTTTCCCTACCACAGAGGTCAAACTGACAAGTCTGTAGTTTCTTGCCTCAGTCTTGGTCTCACTTTTGTGAAGGGGAATCACATCTGCCTTCCTCCAGTCCTCAGGTCCCACACCATCCTTCCATGATTTGTTAAATAGGGTAGTCAGTGGTTTCACTAGTTCTCCCCTTAATTCTTTTAGAATTCTGGGGTGAATTCCATCAGGCCCCATTGCTTTGTCCACTTTCAGTTTTAGGAGTTCTTTCAGAACCCTTTCTTCAGTGAAAGGACTGGGATCGACCCCCCCTATCAAGAGTGCTTCTGTTAATTGGATTTGGCACCTTCCCCTCCTCTTTTGTGAATACTGAGCAGAAATATTCGTTCAGTATCCCTGCTTTTTCACTGTCCCCCTCTGCCCACCCACTGTTCATTTTATTCAGCCTCACTATCTCTCCCTTTGTCTTTCTGCACTCCCTGATGTACAGTACCTATAAAAGGTTCTATCCCCCTTCTTAACCGAGTTGGCTATCTTTTCCTCAGTTTGGGCCTTTGCTCTTCTGACTTCCCTCCCTGCTTCCTTCTGCCTTAACTGGTACAGCTCTCTGTCCTGCTCCTTCTGTGTTACCTTATACTTCCTGAATGCTATCTTTTTCTCCCTGACTTTCCCTGCCACCTCTTTTGAGAACCGTAGTGGCTTTTTCTTTAATTTTGATTTGTTTATTTGCTTCACACAAAGGCTTGTTGCCTCTGTGATGGCAGTTTTGATGATTCCCCATTGTTGCTCACCCCTCCTTCTAGCCTGTTTGATAGTGCTTTTCTGAGGCACTCTCCCATCTTGCCAAAGTCAGCCCTCCTGAAGTCCAGTACCCTCACTTTTGTATGGCTTGACTCTGTAGCCGAGTTTAACATGAACCACTCTGTTTGATGGTCACTTGTTCCCAGATGGCAACCCACTTCTAGATCTGAGATCCTCTCACTGTCCCCATTTGAGAGTATGGCGTCTAAGATTGCTCCCTCACGAGTGGGTTCCGAAACTAGCTGTCTGAGGCATGCCACCCGTAGGGCATCAAGAATGGCCCTGCTGTTGGATGTGGCTGCAGCAAATGTGCTCCAGTTAACATCTGGCATATTCAGGTCTCCCATCAACAGTATCTCCCCTTTCTCTGCCATCCTAAGAATGCCTTCTATCATATCCTTGTCCATTCCCTCCCCCTGACATGGGGGTCTGTACACAACCCCTGTGCAGATTGTGGTGCCATTTCCAGTCTCCAAGGTGACCCACAGTGCCTCTCTCTTCCCTGTTTACTCTTTTGTTCAGTTGCTTTTATCTCTTCCTTTACATGAGCTACTCCTCCCCTCTTCTCCCCTCCTGTCTCTCCTGTAGGTTATGTACCTTGGTATGTTAACATCCCAGTCATGGTTCTGTGTGTACCATGTTTCTGTGACTGCTATGATATCCAGGCATCCCTCTTCCATCAAGACCACCAGTTCGGGGAGCTTGTTGCCCAGATTATGGGCATTGGTACTCATTACCCTCCATTTCTTGATGGCCTTACTCCTTTTTGCCCCATCCCTGTCCTTCTTGCCTTTGTCACTTTCTCCATTTACCCCTTCCCTTCTCCCTATCTACATTTCTATGTTGGAGTTTACCGTACTTACTAATTTAACACTTCTATCTCCGCAAGAGTCAGTGCCTGTTGGGATTAAGCAAACAGATACTTTATTAGAAGTAGAGGGGGTCTCATTTAGGACTAAAAAAAAAGTCTGTGTGTTTCTGTGTTGGGAAGGGTACTGTATCAACTTACATTGCTAAATCAGTAGGAGGGGAGAGAGGTTAATTGGGGGTGTGGCTTAGGCAGTAGAAAAGCAGGTGACTCCAATTACAACTTCCTGCTGCTAGCTTTTGGAAGAAAGAAATCTTGCTTGTAGAGCAGAAAGCAGCTGATTAAAAAAGCTACCGTTTTTCTTACTAATTGCCCTCCATCCCACCCTAAGCCAGTTATACTTTTATAGCCACTGGATTTGATTGACATCAGGAACTTCCAGTTTGGCAGTAGGAAGGGAAGGATAATAGAGAAACATTAGTTTTGTCAACCCTGAAGGAAAAAGTAGTTCTTTCTCTCCCTCTAGTTCCTGGAGGTCTGACTCTGAGCAAGGAAGAAGGAGACTGCTTAAGAATACAGGAAGTTACTGTCCCAGAACAGGAAGGGTGAGAGTTATAAGGAGATGAGAGAGTAAGCATACGGAGCAACAGGAGAGGGGGCACAAAATAAGACATGATGGGAGTAGTGCAGTGCAATGGCTGTGGGGCGGCAGTGTTCCGGGAGACATTCTGGAGGCTTCACTGCTGCTCTATTTGCAGGCACCTCTCTGGACTGAAGGAGGAGGTTGCCCATCTCCAGGCTGACCTGGCTAGGATTTGAGGAACCTCCTCCCCCACCCAGGGACCACCAGGGCCACTGCCGCTACCTCAGAGGTTGCCAAGAAAGAAGAGCGGCTGGACCAAGGTGAGCTCAGGGAGGGAGAGGATGGTGGAACAGAGGTGCATCCCTCCAGCTATACCTCTCCACAGTGCATACGCTGTTCTGGTGGATAGTGGTTCCTCTATGGAGGCACCTGCAGTGGAGACCAAGTAAGATGCTGGGAACCTCCACAAAGGAGACCCACAGGAGGGTGGCACGGGACCCCACAGGGGAAGTAAACAACTCCTAGTGGGGGGCTCAATCATTAGGGGGGGAGGAAGGGGAGAGGGAGGTAAGGTGCCTGCATGGCACCACGGCTTGGAGGGACAGGAAGCGAATCCTCAGGATTGTGTGAGCAGCTTCATGAGGGAGGGAGCTAGATGTCATTGTCCACCTAGGGACAAATGACCTGGGTAGGAATGGGATCAGAGCAGTTTGTAGAGTTGGGGAGGGCCTTAGACAAGTAGCGCATACGGTAGCTTTCTCAGAGGTGCTGCCTGTCTATGGCAAGGGTGATGCTAGGGTACTCCACACCGTGGAATTCAATGAATGCTTGAAAAACTGGTGTGGAGCTCAGGGTTTTGGCTTTATTGGGGACTGGGGAGCCACCTGGAGGGATGCAGGCCTATACTGGCGTGATGGTCTGCATCTGTCCGGGGGGGGGGGGAACCAGGATCCTAGGTGATAGGTTTAAATGCTTCATTGGCAAGCATTTAAACTAGCCAAGGGGGGAGGCACTGAAAAGGAGCAGGGAAATCCCAGCCTTCCCCCACAAAATACAGTAATAATAGTGAGGTAAACACCAAGGTAGATAAGTCATTAGGGAGCAGGACAGAGGTAAATGCAAAAAAAAAAGGCAAAATCAGTAAGGACAGGGATAGGGCTAAAAGGGGTAAGGCCATCAAAAATTGGAGGTTGATGAGTACCAATGCCCATAGTCTGTGTAACAAGCTCCCTGAGCTAGTGGCCTTGATGGAAGAGGGATGCCTGGATATTGTGGCAGTCACAGAAACATGGTACACAGAGAACCATGACTGGGATGTCAACATACCAGGAAACACAATCTACAGGAGGGACAGGGAGGGTAAAAGAGGAGGAGAAGCTCTCTATGTAAGGGAAGGGATGAAAGCAACGGAACTAAAGAGTAAACAGGGAGCAGATGAGGCACTCTTGGTCACCCTGGAGACAGGAAATGGCACCACAATCCACATAGGGGTTGTATACAGACCCCGTCTCGGGGGGGGGGGGATGGATAGGGAAATGATAGAAGACATCCTCAGAATGGTAGAAAAAGGGGAGATATTGTTGATGGGAGACTTGAATATGCCAGATGTTAACTGGAGCACCTTTGCTGCAGGCACATCCAAGAGCAGGGTCATTCTTGATGCCCTACATGGGGCATTCCTCAGACAGCAAGTATTGGAACGCACTTTGGAGGGAACAGTCTTAGACCTGGTACTCTTAAATGGGGACGGAGAAAGAATCTCGGATTTAGAAGTGGGTAGCCATCTGGGAACAAGCGACCACCAGTGTGGTTCATAATAAACACAGCCATAGAGTCAAGTCATACAAAAGCAAAAGTACTGGACTTTAGGAGGGCTGACTTTGGGAAAATGAGAGAGTGCCTCAGAAAAGCACTAGCAAGAAGGAGGGGTGGAGGAACAATGGGGAGTAATCAAAAAAGCCATCACAGAGACAACAAGCCTTTGTGTGAAGCAAATCAGCAAAACACAATGAAGGAAAAAAATGCAATGGTTCTCAAAAGAGGTGGCAGGGAAGGTTAAGGAGAAAAGGATAGCATTCAGGAAATATAAGGAAACACAGAAAGAGGAGGACAGAGAACTTTATCAGTTAAAGCAGAAAGAGGCAGGGAACGCAGTCAGCATAGCAAAGGCCCAAACTGAGAAAAGGATAACCAACTCTGTTAAGAAGGGGGATAATACCTTTTATAGGTACATTAGGGAGCGAAGAAAGACCAAGGGAGGGATACTGAGGCTGAATAAAGGGGAAGGAATGTGGGCAGAGGGTGGCAGTGAAAAAGCAGGGATACTGAACGACTATTTCTGCTCAGTATTCACAAAGGAAGAGGAGGGGGAGGTACCTAAACCAAACAAGAGAAACACTCTGGAGATGGCGGTCGATACCAGTCCATTTACAGAAGAAAGGGTTCTGAAAGAACTAGTAAAATTGAAGGTGGACAAAGCAGTGGGGCCTGATGGGATTCACCCAAGAAATCTAAAAGAACTAATGGTAGAACTAGTGACACCGCTGGCTACTCTCTTTAACAAATCATGGGAGGATGGGGTGGTACCTGAGGCCTGGAGAACGGCGAATGGGATTCCTCTTCACAAAAGTGGGAGCAGGGCAGAGGCAGGAAACTACAGATCAGTTGGTTTGACCTCAGTGGTAGGGAAAATGATGGAATCACTTCTGAAGGAAAGAACTGCTGAGTACCTAGAGGGCAGCAGGGCTCAGGACCCAAGACAGCATGGATTCACAGCGGGAAGGTTGTGTCAGATGAATCTAATAGATTTCTTTGACTGGGTGACCAAAGTAGTAGACCAGGGAGGGGCTGTAAACATGGCCTACCTAGATTTTAGCAAGGCATTTGATACAGTCCCACACAAAAGATTAATAAACAAGTTAGCCATCCTTGGAGTGGGTCTCAAGGTGATAGCCTGGATAAAAAATTGGCTGAACAACAGGATGCAAAGGGTAGTAGTAAACGGAGTCCACAGTGAAGAAAGGAGGGTTACTAGTGGGGTACCGTAGGGTTCAGTTCTGGGACCGATCCTTTTTGATGTCTTTATAAGTGATATTGCAGAGGAACGGGAAGGAAAAGTATGTCTCTTTGCAGACGACACTAAGATCTGTAACAGGGTTGATACACAAGATGGAGTGGAAAGGATGAGAAGGGACTTGGCAAGGTTGGAGGAATGGTCAGATGTATGGCAGCTTAGAGTCAGTGCAAAGAAGTGCAAGGTAATGCATCTGGGAAACAAAAACCCAGGGGAAGAGTACACAATGGGGGGTGAGATACTGATAACAATAAAAATGGAAAGGGACCTGGGGTAATTATATTAGATGACCTAAAGGTGGGCAAGCAATGTGAGAAGGCAGTAAGGAAGGCTGGGGGATACTGGGATGCATAGGGAGCGGCATCAACAGTAGAAAACAGGAAGTTGTTATCCCTCTGTACAAACAGTTGGTGAGACCCCATCTGGAGTACTGTGTGCAGTTCTGGAGACCCCATCTCCACAAAGACATAGACAGAGTGGAGGCTGTCCAGAGGAAGGCAACCAAAATGGTGCCGGGTCTGCACCAGAAGACATACGAAGAGAGACTAAAGGAGATTAATATGTACACCCTTGAGGAAAGAAGGGAGAGGGGGGACATGATAGAAACTTTCAAGTACCCCAGGGGAATCAATAAAATCCAAGAGGGTAGTATCTTTCAGAAAAAGAGATGTGCAAGAACAAGGGGCACATTTTGAAGATGGGGGGGATGGCTCAGAGGTAATGTGAGGAAGTATTTTTTCATGGAGAGGGTTGTGGATGCATGGAACAGCCTTCCTGAGGAGGTCGTGGAGTCAAGAACAGTGGGGGAATTCAAGAATGCATGGGACAGACATAAGGCAGTCCTAGTGGGGGCTAGGAGGAAGTAGGCTGTTGGTTAACTAGGATCTGCAGCTTATCTGTTAGGTAGGAAAATGGGCAGACTAGGTGGGCCAAGCGGTCCTGATCTGCCATCAAATTATATGTGTCTATGTTTCCTATGGTGGTGTTTGGCCTAATCTGACCCAACCCATCCACCGGCCAGCCTTTTTCCAAATATGCCAATCCAGGGGAAGCACTGCTCAATACGCTAGGCTTGTGTAGAATTTTTGAAGCATTATCTGCTTTGGACCGAAAAGCACAGAAAGTCAAAGCAGCTTTTCACTCCTTTCGCTCCAGGTAGAGAGGGTGTTCGGGTTTTGGCACAATGTTTGTCCAAGTGGTAGCACCTTGTATTGTTTTTTGCTTCAATGAGCATGGCAAAGAGTTGCCAGGGATGGTGTCAGCCCATTCCATAATGGGCAAGGTCATCTATGTGGCCTGTTTTTAAGGGGCCTCAGCCACTGACATTTGCGCTGATGCCACCTGGAGCACTGTCCATACTTTTCTGTGCATTACAGTCTGGACATTAATTCTAAGGCCAGTACACTTTTAGCAGGGCCATGTTCCAGGGCCTCTTATCCTGACTCTCAGTTGGCCTTCCCTCCAGACTGTTTCCTTGCACTAGTAATGGCTTTGGACTTGTTCCTACGGTTTGACCTGATGACCGAGATACTCCCGAAGAAGATAGAACAGTTACGTAAGAATTTACCATAACAGTGGATCTTTGAGGGGATCTGTCATCAGGTCTGCTTTCCCTACCTCCATCCCCCTTTTTATGATGTTCTATTCTCAGAATTGGTTATCTGGTGTATCCAGCCTTTTACTTTGGCCTGGGCACCTTTCTGTCTTTCCTTCGTTCCCCATGGTACAGGTGTGCTCCTTTAGTCTCTGGGGGACAGAACTGAGGAGGGAGTGGAGGTGCTCATACCTATATAGGGTTGGTGACATTGGCAGATGACGTCGGCGTGCGTGGCCCCAGTTGTACTGTTGAAAATCTTCTGTGTGGTTCCTGCTTCACCGGCGGTGAATTTCTTACATTGTGACCTGATTGCTGCAATCCCCTTGAAGATCTACTTTTATGGTAAGTTCTTACGTAACTGCTTTTTAATTAGCCCTACAGGCTTGTACTGGGGAAGGTAATATTTCAATAAGTACACCAGCTGGGCCAGCAAAAAAGTCTGTAGGGCTAGAGGATTTTCCCAGTCACTAGCTCTGTTGGCTAGTGGCTGCAAAGCTTAATTTCGACCCCTGCATTTGCCCATTTTTATTTCACTAATTGCCTCTCTGTCAGTGCATGACATGACAAAATGATCTTTGTTCTTTCTTTGCATTTAACATGTGAGTCATAATTTCCTGCTCATGTGTTCCATGATTGGGATGCCACGCCGCCAGTCACAGCAGAGGATTATTACTCAGCTGAATGTGGCTCTGGGGATAATAAGCACAACGATATTGTTTTGAAATGACCTTAATAAAAAAGCAAGGTTAAAAAATATGCAGTTGATTGAGTTCTGCGTTATGTGGGATGAGGCACCAAATCAGGAGTGATTTTGTCACACCCATTCAGCACACTGGCCGGAGCTCTGGGTGGTGTGACATGGTGGTCTTGTTCACTGACCTAGTCACACTGCCACCAGCCTGGTTACAGCTGTTTCAGGGCTCTTCCTTTCAAGTCCCACCACAGGCCCTTGCTCCCACATCACAAGGCAAGGTGCTTGCTGACACAGTACGAGGCCTTTTGGACACAGGGAACCCTCTTAGTATCTCCAGATATCTCCCCTTGCTTTGTTTCAGATTCAGGTTTATTTATTTTTTTGTATAGTTCTCTCTGGATCACAGACTTTTCCCAATAAAAGGGTATTACCCGTACATATTAAAATACAGAAGTCACAGATTGTTATATTAAATAGACAATGTTTAATATGGACAGTAAATTTACAGGATATACAGCAAACTAGAGGAAGTACAAGAACACTAGGACATTTAACATATAAACATTTTGAAGGAAAATTACAAACAGAACCCCCCCCAACTACTTTCACTGAACTCTGCTTACTTACTCCTACAAGCCTTCTCAGGAACAGCAGACTTGTTTGCCACAGAGACTTGAGATCCAGAAGTCCAGAACGCCCCTTTTTGATGGTTGGCATGCAGTCTTCATGCTGGCTCAAGAAAATCTGCCAGTCAGCACAGTGGTAGCGGTACTGCTTGAGTCACTTCTGACCCAGGTTCGGGAGCAAGCCAGAGGCATCATAGGGTTGGCTAGTGGAAGGAGGAGTGAGTGAATGATGGACTGCTCTCCTTTGAGGAGGGAGGACTGAGGTGCCCAATGAATGCCTGATCTCTAGGGGTGGCTGGAGGTGAGAGAGCCTGGGACTGCAAAACAAGGGGAAGGGGGGCAGCAGACGTCTACCCTGCATGAGTGGAAGTGTGCATGATGGCTTGGGGATGTCATTGCCTGTCCACTGCCCTGGGGAAAACACTCAAGAAAAAAAAATCTCCTCCAGGCCACGTAGCACCTGTGTATCTTGACCCCTGTGTTGTTATACTGTTAATAAGGACAGGGTTTGTATGGGCAGTGGAATTTGTGTGGACTGCATTCACAGCACCGGAGATTATCTGCTGCTCACTCAGTAGGTTATTCTGTCTTTCTACCCTTTGTTTTTATTCTTTGGGCAGTCGTAAGGCAAATGCCCCTGTTTCTGCACTTTGTAACACCTGCACTCCACTAACTTCTTATCTTTGGAAGCATTATATTTTACCTTGGGTTCATGTTCAGGTTGAGGCTGGTTTGTCGTAGACTACTGCCCTTCCAATTTCCCTTAAAGGAATTGTCCAAGATAATGACCTGCACTTATCTTTTGTACAACAGCCCTATAGTACCCTTTGGTAATGCTGCTTACAACATTTCTTATCTTTGAAATGTGCATTTGAAGATAAATAAATACATTTTAACATCTTTTGGGCGTAACTCCATTCTTGTCTCTCTGGTGTAAGCTTGTAACTGATCTTTCCTACTACCTCAGCTTCCTGTGACGTCCAAGCAGGCAGGCAGTCAATGCAGAAGTTAAGTTTCCTTCATGGCTGAACATACAGTGTCTGATTAGAAAGCTCCATAGATGATGATTCTGTGGGATCCGAAAGTCTCTGGAGTTCCGATTCAGAAAGTTTGCAGGCTGCAGTCTGATCGCTTGACCCCCTACAAAGATAATTCATATGATTCTACAGCCTCCTCTGCTGATTCCCGGGTTGGTGACATCGATCCTGAAGAAGATGATGACTACAGGGTGGCAAAAAGGCTTGGTCACAGAGAATGGTTAGTACCTGCATACCCTGGTTTCCCGCGACAGTAACCTAATGCAATTCAGAGCAATCCTATCTGTTTTTTTTTTTTTAAATTGCGCGTTATTGTTTGGCCTGATGCCCCACCCCCCTTTCAAAAATTGAACTGACACACATGTGCGACGCTACAGCGATCCACAGTTTATGCATTCAAATAACTAATGTTCCACGATCTGGGACAGCTGGACATGTAACTGCTGGAATCACTTGACACATCCCCACATGAAACCCAAGCAGTGTGACCCACCCACGTACCGGCTGGACCCGGCACACCAACCCAATTGCATTCACAAATTCATTGTGTCATACCTGATTGCAGCCTTTCAATCAGCACATTATATTTTCCATACTATACTATGTATGTTATCACTATTTATTAGTTATCTGTTCTCAACTAATACTGGCCGCATGCAAGGTCCTGGAGTTATGTCATCCCCTCTGGCATACTGATATGCAGTGGTAAGATGTTGTTTTGGGCAGTAGGCACTGTGTGTGTGTGTGTGTGTGTGTGTGTGTATGGTGAAGCTGAAAAATAAAATTCACTACATCACCTTCAATCATAACCCTGACATAACCCTGCATCTTGCCCTGCAGTTACACTTCAGTGTTAACAGGTGCTTTTACCCAGTGGGAGGTGCTGGTTATGCATTGTACAAATTTTTGGGTTTAGGAAAATTAGACTGGCCAACATGTGTACTGGGAATTACTATCTCACACAGATGTCTGTGGACCCATTGTTGTCAATGCTACTGCCTGGTAGGTACTTTGGGCTTGTGTAGAATATAACAGAATATAGTGTTCACATTCAGGTATATAACATTTATGAAGACATACTGACAACTGGAAATATACAAGGAATGTGCATCCTATGAAACACCTGCTCTGAATGACAAAACTACTATGTAGGGTACAACACACATGTGTCTGAGTATGACCGAATGACTACATTGGTATTCAAGAGAAGAAATATCAGCACTACACTATAGCTGCGCAGTACAAGCTCAGGAATGGATAGGCACACTCAAAATGTTCGTATGTAACCAGCTCTACATAGTAAGTGTCAGGGCACTAAGCAGTACTTCAGTGACCGCATGAGCCAGCCCATTAGTTTCAGCTATGGACTGATGCATGCAGTGTGTGCTCTAAAATTGCTGATTATTACCCACAACAGTGCTATCAATTGCTGAAAGATAACCTGATTTACGGACTCTAGGGACCCGACGACATTCCTGGTACCCGTACTGTTATTGGGAGCTTCACGTGCAGCACAATTCTCTTGCACTTCTGTCCTCACATCTAATACACACAATGCTAGTTCACCTACTGCAGGTTCTGGGAATTGGAAACCAGGTGGTGCTGCAAATGAGTTTAAACTAAAGGTAGAGGGGACAGGGTTATAAGAAAAGAGTAATGGGAGAGACAAGACAAAATAAAATGGAATTGCCACATAGTTAGTGTGCAGTGGATACCAAGGGCAATTGACACCTGCATATCTCCGGTCTGGAAGTCTGAGAAATAGATAAGTACTTGACAATAGTTTCATTGATGTTCTTTGCGTCCGGTAGGCTACATCCATCAGTGTAAAGACATTGCAGTACTCTGAAGAATAGCACAGAGATTGAATCCCTTCTGGGAAGCTATTCCAATACCTGAGGTGGGCACATCAGCCATGTATGGGCACATTCCAGTGAATTGACATGTGCATCACCTAGATATGTACACCGTCACTGTGATGTGTGACCCACCACTTCCCATATCAACCTCCAAATACACACGATGTGTGAGACATTGACATGGCATGTATCTGTATCTATACCAATTCATTGTAATTTTTCTGCGTTACGTTATCTTTTGGTCTGCAGTGAAGTGCTTGATGGCAAAGTGGAAAGCAGCAACATGCGAAGGAAACACGCATACATCAACAGCACAGTTGTCAACCCACTTGCAGTAGCACATGCTGTCATAAGCTTAGAATTTCAATTGTGTTACCACATGTACTTATCAGTGTTACATAGATAAAAGTTTAGAAACATCATAGCTCACATATCGCGTGACCGGTGCCGGCACATATTAACACTGGACAGTAGTAATTAGCTTGATATTTAATCATCAAATGCATACTGTAGTGCCCTTTCTTGATGAAACAATATGTAGATTGTGCAATGACAGTTACATGATACGAGGTGAATGTAGTGAGTTGTTGCAAAGTGAATATCCTTTAGCCCATTTATGTGGAAGGGTTATGGCACCTCTGTGAATGACGTGGATGTTACTTTGTAATGAGTAGTACGGAACAGTAGTCTGAACTTGTCAAAAAGTTCATAGGAAAGACTTGGGTGAAATGGCAGTTATTTTAGTGCCACAGACAAACCAGAAACAATGAGGCTATTATGAAAATGGGATACAAGCACATACATGAGCATAATCTGTCAGTGTGCCTCATGCAGTAAATATGGATGCGGACCTGTAGACAGGAGCGCTCCATTGCCTAGGGCACTTAGTCACACAGTATTCATGCAGTACAGTAGTTTGATGTTATCAGGCACCTGACATCTGTCTGTTGAAACCACCTTCAGTACTATACAACAACATCAAAACATTTGCACAGGTGTAAACTTAGCAATGAAATAGAAATAAATACTTCACCAGAACCATGCCTACATGCCAGGGGTGACCAAGTAGGCTGGAGGGGGGGGGGGGCACGGACCTCATTATAGAAGGAAACCCCTTAAAAATTTATTGTAAAATAATCCCAGAATGTGCAAGGCAGGACCAGTAAGACAACTGTAAAATACAAGCGCAA
The DNA here is from genome assembly GCA_016271365.2 of Neoceratodus forsteri. NCBI lineage: Eukaryota > Metazoa > Chordata > Ceratodontiformes > Ceratodontidae > Neoceratodus > Neoceratodus forsteri. The sequence continues at coordinate 847,271,040 of CM057451.1, read as the reverse complement.
GCACCAAAAAAATCAGAGGGCACATAAACACAAGAAGGTCAAGAAAAAGGGGCACAAGGTTGACAGTGAGGTGAACCATGAGAGTGCAAATGAACTAAAGAAAAATAATAGCCATCCGGCTGAGCATGCCGGTGAAAACCCATAATCCAGGACCAAAAAAAGGGATGCCATACTAGAATGATTCCTCATCTAATTACACACTTTGCTTTGTACCCTAATTATACATTTCCAATACACATCACACATGCAAATGTATGCTGACAACTGGTGTAAAAGTACAGTGAGCTGTATAAGACCCATTAGGTGCAAATGACATTGACAAGTATGCAGTTGCTCAACGAGAGAACACAGACAAGCTTGCTACAAATGTCACGTTCCTATTTCAGTGTGAAGTCTAGTTATGATTTTCTCTTAGTAATAAGCCGAAACACATGACAAATGCAGAGGGGTTGGGTGGTGCTGCTCTATTGAAGATAGAGACAGGAGAGAAGGCAAGGTAGAGAATGTCAGGCTTGAAGAACCACAAAGAAGGAAATGGTATGATACTGGGGCAAGCAGTTCTGCCTTGACAATGAACAGCGCAGTGGTGTTACAGGGCAGGGTAGGCTAACTGTTGAGCAACTCCAGTTGACAGAAAAGTTTAATTAATCATATCAGTTATACAAATGTCTCAGATAAATCTGATCTATGATTCCATAAGGGCGCGATGTTTTAAACATGATCATCCTTCTGCTGTCACTTAGACGGGGATATCACACTGTGTATCGATTCTTATCATCAAAAACATGTTTCCTGTAAAATACTCATTCACTTTTTCGCCACATCATTCTCTACAGGCTCCCCTGACCCCAGAACCGAACTGACACACATACGACCCACCACACCCCCGTATGTAACTTGTTATTGTCCTATTAAGGGGTTCAGTCATCCACCCAAGTTTGTGCTTGGTCTCCGGTCCACGTCTGCCATCCGTGAGCGATTGCATGGATTTACAATCCTTGTTAACTTCTTGTTATACACAGCACAGTGTGAATATACTAATGATGGCAGTATGATCATACCAGCTGGTGCAAAGAAATTAGTTTGTATGAAGGGTTGACGTATACTGGCATATGGAATGTAAGATACCAACATAAAGAAAGTACACTGCATGGCCTGCAATGAATGTTATAACTGCCAGATGACAGGTGAGGAGCTTCTTTCCAAATACATTGTTTGCACTTGAACTTCCAGCCAAATACTGCTTCTTTGTTGTCGGTGGTGATTACACTTGCTGTGTTTGTGGAGTGCACTGTCAGGTTTGGGGTCATTTTTGTTACAGTTTCGGGTATGATGTGTAAACAGAGTAAATTGCTGACAAAGGTTTGCATTTTTGATTCTGGCTCTGCTATGCCCATTTAGAGATTCTGTTTTGTGTATATCTCAGCGTAGTTACAGTTTCATCATCTGTTTCAAGGAGTTATGTATTTAATTGCATAGGACGTTGGTTGTTTGGGTGCTATAAGAAAAGGTCTTGCACAACTTATACACAGCGATGTTATGAGCTGGCATCTACTGCAAAGAGCAGTACTGTTTTGACACAACACCAAACAGGGACTGACCAGCACATTTTGCACATCTGACGGAATAACAGAATGACCAACATCAGAACTTGCAGATTGATCCAGATGACTACACTGAGGACGATACATTGCCTTGGACAGAGTGACACACTATGACAACTGTACACGTGGCTGTGACCATCCAACACCTGTCTCCTGGACGGCACAAGCTACTTCACAGATGGTTACTGTAACTTAACATTGCAACCTGCATGCATACAAAACATTAAAAACTCTGTCCTGCACAAGTTCAAGTGTGCCTTCCTTCACACATGACAAATGGGCAGGTGCTGGAGAGGACTGCAACACAGGATCACACTATGGACGTGAATCAGTCAGAATATTTACATGAAAGTAAAACCTAAATGCACTCGGCATGACCAGCAGCAACAATGTGGTAGCCACGTGTAAATAAAGGCTGATGATGCATCAGTGACAAAAGGCAACCTAAATGATCGCAAATCTAGTCAGTGTGACATAGACATAAGTAAAGGATAATCACGTTGTGAAATAGACTGGGGCATGGTGAGGATCCTGTAGTTGCACACCATTATGTGGTATAGAAAAATCAAGACCGGAAATAGAGGTGAGGCGACTATCAATAAACAGTGTAATATTGGGGCTGTTTCTTATCGCACTTACGGGTCCAGAGTTTACTGCTGTGTCTTGGTTAATGCTGCTAGTTCGCCTATGCCCATTGGCAGATTTTTTTTTTAATGTAATTTTATATAATTGCATGTCATTGGTGAGGTCCTGGGTGCCCCAAACCACTCTGTATGCGTGACCAGCTGCCATGTGGTTAAATCGTGCTGGGCAGACTGGTTATGTTTTGGAAGTCATGTAGGTTTTGCCTTCTCATCACAGTCAGGAGCTGTGAATTAGATCCCTAGATAAAGACGACGTGTTCGTCTGTAACAAACTAATGTTTGGACACCTTGCATACTGTTGATCTGTATAAGTCACAGAAATGGCCACCATGACACTTTAAGATGACAGAAATATACATATGAATTTCACTGTGGCAATTATAAGATGAAAATCCCTGCATGTCAGTAGACTTATAAAGCTGTGGTGAATGAACACGGTTATGGTGCACACACTGTGTAAATTGCAGTCATTATGCGTTGCAGGTGTAAGTCAGAGCACAGAAGTGAGGAATTATAGCAGATGAACTATTTCCTCATGATTTGCATGCTTTCCTCAACAGCAAAATACTGATGAAAAACACGAGCACATCAATATGATGGAGAAGTAAGACATGGGTGCACAGTTGTACTCGGTCACTGTGTCAAATAATGTCATACGAGCATGGCCAAAAACATTGACATAAGCAAGGAACACCAGTTGGTAATCACTGCATGGACACCTTACAGTTACTAGGGACTGTCATTTTGATGAATATAAATGTATATGAAGTAACACTTCCCAGGATTGTGGAAAAAAACATTGCAGTGACTGAGCATTTCTGTTGTTTGACTTTTTATTTACAACACACTAGCAAATCTATATTCAGTGTAAAGCCAAGTGAAATGAAAACATGATCTTGATTGCAAGACAGAGAACAACACTGCAGTTGTCTTTTCCCACATTGACAATTGTGCCTGGTATGACGCCATTCGCACAGCGTGTAGCAGTTCATTCTGGGTACACTCGGATCGGGGAACAACTGAAACTACACATGGCGCAGTTTTGAAATATATGTCAGTTTTATTAAATTATGCACAGGCAAACAGCTACAAATGCTAGTGGAGTTTCCGGGAAGTTCAAGGAAAAGCACCATGAGCTCAAAAGGTATAGTGGAGAATCTTCACACTTCTGTTTAAAGCCACCTGATGCTGCCCCATTGCATTTTGTGCTGGATGCATGGCTTGCAAGACACAAATATATAGAATGGGTAGCAGAAAAAGCCCTATCGGCTCATCCAAACTGTTTGCCTTACCTAACTACTCTGCACTGGCCCCAGTGGCTGCCCAGTCCTTAATTTCTGCCCTCCTTTTTTCTGATTTAGCCAATATGCCTGTCCCACCCGATTAAACTGCTTATCAGTTTGGCCTTTACCACTTCTTCCAGCAGCTTGTTTCACTTTTTTACCACTCGCTCTGTGAAGTGCTTGTGGATGTCTTTCTTGAATCCACCCCCGGCTAGCTTAAGTTAGTTCCTCCTCATCCCTGTATTTGAACTCAAGGAGAACGAAAGAGTTCCTTGGTGTCCACCCTGTTTATCTTGTGTAGGTACCTGTGCATTTCTGTCATGTCATCCCTTTCCCTTCTCTTCTCGAGGATGTACATGTCCATGTCCTGCATCTCTCCTTGTATAACCTGCCCCTAGTCCCTGGACCATCCTTGTTGCCATGCACTGTACTGCTTCCACTTTGTCGTAGTCTTTCCCTAGGTGTGGACTACAATATCTTGTGCAGTACTCCCAGATATGATCTCACCAACGATGTGTACAATGAGAGGATCACCTTCCAACTTTTGCTTATCCCACGCGCTATACATCCCACCATCATGTTTTCCTTTCCCACAGCTCTCTTACAGTGTGCTGTGGATTTTAGGCTCTCTGATATCATGACCCCTAGGTCCATTTCGTCCTTGGTGCTTTCTTGTACCACCTCTCCATTTCATACTGTACTGTTGGATTCCTTTTCCTAATGTGCATCACCTTACGTTACTTTGCTTAGCTGCCAGATCTTTAACTAGTTCACTGACCTGCCAGGATCCTCCTTGTGTTCCCTTATCATTTCCTCCATGTCACCCCTTACGCAGCTCTCTCTGTCATCTTCAAAGAGGCAGACCTTGCCCTTGAAGCCTTCCCCCATGTCCCAGATGAATACATTGATAAGGACTGGGACTAGCATCGGTCCCTGCGGTACTCTGCTTGGGTCTTCCCTTACACAAACTGATCAGCCCTTTCAGGCCCTTCTTTTGTAATAGTGGGGATCTGTCTAGAAGTCATACACTCAAAAATTCTCTGGCACTGTCTATGGAAACTATTCCAGAATAAACATTTCTTCTCAGTTATTGATTTTTATTGTTTAAAGGTAAACTTTAAAGATGGAATATACTGTACAGCAGACACGTACAACATGATGGAAAATACACATCCATACACTAGGATACTTTACAGCACTGCCCAGGGTTGTATATCATAGAAGGAGTTATTTGAAGAGTTTATAGATTTCTGTAAACTGACTATGGGGTTGTGTAACATGAGCTGCATCACTGTTATAGTAGAGAATCCCATGAACCCATATATTCTCCACACACAACTGCAGGCCAAATTACTATCATATGAGTCTCACATGTTGGTTTTCATAAAGTCTGTCCATGAAAGACTAGAAGCCTTATACCATTTAAATTCATTTTCTTACTATCTACTCGTCTCTTGTTAGAACAAAGTTTTCTTTTACTTGGATTTTTTTTTTATTACTTAGCAAGTATAGCGTAGTGGTTTAAGGCTCTGAGCTGCAAATCTGGTGACATCCGGCAGGCCAGATCGGAGTTTGAATCCCACAGCTTCCACTTGCATACTGTGTGACATTAAGCAAGTCACTTAACTTCCCTGTGCTCCCAGGTCACTCCTGTAAAAAAAGGTTTCAGCTTAGTGTGCTACTCCTGGGTACACAACTAAATAAAAAAAAAAAAAAAAGTGAGGGCGCTCTGCCAAGAATGAGGACCCATTACAATAAAATAGCTAGGTTTGTGTCTCAGCTACCAACCCATACTAACATACTAAAATGCCAGCAGAATAGGCCTAATGGTCTTTCGTGTCTGCTCGTTTGGTCAGCCCCCACCCTGGGTGCTGACCTTGCTGTCCCCCTCACCTTCTCTGGCTTCTCCCTTCCCAGTTCCGGATATTCTTGCTGCATTGGATTTTGCTTCCTGAACCCTTCCCCTGTACCTGTCCCACCCCTCTTGAACCCCTCCACTGTCTCTGCCTCCACCAGCCCCCTAGGTAGTGCATTCCATGGCTCTACCACCCTCTCAGTGAAGTAGCACCTCCTCCTTTCTCCCCTGAATCTTCCCCCCTCCAGCTTCCACCCATGCCCTCTAGTGGCCCCTTCCTCCTTAGCCATAGCCATACTCACCACTGCCTTCTATTTAGACATCTGGATTGGTTGACTTTAGATCAGTACCATCATTTGAACCTCGGTTTCTTTGCAAAAAAAGCTGTTCTGGATGTTAATCCATCCAGTGTGTCCCAGCTTTTTCAGCATAATGAACCTGTTTTTGGTACCCTTTCAGTTGTTTCGAAGCATTTTATTTATTTATTATAGTTATTAAAGTTTGGTAACCAGGTAGGCCCACTGAGCCCCGAAGGTCCCTTTTTCAGGGGCGACCCGGGATAACAATACAAATTATGATGCAGAACAAGACAAGATAGGGTTGCAGAAATCAAGTGTACAAGGTTAGGATGCAGGTTACAGTCTTGGTTATCAACAAGTTACTGTACATGGTAGAGATTGGCAAGGATACGAAACTTGAGTAACAGATAACCAGTATACAGGTGAAGTGCTGTCTAGCAGAACGGTGGCATGGCCAAAAGGGAGGGGATCCTGATGGGGTCACTGGAGAGAAAAAGGGGGCAAGATCTTATGAGCCATGACAATGGCAAGTACTGGTGTCAGTCATGTGGGACTTTAGTCTGGAGTGGAAATTAGTGAGTGAGGAGGCTTCCTGCACAGAAGGAGGAAGTTGGTTCCACAGGTTGGGGGCTAGATAGGAGAAAGACCTGCCTCTAGTGTTGGATCTGATTCTGGGAACGTCCAGCAGTGTACGCCCTGATGTCCATAGCCTCCAGGGGTTTTGTTTGGTGGCTATGGTTCCTACAATGCTAGGCGGAGCTGATGGTCTGAGCAGCTTGTAAGTCAGACAGAACAGAGGGTACTGTAGGCGAGTGGTCAGTGAGGGCCACCGTAGCTGGGCCAGGGTATCACAGTGGTGACTTTGCGAGTGGTCCTGGATAGCGAAACGGGCAACCTTGTTGTACAATATTTACATCCTAGTGACCTCTTGCTTAGCCATGCCTTGTATTATCGGAGCGGCATAGGTTAGGATGGGAAGCAGGACACTCGTGCCAATAGAGAGCCTGGCCTCAGGGATAAGCTGGTCCTTGAGATGGTACAAGGTACCACATTTATGGTGTAAGGTCTTGGTGACCTCGTCCACATGGTTCTCGAAAGTGAGGCATTGGTCAAGTGTAAGTCCTAGGTATTTTAAGGAGGGCACTACCTCAATGCCGCTACCAGGAGGTCCTGTCATGACCGAGGGATCTGGGCCCAAATAGCATCGCCTTGGTTTTGCCAGCGTTCAGGACCATTTTGTTTTATTTCAGCCAGACCTCTAGTGAGGTGAGGTCATCTTGGAGGAGGTGACCTAGGACTGCCGTATCACCCAAGGATCGATAGAGGACAGTGTCATCCACGTATTGCACAACCGAGCTACTACCACAGTGGGTATTTAGGTAATTGGTAAACAAGGAGAAAAGGAGGGGGCCGAGGATTGAACCCTGCAGTACTCCCTCATTTAGGGGTAGAGGGCCAGATATGACACCCTTCCAGATAATCCTCTGTGTCCGGTCAGTTAAGCAACTCCCAAACCACTTGAGAGCAAGTGGGTCTAAGCCAATTTTGTCTAGCTTATGTAACAGGAGCTTGTGATCAACAAGGTAAACTGCCTTGGATAGGTCTATGAATACGGCACCTGTGGGTAATCCATTATCCATTGCTCTGAGTACATCATTAGTAAAGTTGATTAGTGCTGTGTTCGTCCCATGATTGGGTCTAAATCCGTGTCGGGAAGTGGCTAGAAGCTGATGAGCCTCCAGGTAGTCGAAGAGTTGACTGTAGATTAATCTTTCTTGCAGCTTTGCAAGAGTGCAGAGCAAGGAGATAGGCCTTTTACTGTTTTACAATTTTACTGTTCCTAAGGTGTGTATCTAATCAGGACAAAGGACCTTTAAGTTTAGGGCCCCTGAGTTTTTTAATTCCTTACCAACCATAATTGCTCAAGCTTCGCTTCCTCTGTTTTTTGTTATAAACGCTTGTTAAGAATGTACCTTCTTTCCAAAATGTATGTAACTGTAAATAATTTATGTTGATTGTATATTGTTGTAGCCCCCCTACAAATGGGGGTTCCCGAAAAGTCTTCCTCGAGCTTGCCTAAATGCTCACTGCCAGGCTGGTGTCCTGCATTTTAGCAGTTTAAATGTGATTGCCAGAGAGTGCCTGTATAGCCTCTGTGTACTGTCTCTTTCAGAGCTGCCTGGCTTGCAGTCATAAGTAATCTGAGTGGAAGCTCTGTTGAAAGATGTAACTATTTGCTGAAAATCATTGAGAGTGATAATGATAATGTAGTTTGTCTAACTTGCCTTCTTTGCAGCAAGGACTATTTTGTTTATCCCCACCATTTGGCACGGGACTGCGAATTGGACCAGTCAGTACTGGTGGGACTGAGAATGGAGCTGGACTACAGGAGCTGTCTGGAGTCAAAATCTGTAGGAATTATAGTTTTGGGTTTTTGGCGCCTTTTTACACCTGATGGGGGAGCTCCTTTTGTGACTGACAGATGAATCAACCAACCGAACCTTTTGGATCTTGGGGAAATTCCCAGACTTGCTGCAGTTTGAGTCAGATCTAAGTTGGGAGCTGAAAAAGCAACGTGCTGGAGACAGTCAAGCAGCCGTCTGAGTAGTTTCGCGTGGGAGAACTGTGGAAAGGCCTGAGTTGTGGCCAGTATGTCTGCCTGCTGCCCCTGAGAGGGAGAGAAGAGAATTAGTTTGGACTAAATCCAAGTTTGTGAGAACAAAGTAAGCCACTGATTTTTTAACAGACTCCTACCTGAAGAAGATTGAAGATTTTGCTCAATGCGATCGGCCTGTCAGGATTTCCAGCTGCTTTTGCATCCCCGGTTTGTGCAGAGACTTTGCGATCATGACCAGAGAGCGGTATGCCTGGTATAGTAGAATTTCCTTACATGTAAATGTGCTGTGTATTGAAAGTGGGTTGTGATTTGGTTCCCCACTGTGTGAACTGTGTTCTGCTTGCTGGAAGCTTTTTCCAGCCTAATCAGACTGAATCCGCATTCATCTCCATTCAGCCTGGGCCATGCCACGCCGGCCCTACCAGACTATACCGCTGCACAGAGAAAGCCACCAACGAGAGACCTGCCTGGAGATCAGTCCCCTGCTCCATGCTTGAACAGGAATGACGCCTTGGCGAATCGTCTGGGCCCTGCTTCTCCTGGCACTCCAGATTAACCACCTGCTGTCTCGATTTTCATCCAGCCTGTGTCCAGTCTTGGGTATCGTGAGTAATCATCAGGGTAGCTCCCTGCAACAACAGCCTAATCTAAAAGTGTGTCATCTGATAGTGTTGTTGTTTTCTTTTCACAAACTGAGCCCTCCGGCTCAGGATTACAAACAGCGTGTGTTGTGCATGTTGTTTTCTTCCATCACAGGGCCCCAACCAGCTGCAACATTCCTGGCTAGCCCACCATTCTCCATCTGGGTACCCAGAGTGTGTGACTGTTTTTGGACCCTGAAGTGCATACATAACTGTTTGATTGATAGAGCCTTTAAGCAAATTAACCTGATTACACCCCTTCCTTGCTCAAGTCCCTTAAATAAATCAGATCTGACTCTTTTTGCATCTACCTTGACTGTGGTTCCAGTTTGTGCAAGAGTACTGTACTGCTGTTTGCTGTGTATAACCTTGTTTTACAGGGGGTCCCCAGGGCCGAGCCAGAGGAAAGCTCTGGTGGTAGGTGCAAACGGTGTGGATACTTGTGTGGTGTATCAGGGGTATTGTGAAAGTGATTATTGTGTATTGTTCCGGCCACTAGTAAGGAAAGAGGGGGTTACAGTGTCCTGGAGGGCTGTGCCTAGGTTAGCTTGCCACTACCAACCCTGACCTCCAGGTGGAAGCATCCGTTTCAGAACTCAGGCCCCTTCACCTACTACTAGCCAAGCAGGCAGGGGTAGTAGCCCTTGGGATAGCGCGCCACCTAGGGGTTACATTGTGTTGTGTCTGTATGTGTTTACTGGTTGACCATGAAAACTAGCTAACTAGCTGACAGATTTACCAGTTATTAAAATAAAATGAATGAATGATCGAATGACTGTTGCCAAATGGTCACCAGAAAAATAAGAAAAGCAGTCCACTAAATGCATAAAATTGTGAACCCTCAACATTTTACCACGAAGAACTTTAAGAGAGTCACCCAAACTTAAGTGGTACTGTCATGTGATAAAATAACATCCTATTAACCATAAATCCAGTCCCAGTTAAGTAAGGTATAAAAGTTCAATTCGAAACTGTCCATCCATTGCAGCTTGTATACCGTGAAAAAACAAAATGTGGAAAGTTCAAAGTAGTCCAGTGCTGGCAGTAATAACTACTACCAACTACCAGAGGGGCTTGAGGTGGAGAGGTCTACTGAGTACTACCTTGTGGCTGATATCATTGTGGGAGATATGCTGTCTCCAAAAGTACCATCATACAAAAAAAGGTGCACCTATGTAGTATGTTAACATCAATTAATGAGCCTGCTATTACAACCCACAGACATACAGTGTAGGTGGGTAGACTTCATATGAGCATATAATCCACTTTTCCTGGCATCGGCCACTACCTCCCTCCTCACTCTAGCTCTCCAAACCACCATAAACCCCCTTTATCCATAGTACAGATCAGTGTGCCTGTGCCATCTACTCAATTCGCATCTCTCCCCGGCTCTTCCTGCATGTCATAGTAAGTTTAGTTTTCATGACCAGGTTCCTGGCATCACAGGGTCATGGAAAAAGTATTGTTTGCTCATGGACGCTACTTTGAGCTGGGTTGGGGATTGCATGACATGTTTTTCACAGTGCTTAACATAATGGAAGAGATAACAAAATGCAGCCTATTTTGCCATTCTTATCCCAGGAGTCCTTTAGCATCAGTAACTTTTTTGCACTTAGCTGGCTAGGTGCAACTGCCCCAGAGGTGTGCCTTTAAAAGATATTTAAATGAGCATAGGGCCAAGCCAATCAAAAGACAGAAGGGGGTGTGAGCTGAGTGAGAGCTGTTGAATGCTTCAGAATTTTTTCTCCGCTGGACTGAGCAATATTGCCTCTGAGATGTCTCCCAACTTTCCTTGTTGACAGCCTCCTAGTGCTTATCTGGGTAAAGTTTTCTTCATAAATTATTTCCTTTAGTGTGCTGAGTGAAAGTTTTACTTTTTCATTAGCGCTGCACAAATTTTTTATTTTTAGCATGGCGGTGCTATTTTGACTTTATTTTTACTGCGACTATTTAGTTTAAAGCTTAATTTTATTGAGGGTGCTTATTTTCCACAGTTTCCTTCATTTTTGGGGCAAATTCTTGTGGGAACCATTGAATTAGGGACAGTTGCCTTGTTTTTTACCTCAGACCTCGCGGGGTTTACAATTTTAAACAGTACCTGGGGGTTTTCTCTCCAGATTGGCAATTACGAGGAAAACTTTTTTGTTATATTACTGGACCTTGGTATCATATGTGTCAGGACTGTCCATAAGGGTCCAGCAGCCACCTGTGCGCAGTTGAGTATTACTGGGTTTTTATTAAGATTGGCACTGGTACACATCCCAGTTTTACAATCAATTAAAAAAAAAAAAGGGCACTAGTAATAGACAGAGTTTATTAACTGGGGCAGGACTGGCCAGTGGCATTTTCACAGAAACCTGCACTCAGTTTGTAGGTCCAGAACTGGTTTGCTTTGCTTAAATTGGCGAACATAGCAGACAAACCTTTGATTATTCTGGCTGAGGATAAATCAAAGGCTTCCGACGAGGGGCCATTCAAAAGTACTAATACCAAAAGCAGAGGTGCTGAGGAACCATCCAGATCCCAGCCAAAAAATAAAGCTTCCAAAGATGAAGTTCCTCACAGATTGAAAAATAGTAAGTGACGAAAAAAGGAAGCTTGATCAAGCCTCTGATGAAGTGGCTAAGAAGAAACTCTGTCAAGACAGATATGCTCCCGTTGCTGCTGGGAAAGCCAGTAGCGAGACAACAGGTAGCTTAAAGCATACAGAAAAAACCAAACACTTACAAACTGCGCAGGTTCTTCCGTCAGTGCAAGATATGGAAAAAGCATGGCAACTGTTTCAGACCCTTCAAAAGATGGGTCCTGAATATACTGGGGGGCTGGCAAGCACTCTTCCACAGTTCTCTCTTCTGTAGACTGTGAGGGTGACGCAGATGATGATCAATTTTATGATGCCCTTGGCATGGATTTTGAGGGCCTTAAGCCCCAGGAATTCCTGGACCCTCACCTTGGGGATCCCTTGGGTGACCACGAGGATCCTTCCTCTATGTTTACATTTATAGAAACATAGAAGTTGACGGCAGATAAGGACCGCAAGGCCCATCCAGTCTGCCCATTTCTTTTTCTACCTTATAAATGTGCCATCGGCCTTTGCTCTGTCAGTGGCCTATCTATTCATAGTCATTTGTATTGCTCCCTTATGCCTATCCCATGCCTGTTTGAAGCCCTGCACTGTATTCATAGCCACCCCTTCTTGTGGTAAGCCATTCCATGCATCCACCACCCTTTCTGTGAAAAAGAATTTCCTCACATTCCCCCTTAATCGGCCTCCTAATCTCATGCTGTGTCCTCTTGTCCTGCTATTTTTCTTATATTTAAACATGTTAGACTCTTTCACCTTGTTTATGCCCTTAAGGTGTTTGAATGCCTCGATCATATCACCTCTCTCCTCCTTTGCTCAAGGGTGTACATATTGAGTCTGCTAATCTGTCCTCATATGTCTTCTGATGCAGTCCCTGCACCATTTTGGTTGCCCTTCTCTGGACTGCCTCAATTTGGTTAATGTCCTTGTGAAGGTGTGGCCTCCAATACTGCACGCAGTACTCCAGATGGGGCCTAACCAGTGTCTTGTACAGGGGATTATTACCTCCTCTTCGACTTGTGATACCCCTACTAATACACCCTAACACCCCCCTAGCCTTACCTACTGCTTTAGAGGTCTGCTTGGATGATTTTAGGTCATCAGTGATGATGATGCCCAAGTCTCTTTCTTCCTTTGTGACTGCTAGCAACTCCCCTCCCAGCCTATAGGTGGCTTCAGGGTTTCTCTTCCCTATGTGCATGATTTTGCACTTCTTTGCATTAAATCCCAGTTGCCACTCTTCTGACCATTCTGCTAGTTTATCCAGATCTCTTCTCATTCTGCCCACCCCATCTGGATCATCTACTTTGTTGCAGATCTTGGTGTCATCTGCAAACAGACAAGCCTTACCCTCTAGTCCATCTGCAAGGTCACTAATGAAGATGTTGAAGAGGACTGGCCCCAGGACTGATCCCTGAGGTACCCCACTTGTGACTTGCATCTCTTCTGACTGTATACCATTTACCACCACCTCTGTTTTCTGCCCGTCAACCAGTTTGCCACCCAGTTGACCAACTTCTGACCCACCCCGAGCCTACCCGGCTTATTTATCAATCTTCTATGTGGAACAGTGTCAAAAGCTTTGCTGAAGTCAAGGTAGGCGACATCAACTGCTCCCCTTGGTCCACCACTCTGGTTACCCAGTCAAAGAAATCTATGAGATTAGTTTGACAGGACCTTCCTTTTGTAAACCCATGCTGTCTTGGATCCTGTGCCCCTATGGATTCCAGGTGTTGCACTATCCTTTCCTTAAGGAGTGCCTCCATAATCTTGCCCACTACTGAGGTAAGACTGACCGTCTGTAGTTCCCTGCCTCTCCCTGCTACCACTCTTGTGGAGCGGGATCACATGAGCCCTTCTCAGTCTTCTGGGACCTCTCCTGTGCTCAGAGACTCACTAAACAATTCTGCTAATGGCTCTGCTAGTTCCTCCTTTAGCTCCTTAAGTACCCTGGGATGTGCGCCATCAGGTCCCATTGCCTTTATCCACCCTGAGCTTAGCAAGCTCTTGTAGGACCCTTTCTTTTGTGAAGGAGTATAGCTCACCTCCTCTCTCCTGTGTCCATGATGCTGAGCTGTGGGCCCTGCCCTACCTTCTCTTCAGTAAATACTGAGCAAAGTATCTATTTAGGATAGATGCCTTTACAGGGTCCTCCTCCTCACATGCTCCCTTTCTCCATTAAGCTTAGCAATACCCCTCTGGACTTTCTTCTTTCACTAATGTATCTATAGAAAGTCTTGTCACCTTCTTTTACTGTTAGGTGCTAGTGTTTCCTCAGTTTGGGACTTTGCCTGCCTTACTGCCTTCCCTGCTTCCCTTAGGGCAGTTTGGTATGCCTCCCTATCTTCATCCCTGTGTTCCCTTATATTTCCTGAAGGCCAGCCTTTTGGCTCTGACCTTTTCTGCTACTGTATTTGAGAACCAAAGTGGATTCCTTCTTCTTTTGCACTTCCTTTTCTGTCTAACACAATGGGATGTTGCTTCAAGTATTGCATCCTTAATGCTTGCCCACTTTGCCTGTACCCCTCACCTGTGTTTCTTTTGCCAGGGCTAGCTTAACTCTGTTGGCCATCTTATCAAAGTCAGCTCCTCTGAGTCCCATATTTTTGCCTTGGAATGGGATGATTTAGATGTAGTAGCCAAATTGAACCATACCATGTGATGGTCACTGGCCCCAGGTGACCTTCTACCTGGAGATCTGTGATCCCTTCTTTGTTGGTCAGTACTAGATCTAGGATAGCCCTGTCTCTTGTGGGTTGCTGTACCAGTTGTTTGAGGCCCTCCCCCTGCAGGGAATCCACTATGAGTCTAGTTCTGGCAGATGTTCCTGATGGTATTGATCAATCTGTATCCGGCATGTTGAAGTCTCCCATTATCAGAACCTCCCCTTTAGCTGTCATGTTTTGTATATCTTCTAACAGTAATGTGTCTATGTCCTCCCTCTGGTCTGGGGGCCTGTAGACAACCCCAGTTCTTATGGCTGTCCCATTTCCTGTTTCCAGGGTGACCCACGTTCTTCTGGCTCCTTATGTGTATTCTGAATTTCTGTAGCTTTGATATTTTCATTAACATACAGGCCACTCCTCCCCTTTTGCACCTCGGTCTCTTCTGAACAATACATAGCCAGGTACTGAAGTCTCCTAAGTGTGGTTACTGGTAAACCACGCCTCACTAATTGCTACTATGTCCAGTTTAGCCTCTGACATTATTGCCTGCAGGTCTGGGATCTTATTTCCCAGGCTGTGAGCATTTGTGTACATGATTTTCCATTGGCCAGATTTTGGTGTGTTAGTTGTTGGGTCAGTTTGGCATTACCCTGTAAGTCGTATGGGGAGACAAACCTTTTTCTTACCTGGTGATGCAAATGAACGGCAAACATGCTGAATTCCTGTTTGACCACTAGCTGAGGGGAGGGTGTTCTTCCCATTCGACATGGGGTGCTGCACCCTCTCCCCATTTGCTAGTTTAAATATTCTGCAAAGACGCCAAACTTCTGCCCCAATGCACTGACTCTTTAGTCAGATGCAGTCCATCAAATTTAAAGAACTTTCACCCCAGAACTGTTGCCAGTTCCCTACAAATCTGTGTCCTTTTCCTGGCACCAGTCCTTGAGCCACGTGTTTAGCTCCCCTATCTCCTTCTCTGACCTTCCGTCCATCTGCTTCCTCTCCCAGACTGGCAGGATCTCAGAGAAGGAGATGCCGACGAAATAGATGATAGTTTGTCTCCCAGCCTAGTCAGGTGTTCCTTGGTCTCCACAACTGACGGCTGGCGAGATCATTAGTCCCTATGTGTACTAGGACATCAATGTTTTCTCCTGCTTTGTGAACAATTTTAGCAATGCGGTCAGTGTCTCTCCATGCTGATGTACCTGGGAGACATCTGACCATCCCCACTGGCTGAGATGGGTATCAGCTCCTGAATCATGGAGTCTCCTATGATCAGAAGTTTTTTGGATTTCCTTTGTGCTTGTTTTGTTTTGGTTCCTGATTTGGGTGAGTTTTGTTGTGCTAGTTCCTGTGCCGCAGTGTCCTGCTCTGCAGTGTCTTCTGCCTCTTTATTTGATTTCAGAGTTAGAGGCAGATACCTGTTTGTAGTGTTTATATGGTTTTGGAGGTAATGTGTTGGAGAGCAGAGAGTGATGGGGCACCTGATTTGTTCCTCCTAACCACCTGCCAACATCCTGGACCAACTACCCTCTGCAGTCGAGGTTTTTCTGTTGGATGCTGGGGAAGCGGTGGTTCTTATAATGTATTTCTCTTCAATATGAAATTTGAGGCGTGCAATCTCTGCCCATGCTGCCCGGAGCTGAGCCCTAAGATCTTCAAAGGCCCAGCATGTAGGACAGTGTCCTAAACCTGTAAGACTGTCCTCTGAAAATTGTTCCACAGTACCTGCAGTTAATGAAATCCATTCCAAATAAGTTGCTGGGTTTGTAACCTAGTCAGAGTAATTAGAAGGAAAAAAGGAAGAAAAATGCAAGTAATGGTTTAATTGTGTTTTGTTTAACTTGTTATAACAAGTTAAAGTACTAGTACCCTGTAAATGAGATCATCTTGTGGAGGCCCCACTGATCCGCCTCTTCCTGCTCTGCCACAGGAAATGTCACAACTGTGGTACCCTATAAAAGGAGTGTAGCGTGGGGTGGTTGGGGATGGGGGTGGATGGCTGGGCCCTTCCCCTGCCTAAAAAGAAGAACCACGGACGAAAGAACAAGGAGGTAAGAGCAGAAACAATCAGTCAACAACAAATGCAGTAACCCTGAAGGCTTATCCTAATGTTAGATAAAACTGTAAAACCTGTAAAGCACCACCTGTAATAATTTCAGAGAAGATATACGCTGTAAGAAACACTTTGCTCCAGAGAAAAATAAAGCAGTAACAGAAGATATACCTTGCAAAAGACAATTTGAATCAGAAGATTACAGGAGTAATCTGTTAGCACACACCTGTAGGCACACCTTGTAATAATGCAGAAGAAGGTATACCAGCAACAACAATTTGAATCAGAGAAAAAATAAAGCAATGAAATGTTAGCAACAAACAGTAGCAATCCCTGTGAGTAAAAAATAAAAACACCACCACACAGTAAATCTGCTTAGCCAAACTAAGTCTTAATCCTTTTCCCTTGCTCTGGTAAGTTTCTCTACGCTGCCTTTCCAGCAGTCTTAGAAGGAAAGAGCTCAGGTGAAGCTAGGTGCCTTGGCCAGCAAACCAAGTCTTCTATACAAAATATGCTGGATACCCTGGACCTCCCTACGCAGGAGCCCAACCAAGATGTCG
Organism: Neoceratodus forsteri; assembly: GCA_016271365.2. Taxonomy (NCBI): domain Eukaryota; kingdom Metazoa; phylum Chordata; order Ceratodontiformes; family Ceratodontidae; genus Neoceratodus; species Neoceratodus forsteri. Next base: position 847,254,231 of record CM057451.1, on the reverse strand, counting down.
ATGAAGATTATAGGAATATGAAGGGTCTTTCATCCTCAAAGACCCTGGTTGTCCCTATCTATAATGCATTTAAAAAAAATACCATGAAGGTGCTTCAACACCCCACTTCAGTATCAGGGGTTGATAAGTGGCTTGAGAGAAAATATAAATTGTCTAAAAAGGGTACCGAGTTCCTGTCTGCACATCCTAGCCACGAAGGTATAGTGCATCAGGCAGCTTGTGAGAAAGCTGGAGTTTCTGTGTCGCCCTCTCCCCCTGACAAGGATTCCAAGAAAATTTACTTTATAGCAAAGAAAATGTATGCCACAGCTTCCCTGTTTCTCAGGCTTTCTTCTTACATGGCATTCACAGCCAAATATCAGAAAGCCCTTTGGAAATCTGTCAAGGCTATCGCCCACAGTGGATCAGATTCTATGGTGCAGGAGCTGGTGGATATGTCAAAAACTGCCCTGGAAGCTAATGTGTACCAATTCCACATGGCAGATGACAACTGTGATGCAGCCTCTAGGGTGGTGGCCCATGCCATCTCTCTCAGATGCTTTGCCTGGCTTGGAACAACCAGTCTGACCACAGACACTCAGAACAAGGCCATGGATTTTCCCTGTGATTAAAATATGTTGTTTGATTACAGAACCACTGACGACATGAAAAAAGTCAATAAGTACAAGGCCTCCTGGCGGCTCTGCCAATCCTCATCCAAGCCTAAACCTGCCACCCCTCAGAGATCCTGTCCCAGGGGTGGTAGGGGCAGACGTTTTGTTCCCAGGCCTTACAATCCCTATCCACAATCTGACTTTAGCCGGTACAGGGAGTCTTTCAGAGGCAGGGGCAGAAGGGGCCAAAGAATAGCCACCTCTACCCAGCATTCTGCCTCTCAGTCTAAGTCCTGATGTGAGTGTCCAGGTCACCTCCCCATTTCTGGTTGGAGGCAGACTCTCTCACTATCTTCAGCACTGGTCGCTCATCACGTCGGACAAGTGGGCACTGGAGGTGGTGGAGAAGGGTCTGTCATTACAGTTCAAGGAGCTGCCAGACCTCAAGCGTACCCGGTGTCAAGACCTCTGCCCCCAATGCAGATACCGCTGTTGGAAATGGAGGTACAAAACCTTCTGGCTTTACGAGCAGTGGAGAGAGTCTCCACCCACGAGAAGGGCAAGGGCTCTACTCCAGGTATTTTCTGACACAAAAGAAAACTGGGGAGTGGCGACCAATCTTAGAGCTCAGATATTTAAACAAACATCTGAAAAAACCCAGATTCAAAATGGTCTCTCTATCACTGGTCATACAGTCCTTACAGCTGGGAGACTGGCTAACCTCCCTCGACTTAAAGGATGCCTACTTTCACATACCCATAAGGAGATCTCACAGGAAGTTTCTCAGGTTCAAACTTCCTTCGGGTCACTATCAGTTCACCTCAGTGCCCTTTGGTCTGTCCTTAGCCCCAAGAGTTTTTACCAAGTGCATCGCAGTGGTAGCAGCACATCTCAGGAGACTGGGTGTCACCCTCTACCCCTATATGGATGTCTGGCTCATAGTAGCAAAGTCTTCTTGCCAGGTCAAGGAATCTCTTTCCCTCACAGAACGCACTCTGGAGTCTCTGTGTTTCCTGATAAATCTAAAGAAATCTCACCCGGAACTCACCCAGCTGCTCACCTTCATAGAGGCCCAGCTGGACACTCAGAAGGGATATGCTTTCCTCCCGCAGGAAAGAATTCAGAGTTTCCTTTCAGTGGCAGATTCTTTCGCCCAGGGACAGCCAAGACCAGCCAGACATTTCTTCAAACTTCTGGGACATATGGCCTCTATGACTGCAGTAGTCCCGGGGTCAGGTACGGGATGAGACTTCTGCAAGCCTACCTCAGAGCTCGCTGGTCTCAGAGAAGCAACAGATTTTCAGAGTTGATACCTGTGTTGGAGCAGTTCCTCCAAAACTTGCTGTGGTGGAAGAACCCTACAAATTTGCAGGCAGGGGTTCCCTTTCAAGCACCTTTTCCCACAAAGGTGATCACCACAGATGCCTCCCTTTTGTGCTGGGGAGCTAATTTAGACAGTGCCTCAGTAAGCGGCAACTGGACTCCCAAAGAGTTACAGTTGCACATAAATCTTTTGGAATCCAGAGTAGTCTTACTAGTTCTCAAAGATTTCGCTCCCAGCATAGAAGGGCAGGTGGTTCAAATTCGAACGGATAACACCACTGCAGTGTTCTACATAAACAAGCAGGGTGGTACCAGATCAGGAATACTCTGGAAGCTCTGAAGCTCTGGTCTCTAGCATTCTCCCTGGGAGTCAGCCTCTCAGCTATTCACTTCCCAGGCAAACTTAATACTCTGGCAGATGCTCTAAGCCGCATCAGTCGGGGCAGAGCGAATGGATACTGAACAAGCAAGTACTAGCCACAGTGTTCAGGTGGTGGGGCACACCAGACGTTGATCTTTTTGCCTCTCCTCTCAATTTTCAACTTCCTCAGTACTATTGCAGAACCCCAGTTCTAGGAACACTTTCTCTGGATGCCCTGATCCTGGACTGGTCAGGGAGGTTCCTATACGCATTTCCTCCCTTTCCCGTGATATTCAGGGTTTTGCTGTAACTCAGACAGCAGCCTGCATTGATGATCCTAGTGGCTCCGGACTGGCCCAGGCAAACCTGGTATCCTCTCTTTCTCTCAGTGTCTTGCAACAGGCCCATCCTCAGACAGGGGTGCAGTACCCAGACATACTCTCTTCACCTCAAGGCCTGGTTCTTGAGGAGTTAGACTTTCCATCCTCACAGTACTCTGAACAAGTCCTTAAGATACTGAGGATGGCTGAAAAAAGCTAACACCAAGAAGACTTACACAGCCAAATGGAAAAGGTTTTCCCTCTGGTGCAAGAATGAAAAGGTCAAACCCCTATCAGCTTCAGACCCTCAGCTGCTAGACTACCTGGTATACCTACAGGCATCAGGCTTGAAATCATCTTCACTCAAGCTACACCTGGTGGCAGTTTCAGCCTACCTTTCGGTGTTAAAGAAGAAATCAGTTTTTCCCCACAACATTTTTAAACAGGTTTTTCAAAGGCCTCTTGCACCTCCAGCCTCCAACCAGGGAGCCTGTTCCTCCTTGGAGCCTGAACCTTTGCAGAGATGGGCTTATGAATCCACCTTTCGAGCCTATGTCCACGGCCCACATCAAGTTTGTAACTTGGAAGACCGTCTTATTGGCAACCATTACGTCTGCCAGGAGGATTTTAGAGCTACAGGCCCTGTGTACTGAGCTGAATTACATCATCCCCCACAACGATAAAGTTGCGCTCAGGACAAATAGGAAATTTCTGCCAAAGGTGGTTTCAGAGTTTCACTTGAACCAGTCCATTACTCTGCCTGTCTTCTTTACTAAGCCATCCACTCCTGGCAAGCAAAAGCTCCACTGCTTGGATGTCAAAAGAGCCATCTATCACTACCTAGAGCATACTAGACAGTCCAGAGGCTCCAACACTCAGTTGTTCCTCACCTACCGGGATGTAGGCAGAGGAAGACCAGCTACCAAGAGAACTATTTCTCGTTGGTTGGTCTCTTGTATTAGATTCTGCTATGAGAAAGCTGGTCAACAACCTCCAGTGTGACTCAGGGCCCATTCCACCAGGGGCACTGCAGCCTCACTTGCAGCAGCAAGGGACATTCCCCTACTGGATGTCTGCAAAGCAGCTACCTGGAAATCTGTGCACACCTTTGTGAAACACTACAGTTTGGATGTGCAGACCAGATCTGATGCCAAATTTGGCATGGCGGTTCTGCAGAGCCTTTTTCCTAAGTAGGTTCTCTGCCTGCCTCCCACTTGGTACTGCTGGGTAGTCTGCAAAAAAAAGTTACTGATGCTAAAAGACTCCTGGGGTAAGAAGAAAAAATTACTCACCGCAGTAATCTTCTTTCTTCCAAGGGGTCCTTTAGCATCAGTAAGCTTCCACCCTTCCTCCCCGGTTCACCTGTCGGAGAAGGGCTCTTATGTCACCTTTTACGAAATTTGGAATTTCTTATTGATGAGTTTTTAGCTCGTGTTGCTTCTGTTTCTATTTCCACTTTTGTGGACATTTGCATGTTTTTTGAATCCTGTTGATTCTTTTTCGGGGCATTTGCCCTAGTTTTTCCTTGAAAAAAAAATATGAAGCATTCAACAGCTCTCACTCAGGTCACACCCCCCTCCTGTCTTTTGATTGGCTTGGCCCTACGCTCATTTAAATATCTTTTAGAGGCACACCTCCGGGGCAGTTGCACCTAGCCAGCTAAGTGCAAAAAAGTTACTGATACTAAAGGACCCCTTGGAAGAAAGAAGATTACTGCAGTGAGTATTTTTTTTCTTCTTGCCTGTGTTGAAGCATATAAACATAGCTACAGATAAATGTCATGCAGATAAGAAACACTTTAGGCTGGTTGTCCCTGGAGAATAAAAGGAAATTAAAATGGTTTCATCAGATCCATGGGGTATTACATTCTGACAAGCCTAAAAACCTGATTGATAAACTGGAGAAAAATGAACATAAACACTAATACAATGTAAGAGATTCCAAAAAGAAACATTTTCAGGTAAAATATAAGTAATAGATTTAGAAACATGACTTTTGTTGTCAAAGTTGTTCAACTATGGCATCCAACAGATAGTAAAACAAAACACACAGTACTTCATGAAGTCTATAAGACATGAGCTGAACCGGAGATGCATGTGCAATGATTAATAATAGCTATATCTTAAGCACATTTGCCGTTTTAATTTACCACAAATTCATCTTGTAGATTGTGTCCATGTGTATCTTATTGTAATTGTGTTTGTTTCTTTATTTATCTTGTAACTTTTAACAACAAAACAGGACCATCTTGAAAATGGGTCTTTGATCTAATGCTGTGTTTGTAAGATCTTTTCCTGTATAAAAATACTACTACTACACTTAGCATACCCATTCTGCCCATTTATTCCCTACCTATAGTGTCACAGCAGACCATTTTTGTTTTCCAGTGACCATCCACTCCACCCACTTACCCCCCTCTCCGGTGTCCTATTAATATTAATTTGTGCCAATCCCATATAATATTGAATCTCACCACTGTTTTCACCCCATCACGTGCGTAGTATGTACATATGTAGTACATTCTCCATATCAGGGAGGCAGTATAGCACAGTGGTTTAAGGGTCTGAGGTACAAATCTGGAGACCTGGGTTTGAATACCACAGCCCCCACTTGCATACTGTGTGATCCTGAGCAAGTCACTTAACTTCCCTGTGTTCCCAGGTTGCACCTGTAAACAAGCTTTCAGCTTAGTGTGTCTCACCTGGTTAAAACAATTGAAAAAAATAAAATAAAAAAAATGTTGTGTTTTGTGCACAAGCCCATAACAAAACAATCCTTCTGAAAAAAATGGTGCATGCCATAACTGTTAACAGGCTTTGCGAATATACCAACAGTCCCGTTTTCATAAAGTACTAACATTCACATTGCTGTCTCAGTTTGTTGTGTAGCTCAGGGGCATAGCTACAAGGGTGCGGGGAGTGCAGTGGCACCCGGGCCCACGAGGTTTGAGGGTCCCAAATCATAATTTTGATGTTTATTCAAAACTGGGGAAGGGCCCTGTAACATCGCCTTGCACCCAGGCCCTCTGGGAATTTGCTATGCTACAAGTGTTGCTGGGAACTGATCAAAATAATTTGCTACATAGTAATGCATATATTTGCATCAAGATTTAGCAGGTATAGGATGGAAAACTGAAATGAATCATAATTCACAAATGAATTATCTATATGAATGCAAAACGAATAATGTATATCATACAGTACTCTGTAACAAATTTGTTTGATCAGCCTAAGGCTACATAACAAAAAGATAGCAATCCGATTTGCATACAGAAGTGTAATGCTGATGCCCTCCTCTACAGTATATGGTACATATGCTTGGTATGCAGTGATCTTTTTGAATTAATAGTTACATGGCTCTCTATATATACATGTATGCATGTAGATTTACAAACTGGAATTGATGGTGAGTTTTTTTTCTATAGCAATCCCCCACCCCTCAAGTCCAAGCAACAAACTCCCTTACATACAGTATATGAAAAGGTAATACTAGGTATCATAAGGAAAACCTGTAACGAAGCTTAATCCACTAATGAATTATCTATGTGCATGCAGAATACATAAAGAATATTATGTAGTACTCAGTAACAAATCGTTTCATCTAACTACCGATGCACAACAAAAAGGAGAGCAACTTCATTTGCTTACAGAAGTGCAGTGCTGATGGCCACCTACAGGTATATGGTACATAAACTCAGTATACAGCGATCTCTTTCAATTGATAGTTACACAGCTCTCAGTATAGATTCACAATTTTACAGTGACTGTGGGATTTTTGCTACAGGATCCCCCCACCCCGGCCAAACAACAAACTTCCTGACATAATTTTGCAGGTATCAGAATGAAAATCCAATCATAATTAATCATAATGCACAAAATAATTATCTATGTGAATGACTAACACCATGGGCCAGATATTCAAAGTTTAGCCGTGGGGCAAACTTAGCATTACATGGCATGCTAAATTAGCCCAGACCCATCTGCATGCAATATTCAAAGGAATAGACCCAGGGCTAAAGCAGCTGAATATAGTGTGCAGATGAAGCCGTGCAAACAGGGTTGGGAGTACAGTGCAAAAATAGCCCGGCAAGTAAGACAGCTCTGAAATACAGCAACTGGGATGGCCAAACTGCAACAGCAGCCCAGTGGACACAGAGGTGGAGTAAGGCAGAGCTGCAGTAGGTGGCCAATGTGAGTGAAAGTAATGGAGTTTTGCACGACAACAGCAAACAGCATTGCAGGCCACACACAGCAGAACTGTGCTATGTGATTGACACAGGACAGCACCCGGCTAACACATTAGCCTGGGGCTAAAGTTTGATATATTCAAAGCTCCTATGCAAATGAGCCTACTTAGGCAATCCGTGTGCAAGCAGCCATATTAGCATCTCATTATGGCCTGCTTAGCATACACTACCATGTAGTTTGCCTGGTGCTGTTGCTTGGTGCACACAACTCCAGCTGTATGTCAGCCTGGAAGTATAGGCTGGAAGCCACAGGCCGGGGTGTACACACAGCTCCACCTGCATGCCAGACCTGGGAACAGCCAGGTAGCTGCAGGTAATGGGTTTTAACTAGCTAACTCAGTGCATACCCCTCACCTATTCATCACTGCAATGTGGGACACAGACATTCATAATGAGGACCTATAAGGGACACTGCTCCCCAGAAAGAGGGACACAACCTCAAAGAGAGAAAAACAAACATAGAACACTATGGACACCATCACCTTTGTATGTACAAAGATTAAAACCATGTAGCACGATGGAATAGATACGTCTGCAGTCGTGTCCAGATGTACAGCACATTCACTGTGTGTGCGCACCACTGTTCCCATGAGGGACAAATAGGGTCAGGGCTATATTGAAGGGTACACTGAGGGATGTCCCCCATAATGAGGGACACTGTAGAAGTATGTATAATTGTGTGTGTGTGTGTGTGTGTGTGTGTATATATATTTATAGCTGCACAGTAGTGCAGCTGTAGTTACGGTTGCTCGGCTATTTCTATGTTAAACCCCAAATTTTGCACTTTAATAACTTCACAACCGTATGATGGATTTGCCTGAACTTTTGCATGAGTGGTGTGGCACCATAGATCTCTGGATCTGGCAAGTTGCATTACGATTGATTATGCTGTTGTGGAGCTGCGGAGTGCCAAAAACATAGAAAAAATGAACTTTTTGGCCATTTCTTTGCTCGTGGCTACAACCCAAGTAATTTGTCTGTCTGGTCTGAAAATCTCAGGGAATATGCAGTCTGGGTTGAAGATTTGGTGAAAAAAATATTCATCCATTCAAAGGTTATTCAAATTTAAAGTTTCCCATCATATCCTATGGGAAAAAAATATATGTGCCTCTCGAAAACTGCCGCCAGTATGTTTTACTGTTGCAAGTGCCCTCTGTATTGTGCCATGGCCATCTTGTTTTCAGTTAGCAGCGGACAGAAATGGCCAGAATTCAAAGGCTACTGCCCCTAGGTAAACACTGACAGTTGTGTTTACCTAATCTGGGCCTGATGAACACAATGCTGCAGTCAGATTTAAAAAAATAGCCCGGCAAATACCTTTTTCAGCATCAGAGCCCCAGTACTGTCACAAATTGCAAAAGGACGGATACAGCACTTTTGCAATTTGTGACACTTTCGCAACCATTCTTTTACAAATGTTTGTGAAAGTGTTGCAATTTGCAACACTACTGGTCCCAAAACCAGCATTTCTTTGTCACCTCACTGCAAATAAACGGTTGGGGCTTTTGGGCTGAAATTAACAGGGTGGCAAGCCCTGGCCCCACAGATGTACATTTTGGTGGTTTGGTCAAAATGTTTACAAGCAGTTCCATAATTCACGGTGTTCGAAGGTGAGAAATTTCCCATAGGATAACATTGCAACGCCTTTCCGCGCCCATATTTCGAATAGTTTTTGAGATACAGATTTTTCACTCTGGGCAGCTTAGTCCACCTTTAGGTGTACTAAGTACGTGTGGAGGTTTCCAAGTCATGATTACAACTGCAGTGGAATTTTTTTCATAGTTGCTATGGTTACTGAGATATTGCCAAATTAATGTTACAAGAGATAGTTTTTATGACTATAGGGCTGCAGTATGTGTCCATACTTATGTATAAATGGGAGTGCAGGGCCCAGAGGGCCCACGCTTCCACATACATGCGCCATTATCCAAAATGGTCAGCCTCCGGCCCCTGCACTTCCAGGACAACATACCAGTTACCCGTTACATTACACTTTCTCAAAAAGAAGGGAACTTCATTGCAAAAAACCCCGTTAATGCATCAGTTAGGATTGATAGCACAGCGACAAAAGTTTGGAAATTCGATGTTAGGGTTCCCACCCCTACCACTCCACCCCCACTACCCCACACCCTCCACACACCACTAGACGTTGGGGTGTGCCATGGGGTCATCAAGCCTAACTCTCACCCCATTCTCCTATACTGTAACATATCACTATGTATATGGCATGGGGTGAAAGTTGGGCCTGATGACCCCATGGCGCACCCCAATGCATGTTGTTGTGTGGAGGTTGGGGGGTAGTAGGGGTGGGAACCCTAGCATAAAACTTCCAAACTTGTTGTTGCTGTGCTGTCAACCCTAACTGATGCATTAACGGAGTTTTTTTGCCATGAATATATGTATATACACTTTGAAGAAAAACTACGGTAATGCATCAGTTAGGGTTAATATCAGACCATAAAAAAGGAGGCAAATAAGACGCTAAGGTGTTCAACTCTAACTCCGCATTCCCCCACACCCCCAATACAAACAGCAGAAGGGACAAGGCAACACAAGCAACCAGAGACAACCATCATCAGGTAAGGCAAACAACATACAACTCTGCAGATAACACAAGAGACATCCAGCATTATGGTCCATCAGGTGTATGAGGTACGCTACCATGCCAGTGTGTTGGGGGATGCCCAAATACTGAGCACCATGGGGGGGCCCTACTGCAGGCACTGTACCCCAAAGTGATCAGTTACAGCAGGGGATGTTATTAACAGCACAGTGGTGCTCTGAGTTCTGCTGTCATGCCAATGTGTTGATGGTGTTCTTATGCACGCTATCATGGAACTGTATGTCACAGACACCTACATGGTGGTCCCGTTGAATGGGGGGCACTCAGCAGTGCATTTGCTTGGCTGCTCAGACAGATGGGTGCTGGGAGAAGTAACACCAGCACCTCAAAAAGGGCTGTATGGGATCTTTTAGCATGAAAGTGTGTTTCTGGATCATCTGAAAACACACTAGCATGGCACTGCACTGGTGCGATGCTCAGTGAAGACACCTATCATGAGACTACCAGGGTCAGAAGAGGGGGCAACTGACCAAATACAGAGGTCTCATGGAACACAACTGACTGACATAAGGCATGGCACCAGCACCACAATGGAATTGTATACTGTCCACTGTCATGCCACTGTGTTGGGGGCTGGCCCTACATGTTGAGCACTGAGACGCTGCCAAGGTTGTGGGAGACATGGCAGTAGACAGGCCCAGCTAGTGGGAGATAGATGTATAACAGGAGTAGTGGCACCAGCACCACAGTGATACTGTACGAGTTACACTTTTTTGCCACTATGTTGTGATGCACCTAGATGTGCACTGCTATGGCAGTGTGTTGAGGGTGTGTACATGTATACAGTGAACTGGGGGGGAAGGGGACTGCATACGCAGGCATGGTGTTAGTCAGATGGATGACAGGATGGATAATTGCAGCACTGCAGTTGGTCTGTATGAGCTCAGCTGGCATAGCACTGTTTTCTGGAGTGTGCTCTGAGTTCCGCTATCAAGGCAGCGTATTGGAACAGCACTCTGAACAGATACTTACCTAAAAGCTGTAATGGTCACAGGGGATGGGTGAGTGAATGCAGAGACAAATGGGTAATGGCAGCACTGTCATCAGCACCACAGTGGTGTTGAATGAGTTCTACTGCATGCAACTCTGTTGGGGGTTGGGGACAAGGATGTCTGTCATAATGGCAGTGTGTTGGGTTTGGCATCTGGCTCCAGTCTCATACTAGCCCACCTTATTCACTCTTCCACCGCACACAACCCCGTCAGGCTCCTGGTAGGTCTACAGGGAGCACTTTGGGGTGCGGTGCCCGTAGTGGCCCCCCCCATAGTGCCCAGCATGTGGACTTCACCTAAACTCACTGGCATGGCAGCGTACCTCATACACCTGATTCTCATCTCTAAGCTCCACCATCTTGGCCTCGATGATAAATCACTTTCCTGGATCTCATGCTATTTAACTAATCAGTCCCAGTGCGTTTTATGGCCTGGAGCAGTATCATCCCTATCCTCCATCATTGACTGAGTCCCTCAAGGGTCAGTCCTTGGACCACTTTTATTCTCGATCTTGATTAATGATCTGCCACAAAACAGTGGAGGGGCATCTGTTCAGCTCTATGCCGATGATGCCATCCTCTACAGATCCTCCAGTGATGTCAACTGCATAAACTAAGACTTGAAAAATGACTTCCAAACCGTTGAAAAATAGTTCAAGGAAAACCTGTTAGTCCTGAACACCAAAAAGACCAAATCCATGTTGTTCCATCATACCTCCTTTGGTACTTCCCCGACCACCTTGGTAATCAAATCCTCCTTAGGAATATCGCTGGAAGGGTTACATCTTTCAAATACCTGGGACTAATTCTTGATGAACACCTATCCTTCGATACATACGTAACTAACACAGTTAAGCTCACTAACCAAAAAATTGGCCTCCTATACCTCACCGCTCCCTGCCTCTCTAACCATGCAAGGAGGACCATCGCCTCAGCTACCCTCATCCCAGGCCTCTTTTATGGGGCCCCAATAATTCACTCAGCCAAGGCAACACTTCTGGACAAACTAAAAGTGGCACATCACAGAACTGCTCGCTTCACTTCCAAGGCCAAACCCCGGGACCACCACTGTAATGTTCTAAACACCCTGGGTTGGCCATCTTTTGAAGCCAGGATGGACTTCCCGGTGGCCTGCTCCACCTTCAAACTCATCCACTTACCCTCCCCTTCCAGCCTATCTAATCTCCTCACCCTTAAAACCTTCCAGAGGACTCTCAGATCCTCCCACCTTCCTATCTTAAACTTACCCAGAACATGACTAGCCATAGGTAGAAGATCCTTCTCCTTCATGGCACCCCAAAAAGGGAACAAAATCTCACAATCGCGACTTGCATGTAAATCTCTCCCCTTATTCAAACAACAGTATAAGGAAACTTTCTTTCCGCCACCTATCTGCAATGGAAACTGCTACTGAAAACCTCTTCTGACTTCCGATTTCCCCCTAGCCCAACTGGTGCAGTCTATCCTGACTTCCCATCCTATTTCCTTCCCTTTCAAACCTCTCTCTCAACCCCTTAATTTCACTATGCCTATCCTTACTTTCTTATTCTCTCATGACTTTGTCTTCATTCCTATTGGAACAAGTACGAATGTCATGACTGTTAACCCTACCATGCACTTGTACCTGTCTAAAATGTAATCTATTGTAGAAATATGCTTCATATTACTATTGTTGTTTCTCACATTGTATGCTGTTTAAACTGTACTTCCTGTAAACTGTTTTTCTGTAAATTGTATCACTGTGTGTTATAATGTCTGCTCAAGGTATGTATGGAATGTTCTGTTCCCCGGGTCGCCCCAGAAAAAGGACTTGTTTGTCTCAGTTGGGCCACCCGGTCATCAAAATTCTAATAAATAAATAAAATAATGTTGGACCATGATGCTGGATGTCTCTTGTGTTATTTGCAGAGAGTTGTATGTTGTTTGCCTTACCTAATGATAGTTGTCTCTGGTTGCTTGTGTTGCTTTGTCCCTTCTGCTGCTTGTGAGTGGGGTGTGGGGAATGTGGAGTTAGGGTTGAAGACCCTAGCATCATATTTCCACCCTTTTTACAGTCTGATATGAACCCTAACTGATGCATTAACTTAGTTTTTTGCAAAGAATATATATTATAGCTGCACGGTAGTGCAGCAGTAGTTATGGTTACCCGACCACTTCTATGTTAAACCCGAAAGTTTGCACGTTAATAACTTTGCAACCGTACAACCGATTTGCCTGGAATTTTGCATGCGCAGACTGGTACCATAGATCTCTGGATCTGGCAAGTTGTGTTCCAGTCAGATGTGTGGTTGTGCGGAGCGTAAAAAAACCTCACTTTTTCGCTGTTTCTTTACTTGGGACTACAGCCCAAGTGGTTTGGCCATCTGATCTGAAATTGTCATGGAATATGTAGTCTGGGTCACTGATGCGCCTTTTGAAGATTTGGTGAAAAAAATATTAATCTGTTCAAAAGTTATTCAAATTTAACATTTCCCATTATAGTCAATAGGGAAACAATTGCTGTGCCTCTCAAAAGCTGCCACCAGTACATTTTGCTGTCCCAAATGCCCTCAGTAGTGTTGTGTCGCTGCCATCTTGTTTTCATTTTGCAACGGAGAAAAACGGCTGCAGTTTAAATTTTACTGCCCCTAGGTAAACACCGACAGTTGTGTTTACCTAATTGGGGCCTGAGGAACACAGTGCAGCTGTTATTTTTACATAAACCCTTCCAAAATACGTTTTTGGTGATCGGGTCCCCAGTACTGTGAAAAATTGCAAAAGAATGGATGTGACACTTCCGCAAATTGCGACACTTTCACACCCATTCTTTCACAAATCTTGCAAAAGTGTCACAGTTTGCAACACTACTGCCTAAAAAAAATCCATTTCTTTGCCACCTCACTGCAACTAAATGGTTAGGGCTTTTGGGCTGCAATTTGCAGGGTAACAAGTCCTTGTCCCACAGATGTGCATTTTGCTGGTTTGGTGACAACATTTACACCAGTTCCATAGTTACGATGTTCTGAATTTGAGAAATTTCCCATAGGACAACATTGAGGTGCCTGTGGTGCCTTTTGGCACCTGTATCTTGAAAATGATTTGAGATACAGATTTCTTGCTCTGGCCAGCTTAGTCCACCTTTGCTTTTGCAATTATTCTGCTTATTTTTGGAAATTGTTTTGTTGACTACAATTTCTTTTTACTCACTGAAACTGTGAGTAGGGTATTGAATCTTTGAAGGCAGTCTGGTGTGTATTTTCAGCCTGTAGCAAAAAAATTGTTGCACTGTGTTTCCTATGGCCTTTATCCCTACCAAAGTGAGGTCTAGAAAATCTGACTCCCTCTGTTCTATCCTATGTGTAAATTTGAGGTTGATGTTATTGATGTTCAGCCATAACCCCAAATCCTGGGCACCAGCGGTGTTACCCCTCTGTATAAAGACAGTGTCATCAATATAATGAAACCACATCACAGCATTGTCTGCATAAGGGAAAACCTCACTATATACGGTTTCCAGCTCCCAAAGTCCTAGGAAAACAATTTGCGTATGATGAAGCCATACAGGTCCCCACTGCCATACCACACACTTGTGAAAATGAGCAGACTGGATAGGCGAAATGGGCAGATGGATAGATCAAGTGGTCCTTATCTGCCATCAAATTCTATGTTTCTATATTTCTAAAAAGTGTTTCCCCATAAACTCAAATGAGTTATACTTCAGAATGAAGTAGGTTGATTCTGAAAAAAATCTCACATGTGTACTGGTACATGTTTTCTCTAGAAACCAGTGGCAATCAGCTATCCAGTCCTCATGATGAATGGAGGAATGTAATACCTCCACCTCAGTTGTTAGCTAGTGGTACCTCTTGTACCACACAAATTTTCTAGTTTGCCTAATAGGTTGCCTGTGACTCTGAGGTGGGACCTTAACTTGATGACTTCACTCTGTAAAAAAATAATCTACAAATCTAGACAGATTTTCTGTCAAGGATTCCACACCACAGACACTTGGACAACCAGGTGATGAGTCAGTGTGCTTATGCACCTTTGGAAGTTCATAAAAAATATAGGTGTTATAGTATAGCGCACGTACAGATATCCAAATTCACTCTCAATTATTTCACTAGCATGCGCTGCTCCTTCTAGCAACTCTAGCATCTGCATTTTGAATGTATTATCAGCTCTGAAGTTAGTTTTCTATACCCTGATGGATCATTTATTAGTTTCAGCAACATTTGTTCACAAAACTCAGTGTTCATAACAACAATATTCCTGCCTTTATCACCGGGCTTGAATACTGCAGTTGATAAAGCACACAGTTCATTTAATGCTTTTCTTTCATTTTAAGTTAAATGTTGTTTAACCGTAACTTCTGGAGTTTAATTTAAGAAATATTTGACCTTATTCTTCACACAGCTTTCAAATGTTAAGATGTTCTAATTCATTATCATTGGTGTGAATGCTGACCTTGGTCGAAACCTCCTTGGCCGAAACCTCATCTTGCTTTTCTCCCACATATCTGGGGCTTGTGTCTGCTGATCACAGTTCTCAATTCCATCACTCATTTATGTATTTATTAATTTATTTAAAATTTGATAACCGGGAAAGGTGCCACTGAGTCGAAACTCGTTTCCCAGGTGCGACCCAGGGAAAAGGGTAAAATATGGATAAAACAGCAAGATACAACAGTGAAAAGTAAAACAAATTTACACAATTTCAGATTATGGTAGGATACAAACAGAAACGCAGGATAAATAGGTACTGTACAGGCATAATTACAAGACCAAACTGGGAATTAATATAAATTAAAATTTCACATATGCACTCAGGCTAACTTTTTCAGGGGACGGACACTCACCCTAAAATCTAGGGGGAAGAAACTCATGGGAGGAGACCACAGAAACGCAATTAGCTGTGGAAAGGTGGGGTCAACTCAGGAAGTGGTAGTGGGTGTTCAGAGCACTGGGCCCACAAAGGTGAGGGGAGAAGTCTGAGGAGTCTTTTGACTGAGGAGAACAATGAAGATAGGTGGATATCTGGAGGAAGTTTATTCAGAGGAGTGGAAAGCGATAGGAGAGGGCAGATTGGCCAGCAGCAGAGTGAGGGTGAGGAATAGAAAAAGAGCCAGGGTCTCTATGTTGTAGAGAGTACATTGAGGTGTTTGCCTGAGAGAGCCTGGAGGAGAGATAAGAGGGCAGAGTTCCAAACCAGTACTTGGCTACAAGGGAAGTGCTATGCACCATCCTTTCTGTGGGCTAGAGGAGCCAGGGAGAGAGCAGAGTACAGGAGACAGTGGTGAGTGAGTGGAGGGGAAGCAGAAGTGAAACAACAGAAAGAATTTGGGAGCGTATCCAAGCTGGAGAGAGATGTGACTGGTGCAGTGCTGTAGACCGCATCGGCATAGTCAAAGACTGGCAGGATCATTTTAGATACTAGCTCCTGACGGTTGGGGAGAGGCAGACTATCTTTATGGCGATAGAGGACTACAGGCTTGGGATGGAGTTTGGTACAAATGGAGTCTATATGTGTGGTGAAGTCTAAGTTGTTATCCAGCCAGACTCCCAGGTACTTGAAAGCTGATACTGTTTCTAAAGTGGAGCCATACAGGGTAGAGAAAACTGGGGTGGACTGAAGGGAGGCAAGCTTTTGCCTGAAGCCAAAGGTCATGGCTACAGTTTTTTTTAGTATTTAGTTTCAGTTGGTTAGACTGGAACCAAGACTGCACTCTGTCAGTCTTGCTGTAGTGGGGACTGCACACTAACTGCTGAGGGACTGGATGTAAAGATAATGGTATCGTCTGCATACATGTGCATGTTGGAGGTACTACAGATGGAGTGGAGGTCATTTATATGGAGGGAGAAAAGGAAGGTGGGGCCTAGGATGGAACCTTGATGGACTCCCGTAAGGATGGGTAGGGAGGAGGAAAGAGCATCGCCAGTTTGGACTGCTTGCTACCTGTCATAAAGATAGGAGTGGAACCAGTCTACTATGGGGTATGTGAGACCAGCAGATTTTAGTTTGAGTAGCAGGAGGGTGTGGGAGACAGAATCAAATGCCTTGGCTAGATCTATGAAAATGGCAGCTGTGATATGACTCTGGTCCATAGCAGAATGAATAGTCAGTGACCCGCAACAAGGAGGAGATAGTAGAGTGTTGTTTTCCAAATCTGGACTGCACGGGGGACAGAGTGTTGTTTGAGGAAAGGAACTTTGGGAGCCTAGAGTGAACGAAAGATTCCTGGAGTTTTGCTTGGGATGGGATGAGGGAGATGGGACAGTAATTCCCGGGAGTTTTAGGGTCACCACCCTTATGGAATGGTAGCACCTGAGTGAACTTCCATGCTTTAGGGACAGTGGAGGTTGAGAGGGAGAGATTAAGGATATGGGCTAGTGGGGCAGCTATGGCTGGGGCTGAGATGTGTAGAAGCCTTGGGGTGGAGGCCATCCAGGCTGGTTTTGGCTGGGTTAAGGGCAGTGAGAGCGGTAAAGATTTCTTGGGGGTAGAAAGGTGGGAAGTAGAATGAGGTGGGGGGAGCAGCGGATTCAGGGGTGGGAGTGGAAACTGGCTGGTAGGGAGAGGGGTCATCTGGGATTGCACAGGTGGCAAAGAATTTGTTGAAAATTTCTGCAACTGAGGAGGGTCGGAGACTGGGGAACGATTTATATTAAGGACTGGGGCAGGCTGTTGAGCAGGGGGATCAGGGAGAGTGCATAACACTTTCCAGAAAGAGGCAGGTGTGTTATGACCTTGTTGCAGATGGGACTTGAAGTAGCCTTGGAGTGGCGGATGGCTTTAGTGCAGTTATTTCTTTGTGATTTGTAGGTTTGTAGGTCGGACTGGGTAAGAGATAATTTATAGCGTGACCAGGCCTTATCCCTGACTCTGCATTTAGCAAGTAAGTCAGCTGTAATCCAGGGATGGTGGTGCTGCTATACCCTAGTCTTTTTTAGTAGGGCATGGTGATTCCAGGTGCTGATTAGTATGTTAGAGAAGAGGGGTAGTGCAGAGTCAACATCCTGGGCTAGGAAAACTAGCTTCCAGTCTGAGTGTGTGAGGTCATGGAAGAGGGTAGCTTTGTCTACAGAGTGAAGAGTGCAAGTCCAGATGTATTTAGGGACTGCATAGTGGAGCTGAATCTTGCATACGCCGTAAGCGATGCAATAGTCCCTAAGGGCATTGGGCATGATGCCTGATGCTGTGATACGGTGGGGGTTGGAGGATAACACCCAGTCGAGCAGGGAGTGGTTTTGGAAGCGGAGGTTTATTCAAGTGGGTTTGATGATCAGCTGTGTAAGATTCAGGGCCTCAATCTTTAGGAGGGTGGACTTAGAGGAGAGGGAGAGCCAGTCTAGGTTGAAATGACCTAGAAGTAGGAGTTCCCTATTTGCTGTGTGGGAATGGATTGAGGAGATGGTGGAGGCTAGGGAATCCGGGGAGGCTTTAGATGGAGCATAGAGAGCGCCAATGTAGAGTGGGGTAGAGGACGGGAGGGATAGGTGGGCAATGATGAATTCAGGGGAGGAGGGGCAGGAATCTTTGAGAGTGATAGAGCAGGAGAGAGACTGACTAACGTACAAAGCTACCACGCTTTCCGTGGTCTTGATGGAAAAGGTTGAACTCAGGGTGACAGAGAGAGAGAGAGAGGAGTCAGGGATTTTGGTGGATAACCATGTTTTGGTAACACAGGATATCATAATGCAGAAGAGCAACCTTTGCTGTGTTTTCACTCTGGTTTCTTTGATTTTTTTTCATTGAATAATTATTTTATGGTCCTGAAATTTGCCTGGTCAAGTTCATCCATGTTCATCTTGATGTCCTCCATGTCCTGAGTTGTTCCTTCTGTTTCCTGGTCCATATCATCTCCTACAAAATGATATCTAAGGCTTATCTTTGGAAAAAAATGGGAACGATCGACAAGGATATCAAATTTGTTAATAGAGAGTGTAGGTACATATGAAAGTTTCTTATTTAGTACTTTTTTTTTCTGTGCATCAATAATAAAAAGGTGGGGGATATCTATAACAAGATCTGCTATTTCTTTCTCTCCAGCCTCTTATTTCCACTTTGTTTCTTTTTCCCTTGTCTCCCCCTTCCGGTCTGCCTTTTACTTTTTTGTGCTCCGGGTGCCCTCTTCCACCTCTGAAAAATGGACTTCATGAGAAATCCCTGCCGTACTTTCACAATCTCGCGATACTGTATCAGAATCAGGTGTATCTCTTTCCTGTCTGGTCTTGGACCTCTATTGTACCTCATTTTACGATGCCCCCTTCTTTTGGAAAGTGACGTTCTTTGACTCCTTGGCCTGCTTTCTCCTTTAGTGGACCAGCTGGAAAAATCCCGGTTACATAATAAATGTTTTCCCTCGAGAGTTCAGACCATTTTCTATCAACATTTCTTCAGATTTGCTTATATTTGCTTGCAAATGATGCAGTTCAGTAACTTGCATTAAATGATGTGTCACAAAATACTGCATGGCAAAAGGACTTAATTGCTATTGAATTATACTATTCCCCGCAGTGTGCTGCAGCATTACTGCATTGCATCCTGGCTGGTGCCACTATATCTTCCATTATTATTAGCTGCACAAATATTTTAGAGCAATCTTTCGCTGCAGCTTGCTATTTGTCACTGAACTGGAATTCTTGCAATCCACTCGAGGGGATCATAGTGACTCCTGAGTCAACAGGGGATCTGTCGTTTTTGAGTGTATTTCTCTAACGTGATTATATTTTATGTTGAGTTACATAGAAATATAGGATTGGATAGCAGAAAAGGACCGCTTGGCCCATCCAGCCTGGCCATTTCTCCCTCCCTATGCAATTACTGCAGACCATGCCTGATCTACAGCTCTTGCTCCCTCCCCATTTCTTTCCACTAAGATTACCTTGTGCTTATCCCATGTGTTCTTGAACCCCACCATTGTTGTCACCCTTACCACCTCCACTGGAAGGTTGTTCCAGGATTCCACCACTCTTTTTGTGAAGAAGTACTTCCTCACATCTTTCCTGAATATACTCCCCTCCAGCTTCATAACATGCCCTCTTGTTCATGAGCACCTTACGTTTCTGAAAAATACTTCCTTCCTGTACCTTGTTTACCCGATTAAAGGTCTCTATCATATCCCCACCTCCCTCCTCTCTTCCAGGGTGTAAATACTGGCGTTCTTTAGTCTCTCCTCAAAGTTTTTATATGCAGATCCTGCACCATTTTAGCTACCCTCCTCTGGACTGTCTCCACATTATGTGTTTCTAGAGATGTGGTCTCCAGAACTGCACACAGTACTGTAGGTGGGGTCTTACCAGCTATCTATATAGAGGCAGCACCACCTCCCTCTTTCTGCTGGTGATACTCCTCCCTGTGCACCCCAGCATCCCACTAGCCCTCCCTAATGCCTTGTATTCATTTTACTTTACTGAGTTTGTTTGTCAGTAGCCATTCTAATTTGAGAAGCAGGAAGCATAAATCTTCCATTATAGAATGGCAAGAAAATGTTCTGGTCTCTGACTGGTCAGTGTGTGTCTAAGACAGTGATGTTATCCGAGTATAACATCACTGTATGAAGTCCAGGCACACACATGACCACATAACATACTAAAAAATCATGGCACAGCTATTTCATCCTCGCTGTTTTCCCCTAAACGAATGACTTCACTGAAGACCCATCTGTTGACCACACCAGAACCTGCCGAAAACCCAAACCGCAAAGCTTCTTTTTTTATGTTCACTCCCCCCACGCAGCGCGACTCTCACATTCCTCAGCATAAACATCCACAGCACTTGACTCACTAAACATCGTATCTGCCTGTCATTTTTTCCCATGTAAAGTAAAGCCAAGTAGAAACCCCACTTCCTTCACAAAAGCCAGCGCGTCTGCTTTTCCAAAACAGAGTGTGCGCCACGTACTGGTCTTGGGCTTTCATAATCTCCTTCAGTCCCTGATATGAACCCTTTAAGTTTGCCACCATACCATAGAACTGTTAACAAAAACAAACTACTTCTGTAAGCTGCGGAAGAGTTCTTGTCCACATAGGACAGGTGGGGGGGGGGCAGCATGGAGCAGACGAGAGAATACTACACACAAAGCCAGCACCACCAGCTCAAAAGCACACAACTCCACCTACTGGACAAACAAAATAGGGACTGTTTTTCATTTAAATATGCTTCCATAATCAAAAATACAAGACAAAAACTATTTTAATAACTTTTTTTTTGTATTTTTTTGTTCATTTTATTTTCAAACGAGCCATTGTATAATAGCAATAATGCACTCCAGGGTGTGTGTCTTGCTGGAATAGTGTCACTTCTGGCTGTTGGACTCCCTCAGCCTGCAGCATCATGCCCAACCACCCCAGGCATCACATTATCCTAGCACGACACACACCCTGTCATGCATTATTGCTTAATTTCTGCATCCCCAGTTTCAGCTTCATTGTTGCCCTCCAAAGATTAATTAATAGCTCTCTGTCTAGTGGTTTCTAATGTCTCTGTACCTACGAAACAGAATGGATCATTTACTACACCTGCCACTGAACTTTCAACTCACTGACTCATAATTTAACTTTCAGAGCATTCCTTGGAAAATTATTGCTCAGTTTTCCAGTGGTCGGTGTTTGAAAAACCACAAGGACAGTGAACCAGGGATATATAAAAAAAATCCTGTCCTAAAAAGACCCTTTAACTTGGGCATTAAATTGAAAGCCTTAAATCGCCTGATTATATCTAGAGTGAGGTATGATAATGCACCTGCTGCTTCCATTGCTCAGAAATAGTCTGATTAAACACACAAGTTCTGTATGAATTCTAAGTGTCAGCTGCTTAATTCACTAAGGGAGAGTGGTGCAGAGAAAAGGGAATGACAGGATCTTACTTCGAGGGTGCTCTTGCAGCAGGTAACAACAGTAGGACTGAAGCTGCCAGGTGCCAGGACCACACAGAAAACTTCTATTTAGCAGTCTATCACAGGGCCCACCCCCACTGATGTCAACACACTGATGTCCACTAATCCTATAAAGGAGGTGGTCCCCAAGACCAACCTCAGTTCTTTTCCCACCGTTGACCTGCGCAAGTTGGACCTCCATGGATGCCTGCTTCAGTCAACCGTCATTTTTTTCGAGTTTACCCACGGTTTATTTTCTTTTTCTTACCTTAGTATTAACATTGATTTTCAGTCTTTTCTTCATCCCATTTATGTCTTCTGCTCCAGCCTCTTCTTCCAGCTGGCCTGTGAAGTGCACCTGCAGCAAGCAGATCCCCGCCAAAGATGGTTACTCTTCCAGCCTGCTCTGCTTAGACACTAGTCACAACACTGAGGCCTGCAAGCACTACCAGGACTTCAACCAGGCCACACAGAGATGCCTCTTGAAGATCCTTCATAGTCAACTACTTCAGCAGAAACTAGCAGCGATGGAGAAGGAGCTTCAGGCTAAAAGCTCTTCCACTTCCCCGGTCTCCTGGGCATTTTCTTCTTTTTCCTTCCCAGAAGGAGAAGTCCAGTGGGATGCACAAACACTAGGACAAGCACTGGGACCATCCATGCTCAGCCTGTTACTTGCGCTCGCCACACAGAACAGCTTCCTCAATGGGTCTTCCTCCCACGAGGGGTCGGCCCCTCCTTCCTTGACAGCTCTTACTCCCTGTGGGTTGCCAGTGGTATAGCTGTCTGCCCTCATTGCTATCACGGGTGGTGGCTCCTCATTTCAGTGGACCTCATCCCCTGCCTCCCAGTCACTGACGCTTAAGCCCTTAGTCCCCACAGGTCCTCAGCCAGGCAGCTCAGTAAGGTTGGAACCTCTGGTGGAAGGTCTTCCCCCATCATCTCCCCAGCAAGGCATTGCCTTCACTAGTCCCCGATTCTGGGGCCAGCGCTAGCCCTTCCAGCCATCGCCCAGAGCAAGCCCTCACCTCCTCCTACACGCAGGTGATGCCTCTGCCCATGCCTTGGGGGAATTCCCCCCCCCGGTAGATGCCTGCCTCGCCTCAGGGGCCTATGCCGGCTGTTCCTTCGGACCGATGCCAGCCTTTGCCTACCAGGTTGGCACCAGCCACAGCAATAGCTCCTTTACCATCATTACCTCTTCCCCAGCCTATACCTCAGCCAATGCCCACTGGCCCTCCAGGGATCCCCAGCTGGCGCCTACTGGACCAACGCCAGGGTACCTTACATCAGGTCCCCCACCGACATATCAGTAACCTCCTCCCCAGTACCCTTATCCACCTTACAGTCCGCCTCCACCGGTGGACTACAACGCCTTATTCACGGCCTGGTAGACCTTTATAAAGGACAAGAATGCACCCAGACGCCCTCCTCCTCCTCCTCCTCCTCCTCTTCGAGATCATGACAGCCATCCTGGCATAAATAGCCTTATATAGGACTCTTCTCAGCTGGAGCAGCGAATTTAACAGGAGAATGCTTCTTTCCATGAATATGCTTCCTTGCTAGGGGTAGGGTTTCATTTTTCAAGTAAGGCTTTTTGATATTTTACAGGCATCAGGTACTTCAGTACCATAATCGGGTATACTTTGAAGAGACAGAGAGGCATAAAAGTGAATGCATAATATATACATAAACATTATAGAAAGCAACATCTAAAGTCCAAACATTATTGGGAATGCTAGCACCAAGAACTTATAAATACACTTAATACACAGATCTAAACTATAGCATGTATTTACAGTGCAGTATAGAAAAAAAAAAAATCAAACGTATTTTGGAGAGCACTTTCCGTAACATATTCTGCAAACTGCAACACGTGCTGTTAAATGAATGGTTTAAACTGTTCAAGCTGTCAGGCTTCAGACATTTGTTAGTGTCAGAGGCTCAGTAGGTAGCACACTCGCCTCTGAGGCTGGGAGATCAGAGGGCTGTGGGTTCAGTTCCCACATCTGGCACTTGGGTTAATATCCCAGTACTGACACTGTAGTGCAGCATGAGAGGAGTGCTGCACTTCTGAGGTGCCATCTTTCGGATGAGATGTTAAACCGAGGTCCCATCTGCCTGGATGGGTGATAGTTCAGGCAGATGGTAAAGATCCCATGGCACTTATTAAAAAGAGTAGGGAAAATTTTTATTGGATAACAAAAACAAATATATCGAAAGAAAATAACAGACTGAACATAATACAGGAGGAAAAAACAATAAGAACTACAAACAGCATATGTAACAATAAATCAGGAAAAAAAGGAAAAACGATAAATTCATCCTACCCAGTCAACATTACGCTAAAGAAAAGTACCTACATCTTCCCCCAAGGTACGGAATTCGTAGTCATAAAAGAGTGTCCAATTCTTCCTGTATATGAAAAAAAAACCTCCTGCAACTGTAAAATTTTGTTTTGAACCACTCTCAAACACCTAGCCTGCCAAATATGCTATTTAAGACAGGCCAACAAAACAATTACTGTACTTTTGTGCCATTTGTTCCATTCTGCTGGAATCTGCCCTAACACCAAAATATCATAGTTAATTAAACCAATAAGTGGTTCTCTCCACCAGTGTGCCAGAGCAGACCAAAAATTGTGAGTAAGGGAACATTCAAAGAATAAATGCTGCATCGTCTCAAACTGCCCCTGGCAAGAGTGTTCCTAGCAAACCCTATCACTTAGCTGCTTGTGCTTGTGATTGACCCTCACGTTAAGCTTTTGATGTGCACACAACCAAACTACAACCTGCAT
This sequence comes from Neoceratodus forsteri, assembly GCA_016271365.2. Taxonomy (NCBI): domain Eukaryota; kingdom Metazoa; phylum Chordata; order Ceratodontiformes; family Ceratodontidae; genus Neoceratodus; species Neoceratodus forsteri. Next base: position 847,230,125 of record CM057451.1, on the reverse strand, counting down.
TTTCTTTGGAATTCTGGGTTCTATTACACTCACTAATAATGAAACCGTGTTTATACAAGTGGGAGCAGAAAAAAGGGGTTCCTCAAAATAACAAGAAGAAACAACATAAGTGTAAAAGGATTTCCGCTCATGAGAAACAAACCAGCAGAGCTCCACTTTCCACAATCTAATATATTTCAAGGTTTGCTGAACATATAAGGGAAGTTGTTTATCCGTAGGATGCCACTTACCCCGTCCCCAGGCTGTTAAAAAAGGGCGACCCCACAGGGACATACACGTGAGACCCATTTCGTCTTGCTTTAGCAACATAGGCCTTATATAAAAAAAAATTATCAAATATTTGAACAATGTATCATACCCAGTCCACTTGCACTCCAGGGTCTGTAGGTGTGTGCCCTCTTCACAGGGTTCAAACGACTGCCCCACAACAGCTGAAAAAAAAGACTCAAAATTTTGGAATGCATACTAAATGGTAATGGAAGAATATGGGAAATAAACAGAAAAAGAGGAGCAATATAGGACTTTAAAAGAAACACATGTTTTCTCCATGTCATTCTCCAAGATTGCCATTTTTTAACCTTTTGAAATGCTCCATCATAAACCACGTCCCAATTACCCTGTACTGACTCTGTAGAACCAAAATATATGCCAAGGAGTTTCAGTATAGTGATAACCGGAATATCAAAAATACTGATACTAGGGGCCATACCTAAAGGCATTAATGAACACTTAGAGGTACTAATTTTAATTACAGTGCTGATTTGCAAAGAATTTAAAAGGACAAGGACTCACTTTCCAGAATCAATATCAGCAATAGAGCAGATACAGTCATCTGCATAAGCCAAAATTTTAGAAAAATAATAGCCATCTGATGAAACAATAGCCAAAATATCATCATCTATTTCAGTGGAACGCAACAAAGGATCTAAACCAAAAACAAACAGTGGGCTCAGAGGACAGCCCTGGCGAACCCCGATCTGATAAGGAACAGGGACACCCAAATGTCCATTAACCAAAGGCGTTACCCTTGCTGAGCTATAGAGGGGTTGAATTAAACCTAAAAAATGAATAGGGATACCATAATATGCCAAAACAGCCCAAAAATAATCATGGCGTATGGCATCAAAGGCTTTCTCCTGATCTAGGGCTAACAGATAGCCAGATAGCCTATTTTGAAGACCTTGATCTATCAATTCCCTAACATAGACTAAATTCTGGGAGATGTTTCCGCCAGGAACAGCACTAGATTGTGTGGAAATTAACAGTTTGTTGGCAATCTTAGAGAGACAGTGATTTAAAATATTAGCCAGAATTTTATAGTCTGAAGTTAACAAACTCAATGGTCTCCAATTTTGTAAGAGAGCAGGATTCCCTTTTTTATATAAAAAAAATCATTACACCATTTGTCATACTAGAAGTTAGTCTTTTTTCTGCCCAAACAGCTTGAAAAACTACAAGTAGCCACGGTGAGAGAATATCTCTATATGTTTTTATAGAATTCATTCGGCAGGCTATCTATCCCTGGTTTAGTACGTGTAGACAAATGGCCTATGGCCTGACTAATTTCATCTAAAGAAACCGGGGACTCGAGTGCCTCAATTTCAAGAGTTGAAGGTGACAGAATTTCAAGATATTGATAAAAAGGATGAAAAAAATCAGAATTGGGCTTTTTAAAAGTCTGAATAACATAGGACTGAACTATATTCCGTAAACCTCTGGTATTGTGGACTAATGACCCATCAGGAGTCTGTAAAGCAGACATACACAATTTTGGCAGTTCCTGATCAGAAAGGTCTAATGGGTTAACCTGCTCACAAGTACCAGTAACAATGCATTTTTGTTGATATCTATACCTTCGTTCTCGTGATTTGAAAAAGTCAAGCATTTTTGTTTTAATAGCTAAAAACTGTTGGTGCTGAGTACCTGGTGAGGAGCATGCCTGCAACAACAACTTGAAATACTGTGCTCTATAACCCAGATATGTAAGATAGGAGTTCTGGGCTTTAGTCTGAGAGACCTGAAGAAAAAGTATCTTTAGATAATTTTGTGTGTCTTCCCACCATTCCAGTGGACTATCATACAAAAAGGCAACATCCGACCTGATCGAAAAAAAAGAATGTATCTGTGAGGAAAGATCATCATCTTGTAATAAGGATGTATTCAATCTCCAATAAGCACATCCCATCAGAAGTTCTTGAAATAAGCCAATGGTCAATTTGAGAATTAAATGATCAGAAGTCTCTAATGGTAATGTTGTAACAGTAAAACAAGTGACTCTCCTGGACAAAAACCAACAATCTATCCTAGAAGAAATAGTCCCTTTATAAAAGGTATGCTCTGGCATCTGTTGCAATAAATCTTAAGCATCCATTAGATTATTACTTTTTAAGACTTGCAATAAAGCATTAGTATCACAAAACAGCTTTTAAGTTTTACGGCACCAATATCGAGTAGCTAAACCACAATTAAAATCGCCACCCCACCAGACCAACTTTGAAGTATGCAAATACAGAGAGATACGAAGAAACAAAGCTGACCCGTTGGCCTTAGCTTGAGGGGCATAGACATTAATAAGGCGGTATGCACAATGATAAACAATAATATCCAAAAGCATAGCCCTACCAGGTAGAATGTCTAAGACTTGTAAAACTTGTATTGCTATCTTTTTCGGTTTGGGTTTTTCCTTAACCTCTGTATCAGGGGTAGGGTCTGGAAGTGAGGAGGCAACCAAGGAGAAATCAGAGTCCACCCCATCATCATCTCCCTCATGATCCAGTAAGGGGGCAAAGGGATTAGAAGCTATTACTAGGTCAGTCTCTGGACAAGAGGAAGGGACTGCAGAACCAGTTTTGACAGACCTAGATAGAGCGACCCTTTGAAAGGGGATGTCACTCTGTACTCCGGGGGCATGCAAGGAGTCTCTTGCTCTCCCATAGGTACACTAGCCCAGGGAACATCAAATGAAGAGACTTCTGTATCAACCAAGGGAAGAGCCCCTTGTGTGGTGTTCGTAGGAGGGGAAGGGGGAACAAAATTAGGGTCAGCACTCTCACCAGTAGTAGAAGGGGGAAGAGGAACCAGGGCAGTAGTATCCATGTGTTCTAAAGCTGGGACCTGAATCGTCTAATCTTCATCAGGAACTGAAGAATTGGTAGAGGACAGGTGGGAAACAGGAGCAGGTAAATCAGGGCGCAGAAGTAAATGCTGCATCTTCTGATGCTCCTTTTGAGCATTAGCAACATAAACATCCTGTTCGGCTCGAAGAGCAGGATCAGCCTGATTATGAGAAGCCCAAGAGCAAGAGCGGAAGGTGTGGCCCTGTTCATCACAAAGGTTACACCTAATTGGACGTCTGCAGTGAGCCACTATATGGCCTAAATCCCCACAAAGCCCACACTTTTGTTGGTCACACACATTAATAAAGTGCCCCAAAGCCCCACACTTATAACAGGCCCTTGGTTGTCCCAGATAAAAAAGAACACTTCTGTCCTGTCCTAAAAAAAACCCCACTTAGGTAGGTGTTTAGTTAACCCATTCTCCAGACGCAGATCAATTAAATAACGCTAACCCTCTGTCCAAAGATGTTCGTCAAGAATGGGTTCAGGGGGCCTTTAACAGTACAGTGCTGCTGTAACCAGTAGGTTATATCGGCAATATTAACCCCTTCATTTCGAAACAGAATCGTAATTTTCTTAGTAACTGGTTTAGTCAAAGGAATAGCTAAATAAGGCTTCCATAAAGGAGTGCTTTTTAAAGCCTGATATTGTTTCCAAAACCCGTCCAACCTTGCTGGATGCTTGAAACTGATGTCAAAAATAGTGTCCCCAGGCATATGAATTAACGCATAAATTTCATATGCGTAAAACCTCATACTTGTTTTCAACAATTCCCGTCCTATGAAAAGTCTATTGGGAATATCATCCATCGATCCCCGAAATTTCAACCGCACTGCATTACGTCTGGCAGCAGGCTCATTCAATAAACCAAATGTAGCAGGAAACAGTTTCTCATTCACCTTGTCATGCCACACAGATGAGATTTTGTTCTTTTCAGGTTCAGGCAATAAAGGTGCTGCAGGAGTAGACAGTTGGGATGTAAGGCCTCAGAGAGGGGAGTGGGGGTCAGAGGGAAGTGGCAGGCCATCATCTTCCAGCTGCCTAATATCATCCATTAGGTCTGAACTGGAAACAAGGGAAACAGGAGCAGATTTGCCATTAGGCAACTGACCAGGAGGAAGTCCTGAGTCTGCAGCTGAGGATGAGAGAGCTATACCCGCTCCATTTGCCATATTTGCATCCCATGACTTCCCATCAGGGGAATTTACCCACCCCGCAGCTTCTAAGGCTGCAGTTACCCACGTAGCAGGGGTTTCCGAGTCCCTATCAAGTGGTGACCTAGGTGGTGTAAAAGCAGGCACATTCACTGTTAAGGAAGGGGACACACCTCCATTAGTAACCGCCTTGCTGACCCGCCCCCCCCCCATGAGCAGTTGGTCTTCGGAGAGAGGCCCATAGAAAAAATCCCCACATTTGAACCTTCAGAAGCAGTAGTCGAGCTACTTGCAGTAGCAATCCCCACAGTGTCAGGAAATGGATGCTGTGAGACAGCGTTAGAAGGAACCACAGACTCACCACTTTTTAATCGTAGCTTAGTAGTAGAGCAAGAAGGATTGTCAGGCAACCGCCCCGTGGAGACCGTAGCTGGAGTGTCGGAAGAATATGCTGGAGCAACAGGGTTACACGACCCTTCCTGTCCTGGTACGCCGGAAACATCTGTCCGAGTCCGCTTCAGTGCTGCAAGCAAGAGGTTCCGTTGGCGGTCTAGCTCCATTAGCCGTAAATGAATGTCAGCAACAGGAACAGCCGATAAGGACTCTCCCGCTTCCAATTGAACCCCGCAGGAGCCATCCTCAGCATGTAACTGTACATTAGCCAAAGTGATAACCTGATCCATAACCACATCCGAAACCAACCCGATCAGAGCGTCCATCGGGAGCTGAGGAGGTGATCGGCTCCTCAGCCTCTCACACATCTGGCTCTTCCAAAATCTCCCACACACTGAGGAGAAAACGCCAAGACACAGCGCCATCTGTCACACAAAGTAGGGGAGTTTCCCTGGTGTCCTGGCCAAATTTCTGTCATTCACTAAAAATACCACCAACAGCTTAATCTGGTTCAAGGTCAGTTGGCATTCATCTGTATCCTCCTCCTCCCCCGGGTCGTGCCTGAAAATAGGCAGGATTTGTCTAGTGCAATTACCCAGTCAACAAAAACTAAATAAAAATAAATAAATAAATAAAAATGTATCTTTCATAGCCACAGAGGGCAAGGATTCCTTTTGCAGGAGATAAAGCTGCCTGCACATCCCCTGAGGTCACTGAGGTGACCATGAAAGTTCTGAGCTAGCCAGCTTCCCTCCTTAGAGAAGGAGAGTATTCTGTGGGAGGCTTGATCCCCCCCCCCCCACAAGCCAACAGGCTTGATCTCTCCCCACCCACCCCGGGTCATTTTCGAACTCAGGTTATCAGCATTATGACAGGATAAAAACACAAGAGATGAAGTGTGAGTTTGGAAAACCTTTCAATTTGTGTATCTATGTTTGCATATCGGAATAAAATAATTGGGGCGTGTGTTGAAAAAGATGTGACTGTTTCACAGTGTATCTTACTTTTCTGTGTTTTCTGCCCTGTGTTTCCTCCAATTGAGTCTGTGGTAGTAGGTAGTATTTGACAGATACACAAGTTAGTAATATTTCGTTTTTGCTTGATAATAGGTATTTTATGCTTTTTTAAACTTTACCTGCAAAATAATCAAACTTAGTAGCGTTGGAGGCAACCTTTTCGCGCACCGGTAGCACTACCACTCGTGACTTGCATTCATGAACAAGTGTGGGCCTGGGAGGAAAACCAGGAACAAGAAAAGCTTGATTTAAAAAAAAAAAGAAAAAGGAAAAAAAAAAGAAAATTATTTTGAAGATAAATAATAGTGGCATATATATTTTAGTGTTTAGAGCAGCTCCCTTGAAACAGTAGACAGCGGGCAATGAAACTCTGGGGAATTAAGGGTGGTTAACTGTATTAAGTAAACTCGGGCCCAGATATTCAGAGCTTTGTGCCAGGTGCAAAGTGATTGCACCTGTGCTTCATGTAGATTTGTGCTGAAATTCCATATTCTGAGTCTATCTTTGCGTATGCTATGCATAACGGCACAGCGCATTATTCAGTATGTTTGCACTGTGCAAATGGGATTGAGCACATCGTTTAGTGTTGTGCATTTACCATCTGTAAAAGACCATCTTAAATTGGAGCAAACCCTAGAGCAGGCACAGACACTGCAGGCATCACTCCCCAAGATTTGTATTTTTTTTTATTTGAATTTTGATGACCAGGTGGGCCCACTGAGACACACAGGTCCCTTTTTCAGGAGCAACACGGGGAATAGAGGCATTCCATACAATACAGTGTAACACAGTATTTAACAGACAAATGTACAGGAACAGAAAGTAAGACATCAATAGTAGCAACCCAATGTGGTATGGAGACATTAATCATGATATCATTGGTCCAAGCAGGTGATTATTGGGTACACGTAGATATCATACAATGTAAACACATGGCAGTGTACACATTTTACTTACTTCATTTTTACAATATTATACAATATAATACATAAGTATTACCAAAGGAGCGGGGAGAAGGTGAGACCGGGGGGTGGGTGAGGATAGGGTATGAAGTAGGTGAGTATAGATGGAGCAGAGCAGAGAGGGTGAAGAAGGGAGGTGGAGTGAGGGAAAAGTAGCAAGGTAGGGAAGGGCACAGGGGGAAGGAGAGGGGTGGAGGCTGGAGGAGTCACTGGTTGAGCGAGTGAAGAGTTAGGTGCAGTTTCAAGTGGGAAGAGGAAAGAAGATTTCTTTGAGGTACCTTTTGAATTGGAGAAGAGATGGGCATGAGAGAAGGCTGTGCGGGAGGTTGTTCCATTTAGGCGGAGCTGCAGAGGAGAAAGATCTCCTCCCAATGGCAAGTTGAGTTTTGGGTATTATTATTAAGCTAGGGAGGTGGGATGATCTGAGGGTCCTGGGGGAGAGTTTTAATGTAATGAGAATGGAGAGGATGGGTGGTGAAGGGAGGTGCAAGAGTTTGAATAGAACTGAGGAGTCCATTTTTGCCTCAAAGGTAGGCCAGCCTAGAGCATTAAGTACATCACTACAGGGGGCATGCCTTAGACAACTAGTATTGGAGCCCACTCAAGAGGGAGCAATCTTAGACCTGGTTCTTCCAAATGGAGATGGAGAGAGGATCACAGATGTAGAAGTGGGTAGCCATCTGGGAACTAGCGACCATCGAACAGTATGGTTCACAATAAACACAGCAATAGAGTCAAGCCATACAAAGGCAAAAGTACTGAACTTTAGGAGGGCTGACTTTACCAAAATGGGTGAGTGCCTAAGGAATGCACTAGCAAATGGGCAGAAAGGAGGGGTGGAAGAACAATGGGGAATAATAAAAACTGCCATCACAGAGGTAACAAGCCTTTGTGTGAAGCAAATAAACAAAACAAAACGATGTAAGAAACCACTATGGTTCTCAAAGGAAGTGGCAGTGAAGGTTCAAGAGAAAAAGAAAGCATTCAGGAAGTACAAGGAATCACAGAAGGAGCAGGACAGAGAACTGTATCAGTTAAAGCAAAGGAAGCTGGGAAGGTAGTCAGAACAGCAAAGACTCAAACCGAGGAAAAGATAGCCAACTCAGTTAAGAAGGGGGATAAAACCTTTTATACGTACATCAGGGAGTGAAGGAAGACCAAGGGAGGGATAGTGAGGCTTAATAAAGGGGAGGAGGGTGGGCAGAGGGAGACTGTGAAAAGGCAGAGATACTAAACAAATATTTTTGCTCTGTATTTACAAATGAAGAGGGGGAGGTACCTAAAACAAACAGTAGAAACACTCTGGATACAGAAGTTGATACCAGCCCATTTACAGAAGAAAGGGTTCTGAAAGAACTCTTAAAACTGAAGGTGGACAAAGCAATGGGGCCTGATGGGATTCATCCTAGAATTCTAAAAGAACTAAGGGTAGAACTAGTGACACCACTGACTACCTCTTTAACAAATCATGGGAGCATGGGGTGGTACCTGAGGACTGGAGGAGGGCAGATATGATTCCCTCACAAAAGTGGGAGCAAGGCAGAAGCAGGAAACCACAGACCTGTTAGTTTAACCTCAGTGAAAGGGAAAATGATGGAATCACTTCTGAAGGAAAGAATTGTCGAGTATCTAGAGGCCAGAGGGGCACAGGACCCAAGGCAGCATGGATTCAGCTGGAAGGTCATGCCAGACTAATCTGATAGATTTCTTTGACTGGGTGACCAAAGTAGTAGATCAGGGAGGGCTGTGACATGGCCTACCTAGACTTTAGCAAGGCATTTGACACAGTCCCACACAAAAGATTAATATACAGGTTAGCCAGCCTGGGAGTGGGTCCCAAGATGACAGCCTGGGTAAAGAATTGGCTGGAGAATAGGACACAGAGAGTAATAGTAAATGGAGTCCACTCTGAAGAAAGGGGTACTAGTGGGCAAACCGCAGGGTTCAGTATGGACTGGTCCTCTTCCATGTCTTTATAAGTGACATTGCAGAGGGACTGGAAGGAAAAGTATGTCTCTTTGCAGATGACACAAAGATCTGCAACAGAGTTGATGCACAGGGTGGGTGGAAAGGATGAGAAGGACTTGGCAAGGTTAGAGGAATGGTCAAATGTATGGCATCTTAGATTCAATGCTAAGAAGTGCAAGGTAATGCACCTGGGAAACAAAACCCTGGGGAAGAGTACACAATGGGGGTGAGATGCTAACAACAACAAAATGGAAAGGGACCTGGGGTAGTCATATCAGATGACCTAAAGGTGGGCAAGCAATGTGAGAGGGCAGCAAGGAGGGCTGGGGGATACTGGGATACATAGGGAGAGGCATCACCAGTAGAAAACAGGAAGTTATTATCTCTCTGTACAGACAGCTGGTCAGACCCTCATCTAGAGTACTGCGTGCAGTTCTGGAGACCCAACCTCCGAAAGACATAGACAGGATGGAAGCTGTCCAGAGGAGGGCACTAAAATGGTGCAGGGTCTGCACCGGAAGACATATGAAGAGAGACTAAAGGAGCTTAATATGTATAGCCTCGAGGAAAGGAGGGAGAGGGGGACATGATAGAAACCTTCAGGTACCTCAAGGAATCAACAAAGTCCAAGAGGGTAGCATCTTTCAAAAAGAGGGTGCAAGAACAAGGGGGCAATTTGAAGATAGAGGGGCGCTCAGAGGTAATTAAGGAAGTATTTTTTCACAGAGAGGGTTGTGGATGCATGGAACGGCTCCGGAGGAGGTTGCGGAGTCAAAAACAGTGGTGGAATTCAAGCATGCATGGGACAGTCATAAGGCCATTCTAGGGGGGGGTAGGAAGAAGTAGGCTGCTGGTTAACTAGGATCTGCAGCTTATCCAGTAGGTAGGGAAATGGGCAGACTGGGTGGGCCAAGCTGTCCTTATCTGTCGCCAAATTCTATGTTTCTATATCACAGTGGTGTGCACGTGTAGGAACCTTGGCTGCGAAGCGCGCAACTCTATGATATGCTAGTTTGAGTTTGGTCAACACAGAGGTCTTGGCAGAGTGGGTTATGGGGGCACTGTAGAATAGTCCTAGGAGAAGGGTGGCTGAGGCAGTGGTCTTGCAGGCATGAGGGGTTAGATAGGGGATAGTACGATATAGGAGGCCTAGTTTTTGATTCGTTGCCTTGACTATGTTTGAGGCATGCATTTCAAAGGACAAATGCTCATGCAGGGTCATTCCTAGATATTTGAAGGCACCCACACCTTCTAGGGGCACATCCAAGGAGGTCTTAACTACCAAAGGAGGCTGAGAGGACATGTCATAGGAGGTATGGTGGAACAACATAACTTTGGTTTTGTTTGTGTTCAGTACTAGGCAATTCTGCATGAATCAGGCTTCCAGTAACTGAAAGTAATTTTCCAATTTTGACCTAATGGAGGAAACATCTTTACAGGATCTGCAAGGGATTCTGAGCTGGACGTAATTGTCCACCTAGGGACAAATGACTTGGCTCATCATGAGGTTAGAGCAGTTCAGGAGGGCATTGCAGAGTTGGGGAGGGGCCTAAGACAAGTAGCACACACACTATCCTTCTCAGAGGTGCTGCCTGTCAAAAGGTAATTGGCACCATGCAGTTTAATGAATGGTTGAAAAAATGGTGTGGAGCACAGGGGTTTGGCTTCATTGGGGACTGGGGTTCCACCTGGAAGGACAACAGCCTATACTGGCAGGATGGTCTGCATCTGTCCAGGAAGGGAACAAGTCTTTTGAGCAATCGGTTTAAATGCTTCATTGGCAAGCTTTTAAACTAGTCAAGGGGGAGGCACTGACAAGCAGCAGAAAAATCCCAGCCTCTCCCTACAAAACAGGGTACTAAATGAGAAAAAGACCAAGGTAGAACGGTCAGTGGGGGATGCTGCAACAGAAGGTAAAGCCATAAAAAAATGGAGAGCAATGAGTACCAATGCCCGTAGTCTAGGTAACAAGCTTCCTGAACTAGTGGCCTTGATGGAGGAGGAACATCTGGATATCGTGGCAGTCACAGAAACATGGTACACACAAAACCATGACTGGGACATAAACATACCAGGATACACTATCTACAGGAGGGACAGGGAGGGTAAAAGAGGAGGAGTAGTAGTTCTTTACATAAAGGAAGGAATAAAAGCAACAGAACAAAAGGGTAAACAGGGAGGAGAAGAAGCACTGTGGGTAAATTTGGAGACCGGCAATGGCACCACAATCCGTACAGGGGTTGTATACAGACCCCCTTCTCAGGTGGAGGAAATGGACAAGGAAATGATAGAAAGTATATTTAGAATGGCAGAAAAAGGGGAGATACTGCTGATGGGTGATCTGAATATGCCAGATGTTAACTGGAGTGCAGTTGCAGCAGCCACTTCGAAGAGTGCAGTTATTCTAGATGCCCTACAGGGGGCATGCCTTAGACAACTAGTACTGGAGCCCACTCGAGAGGGAGCAATATTAGACTTGGTACTCTCAAGTGGAGATGGAGAGAGGATCACAGATGTAGAAGTGGGTAGCCATCTGGGAACTAGCGACCATCGAACAGTATGGTTCACAGTAAACACAGTAATAGAGTCAAGCCATACAAAGACAAAAGTACTGGACTTTAGGAGGACTGACTTTGCCATAGGAAGCTGGCCAAGAGGGCACAATTTGAAGATAGAGGGGGGGGCGGCTCAGAGGTAATTTAAGGAAGTATTTTTTCACAGAGAGGGTTGTGGATGCATGGAATGGCCTTCCGGAGGAGGTTGTGGAGTCAAAATCAGTGGTGGAATTCAAGCATGCATGGGATAGTCATAAGGCAGTTCTGGGGGGTTGGGGTAGGAAGAAGTAGGCTGCTGGGTTACTAGGATCTGCAGCTTATCCAGTAGGTAGGGAAATGGGCAGACTGGGTGGGCCAAGCTGTCCTTATCTGCCGTCAAATTCTATGTTTCTATGTTTCTGTACAATATGGCATCGTCTGCATACACCTGTTCAGATGCACCACCACAGTTCTGTGGCAGTTCATTTATGAAGATGGAAAATAACAGAGGCCCAAGGATAGAGCCCTGGGGGATCCCGTCAGTGATGGGAGATAAGGACGGTAGGCACCAGCCCATTTGACACATTGAGGACAATTATTTAAGTAGTTTGAGATCCAGGAGAGAGTGTTGAGGTCGAGGCCTAGCCGACAAAGTTTAGAGATGAGGAGTGAGTGGTTTACCAGATCAAAGGCCTTCGTGAGGTCAATGAATACATAGAAACATAGAGGTTGATGGCAGATAAGGACCGCAGGGCCCATCCAGTCTGCCCATTTCTTTTTCTACCTTATAAATGTGCCATCGGCCTTTGCTCTGTCAGTGGCCTATCTATTCATACTCATCTGTATTGCTCCCTTATGCCTATCCCATGCTTGTTTTAAGCCCTGCACTGTAGCCACCACTTCCTGCGGTAGGCCGTTCCATGCATCCACCACTCTTTCTGTGAAAAAGAATTTCCTCACATTCCCCATTATTCAGCCTCCCTCTAATCTCATGCTGTGTCCTCTTGTCCTGCTATTTTTCTTATATTTAAGCATGTTAGACTCTTTCACCTTGTTAATGCCCTTAAGGTGTTTGAATGTTTCAATCATATCACCTCTCTCCCTCCTTTGCTCAAGGGTATACATATTGAGCTAAATTAATCTGTCCTCATGTCTTCTGATGCAGTCCCTGCACCATTTTGGTTGCCCTTCTCTGGACTGCCTCAATTTGGTTAATGTCCTTGTGAAGGTGTGGCCTCCAGTACTGCACGCAGTACTCCAGATGGGGCCTAACCAGTGTCTTGTAAAGAGGAATTATTACCTCCCTCTTATGACTTGTGATACGCCTACTAATACACCCTAACATCCCCCTAGCCTTACCTACTGCTTTAGAGGTCTGCTTGGATGATTTCAGGTCATCGGTGATGATGATGCCCAAGACTCTTTCTTCCTTTGTGACTGCCAGCAACTCCCCTCCCAGCCTATAGATGGCTTCAGGGTTTCTCTTCCCTATGTGCATGATTTTGCACTTCTTTGCATTAAATCCCAGTTGCCACTCTTCTGACCATTTTGCTAGTTTATCCAGATCTCTTCTCATTCTGCCCACCCCATTTGTATCATCTACTCTGTTGCAGATCTTTGTGTCATCTGCAAACAGACAAGCCTTACCCTCTAGTCCATCTGCAATGTCACTAATGAAGATATTGAAGAGGACTGGCCCCAGGACTGATCCCTGAGGTACCCCACTTGTGACTTGCATCTCTTCTGACTGTATACCATTTACCACCACTCTCTGTTTTCTGCCCGTCAACTAGTTTGCCCTTCAGTTGACCAACTTCTGACCCACCCCGAGCCTACCCAGGTTATTTGTCAATCATCTGTGTGGAACAGTGTCCAAAGCTTTGCTGAAGTCAAGGTAGGCGACATCAACTGCTTCCCCTTGGTCCACCACTCTGGTTACCCAGTCAAAGAAATCTATGAGATTAGTTTCACAGGACCCTCCTTTTGTAAACCCATGCTGTCTTGGATCCTGTGCCCCTATGGATTCCAGGTGTTGCACTATCCTTTCCTTAAGGAGTGCCTCCATAATCTTGCCCACTACTGAGGTAAGACTGCCTGGTCTGTAGTTCCCTGCCTCCTCCCTGCTACCACTCTTGTGAAGCGGGATCACATGAGCCTTTCTCCAGGCTTCTGGGACCTCTCCTGTGCTCAGTGACTCACTAAACAGTATACGGCTCCTGTGGCCCAACCTTGATCCATGGCATGAAATATGTCTGAGGTGACCCTCAAGAGAGCGGACTTTGTCCCGTGTGCCTTTCTAAAAACCATGTTGATGGATGGTGAGGGCATTGCTTTGCTCAAGAAAGGAGTATAATTGATTGTATGATTCTTTCCTAAATGTTTGCAATAGGGCATAATGTGGATATGGGTCGATAGTTTTCAACAAGGTCGGTCGGACCACTTTTGTGGACAGGGACTATGATAGCTGTCTTCAATTTGTTGGGAATGGATTGGGTAAGAAAGGATCTATTGATTAACTGTGCAATTGGGCGAGTTAGTACAGGGGATCCTAGCTTAAGGAATTTTGGTGATAGGGAGTCAAATCCTGGCGAACTATCAGGGTGTAGACCCAGCAGGAGCTTAATCACCTCTTTCCGTGAGGTGGCTCTTAGATGGCAGGGGGGAAGTGTGTTTCAGGGGGTGATTCATGTGGGGCAGGGTGAGTAGCAGTGTACGTAGCAGGTTGGCCTGTCTTATATATGTCAAGGTCAGTGAAGAATAGCTTTATTCCTGTGGCTATTTCCGAGGGATAGGATAGTGGGATGCCTTTCGATATCATGTTCTGGGGGATTGACCGCTCTTTGCCCTTTAACAGAGCGTTAATCTGCACCCAGAAACTTTTGGGATCGGCAAGGTGTGTTTTTTGCAGGGATTGGAGGTGGTCCCGTTTTGCCTTGTTGGTTTTGGCTTTATGGGAGTTTCGTAGTTGGTGGTAGGATGACTAGTATGAGTGATGTCCTGTTCTTTTGAAGGTTTTCCAGGCCTTGTCTCGGGAACACATTAGATGCCATAATTCATGGGAGAGCCATGGGGAGTGGAGTCCTTTTGCCCTGTGCTCATGGGAGCACACATCATCTGCCTCATGCAGCAGGTCCTGGAGGATGAGGAGGAGCGATCCAGTGCCCACTCTGGGCCCGGACGTAGGCCACAGAGAAGCTATGCTGCACACAAACAGTACTGTCCACAAGTCACATTCGAAGTCCTCAGAGACGACCAGAATGTAGGCTGGTACAGGCTCAACAAGCCGGTGCCCAGGCAACTGTTTGAGCTGCTGCATGACCAGCTCTGGAAAGACACCCAGCACTGCCATCTATTGTCCACAGAGCTCAAGGTGGTGGTTTCACTGTTTCCTGGTTACCGGAACATTCCAGGCACCAATGAGGGATACCACCAGTATCTCGCAGTCAGCCACCTCGTGCCTGTTGGGCCAGTTCCTAGATGACCTGCTGGACCATGCTGGGGAGTTCATCATACTCCCTAACACACCAGCAGAGCAAATGGCAACCATGCAGCAGTTGTGTTGGGTTGGACACCTACCGTTTGTACTACATGCAGTTGACTGCACCCATGTTGGCATGTGGGCACCCACTGGTGATGAAGTAGAGGGCTATGTCAGTAGGAAGGTGTACCAGTTCATCACTTACCAGGTGATAAGTGATACAGCAGGGCGCATCGTCAGTGTCCAGGCACGGCACCCTGGCAGCACCTACGATGCTTTCATATGGCACAAATCCATTCTGTCCCAGAGATTTAAACAGAAAAATAGACACCATCAGCAGAAAAGAGCCCCTTGGCCCACTTAGTCTGCCCTAAAGTCCCTACCTACTGTGCTATCATAGATCCAATTGATCTCCTGCCTCCCCACTCAGCCGTGATACTAAGGTTCCCCTGTGTTTATTTCATGCATGTTTGAAACCTGTTACCATTTCAGTACCCACCACCTTTGCTAGGAGTCTGTTCTAGACACCCACCACCCTTTCCATAAAGAAGTATTTCCTCACATCCCCTCTGTCTCCCCTCTTTCAGCTTCATAACATGCCCCTTTGTCCTTGAGCATCTCTTTCTGTGCAAAGTGCCAGCCTCCTGTACTTATTAATACCTTTACGGTATTTGAATGTTTCTATTATGTCTCCCCTCTCCCTCCTTTCCTCTAGAGAGTACATATTTAACTCCCCGAGTCTTTCCTTGTAGGGCTTCTGATGCAGGCCATACACCATTTTGGTTGCCCTTCTCTGTACTGCCTCCACTGATCTACGTCTTTCCTGAGATGGGGCCTTCATAACTGGACACAGTACTCCAGGTGGGGCCTATCGATGGATCTAAATAGGGGTAACATTACCTCCCTCTTTCCACTGGTGACACCCCTCCCTCTGCACCCCAGCATTCTACTAGCCTTTCCCACTGCCTTATCTCACTGCTTTGCTACTTTCAGGTCATCAGATACGATGACCACCAGATCCCTTTCCTGTTTTGTGGTTAACATCCCCCCTCTCCCAAATGATGTGTTGCTCTTGGATTCTGTGCCCCATGTGCATAGGTTTACACTTTTTGGTGTTGAATTCCAGTTGCCAAACCCTTGACCAATTGAAGCCCAGTTGCCAAACCCTTGACCAGTCTTCCAGACTTTTCAGCTTTCCTCATTTTTTCCACCCCCCCTGGTGCATCCTCTCTGTTGCAGATGTTTGTGTCATCCACAAACAGGCATGCCTTTCCTTCCAGCCCCTCTAATATGTTGGTAATAAAGACATTGAAGAGGACCGGTCCCAGTACTAATCCCCAGAGGCACCCCGCTGGTTACCTTACCTTCCTCGGAGTGAACTCCATTCACTGCCACCCTCTGAATTCTGTTACTTAGCCAATTTTGTATCCATTTTACTATCTTAGGACCCACTGCCAGGCTGCCCAGCTTGTTTACCAGTCTTCTGTGTATAACGGTGTCGAAGGTCTTACTGAAATCCAGGTAGGCCACATCCACTGCTCCTCCCTAATCCACCTCCCTTCCTAGTGACCACCTCATTGTTGAGTCATACTCCAAAGGTCTCCCTCATCTCCCTGTTGTATATGATGACACAAACCAATGCCCTTTATCTGCATGGGGGATAGTGCCTATCTCCTGTGTCCCTGGCTCCTCACATCTATCCTATGACCAGCTTCCGTTGCAGAGGACAGGTACAGTGGAGCACACAGGGCCACGCACAACATCGAGGATGTCTGTGGTATTCTCAAGAAGTGGTTCCAGTGCCTTGATTTTTCTGGTGATGCCTTACAGTACACCTCTCAGAAGGTCTGTGCCATATGTCTTTCCTGTTGTATGCTACACAACATGGCACTCAGCCATGGGATATTCGTGCCAGTCCCAGAGGAACAACCTGCATTGGATTTGGAACCAAAGGACCAGGAAAACAGGAGCAGCTCAACAGACATGACTCCAGAATGGCCTGGAGGGCCCAGGAGTACAGAGACCAACTCATAAGAGACATCTTCAGACATGGAGAGTGAGTGCAGACCACTCAGCAGACTAATATGTTTACTCAATATATCACCACACGCAAGTAATAGTACATACAGAGCATCATGCCAGGCGGTGGGTGTAACAAAATGGGGGAAACAGAAATGCATTGCAACCAGATGAGGGGGTAGTAAATAGGGTGCACACACAAATTAAATCCATGTGGATGCTATGGCCTCCTCTGCAGGATCCAGGGGACATGCAGCCTTCAATGCTTGTGGACCCCTGCCTGTGACATGCAGCTTCCTGCGGTGTGTTGCCATGACCTGCTTCGTCTGCCTCCTCGCGTCCCCAAAGTGCTTCTGTACTGCTTCCATGGGCCTGTTGCAGCCACCGATGGCATTGATTATGTTGGTATTCTCCCAAGCCTGCTGTACCTGGGCATTTGTGATCTACCTCTGGGACAAGATCTCTTCCCTGCCCATGTAGGCTTGTGCCAGCACGTGTGACTCCTCCACGGAGATGTGATGGGCCTGAATTCTCTATCAGTGTGCAGTAGGAGGGTGCCTCCACCCAGACATGACAACACCTTCACCACTAGATGTAGATGCTGGCAGCCACCACTGTCACATATCCAGGGTACCACTGCACACAGCATGCACACTGGCATAACATTGGGCAGGAGTCGCATGACCTCAGTTCCACCACCTCATCAGGTCCACATCCTAAATCATACTGCCCCACTGAGTACTATAGGCGAGTTCCACCACCTACAATTGACACGTTCACCACCTAGAAATCTGGATGTGAGGGTTCCCCCACTTAAGCATTTTCAATGTAGCAAGGCCCCCAGATGTACAGAGGTCCCCGTGGTATTCAGGGCAATTGAGATGTGTACAGGGAAATTTCCTATGGCCTTACATCGGCTACACAGGACAACTGACTACTTTGTCCTTCATATTACATAATGGAAGCTGCAGGAACACTGAGGAACTCACCCTGAAGGTACATGGAAAATGCAGACATAGTTTTGGAGCCATGATACAGCCACTGCATACATGCAGTTCAGTGCTTATTCATCCCTTTCTAGGCCATTCCAGAGGACACCTACCTCTGTTTGTGTGCAGTTCAGCTGTGGAATCTTGGTGGTGCACTGTGCTCCTTTATATGCTCCAGGCATTCTAATGTATGCATACCTGCTTGTAATGACATGCAAATGTGGTTGCTTGCCCACTGACTGCGAAATTAGCACATTTACATACCTTAGCTGAATATCTCACTTTTGCCCTCCACACTACTGTGTTTGTGCTAGATCACTGCTTTGTGCTGTGCATGTTCTAGTGCAGCATCGGGCTATGGCACAGGCATGACATCCCTCGCTGCCCATGACATCATAAGTCTGTACAGTCCTTTGTAGTTGGCTTTTGTGCAGTAGCAGTGTTGCACTACACAGTGCTGCACATGTGCAACCTGCACATATGCCAACCCATGCCTGGCACATACTTCCAGTTCATCCCCACCAGGACATGGGTGTTGCACAGTACAACATAACACTGCACAGCACTACCACGCCAGTATATTGTGCAGCTCTGCAGGACACTCCCAGACAGCCCAGAACCTGGCAGGCACATCTGACACATATGAGGCCTGTACAATGGATGTTGATATGTCAGGCAGGGTCACAGGGCTGTGTAACAGCAGGACCACAGTTGGTCTACCGAGTTGTCAAATCTGGTCTACCTGGTGGTGGCCAGAGAAGACCAGCTGCAGGGGGAGTATGCAGGGTCAGATATGCCCCAGAGTGAGAAGGGGGCATCTGTGTGACGGCATCTCAGTGCTGCACTGGAGTCACTCAAACTGGTGACCAGTGTAGGCATAGATATAACGACCTCTAGCGGAGGGAGGCATGCCACTTTCAGCAGCTGCGTACAGTGGCGGACGTTGGCACCATGCCCATGCCAGGTGAGTACAGATGGTTGTGTGTGTTGTGTGTAGTGGCCTGTGTTCAGGCCTGTGTCGTGATAGTATGCCACAGGGTTCCTGTCCCTGAGGCACTGGGCACATTACCTGAGTGTGCATGTTGTTCCCCATGTGTTATGGGACATGACCCACTGTATGGCCTTCCCGTATGTATGCAGGTGTTTGGGCCCCCATCCCACAAGATGTTCTCATGCCCTGTATATGACAGGACCCACCATGGTTGCCTGAGGCATGCACCTGCCTGGGTTGCACAGTTGTGGGCCACCACAGAGACATGGCAGCAGTGTCAGAATGCATGACAGGCCCATGTATAGTGTTATGGCATGTTGTGCAGGGACTTTCTACCAGGTACGGTGACCTAGACATGTCACTGTTGTTGCCGGGTACGTCCTGATTGTGTCACATGTATCCTACATGTGGCTGTGCTGGTAGGTGTCCCGAGCAGGACATGGATGTGGGCATGGTCTGTGTTGTGTGCATTGTCTGTACTACCCTGCATGGGCACTGGTAGGCATATGCCAAGTATAGCATGGGGCACCACATTGCTGCTCAAGGGATTCCAGGCATGTACCGTCTACTATGCAGGGCCAAACCTACTGAATCCTGCCCCCCCAGCCATTACACAGGCATGCCGTGCATGCCCTTGTTGTATGGCAACGGATGCACCTTGCATACACATGCATAACATGCCATGAAAGTGTCTGGAGCCGACATGTGTTGGTCTGTTGTACAGGGGCTGGGGGGCATGCAGGATTTGTGCACTATACAGGCCGGTGTGCACTGTACTAGGTTATATCTACTATGGGGGGTGGTGGTGGTGTCATACCTGCTGCACCTGGGCCATGGCATGCATGTGTGTGGTGCCACAGGTGGTACAACAGGTTATGTTGCTGCCTGCTCATACCTGATCATTTGCATCATGCACATGTTCTGGCTGGTGTGCAGTACAGGTGAATGGGCATTTATATTGTGTGTAGTGTGTACTGAACAATGCATTGTGTTCTACTGCAGGATACTGATCACACCTCACTTTCCCCTCCTCTACAGACCTCATTGGACAATCTGTCCCAGCAGGTGCACAGGTCAGGAGGATCAGCCAAGCCGCAGTAAGGACCGATCCAGATTGCAAAGCTGTGATGGGGCCCAAAGAAGCCACTCATGGGAGAGGCATCCACATAAGTACCTGCATTGTGTGTCACCCTGTGGTTGCATGTTTCGCATATAGGTGCCGGAATGGGTTGGGCTGCCATGGCCTCGGTCATACCATTATCAGGTGTTAGAGCCTGGCTCTGTTGTTGCAGTCATGGCAATTTATTATACTGGTGGAGTGTGCCTTGATGCTGCAGCATGTGCTGCACAGTGTTATTTACACAGCACCCCTCTGTGTCGCATGCAGAGTGCCAGCAGTATTGTTAATAGTGAAGGCCTTTGTGTTATTGGGGGTGGGCATGGGTCATGGCCTGCTGGGTTGCGACACAGTGGGTGGACTTTACCAATGTAAACAACAGGCCTGGGTGGGGATGGGAATGCAGTGCAAGGTGACGCCGTCTGTGAGTGGTGGGAGATACACCACATTCTATACCTGATCAAGGCAGCAATATAGGTGTGGGTGAACCCAATCCTGGAAGGGGGACTTCACCTCTTATATCTTTGGCCCTGTCACTGTTTCGACTCTTCTGCCACCTATGTCCACACAATGCTGCATGTTTCTGTGGCTGGTGAAGGATATCCCTTTGTGGCCTACCATGCAGGACGCATGCCTGTGGGGGCATCACCTTTGGGGTTGCAATGGGTGACACCTAATCTGCATGTGGGATATTTACCCACCAGTACCACTGTGGTGTGTCATAGTCTGTGCAGTCTACTTGCACTTGTGTGCTGCTGGAATGGTGCACCGTGTATATCTATCGTGCCGTGGCATGCCTTCCAGTGTGTGGTAGCGTGCTCTCTGTGTTGCCGACCAAATGCCACAGGAGACTGATAGTAGTGCCCACAGCCCCGGTTATGACCCTGTCCATGTCAGTCAGGAATGTACTGCCATATGCTTGGGAGTATGTCTGCATGGCTGTTACCAGGTGGTTGACAGTGGCCACTGTAGTACTGGTACAACACCATGTCCTGCCATGTGCATCATACAGCTCCCATGGCAGTCCACCTACAGCAGTACCATCTTTGGTGCCATATGCACTGTGTGCATGCCTTTTTTTAGATCCAGCCTGGGCTTCATGGTGCATCCAGTTGGTAATACTAAATCTTTTGAGCGCGTTGCTGTGTGAGGGGGTCCAGGTGCAGGTTGCAGGATTCTCCTTGCTTACCGTCCTCTGTGGCAGGAGGAGAATTCCTGCAGGAGATAGCGGACTTCATCGTCGACCAGGTGTTGGAGTCCCCCAGGTGTTTAATCCTGGGGGACTTCAATGCCTGGGTCGATGACAATCCTCACGTTTCGGTTACGACCTCCTCCAGTTGATGTCATCACTGGGCCTGGCACAAGTGGTTGCTTCTGCGACCCACCAGCATGGCCACACACTCAATCTGGTGTTCCAGCTGGGTCTTGGAGTTGACGGCCTCAAGACTGATCAGGTCTGTTGGTCTGATCACTGCACCATGGAGTTCACATTTGGGGCCCACCTGAAAGTCCTTCCCCTGTGGAGATGGTCAGCTACCGCCCTTTAAGGGTTTTGCACACAGAGGGACTATTGGCGTTAGCTGACCTATCTAGAGTAGACGCAGCATATGCAATTGGCACCAGTGAGGCGTTGGCCAATTATAATAGGGTGGTATCCAAAGCACTGGATGTCATCACTCCAGTTCGTATACGACCCAGATTCTTTCACTTGAGATACCCCTGGTTTGATGGGGATCTCAAGGTGATGAAGATCAAGGGTCGGAAGGTGGAGCATTGCTGGAGGAAGACCTGGCTGGAGGCTAACAAACTGGCCCTGCATGCTCACTACGGTGAGTACCTGGGGGCAATTTCCCTTAAGACGGCAGAATTCCTGTCCAGGGAAATTGTTGCAGGGAGAAGCGGACTTTCTCAGCTTTTTCAGACTGTGGCTAGGCTTCTCCATCCTGCCTGCCTGTCTACAGCCGAAGAAGACTTTTTCATCCACTTTATGTGAAGAGTTTGCTCTGTTTTTCTCTGACAGAGTGTCATGTATCCGGTCGGGGATTCCATCAGGGAGGCAATTGCCTCGCAGTAGCTGGACTGGGAGGAACAGAGGCACTCTGCCTGTCTGGGAGGAGTTTAGGCCAGTGGAAGTGACTGGCGTGATCTTAGAGCTAAAGCACAAATATTGTAAACTGGGCCCAGCCCCGACACGTTTCTTAATGGGATGCGCCGAGGCTGTTGGCCAGTGTTTGCCAGGTGGTCGATGGCAGAGGGGGTGATCTTACTTCGAGAGGGCTCTTGCAGTAGGTATTCACATATAGGACTGATCCACCAGTCTTCGGGACCCCACGGAAAAATTTCTAGCTAGCAGTCTCTGGTGGGGGACCGCCCCCACATCAGGTGACCATCGTCATATGACATCAGTATAAAGGGGCGGTCCCCCATGCCTGCCTTCCAGTTCTTTCCGGCTGTCAGCTTGTGAAAGTTCCCCGTGGTAGAACGGCACTCATCAGTCATTCGTTGGTCCATCAGTTTTCGAACTTCTCGACCTATTTTCTCTGTTTTTCGAGTTTATTTTATTTCACGATTTGCTGTGTATGTTGTCCCCGATGCCCTATGAATCACATAATAAGTATGACTCGTGTGGTTCCTAACTTTCACACAAGGACGGCCACTCCTTGTGCCTCTTCTGTCTGGGCCCAGACCACTCCGTGGAGAAGTACCAGCACTGCCAGAAATTTAACTCTGCTACCCGCAAAAGAAGGCAGCAGTCCCTGGAAGCCCATATTCTAAAGAAGAAAATGGCCTCCATGGAAAAAGCTGAAGAAACCCAGGCAGGCATCCACTTTCCCCAAAGGTCACAAGAAAAAACATGACAAGGAGAAGCACCGGGAGCAGGAACTGGCTTCCACAGCAGCCGTGACTCTGGCCGGAGTCGCAGCACTTAAGGTAACATCCCCTCTGGGGGATCGCTCTACGATGGCCTTCTTGGTGGTTACCAAGAAGGCGTCACCCCTCCCATCTGGCTTGCGGTTGGGCCCTTTGGCAGCCTTCGGGGCAAAGAAGGCCTCCGCTCCCATGAAGGCCATTTCTTCCACGCGGTCTTCGGATCAGAGTGGGTCCGATAAGTTGGACACCGGTCTCACTGACGTACACCTGGACACGGCTGCTAAGCCACTTACCCCTTCCGGGGAGCACCCAACCAAAACTCCGCCCATCAAGGCTGCATCTCCTTCGTGGCCTTCCTCAGGCAGGTAGTCCGATAAGTCAGATGCCAGCTCCTCCAATGCCCGCCTGGATTAGGCTGATAAGTTGGACGCCAATCCTACCAATGCCTACCCAGCCAAGAAGCCTGTGCCGGACCTGACGGAAGAGTTCGACATCCCAGGCTCTCCGTAATGTCCTAAGTTGTCCTCTGAGGTCCCCGCATCTCCTCATCTGACCCCCGGGGATTATAATCCTCCTTCCCTGGTCGTCACTGAGGATACTGGGACACTGCCGTCAGGGAACCCTCCTTCTGGTCCAGATCCCCTGACGCTAGACCCTCAAACGCTGGAGCCGATGCCATTTGGCGTCCCCTTAACTGGCGATAGGCCTGTTCTTCCATCAGGTCCTTCGGACCCTATCGAAAGTATACCCACGCAGGGCTTGATGCCCACGGGACCAGCTGCTACCACCGCTGTGGTTCAGCCAGCAGGCCTCTGCCCTGTCAGAGCCCCTGGCAGCTGGGTACCCAACACCGCTATATCCAGTGCCACAATACCCAGCTCCACAGTATCTGGGCGCCCAGTACCCGCCATCACAATATCCGGCGCTGCAGTACCTGACGCCAGGCTACTCGCTGTCAGGTTATGGGATGCTCCTTCTACAGATATCCTCAATATGCATATCTCCCTCCTCCTTCACCTTTGCTGCCCACTCCCCAGCCACCGGTGGATCTGAAGAAGACCTTGGCCTCCTGGTGGGCTGAGGCCGAGGCTCAGCTCACTTGAGAGGTCGACAGTCACCTACCGGCGCTGGACCCTATGCAGGATCCCCTTTGTCGGAGATGGGAGACTCCCTTCCCCTTTCCCGACACCAGAGGAGAGCCCTCTGGCACCCGAGGAGAGGAGGATATGCACCTCAAAGAACTTCCCAGAGGGGCCGTCCCCCCCCTTGCAGGGAGGAGTCTTCCTCCTCTCCATCAGATACTTCTGACTCTGACTCAAAGACGGGCTGCTCTGACCCCGAAGACAAGCCATGTATTCCGGAATGCCATAGGCCGAGAACTCCTCCGAAGTCTCCTCTGGAGGACCCCTCCTTTCTGGAGTTATTAAGGAAAATCCAGGAGATACATCAGTGGCAGTCAGTGGAGCCAGACCCACAGGGTAAGAAACTCGCTGCTCACCTGGATCTGTCCAAGACTGCTCCTACACTGATTCCACCCTGAATAGAGCCTCACACGGATCTTGTTTCCACCATTTGGAAACAACCTTCAGCGTTAGACCCCCTCCCGAGGAAGACGGACAGGCTATATCAGGCTCCTGAGGGTGTAGACTTCCTTATCCTCCACCCCAAGGCGGACTCGGTTGTCATTAGCGCTGCTCACGGCTGCTCCGCAAATCTCAAACACCTCAGCTCGTCTCTGCCTGCTAAGGAATCCCGGCTTCTGGACCAATACAGGAGGAAGATCTATTCCTCTCCTATCCTTGGTATTAGGGCGCTTAATTATGTGGCACATATGGGGTATTTTCAGAAGACCATCCTTAGTCAGGTGGAATCTAAACTGTACTCCCTTCCTGAGTCAAAGACTGTGCAGGAAGTGGCGGATCTCTGTTCTGCTCGTTTGGCCAGTCGGCACATGCTTCGTGCCACTTACGATGCAGTGGACATAGCTGGAAGGAGCTTGGCCTTCACTGTAGGCCTACAGCGTCATGCCTGGTGCCGCATGTCAGGTTTGGTCCCTGAAGTGCAATCCACTATTCAGTATGCTCCCTTCAGGAGGCCGGTGCTGTTCGGGGATGATGTCAAGGTCATCATTACCGAACTGCAGAAGAAGGGCACTGCAATAAAGTCTGTTAACTGTATGTACAGGCCCCCTCAAGGGCAGCGGCATCCTTTTCATAAACAAAACCGACAAAGACAAAAACCACAGGGCAAACGGGCCAACAAACGTCGGGCCCCTCCAGCAACCAAGATTTCCCCCCAGCAAAAAAGCTGCTGGAGCCTTGGCTGCTGTGCTGCCCCACACTTGTGACTCCCTGCCTCTCCCACTGCCTCTGGAGGTTCCAGAGGAACCAGTAGGGGGAGCTTCTCCTCCCATCTGCCGGGTTGGGAGAGGATAACATCAGACGCTTGGGTGCTCCAGTTGATATTAGCAGGACACTCAATAGAGTTTCTGCAGAAACCACCCCAAAGACCAACCCCCCAGTCATCTTACTCCCCACAACATTTTCCTCTGGTCCTAGAGGAAATCATCTCCCTTCTGTCAAAGGCTGCGGAACAGTCTGATGTCCCAGGCTCTCCGCAGTGTCCTAAATTGCCCTCTGAGGTCCCTACGTCTCCTCAACTGACCCCCGGGGATTATAATCCTCCTTCCCCAGTCGTCACTGAGGATACTGGGATGCTGCCATCAGGGAACCCTCCTTCTGGTCCAGATCCCCTGACGCCGGGCCCTCAGATGCCGGCCTACCTGATGCCATCCAGCGTCCCCTTACCTGGCGATGGGCCTATCCTTCCATCAGGTCCTTTGGACCCTGTCGCTGCAATAGAGCCAGTTCCCACTCATCTTTGGGGAACAGGTTACTTTTCCCATTTCTTCCTAGTTCCAAAGAAGATGGGAGATCTGAGGCCTATCACAGACCTCAGCTCCCTGAGCATGTTCATGGAGTACAAGCACTTCATAATGCTCTCCTTGCAGAGCCTTCTACCTCTTCTTCGGAAGGGACAGTGGCTATGCGCTCTGGACAAGAAGGATGCCTATCTGCATATTCCCATATGCCCTTCTCACCGCAAATTCCTTTGTTTTTGCTTTCAGGGGGACCACTACCAATTCAAGGCCCTCCCATTTGGTCTTTCCTCTGCCCCTGAGTGTTCACCAAATGCCTATCTGTGGTAGCAGCCCACCTGCGTACCCAGGGAGTTCAGGTATTCCCGCACTTGGACGACTGGCTCCTGGTGGCCCCATCCAGGGAGGAACTCCTGCACTCCTTTCCTTACCCTGCAGGTTTTCACCAGCCTGGGTATCACCATCAGTCAGGCCAAGTCCCATTTAGTCCCTTGCCAATGCTTCCAATTTATAGGGGTGATTCTGGACTTGACCACCGGCAAAGCCTTTTTGCCTCCGGACAGGGTAGACGCCCTTCAAACACAGGCCCATCTTCTGTCCGTCGCAGGAGGGTCAGAGCCAGGTCAGTCTTCTGCCTCCTCGGGCTAATGGTGGCTGCCATTCCAACAGTCCCACTCACTCAGCTTCATATGAGGATCTCTCAATGGATGCTTCGGTCACAATGGGACCAGACCATGGACAATCTAGACCAAGGGGTACTAGTTTCCGATCCCATGATCAGGGACTTGCAATGGTGGATGGTTCAGGAGAACCTATGCCTGGGAGTTCAATTCTGCATCGAACCCCCCCCCCTTTCAGATGTTGACGACAGATGCGTCAGGAGGAGGCTGGGGTGCCCATCTTGGGTCTCACAGGACTCGGAGCAGCTGGTCCAAGTTCGAACAAAATCTGCACATAAATGTGCTCGAACTGAGGGCAGTCCTTTATGCCCTTCAGGCTCTACACTCCTTCATCCTCCCCGGTCATCTCCTTATACCATCAGACAACATGTGCGTAGTCTGTCATCTCAGCAAGCAGGGAGGAACACGTTCCTACCCTCTGTGCCGTGAAGTGATGAGAGTCTGGTATTGAGCAACCCAGCATCACCTTCACTTGACTGTGGTTCACATTCCAGGGGTGGAAAACACACTGGCAGACGAACTCAGTCGGTCCTCAGCCAGGTCCTACGAATGGGAGTTAGATCAACAGGTCATAAACGACATCTTTCAGCGATGGGGAACACCTCAGATAGACCTCTTCGCCTCTCCCCAAAATACAAAACTTCCCGCCTTCTGCTCGCTCGCCCCAGGGCGAGACATTTTTTGGCGGGACGCTCTGTCTCACTTGGAGAGACAGATTCATTTATGCCTTCCCTCCCATTCCTTTAATTCCAAGGGTCCTGAACAAACTCGGATCAGAGGGAGCTCGAATGATTCTCATCGCTCCCTTCTGGCCCAGGCAAGTTTGGTTCTCTCTTCTGCAACAGTTTTCAGAGGAACCTCCTCCTCCTCTGTCGCAACAGTTGTTGACCCAGGATCAGGGTACCCTTGTTCACCCAGGTCTCAGATCCCTTCATTTATATGCGTGGCTCCTGCAGACGTAGCAAAAGCCTGCTTCGGAGTCTCTCCTCTCGTAGCAGATATCTTGGTAGAGGCCAGAAAGCCTTCCCCCAGATCCACCTATGCCATGAAGTGGAAACGCTTTTCTATTTGGGCTAATTCAAAAGACTTCTAACCTTTCTCGTGCCCAGCCAAAAAAGTCCTGGACTACATGCGTCACCTCTTCAATCTGGGTCTCAGCCATTCCTCGTTAAAGGTCCACGTGACAACTATTTCAGCCTACCATATTCCCTTTGGAGACAGGACTTTTGCTCAGTTGGAAGTCTCCAAGACCTTCCTCAGAGGGGTTCTCCATTTGAGACCCCCCATCCACATTCCTGCCCCTTCTTGGGACTTGAATTTCGTTCTGGAGAAGCTTGCCCTGCCTCCCTTCGAGGCGGCAGCTACAGATGATTTAAAGTTCCTTTCTTGAAAGACACTCTTTCTAGTGGCCATTACTTCTGCTCGGTGCATTTCTGACCTTCAGGCCCTGATGTGCAAAATTCCGTACTTGATTTTTCACAAGGAACGTGTGGCGCTACGCACCAACCCTAAGTTTCTCCCTAAGGTGGTGGCTGAATCTATGCTGAATAAATCCATTGAGCTACCCGCTTTCTTTACGCAACACTCCAATCAAGGGGAATACCTCTTGCATACTTTGGATGTTCACAGAATACTGAGATACTACACCACTCAGTCTAAGGATCTCAGGAAGTCTGATCAACTTTTTGTCTCTTTTGCTTACAAAAGGGAAGGAAATGCTGTCTATAAACAATGCCTATCAAAATGGTTGGCTCATTGTATCACTTTCTGTTACGACAAGTACAACAAGACCCTGCCAGGTTAAGTCAGAGGTCACTCAACCAGAGGAGTAGCTGCCTCTGCAGCTTGTTTCAAGAAAGTGTCCGCAGCAGACATCTGTGCAGCCGCAACTTGGACTTCAGTCCATACCTTCTCGAAACACTACAGTTTGGACACTGCCTCTTGCCGTAGAGCAAGCTTCGGGTTGGCTGTTTTACAAGGTCTCCTTTCATTAGACCCGTTCAGCCTGAGGTTCCATGTTATGGATGGCCAATGGAAAATCATGTACACAAATGCTCACTGCCTGGGAAATAAGATCCCAGACCTGCAGGCAATAATGTCAGAGGCTAAACTGGACATAGTAGCAATTAGTGAGACGTGGTTTACCAGTAACCACACTTGGGAGACTTCAGTACCTGGCTATGTATTGTCAGAAGAGACCGAGGTGCAAAAGGGGAGGAGTGGCCTGTATGTTAATGAAAATATCAAAGCTACAGAAATTCAGAATACACATAAGGAGCCAGAAGAACTGTGGGTCACCCTGGAAATAGGAAATGGGACAGCAATAAGAACTGGGGTTGTCTACAGGCCCCAGACCAGAGGGAGGACATAGACACATTACTGTTAGAAGATATACAAAACATGACAGCTAAAGGGGAGGTTCTGATAATGGGAGACTTCAACATGCCAGATACAGATTGGTCAATACCATCAGGAACATCTGCCAGAACTAGACTCATAGTGGATTCCCTGCAGGGGGAGGGCCTCAAACAACTGGTACAGCAACCCACAAGAGACAGGGCTATCCTAGATCTAGTACTGACTAACAAAGAAGGGATCACAGATCTCCAGGTAGAAGGTCACCTGGGGCCAGTGACCATCACATGGTATGGTTCAATTTGGCTACTACATCTAAATCATCCCATTCCAAGGCAAAATATGGGACTTCAGAGGAGCTGACTTTGATAAGATGGCCAACAGAGTTAAGCTTAGCCCTGGCAAAAGAAACACAGGTGAGGGGGTACAGGCAAGTGGGCAAGCATTAAGGATGCAATACTTGAAGCAACATTCCATTGTGTTAGACAGAAAAGGAGTGCAAAGAAGAAGGAAACCACTTGGTTCTCAAATACAGTATCAGAAATGGTCAGAGCCAAAAGGCTGGCCTTCAGGAAATATAAGGAACACAGCTGGATGAAGATAGGGAGGCATACCAAACTGCCCTAAGGGAAGCAGGTAAGGCAGTAAGGCAGGCAAAGTCCCAAACTGAGGAAACACTAGCATGAACAGTAAAAGAAGGTGACAAGACTTTCTATAGATACATTAGTGAAAGGAGAAAGTCCAGAGGGGGTATTGCTAAGCTTAATGGAGAAAAGGAGCATGTGAGGAGGAGGACCTGTAAAGGCATCTATCCTAAATAGATACTTTTGCTCAGTATTTACTGAAGAGAAGGTAGGGCAGGGCCCACAGCTCAGCATCATGGACACAGGGAGGGAGGTGAGCACTGCTCCCTTCACAAAAGAAAGGGTCCTACAAGAGCTTGCTAGCTCAGGGTGGATAAGGCAATGGACCTGATAGCATACATCCCAGGGTACTTAAGGAGCTAAAGGAGGAACTAGCAGAGCCATTATCAGAATTGTTTAGTAATCTCTGAGCACAGGAGAGGTCCCAGAAGACTGGAGAAGGGCTCATGTGATCCTACCCACAAAAGTGGTAGCAGGGAGGAGGCGGGGAACTACAGACCGTCAGTCTTACCTCAGTAGTGGGCAAGATTATGGAGGCTCTCCTTAAGAAAGAATAGGCAACACCTGGAATCCATAGGGGCACAGGATCCAAGACAGCATGGGTTTACAAAGGAAGGTCCTGTCAAACTAATCTCAGATTTCTTTGACTGGGTAACAGAGTGGTGGACCAAGGGGAGCAGTTGATGTCGCCTACCTTGACTTCAGCAAAGCTTTTGACACTGTTCCACATAGAAGATTGATAAATAAGCTGGTAGGCTCGGGTGGGTCAGAAGTTGGTCAACTGGGTGGCAAACTGGTTGAGGGCAGAAAACAGAGAGTGGTGGTAAATGGTATACAGTCAGAAGAGATGCAAGTCACAAGGGGTACCTCGAGGATCAGTCCTGGGGCCAGTCCTCCTCAATATCTTCATTAGTGACATTGCAGATGGACTGGAGGGTAAGGCTTGTCTGTTTGCAGATGACACCAAGACCTGCAACAGAGTAGATGATCCAGATGGGGTGGGCAGAATGAGAAGAGATCTGGATAAACTAGCAAAATGGTCAGGAGAGTGGCAACTGGGATTTAATGCAAAGAAGTGCAAGATCATGCACATAGGGAAGAGAAACTCCGAAGCCACCTATAGGCTGGGAGGGGAGTTGCTAGCAGTCACAAAGGAAGAAAGAGACTTGGGCATCATCATCACTGATGACCTAAAATCATCCAAGCAGACCTCTAAAGCAGTAGGTAAGGCTAGGGGGGTGTTAGGGTGTATTAGTAGGGGTATCACAAGTCGTAAGAGGGAGGTAATAATCCCTCTGTACAAGACACTAGTTAGGCCCCATCTGGAGTACTGCGTGCAGTATTGGAGGCCACACCTTCACAAGGACATTAACCAAATTGAGGCAGTCCAGAGAAGGGCAACCAAAATGGTGCAGGGACTGCATCAGAAGACATATGAGGACAGATTAACGGAGCTCAATATGTACACCCTTGAGCAAAGGAGGGAGAGAGGTGATATGATCGAGGCATTCAAACACCTTAAGGGCATAAACAAGGTGAAAGAGTCTAACATGTTTAAATATAAGAAAAATAGCAGGACAAGAGGACACAGCATGAGATTAGAGGGAGGCCGATTAAGGGGGGAATGTGAGGAAATTCTTTTTCACAGAAAGGGTGGCGGATGCATGGAATGGCTTACCACAAGAAGTGGTGGCTATGAATACAGTGCAGGGCTTCAAACAGGCATGGGATAGGCATAAGGGAGCAATACAAATGACTATGAATAGATAGGCCACTGACAGAGCAAAGGCCGATGGCACATTTATAAGGTAGAAAAAGAAATGGGCAGACTGGATGGGCCTTGCAGTCCTTGTCTGCCGTCAACTTCTATGTTTCTATGTTACAATCCTCCTCCCGAGTACTTTTCCTTGTTCCAGACTGCTTGGGACTCAGTCCTATATGTAAATACCTACTGCAAGAGCACTATCGAAGTAAGATAATACAGTTACGTAAGAACTTACTGTAACAGTAGATCTTCGAGAGAGGCTCTTGCACTAGGTATTGAATTCACTCCGTATGTCCCCCTAAGCTTTTTTGGCTCCATTTCCATGGGGGTGAAATATCCTGTTCTCTCTCGTCTTGCCTCTTTTGGCCTTTGGTGGGAAAGAACTGGAAGGCGGGCGTGGGGGACTGCTCCTTTACACTGACATTGTATGATGCCGGTCACCTGACGTGGGGGCGGTCCCCTGCCAGAGACTGCTAGCTAGAAATTTTTCCGTGAGGTCCTGACGCCTGGCGGGTCAGTCCTATATGTGAATACCTACTGCAAGAGCCTCTCTCAAAGATCTACTGTTATGGTAAGTTCTTACGTAACTGTACTTTCCCAGTGGCTTTGAAAGAAGCGCTGGTGAGACCCCTCCTTAAGAAACCTTCCCTCGTCCCAGACGAATTACCGTCCGATCTCCAACCTGCCATTTTTGAGCAAGGTCATTGAGAAACTGGTGGCACAGCAGCTCGAGGATCGCCTCATGTCCTTTGACATTTATGAGCCACTTCAGTCTGGTGTCCAGGCTAGACATAGCACAGAAACAGCTCTAGTTAAGGTGCATAATGATCTACTTAGAGCTAGAGATAGAGGAGACAGGTCAGTTCTTGTGCTCCTCAATCTCTCATCAGCGTTTGACACTGTGGACCACATCATGCTTTTTGATCGACTCTGTGAGCTTTGTGGACTCGCCAGTGTTGTCATCAGATGGTTTGAGTCCTATCTGTCTTAATAGAGTGCAGCGGGTAGTGATGGGGAATTTCTCCCCCCCTCCCCCATGCCCCTGTCCTGTGGAGTACCACATGGCTCGATCTTGTCACCGATGCTGTTCGCAGTGTACATGCTGCCCCTGGGTAAGATCATTCCCCAGTCTTATTGCCTCCCCCGCGCCTATCCTCTCTGCTCCCATTCCCCCCCCATCACTACCTCCTCCCTTTGCCAATTTCTCACTTTTATCTTTTTATTTTATTTAATTTATATTTTAGCAGTGTCAGTGGCTCAGTAGGTAGCACACTCGCCTCTGAGTCCGGGAGATCAGAGGGCTGTGGGTTCAGTTCCCACATCTGGCACTTGGGTTAATATCCCAATACTGACACTGTAGTGCAGCATGAGAGGGGTGCTGCACTTCTGAGGTGCCGTCTTTCGGATGAGACATTAAACCGAGGTCCCATCTGCCTGGATTGGTGGTAGTTCAGGTAGGTGTTAAAGATCCCATGGCACTTATCGAAAAGAGTAGGGGAATTTCCCCGGTGTCCTGGCCAAATTTCCCTCATTCACTAAAAAAATACCACCAACAGCTTAATCTGGTTCAAGGTCAGTTGGCATTCATCTGTATCCCCCTCCCCCGTGTCGTGCCTGAAAATAGGCAGGATTTGTCTAGTACACTTACCCGGTCAACAAAAGCTAAATAAATAAATCTACTCAGGCCTCTTGGGCTTCCCTCATTCCTGCACTCGACAACTTTCCTTTACTGCCCCCCCCCCCCCCGCCACTGACTATGTCTTGGTTGACTATCTCCTCCTCCCATAGGCTACTATCTCTACTGCTTGCAGTATTATTGTGACAAGTGAAGCTGGCATACCTTGTACAATGCCTACCTAATATGGTGTGTCCCTATGTTCACATTCTTACCTCATGTCTTCATTTGTAACATTTTTCCCAAGATTATTTGTCTTATTTTCGTACCACGTACCTGACTAAAATATCCTTAAATTGACTGCCTGGTGACACTTGCAATGTTCCTACTACTTGTAACTGTTTCCTGACTTTATCTTCTGACGTGGAACCTATGTAAAGAGCTTCTGTTCAAAGGTATTTAATCCAAGATTTCAATGAATAAATAAATACTATTCGGCAATGTAGCATGGAGTTTCACTGCTATGCAGATGATACCCAGCTGTATTTGTCATTTGTACCTGGAACATCTGGTGCCGTTGATGTGCAAAACAGTTGTCTGGCTACAATTAATGACTGGATGGCTTCCACCTGGCTGAGACTAAACCCGGATAAGAAGGAGTGCTAGTGATCGAGCCAGGTCGCGGGTGTGATGGGTTGTCACCTGGAGCTAACACAGGTCTTTTCCTGGGGTCTGCACTGTTGGTGGCTTCCCCAAGGGTGTGTAATCTTGGTGTGATCCTGGACAGCAGGCTGACCTTTGAAGATCTGGTATCGTCTGTAGTCAAAAGTGGGTTTTATCACATGCGGAACATCGCCAAGATCAAGCCCCTTGTTCCACCCTAGGATCTGCTGACTCTGGTACATCAATCAAAATCTTTATTTTACCAGGTGGTACATGCCTTTGTTACCTCTAGGCTTGACTATTGCAACTCTCTGTACTTCAGGGTCATGGGAGGGACCCTTCGCAGACTGCAGCTCATGCAGAATGCAGTGGCCCGCTCACTGATGGGCCTGTCTAGGTCCAGTCATGTAACCCTGGTCCTGTGTACTCTGCACTGGCTGCCTGTCAGGTGGAGGGTCCTTTTCCAGGTGGGCTTGCTCACCTTTAAGGCCCTGTATGGACTGGGTCCTGGCTACCTGTCGGAGCTCCTGACACTTGTGAACTCTGCTCGCTCCACTCCTCTTCAAGGGGCCTCCTGGACATTCCCAGGGTTTGGCTCAAGACATCGGGTGACTGTGCTTTTAATGTCTCTGGGCTGGCCCTGTGGAACTTGCTTTCGTCTGCTGTCTGGGAGGCCCCCTTGTTTCAAGCTGATGCTGAAGGTCCACCTCTTTAATTTTATGGATTGATTTTCAAGCCCAATCGTCTTAGTTATTCGAAGCTGATCTTAAAGTTGCTACTTTGAATCTTATTTATTGTGAAAAAAAGTTATTGTGTTTTTATCTGCTGTTTTACTTTTTGATATGTTTTATTAGGCGTCTGGAGCTTCAAAGAAATGGCACCCTAAAAATAAAACGTGCCTTGCCTTTGCGACTCACTGGAACCCCACATATGTGGCATGGTTCAGCGGAAGGTGGGGCCATTGGTAGGCAGTGCATGTAGCGTACCATATGTGATTGACATTGTTATGCATAAGTGGTGGTGTCTAACCAACACAGTGATGACTATAAGTACTCTACTGTACATGGGCGAGGCCAGCTGTACAGTTGGATACGACTGGGCTTCGCATGGAAAGTGATGTGCACAGGCGCTGTATTGGGGAACGTCCTCTACTTAGGGTGGAACCAGTGTCTGTAGGGATGGAGGGTGCCCCCAGGCTGCTGTACATCATACACTGGTGTTTTGATGACCGGGGAACAGTGTGTCAAGCACCAACCCACATACACAAGCACTGCAGTCATGTGTTACAATTAAGTGCTGCTTGATGGTCTCAGCCATGTACAGCTGTGTTGTGTGCACCACATATGTATGCCTAAGCCCTGCCCCTGCTGCCACCCTGGGCGGCTCAAGAATGTCTGTGTCCTGTATGCCAGTTTTGGCCTGTGCGATGGGTGCCTTGTCAGTGGTAGCAGGGTATGTGGGTGCTACTCCTTACCACTCGGGCCATGGCACTGCCTATCGGGCTCCAGCTTGGTACTGCAGTTGCATATGCTGTGTTCATACATTTGGCATGTCCGCCAGTGGCGTGTGTTCATTCCATGACTCGGTGATGCTCCAGTGCAGCAGGGCACACTCATTGCATGTGCAGAGTTTTACTGGAAAGGTCCACGATGCTGTCTCAGGTATGCCATGACTGGTCCATTGCAGCTCTTTGACTCTCATCAGCCATGTGAGGCATGGTGGCCTATGTTTCAGCTGGTTGTACCTTGGTTGC
Organism: Neoceratodus forsteri; assembly: GCA_016271365.2. Classification (NCBI taxonomy): domain Eukaryota; kingdom Metazoa; phylum Chordata; order Ceratodontiformes; family Ceratodontidae; genus Neoceratodus; species Neoceratodus forsteri. Next base: position 847,195,164 of record CM057451.1, on the reverse strand, counting down.
TCACATTAGGCCACTCTTGCTTTTCTTGTTCAGTGTGCTCAGCTGACTGAGTTCACTGTATTTCTGTCCATAGGTGTCCGGAGAATTGCCAGTCATCGGGGGCATATTGAAGATGGAGAGGGATGGCACAACCTGCAGTGCAGGGTGATCCACCTGCAGCACATTTTGATCTAGTGGGTGGGTCAGGCCGTCCAGGACCTGGCTACTGCTCTCCGGCAGCTGCAGCAGCCACCACCACCACCACCATGAATGGCAGTGGATCCCTGACATGGGACTGGCACTGCCAGGGAAATGCGTGTCCCCTTGGCATCCCCCCCACCTTGTTTAGGGGTGGTTGCCCCAGTTTTTTTTGTTTCCCCACCCCTTATGTTATCGTTGTTGCTGTTTTTAGTGTGGTCTGTTGCCTTTTGTTTTACATGAAAGTATATTTTTGCTATATATGCTGCTGTACCGTGTGTCTGACATTGGTGCCCTCCTCACCCACTCACAGCAACCCCCAGTGTACAGCTCTGTAGCCAGTGCTGTAGACATAGCTGCACCACTGCATGGCCCCATGTCCAGCACTATTCTCAGTACTGTATTCAGAGCTGCACTGTGCCTAGCGCTTGTCATCTGTGTGCTTTGCAAAGCACCCTATATTTGCAGGGTTTAGTGCTGGCGCAATACCTCTGAATATGACTTTGTCAGGGCCCCGCACAGGTGCAAGCACAGCTTAATGACTGTAGTTGCACGCATTTTTGAATGCCTGGGCTTCATCGTTTTCTTAAATTTGGGTTAGTGGACAGTTGTATATTGTGCTTACAGAGCGAGGCAAGAACCAGCTCCCTGTCCACTGCTCTCTGTTTCCTTTTTGTTCCACATGTGAGGACACAGAGTGTCTCCAACTTCACTACATTCCTGACTGTCTATTTGCTGTTTATCTTCATGAGTGAGGGGGCAGGATCATAATTTCTAGTTAAATTCATGTCCACTCGCAAGGGATGATAAATGGCATATTCTTAGTCAGACCAATGTGTGTCCAGTTTATGCCTTTTGTTTTTAAGTTATTTTCTATGAAGATTTTTAAAATGCATTTTGTTTGTTGTGGGTTAAATCTGAACCTCAGGTTGACCTCTGTACTCTAGTTATATAACCCATCAGTTTACTGACACAGTTTGCCAAGAATGGTCATGACGTAACCTTTCTGCTGACAGCATACCACCCTCCCAGTGGTCCTGAACAGGTCATGGTGGGGTGTGGGGGGGGGTTTAGAGACAGATATGCAAACAGCTGACATGGCAAGATAAGACATTAGTTCCAGGGTGTATATACAAAGTACCTTTGAGTGTAATTGACAGGGAAGCAACAAATTTGTGCGAGGCAGGAGAACAAGATCAGGTCAGCCAACACCAAGAGCCTCAGCAGAGGACTACTTTTGGGGGGGAGGGTAGTGTCTTCTGTATGTTACATAACTTTAAAAGCATGAGTAGTACCTCATGTCTGAACTTGTGAAATTGCTACAAGTATGTAAGACGCCTGAGTTTTGCAGAGTGGTGGATAACACTGGTACAAAATTCAGCATGGCTGACAGCAGGGTTTTACTTTTTAAAAGGCCAAATCAGGACATTTCATAGAAAAACAGCGTATTGGCCAGAGCAGTTTGCAGTGTCATCCAGTCCAACAACTGTTGTCTCTTTAGACCATCAAATCTCATGTTCCTTATTGTACTTTTTTGTGTAGATTGATATTTATTAAACATAGTATACCGAGACATATTTAATTTAAAGGAAAGAAAGGGATTTGGTATTATATTCCAGATCAGATAAAAACTGTATCCCAAATTGCTTTAGAATGTTTTTTTTTTTGGGGGGGGGGGGGTCCTGCATTGTCAAATATATTGCCTGTATAAATAAAGATGTTTTACTACTGCTTAATACTTTTTCAGCAAGCTATGCAATCCCACGAAAAACAGAACTATATCAGAGATTTATTTATTTATTTATATATTAGAAGATTTGGACAATACCGTTGTGTGCAAGTGCTGCTTTACAAAGGTTCCATGTTAGTTTACAGTTACAGTCAAGAAAAGACATAGCAAGCACAGCACAATTCCGAAGGAAATGTTTAACAGTCAGTATACATACATTGAACACCAAATATGTTGAACAGATGACATCACAATGAGGACAGGTTCAATAACCAACAATATACAAAACGGGTTTAGATACTCAACAAATTCTCTGCCTTTTGTAAACGAAAGTGTGAAATGGTGTTGGAGTGGCAGTATTGCCTAGAGTTTAGAGCACTAAGCCGTGAGCCTGGGAACCAGGCAGACCTGGATTTGTATCCCACAACCTCCACGTGCATACTGTGTGACCTCGAGCAAGTCACTTACCTCGCTATGCTCCCGGGAGGCAATATTAAATCTGGACCACTTCCTTTTTTTTCCCAGGTTTTGGTCAGGATTCAATAACCCCAAACCAAGATTGCCCTGGTCACATTAGTCCAGGTGATAATACCAGGCCTGGCACAGAACACTGAACATCAGACACAGTTTGTGGACACTTCTTAGTGTGACACTCTGTAACAGGAAATTCATGGAAGAGATTAGTAGCTGGGAGTAGGGATGATAGGACCTTGTAGCTAACCCGAGTTCCAAGAGGGATGACATCATTCTCGGATTGGACAACTTAATTAGGAGGATTTAAGAGGTAGATTGACTTAGGGAACTGTCTCCTTTCTTGAGGTCAGCATCTTCATGTAGAAACAGCAAGAAGCAGAGCCTCCACTCATTTGCAGTTAATATTTAAAAACTACTTTCCTTTGTGAAGCAGTGGGTAGTTCTGGCTGAAATAAATGGTGCACCGCTTATTGTATCCCTTGGTACAGTGAGCGGTGCCACACTGAGAATGTAAAATTGTGCTGCGCAGCTCCGAGAATGTTTACATGAGTGCTGTTAAATCAGAACACATATTAAACCACAAATGCAATCACAAAATTATTTTAGGGGTTTAAAAACCTAATCCGGGGGGTCGAGACTAGGGGGTGGAATGCTGGGAGGACAGATCCTTCTCCTTTAAAAGTTGTCTAAAGGAAGTTTCTGATATAAGGCATTGGGCTATGAAGCCCAATACCTTATAACATTTGGTTGGAAATTCACTTTAAGACAGTGAAGTCTATATTTTACCGCTTGTTTCAAGATAACTTAATTTGCCATGTGGTCCCAGTACTTCTAACATAGAGTGTTTCGTAAGTGAAGAATTTCTGGGTGTCCCATAAAAAGAGGGACGTGAGATATACTTATAGTCACTAGTGAAAGGGATTTGCGTCTCACTGAAAGGCCTTGAGAAATACTGACAGATTCCACTAAAAGAGGATATAGCAGTGTCCCTTAGAAATGCAGTGAGATATATCAGCTGCCTTAGCTGAAAGGGGATGTGCCAGTTTACCATATAAAGGGTGTGTGAAATACCATTCTAGGGACATGGATATGTTGTTCATCCACACTTATTGGCAGGTTCCTTGCCGCTTTAAATCTTGCCAGAAGGTCTTCAAGCTGGCTCCTCCCACCCACCCGGGTGGTAAAACTCTCGGCTTCGCCCCATGACGCCAGATCTTCCTTACCGCTTGGAAGCTCAGGTTCCCTCCTTTACGCTCCGCGTATAAGACTGGTTCCTAACTCTTCGGTTTTCCAAATTAGTCTTTAAGGTTTTCTAGACTTTGGTCAACTATTTCCCTCGCAGGGCCGTATGGACAAATCGACCCGGTTTGAGATGCCCATGCGCGGCAGAAGATATCTCGACGGATTCGGTACCCATCGTATGCCTATTGCTTGGGCCTTTGAGCACGACCCGCAGGCTTGCGACCTGTGCTCTTCTTTCTCGGCCTATGTCCTTGGAAAACTGCGGCCGCCTGCCTGCAACTTGGGCGACCAAAGCTGCTATCTCCGTAAAGTCGAAAGAGGCCCAGTTGGCGGTTTTGCGGCGGGGGCTCGTGGATCAGCTAGAGCAGATGATCACCCTCAAGAGGAGGTGGCGCGGACCGCATCTTCCTCGGCCGCGGCATTTATCCCGCTTCCTGGGATCCTCATATTCTGCTTCCTTTAAGGAGCTTTGTCTGTCTCTCTCCACTAAGGGAGAGGGACCTTCATCTTCGGGACCTTCCTCTCGGTCCAAAAAGAAGAAGGACAAGGGTAAGTCCGTCCGTCGACGCTCTTGGGAGCGGGAGAGGTCCCCCTCCCCGAGCGGTCGACCATCGACTTCGGTCGATCCTTCGGCTTCGGCCACTGGCTTCACGGTGTCCCCGTCAGGTCAGTTGACCGAGACTCCTGTCGACGCAGTCGAGATATTTCTCGACCCGTCGGACGGGTTGTCGACCGGCGAAGCCGAAAATCCTCTCTCCCCGGTTCCCCCAGTGGTGGTTGAGGATCCCGTGGGCTTGCCAGTGCCTCCGGTTCTGGAGCCCTTGGGTGTTCCTTTCGAGCCGAAGGGAGGGCGGGTTTCCCCCGCTCCTTCCCTGCACCCTCCTTGGAAAAGCCGAGGTTCGCGGTCTCGGTCTTGGACTTCTTCGCGTCCAGCTTATCCCGCCACCAGAGGTGGTCTCGCACACAAGTAGCAGCTACCGCTTGTCTTCATCCTCTTCCTCGATCTAGGGAGGCTTCGACGCTAAGTTGGCGCGACGACACGAGACCTCATGTGGCAACAGCTTCTGCTGGCCGGAACAAGCCGCCGGCGACGCCTTCCCCAGCCATTAAGTGGCTGTCACCGGAGCGGCCGAAGCAACCCCTCGCTTTAGCAGAGGCGCCTGTTTCCATGCCTGTTGCTCAACCGAAACCAGCTGCTCCACCGATTAGGGTGGAACCTCTGCCTCCACAGCCGTTGTTTGGAGCTCCGACCAAGAACTCTCGGTCGGCTCAGGGTTTACCCCATAGGCTGTTGGTCACCCATTCCGACGCCTCGGCAGGTAGAGGGTGGCTCAGGCACGAGGCAGTTTCTTGTGGACTCTTCCGAGTCCGACAACGATTCCCTCCTCTTCTCCAGGCGAGTGGACTTGGAGTCCTCTGAGGTCAGTTGCTGGATGATAGCCCTCTCGTCCTTTCTGGGTTTGCTTAGGTTTATCTCGGAGTCCACCGGGATGCAGCCTGAGCTCAGATTCAAGCGGGCTAAGTATCCTCACGGAGATATTGGACCGAGGGGATTCCCCTACGGAGGCCTTTCCTGTGGACGAGGCCATTGTGGGCCCGGCCTTGGAGCTCTGGCAGCACCCCGCTTCCTGCCCTGCACTTTCGGCCAGGATGGCCAGGAAGTATGCGGTCCCTACCGGTTCCCTGTCTGGTTTCTCGGGACACCCCTCAGCCGAGGGGTTAGTTACCGACAGCATTTTCCAGTGTGCCAGAAATGCTAGGGACATGGACAAACCTCCCGACAAGGAGTCCAAGAAATTGGACTATGCTGGGCGAAAAGTCTACGCTGCGTCCTCCCTTGGCCTTCACCAGGCCAGCTCGGCTGTGCTTATGGCACATTTCTCCCATGCCCTGTTGGGCTCCCTGGACGAGGTAGTCCCTCATCTCCCGGCTGACCTGCAGACTACGGTTAGGCAGGTGCGGGACCAGGGCAGGGCAGTGGCAAAGCAGCAACTTCAGACTGCTTTGGACATTGGAGACTCCTGCGCCAGGTCAGTCGCGGCCGCAGTGGCTATGCGCCATCGGGCATGGCTGAGGATATCCACCTTCACAGCAGATACCCAGCACAAATTGGCGGATGTCCCCTTCCTGGGGAACGACCTCTTCGGCCCTGAAGTGGAAGGCCACCTCCAGAGGATCGAAAAGTCCAATGCCACCTTGGACTCGGTCTCATCTGCTCAGAGGGACAAGGGCCGCAGACCGCAACCCAAGCCCTTTCGTCGGGTCCTGCCTCGGCACGTCCGCCCAGCAACATCAGGGCAGCAGGCTCACGCTGACATCCCAAACCCAGGCCCGCCGCTTCCTCCTCCAGGAAGCAGGGAGGTAAAGGCCCAGGTGGTCCTTCGGCCGGGTCCTCCTCCAAGCCTCAGCACAGTGACGGTTGAGGGTGTCATTGCCAACCCTGCCACCTCACTTCCAGGTTCCTCGTGGGGACGGCTCCGCATTTCTTCTGCCTGGTCTGCTATTACCACAGACCGTGGGTGTTGGAAGTGGTGGAAAAGGGCCTGCCCCTGGAGTTTGAGCAGGCCCCGCCTCTTCAGAGCCGCTGCCCAGGCTGGTCCGCGAGTTCGCTGTCGGCTCGTCGAGCCGACATCGCTTGCTCCTCAAAAGAGGTGATCAGAGAGGTGGCGGACCCTCCCTCAGACCCGGGGTTTGTGTCCAGGTACTTCCTGGTCCCAAAACCGACGGGGGGCTGGCGCCCCATTCTCGACCTACACGACCTAAACAAGTTCCTAAGGTCTCGAACCTTCAGGATGGTTTCTCTGGCTTAGATAATACCATCCTTGGAATGCGGCGTGTGGTTCTGCTCTCTGGACCTGCAGGACGCGTTTTTTCACGGCCCTATCCATCCGTCTCACCGAAGGTTCCTTCGCTTTCGAGCGGAGGGATCCCTTTACGAGTTCCTAGCCATGCCCTTTGGCCTTTCTCTTGCTCCCAGGGTCTTCACCAAATGCATGGCAGTGGTGACAGCATTCTTGAGGCGCCGAGGGGTCCGGGTGTACCCTTACCTGGACGACTGGCTGATAGCAGCCCCCTCCAGACAGGAGGTGGAGCAGTCCAGAGATCTGGCTCTCCAGGTCTGCTCTCAAATCGGCCTCCTCATCAACGAGGCCAAGTCGGAACTCGAACTGAAGCAGGTGATTCTCTTCATCGGGGCAGAGCTCGACTCTCTTCGAGCCAGAGCACGGCTCCCGGCGGACAGGGCCGAGGTTCTTTCCTCCTTTGCCCGATCATTTCTGGTTGGGCACTGCGCTCTGCCCGGGACTTCCTGCGCTCCTGGGTCTCATGGCGGCCTGCACCAGCGGGTCCGTTGGGGCCCTGGAACATGCACCCTTCAATGGGGCTGCTGGCCAGTGGTCTCAATGCTGCGATCCATTGGACCAGCGAGTGACGGTGACCCAGGGGATGTGGAACACTCTCCAGTGGTGGATCGTTCCAGCTCATCTGCAGGAGGGCATCCCGTTTGTCCGCCCCGAGCCGACGGTATCTCTATCGACCGATGCCTCTCTGATGGTTGGGGTGCCCATCTGGGGAACACAGAGCGCGCCTCTGGTCCCTGCGGAGTCCGGATGCCATATCAACCTGCTGGAGCTCCGGCGTCCGCAGACAGTCTCCCACCGCCCTTCGCCCGCTTCTACGGGTCAAGTGGTTCGGGTCCAGACGGATAATACCATGACCATGTACTACCTAAACCGCCAGGGCGGATGCGCTCCCATGCCCTTATGCAAGGAAGCTCTCCGTGATTTGGTCACTCGTAGCGGCCTGGAGGCGGATCTCCTAGCCATTCATGTGGCAGGAGCCTCCAACACCCTGGCCGATGCCCTAAGCCGGATAGGGGCTGTATCCCACAAGTGGTCTCTCCTGCCAGAGGTAGTACAAGATCTGTTCTCCCATTGGGGCACACCACAGGTGGATCTGTTTGCCTCCAGGGAGAACGCGAAGCTGAGGCTGTTCCATGCCTGCCCTCCTCAGCAGGGCTCGCTGCAGGGGGATGCCTTCTCAAGGCCGTGGACCCTGGGCCTCTTCTACGCCTTTCTCCCATTTCCCTTGATCCACAAGGTGCTTCTCAAGGCGAGGAGGGACAAGGCGCAGGTGACTTAGTAGCCCCAGACTGGCCCCGCCAATGCTGGTATCCAGATCTCCTCAGCCTCAGCTCCAGGCTCCCGAGGCAGCTTCCAGCTCGCCCGTCCTGCTTTCAGTCAATCAGGGAAGGTGTTCCATCCGACCTTCAATCCCTGCACCTGACGGCCTGGTTCCTGAGCAGCTAGAGTTCCAGGCCTTGGGTCTTTCCGATGAGGTCCTCAATGTAGTTGAGAGGCCCCAAGGAGTCACTAGAAATGTTATGCCTTCAAATGGAAAAGGTTTTCCATTTGGTGTCAGAGCAAGGCCTGGACCTTCTCCTGTTCCTTGGCAAGCATTTTGGACTATTTATGGTCCCTTTCTCAGCAAGGGCTCAGGTCGATGACCTTAGGGGTGCACTGGCAGCCATCTCTGCTTACCGGCACGGGGCCGGAAACAGTCAGGTGGCGCAGGAGAAGGTGGTCTGGCTCCAAAGGCCTTGATCACATTTCCTTCCGGTAAGTAGAACTCACTACCATGGGATCTACTGCTGGTATTGGCAAAGCTTATGGGCAAGCTTATTTGAACCAATGCACAGGTGTGATCTCTCTCACCTGTCGTGGAAGACCGCCTTCTTGGTGGCTATTACGTCAGCCAGAAGGATGGGAGAGTTCCAGGTGCTCTCATTGAGTCTCCTTACCTGGTCTTCCAGGGACAAGAGTTGTCTCATGCCTCTACCCGAAATTCCTTCAAGGTGGTGTCGGAGTTTCACCTTAATCAGGTGTTGACTCTGCCGGTGTTCTACCCCAATCACACCTCGGAGGAAGAATATAGGTTCTGCTACTTTGACCCTAGAAGGACGTGCCGCTTATTATAAGGAGCTTACAGCTGAAATTGGGAGAGGTTCGCTAGCTGTTTGTCACCCACGCTGAAGCCGCATGTGGCAGACCTGCAGCCAAGTGGATTTATAAGCAGGTGGGTCACCTCCTGCATAGATCTCGTTATAAGTTGGCGGGCATGGAGCCCCCAGATGGATAAGAGCTCATTCTACCCGCTTATATTGCTGCATCGGGTGGCTGCTTCCAGGGACGCCCCTATCCAGGAAATTTGCAGGGCTGCTACCTGAAGTCAGCACACACCTTCATCACCCATTACCACATCGACCTTGAGTCACGCTGGGATGCTGGTTTTGGGGCCTCGGCCTCCAGTCTCTTTTCCCTAAGTAGGGTGCATCTTGCCTCCTCCTCCCAGAGAACTGCTAGGAGTCTGCCAATAAGTGTGGATGAACAACATATCCATGTTCCTAGAAATACAGGTTACTCACACATAGGAGCTCTAGGAATGGTCATGTTGTTCATCCACACACTCCACCCGACCTCCCGGCTTCAACACACAACCTGAGCTTCCAGCGGGCCAGATCTGGCGCCATGGGGCGGAGCCGAGAGTTTTACCACCCGGGTGGGTGGGAGGAGCCAGCTTGAAGACCTTCCGGCAAGATTTAAAGCGACAAGGAACCTGCCAATAAGTGTGGATGAACAACATATACCATTTCTAGAACTCCTGTTACAGGTGAGTAACCTGTAGTTTCCTACTACGGGACATACCATAATTTATGTTTTTAAATGTAATTACTAGTTAAAGTTTTTTCCCCTTAGGGAAACCTGGTTATAATTTGCTGTTATAACCAGGTGGTTATAATGGCAAACATGTACTGGGTTTCCCATGCTCCGTGCATACACCAGCCTCCAGTCCTCCTTTCTTCAGTGGGAGCCACCATGACTTGCCACCGGATAGTTCACAACAACTCTCACTCAGTGGTAAGTTAAATAAAAAAAAAAGGAAATTGGATGCAAAAGAATGGACTGGCGGTAAAGATAAAAAAAAAAAAAAGGGGGGGGGTTAAGTTGCTTCTGATTATGGACCGCACTTCATTCCGACTGGACCTCGGCCGAAGGGAGATGTATTTGTATTTTATATAATTGCTGTGGCAAAAAAATGCTCCCCAGCAATTATATAAAATAATGCCTGGGTAACTGTGCAAAAGTCGGATTTTACATACACCCTCTGTGTTGGATGCCTTTATATGGAGGCAGTATAGTGCAGTGGTTTAAGGCTCTGAGCTGCAAACCTGAAGACCTGGGTTTGAATCCCGCAGCCCCCACCTGCATACTGTGTGACCCTGAGCAAGTTACTTAACCTCCTTGTGCTCCCAGGTCACACCTGTAAACAAGCTTTCAGCTTAGTGTCTCTCTCCTGGTTAAATAAATAAATAAACCCCTCAAGCTCATCTCTCTGGGTTTATGTGGCATCCCACACCTTTGGTGTATGTAAAATTCTCATTATAACCCCCTACCCAGCTGTTATTCTATATGTCCTTGCCATTAAAAATATGAATATAAGCATATCTGAGAAAGAGATGTGTTCTGTATGATGGCTGTAATGAAACATATGAATTTAGCCTTAATGTGATAGGCATTAGGGCTAAGTGCCCCTTTAAGATGGTAGAGTGGGGGATTGGTAGGAAGTTTTTATAGGCAAAACTTCCAGGGTGTAAGCGCTCCAAAAAAAAACACAAAAGCTATTCAGTACGCCTAATTGTTGTTTTAATTTACACCAGCGTGAAAGCCATAGAAACATAGAAATATAGAAGTTGACGGCAGATAAGGACCACAAGACCCATCCAGTCTGCCCATTTCTTTTTCTACCTTATTAATGTGCCATCGGCCTTTGCTCTGTCAGTGGCCTATCTATTCATACTCATCTGTATTGCTCCCTTATGCCTATCCCATGCCTGTTTGAAGTCCTGCACTGTATTCATAGCCACCACTTCCTGAGGTAGGCCATTCCATGCATCCACCACCCTTTCTGTGAAAAGAACTTCCTCTCATTACCCTTAATCGGCCTCCTCTAATCTCATGCTGTGTCCTCTTGTCCTGCTATTTTTCTTATATTGAAACATGTTAGACTCTTTCACCTTGTTAATGCCCTTAAGGTGTTTGAATGTTTCGATCATATCACTCTCTCCTCTTTTGCTCTAGGATATACATATTAAGCTCCATTAATCTGTCCTCATATGTCTTCTGATGCAGTCCCTGCACCATTTTTGCTCGTCTCTTCTGGACCGCCTCAGCTTGGTTAATGCCCTTATGAAGGTGTGGCTACCAGTGCTGCACGCAGTACTCCAGATGAGGCTCAACCAGTGTCTTGCAAAGAGGATGATTACCTCCCCATACAACTTAGATACCCCTACTAATACATGCTAACATCCCCTAGCCTTACCTACTGCTTTAGAGGTCTGCTTGATGATTTCAGGTCATCGGTGATGATGATGATGCCCAAGTCTCTTTCTTCCTTTGTGACTGCCAGCAACTCCTCCCAGCCTATAGGTGGCTTCAGGGTTTCTCTTCCCATGTGCATGATCTGCACTTCTTTGCATTAAATCCCAGTTGCCACTCTTCCACCATTTCTCTGTGTTAATCCAGATCTCTTCTCATTCTGCCCACCCCATCTGGATCATCTGCTCTGTTGCAGATCTTGGTGTCATCTGCAAACAGACAACCTTACCTTCCAGTCCATCTGCATGTCACTGATAAAGATATTAGAAGAGGATCCCCTAGGACTGATCCCTGAGGTTCCAATTGTGACTTGTATCTCTTCTGACTGTATATCATTTACCACCGCTCTCTGTTTTCTGCCCGTCAACCAGTTTGCCATCCAGTTGAGCAGCTTCTGAACCACCCCGAGCCAACCCAGCTAATTTATCAATCTTCTGTGTAGAACAGTGTTGAAAGCTTTGCTGAAGTCAAGGTAGGCGACATCAACTGCTTCCCCTTGGTCCACCACTCTGGTTACCCAGTCAAAGAAATCCATGAGATTAGTTTGACAGGACCTTTCTTTCTAGAACCCATGCTGTCTTGGATCCTGTGCCCTATGGCTCCAGTCAGGTGTTGCACTATCCTTTCCTATGAGTGCCTCCATAATCTTGCCCACTACTGAGGTAAGATTGACTGGTCTGTAGTTTCCTGCCTCCTTCTTGCTACCACTCTTGTGAGCGGGATCACATCGCCCTTCTCCAGTCTTCTGGGACCTCTCCTGTGCTCAGAGACTCACTAAACAGTTCTGCTAATGGCTCTGCTAGTTCCAACCTTAGCTCCTTTAGTACCCTGGGATGTATGCCATCAGGTCCCATTACCTTGTCCACCCTCAGCTTAGCGAGCTCTTGTAGGACCCTTTCTTTTGTGAAGGGAGTAGTGCTCACCTCCCTCCTCCCCCCCCCCCGTGTCCATGGTGCTGAGCTGTGGGCCCTGCCCTACCTTCTCTTCAGTAAATACTGAGCAAAAGTATCTATTTAGGATAGATGCTTTTACAGGGTTCTCCTCCTCACATGCCCCCTTTTCTCCTTTGAGCTAGGCAATACCCCTTCTGGACTTTCTCCTTTCACTAATGTATCTATAGAAAGTTTTGTCACCTTCTTTTACTGTTCCCCTAGCGCTTTGGGTACATGCTTTCAAGGGGGCACCTTAATTAAATTAAAACAACAATTAGTTGTACTAAATGGCTTTTGTGGTTTTTTGGGAGCGCTTACACCCTATAAGTTTTGCATTGTTTGGGCTAGCCGCCCTATGTTAGTGCACCACCTTCCTTTCCTTGAGCGCAGGTACGGACAGTTTTTGGAGCTTGATTTTATAGGTAGACTGGATGGACCCTTGGTCATTATGTTTCTATGTTTCAGCTATGCTTCTGTTTCTGCTTGTACGAATGTTCCAGGACCCCTCTGTAAAAGTCTTGTAACCAAACTCATGTTGGCAATCCTGTTAACACTTCCAGATCAATTAAAGAATAAACGTGTCACTGCTGCTTTAAATATACTGTATACACAGATCCTAATGTGCTGTCAGCTTTGGGCTTGACTGATCACCTAGTACTGTCAAGAGAGAGGGAGAGAGAGGATGTTGGACACAAGCAGGAACTCTTCAATGTTGTGTTCACAAAATGTGCAACAAACCTCGCAGTGAAATAGTATGAGTACAATAAATGAATGATTGACCACTAGTAGAAGCATCGGAAGGACGTAAAACATCGAGGAGCTGGTTGTCTGTTTGCTGAGCTCATAGTGCTACAGTGTGTGTGATTCCTTATCCACTTTATGAATTAAACTTTTAAGACTTGCTGCATGTGTGCATCATCCTCTGTCTCCAGCGTACATGCTAAATACCACCCTAACTCCTCTTCTCACTGTCTCATCAGATTCCGCAGTTTATTTATTCAAAGTCTTTAACCTGGAAAACCTTGATGGGATGAAAAAGTACTCCTCCCTTTTTGGAGTTTGTCATGGTCTCATAACCAACAGCAGGTTGGCGGCCAAACTCTAGCAGGGAGGTGTCCCATTCCCAGCAATAATGTTGTCCTTGGCTGAGAGCACAACTCTTGAGTGGCAAAAGATCCAGGCTGCTTACAGGTCTGGACCGATTAAACTACACCAGAGAAATGGGATACAAAGCTGGTGGCACTGGTGTCTGAATCTGAGCTGTATGGATTTAAAATGTGCTACAGGTATAGAATTACTTTATTAAAATTCATATGTTGGGGAATATTAAATTGCCATTATTAATTCATCTCCAAGCTACCCAAATCATGTGCGTTGGGCCAAGGGCCAGCAGTGTGCTTTAGAGGATGAGTGTGAGCAATCATAAACACCAGTCCCTCCACATAGAGACACTGCACTTTTCTGTCACGTTTTATGTGAGGCAAACAAGGAGGGCTGCAACATGTGAGATCTTGTAACTGCAGACATCCTGTAGGGTCCCAAGCTCCCTAATCCTCTAGTCCATTCTAGAAGATGACTTTACCTGTTTACTGAGTCTCTTTGGGAGAGGGGCCATGTAGGGCTCTTTCCTTGATAGAGACAGTGATGGGGTGATTGTTGATAGGAAGCACACCAAGGCTGTCCCCCATTGTCTCAGGTCAAAACAAAAAAAAATTAAAAAGTGCTTCTCTTTCGAGATGGACCTTGGGTGGCTGTTCTGGCAAGCCGCTAGAGTGTGGGGTCCTAAGGTACCTTTGGGGTCTTGCTTCAGTACTGGTTGGGGTGGTTGCCTTGATGGCCCTCCTAGAAGGGTTGGTGGCTGGGGTCTGGCTGGGCTAATGGAGTGTCCATGGTTGGGGACCCAAAGGGCTGGCAGGGAGTTTCTTATTTTCTGTGTTTGGTATTATTGTTTCCATCCCCATTATGTTTCCTGGTCAGAGAAGCTTCCCCCCAACAACTGCAGTGGAAGAGGTTGGAATACAGAGGGACTAGGAGTCCCATTTGTTGTTTCCCCACCACCAGCTGACTGGATCCTCAGCGGGGTTGGCAAGGGAAAGACTGAGAACAGTGAGATGCACTCCTTTCCTTGCTCATGTTGGAGACTGTTTTGATGGTGCCATCCAAGTGAAGGAATGGGGCAGGGCTGTAGTAGTGCTGGTTGTCATGTGTCTAAAGAGCACTGAGGAGGTCAAATGAGCCAAACATTCCAGTAGGCCTGGGGAGTTCCTTTTGAGCAGCTCAGTTTAAAATAAATAAAGAAATGGTGAAAAGAACCAGCCCTCCAAATAGTGTAGAACCAAACAAGTGGCTTGCTGTGCAGGCCCGGGTAGACAGGGTGAGAAAGAGCTGGATCAGCATGGCTGCAGCCTTAGGAGACCAAGTACATTACTTTTTGGTTCTTCGAGCAACTGCTCAGCCAAACTTGCCTTCTTTTTGAAGGGACCGGTACATGTGTATAGTGCAGTCTCTGCATTCCAGTACTGTGCCAGGAAACCAGGTAAGGCTTTCTGCTGTTTTTTCTCTTTTGTAAATAGTTTTGTAAATGGGAATTTGTAGTATTTCTAGTAGTGGTCATGTAGTGGAGGGACTTTTATTGTTAGGCTGGTTTTTATTGACCAATGTTGGGTACTTACGGGATTAATTAGTGTGTTTAAGACAATTGACTAGTTGTCTGGCAAGCCCCTGGTTGGGTATATAAGGGCTCGCTTTATCCCTGGGTGCCTGTCCCAGGCAGCCGACATGAATAGTGGTGCTGAATCACACAGGAATCTGAGGAAGATGTTTCCCATTGCTGCTGGGGAGGAAGGGCACTGGGATCTGCCACGCTAGATACTCCCTGTTGTGGGCCAGGGAGCTTGCCTTCTCTGCAGGGGCACGCTAGTTGCATGCCAGGTCTGGTGAGACAGGCCTAACATCCAGGCGGTGGTTCGGGGTAAAAGGAAGGAAAACTAAAGGAAACACAACTGAAGGCAGGATGACACACTCTGCAGGCCCCACCCTAGCTCCACTCTAGATGTGGACACTGGGAAAGGGGGAGGATGGACCTACTCCCTTGCCCCACCACGGGGGATAATCCATAGCAGATTGTTGGAACCAGGTAAGTTCCAGGTATGGTGGGTGATGGGGCTGGTTGGGCTGGGGGCTGGCAGAAAGAAGAGGGGGCATAAACAAATGGAAAAAAAAAAAAAGTACCCCAGTTGTCGCCTACTCACTTCCCATGGGCCTCTGCCCATATTATTTTATCATTCCAGTCTCCAAAATGTAGTAGCTCAAATAGCAGTGTAAGGAAGGGGTTCCAGAGTGTTTTTTTTGTTTTGTTTGTTTTTTACAGTCCAGCGCCATTCTTTTCCATCTTGCCATTGTTTTTGTTTTTTCTGCAGTTAGTCTTCTCTCACAGTGTGCAAGCCACCTACTGGATGCTGACCACCCCAGCCCCACTCCCACACTTCTCTCTAGGACTTCTCTTCATGCATGAGGCATGGTGTGGATCTGGTCTGGGTGCTCATTAGGGGGAGGGCTCCGGGCAGTCAGGATCAGTGGCAGCTCAGCTGGCTGTGGATTTTTCCTGTGGTTTCCCTAGAGAGGCAGCATGCAGTGTCTCCTGCATGCCTCCATGCGCACTTCCGTGCATGGAGTGTCAGCAGCTGCCACTCTCTCCCCAATGCATGCTGTCCCAGCCTGCCTCACCCCCAGCCAATGCTAGGGGCCAGGCAGGTGCTGGGAACTAAAACCCGCCCTTCCCGGGAGAGGAGAGGAGAGGAGAGCAGTCCTCTGGATGCTCAATACTGTCCCTTTCCAGCCGATCCCTGACAACCCGATTCCGGGTCCCACTCCATTTTGTTCTGACAGCCAGACCCCCCTGCCTTTTGTGGCTACAGATGGACCCTCCTTTTTACTGTTACAACCAGACCCCCCCCTCCCTTTTGTGGCCAGAGTTGGATCTGCCCCTTTTCTGCTTGCAGTTGGATCCCATCTTCTTGCTTGATGATAGTTTCCATCATTTGTTTCTACTGTAAATGTCTGACTCAGTGGCCAGTAGTTGCCAGAGTTGTTCTTCCTGACTCTTGTGCAGGGAGACCTCATTCATGGTCCTTCAGTCTACTGGTACTTCCCCTTTATGATTGACTTAGTGAATTGGTCTGCCAGAGGTTTTGATAGTGACCTGCTCAGATACTTTTTCACCCTGGGGTGCACTACGTCCAGTCCTGAAGGTTTGGTTAATTTAGTTCTTGAAGTCCTTTTAGGGCCGTATCCTCTGAAATATTTCTGATGACTGATCTGCCGCCCTCTTTACCCTGGTACCTATTTTTGCTTTCAGGTACCGGCACATCCATTTTAACAGCGTACACTGAGATGAAAGTCATTGAGTATGTTGGCTTTGTATACATCCTCCTCACAAAACTCATCTCTTTGTAGTCTTTCAGTTCTCTCCTTAGTTTTTCCTTTCCCTCTTATGTATCTGAAGAAAGTCTTATCATTCTTCTTGACTCCATTTGCAGCCCTCAATTCTGAGCCCTTTTTAAGTTTGCTGTGCACGTACGCGTAGCTAACGTTTTGTTAGGAGAGGAGTTTTGAGAGGTGAGATACTGTCATGTGTGAAGTGGTCTGCAAGGGGCTCATTAGTGTCACAGCAATCATCAGCCAGGCTGACCATGACACTGTTCTGGCTTGCTGGATGGAAACTTTGTGTAGTTCACAGGAGAGACCCATAGGGCGGCTCTTTCCTTTGATCTACATAATGCCACCCAGCAAGCACAGCTTATCTGTCATGATCAGCCTGCTAAAAAAACATTCCTCGTAGTTTTTTAAAATTACACCCTGTAAAATAGAAAACCATCCATTAATGTCTGTTGCTGCTGCCTCCGTAACTGTCTACCCCCTCCAAGCCAAACCCTTGTTAATATTACGGCATGGGGGTACCCAATCCCCCATGCTGGCTGCCACCCCCACCTTGCCCATTTTGATTCTGTGATGCTGGGGAGCTCACCCCAGGTGCCGCCAAACATAAGTACAGCACTGGGGGTGCCCAGTCCCCAGTGTCTGCACAAGAAAACTGTCCCTTGTAGTGTTTTTTTTTTTACATACACCCTGTAAAAAAGAAAACTGTGTATGGATGTCTGTTGCTGCCGCCTCTGTAACTGTCCCAGGCCCAACCCACATGTTATATTCTGGCACAGGGAAACCCAATCCCCCATGTGGTTGCTACCCACCACCCTGCCCTTTTTGCTTCTGCAACACCAGGGAGCTCACCATCGGTGTTGTCAAACATAACACCAACACAGTAGTGCCTAACCCCCAGTGTTGCCACCTGAAATAAAGCAAACTGCCCCTCGTAGTTTTTTTTTTCTTGCATACCCCTGTAAAAAAAAAAAAAAGAAAAGCCCATTGATGTGTGGTGCTGCCGCTGTTCGCCTCCCCACCTGACCATCCCGCCTCAGCACCCACCCCCACCCCCAAGCCCTTACCTACCGAGGGTCCAATGCCGTAATCCTTTCTGCACCACAGATACGTCTTCACTCTTGGACCGTGAACTGAGGAAATCAGGTATGTAGTTCAATGTATTTCAGTGGGGTTTTGAACTTGTCATCACAACTTGGTCATTTTTGAATCTTTTTGCCCTAATTTTTCAAAATGCTTTTTTTGGGACCCCACCTCATGAATAATGGCAGTGAAATTAGGCAAATCCTTTCCTGAAAGGTGATTTTGTGGTTGCTGTGTGGAATCACCTTTCGGAGTGGAGTTGAAACATTTCTCTGCCATTGTCCATGAGGTGGGTTCATAAAAAGGCTATGTTGAAAATGTGGGGTAAAATATTTAAAAAAAAAAAGTTATGAGCCTGTGTTGAAATTTATGAACACAGACTTGTAACTTTGGTCATTTTCAATATTATGACCCAAGTTTTCAACATAGCTATTTCTTCGCAGCACCTCATGAATATGACAGCTGTCATTTTCAAACCCTAGCCAAAATGTGTTTTTGCACTTGTGGCCCAAAAACACCTTTTGGGCAAGATTTGAACATTTTCTCCACCCTTGTTGATGAGGTGGGCTCATAAGAAGGCTATGTTGAAAATTTGGGGTATAAATATGAGAAAACAAAGTTATGAGTCTGTGTTGCAATTTATAAATGTACGCTCATAACTGTGGTAATTGTCAATATTTTGACCCCAACTTTTCAACATGGCCATTTTTGCACACCACCTCATGAATGTGACAGATGTCATTTCTCAAACCCTACCCAAAATGTGTTTTAGCACTTGTGGCACAAAATGACATTTCAGCCATTGTTTTATAAATGATACCTGTCATGCTGAGAAGGAGTGGTCAAAAAAAGATTATGTTGACAATTTGAGTTAAAAACGTGAAAAATCAACTAAATTATGAGGAAATGAATTGTTCCAGCATTTACTCATAACTTTATTTTTGCAGATTTTGGCCCCTAATGTTCAACATATCCCTTGTGTTACCCCCGCCTCCTGGACATGGCAGGTGTCATTTTTCAAATCCCCTCTGAAACTTGTTTCCACAATCGCACAGCGAAATCACCTTTTAGATGGGATTTTAAAAATGTCGCCTTTCTTGATCATATCATCAGTTCATAAAAAGACTATTGGACATTTGGGGTCTAAATATGGGAGTCCACTTATAACTAGATATTGCCTCTCAGTTGCCCTATGCTGGTTAACATCTAACAATGTATAAAAGCAAGACACCACGGAAAATGCAACATTTCATTTCATTTTCATTTTTATTGCTTATACCGGAAAGGCATGTGAGCAAAACTGCCTGTTTTCACAAGCATCCAGTCTACACACTACAGAGTATAACATAATTATGGTACAGAGTATAAAGTAGATACAACTTAGTGAAGAGACTTTATACAGGATGGTATGAGTAAGGAGGATATGTACAGGAGTTACAAAGGCAATATAGGTGATTTAATGGGGTGAAAGAGATGAGGGAGGACAGTGTCAAGTGCAGGAATAGGCATGTTTCTTAAGGAGGTAGCGTTTGGTGTTATTTTTGGAGGATGTGAGGGATGGACACTGTAAAAGGGGATCAGGGAGGGCATTACATAGTCTGGGGCCTCTAGAAGAGAGGGAGTATAGACCCTGGAAGGTGTTAAAATGAGAGACCAGGAAGGTGTGGTGGGCAGTAGATCTGGTGATGTGAACATTGGTAGGCCTCTGGAAGTAGGAGGTGATGCTGTTAGGGAGTAGACCATGGAGAACTTTATAGAAGAAGGTAAGGACTTTGAGGTTAAATCTGTCTTCCAGAGATAGCCAGTTAGAAGCCTGGTAGAGCTGGCAGTGGTGGGATCTTCTAGGGAGGCCAGTGACAAACCTGATGGTAGGTGGTTCTGGGGTTATTGAGAGTCTTGAGGGAGGGGAGGAGGAGGAGTAGATGAGGGAGCCATAGTCAAGAAGTGGGAGCAGGAAACTGCTAAAAGTGCCTGAGTTTCTGGAGTGACAAACTATCATCTGTTTCGTCCGGCATCTCCTTCTCTGAGATCCTGCCAGTCTGGGAGAGGGGAGCAGATGGACGGAAGGTCAGAGAAGGGGAGATAGGGGAGCTAAACATGTGGCTCAAGGGCTGGTGCCAGGAAAAAGGACACAGATTTGTAGGGAACTGGCAACAGTTCTGGGAGCGAAAGTTCTTTAAATTTGATGGACTGCGTCTGACTAAAAGGGAGTCAGTGCATTGGGGCAGAAGTTTGTAGCGTCTTTGCAGAATATTTAAACTAGCAAATGGGAGAGGGTGCAGCACCCCATACGTCAATGAGAAGAACACCCTCCCTCAGCTAGTGGTCAAACAGGAATTCAGCATGTTTGCCGCTCATTTGTATCACTAGGTAAGAAAAAAGGTTTGTCTCCCCATACGACGCACAGGGGTAATGCCAAACTTGACCCAACAACTAACACACCAAAATCTGGCCAATGGAAAATCATGTACACAAATGCTCACAGCCTGGGAAATAAGATCCCAGACCTGCAGGCAATAATGTCAGAGGCTAAACTGGACATAGTAGCAATTAGTGAGACGTGGTTTACCAGTAACCACACTTGGGAGACTTCAGTACCTGGCTATGTATTGTTCAGAAGAGACCGAGGTGCAAAAAGGGGGAGGAGGGCCCTGTATGTTAATGAAAATATCAAAGCTACAGAAATTAGAATACACATAAGGAGCCAGAAGAACTGTGGGTCACCCTGGAAACAGGAAATGGGACAGCCATAAGAACTGGGGTTGTCTACAGGCCCCCAGACCAGAGGGAGGACATAGACACATTACTGTTAGAAGATATACAAAACATGACAGCTAAAGGGGAGGTTCTGATAATGGGAGACTTCAACATGCGGATACAGATTGGTCAATACCAGCAGGAACATCTACCAGAACTAGACTCATAGTGGATTCCCTGCAGGGGGAGGGCCTCAAACAACTGGTACAGCAACCCACAAGAGACAGGGCTATCCTAGATCTAGTACTGACTAACAAAGAAGGGATCACAGATCTCCAGGTAGAAGGTCACCTGGGGGCCAGTGACCATCACATGGTATGGTTCAGTTTGGGTACTACATCTAAATCATCCCATTCCAAGGCAAAAATATGGGACTTCAGAGGAGCTGACTTTGATAAGATGGCCAACAGAGTTAAGCTAGCCCTGGCAAAAAGAAACACAGGTGAGGGGGTACAGGCAAAGTGGGCAAGCATTAAGGATGCAATACTTGAAGCAACATCCCATTGTGTTAGACAGAAAAGGAAGTGCAAAAGAAGAAGGAAACCACTTTGGTTCTCAAATACAGTAGCAGAAAAGGTCAGAGCCAAAAGGCTGGCCTTCAGGAAATATAGGGAACACAGCGATGAAGATAGGAGGCATACCAAACTGCCCTAAGGGAAGCAGGTAAGGCAGTAAGGCAGGCAAAGTCCCAAACTGAGGAAACACTAGCACTAACAGTAAAGAAGGTGACAAGACTTTCTATAGATACATTAGTGAAAGGAGAAAGTCCAGAGGGGGTATTGCTAAGCTTAATGGAGAAAAGGGAGCATGTGAGGAGGAGGACCCTGTAAAGGCATCTATCCTAAATAGATACTTTTGCTCAGTATTTACTGAAGAGAAGGTAGGGCAGGGCCCACAGCTCAGCATCATGGACACAGGGGGAGGGAGGTGAGCACTACTCCCTTCACAAAAGAAAGGGTCCTACAAGAGCTTGCTAAGCTCAGGGTGGATAAGGCAATGGGACCTGATGGCATACATCCCAGGGTACTTAAGGAGCTAAAGGAGGAACTAGCAGAGCCATTAGCAGAATTGTTTAGTGAGTCTCTGAGCACAGGAGAGGTCCCAGAAGACTGGAAAAGGGCTCATGTGATCCCACTCCACAAGAGTGGTAGCAGGAGGAGGCGGGAACTACAGACCAGTCAGTCTTACCTCAGTAGTGGGCAAGATTATGGAGGCACTCTTAAGGAAAGGGTAGTGCAACACCTGGAATCATAGGGGCACAGGATCCAAGACAGCATGGGTTTACAACAGGAAGGTCCTGTCAAACTAATCTCATAGATTTCTTGACTGGGTAACCAGAGTGGTGGACCAAGGGGAGAGTTGAAAGCCACCTTGACTTCAGCAAAGCTTTTGACACTGTTCCACATAGAAGATTGATAAATAAGCTGGGTAGGCTCGGGGTGGGTCAGAAGTTGGTCAACTGGGTGGCAAACTGGTTGACGAGCAGAAAACAGAGAGTGGTGGTAAATGGTATACAGTCAGAAGAGATGCAGGTCACAAGTGGGCACCCTCAGGGATCAGTCCTGGGGCCAGTCCTCTTCAACATCTTCATTAGTGACCTTGCAGATGGACTAGAGGGTAAGGCTTGTCTGTTTGCAGATGACACCAAGATCTGCAACAGAGTAGATGATCCAGATGGGGTGGGCAGAATGAGAAGAGATCTGGATAAACTAGCAGAATGGTCAGAAGAGTGGCAACTGGATTTAATGCAAAAAGTGCAAAATCATGCACATAGGGAAGAGAAACCCTGGAGCCACCTATAGGCTGGGAGGAGTTGCTAGCAGTCACAAAGGAAGAAAGAGACTTGGGCATCATTATCACTGATGACCTAAAATCATCCAAGCAGACCTCTAAAGCAGTAGGTAAGGCTAGGGAGTGTTAGGGTGTATTAGTAGGGGTATCACAAGTCAGAAGAGGGAGGTAATAATCCTCTGTACAAGACACTGGTTAGGGGCCCCATCTAGAGTACCGCGCAGTATTGGAGGCCACACTTCACAAGGACATTAACCAAATTGAGGCAGTCCAGAGAAGGGCAACCAAAATGGTGCAGGGACTGCATCAGAAGACATATGAGGACAGATTAACGGAGCTCAATATGTATACCCTTGAGCAAAGGAGGGAGAGAGGTGATGTGATCGAGGCATTCAAACACCTTAAGGGCATAAACAAGGTGAAAGAGTCTAACATGTTTAAATATAAGAAAAAATAGCAGGACAAGAGGACACAGCATGAGATTAGAGGGAGGCCGATTAAGGGGGAATGTGAGGAAATTCTTTTTCACAGAAAGGGTGGTGGATGCATGGAATGGTGGCTATGAATACAGTGCAGGGCTTCAAACAGGCATGGGATAGGCATAAGGGAGCAATACAAATGACTATGAATAGATAGGCCACTGACAGAGCAAAGGCCGATGGCACATTTATAAGGTAGAAAAAGAAATGGGCAGACTGGATGGGCCTTGCGGTCCTTATCTGCCGTCAACTTCTATGTTTCTATGAGAAATTGGGTAATCCTGTAGAGGATTCCAAGTCTGTGGTGAATGTTCTTGGTAAGTTGGGAGATGTGGTATTTGTAGGAAAGGTGACAGTCTAGGTAGATGCCGAGGTACTCAAATTCTGTAACTCTCTCGGTGCTGTTTCCATCATTGTCCCTGAGGGTGTAGTCAAAGTCTGTTGATTTTCTGGGGCCAGAGAAGACCTGCAATTAAGATTTTTTGGTGTTGAGGACAAGACCATGGGAGGAGAACCAGGAGTGGAGATTGCTAAAGTCGCGCTGGAGTTTATACAGGAGGGTTGTGGGGCATCTGTCCTTACAGAACAGGGCTGCGTTGTCAGCTTATAGGATTAGCTGTGTGTGGAACATATAGAGGGAAGGGGATTTATGGTGAGGGAGAGAAGCCGGGGCCCAGAATGGAGCCTTGAGGGACACTGTATTTAATGAGATGGACATCAGAGTACTGACCATCAATCATGGTAGAGTATGATCTGTTACTGAGATAGTTTTGAAACCAGTTGAGAATTCAAAGGAGAAGTTGAGTTTGGACAGGGTTGTGAGTAGTATGTGGTGGTCAATAAGATCGAAGGCCTTGGTGAAATCCCCAGAGACAGAGGCACTGAAGTGACCTTCATCGATAGCCTTATCAAAGAAGTTGGTGAGCTTAACAAGGGCGGTTTCTGTGTTGTGGTCTGACCTAAAGCAGTGCTGTGAGTAGGTTATAATTGTCAAGGAATTCAACGGTTTGGTCAAACATGATTTTTTTAAGAATTTTGGAGAGGGAGATTGGTTTGTAGTTACTAGCATTAGTTCTGAAGCCTGATTTGTGAAGGGGTTTGATGATGGCACTTTTCCATTTGATTGGGAAGGTTTCAGTGCAAAGAGAGAGAGAGAATAATTGAGAATGTTTGTAAGGGGAACTGCAATGTGTTCACAGATGAGTTTGAGAATTCGGTAGTCAGTGGAATTGACACCGAGGTAGGGCTTGGGATTATTCTTTTTTGTGTAGTCAATTACCTGAGAGGGATGGAGATTGCGAAAATGGAAGCTGGGGTGGGAGAGAAGGGGGTTAGGGATGGGAAGTGGGCTTGGTATGTTGCATAGCTTTAAGTGTGGCTTATATTTGTCAAGGTCGCCAAAGTGGAGGTTGAAGAGGTTGGCAACAGCTTTTGACTCCTTGATGAAGAGTAGTGTCTTTAGTGACTGTGATATGCTCTTCTAATTTGGTCCTACCAAGTAGTTCATTGAATGTGGCCCTATTAATCTCCCTTGAGTCTTTTTTGTACTCCCAGAAGAACAACTTCTTGTCGTTTACTGCCATTTTTACCTGATTGTTGAGCTTGGATAGTTTGCTGTACTTTTTGGCCATTTATTTTTACATACCTCACGTAATGAAGTCCCTTGATGTTGCTTTCTCAATTCTAGACCATTTATTTTATACCCCTTTCACAGATCCGCTAGCTGTAGTTCTATTATATTTACTTTCCTAAAGTCAAGTGTCTTGTTGCTGGTTTTATTTGGCTCACTTCCGAGCACTATTTCAAATGTAATGGTGGTGTGGTTACTTAGTCCTATTGTGGCTGTATTTTTATTGTTCTTGATTATGATTATATATGACTATATATGACTTGATTACTTAGAATTAAGTCAAGTAATGTCTCACCCTGGATTAAGGGGGATGTGATTATGCTTACCTGGTTAAACAGTTTCAATAAATAAATGAAATAAATCAATCACATGGTGGAGTATACACAGCTATTTGAGCTGATGAGTGTAAGCAGAACTAGAGGGAATACAGTCAGACTGAGAGGTGCAGGATAAGGGGAAACATCAGAAAGCATATCTGCACACAGAGGGTGATAAGCATGTGGACTAGCCTACCCAGTGAGGCAGTGGAAGCTGTTACTGTTCAGGCTTTCAAAGCTAAACTAAATGGATTCTTGACAGAGAGTGTTTCCTAATGAGATCTCAGTTAAAAGTGTTATGTTTTAAAGTATGTTCAGGTACCACCATGAGTTGGGGTAACATTCAGGCAGTTAGATTAGTGATGTGTCAGTACTCACATTGGGGTACTGTAACTGCAGTGTGGCAGGAGGAGTGGACAAGATGGACCCCATGTCCTTTCTCCCACCACAATATACACATCCTGTACATTTTCCTATGACCTCCTTCCTTTTGGGGCAGCTGTGCTGCTTAGCAAGGAGGCTCAAGTCAGCAGGGGTACTCATCTGTGTGCTCTATCAACTGCCTGTATTAAACGTTTGTTGATTTACGCCAGTTACAGGTATCTGCATCTGTTGTACTGGAGACCCAGCTTCATACCATCGCACTCAGGCATTGGTATTGAAGTGCCACTACATTACAGTGTTACTCGTCTCTTCACATGCCACTTGGCAGCACTCTAGGTGACCACCAAGGGTCACTGCACTGTGGTACACATTCTTCTGATGCTCCAGAGCCTGGGAGCACCATGGCTGCCTCAATCCCATATTTGTGAGCTGACTACTTGTCACCTGTATGGTAGAGAGTGGTGCTACCAGACAGCCATCCTGCCAACCACATTGTCTATTTTAAAATCACTTGTAATAAAAAACTTAATTTTCCTTCTCTTCATTATCAGGATCTTCATACTGTTTTGAAGCCAGACATAATACCTCGACTACAAACCTCAATACACGGACCCAGTCTGTACTGCTGGATGCTGTTGTTCAATGACAGTGTGGTTTGGAGCGCAACACTGGCTGTACAGAGGGCAGCTTTCCTCTAAAAAGATCCACATTATGAGGGCCAGTACCTTGTTTTACCACTGTCCCACATGTGGAGGGGACTGTCCCACAATGCACCACAAGCTTGTAAGAAAAAAACGTCATCATAATCTGCATTGCTCAATGAACAACAAACTCTGTGAGCATGAAAGCTTACGTATCCAGTGTTTTGAGCTTCTGTTTCTATACTTTGATGCTTTAGTATCTATGGTGTTAGACTGGCTCTTGTATGCTGCAGCCTTTCTTTTCTCCAGCAGACTGCACTCTGCAGCTCGTCACTGATTCTGTATATAGTACAGGTGCAGTGTCCCATATTTTACATCCCCCTCTACACCCATTTTGGGGAACAGAGTTCTTCATTTCAGTGATGACATTTTGAGCAGTATGGAGAGAGGACCCAGATCACTGTATACTGTGGCATCTCAGTAACTTAGTGGAAATCCTGTCTTGGGTAAATTCTGCCTGATATAGTACATGATGCTCTGCATCTCCATTTCCAAAAGAAAATGAGGACTTTCCACCTGTGAGCCAGGAGCTCTTAGAGAAGAAGAAGAAGAAAGCACAGACACAAACTTTCCCCACGCAGCAGAGGGGTTTTCTATTCCAGTAATCTTGAGTACAGTTTGCTCTGTCCAGTGTAAAAGCACATTCTTTTAAAAAATGAAAACCCTTTACAGTGGGTCGTCTCTGTGAAGCTGTTAGAAGGAGCCAGGCACTTTGTGTAATTGAGTTACAGGGAGGTGCTAAGGTGATTATATTGGGCTCCAGTGTTATTAGAATCAACAGCTTAGGAGGCTGTTAACAGAAAGTGCCTGCTAACCCAAGCTCACTGTTACTAAGAATAATCATATTTGCCTGCATTACCTCTCTTTGATTTATCATTCTTTGCTTGAAGAGCTAGCACACCCCAAGTAGCAAACTGTGAGAATTAGTTATATCTATGTCCCCACTACAGTGGGGGAGGGTGGGTATTTTGTTTTCTGGGTGTTTTAGAAACAAAAAGAAGTCCATAGAGTCTGTCCTGAGGCCCTGCCTTGCATTACTCATTCTTAATATCACCCCTGGATACATTCCCTGCAACATTTCTCCTCCCTTTACTGATATGTGTGTGTTATTTTTATATTTATTTGTTTTGCTAGGAAAAAAAGTTTGATTGAACAGTGCTCATTTAGAAGGAGGTCCTGGTTAGGACATACAGTAGTACAGCAGATCAAAGACATAACAAATCACAGGGGTTTAAATAGTAACAGGTACAGTGAAATATAAACACAATAAATTAAAGGATCAAAGCTAATCAAGCCTATCCTCTCCCCCTCCCTCCCACACCACTCCCCACCCCTACCTCCACCCTCTCCAAGTATTATCAAGGTATGTCCAGGGCTGTACCCCCAATGTAACCCTTGGGTGCTTTGTATGTGACTGTAACCTATTATAAGTAACATTATTATGTAACCTATGTGTACTCTATGTTTAATATTCTGCACCTGTACAGTTCCTGCTGTTGTAACCACACTACGCAACTCTGTCTAAATCCGACTTTTCTAATAAGTAAATAAATAAATAAACAAGTAGACAAAGTTATACAGCAGAAATACAGGAGAGATGATTACAGAGCAAGTGGGGGCAAGCCAGCTGAATGCCGTTTTGCTGTAGTGACATAAATGCCTTGGGACAGCCAGTTGAATGGCATTATTTCTTCTTAGATTATACAGGCCGATGGGTCTCTTTAAAAAGGCTGTAATATATGGAGGCAGAGTGTGTCAAAGTTATACCACCTTGCCTTGAAACCATTTGTGGTCTCTGCATTAACCAGAATGCAAGACACGCTGTTCTACTTTTCTACACCTGCTGTGTGAAAAAAGGCTTTATAATTTCCTTACCTAGAAACATAGACTTTGATGGCAGATAAGGACCGCTTGCCCCACCCAGTCTGCCCATTTCCCTACCTATGGGATAAGCTGCAGATCTCAGTTAACCAACAGCCTACTTCCTCTTACCCCTCACTATAATTGCCTTATGTCTGTCCCATGTATTCTTGAATTCCTCACTGTTTTTGACCCCACGACCTCCTTAGGAAGGCCGTTTCATGCGCTACCCCTCTCCATGAAAATACTTCCTCACGCTGTGCATGAGCCGTCCTCCATCGCTAAATTGTACTCCTGTTTGCACATCTTTTTCTGAAAGATGCTACCCTCTTGGACTTTGTTGATTCCCTTGAGGTACTTGAAAGTTTCTATCATGTCCCCCTCTCTCTCCTTTCCTCATGGGTATACATATTAAGCTCCTTTAGACTCTCTTTGTATGGATACTCATGCAGATCCTGCACCATTTTTGTTGCTGTCCTCTGGACTGCCTCCATCCTGTCTATGTCCTTGCGGAGATGGGGTCTCCAGAACTGCACACAGTATTCCAGATGGGGTCTCACCAACTGTCTGTACAGAGGGATGACAATTTCCTGTTTTCTACTGGTGATGCCTCTCCCAATGCATCCCAGTATCGCCCCAGCCCACCTTACTGCCTTCTCACAGTGCCTGCCTGACTGTAGGTCACCTGATATGACTACCCCTGGTCCCTTTCCATTGTTGATGATGTTAGTACCCCCCCCAATTGTGTATTCTTCCCCTAGGTTTATGTTTCCCAAGTGTATTACTTTGCATTTCTTTGTACTGAATCTAAGCTGCCATTCTTTTGACCATTCCTCCAACCTTGCCAAGTCCCTTCTCATCCTTTTTGTAACCCCCTTACAAATGGGGGTTCCTGAAAGTCTTCCCGGAGCTTTCCTACATGCTCCCTGCCTAACTGGTGTTCGGCGCAATGCCGCCTAAATGTGGGTGTTGTGAGTGCTTCCAAAGCCTCCAGTACTGTCTCTTTAAGAGCTGCCTGCTCGCAGGCTCCAGCGGGTAGGTATGGGAGGGGACTGGTGTTTCCCTGTTCAAATCCCGCCTGAGCTGCGGTGAAATCGCTCCCATTTGGCAGTCGCCATATGTGCAGAGGGAGCCCTTTTGAAAGATGTAACTGTTTGGCCATAATTAGTTAGAGTGTTGATGGAATTACAGTTTCTCTAACCTGCTTCTTCTGCAGCTGGGACTGTGTGCACTTGGCCCCTCCATTTTGGACCTGGACTATTGCTCTGAGCCAATGGTAATCGGGGGAACATTAAAATGGAGATCTTTCTGACCAACCAGGATCAGGACTCATGTGGGAGCCGGCTGACCAATGAAACACAGCCAGTAATCTTGGGAAGTAAAGTCTGAAGAATGGCGCCTTGTTTGCACCAATAGGGGCAGAATTAAGTGACTGGCATCTGCAGCCCACCTACGGGATCGGGTGGCGCCCGAGTGGTGAGACTTGCCCTAACTGCCAAGGAGCAGAGATGTTGTGGCTGTGAGCGAGGAAGGAGCTCTGGGCTCCTGCGTCGTTGAGTTTGGCTGCAGGCAGCGTGTGTGGAAGGTCAGGAGTCAGGCGGCTCGGTTGCCGCGAAGCTCGACTAAACGCTGGGTAGCTGCTCAGAGGAGGCTGTGCAGGAGCAGCAGCTACCTACCAGGCTCACCCTGTAGAGGACTGGAGAATCTGCTGAATCGCGCTTGGTCTGTCAGGAAAAAGTGAAGCTGCGCTGACTCCCCGATTAGCTGTGAGTTCGGTCGGGCCCTAGGAGCAGCTGCCTGGTATGGTACCCCTCTGTTGCTTTTCATATAAATGTGTGGAGAAGTGTCTGATGTTCAGGTTCGGCCCTGCGAGTGGTGTGCGAGCGCTGTTCCTTCTGGGGTCGTGAGTACTAAATCAGGGTAGCTCCCTGTTAAATGTTCCTAGCAAGGGCAAGATCTTCTGGTTACTTTGCTGTCTACACTAACTGAGCCTGCTGGCTCCATTTAATCTTCGTAGAAATTAAATGCTCATTTGTGTCAGGGCCCCAACCAGCTGCATCGAGGAACTAGCCTTTAGGGCTTGGGTACCCATAGACAGTAACGTATAGGTGAGGCCTGTGCACAGAGCCCTAGGTAGATACTCGTATATTTGTAGTGGTAAGCCAATCACGCTGATTCCCCCCGGTCCTTGTTATCTCCCCTTAATTAAATCAGATTGCTTGTTTTGCAAAACTACACTGGCTAGTTTGTGTATTAATGGTGTAATACTGCACAGTGAATATTGTGTAACTGTACCTTACTTTTCAGGGGGTCCCCAGAGTGAGCTGAGTGGTTTGAGCCGGGGGGTAAGTGTATATGGTAAGGACACTGTAACTGAACTGTGTGGGCCACTAGTGGGAAGAAAGGGGGGTTGCAGCAACCCAGAGGGCTGTGACCAAGTCAACCTCGACTGTTCTAACCCCGACCTCTGGGTGGAGGCACCCACCAATGGATCTGGGCCCCTCACTCTGTTACAGTTAGGGCAGGCAGGGGTAGTAGCCCTTAGGATAGCGCCCCCTTGGGGTTGCATTTTCATCTCCCCTTGTGTATCAGCCCTGTTGCAGATCTTTGTGTCATCTGCAAAGAGGCATACTGTTCCTTCCAGTCCCTCTGCAATGTCATTTATAAAGACATTTAAGAGGACCAGCCCCGGTACTGAACCCTGCGGTGCCCTGCTAGTAACCCCCCTTTCTTTGGAGTGGACTCCGTTTACTAGTACCCTCTGTGTCCTGTTGTCCAGCCAGTTTTTTACCCAGGCTACCACCCTAGCACCCACTCCCAGGCTGGCTAACTTGTTTATTAATCTTTTGTGTGGGACTGTGTCAAGTGCCTTGCTAAAGTCTAGGTAAGCCATGTCCACAGCCCCTCCCTGGTCTACTACTTTGGTCACCCAGTCAAAGAAATCTATTAGATTCATCTGACATGACCTTCCCGTTGTGAATCCATGCTGCCTTGGGTCCTGTGCCCCGCTGGCCTCTAGGTACTCAACAATTCTTTCTTTCAGAAGTGATTCCATAATTTTCCCTACCACTGAGTTCAAACTTAACAGGTCTGTAGTTTCCTGTCTCTGCCTTGCTCCCACTTTTGTGAAGAGGAATCACAATTGCCCTCCTCTAGTCCTCGGGTACCACACCATCCTCCCATGATTTGTTAAAAAGGGTAGTCAGTCATATCACTAGTTCTCCCCTTAGTTCTTTTAGAATTCTGGGATGAATCCCATCAGGCCCCATTGCCTTGTCCACTTTGAGTTTTAGGAATTCTTTCGGGACCCTTTCTTCTGTGAATGGACTGATATTGACCACCCTATCCAGAGTGCTTCTATTGTTTGATTTAGGTACATCCCCTTCCTCCTGTTTTGTGAATACTGAACAAAAGTATTCATTCAGTATCTCTGCCTTTTCACTGTCACCCTCTGCCCACGCCCCCTCCCCTTTATTAAGTCTCATTATCCCTCCCTTGGTCCTTCTTCACTCCCTAATGTACCTGTAAAAGATTTTACCCCCCTTCTTAATTGAGTTGGCTATCTTTTCAAAACATGTATACAAAACATGACAGCTAAAGGGAAGGTTCTGATAATAGGAGACTTTAACATGTGAGATACAGATTGGTCAATACCAGCAGGAACATCTGCCAGAACTAGACACATAGTGGATTCCCTGCAGGGGGAGGGCCTCAAACAACTGGTACAACAACCCACAAGAGACAGGGCTATCCTAGGTCTAGTACTGACTAACAGGGAAAGGATCACAGATCTCCAGCTAGAAGGTCACCTGGGGGCCAGTGACCATCACATGGTATGGTTCAATTTGGCCACTAGAACTAAATCATCCCATTCCAAGGCAAAAATATGGGACTTCAAAGGAGCTGAGTTTGATAAGATGGCCAACAGAGCTAAGCTAGCCCTGGCAAGAAGAAATACAGGTGAGGGGTTACAGGCAAGGTGGGCAAGCATTAAGGATGCATTACTTGAAACAACATCCCATTGTGTTAGAGAGAAAAGCAAGAGCAAAAGAAGGAGGAAACCACTTTGGTTCTCAATAACAGTAGCAGAAAAGGCCAGAGCCAAAAGGCTGGCCTTCAGGAAATATAAGGGAACGCAGCGGGACGAAGATAGGGAGGCATACCAAACTTCTCTAAGGAAAACAGGGAAGGCAATAAGGCAGGCAAAGGCCCAAACTGAGGAAACACTAGCACAAACAGTAAAAGAAGGGGACAAAACTTTCTATAGATACATTAGTGAAAGGAGAAAGTCCAGCGGGGGGTATAGCTAAGATCAAAGGGGATAAGGGGGAGTGTGTGGAGGAGGACCAAGGAAAGTATCTATCCTAAATAGATAATTCTGCTTAGTATTTACTGAGGAGAAGGTAGGGAGGGCCCACAGCTCAGCACTATGGACACGGGGTGCACTAGTCCCTTCACAAAGAAAGGGTCCTACAAGAGCTCACTAAGCTCAGGGTGGACAAGGCAATGGGACCTGATGGCATACATCCCAGGGTACTAAAGGAGCTAAGGGTGGAACTAGCAGAGCCATTATCAGAACTGTTTAGTGAGTCTCTGAGCACAGGAGGAGTCCCAGAAGACTGGAGAAGGCCTTATGGGATCCCGCTTCACAAGAGTGGTAGCAGGGAGGATTCAGGGAACTACAGACCAGTCAGTCTTCCCTCAGTAGTGGGCAAGAATATGGAGGCACTCCTTAAGGAAAGGATAGTGCAATACCTGGAATCCATAGGCACACAGGATCCAAGACAGCATGGGTTTACAACAGGAAGGTCCTGTCAAACTAATCTCATAGATTTCTTTGACTGGGTAACCAGAGTGGTGGACCAAGGGGGTGCAGTTGATGTCGCCTACCTTGACTTCAGCAAAGCTTTCAATTCTGTTCCACATAGAATATTGATTAATAAGCTGGGTAGGCTTGGGGTGGGTCAGAAGTTGGTCAACTGGGTGGCAAACTGGTTGGTGGGCAGAAAACAGAGAGTGGTGGTAAATGGTATACAGTCAGAAGAAATGCAAGTCACAAGTGGGGTACCTCAGGGATCAGTCCTGGGGCCAGTCCGCTTCAATATCTTTATCAGTGACATTGCAGATAGACTGGAGGGTAAGGTTTGTCTGTTTGCAGATGACACCAAGATCTGCAACAGAGTAGATGATCCAGATGGGGTGGGCAGAATGAGAAGAGATCTGGATAAACTGGCAAAATGGTCGGAAGAGTGGCAACTGGGGTCTAATGCAAAGAAGTGCAAGATCATGCACATAGGGAAGAGAAACCCTGAAGCTACCTATAGGTTGGTAGGGGAGTTGCTGGCAATCACAAGGGAAGAAGGGGCATCATCACAGATGACCTGCAATCATCCAAGCAGACCACTAAAGCAGTAGGTAAGGCTAGAGGGATGTTGGGGTGTATTAGTAGGGCTATCGCAATTTGTAAGAGGGAGGTAATAATCCCTCTTTACAAGACACTGGTTAGGCTCCATCTGGAGTACTGTGTGCAGTACTGGATGCCGCACCTGCACAAGGACATTGACAAAATGGAGGCAGTCCAGAGAACGGCAACCAAAATGGTGCAGGGACTGCATCAGAAAACATATGAGGACAGATTAACAGAGCTCAATATATATACCCTAGAGCAAAGGAGGGAGAGAGGTGATATGATCGAAACATTCAAATATCTTAAGGGCATTAACAAGGTGAAAGAGTCTAACATGTTTCAATATAAGAAAAATAGAACAACAAGAGGACACAGCATGAGATTAGTGAGAGGCTGATTAAGGGGTAATGTGAGGAAGTCCTTTTTCACAGAAAGGGTGGTGGATGCATGGAATGGCCTACCTCAGGAAGTGGTGAATATGAATACAGTGCAGGGCTTCAAACCGGCATGGGACAGGCGTAAGGGGGCAATACAGATGAGTATGAATAGATAGGCCATTGACAGAGTACAGGCCTATGGCACATTCATAAGGTAGTAAAAATTGGCAGACTGGATAGGCCTTGCAGTCCTTATCTGCCGTCAACTTCCATGTTTCTGTGTTTCCTTGGTTTGGGCCTTTGCTATTCTGACTGCCTTCCCCGCTTCCTTCTGCTTTAACTGACACAGTTCTCAGTCCTGCTCCTTCTGCCTTCCTGAATGCTATCTTTTTCTCCCTAACATTCTCTGCCACCTCTTTTGAGAACCATAGTCATTTTATCCTTCATTTTGTTAATTTGCTTCACACAAAGGCTTGTTGCCTCTGTGATGGCAGTTTTGATTTTTCCCCATTGTTCCTCCACCCCTCCTTCCTGCCCTTTTGCTAGTGCACTCCTTAGGCACTCTCACATTTTGCCAAAGTCAGTCTTCCTAAAGTCCAGTACCCTCGGTTTAGTTTGGCTTGACTCTACAGTTGTGTTTATCATGAACCACACAATTTGGTGGTCGCTTGTTTCCAGGTGGCTACCCGCTTCGAAATCTGACCTCTCACCATCCCCGTTTGAGAGTACCAGGTTTAAGATTGCTCCCTCCTGAGTGGGTTCCAACACTAGCTGCCTGAGGCATGCCTCCTGTAGGGCATCGAGAATGACATGTATACAACTCCCATGAGGATTGTGGTGCCATATCGTGCCTCCAAGGTGACCCACAATGCCTCCTGTCCTCCCTGTTTACCCTTTTGTTCTGTTGCTTTGATCCCTTCCCTTACGTAGAGAGCTACTCCTCCTCCTCTTTTACCCTCCCTGTCCCTCCTGTACATTGTGTACCCTGGTATGTTGACGTCCCAGCCATGATTCTCTGTGTACCATGTTTCTGTGACTGCCATGATACCCAGGCATCTCTCTTCCATCAAGGCCACTAGTTCAGGAATCTTGTTACCCAGACTACGGGCATTGGTACTCATCACCCTCCATTTTTTGATGGCCTTACCCCTTTTAGCCCCATCTCTGTACTTACTGCCTTTTCCTTTTTCTCCATTTATCCCTGTCCTGTCCCCTATCGACCTCTGTACATTGGTGTTTACCTTCCAAATGACCCTGTTTTATGGGGGGAGGCTGGGAATTCCCTGCTCCTTTTCAGTGCCTCCCGCCTTGTCTAGTTTTAAAGCTTGCCAATGAAGCATTTAAACCTATCACTTAGGATCCTGTTTCCCCTCCCAGACCTGCATTTCTGTCCTCTGTGACCCAAATGCTAAAGTCCAAACATCACACTTATGTTCACTCTGTTTTCTCTTCAATTTATTTACTTTTTTTTTTGTTGCCGTTTGTGCTGTGGCCAGTTGCTCTGCTTTCCTTACTTTGGGTTCCCTGTCCACAGAGCACATCGTCACACCTGACCCTCCATTGGGAGGGGGGTCTCCTTGGAGACCCTGACAAATCCCACTTGATCGTTTTCCATAGGGGGTGCTACAGAGTAATGCATTACAGCCTTTACTCCACAAAGAATAAGCTTATCATGTTCATGATGCTCCCACCCAGCTATTTAATTTAGTTTATAACTCATGAGTGCTGGAGGAGGTAACCCGGGTACAGCTGTGACTTTTTTTTGTACTGATGGGGTAAGGGATTATCTTTGTTGTTATCTAAATTTGTTGACTGGGAAAGGCACATTGAGCTGCAGATCTTTGCAGGTGCAACCCAGGGAAGGGGTTACAAGTGAGAAGTGCCATAGCAGAGAGAAAACAAAGTGCCAGCAGTGTGAATTATATGCATGAATGAAGGCTGAATACAGAACAGAAACTTGTGTACACAAAAGTGACAAGGGCATTGTACCAGAGCACCTAATAACCCAATTCTAAAAATACAAAATGTGACCCAGAGGAAAAAGTGATATGTAGCAAACCATTAAACAAAGGGGATCAGAAAAGGGTGCATAGCTGCAAGAACAGACTTGAGAGAAGATGGACAGCAGGAGCAGTTTATGAGAAAGTGGAGGGATGGTGAGAGTCAAGAGGGAGGGTATTGAAGAGGATTGTCAGGTAGACAGAAACACAGACAGATGTTTTCAGTGAGGGGTGTGATAACAGTGAGAGCCACAGACATGAAGGGATGGAATGACAAAGGAGGGAATGAATGTAAGGAGGGAAATAATCAAGCCAAAATTTAGTCTAAAATGAGGAGCTGTGAGAGAGAGGCTGGTTCTTGACTCCAGGAAGAGAAAGATCCAAATACACGGAGCACTGATGGGTAAGAGCTGGGGGGGGGGGGTGCATAGGTAGAGCGGTAAAAGGAGTGGAAAAGGATATCCAGTCTAGTCAGGGTGAATTAGGGGCAGCACTGTAAACTGCATCCACATAGTCAGAACACGGGTAGGTTCAGTCTGAGGATGAGCTTGTGGCAGTCAGGAAGTGGGGGATGGGATTTATTGCCGTAGAGTTCACCAAGCTTAGGGTGGAGTTTATTGTGCATGGCGTCTATATGGGAAGAGAAGCAGAGGGACTGATCCGGCTACTTACCTCGATACTTGAAGTGGTGAACAACTTCAAGGGAGGCACCATCAAGAGTCTTAAAGACTGGGGTTAATTTGAGCCTCCTATCCTATGCATGGTACCAGATGTCATGGAGACAGTTGTTTTAGCATTAAGCAAGAGTTGGTTTGAATGGAACCATCATTGGACATTGTCAGTCTAATGATGCATTGACAGTTTAAGCTCCGAGACAGAGGTCTGGAAGCAACAGTGTAATCCAAGGACATGTGAGGAGGCAGAGACTAAGGTGAGATTCTTTAGAAAGATGCAGAAGAGTATAGGGCCAAGGATGGAGCCCAGAGGTGATGGATGTTGTGGAGAAAAAGAAAGGTGCTACAAACCTGGACCCACTAGCACTGTTTACGAAGACTGGAGTGGAACCAGTTGACCACTAGATTGGATAGACAACCTCATTAACTTATCATGAAACAGGGAATATAGGCCACTGAATCAGAGGCCTTTGCCAGATCAATGAAAATGGCTGCATTGATGTTACCCTAATTCATACATTTACTGACAGAGTTAGAAGTCCCAGAGAGTGGAGGAGACAGATGAATAGTGTTAGTGAAAACCATACTGGAAAGGAGAGTGAAAAGAAGAGGACTTCAGGAACAAGGAGGTTTTAGAGAGGGCAAATTTTCCTGCGCCTTGGCCAGGAAAGGAATGCGGTAGATGGAGCGACAGGTCCCAGGGTAAGAGGAACCACTGTGTTAAAGATGCGGAGTACTTTAGCCTACTTCCAGGTCTGGGAGATGGTCTGGAGCTGGATAGAGAGGTTGAGGAGTGTAGTTTGAGGTGCAGTGATATTCGGGGTGGAGGTATGTCTGACATCAGAGCTGTGCCCTTTGTCAAGGTTGAGAGTATTTAGGACAGCCAGTGTTGCACCATGGAGATGGAGGAGAAAGTAAAAGAGGCAGATGGGAGGGGAAGGAGAGGGCACAAAAGGTGAAGAACAAACTGAAAGCGTTGGCACCCTCAGGTGTATTAAAGATATGTGCGCTTACCAGCTTGAGGACAGGGAAGTGTTAATGGGTAGTATTGGGTAGGGGTTCAAAGAGAGAGAGGATTACCATTAAGAACCTGTCAGGAGAATTAAGTTTGTTTTGTAAGCTGTGGTACTCAAAAGAGCTCAGAAAATTAAAATCATTAAGGGACAAGGCATGGTATCAGGTTAAGAAAAAAGGAGATAAACAGAATTTGGACAGTTTTAAAAACCTACGAAACACATATGTTAGGGAAGTTCGAAAAACCAAGTAGTGCCACTATTCTCATTTGTTAGATAAAAACATCACAACTAACCCAAAAGATTTTTGGAAAACAATAAATACACTTATTAAGGGCCAAGGAATTGATGATTTGAAGGTGTTGAATATTGATGGACATATGTTATCATTGTCTCAACAGGTGTTGGATCAGCTGAATAAGTACTTTAGTAAAATGGGGGTGCCTGACTCGTGGAAGCCATCTAGCACCAGGGGATTGTGTCAGCTATCACAGTTGAGAGACTATGGTCACATTGAACCTTTTGTTTTTAAGGAAATAAAAGTACAGACAGTCATGAGAGAAATATTGGATTTAAACATATCGAAAGCTACAGGATTGGATAGTATTCCATCAAAGATGCTTAGATATGCTGCCCCAGTTATAGCTTATCCCCTGTCTTATCTGTTTAATAATTCACTAAAAACAGGATCATATCCATTAGCCTGGAAACAATCTAAGGTTGTACCTATATTTAAGGGTGGCAGTAGGACAGAGATGAACAATTATAGGCCAATTTCCCTTACACCTCAAATATCCAAATTATTAGAAAAAATAGTTGCCATTCAATTGAGACAGCACTTGGATTCTTTTGGCTTATTTAATAGTATGCAATCGGGTTTCCAGAAGCTACATAGTACAACTTCTGCACTTGCTAAGGTGGTGGGAGACATTCAGTCAGCCCTGGACAGGAGGACACCGGTTGGAGCCATTTTTGTGGATTTATCAAAGGCCTTGACTCACTGGACCACGGTGTCCTCCTGTCCAGGGCAGCATCACTTGGGATGGTAGGTCAGAGTGGAAAGTGGCTTAGTTCATATTTGAACAATAGGAGCCGGAAAGTTTGTCTGGGTGGATGGGAATCACGTTCTGTGCCTGGTGGATCGGGGGTCCCACAGGGCTCTATCCTGGGGCCTCTGCTGTTTAACATATGCGTTAATGGCCTGTCTCTTATGGATGCCAAAATAATGTACCATCCTTATGCCGATGATACCATCATATTTACATTTGATAAATCTATCAAAGTGATACAAAATAGGCTTCAGTTAGCCTTTGATGAATTTCAGGCTTTCTTGAGGGATTGCAGGCTGGTTTTGAATATAAAGAAAATGCAGACCATGGTTTTCCATAGGAAGAATGATATGGTGGATAGTGTGGCCCTGGGATTGGTTTCCTTTGGGGGGAACCCGATCCAACCGGCACATACATACAAGTATTTGGGTCTTTGGATCGATAGTTTGTTGAACTGGGTTACTCATATTAGTAACCTGGTTAAAAATGTGTATAAGAGGATAGGGGCTCTTTATAGGGTCAGATCAGCAATGACTATGGAAATAAGGAAGAGGGTGGTGAATGTGATGATCATCCCCATGATTGAGTATGGGGACATATTTTATTCTTGTGGGAGAAAACAAGATCTAAAACAATGAGAAGTCTGTTATAATAATCTTGCCAGGTTTTTTTTGGGGGGGGCTGCTAGATTAACTCACAAATGCCAACTATACGATCAATTGGGATGGTCTACCTTATTGAAGCATAATCATGAACATCTGTTGGCATTTATGTTTAAGGGTTTGATGGGCAAATACCCAGAATATGTTAAAAATAAATTGTCATTTAGAAATAAATTGGTTTCATTAAGATATTGTCAAGTGCCAAGCTTGGATATGCCAAATTGTAATTTAGAAATTGGATGACAATCTATATATTATAGAGGGGTATTGCTATGGAACACTATCCCTGTGACATCACTGTCATCTAATGTAAAAAACCTATGGACACATATAAAATGCTGGTGTAGGAATAGTTTACGTCAAAAAAATACACTGCTGTGTAGCTATATAAATAGTATAAGTTTGACAAAGTGTAGTAAATTGGAAAGTGATTAAGTTTTTAGTAATTTCATTATAACTTTGTATGAATGATTTAAGTTGTATTTGATTTTTTAGTTTAAGTGTGTATGTTTTTTATTTAGTTATAATTATTATAAGGTTTGTGAATTTGTCGCTGACTCACTGTAATGCAATGTATTTATGTAACCTATTCTAATGATTTTGTATGGGACCTCGTTTAAAATGAGCTTTGCTCAATCGAGTTTATCCGTTATTCATACAAAACTCGTTGAATAAAAATATTTTACTACTACTAAAATAATTGGAGTTGGCCTCCCTTGTGACCTTGGTGCTGGCTTTTCAAAGGTGTTTGTATCTTTGCAAGTCCTTGGTAGAGCCTGAGGCCTTGTGGAGATGCCAGGTAGACTCACAGACGTTGAAAAGATCAGTGAACTCTGGAGTGATCCCTGGGGAGGTGGGACCCATGGACATGAGACCTCCAGAAGAAGGTGTGTTTGTTCCAGCTTTCACAAAATGTGGATTTGTAAAGGGAGAGACCAGCATCTATATATAGTGATAGAGAGAGGGGGGCACAGCAGAGATCATCTAAGAGGGTTGAGCGGTTCACTGACAAAGTGGGGGAGGGGTGTTGGAGCAACAGAGACAGTTTATAATATATCATACAGTGGTCACAGAAAACATCTGGGATGGGGCCATCACGGACAGTGTGGTGAGGGTGCGAATATAAGACCTGGTCAATAAGAGAGTGCTTGGGAGAGTAGAGGTTAAGGTGGGTAGGCTTAGAAATAAGCTGCATGAGCTTGAGAAATTTAGCTATATGGGTGATGTTTTTCAGTGAAGGGTGAGGGTCAGAGTTAATTCACATTTCCTGAGGAGGCAGAGAGGGAGGAGATGGAAGAAAGAATGTCAGTGAGGGAGCATGATTTTCTTTTAAGGGAGGAGTAGATGCCACCTATGAAAATGGTCAGGGAAGGAAAACCTACACAGGATAAGCTTGTGGAAAGAGGGGACAGTGGCCCAAGAAATGCCAAAGTTGAGGCTGTGAAATGAATAAATCATTACTCAATTACCACGCTTCCCACAATCCTATCTGTGAACCGCATACCTGGAGATCCCAACTTCCACATCACTGATCCTGGTGGAGAGCCAGGTCTCAGTGATGACTAGGACATTGAGACAGTAATGCACAAATTATTCAGCAGGAATGGTGAGTCTAAAACATAGGGGCATAAGTGGAACCTGGCGGGGGGTGAGGTTTAAGATTCAGGAGGGACGTGAGAAAATTTTACTTTACAGAGAGAGAGTGGTTGAGCTGTGGAACAGCCTACTAGTAGAGGTGGTGGGCACAAAAGCCATTTATGGTTTCAGGTATGCAGTAAGGCATGAGAGGGTGTGTGATTATAGGTCAGTAATTACACACCTCTTGAGTGTGTTGTTAGCGCCCTTGAACACATAAGAGATGTGATTTTTTTTTTTTGTAAAATCGCTGTATTGAAAAATTTTAACAAATAAATACATGGTATACGTGAAAACGTGATGAGTTGTAATATAGGGTGAAGTACTGACATTTCTGCATTCATAGGCAAGACATTTTACACATCATTAAATTATACACATTTTGTATTAGAGAAACAGTACAGATCTTACTTCGAGAGGGCTCTTGCAGTAGGCAGTAGCCATTAGGACTGAGCCGCCAGGTGCTAGGACCACACGGAAAACTTAGCTAGGAGTGTCAGGCGGGGACTGCCCACCCGGTGTCATGTGACCATCATCAGCCTGGCACTATATAGTGGGTGGTCCCCACGCCCACCTCTAGTTCTTTCCCGCCGTTGATTTGCGCACATCGAACCTCGCGGAACACTGCTACAATCTTCCGCCATTTTTGATAAGTATACCTTTCGATTTCTTTATTTTTCCGTATCAAAAATCAGTATTTTCGACATCGAATACATGTCTTCTCCATCTTCTGCTGAATCCTGCAAGAATAAGTGCGCCTGTGGCAAGCAGATACCAGAGAAAGATGGCCATGCCTCATGTCTCCTCTGCCTTGGGCCTGACCACGACACCGAGGACTGTGAGGCCTGCCAGAAGTTCAACCAGGCCACACAGAAACACCATCAGAAAGTCCTGGAAGCCCATGTTTTAAAATTAAAGCTGGCTTTGATGGAAAAGGAGCTGCAGCAGGTGCGGATCGCTTCTTCTCCTGGGGGTTCTTCGGACTCCCATTCTTCCAAGCTGAAGAAGCACAAGCGGGACAAAGACAAACATCGGGACCAGGATCGGTCTCCTCCAGGTCAGGCTGAGGCTGTGGCCACGAGCGCCTCTTCAGGAGGTGCTACTGTGGCCAAACCTCCCTCCTCCTGCATCGGAGCAGACTTTGGACCCCACACCCAAAGTGGTTACGGTTCCAGCGGGGACCTCCAGGGATTCAGAGGCTCTTTCCACCATTAGGCTCCTCTAAACTAAGTCTGGGTCAAAGTAGAGTGGTTCAGCTGGACTCCGGGTCTTCTGGTATCTGCACAGCCTTGGCGCTCTCGTCGGACTCCAATTCAAGGTCTGATGTCGGTCCTCCGGACCAGTGCCAGCTGCAGCTTCAGCCACAGCCACTCCAAGAGGAATTCCCCTCTCGGGACACTCCGTGGCTTGCTCCGGTGGGACCCTCTGACACTCCTTCCCACCTGGAGCCGGAGGAGCCACCGCCGTCTGCTGACCCTATCGAGCGGCCAACGCCGGCTGGCCCTACGCTGGACCTCCCAGATAACCAGCCCATAAATCCTCTGTCTGGGCTACCTCCCCTGCCCCAGACTCCGGAGGCATCAGTCACCCTGCCTGGGGTGACGCTGACTCTCCCTGCAGGTATACAGCTGGATATCCGTCAGCCTGGACCTTCTGGCATCCCTTCAGGCCTCAGCCAGGTCCCTCAGCCCTGCTGTCTGGGCCTTCGCCAGGTTACCCAATGCCAGGCTATCCCATGCCAGGACACCCGAAACCAGGCTAGCTGACCCCGGGGTATCTGCCGTGTAATCCAACATTAGGGTATCCAACACCGGGGTACCCCACGCCAGGCTAACAGTCCCCAGCATATCCGCTGGTCTACCAGTGTCCTTCACCGCCGCTTCCATCGCCCCCTCCACAATCTCAGGTGGTCTGCGAGGCCCTCTTTGACTCCTGGTGGAATTGGGCCAAGCACCAGTTAGTCTTGGAACTGGACCGACACCAGCCAGCCATGCCTCCCACTCTGGTCCGGCCTTTCCCCACTTTAATGGTCCCTATCCCCTGTGGAATCCTGTCCCTCTACTTCCAGACGCACATTGGGTACCCCTGCAGAAGAGGTCCAGGGACATGGGCGAGAGGAGCTCCAACTCAAACCAGTGTGCCCACAGGGGGAAACGTGTGTTTATAAGAGCACAGGGTTGGGTGGGGTAAAATATCAAAGGGAAAGGGGATGTCATAAACGTAGAAACTCCTTTAATTTGGTTAGAACTGAATTGCATAAGACCCCTTTTATACTCAGTCCTTAAAAAAACTTGGCTAGCCAACACGCGCTCTTGATGTCTTTGGCCCTCTGTGGGGACACTGAGTTGAATCCAGGTCCTGTGGGGAAAATCCATCAGACTGATCCATGACAACGCTAGAAGTTTATTTAAGAAGATGGATTTCTTCAGGACCTGGGTTACTTTAGAGACTCCTGATGTTATAGTTTTAACAGAAACTTGGCTTCATAAGGGAATTTACCAGCAGGAAATTCAGCTGGAAGATTACTATTATTACAGACAAGACGGGGTCAAGAGGGGGTGGGATCCTAATATATTTAAAATACTCATTGGGACATTCTAAGATCTTGTACTCTGGGAAAGTGGAGGGTATTGAATGTTTATTAGTAAACTTAGAAATATTGAATCTGGTAATAGGAGCTGTTTACTCAACACCTAAAGTGAAAATGAGCTATTCTGATAGTTTCTGTCATGTATTAGCAGAATATGTAGATCACAGGAAAACAATTCTTATTGGTGATTTTGATGCTGCCTGGGGGGCCCTTGAGGACAAAAATGAG
Source organism: Neoceratodus forsteri (assembly GCA_016271365.2). NCBI lineage: Eukaryota > Metazoa > Chordata > Ceratodontiformes > Ceratodontidae > Neoceratodus > Neoceratodus forsteri. The sequence continues at coordinate 847,152,103 of CM057451.1, read as the reverse complement.
ATAGTTCCATGCAATGCCTACATTTGACTCAAATAATACACTCCCCTACCAGAAAGGGTAGATTAACTAGCCATGGTTACATGCTAGATTTAATTTTTTTTTTTTTAACTTTCATTTATTTTATTTAAGTTCAAAGATGTTTACCAAAAATTCATACAATAATTAATACAGGGGTCTCCAGGATCATACATTCAGATATATGTATCATGAGCTATTTCTTACATTCTTTGATATTTTTATCTGGGTATTAGACAATTCCATCATTTCTAACCAAATCATGCTGGCAAACTCTACAAAAATGGAGATGCTTGCTAAACACCATTCCATTTCATATTTTACCGTTAAGTTCCCAGATCAGCACTTAATGCCCTGACAAATTGACATCTAAGAGACCTTCCAAAGAGATATCAGGTATATAAAGGATAATTTCTCTTAAAACTATACATAAATCTTACATATTAATAAAAAAAGGGTAAAACACAAAAAGTGAGTGAGACCTTGTTTCATTTACTTCAGCTATCCAGGAAAGTCATGAATCAAGCTATCCTACCTCTATTCCTTAGATCTTGTCAGCTAGAGGTAGCGACCCTCAACTTAACCATGATGAGACCATCCCTCACCCCGCCGTCATACGGCCCACTCCACCACTCCAAGGAATGGCATCTGCCTCGGCCAGTACCCCTGCCCACCGAATTCAGGACTACAAATCCTACCTAGATCTCCAGCCACCTTAAGTTAGCTCTGGTGGAACTGTTCCAAGACTGGGATTCCCTCTTTTCTTTCTTTATATTCATAAAAGGGTAGCCATCTTGTGTTACATTTGTCTGTGGATAGCCTCAAATGGGCCATGATAGCCTCCATTCCCTGAATTTCTTCAATGTTTCTAAGCCAAGCTTGCAAGGAGGAAGAGGGTACCAGAGTCCAGTTCTGCGTAATAACTTTGAGGGCTGCTCCAGTCAGAATGTAAAAAAGGTATTTTCCTGCAGAACTCTTGATTTCCTCTGGGGGGAGTCCCAGCACCATATTTTCAAATTTTAGTGGCGTAAGGAGGGATAAGATTGAGGTCACCTCCCCAACAATATTGCTCCAAAAAAGGGTGATTTTTGGACAATCCCCAAAAATATGGTAGTGTGACCCTAATGAGTACCAACCTCTCCAGCATTTGTTAGAGAAGAGCTTATTATAATGAGCAGATATTATTGGGGTTCTAAAAAAACGGATGTTGATTTTCCATCTGAATTCCCTCCATGAGGGTGAGTTGGTGGTTTTATGTACCCCTTGCCAGATACTTTTCCACTCCCACTCTGTCAAAGAGAGGTTTGCCTCTGAGTCCCACCTCCCCTCCACCCTCTGTACTGCCGCCATCCCTCTATCTTCCATCAGTATTCTGTAAATTTGTGATATGAATGATCTAGTGTCCCCGGAAATACTTTTCTGATAGGTCAGTATATTGGGAGCAGCGGGTCTTTGGGATACCTCAGTGAGACCAATTGTGTTGGAAATATAATGAGAGCAATGATAATATCTAAAAAGGTCGGCACTACCCAGGTGGAACTCAGCTTGCATTTGAGAAAAGGATTTCAACTGATCCCCATCTACAAACTGCCTGGTGTATTTCAAACCTAGAGTAACCCATCTAAAGAAACAGGGGTCCCCAGCCAAGGCTGGGAATCCTGGAAGAAATGGTAGTGGTAGGTACTCCCAAATTGGGCAGATTATTTCCCAATTTTGTCTAGCTTCCAGCCATTGGGACATTGTATGCCGGATGAAAACATTGTGAATATTTTTCAAATCTTTCGACAGGACCCTCCACAGAAGAATGTTTAAAGGGGTGGTGTCACTCTCCCTATCCTCTATTTCCAGCCAACCATGATGCCTACCTGTTTTCAACATTTTAATGACCGGGAGCACTTGGGCGGCCAAATAATATTTAGAAAAGTTCAGGAGACCCATTCCTCCCTTGTCCTTCTCTTCTAGTAGTACTTCCCATCTAATTCTCGGCCTTTTACCGAACCATATGAACTCTGATAGTTTTTCCTAAGGTCCTTCCAGTCCTTCTTTGGTACCTGAATAGGGAGATTAGAAAATAGAAAAAGGTACCTGGGTAAGATATTTATTTTGATCACTTCCAATCTGTTAGTAAATGTTAGGGGGGAGCAGGGACCACCTATGGAGGTCCTCGCGGACTTGTTGAGCCAAGACCTCATAGTTAGGTTTATATATTTGGTTAAGGTTTATGAGTATTTGAATCCCAAGGTATCGTATTTTGTGAGTGACCCATTTGAAGGGGATTTTAGCCCTTGTTTCCGGGTCCAAAGCTGGGCCAATTGGTAGTACCTCAGACTTCTGCGTGTTGACCTTAAAGCCTGATATATCTCCAAAGGATGACAGGAGTTTCATAAGATGTGGAATGGCCGACTGAGGGTTACCTATAAATATTAAGGTATCATCCGCATATAGGGAGATCTTATGGGAGGAGTTTTGGATGTCTATGCCTTGAATCTCTGCATGATGTCTAACCGCCTGAGCTAGAGGCTCCATACTAAGCGTAAAGAGCAGAGGAGACAGAGGGCATCCCTGCCGGGTTCCCCTAGTGATGTTAAACGGAGGTGAGATGATCCCGTTAACCCTCACTCTAGCCTGTGGGTGTTGATAACAGGCTCTTATCCCTTGAAGGAAGTTACCTTGAAACCCCATTTTAGTCAGGACTTCAAAAAGATAGGCCCAATTCAGCCTATCAAAGGCTTTTTCCGCATCGATAAACAGTGCTAGGGCAGGTTTGCCCCTCTTGCCTCCAGAGCTCACAATATTAAGGAGTCGCCTGACATCATCCAACATATGACGGTGGGGAATAAAACCCGTCTGGTCAGGATGAACCAACAGCTCCACGTATCTTTGTAGGCGGGTGGCCAAAATTTTGGTGAAAATTTTTTGGTCCTGATTAAGTAAGGCTATAGGCCTAAAACCTTCACACTGGGTGGTCCCCTTCCCCTGCTTAGGTATAACTGTAATTATCGATTGCTCCCAACTAGCTGGACCCCCACCCTCCCCCAAACAAGGATTAAACACCTCGTCCAGCAGGCGTGCAAAGGTTCCGCCAGTTCTTTGTATAATTCCCCACTAAGTCCATCGGGGCCAGGAGATTTCCCGGAGGGTAGCTGACGAATAACTTTGAGGGTTTCTTCAGTAGTAATGGGGCAGATTCAATTCTGCCATCACCTTCGAGGGCAACCTGGGCAGCCTGAGAGTAGCCAGAAAGGCCTGGGTATTCTCCTGTGTATCCCTGGGGCTTTTATTTTCTAAATATAAGTTTTGATAATATTTTTGGAATTGTTGGGCTATTTCCGTGGGGGAAACAAGTTTACGTCCCGTCGGTCAAATGTTCTAAAATATAAGGGATGTACCTTTCAGCTTGCGCCTTTCTCAATCTGAAGGCCAATAACCTCGAAGCCCTCCCATGGTATTTTTGGTTTGTGAATCTTAAGCACCCTTCCGCCTTCTTGTTTTCAAAACCCTGTAACGCCTTTTTAACTTTCTGTAGCTCAGCCTGGGTCTTTGTGTTACCTGGATCTTGTTTATGTAACCCTTCTAACTCTGTTATCTGCTGCAATAGTTTAGAGTGTGTAAGTTGAGATAGTTTTTTTTGATAAGCTGCAAAACTAATTATCTCTCCTCTCAGAACCGCCTTAAGCGTGTCCCATCTGAGAGATGAGGGGTATCCTGATGATCGATGGACCGAGCTGAAGTCTGCTATCATTTGCTTTAGCTTGTTCAAAAAAGGCTTGTTATTCAGTAGTGAGACATTGAGCCTCCACAATGTCTGTTTTTCCTTTGACCTTAGGGATAATTGAACAGAGATTGGTGAGTGGTCCGACAGCGTTATATTGTGTATATCGGATTCATCCACTAGGTGCAGCGAAGTGATGTGGGTGAAAAATAGGTCTATCCGAGAATATGAACATTGGGCCGCTGAAAAAAAAGTAAAGTCCCTACCCTGGGGATGATGTGCTCGCCATATATCTACTAATCCTAATTCCTTTGTTAGGGCATTTAAAGATTTAGACGCAGCCTGAGAAGAGTAGGGGATCAGACTAGATCTGTCTCTTTGTGGGCAAGGGGTTGCGTTAAATTCCCCCCTAATACTAATATGCCAGGTGGGAGGTCTGTTATTTTTTTGAACACTAGTTTGAAAAATTCCTCCTGATTGCTATTTGGGGCATAGATATTTACAAGATGAAATAGTTTGCCATGCGAGGTTAGCGACAATCTTACGTATCTGCCCTGCAGACCCCCCTCTGAGGATTCAATTTTTAAATTTAAACCTCTTTTCCATAAGATTGCAACCCCTGCCTTCTTAGCATGAGGGTGAGAGGCTGCCACAGCGTTTTCTACCCAGGCCCTCCTCAACTTCAGGTGCTCTACTGTGGAGAGATGTGTTTCCGGTAATAGGACCACATCACTCCATAGTCTTTTAAGCTCCTGTAATAATCTGGTGCGCTTGATGGGGGAATTAACCCCTTTCACATTATAAGAGCATATTTTTAAGGAGGCCATAAGTAAAGCCTTAGAAGAAAACGTAATCTGGTATGGCTATAGTTATATCTAGGCCCCAAGTAGCATCCACAAGAGTCTCTATACCAACCCCCTCTTAACCATCCTACGAAAGGTGCCTCCAGTAGCCCTATCGCCTGCCCCGATCTCTGCAACTCTGACAACAAGGTCTCACTCAATAAACACTGTACCTCAAACATTGAGTAAAATTGAAAACTAATAAACATCCTAATTTGTAACAGACATAGAACAGTAACGATACAACAATGAACTGTATTTGTGAGCCTGATACAGCCACGCCCTGCAACAAAAAACCTGCCGGGAGGAAGGCGCCTAACTTCAGTTTAAGCGAGAGACCTAATGGGGATCTCGCTTGGGTCACTTCCTAGGTGTAAATCCAGGTCCCCTTCTAAAGGGAGAACCTGGGCCCACTATTAGTGGAGCGTGCTTAACAAGGCACTGCGTGTCTCTTTCAGGAGACTAAGAGCCTCTGTGTGTTTTAGGCTCTTCGAAAGCTGCCTCCGAGTACATGAAGATTCTTCCCCCCTTCCCCACTGTCCCATATCCGCATGATTAGAGTTCCAAAATATACTCCTCCTCCCATCCAACTGTAAGCTCTGAGAAAGAAAGCAAGTTCCTCATACATTCAGCATGTGTCACAGATCTCCGGTTAAAAATGTTGTCTACGCTTTTAACTATCTTCGCGAGGTCTTGAATCACTGCTGACAGAAACACTCCTCAATGGGGCCACTTTGTACCTCGCTCCGCCACTTGTCAGGTATTTTTAAGTAGCTTAGACTCCAGAATTGACAACTCCGTGCCCGGGACTTCAATGCCCCACTCTTTTAAGAGCGGAGCCGCTTCAACTAGGTTTGAGAATATCTTGATCCCATCTGCCAGATGCGCTCTTAATTTAGCTGGGAAAACAAGTTGGGCCTTGGTATTGTTTCTCTTTTCCTTGATCTCTTTTAGGATTGCTCTCACTTTGATTCTCTCTGCTTGCAAGGCAGGGGAAAAGTCTTGCTCAAAGAAAATATTGGCACCTTTATATATGAGGTCTTTGAGCTGCCAAGCCTGTCTCAGGATCCACTCCTTTGATTGAAAATGCACCATTCTGATCACCCAGGAGCGAGGCCTAGCTGCAGGAGCTGTGGGTTTTGGGATCAGCGATCTATGTGCTCTGTCGATTGCCATATTTATATCTGGGGGGATAGAGAGTGTTGATCTTAAAAGCTGTTGCATAAAGTCTATTGGTGTAGGGAAGCCCTCTTCCGCTCCCTCCGGGACACTGTGAACCCGAAAGTTGTTACAGCGTGCACAATTCTCAATGTCCTCCAGCCGGTTGAAAGTGTCCTTATCTCTTTATAGTAGGTAAAGCAGAATTCTGTCTTCTGTATCTTGAGCTTCAGATATTTCAGTTATTTTAGCTGTATGGTCTGCCACCTTCGAGTCGATGTTCCGAACGTCTTGATGTAGGTCAGGTAAGGAAGACTCGATTTTTTGCACAGAGGTCAGTATTTTCTGTAGAGTGCGCGCTGCTTTTCTTGAAAAGCCCGAGTCCTCCTCCTCCATGTCGATTGAAGAGTCCGAGAGAGTGGGGTCCCGTCAGGAACGCGTCGAGAAGGCCTCCATCTCCTCTCCCAAAGTTAGTTGCTTCATTTTAGTTTGCGAGTTCTGATTTTTCATATTTTTTGATCTGTGGTTTTTAACAGACATCTCCCCTTGCCTTCCCCTGCAGAAATACTTGGATCAAATCACAAAAAAAGAGAGGATTTTGATAGATTAATGAGATGGTAGAGAGAGCGCTAGCTGAGTTAGGCTCCTATCCGCTCTTTGACGTCACCGGAAGTCCTTCTAGATTTAATTTTTGTTTCCCCAGATTTGGTGGTAACTGAAAAAAATGTCTGCTGTCCTAATTTAGGAGATCATAATGTTATTCAATGTAGTATAAATATAGAGCAAGAAAATAAACCACTACTTAAACAACTGTTTGCTTATAGGAGGTGCTATACAAATCTTAACAAATTGCTATTTAGAAATTATCTAATCAAGATGCTATGATACAGGGTTTCTCTTATACCTGACTTGAATACAGCAGTTGAAGAATTTACCGCTGTGTTCCTAGAAATTTGTGACAAGTTTTCTCCCTGGAAAAAAATGACTCCATAACATTAGATGTTTACCATGGGTAGGACCAAAAATTAGTAAACTAATCAGAACAAAAAATCAGCTTTGGAAAAAAGGTAATAAATCTTTGAATCCTGAACTATGGGTAAGTTTCAAAAAAATAAGGAATAGTTACTTCCGAAATCAGAAACTCAAAAGCTTACTATTACAAACAAAAAATCAAAGAAACAATAGACCCAAAAAATTACTGGTCTCTGATTAAAAAAAACAAAAACAAAAAAAAAACTCACAAATCCAATCAGAAATCACCCGGAAGTTAGGATTAAAGAAAAAGGAGTGTTACAACAAGCAGATGCTTCTGCGGATTTGTTAAAGGATTATTTCATTAACTCAACTGATCTTAAAATTACAAATGTAAATGTAATAAAGTAACTCAAGAAAACATATCAGAGAACAGTACGCCAAAGCTTAGATTTAGTAAAATAACGACTGCTGAAGTTTTCAAGATCATTGATAGACTGGAGACAAATAAGGCTAGTGGTATAGATGGTATATAGAACAGATTATTAAAGGAATCAGTCTCGGAAATTTCTCCTATACTCAGAGACATTATTAACTGAAGCCTGAGTGAGGGGACTTTTCTTCAGAGCTGGAAGGTGGCGAAGGTCATCCCGATTGCTAAAGGAGGTGATCCTACAGATCCCTCTAACTACCGTCCCATAGCCTTGTTATCAACAATCTCCAAAATATTGGAAGGAATTGGAAACGGACAACTAATGGATTATCTTGAGAAGTATGAGAAGCTGACTAAATTGCAGTCTGGCTTTAGGAGTGGCAGGTCCACAGCCATCGAGCTTATGGACTTCTTAGATTTGGTTGTAGCCCCTCTTGGGGCTGTGAGTTCCGTGGGCGCGGTGTATATGGACCGCTCAAAAGCATTTGGTTTGCAGCCGGCCCGGTGGCGCAGAGGGCTGGGCGTTGAGCGCCACACCTGCGCTCCACGCCCGGCGACCAGGAGGAGGTTCGGGTAGCGATCAGAGTCGGCGAGGAGATAGGCAGCGTCCGGCGACAGCTCGCCTACTCGAGGTGGGGATTTGGCCATATTCCGGCTCTTGTCGACCCGGCGGAGGCTCAGGAAGCACATGCCCGCTCAGGAGATTGAGTCGGACGGCCGTAAACCAGATCAGGCGATCGACGTCGTGTCATGGCGTCAGGGGAGTATCTGCTAAGGGAGGAAAACAGGAAAATGGAAGCCTGCCTCGTCCGGGAGGCGGGGCCCTGGGGCGTGCCAGCGATTTGCCAGCGCCCACTCGACAGTCCACGGGCGGCAGAAACTGTAAGTTATGAAAGTGCCTACCCGTCCCCTGCCGGGGTAAACCGCGCTCCATGGGGGCCTGTGGACTGTGTGAGCTGGGTCGCAGGTAGCGGGATGTCCGCGGGACAACGCTGAAGGGTCGGAGGAGGCAGGCTAGAGGAGAATAAAATACAATTTCAAAAAAAAAAAAGCATTTGGTTTGGTGGATGAACCCTGTCAATGGTTTAGTTCATATTTAACTAGAAGAACCCAGGTAGTTACAGTTAACTGGTATCAATCTAAAATACTACCCATAACACGATGGGTACCCAAAGGATCAATCCTGGGCCCCCTATTGTTCATCATTTATATAAATACTCTGCCGGGGTATATGGAGCATTCCGGTATTCGGTTATATGCAGATGACACAGTTCTTGTGGCAGAAGGTGGTTGTCCCAAAGAGACTGAGGACAAATTACTAACATACTAACATACTAACATACTAAAATGCCAGCAGAATAGGCCTAATGGTCTTTCGTGTCTGCTCGTTTGGTCAGCCCCCACCCTGGGTGCTGACCTTGCTGTCCCCCTCACCTTCTCTGGCTTCTCCCTTCCCAGTTCCGGATATTCTTGCTGCATTGGATTTTGCTTCCTGAACCCTTCCCCTGTACCTGTCCCACCCTCTTGAACCCCTCCACTGTCTCTGCCTCCACCAGCCCCTAGGTAGTGCATTCCATGGCTCTACCACCCTCTCAGTGAAGTAGCACCTCCTCCTTTCTCCCCTGAATCTTCCTCCAGCTTCCACCCATGCCTCTAGTGGCCCTCCTCCTTCCTTCAAGCACCCTCACTGTTCCTCCCCTATTTACCCTCTTCATGTACCTGAAGACCTCTATCATGTCCCCGGTCCTTCTCTCTTCCAAAGTGTACATATTTAGCTCTTGAGCCTCTCCTCATAGGTCCTGTCCCCAAGCCCCAAATCATTTTGGTTGCCCTCCTCTGGACCCTCTCCAGGAGGTTAATATCCCTCTTTAAGTCGGCCTCCAAACCTGCACGAGTACTCCAGGTGCGGCCTCACCAAGAAGTTATACAGAGGAGATCACTCCCTCCTTCTGGAGGTGATCCCCAGCAATGCATCCCAGCATCCTGTTGGCCTGGCTGCTGCCCTCCTACAAGTCTCAGAGTTGTTCATCTTGACATCCACCACCACCCCCAGGTCCCTCTCAGCCATTGAGACTTGTAGTATTCCCCAGGGTGCACTTGGCCTGGGTTTCTGGCTCCCAGGTGGAGTACCTTGCATTCCTGCATTAAACCTCAGCTTCCACTTTCTAGACCATCTTTCCAGAGCCTCCGGGTCCCCTGCAGGGCCACCCTCCCTCCTCCCCATCCACCACCGCCCCCAGTTTCGAGTCATCTGCAAAGAGACTCATCTCACTCCTGATTCCTGTCCTTATTTCAGATACGTAGGCGTTGAACAGAAATTACAAACTGATTTTTTAGTGATGCAGGAATGCTTCACTTCTCTGGGGCTGGTTATCAACAATAAAAAGACTCGAGTCACGTTATTTGGTTTGAAACAGTCAAAACAAAATAAAGTAGCTCCTAAGCTGGAGGTAAAGACAAAAGAAGGGAATATTTTAACCTAAACTATGGCCTACAGATATTTAGGGGTTTATTTTGATCAACACCTAACTTTCGACCATCACATTAAGGAACTGACAAGGAAAATAAATACTCGCATTGGGGCAGTGAGACGGATTTCTAATTGTACAACCAAGAATCCGAGAATGTGCGTTCAGTAATAGCAACTCAGTTAATCTTGCCAGTCATAGATTATGGGAGCCATATTTTTTGGCATGCTCATAAACAGCAATTAATGAAACTATACTTAACCTATAACAGACTGGCAAGAATTGTATTAAAATGTAAGTACAGTACTCATTGTCACAACCCCACTCAGCAAGGTCAACCCTCAACTCCCAAAGTGCCAACCTCTGAGCGTAGTAGTGTGAACAGTTAACAGAACAGGGTAACCCTCCTGTCTGTTTTGTGGGTTTGAGTCATCTTTTGTCCCAAGTTCTGGAGGGATTCAAACTGTTAACCTCTTGCTAGCGTACCCAATTGTCAGGCTCAGATAATCTGCTCTTTGGGGAAATGCCAGATATCTTTTGCCACGGGCACCCAACCAGGTATTACAAAATGAACCCTTAAAACGCTATGCAAGACCTTAGAGAAACTCTTACTTGTTTCCCAATTTGGTATCACAATAAGCTTAAGCACAGTGTCAACTTTAACCATCTAAGCTTCACTTATAAAAAAAAAAAAGTTTCAAGGCACACCAGGCAGTTTCTGTTTTTAAAACATATATCTTTACTTTAAAATAGATAAAAATAGGTAAACAGTAAATACAGAACAAAATATCCCAACGCATACAATCTTAAAAATAAAACAGGTTTAAAAGTGCAAAATTCCTACCAACCATTAGACTTATTTGTCTAAGGTATTTCTTATAATCTTTCAGTGCTCTTAGATGTTCCTTCTCTCATTCCAAGTATATGACTGTGTCTCTAAAGGTCAGCTACAGCATACTTAAAAAGAGTCTTGAGCCGGCCTTCTCTCTGAGGTCACCTAGCTCCTCCTCCTCAGTGTATTAAAATTTATATTTTCAACACAGGATGTCCTAATAAGGTATTTTAAAAATAGTTGACATCAGCGAACCTCCTCTCTTCATATGGCTGCCCAATCTAGTCTGTGATCTGCTAGCATCTCCTTTCATCCAGGAGCAGTCTCCTGCTTCACAAAGACATGAAAGACTCTTTGATGAATTAACTGGCTTCCTCTGAAGACACCCAAACAAATGCATATGCCAATTCCTTATGACACCAAGTGTCATCAAAGGACTTTTCCTGAGGAGACGTCCCACAAATGCATATGCCCCTTCCTCTTGACGCCAAGTGCAATCAAAGGATTTTCCTGAGGGCATTAAAAAATGCATAGTTTAGCTACTGATTTCAAAGCAACTGACAAGTTAATTGCATTCCTGATATCTGTAGTTTAACCTACGTTCTGTCCTTTGAAATTATACTGGGGGGGGTTATGTGTCATTTCAGCAAGACAGTATTTTCTCCTGACAGACAATCCCACTACATATTTCATATTGCAAAAATCGTAGTGTAATCAGAACCAGCTGTCCAAGTTTCACAATCCTTCCCACCTAGACTGAATTTGGGGGCTCTATCCCCTGCATGGAATGAGCTTCCCAAATCGGTTCACGTAGACACGAGACAGCCCATCTGAGTTCTGATTCTTGGCTCCGGCCCTATGTACGATTGTCATGTCATACCATTGCAAAGTAAGACTCCATCTCAGTAATCTCCCATTGTTTCTGCCATCTGCGTCATCCAAAGCAGGGGGTTGTGGTCAGTCTGTACCACAAAATACTGCCCATATAAGTATATAAGTATGGCTGTAATTTATTTAGGGCCCACACGATAGCAAGACACTCTTTTTCCACAGTAGAGTATGCCTGCTCCCTGGGAAGTAACTTCTTACTCAGATATGCTACAGGGTGATCGTTCCCTTGGTTGGATGTCTGACTCAGTACTGCCCCAATACCCACGTCTGAGGCGTCAGTCTGAACTATGAAGGGTTTTCTATAGTCAGGACTTGTCAATACAGGAGCACTGCACAGTGCCTCCTTCAGACTGGTAAAGGCTTTCTCACAGGCTGGTTTCCAGGTAATTTTCTTTGGCATCCTTTTCTTTACCAGGTCAGATAGGGGACCAGCCAGGGCACTGTAATTGGGTACAAATTTCCTATAGTACCCTGCTGTCCCTAGAAAACTCCTGACCTGCTTCTGAGTTTCTGGTCTGGGCCATGCCTGGATTACCTCTATCTTTATCTGGTTAGGGCAGAGCTGTCCTCAGCCTACCACATGCCCGAGGTATGTCACTTCTCCCATGGCCACCTGGCACTTCTCGGCTTTGACCATGAGCCTGGCCCCCTGTATCCTGCCCAGCACTTCCTTAAGGTGGGACAGGTGTTCCTCCCAGCTGGTACTAAGATGGCAGCATCATCCAGGTATGCCACGGCGTACTCCTCAGCACCATTTAACACCTGGTTCACCAACCTTTGGAAAGTGCCCAGGGCATTCTTCATTCCGAAAGGCATTACTTTAAACTCAAATAAGCCTATTGGAGTGATGAAAGCCAACCTTTCCCCTAGCTCTGTCTGTCAACTCTACCTGCCAGTACCCCTTGGTCAGGTCAGTAGTCGTAAGGTAGGTCACCCCCCCAACTTGTCCAGGAGTTCGTCCGTCCGGGGCATCGAGTGGGCGTCTGACTTCATGACTGCATTTAGTCCATGATAATCTACACAGAAACGAGTAGAGCCATCTGGCTTGAGTACAAGGACTACGGGTGAGGCCCAGGGGCTGTAGGATATCTAGATTATCCCTAAATCCAGCATCTCCTCCACTTCCCTTCTAATGTCCTTTTGGACAGCTTCTGATATCCGATATGCTGTCTGTCGTATAAGCGTCTGTGTCCCTGCCTCCACATCATGTGTCACTAAGGGGGTTAATCCAGGCTTGGTGCTAAACAAGAGGGCAAAGTCTGCTAGAACCTCCCGTACTTCCTGGATCTTGTCCGGGACCAGCTGGGGAGACAGTTTTACTGCCTCCACAGAGGACTTCCACTTGCTTTCTTCCAGCAAGTCCAGAAGGGGGTTTCCTTCGTCCGCCCCTTCCCAGGACTACACACTGCAAACACCATGTCAGTCCTATTAGCATATGTCTTCATCATGTTGACATGGTATATCCTTTCTGTCTGTCTTAAGTCAGGTAACTCTACAGTATAGTTCATGTCATTTACCTTCCTAACCACTTTGTACGGTCCTTCCCACTCAGCCTGCAGCTTGTCTTTCCAGACCGGAATGAGGGCCATGACTTCCTGATCCACCATGTACGAGTGAGCTCTGGCTCTGCGGTCATACCACACTTTTTGTCTCTGTTGGGCAGCTGCCAGGTTGCTCTGGGCTGTCCCCATAAGCTCCTCCAGCCTTTCCCTAAACCTAAGGACATAATCCATTATGGGAGTTCCTGGTGGCGTGCTTGCCTTCCCAGTCCTCCCGGATCAGGTCTAGGGCCCACGTACCGGCGCCCATATAAGATTTAGAAGGGGGAAAATCCTGTCGACTCTTGGGGCACCTCCCTGTATGCAAACAACAGGTGGGGAAGGTATTTCTCCCAGTCCCTCCCATGCTGTTCAGCAAATGCCCGGAGCATTGACCTCAGGGTACCATCGAATCTTTCCACAAGCCCATTGACTTGTGGGTGATATGGTGTTATGCATCTCTGCACCACCCCACACTTCTCCCACAAACATTTCATCAGGTCCGGCATGAAGGAACCCCCTCGATCGGTGATAACTTCCTGTGGAAACCCAACACGGGAGAAAATCCCAAGTAAGGCATCTGCCACTTTGTCTGTCCTCAGTGAGGATAGGGCGACTGCCTCTGGGTACCAGGTGGCATAATCCACCACAGTCAGGATGAATCTCTTCCCTGAGGAGCTGGGGGTATTTAAAGGCCCTACAATATCCATTCCCACTCTCTGGAATGGCTCCTCCACTATGGGCAATGGAATTGAGGCGGCTTGGGTTTTCTTGCCCGCCTTCCCTATTTCTTGGCATTGGTGACAAGACCTGCAATACTCCTTCACCTGCTGGGTGAAGTTAGGCCAGTAGAAATTCCGGGCCAACCGCTGCATAGTGCGCGCAATTCCCAGATGACCAGACAAGGGAATATCATGTGCAATCTTGAGCAACTGCTCACGATACCCCTGGGGAACAACAAGCTGCCTGCCTAGCATCCCTCCCTCCCTCTGTCTGCACAGCCTGAGTATACATAAGTCCATTTTCCCAATAAACCTTATATCTGCCGTCATCTCCCTGTGCTCCGTCATAATCTGCCCAAGCTCTTAGCTTCTCTAGACTAGGGTCACTTCTCTGAGCAGCTGCAAATCCCTCACACTTTCGCAAGGCATGGGACAGGTCCCCTTCAGTCACTAAACTAGGTCCCTAGCACTAGCATCAGGGAACTCAGGATCACTGTCAGTCCCAACCCTTTGACAATGGGTCACCCCTCCCTCTTCGGAGTAACCCTCTGTAGCTGTGTGGTTACTTGCTACTGGGGAAATTTCTACCCCCTCTTCATTAGTCCCCATCTCAGGCGACACAGGCTGGAGAACCAGCTTCCCAGTTGTCTTTACAATTGTTCCTGTGGGTTTCAGGGAACTACCATTTTCCCTTGGTGCTTGGCTACGGGTAACTGCACATACTATCCCCTGTTTGAGGTTATTACGCAGGATCACATCCACTGCTAAGGTTTTGGCTACAGCCACTTGTTGCACAGTTTCCCCTGTTTCACCCCAGTCTAGGAGAACACTAGCGAGGGGCAATGTTGTCTCCCCACCAACAAAGTCTTGTATAGTGACATATTTATTGGGTATAAGCTGACCAGGCTGTACCAGATCCTCTTTTACTAATGTCAGGGATGCCCCTGTGTCGCTCAACCCTTGCGTCTGTACCCCATTCACCATGACTGGGTGCATGTGTTCCCTCATGTTCACAGACATGCTTCCAGGGGCACACAAAGAACCCACTTCTTTTCTAGTGCCATTCTGCATATTATTGCTCATTCTTTTTGGACACTGTCTGGCAACATGCCCAGTTTCTTTACATAACCAACATTCACTTCTCTTTTCAGAGAAATCTTTTCTCTGAAACCTGGGGCTAACTGGTTTCGGTGGAGGCAGTGAGGGTTTTAGCTGCCTTGAAGGTGTGCTTTTCCCTTTCTGCGCTGCCATGCCCTCTCCATTTTCTCTCAGAGCAGGTCTGCTCTTGGCATAGCGGTCCGAGAGTTCAGCAGCCTCTGTTTTGGGATCTCGGTCCTCCAGCCAGGTTTTCAGCTCTGCTGGACATGTCCAATAAAACTGTTCTAACAAAATCACATTTTCAATTTTATCAACAGAGTTTGCCTCAATTCCTTCCCACCAACGTTTTAAAAACTGACGTTTTGTGGCTAGCTCCTCGTAGTTCATGTCAGGGCATTCTGTTTTATCAGAAGTATAACAAACCCCTGCCAGGGGAAGTTAAAGGGCACTCAACCAGAGGCATGGCTGCTTCTACTGCTTGTTTCAGAAATGTGTCTGCCATGGAGATCTGTGCGGCTGCCACATGGAGCTCTGTCCACACTTTCACTAAGCATTACAGTCTGGACGTTGCCTCTAGGTACAGGGCAGGCTTTGGACTGGTCATCTTTCAGGGCCTTCTGTCTTAGTTCCGTGCTTTCTGCAGACTTTTTTTCTTGTCTCCCGTGTTCAGTCTTTGCCTGACTTGCACTGACTGGGACACAGTTCTAATGGTTAGTGCCTACTGCAAGAGCCCTCTCGAAGTAAGATAGTAGTTATGTAAGAACTTACCGTAACAGTAGATCTTCAAGAGAGGCTCTTGCAGTAGGTAACATTTTTCCATCCCACCGTCCCCCTGCTGCTGCTTCTTTTCAGCCCGTTCTAGTGGCTCCAGGAGCCCACTCCTTCTCCTGTCGTACCTTCTTTTGGGTCTCCAGTGGGTGAACTGGAGGTGGGTGTGGGGACCACCAACTATATAGCACTAGGCCAACATCGGTCACTTGACGCCGGGTAGGGGTGGTCCCCCACCAGACACTGCTAGCTAAGTTTTCCGTATGTCCCTAGTGCATGGTGGCTCATTCCTAATGGTTATTGCCTACTGCAAGAGCCTCTCTCAAAAATATACTGTTACGGTAAGTTCTTTCATAACTGTACTTTCTCCCACTTACCTTAACAAGGGAATTAAGAACTCCTGAAGATAGCTAAGGTGGCCTACCAATTTATGAGACAGCAAGTGCCATGGCATATGGCATTTTGTCAGCAAGGCAACCTTGTTGTTTTAGGGTCACCTTAGAACAGACCTTGCAATATACTCAGGTCTTTATTTGCAGTCTCGCCTCCCCAGGCATTCTCCATCATAGATGGAAAGATGCCCTTCTCCAGACCAACAAGCAGAGGCTGTCACACAGCATTAAAGACTTTCTCTTGACTATTGGAAAAGTACTGGGCTCTCTTTACTCTGACACCTCATCATGTTTTTGGCTCAGTGTGTGCTTTAGTTGGAGGAATGATGCTTATCCAATATTGGGTAAGTCTTCCTAGCATTAATGAGAGCTGCACCCCAGAGAGGTTACTCTTTAGCTAGGGTTCCTGGTGATTCTGCTCCCAGTAATAGTGCTAATGGAGACAAAGAGAGATACCTGTCAAGGACCCTTTCCATTATCTTATGGGAACCACCAGAACCCTTTGACCTAAATGCACATTAGGGCTAGGTGCAGCAAACGTTCCCTCTTCTACATGGCATTTGGGGCAGGAGGGGTCATATTCTACCTTCTTTTTGTATACATAGAAACATAGAAATTGTCTGCTGATAAGGACCGCTATGCCTATCCAGTCTGCCCGTGTATAGTATACTAGTTGTATAGTATGCCTTTTACTGAATATTACCCTGCATTTGCCTGAGCTTGTTGCTCTTTGTACATTGCTGTTTGTGACAGACTGCTCTGTGCCAGGCAGCCTCCAAGACGTCCTGCTCAAGGTGCTTTGCCCGCTTCTGCTCGACCCCTTGTAGGGGATCCAGGGTGCTACCCATTAGTAGTTTGTAATGCACAGATGGGTTGAGAGTGGGGCTGTGGCTTCAGTATTATATTTTCTATAGGAGAAAAAGTTGGTTTGTAACTTAAACAACTCATGGCTTTCTCCAGTATGTTTTCTGACCTTAAAGTACACAAATAAACTACTGGGATCCAGACTGTACTCCTGTTTAAGTTGAATAAATGACTTGGGGAAGACCTTTTTATCCCATGACAACAGCCCCTGGTGTGTGAATACATCATATCCTGAGAACTCTTTGACCACTCAAGTAATTAATGCTGATGGGGAAATCCCTAGCTTATGACCTATATACCTGTGTGCAGTAAGCCAGGGCTGCACTGTAAATGGGTTTTTAATTATCCCTAGGGACAGATTAGTTAGCTTGATGTTCAGTACCCCATTCAGCAGGGTGTTCCTTTATGATTTTCTTCTGTTGCCTGCGAGATGTTTGGAGAGTCGCTCTTTGGGAGCTCTAGATATGAGAGCTGTGCTGTGCAGCCATGTAATAGACCTACATATTTACCAAAGACATTCTGCTGCAAGTACCTCCTCCTGCCTGTAGGATTTGGGCATGCACACGGTCCGGTTTGGTCTTACATATAAAGGCATTGACACATCTGTTCAATTGGCAGAATTTTGCTGGGAGGGCCTAGAAGAGGTACATACAGTACAGACCCGAGGGGGAGGATACACGTAGTTACAATTTTCATTAATGTGTGGAGTATGGGAGTAGTCCAGCCTTAAAGATCCGGTTTAAGTTTTATCAGTAGTGGAGGAAAGTTCTTGTCAAAGAGAATGGCTACTGTGTTCAAGATTGTGATTCCCAAATATTTGAGAGAGGATACTGCTTTTCGTGTGACATTTCATGTTCATATTTCTTGTGTCCTCTCCCTCCCTCCCATGGAGCATCAGCTTACTTTTCCCCTAGTTGAGCTTATGACCTGCTAGGCTACCGTATTGGTTTAATACTTTGATTATTTTAGTGAGTGCATGCTGTGGATCTGACCATAGAGCATAAGGTCATCTGTGAATAGGGTAGTCTTGTGATATACCAGTCCATTCACAAGTCCCACGATGTCTGATCTCACTTTTTTTTTAATTTGCTATATTTTTCCTCCTCAAGGACTGGCCACCATCAGTCCTGCCCTACGCCCAGCCTCGTCACCCATATCTCAGGACTTACCGGAGCCGGAGGTACGCTCTGGCTTACCCCCCAGATTGAGGCCACGGGAGGGAGTTTGTTGTCTTGTCAGACAACAGGATACGGCCCCAGGATGCTTCTGTCCCAGAGTTGTGCCCTGGATTGGGGCCTTCGGGAGGGGGGCTCACCCTCCCATTGGAAGATAGGATACAGCTCCAGTGGCGCCTTGGTCAGTGGTGTGGCACCTGCCGCACGAGGTAGGTGGCATCCTGCACAGCCCAATTTTTCACTTTTTCTGCCCCAGGAGGTGGGACGTGCAATGACGTCTAAGGGGCATACACTGACATCTGCCCCACCTCCAGCCACTATGAGTACTGGGCTGTTGGACCCCCGGCTTTTCCTCTAGGGGTTGAACAAGCACTGAGAGCTTCCCCACCCATCTCCCTGGAGGAGAGCAGTCCATGGGGCGCTCAATCCTCCACTTCCTGGCCGGCTCTCCGACATCCAGGCCTCTGATCTCACTCTTATAGCTGCTGCTAGAGGGGACAGGGAGCAACTTTGCCTTGTCCCCGTGTGAGTTCAAAGATACTAGACAGCTTAGTCATTACTTGTGCTAGGGGGTTGACATATAATAGTTGGACCCAGCTGCACAACCTGGGGCTCACTCCAACCCTCTCAAGGGTGTGATGCATAAACCCCCACTCCATGCGGTCAAATGCTTCTTCAGCATCTAACACAACAATACCCACCTTGGTGTTCTTTTTTCCTCTCATTGTCCAGTGCCACAAAATGTTCAGAGTTTATGGATGTTCGACTTCCTCCGTTCCCCTTTATGAGGCCCGTCTGTTCAGGGTGGACAACCAGAGGCAAGGCAACCTCCAGTCTGCTCACCATGATTTTTGCCATAACTTTATAATCTGCTTCGAGCAGGGAGCTAGGACAGTAAGAGTGGCACAGTTTGAGGTCCTTACCCTGTGTGGGCAGTAACACTATGGCCAAAGAGGGGGGCAACACACCAGTTCTAGTACTCTCCACAAGCATATTCCATAGGGGTTCTTTTAAATGGGGCAGGAATATTTTTTAAAAGTCAGTGGTCAAGCCATCTGGGTTTTGCACTTTCCCTCCCCTCAGAACCTGCAGCGCAGCCTCCAGCTCAGCCCACTGGAGTGGGGTTGCCATACTATCTTCAGTCTCCTCTGGTATTGTGAGGATTGGGGCTGTCAAGGTGAACTGTACCAGCTGTTATGAGGAAGGGGATCACTCCGAGACATAGAGGAATTGATGGTGCTCCCTGAAGCAGTCACTAATTACTTTGGGATCAGGTGACTCTGCCCTTAGGGGTAACAGTACTGTTTATATGGGCTGCCCCTGCCTTGGGATTTAATCTGCCAGGCATGCCATTTCCCACTCCTGTCCCTAACGAAGTATTGTTCAGCTTTGGTTAATAAGATCTGCCTTTCCAGATGGAGATCGGTCATAGTGTTTAACTGGATTTTTAACTTTTGCAATACAGTGTACGCTGCTTGTATCGGACTAGTTTGACATGTAGCATTGCGTCCGGTACAAGCGGCGTGTAGTGGCTGCTACTGGGATCTCTGTATTGCTGACGACAAAAGACAAACAACATTAACAAGCACAGCAACATAAACATAAGTACACAGATTTGATTTACAGTCCCTTTAGTGATAATTGTTGCTGGCAACCCAAATACTGTTTATTTTATTGATCAAAAAATAGAAAAGAATAAAGAAATAAAATGTTGTGCACTGTACTGTACCGTGTTCTTATTGCTGACTCTACCATGTGTAGTCCATATATGCTCATTTTTGGCAGTACAGCAACGCTCAGCAAAAATATGATATGAAATCACCAGGGGTAGGGGAGGCATTAAGTAGTGTTTTCAATTGCAGGAACCGTTTAAATGATTGCCAGTTAACAAAAGCACATTAACGGCAACTGAAAAACTGCAAATGGACATCGATCAAGAGGTGTGAAGATAGCTGTTTATGTGGTTTTCGGCGGCCGCTTAATGCGGAATTACAAGTCCACCTAATTGAGGGATTTTATTACTGGTTAATATAGTGAATGGATTTTGGCAATGTGGTTTTGTCCGTTAGGAGTGGACGTCCACTACAATCGTGTCGCTGAAATCCATGACTGGATGAATGCGAGCTGGTTAAAGTTGAACGCCGGTAAGACCGAGGTTATGGTTGTGGACCCGGGTCATGGGGCAGGGAGGTTGGGGTTTGGCCAACCCTCTGGCTTATTGCTGGGTGGGGGGGGGATCAGATCCTACTTCTGAACTTGTGCATAACCTGGGAGTGGTACTTGACGACGGGCTGACTCTTCGTCATCAGGTGTCAGTAGTCGTTAAGTCTGCAGTTTACCATCTTAGGAACGTTGTCAGGGTGAAGCACCTTGTTCCATCCAGCGATTTACCCATGTTGGTTCATGCCTTTGTGACCTTGCGCCTTGACTACTGCAACTCCCTGTACTTGGGGCTTCCTGGGGTTGATACCCGCCGCTTGCAGCTAGTGCAGAACGCTGCTGCAATGTTGTTGACAGGGGCATCTAGAAGGACACATATTACCCCTGTGCTGCGCGATCTGCACTGGCTGCCTATACAGTGGCGGATCTCCTTTAAAGTAGGTCTTTTGACCTTCAAAGCCCTGCATGGACTGGGCCCTGACTACTTGAAAGAGCTTCTGATTCCTTACTGCCCTGTACGACAGCTCCGTTCAGCCGACGAGGGGTTGCTAGAGGTTCTGAGGGTTACATTGAAGTGTTCTGGGGCCAGGGCTTTTGTGTTTGTGGCCCCAGCCCTCTGGAATTCTCTGCCTCGTCGGCTTAGGGAATGCATGACCGTGGAATCCTTTAAGCGGGATTTTAAGACACTCTTGTGGAGTAAGGCTTTTATGAATTGATGTTGCTGGGACTATTGAATTTATATGTGCATTTTTGTTTTTAATATTCATTTGTACAGCGCCTTGGTGCTTGAAAGGCGCATAATAAATAAAGTTTTATTATTATTATTATTCATTATTAAAATTGGCGCAGACTGTATCTGGTAAACCTGTGGGGTAGGACTTGGCTTGTGTGGTTGTTCAAAAGCTTTGACCTTTGTAGTTAGATCCTGCTTTTTCTCCTTTGAGAGTTTGCGAGTGTGGCTGGCAAAAGAAATTGTGTATCCCTTCACATAGATCCCACCTGGCTGAGTGTGAAATGTCACCAGGGCCATTAAGTATTAGGAATTCCTGTATTTTTGTCCTATGTCTTCCCTGTATTCTTTACTGCTTAAAAGGGTAGGGCTAGCCTCCAGACCCTTAACTGCAGACCAGTGCTCCCTTCCCTTAGCTACAGTCTGACATGATTGGGTATTAGAAGTGGGTCATGGCATACTTTTGTCCCCGAGAACAGATGTGTGCTCACCAGGAGCATGTCAGTCCTAACATACAAGATGAGAATAAAAGGCATATTCTGTGCCTGAGGGAACCCAGTGCTTCCATGCATCTACCAGGCTGTGGTCACTTGTAAGGTCCATCAAAGCCCTCAAACTTTTGTCTTGGGTTAAAGGCATCATAGCTGACCCATCTATACCCTATAATCCATTCTCCTGTGAGCTGGGACATTTCGAGAGACAGTTTTTGGAAAAAGTCCATAGAGTTCATGTTTGTTACTTCCACCAAGCTGACAAGCTAGTTTACGTTCTTGTTCTCCCTCAAGTTGCATGACAGTTTACTTTCTTTCACACAAACCATGGGCACAAAGGAATATTTGCTTGAAGAAGATACATTAACGCCAACCAGGTCGATTTTCAAAGTTCATTGCTTTGTGCAAAGACAGCATCTTTGGTTAGTGCAAAATGAGGCACAAACTGAAAAGCATTGAGTCAGTACAAAAACGGTAGCCTAGCGCTTCGCCTCTAACACTGAGGCTTTGTCAGGGAGCACTAGAGTATACCTTCCCCCTCGGATCATTAATTGCTTTAACCACTTACCAGTGTGTGCTTGCTCTAATCCAGACTGCTGTGCCTCATGCTTTTGAATTGAAGGTGGCTGCCTGCCATACCCCTCCCCAACTGTGTCTCATGTACAGCAGCTCCCCATGTACCATGTGTGTTTCCTGGAAGAGCACTAAGGCTGGTTTCTGTTTGTTTTTGTTTTTTTAACTTTCTTTTATCTCCTCTGAACCTTCCCGGGCATCCTTCGGGAGTGCCCTCACGGATGTGCCTCTACTCCTTGCCTGAACCCCCGCATTCCCCCGGCTCTCCCCCCCAGGCGGCATTGGCAAGTCCGACCCCGGATCATCTCTGGGGCTGGGTCCGCCCTTCCTTGGCGGCTCTTTATAGCTGAATGTGAAGGACCTAACTCTCTCACCGGGTCGGCCCTTGGAGAGACCTGGGTGTGCTGGGTTGGCGTTGGGATGTGGGTGCTCCACTGGGGCCTCCGTCATCTCACCAGGTAGCCAGAGGGGTTTTTCCACTGTTTTTACTGTCTCACCGGAATGTGGCGAGGCAAGGCAACGCCATGCCACACCCGCCTTACTCCGCTGTGTCGCCACTGGCGCCTGATATCCACCAGAGGTTGCTCCAGGATCGGTCGCTTCTCCCCTTCCCTTCCCAGGAAGAGACAGCAGTCCTATGGACACTCGATCTCTTTTCCCCCTGCCGACCCCCAGCGGCCCGGGCTCATTCCCGAACCCAGGTCGCTGGCATGTCGTGAGGTGTGGCGTCCAGCACCTTAACCCTCAGCGCCACCGGGCTGGACGGTTTCTTTTTTTTAATGCAGTCTAGCACATGCCTCAATTTGAGGTGGGTTTTTCCATGAAAATACTTTGACCTCACCCATCATCATTGAATACTGGCTGTCGGTTTTGTGCAGCAGTAGTAGCAGTAAAAAATTCATTTTTATACAAGAATAAGAAGCATGTCATTTAGATAATATAATCCAGTTCACAAGACAGTCCTGTACATTATCTAAGTTTCACATGCTATTAGTACAGCTATAGAAGTACAAAATACAAAGTACAAAATGGTCTATAGACATTTATACAATATAATCTAAAAAGACAGAGCGTAGTCTGTATTATATAAGGGACGTGGAAGGGAAAGACAGTAACACAGGAATTACTTCATACAAATACATGTATAAACACTGCACTTTTCTAATGCCATAATAACCTTCTTTTGGTCTTGCTAGCTCGCACTAAAGGAGGAAGTCTGTTCCAACATACTGAGGCTTGAGATGCCAGTGTTCTGTCCCCAGACGTGTTGTTTCGCTTGTCTGGATCAATTTTGTTTTGGTGTATCATCCTAACTGGGAATTTCCGGATGGCAGAGTCCTTAGTTATCAGCAGTTTAGCGATTTTACGATTTAAATAGGTTATCCTATATCTATGGATGAAAATTGTCCAATTTTTCTCATAGTCCAAATCAAGGGATAACCAGTCTAACCTGGTTAACAGAATACAGTGGTGAGTTCTGAAGTCACAGCACAGGACATATCTTGCGACCCTATAATAAAGTTTGTCCAGTTTGTTTAGAAGCTGTTTATTTGCTGACCTATTGTTCACTTGGGAGCTTAAGCAACAGGTTGGTAGAAAAGAGGCCAGGAGTTATATTTTGTTTTAAACTGAAATATTTGAATAGTTGTAAGTGAAATTAGTTCTATGTGTTAAAAATTATTACCTTGAATTTGAACTGATACTTGGGCTGTGATATTGTAGGTTTGGGGATAGATGTTTGGCAGGGAAAATTAGAAGGTAATTTAAATGTGTTGTTTGCCTGGTGTTTGGTAAGAGCCCTCCCACCCACCCTGTTTTGTAGGCTTTCTTAAATACTGAAAAGCCACTGGGGTTGGGATTGAAGAGCTGAGTATTTCTGTTTGGGACTGAAATTTGAAGCAACAGGAGTTGGTGGGCCTGTGACATCACTCGGTACCTGGTGTCTGCTTACACACACTGTTAGTGGGACTGAACACATACTGGACTGTATGTGTTTGTGAGACTGGGAACTTTGTTGGTGGGATTGAAATTGGGTTTGTAAATAACTACAGTCAGTATAGAGAAACTGTACTCCAGGGAAAGGGACTGAGAAAAGAGGTGTGCTATTATAAACAGAGGGGATAATCAGGGTGGCCATATTCCACCATGGCAGGCATCTTCGGAAGGTTGTAGGCTGCACAGGCTGTGGGATGGCAATAATTCTAAATTGGGCCTGAGAGAGAGGCTGCCACTCTGTAGACAGCTATCTTGTATCAGGAGTGAGGTATATTGGTTAAGGAGTAAGCTGTGGGAGCTGGGGGGTGTCCAAGGATAAGGGTGTGGATATGGGCAGCAGAAGGGTGGGGCTGAGGGAGGCTGGGGCAACGCCTGAAATTACAGGACATTATGCTACAGCAAGCAGAAGGGGATATTAGGGACAGAGGACCCTTAGATAGGGAAGTTGATGCTAAGGGAAGCGTGCAGGGTGAAAATTCTGAATTCAAGGAGACTGGAGGGAAGAGTCAGGAGGGGCTGTTGTGCGGAAGCCTAAAACAGCAGACTGTGGGAAGGGAGCTCCTAAGGTGAACAGTGCAAGAGAGGAAGAGGGTCAGTTTAGAGATGCAGTCAGGGGAAACTCGGTTACTTGATGGAGGCTGACATAGAGTGTCACAATAAATTTGAGATACTAAGCATCCTAGAGGGGAGGAAGGGTTGGTGGAAATGAGGAAACTTATACAGAGGTCAGGAGGGAGTCAGATACCCATAGGGCATCACAGAACAGCTATGGAAAGGATAGACATAGTCCCAGAGGGAGAAGGGAAACATATATGTTAAGCAAATGGGGGAGATGCAACATATTCCAGACATGAGGGAGGAGAGCATGATTAGAGAGAAACTGGGAGACAAGGAGGTGGGAGAGGAGCCCCCCTTCAGCAGGGAGGTCAGTACCAAGGATGGGGCCCTAGCTAAAGGGGACCCACAGAGAGCCTCTGGAGACAGGGGTACTATTACAAGGGGGGATGGGGAAGGGGAAGGACCATCAGGGCCAGGATAAATGGTTCAGATAAGAGAGGGTTAAAGGGACACCTATTCAGAAGGGTTTGAGTTAAGTGGGCAAAATAGCAAGGGAGGCAGAAAGGGAGGGTGACAAGGGGTCTCTAATAAGGCAGGAAGACTCCCATGAAATTGCGATCATGAATAAAGTGGGGGAGGGGGGCTGAGAGGGCATAGTGGAGGTAACCATAAGGATGATGGCGGTGTTAAGGTTCTGTTACTGGGAGACTCGATGATTAAGGATATCCATTGGGAGGGACAGGGGGGTGGATGCCATAGCCAGGTGAAGGTAGTGAGTATCTCTGGGCTGACAGTGCACAGAGCAAAGTTCATGGTGTATGAAATGGTTAGGGATTGTGGAGGGAAACCGGATTTCCTGGCATTTGGGAACCAATGATCTAGAGGAAATAGCATTATGGAAATCCAAGCAAGGTTCCAAGAACTTGCCAGAGTCTGTCGGGATAATGGATGCAACATTTCCTTTTCGGAGATATTGCTAGTACCAAAGGCCTCAGTGGAGAAAAAATGAAACTCACAGAGGTTAATAAATGGCTCAGGAAGTGGGGTGAAGAGAATGGGTTGGGGGTGTTAGGGAACTGGAATGGAGTTTGGGAGGATAAGGGACTATATGCCAAGGACAGGTTTCATCTGCCCCATTAGGGAAGGAAGTCCTTAAACAGGGGATGGCTGACTACATACAAGAAAGGTAGGGTTTAAACTTGTAAGGGGGGAAGGGATAAGGGAGGGGCTGACCAGAAGCCCTCCCCTCCAGATGAGGGGAGTAGCCTTCAAGCCCAAGGGGGAGGGGGAAACAGACTGGAGGTGGAGGTTTCAGGAGGAGCAGGGGGAGGATGGAAGTATAAGGAATCTGGGTGGGGTTCGACAAAAGGATCAGGGATAAGGGGTGGGGGTTAGTGTTAGTAAATGCCAGGAGCTTGGGAAACAAGTTGCCAGAGTTCCAGGCCATGCTGTTCAGGGGGTGGATGTGGGCAGTCACGGAACGTGCCAACAAAACCATGACTGGGACCTAAATATGCGGGTACACTATGCTTAGGAAGGATAGAAAGGAGGGCAGAGGGTGGAGTGGCTATGTTCATTAGAGATGACATAGAAATTGCTATGGTAGAAGAGGCAGAGGAAACGGGAGGCCTTATGGGTCACCACGATCCCCAGCAGGAGATAAGGTCAAGCTGGGAGTAGCATATAGGCCCCGGGATGAGTGATGTTCTAGAGGATGGTTTGCTGGACAACATCATTGCCCAGTGTGGTCCAAAAGGGGAAGGAGTGGTGTTGATGGGGGACCTTAATATGCCAGGTACAAACTGGGGAACCATGTCCTCTAAGGTGGCCAAGGAGCAGAGGCTGCTGGATGGCTTCCAGGATGTGTCTTAACACAGCATGTGATGGAGCCCACAAGGGAGGGGCATGTCCTGGATGTGGTTCTGGCAGATGGGGATCTGGTAAGGGACATGGTTGTACAGGACCCCCTGACTGGGAGTGACCACAATACTGTCTGGTTTCAAATAAGCATTGGGGAGTGGGGTGAGATCTAGGACACTGGCAGTGGACTTCAGGGGCAGACTTTATGGGCATGGGAAATATTCTCAAGGATCACTGAAGGGATTACCTCAACGACAAGTGTGGAAAGGAGATGGAGGTCATAAACGGGACTTCATGAGGCAGTCAGGATCTACGCTAAGTTGAAACGTAAGGAGCAAGGTCACATAAACCATGCTGGTGGTCCAGTGAGGTCCAGGTAGCAGTCAGAGAAAAGAAGGCTTACAAAATATAAAACAACAAGAGGGATAGGGATAAGGAAATGTACCAGCTTGCATCTAGAAAAGTCACCCGTATGGTGAGGGAGCAAAGTCAGTAAAGAGCAAGGCTGGCACAGGGGATACATGGAGGAAAAGAGGTTCCTTCCGTACATTGGGGAGCGGAGAAAACTAAGGCCATCTCAGCAGATTGAGATCAGAAGAAGGTGGGTGGAAGAGGCGAGGGACCAGGCAGAGGTATTTAAAGTACTTTGCCTCTGTGTTCACTAGGGAGGATGGGATATCTACAAAGCAAGGCACAAAGGGATAGAAGCGGCAGGAGTGGGATCAGGGGAGCAACAGAAATGGAGCAAAAGGGAGGGAAAGGTACCCCAGGGGTGTCACATCTGGATAAGGATAAAAGACCAGTAAGGTGGAGGGACAGATGATGCCATCCCCACAAAAGGGTGTGGTTTGCCTCAAGGCCCAAAGAAAGACAAATCTCCTGGGCGGATGGCATTCATCCGAAGTACTATGGAATTGGCGGACATACTGGCTGCACCTGGCGGAGCTTTTCAACAGGTCACTTGAGACAGGGAGGGTACCTAGGGATTGGCGAGAGACATGTGGTACCAATCCATAAAGGGGGTCAAGGAAGTACCAGGAAACTATAGACCCATCAGTTTAACCTCGGTGGTGGGAAAATTAATGGAGAGTATACTAAAGGAACGATTGGGGGTTTACTTGGGGAGGTGGGAGGTCTGGATAGTCGGCAGCATGGGTTTGTGCCAGGTAGATCATGTCAAACCAACCTTGTGGAGTTCTATGAATGGGTAACATCAGAACTGGACAGGGGTAAGCTCTGTGGATGTATTATTCTGGACTTCAGCATGCTTTGACTCTGTCCCCACAATGGTCTGGTGGAGAAACTGATGGGGTTAGGAGTAGGCCCTTTGATGGTCAGATGGATTGAAAACTGGATAGCTGGACGCACTCAGAGAGTAGTGGTCTGTGAGCTCTCAAACCCTACAGAGGTTGGTAGTGGGGTACCACAGGGCTCGGTCCTGGGTCCAATCCTGTTTAATGCATACATATCAGACATCAGGGATGGTATAGGTGTGAAATGAGTCTCTTAGGATGACTCCAAGATGGGAGCAGTAGTTGAGGGAGAAGAGGGGAGGTTGGCCCTGCAAGGGACCTGGACACCCTGGAAAGCTGGGCTCACATGGAAATTAAATTTCAATATCACCAAGTGCAAGGTGTTGCATCTTGGTCGGGAAACCCTAAACACAGGTACACCCTGGGAGGAGGTGCTGGAAGCCTCAACAGGGGAAAAGACCTAGGGGTCATGGTGGATACATGTTGAATAACTCTGAGCAGTGCAGGAGAGCAGCTAGCAAGGCAAACAGGATGTTGGGATGCATCGCAGAGGGATCACCTCAAGGAGCAAAGAAGTGATTCTGCCGCTGTACAATGAACTGGTTAGACCACACCTTGAGTACTGTGTACAGTACTGGAGACCACACTTGAAGAGGGACATACAGCTCCTGGAGAGGGTACAGAGGAGGGCAACAAAGATGATACGAGGGCTAGGGATTTGACTTACGAGGACAGACTTGAGGAGCTCTGCCTGTTTTCATTGGAGGAGAGGAGAGACAGGGGGACATGATTGAGGTCTTCAAGTACCTCAAGGAATAAATAGGGTAAACATGGAGGGATCTTTAGACTAAAGCAGGAGGCATCACCAGAGGGCATGGTTTGAAGTTGGAAGGTGGAAGGGTGAGGGGAAGAGGAGGAGGTTTTCACTGAGAGGGTGGTGGACCCTTGGAATGCTCTGCCTGGTGAGCTGGTTCAGAGATCCACAGTGGAGGGCTTTAAGAGGGTGGGACAGACACAGAAAGTGGATGTATCAGATGATGGCCTGTCCGGGGGTGGGGATGGATGATAGGGGTTTCTGGAGCACAAGGGATGGGAGGGTCTCTGCACCCAACTAAGGATCTAGGTTCGAGCAGACTTGATAGACCATAAGGCCTAATCTGCTGGCAATTAGTATGTATGTTAGTATAGATGAATTCTCCATACTTAAATACTGGAAGTATGAGCTGCTCTGCAATCTTTTTCCAGTCCTGTAACTTCAGACATCTGGTTGTCCTTTTCAGTGCTCCTAATTTTTTGTTGAGTGAGAGGCCACAACTAATACCAGTCCCCTCTCCACCCTTCCTCCCCCTTCCCTTGCCCCACCTCTTCTTACATCCTCAACTCCCACCCCCTCTCTTATCTTTCCAGCCCACCTCCCATCCCTTCCTGCACTCTGTGCCCTGTTTTTCTTGACAAAGTAAAAGGAAGTTATGCACTCAGCAAGGAACCATCGTGCCAGGTCAAAAGCACCAGTTCAAACCAAAGTTAATAGGACCAGCACCAACCAAAGCACACTGATATAGTGTAATTTTCGACTGTTTGTCCCATCAGTAGCTGTCCATAATGGCAAAAGTGCTTTTTCCAAAAGGTTCTTTTTAATCCATAAATATCAGGTAAAAACATGAGTTCAATCCATGAGTATACAGCAATACAGAAGAAAAACAGTTCCCCAAACTTCTAAAAACGTTAGACCCGCTCCACAGTCAACTTGACTACACGCCACCTGACATGTTTCACTCCACTGAGCTTTTTCAGAGGTGTACTTGTAGGCAATTACCTGTTACTTAAATACACCTTCCCTTTAAAGTGACAGAGATCAATTTCAAGTACAAGCAAGGTTCAAAGCCCACCACTTATTGAAGTGCACATAAAATATACATTAATTACCATGAGGGGTATCATAACCTACTGCTCTAAGTAAAAAAAACAATAATGGCATGTATAGTGATCAATAATGGCATGTATAGTGCTACCAATAACAAAACATTGTACAGGCACTTATACAGGGCAAAGAACTTGATTATATTTGTATATTGCTTAATTAAAAAAAACTATCCATAAAGTCAGTGCAACCTAAAAAAAAAAACAAAAAAAAACATTAGAACAGAAAAATATATACAGCAACCAAATACATATTAATCCATCGTCTATTTTTTAAAAAAGGGTTCGATTTCGATTTTACTGTTTAAACCATTACCTTCCATACTTCGGAAAGCATAAATCCAATACTGCTCTCGTCTGTGCAGGAGATTATCAAAATCCCCTTCCCTCCGAGACAGTACTGGTTTTTCAAGACCTTGAAACAGGAAACCATGATCTGAGCCTACACTGCTTTTAAAATATGCAGAGCTAATGCATTTTTAACATCTTTGTTTTCAATAGCTCTACTAGGTTCCTGTCTAGGGTTTTAAATGCCGCTTCGTCTTTCCAATGTAAAAGCACCTCATTTACATAGGGTTAAATATACCAAACCACATGTAGAGCAAGTAGTAAATCCTCTGACCAGATAATCTCTCTTGGTCAGTGGATTTGTAAAGGTTTTGGTATTACACCCCATATTACAAAATGTACAGTTCCCACAACGTTGACTACCATATGTTTTATTAGGTAGTCACATACGGTGTCGCTCAGATGATGGCTGAACCGAATGTACTAGGCGATCTTTTAAACTAGTACCTTTCCTGTATACTATCTTGGGTCCATTTTCTGAAAAATAACATAAACCTGGGTCCTGAAATAGGATGTGCCAGTGTTTCTTCACTATGTTGGAAATCTCTTGACTGCGCATTAAAGATACTCACGAAGAAAGTCTGAATATCCTTATTAGTTAATTCAGCATTCTTTTCCTTCCCTTTCAATAATGTATCCCTATCAAGAACATCCACTTCATCTCTGGCCTTGCCTACAATACTGCTCGAGTAACCCCTTTCTCTCAATCTGTTCTCCAAGTCGTCAGCTCTAATTCTATAGGAATCAGATGTACTACAGTTTCTTTTTGCCCTAACAAACTGACCCTTAGGAATAGCTTGTACCACATGTTGTGGATGGCTACTGCTGCTAGCCAATAAAAGGGTATTTTGATCAGTGGCTTTTCGAAAAATAAATCAGTAGACAGTCCCCCATCCCATCTTTAAAAATAACCAGATCAAAAAAATGAATGCTGTCAACACTATAGGACTTGCTGAACTTCAAGTTGGGGTTACTAAATTTAAGATATTCCACAAAATTATGTAACTCAGCCACTGCACCCTTCCAGATCAATAGTGTATCGTCAATGTAATGTCTCCATAAAGCTATTGCGTGTAAAAAGGGGTTACTAGATGATCTAATTGCCTTTTCTTCCCATTTTGCCATATACAGATTTGCAAGGTTGGGGCAAAGCTTGCCCCCATAGCAGGCCTTTAATCTGTAAAAAAATACAAATTTTTGTAAAAAAAGGCATTATATTTCAACACAAAAGATGCTAAATCAACCAATATTTCGGTCCCTGGACTTCTAGCTTCTCTTTTGTCTAGGAAGTACTTTAAAGCATTCAGTCCCTCCTCATGGGGAATATTGGTATATAGAGCGGTAACATCCAATGTTACCAAAATACTCACCCTAGCAATTTCACTGTCATTGATTATGTTAAGAACCTCACCACTGTCTTTTAACTACGCTGGTGTGGCCCTAACAAGTTCACTTAAATGAGCATCAACAAACTTAGCCAGAGGTTCAGTGAGTAAATTATTACTCGAGATGATTGGTCTCCCTGGAGGGTTAATTACGCTCTTGTGGATTTTGGGGAGACAATAAATCGTAGCCCTAACAGAATGTGCTACACGCAAGTATTCAATAACTTGCTTAGGCAAAAGATTTTTCTGTTGTAAGGAATCAAGATATTTATCAGTCTCCTTTTTAAAGGAGAGTGTGGGGTCAGCATTCAAATGCATATAAAAATTTGTGTCACTTACCCATCTATTTACCTCTCTGTCATAATCATCGCTGTTCATAATTACCACTGCCCCACCCTTGTCTGCCGACTTTATAGTAATTTCGTAATTTTTTTTTCTAATCCCACCAGAGCCTCATTTTTCTGGAAAAAAAGAGAAGTTAGAAGTCCAGGAACTGATATATTGGTTGATCTAGCATCTTTTGTGTTGAAATATAATGCCTTTTTTTTTTTGTTCCAAAACAGAGTATTTTTTACAGATTAAAGGCCTGCTATGGGGGCAAGCTTTGCCCCCAACCTTGCGAATCTGTATATGGCAAAATGGGAAGAAAAGGCAATTAGATCATCTAGTAACCCCTTTTTACACTTAATAGATTTATGGAGACATTACATTGACGATGCATTATTGATCTGGAAGGGTTCAGTGGCTGAGTTACATAATTTTGTGGAATATCTTGAATTTAGTAACCCCAACTTGAAGTTCAGCAGGTCCTCTAGTGTTGACAGCATTCATTTTTTGGATTTGGTTATTTTTAAAGATGGGATGGGGGACTGTCTACTGATTTATTTTTCGAAAAGCCACTAATCAAAATACCCTTTTATTGGCTAGCAGCAATAGCCATCTAGAACATGTGGTACAAGCTATTCCTAAGGGTCAGTTTGTTAGGACAAAAAGAAACTGTAGTACATCTGATTCCTATAGAATTAGAGCCGACGACTTGGAGAACAGATTGAGAGAAAGGGGTTACTCGAGCAGTATTGTAGGCAAGGCCAGAGGTGAAGTGGATGTTCTTGATAGGGATACATTATTGAAAGGGAAGGAAATGAATGCTGAATTAACTAATAAGGATATTTAGACTTTCTTCGTGAGTACCTTTAATACGCAGTCAAGAGATTTCCAACACAGTGAAGAAGCATTGGCACATCCTATTTCAGGACCCAGGTTTATGTTATCTTTCAGAAAATGGACCCAAGATAGTATACAGGAAAGGTACTAGTTTAAAAGATCGCCTAGTACATTCGGTTCAGCCATCATCCGAGCGACACCGTATGTGGCTACCTAATAAAACATATGATAGTCACCGTTGAGGGAACTGTAAATTTTGTAATATGGGGTATAATACCAAAACCTTTACAAATCCACTGACCAAAAGAGATTATCTGGTCAGAGGATTTATTACTTGCTCTACATGTGGTTTGGTATATTTAACCCTATGTAAATGTGGGGCTTTTTACACTGGAAAGACGAAGCGGGCATTTAAAACCTGTATTGGTGAACAGAGTAGAGCTATTGAAAACAAAGATGTTGAAAATGCATTAGCACTGCATATTTTAAAAGCAATGTAGGCTCAGATCATGGTTTCCTGTTTCAAGGTCTTGAAAAACCAGTACTGTCTCGGAGGGGAGGGGATTTTAATAATCTCTTGCTCAGATGAGAGCAGTATTGGATTTATGCTCTTCGAAGTATGGAAGGTAATGGTTTAAACGGTAAAATCGAAATCAAACCTTTTTTAAAAAATAGACAATGAATTAATATGTATTTGGTTGCTGTATATATTTTTCTGTTCTCATATTTTTTGTTGTTTTTTAAGTTGCACTGACTTTATGGAGTGTTTTTTTTTTTGATTAAGCAATGGACAAATATAATCAAGTTCTTTGCCCTGTATAAGTGCCTGTATAATGTTTTGTTATTGGTAGTACTATACATGCCATTATTGTTTTTTTACTTAGAGCAGTAGGTTATGATACCCCTCATGGTAATTAATGCATATTTCAGGTGCGCTTCAATAAGTGGTGGGCTTTGAACCTTGCTTGTACTTGAAATTGATCTCTGTCACTTTAAAGGGAAGGTGTATTTAAGTAACAGGTAATTGCCTACACGTACACCTTTGAAAAAGCTCAGTGGAGCGAAACATGTCAGGTGGTGTGTAGTAGAGCTGACTGTGGAGTGGGTCTAACGTTTTTAGAAGTTTGGGGAACTGTTTGTCTTCTGTATTGCTGTATGCTCATGGACTGAACTCCTGTTTTTACCTGATATTTATGGATTAAAAAGAACCTTTTGGAACAAGCACAGTTTCCGTGGTGAGTGACTTTTTCCATTATGAACAGCTACTGATGGGACAAACAGTCGAAAATTACACTATATCAGTGTGCTTTGGTTTGTGCCGGTCCTTCTAACTTTGGTTTGAATTGCCTTGACAAAGCCTTCTGGCCGATATCAATGTATTGTATGCATTTTCCTGTGCCTGAAACTGATTACCATAATGTATCTCTGTTGTTTTACATTGACTGTCCATTATGATTTTGTGTCCATTATGAGTTTTGTACCTCTTATTTACACTTTATTGTATCATACTTTACTATCCTGTTTAATCTGTTGTTCCTTCTACTGATGTGGAACCTTTGTAAAAGAGCTCTTAGCTCCAAGGTATATGTAATCCGAAACTTAAATAAATAAAATAAAATAATAATTCTACTCTGTATAGTTTTTCATGCCACCTTTGAAAGCCATGTAACCCTTTTCCCTTCTCTCCCC
Source organism: Neoceratodus forsteri (assembly GCA_016271365.2). Classification (NCBI taxonomy): domain Eukaryota; kingdom Metazoa; phylum Chordata; order Ceratodontiformes; family Ceratodontidae; genus Neoceratodus; species Neoceratodus forsteri. Next base: position 847,118,097 of record CM057451.1, on the reverse strand, counting down.
GTCCCCCCAGAACTCCCTTGTTCCTGTCCCATCCCTTACCTCCCCCTTCCCCAGATCTCTCTCTGAAATAACAGTAACCCAGAACTATACCCTTTCCCTCAGAACTGTGACAGAACCTTCCAAACAAGGTCTATTGTTGCCGTTCAAACTAGGTAGACATTAAACGGCTAATACTGCTAGTGCAGTCAGAATCTGCATTGGATGACGTGGAAACTAGCATAATATGCCCATTGGGTGGTAATGGAAGCAATTTGCTAACTGTATCTCTAACAGGTAAGATAGCAAACTAACACTGAGTTAACTTAAACCAGTATTCACAGCCCTGTTTAAAGGGCTGGGTTCTTCATTTATTCTGAAGGAAAGCTGATGCACCTGGAAGTCACCTGACGACTCCCTCCCCTTTCACCCACTTCCCACCAACTTCTCCACCCCTGTAATCGTCAAGCCCCCCCAGCACTAGCTTACTTCTTGCTGCCTTGCTCCTGATTTTACCACTGGATGCCACCAAGTTATCCTTTTTACCCTTCTCGATTGGCTCTAATACAGGCAGTTTATCCCTTATGATTGCAACATGCCCCGATCTCAAATCCTTTTGGTAGAAGATCTTGAAAATCCTCTCTCTAGCTACTGTTTTTATAAATTGGCAGTGGACAGCTGGTTCTACCATGTAATGGGGACAGTAGGGGAGGAAGAGAAGGCTACGCTGCCAGGAAAGCGATCAAGAGGCACAGGTGAAGGTAAAGAGAGCTAAAAGGAGAGGAGAAGTTTGAGGGAGGAGAGACGAATATGTAGTGGGAGGTTGTTCTGGAGGTGAGGGAGATGGATAGAGAAAGCAGACTGATCAGCCGAGGTTATGCAGGGAAGGATGGAGAAGGAGCAGGAGTCAGAGGAGCAAAGGGAAGTAGGAGGAGGAAGAGAGGATGGAAAGGGAAAGGGGGGTTGACCAATAGGAGGGAAGAGTTGTGAGACAGAATTTAGCAAGAAAGGATTAGCAGTGAAGGTGGCATCGGGACTCAACAGGGATGATGGAGGGACTGAGGTAAAGGGAGCAATAATGGCTGAGAGAGGAGGGGCATTAAGAGCAAAACAGCAAAAATAGTGGAACGGGGGTTCAGGCTGGTGAGGGTAGCACTGCAAACCACATCTGCATAAGTTGGTCTCGGGAGTGGAAGGCACAACTTGCTGTGGTAAATAAAACTTTGAAAGAGCAGGTTTCTACTAGAATTAAGTTTTTAACAATTGTTTCCAGGAGGTAATAGAAATCTTTAAAGGCCCCCCCAGCTACTGATATGCACCACCTATACCTTCCACTTGAAACATAGTGAAGAAAATTTGATTAGCTATACACAGATGACGATTTGGTTAGGTAAGGCACCACAATATGTGGTGCAATTCACAAACGGGCTAAGCTTGGTGGATCTCTTTAATATTTCCTGTTTTTTGTTTTGCCAAATGTTGTTCTTTTGCATTTTATTCATCTTCAGAAACATCTGAATACCAACAACTTTGAAGAAGGTTAGGTCTGGAAAAAGTAAATTTTTGTTTTATTTGTTCTTGTGATATTGTTATCTTGTCTTCAGAAGTTGAAGACCTCCTCCAACTAAATGTAAACAAAGTTGCTGGCACGGACGGAATAGGCCTGTTCTTTCTTAAAGTTGGTTTCCAGTACCTAACGTCCCCTACTGTATACTGTACCTGTTTAATCTATCCATTAGTTCCATTACTGTGCCCAAGGCTTGAAAGATAGCTCAGATACTACCATTATTTAAATCAGGTGACACTATGGACCTTCAGTAAACAACTACTGCCCCATATCCATTTTACCCCGGTCTCAAAACTCCTTGAAAAATTAGTAAATGCCCAAATCAAAGACTATCTTGAAAATACTAACCTAATAAACCCTGCCCAGTCTGGTTTCAGATCAGCTCACAGCACTACCTCAGCCCTAACTTTAGTCACAAATGACTGGCTTCTCGCCATGGATAAGAAACAAGTTACAAGGGTGGTCTTCCTGGATCTTAGTAAAGTTTTCGACACTGTCAGTCATGCTTTACTCCTCGATACCCTAAACTGTCATGGCATCGCTGGCCCTGCACTTTCATGGTTCAACAGCTACCTGTCCGAGAGACTGCAATGGGTGTAAGTGGATGGTTCACTCTCTCTGCTCCTCCATATAATAAGAGGAGTACCACAAGGATCAATACTTGGACCTCTGCTGTTCATGATATACATCAATACCATCAGAGATAACATCAGCAAAGCTAAACTTCCATCTGTTCGCAGATGACACAGTGATATACATTTCCAGACCCTCTGCAGCCGAGGCCCAAATGGAGCTCCAGTCTGAATCTGATCTCCTCCAACACAGCCTGGTACAATCAAAACTTCTCTTAAATACCAAAAAACCCCCAAAAGTTATGTACTTCTATTCCAACCAATTCACTGCCATCGCTAATGCACTAGCATCCCTGCCCCCCATCAAAACTGTATTTGATGACAACCTGGAGGTAGTTAACAAATTTAAATACCTAGATTGTGTTTTAGATCAACACCTAACATTCTCTGGCCATTTTAATTCTCTTGCGAAAAAACTGCGGCAACATTATTGGCGGCTTCTTCTTCAAAAAAAAAAAAAAAACATCTTTACCCCTGAAGCCAGGCTACAACTGAACCAGACAACCTTCATGCCACTGCCTGGCTATGCTGACATAGTCTATGGCTGATGCTCGGAATCCCCCCCGCCCCTCGCAGGTAGAAACATAGAAGTTGACGGCAGATAAGGACCGCAAGGCCCATCCAGTCTGCCCATTCTTTTTCTACCTTATAAATGTGCCATTGACCTTTGCTCTGTCAGTGGCCTATCTATTCATAGTCATTTGTATTGCTCCCTTATGCCTATCCCATGCCTGTTTGAAGCCCTGCACTGTATTCATAGCCATCACTTCTTGTGGTAAGCCATTCCATGCATCCACCACCCTTTCTGTGAAAAGAATTTCCTCACATTCCCCTTAATCGGCCTCCTCTAATCTCATGCTGTGTCCTCTTGTCCTGCTATTTTCTTATATTTAAACATGTTAGACTCTTTTCACCTTGTTTATGCCCTTAAGGTGTTTGAATGCCTCGATCATATCACCTCTCTCCTTCCTTTGCTCAAGGGTATACATATTGAGCTCTGTTAATCTGTCCTCATATGTCTTCTGATGCAGTCCCTGCACCATTTTGTTGCCCTTCTCTGGACTGCCTCAATTTGTTAATGTCCTTGTGAAGGTGTGGCCTCCAATACTGCACGCAGTACTCCAGATGGGGCCTAACCAGTGTCTTGTACAGAGGGATTATTACCTCCCTCTTACGACTTGTGATACCCCTACTAATACACCCTAACACCCCCCTAGCCTTACCTACTGCTTTAGAGGTCTGCTTGGATGATTTTAGGTCATCAGTGATGATGATGCCCAAGTCTCTTTCTAAACATCCTGGAGCACCCCCTCTGCTTCACCCTCCCCCTTCCCCAACCCCCATCCAAAAAAAAGTAATTCTCTCCCAGCATTTTATGTGCCTTTGGACCTGTTTTTCCTCATCTACTTCTCCTCCCTTGCCCCTTTTCTTTTCTTCCACTTTGCACTTATTTACCTGCCCTCCCAAAACTCAGGTTTCCATTGGGAATCCCCACCTCTGCTAGCAGCCCCTGACCCCTTACAGGGTTCTCAACATCCTGGAGGGGCCCATGTGCTCAGCACCCCCTTCCGTCCTCCCCCTCCCTTTCTTGGCACTTATCACTTACCTGCACCTGTCCCCCTTTTCCTCTGGCACTTATGAATCGCCAAAAGCGAATGCACTTGCCCCCCCCCACCAATCTTCTCTGCTCTCTATATATCCCATTAATTTTTCCCTTAATACTAGTTGTTATCCTCTGTTTAGAGTCACACCTGTGCCACTTCTTGTTTTTCCCCTCCCACTTACTCTGTATTGCCATCTGCAAATTGCCTGGAATTGCATTGCACTGTGTGTAACTGTTGTCTCTTATACTGTACCTAGAATGTATAATTAATTGCCCACCGTTTTATCCACTGTATGTAACTGTTGTCTCATGTACCTTGAATGTATAACTGTTTATCCACTCTGTACCCTGTCCCCCCAGGTCGCACTGGGAGACTAGCAACTTGTTGTTCAGTGTACTTTCCTGGTGAAACATTTCAATAAATAAATAAAAGAGACTCCCTTGACTTCAACTTCCACTCGCTGCCTGTATAGCCATTTAGCCACAAGGCACCCCCACACAGTCCCTGCAGCAGTGCTCCCCTTTAGGTGAAGACTGACCGGGGGAGAGAGAATAATCAAGCTTGTGGTTAGAGTGGGCTCAGTGTAGCAGTTGCAGTGCATCCTGCTGCCATCTGGGAGATGGGTTTGCATCTTCGAGTCCCCTGGGGCTGGGACAAGGGTCGAGCTCATCAGGAGGTGGGGAGGCACTCAGATTCCCATGAGGGCACAGAAAATCTGACATTCCACACTGTCTGTCAGTCGACCAAGGAGCAGCATTACTGTCTGCAGTATATTTGCACAACAAAAGCAACACACTCACAAGCTGCAGGCAGAAAGTGTAAACCAATTAATATTATGTAGATATATTTGTAAACTCAGTATCTAGATTAGCAGCTTCCTTGGTGCTTCACAATTCACAGTCACTTTCATGGGGTTAAACCTTTCAGCTTTAAAACTGCCAGGCCCAGCTTTGAAAAGATTCATTTTCAGCAAAAAAATGCCTGCCCCAAATTTCTAGGGACACTGTCAGAATTAGCAACAGTTATAAATTGTGGCTAATGCCTATTCTGTCAAGTAGTTGTTTTTCATAAAAAGGTGTTTTAAAATGGTCCGAAGCAACACAGTGGCTTGTGCAAATGTTAAGAAAATCTGGCCAGTTGCACTTCAAAGAAACTGTAAGGATTAAATGTCCTTTAATAGTTCTACTTCACTCCCCCACCAAAAAAATGGTATTTCTATAGAACCCTCAATCTGCAGTGTACAGCATCTGTTACTACTGAACATGATGAATGGTTTGAATTTCAGTTTGAAGAGTGAACAGCAGTATTCTGGAATTTTATTTCCAGTGAAATACAGGAGAACAAAATAATCTTTATTTCTGTGGTCTCTACCACAGCAGCGGACCCACCCTCTCCTTTCTTATCATTGATCTGGCATTCCTTTCCCCTGTGTGCTATCTCTGTGATCTAATGCTGCAAGGGCCTGCTGTGTTGCCTGAAATATCTCCACCCTCAAGCCACCATTTACAAAGATACTGCTATCCACAAATGCACACTTCCAAACTCCTAACCAAAGGCAGTTGCTAACTAATGGCTGATACTTAACTCTTCCATTTCTAAAGCCTCCAATATGGCTTAGGATTCTCCCAAGAAGGCTTGGGCAGTTCTAGCCTCACTGTGAGGTCAGATATAATGTCTGGCTCAGTATGCCAGCCCCTGGCAGTCTGTACTGTCCAGAGGGCTACTTTTTGGGATGGACTGCGGCTCTTGAACCCTAGTCTATTTGAGGTTAAACATTTTAATTATCTATTTATTCAGTCTCGCTTATCCCCTCTGTGCAAGCCTTGTGACTGCTGTCAAGTGCTTTGTGATATGGTGTTGAAATGCTTTATATAAAAACCAAACCCCTTACTTGCCTTTCTATTATTGCTGAGTATACTGGCATAATGTGGTGTGCTATGTATAGTACCTTCTGCAACACTGATGTGAGGCATGGCAGTGACAAGTAACACAGTGACTTAAAGCAGACAAGTTCCTGTTCAATAACAACTGAGAGGAATATGAAGATCTGAGGAAAATGGGAGGAGGGGACTGATGCAAAGCCCTTTAGGTCACACTGGTTAAAATTAAGTAGTACATCCCTTAAATCCCCGAGTTTTTACTGACGTAAATGGAGGTCTAAGAACCCCAGTAGTTGTTCAGCGTACTGCTATGCAACCAACCCTGTAGTGCTTATAGAACTAATAAAGTGTCTATCAGTTCTGTGGTTGTACTAGGTGTAACCCCTAGGTGGCGCTATCCCATGGGCTACTACCCCTGCCTGCTTGGCTAGTAGCAGGTTAAGGGGCCTGAGTTCTGAAACAGGTGGTAGTGGTCAAGCTAACCTGGGCACAGCCCTCCGGGACACTGTAACCCCCCCTTTTTCCTTACTAGTGTCCGGAACAATACACAATAATCACTTTCACAATACCCCTGATACACCACACAAGTACCCACACTGTTTGCACTTACCACCAGGGCTTTCCTCTGGCCCGGCCCTGGGGACCCCCTGTAAAACAAGGTTATACACAGCAAATAGCAGTACAGTACTCTTGCACAAACTGGAACCACAGTCAGGGTAAATGCAGAAAAGAGTTAGATCTGATTTATTTAAGGGGCTTGAACAAGGGAGGGGTGTAATCAGGTTAATTTGCTTAAAGGCTCTGTCAATCAAACAGTTATGCATGCTCTTCAGGGTATATAAACAGTCACACATTCTGGGTACCCAGATGGAAAATGGTGGGCTAGCCAGGAATGTTGCAGCTGGTTGGGGCCCTGTGATGGAAGAAAACAACATGCACAACACACACTATTTGTAATCCGGAGCCGGAGGGCTCAGTTCATGAAAAGAAAACAACAAGACAATCAGATGACACACTATTAGATTAGGCTGTTGTTGCAGGGAGCTACCCTGATGATTACTCACGATACCCAAGACTGGACAGAGGCTGGACTAAAATCGAGACAGCAGGTGGTTAATCTGGAGTGCCAGGAGAAGCAGGACCCACACGAATCGCTGAAGCATCGTTCCTGTTCAAGTGTGGAGCAGGGGACTGATCCCCAGGCAGGTCTCTCGTCGGTGGCTTTCTCTGTGCAGTGGGGTAGTCTGGCAGGGCCAGCGTGGCATGGCCCAGGCCGAATGGAGATGAATGCGGATTCAGTCTGATTAGGCTGGATAAAGTTTACAGCAAGCAGAACACAGTTCACACAGTGGGGAACCAAATCACGACCCACTTTCAATACACAGCACATTTACATGTAAAGGTTTCCACGGTAACAACAAGCAGAACACAGTTCACACAGTGGGGAACCAAATTACGACCCACTTTCAATACACAGCACATGTACATGTAAGGAAATTCTACTGTACTAGGCAAACCACTCTCTGGTCACGATCGCAAAGTCTCTTCACAAACCGGGGATTCAAAAGCAACTGGAAATCCTGACAGGCCAATCGCATTTAGCAAAATCTTCGGTCTTCTTCAGGTAGGAGCCTGGTAAAAAATCAGTGGCTTATTTTGTTCTCACAAACTTGGATTTAGTCCAAAATAATTCTCTTCTCTCCCTCTCAGGGGCAGCAGGCAGACATGCAGGCCACAACTCAGGCCTTTCCACAGTTCTCCCGCGCAAAACTACTCAGACGGCTGCTTGACTGTCTCAAGCATGTTGCTTCTTCAGCTCCCAACTTAGATCTGATTCAGCTGACAGCAAGCCTGGGGTTTTTCCCAGAATCCAGAAGGTTTGGTTGGCTGATCTGTCAGTCACAACAAAAGCTCCCCTTTCAGGTGCAAAAAGGCACCAAAAGCCCAAAACTACAATCCCTACAGATTTTGACTGCAGGCAGCTCCTGTAGTCCGGCTCCATTTTAGGTCCCACCAGAACTGATTGGTCCAATTCGCAGTCCAGGACCAAGATAGTGGAGATAAACAAAACGGTCCTTGCTGCAAAGAAGACAGGTTAGACAAACTACATTATCATTATCACTCTAAATGATTTTCAGCAAATAGTTACATCTTTCAACAGAGCTCCCTCTCATATTACTTATGACTGCAATCCAGGCAGCCCTTAAAGAGACAGTAGGTTCATAGGATAGATACAAGTTCAAGGGTGAAGGCCCATTTATGAACTTGCTGCCATCAACCTGACGGCAGAATTGGAAATGTTTTATTTCCCATATACAAATCCAAATTACATTTGAACTGATCAATACCTAAGTAGAGATGGGCGAAGTGGCCTCAATTCGCTCCGTGAAGAGATTCGCAGAGTGAAGGCGAATCCGCGGAGTGCTCCACAACGCGAAGCGGAGTACTTCGCATTATAATGGGTAACACGAAATCCATTGAAAACAATGACTTTGCATTACTCCGCCTTCCCAGACCACTACTCCACCAATTCTTAAGGTGAAGTACATTGAAAACAATGTACTTCGCCTTGTTTTTAAGCTCCAAAGGCGAATTTTGCAGTGATTCAAGGGATTTCAGGTCACATGGGCTCTAGATTGTTCTGCACAGCCGCAGTTTGGGGTAATGTGTGTAGGTAGCTGTAGGAAACAATCCGCTCTGAGAGCTCTCTGTGATTCAAATCTTCTAAAAGCTGTTAAAAAAGCCTTTTTGAGTCTTTTTTTTTTTTGCTGAAACTTTAGTTCACTCATTATAGGAAACCCTCCTGTGCTCATATCATCGAGCGTTTATTGTTTGTGTGTGGATTTTGAATGCTAATGTACAACATTCAGTCTGTGTACTGAGAGACAGTGGAAGTGTGCTTTGGGGGAGGAGCGTATCTGTGGTGTAGGTAGTTAACTTGGAGAAAGACAGTGCTTTCTGTTTTGGCGATATTGTTCTTGTATAACTGTGTTAATGTACACACAGTAATATTTTCAATAATTCTTGCCATTTTTTTGCTGATTGTTGTGGTGCAGCAGTGCATAATTTTAGTTTGTTTAAAATATGTGGTTATATTACTGAGGTTTTCAATTTGCTATGCATTACTTAGTGTGTGTGTGAGTATGTGTGTGACAAGTGTCATCAGATCAGACACCTTTTATTGTGCCACATAATAATTTCAGCAATGTGAACCTGCTATCCACTGCAGCTGTGTGATTTTTGTACTTCTTTGTGGTATCTTTACGGGTACTAGTAGTAATGACTGTTACTGCAGCAGTGCAGTACACTCCACAGCCCGCTACAACCGCAAAGGTATTCTTTTCCAAATTTGAATTTCTGTTGGTGAGCACTGGTTAGGTGTTGTGCCTTTGCATCTGCATCTCTTCAGTGCGAAGTGCAATCTTAATCTGTCTGTGCATTTGCATCTCTTTAGGGCCCAATCTCCATCTGTAACTTAAGTCACAGTTGTTTCTTTGGCTTCCCTTCAGAGTACTGGACAGGTGTGGTGCATAATTCTGCATGAACATTGTACTTATTAATATGTGTTTTTAAGTCAGGACCATCATCACGAGTCACTCGTGATACAAATCATGTTCTCCATCATCACAGTCACAAATGCAGTCACAAATCACGATTCACGATCACGTCACGAATCACATTAATTTTTTTACTAGTTACTTGGATGTATTGTAAGCATGTTTTGTAGTATCTCTCCAGGCTTCACCACTCCACTCTTGTACTCATTAATAAGTGTTTTTAAGTCAGGGAGTTTTGTGCTATAGTCCATTGGGGAAGTACAACCACAGGCATTCGCATTCCTTCCTGTACAGCATGTGAGTTACAGTACTGTAAGTAGTGGTGGGCGAAGTGGCCCCAATTTGCTCCGTGAAGTGATTCACTGAGTGCAAGAACAAGGGGACACAATTTAAAGATAGGAGAGCGGTTCAGGGGCAATGTGAGGAAGTATTATTTCACAGAGAGGGTAGTGGATGCATGGAACAGCCTTCCTGAGGAGGTTGAGGGGTCTAAAACTGTGGGAGAATTCAAGAATGCATGGGACAGACATAAGGCAATTCTTGTGGGGGGGTAGGAAGAAATAGGCTGTTGGTTAAGTAGGATCTGCGGCCTATCCTGTAGGTAGGGAAATGGGCAGACTAGATAGGCCTAGAGGTCCTTATCTGCCGTCAAAGTCTATGTTTCTATGTTTCTAACACGGAATCCGTGGAGAACTCCACAATGTGAAGCAGAATACTTCGCTTCATAATGAGGAACATGAAGTCTATTGAAACCAATGACTTTTCGTTATTCTGCGTTCCCCAAACCACGTGTCCACCAATTTTAAGGTGAAGTGCATTGAAATCAATGTAATTCGCCTCACTTGCCCTGTAATTGAGCTCCAAATGAAATTCTGCAGTTATTCATGGGATTACAGGTCACATGGGTTCTAGATTGTTCGGCACAGCCTCAGTTCTGGCCTGGGTAGTGTGTGTGTGCAGTGGTAGCTGGAGACAGTTTGCTATCAGAGCTCTGCGATTCAAAACCTCTAATAGCTGTTTAAAATGCCTTTTTGAGTAATATTTTTTGTAAAAATTTAGTAAATCGATTGTAGGAAACCCTTCTGTGCTCATATCATCAAGTTTTTACTGTTGTGTGTGGATTTTGAATGTTAATTTAGAACAGTCAGTCTGTGTATTGTGAAATGTGCTTTGGGGGCAGGCCGTATTTGTAGTGTAGGTAGATTAATTGGGAGAAAAAGGCAGTCTTTCTGTTTTGGTTATATTTTTATTGTATAACTGTTAATGTACACACAGTAATATTGTTAGTAATTCTTGACTTTTTTTGCTGATTGTTGTGATGCAGCAGTGTACAATTTGTCTGTTTAAAACATTTGGTTATATTACTAAAGGTTTTCAACTTGCTACACATTACTTGAGTATGCATGTGAGTGTGCGTGTGATGCGTGCCATTAAATCAGACACCTTTTATTGTGTTACAGAGTAATTGCAGCAGTGTGAACCTGCTGTCCACTGCACCTGCATGATTTTTTTTATACTGCTTTATGGTATCTTTACTGGTAGTGGATTGTTACTGCCGTGCACTAATCCCCCAACTGGCAAAATGTATTCCTTTCCAGATTTGGATTTGTAACTTGTGAGCACTGGTAAGGTGGTGGTGTGCCTTTTTGTATGCATCCCTTGAGTGTGCAGTGCAATCTGTCTGTGCATTTGCATGGCACCATTAATTCTGGGAGACTGCATTTCTTGTTATGCTCTCATTTCACTTCGTCAGCACTGGGGAATTTTCTGGACACAAGACAGTAGCATTTTGGGGATGCACATTAATTCTGGTGACTCTGTGTGTGACCTGAACACTGCGCGCATGACTGAGTGCGCCATTAATTCTGGGAGACTTTGCATTTCTTGTTACACTCTCATTTCACTTCATCAGCACTGGTGAGTTTTCTGGACACAAGACAGTAGCATTTTGGGGATGCACATTAATTCTGGTGACTGTGTGGGCGGGATGCTGCCAGTATTGTTGTCACTCCACCTTACTTCGCATTTAAGGTGAAATGACAGTGCAAAGTAATAATAACAAGGTGAAGTGAGACTTTCCTAGGGGGCACTCCGCGTAGCGAAGTGCCAACGCAAAGTGGCCACTTCGCGTTCACTTCGCCGGCGGATTTTAAATTCACTGCATCTCTATATCTAAGCTGTTAACAACGGCTGGTAAAGAGTTCCAAAAATGTGGGGCTCACTACGTTATGAAATTATTTCTTTTAGTCGAATAATTTATATTGGTTTGTATTTTTAAGTTATGTGATCTGGTATTCTTAATATTTTCCACAAATTGTAAACATAAAGTTTCAAGCAATACTGGGTTTCTAGTGGCTCTATACATTAGGCAGAGGTCACCCCTTAAGGCTCTATATTCAGGTGAGTAAAGGCCCAAGGACTTCAATCTTTCCTCATAAGTATAATTATGTACTTTATTAATATTTTTTGTCAACCTCCTTTGCATTTTTTCCATAGCAGTTTTAGTGCCTATAGAAGTTGGTCCACAAAAGGCGGAGCAATAATCAATTTCGTGATCGCACCAAACTAGAAAATAAGGGGACAATTACTTCAGCTTCATGGCTCTTAATGTGTTTGTAAATACAAGCTCTGATACCAGCACGCTTTTTTTATTGTTTTATTTACATGTGTAGTAAATTTCAAATTGTTAGTTATTGTTATTCCCAAATCCATTTCAGTTTCAACTCTTTGTAATAGAGTATTATTCAATGTATAATTGGTACGTTTATTGTTAGAACCAAAGTGCATAACCTTACAATTATTAATATTGAAAGTCATGTTGTGCTGTTCTGCCCAAATAGTTAGACAATCTAGATTATTTTGTAATTCCATTATTGATTTAGCATCATTAGTGATACAGCCAATCTTGCTGTCATCTACATACTTAATTTATCCAGACCCCATTTGATGTTTTCATAGTAGATATTAGAATGTTAAATAATACTGGCCCCACAACAGACCCTTTGGCACACTACTTGTGACCTCTGAGGTTGAACCCTTAATTGTTACCCACTGTTTCCTACCGTTCAACCAAGAATCTACCCATTTGATGATATGTGGGTCTAATTTTATTCTTATAAGTTGTTGCCATAGTATAGCATGTGACATAGTGTCAAAAGGTTTTTCGTAGTCAAGATAAATTACATTCACAGGTAGGCCGCTATATAGTGCATGACTAACAGGCTCAAAGACGTTTATTAAGTTAGTTTGGCAGGATCTGTCATATGCAAAACCATGTTGTGCTATATCAATATTTTCAGAATCTAGAAGATGAGTCTTGATTTTTTTGTAATAACAATCTTTCCATTAATTTTCCCACTCAAGAGGTGAGACTAATAGGTCTGTAATTACTGGGACTTTGTCTCCTTCCCTTTTTGTGAATAGGAATCACAGCTGCAGATTTCCAATCCATTGGTACTATACCTTCGATAATTGATTTATTAAATAAACTGGTTAATATTCCAGATAACTCAGTTGGCAATTGTTTAAGTAATATAGGTGGTATATTATCTGGTCCAAGAGATGAATTGTTTTTAATAGATTTTATTGCAGTGATAGTGTCCAAGGAAGCAAATGGCATGAAGGGAGAGGCATCACCAGTAGAAAACAGGAAATTATTATCCCTGTGTACAGACAACTGGTGAGACCCCATCTGGAGTACTGTGTGCAGTTCTGGAGACCCAACCTCCGCAAAGACATAGACAGGATGGAAGCTGTCCAGAGGAGGGCAACTAAAATGGTGCCGGGTCTGCACCGGAAGACATATGAAGAGAGACGAAAGGAGCTTAATATGTATAGCCTCGAGGAAAGGAGGGAGAGGGGTGACATGATAGAAACGTTCAAGTACCTCAAGGGAATCAACAAAGTCCAAGAGGGTAGCATCTTTCAAAAAAAGAGGTGTGCAAGAACAAGAGGGCACAATTTGAAGATAGAGGGGCGGCTCAGAGGTAATTTAAGGAAGTATTTTTTCACAGAGAGGGTTGTGGATGCATGGAACGGCCTTCCGGAGGAGGTTGTGGAGTCAAAATCAGTGGTGGAATTCAAGCATGCATGGGACAGTCATAAGGCCATTCTAGGGGGTTGGGGTAGGAAGAAGTAGGCTGCTGGTTAACTAGGATCTGCAGCTTATCCAGTAGGTAGGGAAATGGGCAGACTGAGTGGGCCAAGCGGTCCTTATCTGCCGTCAAATTCTATGTTTCTATGTTTCTATGAAAAAGTTTGTACTATTAATATTATCAAGAAGTATCTCCGTCTTGTTTTTATAGACACTACAAAAATAGGAGTTTAAAACTTCAGCTATTTTCTGTTCATCAGTGATAATATTTTGATCTGTTTGAAGAGGGCCAATCCTTGGTGAATTTCCCTTGATGGAGCCTATATAATTATAAAAGCTTTTTTATTATCTTTGATAGTGGAGGCTAGGTTCACTTCTAATTTTCTTTTGGCATTCCTTATTGCTGTTTTAGTTAATTTGGCTTTAGTTTTGAATTTAAGCCATTTATCTGATGTAGGATGTTTTTTATATCTATTATTGTCATGGACAATTCTTTGACATTCACCAGGAGATCCTTCTTTAAGCATGTTGGCCTCCACTTAAGGTATGCCGGTACTAGAATATTAAGTAAAAAGATAAATGAGGTCATACGTTTCCATTTAAACTGGAAAAAAGGGGGGGGGGTATGGTAGTGTACTGTAATAATGTCGCTAATAATGTCAATAGGGCTACATCTTTGTCCAACTGGAAGGGAGTTCTTATAAATGTAAGAAGTCTTACTAATAAATTTGAGTAGTTTAAAATTTTACTTTATTTACAGAATATTCAAATAGCATTGATTACTGAAACCTGGTGGGATTCTAATGATACACGGGCATACTCGATTCAAGGTTATAATCTTTACTCCAAATCTAGGAACCATAGGAAGGGTGGTGGAATTGCTATTTATTTACAGGAATCTATTATAACTGAGGAAATAATAATGGAAGAGTCACATCTTGAATCCCTTTGGGTTAAATTACTCCCATCCGATGGTACCTAAATTATTATGGGCCTAGTATATCGTCCTCCCTCCAGTTCAGAAGTTTATGATCTTTAAATCTGATTAAACAATTTAGTAACCTAGACCCAGCTGACAACATTATGATTTTGGGAGATATGAATTTGCCTAATATTGTATGGGAATCATGGCAGGGTATGTCCAAATTAGATAAGTCCTTTTTGGATGTTTTTGATCAATTAGGCCTTAGTCAGCTGGTAGAAGAGAAAACCAGGGGAAACAACATCCTGGATATCAGTTTAACTAATATGGGTAATGAGTTGTCTAATATCAGGGTAAATCCCCCTTTGGGTAATAGTGATCTTCGTATAGTAATGTTTTGTATTATAAAATCCCATGTTCTTAAAGATGTTGCACCAACAACTAAATTGAATTTTGGCAAAGCTAACTTTCAGGAATTTAGGATTGAATTTTTGAATTGGGATTGGCATAGTGCATTTCATAATAGAACTATAAATGAGATGTGGATATTATTGTTGGAACAACTTAAGAATCTTATAGCAAAATATATACCCATTAGTAATAAGTATAATAAAGGCAAACACAGCCCAAGCTGGTTCACCCCTCGCATTAAGAAATTGATTAATAGAAAAAACAAAATTTACAAAAAATATAGAAAAAATAAAACAGGGACTAACTGGTTGGCTTTTAAACATATTGCAGCTACTGTGAAAAAAGTTTTAAGAAAAGCAAAAGCTGAATTCGAAGCAGCGCTAGTTTCCAGAATTAATAATAATAAAAAATCATTTTACTCATGTATAAATAGTGGGAGAAAAAATTCAAACACCATTGGTCCCTTTAAGGACAACTTGGGGCAGGTTTTGCCAGTTAAAGATATGGTTAATCTACAGAACAAATAGTATTGTTCTGTATTTAATATTAACTCTCCATCAGATGTTGTTGGTAAAGCACTATCTACACCTGGGGGAATAGTAATTGATCTTGACGAGGTAGCCAACAAACTCAGGAACTTGGATATTAATAAGTCTCCTGGCCCTGATTCTATACGCCCAAGAGTGATCTGTGAATTAGCAGATTTTTTAACACCTCCCCTTACTTGCATTTTTCAGATATCTCTAGACATGGGTATAGTCCCTAATGACTGGAAAGAAGCATCAGTGGTGCCCATTTTTAAGAAAGGTTCCAAATCAGTACTTTCTAACTTTAGACCAGTCAGCTTGACTTCATTAATGGGCAAAGTGGTGGAGAGTATATTAAAATAAAGAATATTAGTTTGTTTGGAAGATAATGGACTAATGGACCTTTCTCAGCATGGGTTTACAAGATCCAGATCTTGTCAGACTAATCTACTGACCTTTTACGAGAATGTAAATCGCGAATTGAATTCGGGTAACATGGTTGATGTTTTTATGGATATCGTGAAAGCTTTTGATAAATTGCCACATAGTGAACTGATAGCTGTTCTAAAGAAAGTTAATCTTAACACTAATGTAATAAATTGGATTACCGATTGGTTGCGTGATAGGCGACAGAGGGTGGTGGTTAAGGGAATTTATTCTGATTGGGTCCCGGTTACTAGCGCTGATGATTGCAGACTAGGAGCAGTAGTAAATAATTCAACAGATGTACTAGCCTTGCAAACAGCCATTAATGTTATAGCATCATGGACTGAGTCAAATAAATTAGAATTAAACACTGCTAAGTGTAAGATCATGCATCTGGGAAAAAACAATGGCAAAGCGATTTACAAAACTGGCCAGGATATATTAAAAGAAACCATACAAGAAAGGGATTTGGGTATAACAATTACATCTGATTTAAAATTTAGTCACCACTGTACATTACAGATTAGGAAGGCTAATCAGAACTTAAATAGCATACTTAGGCATATATCAAGCAGAGATGCCAAAGTCTTGATCCCATTGTACAGTTCCCTGGTTAGACCTCACCTGGAGTATTGTGCTCAGGTGTGGTCTCCATACAGGAGAGAAGATATTGTTAGGCTGGAGAGGGTCCAGAACAGAATGACTAAAGCTATAATAGGTCTGGCAAATAAATCTTAAAGGGAAAGGATGGAAACATTGGGTTTATACTCATTGTCCTATCGTAGATTTAGAGGTGATATGTGTATGCTTTGTAGAGCTCTGATTGATCCCTTATTGCGGGAGGAATTGGTAATTAAATTTAATATGGAACGTGTCAGTTCTAGGAAGCATCACAAACAACTTTTTCTGTCAAGATGGAAGTTGAAATTAAGAAAGCATTGGTTTAATCAAAGGGTTGTGACATCCTGGAACAGTCTACCTGCATTGATAGTGGAGAGCCCTAATATGAATACCTTCAAAGCAAGATTGGATGTTGAGTTTAGAGACAGGATTTATGAATTTTAATCAACACAAATGGGACTGGGCAAGCTAATAGGACGTGTAGTCCATAACTGCTTGTATTTTTTCCTATGATTATAAGTTATTTTCTTAGATTTTATCAGCTTCTTTATTTTTGTGTTAAACCATATAGAAACATAGAAACATAGAATTTGACGGCAGATAAGGACTGCTTGGCCCACCCAGTCTGCCCATTTCCCTACCTAATGGATAAGCTGCAGATCCTAGTTAACCAGCAGCCTACTTCTTCCTACCCCCAACCCCTAGAATTGCCTTATGACTGTCCCATGCATGCTTAAATTCCACCACTGTTTTTGACTCCACAACCTCCTCCAGAAGGCAGTCCCATGCATCCACAACCTCTCTGTGAAAAATACTTCCTTAAATTACCTCTGAGCCGCCTCTATCTTCAAATTGTGCCCCTTGTTCTTGCACACCTTTTTTGAAAGATGCTACCTCTTGGACTTTGTTGATTCCTTGAGGTACTTGAAAGTTTCTATCATGTCCCCTCCTCCTTTCTCGAGGCTATACATATTAAGCTCCTTAAGTCTCTCTTCATATGTCTTCCGCAGAACCTGCACCATTTTAGTTGCCCTCCTCTGGACAGCTTCCATCCTGTCTATGTCTTTGCGGAGATTGGGTCTCCAGAACTGCCCGCAGTACTCCAGGTGGGGTCTCACCAGCTGTCTGTACAGAGGGATAATAACTTCCTGTTTTCTACTGGTGATGCCTCTCCCTATGCATCCCAGTATCCCCCCAGCCCTCCTTGCTGCCCTCTCACATTGCTTGCCCACCTTTAGGTCATCTGATATGACTACCCCCAGGTCCCTTTCCATTTTGTTGTTGTTAGTATCTCACCCCCATTGTGTACTCTTCCCTGGGTTTTGTTTCCCAGGTGCATTACCTTGCACTTCTTAGCATTGAATCTAAGCTGCCATACATTTGACCATTCCTCTAACCTTGCCAAGTCCCTTCTCATCCTTTCCACCCCACCTTGAGCATCAACTCTGTTGCAGATCTTTGTGTCATCTGCAAAGAGACATACTTTTCCTTCCAGTCCCTCTGCAATGTCGCTTATAAAGACATTGAAGAGGACCGGTCCTAATACTGAACCCTGCGGTACCCCACTAGTAACCCCCCTTTCTTCAGAGTAAACTCCATTTACTATTACTCTCTGTGTCCTATTCTCCAGCCAATTCTTTACCCAGGCTGTCATCTTGGGACCCACTCCCAGACTGGCTAACATGTATATTAATCTTTTGTGTGGGACTGTGTCAAATGCATAATGTAGTTCTTATTTTACTATGATTATATTTTTTAGAAGATGGTACCCAGTGTTGAATACAGAAATCAATTTTTTCCCTAATTTTGCTCCAAATGCTTTCAGTATTAAGATCCATAAAGTCTGTTCCCAGTCTCAGAAATTCAAATAATTTTTTATTTGAGCAAAGTAAGCTTTATTACATTTTTCTTAACAGTAATTCTCTTAGTTATAATATAGTAACATTTAAAAGACCAGAGAATTGTATTATGGTCACTGTCCCCTAATGGCATTAACACTCTAGGTGGTGAGCAAATATTTTAAATTTTTAATGTTTGTAAGTATAAGGTCTAAGATTGCATTTGACCTCGTTGGTTCCATAATTATCTGTTCCAAATTCAATTGATGAATAGCATTTATAAATCTGTTACAAGGGCACCTTTCCCTTGCAGTGATTTCCAGCAGATATTAGGCAGATTGAAATCCCCCATTATAATCAAATCGTCTTTAGTCTTAAGGTTTTCTAAAGTATTCATAAATACTTCGTTACCCAAGCTATCCAAGTTAGGCGGGCGATAACACAAACCAATAGTTAGCCATTCTGTTGAAGTTTTGATTCAAGCCCACAATATTTCTGCTTTATCCCCAGAATTGGTTATATTTTTTATTTCATAACAGCTTAGATTTTCCTTGACAAACAAAGCTATATCACCCCTCTTAGTACGTGTACAATTTTTGCTAAATTATTTATATTCCTGTATGTCCTGTTCCTGGTCCAAGTCCTGAAACCAAGTTTCAGTAACTCCACATACAACAGCTTGTTCCTCTATAAGAAGGTTGTGTAGTTCGCCCATCTTGCTTCTCAAACTCCTGGCATTTAGAAGGAGAATTTTAAGTTTGGATGCATATTTCGCAGAAAAGTTTATGTCTTGTCTAGATGCTGAATGACAAATATTAGTATTATTTACTGTAGTTGACATCATATTAATGGCTACTGTTTCAAACATATTTTCAGAGTACAGAAGTATATTTAGGTGATGCCCCTCCCTCCCCCCTAGGGATTAGTTTAAAACCTTCCCAATGCAATCATTTAAATGTTTGCCAAGCAATGAAGTGCCCAATACAGGCACTCTCTGGCAATCACATTTAAACTGCTAAAATGCAGGACACCAGCCTGGCAGTGAGCATTTAGGCAAGCTCCAGGAAAACTTTTCGGGAACCTCCATTTGTAGGGGGGTTACATAGGCATTTAGTAAATTCACGCACTGTGCTATGCTACACTGTGCTACTGTGCTAGCAGTAACGATCGTAGTGGAGAGAAATGACTCGCTACCCAATTTAAATAGAAACAAACTTGGGGGGGGGGGCAGAGCCTGCCATTTCTAACAAAGCCAATTGATATTTACATTCTTTGTTTTATTATGTGTGGGCTCCACTCTCCACACCCCCTGTAACTATGAAACCAGAGCCTGGGATGGATTGTGGTACACTAATACCGTAGTGTGGCATTCACAGTATGCCTACAGTGGGGTCCTTAGTCCTCCCATTTAGACGTTTTACCCAAGACTTGCCACACAATTTTGTTGACGATCCTTCTGTAATCTGTTACTCTTCACATGTTGCAACTATGCATTGCCATGTTTTACCTGTTATTGACTTACTGTGCATGTTTTTCTTTGT
The DNA here is from genome assembly GCA_016271365.2 of Neoceratodus forsteri. Taxonomy (NCBI): domain Eukaryota; kingdom Metazoa; phylum Chordata; order Ceratodontiformes; family Ceratodontidae; genus Neoceratodus; species Neoceratodus forsteri. Next base: position 847,098,502 of record CM057451.1, on the reverse strand, counting down.
AATTTACATTTCCTGTTATTTTTGGCCCTGTTCCCCTTTTCCAGGTTGCATCTGGAAATTAAGTCTGGCTAAATGTGCCTGTCCTAGATAACAAGAGTAGAGTGGCCATGAGCTTGAGCCTCCACTGGTGACATCATGATTAGAAAGTGGGGAACTGCATCTAATGTAATGTAAGGGAGAGAAAGGGAGGCTGTCCCTTGTGTCTGACTAGTTTCCCCCAAGGAGGGACAGTGCAGGGTGAACAGCGGTTTGATTTAGTTACTTAGTTTACATTTAATATGCTACAGGGTATCCCAACTGTGACGTAGATCTTATTTTTTTTTTGGATCCTGCTTCTGTAGCTGCGTAGACTGATGCAAAGGGAGACTTCGGTGGTGTTCTCAGTCGCAGAGTGAGCCAAAGGCTGTGGTGGGAATTGAATGTATGATCTAGTAATAGAAGGACGGAGACCATGTGGAGGCAGTGCAGAGGAGGTATACCAAGATGATCCAGGGACAGCAGGAAAGGATGTATGAAGAGAGGTTGGCATATCTCAACATGTACACCCTTGAGCCGAAAAGGGAGAGATGGGGCATGATTGAAACATAGAAATACCTCCAAAGGATAAGAAAGTGGATAGTGGGGAACTGTTCAGACTGAGTGGGACCACAGCTACCGGGGAACTCCATGAAGCTGGCAGGGGCATATTTAAAGGAGATGCCAAAAAGTACTGTACTTTTTCATGGAGAAGATGGTAGAGGGTGGAACAGGGTGACCAAGGAAGTGGTCTGTGCGAAAATATTGAAGGGGGAGTCAAAGAAGGGTTGGAGAGATACAAGGGCTTAGTAAAGACTGCTTCAGCAAGGGAGGGGGAAAGGAGGAGTGAGGAACCTCTAGGGGCCCCCCCATTCATCATTAGTTGGGTATGAATAGATATGATGGGCCAAGGGGCCCTTTTCTACTGAATGATTCTGTTTCTCTGTTTCTCTCTCCACCTTTACTACTCTGTGCTCTAACCACTAGACGGTACTGCAGTTTCCCCTAAGTTACTCCAGCTCCTAAGTCATAGCACACATGCCAGCAGCTGTCCAAACCTTTAACCCTTTCCTCCAGTACTACAGCATTATGTATGAGTCCAGGTCCCCATCATGAGGTCTGAACCATGATCTTCTGGCCTTGAAGCTAGAGCATTGTCAACAAAGCCCAACTACCGCTGACTGAAGATGATTCAGACCTTCTTTCCTAAACAGCCTGTGCATAACAGTGCCCTCTAGCAGTGAATGCTGTGAATAACAGTCAAAGGTAGTATTGAGTACGTGAGAAAGCAATATAGCCATTTAGTGGTGGTCCATGGGGACAGCAAGCAAAAAAAGTCAAAGGAGCCCTGAACTTCCAGCTAGAGGGAATTTCTCTTTAGCTGAATGGTTAGTGCTGCTGCCTTTGAGTCTCAAGGTCCCAGCCCCATCACCCTGGTATTTCCCAGGACTTCCCAAGAAAAACAGTGCACTCAAGACAAGGGCGTTGGTGTGCTCCAAGGTAGCTAGCCCAAAAACTCATAGAAAACAGAAAGGGTGCGCACTGTCAGGAAAGTAACACAGCCACGGTTCTGCTTAGACAAACATTTATTCCAAACTTAGAGGACACTGAAGTAACGGCCCTAGCGCTTCGACCAGCAAAGGTCTTCCTCTGGGGCGTGTCGCATAGTAAGAGGTCCCCTCAGTTTATACTGGTGCAAAGTCACATGATTTAGATTAATATGTACAAAAGTTTCTGTATGAATATATAAACAAAAAAATAAGCAATTCCTAAATGACAAGCACCAAAAAATAAAAAATAATAAATAATAAAAATAAAACATTTATCAATATTAAACATGTATCTTAAATTAAATTTATAATTAGAGAGACATGAGCACCTCGAATTAGGTTTAGCACTGGTGTTACCAGTTCTATTAATGGTGATACTTCATCAGATCAAACTCTGTACTTACGCGGTAATTTCAGAGCTACTGTATCTTAATTTTACTTATGTTTTTATTTTTAATTTTTAATATTTAATAATCATGTCACCAGATAAGAACCCCCATACGGTATCCATTTTTAACTCTAAATAAGTTTAATAAAACTAATAGGGCTGTACCTTTCAAATCTTATAAGAAAGGACAAGCGATTAATTTATCCAAAATACAGGATGGAAACTAAGGGGAATGCTCAAAGCAGAAAACTAAAGAGATGCTCAGTCCATTTTGCCAGGATCAAGTAGAGGCAACAGTAACTGGTTAGTTACAAGACTTAAATCTGATTAAATGCTAGGATTAGCCATATCTTACATGTAAAGTGGTAGGGATAATGCATCCTGGTAGACAGTAAACAGAAAGCTTCAAGAAACTAAGAATCAGCAGACTCGAGAGACCGTTAGGCCTATTCTGCTGGCATGTTAGTAACAAAAAGGACCAGTCACAGCAGGTACAAGGCTCAGTTAGCATTCTTGTAGTAGATTTGTTAAATCTGAAACAGAGAGGGCATTATGTACATTATTTATATGGAACAGGAGGCCTTAAAGGAACTGCGAGACTTAAAAGGCATAATTATTAAGTCCTCCGATAAGGGGGGAAATATTGTGCCTCTAAAAGAATCCTTCTGTATCACACCATGGTTAGAGAGTTACTGAATGACACTGCTAACTATAAGACATTGACCAGTAACCCAACATCTATGTTTAAGGGACAATTATTTTAATTTGTGGACCTTGGTTTAGCACAGGGCTTTATTTCTAAACAAGAAGCTGACTTCCTAAGAACAGAATTTCCCATAGTAGCAACTTTTTATTTGCTTCCCAAGATCCACACAAACTTAAGTAATCCCCTGGGACGACCTATGATCTCGGGAATGGGTTCCCTTACTCAAAATCTGAATCTCTTTTTAGTTCACTTCCTACAACCATGCGCATTTGAACTGAAGTCCTACATACGAGACACGGTGGATCTCTTAAACAAAATAAGAGATCTCCAATGGGAAAGTAGTTTCAAGTGGAAACGTATAGATGTTACCAGCCTCTATACCTGTATCCCACATAGAAAGGGGATTGATGCAGTTCAAAAAGCTATGGATTGAGCATCTCTTTAGTTTTCTGCTTTGAGCATTCCCCATAGTTTCCATCCTGTATTTTGGATAAATTAATCGCTTGTCCTTTCTTATAAGATTTGAAAGGTACAGCCCTATTAGTTTTATGAAACTTATTTAGAATTAAAAATGGATACCATTGCCGGCCTGCTGGCACTGAAGGTTGAGGCACTGGATGCCACACCTTGCACCACGCCGGCAACCTGGGTTCAGGAGCGAGCTCGGACCACCGGGGGTCGGCCAGGGAGGGTTGAAGATGAATGCCCTTGTGGTGCTCTCCTCGCCGGGTAGTATGGGGGTTGGTAGTCCCTTCGTGCTGGTGACCCCCGGTGGAGGCCGGAGGCACTACAGCAGCCAAGACAAGCATGTATCTAGCATGGACGACGCTGGCAGGTTTGCCGTGCACCAGAGCGTCGACGTGCACCACGCAGGGAGAGAATAGGGGGGCTCACAGAACAAGGAAACCAACGTTGCCATGGGCAGGTGACGGCACCTGTCCCCCATGCCCCCCCGCTGGGCCAACCCCGACTAACCTTCCAGATCCTCCATTCCCCAGACCTTCCCTGAGCCAGAGTCTGACTAGTAGGGCGGGTCAAACCGGGGGTACTGGCTACGGGGGAAGGGGAGGAGAGAGGAGGTTCAGTTTGGGGAGGCTTCAGGCTGGGCAGGAAACAGGACTAGGTTGCCTGAGAGAGGCTCCATGACACCACGACCGGAGGGAAAGAGAATAAAAAAAAAAAAAAAAAAAAAAAGGATACCGTATGGGAGTTCATATCTGGTGACTTATGATTATTAAATATTACAAATTAAAAAGAAAAATATGAGTAAAATTAAGATATAGTAATTCTGAAATTACAATATAAATACAAAGTTTGAGCTGATGAAGTACCATCATTAATAGAACTGGTAACACCAGTACTAAACCTAATTTGAGGTGCTCATGTCTCTCTCTAATTGTACATTTCCTTTAAGATACATGTTTAATATTGATAAATGTTTTATTTTTATTATTTTTTATTTTTAGGTGCTTGTCATTTAGGAATTGCTTATTTGTCTTTTTTTATATATTCATTCAGAAACTTTTGTACATATTAACCTAAATCATGTGACTTTGCACCAGTATAAATTGAGGGGACCACCTACTATGCAGCATGCCCCCTGAGGAAGACCTTTGCTGGTCGAAACACTGGGGCCATTACTTCAGCGTCCTCTAAGTTTGGAATAAAGGTTTGTCTAAGCAGAACCTTGGCTGTGTTATTTTCCTGAGAGTGTGCACCCTTTCTGTTTTCTGTTTCTCAGGACTTACCTTCACCTCCGTCGTTGCCCAGAGCTTAGCCCCCCCCCCTCCCCGGCAGGGTGTGGCGGAGGGTACCTCAAACTCCGCTGCAGAATGGATCCAGTGTGGGAGGTGGCTCATGAATAGCTAGGTGTGTGGCCTGCAGGCTGGGGTGATTTCTGCTATCCATCCCTTTCCCAGGATGGCGGCGGCAAGGGTGCACCACGTATGCATGGCATCAGCTGACATCCTCCCACCTTATAAGCTGCTTCCAACTGCACTGCCACCGGTGGTCAACCAGATGACAGTATAGCAGCAGAGCAGGCTACCCTCCCTTCCTGGAGCAGGAGAGTATCTCTTGGGATGCTTGGTCCTCCTCCCCTCAGCCGGCCCGCAATGACCCAAGCTTGTTCCCAACCTCATGTTGCCAGTATCGCCAGCGGTAGCTCTACCACTGTGCTGATGGGCCGGCCTCGAAATCTGTTTTTTAATGATGGGTTCCAGCAGCATACAATGTCACACTGACCACTCTATAATTTCCCAGACCATCCCTGTCCCACCTCTTGTGGAGCAGTACAAGACTTGCTAATCTCCACTCTTCTGGAATCACCTTTCTCCAGGGAGAAATGGAAACAGATTTGCCAACAGCTTTACTAGCATTTTCCCAACCTCCTTGAGAACTCTAGGGTGCAACCTGTCAGGACCTGGCACTTTGTCCTCCGACAGGGTTTTGAAACCCAAGTACTTTATTCTCCAAGACTTGTCCTAACGTCAGTCCCATCCCGTCCTATCCCCCCCTTTGGCCTACACCTGGCACTCTGGCAGTGCCCCCCCACCTTGCTGTGAATACTGGATAAAAGCATTCTTACAATACATCAAGCTTTTTCCATCCTCCACTCCTGTCCCTTTCCTATTTAATTTGTTTATCCCGACATTAGTTTTTCTTTTTCACCAAATGTACCTAAAGAAGGTTCCCCCCCCTCTCCTTGACTCCCTTCCCTATTTCAGCTCCATCTCTCCTTCAGCTTCCCTTAACATTATCCTGGCCTGTTTTAGTTGTGCTTGATAACCTTCCTGGTTGACCTTGCTCTGCTGTCCCTTTGACAGTAATTTCAGAATGCTGCCCTTTTTATCCATACTGCCTCACCCACCCCTCTAGAAAACCAAATCGGCTTTTTGTGCATTTTGTTCTTTCTGACCTGTCTCATGCAGATTTTTGTCACCTGCATTACACTTCTCCTGATTACGTCCCTTCTGCTACCCCTGGTAGCCTTTGTTTAAGCATTTCCCACATCTTGACAAAATCTGCCCTTCTGAAGTACGGGACCAGTTTTTGAACAGCAGTGTTGTGCTCCTCTAGTTATGTTGAACCAAACTGTATTGTGGACGCTACACCACAGTGATTCCTTTACCCATACTTCTCTAGCTATTTCAGAATTTTCCAGAACCAGATCATGGGTTGTCCTCTGCCTAGTCTGTTCCATGACCCACTGCAAAGGAAAGCAGTCTTGCATCACATTCACCAGCACCTGATTTCTTGAACTGCTGGCTGCCTGGATTTCTCAGTCCACATCTGGCATACAGTGCTCACATGCAGTGAAGAGCAGCTGATGTCTTAGGGAAAACTTTGGAAAATGTAATAGTTGGACACAATACAGCTTCTGTTTCATACAGTATATGTGCTATAAATTTCCCCTCCCCATTATTTATTACTGAAGAAATTCACACAAAAACAAGATCTTTATTCCTTAGTGTTCATCTGCCTGTATAGCTTACTCTCTGCTTGAAAGCATAATGATCTGTAATGACATCACAGTCTGTTGCCATGGAAATAACCATGATGTCACAAGCACAGTGTTATGACATCCGGTTTTGAAGAAGCAATAGGAGCTGATGAACCCTCAAGGAGCAGAGATCCTGTTTTCATGCATGTGACCTCAATAATAAATAATGGGAATAAAAAATACAGAGCTAATGAGAAATATAAGCTGCGTTGTGTCCAAAAATACCGTTTTCTAAAGTTGTCCTTCAGGCGTCAGTAGCACTTTAACGTGCATTTCGCTGCTATATCAGCTTTCCATGCCTTTATTGATGGATGTATGGTTGCACAACTTGAGGTGTCCCATACTTTTTTCCCCACACACTTTTGTGCCCTCCTCGAGCAGTCAGTGCACTCCGGCCCTCCCTCAGAGGGGACTCGTCTCTCTGGCCAGGCTTCCCCACACCCATCCCACCTGGCCATACCCCATGGGTTACCTCCCCATGACAGGGCCAGTGGTGAGGGGTGCCAGTTTCCCCCCATCCCTGGAAGCCAACATCCAGATTGCCAGGGGTTGGCACGGGTACAGCCGGCCATCATGGAGCCTGCCAGCTCCATCTTTTTGCTCCAGTTTTTACACCCCAGGGCCCACGAACATGCAATGGCCAGGGTGGCTGTCTCCACCTCCACGGAGGCAGTCTAACACCTTGGATGTGGGCCCCCTCGTTCCAGGCAGCGTGCCTGTGCTAACACCCAGCCACCACTGGGTGTCAGTCTGCAGCACACTGCACTGTTCCCCCTTCCCGAGGAAGGAGAGCTGTCAGCAGACGCTCAATACTTCCATGCCCTGGCTGACCCCTGAGCGACCTGAGTCCTTTCCTGAACCTGGATCGCCAGCATGGCACGAGGTGTGGCGTTCAGCACTTTGACCCTTGGTGCCACCGGGCCGGCTCATCCCATACTTTTTTGAGAGGTATTCTGCACACAAAACCTCCTATTCATAATCCAGTCCCTACTTAGGATTTGAATTTTGTGCTTGAGAAATTGACATTGGCTCTGTCTGAGTCAGTTGCGAGTTGTGACTTATGTTTTCTGTCATGGAAAATGTTACTTTTGGTTGCAATCACTTCTGCTCAAAAGATCGCAGAGCTGCTGGCTCTAATGGGTGAGCCTCCTTAGTTGATTTTTCACAGTTTCTTTGCGTAGAAATTCTAAGTTCCTATCAAAGGTGATATCTGAATTTATTTTGCATCAAACAATACACCTTCCTGTTTCCTACCCTGAGCATACCAGTCAGGGTGAGGCACTGCTCCATACTTCAGATGTACGTAGAATACTGAGATGCTATGTAAATCGCACCATGGACTGCAGAAAGTCTTCTCAGCATTTTTGTTTCATTCCCCCCTGGGAAAGAGGGCACCCCTGTGTCTAAAATCAAGCTAAGAGGAATTATAACACCAATGCTGAAGAATGGTGACCCCACCTCCCCTAGTAATTACCGACCTATCACCCCTCTCTAAGGCTCTCGAAAAAAATTGTGTCGGACCAACTTGCAGACTACTTAGCCAAACATAACCTTCTCTGCCAAGAACACAGTTTCAGGAAGGGTAACAGCACAACCACTGCCCTCTTAGAATTCACATCTTACATACATGAGGCACTGGAACAAGGGTCAGTCGCAGGTGCTATCTATGTCGACTTAACAAAAGCGTTCGGCACTGTCAATCACGCCCTACTTCTCCACTCTCTTCCCTCCTACTGTCTCTCTCCTGAGGCCATATCCTGGTTCAAAGACTATCTCACCAACCGGACCCAACAGGTCAGAATCAACACCACCCTCTCCACCAACAAACCAGTCCTAACGGGCATTCCACAAGGGTCCATTCTAGGGCCACTTCTTTTCACTCGTTTCCTGAACTCCCTCCCTCAATCCTGCAGCGGAAAGCTCTTACTCTGTGCGGATGATGCAGTAGTCTTCTGGAAGCACCCACAACCTCACTCTCTCCAAACTGCCCCGCAAGGTTTCTTTATAAAAATTGAATCCTGGTTCACTGAGCATCGCTTAGTACTTAACTACAACAAAACAAAATCCATGATCTTTACCCATCGCCAAAGCCCCCACCGTAGTGCCCCCCTATACATCTCCAACTCACATGGCCAACTCATCGAACAGGTATCTAACTTCAAGTATCTGGGTATCACGCTTGACACATCCCTCATCTACCACACACATATCAAACACCTCACCTCTGCTGTAAACACCAGGCTGGGTATTCTATATAGACATAAGCACTGCCTACCCCCTCAGGCCCTACGTCTCACTGTATCCTGCTCAGTCCTCTCCTTGGTGGATTACGGGATTGTAATCTATGGCACCGCTGACCAAACCTCCATTCACTGTATCACCCTAGCCCTTAACAGGGCATGCCATTTTACCACAGGCTGTGATAGATTAATACACACATGTGAGCTCTACAAGCTGGCGGACTGGCTGACCTTCGAAGGGAGGCTCAAATATCACACTTGCCTCCAAGCCAAGAAAATACTAATGGAATTAGCTCCCAGAGGCCTACACCCCCTCATCCAGCCAGTCCCACACAGGAGGGCCCCTAGACACACTGCTAGCTCCTCCCTCCTAGTTCCCCACTGTAGGACCTCACTAGGACAAAGGTCCTTCCGCTATCATGCCCCCCTCTGGCTAAACAATCTACCACCCTCCATCTCCCAGGCCCATACTCTCAAACTATTCAAAACCGGTATCATGAACCTCCTCCTTGATTCTGGTGACTGTGGCTGTAGCCAACACCCCCCCTTGCCCGTATATCAAAGAAGGTGTAGTTAAAACATAGGTTCCCACTGTAAATATACTCTGACTCAGGGTCCTGTTAAAGGGCGTCCAACTCTGTATCCAGACTTGTCTATCAACTGTGACACAGGGTCTACATAGGCCCTAAGGCGGTAGCTAATTTGTATTGTAAAAACTCTGTGCCTTGTGAACAACGTATAACTGTTATTATATGTAGTGTTTGTATTTCCTGTACTGACATGGAGCCTTTGCAAAGGAGTCTACGACTAAAAGGACTGTAATTCCGATTCTCTCAAATAAATAAATAAAATAAATAAACAGTGCCTTTCCAAATGGCTGGCACATTATATTATGTTTTATTATAAGAAGTACAGTAAGGAACTTCCTGGTGCAGTTCATGGTCATTCCACAAGGGCGATGGCCACTTCTGCTGCTTGTATCAGAAATGTCCCTGCTGCTGACATTTGTGCTGCAGCCACATGGCGCACTGCCCACACCTTCTCTAAACATTACAGTCTGCATGCCGTCTCTCATTAGACGTGCTGTCTTTGGGCTTGCTGTATTGCGAGGCCTCCTGTCTTGACTATATCAGAATGTACCAACCTCTCAGTGCCTTTTGGAACTGTTTGGAACTTGTTTCAAAGGTGTGGCCTAACGGATGAGATTTCCTTGAAGAATACAGAACATTTGCATACCTACTATAACAGTAGATCTTTGAGAGCATCTCTTCCATTAGGCCATGCCGTCCCTCCCTCCATCTCCCTTCTGCTTAAGTGACGACTGCATCAGATATTGTGCCTGATCCTTGTCTATGGCTGTTACATCCAGCACCATATATCGCCTTATATGCTTGGTGCTGGTCTGATCTCCTGGTTCCCCAGGGGGTGGTGGTCATCCTGCGAGCCTAATCTCTGGCAGGGAACTGAGGTGTAACTGGGCTGTCCACATTTATGTAGGTGCTGACACATGACGTTGTCATGGGCGGTCCCTGACTAGCAAAATTTCCATGTGTCCTAGTGCCCGATGACTGTAGTTCCAAAGGTGTGGCCTAATGGAAGAGATCCTCTTGAAGATATAGTGTTATGGCAAGTACGTAATTGTTTTTTTCTCTATACTGACTATGCTACTACTGGGGTGTGCCGAGTCATTCTGCACAAGGCTGTCTCTAAAATGCTGTGCATTTCAACACATCTCAATATAACAAAGCTGCTATGACAAACCTATGCTGTGTTTCTACTTTAGTTCATTACAGCAAAGGAGCACTGTATTTAGGTTACCCATCAGCACCACCTCCCCTTTGGCTGATGCATTCATTATCTTTTCCCTTAATTCCTTCTCCCCTTCCTCCTTTTGTTTTGGTGGTCTGTACACCACCCTGATTCTAATCCTTTTGCCCTCTTCTCCTTCCAGTTGCACCTAAACTGTTTCCACTCATGCCCTCCCCCAGTGTAATTATGCTCCATGGCCTTTATACCTTCTCTAACTTACAGTGCCCCCCCCCCCCGCCAACTTTTCATCTGTTTCTTCTATAGAGTGAGTAGCCCAGCACTGCAAGGTCCCAGTCATTTCCTTGTACCCATGTTTTTGTTGTAGCTAACGAGTCTAGCTTTGCCTCTAGTGCTATTTTATTACCTAGACTCCTGACGCATAGACTTACCACCCTTTATGACTTTTGTTTACCTCCTTCCTTTTGTCTGCTGCTTCCGCCTTGCTTACTCTCCCTCTTTTTTCCTTCCCTGCTTTCCTCATCTGCTGTTCCCCTTCCTTCCTTACATTGTCCATCCTCCCTTCCTGCTCCCCTTTACCATTATGTGTCTATTACCATTGCTTATTAGCAGTTGTCACTAGCCTGCATGTTTCTCCTGGTTCTTCCCTTGCTACTGCCCTTTATTTCTATTTATTTGCCTTCTGACGCTCTTCACCCATTATTCTAGACAGCAAGAGTCAATTAGGCTTCTCATAATGTAAGTGCCCTCAACTGTTTGTGCACTAGCCCCCCCCCACGCCAGCCTACTAGTTTAAATGCCTGTCTGTGAAGGCATTGGATTTATACCCCAGTGCGAAGGCCCCCTTCTCAGTTGGATCTAGGCCATCCCTTCTGAACAGTCTATGGTCAACCCCCCAGAACACCCCTAGTTCCCTGTAAATTTGAATCCGTCACCATCGTACCACATTTTTAACCACTTATTTATAGTTTTCACCTTCCTACCTCCCCCTCTCCAAGTGACCGGCAACACTTCTGGTGCCTGATTCACAAAAAATCTCAAAGTGCAACAAAAAATTTTGCGTTGCCCAGGTGTCAAAAATTGCTATTCATGGTCGGATAGTGCCCCGCACTATCCAATTGTGAATAGGGGTGGTCCGAGGCAGCAGTAACCCCAGTACTGCCAGCACTACCCCAGTAGCACCACCCCAACATGCAGCCAGGAGCATGGACCTGCAAGAATAGCGCAGGGGTGCTATTTCGCATTCACTAAAGCAGCCATGTAAATGAGCCCATTGGGCATGCAAGGTACTAGGTGGCCATTTGCATGCCCATTATAGGCCCATTTATATGGGCTGAGACAGAGTGTAGCACCCTCCCCCCAGCCCCTGCCCGACACGCAGTGGCAGTCCCTGGTAGTCTAGTGGACCCTCCCCCATTCTCAAGTTACCTTCCCCGTATAATAAAAGAAATGCCCTGGTAGTCCAGCGGTCCCTTCCCGATTGCGGATTGCCATCCTGTTATATATTTTCCTGGTAGTCTAGTGGGCCCTCCCTGTCCCCGATCACCATCTCATTAAATACTAATTAAGATATCCCTGGTGGTCTAGTGGACCCACCGCCCCAGCCTGGCAGGTAGTGCCCCACCACCCTGCCCCACCAGTCCTGAAACTGAGCTGGCGACTGGCACAGCCCTCCTCTCACCACCACCACCAACTGCTGATTGAGCAGTCTTGGTGTGCATGCTGAATATTATATAGCAGTGGAACTGCCTCCACCAATCGGAGTGCAGCATTACTGTACCTCTTATTGAGCGTACAGTTGCTGCCTCACGCTACTCCACACAACTGATTCCCACTGTGGTGACTCTTGCTTGTCAGACTGTTACTGTCGGAGTCGCCACGGCAGAATCAGCTACCAGGGAACTCTCGCTGTAGCAAAAAAAAAAATACACGTAGTGAAGCGGAAATATACAAAACTTTAAAAAAACCAAAACCTGTAATCTGTGCTTCCTTCCCGCTGATGTTGAAAAGCTTCCCTCCAGCCTCAACAATCCCCACCTGCACCACAGAACTGATGTGCCCAATTAGCCCCATTTCTGACATTATTAAAAACAAAAATTGTACTCTTTTGGGGGTAGAGGCAGTTCCACTGCTATATAATATGTTTATTTGGCTAATGGGGGTTGTTTCTTACGAGATAAGAATGTTTTCTCATACTGGTTTGGGCTGACAGAACCGCTTAGCTTCGCCGTCCTCTCATCCAAACCAGCACGAGATAACATTCTTATCTCTTAAGAAACAACCCCCACTAGCCTTATAAACATATACAGTATGTGCCCATTGATTGACAACAGTACGTGCTCCATGACAGCTCAGTTGGTGGCTAGCCATGGTGATGATAGAAGGGCTGTTTCCACTCATGCCCTTCCCTGGGTGGTGGGGAACTACATGCCAGGAACCACCAGGGATATGTGAATTAGTATTTCATGGGACGGCAATCGAGGATGGGGAGGGACCACTAGACTACCAGGGAAATTTATTTTTTCGTATGTAATTTCTGGGTTTTTGCAGGTTTTCTCCCGACCCCTACACCCATGTGTCCCGATGTAACACGCGTGTGTGGAGGCACGCACGCCGTCTGAGATGTCCCCTTCCTTCCAGTCGCTTTGTTGATCGCCTGCACCGACACCGAACATCCATTTGGTGACGGCGGGACTACAGGCGGGCGACCCCACCCCCTACCCTGGAGAGGCGCAGCCAGTGGTCGATCCTGCTCCCACCCTCCTCCCCCATGCCGGGCACCCTGGCATCCCAAGGTTGTTCCCAAACCTGGGTCGCTGGTGTAGTGCGAGGTGTGGCGCTCCAGTGCCTCAACCTCAGCGTCACCAGGCCGTCTCACCAGGGAAATTTTAAGAAATATATAATGGGATGGTGGAGGGGTGGGATCACTGGACTACCAGGGCATTTCTTTTATTATATGGGGACAGACCACTGGACTAACAGGGCATTTTTTTATTATACGGGACTCGCATTGGAGCATGGGGAGGGGGGACCACTGGACTACCTAGGAATTTCTTTTAATATATGGGGACGATGATCGGAGAATGGGTCAGGGGGAGGGACCACTAGCCACCAGGGACATTTATTTCCATTACTCATGTCAGCAATCGGTGGTTTGGGGGGGGGGGGACCACTACCCACCAGGGAAAGTTATTTTTCTAGGGACGTGGATATGGTGTTCTGTCCACACTTCAGGCAGTGTTCCTTTCTCCTTTAAGGCTTGCCAGAGTGTCTTCAAGCTGGCTCCTCCCACCCACCCGGGTGGTAACTCCCTCAGCACTGCCCCGTGACATCAGATCTTCCTTTCCGCTGGAAGAGGAAGGTTCCCTCCTTACCACTCTCCCAGTGAGAAAGCCCTTTGCATTTTAAAACTTTGAATTTCTAAATAAAACTTTGTCTTCAGGCTACTCCTTCTGATCTCCAGTATGGACGATGTGACGTCGGTGCCGGGATTCCGAAAATCTGCCTGCGGGCAGGAGATGTCTCGGACAGATCCGCATACCATGTGCGTCTGCTGCCTGGGCCACGAGCATGATCCCCAGGCATGTGGGCCTGTATTGCACTTTTCGTCCATCAACATTAGAGGATCGCTATGCCTACCTGATTCTGGGTCGTCCAGACGATTGGGATCCGCCTATTAAATCTAAGGACGCCCAACGGGTGGTCTTTGCATCTGCAGGGTTCGCCAAACAGCTTGCGACATTTTAAGGAAGCCATGGCCCAGGCCGCAGCTCAAGCTTTGTTGGCTTCGGCCTTTTTGCTGCTCTCCTTGGGTGCCTCCTTCACAAGGGCATTCAAAGAATTGTGCCAGGCCCATCCCACCCATGGGCAGAGTCCCTCGGGCACTAAGTCAAAACCCAAATCTAAGAACAGGACTAAGAAACAGTCTCGCCATCAATTGTTGGATCATGAGCGTTCTTGGGCCTCCGAGTCCCATAGTTCTCTGGAGGTTCTAACTTTGTTCGGTTCTGCAGCCCAGGCCACCAGCCCCATGGTCTCCCCATCGGGCTAGTTGGTTGAGACGCAGGTCATTCTTCCGGCTAAGTTATTTCTCGAGCTGGTCAGAAGATGCCGACACCTCCCTGTCTAGGACCCTGGTCCTACCACTCACTCAAGGAGGGACAGACCAGTCCACTGATCTGCTGCCTCTCACCCAAGAGCTCCCGGACCTGGAGGAGGCCGGGCTCTCGCTGCCCCCCTCTGAGACCCACCATCAGTGGCCCTGACATTCGAGGTTGTGGTCCCGGTTTCAGAGTCCTGAATCGAGCAGCCTGTGTTGATATCAACGCTCGCGCTTTCGACACTCTGGCAAGTGGCACTGCTGCTATTCCTCATCCTCCTTGGGCAAGGAGAGGCTCCAGTTCAAGCTGCATCAGCGCTATGAGGACTTGATGTGGCAACAACTCACTTTTACCGGGGTGAAGGTTGTCCCGGCTTTGACCCCAGCCATTACTTGGCTTTCGCCACAGAGACCGCAGCCTTCTCCGCCTCGGCAGGAGCCAACCCGTCAGGTCCCAGCTCAACCTCCCCTGGCCTCTCTGCTGATTCTTGTTGAGGCATCACCAAAACAGCCGAAGTTTGTCGCTCCAACTAAGGACTGTCAGTCACCGTTACCCCTGATCATCCTCGGAGGGTCAGCGGTGACTCTGGCTGTCGACCCCTCTTCCATGACTCCTCAGAATCGGAGGGTTCCTCCTTGCACTCCCATCCAGTGGACTTGGAGTCGGCTGAGGATCTGTCGATGGAGCGGGGCCCTACTTCCTTTATGGCCCTTCTCCGTCTCATCTCGGAATCTACGGGTCTCCCATTGGAACCCGTTCAAAAGCAGGCTCGGTTCCTGCTCACAGAGATTCTTGACCAGGGCGACTCTCCTGGGGAAGCCTTCCCTGTGGCAGATGCTGTTCTTGGTCCTACCTTGGAGCTGTGGCAGCACCCCGCCTCTTACCCTGCGCTGTCGGCTTGGATGGCCCGCAAGTATGTGGTCCCTACTGGTTCCCTTTCGGGTTCCATAGAGCATCCCTCAGCTGAGGGTCTCATGGCTGACTCTGTGTCCAGGCTCATGGGCAATGTGGGAGACACTGACAAGCCACCCAATCAGGAAGTGAGTTCAGCCCTTTTGATGATCCACTTCTCGCATGCCCTCCTGGGCACACTTGATGAGGTGTTTCCTCATCTCCCAGCGAACCTGCAGACCATGGTCAAACAGGTCCAGGATCAAAGCCGAGCAGTAGCCAAGCAACAGCTGCAGACTGCCATGGACATTGGCGACTCCTGTGCCTGGTCCGTGGCAGTCGCAGTGGCTACACGCTGCTGAGGATCTTGACCTTCACAGCAGATATCAGATATCCAGCACAAGCTAGCAGATGTCCCCTTCCTGGGTGCCAGCTTGTTCAGGCACAGGATTGAGGAGCACTCCACCCGCATTGAGAAGTCCAGTGCCACCTTGGACTCTGTGACATCCACTCAGAGAGACCCCAAGGGCTCTCAGCAGCAGTAGCAGAAGTCTTTTCAGCCCCGCTCTGCACCTGCGACCAAACCAGCCCAGCCTCAGGCTGGACAGCCGGCTCAGGCCTGGCGACCTCGACCGAAGTCTGTGGCCATGGCCATCCATAAGCCTGGTGGCCGAGGCCCCGGTGGTTCTTCAGCCAGGCCCTCCGCCACCTCCGAGCCTGCCCAGTGACGGGATGAAGGGTACCTCCCTCATGCATGTCATGTCTCCTCTAGGTCCTCCTGTCGGGGGCTGGCTTAGCCACTTCCCTTACACCTGGTCTGCTGTCACCCCATACAGGAGGGTTCTTGAGGTAGGGACAGTTTTATCTTGCTGGCCTAGTGGCCTCAGAGTTCAGATCTAACATAAGATCGATTGTGTTGGTGTTGGGCCAGTTTTGCCAAGCTGACTGACCTGATCTCCCAGTCCCATCTAACCATACCTAGGTCTCACCATTGACCGGGAACTCAACTTCAAGGCCCACATAGATCATCTATCCAAAACACTGAACCAAAGGATAGGTCTCCTGTACCGACTCAGCCCCTACCTTACCCTGGGGTCACAAGCCAAGATTGCCCATGGTACCTTGCTACCCAAACTACTGCATGGCTCCCCTGTGCTACTCTCTGTTAAAAGTACTGAGATGAATAAACTTAAGACACTGTACAACAGGATCGGCACATTTGCTGTAGGGGCACCCCAAAGAGAACACCATTGTCAGATCCTGCAAGCCCTAAAATGGCCCACCCTGGAAGGTAGACTACACTATTCATCTCTATGCCTAGCCTATAAACTCAGATTGACCTCTGCTCCACCTAGCCTGGCAGAGTTACTTCAACCTAAAATAAATAGCAGGACTCTAAGGTCATCAAACAGACAGCTTCTCAAGGTTCCCCGGACGCAGTCCTCCCAAGGGTCCAGGGCCTTCTCATCCCTCATTCCTCCCTTATAGAACACGCTTCCACCCAAACTCCAGGAATGTGAATCACTCGGGGGCTTCAAAAAGGGACTTCAAACGCACTTGCTGGAATTAAACCAATGCTCTTGTAATCGCTGAACTTCCCACTAGATTCCTGTTGCTTGCATGATCTCTGATTATGATTGTTGACCTCACCTAATGTGTATGACAAAGAACTGATAATAGTTCCCTTTATATACTCTGTCTGCCTAAATGATTGTCTCCTTTCATGAATTATAATTTAACTGTATGTTGTTGAATTTAATGTAAAAGTTATATCCTGTTGTACTATTGTGTAATTAACCCCGGGTCGCCCCTGAAAAAGGGACTATTACTGGTCTCAGCGGGCCTACCCGGTTACCAAAATTTAAATAAATAAAATAAATAAAAAGTTCCAACATGAGTGTGTGTGTTCAGTGTTGGGGTCTTGGGGAGGCTTTCTTTCCCTATTACAAAAAATGCAACCTCCTATAACTGGGCTTTCCACAGCAGCAACCAACGCTGTATCACAGTAGAATTTTGTCAGAAATTAAATGACTGCTTGGATGGACAGTGAATATGAGATCAGTGGCTCAGCAGGTTGCACACTCACCTCTGAGGCCGGGAGATCAGATGGCTGTGGGTTCTATCCCCACTCCAGGCACTTGGGTTAATATCCCAATACTGACACTGCAGTGCAGCATGAGGGGGATGCTGCACTCCTGATGTGCCGTCTTTTGGATGAGACGTTAAACCGAGGTCCCATCTGCCTGTTCTGGTGATTGTTCAGGTGGATGTTAAAGATTCCATGGCACTTCTCGAAAAGAGTAGGGGAATTTTTTATTTAAAAATATAAAAGAAAATCATAAACAAACAGTGTTTCCATTCACATGGAAATACAAAGATATCAAAAAAAAAAAGAGAGAAATTCTGTAATATAAACACAAATAGAAAATAGTGTTTATCCATATATAAAACCTAAACAACAGGAGTAAATCAAAAAAAGGAGAAAAAAAATCATAATCCCTTACTAGCTGGCCAGCTTAAATATTTAAACTAACTCTTGCATTACCCAATCACAATTTTTCACATAGTATGGAATTTAGATTTGGTCAATAAAGTTGTTTCTTGTACATACTGTATAAAGTATGCAGAAAAGACAATAGCTGCTGAACTACTCCTTTTGGGGAGACCTCTTTTGTTGTAATAAAAGAATACAACAAAACTGCCACATATAGTATTTATAGGTTGCAAAAATAACCCTAAGAGTTATTTTATGGTATCTCCAGAGACTTTGGGGGTATATCCCTAACATTAAAATTTCATATTTTAGAGGAGTCAAACATGGGTCTTTCCATATATTTTGTAGAATTAACCAAGTCTGTATGGCAGAAGGACAAGTTATTAAAAAATGTTCTAGAGTCTCTAGGGCCTGACAGCATGTAGGCCTAGGACACCACCTTTCGTCTAGTGCTGTATGTTTTAGGGTGTTTCGTACCCCTAGCCTACCATGACAAGATAGCCAAACTACATCCCACATCTGCTTTGGAATTCTTTTATCAGTCAGTTGGAGACAGTATTCTGCCATATTTGTCTCTAAACATTCTGGAAAAAGTAGTTTTTCAAACAGAATATCCGAAATAATGTAGTTATAAAAAGTCTTCTTTAAAGTTACACTAAGTATTTGTAGGGTGACTTTCCACTGACATAATCTTGTTAAACATGGTTTGAAGAACCCAGGGACCCCTTTAGTATGAGTTAGCATAGAACACTTAAATAACCTGAATCCCATTTATTTTGTAATGTCAGGAACCATAAGAAATTGAAATTAAACCAGTGCAGACTTTTATCTTTAATAAGTTCTGTCAAATTTCTATAAATAAATATACTATGAAAAAAAAACTATGGGACTGAACATTCTGATCCCTCCCAAAGAGTAGTCATAGTATGTAAAAATGTGCTTAATAGGATTTAGATGACTACCCCATAGTCCTTGGAAATATATATATAAAATTCTAGGTTCTAAGGAAAAGGGAATGGGAAAAATATTTGCTACGTGCAAAAGCTGTGGTGTTATTAGAGTCTTTAGTAGAAACTCTCTTTTTTTTTTTTTAATTGTTTTATGCTTCCAATTCTATAGTATGCCTAGACATTTGTCAAGTGCTTTACCCCAGTTGTATGAAGCATGATCACGTGTTCCAAATGTAATACCTAAAATGGTAATGGGGTCTGTCTGAACTGGAATTATAGGCTGGGGAGCCAGGCAATTAATTCTGGATATTGGGTTGATCTGGAAACGACGACTTTTTTCATAGTTTAATTTGGCTCCTGACAGAGCTTCATGTGCCCTGAGAGTTTCTTCTATAACAGGAATTGTATAATGTTTGCCATCATTTTTTGTTGTTTCTACCCATTGTATTTTTGTAGCACTGCTGTACTGTTCCTCTATTTGTATTACTGTACCCATGTTGCTGTTGTTCCATTGTTCTCTTTTTGTTGTACTCTCCCGGGTCGTGCCTGAAAATAGTCATTTTATGGCTAGTGCACCTACCCGGTAAACAAAAACTAAATAAAAAATAAATAGCCTCTAATGATTGTGTGCTGAGACAAAAATCGTCTGCGTATGCGCTTATATTGGTCAATGTTGGGAGTCCTGGTAGTTTTATACCTGGAATATAATGGTGTTTCTGTATTTTATGAATTAAAGGGTCAGTTGCAAAAAGGTACAATATGGGGCTTAGAGGACACCCCTGATGAACCCCACTCTGTATACGGAACTCTGTACCCATGGTTTTGTTTATAAATGGTGTTATGGTAGCAGAATTATGTAACAATTTTATCCAAGATATAAATTTATTCGGGCTCCCATAAGAAAAAAGGGTGGTGAATAGATAGGTATGATTCACTCTGTCAAAGGCCTTCTGTTGGTCTAAAGATAAAATCCATCCTGACTGAGCCTGTGTGGTCCCTAAATCCACAATGTCCCTTAAGAACTGCAAATTATGAAAAATAGAATGATTTGGGATACTACAAGATTGTACGGGAGAAATGACTGTATGAGCTATGTGTGATATTCTGAGGGATGAAATGATGGCGAGTATTTTATAATCCACGTTTAATAAACTAATAGGTCTCCAATTTAGCATTGTGCGGTCACCTTTTTTGTGTAATAAGATTACCAACGCTTGGTGTAATCCCCCTGCAAATGGGGGTTCCCAAAAGACTTCCAGGAGCTTGCTTGAATGCTCCAAGCCTGAATGGTGTTTGACGTTTAAGCCATTTATCAGTGAGTGTTTTTAGAACCTCTGGTACTGTATCTTTAACAGCTGTCTGCTTGCAGACATAATTAGTTTATATGGGGGTACTATGTGTTTCTCTGTTTGAGTACCACTCAAGCTGCTGCCAATTCACTCCATTTTTGCAGTCACTAGGAGTGCAAAGGAACCTATCTGAAAGATGTAACTGTTTGCCAGAAATTATTTAGAGTAATAATGAAATTACAGTTTGTCTAACCTGCTTTGCAGTCAGAACTGTGTCTGCTAGTTCCCCATTCTAGTTTTGAACTGCTGAACTGGACCAATCAGTGTGGGTAAGCTAGCTCTAAAATGGTGCCTTGACGAATCAGAACTTGACTCATAATCTGAGCCAGCCACAAGAGGATTGTATGGGCAGTGACTCTGGGAGATGTAGTTTAGACTTCAGTGCCTTTTGGACCAACAGCAGCAGTCTATTGTGAGTGACAGCCAATCCAGTCAAGAACTGGGAGGAACTCAAAGGAAGTGCTCGGTTTTGTCGGTTGGAGTTTAGTTGAGCTTTGGCAGTGAAGAAGGAAGGAGCCCTGTGCTTTTTCAGTGTGCAGTTTTAGTCAAAAACGGTGTATGGCCCAGAGTTCCGGTCTGCAGCTTGTGTAACAGCTTGTTAGAACTGAATCATCCTGTGAAAAGAATCAAAGGATCTCTGAAGAGTAGAAACCAGGCTCACCCTGTAGAAGACTGGAGGAATTGCTGAAAATTGCACTCGGTCTGTCAGGAACTGAATCTGCTGTGTGTTCTCCCGGCATTGTGCAGTACTGCGATCGATACAGATGCAGCCTGCCTGGTATAGTGCTTTTATATGGATGTGAAGAGGTTTGTGTACCTCTAGTGAGCCCTGCTGACATTGAAGGACCCTATCTTATTTGGAGGTCGTGAGTACTAATTCAGGGTCGCCCCTGTTGAATTGCCACATTAAATCCAAATGGAATTACTGTACTGCTGACTGTTTAATTCTCCTTTCTCTGTGTGAAAGGGGCCCCTACCAGCTGCCACGGTTTGGACTAGCCACTAGGGCTTGGGTACCCAGGACAGTAACTGATAGGGATAGGCCTGTGCACAGAGCCATAGGTAGATTATTAGAGTGATAAGCTAATTAACCTGATTTCCGCCCTTGTTATATCCCCTAAATAAATCAGAGCTGCTTGTTTCAGCAAAGTTATACTGCCTGAGGTATTTGTCTATGTTAAAGTACTGTACTGTGATTGTTGCACTGTATCTCATTTCACAGGAGGTCCCAGTGCCGGAACCAGACCTGGGGGTAAGTGTATACTGTGAAGGTAATTTGATATATTGTGTGGGCCACTAGTGGGAAGAAAGGGGTTGCAGTGTCCCAGAGGGCTGTGACCAAGTTAGTTTAACTATTGCAAACCCTGACCTCTCGGGTGGAGGCACCCGCCATTGGATCCAGGCCCCTCAACCTGTTAGTGGCAAATCAGGCAGGGGTAGTAGCCCCTGGGATAGCGCCATCTAGGGGTTACATCTTGGAGGCTCACCGCTGGGATTGTGTGTCCTCTAGTGGCCATATTTACGAACCACTGTTAAGAAAAAAATGGGTACCCCGACAGAAGTGGCTGTGCACCGGCTGGTGGAGTGGTGTACTGGGGAGGAGATCGACCCCCAAAATGCTATGCTTATCCTGGACATCCCCCTGGGTATCAATACGGACACTGTGCAGGGAGTACTTTCCAAGGTGGAAGGTTTACAAAACCCTGTGGTGGTGGGTCGGCATGCTAATCTGCTCACCCACACTTTCCTGGCCCTAGTAGAGTTTAAGGATCCCATAGATAGCTCCAAAGTGCCACAGACCATTACCCCAGAGGAGCCCTCACTGCTTGGAGAGTGATAACTAAGGACAGTAAGACCTGGGGAATCAGCCCCCACCACTATCTGAAACTTTGAGGAGAAATTTGCTGAATGGTTGCTGGGAGAGGGAAAACTGTGGAGGACTTGAAGAAACTATTCTTGCCACCTGGGGTGTTCCTCCCCAACACCCTCTCCTGCTCCAGTGCCCGTAATGGTGGCTGAACCAATGCAGACTCCTATTTCTGCACCTGCCATTAGTCACGACTCTTACCAAGGTTGAGGATCTTCTCTGGCACCTCCCCACCCCCAAGGGAGGATGACTGGGAGACCTGATAGACCATGTTGCCCCCAAGTGCTAGAAATGGCAATGCTCGGAAGGCTAAAAGCTTAAAGAGGGTTAGTGAGAGCCCGAGGTCCTGCCCTGGCTACCATCCGTGCTAAACGGGCCAGTAACCCTGAAGCGACTGCACAGGCCTATCTTGAGGCCTTGGAGAATGTGTATGGGAGCCCAGATTCTGATGAGGACCTATGGTGGAGAGTAAGAAATGCACAACAGTACCAGGAGTTGTTGTCTGTGTATGTCTCTCGCTGGAAAAATTGTTGCAAGAATGCCTCAGAAAGGGTAGTTTCCAGCGATAGAACTGGACCGAACCAGACTGGACAGAATCCTTAAGTCTGCCCCTTCTCAGAACTGCTGTTGCTTCAGTTACGCCTGGCAAATCGACTGGAATCCCCACCCTCCTATGATGAGTTAATGAGAGAATTCGAGGAGTTGAGAAAAGGCGACCTCGGGAGGTACCTGCACCAACAGCTGTGGCTACGACCGAAATGACTGAGGGTGACCCATCAAGGAAGTTCAGGGCAGAGGTTGACAGTCAATGAGTGCTCTGACAAGGAAGAAGATATGCCACAATGGGGCTAACTGTTGAGAGAGATCCGGAATTCAAAAACAGTCCCTTTATGAAGGCCACACTGCAAGTACGGGCCCTGACCTATATCCGACTGCATTCTTATGGGGTGGGGGTACCCACCCATGTATCTCCTGCTGATAACAGCTCCAAACTCAATTCCTTGACCATGGAAGGGAGAAACTGACGAGATGTCTCCAAATGCTTATCACTCCAGAGACAGAGATGGCACCCAGGTTTCCAGTTAGTAATACCCCGCCCTGGCTCCCAGTGGCGCCCGCCAGGCTCAAACTCCAGAAAGTATGTTTTGCTATAATTGTGGGAAAGATGGAGACATGAAAAGGGAATGCCAGTCCCCAAAAGACACTGACAAAGTTGCATATAGGCTACAAGGAGAGCTTCGGAGAAGAAATCAGTGGTTAAGAGGTGCACGACATGATCCCAGTGAGGGCACCAAAATGCTAATTCACGCCCTTTGTGGCAAGGTCAGTTGCCCAGGCCCCCACTACCGCCTCTCCAGACTGGTCCAGAATAGTGGGTCCCTCCATGGAGACCACTGTAAAGGTGAATGGAGTGTCTACAAGAGCTGTATTAGACAGTGGCTCCAAGTGACAATTATGTTCCAGGATTGGTATCAGAAGCATTTGTCAGATGTACCCTTACAACCATTAGAAGGACTGCATGTATGGGGTTAGGAGAAGGCCACCCCTATTCCGGTATATCCGAATTTGGCTGTCTTTCCCCACCTCCGTGTGCTGGAGTGGCCGAACAAGTAGAGACCCTAGCCTTAGTGTGTCCCCCACTGGACTGTATGATGGTGTCCCTTTGTTGATTGGAACAAATGCTCATATGTTCGGAAGGCTGGCACAGTTGTGTTATGAAAAACAGGGGTCAAAGACTAGTAGAGCTTTAAGAGTTCCGGCTTTAATTAAGAAGGCCTATGAGGCACAGAGAGATGCTGAAAAACAGAACCAGAGGAACCGGTCGGAATTGTATGGAAGAAGGATCCTGAGTCTCTGATCCTGGCGCCAAATGCCCAGTGTACCTTACAGGAGAGGTCCGGATCAGAAAGGATGTTAAGAATAAAATATTAATGTTGGATGCACCAGGCGATGGAAATTGCCAGAGGGACTGCTGGTCAAGCCTAGTATTTTGCCCGCTAGAGCCCATGCTTATGCCAGAAGGGTAATGGTCCAAGTTCATAATGTGTCTGAAAGAGACATTCGAGTAAACAGAGGTTGCATCCTGGCTAATGTGCATTGTGCAGACACTGCAGTGCTACCCAGCAGCAAGAGTTCAAGGAAGAATGACAGAGTAACGCCTGACTTGTTTGATTTCGCACTCCCCGCTGCCAGCTGAATGGAAAGTGAGGATCAGTGAGAAGCTTGCCCAGAGAGACCAGGTGTTTTTTAAGGAATGGGATGTAGGATGCGTGCATGGAGCTGGAGCACAATATCCGCTGCATGACTAAAGACCATTTCGTGAGAGGTCTCGACGCCTGGCACCTGCTGACATAGATGATGTGAGACGGCATCTGCAAGAGATGTTAGCTGCTGGTGTAATACAAGAATCCAGAAGCCCTTATGCTTCCCCATTGTGGTAGTGAGGAAAAGAATGGAACAGTAAGATGTGTGTGGATTATCGCACCTTAAACCGGGCGGACTATCCCTGATCAGTACACAATGCCCCGCATTCAGGATGCTTTGACTGCCTAAACGGGAGCAAGTGGTTCTCTGTGCTGGATCTCCGCAGTGGGTACTACCAGATCCCGATGGCCCCAGAGGACCGTGGAGAAGACGGCCTTTATCTGTCCGCTGGCTTCTATGAATTCATGAGGATGCCTCAAGGGATTTCAGGTGCCCTAGCCACTTTTCAACGATTGATGGAGCGCAGTGGGGGACATGAACTTACTAGAGTGCCTGGTATACCTAGATGATGTTATTGTGTTTGGCAGCTCACTGAGGAACATGAGAGCAGATTATTTAAGGTATTGGACCGACTGGAGGACTTTGGCCTTAAACTGTCCATTGATAAGTGTCAATTTTTCAAACATCAGTAAAGTATGTGGGACACATAGTATCCACCGAGGGAATAGAGACCGACCCAAGTAAAGTTGAGGCCTTGACCACCTGGCCACAGCCCAAAAATCTAAAAGAACTGCAAAGATTCCTGGGATTCTGTGGTTATTATCGGCGCTCATCAAGGACTATTCAAGAGTGATCCGCCTTTACTTAACCTTACTCAAGGGTATCCCCAACCCACAAAAATACTAAAAGTCAGCCCTCAAGACTGAAAAAGTGTATTTTCATCCGAGTGAAGTATTTGGGCCCGCTGGACTCCTGATTGTGAGACTGCTTTTCATGAGATCATATATCAACTTACCCATGCTCCAGTGCTGGCCTATGCCGATCCAAGAAAACCTTACGCCCCACACTGATGCTAGCTTGCAAGGGTTGGGGCTGGTTGTACCAAGAGCACGAGAATGGCCTGAGACCAGTGGCCTTTGCCAGTAGAAGCCTGACCCCATCCGAAAAGAACTATCCTGTACATAAGTTAGAGTTCCTAGCTTTGAAGTGGGCTATTGTTGACCAATTCCATGAGTACTTGTATGGGGCTAAAATACTAGTAAAACTGACAATAATCCTTTGACCTATGTGCAGACCTCAGCTAAGTTGGATGCCACTGGCCATAGGTGGCTTTCTGCATTATCTACATATGACTATGCTCGAATACCGAGCAGGTCTGAACCACATAGATGTTGATGCTCTTCCGGAGGCCTGTTCCCAGAATGATTGGGTCCGATTGGCAGAACCTGACATTCGGCACTTTGCCGAAGTTTGACAGGGAGGAACAAATGTCCACGGACGCAGTGGACTGCATGGTGGATTGCTTGGGAGCTCTGAGAATTGCATACCTGCTGCTTATTGCCACTTTTCTGCAATAGACATTGGTGCACTGCCTCAGCTGGACAATGACAGTATTCGTGGGCTCAATCCTGCATCCCATGATCAAAGCAGCTTTAGAAGCCCTCTATGCAGGAAAAGATGTGTCCAAATTACGCCCACTGATTTGAGAACTGCACTGTTATACAAAGAAGGTCCTAAGTTGAAACTGATCAATAAACTGTTATACAGAGAAACAGTAGACAGAGGGGACAAGTAGACAAACAACAACTAGTGCTGCCCACTGCCTTTCGAGACTCAGTACTGAGGTCCTTGCACAACCACATGGGGCACCTTGGTATAGACAGAACACTTGACTTGGTGAGATCCAGATTCTATTGGCCTAAGATGGGGCTGATGTGGAGCAACACATTCGAACTTGTAGTCGCTGCTTACAGAGGAAAGCTTTGCCCCAGAGGGCTGCCCCTTGTTAACATCACCACCAGTGCACCCATGGAGCTGGTCTGTATTGATTTTCTGAGTTTGGAGTCAGATCAAAGAAATATCAGTAATGTGCTGGTGGTCACTGACCATTTCACGAGATATGCCCAAGCTTTCCCACCAAAGACCAGAAAGCATCCACTGTGGCCAAAGTACTTGTAGAAAACTTTTGTTCACTATGGGCTCCACAAAGAATCCATTCTGATCAAGGGAGAGACTTTGAGAGTCGTCTGATCAAAGAGATGCTTTCTGTGGGGAGTGCGAAGTCCAGAACCATTCTTACCACCCCAGGGGACCCACAGCCTGAACGTTTCAACCGCACTTTGCTAGATATGCTAGGCACCCTGCACCCAAAGGAACAAGCCTAGATGGAGCCAACAAATTAGCACCCTGGTACATGCTTATAACTGCACCAAAAGTGATGCCACTGGATTCTCCCCACCGCCTGATGTTTGGAAGAGAAGCCTCGACTACCAGTAGATGTGTGTTTTGGGGTCTCTCCTGATGGGGTTCAAGCTGACAACTATTTACAGTATGTGCAAAAGTTAAAGGCCCAGCTAACTGCCATGTATCAACTGGCTCAACCATCGCTGCCAAAAGAAATCTGGCCAACAAAGAAAGGTATGATAAAAAGGTGAAAGCACAGGAACTCCAGGAGGGAGATCGGGTATTGCTAAGAAATCTGGGACTGCATGGCAAGCACAAGATTGCTGACAGATGGCACCATCTCCTCACATTGTAGTGGGCAAACTAGATGATCTGCCAGTGTACAAAGTAAGGCCTGAGAATAATTCAAAAGATGTAAAACAATGCATAGAAATCATTTACTGCCCATTGGACAAATCTTAATTGAGTCTGAGCCTCTAGAAGATGCCCCTCTGGACCAGTGACTAGAGCTGCTGCTAAGAAAGATCAAGAAAGTCTGCACCTACAGAAGAAGTTAAAGTGTTCCCTCCACAAGTCCCAGTTGAGCATGACTGTCAGTCCATATCGGAAGAAAGTGAGAGTGACTTTGAATACTATCCTTCTTACTAACTGAGTCAATTGTTTCGGGCAACTCTAGTCAATACTGGAGATGAAGCTGGGCCTTCTGGACTGTCTAAGCCCCAGCTTCATCCCTGGAGCCAATGCTCCCAGAAAGTGAAGTGCAAAGCATCAGATCAGATGAAATGGAATCATTGTGCATGGTTGAACTGTTTGAGCTTTCAGGGAGGAAAATGATAGATTGGGGCAGACTGGTGATACACTCAACAAGAAGAGTATTTTGAGTGCTCTGACAGTCCACTGCCAGTGTCCGAAAGCTCCATGCGAGCCAAATGTTGTGGACTCAGAAACTGTAACTCCTGGAGCTGAAAATGCCCCAAGTTCTAGCCTCTCTACCCCATGGAGACTCCCCGACAAGTGAGGACAATGCTGAAAATGAGGCTCAGAGTGCAGAGACTGTAACAGTTCCCCTAGAAAGACTGGTCGAGCTGTAAAGCCTGTGGTGCACCTCAGTTATGATTCCTTGGGAGGCCTGTGGATTTGCCTCTCAATGTTGTCCATAAAGGAGTGTATGTGTCCCCGAGCTCATTGCCCAAACTGAGCGTCAGTGCTAACTCCAAGTTACTTGTGTTGCCTTCTACGTATGGTGCCCTTGCCCTGTCCAGCCCCAAGGTAACTGATAGGAAGGGCCCCTCTCTTCAGGTTTCATGTACAAGAGGTAATAACTTGAGTTATGGTACAATGTGTATGTAATACTGTGTAAAGAGTGACGTCTGCAATGTTTCAGAAATGTGTTCTTGGTAAAATGATATATTGACTGATGATTACATGTCGAGCCTAATGCAAATGTATATGGTTGCAGTTGAAACTTATGGTACTTGCTTGACGCGACGCTAGCTTTCCCAGGCCAGGAAGGGTGTAACCTCTGCAAATGGGGGTTCCTAAAGACTTCCAGGAGCTTGCTTGAATGCTCCAAGCCTGAATGGTGTTTGGCGCTTAGCCATTTATCAGTGAGTGTTTTAGAACCTCTGGTACTGTCTTTAACAGCTGTCTGCTTGCAGACATAATTAGTTTATATGGGGGACTGTGTGTTTCTCTGTTTGAGTACCACCAAGCTGCTGCCAATTCACTCCATTTTGCAGTCACTAGAGTGCAAAGGAACCTATCTGAAAGATGTAACTGTTTGCCAGAAATTATTTAGAGTAATAATGAAATTACAGTTTGTCTAACCTGCTTTCTTTGCAGTCAGAACTGTGTCTGCTAGTTCCCCATTCTAGTTTTGAACTGCTGAACTGGACCAATCAGTGTGGGGTAAGCTAGCTCTAAAATGGTGCCTTGACGAATCAGAACTTGGACTCATAATCTGAGCCAGCCACAAGAGGATTGTATGGGCAGTGACTCTGGGAGATGTAGTTTAGACTTCAGTGCCTTTTGGACCAACAGCAGCAGTCTATTGTGAGTGACAGCCAATCCAGTCAAGAACTGGGAGGAACTCAAAGGAAGTGCCTGGTTTTGTCGGTTGGAGTTTCAGTTGTGCTTGGCAGTGAAGAAGGAAGGAGCCCTGTGCTTTTCAGTGTGCAGTTTTAGTCAAAAACGTGTGTAAGGCCCAGAGTTCCGGTCTGCAGCTTGTGTAACAGCTTGTTAGGACTGAATCTGTCCTGTGAAAAGAATCAAAGGATCTCTGAAGAGTAGAAACCAGGCTCACCCTGTAGAAGACTGGAGGAATTGCTGAAAATTGCACTCGGTCTGTCAGGAACTGAATCTGCTGTGTGTTCTCCCGGTATTGTGCAGTAATTGCGATCGAGATACAGATGCAGCCTGCCTGGTATAGTGCTTTCTTTATATGGATGTGTGAAGAGGTTTGTGTACCTCAAGTGAGCCCTGCTGACATTGAAGGACCCTATCTTATTTGGAGGTCGTGAGTACTAATTCAGGGTCGCTCCCTGTTGAATTGCCACATTAAATCCAAATGGAATTACTGTACTGCTGACTGTTTAATTCTCCTTTTCTGTGTGAAAGGGCCCTACCAGCTGCCACGGTTTGGACTAGCCACTAGGGCTTGGGTACCAGGGACAGTAACTGATAGGGATAGGCCTGTGCACAGAGCCATAGGTAGATTATTAGAGTGATAAGCTAATTAACCTGATTTCCGTCCTTGTTATATCCCCCTAAATAAATCAGAGCTGCTTGTTTCAGCAAAGTTATACTGCCTGAGGTATTTGTCTATGTTAAAGTACTGTACTGTGATTGTTGCACTGTATCTCATTTCACAGGAGGTCCCAGTGCCGAACCAGACCTGGGGGTAAGTGTATACTGTGAAGGTAATTTGATATATTGTGGGCCACTAGTGGGAAGAAAGGGGTTGCAGTGTCCCAGAGGGCTGTGACCAAGTTAGTTTAACTATTGCAAACCCTGACCTCTGGGTGGAGGCACCCGCCATTGGATCCAGGCCCCTCAACCTGTTAGTGGCAAATCAGGCAGGGGTAGTAGCCCCTGGGATAGCGCCATCTAGGGGTTACATTGGGAAAACCTGTTAGGGAATGTGTGAAGCTTATAGTAATGAAGTAATGAATTGAATAATACTGTAAGTATAGGACTCAGTTGTGTTTGGAAAGTTTTAAAAAATGGTGCCATCAAGCCATCCTGTCCTGGAGCTGTATGAGTTTTTAATTGAGAAATTGCTTGTATCAACTCCTGAACTGATTTATCAGTTATCAGAGAGGAAAATTCTACCTCAGAAAGATGTGGTATAAAAAGATCAGAAAAATGATCCCTAGACTGTATAGTTTCTGTTGATACTCCAAATTGTTTATATAAATATTTGTGCAATGCCCTATGAATTTTGTCTTTATCAATAATAGGGTTAGGTTCATCAAGAGACAGTAAACTATCTACTATGGATGCTTTAACTCTGTTTGCACAGCTATGAAAGGTGTCCAAAGTAGGTTGTTTAGTGCCAAATTGAGATTCTAATTTAAGACTTAAAAATCTGTTATATTGATATTTGGACATTTCTGTCTTAGTTTTTTGTATTTGTACTGTTAAATGTATATTTCAGTAGTTCTTCCCATCAATGAATGAGGTCAGAATCATCTAATAATGAGGCATTTAAAAGCAACCGGGAAGGGTAGGGTAAAGGATTGGTTCCAGGGAAGAACCCAATACAACAGACTGCTAAATGCTCTGATGTTTCAATAGGGATAGTGGTAGCTTGAGAAATAACAGTGTTTTGGGATGTAAAAAAGTCTATTCGAGAAGTGAGACGTCCTTTTATAAAAGTTCTACTACCTGGTAGAGGGGTGGCTGAGAAGATTTCTTGGAGATTTGCTATGGAAATAATATTGTTGAGAAAGGCCATGTCCCCAAACAGTTGTTGAGTGTGACATCCCCTATCCAAGGGGGAGAGGCCAAAATTAAAGTCTCCCCCAATGATAACAGGTTTTTGTGTATGGAGAAATGGTTGAATCAATTTAAAGAGAGCTGTGCTACCAGCAATGCTCTGTGGGCCATATATACAAATAAGGTGCAGGCTAAAATTATTAACAGAAACATCTACTAAAATAGCTCTCCCTTGGTCAATATCTATAGTTTTTTTAAGATGAAAGTCTGGGCCTTGAAGCAGGATAGCAACCCCATCACACAGGTCTTGTCCTTGGGACCAGAAGGACAGGCCTCCAGACCACATTTGTCAGGCTTGTTGTAGCTCATATGTAGTTTTAATGCCGGTATCCTGTAAGAAGAATATATTATTTGGTAACTGGGACAGGATGTGAAAAGTAGTGCCATGTTTCTTAAATGATTTAATACTATTAACATTAAGTGTTAGGGGACGTAGGATGTAATCCATAAGCAAAAAAAGAAGGAAAAAATACAGGGTTATACAAAACAAATGTTTCATCCTTCAGATTTCTGTTTGAATTTGTTTCCCTCTAGCTTTTTTGGTTTGTGAGAGCGCCTGTTGAGAGTCAGGAGCCTCCTCCAAAATCCCTGAAGTTACAGATGAGGCATCAGATTCTCCCTCTTCCTCAACCATGTCACTCCATTGTTTATGTTTGGACAGAATATTAAATCTGTTCTGAGTGACAATAGGGGTTTCGGTAGTGGGTAGCTCAGATTTTTTCCTGGTTCGTCTAGTTTTACCAGAAGGTACTACTTCCATGGGGGTTTCTCTAGGGGGTAGCATGGACTCATGGGAGGGTTCCCTGTTTTTTTCCAGATTTATGGAAGTACTAGCAGTCTCATCCCCTAAGTCTGTCTAAGGGGCTAGGCCTAGGGAAAGATCTGTATTTACCTCGATGGGGGTTTCACAAATTAGGTCTGATTGGGGGTATTGTCAGTACTAATCCCTGCTTCCTGCCTAGCTTGTAGTACCTTGGATTGTTGAGCCAAAATTAAGATGTCTTGGTCTTGCATGGCCTTATCTAACCTGTTTTGGACAGCCCAGGGACAGGAAACATAGGTATGTCCAGATTCCTCACATAAGTTGCATCAAAGGGGATTGGGGCAACCAAGGCTAACATTACCATAATCAAGGCACAGATTGCATCTAGGTAAATCACAGGTAGAGCTCAGGTGGGTCCGAGCCCACACTTATGGCATGTTTTGGGTTGGCCTGGGTTAAAACAGATTCCCCTATCCCTACCTATATAAAAACTGCTAGGAAGGTGTAAAATCCCAGTATTGGTGTGCTGAGTTTTACTTTGATATGCCAGCCCCCTGTCCACACTAAATCTTCATCCAGAATGGGAATTGGACTTTGCAAGATTTCACATTTCTGCCTTAACCAGTATTGAACATCCTGTATGTTAACCCCCTCGTTCCTAAATAATAGGGTGGTAGTTTTAATAGTAGGCTTGGTCAGGGGATAGGAACAAAATCTTGCCATTCAGTTAAATGTTTAAGTGCCTCATGCTTTTGCCAGAATTTTTCCAAAGTGGCATTATTTCTAAAACTAATGTCATAAACATTCTCCCCTTTTATATGGATAAAGGCAAATAAATCATGTGCAGCTATTCCCATAGACTTCACCAAAAGTTGATGAAGCACATATTCTCTGTCAGGAAAAATTTATTTTGTTCCTGTATACTTCAGACGGACCACGTTCCGTCTCTGTGCAGGTTCCCCCACTTGCTTAAAAAGAGCTGCCATTCTAAATGGAGTCTCTGTATTATCATTAGTCGTAGCCTTGTTTAGAGTGTCTGAGAGCGTAGGGGAGGAAAATTCTGTTGTCTCTTCAGTGTGCACACCCGCCGAAGAATTTGTTGCTGAGGTGTTCCCAAAATAAGGCTGTATTCTTACTCCCTGCGGTGGCCCTGAAATAGCTGCAGTTTTTAGCTATGACATGTTGGATTTTACAGTGTCTTCCCCGTTTAGATCATCCATGGTGATAGAAGGATTCTTCACAGAAACAGACGGTGCAGGAGATGGAGCCGCATCTGTCAGTATGTTTCGGGGGAAACTTGGATCAGGAACTGCAATTTGTTGTTTAACATTAGCCGATTGAATGATTTCGGCAGGCGAGATGGGCCCAGGTGAGGACCAGCCCTTGTCAGAATTAGGTAGCCATCCTGCATCACACAGAACCGAGTCTGGATTCCAGTTATTCTCAGTATTAGTCAACTCACCATGAGAAACAGACCCATCGTTTTATAATGCAGTTCTAGCATTTTGTGGCTGAAAGTTCTGAAGAGGAGGTTCTGGAGAATTTAGTGAGGAAGGGATTTCTTGGGAAGTCTGAAACATGACAGCTGGAGCAGACATTCTTGTAGCACAGTCTATAGAACCAGAGGTTCGACTCCCAGTTCTGCTGGGGATGAGGTTTTTGCTGATTTTACTAATAATTTCAATAGGAAGGATTTATTATGTAGAATAGCGTTTTGTAACAAACGTTGCTCCTGTTCAGGTGTTAAAGAATTTATGTCAGGGACAATATTTGACACCAACCTGGAAGGTGTATGAGGTTCTTGAAGAAGCTCTTGTTCAGTGATTTGACCTTTTCCAATATCTTGTGAAATCTCAGGTGCATCTAACAAAAAATCCACTAATTCTTCCATTTCAACTTTACTGTGTTCCTTGTCGACATCGTTGACCGAAGTATCGACCATGGATGTACTAGGCAAGGCCTCCTCTACCTTCCTCACAACAACATTGTCACCAGCACTCTCCCTGTCCGCCATCTTGGAATGGCTGACAAGGGGTTCCCCTACAGTTCAGTAGGGGAATTTCCCATGTGTCCTGGCCAAGTTTCCTCCATTCACTAAAAATACCACCAACAGCTTAATCTGGTTCAGTTTCAGTTGGTTACCATCTGTATCCCCCCTCCTCCCCAGTCACCCCGAAAAAGGGACTTCTAGTCTCAGTGGGCCTACCGGGTCAACGAAATTCAATAAATAAATGAGACGTTGATCTTAGTTGCACTGTCTTAGGTAAATAAATTGTAAAAACATGTTGACTTACAGAGGGGAGCATGTGGCCCACCCAGACCATAAATCCACTTGCCAGTCAGGTTGACTGGCAAGGGGATTGATGGCCTGGGTGGGCCACAGACTCCCCTCTAGAAGTCAACAGTCAACTTAATGGAGCAGTATTGGTTTCAGCAGCAAAGGAATCTGCTGTCCTTCTTTCTCGGCTATAGATGAGTGTCATTACTGTGGTATCAACAATCGAGGTAGGATACAGGGGGAAAACAAGGAGAGTACTATAGGTTGCTGAACAAACTAAGTGTTGGTGTCACCCATTCACAGTTCTCTTGCTACTGAGCCTGGAGGTCGCAGGTTCAAATTCCACACAGAGACCTAGGCTTACACCTACTGATGATACTCCAGTTCAGTAATGGTGAAGAACAAAAATATTGCAGCACACGCCAACAGACAATTGTAGCATTTTATTCAGTAGTAGTAAGCACCCAAACAGATGCAGGACAGACACCCTACATAGCGCCCTACATACAGGGTATGCTGGGATTTTTTGTTTTTGTCCAGTTACACTTTTTTAAGCACATATTTACAGGCACCATCAGAGACACAAGTGCACTTTCTCTTGTTCAACAAGAGAAAGTGCACTGGTATCTCTGATGATGCCTGCAAATGTTCCAGTAATCACCACACCCAAGAGCATGAGATATTATGTGGATTAAAGCAGCAGTGCAACAAAAAATAGTAATTTTTGCATCTGTGATTTTAATTTAGTAATATGTTGCTTGAAGTTCGTTTGAAGTTACTATAAGGGCTTCCTTCGGTTCTTTATTATGTTGTAATTAATTTGCACAATGTGTTTGTTCTCATCATGTGACTTGCTGGCCAGTACATTTTATTTATTTATTAGCTTTTGGTAACCAGGTAAGTGCATTAGGCAATATCCTTGCCTCTTTTCAGGCATGACCCAGGAGAGTACAGACAACCGTCCGAGGGGCCCAAGGGGGACCAACAGGTAGGTCAGGCGGCTGGCTAGGCTAGTCTCTACTCTCCCTCTCTTCTCTTCAACGTCTCTCCTCTTCTCTTCTCCTCTGGCTCCCTACAGTGTGAGTATCGGCGCTGTGGGCACTCCGCTACCATTTCTCCCAACCGGCAACCAACTCCTGGCTCCCGACCTCTACAGAACAGCTGTGCCCCGCTCAACAAAATATCGTAATTCTCCTCGAGTCCACCATCACTCCTCCTCCTCGTATCGACTCCTCACTCTTTCTCACAATATGAACAAGCAGTGCGTGTGGTGGTGTGCCAAGCTGCCAATTCTGCGTCGTGCAGCTTAATTGGCTGTTGTGTGTTAAGAGAGGCGGAGCCGATAGGAAGCAGTGGCGCAGACTACCAGCAGCCATCAGGTCAACAACAGACAGTGTCAATGGATTCGGAGGATGCTCACCATTCCACCCCCCCACCAGTAGCAGCCACACCAGTCAGGCAGCAGTTGACAGGTTACACAGCACAGCACCTCGGCTCACGCGGAAGAGTGCATTTAAAGGGCCAGTGCGCCCCGCTCTCTCTCCACTGTGTGTGTGAGTGTCACAAATTCAATTAACAAAAAATTTTGGAGATCATTTGGGGCCCCCCCCCCCACCTACGTCTCAGTCTGAGTTCACTTCAGTTCTGTCCAGTGGGGCTTAGCCCTGAAAGAGAAGGAGAGAGGTTCTATTGCTACTGTAGACAAGCTGTTGAATGCAGATGAGCAGGGTCTTAGGAGCTCTAAGATCCAGGACTGTATTATGTGAGAAACTGCTGATGTTAAGTAGTGATTTTCTTTGCAATTTTTTTTCATTTATTATTTTTCGAACTTTTGAAAAAATAAATATCACACCACGGTGTGTTTTAAACCTGTAAATTTGCCTCGTCTGATGTTTATTCCCACACGCTGTGACAGGCATCAGTGAGGAAACCCACTGCCGCTGACATATCCAAGAGGGAGTAAAGAGCAGACCAGTTTATTGCTCCTACATCGTCAAGTAGGGTAGAGGTGTCAGGGCAGTTGAGATTACAGAAAGAAATGTGTTTGGGGGGGGGGAGGCTTTTGGTCTTGGTGGACCAGACACTGTACATGGGGGAGTGATCACTAATAAAGTCAGGCAGGGTTCCAGACTAGATTACCTTGTCCTTCCTGTTGGTGATCACCCAGTCTAGAAGAGTGGTTTTGTGTACAAGTGTTTTGCCAGGTGGGGACAGAGATGAATTGAACCAAATTGTGCTGTTTTAATAGGTTCGAGTAGTCAGACTCTAGGGGACTAAACCAATTGAGGTTAAAAATCTCCAAGGAGAATAGTGTCCGGGGGGGGAGAGGTTGCTCAGGCCTACAAAGTGGTTATTGAGACCTGGAATGCCCCCTGCTGGGGGGTTGCAACAGCAACCCATATAAATCTTTTTCGCTGAGCCCAGAGTAAGCTGAGTTATGAGACATTCACTGGGGAGGTGGGGTTTGAGTTGAGTATGGGGGAGGCAGAGATAGGCCATGTCCAGTGCCCTTCCCTGATCTGTTTCCCTGGTCACCCAGTCGAAGAAATCAGTCGGATTTGTATGGCATGACACCCCCGCAATCCATGCTGCCTTTGGTCTTGTAGCTCATTGGATTCAAGATACTCTCCTAATCTTTCCTTTAAAGAGCTAGAACTAGTGTAATGAGACTTTTTAACCCCAATGTGCTGGTTGGAGTAATGAGTTGGTGCTTATTCCCATAACTGCATTGTGTTTATGTTCTTAACCGTTTTTAATCAAACACAAGCATCCGTTGGGTATCTTTGGGCTGAAACTGTTTTGATCTGGTCAGCAAATGCACAGTGTCACTGTAAAAGAAAGAGACGCTGTGGGAGGAAAGCTGCACTGTTTTGCCGTTTGCTGTCTTAGTCTTGGGCCAGTGAAAGCAAGATATAGTAAAAATATACCCCGGAAATATATACCACAATCACACAACACACTTTCTAAATGCACTCAGGAGATGAGACAGGCAACAGAAAATGCAACAATAAATTCTGTATCTTGATTTGCAAAGTAAAAAAAGAAAAACACAAATGTGGCTAAATGGGTCGAAGCCCCAGGGTTATTCCCATGGTTCTCATCTGCTTTCATTAAAACTGTTTCTACATTGAACACTTTTCTTTTGTACTTTGCAAATCAGTTTACAGAATGTATTGTTTCAGATGCTGCTATCAGTCTCATCTCTCGAATGAATTTACAAAATGCAGTTGTTAAATGTAAAAGATGCTTACTCGGGATGCCCAGGAGGCGGTCTTTATATCCGGATTAATCATCGTTTCTATTTATCAGAAGTCGCATCTTTTTCCACTGTGCCAGTACTGTCTAAACACGATCTGTTCCTTACATTCAGTTTTCAGCGCTCCCTCTGTCAGGAAATGCAGCCCACAGCTGCCAGTAGTATACTGTGTGCACAGTACACAGAAACAGGAAAAAAAAAGTAATTTGGTGGAGTAGGGAGTTTGAAGTGGTGGGACACTTTGGAGATTGTACTTCTACTGGTTTTGTACAGCTCCTCCCCAGATGCCCTCCTCGATGTCTGCCATACTGATGTCTCTCCCTGTGTGCCTGTGTGGTCCCTGACTGTGAGGCAAAACAACAAACAAACCGCAAACTTGGTCTTACTGTTCTAGGGACATGGATATGTTGTTCATCCACACTCATTGGCAGTATCCTTGCCGCTTTAAATCTTGCCGGAAGGTCTTCAAGCTTGCTCCTCCCACCCACCCGGGTGGTATAACTCTCGGCTCCGCCCCATGACGCCAGATCTTCCTTACCGCTTGGAAGCTCAGGTTCCCTCCTTAACGCTCTGCGTTTGTGACTGGTTCCTATTTCTCCGTTTGCGGATTTAAAAATAATATTTTGCAAAAGACTTAGTCTTCGATCCTCGCTGCTGCGATGGATAAATCGACTCGGATTTCGAGATGCCCATGCGGGCAGAAGATGTCTGGACGGATCCACACCCACGTGTGTCTACTGCTTAGGCCTTGAGCACGACCCGCGGGCTTGAGCCTGTGCTCATCTTTCTCGGCCTCGTCCTCGAAGACGTGCTGCCCGATTGCCTTTGGGCGTCCGGCGTTTCCCTCCGGTGAAGTCCCTGGAGGCCCGGTTGGTGTGTCCGGGCGCGCGCGGGAGCCTGGCGGGATCAGCTCGAGCGGATGGTCGCCTCGGAAGAGGAGGCGCGCGGGTCAGATCTTTCCTCGCCGCGCATTTATCCCGCTCTCTCTGGGTTCTTCCTACACGGCTTCCTTTAAGGAGCTTTGTCTGTCCCTCTCCACTAAAGGAGAAGGGCCTGCGTCTGCTGGACCTTTTCTCGGTCCAAAAGAGGGACAGGGTAAGTCCCTCCGTCGGCGCTCTTGGGGCGGGAAGGTCCCTCTCCCGGGCCGACTGGCCGGCTTTCGGCCCATCGCTCGGCTTCGCCACTGGCCTCACGGGTGTCCCGGCCAGGTCAGTTGACCGAGACTCCCACTGATGAAGTCGAGATTTTTCTCGACCCATTGGACGGGCTGTCGCCTTTAGCAGCCGAGATTCCCCTCTCCCCGGTTCCCCCGGGAGGAGTTGAGGATCCCGTGGGCTCGCCTGTGCCTCCGGTTCCGGAGCCCTCGGATGGACCTTCCGAGCCGAAGGGAGTGTCGGTTCCGGCCGACACCTCCCTGCACCGACCCCGGAAATTCCGGGACTCTCGGTCTCGGTCTCGGACCTCTTCGGTCCAGCGTGCCTCACCGTGCCATAGGCGGTCTCGGCTCTGCACTGCGTAAGCGGGCGCCGCTGGCTCCCTCGGCCCTCCTCCTCGGATGAGGAGGATTCGGGCATGAATTACGCCGACGGCACGAGGACTCTATGTTGCAACAGCTCCTCCTGGCCGAATAAGCCGACCGCGCGCCTTCCCCGCCATTATGGCTGTCACCGAACGGGCCGACACAACCCTCGACTTGCCCGAGGAGCCTATACCCAGGCCGGTTGTTCGGCCAAAACCAGCTGCTCCACCGATTGCGGTGGAACCTCCGCCTCCACAGCCACCAATTGGGGCTCCGACCAAGGATTCTCGGTCGGCTAAGGGTTTACCCCATCGGCTGTCAGTTACCCTCACTCCCGACCGACCTCGCAGGTGAAGGTGGCTCAGGCCAGAGGCAGCTCTTCGAGGACTCTTCCGAGTCCGAAGATGATTCCTCCTTCTTCCAAGCGACTGGACTTGGAGTCTTCAGGAGGTCAGCCAATGGACGATAGCCCGTCGTCCTTCCTAGGACTGCTTCGCTCATCTCGAGTCTCACCGGATGGAGCTCAACCCGTTCCAAACGGGCCAGGTATCCCTCACGGAGATTCTGGACCGAGGGATTCTCCGACGGAGGCCTTTCCGGTGGCCGAGGCCATAGTGGGTCCAGCACTGGAACTTTGGCAGCGCCCTGCTTCCTGCCCTGCGCTCGGCCAGGATGGCCAGAAGTATCCCGACCCGGTTCCTTGTCCGGTTTTTGAACACCCTCTGCTGAGGGTTGGTTACCGACAGCGTTTTCCGGCCGCGCAGCGCCAGGGATGTGGACAAACCTCCTGACAAGGAGTCCAAGAAATTGGACTATGTCGGGCGAAAAGTCTACGCTAGTCCCTTCCTCGGCCTTCGTCAGGCCAGTTCGGCCGCCTCATGGCACATTTTCTCATGCCCTGTTGGGCTCCCTGGATGAGGTCATCCTCATCTTCCCGCCGATCTGCAGACTACGGTTAAGCAGGTGCGGGACCAGGGCAGGGCAGTGGCCAAACAGCAGCTCCAGACTGCTTTGGATGTAGGGACTCATGTGCCAGATCGGTGGCGGCCCGCAGTGGCTATGTTGCGTCGGCAGGCTTGGCTGAGGATATCCACTCTGCCGGATACCCAGCACAAGTTGGCGGATGTTCTCTTTTGGGACTGACCTCTTCGGCCCTGGGGTGGAAGGTCACCTGCAGAGGATCGAGAAGTCCAATGCCACCTTGGACTCGGTCTCTTCCGCTCAGAAGGACAAAGGCCGCAAACCACAGCCTAAGCCCTTTCGTCCTTCTGTGCCCCCGGCGCGCCCGGCCCAGCAACGTCAGGGCCAGCAGGCTCGGCCTTGGCATCCCAAACCCAAGCCGCCGGCTTCCTCTAACAGGAGGCAGGGAGGAAAGGGCCCAGGAGTCCCTCGGCCGGTCCCTCCTCCAAGCCTGCCCAGTGAGCAGGCTGAGGGGTGCCCCATCCCGTCACCTTACCCTAGGTCCCCGTGGGGAGCGGCTCCAGCACTTCCGTTCCGCCTGGTCCGCTGTTACCACGGACAGGTGGGTCTTGGAGGTGGTGGGAAGAGGCCTGCCTCTGGAATTCGAGCAGGCACCACCCTTCAGAGCCGGCGCCCCTCGGGGGGCTTCGGGATCCCCAGCCTCACTGGCGGCTCGTCGAGCCGACATCACTCTCCTCCTCCAGAAGGAGGTGGTAAGAGAGGTGGTGGACCCTCCTTCAGACCCAGGGTTTGTGTCCAGGTACTTCCTGGTTCCGAAACGGACGGGGGGCTGGCGCCCCATTCTCGACCTACACGACCTAAACAAGTTCCCAAGGTCTCGAACCTTCAGGATGGTCACTCTGGCTCAGATAATACCATCCTTGAACGCGCGTGGTGGTTCTGCTCTCTGACTTGCAGGACGCTGCTTTTCACGTCCCTATCCGTCTGTCTCACCAGAGATTCTTCGCTCCGAGCGGAAGGATCTCTTCGAGTTCCAAGCCATGCCCTTCGGCTTGTCTCCAGCTCCGGGGTCTTCACCAAATGCATGGCAGTGGTGACAGCATTCTCTGCGCGCCGAGGGGTCCGGTGTACCTACCTGGACGACTGGCTGATAGCAGCTCCCTCCAGGAAGGAGGCGGAGTGGTCCAGAGATCTGGCCCTCCAGGTCTGCTCTCAACTGGGCCTCCTTGTCAACGAGGCCAAGTCAGACTCGAGGCGAAGCAGGTGATTTTATTCATCCGGCGCAGCTCGACTCTCTTGAGCCAGAGCGCGGCTCCCCGGACAGGGCCGAGGTTTCTTTCCTCCTTTGCCCGATCATTTCTGGTTGGGCAATTGCGCCCTGCCCGGGACTTCCTGCGCCTCCTGGGTCTCATGGCGGCCTGTACCAGCGTGGTCCGTTGGGCCCGCTGGAACATGCGTCCCCTTCAGTGGGGACTGGCCAGCCAGTGGTCACAACGCTGCGATCCCTTGGACCAGCTTGTGTCGGTGACACAGGGGATGTGGAATGCTCTCCAGTGGTGGACCGTTCCAGATCAATTGCAGGAGGGCATCCCGTTCAGTCCGCCCAGCCAGCGGTCTCTCTGTCGACCGATGCCTCTCTGATGGGTTGGGGTGCCCATCTGGGGAACACTGGGCTCATGGCCTCTGGTCCCGCGAGTCCCGATGCCACATCAACCTGCTGGAGCTCCGAGCGGTCCGCCAGCTCTCACCGCCTTTCTCCGTTCCTCCGGGTCAAGTGGTCCGAGTCCAGACGGACAATACCACGACCATGTACTATCTAAACCGCCAGGGCGGGCCGCGCCCATGCTTCTATGCAAGGAAGCTCTCCGCATTTGGTCACTCGCGCAGCCTGGAGGCGGATCTCCTAGCCATTCACGTGGCAGGAGCCTCCAACACCCTGGCCGATGCCCTGAGCCGGATAGGGGCTGCATCCCAGAGTGGTCTCTCCTGCCGGAGGTAGTACAGCATCTGTTCTCCCTTTGGGGCACACCTCAGGTGGACCTGTTTGCCTCCACGGAGAGCAGAGCTGAGTCTGTTCCATGCCGCCCCCTCAGCAGGGCTCGCTGCAGGGGATGCCTTCTGAGGCAATGGACCCCGGGCCTCTTTCGCCTTTCCCCATTTCCCTTGATCCACAAGGTGCTTCTCAAGGCGAGGAGGACAAGGCG
Organism: Neoceratodus forsteri; assembly: GCA_016271365.2. Taxonomy (NCBI): domain Eukaryota; kingdom Metazoa; phylum Chordata; order Ceratodontiformes; family Ceratodontidae; genus Neoceratodus; species Neoceratodus forsteri. Next base: position 847,057,138 of record CM057451.1, on the reverse strand, counting down.
CAGGTGATTCTGATAGCCCCAGACTGGCCTGCCAGTTCTGGTACCAGATCTCCTCAGTCTCAGCTCCAGGACTCGCTGCAGCTTCCAGCTCGCCGGACCTGCTCTCAGTCAATCAGGGAAGGTGTTCCATCCGGACCTTCAATCCCTGCACCTGGACGGCCTGGTTCCTGAGCGGCTAGAGTTCCAGGCTTTGGGTCTTTCCGCGAGGTCCTCAATGTAGTTGAGGCGTCCCGTAGAGTCGACCAGAAAATGCTATGCCTTCAAATGGAAAAGGTTTTCCATTTGGTGTCAGGGCAAGGGCTTGGACCCTTCCTCCTGTTCCTTGGCAAGCATCTTGGACTATTTATGGTCCCTTTCTAGTCAAGGGCTTAGGTCGGCGACCCTAAGGGTGCACCTGGCAGCCATCTCTGCTTACCGGCGCGGGCGGGGAAGCAGTCGGTGGCGCAGGAGAAGGTGGTCTGGCGCTTTTCAGGCCTTGATCACATTTCCTCCAGTGCGGGAACCCCCACCTCCGTGGGATCTACTGCTGGTACTGGCAAAGCTCATGGGCAAGCCATTCGAACCTATGCACAGGTGTGCTCTCTCTCACCTGTAGTGGAAGACCGCCTTCTTGGTGGCTATCCGTCAGCCAGAAGGATGGGAGAGCTCAGGCGCTTTCCATCGAGTCTCCTTACCTGGTCTTCCACAGGGACAAGGTTGTCCTGCGCCCCCACCCGAAATTCCTTCCGAAGGTGGTGTCGGAGTTTCACCTTAACCAGGTGTTGACTCTGCCGGTGTTCTACCCCAATCACACCTCTGAGGCCGAATATAGGCTCCATACTCTGTATCCTAGAAGGGCGCTCGCTTATTATAAGGAGCGCACGGCTGAAATTCGGGGAGAGGTTCGCCAGCTGTTTGTCACCTACGCTGAAGCCGCATCTGGCAGACCTGCAGCCAAGCGGACGATAAGCAGGTGGGTAACCTCCTGCATAGATCTCTGCTATAAGTTAGCGGGCATGGAGCCTCCCAGAGGGATAAGAGCTCATTCTACCCGCCATACTGCTGCAACGGTGGCTGCTTCCAGGGACGTCCCTATCCAGGAAATCTGCAGGGCTGCTACCTGGAAGTCAGCAAACACCTTCATTACCCACTACCACATCGACCTTGAGTCACGCGGGATGCTGGTTTTGGGGCCTCGGTTCTCAGTTCTCTTTCCCAAGTAAGTATATGGGGTGTGCGTCTTGCCTCCCTCCTCCCGGAGAACTGCTAGGAGTCTGCCAATGAGTGTGGATGAACAACATATCCATGTCCCTAGAAATACAGGTTACTCACCTGTAACAGGAGTTCTAGGAATGGTATATGTTGTTCATCCACACGACCCATCCGACCTCCCCGGCTTCGACGCACAACCTGAGCTTCCAGCGGGCCAGATCTGGCGTCATGGGGCTGAGCCGAGAGTTATACCACCCGGGTGGGTGGGAGGAGCAAGCTTGAAGACCTTCCGGCAAGATTTAAAGCGGCAAGGATACTGCCAATGAGTGTGGATGAACAACATATACCATTCCTAGAACTCCTGTTACAGGTGAGTAACCTGTATTTTCTCACTCTCTGCCCTCTTACAGCTTGTTATGGCATGGCGTGACTCAGGTATATCGTACTGGGGGGGAGAGAGAGAGAAAAAGAGAGTTGATGTGACCTTATTTTTAAGTCACTTCTGCAGATAGGTGACATATGTATAGCAAGGTAACAGTTCAACTTCCGGAATGCAGGCAAGAGACGATCGTTATCTGAGCATGGCAGGAGGGTAAGAGGAGTTGATTCTGTGGCAGTGATTTCATATCTGTGAAGCTGTAGAAGTGCACTGTGTCTGTGAGCAGGACAGGGGAGAGATAGAAAGGCTGCATGCTGCAAAGTTACAGTTATCTCTACCCTCCAAGCTGGTAAACCTGCCGCTGAAAACAGTAGACCTAGGAAACATTGTTAATTTAAATCCACCCCTGTTTCCGCTATATCAGTCATCCCCAGAAAGGCAATAGATTTTTTATATTGGTACTAAAGTAACTAACATTTTGCGAGATTAGTCAGTGAGGGTGTTCTTCTCATGGTGGGCTTGCAAAATGACAGTATAAATAACAGCATGTTTCTAATTTACTACAAAATGAGAAGAACACCCTGACTAACTTTCTAAATGTTATTTTACATGAGTTTCACTAATAGAAACAGCAGAAAGTTTGTGTATTAGACAAACTAGCTTCCCTGCTCAGCCCGTGAGATAGCTGACTGAAGTTCCCCCCACAACATCACTTCCCATTCTCTTGGTAGAAAATGGCGTGGGACACAGCAACCACTACTGGACAAAAATAAAAAGTCAAAGACTAATCTCAGGGGTTCGCAAACAAACAAAATGATTAAACAACATATTTTATATAGTCACCATGAAGCTGGTGAGGGTGGAAAGATGTTGAAAACTCGATTTCAGTACACTAGCTCTTTGACAGGGTTTCCATGAATTTCCCCACCACTGATGTGAGAGTGACCGGCCTATGCTTGCTAACCTCCTCCCTGCAGCTGCAACTATGGAGAGGGACCTCATCAGCTCTCCTCCAGTCCTTTGGAACTTCACCTGTTTCCAGTGAGCTGTTGAATTACTGCATACAGTACATGCAGTTAATTCAAGAGGAATGGGAGACCCTGATTTTCAAACACAATTTTGTGGGTTACAAAATAAGGTGCAGAGAGAGTGACACACACATCATTGTGCCGACTCATAACACTGCTATTCATAAACCTGAAATTATGTCCTGGGGGAAGAGCTCTCCCTAGGCATAAGACAGCATGCAAATGAGACATTCCAGCGTTTACTGCATGCAAACTGCTTTTGCACCGAGTAAGACATCATGCACAACTGCATGTAGCAACCCTTTCTTTACTGTAGGGAGCGGTGGTTGGTTTCAGATGTTAGCCAGTAGATTAGTGATGCCTTGGCATTCTTCTCTGTGGGTGTGGCTGATGTGGGAAGAGTCATAGGCAGTATTAAAACAGGGCATCATCATGGTGCCGGTGGTCCTTGGAAGGTTAAGGAAGTTGCAGCCGGGAGAGAATGTCAGTGATCCAGGTGCCCTCGGACTTCAGCAAGGCTTTTGACTCCATACCCCATAGGAGACTGATACAGGAAAGAGACTCTCTGGATGGGTAGCCAGTTGGCTGAAAGACATGACCCAGAGGGTGATGTAGGGGCAGTTCTCAAGATCTAGGAAAGTCACCAGTGGGGTCCCACAGGGCTCGGTGCTTGGGCTGGTGTTGTTTAATGTCTTCCATAGCGACATTGGAGAAGGCATAAAGGGCAGGATTTGCCTGTTTGCGGATAACACCAAGCTCTGCGGAAGGCTGGATACAGCACCTAAAGAAAGATGTGGCCAGGCTCGAGAGGTGATCTGGAATGTGGTAACAAGGGTTTAATGTGAAAAAGTGCAAAGTTATGCACATTGGAACCAGGGATCCAAGTACAGAGTACAGCCTGGGAGGGGTCCTGGGAACCAAATGCAAGGAGGAGAAGGACTTCTGGGTGATGATCACTAGTGACCTAAAACAGTCCTCACACTGCAAGAAAGTGGCAACAGACATAAAAAGAATGTTGGGCTGCATTGCCAGGGGGGTCAGCAGCAAGTGAGAGGAAGTCATATTGTCATTATACAGATCGCTGATGTGACCGCACTTTGAGTACAGTGTGTAGTACTGGTGTCCTTACTTGAAGAAGGGCATTGACCTGCTAGAGGCGGTCCAGAGGAGGGCAACTAAGATGGTTAAGGGTGAGAAGGGCAGGACATATAGGAGAGGCTAAAGGACCTGAACATTTCCTCCTCCTTGGGGAACATGACTAAAGCCTTTCAGTATATGAAGGGCATTAATAATATAGAAACATAGAAGTTGACGGCAGATAAGGACCACAAGGCCCATCCAGTCTGCTCATTTCTTTTTCTACCTTATGAATGTGCCATCAGCCTTTGCTCTGTCAATGGCCTATCCATTCATACTCATCTGTACTGCTCCATTATGCCTATCCCATGCCTGTTTGAAGCCCTGCACTGTATTCAAATCCACCACTTCCTGAGGTAGGCCGTTCCATGCATCCACCACCTTCTCTGTGAAAAAGAACTTTCTCACATTACCCCTTAATTGGCCTCCCTCTAATCTCATGCTGTGCCCTCTTGTCCTGCTATTTTTCATATATTGAAACATGCTAGACTCTTTCACCTTGTTAATGCCTTTAAGGTGTTTGAATGTTTTGGTCATATCACCTCTCTCCCTCCTTTGCTCTAAGGTATACATATTGAGCTCCGTTAATCTGTCCTCATATGTTTTTTGATGCCCTTCTCTGGACTGCCTCAATTTGGTTAATGTCCTTGTGAAGGTGTGGCCTCCAGTACTGCACGCAGTACTCCAGATGGGGCCTAACCAGTGTCTTGTAAAGAGGGATTATTACCTCCCTCTTCCAACTTGTGATACCCCTACTAATACACCCCAACATCCCCCTAACCTTACCTACTGCTTTAGTGGTCTGCTTGGATGATTTCAGGTCATCGGTGATGATGATGGCCAAGTCTCTTTGTTCCCTTATGACTGCCAGCAGCTCCCCTCCCAGCCCATAGGTGGCTTCAGGGTTTCTCTTCCCTATGTGCACGATCTTGTACTTCTTTGCATTAAACCCCAGTTGCCACTCTTCCGACCATTGAGCTAGTTTATCCAGATCTCTTCTCATTCTGCCCACCCCATCTGGATCATCTACTCTGTTGCAGATCTTGGTGTCATCTGCAAACAGACAAACCTTAACCTCCACTCCATCTGCAATGTCACTGATGAAGATATTGAAGAGGACTGGGCCCCAGGACTGATCCCTGAGGTACCCCACTTGTGACTTGCATCTCTTCTGACGGTATACCGTTTACCACCACTCTCTGTTTTCAGCCCGACAACCAGTTTACCACCCAGTTGACCAACTTCTGACCCACCCCGAGCCTACCCAGCTTATTAATCAATCTTCTGTGGAACAGTATCAAAAGCTTTGCTGAAGTCAAGGTAGGCGTACATCAACTGCTCCCCTTGGTCCATCACTCTGGTTACCCAGTCAAAGAAATCTATGAGATTAGTTTGACAGGACCTTCCTTTGTAAACCCATGCTGTCTTGGATCCTGTGCTCCTATGGATTCCAGGTATTGCACTATCCTTTCCTTAAAGAGTGCCTCCATAATCTTGCCCACTACTGAGGTAAAACTGACTGGTCTGTAGTTCCCTGCCTCCTCCCTGCTACCACTCTTGTGGAGCGGGGTCACATGAGCCCTTCTCCAATCTTCTGGGACCTCTCCTGTGCTCAGAGACTAACTAAACAGTTCTGATAATGGCCCTGCTAATTCCACCCGTAGCTCCTTTAGTACCCTGGGATGTATGCCATCAGGTCCCATTGCCTTGTCCACACTGAGCTTATAGAGCTCTTGTAGGACACACTCTTTTGTGAAAGGACTAGTGCACACCTCCCTTCCTCCCCCCCGTGTCCATGGTGCTGAGCTGTGGGCCCTGCCCTACCTTCCCTTCAGTAAATACTGAGCAGAAGTATCTATTTAGGATAGATGCTTTTACATGGACCTCCTCCTCACATGCCCCCTTATCCCCTTTGATCTTAGCAATACCCCCTCTGGATTTTCTCTTTTCACCAATGTATCTATAGAAAGTCTTGTCACCTTCTTTTACTGTTTGTGCTAGTGTTTCCTCGGTTTGGGCCTTTGCCCGCCTTACTGCCTTCCCTGCTTCCCTTAGGGAAGTTTGGTATGGCTCCCTATCTTCATCCTGCTGCGTTCCCTTATATTTCTTGAAGGCTAGCCTTTTGGCTGTGACCTTTTCTGCTACTGTTTTTGAGAACCAAAGTGGTTTCCTTCTTCTTCTGCACTTCCTTTTCTCTCTAACACAGTGGGATGTTGCTTCAAATATTGGTGAGCAAAGAGAACCTCTTCAGTCTCAGTGGAAACAAAACTAGTAGGGGATATTGCCTTAAGCTGGAGGGGATTCAGGAGAGAGTTCAAGAGGCATTTCTTCGCAGAGAAGGTGGTTGCAGGGTGAAACAAGCTCCCTGAGGAGGTTGTCTCACTGGAGACAGTGGAGGGCTTCAGAAGGGGGTGAGACAGGGTAAGGGTAGAGCAACAAGGGAAGGGAAAGGGGGAGGTAACAATAGGGAAGCAAAGTCCTTAGTTACCACTTGGGACTCCATAATACGAGCACACTAGATAGACTGCTGGCCACCTTCTAGTGCGCAAGCTCAGAATCTTGGCTTTTCAATCTTACTTGTTTTCACTGTCAATGCTCGTTTTTGGCACATACCTACATTTTCTGTTCCAGAATGACCTGTTCTATTCAAGAAAAATTTAAAGCCTTGTATTGCACTAGTCTAGGGACAGTGACCATGCCATTATAGATGTGCATTCCCACACTAGATGTGCTTCTGGCAACTGAAGTTACTTGGGCAGTCCGAACTTGTTTTGAAAAAATGGTAAAACATGTAATAATTCGGCTTTATTCAATATCTTGGGGCATTCAGAAGTGTTGCTTTGCTAAGTAGATTGTTGGCGAACTAGTCACACATGACTATTAATTACTCGGCAAAGCTGACCATGTTCCGTTAACACAAATTAGCATTTTCAGAACGTTAACAACAACTTGGAACCTTGAGCACAGGCTTGGGTGTGAACGTAAGCAGGGACACTCTGTCAAACTATATTTTCGCTTTTGAAATCACTCACTCACCAACACTGTCTTAAGTAATAAAAAATACAGGTGCTTGAAAACATGGTAACTTTAGTATGATAAAAGATTAAAAAACACCAAGGTGTGAAGAACTCACTGGTTCACACATTTCATGGGTTCTGTGACATCATTGAGGCACATGAGCTTCGGTCTCATGCCAGATGATGTCACAGCACCCATGAGGTGTGTGACCACCTTGTTCTTCACACTTTGATTTTTGTTACTCTCTATATAGGACACTGCATATGCCATCAAGAATGTGACTTCCATGGCCGGCCAGCCGGCGCTGCGGTAGCACTACTGCTTGCAATGCTGATGACCTGTGTACGGGAACGAGCCCGGTGCATTCAAGGGCTGGCCAGGTGGAGGAGTCTTGATCATCCAGTGGACAGTTTGCCTCCTACATTGTGGGTGGGCACAGGACTCCAGCAACAGCATGCCTCCTGTTGGCAGCCCTGGGTTATAGAGCCAGGAGCCCCAGTAAGTGCTAGGATTGGTGGGACCTAGCAGACATCTGCATGTCGTGCACGGGAGCATGCATAACATTCCATGACGTCATTGCACATCCACTCCCATCAGGGGAAACAAGTAAAGCAGATAACCACGCTGGCTGGACAGGCAACGTCGTTCCCTTGCCACCACACATACTACCAGATCCTGCCCTCTTGGACCCAGTCATCCCTCCGGTTTTCACTTCTGCCTGCTGGGGATTAGTCTGATGTATGGGAGTGCCAAGGAGCTGAAGGTGGCCCGGCCCATCCTCGGTAGATGCAAGCCGAGAGGTTACCCAAGCAGGTGAGTTGCAGGTGGACCTGGGGAACCAGGGCCACAGGCAAGGGATGATCTCAGTGGGGTGGGATCAGGCGCTGAGAAATAGCCAAAGAAGGCCCCAGCCAGTGGCATGGGAGTGGAAAGAAGAGTTAAAAAAAAAAAAAAAATGCGACATCCCCAGTTGTTAATTATCTGGGGATGGTGGGAGTGATGAAATGGAGGGAAATTGTGGATTTACGTACAGTAAAAGTAACTTGCCAAAAACGATCTTACAGTGATACATAGGCTATGACAGCAGTTTTTTCCACAGAAAAAAAAATCAAAAAGATGGGGCATGTGTGGCACAGCATAGTAACATACTATCCCCTTTTCTATTCTTTTGATTTTCTTCCTTGTATTTTCTTTTTTTCCCTGTATCTGTTTTCCTGTTCTATAATTTGTCTTTGTCTTCCCACAAATGCTGTAGCGATATTTATGATCAGGGCTGAGTTTGAAACATGGGGGTGGGAGGAGGCTGTTTCAAAAGCATGTAGGCTCAAAACTAAAAGATGGTGAACACCCCCATGCATAGCTGCTTCAGTGGGAACTGAACAGAAATACAGAAGGATTTAATCATCAAGTAGCAGCTGAAGTACAGTACTGTAGTCTCCTTTTTCTTCTAAATAAACTGTAAAAGGCAGGATTTTTTTAAATGGGGCTCGAAGAGATCATCTTGTGGGTGGTCATGGTGCCGTTTTCTGTAGTTTGCTATGCAGAGCCTCAGCAGAGGATAAGGTAAGTGAGGAGAGGGATGATGTCATCCTTTCTATATTGGAAAGAAAATCTTGTGTATGAAAGACTTCGAGCTGCACGTGTTGCTCCCTAGACAGCATGAAACAAAACATCTTGCTGTCTTCGTGCAGATAATGGGGGAAGCTGTAAGCTCAGCACGTCTCATCATAGGAAGCCATGGTTGGAAGTTTGCAAAGTGCAGTTAAATTACTGTTCTGATCGGCGCCTTTGATTTTGTTTTCCATTTACAGTAGGTTGCCGTGAAGTAGTGGCATCTTAATTTGAACAAGAGAGTTAACTCAATGTACTCAAAAAACAGAAATAACAGTTACCAGTTGAATCAAGGCTTTCTTCAGCATTCGTCTATTCAATCATAGGCAGAGGAGCCAGGATGTTGGGAGTGGCAGCATACCCCTCACTTGTAGCTAGGGGGTAAGACTAATGCATTTTGACCTTCCAGAATTCAGTTAGTGGAGCAGCATTAATTTAAGTACTGAGGCTGGTGGATATTTTCTGAGGACAACAGGCAGCCTACTTTTAAACTTTTTTTTATACTTCATGTATAAAGCAAATCCAGGCAACAAAGTATATTTTTGAGAAAACAGTTACATTACTGTACAGTATGTTTTACTGTTGAGTGGGTTGCACTGTATAGTTATGTGGGCTCAACTCTGGATAAAGGCACGTGCACATGGTACAGCTGCCAATATCCAACTATATAAAAAAGCTAGAAATGTGTGCACTAAGGCTATCTGCCTAGCAAAATGCTGCTTCTATAAGGAAGCCCTTTCCAACTCCCGGAACTGCAGCAAATCCTGCTGAGCCAGCCTCAGTGATATTACTGGCAAGGATCCCAAAACGGACCCCTCCATGCTCCTGGTCAACGATGTACCCACAGTGAATCCGCTCCAAATAGCAAATGTCCTAAATACTGCCTTCACGGACTTAAGTGGAGTGCTCCCAGCAGACCACTTCAACCTCCAGACCAGAAGCACCCAGCAGGTAATCAGTCCCCTATGGGGAACCATCCACTTTTTATTTTAAAGAAGTCAGCACTACCGAGGCTAGAAAGTATCTTGAGAAGGTGCTGGCAAATCGAGGCACAGTGGAGACACCCTGAACCTTAAGTTTGTTGCTGTGGCACTTGAGGAAGTACTAAGCCCCCTGACCACCATCACCAACCTATCCCTCTGCCACTCTCAGTCTACCAGCTCTGGAAGTCTGCTTCTGTAACACCAGTTCACAAAAGTGGGGACCGGGCACTACAGAACAACTACAGACCAATCTCCATACTCCCACCACTCTCCATAGCACTTGAACAGATATCAGCAGATCAACTTGTGGAATAACTGAACATGCTCCAACTCCTATGCCTGGAACAACATGGGTTCCGAGCGGGGCACAGCACTATTGCAGCCCTGTTGGAATTCACTGGTTACACCAAGCCCTGGATCACGGACAGCTAGTGGGGGCTACCTTCATCAACCTATCAAAAGCTTTTGATACGGTTCACCACACTCTCCTCCTTGAACAGCTAGCTACACACTGGTCTCTCTTCTGATATAGTTCTATGGTTTAACAGCTGTCTCGGCAATCACTCACAGCAGGTCAAGATTGGGGACATCATCTCAGATAGCAAACCTGTCCACTCGGGAGTCCCCCAGGGAGTAATATTGGGGGCCCCTCCTCTTCAGTATCTTCTTAAATAAACTTCCAGGCTCTTGCACCAGTCGCATGCTGTTGTATGCTGATGACGCCATCATTTTCACCTGCAACCCGAACCCCGAACTACTTCAAAACGACCTCCAACTAGGATTTACTGCTGCTGAAACATGGTTTAAGGAGCATAGACTAATCCTTTAACTAGAAAAACTAAGACTGTGATCTACTCCAGCACCCACAGCAAACACAAGACCTTCCCATTACCCATCCTGAACAACAGTGGCGATGTGCTGGACCTTGTGCAGCACTTTTAAGTACCTGGGTATCACACTTGACTCCACCCTGTCCTATGCACAGCAGATAGACAGCACAGCCAAGGCCATCAATTCCAGAATTGGGATACTCCACCGCCATAAGCACAGCCTTACATATGAAGCACTTAATATGGTCATCACCAGATCAGTTATTACCCCTCGTTAACTATGGCCTGGCTGTTTATGGTTCTGCACTGGACTCAGCACTCCATTGCATCTCTCTGGCTCTTAATAAGGCCTGCTGATTCCTCACAGGTGCTGCAAGGCTTACACACACCTGTGAGCTCTATTCACGGGCAGGGTGGCTCCAGCTGAAGAGCAAATTTAAGTACCATACCTGTCCACTAGCCAAAAATATCTCACTAAATCTTATGCCACCAGGAGTCCAGAATCTGGTCACGCACCATGTAAGTGCCAGGCTGACTAGAAGCACCCACAGCCAAATTTTCAGTGAACCTAGATGCTGCATGACAGGGTCAACATGTATTCTACTACCATGCACCACAGTGGACCAACGCCCTTCCCTCAGCTGTCTCCGATACCACAGCCATTGGTGCTTGCAAGTGTAAGCTCAGGCAGCACCTTGCCGCGGAGGTCAACTGTGATTGCGTTGGCCATTCATAATGACCAAAACAACTTTCCTACATTTGGACCACCGTAAAGCAGTAGCACTTAGTGTTCCACCTAATCCTAGGGGCACCTACCTTCACAGCACTTTATTGTTCCACCCCCATCTACCCCTTCCCTCCCCACTGGGCACCCCTCCTTCTCTCTGTCTCATACCCCCGCCTGATGCTCTCCCAGATTCCATTATTCCAACCTTCCTTAAATCTGTTCTAACTCATTATGCAGCATACACTTCACTGTGCCACCGTGCCTGTTCTCCACTCTGTTTCTCCCCCTACAAGTATGCCTAACCTTCTGACACAGGCACCTTCTCACCAATGCCGTAGCGGTGTCTAAATGTTATATCTTAAGCTAAATGCTATCCCAACCTTGTAATTCACACCAATTTATTGACCACCTATCTAGTAATGTATTGTTCTAGGGACATGGATATGTTGTTCATCCACACTGTCTAGCAGGTTCCTTGCCTCTTTAAATCTTGCCGGAAGGTCTTCAAGCTGGCTCCTCCCACCCACCCGGGTGGTAAAACTCTCGGCTCTGCCCCATGACACCAGATCTTCCTTACCGCTTGGAAGCTCAGGTTCCCTCCTTAACGCTCTGCATATAGACTGGATCCTAATTCTTCGGTTCGCCCGAAACTCATTCTTAAGTTTTCAAGACTTCGGTCAACTTACTCCCTCGTGGCTGTGATGGACAAATTGACTCCTGGTTCTCGGGCGGTGCCCATGTGGGCAGAAAATGTCCAGGATGGATCCGCACTCCACGCGCGCCTACTGCCTCGGCCTAGACCATGACCCGCAGGCTCAGCGAGTTATGCCGCTCGCTTTTGGCCAACGCTCTGGAAGACCATGCTGCCCGTTACAGCTTGGGTGCCCGAGAAGCTACCGCCAGTGAAGTCAAAGGAGGCCCGCTCGCGGTGTCCACCGGGCTGGCTCAGCTGAGCAGCTCGAGCAGATGATCGCCTCGAGGAGGAGGCGTCCAGGCCGCATCTTCTTCTTCCTCGGTCGTGGCATTTATCCTGCTCCTTGGGATCCTCCCACACAGCCGTTAAAGAGCTTTGCCAATCCCTTTCCACAGAAGGGAGAGGCCATCGGGACATTCTTCGGTCCAAAGAAAGGACTCAAAAGTACAAGTCCACCGCGCGTCGGGAGTGGGAGAGGTCCCTTCCCCGACATCCGACACTACCGGGTCAAGGTGTATGCTAAGGCTGTTGGCTTGCCGGTGTCTCCGTCAGGTCAGTTGTTGAGACACCCGTCGACACGGTCAAGATTTTTCTTGACCCGTCGGACGGGCTGTCAACTGGTGAAGCCTACAACCCTTCTTCATCGGTTCCCCTGGTGGAGACCGAGGACTTGCCTGCGCCTCCCATGCCAGAGTCCCCAGTCAAGGCTTCCGAGCTGAGGGAAGAATGGGTGTCCCCCACTCCTTCCCAGACCCGTCCTCAGAAACACCAAGGGTCTCAGTCTCGGTCTCGGACCTCATCTCGGTCCAGCCGATCCCGCCAACATCAGCGGTCTCGGCACTGAAGTAAGCAGTGCCGGCGCTCGTCCTCGTCTTCCTCCTCGGAAGAAGAAGAAGAATCAGCATTTATATAGCGCTTTTCATACATCCAAAGCACTTTACAAGCAATGCTAGACTGGTAGAAAGAGGAAGAGGAGAGGCTTCAGCGCAAATTGCGTCGACGCTACGAGGACCTAATGTGGCAGCAGTTACTTCTGTCCGGGAACAAGCCGACGCCTTCCCCAGCCATCAAGTGGCTGTCCCCCGAATGGCCAAAACAACCCCTCGCTGTAATCAAGGTGCCCAAGCCTGGGCCAGTTGTTCGGCCAAAGCCAGCTACCCCACTGATTGTGGTGGAACCTCCGCCTCCACAACCGAAATCAGGGGCGCCGACCAAGGACTCTTGGTCAGGGCAGGGTCTGCCACACTGGTTGTCGGTCACCCTCACTCCTGACCGTCCTCGGCAGGTGGAGGGTGGCTCAGGCCCCAGGCAGCTCTTCGCGGACTCCTCGGAGTCCAACGACGACTCCTCCCTGTTCTCCAGGCCCATTGACCTAGAGTCCTCCGGGGGCCAGTTGTTGGACGACGACTCCTCCCTGTTCTCCAGGCCCATTGACCTAGAGTCCTCCAGGGGCCAGTTGTTGGATGAGAGCCCATTGTCCTTTATGGGTCTGCTTCGGCTCATCTCGGAGTCCACTGGGATGCAGCTGACAGAGATACTGGACCGAGGGGATTAGCCCACGGAGGCCTTTCCGGTGGCTGAATCCATTGTTGGCCCAGCCTTGGAGCTTTGGCAGTGGCCAGCTTCCTGTCCTGCACCCTCGGCCAGGATGGCCAGGAAGTATGTGGTCCCTACTGGCTCTTTGTCCGGTTTTTCGGAACACCCCTCCGCCAAGGGGTTGGTCATCTATAGCGTTTTCCGGCGTTCCGAGAACGCTAGGGATGTGGATAAACCCCCTGACAAGGAGTTCAAAAAGCTGGACTATGCCGGGCACAAGGTGTACGCTGAGTCCTCCCTTGGCCTCCGCCAGGCCAGCTCAGCCATGCTGATGGCACACTTCTCCCACGCCCTCATGGGCTCCCTGGATGAGGTGATCCCTCATCTCCCGGCTGACCTGCAGACCACGGTCAAGCAGAGTGGGACCAGGGAAGGCGCTGGCAAAACAGCAGCTCAAATGGCTCTGGACATTGGAGACTCCTAAAGTTAGGATCAGTTAAACAGTAGTACATGTGCGCCGCAGAGCATGGTTGAGGATATCCACCTCACGGCGGATACCAGCATAAACTGGCAGATGTCCCCTTCCTGGGGACTGACCTCTTCGGCCCTGGAGTGGAAGGTCACCTCCAGCGGATCGAAAAGTCCAGTGCCACTCTGGGCTCGGTCACCTCCGCCCAGAAGGACAAGGGCCGTCGCCAACAACATAAGTCCTTTCGCCCTTCTGCGCCTGCAGCACGCCCGGACCAACACTTACCTCCTCCAGGAGCTGATTCCTTACATTTGCTGCCACTGTGACACTCCAGTCCACATCTTGGCACCCCAGAGCCAAGCCTGCAGCTTCCTCTAACAGGAAGCAGGGAGGAAAAGGCCCAGGAGGTCCCTTGGCCGGTCCCTCCTCCAAGCCTGCCCAGTGACGGGTTAAGGGGTGTCGCCCCCAGCCTCGTCACTCCCCGGTTCCCCGTGGAGGCAGCTCCGCCTTCTTCTTCCGCCTGGTCCGCTATCACCACGGACCGCTGGGTGTTGGAGGTGGTAGGTAAGGGCCTGCCCCTGGAGTTCGAGCAGGCCCCACCCTTCTGAGCCATCGCCCCTCGGGGGCTACGTGGTCCGCAGCCTCTCTGTCGGCTTGCCGAGTCGATATCACCCTGCTCCTCGAAAAAGAGGTGATCAGGAAGGTGGCGGATCCTCCACCAGACCCAGGGTTTGTGTCCAGGTGCTTCCTGGTCCCAAAACGGACGGGGGGCTGGCGCCCCATTCTAGACCTGCACAACCTGAACAGGTTCCTAAGGTCTCGGACCTTCAGGATGGTCACTCTGGCTCAGATAATCCCATCCTTGGAACGAGGCATGGTTCTGTTCTCTTGGACCTCAGGCCGTTCACTGTCCCAATCCATCCGTCCCACCAGATTCCTCCACTTCAGGGCAGAGGGATCCCTCTGACAGTTCCAGGCCATGCCCTTCAGCCTTTCCAGAGCTCCCAGGGTCTTCACCAAATGCATGGCAGTGGTGACAGCATTCCTGTGGCACCGAAGGGTCCAGGTGTACCCCTACCTAGACGACTGGCTGATTGCAGCCTCTCCAGAATGGAGGTGGAGCAGTCCAGAGATCTGGCCCTCCAGGTCTGCTCTCAGGTTGGCCTCCTCATCAACGAGGCCAAGTCGGAACTCGTGCCAAAGCAGGTGATGCAATTCATTGGGGCAGAGCTCGACTCTGTACGAGCCAGAGCACGGCTCCCGGCGAACAGGGCCAAGGTTCTTTCCTCCTTTGCCCAATCATTTCAGGTTGGGCAATTGCGCCCTGCCCAGGACTTCCTGCGCCTCCTGGGCCTCATGGCGGCCTGCACCAGTGTGGTCCGTTGGGCCCATTGGTACATGCATCCCCTTCAGTGGGGGCTGGCCAGCCAGTGGTCACAGCACTTCGATCCTCTGGATCAGCTAGTGACAGTGACCCAGGGGATGTGGAACACTCTCCAGTAGTGGACCGTTCCAGCACATCTGCAGGAGGGCATCCCGTTCATCCGCCCGAGCTGACGGTCTCTCTATCGACCGATGCCTCTCTGATGGGTTGGGGTGCCCACCTGGGGGGGCACAGGGCGCACGGCCTCTGGTCCCCGTGGGAGTCCCGATGCCACATCAACCTGCTGGAGCTTTGAGTGGTTCGTCTAGCCCTCACTGCCTTCACTCCGTTTCTCACGGGGTCAAGTGGTTCAGGTCCAGACGGACAATACCACCACCATGTACTACCTAAACCACCAGGGCGACACGCCCATGCCTCTGTGCAGGAAGCTCTCCACATTTGGTCACTCGTATGCAGCCTGGAGGCGGATCTCCTTGCCATCCATGTGGCAGGAGCCCAATACTCTGGTCGATGCCCTAAGCCAGATAGGGGCTGCGTCCCACAAGTGGTCTCTCCTGCCGGAGGTAGTACAAGATCTGTTCTCCTACTGGGGCATGCCTCAGGTGGACCTGTTTGCCTCCAGGGAGAATGTGAAGCTGAGACTGTTTCATGCCCGCCCCCCTCAGCAGGGCTCGCTGCAGGGGGATGCCTTCTCGAGGTCGTGGACCCCAGGCCTCTTCTATGCCTTTCCCCCATTTCCCTTGATCCACAAGGTGCTTCTCAAGGCGAGGAGGGACAAAGCGCAGGTGATTCTGGTAGCCCCAGACTGGCCCCGCCAGTTCTGGTATCCAGATCTACTCAGTCTCAGCTCCAGGCTCCTGAGGCGGCTTCCAGCCCGCCCGGACCTGATCTCAGTCAATCAGGGGAAGGTATTCCATCCGGACCTTCAATCCCTGCACCTGATGGTCTGGTTCCTGAGCGGCTAGAGTTCCAGGCCTTGGGTCTTTCACGAGGTCCTCAACGTTGTTGAGGCGTCCCGTAAGGAGTCGACCAGAAAATGCTATGCCTTCAAATGGAAGAGATTCTCCATTTGGTGTCAGAGCAAGGGCCTGGACCCTTCCTCCTGTTCCTTGGCAAGCTTTCTGGTATACCTGTGGTCCCTTTCTCAGCAAGGGCTTCGGTCGACGACCCTTAAGGTGCACCTGGCAGCTATCTCTGCTTACCGGGCGAGGCCGGAAGCAGTCGTGGCAGGAGAAGGTGGTCGGCTTTTTCAAAGGCCTTGATCACATGTCCCTCTGGTGCAGAACCTCCACCTTTGTGGGATCTACTGCTGGTATTACAAGCTCATGGGCAAGCCATTCGAACCGATTCACAGGTGTGACATCTCTCACCTGTCATGGAAGACCGCCTTCTTGGTGGCTACCACATCAGCCAGAAGGATGGGAGTTCTCCAGGCGCTTTCCATCGAGTCTCCCTATCTGGTCTTCCACAGGGACAAGGTTGTCCTGCGCCCCCACCCGAAATTCCTTCCAAAGGTGGTGTCAGAGTTTCACCTTAACCAGGTGTTGACTCTGCTGGTGTTTTACCCCAATCACACCTCGGAGGCGGAATATAGGCTCAATACTTTGGACCCTAGAAGAGCACTCGCTTACTAATAAGGAGCGGACGGCTGAGTTCGGGAGAGATTCGCCAGCTGTTTGTCACCACGCTGAAGCCGCACCTGGCAGACCTGCAGCCAGCGGACAATAGGCAGGTGGGTCACCTCTGCATAGATCTCTTTCTATAGGTTGGCGGGCATGGAGCCTCCCAGAGAGATAAGCGCTCATTCTACCCGCCATACCGCTGCATCAGTGGCTGCTTCCAGGGACGTCCTTATCTAGGAAATCTGCAGGGCTGCTACCTGGAAGTCAGCACACACCTTCATCACCCACTACCTCATCGACCCTGAGTCATGCCGGGATGCTGGTTTTGGGGCCTTGGTTCTCCAATCTTTATTTCCTTAGTAGGGGGTGTGCGCCTTGCCTCCCTCCTCCCGAAGAACTGCTAGGAGTCTGCAAGACAGTGTGGATGAACAACATATCCATGTCCCTAGAAATACAGGTTACTCACCTGTAACAGGAGTTCTAGAAATGGTATATTTTGTGCATCCACACGACCCACCCGGCCTCCCCGGCTTCAGCGCACAACCTGGCTTCCAGCAGGCTAGATCTGGCGTCATGGGGAGGAGCCGAGAGTTTTACCACCCGGGTGGGTGGGAGGAGCCAGCTTGAAGACCTTCCGGCAAGATTTAAAGCGGCAAGGAACCTGCCAGACAGTGTGGATGAACAACATATACCATTCCTAGAACTCCTGTTACAGGTGAGTAACCTGTATTTTTGTACCAATGCAGTTTTGTACTTACTTGTAATGTAATGCCTTGTAACATAATGCTATGTACCTGTTCAATTTTTTTCTTGTAACTGATGTGGAACCTACAAATGAGCATCTGCTCACAGGTGTTCTCCAAAATATCAGTAAATAAAAAAATAAATGAATATGTGGGCTGCATTTTCCCCCTTGGTACATGTTGGAGTTTTTATAAGCTCTAATCTTTTGTCTTCTGGTCCTGCTGTCCTTCCTGGGTCCAAGTCCTGGGTCCACCAGGCCAACAGCTATCTGGTAACGTGTCCCCCTTCCCCTACCCATCCTCACCAACCTAGTATACCCATACTTCTCCTAACACTCAGCTATCCTGACCTCCCTTTCCCCTTCCCCTCCTCCACCTCCTCCCACCTTTAGGTTCCCTCCTCCCTTCCCCTACCCCCATCACCTCCTTATATCCTACCTACTCGATGGCCAGACATCCCCTGCTCCCTGTATTTCCTTCCTCCCTCTCGTTTTATGTGTCTGATGGTTACGTTC
Source organism: Neoceratodus forsteri (assembly GCA_016271365.2). Taxonomy (NCBI): domain Eukaryota; kingdom Metazoa; phylum Chordata; order Ceratodontiformes; family Ceratodontidae; genus Neoceratodus; species Neoceratodus forsteri. Next base: position 847,039,271 of record CM057451.1, on the reverse strand, counting down.
TACCTTCATCTTGAATCATTGTCCAGTGTCAACCTATGCCTTTAAATACAGTCATCTTTTATTGTGATGTACCAATGTATGCATTGCCTTGTGTCATGAATCTGTATGCCTTCTGCACTTAGCTCTCTTACACTACCAGTATGCCACTGTTGTTAGCATCTTCACAGGACATGCTACTGTCTGTATATCTATTGCATACGACATTTAGAACCTTTCTATGATCTGTATTTGGTTACCCTGTACCTAGATACTCCCAGGATTGTAACTATTTTATGTGACTTGTTGCCTGTAAATCGTTGATTGTATCTATCTTAATGTGACTTTGATGCCTTGTAAATCCCCTAAATAAGTTATGTATGTCGTAATCTGACTATGTAAACCAGGACCTCCTAGTGAATGTGCTCACTCAATGGAGTTTTCTCATGCAATAAACTTGAACTTAAGTACAGTCACAGAGGATTGTACTTAGCCCTGGGAGAACAGTGGGAACAGCAGACATCTGATCTAAGCTTATAAAAAAATCTAACATACACTGCAGGCTATCAAAGCTCCCAGAGCTGCAGGGGATTCTGGGATTTCTTATTAAAGCAAATGTCAGCATGGAAGTTGCCAAAATCAGCCTGGTACAGTCTGCTATACTGCAGTAAACAATAATTTAAAAAATTAAAAGTTTTTGCACAAAAATTGCAAATTAGGAATAGCCCCACACTTGGGTGTGAGGCTCTTAGAACTGACTGTTTCCCTTTAAATACATCCCATTTTTTGTTCACTTTCTCAATCCCCTCTATTGCCCCCATGCTGTCCACCTATAATTCCTGCATTCTCCCTAAGTCCACTCTTCTGAAGTCCTGTACTATTCCATGATCGCTTGAATCAAGTAGCTCCCAGATTGTGACATTCTCGAGCCTTGCTCAGTTGGTAAGTTTCAAGTCCAGTGTAGCTCCCTACTTTTTGGGGGCTTGAACTGATTGTGCAAGGAATGCTTCCTGTCGTGCCTCCTCCAGGAGCTGATTCCTTACATTTGCTGCCACTGTGACACTCCAGTCCACATCTGGCATATTAAAATCCCCCAACACAAGCACTTGCGTGGATTCTGCTGCCCTCTTGATAACTTTTGCTAATGCTCTGTCTCCCTCTGGGCTCTTGGATAGTGGTCTGTATACCACTCCGATTTTGATATTTTTCCATTATCAATGGTTGCCTGCATCCAGAGGATTTCCAATCCCTTGGATTTCCCAGGCTGTTCATCACCATGGCCTCTGTAACCTCTTTTATATAGAGTGCCACTCCCTCTCCTTCCGTTCTCCCTATCCCTCACAAATAATTAAGCAGCAATGCCCGACAGGGTGTGTGTCGTGCTGGGATAACGTCAGTCTCAGGTGGTTGGGCATGAGGCCGCAGGCCGAGTGTGTCCAATAACTGAGGCGTGATGTTATCCCAAACGACACACACCCTGGAGGGCATTATTGCTATTATACAATGGCTTGTAGTTATACAGAATAAAAAAATAATTTTAAAGATGTTTTTGTGTGGAAAAATATTTTTGTTTTTTAAAAGAAGATGAAACAGTGAAGCACATCATCAAGCAAAAGTTCATCTACAGGTTCACGGTGAGGCTGAGACTAGACCCGTGATGTTGTACTGGGATAACATCACGGGTCCAGCCCAAGACTGACCAATCAGAATCCAGGATTTTTTCTTGCCATTGTATAATAAAGGAATAATGCATGAAAGGGTGTGTGTTGTGCTGGGATAACGCCACGCCTAGGGTGGTTGGGCACGAGGCCGCAGGCCGAGTGCGTCCAACACCCTAGGCGTGGCGTTATCCCAGCACGACACACACCCTGGAGTGCATTATTCCTATTATACAATGGCTCATTGTAAAACAAAAGTGAGAAAAATTATTAAAACCTTTACTTAACCTGCATTTTTATGTTATTTATTGACAGGGTAGGTATACATATACAAAAAATAGTGCCTATTAGCTGTCCCTCCAATAAGATGTAGCACTGCCCGCTGACAACGAATGTTCCCCTCCCGCCATCAGCACACTCAGGCGCCAGGTATAAATCACAAAGAAAACTACTCTTTTTACCTCACAGTCATTTTGTGTTTCTCGCCCGGTACTAAAGAACTGTACCGGGAGAATCAGAAGCACAATGCAGCTCGGTATAACTGAGCAAGGTGAGGCGGACTACTCATCACCGCGTGAGTTTCAAAGTGGAAAAAAAAACGTTAAACATAGGAGCGGGATGGATTACAGACTTCTACGGCTTAGAATTAGGAATAAAAGTATCGAAATAACACTTAGTATGAAAAACAGCACTGACGCTTAAAATGAATTTTTATACGGAGTGGGAGCAGGGCAGCAGGCTGTTTCCAGTTTCTCGGACAGTACTCGGGACACTCGATATTTTTCTTGCCTGAAACAAGGAGGAAATACTGGGCATAAGTGAATTATGTGTAGCAGGTTGCTAAGAAGAAAGCATAGTAAGTGTTATTTCGATACTTTTATTTCTAATTCGAAGCCGCAGAAGTCTGTTGTCCATCCCGCTCCTATGTGTAACTTTTTTTTCCACTTTGAAACTCACGCGGTGATGAGTCGTCCGCCTCACCTTGCTCAGTTATACCGAGCTGCATTGTGCTTCTGATTCTCCCGATACAGTTGTTTGGTACTGGGCGAGAAATACAAAATGACTGAGGGAAAACGAGTAGTTTTCATTGTGATTTATACCTGGCGCCTGAGTGTGCTGATGGCGGGCGGGGAACATTCATTGTCAGCGGGCAGTGCTACAACTTATTGGAGGGACAGCTGGGGTCTGAGGAGTGTTTTTTTTTTTTTTTAACATTTAATGCGGTCATAAGTGTGGTGGTACTAGATCCGTGGTGTTATGCCAGGATAACACCATGGGTTCAGTCCCATACTGACCAATCACAGTCCGAGATTTTTCTTTGTCATTGTATAATGCATAATAATGCAGTCTGGTATGGTCATGCCCCAGTCCTGGTCCAGTGCAGCCCGTGTTTCTTTGACAGCCAATATGTCCAGCTATGCTGCCATCACCAATGCCTGCAGCTGTGGAAGTTTGTTCCCCAGACATCTGGCGTTAGTGCACAGTACCCCTCAAGCACTTTGTTCCACCCTTGTACCTGTTCCTTTCTCCAGCCATGTGCCATTTCTGTTTCTGCATTTGTTAGGCGGGAGGTCAGTAGGGTTTTCTTGAGCTTTGTTAGTGTCCCTGATCCCATCTGAGCAGCCCCTTCTTCTTAGTTTAAACTTTTTCTTGATGTATTGTGCGACTCTCCACCAGATACTTTTGGTTTCTTGAGGAGTTTTTTTTTTTTTTTTTTTTTTTAACTAGGAGAGAGATACTAAGCTGAAGCTTGTTTACAGGTGCGACCTGGGAGCACAAGGAAGTTAAGTGACTTTCTCAGGGTCACACAGTATGCAAGTGGGGGCTGTGGGATTCAAACCCAGGTCTCCAGGTTTGCAGCTCAGAGCCTTAAACCACTGCGCTATACTGCCTTCTAGCCTGAGTGCCTGCTACAAGGCTGCAATAGGGTAACTCATCACTGTAAGCTGCAGCTTGCCATGGCATTGAGTTGCAGCCAGCAAGAGTGTTCAGGTTAGGGAGAACTTTATTAATTTTACTTATGTAACCTGGGCCCTCGGTAGGGGAGGGGGGTAATTCTCCAAATGTTTGAGGAAGGCCAGACCCAAGTTCTTTTACCCTTGATGGGTACAAGGAGTTAGGTGCTGGGGAAGTACTAGGACAAAACCCTTTGTTAAGCTGTCTCTTGCCATACTGTACTTCTTGGGTGTTGAAGGTGCACAGCTACAGCCCACTTATCTGTGCTCTGATAACCTTTAGCACAGTTACAGACATCAGGAAACCCTCTCCAGACAGAGCTGAAGAGTGAAAAGACTGCTGCATCTTCTATTTATACCACCAGCTACATTGTTCAGGCCCCACCTGGAAACAGAAGGGCCATTTCTTGTAACCATTACATTGTGCCCTGAAGAGGACACAGAAACACAGTTTTGTTGTAAACAGTTATAGTCCAGACACAATCAGATCTTATTCATGGGTGCCCATGACTTCTACACAGAGTCCCCAGTTTATGAGCACCCCAGGCATAGTCGTGATACCAAGCATCCATTTGAAACAAAATGACAGTGAGTGTCCAACAGTAACCAACTCACCCTCCCATAAGTAAGATCTTTCCATGAGTCCAGAGTGATCCAGATCCCAAGCATTCTATGCCACCCCTGCCAGCATCCTCTAGAGAGAAACAGGGATCCCCTGTCAGTTGCCAGTCATCATCATTAGTTGGTTAGTTGATTGATTGAGTGATTTCAAAGGCTTTACCAGGAGTGACATACTAAGCTGGTTAACGGCATGTTTTCATATGCCTCCTAGGTGTCTGGGTGTCTGGGTGTGTGGGGGTGTGTGTGTGTGTGTGTGTGTGTGTGTGTGTGTGTGTGTGTGTAAACAGTAATACAAGGTGCTCAAGTAAAATAACATACAGTAGGGTGCAGCCTCCGGTGCCGTCCTGTGTGCTCAACCTAGTCCAAGCTCCGTTGCTGAACTGGTGTCTCCATTTCAAAGTCTGCATTTTGAAATCCATATTACCCCAGAAATTAGCAGAGCCTGATTTTCAGTCTGGTTTCCTGTCCTCAAAGTGAGACACGAAACAGACCAGTTCCTTCTGTGGCCTTATAAGACCCAACAACTTGTTCAGTGCTGGGCCCATTGTGTTCTTTTGGGTGGGACTTCATGGTCTCTCCTGTTGACCTGCTCTTCTTGGCCTGGGGCTTCTCATGGATGCTCCGTCGCAGCCAGGGGAAGCCTTCCGGCTGGCCTGACTAAAGCACACTTCCTTCTCTAACCCAATCTCCACCCTGCCCTCTACTTTTTGCAGTGCTTCCTTTTATGCCCATGACAAAGAACATAAATTTCCTGCCATTCCCCCAGGCAGAAGAGACACAGGCATGGACAGATTTGTAACCCTCTCTTATATATTCCATGAACTCATCAAGTCCCATATGCTGGCAGAAGAGAACAGAAGATGCACACTGGGCCACCCTATGCATACTGTGGCTATACAACACACCCCCAGGTGGTCCCTAACCTAAATACATATACTATACACACCACAAGCTAATTATTATATTCTCACAAGTATTAACTATTGCATACTAAATATTAAGTACCTTCTATTATATACCAAGTCCAACCTGCTGTTTATAGGCCTTCTGAGTCAGGTGACGTGTCGTGTGACCTGTCTGTTATCTTGTTAGGCCACTAGAGGCCACTGTTGCTCCATTTATACTTTCCACAGCGACCCCATGGCCTCACTCTGTTTTCTTCTCCACCCTCTCCTAACCCTCCTTTTCTTTCTTCTCATCTCCCCCCGTCTATGTCCCGTCGTTCTATTGTAGCACCTCCCCCTCTGTGACCTATATACCTCCTTCTCTGTCTCCCCACCCCTTCCCCACCTCCTGCCAGTTAACCCTACCATATGTTGTTAATTCACCCTGGGCTACTTAACAGCTCTTTCAGAAAGATAGAAGCTGTTAGTCATCTCCGTCCTCCAGCACAACCCCCTCGCATCTCCCACTCCATGGCTACCGACTAAAGCACAAACATCATGCTCCCCACCATCACCATTTAGCCCTTCTCCTACTTCTAGCTGGGGACATCCAGCCCCTCCTCCCCGTTGGACCTCACAAAAGGTCTGAGATTTTTCCATATAAATGCTCGTAGCCTGCTTCCTAAACTGGACAAACTAAAAGTGTGGGTCATTCAGCCCTCCCCTGACATATTCGGTATCACGGGAACGTGGCTGTCCTCACGTATTTCAGACAACCAGTTGGCCCCTCCTGACTATAACCTCTACCAGCAAGACCATGTAAAAAGAGGTGGTGGGGTCACTATATACTCTCGCAGCTCCATAACGTGCACTATCTCCCATCCTGAAGCGATCCCCCGATCTCATGAACTTCTCTTTGCTCACCTCACCTTTCCATCCTCAACGCCGCTTTTTGTGGGCATTCTGTATGCCTTCCCTAAACTGCATCCCTCATCCCTTGTCACCTGTGTCACTGCAGCCACTACCCTCGCAACTGCAGGTGAACTGATCCTTCTTGGAGACTTTAATCTAGACTGGCTCTCCCCCTCATCCCACAACTCTTGCCTCCAGATAAAAACACTAAACCTGACCAAGATGATCAAAAAGCCAACTCACCCTAACCGTCACTCTGTCACACTCCCTGCTTGACTGGGTGCTTTCAGCCCACCCTCACCGCATCTGCTCTGCTGGCCTACTACCCGATGTGCTCGGTGACAACTGCCCCACCTTTTGCATCAGGAAGATATGGCCTCCACCTAACCCTCCCAAATACATCCAGTATTGTCCTCTCAAAAGCCTTGTTTCGAGTAAACTACTCTGAAGATCTGGCCATGGTGTATTGGTCACTGGTCCTCTTCCCCCAGTTGACACAGCCCTCACCCACTTTACATCTACAAAGTCTAGGATGCCCATGCCCCATTAAAATCAATCAGGGTAAAATACTGCCACCTTCCCAGGATCTCTCTGGAAATCCTGTCCATGTGCAAAACCCGTGACCTCCCTTGGTGCCGCTTTAAAACCTCATACAACTTGACTGACTTGCAGACTTACCGTACCCTCCTCCGCAATGGCTGTGTGACGTAAATTCGGAAGGCAAAATTAGAATTTTTCAAATCATGATTGCATACCTCTAACAACACTCCGCCCTCTTTCTGGAATGTTCTCCGATCGCTCCTGCATCCCTCCTCTGCATCTCCCCCACCCACTCTCTGCAATTTCACTCTGCCGCTTCCTCCCTTCTTCACTTTACTGCCATCATTCACTATGCTATGGATCAAGGGTAGATCACCTTGGCCATTTTCATTGACCTTGAAAAGGCCTTCAATTCCATCTCCCACCCTCTCCTCCTAAATAAGCTAAGCGCCTCCAGCTTTTCCCCAGCTTCTGTTTCATGGTTCAGCTCTTACTTTGGCTGGTCCCAGTCAGTAAAAATCAGTAATGTCCTATCTCCCTCCCTCCCTATCCTCGCAGGAGTACCCCAGGGTTTGATCCTCAGACCTGTTCTCTTTCCCCTGTTTATTAATAACCTCCTGTATGCACCCATGCCAAGATCCACATGTATGCGGACAACACTGTCCTTTTCCTATCTGGGTCCTCCATTCCAGCTGTCCAGTCTCCCTTTCAAAATGATTTCTCAGCTGTCACAATCTGGTTCAACGATGACTGCCTAAAACTGAACACAAAAAAAAACTTAGCCATGACCTTTGGCTCCAAACAGAAACTTGCTAGGATTTCTGCCCTCCTCTCCTCTGCAGCTAAAACTCCTCTTGACAATGTCCCTGTCTACAAGTACCTCAGAGTGTGGCTCAATCCTTCCCTAGACTTCTCTTCCCACTTTAGTGCCCTTCATTCCAAATTGTGCCCTAAACTAGAGTTACTCTACTGCCACAAGTCTAGTCTTTACCTCCCAGTTAGATGTGATCTAGTGGTCAAATGGATCCTCCCTGCTTTTGACTACGCAGAAGTAGTTTTCAGTGCAGCCCAACCACCTCTCTCACCAAACTTGATGTCCTTTTCCATGCCTTCTATCAGTTCGCTTCAAACTTCCACCATCTGACACCACTACGACCTCTACTGCTCCCTATCCCTCCGTCCCTCTCACCGAGACACTCGTCCCATTGCTCCACCTTTATCTCTAAATACTGGTGTGGAACTCTTCCATCCTATCTCGGCGCTCTCCTAAATCCTGCTTCTCCCTCCCCATACAACTCAGGTATATACTGCATCTGCTCCTTTGCCCTCCCACGAGTCCGCACCTCAGCTGGGAAACTCGTATTCTCTTATAGATTTCCTTCCTTCTGGAACAATATCCCCCCCCCAACCTGCCTCACCTGCCCTTAAGTGCTTATTGAGACCAACTCCTACTACTTCCTGTACCTGTCCATCTTCATAACACTCAATGTTTTTTATGTTTTACTCTGTTTAGCTGTTATCTGCTGTATATATAAATATCACTATGTCAGTTGCTTTTATGTACATTGTATTACACTGTGTGTGTATTTTGTTACCCCTCTGTTGTATTTGTACCCCCTGTCCCCGGGTCGCACCTGCAAACGAGCTTTCGCTCAGTTTGTCTTTCCCGGTCATCAAGTTTAAAATAAAAAAAAAGTATATAATGTATGGTAAGTGTCTATTAACCACCATAATCAGCAGTTACACAGCTTTGTTATGCACTGTTTAGAATTTTAAAAGTCGTTAACCACACTTCAGAATTTCCAAACAGTGGCAAAACAAAAAAGAATGCACCAGAGTTCCATAATTCTCACACATAGAATGCAAACTGTGTTTTTTTGACCATACACTATACAAGATGATGGCTGGTGATTGGGTGATAACCACGCTGAAATCACCTCTCTTGGTTGCTAGAGCTACAGTAAACCTCTCGAGCTGCGCTCTGGAGGTTTACCATGTTGCCCTTGCAACCACTCGAGGTGATTACAGCGTGGTTATCACCTGCTCCCCAGCCATTATCCTCTATATAAATAGTGCACTGAAGTGTACTGTAGGTAATAAAAATACAGGTAGATCCCATAATCCCTCCTCAGTGTAATCCATACACCCCTAAAAGATGGGTATACCAATGGCTGTGTGCTCCACTGCCCCTTTCAAACACCCCCTCCTGGAGAATGTCCAGTAAGGGAGCTCCCCACCTGCTGGTCACCCATCTTCAGACTGCAGGAGTCAGTGAGTCAGCATCGTTGTTCAGTTGTAAGGATGACTGTGCACTGAGTAGAGTGGTGCTCAGCCCCAAAACTCAAATGTATCCAGAAAAAGAAGCAGCAATCACCTACTGCCTGAAGGTCTGGATAAACGCTTCAGTCAAGTTGGCTTGGGTTCCAATAATTTATTGCTCCATGTGCAAAATAGTGCAAACATACTCACTGTGTGAAGTCCACGATAAAAGTGTACAATCAGTGGTCGTCTGGTACAGACAGTGAAACGGACATTTCTGTGGCAGTTTTACCATCTGTTCCTCCAGGCTACCCCTGATTGTAGAAACACAGACAGAAAGCCGTGAATAGTCTGAGCAGCCTGGTGCACACAAACGAGCTGCCAGCCTGTGGAGTTTAGAACAAATGTATAAGCAAATTGTGGCACTCTAACCAAAAAAGACAAAACGAGCAAATAAATCCAGGTAACTCCAAATGAAAATATTTATTCCTGCTCGATAGCACACACAGTGCCACAAGTTGCTTGTACATTTACCACTGATTGTACCCTTTTATTGTGAACTTTGCACAGTATGTTTGCACTGTTTTGCACACACAGCAATAAATTATTGGTACCGAAACAAACTTGACTGAAGTGCCATTTATGCAGACCTACAGGCAGTGAGTCAACATCTTAACCCATGGACATGATGGCTGCTAAACAGCTATTCTCTTGGTTGGCAGACCTGCCCTGGCCTCCACGGAGACCATTTGTGACACGAAACGGTGTTCCCAAATTGCATCTATTTATCCTTTGGTGCACAGAGCATGCTGATTCACGAGCTGCAGTCCTTACCAACCAGGCAAAACCTGAACCCAGATCTCACCCCAGCTGAACATGCAATGTAAGTGCAGTATAAACAGTAATGAAACAACAACGTGAATAAAGTCAAACAAGTCTACACAAAACATATCTACAATTTCCATTTTTTTAAAACTATCAAGAACACCACTCAGCTCTCAGCTGTATGCTAACTACCAGGGCCCTACCAATGCCAGTCAGTAGTAATGTGCAGGGTCAGGTTTACCGACCACTTCTGAATATTCCTTCCAACTCTTTGGTTACCCTACACTGTATTGTCTCCAGCCTGTCTTTGTCTTTCCTCATGTGGGGACTCCAGAACTGGGCACAGCATTCTAGATGTGACCTCACTAGTGCTCTGTAGAGGTATAATTCCCCCTGCTGTCGATCCCCCTCCTAAGACATCCCAACATTCTGGTTGCCTTGCTGTTGACCTTGTTACATTGGCTATATTGTTTTAGGGTGTCACTTCTAATGATTCGCAGTCCCATTTTTTTGTTGTTTATTTTTTTATACCCCTTGGCCCCTGACAAGGAACTTTTTCCACCAGCCTCTAATGGTCCCTCAAGACCCCACACAAACAGGCCTCCCAGTCTACCCATGATGCATTACTGTGCTGCCTTCCTGACTTACCCCTCAGGGCTTTGGCTGTCCAGAGCTCCTCACTGATCTTCCTCTTCTGTCTAGCTACCCACAGCGGAGTTGAGGCTGAGGGTATCCCTGGTGCTGGCAGTGTAGGTCTGAAGTGGATGTGGAGGAGCAGATGGAGGTTTCATCCTCCATGATCAGTTTGACCCCCCCAATCATGGTGATGTCAATGAGCACCAGCATGCCTGTAGCACCCTCCAGTTGCCACACTGCAAGCTTCCCACCACTCACTTCTCCCCTTCACCTTGACCTGTGGCCATCCAGATGGTGTTATTGCAACAGGATGCAAATTCCTCCGCCTGGAGGAGGATCACATCCTCTGGGATGCTCAGTCCTGAGTCGATGGTCCTGGCTCATTCTGGAACCTGGGTTGTTGATGTCATGAGCGGTTGCACTACCACCATGCCAGCTGGCTGGCCTGTTCAGCTTCTTTTTCTGGTAACAGGAGCAGGACCAATGTCACCTGTCAAAAGGTAACACCAACTTCAGTAAGGTATGATGTGCATCGCAAGGCTGCCAGGAACTTCCCTTGAGGGGCAGCCCCTTAGGGTACTCCCCAGCGATCTGTACACTCCCACACAGTTTGGGATCTACACTAAATGGCCTTAGACTCCAGAATCCACATAGGCTTCACCACTGTCCTAGTTTCTGCCCATGGAGGCCACCAGACAACCAGAAAATACGTTCCATTGTGCTCACGTACACTGGATCCACAGACAGCTTCTAGTGAGGGGTCCCTGCCTTCTCAGGTGGCCTAGTGAATGACCTGAGGCACGGGTGCCTCAGATGTACACCTGTACCATCCTGTAACTCTGCCATCCTGACATACATCTGCCAACAATCAACAACTGGCACTGTAGCTCCACCCACTGACAGAAACTCAGCCAGTTGGTAAGCTTCTTGGTCTGACGTGCTAGTAAACAAGCCTTGACCCTTACTGGCAGAAGAGGATTGTTGCAATTATATCTTTTGTAATTTGTTTGAGATTTTGTAACCTTTGCTCCAGTCAGAATAATTTATAAATAGAACCTATTGGTCCCAGTGATCTAATCCTGCAAAAAAAGAAAATTTTCCCTATATCTTAGCTTCACCTTGAATGCTTGAAAATTGACTTCAAGGGGGGGGGGGGGCATGAACTGTGCACATTGTTAATAGGTTTTTGGAAGTGTTGATTACTGCCACGCAGACAGCCTGTTACTGCTTCCAGAAACATTCTAAAATGCTGGTGTACCCTTTATGCATGACATCGAACCTCATTTAAATGCATGCCTAATGCTCGAACACTAACCAGTTAGGGCTACGCTAACAGCGCCCTTGAATATGACACCTGCCACGCTGATGCACTTTCCAGCATGCAAAATGGACTTAGCATGGCACAAGCCCATCAGGTATCGTGTTCTAAGTCTGTGACTCTAAATATCTGACTCCTAGGAGCACGCTAAAAGCCCCAAATCAGAAGCCTCAAGGACTCCCTGGAATGGGCATCTGAGACCTGCAAACCATGACTTCATCTTTCTGATAACTAGCCAACAACTGTAATGCAGGCATATTAAATTAACTGCGAGGCCCCTTGGCTTGCCTAGATGTAAATGGTAAAATTAATGCAATGATGTCAAAGTACTCCGGTATAAAAGGATCAATAATTTAATAATCAAAGATATTTGATGGACAACAGAGGCAAGGTTACTGCAGAGTGGCAGAAATGCGTTGCAGAGATCTAATGGCTTTTATATGGCAGAACTTCCACAGAAAAATCATTAATGCAGGATTCTCAAGTTTTTGTCTAAAATTTATTGATAGGATTTTCTTTAGAAATCTAATTTGAGATTTTACACCTGCAGGATGTAAAAAACATAACTGCCCTAATATGTGGATTTCTGAAATCCTACAGCCAAGGCACTTCCCTACAATTTTATTATTGGGAATTAATGTCTGCAGAATAATATTAAATATGTCAGTATATAAAACAGTTCAGCCTAAAGTGACTCAAGCCTTTGATAAACTGTCCTATGGGTCATAGGGTGCAGCATTTGCGCCTGAATTTTTAGAATATTGGGAAGCTTTACAAGTAAAGAGCCTGCAAACAAGGCCCTTAGAAGTCAGGCTTACTGTAAATCATTTACTATGATTCACAAGCTCCCCAGTAAGCCCTACTTTTTCCTCTTGCAAAACCATACAGTAAGTAGACTTTTTTTGTAATTCAAAATAAGGGAGGAAGAATACATGATACTATGGTCCATATGAAACAAACTGTCAGCTTGAGCTCCCCATAACCATCTTTTCAACCTTGGTCCCGTGTACTATAGTAAAGACATTTTTTAACCAACACTGCCTCTGATGACCTGAACCTCCTGCATGTAATGTATTATCATGTGCTCCTATCTTTCTTCTTCAGTAAAGCATTCTCATTGAGAGTAAGGGCTTCTAAATATACTTAAATCAGAATTGTGATAATGAGTCCCTTGGGGGCTACAGGACTGCAGCAAAGAGAATAGCCCAGTTTCAGAGAGACAGCAGTGATAGTGGCAGCTGGAACGGAACTCAAACCCTCCCACAGCTGCTCAGAACAGTTGCAGCTCATCTTCGTCAACTTAGAGGGGTAATGGGTATTTACTCCCTGGTAAAGATGATTGTGTTAGTTGATATCCATGGCACTCCAGACATTACATCATGATAGGCTAGTGATGCACGTCACCCAGGATCAAATTTCACAGTATACCTTGGTCCCAGGAGTCCCTGTCCCTCAGTTGAATTTTTACAAAGCTGAAACAAGGTTAGTTACACAAACATACAATAATGAACTATAGCAGAGAGAGAGAAAGGACGAGGGAGAATGGTGAAAATGTCACTAGATTTTATTTCCTATAAATATAATTCTAAATCTCAGTCATTCAACGTGGCTGATATAGCAGCTAACTTCTAACTAGAGTCACCTAAAGTGACTTAAGCAGCTGATCTAATCAAATCTAACGTGTTTACTGATTTAAGTTAGACACATGTGAAGAAGCCCAGCTTAAATATGCAGCCTTCAGTCCTGTATGACTAGCATCAGTTGTCCCCAAAGCTTGTCTGTAGAAACGGCCCCCTCACTGTGCTGTTTAACTACTGTTCCTGTAATTGTACTATTGTCTTTGGACTTGTCCCCCAGGTCGCATCTGGAATTGAGCAATCCCTGCTCAGTATGCCTTCCTGGTTAAACTCGTAAATAAATAAATAAACCAGTCTTGCCACTCTGATAGCTCTGATGGGAGGGCCATGGAGTGCCATGGATATCAACTAACACAATAACCTTTACCAAGTGAGTAAACACCGATTGTGTTATGTTGAATATCCATGGTACTCCATACATTACATCATGGGTAATTAAACAGCAGTACAGTTCCCATCAGGGAGGGACAGAGTGATCGAAGAGTAGGTCGGGTTATTGGCTGCAGAAAGGATCTTGTTCGAAAAGGAGGCCCTTTGCTTATACAAGGGTTCAAGTCTGTAATCCTTTGCTAAGATATGAATAGATGTCCAAGTTGCAACCCAACAGATATCTTTGGCTGAGGCGTTGGCTGTCTTGGCCCAGGATGTAGCCACCACCCTGGTTGAACGGGCCTTGATACCATCCAGTGGTGTAAGGTTTTTAATCTTGTATGCCTCTTGAATAGTCTTTTTGAGCCAGCTGGTAATAGTCATTTTTGACGCAGCCATGCCCTTTCTGTGTCCCTTTGCAATGATGAAAAGTTTTTCGGTTTTGTGTACTGGCTGGGTTCTGATGATATAGGTGGCTAGGGTGGCTCTCACGTCTGGGTGATGTGGGGTGCAAGTGTCTCCTGGTTCTCCCTACTCATACGGCATTGGGAGCTCAGTTGTCTGTTCCCTGTGGAGCAGAGAGGCAACCTTAGATAGGAAGGTGGGTACTGTCTTTAGGGATACTCCATCGGGAGTAAAGATCATGTAGGGCTCTTTACAAGATAGTGCACTTTTTGCTCTTTCTCCAGGCCAAACAAATGGCTAAGAGAAAACAGGTCTTTAGGCCTGTCCAGTACAGCTGAGACTCTAGGATTGGCCCACATGGGAGAACACTCAGGGCATCGAGGACCAATGTTAGGTCCCAAGGGGCAATGGATGGTCTAGTTCGAGGCCTGATAACCTTGACCACTTTCATGACTCTGATAGCGTCTGGATGGGAGCCTGGGCTGTATTGCCTGACGGGACCCAGTGCCGCCCCTATGGCGGAAAGTTGCACTCATAGAGAGGAGTGAGACAGCCCTTTATCCATGCCCTGCTGTAGGTACAGCAAACTGGTGGACATGTTGGCTTTCTCTGGTTCTACGCCCTTTTTGTGGCACCACATTGAAAAGATGCTCCATTGGTGGCTGTACGTAGATGTGGTGGAGGACTTTCTAGATTGCATTATGGTGGAGATGACAATGCTGTCGTAGCCCGCCTATAACAATCTCTGCCTCTCAGGAGCCAGGCGGACAACCTGAGTGTCTCTGGGGCTGGATGGGTCATTTGACCCTGCAGTAGGAGGTCAGTTCTGTAAGGCAGCCTCCATCTATCCAATGCCATGGCCATTGCCGTGGAGAACCATGATCTCCGAGGCCAGTGGGGAGCTACTAGGATGATGATTCTCCGGGACTGTCTGATTTTGGATAGTACTTGAGGAATTAGAGGTATTGGGGGGGGGAGACATACACTCAGTCCAGCATCCAGTTTTAGGACAGAGCATTGGTCCCTTTGGAGTGTCATTCCCTATACCTTGAAAATAATTTGTTTACTTGACAGTTCAGTCCGGTGGCCATGAGATCCATGGGGTTGGGGCCCCCATCTGGTCTGGATCATTTGGAATATCTCTGGGTACATTTGCCTCTCCCCCAGATGAACCTGCTGATGGCTTAGCCAGTCCACCCTATTGTTTAACCTGCCCGCCAGGTGGACGGCCCTGATGTGAACAAGGTGGACCTGAGCCCAGGACATTACCTTTGTCACCTTGCTTAGCATGGCCTGGCTTCTGTTTCCTCCTTGTTGGGAGAGATATGCCACGGTGACCTGATTGTCGGATCGGATGAGCACTGTCTGTTCTGCAGAAATTTCTTTGAACGCTTTTAGAGCGTGGAACACCATCCTCATCTCTAATACATTGATGGAGAGTTTGGATTCCAGATGTGTCCAACGACCTTGGGCTGTTTGGGAGTTTACGCATGCTCCCCACCCAGTGAGGCTTGCGTCCATCTCTAGTGTGACTTTGTAAGTCCGTTCCGAAGGGACGCCTCATAGAAGGTTGCATTTGAAAGTCCATCAAGTTAGGGATTGTCTCACTTCACATGGCAGGGCTGTCATGACTCCCAGGTTCTCCTTGAATGGAGAGCCCTGAGTTAATAGGTAGGTCTGGAAAGGTCTCATGTTCCATCTGGCCCACGGGACCAGATGGATGCATGAGGCCGTGCATCCTAGAACTTGCGCTATCTGCCCAATGGTTGACCGACTGTTGGCCCTTAGGATCCGTACCAGATTGACCATGTTCTCCACACATTTCTTGGATAGCCTTGCCGTCCCTTTGGCCATGTTTATCTCTGCCCCCAGGTGTTTTAACTGTTGGGCTGGAGTCAGAGAACGCTTGTCGTGGTTGACCACCCACCCGTGGTCCTCCAGGGCTTGTAATGCTAGCTGGGTATACCCCTATGACTGATTCCTGGATCTGGCCTGTATTAGCCAGTCGTCCAGGTAAGGGATGATGTCCACCCCCTGTTCCCGCAAGTGGGCTGTGAGGACGATGGAGACCTTTGTGAAGACCCTTGGTGCAGAAACCAGGTCTAAGGGTAAGGCTTGGTACTGAAAGTGCTGTCCCAGTATGTGAAACCTTGGGTATCGTCGATGACTTTGCCGAATTGGTATATGTAGGTAAGCGTCTTTCAGATCAATCAACGTCAGGTAATCTCCGACTCTGACACTCCTGAGAGTCGACCTTAAGGTCTCCATTTTGAACTTCTGGGTTAGGACGTATTTGTTTAGGTATTTCAGGTCTGGAATGGGATGAGGTCCCCATTTTTCTTGGGAATCTGGAAGAAGATGGAGTAAATTCCCTTGCCTTGTTCCTGGTCTGGGACAATTTAGATGGTGTTGTTCTGGATTAGGTCCTGAATAATTTGTTAGACCTGATGAGTTGAGGCTCTTCTTTTTGATATCGGGGACTGGACAAATCTTTCTCTTTCTGGTCGCTGGGTGAGTTTGATCTGTGGTAGTATCTTGTCACTGGTCTTGGAACAGTGAGAGTCTTTTTTTTCCCCCTGGTGGGTAATGTGGTTGAATCGTCTGGTTGGGTGGCGGGGGCTTATGCACGGGTAGTCAATGGTGTTTGTTTCTTCCTCCTCTTCCTCTTAACTTATTGTTTCTTCCTCTGAAGGTGGAGGAGGAGGAAGAAGCGTGGCTGTTGGTGTTGAAGGAACCACGATTGGCATTGCTATAGTGGTAACTTCTGCCTCGAAAGGAATTAGAGTGATTAAAGTTTGATTGTCTCCGGTTTTGGTGAAACCTGTTGGCCCCCCAAAAAGAGGCACCTGCCATAAGGAAGGTATGTGGTTGTGTCATTACTCTTACTTAAGTGCTTGCCTTCCTCCTTTTGCTTTAAATATTCCTGGAGGCCCTCCCCAAAGACATGTTAACCCTTTAAGGGTAGATTCTGCAGCAGACTCTTTGATTCATTATCGGCTTCCCATAATTTTAACCATAATGCCCTTCAGGCCCTGTTTGTAAGAGCAGAAGTCCTCACCTCCAGCTTAAGGCTGTCCAGTGCCATATTCACCAAGTATTTGGCTTTGTCCAGTGAGCATTCTATCAGTTCAGTGTCTATTGATTTTGGGTCTGCCTTCTCTAGCAGTTCCTCCAGCCATCGGATTTGTGCCCTGGTCACGTAGACTGCTTTTGTGGCAGCCCTTGCTGCCATGCCTGTGATTTCAAACAGTTTCTTCAACATATCCTCCACCTTCTTGTTGGTGGGGTCCTTTAGGGAGATAGTACCACAGGGGAGGACTGTCTTTTTGCTAAGGGCAGCAATTTGAGGATCAGTCATCGGGGCCACTCACCATGTGTTCACCTTATCTTCCTGGATATGGTACATCCTATCCAGGTTCCTCTTCTCAGACATTCGCCCTAGCTCTGAAGATTCCCACTCCTTGACAATGAAATTGTCAATGGCTGGGTAGACTGGGAAGGTTTCCTAAATGGTCGGTTTTTGCTGGATCATAGGGTTGAGCTTAGATTCCATTTTAGCTGGATCCACCTCAAAGCCCATAGTGTTTTTTATTGCTTTCATGAGTCCTGGAATTAGATCGAATGAGCATAGCTTTGAGGTAAGGGAGGGGGTGGACTGGCTGGCGTCCATTTCATCTTCATCGGAGACTGGCTCTTCCTCATCGTCTGGGAGCTCCTTGTCCCCATGACCATCATTTGGTCGTGGCAATGGGGTGTCTGGAACTGGAGTATCCTTCTCAATGTGGTTGTCAGGAGGTTGAATGGGTTCAGGCCATGGGGCCGGGGGCATAGGTTTCCTTATCTGAGTCAATGCCACCAGCTTCTCCATGACCTCAAGCATGAAATTTTGTTGACTCTCCATCATTGCCACTGTGTCCTGTTGATTCTGGAGGAGGTGTGCCCCCGGGTTGACCCAAGTAGCCCAACTAGTTCCTGGGTTGTCCAGATCTAGTGATGGAGACTGTTCTAGGGAGAGGTTGTCCTCGTCATGTAGATATGCTGGGCACTGTGGCCCCGAATTGTGAGGCAGCAGGGTGGTACTGCAGGTAGTACATTTCTTGGCCTTGACCATCTGGGGAGATAAAAGGGGAGATGAAGAAGTAACAAGCTTAGGGTCTGGCCAGAGTGAGCATCCAGGTAGGTGAGGATAAGAAAACTACACCTCCTTGAAAGCTCTGTCTACAATAACTGAGCTACAGTCCGAAAGGGAGCTGTAAACAGACAAACTTCAAATAGCCCAGAAGATTCGAGACACTCCCTGCTTGCCACACTGGCAGCCAGTGGCTATTATGCCTTCCGGAGCATCATGTCAACTTATGAATGCGGTGAGTTTGAATTCTTAATACCTGAATTCTCCCCCCCCCCCCGAAGCATGGTTAGTGGGAGTGGGAGAAATAACACTCTCGATCCACTGTGTGAGGTGACTGAGATTGTAACATTGGTTGCTGGATCCGCTGTGTGAGGGGACCAAGACTGTAATGTTGGTTGCTGGATCCGCTGTGTGAGGGGACCGAGATTGCAACATTGGTTGCTGCTGCTCACTCTAGATCCACTGTGTTAGGTGATCGTAGAGGCCAAGCTGTAGAAATGGCTGCTGCTCACTCTCGATCCGTTGAGTGAGGTGATCAAGGCAGAGTAAAATGGCCGCTGTGGGCCCCAGCCTTAGAGGAACTATTCCAAAATGGCAGCTGATGAGTAGGACTCTCAAGCAGCCAAACTACCAAGATGGCTGCTCAAGAAGGACTACAAATATAGTGACCCCGAGTAGCATGGAGGCCTTACCAGGAACACCGCCATGTTGCAAGGTACCAGCATTTATGTAAGGGCAGCCTCCAGTAAGTTGATCTTAAGGGCAGTGGGATTGTGACTGCTAGATAGGGGTCGGTCATCCTGAAGAACAGGAGCGCTGATGAAGCATGTGTGCCAGGCCGACTCCGTTTGGAAGGGGAATCAAGCCCAAGGAAGGGGAAGGTACAGGCGTACCCCCTTTCCACTGCCAGGTGGCTGTAAGGATTGTCTCACTTCATGTGAATTTCCCCCCTGGCAAATATGTCTCTTCCTCCGGCAGTACTACCTGGGCAGGAGGTCCCAAGGTGTGTTCAGCTCCACTCAGGAAGAAGACGAATGCACCACGCTGGAAGTGGGAGTGAGAGTGCAACCCACACCATAGGAGGAGGCGGTGGCACCCAGGTGAACTCCATGCCTCTGGCTCGCTAGGATGGGAAACAGCAGGAAGTGGAGAATGCCAGACTGGGGGGAGACGATTAATTTGTCCACTGCAAATACAACAGGGGGGTTCCGGGAGAGATCATGTGGACCTGTAAGAGCCTACACGCTAGCGTGTGGGGTGAGTAGGCCCACACCAAGTACGGCGCTACCAGGTGCATAGAGGGGAGCAGAGGGCACAAGGTTCAAAAAGGCTCTGAGCGCCTGAGGCACAGATGCTGCTCCAATACGCACCAAAAATTCGCAATACCAACAACTCTCGCTAAGCTTTTACTGGAGAAAGGAGACCCTTTGCATCCGGAACACAATACAAGCTCCTTCACAAGGATCAATAGTGAATACAAAAACTTCCAACATAAAATAAGAAACAAACGGTCACAAACTTCCAAGCAGTTGAATAAAAAAACTAAACTAACAAAACTAGCACAATGACAATGCCTTATCAACTAGATGGAGAGGAAGCTTCCTCCCCCAGTTTGTTGCAAAATTATAAAGCCTCAATCAAAGCAGGCAATTAATCAAGAGTAGATGAAATAATTAAACAGATGATTACTTTTCACAGATAAAACAAACAGGTAGACCAGAAGGAAACGTAGATTTCAAGGCATCGGGGCCTACCTTAGATTCACAAGCAATCAGACAGGGACTCCTGTTACGATGTAGCCTTTAGATGCACAAAAAGAGCTGAGGGACAGGAACTCCTGGGACCAAGGTATACTGTGAAATTTGATCATGGGTCACATGTGCACCACTAGCCTATCAGGTGGGCTATAACCCATGATGTAATGTCTAGAGTGCCATGGATGTTCAATATAACACAATTACTGGACAAGTTCTTGGCAGTCCACACCTCCAAACAGAGAAAAATTACAATACATACTGGCTCCGACACCAAAATCTCACCACTCAGTGTTTTGGCCAGGAAAGAAGGGGAGGTAGCACTGAAACCAAGCCAAAACCTATCTCCTACTAATCCAGGCAACCAGGCAGGAACTTCACTTACTCAGCCAGGACAAATGATTCCAGCACTCTAGGTCAAAAGTAAAGTTCCAGGATGCAAGTTGCAGTCAAAATTAGTCCTTTAATAAATTATAAATTGCACACATTGAGACAGTAGGAGTCGAGCAGTAACCCTAGCGCTTCGGCGATACACTCAGGCCTTTGTCAGGACACCAAAGTACTGGGGTTGCTGCTGCCTCCTACTGTCTGGATATGTGCACTTTATAATGTATTAAAGGATTGATTATTGGCTGCAGTGTATGTCCTGGAACTTTACTTGTGACCTGGAGTGCTAGAATTCTTTGTCTTGGTTCTGTTAGAGAGTTAGCAGCAGCCCTTTCCAAAGAGCCCTCAGAATTGTCCGAGTTACACTGCTTCCTTGTTGTTTGATTTACTTCTCTTGCTCAGAGAGACTGGTTTGCAGGCACCAAGACTCCAGTGTGAGTGACTGGACCAGCATCAAGGCATTGGGTCTTGGTTGTCAGCGGCGGGCAAGGTAAATTGGGATGTCAGGACATTTAATGTTGAATTACTACATGGACTCCTCAGTACAGGCATGGCAGGCCTCTAAGCATGAGGGACTGTTCAGTACAGGTGGAACTGCTTGACAACAGGCAGGAACTGCTTGTTACAGCAGGATGAGCAATCACAAGACACCAGGGACTGCACAGTACAGGCAGGATGGGGGACTGCTAGAAGCCTGTCACTGCACGATCAAGGCTGGAAGTGGAACAGCTAGACTCCAGGGATTGCTTGGTAGAGGCAGGATGGGATCTGTAAGATTCCTGGGACTGCATGGCAGAGGCGAGAAGTGTGGGGGGGACCCACTAGAAAACAGTCGGGATGGCGACTGCTTGTTGTCAGGACAGAGAAGGACAGCGATGATACAGTCTATTGGATTGAATTAAGTCTGGTGTGAGGTTTGCAGCCTGCTGAGTTTTTTCATCAAAGGCAAGAAAAAGCATAATTTGCCCTCAGTCCAGTTTTGCCCATGCCCACCCAATCCTAACGTATAAGACAAAGGCTGCTTTCTGCTATGCAAAGCAGCCCTATAAAGGTGTAAGGGGTAGACTGAGCTGAAATGGAATTCTTTCCAGAGTTTGGGAGCTGATGACATAGTATGTCCTGATAAGCTATGATAGAACATGTAAAAGAATTAGAGTAGCATTCTGAAGCAAATAGTATGGGGAAGTCTTTATCAAAATAACAACCAGGATTGACATATCACCATTCAGAGGGAATTTTTATGGTACAAAGGGAAGCCAAGCCATGATAAAGATATTAAGAGACACCTCTTGATGAAGCCTACATGGTGTAGGTGAAACGTCAAGCGATGGGCCTTAAAGAAATATGAATAAAGTTTATTTTGGAGAAGAATTACAGTGCTGTCCATTGTTATTCCATTGCGCCCCCCAGATGACTCCTTTTTTTGTAGAGACTTTTTTCCAAACATTCAGTACTGCCCTGACCATTACTTCTCGCTGCCTGTTTAGATAGTCCTTTTGTCCCTGTAACATTGTCTGATACTCTTAAAGATGCAGATTTGGCTTTAGTGGCAATATGAAGAAATAGGACTAAGACTGGTTCGAGATCTTTTGCCTTATCATGATGCAGTGAGACAAAAGATCTTGAACCAGTCTTGGCCATATTTCTTCATATTGCCAGTAGGGTTATTATGTACTCTTATGTGTTATGTACTAACCACCTCACTAAAGAACTGATGCTAGAAAGATGGACAACTACAGTCTTTTTATTTAACTAAAGAAACCCATTACAGTAACCAGGATGTTAGCCTTTAGGCAGGCTAAGGTCTTGGTTGCTGTGATATGTTTCTTTTGTTAAATAATAAGACAATGTAATTGTCCATCTTTCTGGCATCAGCTTTTCAATGAGGTGGTGACTGCCTGACTCTCTTGTGTTAATAGACTCTCTTGTGTTAATATTGACTTTATAGTCGTGAGCAGTACCCTCCATGTGTGGGACCCTGTTTGTTAATTTTGTCAGGTTTTATTGAAGTACTTCACAATGGCACGTATAAACCAAAGGCAAGCAACAAAATAATGAAAGTTAATGACCTGAGCATTAAAATCCTTAAGCCCTATTTGATTGTAATGTTTAATTTTATTGAATATTGGGCAGCAGTTTGATACTGTGTGAGTTTATTTATTTGTTTGTTCGGACAATCATCTCTGAGCTTAAGACAGCTTGTTTTCAAAGCTTCCACATCATCAATAGAGCAATCTACTATCAGCAAGTGTCAAGTACAAAGAACATAATCTGAGTCCAAGCTTTCATGTAAAACAGATTGTTTCTAGCTTTAACAGTTCCAAAGTTACTGTATCCCATTTTAAAGAAATTATCTTTTGAAAGCTCTAACTTTGGAATTCTTGAGGCTATAAATGTAAATTTTTTTTAATGAAGGTTTAGAGTCCGGCCATTAAGAATTAGTTCTAGCAAAACTGTTTTTATTTGCCAATACTAATATCTATATCTATGTATCTATACATCTATATCTGTATATGTAATAGATAATCCACTCTAGGGTATGCGGTCGCGCTCTGATATCATACGCCTTGTGTAAGTAGACGCACGCAGGTCGGAGGCAATAGTGCTCAACCACCCAAGGCGATGTGATATCAGAGCGACTGCACACCCTAGAGTGGATTATCTATCTTATAAAATGGAAATAAATATTTTTGTGGGAGAGCAAAAAAGTAGTCCCTGTGTGGCATAAGAATTAAAAAAAAAAAAAGGTTTGTAATTGTTTTTATTTTGATGTTAGATGGAGGAGAAAGAGTGGAGAACAGTGCAGGCAGATACTGAAAGCAAGTCCTTCGGTGTGAAGAAGGAAAGTAACTGCATTTTGCTTATTTATATTTGGATTTGTGTAAAAGAAGGACTGCATTTTGCCTTATTTTATTTAGATTTGTGTAAAAGAAAGAGCGAGCTGAGGCTAGTGGCAGACAGGACTTTCAGTTTTATCACTGATGTGTAGCGTGACCGAGCATGGTGAAAATGAAACGTAATGTGCAGCCAAACAGTGAAAGTAAGTGACACTCTGTAGTAGAAAAGCAAAGAAACTCTGCATTTCAGGTTATTTAAATGTAAAACCATGTAAAAAAGCTGCCGTGTGAAGCAGTCGGAGAACTAGCGCAAAACGAGAGTGTTGGCAGCATCGAAGACATAATGCAGGGCAGAGCGAGTGTTGCTTTAGCAACTGTTGCTAGAGGAACACTCGCTCTGTCCTGCGTGACGTCTCCGACGCTGCCAACACTCTCGGTTTGCGCTTAGTTCTCGACTGCTTATAAATAATATATATATATATATATATATATATATATATATAACACAGTGAAGAGCCCTTCTGACCGGTGCTCCTCCTTTCCCTGGCGGTGTGGCGATTGCTGACCTCTGCCACCCACTCCACCATCCCAGGAAGCCGCATACAGTTAAGAGCCCCCCTGACCGGGCGCTCCTCCTTTCCCTGTCAGTGCAGCGATTGCTGACCTCTGTCACCTGCTCCACCACCCTAGAAAGCCGTATACAGGTATGGTCCTCAGTGCAAGATTTTTCAATTTCAGCACTATCCCACTGCTGCTTCTGATTGGGTCCTCCTCAGCAACGTCTTCTACCTGACTGGCCAACTTCACACTCTGCAGCCCAGATTCAAGCTTGGCCCTAAGAACATTGCTGTTGTGCCTCAACTCCAGACGCTTGCTTCTGGTGCCCTTTTGTAGCTGATTTTTCTCCTGCCCTGCCCCCGTGCTCTTTAAATGCTGTAGCTGCAAGTTGGTTCACGCCCCCTCACCGTTAGCCCAATACTAACCCAGCGGCAGTTGTCAGTCTCTACAAGTATCTCTTCCTTGCTCCGACTGTCTTATAGCATTCAGTCCAGCCTCCAGCTTAACCTGTCCACCTCCTCTCCTACCAGCTAATTATTTTTCTTTTTTTACCTACCCACCTAACACTTGAGTGCCATGCCTCTATTTCTGTGCTGCCTATCCTCCTTCTTCCTCCTCTCACTCCTCCTTCACCTCTCTACTTTCACTCCAGCCCCTTCCCGCACCCAGGGAACCTCCCATGGCTCCATAATGACCCTCCCTCCTGAGCACATCTTAGCTTCATCCTCATCATCTATCCTCGCTAACTGAGCCCATTTCCTGGTCCGTCCTAGCACCTCACTTTTACCTATGTCTCCTTTGTACACCCTGCTTCACCTACTACAATTCCGTCCTCCTCACTCTTACTGCCACTCCTTTTCAGGACGTTCATCACGCTCACCCCTATGGTACAAAAATGAGAACATTCATTTTCTGATCATTGCACGCCTGCTTCTATCATCAGGAGACATTAACCCCAACCCTGGACCTTGCCCCACATCTACTCCAGCACTAGCATCTTCATCAGCTGCCCCCCACCCTCAATAACCCCTTCTCCCTGCCACATGGCCTAAAAATTCTCCATCGAAATACCTATAGCCTGCTCCCAAAATTAGACCTACTTAGCCTTTGGAGGTCTCACTAACCCTCAGACATTATCATACATTTGGAAACTTGGCTTAATAAAAATATTGCTGATCCCTCCCTCTCCATACCTGGGTACTCTATAACAAGACAAGACCGTTCTGGCCGGGGTGGTGGAGTGACAATTTATGTCTCCTCATCCTTACAGTTTACAACTATCCTCTCCATGGCAGTCCCCAAAGCCTATGAAGCAATTATACTAAAACTCTCCCTCCCCTTCTCTGTTCCCATTTATATTGCAGGGGCCTATTGTCGTCCGGGTCTCGCCTCCTTGGTAATCACCGACCTCATCAGTTTCATCACTTCCCTTATCCCCTCAGGCAAAGTTTACATTATCATCCTCCATACATAAAGTCTGTACTGATATCAATGCCAAGGACCTATCTCACCTCATCCTAGAGCCAACCCAGCTGAACCTTAAAACCGGGAACCACTCATTCATGGATTGGGCCCTCACATCCCATCCCCATAGGGTCATTAAATCTGGTTTACTACCTGATGCCCTGAGTAACCAACACATGACGTTTCTGATTCGCAAAATTCACAGATCCAAGGCCCCATCTAAAACCCTACAATTTAGGTCGTACAAATCTTTGACCTTGCTCCCCACCACCATGACCTTGCCAATACCAGTTGGGAACCTATAGCCTCGGCTAGCACCATAGACAATGCTTTTAATTATTTTCATGATAAACTCCTGAAAACTTTGAATAAATGTGCCCCCATCCATCGTGCTGGGGTCGGAGAAACCACCTCCCTTGGATCACCCCTGAGCTCTTGGTCTGTCAGCATGCACGATACCAAGCCTGGAAAACACACAAAGCCACAGAACTCCCTAAAGACTATGACACATACCATTCCCTGTGTAACCGGTGCATTAAAGCTACCTGCCTAGCTAAAGCTGACTATTTTTGCACCACCTTCCAGTCTAATATTCGTAATCCTTCCAGATTCTAGAAAGTTATCCACTCCCTCTTCTCCCCTCCTTCTTTCCTGCCCCTCCTCAGAATTAATGACACTCTGATTACCAACCATTCTAGTGTAGCAACTGAATTTAACACCTGTTTTACCTCCTGCGCCTCCAGTCTCCTCGCCTCCCTTCCTCCCACTTCGTCTGCTTATGTCCCCTCCACTCCTTGTTCTTCTTCCTTGCCTACCTCCATCAACTTCTCAAAAATTACACCCGCTGACACCCTGAATGCTTTATATGCCCTAAACCCATCCAGAGGTTACTCACCAGATGGCTTGGACCCTAAACTTCAATACCTATCTGCCCCTACCATCGCAGCACCGCTCTCTGACATACTAAACCGTTTCTTCACAACAGCCACTTTCCCTTTTGTTTGGAAGCATGCCATCGTCCTCCTCCTCCTCCTCTTCCCCAAGGTCGGTGACTCATCCTCTCCAGCCAGTTATCATCCCGTACCCTTGCTAAGCTTCAAGAACACTTGGTCCTCTCTCAACTCTCCTCCTACCTCTCGGACACTAACTTCTTCACTCCATTCCAATCAATCAATCACTTTATTTAACCAGGCATAAACACCATTGAGCAAGCTCATTTTCAAGGTGGTTCTGGGCGATTCCAGCCTGGCTTCAGGAAGAACCACTCCACTACCACCTCCCTGATTAGGCTCACTGACTATCCTCTCTGGGATGGACAGTGGCCAAATCACTTCCGCTGTTTTTTGTCGACCTAGCAAAGGCTTTCGACACCGTCTCCCATACCCTTCTCTTAAATGCCCTCACCCTGGCAGGCCTGTCTGAATCTGCCATCAACTGGTCCTGGGCCTTCTGGGTAGGAAGGACCCAGGCAGTCAGAATTGCTGACTCTATTCCCCTTCACTCCTCATCTACACTGATGTCCCCCAGGGCTCCGTCCTGGGCAATATCTTCTTCTCTGTATTCCTAAATGATCTCCCCATCGTCTACTCATCCTCCTCTATCCATATGTATGCTGATTACACTGTCATCTTCACCTCAGGCCAGTCCCCAGCCGATGTAGCTACCAGACTTCAACATGACTTCAGTAATGTTCAGCACTGGTTTAGCTCCCATCAACTCTCCCTTAACGCCAAAAAAACAGTATAACCTTTGGCACTAAGCAGAGACTTATTAGGCTACCCTCCCTGCCCACCTACCAAACCCTTGATGGGTCAGTCTTTGCAGACACCACTTCATTTAGGTACTTAGGGGTGTGGCTGGACCAACACCTCACCTTCTCTGTTCATGTGGACGCTATCCTGAAAAAACTACGCCCCAAACTGGACACCCTATACAGGAACCATAGCAGCCTCCCACTACTGGCCAGGCGTGAACGTGTCCAGAAAATGATCTTACCTATTTTTCACTACTGTGATGTGGTCTACAGTGCTACTCCCAAGTCCTCCTTAGGCAGATTGGGAACCCTTTTTAACTCCTTCTGTCGCTTCATCCTGGATGCCCCCTCTGTCACCCACCACTGTAACCTCTACCACTCCCTGGATTTTTCCTCATTAGAAAACAGCCATTTCCTCCACTGTGCTAAATTTGTATCCAAATTTTGGTTTGAAACACTCCCCCCTCCCCCATCTTACCTCTTCACTGTCTACCCTCCTGCTTCCAGCCCATTCGCTCTGATCATATGACTTGCGGTTGATGGCAGTCCCTCTTAGTACTACCGCTGCTGGCCAATTAGCCTTCTCATATCGCTTCCCTAAATTATGGAATGAACTCCCTTCCCAGATTTGCCATTCGTCCTCACCCAACTCCATCTCTTCTGCCCTACATAACTTCCTTTCAGTAAACTGCACCTGTGGTTAAATCCCCTGAGTCTCCTCCCCTCCCCCCTCCCTCCTCTAGACACAATACTCCTAACTGCTGCTTATTCCCCTCCTCCACTTCATCCCCCTGTTCCCTTCTTCTTCCCTCATCCATTTTGTCCCTTTCCTCTGTTCTAATCCTGTTCTACCCCCTCCCCCCTCCTACTCCTTCCTCCTCTGTTGCTCTACCTACTTCCTGCTCCTTCCCTGTACTCGTAACTACTTAAAGGTGTGAGCTTTACCTCCTTAGTAGGCCCTAAGAGAGTAGCATTACTTATTCTCCTTATTAATTATCTACTTTATATTATACCTCTTTTAGCTTTGTTTTTAATAGGGGTTTTTGATGCACTTGGTTTGAAACATTCCCCTCCATCTTACCGCCTCATTGTCTACCCTTCAGCCTCCAGCCCATTCGCTCAGATCATGACTTGCGGTTGATGGCAGTCCCTCTTAGGACTACTGCTGCATTCCAATTAGCTTTCTCGTATTGCTTCCCTAAATTATGGAGTGAACTCCCTCCCCAGATTCGCCATTTGTCTTCACCCAACTCCATCTCTTCTGCCCTACGTAACTTCCTTTCAGTAAACTGTACCTGTGGTTAAATCCCGTGTTTCCTCCCCTCCCAACTGCTGCCTTTTCCCCCTCCCCCACTTTATCCCCCTGTTCTCTTCTCCTCCTCCTCTCCTCATCCATTTTGTTTTTTTCGCCTCTGTTCTAATCCTGTCCTACCCCCCTACTCTTTCCTCCTCTGTTGCTCTACCTGCTTCCTGCTCCTTCTGTGTACTCATAACTACTTAAAGGTACAAGCTTTACCTCCTTAGTAGGTCCTAAGAGAGTAGCATTACTTATTCTCCTTATTAATTATCTACTTTATATTATACCTCTTTTAGCTTTGTTTTAATAGGGGTTTTTGATGCACTTATACTTTTTTATACATATACTGTACTCAATCACTGTAACACAATCGTTTGCAATGTTACTTATTGTACATGTACTATGTTTATCTTCCTGGTGAAACATTTCAATAAATAAATATATTTGTTGCAAAAAACTGCATTAATAAAACATTTAGAATTCCAGCTAAAGTGAAAATAGTATGGAAATGTGGCTTTAGGGTTTCCAACCTTAAAACCGCACCCCTGCCCCTAAAGCAAATCATGGGTGGAGTCTTCCTCGGCATTGTTAACCCTAAAGCCCACCCCATTAGGTGTGTATTTTTGCGGAGTGTATAGAATAGGGTGAGCTTTAGGGTTGACAATGCCAAGGAAGATGCCACCCCCGATTTGCTTTAGGGGTAGAGGTGTGGTTTTAGGGTTGGAAACCCTGAAGCCACCTTTTCCATACTTTTTTTTTGCTTTAGTCAGAACTTTAATAATTGCATTAATGCAGTTTTTTTTTTTTGCAAATAATTGCCTTATTTTTTTAAATAGTATAATCATATCCTTATTTTTGTGTTGGAGGACCCTGCACTCCCATCCATCCATAATTTTTGAGATACTGTAATCATATCCTTATTTGCCTGGGGGAACACTGGACCCTCTGGACCCTGCGTTCCCATCCATCCAGAGATGTGTATATGTTGTATAACTTTGATATCTGCACATATTTTGACCTGAAATTTGCAACATACCCTTCTTATGACCCCACCTTATATCCCAACTGAAAGATGATCTCACCAGTCAACCATGAAATCAGCTTCTGGACTGGAATTGCATAATTCCACCAACATTGTTCATGAGGTGGAGTTTCAAAAAGGCCATGGTAAAAATTAGGTATAAAGACGTAAAAATGACAAAGTTATGTATCAAAGTCGAAAATGCCACTTTAATACATTACTCTAAAATCCTTTTTTTGTGATGATAGATCCCTTTCCAGGAGAAGTCCGAAATCCTTTTTCATGAGGAAGGATCCTTTTTTGTGAAAACAAAAAAAGCTCATGAAAAAGGATTTCTTCTCATGAAAAAAAGAATTGAGATAAAAAGTAAATTCAAAATCCTTTTTGTGAGGAAGGATCCTTTTTCTGTGAATGAATGATGCTCACGAAAAAGGATTCCTGCTCACAAAAAGAATCGGGGACAAGTCTGAAATTCTTTTTCGCGACAAGGGATCCTTCTTTGTGAGAACAAAACAAAAGCTCATAAAAAAGGATTCCTTCTCAACAAAAAAGAACCGGGGGGGGACTAAGTCAGAAATTCTTTTTTGTGAGAAGAGATCCTCTCTCATGAGAAGAGATCTTTTTTTGTTCTCACAAAAAAAGAACTCACGAAAAAAGCCAGATAAAATGAGGTCCGAAATCCTTTTTTATGAGACATGACTCAGGAAAAAAGTGTTAACGAGACATGAAAAAGAATTTTAAAAGTTAGAAAAACACACCTGGAGTCTTTTTTCTGCCATATAACCACAGAATCTAGCTAACGGGATTCCCAATGAGCAAGATACATGTATTGATATGTGAGCAAAATATAAGTTTTTCGGCTTTTCAGGTTTTCTTTTTGTGAGACAATGGAAAACAAGATGGCGGCTCATGAAAAAGAAAGTTTTCCCTCACAAAAAAGGGTTGTTCCCTCACAAAAAAAAGAATTCTTTTTTATTTGACCAAATTATTTTTTTGTTCCATTCTGCTAACCTGGAGAGTGAAATTTCTATTGAAAATAATGGTAACTTTAAAATGTAATAACTTTACTATTTTAACCTGCTTTTTCAGTATATTATCAATACATGTTTTTGTAGTTGGGACACAGTCAACGGCAAATATGTAGTGCCATTACTGTTTTTTGTATTGATAGACTGTACCAATACTATTTTTTGTATTGATACATAAAATTATGACAATTTAAAAAAATTAGTAGTTCAATTATTTAGTAACATGGACCACAGGAAAGAGGGGAGGAAGCGAGGGAGGGAGTGGGAATAGATTTGAGTTTTTAAGTTTTAGTTGTATTATTTTTGTCATTGAAAAGCTCAGTGCATCTGTATATATAATGTATGTTTATAATTTTGTGTGTCTAATAAAGTATATTAAATAGCACAAAAAAAATTAGTAAAAAATATTTTTAAACTTTTTCTGAATTTTGGTATTATTACACATTATTCGAATAGTAACTTAGAAACATAGATACTGACAGCAGATAAGGACAGCTTGGCCGACCGAGTCTGCCCTTTTTCCATACTTGCTGTAACACTGCAG
Source organism: Neoceratodus forsteri (assembly GCA_016271365.2). Lineage (NCBI taxonomy): Eukaryota > Metazoa > Chordata > Ceratodontiformes > Ceratodontidae > Neoceratodus > Neoceratodus forsteri. The sequence continues at coordinate 847,008,504 of CM057451.1, read as the reverse complement.
ATCCTGCTTTCTCTACAGCTTTACACCCACCCCCCTTTCCCTACCGCTAAGGTTCTTTCGTTCCTATCCCATGCATTCTCAAAGCCTGTTACCATTTTTGTCACTACCACCTCCGCTGAGAGGCTGTTTCAGGCACCCACCACTCTTTCTGTGAAGAAGTACTTCCTCACATCTGTCCTGAGCCTCTCCCCCATCCCAGCTTCACAGCATGTCCCCTTGTTCTTGGGCATCTTTTTCTCTGAAAAATGCCTCCCTCTTGAACCTTTCTATACCCGTGAGGTATTTTAAAGTTTCTATCATATCCCCCCTCATCCTTCTTTCCTCCAGGGTGTACATTTTGAGGTCCTTCAGTCTCTCCTCAGAGAGCTTTTCATGCAGGCCCTGCATCATTTTGGTTGCCCTCCTCTGGACCTTATCTGCCCTGTCTATGTCCTTCCAGTGGTGTGGTCTCCAGAACTGGAGACAGTACTCTAGGTGAGGTCTCACCAGTGATCTATACAGTGGTAACACCACCTCTCTCTCTCTTTCTGCTTGTGATACCCCTCCGTATGCAACCTAGCATGCCACTAGCTCTTCCCACTGCCTTGTCACACTGTCTGGCCACCTTTAGGTCATCAGATATGATTATCTCCAGGTCCCTTTCCTGTTTGCTGATGGTTAATACCACCCCATTTTGTACTCCCTCCCCTGGGTTTCTGTACCTTAAGTACATTATTTTGCACTTCTTCGCATTGAAACTTAGCTGCCACACCCTTGACTACTCCTTTGGCTTTCTTAGATCTCTGTTCATTTTTTTCCACACACCCTGGAGTGTCTCCCTAGTGCAGATTTTAGTGTCATCTGCAAAGAGGCATACTTTCGCTTCTAGCCCCTCTGTACTGTTGCTAATAAAGACATTAAAGAGGACCAGTCCCAGTACTGATACCTGTGGCACCCCTCTGGTCACCCTCCCTCCTTTGCAGTGAACTCCACTTACCACCACCCTCTGTCTCCTGTCCCCCAACCAATCTCACACCCAGTTTACCACCTTTGGACCCACTCTCAGGCTCTTCAGCTTGTTTATGAGTCTCCTATGTGGAACAGTGTTTAAGGCCTTACTGAAATCTAGGTAGGCCACATCCACTGCTCCACCCTGATCTACTTCCCTGGTCACCTAGTCAAAGAAATCTATCAATCTAGCAGATGAGGAGAGGGATGCAGCACCCCATACGTCGAATGGGAAGAACACCCCTCCCCCCTCAGCTAGTGGTTAAACAAGGATTCAGCATGTTTGCAGTTCATTTGCATCACCAGGTAAAAAAAAAAGGTCCGTCTCCCCATACGACACACAGGGAAAATGCCAAACCTCACCCAACAACTAACACACCGAAATCTGGCCAGTGGAAAATCATGTACACAAATGCTCACAGCCTGGGAAATAAGATCCCAGACCTGCAGGCAATAATGTCAGAGGCTAAACTGGACGTAGTAGCAATTAGTGTGACGTGGTTCACCAGTAACCAAACTTGAGAGACTTCAGTACCTGGTTGTGCACTGTTCAGAAGAGACTGAGGTGCAAAAAGGGGGGGGGGGTGGAGTGGCCCTGTATGTCAATGAAAATATCAAAGCTACAGAAATTCAGAATACACATAAGGAGCCAGAAGAACTGTGGGTCACCCTGGAAACAAGAAATGGGACAGCCATAAGAACTGGGGTTTTCTACAGGCCCCCAGATCGGGGGAGGACATAGACACATTACTGTTAGAAGATATACAAAACATGACAGCTAAAGGGGAGGTTCTGATAATGGGAGACTTCAACATGCCGGATACAGATTGGTCAATACCATTAGGAACATCTTCCATAACTAGACACATGGTGGATTCCCTGCATGGGGAGGGCCTCAAACAACTGGTACAACAACCCACAAGAGACAGGGATATCCTAGATCTAGTACTGACTAACAGGGAAGGGATCACAGATCTCCAGGTAGAAGGTCACCTGGGGGCCAGTGACCATCACATGGTATGGTTCAATTTGGCCACTACATCTAAATCATCCCATTCCAAGGCAAAAATATGGGACTTCAGAGGAGCTGACTTTGATAAGATGGCCAATAGAGTTAAGCTAGCCCTGGCAAAAGAAACACAGGTGAGGGGTACAGGCAAAGTGGGCAAGCATTAAGGATGCAATACTTGAAGCAACATCCCATTGTGTTAGACAGAAAAGGAAGTGCAAAGAAGAAGGATACCACTTTGGTTCTCAAATACAGTAGCAGAAAAGGTCAGAGCCAAAGGCTGGCCTTCAGGAAATATAAGGAACACAGCGGGATGAAGATGAGGAGGCATACCAAACTGCCCTAAGGGAAGCAGGGAAGGCGTAAGGCAGGCACAGTCCCAAACTGAGGAAGCGCTAGCACGAACAGTAAAGAAGGTGACAAGACTTTCTATAGATACATTAGTGAAAGGAGAAAGTCCAGAGGGGTATTGCTAAGCTCAAAAGAGAAAAGGGGGCATGTGAGGAGGAGGACACTGTAAAAGCATCTATCCTAAATAGATACTTTTGCTCAGTATTTACTGAAGAGAAGGCAGGTCAGGGCCCACAGCTCAGCACCATGGACACGGGGGGAGGGAGGTGAGCACTACTCCCTTCACAAAAGAAAGGGTCCTACAAGAGCTTGCTAAGCTCAGGGTGGACAAGGCAATGGGACCTGATGGCATACATCCCAGGGTACTTAAGGAGGTAAGGGTGGAACTAGCAGAGCCATTGGCAGAACTGTTTAGTGAGTCTCTGAGCACAGGAGAGGTCCCAGAAGACTGGAGAAGGGCTCATGTGATCCCACTCCACAAGAGTGGTAGCAGGGAGGAGGCAGGGAACTACAGACCAGTCAGTCTTACCTCAGTAGTGGGCAATATTATGGAGGCACTCCTTAAGGAAAGGATAGTGCAACACCTGGAATCCATAGGGGAACAGGATCCAACACAGCATGGGTTTATAAAAGGAAGGTCCTGTCAAACTAATCTCATAGATTTCTTTGACTGGGTAACCAGAGTGGTGGACCAAGGGGGAGCAGTTGATGTCGCCTACCTTGACTTCAGCAAAGCTTTCGACACTGTTCCAAATAGAAGATTGATAAATAAGCTGGGTAGGCTCGGGGTGGGTCAGAAGTTGGTGAACTGGGTGGCAAACTGGTTGACGGACAGAAAATAGAGAGTGGTGGTAAATGGTATACAGTCAGAAGAGATGCAAGTCACAAGTGGGGTACCTCAGGGATCAGTCTTGGGGCCAGTCCTCTTCAATATCTTCATTAGTGACATTGCAGATGGACTAGAGGGTAAGGCTTGTCTGTTTGCAGATGACACCAAGATCTGCAACAGAGTAGATGATCCAGATGGGGTTGGCAGAATGAGAAGAGATCTGGATAAACTAGCAAAATGGTCAGAAGAGTGGCAACTGGGATTTAATGCAAAGAAGTGCAAGATCATGCACATAGGGAAGAGAAACCCTGAAGCCACCTATAGGCTGGGAGGGGAGTTGCTGGCAGTCACAAAGGAAGAAAGAGACTTGGGCATCATCATCACCAATGACCTGAAATCATCCAAGCAGACCTCAAAGCAGTAGGTAAGGCTAGGGAATGTTGGGGTATATTAGTAGGGTATCACAAGTTGTAAGAGGGAGGTAATAATCCTCTTTACAAGACACTGGTTAGGCTCATCTGGAGTCCCGTGGCAGTACTGGAGGCCACACCTTCACAAGGACATTAACCAAATTGAGGCAGTCCAGAGAAGGGCAACCAAAATGGTGCAGGGACTGCATCAGAAGACATATGAGGACAGATTAACGGAGCTCAATATGTATACCCTTGAGCAAAGGAGGGAGAGAGAGGTGATATGATCGAAACATTCAAACACCTTAAGGGCATTAACAATGTGAAAGAGTCTAACATGTTTAAATATAAGAAGAATAGCAGGACAAGAGGACACAACATGAGAATAGAGGGAGGCCGATTAAGGGGGAATGTGAGGAAATTCTTTTTCATAGAAAAAGTGGTGGATGCATGGAACAGCCTACCTCAGGAAGTGGTGGCTATGAATACAGTGCAGGGCTTCAAACAGGCATGGGATAGGCATAAGGGAGCAATACAGACGAATATGGATAGATAGGTCATTGACAGAGTAAAGGTGTGTGGCACATTCATAAGGTAGAAAAAATGGGCAGACTGGATGGGCCTTGCGGTCCTCATCTGCCGTCAACCTCTATGTTTCTATGTCATGATCTCCCCCCCAGTGAATCCATGCTGCCTCAGATCTTGTAGGCCGCTGGATTTCAAGATATTTCACAATCCTTTCCTTTAGTAGTGATTCCATTAATTTCCCCACCACCAAAGTCAGGTCACAGTGGTCTCTTTTTCCTCCTGTTTTGCTTGCTTGTCTGACGCAGAGTTTTGTTGCCTTCGCTATCCCTCCTTTTAGATTTGCCCACTGTTTCTCCACTCCTTTCAAGCCCCCCTCCTCCCCCGCCAGGGCATCCCTGAGGCATTCCGCCATCTTTTAAAATCAGCCCTCCTGAAGTCCAGGACCCTCACCTTTGTGTGGTTTGATTCTACCAATGTACTTCTATTGAACCACACCATATGGTGGTGAACAGTGGTCCCCAGGTGGCCACCCACTGTGATGTCTACAACACTGTCCCCATTGGTGAGTACGAGATCTAGTATCCCCCCCCCCGCCACGAGTGGGCTCTTTTACTAGTTGCCGGAGACTATAGTTTTCAACTTAATTTTCATTCATCTTATGACCTTAATAACATGTGAATATTTCAGTCTCCCCTCTAGCAGTACCTATTTTTCCTTGCTTTTGTAGGCTTTGCCTGTGAAAGTCTTGGAAGATAATAATGGGCATGATTGTGTTGAAGCCTCATCCAGATACAGTGTCTAGAACCAGTTAAAGGAGAATAGTACTTCTGTCTAAAATCATTGCCTGGAGTACCCCGCCCCACCCCCTAGATATATGTAGCACACATCAAGGTCGAAGTAACCTTGCCTTTGCTTTAGAGACTATGACCTTAACACATTCTTTGTGCATGATTAGCAGAGTTTGCCATTCAGCCTGGCAGCTGGTTGCTGATTATGGAGTGTGTTTGACATTTAGAATTTCTAAGGTACAGCCGACCCGGTGGCATGAAGTTTGAGGCGCTGGACGATACACCTCAGCCACATTGGTGACCCGGGTTCAGGAACGAGCCTGGGTCATTGATGGTTGGTGGGGGGGGAGGGAGATGGATTGAGCAGTCGCATGGCAACTCTCCTGTCCCGAGTAGGGATTCAGTCACACCCATTGCAGGGCTGCCTCCAGCTGGAGGCCCAAGGGTAGTGCAGATGGGAGCAGCTAGACTAGGGAGGGTGCCACAGGTCGCTGCATGTGCATGCCTCCACATGCGGCCGAGCAGCCATGGCAAGGGTAAGAGAGAACAGTGGAAAATGGAGCAGGCTGGGTCCATGATGGCCCCCCCAGAGTCTAGATGTTGGTTTCTGGGGGAAGGGTGAAAGTCAGTGCCCTTGGCCCTGTCACGGGGGGTGGGTATCCCATGGGGGATTACTGGGAGAGTCAGTGCCAGAGTGCGGACCTCTCCGAGGGAGGGACCAAGCCACTTGCCAGCTCCAGAGGAGGAAAACATGTATGGAAAGAAAAAAATTTCTAAGGTACAGAACTATGAGAACTTTATTTTGTTTGTATCAATATGTGTATGGGGGACTCCATGCAATGTTTTTATGAACAAGTACTGTTTTCTGTTAATGCACTATAACTGCAGAACAGTGTGCAGTTTCCCTGCACTGTAAATCCTATGATTTGACTTGCTATAGACTTACTTGCTAGATATATTGGCACATCAACTTATGGTGCAGTACTAGAGCAGCTGTGCCTGCTCTGACAAAACTTACTGAGGGCAAAACTGTCAGCAACCACTGCTGGAGCAGCCTCCCTGCCTTCCCGGCTGGGTTTCTGATCAGTGGCCTGACTATGCAACAGGAAATGCCTTTTTGAGATCACTCAGTGACTCAGTGGGTAGCTTGTTTTGCTCCTGCACTGGTGACCCGAGCCTGAAGCAGACCTGGGAGCAGAATCGTGCACTGAGGGGGCTGGAGTAGTGGTGCCACTCAGTATCATTCCCAGCTGGGGAAGGACAACACTGAATTCCAGGGTTTCAAATAATTGATTAGCAGTTTTTTCCCTGGGACAATACTAACTGTACAGAAAGTATTTATATAGGTTTTCTCGAAGTGTTATGTTTGTTAAACACAGTGAGGCAAGTGCTATGCATTTTTACAATGTTTTAGTACTATTATGAGCAAAACGCTAATCAATTTTTAGAGTTAAATAAAACCCTGGAATTCTTCCAACACAGTGACCCCAGCAGTGGGATTGGGTGGTTTATCGCCTCTGCAGGGGTTCACCATGTGCATGAGATTCCTGACTGGTCACTGCCCAGTGTTAGTGGATGGTGGGCTTGAGTTAAGGGGACGGGGATAAAATGCTGAAAACCTGTGTTCCGTGGCTTTCTCTATGAAAGGTGCTACTACTTTCGGGCCCCACTCTATGTGGATCCTTACTGACACTGGGCATGCTCAGCGTCTGTTGGAAGTGGGCAGGATTTAGGGGATGGGGTTGAAATGCTGAAAAATCCATATTCCTTGGCCACCTACATGATGCCCACCAGTTTTCTCTGGCCCCACTGTCTGTGGATCCCCACTGGTCTGGCAGCAGGGTGAGTGGTTGATAGGGCTGGGAGGTCGCTGGAAGGTCCTGAATGTCAGGCAAAGGTGGTATACAGAGGGCAAAAAGCTCTGGGGAAAAAAAAAATGCCATTTTGTAAATCCTGAGGTGATGGGCGATGCAGTTTTAAAGTAGTAGCTTTTCTTACTTATTACAAATTCATAAGTTTATTTCTTCAGTCTTATTTTTTTAAACTGAGGATGTTATTCGTACCATCTTTTGGAGAGGGTGGCGGTAAGCCACAAGGCATTCAAGCACCCCCACCCCGCTGACTAGCTGTGGAGCAGCCTTGCAATTGGCTGTAAAGGCAGCCATTCGTCTGCCCTCCCTGATAGAGAAAACATGTAGTTATGTGAGCCCTCCCAAAAAACATGTAGTTAAGTAACCCCAAAAAGAAAACATGTAGTTAAGTGACCCCAAATGTTGGATGCAGGGGCAGGGAGAAAAACAAGGGGGATGCCATTTATAGCATGCTACTTCAAATATTTGCTGAAGGCGCACTTGGTTTCTAGCACCTCTAAGTGTGACTGTGGGATTAGCTAGTAGTCCCCCTTTCAGAAGTACGCCCGCCCCCGACCCTTCCCTTGACAAGCCTCCAGCCGGCTGCTTCCCATCTCTCCCCCCTCCTCTTTTCTTCCCTACTTCTGTCTTTCCTCCACCTTCCCCTGGCTCCTTAATTACTGGAAATGCTTGCTATTATTGTTACACAGTGTCAGTGGCTCAGTAGGTAGCGCACTCGCCTCTGAAGCCAGGAGATCAGAGGGCTGTGGGTTCAGTTCCCACATCTGGCACTTGGGTTAATATCCCAGTACTGACACTGTAGTGCAGCCTGAAAGGGGTGCTGCACTTCTGAGGTGCCATCTTTCTGATGAGACGTTAAACCGAGGTCCCATCTGCCTGGATTGGTGGTAGTTCAGGTGGATGTTAAAGATCTCATGGCACTTATCGAAAAGAGTAGGGGAATTTTCCCGGGTGTCCTGGACAAATTTCCCTCATTCACTACAAAAAAAAAAAAATACCACCAACAGCTTAATCTGGTTCAAGGTCAGTTGGCATTCATCTGTATCCCCCTCCCCCGGGTCGTGCCTGAAAATAGGCAGGATTTGTCTAGTGCACTTACCCGGTCAACAGAAACTAAATAAAATAAAATTATTCCTGTGCTTATTGACCATGGTACCTTGGTACTGTAGTTTGCCTAGCCATAATAGTTGTTCATTTTCTATGTCTATGTAAGTTTGTACATTTTTTGTTGTTTGTTCCTTGTTATGTCGCGGAACCTTTGTAAATGAGCTTTTAGCTCAAAGGTGTTTTTCCTAGTATCAAATAAAAAAAAAGAAGAATAATTTGCATGTACTGTATATAGCACTTTTCATACACATAGCATCCCAAAGCGCTTTATAAGCAATGAGGACTGATAGTGAAGTGACTGTAAACATGTAGTGACAGCCATTTCACACATCCACACCCACACACAGCATTACACAGTTGCGTGAACTGGTTTTATGAGAAGGGGAATGTTGTTGGCCAGGACACCCACAAGAACAGCACCAGACATCGGTAGAGGGGATCTTGGTTTAATGTCTCATCTGAAGTATGGTACACCCAGACAGTAAAGCATCCCCTTAGTATTGCACTCAGGTGCCAGCATTTATGGTATGAGCTTAATCCTGGTGCAGAACTAGAACCCACAACCTTCTGGCAGAAAGGCAGATGTGCTACTAACTGAGCCACACTTACACCACCTTATACATTAGATAATGAGACTGTGAACATAAAAAGTTACAAGAAAACCATATATTATCTGCTACCACTGGGTGACTGCAGACAACATTGTAATCCCCCCAACATACAGATAAGTTTTCCTTGACTCAGCAATAGAACCATGTGAAATTAGCGCCTTCACTTAAATTCACAACATACAGAAAAAATGTTTGCCCGTATTATGTGATTTGCAAAGATGGGCACATTTTAAATGGAAAATCCTGTGCATGGCAGTTCCAGCTGTTGTTTTTAACACCATGAACATTTGCATTTTTGTTGGCTGTTAGTATCCCACAATATGTTATTCAGTGTATGTACAGGCCCCATGAGAGGAATTCTGGGCCTCGGGAGAAGTTTGGACTCTGGGGCCCCTATGCAGCTGTATACAGTAACATGCTGGGTGGCTTGAGCCCCTATTTGGTGCTGGGCCCCAGGAATTATGCCCTGCTCCCCCACCCTTTCAAGGGCCCTGTGTATGTACAATGTGTTTAAAATAATGTCTTACATTTGTGAAACAATTTTAAAATGCTCCGCTCATTTGCAAGTAAAAATGAAATCTGTTTTTCAGTTTTTGTTGCCCAGCACTTTTAAGGCAGTGCAATCTGCCCTACTGCCATTCTGCCAGTAGAACAGGCCAGTGCTCCTGCTCCATGCTGCTGCTTCTCTTCTTGTGTTCCTGGAGTCTCCTGACCGGAAACAAGAGACTAATTCCGTCTGGTGTAATCTGAAATGAAGCTAATCTGTGGGACTGCAGTCAGCAGTCTGAGGAGTAAACAAAGCTGTCACCGCTGAGATAATGGGTGAAGCTGCTGTCTGGGGGGGATATGTGATCCTAATGATTGCACATCTTAGGTAAACGACCTTGAGCAGCTGGAGACCTGCGTGATGTAGAAAGCAATAGCCAAGTGGTGGTTTCCAAGTCTGCCCTGATCCTCCAATTAATATCTCCTAAAAGCAACAGATCTGCACAGACTGTTTATCTACTGCATTTATCCGTGTACAGTATGTCTGTCTACATATGGTGTCTACAGTACCCATGTACATATTTATGTCTAGCTACAGTATGTATGTCTGTCTAGTTTACAGTATTATTGTGTGTCTACCTGTCTTTATTTTTCTCCTTTTTCCCGCAAAGCAAAAGACAGAAAACTCCTCTGTCTGCCTACCTTTCTTTCTCCCTTTTCAGGGCTGGGGAGTGTAACTGAACAAATCCTATTGTAGTGTAAAGAATGAGTGAGCGGTGACCTTTTTCCATGGGGAATGCATTGTGGGGTGGTAGTTACTAAACTGGTCATCAATGTCTTAGAAATGACTGATCCAGCTACCAACTGATGCTGTGTGGCACAACTGGCTTGCACTACACTGCTCAAAAACCTAAAGTAAGTTTAAAAAAAACTAAAACTGAAAGTTGTTACTGCGACTAGATTTATAATCGCAATAACAACATCAAAGTCAGTAATTTTGTAGGACTGGCTGGAGGGAGGTGTCCCTCGGCTGTGCCGCAGGCCACCCATCACCCTAACCAATCGGTAATCCCTAGGAAATGACTGGCTTCTCAGTTGTTATTGCTTAATGATAAGGACTAGGTGGCAGGGTGGTGGGGGTGAGATTGGTGGAGGTGGGTTCTGTGATTGTAGCGCAGGTGCCCAGATGTTGCTGGCTGTCTGTTGGGCTACACTGAGGCCCTTGGAGGACACATCCCCTTACTCAACGAAGGCTGACCCGGGTTCCTTGGTGTACAAATACACTGCGTAATGGTACATCAATGTAGCAGTGCCTCACCTGAGGGGGTTCGTTTCTGGAGGAACCCAGAGGTGCTGCCCACTTGGGATAATTTTACATAGAAAAGATGTCTTGTCTTAGCAGGTCTCCAGAGCGGGTTTACATTGCACTAGGGGAGTACTCTACTCTCCGGGTTGTAGCACTGGTTAAGCACTCTTTTTACATGTACGACCCAGAACTTCATACCTGAGGTCCCCGTGGTTTGACAGGGATCTCAGGGAGATGAAGAAGATGGGTCAGAGATTAGAGCGCTGCTGGAGGAGGTCCTGCCTGGAGGTGGACAAACTGGTCCTGCGTATGCATTATAGTGCGTACCAGGAGGCAATCAACCGTAAGAAGGCAGCGTTCCTGTCCAGGGAGATTGCTGCCAGGAAGAACCAACCAGCTTTACTCTTCCGGGCTGTAGACAGGCTTTTCCACCCTGCTTGTCTGCAGCCCAGGAGGGTTTTTTCTAATACAGAGTGTGAAAAGTTTGCTCGTTTTTTCTCGGACTGGGTGTCCTTGATCCAGCAGGTGGCTTCTTCAGCCAGCAATGTTATAGCTGACAGTGGTCGCCTTATGTGTTTTGAGTGCACTCCGCTTAGTTGGGGGGAGTTTAGACCAGTGGAGGTTAGTGAGGTCATCGAGGTGGCAGTCAACTTGAAGCATACCTTTTGTGAACTGGACCCGGTGCCAGAGCGTTTCTTAATGAGATGTGTTGACTCTGTTGGCTCGGTGTTTGCCTTGATTGTCCGGTGTTCCCTATCTGAGGGGGTCTTTCCAGATGCCTTGAAGGAGACTCTGGTGAGACCCCTCATAAAAAAATCATCTTTGAACCCAGAGATCAAGGCAAATTACCATCCTATATCCAACCTTCCATTTTTGGTGAAGGTGGTGGAGAAGGTGGTAGCGCTTCAGTTGGAAGAGCACCTCGTTACTCACGAGTTGTACGAACCCTTCCAGTCGGCATTTCGGGCTAGACATAGCACAGAAACTGCACTTGTTCGGGTGCAGAATGATCTCCTCAGGGCAAGAGATCGGGGAGACAGGACAATTCTTGCTCTCCTTGATCTCTCTTCAGCATTTGACACTGTGGACCATTGTGTGTTGCTTGTCCGCCTTAGGGAGTTATGTGGACTCACTGGTACTGTCATCAACTGGTTTGAGTGCTTTTTTTACCAACAGGAGGCAACGGGTTATGATGGGGAATTCTTCATCTACACCCAGTCTCCTATTTTGTGGAGTCCCTCGAGGATTGGTACTGGCCCCAATGTTGTTCTCAGTGTACATGCTGCCCCTGGGAGGGATCATTAGGAAGTATGGTCTGGGTTTTCATTGTTATGCCGATGACACTCAGCTATATCTGTCCTTTGCCCCAGGAACATCCAACACAATGGATGTGCTAAATATCTGTCTGGCTGAGATCAACGACTGGATGGCCTCCAGCTGGTTGCAACTGAACCCTGATAAGACGGAGGTATTGGTAGTGGGAGTCGAACAGAGTTCGTGATAGGATAGCCTCTGACTCAGAAACTGGACTTGTTCTTGGAGCTGTGTCATTGAAGGCCTCCTCTTGGGTGCGAAATCTTGGAGTGATTCTGTACAGGAACTTAACCATGGAGGCTCAGATATCCTCCACGGTTCGTACCTGTTTTTTTCATCTCAGAAATATTGCCAGGATTAAGTCCCTTGTTCCGCCTCTGGACCCCCCCTACCTTGATACATGCCTTAGTCACATCTAGGCTTGACTACTGTAATGCGCTGTACCTCGGGGTCACAGGGGGATCTCTCCGTAGACTGCAGCTGGTGCAAAACGCAGTTGCCCGGTTACTGACTGGGCAGCAAAAATTTTGCCATATTACACCGGTGTTGTGCGAATTGCCCTGGCTGCCAGTAAGGTGGAGAATCCTCTTCAAGGTGGGTCTTCTCACCTGTAAGGCCCTACACGGGCAGGGCCCTGGTTATCTGTCGGACCTTCTGACACCTGCCCTCTCTACCCGCCCTCTTCGATCTTCTAGTGGTGGCTTCCTGACCATTCCCAGAATGAGGCTTAAATCAGCTGGTGATAGAGCCTTTAGTGTTGCGGCTCCCGTTCTGTGGAATTCATTGCCAGCTCAGGTCAGGGAAGCCCCCACTGTGGATATTTTTAAGGTTCGCTTGAAGACACTCCTTTTTTCCCAAGCTTTTGATATATAAATTATAAACTATAGTAGAGTCTGAGATTTTATTGAAGTTATTTATTCTTGTTTTTGTATAAAATTCTGTGATGTTGTGTTTTTGCTTTTAAATGCTGTTTATAAAAATTTGTACGGCGCCCAGAGTCTCTGGGATTGTGCGTCTTTTAAATAAATTTTGCCTTGCCTTGCCTTATATCAGAGTGACTGACATCAAACTTCTTAACACATTTAATTGCCAGTTCTTCAACAGATCACTTCAAACATTATTAACATTAGAAGTTTTTCATTTCCCCCAGAATCAGGAATGAGAACAGGGTACTTGGACTCCAAAGTATAATCCAGCAGGAACAAGTTTATTTACAAGTTAAACACAGGCCTTGTTGGTATGTTTTATTTAATACAGCACTGATTTCATTTCTCATATACTCTATCTCCAATAGGCAACCTAGACAAAGGGCCCATAGGGCATATGCTTATTGAGAATGCTGTCCTCAATGGTCACATCGTTGCCACAATATGGTCTACTCTGACCTTCTGTCCTGATAATTCCAAACATGGATCAAGGTCTTGGGAAGGATGATCGTGGTAATGTTCTGAGAACCAGGGCTGAGAATCTGTCTCATCCCAGTAAAATGGAAGAAGACGAGTAATATCCTGATCTTTCTCGAGGACATGGATACATAGACACTGTCGGCAGATGAGGGCCTATGGCCTACCCAGTCTGCCCATTTGAGATTGTAAGTTCCCTTTATGTTTTTCCATTGCCCCTGACTTCCAGAATTCCCTTATGTCTATCCCATGCATTCTTAAATCCCGTGATTGTTTCAGCCCCCACCATGTCCTCTGGAAGGATGTTCCACTTGTCCAGCACCCTTTCTGTGAAGAAATTCTTCCTCATGTTTCCTCTGAATCGCCCTCCCTCCAACTTTATCCCATGCCTTCTAGTCCTGGAACATCTTTTCCCTGGAAAATAGTGTATTCCTGCACCCTGTTCCTCCCTGTAATGTACTTGTATGTCTCTCTCATATTCCCTCTCTCCCTCCTCTCCTCCAGGGAGTACATATTCTAGTCCTTCAGCCTGTCCTCATAGGACTTGTGATGCAAACCATGTACCATCATTGTTGCCTTCCTCTGAACCTTCTCTGCCCTATGTCCTTACGTAGGTAAGGTCTCCAGAACTGCACACTGTACTCCAGGTGGGGCCTTACTAGTGTCTTGTATAGTGGAATTATGACCTCCCTTTTCCTGCTGGTGATGCCCCTGCCTATGCATCCCAGCATCCTATTTGCTTTATCTGCTGCCTTGTCACACTGTTTCCCTACCATGAGGTCATCAGAGATGATAACCGCAAGGTCACTTTCCTGCTTGGTGCATGCTATATCCTCACCCCCCCAACTGATATGTTGTTCCAGGGTTTTTGTGCCCCATATGCATTATCTTGCACTTCTTTGCATTTAATTTCAACTGCCAGTCCCTTGACCATTCTTCAAGCTTCTGCAGGTCCCTCCTCATTCTATCTACACCCTCTGGCATGTCCACTCTGTTACAGAGCTTCGTGTCATCAGCGAACAAGGAATTTCTGCTTTCTAGGTCCTGTGCAATGTCACTGATGAAGGCGTTGAATAGGACCGGTTCCAGTACTGATCCCTGTGGTACCCCACTGGTCACTCTTCCCTCTGTGGAGTGACAGCCATTTACCACCACCCTCTGTGTCCTGCCACCCAGCCAATTACCCACCCACTGCACTACTGTCCTGCCACTCCCATATTCCCCAGTTTGTTCAATAGCCTTCTATGTGGCACAGCGTCAAAGGCCTTGCTAAAGTCCAGATAGGCCACGTCCACTGCCCTCCCCTGATCCATCTCCCTTGTCACCCAGTTGAAAAATTAAATGAGGCTGGTCTGGCATGACCTTCCCCGGTGAAACCATGCAGCCTTGGGTCCTGTAGTCCATTGGCAACCAGTTGTTCCCCCAATCTCTCCTTCAGTAGTGCTTCCATTATCTTCCCCACTACCGAGGTCAGACTGACTGGTCTGTAGTTCCCAGCTTCATATGAACATATGAAGAAGCCAGCAGAAGCAGGCCATTTGGTCTGTCTAGTCTGCTTATATTGCAGGATCCATAGCTTGAGCTAATGTCCCTGCCCTCCCTCGCCACTCTTCCCATTCTCCCTACCCATAATCCTTACTTTTCCCCATGCCTATCCCAGCCTCTCTTAAAGCTACCCACTGTCTTCAACGAGATGACATCTTCCAGCAGTGCATTCCAAGTGTTCACCACCCTCTCTGTGAAGAAATGCTTCCTGACCTCCCTCCTAAACCTCCCACCCTCCAGCTTAAGACTGTGCCCCCTAGTGTTATGTTGCCACTCACCTTAAATAGACTCTCCTTATCACCCTTATTTATCCCTTTCAAGTACTTGAAGATCCCAGTCATGTCCCCTCTCTCTCTCTCCTGTCTTCCAGGGAGTACATGTTCAGTGCCCTCAACCTCTCCTCATATGCCCTACCCTGCTGACCCACTATCATCTTTGTAGCCCTTCTCTGCACCTTCTTTAGCAGGTTAATATCCTTTTTGAGGTGTGGGCACCAGTACTGAACTCCATACTCTAGATACGGCCTTACCAGTGACCTGCACAAGGGCAGTGTAACCTCCTGTCTCATACTACTGATCCCCCTAGATATGCATCCCAGCATCTTGTTTGCCTTTGCTGCTGCTTTCTTGCACTGCATGGAGTGCTTCAGGTCACTAGTGATCGTCACTTCCAGGTCCTTCTCCTCCTCTGATGCAGATACTCATATTCCACCCAGGAAGTACTCTTTCCTGGGATTCTTGGCTCCAGTATGCATAACTTTGCATTTTTTGGCATTGAAGCCAAGCTGCCAGATCCTGGACCACCTCCCCAGCTTTTTCAGATCTTCCAGTAGGTCCTGTATCCCTTTAGATGTGTTCACTGTCCTGCAGAGCTTGGTGTCTTCCGCGAATAGGCATATTTTTCCCTTAATACCATCCCCAGTGTCATTGATGAAGACATTGAACAACACCAGCCCCAGTACAGAGCCCTGTGGGACCCCACTGGTTACCTCTCTGGTACCAGATAACTCTCCCTCCACAACCACCCTCTGGGTTCTGCCCTCAGCCAGTTTTCCACCCATCTGGCTATCTTTTCCCCAACCCCAAGATCCACCAACTTCCTGATCAACCTTTTGTGGGGCACAGAGTGAAAGGCCTTGCTAAAATCAAGACAGAGGATGTCTACCGCTTGGGCCCTGTCTACTTTCTTAGTGACACAGTCAAAGAAGTCAATCAGATTCGTTTGACATGATCTCTCCTCCTCCACCCCATTAACCTATGCTGGCATCGCATCCTGAAGACCATGCTCCTCTAGCTATTCCACCAACATTTCCTTTAGTATGGTCTCCATGAGTTTGACCACAATGGAGGTCAAATTGACCGGTCTATAATTCCCTGGATCATTCGTAGGACCAGTTTTGTGGAGGGGCACTACATGTGCTGTTCTGCAGTCCTGCGGTAACACGTCTGACTCCAGTGAACTATTAAATAGGTCTGTCAGTTGCCCTGCCAGCTTCTCAGCCAGTATCTTTAGTACCCTTGGATGTACTCTGTCCGGGCCGAGTGATTTGTCCACCTTCAATGCCAGCAAACTCTCCCTCCCTCCCTCCCTCACTCTATCCTTCTCTATCACTGCATCTGTGTTCCTCTCCCTTCCTTCTCCTCTTCTCCCTCATGAAGGCACTGGTCCGTCCTTGTCCCTGGTGAAGACGGAAGAGAAGTATTCATTTAGTAGCTCTGCTTTTCCCCCATTATCTTCCACCCACACCACTCCTTTCTTAAGCCTAACAATCCCTTCCTTCTTGTCCTTTTTCTCACTTACATAGCGAAAGAAAGCCTTTTCCCCTTTCTTAATTCCTTTAGCTATCTGCAGCTCCTTCTGTGCCTTTGCCTGCTGGACTTCCTTACTTCCTTCCTTTCTTGCCCCACTAGCCAACCTTACGTAATTTTCCCTATCTGCCTCTCTTTTGGTCTTCTTGAATTTTCTATAGGCCAGCCCCTTTTCCCTTGCTGCCTGGGCAACCCCAGAACTGAACCAACTGGACGCTTTGGCCCTTGTGTTCTTACCCCTGAGCCTAACACACTCATCTGTGGCAACCAGTATTCCTTCCTTAATGTTGGACTACCTTTGGTCCATCCCAATATCTGCTTTGATGCCCACCAGATGGCTCCTTAGCAGTTCGCCCATTTTCCTGAAGTCCATCCTCCTGAAATCCAAGATTTTGGTCTTAGTCAGGATGCTTTCCCTGACCATATCCACCTGGAACCACACTGTGCAATGGTCACTTCCACCCAGTGGCTTCCTGATCATTATTTCATGTACATTCTCCCCATTTGTGAGCACCAGATCAAGAATTGCCTCAGCCTTGTTAGTTCAGTGATGCCCTGAGTCAGGAACCCACTCTGCAGTCCTTCCAGGATCGCCTGACTCCTAGTACATGTTGTGGATGGTATT
The DNA here is from genome assembly GCA_016271365.2 of Neoceratodus forsteri. Classification (NCBI taxonomy): domain Eukaryota; kingdom Metazoa; phylum Chordata; order Ceratodontiformes; family Ceratodontidae; genus Neoceratodus; species Neoceratodus forsteri. The sequence continues at coordinate 846,991,526 of CM057451.1, read as the reverse complement.
CTCCAGTCCACCTTGGGCAGGTTGAAGTCCCCCCACAATTACCACCTCTCCCTTCCCCGCAGCTTCCAATATTTGTGAGCTTAGTTCCCTGTCCCTCTCCTCATCCTGATTGGGTGGTCTGTAAACCGCCCTCAACCTCACCTTCCTCCCTCTATTGGACCTTAACTGAACCCATAATGCCTCCACCTCCCCTCCCCTTCCTCCGACTCCACCCTCGTGCAAGCTATTCCCTCCCTGATGTAAACTGCCACCCTTCCCCCCTTCCCGAGTACTCTGTCCCTCCTGTATAGTTTATATCCAGGGATCGCAAGGTCGCAATCATGGTGTGATGTTGCCCAAGTCTCAGTTACTGCAGCTATGTCCACCCTCCTGTCTGCTAGTAGTGCCTGCAGGTCATCCATCTTATTTCCAAGACTCCACACATTCAGATACACCACCCTCCACCTAGAATCTGACTTTCCTTCTCTTCCTTCTATTCTTCTATTCACATTTATTCCCTCTGTGTGCACCCCTCCACATACCGTTGTTATGTGTTCCTCGCCCCTCCACCCTTTGCTAACTGTGTTCTTGCTCCTTCCACCTCCTCCATCCAGACCTCTTCCATCACTGGAGGGGGTTCACTGACCTCCTTCTCTGAGTCTGTGGGCCTGCACGCCCGCTACCCCCCTTCAGTAGTTTAAATTAAGTGTAGTGGTTATGTATTCCCCCATTTTGTACCTGAGTACCCTCAAACCCTCCTTCCTGAGGTGTAGCCTGTCTGGTGAAAAGAGTGCTTTGTTTGACCAGGTCTCCTCCCAGTCCCCAATACAGATAAACATCTCCTCCCTACACTTTGTCCTCAGCCGGTCATTAAAATCCTCTATTCTTCTTTTCCTAGCTGTGCTGGCCCTTGGTACTGGTATCACCTCTGAGAAGGCCAGTGAACTTCCTTCCTCCCTGCAGATCTTCCTTAACTCCCTGAACCTACTTTGCACTGCCTCAGCCTCCTCCCCAGCTGGGACGTTGGTTCCCAAATGTATAACTAAATTAGGTTTTCCTCCAGCCTCCCTATTTCCCTTATTCTTGGGCCCACCTTCCCTGCTGTCATCCCTTGGAAACAAACCACCCTCTTGCATTTGGGTCCCTTTTCCTACCCCTAATTATGTAATCGCTTATGATTGCTACTCTTCCATCCCCTGCACTTGTGCTCCCTGTCCTTCCTTTCTTACCTTCGATACTAGCTGCTTCCTCGCCTAACTGCTCCCTCTGCTCCCTGGTGAACTTATCTCCACATCCACAATTTATGCTCTTAACTGTTTTTCCATCTCCCACTGTACCCCTTCCCTTCTGACTGTCTGTATCTGCTTTCAGTTTTCCCTCCCTTCTTCCTTTCCTTTTCTGTCCCCCCCATTCTCCACTCCGTTTTGCCTGCCTCCTCTTCCCTGCCCACCCTGATTATTTCCCTCTCCCCTCTCCTGTACTCCTACTCTCAGCCCTGGCTCAACATGACCTCCTACCTCACTTCCTGCTACCCTCTCCCTCCTTCCAGACATTGGTGCAAATCTATCCAATAAAGGCACCCCTTTAGAATTTCCCACCCCCGATGCTACTCTCAAATTCCCACCCCTTCCCATTCCCCTTACCACTTGCCATTTAACCACCCTGCGCTCCTTAGTCCTCTGAGAAAGAGATACTCCTGTATAATGTGTGCTCCTCCCCACTTCCATCCCCTGCCTGATGCCCGCACTCCTCTGGGCATCGCCCCGCTGCCTTTCCCTCCACTGCTCTGCTCCTCTGACTTCCCACACCATCCTCCCCAGCTCCCATCTGAGCAGCCCTATTTCAGCCCTTAGCTGCTCCAGGCTCTTACACAGAGGACATCCTCCTTTACTCCACAACACCCCCAGAAAGACTGCTGCCCCACAGCTATCGCAGTTTACCACTCTCCTGCTCCCCATACGTATACCTATTCCCTCACATCCTCCCAGCCCAGCTTCTCTTAGCCTCCAGTTATACATAACTATAAAATAACTATAGAATTCAAAAATATATTAATTTCTGTCTCTTTACCATCAAAATGTAACAACAATCTCAGTAATCTAGAACTCAGGCTGCTACTTCCAGTGTTCTATCAAAACTAGAACATTATGCCAAGGAAGCTGTTTCTTAGCAACCACCTGATTCTAGCTCAAAAAAATATTTTTAATATATAGAATAATGGATAGGAAACTGTGCACAACAAGGCTGTGTTTCCATCGAAGGGTTGATGACATCGCATAGACCTCGAGGCGAAGCCGAGAGGTTCCTGATATCATCCCACCGAATGGAAACACAGCCTGAATTAGCATAATTCTAACTCTGTTATTTATATAGTATATGGGTCCCCCCCCCAAAATGTGGCCGGTTTAATTCACAAAGTTGTGGTCCACTTTCATACCTTGTGTTCACCTTCAGTCACACTGCATATCTACCCGCTCTGCGCTGCCGTGCCGCTTTGCTGCCGGCCTGATTATCTCCATTCTCACTGTTGTCCCGCTGTGCTGCCAACCACAAACATGAACCAAGGTAGTGTTGTTACAGACACTTAAAAGGACAAACTGAATGTTTGGGAACACAGAGCCAATTATGGCAGAGTCCGTGTCCAAAGAATCTTTTACCCGCTCTCCCAGCTGCTCGCTAAGTGGCGCTGCCATGTTGACCCGTATTTTTTTGAAAAGTTCGATGTTTCAGCCAGTTGGTAAACAGTTCAAGGGTAAAAAGTTGTTGTACTATCGATGTGACGTCAGAGCGATAGTACAACAACTTTTTTGACCTTTGAACTGTCCTACAACAAGATTTTGAAAGCCACAGCTTTCTATTCATAATAAACCCTAACCATAATCATCAGCCTAGAAATCCCATGAAACTGTGACAAACTAAGTCAAAGTACCACCTAAACAGCATGCCACCGCCCAGCAACAAGCCAGCTAATCGTGGTGACAATGAAGCCTCCACAGAAATCTCAAACTGCCTATCTACTGCATGGAAACAAAATGAAATATACACAAGTTATGATTCACCACAGAACAAACATGCGATTATACTGTTCCCAACTAACATAAAACACACACTTCCCACACCTTCTTGTAGGCAACAATACCCTCCTTCTTAGTCCACAAACTGTACACAGAAAAAATATTTAAAAACTAGAAAAAATATAGAACATTTTCATTTATCTATGGGAGCTCCACATAGACACAGCCACTCAGCTGCCAGCATCAGGGAAGGGCTGTGGACATGGCCTACCTAGACTTTAGCAAGGCATTTGACACAGTCCAACACAAAATCATCCAACTCCCCTCTCCGTATCCTTTCCGGCTCCGGACTACAACTTGAACAAGTCCAATCCTATAAGTACTTAGGGATCTTATTTGACTGAGCACTCTCCTTCCATACCCACATCGACGCACTCACCTCTGTAACCAATATCCGACTCGGTATCCTGCACCGTTACAAAAACTGTTCCCCCCCCCCAATGCCCTCCGGCTTGTGGTTACTTCCTCCATACTCTCCCTGGTGGACTATGGACTGCCTGTCTATGGGGCTGCCAACAGGACGGCCCTCAACAAAATTCGCCTCCTCCTAAATAAGGCTTGCAGGCTTATCACAGGGGCCCCTAAGCTCACTCATACCTGCCAACTCTATGACCTTGCAACTATGCTTGACCTCGATGAACACCTACTATACCAAACGTGCATCATTTCAAAAAAAACCTTACTTGGACTTTCTCCCCCCGGGCTGACTTCCTCCCTCCTTCCAGCACAGCCCCTTGTCAGCACCCGGACCTCCTGCAAAGCCACTTTCCTGGTTCCTCGTGCTAGGACCTCACTTGGTCAGAGATCGTTCTGCCATAGAGCCCCTGCATGGTGCAACAATCTTCCCCGGGACGTCATTGATACCCCCACCATCTCCACTTTCAAAAATGCCCTCAAAAGCGAGCTATTCAGCAAGCGCTGCTGCTCCTGTGCCTAAAGGATGCCCCAACCCCAACCCCTCCTCCCTGACAATGCCCTCTGGGCTGCTCCATCCCCTTCCCTCCTTATTCCTAACAACCGCACTACTTCAATTGTTTTCCCTCTACCAACTGTATCACTACTGATGGGTAGAACCACGTTGCATTCCCTATGCTACCTATAACTTACTTACTACCCAGCTACAGCTGTCAATTATACCATTTTTTTGCTCTGTATTACACTACCAATGTTTGCTGTAACCAGGTGCCATTAATGCGTGTCTGTTTATACTGATGCTCTTCTTTGTATGTACTCTGCTTTCTATTTTAACTGTATTATCTACCATTGTTGACGAGGTACCTTTGTAAATGAGCCGTTGGCTCAAAGGTTGTAAACTGATTACACTAATAAATAAAAAATAAATAAAGATTAATATACAAGTTAGCCAGCCTGGGAAAAGAATTGGCTGGAGAATAGGACACAGAGAGTAATAGTAAATGGAGTCCACTCTGAAGAAAGAGGGGTTACTAGTGGGGTACCGCAGGGTTCAGTATTAGGAACGGTCCTCTTCAATGTCTTTATAAGCGACATTGCAGAGGGACTGGAAGGAAAAGTATGTCTCTTTGCAGATGACACAAAGATCTGCAACAGAGTTGATGCACAAGGTGGGGTGGAAAGGATGAGAAGGGACTTGGCAAGGTTAGAGGAATGGTCAAATGTATGGCAGCTTAGATTCAATGCTAAGAAGTGCAAGGTAATGCACCTGGGAAACAAAAACCCAGGGGAAGAGTACACAATGGGGGGTGAGATACTAACAACAAAAAATGGAAAGGGACCTGGGGGTAGTCATATCAGATGACCTAAAGGTGGGCAAGCAATGTGAGAAGGCAGCAAGGAGGACTGGGGGGATACTGGGATGCATAGGGAGAGGTATCACCAGTAGAAAACAGGAAGTTATTATCCCTCTGTACAGACAGCTGGTGAGACCCCATCTGGAGTACTGCGTGCAGTTCTGGAGACCCAATCTCCACAAAGACATAGGCAGGATGGAAGCTGTCCAGAGGAGGGCAACTAAAATGGTGCAGGGTCTGCACCGGAAGACATATGAAGAGAGACTTAAGGAGCTTAATATGTATAGCCTCGAGGAAAGGAGGAGGGGGACATGATAGAAACTTAAGCACCTCAAGGGAATCAACAAAGTCCAAGAGGGTAGCATCTTTCAAAAAAAGAGGTGTGCAAGAACAAGGGGGCACAATTTGAAGATGTTGAGGGGTGGCTCAGAGGTAATTTAAGGAAGTATTTTTTCCCAGAGAGGGTTGTGGATGCATGGAACGGCCTTCCGGAGGAGGTTGTGGAGTCAAAAACAGTGGTGGAATTCAAGCATGCATGGGACAGTCATAAGGCAATTCTAGGGGGTGGGGGTAGGAAGAAGTAGGCTGCTGGTTAACTAGGATCTGCAACTTATCCATTAGGTAGGGAAATGGGCAGACTGGGTGGGCCAAGCTGTCCTTATCTGCCATCAAATTCTATATTTCTTTGTTTCATTCTAGAATTCCTGCCAACTTCCTCTTTGTTCCCGCTTTTGTATAAGGGGACTATATCTGCTGTCCTCCAGTCTTTGGGTTCCTCCCGTGTTTCCAGTGATCGGCTAAACAGGATTACCAGAGGTTCATCCACCTTAATTCCTTTAGGACCCTGGGGTGCACCCATCTGGCCCCATCGCTTTATTGACTCTTATTCCTTCCAGTTCCTTTAGGACCCTTTCCCGTGTAAAGGGACTTGTGTCCATTTCTGTGCCATTCCCACCCCTTGTACTCCCTTCAGGCCCATTACCCTCCTCTTCTTCAGGTAAAGACTGAGCAGAAATATTTGTTCAGTAGGTCAGCTTTACTGTTGTCATCCTCCACGTGGCCCCCATCCTCCCCCTGCAGTCTCACTATCAGGAATTTTCAACTTGTACTCAAAACTGATGCAATGTTGCCCCCTCCCATTATGCAAACATAAACCAAAATATGCGCTGCCATGCCACACCTATAATAGGCCCCCTCCCTTCTGTTTGTCTTGTCTGAGTTTAAGTAATCAGTTTCTTCCTGTAATCCCTCTTCCTTCGTTTTTCTGCATGCCTGGTAAGTTGTTCTTGTTTGCATTTTTGGCTGGTGGCATCAGTGCTCCATAGCGAACAACAAAGGCAAAAGGGCTCAGCGCGACACAGACACAATGTGACTCACAATGTCCTTGATTTTCTCTCTTTGTTGCCCCTGCCTGATTTTTTTTTACTGTACTCTGCTGAGTACAGTGCATATGCCTGCCGACACCCCTGCTCACTATCCCTCCTTTTGCCCATCTTTTTTCACTTATGTACCTGTAAAAGCTTTTGTCCCCTCTACCCACTGACTGCGATGTGCTCTTCTGTCTGAGCTTTGGCTTCCCTTACTGAACTCCCTGGCTTCCTTTGCTTCTCCTGGTACTTCTCCCTGTCCCCTTCTGCCTGCGTCTTTTTGTATTGCCTGAATGCGATCTATCTGGCTTTCTCTTTCTCCGCTACCACCTTGGAAAACCATAATGGCCTCCTCTTCCTTTTTTCCCTTGCTAACCTGCTTAATGCATAATTCTGTTGCTCTTGTAATCCATGTTTTAAATATTGCCCACTGTTCCCCCACCCCTGATTCCCTCCCCATTCCCATTAGTGCCTCTTTCAGGCATGTCCCCATTTTCCCAAAGTCTGCCCTCCTAAAATCCAGGATACTTGTTTTTGTGCGGTTCGGTTCCTCTCCTTCAGTGATTTTAAACCACAGTGACCGGTGGTCATGAGGTCCAATATTGCCTTCTGCCAAGTTGGTTCCATGACCAGTTGTTTAAGGAAGGCACCTTGAAGGGAGTCCAGGATAAATCTGCTCCTGTTTGATGCTGCTGCTGGTAGGCTCCAGTCCATGTCTGGAATATTGAAGTCTCTAACCAGCACCACCTCCCCACTGTTTGCCATCCTTTGGATGGCTAGCATTAACTCCCTGTCTTTTCCTCCAGGTAAATGAAAAGATTGACAGGACAGATTAATTTGTTCCGTTATATTGTACTGTTCGGTTATATTGTACTGTTCTCTTTGTACATACTGTACATGACCCTGGAAGACACATTGTTTGTACTATATATAGACATAGAAACATGGAAAGTGATGGCAGGTGGGGAACAAAGGTCCATCAAGTCTGCCCAGATCTACCTCCCCCCTAGCTCAGATACTTTTTGTAACTATTCCCTTATGCCTATCCCATGCTGATTTAAATCCCAACACTGTTTTGGATTCAATGACTTTGGCAGTTAGGCCATTCCTCAGATCAACCACCCTTTCTGTGAAGAAAGACTTGTTCATGTTGCCTCTGAAGCTACCCTCCCTCAGTTTCATGTCGTGACCTCTTGTTCTTGTGGAGTTATTAATGAGAAAGAGTCCTGGGTGGGGACTCTGTTTGTACCCTTTAGGTACTTGAATGTCTCAGTCATGTCCCCCCCCCCCCATCTCTTTGCTGCTCCAGGGAGTACATGTTGAGCTCCCTTAATCTGTGTTCATAAGACGACTCATGGAGACCGTGAATCATTTTAGTTGCCCTCCTCTGCATTGTCTCCAATCTGTCTGTGTCCTTCCTGAGGTAAGGTCTCCAGAACTGGATGCAGTACTCAAGGTGGGGCCTCACCAGGGACCTGTACAGTGGAAGGATCACCTCCTGTCTCCTACTTGAGATGCTCCTACCTATGCATCCTAGTCTTTTGCTGGCCCTTATTGCTGCTTTTTCACATTGGTTGTTAAAATTGTATTTTTTTAACAGGCTAGAACTTTAGGTCCAAGGACCTGTTCACAAAGTTATCCTGTGTATACGAGTACAAAACAATACATGGTACACACATCATACATACATTTGGTTACAATATAACAACGATCAACAGGATACTATACATTAAAGTCATTAAATGCAATTAGAAGCAATCACACTCTTGACAGTAAAATATATCAATTGTTAATTTAAATGTAGATAGCTTGTGTTGATTTCCTTATTGGAGGAGATATTTGGTTCCACAGAACTGCAGCTGTATACTGGAATGTCATCTGACCAAACCTTGTTCTTATTTTAGGAATGTTTAAGCCTCAATGAATCACACCTCTGAGCTGGTATCTTTGCCCTCGTTCACCTCAGATATTCTTAGATTTCTCTTAATAAAGCCCTCCCTGGCTTTAACGGAGAAGTCTTTTAAAAAAATCAAAGAAAGAGGCTATTGTTGTACTACCTGTGTTTTCTGTGACATCTTGATGTGCCATCACAAACCAATCTATGTTCTCCACTCGTACTCCTGTCCCGTATTTGTAATTTCACTCGCTAAAGTTGTGTTTTCTGTTTCTCCCCGTTTGATGCCCACGCCATGTTGAGTCTCACGCATGCGTAGTTGTGCACCTTTCATTCTCGTCACACGTCATCACCGCAATAGCGTGTGTGAAGTCCAGTCTGTGCAGCATTGACTTGAATGTACGTGCATAGGTAAGCGCGGCGCACTAATTAAGGATCAGTGTATGGAGATAAAATGTAAATAAGCGTAATACAAATGAAGTCTGTATTCCTGTTGTCACTTGGAGGTTATATACCTTATCGTCCATGACTTCTTTTAAACAAATATATTTCAGTTCCGTTTGTGCTGCAGCTGTCATGCTAAGTTGCTGCCATACTACTACTACTACGGATGCCCTCAGATAAATCAATTTAATAGCAACGGATATCCTCTGTTTATTTCTGTGTGTTCGTGTTTTTCTGTCTACACATTTTATGTTATTGTTTTCACCTAAACGCCAGTGTTCCTTGAAATTGTGCAATGAAATCCGTGCCTCTGACACATGTTTACTGTCACTAAACTGCATAATGACCTTGTTACCCTTATACCCTAAAAATGCTTATGTTTTCAGTGGCAACTTACCATTTTCAGTTATAATGTGGCACGCAGACATAAATCATTCTGTTCCCCTACTCTCAGTACTTTACTGATGTACAGACCCCACATGGGGTCATGAACTGCATGTTGTCACATTTACCTGACAATGTGAACACAATCCTGAGATGAAAATTGATGTGATTGTTACAGATTCTAATCATTTCGATTTTGTGTTGTCACAGTATGTAACCCCCAACCCGGTGGTGTGCAAGATACTTATGAACTAGTAGCAGGAAAGGTTCAGTCTCACAGTTTTTCAACCACAGAAATGGAGACAACACAATCAGCCTCTTAGGTGTATATGAAGGCACAGTACTTCTGAGATGTCTTTTGGGCTAGCATTATAGTAAAGGGGTTAGAGCAACAAGCTTTTTAACATACTAAAAAGCCAGCAGATTAGCCAGCTCAGTGGCACAGAGGGTTGAGGTACTGGACACCTTACCTAATGCCATGCTGACGACCCATGTTTGGAAATGAGCACGGACCGTCAGAAGCTGGCTGGGGAGAGGGTGCGGAGCTGGATGGAGCTTCTGGAAGGCAGCTTTCTTCGCCGGGGAGGGTTGGTGGTATCCCTCAGCTCTTGACTGCCGCCGCGGGGGGCAGCGCAGGCCAGAGGGAGTGCCAGGTGCTAGGTCATTGGGTGGGCGGATGGGGCCGTCACCGGGGCTGTAGTGTACATGCGTGCCTCCACATGCATGCATCTCTACTCTTGGGGCCCCAGAGTAACATGGGGAAACTGACCACAAAGAGAAAAATGGAAAAAGTGCACCGGCAACAGGATGACGCCCGACCCTCCACAGGCTCCGCTCCTGGGCCGGACTTAAGCTAAGCCCCAGTAACTCCAGGATGACAGAGCTGGGGAGGCCGGTCAGGTTGATGGGGGCAACCGGTGGAGGACAGAAATAAACCCCCCAAAAAAAGCCAGCAGATTAGGCCTTATGGTCTATCAAGTCTGCTCGGGGATCAGTGCCTATCCAGGGCACAGTTATAGCCTACTTTTCCCTAAGCTTGCTAGGTATCTCAGTTGCGTCCCCCCCGCATTACCGTGTACGTCCCCGCTACTCACCCTCATGCCAATTTCTGTCCTGTCCCTTCCACTCCAACCCCTATTTCTCACTAACCTAACTTCCTTGGCCTCTTCCCTTCCTGCTATGGCACGCTGGTCCATCTCCGTATTTCCTCCAGGAGCAAGGGCCCCCCCCCACACCTGCCCCAGCACTTTCCCCTCCTCACTGACCTGTCCACCTCAACCACTTTCCTTTCCCCTGCTGTGCCTGTGTCCATCCCCGTATCTTCCCATGGGCAGTTGCCCTCCCCCTGCCCTCAGCTCATTTCCCTGCTCTGTATTTCCCCAGGATATTGGACCCCTCCCACCTTACTGAGATGCACTGGCCCACCCGTATCTCCCTCCGCACTTTCATCCTCAGTGATACCCACATAATTTACTGGGTCCCCTCTACCCCTGAGGGCCTCCTCACTCTGTATCCTGCTGTCCTGAGACTATCTGCCAGGGAGTAGCTCTTCCTGTCCCTTGTCTGCTAACCCCATTGCCATCACCTCAATTGACAGTGCCAGGGGTGTGAATCTGTTGTTATGCTCTTTGCCAATTGTCCTGACTCTCCCTGCTGTCTCACACCCCCATCAGTACTCTTTTGCACATACTCCGGCGCTCTCCTTCTAACTTCTTGCCAGGCCCCCTGGTTCTTATTTCTCTTAACCTCATGCCAGACCCCCTGGTCCATATTCTGTTCAGGGCCACCCCCCTAACCCATGCCCCCTGGTACTCTCCTCCTCTTCCTTCTTCTAGGGTCCATTCCAGCACCTCTCATTATGGTAGTGTGGTCACATGCTCTCGTGCCATCCTTCTCCTGTCTGTTCCCTCCCAGTTCGGGTGCCTCATCTGAACCTCTACCATTCTACCATTTTTCCCTCACTGCCTCCCCCAACCCACCCCCACCACAGAACCACCATCCTTAGCACCACCTTCCCCCTTACCCAACACCCCTCTTAGCCACTTGACCACCTCCTTGAGATGTACCAGCCAGTGGTACACTATACACCACCCCCCCCCATCTTCGAGACTAGGGTTAGCACTATGCCCGACCCACACCCTATGCACCACGCTACCCTCCCAAAGATACCAGAGCTCATGCTCTGTAGACCATGCCCCATTTCCCTCCAAGTTGGCTGCCCCATCCCCAATTGTCCTAGCAGTGTCAGAGCACTTCGGACCCCCCCCAACTGATGCCCGTTGGGCCAGCTACCAAATAAAGACTGTGCCTTATAGATGTGGTAGAAAACTATCCATCCACACAGCAAAGTACAGATACAGGCCCTAAAAAAACAACAACCCCCCTCCCAGGTTAACTCCCCCCCCCCAATCTAACACCCATTCTGTTATTGGTCTCAGTGCACAGTTCCATCTTGCCTGATTGCCTTCAGTCAATGTGATCCTTCATGCTGATCGGCTCCTCCTTCCCCTGCAGTTAATAGACGTCAGGACCAGGGTAGGTGGACGAGAGAAAAATCCCCTAGTCCTGCTGCTCAGAGCCCTGGCCCACTCTGTGTGGCCGGGAAGGCTCCCTCGATCCGCCACTGGTTTCCGTTGCCCTTGCCTGCTCCGTGCGGCCAGAAATTCTGTCTGCCGCTTCTCTCCAAAAGGAGCTTCTGCCACCGGGGTCTCTGGCCAGCTCCCTGCTACTGGGCAAGCGACTCTTGCGGGGATACGGCTGAGCTGCTTTTTAAAGCCTGCTCTGCTTAAGTATCTCCTGCCACTGCACCAGATTGGATGGCGGCAGCCCAGAGGAGTGCAAACAAAATGGTGCAGGGTCTGCTCCAGAAACCATATGGATAGAAACTAAATGAGCTTTAATATGTATACCCTTGAGGAAAGGGGGACATGATAGAAACTTTCAAGTAGCAGAATGGAATCCTCAAAGTCAAAAAGGTTAGCATATTTAAGAAAAAGAGATGTGCGAGAACAAGGGGGCATAAGGTGATGGAGGGAAATAAAATAAATGTATAAGCAAGCAATGAAAGACAATTACATAGAGACATATGACCAATAGCAAAATGCAGACAGTGGGAAATTATACCACAATGTGACAATCAGTATGTCTGAAATTATTTTTATTCAAATGACAGGGACATTTAGTATGTTTTAAACATCTTTTTATTTAAATTAGACACTGTCAGCTACCTTCAGATATTACTCACATATTGCTTCAAAGCACACTGTTTCTTAGCCTCAGAATAGTGCTCTGGTGCATGTGCGTGACAATAAAAACATTCCCCACATGCCTGTGGGGAACCAAAGTACACTGTATGTGTTGCGCGTGGGACAGAAATGACCACGACACACATGCTTCGCTGTTGCGGCGATGACGTCGGCGGAAACACTTCGGACAGCAAATGGAGGAGAAATCACCAGCAAACTATTTCATACAAAAAGCTTTAGAAAGCACGATTTGATGGGAAACATGGTCGGAGACTGGGAGGCTAATGAACAGATCACCAGCTGCAAGTGAGTAAACTCACACTGTAAATGATGCAAGACTTCTTTAAGTATTAAAACAGAATATTGCTTTTTTAAATGTACTGCCAGACTATCCCATTCTAATTGTTTGTACATAACACAGTGATGTGTTTGAAATGGGCAACTCAAAACATATCTAGCTAAATGATTGTACATTATGTCATGTTGCCCACTTTTAAATCATCTGAAATTATAACTCCCACATCTCGCTCCTGCCAGGTGATTGTTAGTCTTCTCCCCCTTCCCCGGTGGTAGTTAGTACCTGGGTTGTTGTTACCCAGATGTATGACCTTGCATTTTTTTGCATTGAATTTTAGCTGCCACTCACTTGACCATTGTTCAAGCTTGAGAAGGTCACTTCTCATTTGCTCCACCCCCTGTGCCGTATCCACTCTGTTGCAGATCTTCATGTCATCTGCAAACAGACATATCTTCCCACCCAACTCATCTGTGATGTTACTGATGAACACATTGAAGAGCAAAGGTCCCAGGATGGACTTTTGTGGCACACCGCTGGTCACTTCCCTGGCTTCTGATGCTGCCCCATTTACCATAACTGTTTGGGTTCACTGTTGAAGGCAGCTTTCTACCCATGATACCACTTCCTTCCCTATTCCTGCATGTTCAAGTTTATTTAGGAGCCTTCTGTGAGGGACAGAATCAAAGGCTTTACTAAAGTCTAGGTAGATGACATCCATGGCACCCCCCTCGTCCACCACCCTAGTAACCAAGTTGAAGAACTCGATCAGATTTATCTGGCAAGACCTTCCCGCTGTGAACCCGTGTTGCTTGTTGTCCTGTTGTTCAGATTCCTCCAGAAAGGCTATTATTCTTTCCTTGAGTAGTGATTCCATCAACTTTTCCACCACTGAGGTGAGACTAAGTGGGTGGTAGTTCCCTGCTTCCTCTTTGCTACCACTCTTGTAGATGGGGATCACTATTGCCTTTTTCCGGTCCTGTGGGACTGTCCCTTCCCTAAGGGATCTACTAAATAGGTCTGCTAGGGGTTCAACCAGTTCATTATTCAGTTCCGGCAGTATGCGTGGGTGGATTCTGTCTGGACCCATGGCTTTATTGACGTTCAGTTTTTTTTTAAATCTGCCTTTACCCTTTCTGCCATGAATGGGCTTGTGTCCACCCCCTTTCTGTTATTTTGCCCCCCTTCTGGTTGGGTCCATTGCCAGGCTCTTACTTTGTAAAGACGGAGCAGAAAAGTACTTATTCAAGTCCTCTGCCTTTTTGATGTCTTCTTCCATCTTTTTCCCATCACTGTGTAAGAGCCTGACAATAACTCCTTTGTTTTTCCTTTTTTCACTTATGTACCTAACGAAGGTTTTTTTGCCTTCTTTTACCTCCCTTGCCAAGCCTTCCTCTGTTTGTGCCTTTGTTGCTCTGATCACCCTGTTTGCCTCCTTCAAGCTACTCCTGTATGGCTCCTTATCCTTGTCACTGTTAGAGCTCTTGTACTTCTTGAATGCTTGTCTCTTTTCTCTTACTGTAGTTGCTACCTCTTTTCTAAACCATAGCAGATTCCTTATTTTTCTTGTCTTACCAGCCTGGAGCATTTCTCAGTTAATTCTTCCAGTGCCTTCCTTGTGCGTGCCCAACATTCTTCCACCCCTCCTTATGCATTTTTCTTGAAGTTAGCTCTGAAGCAACTTCTCATTTGGGCAAAGTCTGTTTTTTTGAAATCAAGGACTGTTGTCTTAGAGTGGCTTGATTCCTCTTGTCTTGCTGACCTAAGGCCAGACAGATTTGTGGCACTTGATTCCAGTTGGCACTCCACTTCCACCTCCTTTACCTTGCTGCTCTTATTGAGCACCGGGCCCAGGATTGTTTTTTCTCTAGTAGGGGCCAGTACAAGCTGGTTTAGAGCAGCCCCTCTCATTGCATCTAAGAAGTTTCTTCATCTAGCTGTGGATGCTGTGCCAGAAATCCAGTCTGTGTGGGAGATTGAAATCACCCATTAAAACAACCTCACCCTTATCAGTCATATTCAGTATGCTTTCCAGTAGTTCTTTGTCTGCTTCTGCCCCCTGCAAGGGAGGCCTATATATCACCCCTAGTCTGAGGACTGATTTATTTCCTGGTTCGAGTGTGACCCAGAGGACCTCTGATTTGTCTTGGGTTCTTTTTGACTTTCATGGCTTTTATGTCCTCTCTTATATACAAGGCTACCCCCCCCCCCAGTCCCTTCCTGTCCTTCCTTAACAGGTTGTAGCCTGGGATGGCAATATCCCATGTATGGTTGTCGTTAAACCATGTTTCGGTTACTGCCACCCAGTCCAGTCCAGCTTCTGCCATTGTAGCCGTGAGTTCCGGGATTTTGTTAGCCTGACTGTGGGCATTAGCCACCATTGCTTACTAGTAACTGGCATCCTTTTTACTTTTTGTTTTAGTGTGCCGTGTTTCCTGTTCGACCCTAGTGTGCTCTTTCTGTGTTTGCTTATGCGCTTGATGGGAGGAGTTCTTGATGGGATCTGGGGGTGTGGTGACTAAGGTTCCATTTCCATGGATTTGTTTGGTCACCACCTCCCCTCCTTCTAGTTTAAATGGCTGGCGAATATGTCAAGTTTTTGCTCTAATGCCTTCACCCCCCCCTTGTTGAGGTGAAAGCCATCAAATTTAAAGTAAGATCTTTCCCAAAAATCACTCCAGTCGCCGATGAAGGTGTGGCCCTTGTCTGAGCACCAATTGTGAAGCCATGAGTTTAGTTCCCTTATTTCAGTTTCCCTCATTTTCCCTTGGTCTTTTCCCTTTTCCCATACTGGGAATACCTCAGAGAAGGCTAGGGTGGATGAAAGAGAAGTCAGTCTATTCCCTAGATTAGAGATGTGCACTTTTACTTGTTCAGTGGAATAGTCGGCGATATCATTTGTTCCTAGGTATGTGACAATGCCTTTGATGTTGCCCACCCTCCATACAATGTTCATCATGTCACCAGCCCACTCCCATGGGGTGGCATGCTCTGCATCACAGTGAATCCCTTCTGTGACGGGGGGTCAGGGATACCCCTTCTCTGTCCTTTTAGCATGCTCACAGTTCCACAACTGAACATACACCAGAGAATCCCAGGGTTCCCTCTCTCAATGTGAGGGTGTACAAATACAGTCTCAAGTCTGTTTTCCTAGGATAGAACCATCTTGGCCACTGCACAATGAACCAGAAAATCACAGACGTGTATAGGCTTCAGGGGGCCCTATACACCGTATTATGTGTCATTTCCCAGAAATGCAGAGACTGGTTCAAACCCCCACAGACTCCCCCTTTCTCTGTCGCATATATTCTGTAAATAAACATTGTCACAGAGTTACAAATTATACATTTATACTTAGACCTTTTATATTTCCTCCCCTCCTTTAGTCCACACAGTCCCTAGTGGTACTTCACTTTGGCAGTGTTTGGCCCTTAAAACAGTCACACAGGCATAGTGTAGTTTGAACAAACCTCCCCAAGGCAACACACAAAAACGACACTGGCAGAATTATCTAAAAGTAAGCCAAAATTTTACTAATTAATTAAAAAATGCAGTAAATAACAGACAGATAATTTTAGACATTGGTTATAGCCCATATGTAAAATAAATATGTATTAGATATATTTATAAAAGTATATTTCAGATACATGTTTGATCACATATCTCAAGTACTGTATATGCAAAATATATCACATTGGCTGGTTTTGAAATATCTGCTTTATTTACAGAATATATGCGACAGATATATTTAAGATATATCATAAATATATATATACATGATATACACTATTTATTATAGGTGCAGGATATATATTTTATATATCTGCTTATGTATCTTGAATATTTAATAGATATACTTTATGTACTTGATATATATCTAAAATATTTTTTAAATACATGCATTGTAAAGAAAGTCTTAAAATACCCAGACAAAAACAATAGCTTAGTCTCAATGTAGCATCTTTTACTGTACATTTGGAACCATTTAGATAGCTATAGTAAAATTATCATTTAATGATGCACCATTGTCACAGAGTTACAAATTATACATTTATACTTACACATAGGACTTACCCTTGATCTCACAGTTTGTGAAGGCCCAAACTGGTATTTATACCACGCCTGTTTGGTTCCCTTTTATGTCAGGCTGAGTTCCTACATGCACTTGTTTTTTTACTCTTTACCTTTCCCCTCTGGTCTATAAGGGAACGCTGTCAAATCAAAACTGTTTAAAAAAAATATAGAAATTGTGATTTTGGTTGAGAAACTGTACCTTTGAAATATGCAAAGTAGCTATGCAAATACAGTGCATACACAGTACCACAGCAAACATTTGCAAAAATATTTTTGACGTATATAAAAATAAGTATTCTGCATATATTCTTACATATACTGTATCTTGCAAGCAAACAAGATACATATTTTACTCACAGCAGAAGTTAGGCACACATGGATTTTCCATCACAAAATTTATTTGTGCAGTAAGGCATTTTTTACTACAAACAAGTCAAGGTAGCAATAGTAAAAAAAAATGACCTCCCACAGGACTGACATTTCGCACTGTTCTTGAAAAAGCATGAGAACAGCATGAAATGACAATTCTTTGGGGAGGTCTGTTTTTTTTACTATTGCTACTTTGGGCTTTGGTTTTACAAAATTAAATTTTTTGTAGAAATTAACTTTGTAGTGGAAAATCTAAGAATTGTCTTCTGGAGTTCCTGACCGTGTGTGTGTGTGTGTGTGTGTGTGTGTGTGTGTGTGTGTGTGTGTGTGTGTACGCCTAACTTTTGCTATGATTGTTGTTTGCATGCACCACTACATTTGGGAACTGCCTTCTTTGCTTATATACATACAGTATTTTACTATAAGAAGATATGTAGAAATAGTGCATTCAATATAAATATTTACATAATGTAGTCTATATATTATAACGGTATATGTAATATATATTCCAGTCATATTTATAAACTATAAAACATATTTACTTGCTGTGAAAAACATACTTAAAATGTATTTCAGTATGTATATACATATACTTTCCAAATGTATATCAGAACAAACCCATTTTAACATACTATATATGAGCTGGCGCACTGGCAAGGCGTCCGTCTGCAGTGCTGACATCCCGGGTTCGGGGACGGAATCGGGGGAGCCAACCGGGGGGAGAAGGATTGAGCATCTCTGGGACTGCTCTCTTTCTGTGGAGGGGAGGGGGAAGAGTGTCGCGTGCAGTGTGGACCTCTGGCGGAGGCCGGGGGTACCACTGCGGCCGGCAGCACACGCTGGGGGGACGGAGTGGACACTAGTATCATTGCACATCCCCATCCCTGGGAAAAATTGTAAAAACTTGTCAGCCATTGATGATGACCTCTGCCGCCGCTCCTGCCACAGACACAGGTCTGCTGGGGGGTCCCAATCCCATGACCCCACCATGGGGGGCAAGCCAGAGCTTAAAGAGTCGAGTTCCCTGGGGAAGAGATGCCTGCCTCATGGCTCCGCCCAAGGGGGGGGCAAGTCTGGGGAGAAGGGGAGGCGATGAGTGGAGTGGGCGGACCAGAACCTTCTGCAGGGGGACATAAGCCCGGGGAAAAAAACATACTGTATATAAAATATGCCTCAGAAAATGCATCTCTAATATATTGAAAATATATGTTTGCTAACATACGCTTATTGTAGAAATTACAGAGTAAAATTACGCTTGCATAAAACTATAATACTTTTGCATATTAGAGAGCCCATAAAAACATTACAAAGTAAAACAAAATATTTTCTTTGATAGTATAACAAAACATATACATTTAGTATGTCAGTGCCAAGTATAAGATATATCTCATTGAATTCTGCAAATATCTAAAATATAACTGGAAAAATACAGATATTTGAAATATGTGATGTAGTTAGGCATATTCAGATATAGTCTACATATTAACAAAAATACAGTATAGTTCTTTTCAATATGGGTATAATTTGAAACTATGTTATGAATATATTTTTGTGATTTTTTTGATATATATTTAGCATCTTACAAGGGAAACCAAAAATGAAAAGGTATAATTAACTCAGAATATATATGTTGGCTAGATTCAAAACATATGTTTACCTAAAATGCAAAATATGTAGAAACTGCAATAATGTGTGTATGCATAAATAAGCATTTTGATTTTATTCAAGAACATAACATTGAAAGAACAAAAACTTCTGACATATGTTTGAAACATATTTCTTTTATTTACATAGAAACATAGACTTTGATGGCAGATAAGGACCGCTAGGCCCATCTAGTCTGCCCATTTCCCTACCTACAGGATAGGCCGCAGATCCTAGTTAACCAACAGCCTATTTCTTCCTACCCCCCACAAGAATTGCCTTATGTCAGTCCCATGCATTCTTGAATTCTCCCACAGTTTTAAACCCCACAACCTCCTCAGGAAGGCTGTTCCATGCATCCACTACCCTCTCTGTGAAATAATACTTCCTCACATTGCCCCTGAACCGCCCTCCTTCTATCTTTAAATTGTGTCCCCTTGTTCTTGCAAGTCTCCTTTTCTGAAAGATGCTACCCTCTTGGACTTTGTTGATTCCACTGAGGTACTTAAAAGTTTCTATCATGTCCCCCCCTCTCCCTTCTTTCCTCAAGGGTATACATATTAAGCTCCTTTAGTCTCTCCTCATACGGCTTCTCTTGCAGACCCTGCACCATTTTAGTTGCCCTCCTCTGGACTGCCTCTATCCTGTCTATGTCCTTGTGGAGATGGGGTCTCCAGAACTGGACACAGTACTCCAAATGGGGTCTCACCAACTGTCTATACAGAGGGATAACAACTTCCTGTTTTCTGCTGATGATGCCTCTCCCTATACATCCCAGTATACCCCCAGCCCTGCCTACTGCCTTCTCACATTGCTTGCTAACCTTAAGGTCATCTGATATGATTACCCCCAGGTCCCTTTCTTTTTTTGTTGTTGTTACTACCTCCCCACCCATTGTGTATTCTTCCCCTTGGTTCTTGTTTCCCAGGTGCATTATTTTGCACTTCTTTGCATTGAATCCTAGCTGCCATACTTCTGACCATTCCTCCAACCTTGCCAAGTCCCTTTTCATCCTTTCCACGCCTCCTTGTGTATCAACCCTGTTGCAGATCTTTGTGTCATCTGCAAAAAGGCATACTTTTCCTTCCAGTCCCTCTGCAATGTCACTGATGAAGACATTAAAAAGGACTGGACCCAATACTGAACCCTGCGGTACCCCACTAGTAACCCCTTTCTTCAGAGTGGACTCCATTTACAATTACCTTCTGTGTCCTGTTGTCCAGCCAATGTTTTACCCTGGCTACCACCCTGGGTCCCACTCCCAGGCTGGTTAATTTGACTATTAATCTTTTGTGTGGGACTGTGTCAAATGCCTTGCTAAAGTCTAGGTAGACCATGTCCACAGCCCCTCCCTGGTCTACTACTTTGGTCACCCAGTCAAAGAAATCTATTAGATTCGTCTGACATGACCTTCCCGCTCTGAACCCATGCTGCCTTGGGTCCTGTGCTCCACTGGCCTCTAGGTACTCAACTATTCTTTCCTTCAGAAATGACTCCATCACTTTTTTTATTCCATCACATTTTTTACTCCATCACATTATTTATTTAATGAAATCTTGGCTACACCGGTGGGTGGATGCTCGTTGAGAGGTTTCACGTCAGTTACTTTAAACAACAAGGCAAAAAACTGAGGACAATTTACAGCTAATATACTGTGCTTAGAGGGTTCAGTATACAAATAATGTGAGTGATATATGGTACATTAATCCAACCAAGGAACAGGTAAACTGCAGCATTGTACAAAGTATGCCTGCTTCATGAGGAGGAGCAATAGAAAGGAGGGCAGATTTAAGGGAGTGGGAGGGGAGGGCAAGGTCATCGGGGCAGTGTAGGAAGAGTCAGGGGTTGGGCAGGGACAAGGATAGTTGCCCAAGGGTTGAGAGTGGTGCACAAAGTGCCGTAGTTTGACTATCCCTGGGATAGAGGCAGGGAAGTGCTGGAGGTAATCTGTAGCATGGATAGACTTAGCGGGGGCACCTGCAGGTACTCATATCAATGAGGTGCTGGCACAGTCTGTGTTTGAAGGATCCAAGAGTTGTAGTACGAGAGATGTCAGGCAGTAGTGCATTTGTCCAGTATGGAGCCTGATGTGAGAATGCACATTGGGCCATGGTTGTGCAGCATCTGGGCACGTGGAAAATTTATGTGGAGGAGCTCCTGGTTTGTCTGGTGTTTAGTGGTAGAGACAGCAGGTTCTGCACTCCAGAAGGAAGCAGGTTTAGAGCAACCTTTTTGGTGGGAAGGCAAGTTTGATATCTGATTATGTTGTTAATTTGGAGCCAGCCAGCACAGGTATAGAGTTCGCAGGTGAGAGTGAGTTTTGGTGCATTTGTGAGCAAGTGGCAGGCTTTGTTTAGGGCAACTAGGATGCGTTGGGAGTGCCATGTCGGTTGCAGATCCATATATTACCAGTCCATAGTCTGTAAGGGGTATAGTCGAGCTGTTAATGGCCAGATTCAGTGCTTCCTGGGTGAAACAGTGTCTATATTGGTAGAGGATCCCGATTCTGGTGTTGATGACTTTAGCAGTGATGTCGATATGCTGTGTGAAGGACAGGGAGGAGTAGATTGTAACACCCAAATATTTGAAATGTGGGATGAGATCCAGGGTGCTACCACTGTCATTCTGTATTGTCAAGGGGTAGCTTTTTAGTTTGTTTTGAGCTGTGGAGTAGAGCATGGTCTTGGTCTTTTTATAGTTCAAGACCAGTTTTTGCTCTTTAAATCATTTTTCAGCTGTTGCGAAGCCGCTTTGGAGATCTTTTTCAAGGAGTTCAGGGTGCAGGTTGCAGGCAAAAAGTACCACATCGTCAGCATATAAGAGCATGTGGCATTGACAAGAGGCCGGTAGGTTGTTTAAGAAAACACAGAATAGCAGCGGTCCTAGTATAGACCCTTGCGGTACTCCTGATCTGACAGGTCGGCTGTCAGAAAGGACTTCCCCAGTCCTGTCTTGGGAGCGGAGGCTCAGGTAGCTGCTGAACCAGTTCACATTTTCTGTTGTGAGACCAATATCAGAAAGCTACTCTAGGAGGAGGGCATGATGAACTGCATCAAATGCCTTTTATAGGTCAATGAAGGCTGCCCCTACTAGGTGTCCTCGGTCTAAGGCGTTATTGATGAATCCAGTAAATTCAAGTAGGGTGTGATGGTACTATGGCACCCTGGAAACCATGTTGCTCTGGGCAGAGGAGCTGGTGTTGGTTAAAATACTCCACCATCTGGTCAGCCACAATCTGCTCAAGTGCCTTGGAGAGCAGCAGGAGTATGGAAATTGGTCTGTAATTGTTATATAATGTTCGGTCACCGCTTTTGTGTACGGGGGTTACTGTAACAGACTTCCATCTTTGAGGGAATTGAGAGTGGCAGAGGGAGAGGTTAATTATTTTTGTTAGCGGTCCAATTATTTCGTCCAGTACCAGGCGAACAAATTTGAGATCCAGTGAGTCCCCACTGTGCCTTGACTTTCCTAGAACCTTTTCTGCATATTTTCTTGCATCTGTTTCAGATACTATTTTGAATCAGAAAGGCGGTCAGTTAGGTGGTGGTGTAGACGCCCTTGCAGTATCCCTTGGGTTAGAGGCATTGAAGAAGTCCGCCTGGAGAACACTACTGAGGTCAGTAAATACACAAATCATCGAGTTGGCAGTAAGTAGGGGGTCTAAGGTAGGGGCACCCTCAACAGTGAGCATAGCAGGGGGAGTTTTCGGATCTTTCCCTGTGATGTCATGTAGGTTTGCCCAGAAGGGCTTGCTGCTGTTCCATGAGTTGGTGAGGGCTTCTTTGTAAAATTTACTTTTTGCCATTTGATTGCTTTTGTACAGTCATTGTGAGCCTTTTTATATTACTAATGTTTGCTACAGAGCCCTGTGCTCATGTTTTTAGCCAGTATTGATCTCTTAAGGCAAGCTGTGCCAGGAGTTCAGGGGTAATCCGGGGTTAAGAGGCCCTTTGGCTTTCCTTGTTTTGACAGGAGCATGTCTGTCACAGACAACATTAAATGTTGATATAAAGAGGTCAAGTGCCATATCCACATCATTGGATTCGAGGTCTGACCAGTCGAGGAGTTTGAGATCAGCCTTTAGTTGAGGCAGGTGGCATTTTAGGAGCAGCTGTTTTTTTATGATTCTGGTTGAGGGCTTGCAGTAGTTGTTTTTCCAGAGACATTTGACAGGGGAGTGGTTGCTCATGGAGTCAGGGAGAATGGTGAGGTCGGAGATATGAGCAGGGCGGTTTGTGAGAACCCAGTCCAGTAGTGTGCTGGTGCCGGTCATATAGTTGATTCGAGTTGGAGTCTCCACCATTTGGGAGAAATGGATCATGGATAGGGTATCCTTGATAGCGGTAGATGCAGGTGAGTGCCAATTGATATTAAAGTCTCCTAATAATACAATTTCAGTGTTTAGACTCAGAGTGCTGATATAGTCCAGTAGATTGTTGGCACTGGACAAAGACAGTTTTGGTGGAATGTAAACTGAGAGTAGGGGAGCAATCTATTGTGAACCCCCAGTAGCAGTTTGATGGCCAGAGCTTTCAGTTTGTCACTGCTACATGGGGGGGTGGGGTTATTACATGCCCCTGGAGGTGGTCTTTGGTGTAGATGACATAACGCCCACCTCTTTTCGAGTGTCGGTCCTGTCTGTATAGGGTGTAGCCAGGCAGAGTGATGGCAGTGTCAGCTATCTTTGGGGATAACCAGGGTTCCATGACAGATAGCACATCTGGGTTATGCTGAGTGACCCAGGCCTTCAGGCTGTCCAGTTTGGGGAGCAGGCTGCAGATGTTTAACGGGGCAAGAATGAGCCCTGTGTTTTTTTTGTGGTCGGGGATACAAGGATATATTTCAGATATTAAAAAAAATAGATCTTTTCCATATGGGAGGATATGGAAAGTAAAATGGAAGTATACAAAAAAAACCTAAACTTTGTGAATTCTAGTTTGAACGTTCTGCCTCAAGTCCTTAGTTGCTGAATTTGAAGTGCAAAGTGTTCTTAAAAGTGGTAGCTGAAGTCTTGGCTCTTGGTCCAGGAGAAGACTTGAGAAGAATTTGTCTCTGTTCTCTAAGCAGACAGGATCCCCAAATGCAAATGGCCCGGAAACAGTCTTGCACCCTTGTTTATGGGCTTTTCAAAGGGCAGATCCAGTGGACAGTGGCTTGCCCTGCAATTGACTAGCATTCCATCTCTATGGCTATGTAACCAATCAGATTTTAACATTTTATATAAAAAAAATGTTCCTCTCTGAATAGGGGATTTAAGAATGCATGGGATAGTCATAAAGGAATTCTGGAGGTCAGGGGTTAGGGGCAACAGAGTTCTAGGAAAACATAAACTGAAGTTACAAACTCAAATGGTCAGACTAGGTGGGCCATAGGCCCTTATCTGCTGACACTGTCTATGTATCTATGAGAGCAAACCAGTTCCAATCAGCCTGAATTCCAGGAGCAGCTCTGGCCCTCTTGCCTTTGAAATGGCTGTAATTAAGCTACACTCAGTACAGCCATTTACTTAAAATTTGAGTCCATTTAGCTGTAACGAGATTAGCTCAGGGTAGACTGGCAGAGACAAAAGGAAGCTAGGCAAAATGGCACTCGTAGATGCTGAGGGCTATTCAGAGACAAATGGATATACCTGCTTACAGCTCTGTTTAATTATTCTTTTGTCTCCTTCTAAATTATTTAAACTCTAGTCCCTGACTAGCAGCAAACAGCTTATCTGCATAGTAACAAGAAATTACATCATTGTTTTGACCAATGGCTTTTCTTTGTATCCATGATCCCTTGCAAGTTACACTGGGCCATCATGGACATCTCTGATGCATTTCTCACATAAAATACCATGAAATATGATTAGAAAAATATGGTATGGCCTTATCTCGCCACACTCCTCCCTCATTAATGGAACCTGGGGGGAACACGCCCCTTTTTAGTAAGAGTTTCCACCAGTTCTGTCCCTTACTCCTTGGCAGGATAGGCCATCTGCATTGTCATTAGCCCGTGATCTATGTTACATGTCCCACATATGATACCTTAGCCATGGCTGCCTGGCACTTTTCGGTCTTTATAGTGAGTACAGCCTTCTGTATCCTGCCCAACACTTCCTTCAGATGGGACAGGTGTTCCTTCCAGCTGGTACTGAAGATGGCAGTATTGTCCAGATAAACCACTGCATACTCTTCAGTACCCTGTAACACCTGGATGACCAACCTTTGGAATGTGGCAGGGGGCTTTCTTCATCCTAAAAGGCATCACCTTAAATTCAAAGCGGCCTAATGTGGTGATGAAGGCTGACCATTCCCTATCTCTGGCAGTCAACTCCACCTGCCAGTACCCCTTTGTCAGGTCTGTGGTTGTTAGGTAGGTTGCCCCTTCCCCAGTGTGTCCAACAACTCATCTGTCTGGGGCATTGGACTTCATGACTGCGTTAAGTCCACGATAGTCCACTCAAAAGCAGGTAAACCCATCTGGCTTGGGGACCAGGACTACGGGTGAGGCCCAGGGACTGTGGGATTTCTGGGTTACCCCTAACTCCAGCATTTCATCCACCTCCCTCCTAATGTCCTTTATGACAGCCTCAGATACCTGGTAAGCTGTCCATCGTATGGGCGCTTGCGTCCCCATGTCCACATCATGGGTCACTAAGGGGGTTCATTCAGGCTTGGCCGTAAATAAAGGGGCAAAGTCCTCTAAAACTTCACTCACTTCTTGGGTCTGTTCCGGGGTCAACTGGGATGACAGCTTGATTGTCCCCACTAATGACTCCCACTTGCTTTCTTCTGGCAAGTCCAGGAGGGGGTTTTCTTCGTCCATCCCCTCCCCAGGACTACAAACTGCAAACACCTTGTCGGCCTAATTTACATATGGCTTCATCATATTGACATGGTACTTTCGATGGGTATATCTCCCGTCAGGCTGTTCTGCATTATAGTTCATGTCATTTACCTGTTGGACTACTTTGTATGGTCCCACCCACTCGGCCTGCAGCTTGTCCTTCCGGACTGGAATAAGGACCATTACTTCCTGGCCTGCACTATACAAGCGAGCTCTGACTCTGTGATCGTATCAGACTTTTTGCTTCTGCTGGGCAGCTCACAGGTTGCTTTGGGCCACCCCCATATGCTCCTTCAGTGTCTCCCTGAACTTAAGGACATAATCCACTATGGGAGTCCCTTGGCTGGCGTGCTTGCCTTCCCAGTCTTCCCGGATCAAGTCTAGGTGCCCACACACCCTACATCTATATAAGAGTTCGAAGGGGGAGAACTCCTGGGGCACCTGTCTGTATGCGAACAACAGGTGGGGGAAGGTATTTCTCCCAGTCCCTCTCATGCTGTTCAGCAAACTCTTGGAACATCATTTTTAGGGTAACATAGATGCATAGAAGTTGGCAGATTGGGAGCTTATGATCCATCAAGTCTGCCATTGTTTTCCTACTCTCCCCCCCACTTGGCTGCCTGCTTGAGTATCCTGCAATGCCTGTCCCATGCCAGCTTGAATTCCCCACTGTCTTTGCCCCACCACCCCCTCCAGCAGGCTATTCCACGGTTCTAACAACACACTCCATGAAGAAGAATTTCCTCATATTGCTCCTGAACCTACTTCCCTTGAGGTAAAGGTCATGCCCTCTTGTCCTGCCACAGTCTTTTACCCTAAAGAGGTTCTGCACCTGTACCTTGTTGTTGCCTAAGGTATTTAAATGTCTCTATCATGTCCTCCCCGATTCCTGCGCTGCTCTAGGGAGTATAGATTGAGTTCACTGAGTCTGGCTTCGTAGGGTTTCTGGTGCAAGCCCTGCACCATCTTTGTTGCTCTTCTCTGCACCATCTCCAGCCTATTTGTGTCCCTCCTGAGGTGTGGCCTCCAGAAGTGGATGCAGTGTTTTAGGTGGAGTCTTACCAGGGATTGATACAAAGGCATGATCACTTCATGCCTTCTGCTTTTGATGCCCCTTCCTATGCATCCCAGGATACCACCAACTTTTAGTGCTGCCTTCTCATATTGTTTGCTGACCTTGAGGTTATCTGATATGATCACCCCCAGGTCTTGTTCTAGCCTTGTATCCACCAGCTGCTCCCTCCCATTGAGTAGAGTTTCCCTGGGTTACGTTTTTCCAGGTGCATAATTTAAAATTTTTTGGCATTGAATTTCAATTGCCAGATCCTTGACCATTCCTCCAGCTTTCAGAGATCAGATTCCATGCTTTGTTGCCCCTCTTGTGTGTCAACCCTGTTATCGATTTTGGTGTCATCAGCAAAAAGACACACTTTTCTCTTCAGTCCATCAGCAATGTCACTGATGAATATCTTGAAGAGGATTGGCCCTAGAACAGAGTCCTGCGGAATCCCACTAGTCACCCTACCTTCCTCTGACAGAGTGCCATTTACTAATACCCTCTGTGTTCTCCCATTTAACCAGTTCCTGACCCAACCTATTACCTTAAGCCCAACTCCCATGTTCTCCCGTTTGACTAGTCTCCTGTGCAGAACCAAGTCAAACGCCTTACTGAAGTCCAGGTAAATCACATCCACTGCCCCACCCTGATCCACTGTTCTGGTGACCCAGTCGAAATCTACCAGGTTTGTCTGGCAGGACCCTCACTGCTGTCAAACCATGTTGCTTTGTGTCAAGCTGACCACTTTCCTCCAAAAAAGCAAAGTTCTAGGGACATGGATATGTTGTTCATCCACACTGTCTGGCAGGTATCCTTGCCGCTTTAAATCTTGCCGGAAGGTCTTCAAGCTGGCTCCTCCCACCCACCCGGGTGGTAAAACTCTCGGCTCCGCCCCATGACGCCAGATCTTCCTTACAGCTTGGAAGCTCAGGTTCCCTCCTTAACACTCTGCTTATAAGACTGGTTCCTAATTCTTCGGTTTTCTGAATTTAAAAGTTTTTTGCATTATAGACTTCGGTCTTCTATCTCTCGCGGCTGCGATGGACAAATCGACTCCTGGTTTTAGGAGATGCCCTTTGCGGGCAGAAGATGTCTCGGATGGATCCGCACTCCACGTGTGTCTACTGTTTAAGCCTTGAGCATGACCCGCAGGCTTGCGACCTGTGCTCCTCCTTCTCAGCCTACGTCCTCGAAGGCCGTGCTGCTCATTTACAACTGGGGCGCCCTGAAAAACGTTTTCCTCCGGTGTAGTCAAAAGAGGCCTGGTCGGCGGTTTCCACGGTGGCGGGCTCGGCGGATCAGCTAGAGCAGATGATCGCCCTCAAAGAGGAGGCGGCGCGGGCCGCATCTTCCTCCACCACGGCATTTATCCCGCTCTCCCTGGGTTCCTCTTATACAGCTTCTTTTAAGGAGCTTTGTCTGTCCCTCTCCACTAGAGGAGAGGGACCAACGTCTGCTGGACCTTCTTCTCGGTCCAAGAAGAAAGACAAGGGTAAGTCCCTCCATCGACGCTCTTGGGAGCGGGAAAGGTCCCTCTCCCCGAGTTGTCGGCCATCGACTTCGGCCGATCGTTCGGCTTCGGCCACTGGTCTCACAGTGTCCCCGTCAGGTCAGTTGACCGAGACTCCCGTCGATGCAGTCGAGATCTTTCTCAACCCGTTGGACGGGTTGTCGACCGGCGAGGCCGAAAATCCTCTCTCACCGGTTCCTCCGGTGGGAGTTGAGGATCCCGTGGGCTTGCCGGTGAACCCTCCGAGCCGAGGGGGGAGCCGGTTCCACCCGTCCCCTCCCCGCACCATCCTCGGAAAGGCCGAGGTTCTCGGTCTCGGTCTCGGACTTCTTCACGGTCCAGCCGATCCCGCCGTCATAGGCGGACTCGGTCTCAGCACCACGGTAAGCGGCGCCACCGCTCGTCCTCGTCCTCCTCCTCGGATGAGGGGAGGCTTCGACATAAGTTACGTCGACGATACGAGGACCTCATGTGGCAACAGCTCCTTCTGACTGGGAACAAGCCGACGCCGTCGCCTTCCCCGGCCCCTAAGTGGCTGTCACCGGAGCGGCCGAAACAACCCCTCGTCTTACCCGAGGAGCCTGTTCCCAGGCTGGTTGTTTGGCCAAAACCAGCTGCTCCACCGATTCCGGTGGAACCTCTGCCTCCACAGCCGCTGTTTGGGGCTCCGACCAAGAACTCTTGGTCGGCTCAGGGCCTGCCCCATAGGCTGTCTGTCACCCTCACTCCCGATCGCCCTCGGCAGGTGGAGGGTGGCTCAGGCCCGAGGCAGCTCTTTGCGGACTCTTCTGAGTCCGACGACGATTCCTCCCTTTTCTCCAGGCGAGTGGACTTGGAGTCCTCTGGAGGTCAGTCGCTGGACGACAGCCCTTCGTCCTTCCTGGGTTTGCTTAGGCTCATCTCGGAGTCCACCGGGATGCAGCTCGAGCCCGTATCCAAGCGGGCCAAGTATCCCCTCACGGAGATATTGGACCGAGGGGATTCCCCTACGGAGGCCTTTCCTGTGGCCGAGGCCATTGTGGGCCCGGCCTTGGAGCTCTGGCAGCACCCTGCTTCCTGCCCTGCGCCTTCGGCCAGGATGGCCAGGAAGTATGCGGTCCCTACCGGTTCTCTGTCCGGTTTCTCAGAACATCCCTCAGCCGAGGGGTTAGTTACCGACAGCGTTTTCCGGTGTGCCGGAAACGCTAGGGACGTGGACAAACCTCCCGACAAGGAGTCCAAGAAATTGGACTATGCCGGGCGAAAAGTCTACGCTGCGTCCTCCCTTGGCCTTTGTCAGGCCAGCTCGGTCATGCTTATGGCACATTTCTCCCATGCCCTGTTGGGCTCCCTGGACGAGGTAGTCCCTCATCTCCCGGCTGACCTGCAGACCACGATTAGGCAGGTGCGGGACCAGGGCAGGGCAGTGGCCAAGCAGCAACTTCAGACTGCTCTGGACATTGGAGACTCATGCGCCAGGTCAGTCGCGGCCGCAGTGGCTATGCGCCGCCTGGCATGGCTGAGGATATCCACCTCACAGCGGATACCCAGCACAAATTGGCAGATGTCCCTTCCTGGGGACCGACCTCTTCGGCCCTGGAGTGGAAGGCCACCTCCAGAGGATCGAAAAGTCCAATGCCACTTTGGACTCGGTCTCATCCACTCAGAGGGACAAGGGTCAGACTGCAACCCAAGCCCTTTTGTCCGTCTGCGCCCGCGGCACGTCCGGCCCAGCAGCATCAGGGCCAGCAGGCTCGCGCTTGGCATCCCAAACCCAAGCCCGCGTCTTCCTCCTCCAGGAAGCAGGGAGGTAAAGGCCCTGGAGGTCCCTCGGCCGGTCCTTCCTCCAAGCCTGCCCAGTGACGGGTTGAGGGGTGTCGCCCCCAACCCCGTCGCCTCACCCCAGGTGCCCCCAGTGGAGGTGCGGCTCTGCCATTTTCTTTCCGCCTGGTCCGTTATCACCACAGACTGGTGGGTGTTGGAGGTGGTGGGAAAGGGCCTGCCTCTGGAGTTCGAGCAGGCCCCACCCTTCAGAGCCGTCGCACCTCGGGGGGCCTCGGGGTTCGAAGCCTCGCTGTCAGCTCGCCGAGCCGACATCGCTCTCCTCCTCGAGAAGGAGGTGATAAGAGAGGTGGCGGACCCTCCCTCAAACCCGGGGTTCGTGTCCAGGTACTTCCTGGTTCCGAAACTGATGGAGGCTGGCGCCCCATTCTCGACCTACACGACCTTAACAAGTTCCTAAGGTCTCGAACCTTCAGGATGGTCACTCTGGCTAAGATAATACCATCCTTGGAACACGGCGTGTGGTTCTGCTCTCTAG
Source organism: Neoceratodus forsteri (assembly GCA_016271365.2). Classification (NCBI taxonomy): domain Eukaryota; kingdom Metazoa; phylum Chordata; order Ceratodontiformes; family Ceratodontidae; genus Neoceratodus; species Neoceratodus forsteri. Next base: position 846,961,294 of record CM057451.1, on the reverse strand, counting down.
ACCTACAGGACGCTTTCTTTCACGTCCCTATCCGTCCGTCACATCAGAGATTTTTTCGCTTTCGAGCGGAGGGATCCCTTTTCGAGTTCCAAGTCATGCCCTTCGGCTTATCTCCAGCTCCCATGGTCTTCACCAAATGCATGGCAGTGGTGACAGCATTTCTGCGGTGCCGAGGGGTCCAGGTTTACCCTTACCTGGACGATTGGCTGATAGCAGCCCCCTCCAGACAGGAGGTGGAGCAGTCCAGAGATCTGGCCCTCCAGGTTTGCTCTCAGGTCGGCCTCCTCATCAACAAGGCCAAGTCGGAACTCGAGCCGAAGCAGGTGATTCTTTTCATTGGGGCAGAGCTCGACTCTCTTCGAGCCAAGGCACGGCTCCCGGTGGACAGGGTCGAGGTTCTTTCCTCCTTTGCCCAATCATTTCTGGTTGGGCAATTGCGCCCTGCCCGGGACTTCCTGTGCCTCCTGGGTCTCATGGCGGCCTGTACCAGCGTGGTCCGTTGGGCCCGCTGGAACATGCGCCCCCTTCAGTGGGGGCTGGCCAGCCAGTGGTCCCAACGCTGCGATCCATTGGACCAGCTAGTGACGGTGACCCAGGGGATGTGGAACGCTCTCCAGTGGTGGACCATTCCAGTTCATCTGCAGGAGGGCATCCCGTTTGTCCGCCCCGAGCCGACGGTCTCTCTATCGACCGATGCCTCTCTGATGGGTTGGGGTGCCCATCTGGGGGAACACCGACGCCGCGCCTCTGGTCCCCGAGGGAGTCCCAATGCCACATCAACCTGCTGGAGCTCCGGCGGTCCACCTAGCACTCACCGCCTTTGCTCCGTTTCTTCGGGGTCAAGTGGTCCGGCTCCAGACGGACAACACCACGACCATGTACTATCTAAACCGCCAGGGCGGGACGCGCTCCATGCTTCTATGCAAGGAAGCTCTCTGCATCTGGTCACTCGTGCGCAGCCTGGAGGCGGATCTCCTAGCCATTCATGTGGCAGGAGCCTCCAACACCCTGGCCGATGCCCTAAGCCGGATAGGAACTATGTCCCACGAGTGGTCTCTCCTGCCGGAGGTAGTACAAGATCTATTCTCCCATTGGGGCACACCTCAGGTGGACCTGTTTGCCTCCAGGGAGAATGTGAAGCTGAGGCTGTTCCATTCCCGCCCCCCTCAGCAGGGATCGCTGCAGGGGGATGCCTTCTTGAGGCCGTGGACCCCGGGCCTCTTCTGCGTCTTTCCCCCATTCCCCTTGATGCACAAGGTGCTTCTCAAAGCAAGGAGGGACAAGGCGCAGGTGATTCTGATAGCCCCAGACTGGCCCCGCCAGTACTGGTACCCAGATCTCCTCAGCCTCAGCTCCAGGCTCCCGAGGCAGCTTCCAGCTCGCCCGGACCTGCTCTCAGTCAATCAGGGGAAGGTGTTCCATCCGGACCTTCAATCCCTGCACCTGATGGCCTGGTTCCTGAGCGGCTAGAGTTCCAGGCCTTGGGTCTTTCCGACGAGGTCCTCAACGTAGTTGAGGCATCCCGTAAGGAGTCGACCAGAAAATGCTACGCCTTCAAATGGAAGAGATTTTCCATTTGGTGCCAGGGCAAGGGCCTGGACCCTTCCTCCTGTTCCTTGGCGAGCATATTGGACTACCTTTGGTCCCTTTCTCAGCAAGGGCTTAGGTCGACGCCCCTTAAGGTGCACCTGGCCATCTCTGCTTACCGGGCGCGGGCCGGGAAGCAGTCGGTGGCACAGGAGAAGGTGGTCTGGCACTTTTCAAAGGCCTTGATCACATTTCCCCTCCGGTGCGAGAATCTCCACCTCCGTGGGATCTGCTGCTGGTACTGGCAAAGCTCATGGGCAAGCCATCCGAACCAATGCACAGGTGTGAACTCTCTCACCTGCCGTGGAAGACCGCCTTCTTGGTGGCTATCACGTCAGCCAGAAGGATGGGAGAGCTCCAGGCGCTCTGCATCAAGTCTCCTTACCTGGACTTCCACAGGGACAAGGTTGTCCTGCGCCCCCACCCGAAATTCCTTCCGAAGGTGGTGTCAGAGTTTCACCTTAACCAGGTGTTGACTCTGCCGGTGTTCTACCCCAGTCACACCTCGGAGGCCGAATATAGGCTCCATACTCTGGACCCTAGAAGGCGCTTAGCTTATCTATAAGGAGCGCACGGCTGAAATTGGGAGGGATTCGCCAGCGTTTGTCACCCACGCTGAAGCCGCACCTGGCAGACCTGCAGCCAAGCAGATGATAGGCAGGTGGGTCACCTCCTGCATAGATCTCTGCTATAAGTTGGCGGGCATGGAGCCTCCCAGAGGGATAAGAGCTCATTCTACCCGCCATACTGCTGCATCGGTGGCTGCTTCCAGGGATGTCCCTATCCAGGAAATCTGCAGGGCTGCTACCTGGAAGTCAGCACACACCTTCATCACCCATTACCACATCGACCTTGAGTCACGCCGGGATGCTGGTTTTGGGGCCTTGGTTCTCCAATCTCTATTCCCTAAGTAGTGGGTGTGCGCCTTGCCTCCCTCCTCCTGGAGAACTGCTAGGAGTCTGCCAGACAGTGTGGATGAACAACATATCCATGTCCGTAGAAATACAGGTTACTCACGTGTAACAGGAGTTCTAGAAATGGTATATGTTCCATCCACACGACCCACCCGACCTCCCCGGCTTCAACGCACAACCTGAGCTTCCAGCGGGCCAGATCTGGCGTCATGGGATGGAGCCGAGAGTTTTACCACCTGGGTGGGTGGGAGGAGCCAGCTTGAAGACCTTCCGGCAAGATTTAAAGTGGCAAGGATACCTGCCAGACAGTGTGGATGAACAACATATACCATTCCTAGAACTCCTGTTACAGGTGAGTAACCTGTATATTCTTTCCTTCAGTAGGGATTCCATCATTTTTCCCCACTGCTGAAGTTAAACTAACAGGACGGTAGTTTCCTGGATCTTGCTTCCGCTCTTGTGGAGTGGCACTACTGTTGCCCTCTTCCAGTCCTCCAGAACCTCCCTGCTGTCTGATTTGTTGAAGAGCACTGCTAAGGGGGCTGCTAGTTCCCTCCCAAGTTCCTTAAGTATTCTTGGGTGTAACCTATCTGGCCCCATAGCTTTATCCACCTTTAACTTGTTGATTTTCTCTAGTACACTTTCTTCTGTGAAGGGCCTCATGTCTGTACCTCCAAGTGGAATATTCTCTTTGCCTGTTGGACCGCTGCTGTCTGCTTCCTGTGTGAAGACTGAGCAGAAGTATTCATCGAGTACCTCTGCCTTCTCTCCATCATGTTCCATGGGCTGCCCGTCCTTTTTCATGATTCTAACAATGCCTCCCTTAGTCTTCCTTTTTTCCTTGTATGTACCTGTAGAATGTTTTGTCACCCTTCTTCACTCCCTGAGCTATCCTCACCTCTGTCTGTGCCTTGGCATTTCTTATCACTTTCCCTGTCTCTTTTAGCTTTTCTTTATATTCTGTTTTGTCAGCCTCTTTCCCTGACTCCTTGTACTTTCTGAAGGCTTTGTGCTTTTTCCTTCCATGGTTACCATCTCTTAGGAAAACCATAGTGGGTTTCTGCTCTTTTTGTTCTTACTGACTTGGCGGGCACACTGTGATGTGACCATGGTTATTGCATAATTTCAAACTTGTCCAACACTCCCCGATGTTCCCTTCTGTTGTGTTACTAAGATTGTCCCTCAGGCAGGCCTTCATTTTTTGTGAAGTCTGCCCTCCTGAAGTCAAGGACCTTTATCTTAGAGTGTGTGGAGTTCTCAGTCCTGTTTACCTTGAACCATACTGTGCGACTGTCACTATTTCCCAGGTGGTTCCCCACTTCGACGTCCAGAACCCTATTGCTATTTGTGAATACCAGGTCTAAGATTGCGTTTACTCTTGTGAGTGTCATTACTAGTTGACTTACGCCTGCTTCCTGTAGTGTAACTAAGAATTTCCTGCTTTTTTCTGATGCTGCTGTGAAGGAACTGCAATCAGTGTCTGGTAGATTGGAGTCCCCTACCAGCACCATGTCCCCTTTGTCTGACATCTGAAGGATGGTTTCCGGGTTATCCTTGTCCCTGGTTTCCTACTGATTTGGGGGTCTATAGATTACTCCAACCCGGATGGGTGTTCGGCTTTCAGCCCCAATTGTAATCCATAGGTCCTCGGTTTCCCCCGTGCCTGCTGGATTTCAGTAGCACTTATGGTATCTTTAACATAAATAGCTACCTCCCCATCCCTTTTCCCAGTCCTATCTCTCCTGAACAAGTTATACCCCGGGATAGTCACCTCCCAGTTGTGATTGTTCATGAATCATGTTTTGGTCATGGCAACCCAGTCCAGTCCTGCCTCTGCTATTGTGGCAATGAGGTCTAGCATCTTGTTAGCCAGACTGTGTGCATTGAGACATAAATCCATCCATTCCCAATGTGCACCCCATTTGTGATACCTTCTTTTTTGTTCTTGTTACTCCTGTTATCCCTTTTTTTGGCCATTGTCAGTTTCTGACAGTGTTGCATGCTTTCTGCCCTCTGCAACTGTTATCCTGGAGTGTCCTGTAGGATTGGTGCTAGCTGGAGGGAGAGAGACGGCAGGCTGTATGTGTGCTACTCCTAGAGCTGCCATCTTCTCCCCATCCGCTAGTTTGAATGCACTGCATGGACATCAAATTTTTGGCCTATTGCCCTAACTCCCTCCTTAGTCAGATGGAGGCCATCGAATTTGAAGAACTCCCTTTCCCAGAAGTTGTCCCAATTTCTGACGAAGTTATTCTTCTTGGTGTGGTACCAGTCTTTGAGCCATGCATTGAGCTCACCTAGCTCCTCTCTGATTTTCTACCTGTTCTTTCCCTTTTCCCAGACAGGCAGAACCTCTGAGAAGTCAATGCTGGATGAAAGGGAAAACCAGTTTCTCCCCGAGTTGAGCAGTGTGCTCCTTAACATCCTCTGCTGGCCGACTAGCAAGGTCATTGGTCCCTAGGTGGACCAGGATGTTAGTCTGTTCCTTCCCTTTGAATTATACCAACTATTCTGTCAGTGTCCTCCCAAGTGGATGCTCCTTGGAGACATCTGACGTGCACATCTGCCCGCTTGTTTCTGTTCAGGTGGGGATCCACACCGCAAATCATGGAGTCCCTTATGATTATGAGATTTTTCCTGTTGTCCCTGGAATTCAGTTTATAATGGCGTTTTGTTACCCTGTTACTATCAGTCTTGTGCTTATCCTAGGCCTTCTCACTCCTTTCTGATGTTACAGATTCAAGAGGCATGTGTCTGTTTTCTGTGTTTAGGGAGTTTTTTCTGTTAGGGAGTTTTTCCCAGGTGCTGCCTCCTTTTTCCTTAACCAGCTGCCACCCCACAGCCTTAGTTGTTCTTTGGGGGAGTGGCATGCTGGTTATGTACCGGTGATGCAGAGGTGCACTCCCATAAGAATAGTTTTCTGGTATGCTGTTAGGTAGGAGGTTGATCTCACTCCAAGGTTCATGGAGCTGAGCTTTGAGGTGACATATCTCCCAACATATGGGACAGTAGCCCTGCCTCCGGGTGATGTGTCCGTCGAAGAGTGTTCCATAGTGCTGGCAGCCAGTAATATCCATGTGTGGCCAGTGGACGAAAAAAGAGAGTGGGAAATAAATTAAGATGCCAATCTCCTGTCCTGGGCTTGAGGATAGACAAAAAGGAGAGTGTAAAGTAAACAATTAAGATGCCAGTCTCCTGTCCTGGGCTTGAGTGGACAAAAGAGAACCGAGCATCTTTAGACTAAAGCTAACGAAATGGTTTTTTTTAATTGCAGTAAGTCCAATCCATCCATCCATCCATTCCTTCCTTCTGCAGGACGCATATGAGGGGGTCATGGGCTATATTAGAAGATGAACATGGGGTGGGCAGGAATGGGGGCCGGGGGTGCTTCCCCTGCAGAAAATCAGTAGAGGTACTTGTAGAGAAAAACAATCAACTTTTGGCAGTGGCTCCAACAAACACCACCAACCACAGCACCCTTGGATGAAATTAAAGGAAACCTGACCTTTTAAATCTTCCTTCTGTTGGAAGGTACTAAGCCTCTGTCAGCTCCACCCATCAGTTACACTCCTAATTCCCTGGAAGAGCTGTGGAAGAAAAACAATTAGCTCCTTCAATGTGAGAAGGAGACTGCAAAATCTGTAAGCCCAAAACAAAACTTGTAAGCACAAGACAAAATAATAACAAAACAGTAACTCTGCTTAGCCTAAAGAGAGAACAAACTGTAGAACCTGTAAGCACTACAAAAACAGTAACAAGACCTGTAAGCACAACCTATAAGCACAAATCAAAATAGTAACAAGATAGTAACTCTGCTTAGCCAAAATAAGTCTTAATATTTTCCTTGCTCTGTTATTGTTGCTCCTTGCTCTGTCCTTTCAAGCAAACCTAGAAGACAAAAAGCTCAGGTGAAGCTAGGTACTGTACTTTTTGTCAGCAAACCTTAGGGTACCATTGGCTTGTTGGTGATAAGGTGTTGTGCGTTTCTGCACCACCCCACACTTCTCCCACAAAGACTTCATCAGGTCTGGCATTAAGTTACCCCCTTGATCAGAGATAACCTCCTGCGGAAACCCGACATGGGAGAAAATCCCTAGCAAGGCATCTGCCACTTCGTCTGCTTTAATTGAGCAAAGGGTGACCACCTCTGGGTATTGGGTGGCGTAATTGACCACCGTCAGGATAAACTTTTTCCCAGAGGAGCTTGGGATATTCAATGGTCCCACAACATAAATTCCTATCATCTGGAATGGCTCCTCCACAACGGGCAAGGGAAGCAGGGCAGCTTTTGTTTTACTACCTGCCTTCCCGATCTGTTGGCACTGGTGAAAAGACTTGCAATATTCCTTCACCTGTTGGGTGAAGTTGGGTCAATAGAAATTTTGGGCCAATCACTGCATGGTGCAAGTGATGCCAAGGTGTCCGGACATGGGGATATCATGGGCAGGGCCCCTGGTGTTCTGCGGCAGAATTTTCTGATTTCTGCGGCAAGGCTCCTTGACTTCTACGGCAGCATTTTCTGATTTCTGAGGCATGGTTTATTCATTTCTCTGGCAGAATGCAGTCCTGTCATTGGCTAAATATGATGTGTTGTCATCGATGACATCATATGCTAAGCATAGAGGAGGGGCTTCAGGATAAACGAGGTGGGAAAGAAAGCCTGACACTATGGAAAAACAGTATATTTATACGAAAATTCACCAAAAATAATGAATTCTGCGGCACTATATATATTCTGCGGCATGATGCAAATTCTGCAGCAAATTCTGCAACCGTAGAACCGCAGAATTCCAGGGGCCTTGATCATGGGTGACCCCTCGGGAAGACAAGCTGCCTGCCCATCACCCCTCCCTCTGTCCCTACGTCCTGTGTATACAACAGTCCATTGTCCCAAAATACCCTATGTCTCATGTCACCTCCCTGTGTCCCATCTGCACAAGCCCTCAGCCTCTTCAAACTAGGGTCAGTCCTCTGAGCAGCTGCAGAATCTTCACATTTTCCCAAAGCATGGGACATGTCACCCTTAGTTCCTAAATTGGGGTCCATAGCTCTAGCGTCACGGCATTCAGAGTCACTGCCATCCCTAACCTTCTGACTATTTGTTACCCCTCCCTCCTCAGAGCAACTTTCCGTAGCTGTTTGGTGAGTGGCTACTTGGGGAAGTCCTGCTTCCCTTTCGCTATTCTCCATTTCGGGAGACATAGCTTGGGGAACCAGCTTCCTATTTTCTTCCACAGGGGCTTCTGTGGGGTTCAGGAAATTACAACCAGCCTTAGCTGTCTGACTGCAGGTAACCATACACACCACCCCCTGCTGTAGATTATTCCCTGTAGTCACATCCAGTGCGAGTTTGTCTGCCACTGCCACTGTTTGCACCCTCTCTCCTTTCTCACCCCAATCCAGGAGAACACTAGTTTTCTCCTGTCCAGTGACTCCCCTCACAGTTGCAAACTGATTAGGTATAAGTTGTTCAGGCTCAACCAAATTCCCTTTTACCAGGATAAGAGATGCCCCTGTGTCCCTTAACCCATGGGTCTGCACCCCATTTACAGTAACTGGGTGTATGTGCTCCCTCATGTTCATAGGCATACTCTCAAGGATACAGAGTGCACCCACCTCCTTTCAACGTAAACTTTGTCCACTCTATACCTTTTTAGGACACTGCCTAGCAAGATGCCCTGGCTGCTTACAAAACCAACATTCATCACTCTTTTTTTTTCCAAGACATCCCTTCTTGGTAACTAGGGGCTTCGCCCTTTCTGCTGAGACATTGAGGGTTTTAGCTGCCCTGAAGGTGCACTTTTCTGTTTTCACCCTGCAGCACCTGCTCCCCCACTTCCTTTCAGAGCAGGCCTGCTTCTGGCATAGCGATCCAAGAGCTCAGCAGCTTGTTGTGCTGTTTTTGGATCCCAGTCCTCCAGCCAGGTTTTCAGCTCCGCTGGGCAAGCCCAGAAGAACTGTTTTAAAAGTACAACCTCCTCAGGTTCCCCTACAGAGTTTGCTTCCACCCCCTTCCACCAGTGTTTTAAAAACTGCTGTTGCTTTGTGGCTAATTCTTCAAAGCTCATGTCTGTGCTTTTTCTGAGTTTACAGAATTTATCCCTGTAGGCCTCAGGAGTTAGTTCAGACTTTTTAAGTACAGCAGTTTTAAGTTTCTCAAAGTCTCTACTGTCCTTATTGTCCATTTGGCCTAGCGCCTCATGCCCTTTTCCAGTAAGCAGCGGTGATAGCTGAAAGCTCCAGGCCTCCCTCCGTATCTTGGCCTGGATACAGACCTTTTCAAATGAATTCAAAAATGCATCCATATCCTCTCCTTCTTTAAATTCAGCTATTAATTTGGATTTTAATTTATACCCCAGCCCTGGAGTTTCAGGTTCACCCCTTCCACTTACCTTCTCCGGCACTGGTCATTGGAGTCTTAGCCTCTTCAGTTCAAACTCTCTCTGGTGCTGCTGTTCCTCAGCCTCTCTCTGGCGCTGCTTTTCCTGCATCTCCAGTTCTAACCTCTTCTGCTCTCTTTCGTGCTGGGCTTCAAACTTTCTCTGCTCCAGCTCCAATTTACTCAGCTCAAATTGTAGCCTGATCCCTTCCAGCTGTAGCTCTGGGTTCCCTCTGGTCTCACTCTCCTCCTTCCTGGGACTAGACACTGCGATGGCCCTTGGAACCCCTATGCCCAAGGTCTGGTCCCTTTCAGTCACCGGCTGTGACTCAGTGCCCGGCTGCCGCTTGTTCATCGGCTGCCTCGAGGACTTATTTATTTATTTGAGTTTTAGTAAATGGGTAAGTCCACTGAGACAATTGCAGTCCCTTTTTCAGGGGCAACCCAGATATGCAGTAAGTATACAATATAGTGCAATAACAGCAATGACAGTTACCATGGCAGAAACTGACTTACAACAGTACAAAGATCAGTAGAAGCATGATACATACTTAATACTTCCATGAGGTACTTCTTATTGCGTCCCTCATACTGGACCCTTCTCTCCAGGCACAGCTGCTTCAGCTCTTGTACAGTGTAGTCACTGTACTTGGAAGTTCTATTTCTTCCCTACACTACCACTAACTCTGCCCTTACATGCAGCAAAAAAACAAAACAAGGTAGGAAACTTTTATCTTGTAATCAATTTTCCCTTTTCCAGTTTTCTGCCCTCATTGTGTGTGGTTGTTCAAACAGTTCACCAGTTGCACCGCTGCTCACCAAATCTTTCACAAGCCCACTCCTGTGGGGTGGGATTCTGTACATCACAGTGAATCCCACCTGTGACGGGTCAGGGATACCCCTTCTCTGTCCTTTTAGCATGCTCGCTGTTTCACAACTGAACATATGCCAGAGAATCCCAGGGTTCCTTCTCTTTGTGCAAGGGGGTACAAATACAGTCTCAAGTCTGTGTTCCTGGGATTGAACCCTCTTGGCCACTGCACAATGAACCAGGAAGCCACAGGCGTGTATAGGCTTTGGGAGGCCCTATTCACCCTGTTACTTGTCTTTCCCAAGTAATGCAGAAACTGGTTCAAACCCCCACAGACTAGCCCTGAGACCTTTCGTATTTCCTCCTTCCTTTAGTCCACAGAGTCCCTAATGGCACTTTAGTTTGGTATTGTTTGTCCCTTAAAACAGTCACACAGGCATAGTATAGTTTGAACAACCGTACCCAAGGCAACATACACAAACAACACTGGCAGAATTATCTTAAAAGTAAGCCAAAAGCTTTACTAATTAATTAAAAAATGCAGCCAATAACATAAAGACAGATAATTTTAGACATTGGTTACAGGATATGGAAAATAAAATGGAAGTACACAAAAAAACCTAAATTTTGAGATTTCTAGTTTGAAAGTTCTACCTCAAGTCCTTAATTGCTGAATTTGAAATGCAAAGTGTTGTTAAAAGTGGTAGCTAAAGTCTTGGCTCTTGGTCCAGGAGAGGTCTTGAGAAGAAATTTTCTCTGCTCTCTAAGCAGACAGGGTCCCCAAATACAAAAGGCCCAGATACAGTCTTGCACCCTTGTTTTATGGGCTACTCAAAGGGTGGGTCCAGTGGACAGTGGCTTGCCCAGCGGTTGGCTAGCATTCCATCTCTATGGCTATGCAACCAATCAGGTTTTAATATTTTATAAAAAAAAACAAATGTTCCTTTCTGAATATGAGAGCAAACCAGTTCCAACCAGCCTGAATTCCAGGAGCAGCTCTGGCCCCCTTCCCTTTGAAATGGCTATAATTAAACTACACTCATTTACTTAAAATTCGAGTCCATTTAGCTGTAATGAAATTAGCTCAGGGTAGACTGGCAGAGACAAAAGGAAGTCAGATGAAATGGCACCCATAGATGCTGAGGGCTATTCAAATACAAATGGATGTGCCTGCTTCCAGCTCTGCTTAATTATTCTTTTGTTTCCTTCTGAATGATTTAATTAAACTCTAGTCCCTGACTAGCAGCAGACAGCTTCTCTGCCTAGTAACAAGAAATTACATCATTTTTTTTTGACCCATGGCTCTTCTTTGTACCCATGATCCCTTGCAAGTTACACTGGGCCACCATGGGCATCTGTGATGCATTTCTCACATAAAATACCATGAAATATTTATTAGAAAAATAAGGTATGGCCATATCTCGCCACACATCAGTCCTTGGTTGTTGTGCAGTTTTTGAGTAAGAAATAACACGAACAAAAATATCCCAGTAAGACTACTGCTTTCACAAAAGGATGTGGCTGTACTACAGCAGGTAACAAAAAAAAGCAGTAAAAGCAACTGGGAGTTAGCTGAGATTCTGTCTAAAAAGGCTGAAGTTTTTCCCAGTGAACTAGAGGCACACTCTGTGTAAGTGCTTCCTCAGACAGATCATGAAGTAAAAGAAAAAGGCCTGTGTTACATTTCTCATGGACTATAGCACATAAAAACTATGGAAGAGCATGTAGGGAGCAAACCAGCACCCTGCAGCACAGTCCGCAAATAAGTTGCTGCCTATTGGGCTTAAGGGCCCTTCTTGAGAGTTACTGCACTGGCTCACTCCCTGCATGCTGTTTTGTATGCTGTTCTGTATAGTTTTGTGTGCTTTGGCCCATCGTAAATGTATTTATTGCTTTTTTTATATTTACTACTTTGTTTCAGCTGTCATATACAAAGTGTATGTCTCTTAATTCAGTTGGGATGTTTGTACCTGGACAAAAATATAAAAAGAGCGTGGCTTTGTCAACCAAAGACAAAGTAATACAAGCACCACATGTTTTGTCAGAAAACCCTTTCAGCTTGTTGAGTGTCTCCCAACCACAGTACTGGACTTGTCGACCCTGATCATTTTAAATCTGCCTTGAGAAAGTTCTTTAATTTGAAAATAACTTGCAACGGCACTTAAATACTGAACGTAACCCCCTTATGGGACCACATCATCCAACTCAACCCCTCCCTCCTCTGCCCTTCATGCCCTCCCTACACTTGCTCCTTTCTCCCAACCCCCATTCTCTCCTGTGTTCCTGCCTACACTGACAGTGCTGCATTGTACTGGCTGTTTACTTGTTTCTAGATCGAATGAAGGTCATTTTGTTGAAATGCTTGTCCAAATCATTGTATTGCCTGTGTCTTATCCAAATACTGCTCTGTAATGTATGACATGGAACCTTTGTAAATGAGCCCCAGCTCAAAGGTGTATCTCCGAAATAGTAATTAATTAATTAATTAATAAGTGATGAAGGGAGTCCATTTCATAGTAAACATGCACAGTAAAATGACGTAAATGAGAAACACATGTACTTTGACTGCACAGAGTATGAGCTCTATATTGATTCTACCCAGACGTGCAACTTGTTTAACTGTACTAAATATCAAGAAGAAACAGCTATTTAAGCACCTGACCTTAGCTGGTAGTAAATTAAGTTGAGAGTATAGATCTCAATTGTACTGTACTGTAATAATTGCAGTCTACCTTTAATTTATTTTGAAGTATTATTTTCAGTTTAAACAAAATTCCATCTCTTTAAAAAGCTGCTATGCACAACTTGCAAGAATCAATAAAAATAGAACACACACACACACGAGATGACTTCATTTTGACTGTATTGCTTCTCTCCCCACTGGGATCCTCTGTTTACTTGAGTACATGTTTTTCCCCTCATTAGTTCATGCTCAGTAGATTGGCTTGAGATTACATATGACTTAATATCCTTTTGTTTTGTATTTTTTTACAGAGTATCAGCAGTAACCGCCCAACACCCCGGTACATGTATGACCCATCAAGCTTCGCATTCCGCTCTCTTAGCACCTTGAATCCACGGAGTCCAGTGGCCCCCCTTGAAGAGCCATCACGTGCCTATTAAAGGAGAACATAAGGTTTATTTATTTTTTGTTTCTTATTTTAATTTTTTATTAAAAACCGAAGCAAAACAAAATCCAGAACATACAAGAATCCCTCAGGAACCTTCGGGACGTTAATCAGGAAGGGAAAATAAACAAAAAAACGCAATAAAAGACAATGCCACATCACATGCCATTTACTTTTTGATTTCCTTGGGAAATATTGGAATGCTGACTCAAAGCAAATGAAAAAAACAAAATGCAAAACAAGAAAAAAAAAGCTTCACAGGAGTGACTTGATGTGAGAAGCTCTGCCTGATAGGACATGCGAAAAAATGTTTCTTCTATCTTATACGAAGGATTGTACACACATTGGTGAAACAGCACTGCTTTGCTGGGACTGGCACAGTGATCTCCTGCTAAAAGAACCTCATCCCCTTCCTCCATGCTCTCATATGTTCTTATGTAACGCCTTAACATTATAGGTAGAGACACAAAGTGCTCAATACCTTTACTCAACTTAAGGAACCATATTGATTGCTTACTATTTCCCAGTCTTGATAATCAGGTATAGAAAAGAACAGTATGTCTGTATTAGCCTGTAAAACAGTATATTGGTTTGTTTCAGTGTGTGTTTGTATATTCTTTGACATCCAGTGCTACTTCGTAGACCTACCTGTATTTCAGGGAAAGTATCTGATTGCCTTATAAGAACATCTCTAAATTACTTACAGTACCTAAGACTGCATTCCTAGAAGCACAGTCTGTGCTTGCATGTGTAACATATACTGTACATGTGTCATAAGTGATGATCTTAGTGCACGTAGCTTCCTGTAATTCAGTTGGTTGTTTTATTCTTTTCTTGCTAATCCTGTCATCTTTCAGCTGGAAACATTCCAGCAGTACTAAAAGACAGACTTAGCAAGAGAGAAACTGTTGTTAGGCAGGAACTGTGGGGGTAAATTGAAGTGGGGGAAGTCAAGAATGGGATACTGATGAACTTTTTCTCAAAAGCGGGATGTGCTGGAAAGTGGGCTGTACTAATTTGACTTGCATGTGATCTCGGGACGCATACCTCTCAAACAAGTCCCCCATTATGCTGTACCTAACCCTCCCCCTGGCATTGAGAAAGTGCAGTCCCATATTATGCAATGAGATTTTAAAGCAGGAATTCATAATTAAGGCTGCTTATTTAGTAGTTAACTTTATAAACTTCAAAACACTTTTTTCCCACAGTGTTATGAGCTAGCAGCGCCATGATTTGATAATGTGTTGCACATTTTCTTTTTTTTTTTGCCCTATACTTTTGAGGACGGTGTCCCATATCTAGGTACTGAGAGGTAGAGGGCTTTGATAAGTGATCCATGTCTAGGTAATGAGAGGTTGAGGGTTGTGGTACATTAAGTATCCCATATCTAGGTAATGAGAGGTTGAGGGCTGTGGTACATTGGGAGGTTTAGGTGATAGCAGAGGCACTGAAAGGAGTTTTATTTGGGTCAAGGGCAGCTAACCACTTGGCGTCAGCTGATACTTTTGAGGTAATAGGCTAGAAAGTGAGGGCCCTGGTCTCAAGGTGTTTTGTTCCTATGGTCAGTATCATTAGAGGATATAAGACCTGAGGGGGAGAGAGAGAGAGAGAGAGAGAGAGAGAGACTAGCTCAGAGTCTACACAGTTCTTCCAACACTACAGGGATAACTTAGAAAATGGTAAGTACTGTACATACCAATGAGCTTGCATTTTATATTCTAACCTCATACTTTACTAAGCATGACATTTTCTTGAAAACATGATCTCTGTCAACTTGGGGGGGGTTCAGAGCCTCTAATGCAGATACAGGAGTGGGATCTGCCTGCGTCTGCTTTTAAGGGAGTGCACCTGTACCACCTGCAGCTATTTTCACAGGCTACGGTTGGTGTATGACAGAATAGCATGCTTTTTGGCAGCTTGCAGCAGTAAGTGACGCCAATCAAGCCCTGTGGACCCTTGCTTCATTTCTTGACGTAAGTGCATAAACAGCCAGATCCCATACTCGGATACTCATTGGACACACATAGACCAGCTAATTGCTGGTCTACCAGTGCAGACACAAGTCCGCACTGAGAATGAGGTGGGAGGATCTATGACAGCTCTGCTTTGAAAATCCTGCCCTTACTCTTTAGCAGCTCATGCTGCTTGTTGAAAAGTGACATCCTCTGCTTGTTATATCACAACTGGTTGCTGCAGACATTTATGTTATCACAGGAGATGATTATGATGGCACTTGAAGGCAAGCGGCCAAAGCAGATGAAGACCAAGTGACAGAGAGTCCTGTTTCTAAGGGCGTGGATGTAGTTCTCTATCCACACTGTGGCATTTTCCTAGAACAGGCTGATTCCTTGGACAACTTCAAGCTAAGCTTCTCACACTAAGCGGGTGGCTTATCCTAGTTCTTCCCCTTGATTTCAGATCTTTCTTTCCGATGGAAGGGGCAGGTTTTCTCTTTTGCAGCTCTGCAGCGACTGTAGAAATTCGTGTTTTCAAGCATTTTTTCAGTGAACTTTATGACTTACTAAGTCTAAAGTGAACTTCTCTCATCTCCCGCTCCAACTTTGCAATGCAATAAACAATTACGGAATGGAAACCAGGTTTCAAATTTTGTGTTCATTGCCAACAGAAGATGGTGGTTGCCAATCTGCATGACACGTGCTTGTACTACCTTGTCATGCAGCATGACACGGTGGGTTGTGGCCTTTGCCAAGCAATGCTTTCAACTTCCATTGAGGACCAGAAGGCAAGATGCACCGTCAGTCGACCATCAGAGTGTGATCAACCAAAGGGCTGCAAGAAGGCCTCGGAGTATGCCAAGTCGGCTTCTCAGCTTGTGGCTCTGGAAGGGCAGGTGGCTGCAGGCGCAGTGAGTTTTTCATTGGTCTTAGTGCTGGTCTTGGCTGGGCCGGCATTGTAGTGTCCTTCTCCATACAACTTTGGGAAGAGGGGACCATATCACCATGGTCATAAACACAAACACTGCTGGTTCAGGTTGTGGGAGTGGGCAAGAACATGTTCCTCCTGCTCCTTCAATTCTCTCCACTGCTTGACTTTGGTCAAGCTCCCTTTGGTCAAGTGGCAGGTCCAGAGTTCCTCAGTACCCCTTTTGAGCTTAGCAGCCTCAACTACAGTCAAGCAGGCCATCAGGATTTTTCTTGAGCCTGTCAACCCATTATCAGAGGAGAAAGACAAAGAGTCATCAATCTCCCAGACCCTAGTGCTCCCAGTCCTCAACCAGGAATATGTGGCTTAGTCAGTATCACTAGCTGGGTCACCTTGGGAGCGGCCTCAGCCAGTGACCATGCCTCTGAAGTCTGCTTCTAAATGTAGCAAGGCATGTGGACTACAAAGACCCACCAGAGGACCCGTCTCGACATTGACCCGTGGCTCAGTGGTTGAAATTGAGATGATGGTCAAGGCGCTCGTGCTATTGATCCTTTTTAACCGAAAGGCAGTACCATTCACACTTTTTTATTTATTTATTTCTTCATTCAGATTATACCTTTGAGCACAAGTGCTCATTTGCAAAGGTTCCATTTCTGAGTCTAGAAGATGATTCATAAAACAGTAATCTCGAGTTTTTTACAGTTTGTAATACAGTAATGGCAGCTCACATGGAGCGCAGAAACCAGCAGCTCATATAGAGCACTGTCAGCAGAACATATGAAAGGTACAGTAACTAGAAAACAGCAGATCGATTAGAGTATAATCAGCAGTGAGCATTGGAGGCCCTATGTACCTGTGTGCACATAGTTCAAAGAAATAGGGGGAGAGGATGAGCCATGGGGAACTAATTAGCTATAACAGGTACACCTGATACTTTTTATGAGTTCTGTTGTCAGCACTTTCTTGAATTGGGCAATTTTAGGGAGTATTACAAGTGTATCAGGCAAGTCGTTGAGCCATTTAGATGCCCTTACTGCAAAGGAGTGCTTGCCAAGGCTAGTTTTATGGAAAGGTATCCCTAGACATACTCCTGGTAGCGTATTGATTGTTAATGGGGCGGAAGAAGTTACAAATCACTAATGTGGTAAGGCCCAATACAGTAGTGCCTTTTTTGTGTGCAAACAGGTCTGATATCTTAGCCTTTCATGTAGGGGGAGTCAGTTAGTCTGGGTATAAAGGGAGCAGTTATGTGCAAGCATGTCAGCCCCAAATGCAAAGTGACAAGCCTTATTAAGCACTACCCTAACTGTTAAATACAGAGTCACTAGCTACTGCATAGACAGGGAGGCCAGAGTCCAGAATTGGTAGGACCACAGGGTTTTATTTAACTCTAAAAATTGATTAGCGTTTTGCTCATAAAAGTTCTAAAACATTGTGAAAATGCATAGCACTTGCCTCACTGTGTTTAACAAACACAACACTTCTAGAAAACCTATATAAATGCTTTCTGTACAGTTAGTATTGTCCCAAGAAAAAAAGTGCTAATCAATTATTTAAAACCCTGGACCATGTAGGACCCTACAAGATACCTTGCTTTAGTGGTGAGTTTCCGGCGATTCCTGAACTCTGTGCCTAGCTTCCTGTTCGCAAGGCTAACAATGTTATCCACGTGTGGAGAGAAAGATAGTGTCATCCAGGGTAACGCCTAAATATCTGAAAGATTTGACTGGTTGCTATTTATCTCCTTTATCATTTAGGATGAAAAGGGGAGGGATCCTTTTTTTCACTTGCAGTCCTGAGAACAGCATGGCCTTTTTTTTGTTTGTTTTTTTTGTTTTTGTTTTTTTTTTAGTTTAAGACCAGCTTATCTGGGGAGAACCATTTCTCTAAGGACTTAAAGGCATTTTGGAGGTCAGAACATGGTCTTTCCTGTTGTGCACTACTGCTGTAGATAACAGCATTGTCAGCATATGAGTGCATTATATTTCAGACAGGCTTCTGGGAGTCTGTTTATGAATTAGACTAAAGACAAGGGGGCCAAGAATAGAGCCTTGTGGAATGCCCACTGAAACGCCATCAACCTTTACCCTCTGTGAACGGTTGGTGAGGTAGCTGTGGAACAAGGTTACCATGTCCTGGGAGAGGCCAAGTAAAGGGAGCTTGTCAAGTAGCAGTTTATGGTTTACAAGGTCAAACGCTTTGGTCAAGTCAATCTGTATAGCTCCCACCAGGTGACCACCATCAAGAGCCTCGTGCAAGAAGTGGGTATATTCTAACAGGGCAGTATTAGTGCTGATGATGCTTTCTAAATCCTTTTCTTTCTCCTTGTCCTTTCAAGATGCATCAGCGCTACAAGGAGCTCCTCTGGCAGTAGTAGACTCTTGCTGAGCAGGGTATGGCTCTACCTTCGGGTCCGTCAATCGCTTGGCTCATGCCAGTGGTGCCTACATCACTCCACCTATGCAGATGTCACCTGCATCTGCTTCTCCATCCCTGAGAGTGGAACTGCTGCCACCGCAGCCTTTGGTGGGTGCCCCTCCTAAGGAGTCCTGTGCTGCTGCCAGCTTGCCAGGATGGCTGTTTGTGAAAATCACCTATTCTGAGGACACCAGGGTGGTGCACAGCAGGAAATGGGCAAGCACCATTTTTCATATGTCCTATGAAGACTCCAAGGGGTCATCCATGCTCTCCTCATGGACTCACATATTCAACTGTGGCTCAGTCAAAGAGTTAACCACTGACCATGGATCGGTTTCATTTGGGACTTTACTCTGACTCCTGTTGGAGCCCTTGAATGTGCCCTAGGAGCCAGTTCAGAAGAGGGTTAAATGCCACCTCACTGAAATCCTAGACAGGAACAAATCTCCATGGGATTGCCTGTCCCATGACTGGCCTTGGAGCTTTGGCAGCGTCCAGCATTCTGCCTAGCACCCTCCAGCCATATAGCCCACAAATATGCGATTCCTACTGGGTCCCTCTCAGGGTTTTCTGACCATTCCTCAGCTGAAGGGTTGGTATCAGATTTGGTCTTTCAGAAATCCAGTGACCAAGGGGACATAGATGAGCCTGTGCACAAAGAGTTGAAGAAGATGGACCACACAGCAAAAAAGGTCTATGCTACTGCTTCCTTAGGTCTTTCTCAGGCCTGCTATGCTGTAATGATGGGCAAATTTTGTCACTCCCCATTGGGGGTGCTGGATGATAGCCTACCTCACCTCCCTGCAGATAGGAAGCTACTGGTGAAGTTGGTCAGAGACAAGCGACAGCTGCTGGCTAGACACCTGCCGCAGACAGATGTGGACATGGGTGACTCTTATACCTGTGCCATGGCAATGGCCATTGAGATGTGTCACAGAGCCTGGCTGTGGCTTTACACCTTCACAGCGGATATGCAGCACAAACTGGATGATGTCTCGTTCATGGACACAGACCTCTTTGACCTTGGCATGGAAGGGCATCTCATGAGGATTGAGAAAGTCCAGTGCCACCCTAGATTCAGTGGTGTCATCCCAGAAGGACCTGAAGGCCCAGAAGCCTAAAAAGAAGGCCTTCGAATATACATCCTTGCAGCCCCAGCAGTGGCAGTATCACCACTGGTGCCCAAAGCCAACGTTTGGAAACGAGAGGCTGAAAAGTGGCTATTACAGAGGCAGTGGTGCTCCACTGGCCTCTGCAGGTAGTGCCCTCTCCAAGGCTGCACAGT
Source organism: Neoceratodus forsteri (assembly GCA_016271365.2). Lineage (NCBI taxonomy): Eukaryota > Metazoa > Chordata > Ceratodontiformes > Ceratodontidae > Neoceratodus > Neoceratodus forsteri. The sequence continues at coordinate 846,941,886 of CM057451.1, read as the reverse complement.
GACTGGGGGGGGGGTCACACACACACACACACACACACACACACACACACACACACACACACACCTGTCCAGTCCCTGGCTCATCTTCTAGTCTAGGTGGCTACATTAGTCTACCATTACAATGGACAGGTGGGTGTTAGAAGTGGTAGGCAGAGAGTTGCCTCTGGACTTCAAGGCTCTTCCTCCTGTCAAGCTGTCATTTGGTGTGCACATTTAATCCCTCACCAAAAAAACTAAAAATAAGACTAGGATTTTTGTATAGGAATAAATCCCTTTTCCCCACAGACATCAGGAAAAGGCTAATACAAGCCACCTTTTTCTCCCTGTTGGACTACACTGACGTTATTTATAACAGTAGCATGGCATCCATCCTACACAGAATAGATATCCTGTTTCACCATGCATTACATTTTATAACCAATTCTCCTTTTAGAACACATTACTGTGCCCTGTACTCAGCAGCGGGCTGGTCTTCCCTTGTCACTAGACGATTGCTTCACCCTGGTGCCTGGGCCCTCAAAGTTCTGCTGAACAAACTTCCACCATATATTACTTCCCTTTATCACTAATCGAGCAGCGACTGTGCCCTCAGGAAAAACACCTACATCCTTATGGACGTCCCCAAATTCTGCACTCACTATGGTAGAGCTGCAATCAGTCATGCCATCCTGACTGCCTGGAATAAAATACAGGCCTCACTCAAGCTCTCTGGATTAGTCTTCCTAAACTTTTTTAAATCATTGTTCACTACATAGAAACATAGACTTTGACAGCAGATAAGGACCACTTGGCCCACCCAGTCTACCCATTTCCCTTCCTACTGGATAAGCTGCAGATTCTAGTTAACCAACAGCTTACTTCCTGCCACCCCCCACTACAATTGCCTTATGTCTGTCCCATGCATGTTTGAATTTTCCCACTGTTTTAGACCGAACAACCTCCCCAGGAATGCGTTTCCATGCATCCACCACTCTCTCCGTGAAAAATTTTTTTCTCACATTACCCCTGAGCCGTCCCCTCTCTATCTTTAAATTGTGCCCCCTTGTTCTTATGCATCTCTTTTTCTGAAAGATGCTACCCTCCTGGACTTTGTTGATTCCCTTGAGGTACTTGAACGTTTCTATCATGTTCCCTCTGTCCCTCTTTTCATCAAGGGTATACATATTAAGCTCTCTCAATCTCTCTTCATATGGTTTCTGATGCAGACCCTGCACCATTTTAGTTGCCCTCCTCTGGACTGCTTCCATCCTGTCTATGTCCTTGCGTAGATGAGGTCTCCAAAACTGCACACAATACTCCAGATGGGGTCTCACCAACTGTCTGTACAGAGGGATAACCACTTCCCTTTTTCTACTTGTGATGCCCTATCCTATGCATCCCAGTATCCCCCTGGCACTTATGAAAACTTGCCATTGCGGCAATAGCTAGTGCTCCTAGATGGAACAAAGTCTGTATAATATGCGCTTGTAGTCATGTAACCTTTTCCTCTTCCTTTCCCCCAGTATTTGTTGAATATCAAAATGTATAGTTGTAGTTTTTCCATTGCTCACCTGCTATAAATGTGTGACTGCTTCCTTAAATCAACTGTATTGTATATCACTATTTTACTGTCGCTGTATGTATCCATATTGTATACCAGTGATCGTATCTGTGTTGTATGTCAATGTTGTGTATTATACACTGCTGCATAACATTGTCCTAATAGGATCTCCTTGTAAATGAGCATGCTCAGTGGAGTTTTCCTGCCAATAGATTTGAACTTGAACTTCTACTGCACTGACACCATGCTCTTCGAGAGTTCTGGGTGTCATAGGACATGCTGCCCACCCACAAGGAGGAACTTGCTCAGCTCCTCACTAAAGGAGCCATAGGTCATGTCGCAGATACCCTGGCAAGTCAGGGTATGTGTTCAGGTACTTACTGTTCTAAAAATGGACAGGGGTCTGGCAGCTCATGTGGATCTGCACCATCTGAACCAGTTAATGTGGAAGGACAAGTTCTGAATGGTCACTCTTAACCAAATTATACCATCTCTGGAGCATGGCATGTGGTTTTTCTCCCTAGACCTCCAGGACGCGTTCTTCTGTATCCCAGTCATCTGTCCCATTGGTGGTATCTCCAGTGGGGTGTTGCACCATTTGCAGGTCATGCCTTTTGGTCTGTCATCCATGCTCAAGGTCTTCACCAAGTGCATGGCAGTAGTGGTAGCCTTCCTAAGGTGCAGCGGCATCAGGGTATATCCCTACCTAGGTGACTGACTGATAACTGGATCATCCAAGGAGACTGAGCAGTCCAGAGTTCTGGTCTTTCAAACCTACAGAGACATGCTGGACCTGCTGGTCAACCCAGACAAGTTCAGATTGGTAACATTGCAGGTGATCAAGCTTATCAGGGCAGAACTAGACTCCCTCTGGGACAAGGACTGTCTCCTCGCGGACAGGGCTCAGGATCTTACCTCCTTTGCCTATCTTTTCAAGATGGGCTCTTGTGCCCTGCCTGGGACTTCCAGCAGCTGCTGGAGTGTGTGGCATCTTCCAACAGCGTGATTTGCTGGACTTACTGGCAGATGCATCATCTGCAGTGGGAGCTGGACTGTCAGTAGTTCCAGCACCTAGGTCACTTGGACCAGCTGGTCTTAGGGACCCAGCTGATGTGAGGTACCTTCTGTTGGTGACTGGACTCACAACATCTGGAGGAGGGAATCCCATTTGTCCACCCAGAGCCATCTGTCACACTCATGATGAACACATCTCTAAAAGGGTAGGAAGCACACCTGGGAGCCCAAAGAGCCCACGGGTTCCAATCACCCCTTGAATCCCATCACCATTTATTTATTTGCTTTTGTTAACTAGATAAGCACACTAGACATCCAAGTGCCTATTTTCAGTTGCAACCCGGGAGAGCTAGGTAACAAACAGGAGCCACATGCTCCGACAATTAGGTGGTACAGCATAAGGTACAGACAGGCTCAAAGCTGGACTGAGAGCAGTCAATTAACAGATAGGCATGACAGCATTTGGAGGTAGAATAACATCATATAACACCTAGAAATTGGTATGAAAGAACATCTCAAACAGGAGCATCAACAAAATTGTTAGGAACACACAAAGAATGCAGTAGCCTGACCATAGCGCCTATAGTGAGAGAGGAAGAGTAGGACTCAGTGGAACAGGAGGCAGATAATTGCTTATGAACAATATCGCCACTCCGCCAGGGGGCGATAAGTGCCTTAAAGAGGGTGATCAGCAGAGATAACAGTGCCAGGCGAGAACTGCACACGGGCAGCTCCCCCAGAGGGATGCTGGGTTTATACGGAACACAGACAGGCCGATGCGGTTTTGAGGAAGTTCCATAGGGATGTTTTGAAGTTGGGATGGGAGGGAGAGGCGCAAACTCATGCGGGAAGGGAGTTCCACATTCTCGGCGCATGGACAGTGAAGGCCTGATCGCCTGTGACAACCTGCTGGAGCTCCGTGCATTGCATTTAGCTGTGACAGAATTTGCTTCTCTGATCAGAGGTCAGGTTATGTAGGCCCAGAAGGGCAACTCCACAACTTTGTTCTACCTGAACAGGCAGGGTGGAATGCACTTCTTTCCCGATTCAGGAGGCTCTCCACATCTGGACACTCGTGCTCAGCCTGGGTGCAGTCCTCCTATTGATTCATATCGCAGGAGTGAACAATCAACTGGTAAACTCTTTCAGTCAAGTCTGAGAGACACTGCATGAATGTTCCCTTCATCCAGAGGGGTAAACCACCTGTTTTCCCAGTGGCACTCTCCACTGGTGGACCTGTTTGCCTCTTGTGAGAACAGAAAGCTGAGGCTGTTTTGTGCCCACCCTCCACAGCCTGGAACACGGTTGGGGGATGCCTTCATAAGGTCGTGGATCCCAGGGTTCATGTACACCTTCCCTCCCTCCCTTTTCCTTCCCCTTGATCCACAAGGTGGTGATCAAGGCCCAGAAGGACAAGACACAGATGATCCCAATAACTCCAGACTGGCCCAGACAGTTCTGGTAAATGGATCTCCTGAGCAGCAGGCCTTTGTGGCGGTTGTCTCTCCACCCAGACCTGCTGACCAGACAACAGGGGAAGGTCTTTCACCCAGACCTTTCATCCTTGCACCTCTCAGCCTGGTTCCAGAGAGTCTAGTATTCCATTTTGACAATGCCCTTCACATTGTGGAGGCATCCCATTAGGAGTCAAATTGCAAATGCTATGCATTTAAATGGAAAAGGGTCTCGATATGGTGCAAGGGCATGGAGCTTGATCCCCATGGCTGCCCCACGGCGAGCATCCTCTATTACCTATGGTCCCACTCACAGTCGGGCCTATGAGAGACAACCCTTGAGGTGCACATGGTAGCTATCTCTGCCTGCTGACCATGGGCTGGTAAGCTGATGGTGGCCAAAGAGAAGATGTTCAGGCACTTTTTTTAAAGGCTTGGACCACATTTCTCCACTGGTGCGCAAGCTTCTGACACCTTGGGACTTACTGTTTGACACAGTCCCACACAAAAGATTAATAAACAAATTAGTCAGCCTGGGAATGGATCCCAGGGTGGTAACCTGGGGTAAAACATTGGCTGGACAACAGGACACAGAAGGTAATAGTAAATGGAGTCCACGCCGAAGAAAGAGGGGTTACTAGTGGGGTACCACAGGGTGCAGTATTGGGTCTGGTCCTTTTTAATGTCTTTATAAGTGACATTGCAGAGGGACTGGAGGGAAAAGTGTACCTCTTTGCAGACAACACAAAGATCTGCAACAGGGTTGATACACAAGGGGGGGTGGAAAAGATGAGAAAGGACTTGGCAAGGTTGGAGGAATTGTCGAAAAGTATGGCAGCTTAGATTCAGCACAAAGAAGTGCAAAGTAATGCACCTGGGAAACAAAAACCAAGGGGAAGGGTACACAGTGGGGGGGGGGAGGTAATAACAACAACAAAAATGGAAAGAGACCTCGGGTAGCCCTATCAGATGACCTAAAGGTAAGCAAACAATATGAGAAGGCAGTTGGGATGACTGGGGGGATACTGGGATGTATAGGGAGAGGCATCACCAGTAGAAAAACAGGAAGTTGTACAGATAGTTGGTGAGACCCCATCTTGAGTACTGTGTGCAGTTCTGGAGACCCCATCTCTGCAAGGACATAGACAGGATGGAGGCAGTCCAGATGAGGACAACTAAAATGGTGCAGGGTCTGCAACAGAAGCCATACAAAGAGAGACTAAAGGAGCTTAATATGTATACCCTTGAGGAAAGGAGGGAGAGGGGGAACATGATGGAAACTTTTAAGCACCTCAAGGGAATCAACAAAGTCCAAGAGGGTAGCATCTTTCAGAAAAGAAATGTGCAAGAACAAGGGGACACAGTTTGAAGATGTGGGGGGGAATGACTCAAGGGCAATGTGAGGAAGTATTTTTCACAGAGAGGGTGGTGGATGCATGGAATGGTCTTCCTGAGGAGGACATGGGATCAAAAACAGTGGGGGAATTCAAGAGTGCATGGGACAGATATAAGGCAGTTCTTGTGGGGGGGTAGGAAGAAGTAGGCTGTTGGTTAACTAGGATCTGCAGGTTATCCAATAGGTAGGGAAATGGGCAGACTAGGTGAGCCAAGCGATCCTTATCTGCTGTCAAAGTCTATTTCTGTGGTGCTGGCTGTGCTCATGGGCAAGCCATTTAAGCATTTGCACAGGTGGGAGATATCTCACCTGTCTTGGAAGATTGCCTTCTTGGTGGCTATAACGTCAGCCAGCTGGATCACTGAGCTCCAGACACTTTTGGAGAGTCTCCTTACCTGGTCTTCCACAAGGACATGGTCGGCCTTCACCCCCACCAGAAGTTCCTCCCAAAGGGTAGTGTCAGAGTTTCACCTTAACCAGGTGATCAAACTTATTGTATATTTTACTACCCCTTCTTTAAAGGCTAATCTTAGGGTCCATACCCTGGGCCTACAAAGAGCAATCTCGCACTACAAAGAGCACACAGCTACATGGCTGGATTTTGTGGTGAGGTTAACCAGCTGCTCATTACATACCCTGAAGTAATGTCTGGCAGACAGGCAGGTAAGTGGATGTTTCCCAGGTGGATCACATCCTGCATCAGCCTGTGCTGTAGTTTAGCTGGTAGGGAGCCTTCCAAGAGCATTAGGGCTCATTTCACCAAACATATTGCTGCCTCATTGGCTGCTTCCAGGGGCTTTTCTGTACAGGAGATCTGTCGGACTGCTACTTGTAGTAAAGCAGACACCTTCATATCCCATTACAGCATCAACGTTATGAGCTATTGGGATGCTGCTTTTGGGTCCTTGCCCTACAGTCTCTTTTTACCAAATAGGTGTGCGTGCCTTGCTCCCTCCTCCTGGAGAACTGCTTGGAGTCTGCCAGAGTGTGGATAATGAACTGTATCCATGCCCCTGGAAATATTGGTTACTTACCTGTAACCATAGTTCTTTTTTTTTTTTATTTAGTTGTTTAACCAGGTATAGCACACTAAGCTGGAAGCTTTTTTACCGGAGCGACCTGGGAGCACAAGGAGGTTAAGTGACTTGCTCAGGGTCACACAGTATGCAAGTGGAAGCTGTGGGATTCAAACCCAGGTCTGGTCTGCTGGATGTCACCAGATTTGCAGCTCAGAGCCTTAGACCACTGCGCTATACTGTATATAACACAACCCACCAGGCCTCCCCAGGCAGTGTGGCACCAAGATCCCTGCATCCAACGTGTAGTGATCTGATGTCACGGGGTGGAGCTAGAGAATACATCATCCAGGAGATGGGAGAAACTTAGCTTAAAGACGTCCAATGGATCATCCTGTTCCAGGAAACTGCCAGAGTGTGGATGTGAACTGTATACCGCCCTTAGAACCACAGTTACAGGTGAGTAACCTATATTTTCACATGATTGTCCATAATAATAAAGAATTCAGGGGATGGCATATACAAGTAGTGTCTTGTGTATTAGTTGAATACTTTTGAAATTTCATATTTTTTAAGATTTCCTTATGATGTCAGACTCTTAAAGACTGTCAGGAGAAATAAATAATTTCCACAAGCTTCTCCCCTAAACATTGTTTTCTTTATGGCTTATGGAGTCTGGGAGTGGGGGAGGAAACGTGAGCATTTGTCTTGTGGGATGCCCTGCTTTCTGGAGGAGGTGTGTGGCTTGTACCTATTGAATGGCAAACGTGGGGAGCATCTGTAAATTGTTTAATAGTTACTAAAGGAAATGGAAGTACAGATTACTTGAAATAAAAAAACATTTTCTGAAGGAATATTTAATGGTAGTGTCTGTTTGTGTCTCCTAATTCATTATAACCATTCAGGAGCTCCACCACATCAAGAGGAGGGAGTTCTTTTTCCACACAGTATAAGTGGAAACATCCTCAATGGTCATCAGAGTGTTACTACTACAACATCAGTTTTAGACAATCAGGAGTGTTCCAGGCATTCTTACACATATTTATTCTTTACATAATATTCTGGCATCTGCCTTCTCGAGGTCTTTTAATAAGAACTGTGAAGCAAAGCTGAGCAGTTCTTGCATACAAAGGACTTGAATAGTCACTCTGATGAACATAAGGTAGGCCGGAACTGTACATATAAACATATTGTAAATCAGGTTTGAATTTTTTTTTAATGCAACTTAAATCTAAATGTTTTACTTTGTAGAAAATAAGGGAAATCCCTATATGGGAATGGATTATGCCATCGGAGCTTAAAACTAAAGAACTTTAGAACTGTATACATGAGAGACCCTCTTATAACCATAATTATGCACTGGACAGGAAAAATTGTGAAAGGTGATTGGTCAGCTGCATTCCAGACCCATACTTATATTCCCTCATAACAGAATGGCTAAAAACAAGATGCTTGACCAGGCGCTGTTTATCTGCAGCAATATCCCTGCACCCTCTCAAAACTCTTCCTTGCAGAAACTCCTCACTGTTCTATATTTTGGTCATGTGTAACCAGTTTCCTTGGCAACAGAATAAAAAAAAAAAAACACACAACTGCTTAAGTGCCCCAGTATGTGTAAAAAAACAAAACAAAAAAAAAAACATTTTAATACCTTGTAAGCCATATCAATTAATTACTTCGTGACATGTTCTGTCTGACAAACTCCAGTCACCAGAGCGTCTGTACGTCGCAGTGCTGTCTCTGTAAAGCCGCAGATCCAAATCCTATACTGGTTCTTGGCTGTTTTTGTATGTCTGAAGGTGAGATAAACTACTATCGTATTCTAAAAGTATGTTTGATATTAAACTCATACATCTCTGTGTCAACTGAAAATGCGTACTCAAAAAGCATTAAAACCATGTCTGGAAAAAAAAAAAACCCTCAGCGGAGAGCCTGAGCATGTGCATCACGCTCCCACTGATGCGCAGTCTCTGGAACCCAGCTGACTATTTTCAGACAAGGTTTTAATGCATTTCAAGCGTTCATTTTCAGTTGACCCAGAGATTTATGAGTTTAGAATCAAACATACTTTTGAAATACGGTCTTATTTTATCTCACCTTCAGACATACAAAAAACGGATGGGCATCAGTTTAGGATTTGGATCCGCAGCATTACAGAGACGCCTTCGCGATGTAGAGATGCTTTCAGTGACTAGACTTTGTGAGGCAGACCTCGTCCTGAAATAATTTAATTAAAATGGCTTACAAAGTATTAAAAGATTTTTTTTATATGTACTGGGGCATTTACAGCCGTTTTTTTTTTTTTCGTAATTCTGTTACTATGAGGAAACTGGTATTAATGGTACATTAACTTGACTACTTCTAATGTGTTAGTTCTAAACAGTGACTCCAGCATTGGACTACATTATGTGCTAATGTACTTACGTGGTTTAAAAATAGTAAAAAAAAAAAAAAAATTGTTAACCTTTTTTGTGCCTTTTTTTTACTTTACTGTATGGGTCCAGTGCATAATCGCAATAACACACTCCAGGATGTGCTTTATCATAGGATAGTCTAACTTCTCGGGTACATAAGACACTCGGCTTCACCTTGTGCCTCACAGTGCACCTGCGGTGTGCCAATATCCTATGATAAAGCACATCCTGTCATGTGTTATTGCTTACTTATAAAATGGGTTTAAAAAATCATGAAACCTGATTGGCTGTGGGCCATCTTTACCAGTGTCGTTACCTCTGCCCAACAGCACTGGATAAAGATCCAGCAGCACCTTCACACTGAAATCAATACTATTGACACAACCCTAATTGCTATCACAAACATGGCTGTCACCTATACTCACTAAAAACCTTCAACAAGGCCCTAAAAGTAAAACTTCCTTAAATTTAAAAAAATAATTAAATGTTATTTCCTCTCATAATTCTCTTTTACACACATACATAAATTACAAAATGAAGTACTACAGTACTTAAAATTTTGATTTCTGGTGTTTCTTTGCTGACCATGAAAATCCCCTTCTTACCTTCACCTGCTTGCAAGGGAAATATCTTCTGTAGTGTGTAGTAGAGCATTGTTCTTTATAGAATTCCATCCCTTTCAAACTGCTGTTGTACCACAGTTCAAAAGTCAGGGAATGTGATTGTACCCTTCTGTAGTACAACAACATTCTGGAACCTCTAGAGACTGCACAAGTCAGTTTCATTCTGAAAGCCAAAAAGTGCTGTGTGCACATTTCACATACTGTGATTCACTATAAAAAAAATACAGGATGAGCAATTTTATGCACAGCCAGTGTGTTCTGGTGCCTTGGGGTCTGATTCCTACAAACCTCTCGAGCTTCAGTCTCGAGGTCAGAGGGAATCAGAACCCTTCTGTGGCAGAACACACATGTTGTGCATAGTTGCTCATTCAGTATTCTTTATGTTTAACCTGCTACAGATAAAACAAAAGCCCTGGTTCTAAGGCCTTCTGTTGTGTGATTTTGGAGGTGAACATTCTGCCAGTAGAACTGAGCAGAGATTTGAATTATTGTATTCAGTCCACAGTAAACATTCCATCTCTTGAATCTAAGAAAGACAGAAAAGAAACAAAGTGGGGAAAAGGGAGGGAATAATATAAAAAAAGAAGAAAGAAAGGTAAGAAAACAGGTAAATGGGGGTAGGTTGTAGAAAATAGATGGTTTATGGGCTAATTAAAAATAAATGTATTTTGCTGTGCATAATATTCAAATTTGAGATGGCATGTCAGTGCTGGGATGTGATGGGGTATTTTTGCTGGAATGGATGAATGTTTTAAAAAAAGTCATAAAAATGTGTATTTTTTTTTATTTTTGTGAATTGCCTCCCAAATAAACATTTTGGACCCATTTCATAATTGCAGTAAGACACTCCAATGTGTTCTTTGTGGTGGGATAACGGCACTTCTTGGGTGAAGACACTCGGCAATGCCTTATGCCTCACAACACACCCAAGGTGTGCCATTATCCCACCATAACGCACACACTGTCATGTCTTATTGCTTAATTATAAAACAGTGGTTGAAAACAGGGCATTCTGATTGGCTGACAGCATTCTAACATGCTTACATTGCTAGCTGGAATCCAAAGCTTGTGCACAATAGAACAATTATAATTTTCACTGTTAAAATGTACATTTTAAAAAAATAAAAACATTTTACTTTAACAATTGCATTACGGTACTTAAGGGATTGGGTTTCCTTTCTTTTTTTCTTTTTTTTTTTTTGCAGCTAAACTTTTTATTGTTTGTTTTTTGTTAAAGTTCCAGGTTACATTCAGTGATATGCAGAAGGTACAACAGACATGATGAGGTACATACCAGTTACAGAGATACAGGAAATATGTTTGATTGATATATACAGTATACACACATATATAAGTTCCAACATGTATTCATTTGGTTAGCTTGACACCTGGTGTGTTCAGTTACCTGTTACCTTAAGAGTATTGGTGAACAGAAACCCTCCTGTTCTGGAATAGAAAATGGAAACGGGCACAAAGAATCTAAAACTACTTAACACAACTATGTGCAAGGTAGGAAATAGCAAATAAGATAATCCAGTTGAAATTCATGGTACCTAATCACCCCACAGTAAGATATTTTACTGGATAGAGATTCCGCGAGAGGGGCCTGACCTATATCTGTCCTTGGTTTTGTAAATTGCATAAATGGTTGCCAGCAGTTGTAGAATTTGGGGAGGCTGTTGGCAGCTACATGTGTTAGTCTTTCCATGTCGGCTACCTGCATCACTCACAGCTGTAAGAATTTCACCGATGCTGGGAACACAGCTTCTGTGTCAATTACATAGGAGTAGTCGCTTGACTTACATGCTTAGTAAGGGTAGCCACCTGTGCTCCTGAGATGTCAGGTGTGGGGCTTCAGATTTTATGCCTAGTACTAGTAGGGCGGCTGACTGGGGTATCTTTTTGTGAAGAATCTGTGAGCCTAGTTGACATAATTGGCTCCAGTAGGACTGGAGCATGGTGCACATCCATAACATATGGTATAGATCTCCTTTAGTTTTTTGACACCTCAAGCATTTGTCTGTGCTCAGTACTTTAGCTTACATAGAGAAATGCAGGGGTTCTGTACCATGAGTGTAGTATTTTATTTTGGATCAGTCTACTCCGGGCATCAGTAATAGGTTTTATGACCAGCCTTCCAGCATTGTGACCACTGCTGGTCCGTTATTGTAATGTTCATAGCCTTTTTCCATCTGACCTTGGAATCCAAAGACTGACTAGATATCCTGTCTCGGAAAGCTGAATATATTCTGCTAGCCTGCTCTTTAGATAGGGAGAGCCAGCTAGTTAAAGGAGTAGGTTTGGGATTGTGGACATTTGAGCGGAGAGAGGATTTTACCTCGTCTCTAATTTGGAGTTATCTCCAGAAGTCAGTAGCTGGTAGATCCCATCTGGCTCATAGAGCCTGGAATGTAACCACTAGCGGTTTGTCAGGTTCTAAAATGTCTCTTGCAAACTGGATACATTTGTTGGCTCATTGTGGCCAGACCATAGGACTGTGATCAGTCAGTATGCTTGGGTTTTGCTGTAAAGGCGCATGAGTTGCAGGTGTTGGATAGCATCCAGTTTTCAGTGCATTTGGGTCCAGTACAGGATTGTGGGCCCTGTAGTGGGGTGAGATACTAAATGCTTACCAGGGACCGAGTACAGTAGTAAGGCGAGTATACCTACATCACTCTGTGCTTGTTCCATATTCACCCACTGGGGGGATTCCTCAGTACTGGATCTGAACCACTGCAGCATTTGTACTGCCTTGAAGGCCAGTTTTTACCCCTCAAGCCATGGAAGACACCTTCCACCCATTTCCCAATTGGATCTCAGTTTGTTGCAACTATACCTTGGTTTTTTTCCCTCCCACAGAAAATTCCCAGTGATTTTCTCCACTCTGTTGCACCAACTTTTATGTATTTTCAGTGGGAGATGAGACAGGTGGTAGAACAATTTTGGAGCTGGAGATTTCTTTGGTAATATAACCTAAGAGCATATTGCATTCAGCCATGCCTTGCGTCTGGTGACTCTCTGTGGTTAGGTTAACAGAGGGTAGCCCAATGCCTGGTCATGCTATAAATCATGTTAAAAACTTGTTTTAAATAAAAAAAAAACTGGCGGACTTACTGGCTGCACCCGTGGCGGAGCTCTTCAACAGGTCACTTGAGACAGGGAGGGTACCTAGGGATTGGCGAGAGGCACATGTGGTGCCAATCCATAAAGGGGGATCAAGGGAAGTACCTGGTAACTATAGACCCATCAGTTTGACCTCGGTGATGGGAAAATTAATGGAGAGTATACTAAAGGAACGATTGGGGGTGTACTTGGAGGAGGTAGGAGGTCTGGATAGTCGGCAACATGGGTTTGTGCCAGGTAGATCATGTCAAACCAATCTTGTGGAGTTCTACGAATGGGTAACATCAGAACTGGACAGGGGAAAGCCTGTGGATGTATTATTCTTGGACTTCAGCAAGGTGTTTGACTCTGTCCCCACAATGGTCTGGTGGAGAAACTGATGGGGTTAGGAGTAGCCCTTTGATGGTCAGATGGATTGAAAACTGGCTAGCTGAATGCACCAGAGAGTAGTGGTCTGTGGGGAGCTCTGAACCCTAGAGAGGTTGGTAGTGGGGCATGAGGCTCGGTCCTGGGTCCGATCCTGTTTAATGGCATGCACATCGGACATCAGGGAGGGTATAGGGTGGAAATGAGTCTCTTCATGGATGACTCCAAGATGGGAGCAGTAGTTGAGGGAGAGGAGGGAGGTTGGCCCTGCAAGGGACCTGGACACCCTGGAAGCTGGGCTCACACATGGAAATTAAATTTCATCACCAAGTGCAAGGTGTTGCATCTTGGTCAGGAAACCCTAAACACAGGTACACCCTGGGAGGGGATGGAGGCCTAATAGGGGAAAAAGACCTTAGGGGTCATGGTGGATGCTTGTATGAATAACTCTGAGCAGTGCAGGAGAGCGGCTAGCAAGGCAAACAGGATGTTGGGATGCATCATAAGGGGATCACCTCTAGGAGCAAGGAAGTGATTCTGCCGCTGTACAATGGACTGGTTAGACCACACCTTGAGTACTGTGTACAGTACTGAGACCACACTTGAAGAGGGACTACAGCTCCTGGAGAGAGGTACAGAGGAGGGCAACTAAGATGATACAAGGGCTGGGGATTTGATGTATGAGGACAGACTTGAGAGCTCTGCCTGTTTTCATTGGAGGAGAGGAGAGACAGGGGACATGATTGAGGTCTTCAAGTACCTCAAGGGAATAAATAGGGTAAACATGGAGGGGATCTTTAGACTAAAGCAGGGAGGTATCACCAGAGGGCATGGTTTGAAGTTGGAAGGTGGAAGGGTGAGGGGGGGGAAAAGAGGAGGAGGTTTTTCATTGAGAGGGTGGTGGACCCTTGGAATGCACTGCCTGGTGAGCTGCTTCAGAGATCCGCAGTGGAGGGCTTCAAGAGAGGGTGGGACAGACACAGAAAGTGGATGTATCAGATGATGGCCTGTCCCAGGTGGTGGGGATGGATGATAGGGGTTTCTGGAACACAAGGGAGGGGAGGGTCTCGGCACCCAACTAAGGATCTGAGGTTCGAGCAGACTCGATAGACCGTGAGGCCTAATCTGCTGGCAAATAGTATGTTAGTATGAAATTGAATTTATAATCGAGTTTTTTTTTATTTATTTAAAAAGTTGTGACAGTAAAAGTCAGTTCAGTGGTGTAGAGGGCTGTGGCACTAGGTGCCTTATCTACTGCCATGCTGACAATCTGGGAGAGGGAATGGACGCAGGTCGCTCAATAATGGCTGAGAGGGGGAGGATTGAGCATCCCTAAGATAGCTGCCCTTCAGGGAGGGGGGAAGAGTGTGTTGTGCTGTTAATCTTCCATTTGGAGATGCCTGAGTGACAGTGCAGCAGGACTACACAGGGAGAGTGGGACAGGGCCTTATTCAACCCTCTCGAAGCCAGAAGTTTTGTGTGTGGGTACTAGACCCGGTCCCAGGGAAGCATAGAAGAAAGGCATGGATCCTGCAACATCAAGCCCAGGAATGCTTATCAGAAGAATGACAGCCAAATGATAAGCAGAAGCAAAAGTCCAAACTGAGACTTTACAGCCGGAACCAGTGATGGAAAAAGGACAGGCAGTGACAGAACCTGAAAGCCTGCCTGCCTTTTTCAAAGGGTGGGGCTATATAATAAAAAGAGATTGAGAAGCAGAGAAGAGATGTAGCGACAACTCAGTGATGGCCGGATGCCTTGCAAGCTATCAATGCTGGAGGATCTGGCACAGGTCCAGCAGAGCAACAGGACACAAACAACTTAAAAGACGTTAAACTTACAAAGTTGTTTCCTTCGGATGATACTGAAGCATACCTGACAACTTTTGAAAGGGTTGCCACAGCCTGCCAGTGGCCAAAGCAGCAATAGGCAGTCAGGCTGGTACCTTACCTGACAGGCAAAGCCATTCTTGCCTACAGTGATATGGACACTGCACAGTAAGAAGACTATGAGCTTGTGAAAAGAGAAAATCCTGAAGAGACATGACATTTCAGGAGAGACCTACAGGCAAAGATTCCAGTCCCTGAAATAGAGCTCAGTCGACAATCTTTGAGAAGCCTTCACCCAACTCGGAGAACTCCTTATTAAATGGCTCCAACCAGAGAGCAAAACAGTCTCAGAGATCATTGATAGACTTGCACTAGAACACTTCGACATCCTGCCTCCAGACATGCAGCTCTGGGTAAAAGAACACAGACCAGAAAGTAGGGAAAAGGCTGTTTCTTTGACTGAAAACTACCAGATGGCCAGACAGACGACATAGCAGCAAGGTAACAGCTAAGCACCAGTAAGACCCTCTTTTTCTCCATTTAACACCAAGTCTGAGAAGAAATCTGGTGGGGGTATAAAATCAGTTTGTGTTGCAGTTTCACATGATTCTTTAGCTAAAGAAGCATGTGAAACTGGAACACAAGCTGAATGACTCAGGAGAAGCTTAAGCGATGCAAACAAAAAGAAACAATCATTCCCCAGTCAAGGGCAGTTTTCTAAACCAACCGCGCTAGCCTGGATAAACACAACGGGTTGAAAGCAGTAAACTGAAATAAAAACACTAGAAAATATGAAGAAATAGCATTCGTATCAAAAACAAATTGAAGTGAACAAATACTTGAGTGAGGACACAAGATCCTTGCCCCTGAAGAAGCCCAATGTTTGCGTGAAACATTGAGCTTATCAGGGGATTGCTGTGTTCAAAGAAATACAAATAAAACTACATTTTTATGAAAATCATAGTATCGCTGGCTTGCTGAAAATTCTATGGTCTAACGAAAGACTGAGGAACATAAAGGGTTAATATATGAAAATGCTGAAACTGAACTGATCGTGATTTTGTTTCAGAGCAAGCTAACAATGTTTCTTTCCATGGGTATTTTAAGTAACGGGGGTAAAGCCAAAACAGGGTGAACCAATGTTTAAAAAATGTAGTGGATTACTGTATAGAGTATAGGTTAAACCTCAGACGCAGGAATAGATAAAACAATTGCTTATACCACAGAAGTATAGATCTGAGTTGTTACAGATAGCACATGATAGTCCTATGGCTGGTCACTCAGGGAGGGACCACACCCTTGCCAGATTACTGCACAGATTTTACTGGCCTGGAATTCATGTAGATGTTGCGACCTATTGCAGTTCTTGTGCTGAATGTCAGAAATTAGCCCCAGTAACTAAAAAAAGACAAGGTGTCCCTGCTGCCCCTATCCTTGATAGATGTGCCTTTTGAGAGAATTGCAATGCATGTGGTTACCCTTTTGCTCTTCTCTAAGGGGTCAGTCAGTTCATTTTGGTAGTATGTGACTATGCTACTCAATACCCAGAGGCAGTTCCTATGCGTACTGTCACAGCTGCAAAAGTGGCAGCACAGCTTGCCAAAATTTTCAGCAGGGTGGGCATACCTAAAGAGATTATTACTGATCAGGGTACTAATTTTGGTGCTGCATTGCTGAAGCAGCTGTACTAATTGCTAGGTATCAGCGCCATAAGAACCTCCCCTTATCACCTTCAGACAGATGGTCTTGTTGAGCATTTTAATCAAACCCTAAAATGCATATTTAAAAGGTTTGTAAAAGGGGAAGGGAAAGATTGGGACACATACTTACATTACCTGCTTTTTGCTTACAGAGAAGTGCCTCAGGCCTCAATAGATTTTTCACCTTTTGAAATGCTGTATGGTAGACAACCTAGAGGGCCTCTAGAAGTAATGAAAGAAACATGGGAAGATAACCCCAGTCAAAAGAGAGTCTGGAATGTTTAGAAATAAACAATTCTGATTGGCTAAAATGATGTACAGTATTGATATACAATAACCATTATTATAAAAAGGGTCTCAGAAATGCTGCAATATGATTGTCTGTAAGGATTCTGACAGTCTTACATTAATCCCTGTTATACTGTCATGTACAGCCTGATCACCGTGGCACATGAATTCTTCCTGTCAACATTCCATTCTCTAGCACTGCTGAATGACTGGAATGATATGAACATACGAAGAAGCCAGCAGAAGAAGGCCATTGGGTCTATCAAGTCTGCTTTGAATGCAGGGTCCATAGCTTGAGCTAATGTAAATATTAAGAAGGAGGGATCTACACATCTCCACGGTGAGAAGAGCCTGCTGTCACACTCCCCGAGCCCTTGTTTGCAGGCGTCTTCTCATAGCCCTTTGGGCTTACAATGCCTTCGTGGTCACCTCCAACAGGTATCTACATGCCTCCACAGCGAGAAGAGCCTACTGCCACACTCCCTGAGCCCTTGCTTGCAGGTACAGCCCGGACAGAGCTCCAGGAACTCAAGGCTGCATGGCTGTCTCTGTAAATTTTCAAAAGATAATTGCCTTTCTCTTGGGACAGCTCTTATTAGTTGCCTGTAGTCCACAAGCTCCTTGTCTGGCTCCTCATCCTTCCGGGCATTTTCAATTCCTCCTGACTGGACACTGTCACTACCATCGGCCAAATTAACCTTTTTTTCCCCATAATTCTGTATTGCCTCTGATTTCTAGACTGTTATTATAATCAGTGCTGCATTGGAATTTTGGCCTTTGCAGGGGTCTTGTCTCCTACAAACCGCTGATCTTCTCATGCGCCCACTGCCGAATTTCTTCAGTTTAAACTGTAATTTTACTTGTTCTTATCTGTGTGTTTGAACTGGGAATTTTAGAGGGCTAGACTGTATTCCTGATTCTGTGTTAGAACTTGAACAATTCTGAGCTACCAAACTTGAGTTTTTCTGTGAAAGCCACTTTCAGTTAATTTCTCCAGTCTACCCCCGATTTGAGCTTCTTTTGTTTCTCCCCTTTGCAGACCCTGCTGGCACCTAGCTCGCTGTCTGCGACTCACCCCCCAGTTTAACTCCCATTATCTGTGACATAGCTCTTTTGTGAATTTGTAAAACAGGAAGCCTCCCATTGTTTCCCAAGCTATATCTAATCCGTTTGTCCCTTCTCCCTCAGGCGTCCTATCATAGCCCTTTGGGCTAACAACGCCTCCATGGTCACCTCCAACGGGGATCTACATACCTCCATGGCAAGGAGAGCATGCTGCCACACTCCCTGAGCCCTTGGTTGCAGGTATGGCCCAGACAGAGCTCCAGGAACTCAAGGCTGCATGGCTGTCTCTATAAATTTTCAAAAGATAATTGCCTTTCTCTTGGGACAGCTTTTATTGGTCGCCTGTGGTCCACGAGCTCCTTGTTTGGCTCCTCATCCTGCCTGGCATTTTTAATTCCTCCTGACTGGACTATGTCAATACCATCAGCCAAATTAACCTTTTTTTCCCCATTAGCAGATTATATCTTCTTGCCACTAGAGGGCCCAGTTATAAGTGCACTCACCCAATCCAATCCCTGTCTCATTTCACTTATTGTGTGGTCAGTCTATCCCTATTCATCATTCTTTGCCCCCTCCCTCTTCTACTTCTGTTAAGCCCTATCTCTAGCTACCTGTTTTTCACCAGGTTTGCACAACTTGCTAGTGGCTGTCAGTTCCCTCTGGCAGTGGCCACTTTTTCACTGACACCCCTCCCAGTTTCAGTGTCCTGCGCTCTCCCTTCCCACTATCCACTCTACCCTGACTGGTAGGCACCCCCCCACCGTCTACCTACAGCATGCCCACCCCACTTCCCCTCCTTCTAATTTTCCTTTCCATCAACTCTTAACACAACTCCACAAACTTCTCAATTTAAAAACGCTGTCCTCTCTCCCTTCCCCCATGATCTCCTAGCCCTCTACTTCATTCTTACTAGTGCCTCCTCTTTCCCTCAAATACTCTGGACTCACTTCCCCATATACCCCTTGCAACGTTAGTCATAGCTTCTCGCCACCTCGCTTTCCTTCGTCTCCTGAATATCCACTCACCCAGCCCCCCTCCCCCCCAAAACACATAATGAATACTCTGCCCACCACAAACATCACAAACTATACTTCCTTATACTCACACTCCTATTACTTGCTTCAGGAAATGTACATCCCAATCCTGGTACCTCCCCAGAAAGCAGCTAACTAAAAGTAGTTAGTGTCTGTTGAGATTAAGCAGACAGATACTTTATTAGAAGTAGAAGGGTCTTAATTAGGCTTAATAAAAGAAAGTGTGTGTTCTGTGCTGGGAAGGGCACTGTATCAACTTACTTTGCTAAATCAGTAGGAGAGGGAGCTTAATTGGGGGTGTGGCTTAGACAATATACTGTAAAAGCAGGTACTCCAATTACAACTTCATGTTGCTAGCCTTTTTTCTTACTAATTGCCCTCCATCCCACCCCTCCACCCACCTACCCTAAGCCAGATCTACTTTTATAGCCACTGGATTTGACTGACAACAGGAACTTCCTGTTTGGCAGTAGGAAGGGAAGGATCATAGAGAAACGTTAGTTTTGTCAACCCTAAAGGAAAAAGTAGCTTGCTCTCCCCCCCAGCTGCTGGTGGTCTGACACTGAGCAAGAAAGAAGGAGGCTACTGAAGAATATAGGAAGTTGCTCTCTCAGAACAGGAAGGGTGAGAGTTGTAAGGAAATGAGAGAGTAAGCATACAGAGAAACAGGAGAGGGGACACAAAATAAGAAATGATAGGAGTGGTGCAGTGCAATGGCTGTGGGGCGGCAGTGTTCCGGGAGACATTATGGAGGTTACAATGCTGCCCTATTTGCAGGCATCTCTCTGGTCTAAGGGAGGAGGTTGCCCGTCTCCAGGCTGACCTGGCTAGGATTCGTGAAACCTCCTCCCCCACCCAGGGACCACCAGGGCCAATGCCACTACCTCAGAGGTTGCCAAGAAAGAGGAGAGCTGGACCAGGTGGGCTCAAGGAGGAGAGGGTGGTGGAACAGAGTTGCATCCCTCCAGCTGTATCTCTCCACAATTCTTACGCTCTTCTGGTGGATGGTGGTTCCTCTATGGAGGCACCTGCAGTGAAGACCAAGGAGGATACTGGGAACCTTCACAAAGAAGACCCACAGGAGGGTGGCATGGGACCCCACAGGGGAAGGAAACAACTCCTGGTGGGGGACTCAATCATTAGGGGTAGAAGTGGGGGAGGAAGGGAGAGGGAGGTAAGGTGCCTGCCTGGCGCCATGGCTTGGAGGGACAGGAAGTGAATCCTCAGGATCGTGGGAGCAGCTGCACGAGGGAGGGAGCTGGATGTCATTGTCCACCTAGAGACAAATGACCTGGCTAGGAAATGGATCAGAGCAGTGCAAGAGGAGTTTGTAGAGTTGGGGAGGGGCCTTAGACAAGTAGCGCATACGGTAACCTTTTCGGAGGTGCTGTCTGTCTATGGCAAGGTTGATGCTAGGGTACTCCTCAGCAGGGAGTTCAATGAATGGTTGAAAAACTGGTGTGGAGCTCAGGGTTTTGGCTTCATTGGGGACTGGGGAGCCACCTGGAGGGATGCAGACCTATACTGGCGCGATGGTCTGCATCTGTCCGGGGGGGACCAGGATCTTAGGTGAGAGGTTTAAATGCTTCATTGTCAAGCATTTAAACTAGCCAAGGGGGGAAGCACTGAAAAGGAGCAGGGAAATCCTAGCCTCCCCCCACAAAACACGGTAATTAGTGAGGTAAACACCAAGGTAGAGAAGTCATTAGGGAGCAGGAAAGAGGTAAATGTAAAAAAAGACAAAGGCAGTAAGGACAGGGATGGGGCTAAAAGGGGTAAGGCCATCAAAAATTTGAGGGTGATGAGTACCAATGCCCGTAGTCTGTGTAACAAGCTCCCTGAACTAGTGGCCTTGATGGAAGAGGGTTGCCTGGATATTGTGGCAGTTACAGAAACATGGTACACAGAGAACCATGAGTGGGAAGTCAACATATCAGGATACACAATCTACAGGAGGGACAGAGAGGGTAAAAGAGGAGGAGGAGTAGCTCTCTATGTAAAAGAAGGGATCAAAGTAACAGAACTAAAGAGTAAACAGGGAGCAGATGAGGCACTCTGGGTCACCCTGGAGACAGGAAATGGCACCACAATCCGCATGGGGGTTGTATACAGACCCCCATCTCAGGGGGAGGGAACGGACAAGGAAATGATATAAGGCAGAACAAGGGGAGATATTGTTGATGGGGGACCTGAATATG
This sequence comes from Neoceratodus forsteri, assembly GCA_016271365.2. Lineage (NCBI taxonomy): Eukaryota > Metazoa > Chordata > Ceratodontiformes > Ceratodontidae > Neoceratodus > Neoceratodus forsteri. The sequence goes on along the minus strand of CM057451.1, from coordinate 846,920,826 downwards.
CCAGATGTTAACTGGAGCACCTTTGCTGCAGACACATCCAAGAGCAGGGTCATTCTTGATGCCCTACAAGGGGCATGCCTCAGACAGCTAGTATTGGAACCCACTCGGGAGGGAACAATCTTAGACCTGGTACTCTCAAATGAGGATGGAGAAAGAATCTTAGATTTAGAAGTGGGTAGCCATCTGGGAACAAGCGACTACCAAACAGTGTGGTTCACGATAAACACAGCCATACAATCAAGCCATACAAAAGCAACAGAATTGGACTTTAGGAGGGCTGACTTTGGGAAAATGAGAGAGTGCCTCAGAAAAGCACTAGCAAATAGGCAAGAAGGAGGGATAGAGGAACAATGGGGAGTAATCAAAACAGCCATCACAGAGGCAACAAGCCTTTGTGTAAAGCAAATCTACAAAACACAACGAAGGAAAAAAACGCTATGGTTCTCAAAAGAGGTGGCAGGGAAGGTTAAGGAGAAAAGGATAGCATTCAGGAAATCTAAGGAAACACAGAAGGAGCAGGACAGAGAACTTTATCAGTTAAAGCAGAAAGAGGCAGGGAAGGCAGTCAGAATAGCAAAGGCCCAAACCGAGGAAAGGATAGCCAACTCTGTTAAGAAGGGGGATAAGACCTTTTATAGTTACATTAGGGAGCAAAGAAAGACCAAAGGAGGTATACTGAGGCTTAATAAAGGGGAGGGAATGTGGGGAGAGGGTGACAGTGAAAAAGCAGGGATACTGAATGAATATTTCTGCTCAGTATTCACAAAGGAAGAGAAGGGAAGGTATGTAAACCAAACAAGAGAAACACTCTGAAGACGGGGGTCGATACCAGTCCATTTACAGAAGAAAGGGTTCTGAAAGAACTAATAAAATTGAAGGTGGACAAAGCAATGGGGCCTGAAGGGATTCACCCAAGAATTCTAAAAGAACTAAGGGTAGAACTAGTGACACTGCTGACTACTGTCTTTAACAAATCATGGGAGGATGGGGTGGTACCTGAGGACTGGAGGAAGGCGGATGTGATTCCTCTTCACAAAAGTGGGAGCAGGACAGAGGCAGGAAACTACAGACCAGTTAGTATGACCTCAGTGGTAGGGAAAATGATGAAATCACTTCTGAAGGAAATAACTGTTGAGTACCTAGAGGCCAGTGGGGCACAGGACCCAAGGCAGCATGGATTCACGATGGGAAGGTCATGTCAGACGAATCTAATGGATTTCTTTAACTGGGTGACCAAAGTAGTAGACCAGGAAGGGGCTGTGGACATGGCCTACCTAGATTTTAGCAAGGCATTTGATACAGTCCCACACAAAAGATTAATACACAAGTTAGCCAGCCTTGGAGTAGGTCCCACGGGGGTAACCTGAATAAACAAATTGGCTAGACAACAGGACGCAAAGGGTAGTAGTAAACAGAGTCCACAGTGAAGAAAAGAGGGTTACTAGTAGGGTACCGCAGGGTTCAGTACGGGGATCAGTCCTTTTTAATGTCTTTATAGGCGACATTGTAGAGGAACTGGAAGGAAAAGTATGCCTCTTTGCAGATGACACAAAGATCTGCAACAGGGTTGATACACCAGATGGCGTGGAAAGGATGAGAAGGGACTTGGCAAGGTTGGAGTAATGGTCAAATGTATGGCAGCTCAGATTCAATGCTAAGAAGTGCAAGGTAATGCACCTGGGAAACAAAAACCCAGGGGAAGAGTACACAGTAGGGGGTAAGATACTGACAACAGTAAAAATGGAAAGGGACCTAGGGGTGATTATATCAGATGACCTAAAGGTGGGCAAGCAATGTGAGAAGGCTGTAAGGAAGGCTGGGGAGATACTGGGATGCATAGGGAAAGGCAGCAATAGTAGAAAACAGGAAGTTGTTATCCCTCTGTACAGACAGTTGGTGAGACCCCATCTGGAGTACTGTGTGCAATTCTGGAGACCCCATCTCTGCAAAGACATAGACAGAGTGGAGGCTATCCAGAGGAGGGCAACCAAAATGATGCAGGGTCTGCACCAGAAGACATACGAAGAAAGACTAAAGGAGCTTAATATGTATACCCTTGAGGAAAGAAGGGAGAGAGGGGACATGATAGAAACTTTCAAGTACCTCAAGGGAATCAACAAAGTCCAGGAGGGTAGCATCTTTCAGAAAAAGAGATGTGCAAGAACAAGGGCGCACAATTTGAAGCTAGAGGGGGGATGGCTCAGAGGTAATGTGAGGAAGTATTTTTTCATGGAGAGGGTTGTGGATGCATGGAACAGCCTCCCTGAGGAGGTTGTGGAGTCAAGAACAGTGGGGGAATTCAAGAATGCACGGGACAGACGTAAGGCAGTCCTAGTGGGGGGTAGGAGGAAGTAAACTGTTGGTTAACTAGAATCTGCAGCTTATCTGTTAGGTAGGAAAATGGGCAGACTATGTGGGCCAAGCGGTCCTTATCTGCTGTCAAATTCTGTTTCTAAACTGCCACATAAAATCCTGCCACTCTGCTCTTTCAGTTCCCTTGACTTAAACCCTCTCCTCAATGATATATCCAATTCTGATTGGTCCCCAAATGCATCTGCCACTTCCGTCGACCAAGCCCTCACTTACTTCAAAGACAGATTTATAGCTACCTGTGACTTCCATGCCCCGTTCAGATGCACTAGAGTCTGAGGTATCCATCATCCCTGGATCGCCCCTCAATTAATGACCTGCCTCAGGGAGCACGATAAAGCTAGAGGAAACGCAAGGCCTCTCAGCTCCCATCAGCCCTTACTATCGCAGACTAAGAAATGCTTGTACTAAAGCAATCAGACTTGCCAAGTCTGAATATTTTAAATCCTCTTCATCAATAACATAAACTCCCCCTTCAAATTTTGGAAAGTAGTCCACTCACTCGCATCCCCCCCCCCCCCATGCTTAATATGAACAACACACTAGAGTCTGAACCTTGCATAGTGACTCAGGAGTTCAACTCTTACTACACCTCCTGTGTCTCAACCCTTCTAAAATCCCACCCCTCAAGCCTCTACTCCACTCATTCTCCCTCTCCTACCACTCAACCCCCCACCGTACCCACCTTCCCCTTTCTCATTCTGTTCCATCTCCCCTGAGGAGACACTAATGGCCTTCCTCTCACTCAATCCCTCCATAGGGAGGCAGTATAGCGCAGTGGTTTAAGGCTCTGAGCTGCAAATGTGGTGACATCCAGCAGACGAGACCTGGGTTTGAATCCCACAGCTTCCACTTGCATACTGTGTGACTCTGAGCAAGTCACTTAACTTCCCTGTGCTCCCAGGTCGCTCCTGTAAAAAAGCTTTCAGCTTAGTGTGCTACTCCTGGTTAAACAACTAAATAAAAAAAAAAGGCTCCTCTCCGGATGACCTTGACTCTAAACTTCTCTACCTCTCAGCCCCAGCTATTGCCTACCCTCTCTCTCTAATGCTAAATCTCTCCTCTACGTTCTTTTCCATCCCTATGCCCTGGAGACATGCAGTGGTCCTCCCTCTCCCTAAGGGTGGCGATCTTTCCTCCCCTGCCAACTATCGGCCAGTCTCCCTCCTCCCTGCCCTTGCTAAGCTCCAAGAACACCTGGTCCTCTCTCAACTGATCTCTTTTCTTGCTGACTCCTCCTTCTGCACCCTGTTTCAATCTGGTTTTCAGAAGAACCACTCCACTACCACTACCACCTCCCTCCTTAGGCTCACTGACTCCATCCGTACCGGGATGGACAATGGCCTCATCACCTCTGCCATCTTTGTCGACCTTGCCAAGGCTTTCGACACAGTCTCCCATACCCTCCTTCTCGACTCCCTTATGACTGCTGGTTTGTCTACTCCTGCTCTTACCTGGTTTAGAGCTTACCTCACAGGCAGAACATAGTCAGGATTCAGAATGCAATCTCTCCACCCCTCCCAATCTCCACAGGAGTCCCACAGGGCTCTATGCTCGGCCTCATCCTTTTCTCCATCTTCCTAAATGACCTTCCCTCAGTCTGCTCCCCCTCCTCTTCTATCCATATGTATGCTGATGACACCGTCTTGTTCACCTCTGGCAAAACCACCATTGATGTAGCAACCACTCTACAGCATGACTTCCACCAGGTTCAGCTCTGGTTTGCCTCACATCAACTATTCCTAAATGCCAAAAAGACAGTCTCCATGAACTTCGGCAATAGGCAGAGACTCTCTAGACTCCACCCCTTACCCTTTTTCCACACCCTTGATGGGACCATCCTTGAGGACACCCCCTAGTTCAGATATCATGGGGTTTGGCTGGACCAACACCTCAGCTTCTCTGGCCACATTGACGCCATTCTGAAAAAACTGCATCCCAAGTTTGGAGCCCTTTACAGGAACCATAGTTGCATCCCTCCTACATCCCAGCGAGAACTTGTCCAGAAGATGATCCTCCCCAGTTTTGACTACTGTGATGTAGTCTGTGGTGCCACTCCCATATCTTCCCTTACCAGACTGGACTCTCTTTTCAACTCCTGTGGATTGATTCTTGACGCCCTATCTCAAACCCATCATTGTGACCTTTACCGTACCCTGTCCTTCCCCCCGCTTGCTAACAGATGCCTGGCTCACTGTGCTAAGCTAACTTCCAAATTTTGGCTTGGTGTACTTCTTCCTACCTCTCATGCTCCCTCCCTCCCCCACCTTCCTCCCACTCCCTCAGATCCTCCGACACTCGCACCCTGCTAGTCCCCCATCATACCACCCTCATCGGCCAATCAGGCTTCTCCCATCGCTTACCCAAAATCTGGAACTCCCTCTTACCTCAAATACAACACTCCTCCTCCTCCTCCCACTCTCTTGCCTCTGTCTTACATAACTTTCTCTCTGCTAGCTACTCCTGCTACACTCTTCCTTAACTTGTTCCCCTATGAGTCTGCTTCAGCTTCACGCCTACCTCTTTCCTGCAAAACCCTCCCCCTACATTCTTCCCCCAGCGCCCCTTCCTTTCCACCTTACTCCCACCCCCCATTCCCTCCTCTGTACACCAGCTTACCCTCACTACTTACTCACTGTTGCTTGGCCTAGGCCCCTGGCAGGGTTCTCTGCATCCTGGAGGGTCCAGAACCTAGGCAAACACCTTCCTCACCTCCTACTCCCACCCCATTCTTTCCTGAAAGGGCTGGGTCTCGGCCCCTCTTCTCTCTCACCTCCCTCTCTCTTGGTCCTTCTGAAGCCTACTCCCCATCACTGCCTACTTCCCTCCTGTCATGCTCTACCGCTGCCTTGTGCAGGCAGAGTCCACAGCATACTGAAGGGACCAGGCTCTGGCAGACCCTTCTTTTCTCCCTCTCTTCCTTCCTCATGTGCTCTAACTCCCACTGCCTACAACCTGCTTCCCTCCTGTTCATGCTTGACCTTCACCTGGTGCAGGCAGGGTCCCCAGCATTCTGGAGGGGTTACGCCCTGGCAGACCCTTCCCCTCCACCCCTTGCCTTCCCTCCTCCAAATCCCCCTTTCCACCCCTTTACTCTCTGCCTATATGCCCCCACCCACCCACGCCCCACTTCCTAGCCATAGTTATTGGCTAACTCCTAATCTCTAATGCACTTATAGTCAACCTTGCACTTTTGTTACACCTTGCAAATTTTGTTCTATCTGTGTCTCTCCTCACAATCTTGACCTAGTTCAACCTCCTTGTATTCTATCCAGCCATTTTCTAACTACGAAGCTATGTCCCACCAAGTGTTTGCCAAATGTATTTGTGCTATCGTATCTATCTAGTTCAAGACTGTTAGCATTGTATCCATCTAGTTCATACCTGTTAGTATTCCTCCTTTTCCATGCTTCTTTATAGTCTGCTCACTTTACTGAATGTAATCAAATTGTATATATCTGTATTGTGTACCAAATCTCTGTATACTATTCTCATGTTCTCCTACTCCAAGGTCTCACTGGGAGACAAGCAACTTGTTGCTCAGCATGCCTTCCTGGTGAAACATTTCAATAAATAAAATAATGTCCCTGCCCTCCCTCCCCACTCCTCCCATCCTCCCTACCCATGATCCTTACCTTCCCCCATGCCTATCCCAGCCTCTCTTAAAGCTGCCCACTGTCTTCAATGAGATGACCTCTTCCAGCAGTGCATTTCAAGTGTCCACCACCCTCTCTGTGAAGAAGTGCTTTCTGACCTCCCTCCTAAACCTCCCACCCTCCAGCTTAAAACTGTGCCCCCTAGTGTTATGGTTGCCACACAACTTAAAGAGACTCTCCTTATCAATCTTATTTGTCCCTTTCAAGTACTAGAAGGTCCCAATCATGTCCCCTCTCTCTCTCTGTCTCTCCCCCCTCTGTCTTCCAGGGAGTACATGTTAAGTGCCCTCAACCTCTCCTCGTATGCCTTGCCCTGCTGACCGGCTGTCATCTTTGTAGCCCTCCTCTGGGCTTTCTCCAGCAGGTTAATGTCCTTTTTGAGGTGTGGGCACCAGTACTGAACTCCATGCTCTAGATGCAGCCTTACCAGTGACTTGTACAATGGCGGTATAACCTTCTCTCTCCTACTACTGATCCCCCTAGCTATGCATCCCAGCATCTTGTTTGCCTTTGCTACTGCTTTTTTGCACTGTGTGGAGTGTTTCAGGTCACTAGTGATCATCACTCCCAGGTCCTTCTCCTTCTTTGATGCAGATACTCGGACTCCACCCAGGTAGTACTCTGTCCTGGGATTCTTGGCTCCAATATGCATCACTTTGCATTTTTTGGCTTTGAAGCCAAGCTGCCAGATCCTTGACCACCTCCCCAGCTTTTCCAAATCTTCATGTAGGTCCTGTATCCCTTCAGCTGTGTCCACTCTCCCACAGAGCTTGGTGTCATCTGTGAATAGACACATTTTGCTCTCAATGCCATCCCCAATGTCATTGATGAAGACATTGAACAACACCGGCCCCTGCACCAAGCCCTGTGGGACCCCACTGATTACCACTCTCCCGCCACAACCACCCTCTGGGTTCTGCCCCTCAGCCAGTTTTCCACCCATCTGGCCATCTTTTCCCCAACCCCAAGAGCCACCAACTTCCTGATCAACCTTTTGTGAGTCACAGAGTCAAAGGCCTTGCTGAAATCAAGATAGAGGATGTCTACCGCTTGGCCCTTGTCTACTGTCTTAGTGACACAGTCAAAGAATCAATCAGATTTGTTTGACATGATCTCCCTCCCATGAACCCATGCTGCCTCTCATCCTGGAGACCATGCTCTGCTAGATATTCCACCATCCTTTCCTTTAATATGGTCTTCATGAGTTTGCCCATGATGTAGGTCAGACTGACTGGTCTGCAATTCCCTGGATCATCCTTGGGACTGCTTTTGTGGAGGGGCACTACATGTGCTGTTCTCCAGTCCTGCTGTACCACGCCCAACTCTAGTGAAGTATTAAATAGGTCTGCCAGCTTCTCAGCCAGTTCCTTTAGTACACTTGGATGTACTCTGTCCTGGCCTGGTGATTTGTTCACTTTCAATTCCAGCAGACCCTAGCTCACTATATCCTCCTCTATCACTACATCTGTGTTCCCCTTCCCCCCTGCTCCTCTTTTCCCTCCTGAAGGCACTGGTCTGTCCTCCTCCCTGGTGAAGACAGAACAGAAGTATTCATTTAGTATCTCTGCTTTCCCCCATTATCTTCCACCCACTCCACCCCTTTCTTAAGCCTAACAATCACTTTCTTCTTGTCCCTTTTCTCATATAGTGAAAGAAATGCTTTTCCCCTTCTTAATTCCTTCAGCTATCTGCAGCTCCTTCTGTGCCTTTGCTCGCCGGACTTCCTCACTTGTCTCACTAACCAATGTTAGGTAATTTTCCCTGTCCATCTCTCTCTTGGTTTTCCTGAATTTTCTATAGGCCAACCTCTTTTCCCTTACTGCCTTAGCAACCCAGAACTGAACCAGCTGGGCACTTTGGCCCTTGTGTTCTTCCCCCTGAGCCTAACGCCCTCATCAGTGGCAACCAGTATTCCTTCCTTAATGATGGGCCACCTTTGGTCCACCCCCATATCTGCTCTGATGCCTGCTAGATGGCTTCTTAGCACCTCAACCATTTTCCTGAAGTCCGCCCTGCTGAAATCCAAGATTTTGGTGTTAGTCGGGATGCTTTCCCTGTCCATATCCAACTGGAACCACACTGTGCAATGGTCACTTCCACCCAGTGGCTCCCTGACCATTATTTCCTGTACATGCTCCCTATTTGTGAGCACCAGATCAAGAATTGCCTCAGCTCTTGGTTCGGTGACGCCATGAGTCAGGAACCCACTCTGCAGTCCTTCCAGGATCACCTGACTCTTGGCACATATTGTGGATGGTATGATCCAGTCCACCTTGGGCAGGTTGAAGTCCCCCACGATTACCGCCTCTCCTTTCCTTGCAGCTTCAAGTATTTGTGAGACCAGTTCCCTGTCCCTCTCCTCATCTTGACTGGGTGGTCTGTAAACCACCCCAACCTCACCTTTCTCCCTCCATTGGACCTTAACTGAACCCATAATGCCTCCACCTCCCCTTCCTCCGACTCCTCCCTCGTGCAAGCTATGCTCTCCCTGATATAAACTGCCACCCCTCCCTGACTACCCTGTCCCTCCTGTATAGTTTATATCCAGGGATCGAAGGTCGCAGTCATGATGTGATGTTGCCCAAGTCTCGGTTACTGCAGCTGTGTCCACCCTCCTGTCTGCTAATAGAGCCTGCAGGTTGTCCATCTTGTTTCCAAGAATTAGCGCATTCATAGACGTCACCCTCCACCTAGAGTCTGACCTTCCTTCTCTTCCCTCTTTTCTTCTATTCACATTTATCCCCTCTGTGTGCATCCCTCCACATACCCTTGTTATGTGTTCCTCACCCCCTCCACCCTTTGCTAAACTGTGTTTTTGGCCCTTCCACCTCCTCCCTCCAGACCTCTTCCATCACTGTGGGGGGAGGTTCACTGACCATCTCCTCTCGGAGTCTGTGGGCCTGCACGCCCACTGCCTCCCCCTTGAGTAGTTTAAATTAAGTGTAGTGGTTATGTATTCCCCCAGTGTGTCCCTGAGTACTGTACCCTGAAACCCTCCCTTCTGAGGTGTAGCCTGTCTGGTGAAAAGAATGCTTTGTTTGACCAGGTCTCCTCCCAGTCCCCAATACAGATGAACCTCTCCTTGCACCATTTCCTCAGCCAGTCATTAAAATCCTCTGTTCTTCTTTTCCTAGCTGTGCTGGCCTTTGGTACTGATAGCAGTCTGATTTTTGAACCAGTATTCTTAAACTGTTGGTGAAAGAACTATTTTATTAAAAACTACCCTCTTAATGAAGAAAGCATTATAAAAGTACACTTTTAACACTTTTCTTTTGGAATAATTTTTATAATAGCATTAAGGCACTCCCAGGAGTTAGACTGGCAACCACAAGATGAATTCATAGAAAAATAGACTTTGACGGCAGATAAGGACCACCTGACCCACCCAGTCTGCCCATTTCCCCTACCTATTGGATAAGCTGCAGATTCTAGTTAACCAACAGCCTACTTCCTCCTGCCCCTCACCAGACTTGCCTTATGTCTGTCTCATGCATTTTTGAATTCCCTCACTGTTTTTGACCCCGCAACCTCCTCAGGAAGGCTGTTTCATGCGTCCACCACCCTCTCTGTAAAAAAATACTTCCTCACGTTGCCCCTGAGCCTTCCCCCCCTCTATCTTCAAATTGTGCCCCCTTGTTCTTGCACATCTCTTTTTTGATATATACTACCCTCTTGGACATTGTTGATTCCCTTGAGGTACTTGAAGGTCTTTATCATGTCCTCCCTCTCCCACCTTCCCTCTAGGGTATTCATATTAAGCTCCTTTAGTCTCTCCTCATATTGCTTATGGTGCAGACCTTGCACAATTTTAGTTGCCCTCCTCTGGACTGCCTCCATCCTGTCTGTGTCTTTGCAGAGATGGGGTCTCCAGAACTGCGCACAGTACTCCAGGTGGGGTCTCACCAACTGTCTGTACAGAGGGATAACCCTCCTGTTTTCTACTAGTGATGCCTCTCACTAGCCCACTTGTTATAAAAAGTGAGGTATACGTTACCTTATATAGTGCATGGCCTTGTATCTACATCTGTACCAGTGAAGGACTGACTCAGAGACAGTGTGTTCTTGAATAAAAACACTTTTTAACTTGCAGGCTGTGTGCTGTTACAATTACAGGCTCTGCAGTGAAACACAGAACATTCCCGAAAACACACCTCGCACACCAAGGGCTACAAACATTAAGAGCATAACCATTGAAATACATGCTAAATGATGACAATGTCTGCAGTACTATTCTTTTTTTTAAATAATTCACGTTACTTGGTCGGTTTTCTATTCTTTTCTGAGTGGTACTCTCCTTGGGTCGAGCTCTCGGCACCACAGCCACTTCTGAAATGGGGGAAGTTTGCATATCATGCATGCGCGACCCCGTCCTAAGCTGTTATGCTGCACTACCTTCGTAGCTAGTGCAGCATAACAAACTAGCGGACGTAGCTAGTGCAGCATAACAAAGTTTTTGAATGGATGGATTTCCATACCTAACAACATTCCACCATACACTATAGTCAGTTAATCATCCCCTAGGGGCAATATGGCACTCAGCTGCACCACGTGCCACATTACACCCCTAGTGGATGATTAACAGACTGTTAATCTAACCCCTGGTCATGCCCTATTGCTTAATAAATCATGACATCATTCTTATGCAGTCAGGATTATTTTCAAACATTGCAGGTGCTCTTATAACAACAAGATGGTGTCCCATGCAAACAGTTCTAACGTTCTTAGTTTAGTTAGCAAAGTCCATTTCACACTCAGAGGTTTTTCTTATTTTCTACGATGTAAAAACATTTGAATTTAAATTCCTTTTTTAGCAGAAATCATCAACATGGTAGGACTGAACAGCTAAGTGGATTAGTAGCAGATTAAACAGCCTTTCCCCTCTAGGTCGCTGGTTCAAATCCAGCATGGGTCGGTAGTGGTCGAAAGCCATTATCCCCTGAGAGCTGTTCAGTGGCCTGTGTGAAATGAGTTGTGGTGGTCTCAGTCCTGTTTCCAGTGGGCAGCTGTCCACATCACAAAACCACCAACACAGTTGGTATTAATTGGCATTCTTGTTGGAAGTCTCACATGAGAGGACAAGGATTGACTGGGCATGGAGTCTGAACTACCTCTCACCTACGTGGTGGTTTCTCCATGGCAGGGTTGAGGTTCTTGGCGGGGCAGTGTGTGGACGCTTGCTGTGTTATCACCTGCGCTGTACCTGTCATGTGGATAAGCAGAGGTCTTCAAGTTCCAATGCTGTTACTCCAGTACCATTCTCATGCACTGAATTCACACACAGAAAAAAAAATCCTTGAAAGTTTTTCTATGTCTCTATGAGTAGCACTTATGCCTGTAGGAGTGTCATGTCTTGTACCTTTAGGGTGCACGAGCCTCTCACCATTGGTTAGCAGTTTTCTCACCTAAGTCCACAGTGTATAATAGAACTTGTATCTGAGCAAGTTTCCTTTTAACCACCTATTCCTCTTAGTAAGTCATGGCTTGCCAATCTAAAGGGTCAGTTTTCATGTTTGCTCAGTTTCCAGTTCATTTTGCTGCAGTCTGATGTCATCAGCAAGTTTTAGTGGGAGTGATCCCATTCTGTGTTTGGTAGGTAGAGCAAGGCAGGAGCTGCCGAATAGTTTGATAACTTTTATTGAGCAAATCTTTGTCTTATACAAAGATGGTTTGTTTGTTTTTATTTTGTTGATCAGGTAAGGTAGTGTCAGTGGCTCAGTAGGTAGCACACTCGCCTCTGAGGCCGGGAGATCAGAGGGCTGTGGGTTCAGTTCCCACATCTGGCACTTGGGTTAATATCCCAGTACTGACACTGTAATGCAGCATGAGAGGGGTGCTGCATTCTAGGGACATGGATATGTTGTTCATCCACACTCATTGGCAGGTATCCTTGCCGCTTTAAATCTTAGCGGAAGGTCTTCAAGCTTGCTCCTCCCACCCACCCGGGTGGTATAACTCTCGGCTCCGCCCCATGACGCCAGATCTTCCTTACCGCTTGGAAGCTCAGGTTCCCTCCTTAACGCTCTGCGTTTGAGACTGGTTCCTATTTCTCCGTTTGCGGATTTAAAAAAAAAAAAAATAAATATTTTCGCAAAAAGACTTCAGTCTTCTATCCCTCACGGCTGCGATGGACACATCGACTCCCGGATTTCGGAGATGCCCATGCGGGCAGAAGATGTCTCGGACGGATCCACACACTCACGTGTGTCTACTGCTTAGGCCTTGAGCACGACCCGCGGGCTTCGACCTGTGCTCATCTTTCTCGGCCTCCGTCCTCGAGAACCGTGCTGCCCGGTGCAACTGGGCCGTCCCGAAGCGTTCCCTCCGGTGAAGTCCAAGGAGGCCCGGTTGGCGTGTCCGCGGGCGGCGGGCTCGCGGATCAGCTCGAAGCGGATGGTCACCTCGAAGAGGAGGCGGCGCGGTCAGAGTCTTTCTCGGCCGCTGCATTTATCCCGCTCTCTGGGCTCTTCTTACACGGCTTCTTAGGAGCTTTGTCTGTCCCTCTCCACTAAAGGAGAAGGGCCTACGTTAGCGGGACCTTATTCGGTCAAAAAGAGGACAAGGGTAAGTCCCTCGTCGACGCTCTTGGGAGCGGAAAGGTCTCCCTCGGCCGTCGACCGTCAGCTTCGGGTCGACCGCCGCTTCGCCACTGGCCTCACGGTGTCCCCGGCCAGGTCAGTTGACCGAGACTCCCCACCGATGAAGTCGAGATTTTCTCGACCCATTGGACGGGCTGTCGCCTTTAGCAGCCGAGATTCCCCTCTCCCCGGTTCCCCCGGGAGGAGTTGGGGATCCCGTGGGCTCGCCTGTGCCTCCGGTTCCGGAGCCCTCGGATGCACCATCCGAGCCAAAGGGAGCGGTTCCGGCCGACACCTCCGCACCCGACCTCGGGAAATTCGGGACTCTGGTCTCGGACCTCTTAGCGGTCCAGCCGATCCCGTCCGCAAGGTCGGCACCAGCGATGGCCAGTTGCGCCGGCCTCTCCTCCTCCTCGGATGAGGGAGGCTTGAGCGTAAGTGCGTCGGCAGTCGAGGACCTTATGTTGCAACAGCTCCTCCTGGCGGGAGTAGCCGTCACTTCGCCTCCCGGCCATTGAATATCGCTGTCACCGGGCGGCCGACACAACCCCTCGACTTATCCGAGGGCCTATACCCAGGCGGTTGTTGACCAAAACCAACTGCTCCACCGGTTCGGTGGAACCTCCGCCCTCCACAGCCACCAATTGGGGCTCCGACCAAGGATTCTCGATCGGCTAAGGTCTACCCCGCCGGCTGTCAGTTACCCTCACTCCGACCGACCTCGGCAGGTGAAGGGTGGCTCAGGCCAGAGGCAGCTCTTCGAGGACTCTTCCGAGTCCGAAGATGATTCCTCCTTTTTCTCCAAGCGACTGGACTTGGAGTCTTCAGGAGGTCAGTCAATGGACGATAGCCCGTCGTCCTTCCTAGGACTTCTGGCTCATCTCGAGTCCACGGGATGGGCTCGAACCCGTTCCAAAGCGGGCCAGGTATCCCCTCACGGAGATTCTGGACCGAGGGGATTCTCCGACGGAGGCCTTTCCGGTGGCCGAGGCCATAGTGGGTCCGGCACTGGAGCTTTGGCAGCGCCCTGCTTCCTGCCCTGCGCCTTCGGCCAGGATGGCCAGGAAGTATGCGGTCCCTACTGGTTCCTTGTCCGGTTTTTCGGAACACCCCTCTGCTGAGGGGTTGGTTACCGACAGCGTTTTCCGGCGCGCGGCCAACGCCAGGGATGTGGACAAATCTCCTGACAAGGAGTCCAAGAAATTGGACTATGTCGGGCGAAAAGTCTACGCTGCCTCCTCTCGGCCTTCGTCCAGGCCAGTTCGGCCGCCCCTCATGGCACATTTTTCTCATGCCCTGTTGGGCTCCTGGATAGGTCATCCTCATCTTCCCCCGATCTGCAGACTACGGTTAAGCAGGTGCGGGACCAGGGCAGGGCAGTGGCCAAACAGCAGCTCCAGACTGCTTTGGATATAGGGACTCATGTGCCAGATCGGTGGCGGCCGCGAGTGGCTATCGTCCGGCGGGCTTGGCTGAGGATATCCACCTTTAGCTTGGATACCAGCACAGGTTGGCGGGATGTTCCCTTTTGGGGACTGACCTCTTGACCCTGGGGTGGAAGGTCACCTGCAGAGGATCGAGAAGTCCAATGCTACTTGGACTCGGTCTCTTCGCTCAGAAGGACAAAGGCCATGAAACCACAGCCTAAGCCCTTTCGTCCTTCTGTGCCCCAGCCTTGCCCAGCAACGTCAAGGGCCAGCAGGCTCAGCCTTGGCATCCCAAACCCAAGCCACGGCTTCCTCTAACAGGAGGCAGGGAGGAAAAGGCCCAGGAGGGTCCCTCGGCGGTCCCTCCTCCAAGCCTGCCCAGTGGCGGGCTGAGGGGTCCCCCATTCCCGTCCACCTTATCCCTGGGTCCCCTTGAAGGCGGCTCAGCACTTCTGTTCCGCCTGGTCCGCTGTTTCCACGGACAGGTGGGTCTTAGAGGTGGTGGGAAGAGGTCTGCCTCTGGAATTCGAGCAGGCACCACCCTTCAGAGCCGTCGCCCCTCGGGGGGCTTCGGGATCCCCAGCCTCACTGGCGGCTCGTCGAGCCGACATCGCTCTCCTCCTCCAGAAGGAGGTGATAAGAGAGGTGGTGGACCCTCCTTCAGACCCAGGGTTTGTGTCCAGGTACTTCCTGGTTCCGAGCGGATGGGGGCTGGCGCCCCATTCTCAACCTACGACCTAAACAAGTTCCTAAGGTCTCGAACCTTTAGGATGGTCCTCTGGCTCAGATAATACCATCCTTGGAGCGGCGTGTGGTTTCTGCTCTCTGGACTTGCAGGGCTGCGTTTTTCACGTCTCCATCCGTCCGTCTCACCAGAGATTCCTTCGCTTCGGCGGAAGGATCCCTCTTCGATTCAAGCCATGCCCTTGGCTTGTCTCCAGCTCCCAGGGTCTTCACCAAATGCATGGCAGTGGTGACAGCATTCCCTGCGGCGCCGAGGGGTCAGGTGTACCCTTACCTGGACGACTGGCTGATGAGCAGCTCCCTCAGGAAGGAGGCAGAGTGGTCCAGAGATCTGGCCCTCCAGGTCTGCTCTCAACTGGGCCTCCTTATCAGCAGGCCAAGTCGGAACTCGAGCCGAAGCAGGTGATTCTTTCATCGGGCGCAGCTCGACTCTCTTCGAGCCAGAGCGCGCTCCAGCGGACAGGGCCGGTTCTTTCCTCCTTTGCCCGATCATTTCTGGTTGGGCAGTGCGCCATGCCGGACTTCCTCGCCTCCTGGGTCTCATGGCGGCCTGCACCAGCGTGGTCCGTTGGGCCCGCTGGAACATGCGTCCCTTCAGGTGGGGACTGGCCAGCCAGTGGTCCCTGGCGCTGCGATCCTTTGGACCAGCTGTAGCCGGTGACAAGGGGATGTGGACGCTCTCCAGTGGTGGACCGCTCCAGATCATTTGCAGGAGGGCATCCTGTCTCGCCCGCCCCGAGCCGACGGTCTCTCTATCGACCGATGCCTCTCTGATGGGTTGGGGTGCCCATCTGGGGGAACACCGGGCTCATGGCCTCTGGTCCCCGTGGGAGTCCCGATGCCACATCAACCTGCTGGAGCTCCGAGCGGTCCGCCTAGCTCTCACCGCCTTTGCTCCGTTCCTCCGGGGTCAAGTGGTCCGAGTCCAGACGGACAATACCACGACCATGTACTATCTAAACCGCCAGGGCGGGACGCGCTCCATGCTTCTATGCAAGGAAGCTCTCCGCATTTGGTCACTCGTGCGCAGCCTGGAGGCGGATCTCCTAGCCATTCACGTGGCAGGAGCCTCCAACACCCTGGCCGATGCCCTGAGCCGGATAGGGGCTGCATCCCACGAGTGGTCTCTCCTGCCGGAGGTAGTACAGCATCTGTTCTCCCATTGGGGCACACCTCAGGTGGACCTGTTTGCCTCCAGGAGAACGGGCTGAGTCTGTTCCATGCCCGCCCCTCAGCAGGGCTCGCTGCAGGGATGCCTTCTGAGGCAGTGGACCCCGGCCTCTTTTCGCCTTTTCCCCATTTCCCTTGATCCACAAGGTGCTTCTCAAGGCGAGGAGGACAAGGCGCAGGTGATTCTGATAGCCCCAGACTGGCCTCGCCAGTTCTGGTACCAGATCTCTCAGTCTCAGCTCCAGGACTCGCGGCAGCTTCCAGCTCGCCGGACCTGCTCTCAGTCAATCAGGGAAGGTGTTCCATCCGGACCTTCAATCCTGCACCTGACGGCCTGGTTCCTGAGCGGCTAGAGTTCCAGGCCTTGGGTCTTTCCGACGAGGTCCTCAATGTAGTTGAGGCGTCCCTGTATGAGTCGACCAGAAAATGTTATGCCTTCAAATGGAAAAGGTTTTCCATTTGGTGTCAGGGCAAGGGCTTGGACCCTTCCTCCTGTTCCTTGGCAAGCATCTTGGACTATTTATGGTCCCTTTCTAGTCAAGGGCTTAGGTCGACCACTCCTAAGGGTGCACCTGGCAGCCCTGGCTCATCGGGCCGGAAGCCAGTCGGTGGCGAGGAGAAGGTGGTCTGGGCGCTTTTCAAAGGCCTTGATCACATTTCCCTCCAGTGCGGGAACCCCACCTCCGTGATCTACTGCTGGTATTGGCAAAGCTCATGGGCGTTTATTCAACCTATGCACAGGTGTGCTCTCTCTCACCTGTCGTGGAAGACCGCCTTCTTGGTGGCTATCACGCAGCCAGAAGGATGGGAGAGCTCCAGGCGCTTTCCATCGAGTCTCCTTACCTGGTCTTCCACAGGGACAGAGGTTGTCCTGCGCCCCACCGAAATTCCTTCCAAGGTGGTGTCGGAGTTTCACCTTAACCAGGTGTTGACTCTGCCGGTGTTCTACCCCAATCACACCTCGAGGTCAATATAGGCTCCATACTCTGACCCTAGAAGGGCTCCGCTTATTATAAGGAGCGCACGGCTGAAATTCGGGAGAGGTTCGCCAGCTGTTTGTCACCTACGCTGAAGCGCATCTGGCAGACCTGCAGCCAAGCGGACGAAAGCAGGTGGGTAACCTCCTGCATAGATCTCTGCTATAAGTTGGCGGGCATGGAGCCTCCCAGAGGATGAAGCTCATTCTACCCGCCATACTCCTCCGCAAGTGGCTGCTTCCAGGGACGTCCCCTATCCAGGAAATCTGCAGGGCTGCTACCTGGAAGTCAGCAAACACCTTCATTACCCATTACCACATCGACCTTGAGTCACGCCGGGATGCTGGTTTTGGGGCCTCGGTTCTCAGTCTCTCTTTCCAAGTAAGTATTGGGGTGTGTCTTGCCTCCCTCCTCCCGGAGACTGCTAGGAGTCTGCCAATGAGTGTGGATGAACAACATATCCATGTCCCTAGATACAGGGTTACTCACCTGTAACAGGAGTTCTAGGAATGGTATATGTTGTTCATCCACCACGACCCGCCCACCTCCCGCCTGACGCACAACCTGAGCTTCCAGCGGCCAGATCTGGCGCCATGGGGCGGAGCCGAGGTTATACCACCCGGTGGGTGGAGGAGCAAGCTTGAAGACCTTCCGGCAAGATTTAAAGCGGCAAGGATACCTGCCAATGAGTGTGGATGAACAACATATACCATTCCTAGAACTCCTGTTACAGGTGAGTAACCTGTATTTTCTGAGGTGCCGTCTTTCGGATGAGATGTTAAACCGAGGTCCCATCTGCCTGGATTGGTGGTAGTTCAGGTGGATGTTAAAGATCCCATGGCACTTATCGAAAAGAGTAGGGGAATTTCCCCGGTGTCCTGGCCAAATTTCCCTCATTTACTAAAAATACCACCAACAGCTTAATCTGGTTCAAGGTCAGTTGGCATTCATCTGTATCCCCCTCCCCTGGGTCGTGCCTGAAAATAGGCAGGATTTGTCTAGTGCACTTACCCGGTCAACAAAAGGTAAATAAATAAAGATACACTGGTGCCAAAGACAACACCCTTTACAGGTACAACGTGGTGTACAATAACACAACATACAATAGTACAGTATACATACACATAAGTTACTATATGAACGTAGAATACAATGCATAAGTAAGACATAATTGTACAACAGAACAGAATCCAGGCAGAGACATACTTAGTATGTTAACCAAAATAAAAATCTTTATCACATAAAGAGGTGATTATTAAATATTATGAAATTCAGACAGAGCACATGGAGTCATTCAGTATCAAGACGTGATTTTTCAGTTCTTTGGAAAATTAGGTGAAACTAGTTAATGCTCCGACTGGAATAGTGTTCCACATAGAAGGAGCCTGGAAGCTTAAAGATTTCTGGCCCATGCTTGTTGGCATACGAAGAACCAATAAGAAAAGATTTTAGATCGATCTTGAATTGAAATTTGGTGCGACTGGTTGTAGCAGACATGCTAAGCTTGCAGGTTGTTGCATATCCAACAATTTGAAACTGAAGATCTTACTTCAAGGAGGCTCTTGCAGCAGGCAACACTGATAGGACTGAAGATGGCAGGTGCTAGGACCACACGGAAAACTTCTAGCTAGCAGTCTATCACAAGGGACCGCCCCCGCCGACATCAGCACAATGACATCTGCCTATTCTATAAAGGGGGTGATCCCCCACCCCAACCTTGGTTCTTTCTCGCCATCGACTCATGCACATTGGACCTTCACAGCCACCAGCTACAGTCAACTGCCATTTTCTCACGTTTAACTCGCGCTTTTATTTTTTCTTCTTTTAGTGTTTAAAACAGTGAGTCCTCTGTGTTTTCTCATGTAAGTTTGTCTTCTTCTCCAGCCTCGTCTTCCAGTCGACCAGTGAAGTGCGTGCGGCAAGCAAATTCCCGCTAAGGATGATCACTCCACCTGCCTACTCTGCCTAGGCCCCGGCCACGACACTGATGCCTGCCAGCACTGCCAGGACTTCTCCAGGCCACACGGAGGTGTTGATTGAAGACCTTGGAAAGCTATCTTCTCAAACAGAAGTTGGCTGCTATGGAGAAGGAGATACAGGCCAGAAGTTCTTCAGCCTCCCCAGCTCAATCTTCTGAGGCTTCTTTTTCTTCTTCTTCCTAGAAGAGAAGAAATCGAGTGGGAAGCATAAGCACCCAGACTGTCCTTGGTCAGCCTCCTGCTTGTGGTCACTGCACAGACCAGCTACTGCCTCTGGGTCTTCCTTCTGCAGGGGGGTTGGCCCCTCCTACCCCATCAGCCCTTATCTCTGCTGGGCTGTCAGTGGTTCTGCTGCCCACTCTTATCTCCATCTCGGGCAGCAGCTTTTTGGGGCAGTGGACGTCATCCCCTCCCTGATGCTCAGGCCCTTAACACCTATGGACACTCAGCCAGGTGTCTGTACCGGGGTTGGAGTTTCTGGCAGTGGGTCTCTGACTGTTGCACCACCCCCCCAGCTAAGGCGTTGCCTTCGTCGGTACCTGACTCAAGGGGCCAGAGTTAGTCATGCCAGGCATCACCTGGAGCAAGCACTCACCTCTTCCTCTACTCAGGTGTCACCTCTGCTCTTTCCTGTAGGTCCTCTTCCCTGCAGACACCACCCTCACCAGTGGGGCCTATGTCAGCTTCCTTCCCGGATCATTGCCAACCTTCGCCACTCAGACAGCCCCGCCAGTACCTCAGCCGACAACTTCTCAACCATCGTCACCTCGGCTATGTCAGCACCACAGCCAATGCCTGCTGGACCTCCTCGGGATCCACAGCCAGCACCAAGTAGACCTACGCTGTGGTGCCCTATGCCAGCTCCTCTAGCATCGTACCCCTATCCTCTACCACAGTATCCTTATCCCTTGGTCTACAATCCAACCCCTCTGGTCGATTGTAACACACTCTTCTCTTCTTGGTGGTCCTTCATTCAGAACAAGGATGCACCCAGGAAGCCCTCTCCCCCTCATCCTCCCTGGGAACTCCCACCTCAGGACCCGGACCAGGTAGGACCTAGTGGCACCATGGGATCTTCTGGAAGGGCACCCTGATGTTGGCTCCGGCCTGCATTTGGATGACCATCGTCCCCCGATGTCAGTCCCTAACAGCAATCTGTCAGGTGATGTCTCTTCCTCTTCAGAGTCCTCCGAAGACTCCTCCAAGGAGCAGGACCAGTCTAAGGAGGCTCTTAAAGACTCTCCTGATGACCCTACCTTTCTTGATGTTATGCGTCATATCCAGTCCCTGACAGGATTGGAGACAGAGGTACTGGGCCCGGAGTGCTGGTGTTTAGCCATGTATCTGTGAAAGAAGGATAACCTCCTCTTGGCGGTGCCTCCTTTAAAGAGCAGCTGACAACTTCAGGAGAACTTTAACAAAACACAATATTTAGACACAGTTCAGCTTGTATTTCACATTAGTTTTGTATTCCTTCTTCCTGTTATTTGTTTGCATAAAAAAAGGATCTTTGCTCCTGAAGAGTTCATCTATTCCTGTTGCCATCTCCCTACCTAAGGTCATAATGAACTGCTTGTGACATTACAGTTACTCCAATGGCAACATATTGTGATGTCACAACACACGATTATGACTTGAACTAGGGAGCAAGTTAAAGAGGCAGATAAACTCTAAGGGATAACTATCATGTATTCTTACAAATTTACTCAATAATAAATAATGGGGAAGAGAAATATATAAAATATATACGGAGTACAAGCTGAATTGTACCTAATTATTATGTTTTTCATTTTTTTCTGAGGCGTCAGTAGCTCTTTAATAGACTCATATGATGATGTTACCAAGGCAGCATGGAACCACCTCTCTACCACTCCACCCTTGCCCAAGAAGGCTGACCGCCAATACCATGTACCGGTGGGTAATCCCGTCCTTGGGGAGCACCCCACGGTGGACTCCATGGTCACGAAAGCAGCCCACGACTGCACCTGGAGACCCAAATATCTTAGTACCCACCCCGCTGATAAGGAGTCTAGGCAGCTTGATCAGTGGGGCAAGTGAAAATGTATGCCTCTGCAACCCTGGCCATTTGAGCTGTGAACTATTTGGCCCATATGGTGTAGTACTAAAATGCCCTCTGGGACCGGGGACCAGGTGAGGGATCTAGTTAAGACTCTTCCCAAGGGCCCTACCAAAACTCAGTTGGCCCAACTCTTAAAGTCAGACTCAGATATGGTTACTCATCCTGCGGGTGGCATACGATACTGTGGATGCCTCCAGGCATGGGGCGGTGACAGGGATCTGTCTTTGCCGCCATTCGTGGCTTAGGGTGTCTGGCTTTGCTCCTGGTGTTCAGGCCAGCATCTTGGATGCCCCTTTCAGAGGCTCTGTCCTGTTTTGGGGTGATGCCCAGGACATCATCTCCCACCTCCAGGAGTCCGGCAAGGCTCTTAAGTCAGTTCATACCCTCTACTGCTCTCATCCTCAGATGGCCCAGAGTCAGCCCTTTTGCCGGTCCTCTCGCCAGCCCACCAGGGGCCAATGGGTGAAGGCATCCTTCAAGTGCAAGGTTCACCCCCCAACCGCAGCAGCTGCTCCTAGGTCCTCACAAGCACCCACAGATGCTCGTCCCACCCCCTGGGTCCACTGCCTGACTCCTTGCCTAACCCCCCCCAGCAGAGGCCTTGGGGGAGGCAGTCGGGGGGGTTGGTTCTCCCTTTACCTCAATGGGTGGTGTGGTGTGCTGTGATCATGGACCAATAGGTGCTTCAGCTCATACAGCACAGGCACACCTTATAGTTTCTGGAACCCCATCCGGAAAACCCACCCTTGCCCTCCCGTTACCCCTCGGCCCACCCCTCCCTCATTTGGGAAGAGCTCATTCAGGCCCTACTGCTAAAGAGGGCCATAGAGCCTGTCCTTCCGGCTCAAAGAGGAAGGGGGTTGTACTCCCACTTCTTCCTTGTCCCCAAGAAGACGGGACATACAAACATATGAATGTGCCAGCAGAATCAGACATCCTGGTCTATCAACGTCTGTTCAAGTGTGCAGCTAGTGCCCCAGGTTGCTGCTGCCCAACTCCCCTCCCCTTTTGTCTGCCTTCAGCCATTCTCAGCCTCACCTGCCCGTACTCTCCCCTGTTCTCCGTCCCATGCCCTTTTAAAGCTACCCGCAGTTTTGCATGATATTACCTCTCTGGTAGGGTGTTCCACTTCGAGACTACTCTCTCTGTGAAGTAATATCTCTTCATCTCACTCCTAAATCTTCCCTACTCTATTCTTAGCCCATGCCCTCTTGTATCCCTTCCTTTCCTCAGTTTAAAAACCCCGTCGGCTCCATCCTTGTTGATTCCCCTCAGATACTTGAAAGTTTCGATCATGTCCCCCATCCCTCCTCTCCTCCAGGGTGTTCATATTCAGTTCCCCCAGCCTGTTCTCTTAGTCTCTCCCCTCCATTCCCTGTATTATCCTCGCTGCCTTCCACTTCACTCCCTACAGTAGCTTGATATCCCTCTTCAGGTGTGATCTCCAGAACTGCACACAGTACTTCCAAGTGCAGCCTGACCAGTGACCAGAGGGACAAGATCATCTCCCTCCACCTGGATGAGAACCCCCTCACTGTACACCCCAGCATCTTGTTCGCCTTTGCTGCCACTTTCCTGCATTGGGCAGAATTGTTCATGCTCCCTGTTACCATCACCCCTGGATCCTTCTCCTCCTCTGTGATTCCCAGCTTCACCCCTTCCCTCAACCAGTATTCTCTCCTTGGGTTCTTTGCCCCTGAAGTGCATAACCTTACACTTCTTCAATTGAACCCCAGCTGCCACCTCCTTGACCACTCCTCCAGTTTGGTTAGGTCCCCCTGCAGTTACTTCCATCCCTCCTCCTCGTCCACAGTTCCACCCATTTTGGTATCATCTGCGAACAGACTTACCCTGCTCACCACTCCATGTGCGATGTCTGAGATGAAGAGCCCAAATAGCACTGGGCCCAGCACCGAGCCCTGCGCCACCCTGCTCATCACTGGTCTAGGTATTGAGAAATCCCCCCACCACCACCCGTTGTAGCCTCCCACGAATCCAGTTTGCCATCTTTGCCCCCACTTCCACAGCAGTTAGCTTCCCCCCAAGCCACTCATGAGCTACTAAATCAAAGGCTTTGCTGAAATCCAAGTAGAGGACATCCACTGCATGGTCTATATCCAGCTCTCTTGTTACCCAGTCATAATATTGTATTAGGTTAGTTTGACAGGACTTCCCCAATATGAACCCATGCTGCCTCACCTCCTGGAGGTAATTGTCCTCTAGAAATGACACCAGCCTCTTTTTCAGTATCATCTCCATAAGCTTGCCCACTATGGAAGTGAGACTGACCGACCTATAATTGTCTGCCTCATCCTGTGGGTCACTGTTGTGTATCAGCACCACATGGGCCATCCTCCAGTCCTGAGGCACACATCCCGTATCCAGGGACGTGCTGAACAGATCCGCAAGCGGTTCTGCCAGCACCTCTGCCACCTCCCTCAGCACCGTGGGATGAGTGGATACCATTCGGCCCTGGTGCCTTGTCCACTTTTAGCACCCTCAGTCTCTCTAATACTCTACTTCCCTCAGTCATTCCATCCATCACCCCCTCCCCCCTGGGACCTGAGGCTGATCCTGGACCTCAGCCACCTAAACCTGTACATAGAGTACAGACACTTGAGGATGGTCACCTTTTAGGGACTACTACCCCTACTTCACCAGGGGGACTGGCTCTGCTTCCTGGACATGCAGGATGCCTATCTTCATATCCAGGTCTTCCCAGCTCACTGCCATTTCCTCCATTTCTGCTTCCAGGAGGACCATTTTCAATTCCAGGCCCTCACTTTTGGCCTTTCTTCGGCACCTTGGGTTTTTACCAAGTACCTGTCAGTGGTGGCTGCAGCTTTGAGGAGGCAGGGCTTTTACGTGTTCCTTGACCTGGATGACTGGTTGCTATCAGTCCCCTCCAGGGATCTCCTGCTGCAGACCTTGGAATGCACCTTTCAGCTCTTCCAGGCCTTGGGGATCAGGGATCACAGTCAACCTGCCACAGTCTTGTCTCTCTCCATGCCAGCGCTCTTGAGGGGTCCTGAACTCTTCTCAAGGCAGAGCTTTCCTGCCAGTGGACAGGGCAGAATTCTTAATAGAACATGCCCGTCTTGTCTTCTCCAGTCGACAGATCCGGGTCACAGCATTCCTTTGCTTGTTGGGGCACATGGCAGTGGCCATAGCCATGGTCCCTCTGGCCCTTCTGCACATAAGGATTCCCCAGTGGACCCGTCAGGTTCAATGGGACCAGCGCACAGATGACCTTGATCTGAGATCCAGTGAGAAGGACCTTGGAGTGGTTGCAGAATCCTGCCAATCTCCTTTGCTAGGTCCTCTTTCAGGCTGTGCCCCTGCAGCATATCCTTATAACGGATGCCTTGGGTCTCGACTAGGGGGCTCACTTGGCTGACCGCCAGACCCAGGAGATCTGGTCCAAGGTGAAGCAGAATCTCCACATCAATGTGATGGAGATGCGAATGGTTCTTTATGCCCTACAGGCCTTCTAGACCCACATTCTTCCCAGTTCACTGCTGGCACAGACGGACAACATGTTCTTAGTGTACTACATCAAAAAGCAGGGGTGTACTCACTCCTACCCCCTTCGTCGAGAGGCAATGAGAGTCTGGTACTGGGCCATCAAGCATGGCCTGGAGCTCTCAGCCATTCATGTTCCAGGCACCCAAAATGTCCTGGCTAACAGCCTTAGCCAATTCAGGTCGAGGGCTCATACTAACATACTAAAATGCCAGCAGAATAGACCTAACGGTCTTTCGCATCTGCTCGTTTGGTCAGCCCCCACCCTGGGAGCTGACCTTGCTGCCCCCCTCGCCTTCTCTGGCTTCTCCCTTCCCAGTTCCGGATATTCTCGCTGCATTGGATTTTGCTTCCAGAACCCTTCCCCTGTACCTGTCCCACCCCCTCTTGAACCCCTCCACCGTCTCTGCCTCAACCAGCCCTCTGGGCAGCGCATTCCATGGCTCCTCCACCCTCTCAGTGAAGTAGCACCTCCTCCTTTCTCCCCTGAATCTTCCCCCCTCCAGCTTCCACCTATGCCCTCTAGTGGCCCCCTCCTCCTTCCTTCGAAGCACCCTGACTGTTCCTCCCCTATCTACCCCCTTCATGTACCTGAAGACCTCTATCATGTCCCCCCGGTCCCTTCTGTCTTCCAATGTGTACAGATTTAGCTCTTCGAGCCTCTCCTGATAGGTCCTGTCCCCCAAGCCCCAAATCATTTTGGTTGCCCTCCTCTGGACCCTCTCCAGGAGTTTAATGTCCCTCTTTAAGTGTCGCCTCCAAAACTGTACACAGTACTCGAGGTGCGGCCTCACCAAGCAGTTATACAGAGGGAGTATCACTTCCCTCCTTCTGGAGGTGATCCCCCTAGCGATGCATCCCAGCATCCTGTTGGCCTTGGCTGCTGCCCTCCTACAAGTCTCCGAGTTGTTCATCTTAACATCCATCAGCACCCCCAGGTCCATCTCGGCCATCGAGACTTGTAGCATTCCCCAGGGTGTACACTTGGCCCGGGTTTCTGGCCCCCAGGTGCAGTACCTTGTATTTCCCTGCATTGAACCTCAGCTTCCACTTTCTAGACCATCTTTCAAGAGCCTCCAGGTCCCCCTGTAGGGCCACCCTCCCTCCTCCCATCCACCACCGCCCAGTTTTGAGTCATCTGCAAAGAGACTCATCTCACTCCTGATACCTGTCCTTATGTCAGAGACATAGGTGTTGAACAGGAGGGGCCCAAGGACTGATCCCTGTGGGACCCCCACTAATGACCCTCTTTGGGGATGAGATTATCCCGCCAACTACGACCCTCTGGGTCCGGCCCTGGAGCCAATTGCCTATCCATCTGATCATCTGGTTCCCCACCCCCATTTCTCCCAGCTTAACCAACAGGCCACCGTGAGGAACAGAGTCAAATGCCTTGCCGAAGTCTAGAAAGAGGACGTCCACTGGTCTACCCAGGTCCAAGACACTCGTCACCCAGTCATAGAACTCCACAAGATTTGTCTGACATGATTTCCCCAGGACGAATCCATGCTGTCTATCGTCCAGGCACCCTGACTTTTCCAGGTCCCCCGTAGCCTCTCCTTGACAATGCCCTCCATCACCTTGCCCACCACCGATGTCAGGCTGACAGGCCTGTAGTTCCCTGCCACCTCCCTTGATCCCCCCTTGTGGATAGGCACTATATGCGCCACCTTCCAGTCCTGGGGCACCCACCCTGTCCTCGGAGAGATGGTGAAAAGCTCCGCCAGGGGTTTCGCCAGGACATCCGCAAGTTCCTTCAGCACTCTGGGATGTAATTTATCCTGCCCCGGTGCTTTCTCCGTCTTAAGGGACCCGAGGGCTTCCCTCACTCTCTCTCTGCTGTGATTTCCACTTCGGCTACCTCTTCTCCTTGCTTAGCCTTCCCTCCTCCTGCCAGTGCTGCCTCCCCCTCTCCCCAGACCCGCCGATCAGTAAGGGTCCCCCCCCCCCCCAGTATCACTGTCTCCTCCCGTGTATGATGCAGAGTGGGAACTTCTGACCTCAGTGGTCAAAGATCTCTTCAACAGGTGGAGCTGTCCGGAGTTGGATGTTTTTGCATCCACACTCAATGCAAAACTGCTACTTTTCTGCTCACTCAGTCCAGGGTCTGGAGTTTTCTGGTGCGATGCGTTGTCCCTCTCCTGGAAGGGGAGGATTGTGTATGCCTTTCCGCTCCTACAGAGAGTCCTACTCAAGCTTCAGTTGGAGGGGCTGAGATGATCCTCATAGCCCCCATTGGCTGCGCCAGATTTTGTTCCCCCTGCTGCAGCAGCTGGCAGTTGAACCTCCAGTACCCTTGCCCCTGTGCACTGGCTTTCTCTCCCAGGAACAGGGCACCCTTGTCCACTCAGACCTCAAATCCGTGCATCTACATGCATGACTCCTGTAGACCTAGCTGTCGCCTGTTTTGGGGTTTCCTCTAGGTTTGCAGATGTCTTGGTGGCTTCCAAGAAACCCTCCACAAGAGCCACCTATGCCATGAAGTGGAAGGGCTTCTCCATGTATGCTGCCACTCGCCACTTGGATCCCTTCACCTGCTCAGTGAATCTGATTTTGGAGTACCTCCTTTCCCTCTCTGACTCTGGTCTGGGGTACTCACTGCTTAAGGTCACCTTTTCACCATCTCTGTGTACCATGCACCTGTTGAGGGCAAAGCAGTTGCCCAGCTGGAGGTATCCCACACATTCTTGTGGGGTATCCTGCATTTGAGCCCTCCCATTTGGGACCCCATCCCCCCATGGAACCTTCTTTTTATGTTGGAAAAGCTCACTCTGCCTCCCTTTGAGACAGCCGCGAGTCATGAGCTGCACTTTCTGTCATGGAAAGTGTTATTTTTGGTTGTCGTTACTTCTGCTTGGAGGATTTCTGAGCTTCAGGCTCTGATGTATAAAGAGCCTTATTTGGTTTTTCACAAACACAGGGTGTCTTTGTGCACTAATCCTAAGTTTTTGCCTAAGGTGATGTCTACATTTACTTTAAATCAATCCATCCACCTACCAGTTTATTTCCTTGAATATTCTAATCAGGGGGAGGCCTTACTTCATACTTTGGATGTTCATCGGGTGCTGCGGTATTATATCCATCACGCTCAGCCTGTTCGTAAAACTGACCAGTTTGTTTAATTTGCTCCCCAGAGAGAGTGAGTGCCTGTTTCAAAACAGTGTTTGTCTAAGTGATTGGCTAATTGCATTGTTTATTGCTAATGCAAGTACAACAAGCCTTTGCCCGGAGATGTTAAAGGCCACTCCACCAGAGGTAGGGCTGCCTCCACAGCATGTTTTAAAAATATGTCTGCTGTGGACATCTGCATGGCTGCCACCTGGAGCTCTGTCTATACTTTCATCAGGCACTACAGTCTGGACATCGTTTCTAGGTGCAGGGCAAATTTTGGAGTTGCAGTTCTTCAGAGCCTTCTTTCCTGAGCCTTCTGCTGGCACCAGTTGCCTCCTCCTGGCTGCCTTTCTGATCAGTTTTGGTACTGCTTGGGACTCAGCCCTACTGGTGTTGCCTGCTGCAAGAGCCCCCTCAAAGGGGTGTGGCTAGCTAAAACATGGCAGATGCTTTTCAGCTAGCTTCTTCAGGCACTACATTAAAAACGTCTAAAAAGGCTGCTAGACTTTGGCATTGGCAACATCAAAACTTATCTAGAACCACCGGAGCCCATGGCTACCAGCAAACAGAAAAATAAACAGGCAAAGCTGAGTTTTGATGCAATCCAGATCCCTAAAGACACTCACAAAGGTTCAAAACTTAGTAGCAGGCCACAAGCCCATGAGGCTGTGAGCACATCAGCGCCACCTGAATTTAGCATGTCCGACCTTGGAAAATCGTTGGCCAGGGTACCAGCCACATTAGTGCAGATGCAGCATGAAACAAAGGTGGGATTCATTGATATAACCGCACAAATTACTCACCTCCAAGGTGTTGTACGGCCTGTCTGAAACCTCTGTGGCTCACTCAATGCAGATATCCGAGCTGGAGCATCAGATGAGTGACCTTGAGGATTCCCTGAATGCTGTCACTAACGAACAGAACGATTTGAAAAAGGCCATGGAGGAGTTGGTCGTTAGAGTAGCCGATCAAGAAAACCAATCAATCTGCGCATCATAGGCCTTCCTGAGAGTACGGAAGGCTGCAGTCCTGAGAAAGACCTGCACAGCTGGCTGATGGAGAACCTAGATCTACCAGCAGAGGCCGCCGACTACGAAGTAGAACTCGTAGAGTGGGCCCAACACCGAAGCCCGGCGATAGGCGTCGCCATTGTCTAATTAAATATCTTAGGTATACTGACAGGGAAGCAATCCTCAGGAAAGCTAAGAGCAAAGGCCCAATCTCTTATAAAAATTCTAAGATCTACATCTTTCAGGACTATAGCCGCGATCTGCAAGTACAAAGGCAAAAATTCAACCTGGCAAAAGTGAAGCTGTATAAATTGGGTTGGTCCTTTGCATTTATGTACCCTGCTAAGCTGAGAATTGATAAGACTGGTCGGCCACCAGTTTTCTTTACCTGCCCAAGAACTGTGGAGAAATGGATGGAAGAGGAGGAATCCAGAACGGAGAGGGCTTGTGCTGCGCCGAACCCAGATGGGGCTGCCAGCAGATAAGTGTAACTTTTTGGTCTTTCTTACCATGATTCTGACAAAGATAAGCTGGTGAATTTCTAACTCTCTTTTGCCAGGACTTTGCTCAGAGTTCAGTCGGGGCCCACAGTTTGGTGTCTCCTGGGCACATGGCCTTACGGATCAGGGCAGTTCCACGTTGTGTTCCTTCTTTTTAAGACTCTCGGAGATGCTGCCCTGATAAAACTTGGAGTTGCTTCCCCCCTGACCATGTCTGGGGACATGGGTAACGGTGGGGGAAACTAACAGTTGGTCTCTAAGCTGAGGAAAGCTTGTTTAATTAACTGATTTCTGCCTATTCTCCTTATTTCGGTTATTGAATGCTGGTAGCCTAGAAATATTTATGCCAGCCCGTCTGTAACTATTATGAATTCAGATTAGCTCTCATACATTAAATGCTTTTTATTTCTTTTAAAAAATGAACAGAAAGAGCATTCTTTCTTTTTATTTTCTTTTAATATGTACTCTGATCCCACATAGTAGTGCATTGTCTCTTTAAAGAGCAGCCTTATTAGATCTGTATTTCTTATTTAATTTAGTGCCATAAAATGTTATTCTAGGATGTTATTAGGTACCGTTATGATGTTAATATCTGCCAGTTGTTTGCAAGGAGAATATTTGCAGGCACCGTTGTGCCTGAAGTGGGTGGGGGTATGTTTAAAGGTTATGTTTGGTTGGGTGGTTACAGTTGCGATGATGTTGAGGGGGGGGGGTACTCCTTTAATCTGGTGCAGTGGGAGGGTTTGGACTCTTCTTGACCGGCATGGATTTATGCTGACTACCGTGCCAGGGTTAGGAGTTGTTCCAATCCATCTAGCTCCTCAGAAATGAGGTGAGAGAAGTGTGAGGATCAGTTATTAAAGAAAAAAAAAAACAGGGTGAAGTTGTGTGCTTTTAAATGTATGAGTTGCAGAGTGGCTAATCCATTTACTGTTGAATTCTATAGAGGTCATTGGGGTGATCGAGCTACATGGGTACCAAAACTGGTGGGGCAACTTAGTAGAAGCCTTCACACAATGCTCGAAAATGGATAGCAACACTAGGGTTGCAACATGAAACATAAATGGTCTGAAGTTGGTAGTCAAAAGGAAGAAACTTTTAACAGAGGTCAAAAGGTCTAAGTGGCAAATAGTCCTATTACAGAAGACACACATGACAGCGGGAGAAGCTTTGAGGACTAGCGAATCCTTGGGAGGTACATGGGTCTCGTACACCTTTTCATCAAAGGTGAGATGGGCCTCAGAGTGGTTTCCATGAGGCACTCAAGTTAACACTTTGGGGCGGACAGTGGACCCCGTGGGTAGATATGCATTGGTCAGGGCGGTGCTTTCAAAAATTGGTGATGGATATGGCAGGCTGGGATGGACCATGGATTCTGTGGGGTGATTTCAGTTGCGTTACAGATAATATCATGGACCGATCTAGTGTGACCCCTGTCACCCCTACTAAAAATGCAAAAGCATTGAAAGAACTGGAGGCGGAGATTGGTCTCATAGACGTTTGGAGACACATGAACCCCTCAGGAAGGGACTACAGTTTCTTTTCCCATTCCCATCACTCATATGCATGTCTAGACAGATTGTTGATTTCCCCCTCACTTATCCCTGGGGTCAGCAAGGTGGAAGGTGGGGTACTCCCCCATCCTGTTATCTGATCACGCCTCTCACTACATGTTCTTGAATGCCCCTGGCTCACCCCCTCTGCCCAGCCAGTGGAGGTTGGATCTTTTGTTGCTGAAGGATCAAAAATATATTTCTGTAATGTCTAAACATGTTCAGGAATTCCTACAATTTAACAGGAGGGAGGACACTTCTCATCAAATCAGGTGGGAAGCACTTAAGGCTTCTATCAGAGTGCAAACACTGGCCTTTTCAGCCTATCGCAAGAAAGTTGAGGAGAGGGAGTTGGAATTCCTAAGATCCAAAATTTAAGCATGCGAGGCAGCACGTAGAGCGAGACCCACCATACTGCTATATAGAGTTAGAGTAATTCAAAAGTTAAAATGGCGATACAACACCTTAAGTAGCTCAAAACTCAAGCGAGCCATCTTGCTTGCCAATGCAGGCGCTTACTTTGATGGAGATAGAGGGGGAAAGCTGTTAGCCTGGCAGCTAAGGAGGTGAGGAGCTGAAAGAACAGTGGGCCAGATACATAGCGAATCTGGCCAACTAGTACAGGACCCTTTGGTAATTGGCATTTGTACACCTCTGAGCGGTCCCCATCCCAAAAAGAATTTGACTCATTTTTCTCAGATGTTCCACTTCAGAAGCTGGACGTGGGGGAGGCCAAAGCCTTAGACTCACTAATGACAAAAGAAGAGGTGATAGAGGCTATTAGGGCGCTGAGGGGGGCACCTGGTCTGGATGGTCTCCCCATCAACTACTTTAAAACTTTTGCTTCAACCCTGTTTAACCCACATTATGACATGTTGGTAGAGAGCTTGAAAAAGTGTGAGCTGCCCCCTCCATACAGTCGGCCACCATTACTGTCCTGCTGAAACCAGGCAAGGATCCTGCTTGGTGCGCCTCCTACAGACCTATCTCTTTGCTTACCGCTGATTATAAAATAATAGCTAAAATTATGGCAACTCGGTTGGAACCTCTGTTGCCTGGTTTGATTCACCCAGACCAGTCTGACTTTGTCAAGGGGCACCAGAGGAATCATAATATCCGCCGAACTCAATATAATATACAGATGGGGCAAGGACAGTCATAAACATGGAACGGCTGTATTGACATTAGACACTGAGAAGCCCTTTGACCGTGTGGAGTGGGGGTACCGTCTTGAAACCTTGAGGAGAATGGGCTTGGGACCTGTTTTCAGACAATGGGGTCGCACCTTGTATACCAACCCCCAGGCCCAGATAGCAGTGAATATTATGATCACCTCCCTATTCAATTTAGGCCGTGGGACCAGGCAGGGGTGCCCTTTGCCTCCCTTGCTGTATGCACTGTCCCTTGAGCCTCTGACTGCGGCCCTTACAGTGATTAGGGGAATCAGGGGCCTGTGGGGGGGGGGGGCTGAGCACAAAATAGGATTGTATGCAGACCATTTATTGTTGTACCTGCAATGTCCTGCACAGGACCTCCCAACTGTACATCAGCTAATGAGAATGTATGGGGAACTTTCAGGGCACAAAGCGAATTGGACTAAAAGTGAGCTGCTCCCAATAGGCTTAAAAGACAGAGTGCAGTTAATCGCAAATTTAGGGGGCTTGCAACTGGTAAATAAAATGAAATATTTGGGTGTCACCCTATCTGCAAAGATCTGTTCGCTCTATGCACTTAACTTCAGCTTCTCATTTTAAGGCTATTGGAGGACTGTGATAGATGGACAGCACTTCCACTATCACTGCTGGGAAGTGTGGGGGTAGTGAAGATGACAATTTTACCTAGATGCCTATATTTATATGTAACCCCCCTGCAAATGGGGGTTCCCAAAAGACTTCCAGGACCTTGCTTGAATGCTCCAAGCCTGAATGGTGTTTGGCATTTAAGCCATTTATCAGTGAGTGTTTTTAGAGCCTCTGGTACTGTCCCTTTAAGAGCTGTCTGCTTGCAGACATAATTAGTTTGTATGGGGGGACTGTGTGCTTCTCTGAGTACCACTCAGCTGCTGCCAATTCACTTCATTTTGCAGTCACTAGGAGTGCAAAGGGAACCTATCTGAAAGATGTAACTGTTTGCCAGAAATTATTTAGAGTAATAATGAAATTACAGTTTGTCTAACCTGCTTTCTTTGCAGTCAGAACTGTGTCTGCTAGTTCCCATTCTAGTTTTGAACTGCTGAACTGGACCAATCAGTGTGGGGTAGCTAGCTCTAAAATGGTGCTTGGACGAATCAGAACTTGGACTCATAATCTGAGCCAGCCACAAGAGGATTGTATGGGCAGTGACTCTGGGAGATGTAGTTTAGACTTCAGTGCCTTTTGGACCAACAGCAGCAGTCTATTGTGAGTGACAGCCAATCCAGTCAAGAACTGGGAGGAACTCAAAGGAAGTGCCCGGTTTTGTCAGTTGGAGTTTCAGTTGAGCTTTGGCAGTGAAGAAGGAAGGAGCCTCTGTGCTTTTCAGTGTGCAGTTTTAGTCAAAAACGTGTGTAAGGCCCAGAGTTCCGGTCTGCAGCTTGTGTAACAGCTTGTTAGGACTGAATCTGTCCTGTGAAAAGAATCAAAGGATCTCTGAAGAGTAGAAACCAGGCTCACCCTGTAGAAGACTGGAGGAATTGCTGAAAATTGCACTGGTCTGTCAGGAACTGAATCTGCTGTGTGTTCTCCCGGTATTGTGCAGTAATTGCGATCGGATACAGATGCAGCCTGCCTGGTATAGTGCTTTCTTATATGGATGTGTGAAGAGGTTTGTGTACCTCAATGAGCCCTGCTGACATTGAAGGACCCTATCTTATTTGGAGGTCGAGTACTAATTCAGGCCTGCTTCCTGTTGAATTGCCACATTAAATCCAAATGGAATTACTGTACTGCTGACTGTTTAATTCTCCTTTTCTCTGTGTGAAAGGGCCCTACCAGCTGCCACAGTTTGGACTAGCCACTAGGGCTTGGGTACCCAGGGACAGTAACTGATAGGGATAGGCCTGTGCACAGAGCCATAGGTAGATTATTAGAGTGATAAGCTAATTAACCTGATTTCCCTGTCCTTGTTATATCCCCTAAATAAATCAGAGCTGCTTGTTTCAGCAAAGTTATACTGCCTGAGGTATTTGTCTATGTTAAAGTACTGTACTGTGATTGTTCACTGTATCTCATTTCACAGGAGGTCCCAGTGCCGGAACCAGACCTGGGGTAAGTGTATACTGTGAAGGTAATTCTGATATATTGTGTGGGCCACTAGTGGGAAGAAAGGGGTTGCAGTGTCCCAGAGGGCTGTGACCAAGTTAGTTTAACTATTGCAAACCCTGACCTCTGGGTGGAGGCACCCCCATTGGATCCAGGCCCCTCAACCTGTTAGTGGCAAATCAGGCAGGGGTAGTAGCCCCTGGGATAGCGCCATCTAGGGGTTATATCTTGGAGGCTCACCGCTGGGATTGTGTGTCCTCTAGTGGCCATATTTACGAACCACTGTTAAGAAAAAATGGGTACCCGACAGAAGTGGCTCTGCACTCGGCTGGTGGAGTGTGTACTGGGAGGAGATCGACCCCAAAATGCTATGCTTATCCTGGACCTCCCCTGGGTATCAATACGGACACTGTGCAGGAGTACTTTCCAGGTGGAAGGTTTACAAACCCTGTGGTGGTGGGTCGGCATGCTAATCTGCTCACCCACACTTTCCTGGCCCTAGTAGAGTTTAAGGATCCCATAGATAGCTCCAAAGTGCCACAGACCATTACCCCAGAGGGAGCCCTCACTGCTTGGAGAGTGATAACTAAGGACAGTAAAGACCCAGGGGTGAATCAGCCCCCACCACTATCTGAAACTTTTGAGGAGAAATTTGCTGAATGGTTGCTGGGAGAGGGGAAAACTGTGGAGGACTTGAAGAAACTATTCTTGCCACCTGGGGTGTTCCTCCCCAACACCCTCTCCTGCTCCAGTGCCCGTAATGGTGGCTGAACCAATGCAGACTCCCTGTTCTGCACCTGCCATTAGTCACGACTCTTACCGAAGGTTAGGATCTTCTCTGGCACCCTCCCCCACCCCCAAAGGGAGGATGACTGGGAGACCTGGATAGACTATGTTGCCCCCAAGTGCTAGAATGGCAATGCTCGAAGGCAAGCTGAAAGAGGGTTAGTGAGAGCCTCCGAGGTCCTGCCCTGGCTACCATCCGTAAGCAAACGGGCCAGTAACCCTGCAAGCGACTGCACAGGCCTATCTTGAGGCCTTGGAGAATGTATGGGAGCCCAGATTCTGATGAGGACCTATGGTGGAGAGTAAGAAATGCACAACAGTACCAAGGGGAGTTGTTGTCTGTGTATGTCTCTCGGCTGGAAAAATTGTTGCAAGAATGCCTCAGAAAGGGTAGTTTGCCAGCGATTGAACTGGACCGAACCAGACTGGACAGAATCCTTAAGTCTGCCCCCTTCTCAGAACTGCTGTTGCTTCAGTTACGCCTGGCAAATCGACTGGACTCCCCACCCTCCTATGATGAGTTAATGAGAGAAATTCGAGGAGTTGAGAAAAGGCGACCTCGGGAGGTACCTGCACCAACAGCTGTGGCTACGACCGAAGTGACTGAGTGTGACCCATCAAGTGAAGGTCAGGGCAGAGGTTGACAGTCAATGAGTGCTCTGACAAGGAAAAGATATGCCACAATGGGGCTAACTGTTGAGAGAGATCCGGAATTCAAAACAGTCCTTTATGAAGGCCACGCCTGCAAGTACGGGCCCTGACCTATATCCGACTGCATCTGCTATGGGGTGGGGGACCCACCCATGTATCTCCTGCTGATAACAGCTCCAAACTCAATTCCTTGACCATGGAAGTGGAGAAACTGACGAGATGTCTCCAAATGCTTATCACGCCGAGACAGAGATGGCACCCAGGTTTCCAGTTAGTAATACCCCGCCTCTGGCTCCCAGTGTGGCACCTCGCCAGCTCAAACTCCAGAAAGTATGTTTTGCTATAATTGTGGGAAAGATGGGCACATGAAAAGGAATGCCAGTCCCCAAAAGACACTGACAAAGTTGCATATAGGCTACAAGGAGAGCTTCGGAGAACAAATCAGTGGTTAAGAGGTGCACTGACATGATCCCAGTGAGGGCACCAAAATGCTAATTCACGCCCTTTGTGGCAAGGTCAGTTGCCCAGGCCCCCACTACCGCCTCCAGACTGGTCCAGAATAGTGGGTCCTCCATGGAGACCACTGTCAAAGGTGAATGGAGTGTCTACAAGAGCTGTATTAGACAGTGGCTCCCAAGTGACAATTATGTTCCAGGATTGGTATCAGAAGCATTTGTCAGACGTACCCTTACAACCATTAGAAGGACTGCATGTATGGGGGTTAAGTGAGAAGGCCTACCCCTATTCCGGTATATCCGAATTTGGCTGTCTTTCCCACCTCCGTGGCTGGAGTGGCCGAACAAGTAGAGACCCTAGCCTTAGTGTGTCCCCCACTGGACTGTATGATGGTGTCCCTTTGTTGATTGGAACAAATGCTCATATGTTCGGAAGGCTGGCACAGTTGTGTTACTAAAAACAGGGTCAAAGACTAGTAGAGCTTTAAGAGTTCCGGCTTTAATTAAGAAGGCCTATGAGGCACAGAGAGATGCTGAAAAACAAAACCAGAGGAACCGGTCGGAATTGTATGGAAGAAGGATCCTGAGTCTCTGATCCTGGTGCCAAATGCCCAGTGTACCTTACAGGAGAGGTCCGTATCAGAAAGGATGTTAAGAATAAAATATTAATGTTGGATGCACCAGGCGATGGAAAATTGCCAGAGGGACTGCTGGTCAAGTCTAGTATTTTGCCCGCTAGAGCCCATGCTTTGCTAGAAGGGTAATGGTCCAAGTTCATAATGTGTCTGAAAGAGACATTCGAGTAAACAGAGGTTGCATCCTGGCTAATGTGCATTGTGCAGACACTGCAGTGCTACCAGCAGCAAGAGTTCAAGGAAGAATGACAGAGTAACGCCTGACTTGTTTGATTTCGCACTCCCGCTGCCAGCTGAATGGAAAGTGAGGATCAGTGAGAAGCTTGCCCAGAGAGACCAGGTGTTTTTTTAAAGGAATGGGATGTGGATGTGTAGGAGCTGAGCACAATATCCGCTGCATGACGAAAGACCATTTGGTGAGAGGTCTCGCCTGGCACCTGCTGACATAGATGATGTGAGACGGCATCTGCAAGAGATGTTAGCTGCTGGTGTAATACAAGAATCCAGAAGCCCTTATGCTTCCCCATTGTGGTAGTGAGGAAAAGAATGGAACAGTAAGGATGTGTGGATTATCGCACCTTAAACCGGCGGACTATCCCTGATCAGTACACAATGCCCGCGTCAGGATGCTTTTGACTGCCTAAACGGGAGCAAGTGGTTCTCTGTGCTGGATCTCCGCAGTGGGTACTCACTAGATCCCGTAGGGCCCCAGAGGACCGTGAGAAGACGGCCTTTATCTGTCCGGGCTATTTATGAATTCATGAGGATGCCTCAAGTGATTTCTCAGGTGCCCCAGCCACTTTTCAACGATTGATGGAGCGCGCAGTGGGGACATGAACTTCATTAGAGTGCCTGGTATACCTAGATGATGTTATTGTGTTTGGCAGCTCACTGGAGGAACATGAGAGCAGATTATTTAAGGTATTGGACCGACTGGAGGATTCTTGGCCTTAAACTGTCAATTGATAAGTGTCAATTCTTTCAAACATCTGTAAAGTATGTGGGACACATAGTATCCACCTGAGGAATAGAGACCCACCCAAGTAAAGTTGAGGCCTTGACCACCTGGCCACAGCCCAAAAATCTAAAAGAACTGCAAAGATTCCTGGGATTCTGTGGTTATTATCGGCGCTCATCAAGGACTATTCAAGAGTGATCCGCCTTTTACTTAACCTTACTCAAGGGTATCCCAACCCACAAAAAAATACAAGTCAGCGCCCTCAAGACTGAAAGAGTGTATTTTCATCCGAGTGAAGTATTTGGGGCCCGCTGGACTCCTGATTGTGAGACTGCTTTTCATGAGATCATATATCAACTTACCCATGCTCCAGTGCTGGCCTATGCCGATCCAAGAAAACCTTACGCCCTGCACACTGATGCTAGCTTGCAAGGTTGGGGGCTGTGTTGTACCAAGAGCACAAGAATGGCCTGAGACCAGTGGCCTTTGCCAGTAGAAGCCTGACCCCATCCGAAAAGAACTATCCTGTACATAAGTTGGAGTTCCTAGCTTTGAAGTGGGCTATTGTTGACCAATTCCATGAGTACTTGTATGGGGCTAAAATACTAGTAAAAACTGACAATAATCCTTTGACCTATGTGCAGACCTCAGCTAAGTTGGATGCCACTGGCCATAGGTGGCTTTCTGCATTATCTACATATGACTATGCTCTCGAATCACCGAGCAGGTCTGAACCACTTAGATGTTGATGCTCTCTCCCGGAGGCCTGTTCCCCAGAATGATTGGGTCCGATTGGCAGAACCTGACATTCGGCACTCTCGGAAGTTTGACAGGAGGAACAATGTCCACGGACGCAGTGGACTGCATGGTGGATTGCTTGGGAGCCTCTGAGAATTGCATACCTGCTGCTTATTGCCACTTTCTCATAGACATTGGTGCACTGCCTCAGCTGGACAATGACAGTATTCGCTGGCTCAATCCCGCCGATCCCATGATCAAAGCAGCTTTAGAAGCCCTCTATGCAGGAAAGATGTGTCCAAATTACGCCCACTGATTTGAGAACTGCACTGTTATACAAAGAAGGTCCTAAGTTGAAACTGATCAATAAACTGTTATACAGAGAAACAGTAGACAGGAGGGGACAAGTAGACAAACAACAACTAGTGCTGCCCACTGCCTTTCGAGACTCAGTACTGAGGTCCTGCACAACCACATGGGGCACCTTGGTATAGACAGAACACTTGACTTGGTGAGATCCAGATTCTATTGGCCTAAGATGGGGCTGATGTTGGGGCAACACATTCGAACTTGTAGTCGCTGCTTACAGAGGAAAGCTTTGCTCCAGAGGGCTGCCCCTTGTTAACATCACCACCAGTGCACCCATGGAGCTGGTCTGTATTGATTTTCTGAGTTTGGAGCCAGATCAAAGAAATATCAGTACGTGCTGGTGGTCACTGACCATTTCACGAGATATGCCCAAGCTTTCCCACCAAAGACCAGAAAGCATCCACTGTGGCCAAAGCATTTGTAGAAAACTTTTTGTTCACTATGGGCTCCACAAAGAATCCATTCTGATCAAGGGAGAGACTTTGAGAGTCGCCTGATCAAAGAGATGTTTCTGTGGGAGTGCGAAGTCCAGAACCACTCCTTACCACCTCCCAGGGGACCCACAGCCTGAACAAGCCAACCACACTTTGCTAGATATGCTAGGCACCTGCACCCAAAGGACAAGTTTAGATGGAGCCAACAAATTAGCACCCTGGTACATGCTTATAACTGCACCAAAAGTGATGCCACTGATTCTCCCCTACCGCCTGATGTTTGAAGAGAAGCTCGACTACCAGTAGATGTGTGTTTTGGGGTCTCTCCTGACGCGGGTTCAAGCTGACAACTATTTACAGTATGTGCAAAAGTTAAAGGCCCAGCTAACTCATGCGCACTAACTGGCTCAAACCATGGCTGCCAAAAGAAATCTGGCCAACAAAGAAAGGTATATGATAAAAAGTGAAAGCATGGAACTCCAGGAGGAGATCGGTATTGCTAAGAAATCTGGGACTGCATGGCAAGCACAAGATTGCTGACAGATGGCACCATCTCCTCACATTGTAGTGGGCAAACCAGATGATCTGCCAGTGTACAAAGTAAGGCCTGAGAATAATTCAAAAGATGTAAAACAATGCATAGAAATCATTTACTGCCCATTGGACAAATCTTAATGAGTCTGAGCCCCTAGAAGATGCCCCTCTGACCAGTGACTAGAGCTGCTGCTAAGAAAGAGATCAAGAAAGTCTGCATCTACAGAAGCAAAGTTAAAGTGTTCCTCCACAAGTCCCAGTTGAGCATGACTGTCAGTCCATATCGGAAGAAAGTGAGTGACTTGAATACCATCCTTCTTACGAACTGAGTCAATTGTTTCGGGCAATCCCTAGTCACTGGAGACAAAGCTGGGCCTTCTGGACTGTCTAAGCCCCCAGCTTCATCCCTGGAGCCAATGCCCCAGAAAGTGAAGTGCAAAGCATCAGATCAGATGAAATGGAATCATTGTGCATGGTTGAACTGTTTGAGCTTTAGGGAGGGAAATGATAGATTGGGGCAGACTGGTGATACACCCAGACAAGAAGAGTATTTGAGTGCCCTGACAGTCCACTGCCAGTGTCCGGAAAGCTTCAGCGAGCCAAATGTTGTGGACTCAGAAACTGTAACTCCTGGAGCTGAAAGTGCCCCAAGTTCTAGCCTCCCTACCCCCATGGAGACTCCTGACAAGTGAGGACAATGCTGAAAATGAGGCTCAGAGTGCAGAGACTGTAACAGTTCCCAGAAAGACTGGTCGAGCTGTAAAGCCTGTGGTGCACCCTCAGTTATGATTCACTTGGGAGGCCTGTGACTTGCCTCTCAATGTTGTCCATAAAGGAGTGTATGTGTCCCCAAGCTCATTGCCCAAACTGAGCATCAGTGCTAACTCCAAGTTACTTGTGTTGCCCTCTATATGGTGCCCTTGCCCCATCCAGCCCCAAGGTAACTGATAGGAAGGCCTCTCTTCAGGTTTCATGTACAAGAGGTAATAACTTGAGTTATGGTACAATGTGTTGTAATACTGTGTAAAGAGTACGTACTGCAATGTTTCGGAAATGTGTTCTTGTAAAATGATATATTGACTGATGATTACATGTGCGAGCCTAATGCAAATGTATATGGTTGCAGTTGAAACTTATGGGTACTTGCTTGACGCGGACGCTGCTTTCTCCAGGCCAGGAAGGGGTGTAACCCCTGCAAATGGGGTTCCCAAAGATTTCCAGGAGCTTGCTTGAATGCTCCAAGCCTGAATGGTGTTTGGCATTTAAGCCATTTATCAGTGAGTGTTTTTAGAGCCTCTGGTACTGTCTCTTTAAGAGCTGTCTGCTTGCAGACATAATTAGTTTGTATGGGGACTGTGTGTTTCTCTGAGTACCACTCGAGCTGCTGCCAATTCATTTCATTTTTGCACACTAGGAGTGCAAAGGGAACCTATCTGAAAGATGTAACTGTTTGCCAGAAATTATTTAGAGTAATAATGAAATTACAGTTTGTCTAACCTGCTTTCTTTGCAGTCAGAACTGTGTCTGCTAGTTCCCATTCTAGTTTTGAACTGCTGAACTGGACCAATCAGTGTGGGGTAAGCTAGCTCCAAAATGGTGCCTTGGACGTAATCAGAACTTGACTCATAATCTGAGCCAGCCACAAGAGGATTGTATGGGCAGTGACTCTGGGAGATGTAGTTTAGACTTCAGTGCCTTTTGGACCAACAGCAGCAGTCTATTGTGAGTGACAGCCAATCCAGTCAAGAACTGGGAGGAACTCAAAGGAAGTGCCCGGTTTTGTCAGTTGGAGTTTCAGTTGAGCTTT
The DNA here is from genome assembly GCA_016271365.2 of Neoceratodus forsteri. Classification (NCBI taxonomy): domain Eukaryota; kingdom Metazoa; phylum Chordata; order Ceratodontiformes; family Ceratodontidae; genus Neoceratodus; species Neoceratodus forsteri. Next base: position 846,879,546 of record CM057451.1, on the reverse strand, counting down.
GGCAGTGAAGAAGGAAGGAGCCCTGTGCTTTTCAGTGTGCAGTTTAGTCAAAAACGTGTGTAAGGCCCAGAGTTCCGGTCTGCAGCTTGTGTAACAGCTTGTTAGGACTGAACTCGTCCTGTGAAAAGAATCAAAGGATCTCTGAAGAGTAGAAACCAGGCTCACCCTGTAGAAGACTGGAGGAATTGCGAAAATTGCACTTGGTCTGTCAGGAACTGAATCTGCTGTGTGTTCTCCCGGTATTGTGCAGTAATTGCGATCGGATAGAGAGATGCAGCCTGCCTGGTATAGTGCTTTCTTTTATATGGATGTGTGAAGAGGTTGTGTACCTCAAGTGAGCCCTGCTGACATTGAAGGACCCTATCTTATTTGGAGGTCGTGAGTACTAATTCAGGGTCGCTCCCTGTTGAATTGCCACATTAAATCCAAATGGAATTACTGTACTGCTGACTGTTTAATTCTCCTTTCTCTGTGTGAAAGGGCCCCTACCAGCTGCCACGGTTTGACTAGCCACTAGGGCTTGGGTACCCAGGACAGTAACTGATAGGGATAGGCCTGCACAGAGCCATAGGTAGATTATTAGAGTGATAAGCTAATTAACCTGATTTCCGTCCCTGTTATATCCCCTAAATAAATCAGAGCTGCTTGTTTCAGCAAAGTTATACTGCCTGAGGTATTTGTCTATGTAAAGTACTGTACTGTGATTGTTGCACTGTATCTCATTTCACAGGAGGTCCCAGTGCCGGAACCAGACCCTGGGGGGTAAGTGTATACTGTGAAGGTAATTTGATATATTGTGGGGCCAATTAGTGGAAGAAAGGGAGTTGTGGTGTCCCAGAGGGCTGTGACCCGTTAGTTTAACTATTGCAAACCCTGACCTCTGGGTGAGGCACCCGCCATTGGATCCAGGCCCCTCAACCTGTTAGTGGCAAATCAGGCAGAGGTAGTAGCCCCTGGGATAGCGCCATCTAGGGGTTACATATATAATTTATTTTTTATTTATTTATATAAGTCTAGGATTACAAGTATCTTTGAACCAAGGCTCTTTTACAAAGGTTCCACTTCAGATTGGAGAACAATACAAACATAAAGTTTGAAATTAGCAATTCAGGCAGAATGAATACAGACATTTGAGGGAGGTGTGTACAGGAGTTTGAATAAACAATGCAAATCATGGTATTCAAAACAATCACAAGCAGAGGAATGAGGGCAAAGGGGGGGATGGAAACAAGGTAGGTGGGATTCAAGGTGAAAGTTATGAGATCGAGGGGAATAACAGAAAGTAAGGAGCAGCTGAGGGCCTTGTCGGGTTTTGTGGAGTGCTTAGCCAGGGAGGGAGGGTGAGAAAAAGGGGGGGAGGGGAAGGGTGTGAGGGAGGGGAGAGGCAAGTGAAGCGGATTACGAGCGACAGTCACAGGAGCTGGCGGCAGAGAGGTGGAGGTGAAAGTAGGTTTGAACTGGCCAAGACTTTGCAGTGAGGTGATGTCTTTGTTGATTACATTAAACCAGTAGGGTGCCCGGTGAGCAAAGGACCTTTGTCCCTGAGAGGTGCGGCACTGGGGAATGTGCAGAATTTGTTTTTCAAAGGTCCTGGTGGGGTATGGGATACGTGCAGCATGTAGGAGGGCTTGGACACCTGGGGGAGCAAGGCCTAATGTGATCTTCTTGGCCATAAAGCAGGTGTGGTACTTAATATGGTTAGATAGTTGGAGTCAGCCCGTTTGGGCATAGAGAGCACATGTGTGGGTGAGACAGTGGGATCCTGTGATAAGACGGCAGGCTTTGTTAAGGGCCAAGGATAGGCGCCTAAGGGCTGTGTCAGACGCAGAGTCATAGACAACCAGACCATAATCGATTAGTGATACCACAGAGCTCTGCACAGCTATCCTTAAGGCTCTGCGGTAAGGCACTCCCTGTGCCTGTATAGAAGACCGACGCGTTTGTTGACAGCTTTGTCAACAGTGTCAGTGTGAATGTCATAGGATAGTTGACTGTCGAGTGTGATTCCAAGGTATTTACAGGAGTGAACTTCATCCAGGACAGCACCATGACAGTTTGCAATTACGAAGGGGAGGGACCTATGCTTGTTGTGGGAGCCGCAGAAAAGCATTGACTTTGTTTTCTTATAGTTGAGCACCAACTTTTGGTTATTAAACTATTTTTCAATGGAGGTGAAACCCATCTGGAGCTTTTTTTGAAGTAGGAGGGGGGTCATGATGAGTGGTGTAGATGACAGCATCATCCGCATATAGCAGGATCTGTTCAGGACAAGATTGTGACAGATTGTTCAAGAAGAGGCTGAACAGGAGAGGCCCGAGAATGGATCCCTGTGGGACTCCAGAGCAGACGGGTCTAGAGTTGGAGAGGGTGTGAGCAATTTTCACCCTTTGTGTACAGTTTTCCAGGTAGCTCTTAAACCAGGATGTAGCATCAGGGGAAAGCCCTGAGTTTTGAAGCTCAGTGATAAGTAGTTGGTGATGGACGGTGTCAAAAGCCTTAGTCAACTCAATGAAGACTGATCCAGTAAGTTGATTATTGTCAAGGGAGTTGTGGATTGCTCCTATGAATTCTAGGAGGGCCAATGTAGTGCTGTGGCCTTTCCTGAAACCGTGCTGCTGCTTACAGAGGATGTCGTGCTTGGTCAGGTATTCCGTCAGCTGGTCAACGACCAGTCGCTCAAAGGCATTTGGGGGGGGGGTAGTATGGATATAGGCCTATAGTTCCCGTGATGGGCCTTATCTCTACTTTTGTGGACTGGGGTTATGGTGGCGGATATCCATCTGTCGGGGAACTGGCCAAGGGAGAGGTTGAAAATACGAGTAAGCGGAGATAGCACTTCATCTAGCGCAAGGGACAGCAGTTTAAGGTCGAGTGTGTCCCTGCTGGTTCTTAATCCTGCGATTGCTTTGCAGATGTATTTGCACACGTCATGTTCCCTAACTGCTTTGAAGTAAAAAGGCAGATGAGTCATGGAGGGGGGCTGGGTAGTGAGAGGGGGTGTAGCAGAAAGGTCAACATCGAAGAAGTCATGTGGGAGTACACTGCTGAGATCCGAGAATGCAGTGTTAAATGTGTTTGCTATAGTTGCAGGGTCCAGGGTTAAGGTCCCATCCACTTCCAACATGGTTGGTGATGATTTGGGCAGCTTCCCTGCAACTTCGTTCAGATTATTCCAGAAGGACTTCCCCTTACCCCATGTGTTAGTGAGAGCATCTTTGTAGTAGTTACTTTTCATCAGACGTATTGCTTTAGTGCAGTCATTTCTTGCCCGTTTGTAGTTTTGTATATCTGCTTGCCTACCTGTGGCCCGAGCCCATGCCCAGAGGTGGTCCCTAGATTTCATCAGTGCTAGGAGCTCCCCAGAGAGCCATGGATTGCAGAGCCCTTTGACTTTCCTCTTTTTGTAGGGGGTGAAGGAGTCACAGGCAGTGTTGAAGGTGATTATGAAGAAGTCAAGTGCAGAGTTGACATCCGAAGCTAGGAAAATGGGTGACCAGTCTTGTAGTCTGAGGTGGGATTTGAAATGCTTCAGTTGGTGTCTTGGGAGGATTCTGCTTGTGTTTAACTTGGGCGGTGGGAGGCTAAATTTATTTGTCCATACACAGGTGACAGGGGAGTGGTCACTTAATGAGTCAGGTAGGGCGGAGACTTTTGAGATGTGGGATGGGTGGTTTGTCAGGATCCAGTCCAGAAGGGTGCATGTGCCAGACTTATAGTTGTGCCTAGTGGGGGTGGCAACTAGTTGAGTGAGGTTTGTGGCTGAGATAGCATCCTTGAAGCCATTTTATGTTTAAATCACCCATAAGGATAGACTCTGTGCCTGTGGGTTGAGAGCGGATAAAGTCCAGGATGGTGTTGAAACCTTTTACTTGTTCCTTAGGAGGGATGTAGACAGCAGTGATGGTCAGAGCCTTGTTGTGGGCCCCGAGTAGTATTCTGATGGGTAGGATCTGGGCGATCATTACCGCGGTGGGGGTTTGAATAGGATGTCCAAGGCGAGTGTCTTTGAGGTAGATGCGCATCCCCCGCCTCTTTTGGAGGTCCTGTCGTGCCTGAAGACATTATAACCTGGCAGGGCAATTGCACTGTCTGGAATTTTTGGAGCAAGCATAGTTTCGACAACCACAAGAGTGTCTGGGTTGTTTAGGTTGGTAAATATATGCAAGGCATCGAGTTTTGGAAGGAGGCTGCAGACGTTGAGTGCTGCAAATCACTTCCCATCAGCTTACCAAAAGCCAACTTCAGGTCTCTCTACGCCATACTGCATAAGTTCCTCTGGCGAGGCAGGAATGGTAGAATTAAAAGAAATGCCCTGCAGCTGTCCCCCAGGGAGGGAGGGAGGAATTGGTCTACCAAACTTCCAGGGATATTACTAGGGCGGCACAGCTTGCCTTTATCCCAGTAGGTAGCACATCTGCTGGGAACACCTGGCTAAAAGTAGAGGAAGATTCGCTCTTGGGTACCCTAAAGGAGGGATACCCTTGCCATGGCTCTGGGTGGCCCTCCACCTCCAGTGCCTACAAATCCCTTTACCACCACTACACTTGGTGTCTGGCTAGAGGCCCACAGGCATGTAAAGCACCCCCGCTTTGACTCACCATACTTCGGCCTCCTGTCAGGTGTTCGTAAGAGAGGCCTGAGCTCGATACCCTTGATACAGAGACTCTTGGAGAGGAAACATAGAGGATTGGCTTCTGAGCACCAACTGTATGAAGGGGGGCTCAATAAAGCAGTTCTCTTCCATTTGTAAAGCATGGGGTATACAACCCGAAGACATTTTTGTCTACCTTTTGATCTGACAAAGATGTGGCCTATCCTTATCACATGAGAATGGATGGGCTTCCCCTTCTCCTTTTGAGGAGGAAGTGTTTAGACCCCAGCCAGGACAAAAAATGTTCACCATATTCTATCATATTATTCAGGGCCAGTCCAGCCTGGCCGTGGATTGGATTAAGGGTAAATGTAGCCAGGACCTACTTATTACTATAGATTCCAAAGTGTGGCATCTGGCTTGCTCCCACCTCCAGCACTGCTCTCATAGTAACAAGCTGAGACAAATTCAGTTAAACTTTTTATATAGAACTTATATCACTCCCCAAAGGTTGCACGCCTTGGATGCCATGAAGCCCAGTGAGTGTCCGAAATGTATTTGTGGAGAAGGAGATTTCATCCACCTGGCATTGACTTGCCCTAAGGTAACCCCGTTTTGGTATAATGTCCACCAGATTATGAGTAGAGTCCTTGGGTAAAGCCCTTCGAAATCACCCCTAGAGTTATTACTGGGGGTGGACCCTCTCCACCCGGGTGGGAAAACATGTAACCCTTTCTGGTCCCTGGCTCTGATAAATGCTCAGAAAACAATAGTGCATGCTTGAATGCCTCCCTCTCCAATTACTGTGTCTCAATAGGTTAATAATCTGAAATGATGTATGACCCTGGAGAGAACTCAGCTTGGTGCATTAGGTTGGTACCAGCAATTCCTGGAAACCTGGGACCCACTCATAAGTGCTATAGAATCAGGAGAATTTCCAGTTTAAACTTACTATGGCCTAATCCACCTGCTCATCACACCACGCATAGGAACTCTGTAAGTTCTCTTCTTGGCACCCCTCAATCCTAGCAATAGTGCACTGTTAATTGTAATTACTCCATAGGTTGTTTTCCCAATGGCTAACTGACTGTACTACTGTACCTCATATTGTAAATTGTATCTCACTTAGCTATCTTAGTATTTAATTGTATACTTCGTACTCTGCATAACTTCACCTCAATAAAATATTTTTTTTAGGAAAAAAAGAGCCCCCTCGAAGTAAGATAGTACAGTTATGTAAGAACTTGCTGTAACAGTAGATCATTGAGAGGTGCTTTTGCAGCAGGCACTGCTTTTCCTCCCTCCTTCCCCCTCTTAGATTCTTCTCATCTGTGCATCTTCTGCTTGTACCTTTTCCTCGGCTCTGTGGAGCTGCCTTGGTTCTCCTTATCACCACCTGTTTGGGGTCACCGGCAGGGAGAACTGAGGTAGGTGTTGGGGGACCACTCCCTTTATAGGATAGGTGGACATCAGCATGCTGATGTCAGCAGGGGCAGTCCCACTGTGATAGACTGCTAGCTAGAAGTTTTCTGTGTGGTCCTGGCACCTGCTAGCTTCAATCCTATTGGTGTTGCCTGCTGCAAGAGCTCCTCTCGAAGATCTGCTATTACGGTACATTCTTACGTAACTGTGCTTTTGCCAAAGCCAGCTCCAGTTTCATTTCGAAAAGAGACCATCCCAAACCTTCTAAAATTGAACAGTGGTGCACCATATTGCCACTTTGACAAGTAAAATTTGCAGTTTTATGGTACTTAACTTTTTTAGCATTGAGATTGACTTTTGGTGCGGTGTCGACAACCAAGGAGCCGTGGTCTAATAAGGAAAGCAAGTGGTGTCTTTCAATATTTAGGCTGACATCATATGTCAAAAATGTGTTTATGCAGTAGAGCTGATCTAGTTTTTGATGCATTTGGCATGTTAGGTTTTTAATATGGGGGCCAACTGACAGATCAGAGTCTATATAAACACCAAGGTATTTAAAAGCATTAACAATTTTGGAGGAGTACACCCCGTACATTGTAAGTGAAGTACACAGTTTTGGGGCCACCTACAGTAGGTCCCTTCGACAGGTGCAGTAGCATACTAAGCAGAAGAAGCTGATTTTATACCAAAAGTTACATTGTTTTATTTAGTTTAGGTAAGGTAAGAAGTGTTAAGAGGGGGTGGGTAGGCAGTGACAATAGTAAGGAAACAGGTGTTTAGCATGATGGAATGCCTTTGATGGAAGTACTAAGGTACTTGTAAGAGAGGCGCATGAAAAAGTTGCATTGAAAGAGAGTGTGAAAAATGTTGTGACAAACACAGGAAGGCGTGATAGCAGTAATTGAAATCATAGCCGTTGCCGGGGGGGTTCATATGGTTCGAAAGAACACCCCTTTTTAAACTCCCCCCTTTTTTTTCATTATTTGTAATGTTTTTTCATTATTTCTGTTTATTTTGTGACTGTCACAGAGTGCTGATGCATATATGATGAACCACAGCAGTTTCTGTCTGCATGCACCCCCACCCCCACCCCCCACCCCATCTGCTGCCAATCAGCTCCCTTAGTGCCAGTAAGATGACCGGAGCTGCTTTGTGAGTCTTTCTCCACACCATCCCCATATGACTGGCTGGCCAATTGCAGCTCACATCAGCATTGTGAATGTGACCGAAATACAGCACAGCCTCTGCCCACAATTCACACTGTCAGCTAGCGCTCGAGGAAGATGGAGCTCAGAGATGACGTCTCCAGGAGAACAAAAAAGAAGTAGAGGACCTGAACTTACAATATTATCAGTCACCGGTAGGTAAATTTTGCTGGCCACTATTGCTGAAGATGTGTCCCTTAATAACTGTATATCAAGGGATAGGCTGTGCAGTTGGGCAAGGGAGCTGTTCAGATGGGTGGTCTGAAGATTGAGAAATAAATTACTTAAATCCTCCTCTATACAAAATGCAAAGTTGTCGTGTTTCATATGCCTGTTTTAACTTTTCATAAGTTAAGCAAAAGAGGTACCACAGTGGAAAAGCAATGCAAGTGTTTGGAAGGGTCTGGCTGGGATCTACACTGCCACCTCACTAATTGTGCTGTTAAGAGAGGTCTTCACTGTGGTCCCATTTTTGTTGACATTCAGTTCCACTTTTGTCTGTGTCATCTGTGCCAGATGCCATTGAAACAAATAAGTTGTGATAAGCGTTTTCTCCAGATGACCACATGTGTCAGTAGAATGACATTTGTTGCTACAGTTCAGTGTTATGAAAATACCCACTATACTTTTGGAAGCATAGTGGGGGTAGGCATTTAGGAGATGGTAACTTTGCACTGGGAATCCCCTCCACTGTCAAATTTCCTTTCCCCTCATTCCCCTTGTCATGCCTACCACATTGGAGAATGGAGTGGGAGCAACAAGTGTAGTACCCAATATTGAACTAAGAATTATGTTACAGATTTTTTTTCCAAGCAGGGTGCTTGGTATAGAAACATAGACACTGATGGCAGAAAAAGACAGCGGTCCAGCCAGTCTGCCCAAGTTCCATATAATCCCTGGAACCTACTATTTCTCCAGGTTACTAACTCTCCCCATCCTCTCTCTATTCTCCTCCTTGGTCCTGTTGCCCCCAGTAACCACTACTCCCTTCATTATGTCCCAGTCCTGCTTGAATCCTCTGATTGTTTTTGCATCCACCAATTCAGCTGACAGACTGTTCCAAAGTTCCACCATCCGTTCCGTAAAGTAGTACTTCCTCACATCTCTCCTTAACTGACTTCCTGTTAATTTCCATTCATGTCCATTTTACTACGAATTGGTATTCAGGCTAAATAATACCCCGCAGTTCACTTTAATTCCATTAAGGAACTTGAAGGTCTCTATCACATCTCCCCTCTCCCCTCTGGTCTCCAATGTGTACATATTTAGTGCCTTGAGGTGCTCCTCATAGGATCTGCCTTGCTGTCCCTGAATCATTTTATTTACTCTGTGCTGCAGTGTCTCCAGCCTATCCTTATCCTTTCTGAGGTGAGGACTCCAGAACTGGGCACAGTACTCTAGGTGAGGCCTCACCAGGGATCTGTAGAGGGGAAGTATTATCTCCTTTCTTCTGCTATCAATACCCTTACCGGTACATCCCAGCATCCTGTTAGCCTTGCTATAGGCCATGTTGCACTGACACAGTTGCGTAAATGGTATTTTGAGTTGGGGAGGGTGGGGTTAACAGCAAGGGGTACAGGGTAGAGCTGTGCAGGGGCCAAATATTAATTTCAGAATACCACAGATATAAGGTTTCCGAATATTTGGAGCCTTTCCCGAATAGAGGAATATTCGGTGGTATTTGTATTCGGCATCCAAGCACTTGCACAGCCCTAAAAGAAAAAATCAAAATCTCCTACCCAGCCCCCCAAAAAAACAGTACTGTCCTCCTCACCCTCTAACAGCCAGCAAATCCCACCCTCTTACCCACCCAGCACACACAATTTTTTTTATTTTTTTTTGCAGAAATTACAAAATAATAGTTTTAAAGGGGACTGGCACAGCCCACATGCCTTCACGGCCGACCCCCATCTTATAAACTTAAGTGACAGGCAGAAGAGTAATCCTAATCCTTCCCTCCCCCCGTTAGACCCTCCAGTGCCCACTGCTCCACCCCCCACCCAGCACCCAATTCTCCTTATTTGGAGAGGCAATGAAGAATTACAGCAGGCACTGGTCTGGAACAACCCTCCATCCTCCACTGCCGAGCATCTCCTAATGAATGAAAGTGCGTTCTTGTTGCTATAGTAAAGTCAAGCCAGCAGATCATGTGATCTTCTGGCTTGACTTTACTATAGCAACAAGAAAGAGTGTGCTTTCATTCATTAGAAGGCGCTTGGCAGTGGAAGAATGAGGGTTGTTCTGGACCGGTAGCTGCGGCAATTCTTCATTGCATTCTCCTCGAAATGAGTGCGGGGTGCAGGGGGCAGGCACGGAGTAGTAGGACACTGCTGTCTCTGCCTCTCTGGCACTTGGTTCTTGTTGCTGACGGGGGGAGGGGGAAATGGAGTAGTAGGGCAAAGGGCACAGTATCTGGCTGGCTTTGACACTGCTTCTTGTTGCTGACGGTGGGGAGGGGAAGGATTTGGATTTCTCTTTAACTTCCCAATGCTGAGTGCCTGTCACTTAAGTTTATAAGACAAGGGCTGGCCGTGGAGGCGGGCAGGTTGTGCTGGTCCCCTTTAAAACCATTTTCTGTAGAAACAAAATAAAAGATTGTGGGTGCTGGGTGGGTAGGAGGGTGGGATTTGCTAACTGGTAGAGGGTGGGGAGGACAGTACAGCTTTTTGGGGGGCTGGGGAAGAGATTGTTTTTTTAACACAGCTGTGCCGAATATGAATATTTGGCTGAATAATGAATATTTGGCAGCTGAATACCAAATATTTGGTCAAATATTCAAAAAAATGTATTCGCACAGCCCTAGTAGAGGGAGCTCAGATATGAGTTACATAGACTTAAAATAAGCCATAATTGTGCACCACAGACCATACCATAGCCCATGGTTTCTGGGGGCCTCTCAGCCCCAGACTTCTGCCCTAGAAGCAAGACAGCACTGCAGTAAGTTAGTAGTGTACAATACCCAGCCAAAACCAGCTGCAGACTCTGCATTGAGGTTCAGTGCATATATGTATATATACGTATACACACACACACACACATATACAAAATCTGTGCCACCCAGATAGTAATAATTGTCCTTAGAGCAGGAGCTCACAGATGTACCATACTTGACTCTGGGTTGTTTTACCCTCCGCATTCATTTGTAATACCTTTCACTGTATTGTCCATTTCTCTTGTACTTCTGTAACCCCCAGGTGGCGCTATCCCAAGAGCTACTACCCCTGCCTGACTGACTACCGACAGGTTGAAGGGCCTAGGTCCAATGGCGGGTGCCTCCACCCAGAGGTCAGGGTTGGTACTGTCTATTCTGACTTGGTCACAGCCCTCTGGGACACTGTAATCCCCCTTTCTTCCCACTAGTGGCCCACACAATAAATCAGGAGTATCTTTACAATGTACACTTACCCCCAGTACTGGTTCGGTCAGCTTGGCTCTGGGGACACCCTGTAAAACAAGATGATGTAATACGATAGCCACTGTACAATACTTTAACATAAATGAATACCTCAGTCAGTGTAACTTTGCTGAAACAAATAGATCTGATTTATTTAAGGGGCTGTAACAAGGACAGGGGGAATCAGGTTAATTAGGTTAAACACATTAATAATCACAGTACCGTGCGCATATTCAGAGTCCCAAAATGTCACTTTCATTGGGTACCCAGGATTGGGGGGGGTGGCTAGCCAGGATCGGTGCAGCTGGTTGGGGCCCTGTGATGGAAAAAAACACTTGGCACAATACCCAATTGTAATCCGGAGCTGGGTGGCTCAGTTAGTGAAGAAATAAAACAGCAACAATTAGATGACACACTTGCAATTTGATAAACGGATGGCAGGGAGCTACCCTGCTTGAACTCACAAACTCAGTGCTGAAAACTAGATGGAAGGCAGATTGTCCTGGATTGCCAGGAGGAGCAGAACATGTGGACAAGGTCCTGGTGACTGGACCCCACTGCAGTTTATAGCAAATGGATGTAGTCCGGATTAAGCTGGGGTTTACTTCCAGCTTCATGCACTCAATTCACTGTACAGGGGATTTGAAATGTGATTCTCCACAAGCACTACACACATTTATATGTAAAAGGAAAGTACTATACCAGGCAGGCTGCTTCTCGATCCCGACCGCAATTACTGCACGATACCCAGGAGAACACACAGCAGTTTCAGTTTCTGACAGACAGAGTGCGATTCAGCAATTTCTTCAGTCTTCTACAGGGTGAGCCTGGTTTCCACACTTCTGGTGCTTCTTTCTCCTCACAACTCGGATTCAGTCCGAACGGGCGCTTGCACAGGCTGCAGACCGAAACTCAGGGCTTTATGCGTTCAGCGCAAACTATACACTGCAGAAGCACAGAGCTCCTTGTCTCTTCACTGCCAAAACTGATCTAATCTAATTGGCGTTTAAGCCGTTTATCTGTGAGTGCTTTTAGAGCCTCTGGTACTGTCTCTTTAAGAGCTGTCTGCTTGCAGACATAAGTAGTTTGTATGGGGGACTGTGTTTCCTGTTTGAGTCCCGCCGAGCTGCTACCAAATCGCTCCATTTCTGCCGTTGCTAAGTGGGCAGAGTGAGCACTTTTCAAAGATGTAACTGTTTGCCAGAAATCATTTAGAGTAATAATGAAAATACAGTTTGTCTAACCTGCTTTTCTTTGCAGTCTGAACTGTTTTTGCCTAGCCCTCCATTCTGGTTTTGAACTGCTGAACTGGACCAATCAGTGTGGGGGGGGGGACCTTTAAAATGGAGTTTGCTGCTGGCAAATCAGAACTTGGACTCTCATTATGGAGCCAGTCACATATGTACTGTATGGCCAGTGACTCTGGGAAATGCAGTTTTGACCCTGGCGCCTTCTTAAACCAACAGGGGGAGTTTATTGTGAGCGACAGCCGGACCAGCCAACAGAATACTGTGGGGCTAAAGGAAATGCACTGCTCTGGGACTGGAGAGATTAGATCAGTTTTGGCAGTGAAGAGACAAGGAGCTCTGTGCTTCTGAGGTGTATAGTTTCACGCGGGAAACGCGTGTAAGGCCCTGAGTTTCGGTCTGCAGCCTGTGCAAGTGCCCGTTTAGACTGAATCTGAGTTGTGAGGAGAAAGAAGCAACAGAAGTGTGGAAACCAGGCTCACCCTGTAGAAGACTGGAGAAATTGCTGAATCGCGCTCTGTCTGTCAGGAACTGAAGCTGCTGTGTGTTCTCCTGGGTATTGTGCAGTAATTGCGGTCGGGATCGAGAAGCAGCCTGCCTCGTATAGTACTTTCCTTTTACATATAAATGTGTGTAGTTGCGGGGAATCGCGTTTCAAATCCCCTGTACAGTGAATTGAATGCATGAAGCTGGAAGTAAACCCCAGCTTAATCCGGACTACATCCATTTGCTATAAACTGCAGTGGGGACCAGTCACCAGGACCTTGTCCACATGTTCTGCTCCTCCTGGCAATCCAGGACAATCTGCCTTCCATCTAGTTTTCAGCATTGAGTTTGTGAGTTCAAGCAGGGTAGCTCCCTTCCATCTGTTTATCAAATTGCAAGTGCGTCATCTAATTGTTGCTGTTTTATTTCTTCACGAACTGAGCCATTCAGCTCCGTAATACAATTGGGTATTGTGCAAGTGTTTTTTTCCATCACAGGGCCCCAGCCAGCTGCACCGATCCTGGCTAGCCCCCCTCCCCCCCCATCCTGGGTACCCAGTGAAAGTGACATTTTGGGACTCTGAATATGAGCACAGTACTGTGATTATTAATGTGTTTAACCTAATTAACCTGATTTCCCTCTGTCCTTGTTACAGCCACTTAAATAAATCAGATCTGTTTGTTTCAACAAAGTTACACTGACTGAGGTATTCGTTTATGTTAAAGTATTGTACAGTGGCTATCGTATCACATCATCTTGTTTTACAGAGGGTCCCAAGAGCCAAGCTGACCGAACCAGTACTGGGGATAAGTGTACATTGTGAAGATACTCCTGATGTATTGTGTGGGCCACTAGTGGGAAGAAAGGGGGGTTACAGTGTCCCAGAAGGCTGTGACCAAGTCAGAATAGACAGTGCCAACCCTGACCTCTGGGTGGAGGCACCCACCATTGGACCTAGGCCCCTCAACCTGTCAGTAGTCAGTCAGGCAGGGGTAGTAGCCCTTGGGATAGCACCATCTGGGGGTTACATCTTGGAGGCACCGCTTGGATTAGCGTTCTCTAGTGGCCACATTTACGAATTCCTGTTAAAAATAAAATGGATACCCCAACAGAAGTGGCTGTACGCCAGTTGGTGAAGTGGTGTACTGGGCAGGAGATCGACCCCCAAAATGCTATACTTATCTTGGATATCCCACTGGGTACCAGTACGGGCACTGTAGAGGGAGTGCTTTCCAAGGTTGAATGTTTACGAGACCCTGTGGTGGTGGGGCAACAGGCTGATCTGCTCGCCCAAACTTTCATGGCCTTAATAGAGTGTAAGGACCCTGCAGACAGTTCTAAAGTGCTACAGACTATTGCCCCAGGGGAAACCCTCCCTGTCTGGGGAGTGATAACTAAGGACAGTAAAGACCTGAGGGGGAATGAGCCCCCCTCACTATCTGAAACTTTTGAGGAGAAATTTGCTAAATGGTTGCTGGAGGAAGGGAAAACTGTGGAGGACTTGAAGAAACTGTTCTTGCCACCTGGAGGCGTACCACCCCCAACATCCGCACCCGCTCCAACCCCTGTCCTGTTGTCAACTTCTATACTTGCCCCCGAGCCAGCAAGTAGTCATGGACCTCACCGCAAGCTCAAGGTATTCTCTGGTATCTGCCCTACTCCAAATGGCGAAGTTGATCTGGAGACCTGGATAGACTCTGCTACTCTTGTGGTACAAGACGGGCAATGCTCTGAGGCCGAAAAAAGGGCCTGCTTGAGAGAAAGCCTCCAGGGACCCGCCCAACATACCTTTCGCTCCCTGAGGTCCTCTAACCCTGACGCCAAAGCCCAAGAGTACATAGTCGCCCTTGAGAATGTGTTTGGGGGTACCACTAGTGTTGAGGCCTTGCAATGGAGACTTAGAGAAGTTAGACAACAGCCGGGGGAATTGTTATCTGCCTATATGGATCGATTAGAGGGGATCTTACAGACCATTTTTCGGAAGGGGGGCTGGACCTCTAGTGAAGTGGACCAGGTAAGGCTGGATCATATACTCTGCTCTGCCCGGCACTCCAACTGAGTGTTACTCAAACTGCAACTGTATCAAAGGAAATCCGGTCCCATGCCTTTCCATGTGTTGATGAGGGAGGTACGGGAAGTTGAGGAGGAGGAAGGTTTGTCAGAACCCTGTGCAGTTGTAGCTGCTACCTCCCCTGCTCCAGGTGCAGGGTCAGATGCCGATGGCCCGGAATCATCGAAATCTCATGACTCAATCCGAGGTCCCCATGTTAGCCAAGGGGGGGCCCAGTGAGAGAGGGACAGTTATAGATGTCCCACCACGGGGTGAACTGCTGAGAGAGTTCAGGGAAATAAAAAACAGTCTCTTTATGAAGGCCGCTCCTGCAAGTACAGGCCCCGACCCTGATCCGACTGCATCTGCTATGGGGGTGGGGGTACCCACCCATGCATCTCCTGCTGACAACAGCTCAAAACTCGATGTCTTGACCATGGAAGTGGGGAAATTCATGAGATGTCTCCAAATGCTTATCACGCCACAGACAGAGATGGCACCAAAGTTTTCTGTTGGAAGTACTCCCGCCCCGGCTCCCAGTGTGATGCCTCAGCCAGCTCAATCTCCGGAAGGTATGTTTTGCTATAATTGTGGGAAGGATGGGCACATGAAGAGAGAATGCAGGTCCCCAAAAGACACAGACAAAGTTGTATACAGGCTACAAGGAGAGCTTCGGAGGACAAATCAGTGGTTGAGAGGTACACAAAATGATCGCAGTGAGGATCCAAAAAACGCTAACTCACGTCCCTTTGTGGCAAGGTCAGTTGCCCAGACCCTGCTACCGCCTCTCCAGACTGGTATATATATGTGTATATATATATATATATATATATATATATATATATATACATACACACTGTATGTATACATACATACGCACACACACACACAAAATCTGAGCCACCCAGATAGTAATAATTGTCCTTAGAGCAAGAAGTGGAGGGGAGCCCACAGATTAGTTATGTTGGTTTAAAATAAGCCACAAAATGAGTCACAGAGCTTCTGGAGGCCTGGCAGCTCCCAGACCCCTTACCTACACACCAGTAGATACAGCTACAGATATTAAAGCTGATAACATAATATATCTGAGATAATGCTTTAGGTATATTACAGTGGCAGCATCTTGCTGCTCTCCGGTACTGAGTACATATATGTATTCACCCTGCAGCCAGCCAGATAAATTTGCTTAGAGCAAGGGGTGTAGGAGATCTCCAATATGACATCTTTAGCTTCAAAATAAGCCACTAAATGCACCACAGAGCATCCTGAACCCCATGGCTTCTGGGGTCGTGGTGGCCCTAAGACCCACAGATTTGTTTTTTAAAGGTTACAGGCTGCATAAAAAGAAACCCCCTTGTGAAAATCCTGGCGACGGCCCTGTTGAAATACACAAAGTACTGTACAGTAGAGGCGGAACATAAAAACATAAACTGGACATGAAAGTGTACCTGTATAAGGCACCATTTAGTAATACGCGTTAGTGTTCCCCATGGTGTGTCATAAATCCAATGTTCCACTTAAGCCCATTTTGTTTAGAGTTAAACTGATATATTTTAATTCCCATGTCCTTTGTTCCTGTGCATTTTTGAAGTTGTCTGTAGTACAGAGAGATCCAAGAGAGTGTGGTCTGGTTGGGAAAAGTTCTGTCCTACTGCTGTGTTGATAACGTGGTTTAATGTTTTGTACCGGTGATGGTTCATCCTGGTTCGCAGTGTTTGCTTTGTCTCCCATACATAGCATTTATTTGTGTACTTTTTTAACTAAATTAGGTAAACCACATTGCTTGATTCTCATATGTAGGTCCCATTTTTATGTTGGCTCGTGCATGCGCGGCCAACATATTGCGGTAGTAGCAGATTTGGAGGCGCAGTCACTGTTGGGCGAATGCAGGGCACGCATCAGTAGGTGCATCCCTCATTCCCCAATAAGCCTGCATGCCGACGCCACACTATGCATACATAATGTGGCGAGCACATCTAAGGAAAGGTCTGCTGCAATGCAAGCAAAGCTCGTCATATGCAGCGGACCTCCCAACGTGCTTTCCCTGGTGCTGAAAAATAGATTAAGAATGGCGGCACAGTGACTTCGGGGGTGCCCAATCCACCTGTCGGCATGCCGTGACCCTATGTATGTGCAGACAGGGGAGCCCACTCCCCGTCGGCATAATGCACCCCCCCATTTGTTATGCGACGAGAGGGGTGTCCAATCCCCCCCCCTCGGCTCTTGCCCTCCACGCTTTTGTTGTGTGCCGACGGGGGTGCCTAATCCCCCATCTGCTACAGCATCCCCCCCCAAAAAAACACTTAGGTGGCACGCTGGGTGCCCACCCCAGCGTGCCAAGTTTCCTGAAAAATCAAAACTGTCCCGCGATGTTTTTTTTTTTTTTTTTTCCTTTTAACCCTGCGAAAGAAGAAAACGGTCCCTCGCGGTCTCCCTGCCCCTCCCACAACCCACATCCACCCTTCATGACGCTGTCTCCCCACACCCCCTCACCCTATACTTACCTCCGAGTCTCATGCGATTTAACTTCGTGGACCGGGAACATGTCTGCACTCTTTAAAGTATACCGCGAACTGAAGAAATGCCGGTAAGCTGTATAATGGCATAAACAGAGTTTTTTCAACTTTGGTGCATATCTCGGGCATTTTTTGAAATATTTGCACCAAATTTTCAACATGGGATTATTGGGACCCCTCCTCATGAATTCAGTTACTGTCATGGCGTTATTTGGTCCCGAAAGGTGATTTCGCGGTCACTACGTGGAATCACCTTTCAGGACTGAGTAATGAAACGACAGTGCCACTGTTAATGAGGGGCTCTCAAAAGCCTATGTTGTAAATTTGGTGAAAAAAATCCAAAATGTTTATTTTATCAGCGCCGTATGCTGTTTGTTTGTACGCACGCAGAACTTTGTGAATTTGTAATATTTTCACTCCAGATTTTCAAAATTGGCATTTTTCCACACCTCCTGATGAACAGTACAGCTGTCATTTTACATATCCTGGCCAAAATGTGTTTTCGCACATCCAGTGCAGAATAGTGCGGTGCGCTGTGTAAATCAGTTTTGGGACCGCTTTGAGGAAATGAGGGTGACACTGTTCATGAGCAGAGGTCCTAAAATGCCTATGTTGAAAAATTTGGTGTAAAATCCATAAAATGACTGTGTGTCACAAGCGTCGTTCTGCCATTTCCAGTACCGTTGTAATCTCATAGAATTTGCAATATTTCCATGCCAGATTTTCAACACTGGCATTTTTTCACACCTCCTATGAACAGTACAGCTGTCATTTTTCACATCGTGCCCAAAATGTGTTTCCACACCTGTGGCACATACAATGGCGTGGTCGCTGTGGGAAATCAACTTTTGGGACAGATTAACAAAATCACAGCACCACTGTTCATGAGGAGAGGTCCCAAAATGCCTATGTTAAAAATGTGGCTAACAAACTCCCAAAAATAATTGGGTTACGGACGTGTGTTGTGCAGTTTCTATGCATGCTCATGACTTCACCAATTTTTCATATTTCCACTCCAGATTTTCCAGGTTGCCATTTTTTTTATGCCTCCTCATGAATAATACAGTTGTCACTTTCTACTTCCTGCCCAAAATGTGTTTTCATCCCTGTGTCGCCAAACGGCATAGCCGCTGTGCAAAACCACCTTTCAGCTAACAAACTGATTGTGCGGCTTTTCATGAGGTGGGCTCACAGAAAGCCCATGTTAAAAATTTGGAGTGAAAATACCAACGCACACCTACAGTGTTAGGGTTTCCAACTGTAGCACCCCACCCTATAGAGACTGACTGGCGTCAGAGGTTTGACTTGGGATCATCGGCTGTAATACTCACGCCATTCCACCCCCACCCTGCAGCCAGTGACAGGCATCGTGGTGTCCCTTGCACTGTTCGGGCACAAAGTTCACCCCATTCTTCTATAGTGCACCCACCTCAGCGTATTTCCTTATGGAATGGGGTAAGTATAATCTGAAGACCCCAAAGACCACCCACACTTGTCAGTGCTCATGGGTAGGGTGAGGCAATGCCATGAGCTGCTATAGCTGATGACTCAAAGGCACACCCCAATGCCTGTCAGGTCTCTACAGGTGGTGGGTTACGCTACTTCAATACTTCACTGCCATTCCTATTATGTGTCTCTAACTCCGGCACTACCAATGCCAATGCCAGCGAGACAACATTCAACATTGACAAATGCTTGTTGTGTACTGTTCTGTCCTGTATCATTGGTGGTCTGCATACATGTGTGGGTGCAGATCTTGCATCTTGTATTGTTGCATGGTGGCGTTCCTCTCATTTCAAGGTTATTTTGATCTTCTGGAAGTTAAGTACTGTACATCACCATTGGAGTTGTCGAGTGGGCCTTAGGAGCCAGCAGGTCATGTGACCTGGGAGCCAATCAGGCAGTCCAGGGCAGTTGCTTGCCCCCCTTTCTCCTAGCCAGTCAGGCTACAGTACCACTGCAAGTCAGCAGCAGGAGTTGCCTCCAGAGTCATTGTGGGGAGCGGGTGGCAGCACTTCCAGTGGAGCTACACACCCTCACCAACAGCCACTAAGCTGCTGCACTGAATAGTGCATGTGAACAGCTCTACAAAGTGTACTCGCATTTGTTCAGGATTCGTGCCCTGTCCAGTGGGCCTTGGAAGCCAGAAGGTCACGTGACCTGGGAGCCCATTTGGGGGCCCAGGAATCTACTTGCCACCTCTTTTTCCTCCTAGCCAGCAGGGCTACAGTAATACTGCAGGTCTGCAGCAGGATTTGCTGCAAGAATTGCTATGAGGAGTGGGTGGCAGCATTTCCATAGGAGCCATCCCCCACCAAAAGTCATCAAACCGCCACACAGAATAGTGCACATGGACTCCTCCTCAAAGGCTGCCTTCTTTGGTTCAGGACTTACACCATTTCCAGCTGTCCTTGGGAGACAGCAGGTCATGTGATCTGGGAGCCAATCAGGTAGCCCAGGAGCCTGCTTATCCCCTTCCCTCCCCTCTACTTAATGGCAGTCTTCCAAGGAGCTTCTAAGAAGTGGCCTGAGTAAAGGGCAGGAGTCAGAGTGGCACATAGGGAGCATCTGCATGAGGCATCAGTTGACAGGAGATCCTGTCCCCTAGTGTGATGCCTGCACCTGTACCCCTTAAGTCATCAAGCCACTATTAATGCACTACAAGCAACAGTTAGCCAGGACTCCATTATACCACAGTGATTCTCTTCCAACCTTAAAGTGCCGCCTTGTCGTTATGGCTTGAGTCCTGATGGCAAGATGAAACTCACATTCTCATGCCATTTGACTGAAGCCATGGCTTGAGTCCTGATGGCAAGAGGAAACTCACATTCTCATGCCATTTGACTGAAGCCACTTCTTTTATTGGTTGAGAAACTGCTTTGGTATTTGAGTGCTAGCAGACCGTTTATGTATGATTCAGTCCAACATTGTGTACTACTTTGCCAGATCTGTAACTATAACACTTTAGCAGAAATGTTAGCCACTAGGTCTGTATTGTTTTGGGAGTCAGTCTAGTCCCATCTGTGCACTGCAACAGCCCATTTAACTTCAGAGTCTTTGCTATGTTAATAATCCATACTGCACAATTTGTATTGGATTTTTCACCACACCATACTCTGGGACCTGTGATGTGGCCTGATTTTGTCTAAGTGCTAACCTAATGCTTAATCTCTCCTTGGTAGCCTAATCCAGCGAACATACTATTGTGGGCCAGCAAATAGCCAGTACTCTATTTAGGTGGGATCTGTATTGCTGTACTGCTTAGATGGCTATACCTGCTAGTACCCTATCTGGGTCAACTAATTCACTTATGCCCAGTATAGATATGGTCTGTGTTTTGTCATACTGCCTGCGTTGTTGCTCTGCTTAGTTAACCTAACCTACTCCAGTCCAAAATTTCTTACACCCTATCAGGCTGTGGCCTATATTGTTGGTACTGCCTGGTTCGACACATACATTAACCCACTAATTGGGTCATCAAACCTGCTCCAGCCCAGTCCAGGTACTGAGGTCAAGTAATCTTCAGCATAATATTGCTAGAACCTAACTGGGAGTGGGCAAAGATACGGCCTACACTGTCTCAGTGGTTTGTTGCCTATGCCTGGTAACATGACCCCTATAGCAGCCACTTTCCTTATGGGTTCCATGTTAACAGGGCACTGCTTACTTTCTGAGTCATGAGCATCCTTACTGGCACTCAACCAAGCTGCCCTATTGCACTTCTCAGACAGCCAGAATTTGCCCCAGTCCCCTTCAACTTAGCATGAGCAACCCACCTATCCCTCACTCCTTATGGCTCTCCTTAGAAAGAGATAAGACCGTCTTCTGAGTGCTTTTATATTCTCTATGTACCTTCATGGCTTCCCCGAGTCCACTGCTCTAAAAGCATGTATACAGTAGCTGAAAATAGGGAACAGTAATTTTGGTTTTAGGTACTGGAGATCTTACTTCAAGGTATCTCTTGCAGCAGGCCATCACCAATAAGACTGTAGTTGCTAGGCACTAGGATCACACAGAAACTTTCTAGCTAGCAGTCTGCCGGAGGGGGCCACCCACCTCCGAAGTCAGCCTCTGACATCAGCCAGACCTATAAAGGCGAGCGGCCCCATACCCTCCTCAGTTATGTCTCCGCTGTCAACCAATGCACATCGGACCCATGGAACTGCCACAGCTACAGTCAACCGCCATTTTCCTGTGTTTACGGTGCTTTATTATTTTACGATTTCTCTTAGGTTTAACATTGAAATTTCATTGTTTTCACCTGATACAGTCACAGCCAAAGACATGGCCAGATATTTCCTGAAATTTCTGTGATATTTCTAGAGAAATCTCTTGCTTTTTGCAGTTCCACAGTAGGGGCAGCAAAGAGAATCTGCTTAGAAATTTTGTGAAATATCTGACCATGTCTCTGGCTACTGCTATAGTTTGTCTTCTCAATTTTCTTCATCTTCTGACCATTTCACAAATTTTCCCCACGGCAAACAGATCCAGGAGAAGGGTGGTCATTCTGCCTGCATCTTGTGCCTAGGCCCTGAACATGACGTCCAAGTCTGTGAGGCCTGCCAGAAGTTCAACCCAACCACCCGTAGACATCACCAGATGATCCTGGAGAATCATCTTAAGCAGAAGGTCATCTCGATGGAATTGGAACTGCAGACCAGGAGTTCCTCCATTTCCTGGGATAAGACCTCCTGGAAGCAGAAGCACTGGGACCAGGACTGGGACCAACCCCCAGTCCACCTCACGATCGCCTCACAAGAAATCTTCAACCATGTCTGGGTCCTCCTCCCTCGGGGGGGGGTCAACCTCCTTGGCTACCCTAACTCCCACAGGGCTACCAGTGGCTCTGCAACCTGCCTGGGTCTCTGTCATGGGCGTTGGCTCCTTGGATCGGGGTACTCCATATCCTGCTTCCCAGCCCCTGCTGTTTCAGCCCTTGTTCTCTGCGGGCACACAGTCAGATGGCTTGGCTGGAGTTTCTCTGGCCAGCATGGATGTGACGGTCGCCAGTCACCCAGTGGCTGTCCCTCTAACACCCCCACCTCCAGTGACGGGCTCGTCTGCTGGAACTACCATCAGTGCAGCTCCTCCTTCTCAGGGGCAGGTACTGCAGGACACCAGCACCTCTCAAAGTCTGGTCTCTCTTAAGCCTTTGCCCAGGGGTTGCCCTCCACTCTGGCACCCATATCCCCACGGCCAGTGCCCTTGGATCCTCTTCCAGCACACTCCCGGCCAACACCCAGTGGGCCTGCGCCCGTTCTTCCTATGCCACATCCCATGGGTCCTACGCCAGGCTGGCCGACACCAGGTCTTCCACAGGCTACACATGCTGGGCCTGCCCTGTGGGGCTCCTGCCTGTCCTGCCACTGCCTGCTCCTGCAGGACCAGTGCCCAGTCTCCTGCAACCAGCGCCTGTAGATCTGCAGCCTAGGTACCCTATACTGGCTCTTTTGGGTCCGGCACCTGCCTACCCCTATCCTGTGCCAGCAGGACCTGCTCTGGGTTACTCATACTTGACACCTCTGGGACCTGTGCTGGTCTACCCCTACCCGATGCCAGGGGGATTGGCGGCAGCCTCGGTCGATTATAATGGCTAGATCTCTGCCATGTGGTCTTTCATGCAGATGCAAGCTCCCACACCAAGGGCACTGGCTACAGACCCCCTAAGGAACCTCCTCTGGACCCTCTCCTGGCACCTGTTAGGCTGGGCCCTAGTGTTCCTCACACCCCCAAAGGGAGGCCAAAGATTGGGACAAACAGGAAGGAGAGTGTCAGTAGTGAGTCATCTTCTCAGGCCCCGAGTAATTTTCCCAAGTCACCCCCTGATGACTCTAACTTTATGGCCATAATGCCGCACATTCAAGCCACAATGGGATGGGGGACTAAGGAGCAGGACCCTGAGCGGCATCAGTTGGCTGTCTACCTGCGACTGTTCGCCCTTCCTTAGTAGTCCCTCTTATCATTGACACCTATGAGGATGTCACCCGGGCTGCCTGGAACCACCCCCACATGGTCCAGGTGGCATCCAAGAATGTGGACAGGCTTTACCACACCCTGACTAGTAAGCCATATTTAGGGAAACAGCGTTAGGCCAATTTGATCATCAGAAATGCAGTGCAGAATCGTACCAAGAGGCCCAAACACTTAAGCTCCCTCCCTCGGACAGGGAGTCTCACCAACTAGACCTGATTGGCAAGCGTGCCTTCACCTCCGCCACTCTGGCCATCAGTTACTTGGTCCATATGGTGCAGTGTCAGAACTTATTATGGGATCAGGCTAGGGAGGCTATCCAAGCCACACCAGATGACCCTTCCAAACAGCAGACCCTCCAGGTCCTCAAAATATGGTGGATGACGGTACCCACATCCTGAGTATTGCCTGTGATGCAGTTGACACTTCAGCCAGGCAGCAGCCGCAAGCATCTGCATCAGGCATCACTCCTGGCTACTGGTCTCAGGCTTCACCCCAGACGTCCAGTCCAGCATAATGGACACCCCTTTCAGAGGTCTCAGACTTTTCAGCAGTAATGTTCAGGAGCTTATCTCCAAACTGCAGACCTCATGACGGGGCCCTCAAATCCATCCACTCTATGTGTCATACCCAGACTAAGTTGGGACAGAGGGCTCTGTTTTATCAGTCTTCCCACAGGCAGGCCCATCCCCCCCCAAAGGCTTAGGGCAAGTGCAAGGTGGGGAGGCTCCCCCTCCCTCACCACCTGTAGCACCTTGGGGTGGCAGCAGCCTCAATGGCTGCTGCTCCCACTTTCTGACTACTTGCCAGACCCCCTCCCTCCGATGGAACTTCAGGAGGTTTTCGTAGGGGATTGCTTCTCTCTTCACCTGGACAGGTGGAGGCAAATTACCACAGACAACTGGGCGCTGCAGCTCATTGAGCATAATCACACACTAGAATTCATAGACTGGTCTCCAGAAAACCCTCTGGACCAGTCCTCGTACCCTCCCAATCATGTTTCCCTCATTGGGGAGGAAATTCATGTCTAAAAAAAAGGCCATAGAACCAGTCCCGGTACTTCAGCAGGGCAGGAGGTTCTTCTCCCACTTTTTCCTGGAACTCAGTTGGATGGGAGATCTTAGACCCCTGGACTTCAGTCAGCTGAACCTGTTCATAGAGTACAAATGTTTCAGGATGGTTACCCTTCAGGGTTTGCTGCCCCTGCTCCATTAGGGGGCTGGATCTGCTCTCTGGATATGCAGGATGCCTACCTGCATATCAAGGTTTTCGCCTCCCCCACCAGCGCTGCCTCTGTTTCTACTTTCAGGGAGTGTACTACCAGTTAAGGGCTCTGCCTCAGCACCCAGGGTCTTCATCAAATGTCTGGCAGTGGTGACAGCTGCCCTGAAATGGCAGGGTTTCTATGTCTTCCCATATCTGGACAATTGTCTCTTAGCGGCCCCGTCCAGGGAACATCTCAATCAAACCCTGGCACAGACCCGCAGCCTGTTCTAGGCTTTGGGCATCACTGTCAGCATGCCAAAATCTTTCCTTACTCCCTGCCAATGGCTCCAGTACATAGGGTAATCATGAACACGGCTCAGGATATGGCCTTCCTACCCTCAGACAGAACAGAGCATCTGATGGATCAAGCCCAGCTTCTTTACTCCAGCCATTATGTTTTGGCAAGAGTCTTCCTATTGCTTCTGGGTCTCATTGCCACAGCCATTGCCACAGTTCCCTTGGCCCATCAGCATATGAGAATCCTTCAGTGGATGCTGTGGGTCCAGTGGGTCCAGCGCACGGACATCCTGGATCAGTCAGTTATGATCTCCGATCCAGTCTGGAGAGTACTATTATGGTGGCTGGAGCCCAACAACCTTCTTTGAGGGATTCCCTTCTGTATTTCTCCCCCTCAGCAGTTCCTGAGAACAGATGTCTCAAATCTCAGCTGGGGGGCTCACCTGTTGGTCCACCAAACTCAGGATACGTGGACCAAGGTGGAGAGGACACTCCACATCAGTGTTCGGGAGATGCGAGCAGTCTTGTACACCCTGCAAACTTTTCAGACTCTGCTATCCCTAGGTCCAGTATTGATTCTGACAACGTGCATAGTTTATTACATAAACAAACAAGGAGTGACTCATTCCTACCCCCAGTGCAGGGAAGCAATGAGAATCTGTTACTGGGCCATAGAACACGGGCTGGTGCTCTCAGCCGTTCATGTTCTTGGTTTCCAAAACATCCTGGCAGGTAGCCTAAGCTGGTCTCGATCCAGAGGCCACGAGTGGGAGCTTCTGACCCCTGTGGTTGAAGACCTATTTAACAGATGGTGTCATTCTGAGTTTGACTTTTTTGCATCCCCACACAATGCAAAACTGCTGTTTTCCTGCTCGCTAGATCCAGGGTCTGGAGTTTTCTGGCTAGACACGTTACCCCTCTTTTGGAAAGAGAGGTTCCTCTATGCCTTCCCTCCGTTTTCGCTTCTTCAGAGGGTCCTGATCCAGGTTCAGATGGAACCCCTTCTGACCTTATCAGATCTGGTTCTCCTTGTTTCAACAGCTGTCAGGGGAAGGCCCGGTCTCCCTGACCCTATCCACAGGCTTGCTGTCCCAGGAGCAGGGCACACTGGTCCATCTGGACTTCAAGTCACTCCATATCCATGCATGGCTCCTTAGAACGTAGCCATTGCCCTGTTTGGGTGTCCCCCAGGGTGGCAGATGTTCTGGTGGCAGCGAAGAAACTCTCCACCAGGGCCACTTACTCTATGAAATGGAAGCGCTTTGCTATTTGGGCTACACCGCACCAGTTGGATCCCTTGACCTGTCCAGTGGATCAGATGCTGGCGTACCTGCTATCCCTGTCAGACTCAGGCCAGCGGCACTCCTCGATTAAGGTACATCTTTCTGCAATCTCTGGATACCATGTACCTGTTGAGGGCCATTCAGTGGCTCAATTTGATGTGTCTTGCACTTTCTTGAGGGGCATTTTGCATTTGAAGCCTACAATCCATGATTCTGTCCCTGCTTGGGACCTCAGCTTTGTGTTGGCAGAGCTTACGCTGCCTCCCTTTGAACTGGCTGCATCTTGCGAATATGCTTTCTGTCATGGAAAGCATTATTTTTGGTTCCTATTACTTCTGCTCGAAGGATTTCTGAGATTCTGGCCCCGAGGTGTAAAGAGCCTTATTTGATTTTTCACAAAGACAGAGAGTCTTTGCTAACCAACCCTAAGTTTCTTCCCAAGGTGGTGTAGAAGTTTATTTTGAGTCAATCCACCCACCTGCCAGTTTATTTTTTTGAGCATTCCAATCAGTTGGAGGTATTGCTCCACACCTTGGATATGCATAGAATGCTGCGGTACTACGCACACTGCACCAAGGACTCCAGGAAGTCTACAGTTGTTTGTTTCATTCATCCCAGGGAAAGAGGGTGCCCCAGTGTCCAAACAGTGCCGATCTAAGTGACTAGCCAGTTGCATTGTCTGTTATCATCGGAAGTACTGTAAGGAGATTCTGGGCATGTTTAAGGGTTATTCCACCAGGGGTATGGCCACATTGGTTGCTTGTTTCAGGATATATGAGCTGCTGACATCTGCGCTGCTGCTACATGGAGCACTGTCCTCACCTTCACCAAACATTACAACCTGGACATTGCCTCTAGGTGTAGGGCCAACTTCAGCCTCAGTGTGCTTCAGGGCCTCCTCTCATAGGCCATCCATTTTGCCTCCACCCCAGCTGACTGTAGTAGTCAGTACTGCTTGGGACTCAGTCCTAGTGGTGATGGCCTGCTGCAAGAGATACCTCGAAGTAAGATAGTACATTTACATAAGAACTTACCATAACAGTAGCTCTTCCAGAGGATCTCTTGCAGCAGCTATCACTTTCCCTCCCTCCCTCTCTCCCCCTCTTCCTGCCTGTCTCTCCTTTTCCACAGGGGTGAGCCTTCTGCTTCTAGTTTTTCTATTCTTTCGGGTTACTTTTGGAATCCTCCTCAGTTCCCCCAGACAGCATCCCACTTTTGGTCTCTGGTGGGAGAAGTGAGGAGGGTATGGGGCCACCCACCTTTATAGGACTAGCTGACTTCAGTGGCTAACATTGGAGGTGGGTGGCCTCCTGTGGTAGACTGCTAGCTAGAACGTTTCTGTATGGTCCTAGTGTCTGATGGCTATAGCCCTACTGGTGGTGACCTGCTGCAAGAGATCCTCTCAAAGGTCTACTGTTATGGTAAGTTCTTACGTAACTGCACTATCCTGGCTGTAGGTTATGCCATAGAGTTCTCTGTTCCAGTGAGAGGTAATTTTCTGCAATCTCCATTACCTCAAAATCAAGTGAAAAGGTAGGCGGAGAGTCACTGTTTGAATCACTTGATACAGATTGAGGCAACTGTTCCAGTCCCACCAAACAAGGAGGGCCTGGAATTCTACTCAGTTTTCTTTATGGTTCCAAAGAAGTCAGGGGTGGGCTTCTGCCTGATTCTGGATTTGAAGCATTTAAACAAGTTTGTCCACCACACATCCTTTAAAATGGAGTCCTTGCAGTCATACAGGTGGTCCAACCAGGGGATTATTTAGCATGCATAGATCTGAAGGATGCCTATCTTCACATCCCCAATTGCTAGTTGCACCAAATGTTTCTGAGGTTTGTGATTCAAGGACGGTACTTTCAGTACAAAGCACTTTCCTGTAGCCTAGCAACAGTGCCCAGGGTGTTTTCAAAGGTCCTGATCATGCTAGTGGCACAACTGAGAAGGGACATCACGTATACCCCTGCGTGGTTGACTTGTTAATTTAAGCTTCAACTGCTTGAATGATGGAAAGATTGGTATTAAAGACCTAGGAGGTTCTGGAGTCACTTGGTTGGATCGTCAGTCAGGAGAAGAGCTACCTGATCCCATCTCATAGGTTGAAACACTTGGAAGAGGTTTTCCAGCTGTACGAAGAAAAAGTGTTCCCTTGTCATCCAGGAAGGAGATGAGAGGTTCAGTGGCTGAGAAGCCAGTTGTCAGTTTTTGCTCACAGGCTTCTCTGGATTCTAGGTCTGATGACTGCAGTGATAGTGCTAGTGCCATGGGCTTGATTGCATATGCAACCCCTCCAGAATAGAATGTGAAAGGCATGGTCCCTGGCCTTGGAAGTCTACCAAACTCTGATCTCGCTTCCTCAGTCAGTGCTGCAGTCGCTAGCTCGGTGTGAGAACCTTGTGAACCTCGCAAGGGGTCTTTCTTGGACGTCCCAGCAGAACTGATATTGATGACTGATGCCAGCCTGTCAGGCTTGTGTGCAGTCCTACATAAACTTCCAGTCTAGGGGTCTGGACCTCTCAGGAGCAGCAGTTTCAGATAGACGTGTTGAAGATAAAGGTGGTGGTTCTTGCCCTTCTTCATCTTTGCAGTCAGGTGCCATCCAGGGCCACGAAAGTGAGGTCAGATATCGCCATCACCATGGCATATATAAGCAATCAGGGAGGCACAAGAAGCCAGGGAATGCTACCAGAAGAAACTAAGGGACTACTGTGGGCAGACAAAAACATTCTGACCCTCTCGGTAGTTCATCTAGCAGGGAAACTAAATGTGCAGGTTGATTAGAAACATAGAATGTGATGGCAGATAAGAGCTGTTTAATCCACCTAGTCTGCCCATTTTTTTCTGCCTACCTTTCACCGCTGACCTTCTTGACCTGCAACTCTGTCTCTCCCACCCCCTTGCTTTCCACTGTGATTCCCTTGTGCTTGTACCATGCATTCTTGAATTCAACCACTGTTTTTTCCTCCTCTACCTCCTCCACTGGAAGGCTAATCCAGGAATCCACCACTCTTTTATGTATTTATTTATTTCTTTAAACATTTGGTAACTGGGAAAGGCAAGCTGAGCCAAGGCTCAATTCCAGGTGTGACCTGGGGGGAAGCAGCAGTGAAAATGCGAACAATAAATGCAGAGAATTAGTTAACCGAACAATAGCAGCTAATTGCAATCAATATAATACAGCAGTGAGGGCAAAAAAACATGACGTGATGAATATCTAGCGGTAAACAATATAATAGTAAGTGCGCTACATAATGATTCTTTAATAAGTGCTAGGGAGGGTTGTAGGAAGGTAAAGTCGGTAGAGGTAGTGGGTTTAACTCAGTTGTGGCAGCAGCATAAGGGTGGAGGAAGGAGATGTAGCTGTTGCTTGCAGTTAGAGTGAGAGCAATCTCTCTAGAAACTACCCTTCCAGCTTCATATTAAGTCCCCTTGTTCTTGAGCATATTTTTTTTTTCTAAAAAATATTTCCATCCTGTACCTTATTTCATCCTTGTGAGGTACTTAAAGGTCTCTATCATATCCCCTCTCTCTCCCTCCATCCTCTCTTCCAGGGTGTACATGTTGAGGTCCTTTAGCCTGTCCTTGTAGGGCTTTTGGTGCAGACCCAGTACCATTTTAGTTGCCCTCCTCTAGACCACCTCGAATTTGTCTATGTCCTTTTAGAGATGTGGTCTCCAGAACTGGATGCAGTACTCCAGGTGGGGTGTTACCAGTGATCTATAAAAGGTAACACCACTTCCCTCTTTCTGCTGGTGATACTTTTCCTATGCACTGTGACAGGGTGGAATAGGACCCTTTCCCACTTTTTATGGAGAAAGTGTTTAAATGCAAGGATGTGTTCTGTTCTGTTGTTTCCTGCCTCTTGTCTGGTTGCGCAAACAAATTTTCATGTGAGACCTAGAATTTGATCACCCCGACAGTCTCGCAATTCTTTGCCTCATGCTGTCTCTTAGTGTTCCCTTGCTGTTTGTCTTTTCCTTCCTTGCTTATCTGTTGATATAAAAATATATACAAATCATTATGTGGAAATGTAACTGATATTGGGATCCCTTTGTTTAGAAATTATATAGTGTTAATTTTTGAAATATATATAATTATAGTTTGAGATGAATGGAAAAAAGCTATTGGAAACTCAAGAGGTTACCCGAGTGCAATTTTTAAGCCTTTTGCAGAAAGAGTTGTGGTAAAGGGGCCTCAGCTCTGGGGCATTGTGTTCCTGCCAGCACCTGCCTGGAATGTACTAGAACGCTTTAGAAAAAACAGGATGTTCTGTTAAGAAGGGGGGGTTGAGAGGACTTATAAGACAGAGTTGCAATTGTTTGAAGAAAGGGACACACATAGATTCTGAAGGAAATGCAGATGGATCTGTTTATTCTGCCTTTGT
This sequence comes from Neoceratodus forsteri, assembly GCA_016271365.2. Lineage (NCBI taxonomy): Eukaryota > Metazoa > Chordata > Ceratodontiformes > Ceratodontidae > Neoceratodus > Neoceratodus forsteri. Next base: position 846,849,495 of record CM057451.1, on the reverse strand, counting down.
AAATAGTTGTTCTGAACAATTTCATTTTTTTATGTTACTTCTAGTATAAATAAATATTTTTTGTGAATTCTACAACTACTCCTGGTTTTCCTATGCTTTCTGACCTGTGCCTCAACGACAGATGGTATCAGCCTGAGTGGGATTTTTGCCATGTATGCTCTTAACCAGGAGTTTTGTGCATGAGTACTGGACCTAGTACCAGGGAGGCATAGAGAAAGGTATGGATTTTGCATCAGCAGGTCCAGGAGTGGTTACCAGGAGAATAGCAGCCAAACTAGCAGAGACAGAAGTCCAAGCTGAGGTTGTACAGCCAGCACAAGTTATGGAAAAGAACAGGCAGTGACAGAACCTGAAAGCCTGATGGACTTTTTCAAATGGTGGGCTATACAACAAAAAGAGATGGAGAAACAGAGGAGAAAAGAGAAGCAGCAGATTAGACAAGAGATGCAGTGATGGCTGGATGCCTTGCAAGCTATCAAAGGCAGAGGATCGGGCACAGATCCAGATAAGCAACAAAACACAAGCAACTTAAAAGCCATTGAACTTACAAAGTTGTGTCCCTTGGATGATATCAAGGCATACCTGACAACTTTTGAAAGGGTTGCCGCAGCCTGCCAGTGGCCAAAGCAGCAAAGGACAATCAGACTGGTACCCTACCTGACAGGGAAAGCCCAACTTGCCTACAGCAATATGGACACTGCGCAGTCAGAAAACTATGACCTGCTGAAAAGCGAAATCCTGAAATGGTATGACATCTCAGGAGTGACCTACAGGCAGAGATTTCAATCTCTGAAGTACAACTCAGTGGACAATCCTCGAGAAGCCTTCACCTGACTCAGAGAACTCCTGATAAAATGACTCCAACCAGAGGGGAAAAACAGTCCCACAGATCATCGACACATTTGCAATGGAGCAATTCATCATTATCCTGCCTACAGATGTGCAGCTTTGGGTAAAGGAACACTGACCAGAAAGTGGAGAAAAGGCTGTTTCTTTGGCCGAGGACTGCCAAATGGCCAAACAGATGCCACAGCAGTGAGGTAACAACCAAGCACTGATAAAACACTCTTTTTCCCATTTAAACTCCAAGTCTGATAAGCACTCTGGTGGGGGGTAACAAATCTGTGCCCAATGACGTTATTTGCTATAATTGTAATAAGCCAGGTCATATTGTAGGAAATTGTAAGAAGAGTGACACTGGTGCAGATTTGTCCTTAGCAAATTGGGGCAAGTACTTAACAGATGTGAAGGTGGGGGGATAAGACTGTAAAGGTACTCATTGATTCGGGAAGCAGACATACCCTAGTGCATGTTGAAATGCTGGAAAAACACTGTGCAAAAGGACCAGGTACTGGTGTCATCTGCATCCACGGGGACACCCGATACAATCCCACCACCCAAGTGACTCTGACCATTAAGGGTGTTTTGCTTCAAATGAAAGTGGGAGTAGTACCTAAGTTACCTATACCCGTGATTATTGGAAATGACTGTCCAGGATTTACTGAGTTAAAGAAGAACTAAATCCTGATGTTTCAGCAGCTGTGGTGACAAGAGCGCAGGCGAAGAAAATCTCAGATGGTGGGGACACTTTTCCTTTCAGTTATTTTGATTTGGACTTGTTTGAGCACAGCTCTAAAATCCGGAAATCCAGGAAAGAAAGATGATGCCTCAAGAAACTGTGGCAACAAATGACTGGTGGATATAAGCTGTTAACATATGAAAATACTGAAACTAAATTGATAACCGATTGTGATTTTCTTTCAGAACAAGCTAATGAATTTTCTCCAGAGTTATTTTAGCAGCTGGGGATGAAACCAAAACAGAGTGGACCAATGTTTAAAAAATGTAATGGGTTACTGTACAGAGTTTGGGTTAAGCCTCAGGCACAGGAACAGATAGAACAATTGGCTATACCACAGAAGTATAGAACAGAGTTGTTACAGATAACACATAATAGTCCTATGGCTGCTCACTCAGGGAGGGATCGCACCCTTGCCAGATTGCTGTATAGATTTTACTGGCCTGGAATTCATGAAGATGTTGCTACCTATTGTAATTCCTGTGCTGAGTGTCAGAAAGTAGCCTTATTCACTAGAAAATACATGGTGCCCCTGGTGCCCCTACCCTTGATAGATGTGCCTTTTGAGAGAATTGCAATGGATGTGGTTGGTCCTTTAGACAAAAGTAAAAAAGCTAATAGATTTATCCTGATAGTATGCGACTATGCTACTCGATACCCAGAAGCAGTTCCAATGCATACTGTCACAGCTTCAAAAGTGGCAGCAGAGCTTGCAAACATTTTCAGCGAAGTGGGCATACCTAAAGAAATTATTACTGATCAGGGTAGTAATTTTGGTGCTGCATTACTTAAGGAGCTGTACAGACTACTAGGTATCACTGCCATAAGAACCTCCCCCTATCACCCTCAGACAGACAATCTTGTTGAACATTTTAACCAAACCCTAAAACATATCTTAAAAAGATTTGTAAAAAAAGGAAGGGAAAGATTGGGACCAATACTTGCCTTACCTACTTTTTGCTTACAGAGAAGTGCCACAGGCATCAACAGGGTTTTCATCAGTTCAAATGCTGTATGATAGGCAGCCAATAGAGCCACTGGATGTGATAAAAGAAACGTGGGAAGATAACCCCACTCAGAAACAATCTATAACATCTTATATGTGTGCCCTAAGAAAGAAACTGGCAAAAAATGTTGAAATTGCCCATAGTAATCAGGAAGAGGCCCAAAACCAGCAAAAGGTATATTATAACCATGGGGTAAAAGAAAATGTTTTTGAGCCAGGTGAAAAGGTTTTGCCACTGTTACCCACAACAGAAAATAAACTGGTAATGAAATGGCAAGGGCCTTATAGAGTGCTTAGATGTACTGGTGCCATTAACTATGAGATTGAGACCCCTGACAGGAAAAATCCTACCAAAATATACCATGCTAACCTCCTCAAGAAATGGGTTGAAAAAATGCCAAAAGCTGCTTTGCTAGTTTTACCAGAAACCGATAAGGAAAATACTGTTGTAGCTTATGATAGACTGCAACAAACTGTAAATGCTGATGCTGTAAAGGTGAATGTTTCCTTAACCTCAGAACAAACTGCAGAAATTCGCAATGTGCTAATGACATTTAACAGTACTATTACCACGGTACCAGGCCGAGCAAAAGGGGTCGAGCACGTAATAGTGCCAAGGAATGCTCACCCTATTAGGCAGAAGACATACAGGTTACCAGAGCGGTTAAGAACTGATGTGGTTAAGGAAATACAAAGAATGAAATAATTGGGTATCAGAGAGGAGTAGAGCAGTGCTTGGTCATCTCCAATGGTAATTGTAAACAAAAAAGAAGGGGATGTTAGAATCTGCCTTGATTTTAGGAAACTTAATCAAGTGTCAGAATTTGACAATTATCCTATGCCCAGAATAGATGATTTGGTGGACAGACTAGGGAGTGCAAAGTATATCAGTACCCTCAATCTCACCAAGGGTTACTGCCAACTACTGTACCTTTTGCTAAAGAATCCAGAGATAAAACGGCATTCGCCACTCCTGTTGGATTCTATCAGTTCACCACCATGCCATTTCATTTACATGGTGCACCAGCTACATTCCAGCAGAACATGGATGTAATTGTATCCCCTCACACTGGTTATTGTGCTGCATACCTGGATGATGTCATGGTATACAGTGCAGACTGGAAAAGTCACCTGGAACACCTACGAGCAGTTATCCAAGCTATCAAAAATGCAGGTCTGACTATTAATCCTACAAAATGTGCATTTGGCATGCAAGAAAGCAGATATTTGGGCTATGTGTTGGGAAATGGAAAAGTTAAGCCAGAAATTTCTAAAAGAGAAGCTGCTCCTAAAACAAAGAAACATGTCAGGTCATTTTTAGGACTGGCTGGTTATTATCAGAGATTTGTTCCCAACTTTGCTGAGTTAGCTACTCCCCTCACTGAACTCACGGAAAAACGGTACCCAAATAATGTGAAATGGACCCTAGAGTGTGATGAAGCTTTTCAAGCCATTAAAGCTGCATTATGTTCAGCCCCTGTTTTATGAAGCCCAGACTTTGAGAAACCATTTTTGTTACAGACAGATGCATCAGAGGTAGGCCTAGATGCAGCACTGAGTCAAAATATAGATGGGATGGAACATCCTATTCGGTACATAAGTAGGAAGTTGCATGACAGAGAGAAAAGGTATTCCACTATTGAAAATGAATGTTTAGCAGCAAAGTGGGCCATGGAGTCCCTTAAGTTTTATTTGCTAGGAACTGAATTTGTACTTATAACAGATCACAATCCTCTCTGTTGGCTTAACCAAATGAAATATAACAATTCCAGAATCACAAGGTAGTACCTGGCACTACAGCTATTTAAATTCACGGTGATACACACCAATTGCAATGCTGATTTTCTGTCAAGATATGGATCAGGAATTGAGGGTTCTGAATGTTGAAAAACAAATGTATGAGTTTAAACTTTACTGTTTGCTGTACTGTTATAAAAAAAAGGATACTGCACATGTGCTTAATTTCTGAAAGTTAGAAGCTAATATTGGTAGAGAATTTATAGAAAGTTTTGGAAACATGTTTGATGAAACAGGTTCCTTCTTAAGGAGGGGGGTATATGTGACGGGGTGGAATAGGACCCTGTCCCAGTTGTTATGGAGAAAGTGTTTAAATGCAAGGATCTGTTCTGTTGTTTCATTTCCTGTCTCTTGTCTGTCTGGTTGAGCAACCAGATTTTCCCATGAGACCTAGGACTTGATCACCCTGACAGTCTCACAATTCTTTGCTTCTCACTATCTCTCAGTTTTCCCTTGCTGTTTGTCTTTTCCTCCCTTGCATATTGGTTGATATAAAAATATATACAAATCATTATGTTATAGTGGGATCCCTTTGTTTAGAAATTTGATAGTGTTAATTTTTGAAATATATATAATTATAGTTTGAGATGATTGGAAAAAGCTATTGGAAACTCAAGAGGTTACCCGAGTGCAATTTTTAAGCCTTTTGCAGAAGAGCTGTGGTAAAGAGGCCTCATCTCTGGGACATTGTGTTCCTGCCAGTACCTGCCTGAAATATACTAGAACACTTTAGAAAAAACAGGATGCTTGTTAAGAAGGGGGGTTACTGTGCTTGCCAACTGTATCAATTACTTAGTCGATAGTTATTTATTTGCATACTTAACATTAACACATTGCTAATAATTTTTAATGTTCACAAAGTCATTGTTATTTGAACAAAATAGAAGTATACAAGAATAATTTTCTTTATTAAGATTGTAACATGAAATTTTTGTTATGAGTTTGTGTTAGGAAAGCCTGTAGTTATTTTAATATTTCCCTTTTTCTGTGTATATTTACTGACTTATTTATTCTAAAATAATAAAAATTTTATTGACAAAAAGAAGGGGGGGGGTTGGGAGGACTTAGAAGACAGAGCTGCAATTGCTTGAAGAAAGGGACACACATAAATTGAAGGAAAACTCGGATCTGTTTATTCTGCCTCTGTAAATAGTTATTCTGAACAATTTTATTTTTTTATGTTACTTCTAATATAATAAATATTTTTTGTGAATTCTACAACTGCTCCTGGTTTTCCTATGCTTCCTGACCTGTGCCTCGACAACATGCACCCCAGCATCCCACTGGTCCTCCCAACTGCCTTGTCACTGTGCCTGGCCACCTGTAGATCATCTGATATGATTACCTTTAGGTCTGTTTCCTGCTTGTTTGTCGTCACTACCATTTCACCAATTTTGTACTCTGCCCCTGGATTTCTGTGTTCCAAGTGCATTATTTTGCTTTTCTTTGTAGTGAAACCCAGCTGCCATACTCTTGACCACTCCTCAAGTTTTTCCAGATCTCTGCTCATCTTTTCCACCCCCTGGACTGGCCACCCTATTGCAGATTTCAGTGTCATCGGCATAGAGTCAAACCTTCCCTTCCAGCTCCTCTGCAATGTCACTTATGAAGACATTAAAGAGGATTTTATTTATTTATTTAGTTTTTGATGACCGGGTGAGTGCTTGAGACACAAAGGTGGCTGTTTTCAGGCACAACCTGGGAGGTTACAGCAATCATAGAAAATGGTACAACAAATGGAAAATACATAGCAGAGATACAGAGTTATAAATTTAACCAACAGTAACGTATCAGATTTCATAGTACAGTAGGATGTTAGACATTACATAAGTGCAAGAAACATTTACGTGTACTCTATGTAGTGTGTCAACTAAAATTACACAATCACAAGTAAAAGGAGATGTAAGAGAGAATGAGAACATAAAGGGGCAGGTAAGTAAAAGAGAAGGTCAGCAAAGGAAAGCATGTAGGTGTGAAAGTGTTGACGAAGACAAGAACTAAGGATAGAAGAGAGAGGTAATCAACAGTGAAGTCAGGGAGAGTGTTAGCAGGGGAGATCATGGCACAGTACAAAGCGTGATCATGTACCTAGGGAGGATTGTAGCAGGTGCATTGGGTACACTCATCAAGGTGTGAGTAGAGCTTCTTTTTAAATACAGTATGACTCAGAACCAGGCGTACATCTAGGGGTAGGGCATTCCAATAACTGGGTGCCACATAGAAGAAGCCTGAGGTGCCTTTGTTTGTTTTAGATCTGGGGATGTGAAGCAGGGAGAGGTCAGCAGATCGGAGTCTGTAGGAGGTGGTCTGAGGGGTAAGCAGGGCGACAAGTGAAGCTGGCATATTAGATCTATACTGTCTAGTAGAGTCCCAAGGGAGAGGAGATGGTGGGCCATTGGGGAGGGCCAGTTGAGTTTGGCATTTAGCAGACAATGATGCTTTAGCCTAGGAGAGATGGCAGTATATTGACATATATTGTTATAGGTCGCATCCCATCTATGTAGAGAAGCCTTGGATGCATTGCTATAGATGACAGCCCCGTATGTAAGTGATGGAAATAGGATGCCCCTAGCTACAGCCAGTCTCGCTGAAGGGGTTAAACCATGGATCATTTTGTAGGCTATCCCTAGCTTAGCATTGACAGACTTACTAGTGGTGGTGTTATGGTAATCAAAATTCAGTGATTCATCAAGGAGGATCCCCAGGTATTTGAAGGAGCTAACTACTTCCAGCAGAGCACCATCAGCAACGTTGATTCTAAAGAGGTCTCGACAGTTTTTTAGCTTGCTAGTTGAGCCAAAGAGCATAGACTGCGTTTTGCTGACGTTGAGAACAAGTCTGTGGCTGGTTATCTGGGTCTGAACATTGAGGAAAGCCGCAGAGAGGTCATGGTTAAGTTCAAGCAAGTCACTGGAGCTGGTATAAAGTACCAGGTCATCAGTATAAAGTAACGAGGAACGGGGGAGACGTTAAGTGTTATATTATTAATGAAGACCATGAAAAGAAAAGGGCCCAGAATCGATCCCTGAGGTACACCAATTTTGATGCCTGTTTCATCAGATGTTGCCACGTTGAATTTTACAACTTGTGTCCTGTTGGACAGACAACTGTTGAACCAGCCTACCGATTGTTTTGAGAAACCCAGGGATAGGAGATTTGCTAAAAGGAGACGGTGATCAACAAGATGAAAAGCCTTTGTGAGATCGATAAATATTGCACCAGTCAGGAGACCCTGATCTATGGCATGAAGCACATCATTTGTCAGTTGAAGCAGAGCATTTTGGGTACTATGTCCCTTTCTGAATCCATGTTGATCAGAGAATAGGAGATTGTACTTAGAGAGGTGCTCCGTCACTTGCATGGCAACTAGTTTCTCTAGAATTTTATTCAAACCAGGAAGTATGGCTATCGGTCTATAGTTGGTTATGTCCTTCTTGTCCCCTTTTTTAAAGATTGGAGTGACCCTGGCTGTTTTCCATATTTCTGGGATGAGGCCTTCACTCAGGGACATGGTAAATATTTTAGCTAGTGGCCCAGCAATAAAAGGGGCAGCTAACTTCAGGAACTTTGGTTCGATATAGTCAAGGCCAGTGGCAGTGCTGTCCAATATAGCATTAAGGAGTATAAGTACATCCTTTTTAGTGATAATAGCTTTAAAATAGATTATAAAATGGATAGGGAAAACCATGGCTTCTAACTGGATAAAAATGAAGTGTCAAATAGGTTCAACACCCAGTAAAAAACAAGTACTGGCAATTAGCCCTGAGTGTTGGATCGATTCCCTCAGTAGAATGTCCAGTACCCAGCATAGGATGTTGTCAGATGTACAGTTAGCCATCTTGTTTTTTTGAGCCTGTGAGTGAAGAACAACTAAGCCTGCCATGGCCACCAACTCATCTGTGAATTTCAACCTTAATGTAACTGAGGAAGAGCTAGAACACATATTTAACTACTCTGAAAATGATGATGTTGACAATAGTAGTGAAGATGTTCCATCTGTCACGGTAAGTACCAAGCAAGAAATGTCGGTGTCAAATACTGTGCCAGCGACCAGCAGGTACCAAACAGCGACAGAAAATGAACAGAATGAAATTGAAGACTCGAGAAATGAGCAAAACACAAAACGTTCAACAACATGGGGTATGAAAGTGTTCAATGACGGCTGCCGCAAAACAAATAGATATAAATTTCAAAACTGCATCTCCCAAGTACCTGAATGACACTTTGAGAAAAGTTTATGCGGAAGTCCGCAATGTTGATGGTAAAGAGTATGCCCTTAGCAGTTTTTGCAGCCTTAGGGCTGCCCTCAACTGACATCTGAACTGCACAGCAATTGGCAGAAAAATTAACATTGTCTCGGACAAGCATTTACATCTAGTAACAATGTTTTTGTTGTGGTAATGAAAAAATACTGCAAGGAACAAAAGGACTGTTCTAAGCACCATGCTGCTCTGAGTAAAAATGACCTAAGTTAATGAAATTCAGCTGTTTTATCCCCAGATACCACGCCTGGCCTTGTCTATAAAGTTTGGCTGGACATCCAGCTTTACATGGCCAGGCGCGGTCATGAAGGCTTGTGACTTTTACGTCCTGACAGTTTTGCATTTAATACAGATGAAAATGGCCACGAGTTTGCCACCCTCTGTTTCAACAAACATAGCAAAAATCACGGCGATCCCAGGGAACCAAACAAAGAATCTTACCATGGCTTTATGTATGCGATGCCAGGATCCCCGTTCTGCCCTGTGAATAGTTTATAAAAGTATGCCGGCCCGGTGGCGCTGAGGAGCTGGATGCCTTACCTCGTGGCACGCTGGCGACCCAGGTTCAGGAACGAGCCCGGGCCGTCGGAGGTTGTGGGGGGGAGGGCAGAGGTGGATGGAGCTGCTGACAGGCAAGATCTCCTCTGCAGGGAGGTGCAAGGGGCTTCATCTGGCTGGGGTGGGAGGAAAGGGGCCATTACCCGGGACCGTGGAACTAATGTGTACCTCCACACACATGCATACCCACTCCTGGGACCCCGGGGTAAAAACGAAGGAAAAAGCCAGCAGCAGGATGGCAACCAACTCCCTGCAGGCTCCGCTCCCAACCCAGGCGTAAGGTAAGCCCCGGTAATTCTGGGTGATGGGGCTGGGGTGGTCGGTCAGATGGGGGCTGTCCGGTTGGGCGAGAAAAGAAAATGTTAAATGATAAAAAAAAGCACATTGCAAAACTTCCATCTGATGCCAAGTCCTTGTACTCTCACCCACACAAGCTGCCGCAAGATTTCCTCAATACACAGACCAGATGGTACAGCTGTGAGCCTATGGGCTTAACTTATCTTTCCACAATGATGGCACGGCTGAGTAAGGAGGAGCAGCTTTCCCAGATTTACACCAACCACTCAGTTTGTACTACCATGGTCCAACTGTTATCGGAGGCTGGCTGTGAAGACCATGAAATCATGTCGGTGACTGGGCACTGCATCGAAGCCAGCCTCTGATCGTACTGGTCAGCACAGGGACCCTGTGGAAAAGGTACTGTTTGCTGACAGGCAGTTGATGTACATGATTGAGAATAGTTTGGTTTTGGCAACAGTACCTTTGCTGGCTTCTTTAACGAAGGCTCCAGGTTTTCTTCGTACAGCAGTATATAACCTATATTGCATATTTTATTTTGTAAATCTCACCCTTGTTTCTTTATTACTAATGGTATTTGCATGAATACAATATTTCTGTCTTTAAGGAAGTATTTTTTCACAGATAGGGTTGTGGATGCTTGTAACGGCCTTCCGGAGGAGGTTGTGGAGTCAAAAACAGTGGTGGAATTCAAGCATGCATGGGACAGTCATAAGGCAATTCTAGGGGGTGGGGTTAGGAAGAAGTATTCTGCTGGTTAACTAGGATCTGCAGCTTATCCATTAGGTAGGGAAATGGGCAGACTGGGTGGGCCAAGCGGTCCTTATCTGCCGTCAAAATCTATGTTTCTATGTTTCAAACAGGTCGGACCGGCGCAAGTGGAGCAGCACGAAGAAAACCTGGAGCCTCCGTTAAAGAAGCCAGCAAAGGTACTGTTGCCAAAACCAAACTATTCTCAATCATGTACATCAACTGCCTGTCAGCAAACAGTACCTTTTCCACAGGGTCCCTGTTCTGATGCATTTCCTTCGACGTCAAATCAACAACCGATAACTTTTCCACATGGTCCCTTCAATTTTAATGCTGCTGTAAATTTTAATGGGACTGTTAATTTCATAAACAGGGGAAAATGACTTAGTAGTTTATTATACTTGCCCCTACACAGTCGCAAGTTGTTAAACTGTTTTGTTTTTAAATATTTAACCATCAACAAAATTAAGATGATATTGCTTAAGATACATAAGTGATTCTATGTCTACATATGCAGCCAGAAGTTCATCTTTAAATACAAAATTTGTTTCTCTTTACCTGTTCACTAATTCATATTTTGAAAACCTTGGATTTAGCTAAAAAATGTAACTTTTGCTGCTTAATTGTTTGGCAATGCATTTCAGCCCTACTGTCTCATTCATCTAAAATACCTCACCACTGATTTGAAAGGGACTATTTTTTTTTCCTGAGTAGGGGTACTGTTAAAATAAAACAATATCTTAATGTTTATTCTATATTTACTAACACTTTTTTTAACTTAAATGCTACAGTTCCATTTTGTAAGTGCAATAAGACACTCCGGGGTATGTTGTGGAACATATATTACCGCACGGCTGGGACTGAAGTCACTCGGCCTGCGGCCTTGTGCCTTACTATGCCCCAGCTGTACAGTAATATATGTTCCATGCATACCCTATCATCTCTAATTGCTTACATTGTGGACCAGTTTGAGCGCCGTTTGGGATAGGGGAAGCAGGGATAGTGTCCACAGTGGGGAAGGCAGTAGTATATCTGGACAGGTCAGAAAAGTGATTATTATAAGAAGTTGCAGTGGTCCTGGGATCACTACAGTGTACCCCATTTAATATCATATAATCAGATGTATGTGATTGTTTAGCTCCCAAGAAAGTTTTTATGTGGGACCAGAATTTCCTGGGGTCACCAGCTACATCTACCAATAACCCCTTACAATATGAGCTTTTAGCATGCCTGATTAATTTTTGGCAATTAGTACGCTGTTCCCTATAGGAATTAAAATCAGTGGGCAAACCAGAGCTTTTAAACTTTATCCAGGCCTTGTCCCTGGCCTTAAGGGAGGCGAGGAGGGCTTTATGTAACCATCTAGTTTGCTTCCCTCGAACACGGCATGTGCAAAATGGAGTATGCTTTTCTTGAAGTGTCATAAAACTGTTGAGAAAGTAGTTGAGAGCATCTTCTGTCTTATGGGACTGGTACACTGGGGACCAGTCAATACAGGAGACATTGTGTAGGAAATGGGCATGGTGTAGATTAGCATAGTACCTGAAAGAGATGTAGAGTGGAGGAGTCTCGGCGGCCGTTGAGTAACTCCATGTGCAGTAGACAGGAGAATGGTCACTTATTGAGTCAGAGAGAGTGCCTGCAACTACAGTCCTATCTGGGCAATTCGTTAGAATCCAGTCAATAAGGGTACTGGAACCTGCGTTTACTGACATTCTTGTAGGGTCTGCTAAGATCTGTTGCATATTATAACTTTGCATTATGGATAATAGATCCGCACTTAATGTGTCTAACCAATTTAGATTTAAGTCCCCGAGGATAAGCAGTTCATTTTGTCCGATAGTGGAGGACGAGTAGTCAAGTAACTCTATCAGGCCACATTGCCCACATGGGGGGATTACAGGCACAGATTACATGAAGTATTTTTGTCCCTAGATTGATGATGGCATGGAGTGATTCACATGAGGAGGTACTGAGGTCGGGTATTACAGATAGACTAAGGTTACTTTTATAGTAAATTACAACACCTCCAGCACATTTTGGGGGTGGCCTATCGTGCCTGATTAGGTTGTAGTTAGGTAGCAGGCAGCATGTATCAGGGACGTAGTGTTTTAACCAGGTCTCTGAAATACAGAGAACATCTGGCTGGTATGTGGTCACCCAGGCCTGTAGCTCCGCAAGATTTTAGAGTAGGCTTCTGTTGTTGAGATGGGCAAAATGCAGACCCTTTGAGTTGTAACCCACACCATTGTCTGAAGATATGCTGGTTGGGGGGCCTGGGTTCGACTCGAAAATCACCAGATAGTATGAGGGCTAGTAGTACCAGATACCACAGCTTACGTGGCACAAGAGGGGGTTAAAGATAGACATGGTGATGCCACCACTTAGTGACTGATGCAGCAGACAGGTAGATCAATAATCTGGGAAGTAATGCCAGAGTAAGATCCTGGTACTTATAAGATAGGACTAGCATATTCGAATAGGTGAAATCAGCGAAGGCGAGGCTGTTGCTGATGTTGTGTACTTGAGACAATTTTTATTTCAAACAAGAAAAATAAAGAGAGGCCGATAGACAGCAGCAATATGGTTTGACTGGCTTGAGGTAGGGGTTGGTGCTGAGCTCCACGTACCCAGATAAGTAGAGAATTTATGTAGATTTGGTACGGGCTTGGGGAAAACATGCAAAACAGTCATTCAGAGGCAAATGTATCCACTTTTGCAACACAGAGAGAGGGGTGGAAAACGTAGTGAGAATACTGCCTTAGTAATATCAGTGGGTAATAGAGCGAGAAAAAAAAAACTAGTGGTAAGCTAGTATAATGTGCAAGTGAACAAAATGGGTTGTTTGTGTCATATGGCTGGCAAGCCTATAAAAATAAGAGTCCAGACAGAGCGGGCGGGAGGGGGGTAAGTGGGGACCCAGCACTGATCCCTGAGGTACCCTGCTGCTCACTCTGCCTTCCTTGGAGTGAACTCTGTTTACTGCCACCCTCTGTCACCTATCTCCTAACCAATTTCTTACCCAGTTTGTTACCTTTTTACACACCCCTAAGCTACCTAGCTTATTCACTACTCTCCTGTGTGGAATGGTGTCAAAAGCCTTACTGAAATCCAGATAGGCCATATCCACTGCTCCACTCTGATCTAAATCCTTGGTCACCCACTCAAAGAAATCTATCAGATTTGTCAGACATGACCTCCCCACTGTGAATCCATGTTGTCTTGGGTCCTGTAACCCATAAGATTTAAGATATTCTACAATCCTTTCAGCGGTGTTTCCTTTAAGTTTCCCAACACCAATGTCAGGTTGACTGGCCTGTGATTTCCAGCCTCTTCCCTACTACCACTTTTGTGCAGTGGGACTACATCTGCCCTCCTTCAGTCCTCTGGAGCCACTCCGGTGTCCAGTGATCTGTTAAACAGGACTGTCAGAGGTGCATCCAGTACCTCCTTGAGCTCCCCCAACACCCTTGGCTGCACCCCGTCCGGCCCCTTGCTTTGTCCACTTTCAGATTAGCGAGTGCCTTCTGTACTCTCTCTCCTATGAAGAAGGACTAGTATCTACCCCCCCCTTCACAACTCCTGTTACTTATTTGCGGTTCCTGCCCTTTCTCTTCCTCTGTGAACACTGAAAAGAAGTATTTGTTTAAGATATCTGCTCATTTCCTGATCCCCCTCTGTACAGTCCCCCCTTCCCTTTCTAACCTTATAATCCCTCCCATGGTCTTCCTCTTCTCACATACCTAAAAAAATGTTTAGCCCCTTTTGATAACATCTGCACTATGCCATCTTCAGTTTGTGCCTTTGTGCTCCTTACTGCTTTCCCTGCTTCCCCTGAAACACCTCCTGATCCTCCTCCCTCTGCATCTCTTTGTATTTTCTGAATGCAGCCCTTTTGGCCTTTACTTTTTCCACCACCTTTTTCGTGAACCATAGTTGTCCCTTTTTCCTCTTTCTTTTGCTCCTTGCTTGATGCAGGGGTTTGTTGTTTTACCATTGCCACTTTCAGGATGGCTCACATTTCTCACCCCGTCACTGACTCGATTGACTAAGTCAAGAGACAGGTCCATCAACAGGAATGGAAGTTGAACTCAGAGGTGTTTGAGCTTCAGTGCAGAAGGTTCAGTCTACCTCAGATCGACCTTTTCACCTCAAGGGAAATGTGCAGCCATCGAGGTTCTTCAGCCAGTACCAGTGTCCTCAGGCAGAGGTGGTGGATGTTCTGTCCAAGACATGACCTTTTCCTTTCGTTTACTTGTCCCCTCTGCTACCGCTACTTCCCAAGGTAATTATCAAGATTAGGTGGTCAAGAGGAAGCTTCCTACTGATAGCCCCAGTGTGGCTAAGCAGGCCATGGTTTGTGAATCTAGCTCAGCAGGCCCCATTTTAATTCCAGCTTTGGGGGGGGACTTTCTCTTCTAAGGTTCAGTTCTCCATCCAAGCCCAGAGGCAAAGCAATAGGCAGCATGGCGTCTGAGAGGAGGAGATTGTTAAAGCAGGGTTTCTCCAAGAAAGTGGTGGATACCCTAATGGCAAGGCCCCAGTTTTTCTGTGGCAATTTAGGCTTAAATTCTGTGGCAAGACCCCCTGTTGAAGCATTAGTTTTCTATTTCTGCGCAAATTCTGCGGTGGCAGTTAGGAGCTTTGGTAGCAGTCAGCAACCCCCATGCCAAGCGCCTAGGTAGGGGGAAAAAATGTTAGTTTTTGGGCTAGGACCTACAAACCAAAGAAGGTTGTTAATTAACTCCTGAGTTCTTAGTATTAGAAGGTAAAAAAATCCACCCCATCCATCTCAGCTCCATCCCCCCACCCCAGCCTGAGAGTCCAGAGGGCCACCGAATTTGAATCAGAAATATTTTTAGCAGCTACCACACTACACAGCGATCCTCATCATTCTAGTTTTACCACTTGTCCAGAATGCCAGTTTCTCATTCCATTAGTGATTTGTGCGGCTGTGCGCAAAGCACTTCTGGGACAGGAAAACAGAATTCAGGCCCGTTGGTGAAATTAGAAGGATGAGCATTGCTGCACTGTATGGGACCTGGTAAAATACTTCTACTTCAAATAAAGGAACTCAAGGAGGTTCTCAGGGTGGGGTCGGAGGGTGGTGAGGCTGAGCTGGATTTGGGGGGGGGGGTTACCTGTTTTGATTTTTAAGGTACAGCCCATGTAAAGCCTTAGCAGACAAACTAATGGGCAGGAGCTGTTCCAAAAAGCTTTTCAGAATTTTGTTTTTCCAATTCCACAGAATTCCACAAAAAGCATTCTGCAGAATTTAATATAAACTGCGGAATAGTTTTCTGGGGTTTATATAATCCATGGAATAACACCAGTGTATATGATCCATGATATGATTTTCCTTGGTCAGAGTCAATGTAAATTGCAGATTTGTTTTACTCACAGTTTATACTGATGCTTCATTTTTAAATTATTTATGATGCTTTATCTCCTCATCGGCCCAATCTACACACGCTCAGCCCTGTCACACACCCAAGGACTTAACCTCACTCCTGAACACCCCTGGCTTATCCCCCAGGGTGAGGCCACTGGGGGGGCCCCCTTCCCCCAATGGAGACTGAACGGTAGAATGGGAGTGAGAGTGAGAGCGCGGTCAGTGGCACAGGGTTTGCAACATGGGTTTGGATGTCATTGTGCAGCAGCAGAACCTACATTTTCCCATTTACTCCCAGGGAGGCATGTCATGCAGTGACATTGGGGGTGGCACACTGAACATCTGACACGCCTCCCAAAAGTAGTCAGTCCAGGCTGTCATACCCCAAGCTACCACAAGGGGTTACCTGAACACCGGCGACTTCATCCACCTCCCCCCCAGATGAGCAGGAGAGCAGTCCATAGGACGCTCAATCCTCCTCCCCCAGGCCGACCCTCCAGCTTCCCAGATTCATTCCTAGACCCTGAGGTGAAATCGGCGCCATGGTAAATGGCAAATACTGCTGTCTTGGCTAAATACTGACTCTTCAGTATAAACTGTGGAATAATATTCTGCAGTTCATGTAAACCATGGAATAATATTCTGAAGTTCGTGTAAACCGCACAATAATATTCTGCAGTTTTTTCATGGTTTACATTAAATTCCGCAGCAATTTCTGTGGCCGCAGAGGAAAACCAGGGGCCTTGCATAATGGCCTCATGGGTGGTTTCTACATCTGCAGCTTATTGCCGTGTGTGGAAAACTTCTCTGGTTGGAACAAAGAGAGTGGCATCAGTCCTTCTAAATCTGCGGTCACACAGATATTGTATTTCTTGCAGGCAGGGGTAGACAAAAAGGGCTTATATTGAGCTCCCTGTGAAGCCAGGTGTCTGTGCTTGAGGACATCCATAGGCTCATCCCTGGGAACTAACTTGAATGTTACCCATTTTCTTAGGGTGATCAGCAGAAACTGATCATTGTTTCGATCTCCGGTGCCCCTGTGGGATCTGAACCTGGTGTTGAATTCTCGTGTAGGGCACCTTTCAAACCTCTTTTGTCAGTGCCTTTGGATGTCCTGTCATACAGGGTGCATTTCCTAATTGCAGTCTCTTTAGCCAAAAAGACTGGTGAACTTCAGGAACTGTCCCATAAAAAGCCTTACCTTATTCATAAGGAAAAAGTGGTACTGAGAATGGTTCTGTCCTTTGTGCCTAAAATCTCTACAACTTTTCATGTAAATCAGGAAATCCATCTTTCTGCCCCAAGCTAGCAAATCTGAAAGAGAATGAACTTCATAGGCTGGATTTGTACAGAGCAGTAAGGACTTACCTAAAAAGAACATCACAGTTAGAAAATCAGTAAGTTTATTTGTTCTCTTTGGAGTGGCAGAGAAGGGTGAGAAAGCTTATAAGACCCCCTTAGCTAGTTGGGTAAAGGCTTGCATCGCCAAGGCATATGTGCCTCAGAGGAGAAGAAGGCTCCTGCTCTCATCAAGGCTCACTTCACCAGGACGCTTGCTACGTCCTGGTCAGAGAGAGAAAAAACATCTGTGCTGGAGTTGTGCAAAGCAGCAACGTGGTCCTCCAAACATATATTTACTAAGCACTACAGATTGGATTATCAAAGTTCCGCTGATGCAGCATTTGGCCTCAGAGTCTTACAGGTGGTGGTTTGCAGATTATTATTTGTCACCTATATGGGTAATACATGGGGTAGTATTCTCCCCCACCCAGACTAGGAATGTGTACTGCTTTTTAGAATCCATATTCATTAACTCCCTTTTGACAACATGGAGTGCTACAGTAAGGAGAAATTCCTTCATACTTACCATAATTTCCTTTTCTGTTAGTTCTGTTGTCAGTGGGGCCTCTCCCAGGAGCCCCTTGGCTCCTATTGGAGAATATTGTCCTATATATTTAAGGACTTTGGATTTCAGCAAAGATGATTTGTATGTGATTATTGCTGTTTATCCAGAATTATACCACAGGTATCTCTTCTCAGCCAATCACAACACAGAATGGCTGTCAGTTTTTGTTTCACAAACTACAGGTACAAACACACAGAGTCGGTTATTCAACAAAACCCCACCCACAGTCATTTAATGGCCCTATAACCATGCCCACAGTTTAATGGCCCTCTAATCATGCCCACAGTCGTTTATCCACATTACTTTCATTCCTGTCCAGTCACAGTCTTACACACAGTGAATCTCATTCACAGACAGTCAACCTATCTAACCAGTTTTCACACGCTAACACGTCTCTAATCCAGCTTGCATTATTTGTACAGCCTACCCCTCATTGCTATGCAACACTAAAACAATTTCAGCATGCATCACATTTTAACTCACAGCGCACATAAAGTCACCTCTGTGTTTGTGAACTGAAGTGCTGCGGGACCGAGTAACAAGCTTGTTTATAACTAAGTGATGATTTTTGGCTTGCGTGTCTGAAAGTACTAATATCAAAGACTTACTGGCAGATAGATTATTTGAAAGTTGGTTCCAATTTAAAAGCAAGCACTAGAACCCTTTTTATTTTCTGTTTTCAGATCGATGCTGTGATTCTCGACATGCGCATTACCAGCTTCAGTCATGCACGTGTCCAAAATCACGTATTCTATTTCGCAACAGAAAATAAAAAGGGTTTTAGCGCACGCTTTTAAATCGGACCAACTTTCAAATAATCTATCTGCCAGTAAGTCTTTGATATTAGTACTTTCAGATATACAACCCAAAAATCGTCACTTTAGTCTAAACGAGCCTTACTTGCTCGCAGCACTATTAGCTCACAATAACGCAAGCGAGCACATACACGCGGCCCTGAGAGTTAAATTGAGTTTGTTCTAAAATACATTTTACCACAAATTCTAGTGGTATATAGTAATAATCTGTTTTGTGAAGTATACTCACAATAACCGGCTTCTGTGGAGATTAATCATCCACAGAAGCTAGTTATTGCTTTGTATACTTCACAAAACTGAATGTTATCACTTAATTGTCTGCTAACAATGGAAATGTTTATATTTTTATTGGAT
The DNA here is from genome assembly GCA_016271365.2 of Neoceratodus forsteri. Lineage (NCBI taxonomy): Eukaryota > Metazoa > Chordata > Ceratodontiformes > Ceratodontidae > Neoceratodus > Neoceratodus forsteri. The sequence continues at coordinate 846,830,779 of CM057451.1, read as the reverse complement.
TTACAGGCACGCAGGTTAACAGGTGGTGATTTTTTGAGAGTTGTATGGTGCTTCACCATTACAGTTAGTGCTTAACTTGTACTTTTCAGTTTAAACTTGTGAGGGGGGGGAAGGGATAAGGGAGGGGCTGACCAGAAGCCCTCCTCCAGATGAGGGAGTAGCCTCAAACCCAAGGGGGAGGAGGGAAACAGACTGGGGTAAGTTTCAGGAGGAGCAGAGGGAGGATGGAAGTATAAGGAACCTGGGTGGGGTTAGAGCAAAGGGATCCAGGGATGAGGGGTGGGGTTGGTGTTAGTAATCTCAGGAGCTTGGGAAACAAGTTGCCAGGTTCCAGGCCATGCTGTTGAGGGGGGTGGATGTGGCGGTCCTGGAGACGTGAGCCAACAAAACCATGACTGGGACCTAAACGCAGGGGTACACTATGCTTAGGAAGGATAGAAAGGAGGGCAGAGGGGGGGTGGCTATGTTCATTAGAGATGACATAGAAAATTGCTAGGGTAGAAGAGGCAGAGGGAAACGTGAGGTCTTATGGGTCACTCATGCATCCCCAGCAGGAGATAAGGTCAAGCTGGGTATAGTATATAGGCCCCCGGATGAGTGATGTTCTAGAGGATGGCTTGCTGGACAACATCATTGCCCAGTGTGGACCAAAGGGGAAGGAGGGTGTTGATGGGGGACCTAATATGCCAGGTACAACTGGGGAAACATGTCCTCTAAGGTGGCCAAGGAGCAGAGGCTGCTGGCGGCTTCCAGGATGTGTTCTTAACACAGCATGTGATGGAGCCCACAAGGGAGGGGCATGTCCTGGACGTGGTTCTAGCAGATGGGGATCTAGTAAGGGACCTGGTTGTAGAGGACCCCTGACTGTGCGACCACAATACTGTCTGGTTTCAAATAAGCATGAGGGAGGGGGTGAGATCTAGGACACTGGCAGTGGACTTCAGAGGCAGATATTCTCAGGGATCACTTGAAGGGATTACATCAATGACAAGTGTGGAAAAGGAGATGGGAGGTCACAAAACGGGACTCATGAGGCAGTCAGGATCTGTGCTAAGTTGAAACGTAAGGGAGCAAGGTCACATAAACCATGCTGGTGGTCCAGTGAGGTACAGGTAGCGGTCAGAGAAAAGAAGGCAGCCTACAAAAAATATAAAACAACAAGAGGGGATAGGGATAAGGAAATGTACCATCTTGTATCTAGAAAAGTCACCCGGATGGTGACGGGAGCAAAGTCCAGTAAAGAGCAGCGACTGGCACAGGGGATACATGGAGGGGAAAAAGGGTTCTTCCAGTACATTGGGGAGCGGAGAAGAATTAAGGGCTATCTCAGCAGATTGAGATCAGAAGGAGGGTGGGTGGAAGAGGCGAGGGACCAGGCAGAGGTATTTAGTGAGTACTTTGCCTCTGTGTTCACTAGGGAGGGGGATGGGATATCTACAAAGCAAGGCACATGGGGATAGAAGCCGCAGTGAGGGATCAGGGGAGCAACAGAAATGGAGCAAGAGGGAGGGAGAGGTACCCAAGAGGTGTCACATCTGGATAAGGATAAAAAGGCCAGTAAGGTGGAGGGGCGGATGATTATATCTCCATAAAGGGTGGTTAGCCTCAAGGCCCTAAAGAAGACAATCTCCTGGGCCGGATGACGTTCATCCGAGAAGCACTATGGAATTGGCGGACATACTGGCTGCACTCTGGTGGAGCTCTTCAACAGGTCACTTGGAGACAGGGAGGGTACCTAGGAATTGGCAAGAGGCACATGTGGTGCAATCCATAAAGTGGGGTCGAGGAAGTACCAGGTAACTATAGACCCATCAGTTTGACCTCGTGGTGGGAAAATTAATGGAGAGTATACTAAAGGAATGATTGGGGTGTACTTGGAGGAGGTGGGAGGTCTGGATAGTCGGCAACATGGGTTTGTGCCAGGTAGATCATGTCAAACCAATCTTGTGGAGTTCTACGAATGGGTAACATCAGAACTGAACAGGGGAAAGCCTGTGGATGTATTATTCTTGGACTTCAGCAAGGCATTTGACTCTGTCCCTCACAATGGGCTGGTGGAGAAACTGATGGGGTTAGGAGTAGGCCCTTTGATGGTCAGATGGATTGAAAACTGGCTAGCTGGACGCACCCAGAGAGTAGTGGTCTGTGGGGAGCTCTCGAACCTTAGAGAGGTTGGTAGTGGGGTACCGCAGGGCTCGGTCCTGGGTCTGATCCTGTTTAATGCATACATATCGGACATCAGGGAGGGTATAGGGTGTGAAATGAGTCTCTTCGCTGATGACTCCAAGATGAGAGCAGTAGTTGAGGGAGAAGAGGGGAGGTTGGCCCTGCAAGGGGACCTGGACACCCTGGAAAGTTGGGCTCACACATGGAAATTAAATTTCAATGTCACCAAGTGCAAGGTGTTGCATCTTGGGCGGGGAAACCCTAAACACAGGTACACCCTGGGAGGGGAGGCGCTGGAGGCCTCAATAGGGGAAAAAGACCTAGGGGTCATGGTGGATGCATGTATGAATAACTCTGAGCAGTGCAGGAGAGCAGCTAGCAAGGCAAACAGGATTGGGATGCATCGTAAGGGGGATCACCTCTAGGAGCAAGGAAGTGATTCTGCCGCTGTACAATGGACTGGTTTGACCACACCTTGAGTACTGTGTACAGTACTGGAGACCACACTTGAAGAGGGACATACAGCTCCTGGAGAGGGTACAGAGGAGGGCAACTAAGATGATATGAGGGGCTAGATTTGGACGATGAGGACAGACTTGAGGAGCTCTGGCCTGTTTTCATTGGAGGAGAGGAGAGACAGGGGACATGATTGAGGTCTTCAAGTACCTCAAGGAATAAATAGGGTAAACATGGAGGGGATCTTTAGACTAAAGCAGGAGGTATCACCAGAGGCATGGTTTGAATTTGGAAGGTGGAAGGGTGAGGGGGGGAAAAGAGGAGGAGGTTTTTACTGAGAGGGTGGTGGACCCTTGGAATGCACTGCCTGGCGAGCTGGTTCAGAGATCCACAGTCGAGGGCTTCAAGAGAGGGTGGGACAGACACAGAAAGTGGATGTATCAGATGATGGCCTGTCCCGGGGGGTGGGGATGGATGATAGGGGTTTCTGGAACACAAGGGAGGGGAGGGCCTCAGCACCCAACTAGGGATCTGAGGTTCGAGCAGACTCGATAGACCGTAAGGCCTAATCTGCTGGCAAATAGTATGTTAGTATATTAAATGGCATTACTGTATAAACTTCTTTGTGTTACAAGTGTTATCAGCAGCACCTGTCAAGGGATCAGTGACTGGACACTTAAGAAGCATGGCAGAAGAATTGATCAGCAACACTCCCTCAGCCAGATCTTCAGAACGGGGTAGGCCATCCATTTACCTTTTATATTGCCATAAGTTATTTACATGTCTAAGTTGCTGATATTAGGTTAAGGAGAGAGCTCATTGACCTTGGTGACATGGAGATTACTGGTTACAAAGACATATATACTGTAGGCACTGCATGGAAAAAGGTAAGTGAGGGATTGGTGTCCTCGGAATGATCATGTGTCCAAGGTTCCATGCTGATTGACAGGTTTTGGCTGTCCCACTACTCCAGTAGGTGTGTTCATTACCCAAATGTAGTAACTCCCCACTGACAACATTGAAGCCAACAGAAAAGGAAATGTTGGTAAGTATGAAGGAATTTCTTCTTTCTAAACCGGTCTCCCAACTTTTTGTTGATTATTTTCACAAGGTTATCTACTTTGGAGACAGAAGACAGGGTGTTGTCAGGGTGGAGCCTGAGGTATTTCAAGGTTTCAGCCTGCTCCAGCCTAGTGCCAAGTGCACTGAAAATACCTTAAGGAGTGAGTTTTTTCTTCGAGTGTGTACCACTGAACAACATAGCATGTTTTTTTTTTGTAAAATTGAGCACTAGGCTGTTGCTGGACAATCAGGTTTCAACGGACGAAAAGCTGCTTTACAGGGCTCAGGTAAGGCTATCTTTGTTGCCCTAGCTCTGAAGATGGCGACCGCGCTGGTCTGGCCATCGGTTCGATACATGTAGTACAGTAGTTTAGTTTTTTTATCCATCATTTATTTTGTTTGTTTTGTTTTTTTATTTGCTCTGTGTTATTATTTTGATGTCTTTTAGTTTGAGTCGCCATGTTTGAACACCGTAAGTTGCAAGTTCGCGGTTGTGTACTCCCTGCTCTGCCTGAGGTTTAGGGAGTGTTTTCCCCTGCCTACCTACCTGCACTGTTCGGTTGTGTACTCGCTGCTTTGCCTGAGGCTAAAGAGTTTATTCGCCTGCCTACCTGCATTGTTCACTATGGACATTCTGCATTTATATGTGGAAATTGTGGCCCTGTGCCCTTATTTCGGCCGATGGCTGAAAATCATTGGTTTGCAGTCTGTCTGTTACGGGACTGCTTAGGCTGTTTTCCCTGGCATCTACTTTCTGTGGTGACTTCCAGGAGTGTTTCTTGATGCCCTCGGTCCTGTGCTATGCTGCAAACTGAGTCCATGTGTGGATATTATTGAGGATTGTTGGCTATTTGTGGGGATTAACGTATAGGAAATATTACCCGGTGAAACTGTTTGACTGTGTTGGGTTTGTCATTAAACCTGAGGGCTCGGCAGTGTGTGTGTTCAGGGATTTGTAGCGCTAAGAAGAGCGCGAAGATTGCACAATCTGGATATCGTATGTTTTTCCCTTGCTATAAGTCTCATTGGCTGGATTTGCCTTTGTTGATGGTGTTTAATATGCATCTATAGAGTCCCTTAGACTGGTTTATAGACCCTTTAGTGGGGGTGGCCAGTCGCAGGAGTCTGCTTCTACCCAGGAGGTTTGGGTCTGATTGAGCTGGGGAGCCGGCTGGTGGGCCCAAGGTTTCTCCAAGGCTCCTTACTGGCCTGCTGGTGGGTGGGCATTAAGTGAGGAGCCGAGGTGGTGGGGCTGATATTTTCTGTGGCTAGGCCTCACTGGAGGGCTTTAAGGGACTCAGTCGTTTTCTGGGATCTAGACTGTTAAGAGCTTTGTATTTTGAAAAAAGAAGATTTAGTGGATGCTTCTTACCATCCGAAGAGTATCTTTTGGGAAATAAAACTCAAAATCTCTTTGTGTTCCGAGCAGTGAGAGGGCCTGGTTATTTTGGGTACCCAGGTAGTGAGAGAACCTGGTTGTCTTACAAATTGTACTGTTTATTTAATTTATGCTGGTTGTTAAAATTGCAATTTTTATTTTGTGGTAATTGGTGCACTCTGTGAGAGGAGGTGTACTTAATTACTCTGGTGCAGTTTTATTTTATATTCTGGACTTCCTGAAAGTGACTTCCGATGGTGACCTAACATCCCTTTGGTTTGGTTTTATTTACTTGTTTTAAGAAGCAAATTTTTTGTTTACTTTATTTGTTACAATAGAATGTTATTAGGTTGGATGGGGAGTTTAGTTTGATTTGTTTTATCTGACTCTCCTCTCCTGGTGAGAGTGCGCGGGGAGTTTCAGAAAAGAGGGTATATTTAGATTTGAGTGATTATTTTTAGTTTTTTGGGGGAGTTATTGAAGTTGTATATATATTTTTATATTTTAGTTTTGTTGGGATATTTTCCTTGCTCTCTGCCTTGGGCCTGTGACATGTGTCATAGATCTACCTCCCAGGTCATTCGCTATTCAGCCTCCGCTCTCCGCCCTTTTTCCCCCCACCTTTACTATTTTCTGCTTATCAGCATTGTAGAGCATTGGGCATTGCCCGTAGGGGTGGGGGTGTGAACAGCGGAGGTTGGGTGAGCAGGGCACTCACATCGGATTAGTTAAATCCAGAAGACGCCCTGGGGTGAAATGGAGCCTGGAACATGGGTCGCCATGATTAGGCTCCATACCCAAGGGTACCACCAGTATTGGTGGGCAGGTGGTTAGGGTGGCCCAGAAGTCTCATCCAACTTGAGCGGTGTTATGCAACACCAGATCTGTTAAGAACAAGACCACAATTATTGTGGATCTTGTAGGAACAACAGATCTGGCTTGCATCACCGAAACCTGGCTAGATGAAAACGCGGACCCCATATTTGAGGCTGTGATTCTGGATGGGTATTCAGAGATTCACTGCCCGAGATTGGACCGCAGGGGAGGAGTGGGGTTGCGGTCTGTTTCAAGACTGAATTGGGTCTCACTAGTGTACCAATTGAGGATGCTACGTCCTTTGAGTGTACCATAGTAGCAGGTGTAGGTTATAGGATGGCACTCATCTACCGTCCACCAGTGGATGAGAACCTATTCCTTCAGAAAGTAGCGGACTTCGTGGTTGAGCTGGCATTTGAGTCACCCAGGCTGATGGTCCTGGACGACTTTAATGCCTGGATCGATGACGAACTCTCGCAATTTGGTCAACACTTCCTCCAGTTGATGACATCAGTGGGCCTTACACAGATTGTTACCTCTGCTACTCATAAATACGGCCACTCTCTCAACCTGGTTTTCCTCTTGGAGATCATGGCTTCTGATATGGGGGTGGAACCTGTTGGATGGTCCAACCACTACACTGTGAGATTCAATTTTTGTACCCCCCTTCTTAGGCCTACCCCTGTGGAGATGGTCAGGTACCGCCCTTTATGGGATTTATGCCCTGATGGCCTAGCAGCGGTGCTTGATCTAGCAGAATTTCCTATGGCAAGCATCTTGGCAGAAGACACCAGGAGAAAGGACTGCTGTGTGACTGGACTTCTCTGCTGGGACTATATTGCCCTCCTTCCCTCCCCTCCACCCAAAGCTAGTTCTATTTTTATAGGCACAGGATTTGACTGACAACAGGAACTTCCTGTTTGGGAGCAGAAAGTGAGTGATCACAGAACCACCAAAGACCCACCATCCTAGAAGGGCAGAAGTAGCTCTCCGGCCCCCTCTAGCTGCTGGAGGTCTGCCTCTGAGCAAGTAGGTGGTCCACTGAGAAATATAGGATATTCTTGTCTCAGAACAGGACAATCAGGAGCTTAAAGGGCACACAGGCAGAAAGTAAGGAGAGAGAGAGAGAGAGAGAGAGAGAAAAAACAGAGGAAAGAGTAAGGATTGAAAACAGTTAAGGGGCCAGAAATAAGACATGATTGGAGTGGTGCAGTGCACTGGCTGTGGAGCAGCAGTCTTCCGGGAGACGTTCTGGAGGATGCGGTGTTGTCCCATCTGCAGGCACCTCTCTGGGCTGAGGGAGGAGGTTGCTCATCTCAGGCTGAGTTGGCCAGGATTTGTGGGACCTCCTCTTCCATCCAGGGACCACAAGTGCCACTGCCGTTGCCTCAGAGGTTGCCAAGAAAGAGGAGCGGTTGGACCACAGTGGGCTCAGGGAGGGTGAGGGTGGTGGAACAGAGGTGCATCCCTCCAGTTGTACCTCTCCACAATTCCTATGCCATTCTGGCAAAGTGTGGTTCCTCTATGGAGGCACCCGCAGTGGAGACCAAGGAGGATGCTGGGAACCTCCACAAAGGAGACCCACAGGAGGGTGGCAGGGAACCCTGCAGGGGAAGGAAACAACTCCTGGTGGGGGACTCCATTGTTAGGAAGGTAGAACTGGGGGAGGAAGAGGAGAAGGAGGTAAGATGCCTGCCTGGCGCCATGGCTTGGAGGGACAGGGAGCTAATCCTCAGGATTGCTGGAGCAGCTGCACAGGGGAGGGAGCTGGATGTCATTGTCCACCTAGGGACAAATGACCTGGCTAAGAAAGGGATTAGAGAAGTGCAGGAAGAGTTTGTGGAATTGGGGAGGGGCCTTAGTCAAATAGCATGCACGGTAACCTTCTCAGAGGTGCTACCCATCTATGGCATAGGAGAGGCTAGGGTGTTCCACACCATGTGATTCAATCAGTGGTTGAAAAACTGGTGTGGAGCTCAGGGATTTGGCTTCATTGGGGACTGGGGGTCCACCTGGAGTGATGCAAGCCTATACTGGCATGATGGCTGCATCTGTCCGGGAGGGGAACCAGGATCCTAGGTGATAGGTTTAAATGCTTCATTGGCAAGCTTTTAAACTAGCCAAGGGGGGAGGCACTGGAAAGGAGCAGGGAAATCCTAGCCCCCCCAGATAATCATGGTAGTAAGTGTGGCAAACACCAACATAGAGGTGTCGATAGGGAGAAGGGCAGGGGTAAATGGAGAAAGTGACAAAGGCAAGAAGGACAGGGATGGGGCAAAAGGGAGTAAGGCCATCAGGAAGTGGAGGGTAATGAGTACCAATGCCCGTTGTCCTGGCAACAAGCTCCCTGAGCTGGTGGCCTTGATGGAAGAGGGATGCCTGGATATCGTAGCAGTCACAGAAACATGGTACACAGAGAACCATGACTGGGATGTTAACATACCAGGGTACATAACCTACAGGAGAGACAGGCAGGGAGAAGAGGAGGAGTAGCTCTCTATGTAAAGGAAGGGATAAAAGCAACTGAACAAAAGAGTAAACAGGGAAGAGGAGGCACTGTGGGTCACCTTGGAGACTGGAAAGGGCACCACAATCCGCACAGGGGTTGTGTACAGACCCCCATGTCAGGGGGAGGGAATGGACAAGGATATGATAGAAGGCATTCTTAGAATGGCAGAGAAAGGGGAGATACTATTGATGGGGGACCTGAATATGCCAGATGTTAACTGGAGCACATTTGCTGCAGCCACATCCAAGAGCAGGGCCATTCTTGATGCCCTACAGGTTGCAGGCATTAGACAGCTAGTTTCAGAACCCACTCGTGAGGAGCAATCTTAGACCTCGTGATTCAAACGGCAAGGTGAGGATCTCAGATCTAGAAGTGGTTGCCATCTGGGGACGAGTGACCATCAAACAGTGTGGTTCACGTTAAACTCAGCTACAGAGTCCAAGCCATACAAAAGTGAGGGTACTGGACTTTAGGAGAGCTGACTTTGGCAAGATGGGAGAGTGCCTCAGAAAAGCACTGCAAACAGGCTAGAAGGGTGTGGAGCAACAATGGGGAATCATCAAACTGCCATCACAGAGGCAACAAGCCTTTGTGTAAACAAATAAACAAATCAAAACAAAGAAAAGCCACTATGGTTCTCCAAAAGAGGTGGCTGTGAAAGTCAGGAAGAAAAGATAGCATTCGGAAGTATGAAGAAACACAGAAGGAGCAGGACAGAGCTGTACCAGTTAAGGCAGAAGGAAGCAGGAGGAAGTCAGAATAGAAAGGCCCAAACTGAGGAAAAGATAGCCAACTCAGTTAAGAAGGGGATAAAACATTTATAAGTTACATCAGCGGCGTAGAAAGACAAAGGGAGGGATAGTGAGGCTGAATAGAATGAACGGTGGTGGGCAGAGGGGACAGTGAAAAGCAGGGATACTGAATGAATATTTCTGCTCAGTATTCACAAAGAGGAGGAAGTGCCTAATCCAGTTAACAGAAGCACTCTTGATAGGGGGTCGATCCCAGTCCTTTCACAGAAGAAAGGGTTCTGCAAGAACTCCTAAAACTGAAGGTGGACAAAGCAATGGGTCCTGATGGAATTCACCCCAAATTCTAAAAGAATTAAAGGAGGAACTAGTGAAACCACTGGCTACTCTTTTAATAAATCATGGGAGGATGGTGTGGTACCCGAGGACTGGAGGAAGGCGGATGTGATTCCCTTCACAAAAGTGGGACCAAGACAGAGGCAGGAAACTACAGACCTGTCAGTCTGACCTCTGTGGTAGAGAAGTGATGGAGTCACTTCTGAAGGAAAGAATAGTTGAGTACCTAGAGGCCAGTGGAGCACGGGACCCAAGGCAGCATGGATTCACAGCAGGAAGGTGTCATGTACGAATCTAATAGATTTCTTTGACTGGGTGACCAAAGTAGTAGACCAGGGAGGGCTGTGGACATGGCCTACCTAGACTTTAAAGGCATTTGACACAGTCCCACACAAAAGATTAATAGTCAAATTAACCAGCCTGAGAGTGGGTCCCAGGGTGGTAGCCTGGGTAAAACATTGGCTGCACAACAGGACACAGAAGGTAATTGTAAATGGAGTCCACTCTGAAGAAGAGAGGTTACTAGTGGGGTACCGCAGAGGTTCAGTAATGGGTCTAGTCCTTTTAATGTCTTCATCAGTGACATTGCAGAGGGACTGGAAGGAAAAGTATGCCTTTTGCAGATGACACAAAGATCTGCAACAGGGTTGATACACAAGGAGGCGTGGAAAGGATGAAAAGGACTTAGCAAGGTTGGAGGAATGGTCAGAAGTATGGCAACTAGGATTCAATGCAAGAAGTGCAAATAATGCCTAGGAAACAAGAACCCAGGGGAAGAATACACAATGGGTGGGGAGGTAGTAACAACAACAAAAAGGAAAGGGACCTGGGGTAATCATATCAGATGACCTTAAGGTTAGCAAAGCAATGTGAGAAGGCAGTAGGGAGGCTGGGGGTATACTGGGATGTATAGGGAGGCATCAGCAGCAGAAAACAGGAAGTTGTTATCCTCTGTACAGACAGTTGGTGAGACCCATCTGGAGTACTGTGTCCAGTTCTGGAGACCCCATCTCCACAAGGACATAGACAGGATAGAGGTAGTCAGAGGAGGGCAACTAAAATGGTGCAGGGTCTGCAAGAGAAGCCGTATGAGGAGAGACTAAAGGAGCTTAATATGTATACCCTTGAGGAAAGAAGGAGAGGGGGGACATGATAGAAACATTTAAGTACCTCAGTGGAATCAACAAAGTCCAAGAGGGTAACATCTTTCAGAAAAGAGACTTGCAAGAACAAGGGACACAATTTAAAGATAGAAGGAGGGCGGTTCAGGGCAATGTGAGGAAGTATTATTTCACAGAGAGGGTAGTGGATGCATGGAACAGCCTTCCTGAGGAGATTATGGGTCTAAAACTGTGGGAGAATTCAAGAATGCATGGGACAGACATAAGGCAATTCTTGTGGGGGGGGTAGGAAGAAATAGGCTGTTGGTTAACTAGGATCTACGGCCTATCCTGTAGGTAGGGAAATGGGCAGACTAGATGGGCCAAGCGGTCCTTATCTGCCGTCAAAGTCTATGTTTCTATGTTTCTAAGCAGGAACCCAGAGGCTTTGGTTTTAGCCTATAATAAGGCTATTACTACAGCTCTAGATTCTGTTGCTCCTGTCTGCATTTATCCTCTCTCCCTCCGCCCTCAGTCCCCGTGGTTTGATGGGACTTTGAGGGAGCTGCGGCGACTAGGACGAAGGTTGGAGCGTTGCTGGTGGAAATCCACCCGGAGATTGACTATCTTAGACTGCTAGAGCATTATCGACTCTACCAGTCAGCAATCTCCCATAAGAAGGCAGAGTTCTTGTCCAGGGAGATTGCTGCCGCTCAGAACCGATGAGCGCAGCTCTTCCAAACCGTAGACAGGCTGTGCAACCCAGCTTGTCTGCAGGTTCGGAGAGCCTTTTCACAATTGGAGTGTGAGGAGCTTGCTCAGTTTTTTGCTGATAAGATGGCCAATATCAGGGCGGAGATTCAATCAACACACTCTATGGGAGTTGCTGATGATCAGCACTTGGCCACTGTCCCTCATTTCTCTTGGAGTACCTTCGACCGACTGTAGATCATGGATGATATGCGGATTGTCCAGGGTATGCACCCTACATACTGTAGTTTAGACCCAGGCCCAACTTCCCTGATTGTGGGTTGTTGTGATATTATCGGCCTGGTCTTAGCGCAGATAGCCTGGTGCTCCCTTGAGTTGGGTGAGTTTCCTAGCTCCCTGAAGGAGGCTGTGGTGACTCCCCTCTTGAAGAAAGCTTCTTTGGACCCAGACTGTCTGGAAAACTACAGACCTATCTCTAACCTCCCTTTTGTGGGGAAGGAAATTGAGAAAGTAGTGGCTGTACAGCTGGAGAACCATTTGACCATCCATAGCTATGAACCTCTCCAATCCGGTTTTCGAAAGAGGCATAGTACCGAGACTGTGCTGGTTCGGGTGCTCAATGATATCCTGATAGTGAGAGATCGAAGGAACCGATCTTGGTACTTCTTGATCTCTCATCAGCTTTTGACAACGTGGATCATGGGGTACTGCTCAAGTGCCTGAGGTTCATCTGTAGCCTGACAGGTTCAGTCCTCAGATGGTTTAGGTCTTTCCTCACTGGCAGAACTCAGAGGGTGGTGTCGGGGATTTATTCCTCCGACCCTCTGTCTCTGTCATGTGGGGTCCCTCAGGGCTCTGTGCTGTCCCCCATGTTATTTGCAGTGTGCGTGCTGCCCCTCGGAGACTTTGTAAGATGGTATGGGCTGAGGTTTTACTGCTATGCTGATGATACCCAGCTCTACCTGTCTTTTGCACCTGACCAGGATGGAGCACTCTCAGTATTTAATAACTGCCTCGCTGAAATCCCGGACTGGATGAATTCCAGCTGGCTGAGGTTGAACCCAAGGAAGACTGAGGTGATGGCTGTGGATCCAGGATGCCAGATAGGGGGGCTGGGGATGGGTCACCTCTCGGGGCTTTTCCTGAGGGGTTCCCAGCTCCCGACCTCTGAACGAGTGCGGGACCTAGGGGTGATACTTAACGATGGGCTGACACTACGATCTCAGATGTCAGCCGTCGTTAAGTCATCCTTTTACCATCTGAGGAACATCGCTAGGATCAAGCACCTTGTTCCATCTGGTGATTATCTACACTGATCCACGCCTTTGTGACCTCGTGCCTTGATTATTGCAACTCCCTTTACTTTGGGCTTCCGGAGGTTGATATCCGCCGCCTGCAGCTGGTGCACAGCGCTGCGGCCTGGTTGTTGACGGGGACTCCTCGAACTTTCTATATTACACCGGTGCTGCGCAAACTGCTCTGGCTGCCAGTTCAGTGGCGGATCACCTTCAAAGTCAGATTACTGACCTATAAAGCCCTACGCGGACTCGGTCCTGACTACCTGAAAAAGCACCTGTCTCCTTACTGCCCTGAGTGATTGCTGTGTTCAGCAGATGAGGAGTTGCTAGAGATTCCAAGGGTAGTTTTAAAATCTTCAGGCCCCGAGCATTTGCGTACTTGGCCCCAGCCCGTTGGAATTCTCTACCCCATCTGATTTGGGAGTGTGTGACTGTGGGGGGGGGTGGGGTTAAGCAGGCATTGAAGATGTATTTGTGGAGCAAGGCATATTGTGAATAACTGTGTAATTTTATGATTTTATTATGTATTTATTACTGTTGTTTTTATGAGATTTTATACTCTGTAATGTGCCTTGATATTTGAAAGGTGCAAAATAAATAAAGATTATTATTATTATTGTTATTATGTTGTGGATGGATCATATATTGCTGCTGCTTCTGGTAGGGGCTATTGACAGTAACTCTGGACCCATCACCTCCCCCCTCTCACATAGCAACCCTCTATGCATCAACAGGGATGGACTAAAAATTGTGCACATTAATGTCTCTAGCCTGCTTTCCAAATTCACTGAGTTGGAAGCCTGTATCTCAGTCTCTGGCCCAGATGTCATTGTGTCACTGAGACCTGGTTAAAACTCTGCACACAGGAGGAAGGACTGCAATAAGATGGAGGCTGTACAGCGCAGGGCAACTGAGATGGTCTATGGCCTTAGTGAAAAGAACAAACAAAGTTCTGAGCAGAGTTGAAGCTGGAGTTTACTGATGGACTGTTACCATTCGTGAAGTATGTGCCTTCAGGGGGTTTCTTCACTTGACGTGAATTAGTGATCAGAGAATCTTAAGGTTTTTTTTATCCATTAGACTGATACATGGTATAATATATGTGGGTTGAACTCTCTGCCTGTTGTTATCTCAGGACAACCTTTGACCTTTAAGTTTGGTTCAGCTGAAATCACACTTTAGATATTAAAGCTCGCCAATGTCACTTTAATTATTTCTGAAAGCCTTTTTTAAACCATTGAGAATTATTTTTGTTTTTTCCTGCATGTTCTAAGTGTTAATAATATGGGATTTTCTAAATAACTCTCATTAGGCTTCTGAAGAAGGACTTGTTGGTCTGAAAGCTAAAGTTATTTGTTCTTTTTGTAACATCCTTGTTGGTCCAATAGCAAATCAAATCAAATCATCTTTATTTTTATACAGTAGCGCCTTTCAAAACCAAGGCGCTGTACATAAAACAAACATACAGATAAAGATAAAAATTTTAAAACAAACATTAAAACAAATCATCCATTACTAGGAAAAGCTAAACTAAATAAATAAGTCTTCAACTCCATTTTGAATCTATCGACAGTTGGGCATTCTCTCAACCAACGAGGTAGAGAGTTCCACAGGGTTGGCGCTGAGAAAGCGAAGGCACGAGACCCTGATGTCTTTAATCGAACCCTGGGAATCTCAAGCAATTCCTCATTGGCGGAATGGATAGGACGGAGGGGGCAGTAGGGTACCAGGAGATCTTTCAGGTAACCGGGTCCCTGATCATGTAGGGCTTTAAAGGTTATAGGGTATCAAATATAAGGTATCAAGCCATTTGTTCTGTATTTACTCAGATTTAGTGTAATTCTTTCCACTGTGTGTGTTTTGTTAACCAAGGTATGCCATTCTTTGTTCAATGGGGGGTGGTTCTGGTGGGTCTGGCACAACCTGGCCTTTGTAATAGCCTGATTGGCCATGGTAATTAAGATTCGTAATAGGTATTACGTTTTGGGATTCTTTATTATGGAGGAGAGTAAGAATAGGACAAATACAGTTTTCTTGGAGATTGAGCATAGGATCTCTGCCATTCTGCGTATGACTTCAGTCCAGTATGTTTGTACTATTGGGCAGTCCCAAAGGATGTGTGTTGCTGGTGAGCTTTTTGGTTGCCGCATTGTCTCCAGCAAGTGGCTGAGAATTGTGTTTGTTATTTTGCCTGTATTGTTGGGGTCCTGAAGAAATACATTTTTAGTTTTTATGAGAATTCCCTAAGTGGGGGGATAATGCGGCTCCATATGATTTCTGCCTTTTACCTTTGTGGAGTTGTCAGCGGGGTATTAGTCTCCTAAGTCCATCTTGTTTGTGTTGGGAGTGTTGTGTCCAGTTGTTGGCCTTGGAGGGCTTGGTACAACAATGAAATTAGGTGCAGGGGTGGAGAGGCAGTTCAGATCTATTTGAGTTGTAGCAATGTTGGGGTCTGGTTCTGTCCTTGTTCTCGTCTTCATCTTTCCTGTAGATAATGCCTGACCTGTAGGTATCTATAATGATCAGTATTTTGTAGCTGATATCTGTCCTTGAGGGTGGCAAAGTCTATAATTTGGTCATTCATTGTCCAGGAACAGAAAAAAATGGGTAAGTCTAAGTCATGCCTATTATCCATGTCATAGGTCTATGCTGGGATGGCAGAAATGGGCTGTGTGAGAGATGGCTAACGGTGGGGCAAATTATGTGTCAGTCTCAGCTTTTCAGCATGTCTTGTGCCAATAGTGCAGGGTAGCATGGGTGTACAGAATTTGTTTGGGGAGAGAGTACTTTGGTGAGGAGAATAGGATGCCTGCTAATGATTTTAGGTGATCTTGGATTAGTTCCACTTGTTACCAGTGGCTTTCATAGGATGGTAAGAGCCAGTAATGTACTGCATGGAGTTGTTTAACTTGGTACTAAGGTTTTAGGTCAGGGAGGGTGGGCTAATCCACCTTTACATCTAAGGAGTTGGAGAGTTTTATATATTATTCTTTTTTTTTTTTTTTTGCCCTGCCATATATCGCTTTATCTCACCTTGTGAAGTCTGCGGTATGCACTTTGATCGACAAGGTTTGAAAGAGATATATAGTAGTTTAGGAAGTATATTCATCTGAATTACTGCAACTCTCTGTATGAGTCCCAGAGGGAGCGTGTCTCATGTGTGGAGGTCAGCTAGTATTTGTCTTGTGACTGGGTCCTAGTTTAGGGTGTGCAGCTGTTGTGGACTTCTCGATAGCTTTATTCTGATGTATTTGAAAGAGTCACGGTCGCATTGGAATGGGAATTATTGCTTAGCAGTAAGAGGGGGTTGGTAGCTGATGTTCAGCACCTCTGTTTTGGTCTGATTTATCTTATAGCCAAATACTCATCTGAAATTCTCCAGCAGTTTTCAGAGGGGAGAAAGTGAGATTTCAGGATTTGTCAACCACATTCAGGTTATCTACATAAAGAGCTAGTTTATGTGTTGCATGTCCATGATTGATACCCAAGATAGAAACATAGAATTTGACTGTAGATAAGGACCGCTTGGCCCACCTAGTCTGCCCATTTTCCTACCTAACAGATAAGCTGCAGATCCTAGTTAACCAACAGCTTACTTCCTCCTACCCCTCACTAGGACTGCCTTATGTCTGTCCCATCCATTCTTGAATTCTCCCACTGTTCTTGACTCCACGACCTCCTCAGGGAGGCTGTTCCATGCATCCACAACCCTCTCTGTGAAAAAATACTTCCTCACATTACCTCTGAGCTGTCCCCCCATCTTCAAATTGTGCTCACTTGTTCTTGCACATCTCTTTTTCTGAAAGATGCTACCCTCTTGGACTTTGTTGATTCCCTTGAGGTACTTGAAAGTTTCTGTCATGTCCCCTCTCTCCCTTCTTTCCTCAAGGGTATACATATTAAGCTCCTTTAGTCTTTCTTTCTATGTCTTCTGGTGCAGACCCTACACCATGTTGGTTGCCCTCCTCTGGATAGCCTCCACTCTGCTTATCAATCAGTCAATCAATCACTTGATTTAACCAGGCATAAACACCATTGAGCAAGCTCATTTTCAAGGTGGTCCTGGGCATAAATACAATACAGTACACTTCATAAGATTACAATTACAGTGGACGATGGGGCAAAAAAAAAAACCAAGAAAAAACATTGTGAAGGTGCCGGTCAATATGGGCCTATACACACCGGTCCACATAATTAACATGCAAAGGTACATAATGACAAGCTTTACTGAAATGAGAAGAGACAACAATCCCATATAGTCTCTGCTGAGTAAGAGCTCATACCTAAATGATATAAAATAAGGAGATATTAAGGAATAGGGTAGAAATTGGGGTGAAAGAGTAGGCAGCCAGAATGGAGGCTAGAACAGGTAAAAGGTAGAGAATAGGCAGGGTCATCTTGGATTAAGGGAACTAGGCTTGTAGGTCCTAGGTTTCTGTTGTTAGGAATGTGGGGTGGATGAGATACTTAGGCGTAGGATTTGAGAGTGGCACCGAGGCTTAGGGGTCATCGGCATCTGAAACAGTTGCATGATTCCTTCAGATAATCCGTTAATAGAGCTTTTGAATGTGAAAATGCTTGGAAGTGAGGATAATTTTAATGAGTCTTGCATAGTGTTCCAAAGTGATGGAAGTGAGAAGTTGATTGCTGCTGAGCCAAGGGTAGTTTTCATTCTAGGAATCTGGAAGCAGATTAAGGAGAAGCGTCTCAGGCCATATGAATCTGTAGCCCATTTGAAGATGTTCGAGATGCATGCAGGGAGGTTATCAGATAATGCTCTAAAAAAACAGAGGCGAGCATTCCTTCTTCTTCTAGTTGAGAGTGAGGTCCATCCCGAAACCTGATATAGACGACAGTGATGTGTACTACGGGGTAGATTTAAGATAAATCTTAAAGCCTGGTGGTAAAGGGTGTCCAGTTTGTTTAGAATCATTGATGGGCAAAGACTGTAAAGGAAGTCAGCGTAGTCCAGTATAGGTAGGAATGTAGTTTGTACTAGTCTCATTCTGGCTTCTAACGTGAGTAGGTGTTTAATGCGATAGAATAAACCTAATTGCTGTCTTAGTTTCTTCAAGGTTTCATTTAAGTGGCACAGAAAGTTGAGCTTGTTATCCAGCCAGAACCCTAGGTATTTAAAGGTATCAACTACTTCAAGGGGTTCATCTAAGAGTGTTCAGATCTGTGTGATATGTGGACATCCAGAAGTAGACTTTGGTGAGAGAATCATTGCTTTAGTCTTTTTGGCATTGAGGAGGAGCTTATGAGTGAGGAGGTTTATTGGAGGGTGACGTAGTCTTTCTGTAAGTACTCATGGGCCAGATCCAAGGATGAATTTATGGTATAGAGTACAGTATCATCAGCGAATAAGTGCACATTTGCTGTGCCCAGCTGCGAGTCCAGATTATTGATGTATATTACAAAGAGGATAGGGCCCAGGATGGAGCCTTGTGGGACTCTCGTAACAAGGATTTTGTGGATAGATCTCCTATGGCTTTGACTTGTTGTAACTCTATTGGTTAGGTAGCTGGTGAACCATTTAATGGCAGAACTATCAAGTCAGATGTTACTCAGTGCAGTAAGCATGATGGTATGATCCACAGTATCGAAGGCCTTACTTAGATCAAGGAAGAGGGCAAATACATGCTTCTTAGAGTCCAAGGCCATTTGCCATTCTGTAGTTACTTTGGCAAGAGCCGATATTGTACTGTGTTTGGCTCTGAAGCCGGACTGAGCCGGGTTTAGCAACTTTTGTGAATCCAAATGTTCTCTAAGTTGGATGTTGACAATTTTTTCAAGTAATTTAGAGAGGATGGATAGTATAGAAATAGCCCGGTAATTGTTCAGATCACTCGGATCCCCAGCCTTGAATAATGATAGGATGTGGGCAGTTTTCCACAAGACAGGTAGCTCACCTTGAATCAGAGAGGTGTTGAATAAGTGTGTAATGGGGGCGGTCAGATAGGTATGGCCAAGTTTTGGGAAGTAAGGTTCAATATTATCTGCACCCGCACTCTTTTTTGTATCCAGAGAAAGGAGGAGGTCCTCCACTTGCTTGAACGTAATTGTGAGGAAGCTGAAGGGGGTGGGATGCGGTTGGTTATGGTTGTGATTATCAGTGAAGCCAACAGTGTAGTCTCTTGCCGGGCTAAGTTTGCTGATAGGTGAGGTGTCAAAGGCAAGCCCTGCAGTGGCAAAGTGATCATTAAGCTTTTCTAGTATATCAGCTTTGTCCGTATAGGTGGTACCATCAGACACAATTTTGTTTGGAAGGGGTGTTGCAGTGGACTGACCTTCAACTTCTTTGAGGATGTTCCAGAATTTGGCAGAGTTATTTTTATTGTCTTCTAGTTCTTTTTGGAAGTACCTAGCTTTTTCTGACCTAATTAGCTTGGTACAGGCATTCCTAGTGGTACAGAATGCTAACCAATCAGCCTCCAGGTGGGATTGCCTCGCTTTTTTCCACCAGTAGTCCCTATCCCTGAGCGCTATCTTCAGGATGGGAGAGAACCAGCCAGGAGTTTTATTTTTTGATTTGATCAGTCTTAGTGGGGCGTGTTTGTCTATTAGCTCCAGTAAGAGGCTGTGAAAGATGTTAAATGCCTCGTTAAAGGTGGGGGCTAGGTAGAAATCCTGCTAACAAATGTTGCTTAGATCTTTCAGGAAAGTGTACTGGCAGAACTTTTTCAGGCATCTTTTCAGTTTGAATTTGGAGGCCGTTTTTATTTGGGAAGGATGTCTGGTGCAGGCAGTAGCGCAATGGTCACTTATATCGTTGAAGAATACTCCAGTATGCGAGATAATGTGAGGTTTGTTTACTAGGATAAGGTCCAGGAGGGTGCTGCGTTCAGGGTTTTTTCTGTTAGGTCTGGTTATAGCAGTCACCATTTGTAACAGACCATTAACATCACATAGATCCTTCAATTTCTTAGAGCTGTCATCATTCCAATTTAGATTGAAATCCCCCATTAGAATACGCTCAGTATCAGCAGAGTCAAGAAGGTTTTGAAGGTGTGGCAGAAGAGCCCAGCCACCAGACGGTGGTCGGTAGCATGCTGCCATAAGGAGTGATTTCTCGATGGAAAGGGATAATTTTAGAACAAGGCATTCAAATTCCTTAGCCTTTGAGGTACATTCAAAGACTGTGACTGTGAATTTGCTTTTGACATATATTGCAACCCCTTCCCCTCTAGTCAGTCTATTACAGCAGTAGATGATATATCCAGGTACATTGATAGAGTTGTCCAGGGTCGAGGGTGTGAGCCAGGATTCAGTTATCATGAAGAAATCAGGAGATGCATGTAGAGCCCAGGTCTGTATAGAGTCAATCTTCTTTAGCAAACTACAGACATTGATATGGAGAAAGCTAATCCCTTTGTATTGAGGGAGGTCCGCTGGGGCGTCCAGAGAAATAGGTGGACCTGGGTTTAATTCAACATTTCCTGAACAGAGTAGGAGAAGCAGTAGTAGTTTTTTAAGGTGGTGTCTTAGCCTGCTAAACATTCTTTTGTTACACCTTCTAGCGTACATTGGTTTAGTGGTGGCTGTGTTAAGGGCAGGATTGCTATTTCTAGGGATAAAACATAGAGAACTGATAGAGCTGACACCATCCTTGGAATTGTACGTGTTCTATAGTTATGGCCTGGGGGAGGAGGGCATGACCATAGAGGAGACGTCCCTGATGTAGAATGCCATGGTCTAATGTGGGAGGCTATATCTTGGTAGATGATAGAGAAGGGAAACTGGCCTTTGTCCGAGTTGCAAACTGAAATTTTGGGTAGAGTATAACAAAGTAATATAAGGCAACTATAGAGAAGGATAGGCGCAGATGGCATTCTTAACATGGAGATATTTCCTTTTGCCAGTAAAACCACAGGATTTGCAGCAGTTCCTTGAGAGGGCCAAGAAAATGAGTGGATCTTGTGGGAGGATGGGGTACCAATGAAAAATTAAGGCCTAGATAACTAATAAGGCGTGGCTGGCAATAGCCAGTAGGAGTCAGCTAGAAGGCCGGGGCGGGGTTTATGTGAATTTAATCAGGACCGGGGGGTGGGTCGGTGGCGAAAAAATTGGCAGCTAGGGCTCCCTTCCTGGAGGTAATCAGTCCCTGAGGGCAAGTCCGTACCTACGTTTCTGTGAGGGGCTGGTGGCTTCAGACCTGGACTGCGGGAGGCAGTCTGGCAGGTCGGGTTCGTCAGAGAACCACGGCTGTGGCTCTCAAGACAACCTGGAAGGAGAAGGCAGAGGAGAATTAAATAAGAAAGTCAGAGGGGGTGGGGCTGCTCATGGAGCTAAAAAGAAATGCAGACTGGCTTAAACAGGGGGGTTGTTGCAGACTAAAATGTTAGGCAAGGTGCCTCCAAGTCTGAGTGGGCAATAACAGTGCAATTTAAAACACCATTGTCAAAGGGTCGTCCGGTGCTACCGATTAATATTTTGTACCTGACAGATATCGTCTTTATAGCCAGAATCCCCCCCCCCCTTCGTGTGTCTAATCCTTGTCTTTATGGTCTGTGTTAATGGTGTTTGTCATTGTTTGTGCATAGACTGGCCACCTATGCGATTATTTTTATTTTATTTTGTCTTTGTCCAATTTGTATATTGTCCTTTAGTCCCCCCCCCCATTTCTGGCTAGTTACTTCATGACATATCTGTTAGACTACAAAGTATGATTGTAAAAATATGCCTACAATTCGTATGGCCCCTTTAAATTTCCAGAATGTTGAAAGCCTCATCAAAATGTTTTGCCTTCCTAAATGAGACTTCAAAACACTAATTTCTTCTCAAAACAGCCTTTCTTTTGAGTTTTGAATCCCAAGAATTAGCTTTTGATTTAAACGCTCTTTCGCGACGCTTTTCTACGAGCTGCACGAACGTGCGCACTATCGTGCAGCTCGCAAACGCTGCGAACGCTAAACAAAGTCTTTCCCCTTCTGAAAAGGACCTGAGAAGCTGCAGCACTGTCCTTTGTAGCGCTAAAGCGCTTCTTTACTGACCTAGTGAGATATTGAGCTTCCTTTCTAGTGAATACAGCTGAGAAAGCTGTACTTATACATGCAGCATGGAGTGTTGCCTTTTTTCTTTTGTTAAAGGATTCCTGTGTTAGTCTGCCCTCTAAGTTTACACTAAAATAACTATTCAAAAGCATGTAAAACAAAATACACAACTAAGATAGAAGTACCAAAGAACTGCTGTATTACCTGAAATAATATGTGATGCAGGAGCATTAAGAATCCATTTGGTATGCCCTCTCCCTAGGAGCCGGCCGACCATAGTGTTGTTGCTTTTATACCAAAAAGGAATACAAAGGGGAGGGACTTACTTCACAAACATCAAAATGGAAAGTTTAAAACAATATTAATGATTCTACAGCTCTTCTATGAGTATAAGGTTCTCAAAGTAAATTGCTTATATGCTTTAAAAATTGTAAATAGTTTGTTTGTACAAAAAGCTACTAGTTTGTTTGATTGATGGATATTTCATCCAATGAGAGGTTGTTTAAGGCTATATATTGCCAGCATCTCCAAATAGGAGATCAGTAGCAGCAGGGGATGATGGAGCATATGCATCCAGAACTAGTGCTCTAGTTATTATGTCAATGAAGACTGTTATTCTTGGTTTGTGTCTTCGCGTTTATTTTGATTTGTCATTTGATTTTGTCGAGATAAGTCCGCCTTTATTCTGCTTTATATACTTTGTTTGGAGCTCTTCAAATAAAGCTGCCGGAATTCAGCTGAAGAATACAGCCTGTGTCTGAGTCCATCTGTATCCCACCTTGTTTCCTTCTATAACCATACTAGCGTAAAAAGGTGAAGGGGGGTTCAAAGGCCTGAGCTGAGATCGCTACTGGTCTTATGAGGAACACAATACAGGCATTTGCGTTAAATCAGAAAACTTCAGCTATAAAATACAAACAAGACAGTTTTAACAGAAAACATAATCTATCACAGTGTAGTCAAACATTAACAGCGCAGAGCTATATGGAGCCAATCAGAGTGCTCCTGGGGCTGACTGCAGTCAGTGGGCCACAGCAGTAAAAGACTCTGGATTTAAGCCCAGAGACAACAGTCCTCATGTAAAGAAAGCCAAAAAATTGGCAGCTAGGGCTCCCTTCCTGGAGGTAATCAGTCCCTGAGGGCAAGTCCGTACCTGCGTTTCTGTGAGGGGCTGGTGGCTTCAGACCTGGACTGCGGGTGGCAGTCTGGCAGGTCGGGTTCGTCAGAGAACCACAACTGTGGCTGTCAAGACTACCTGCGTTTCTGTGAGGGGCTAGTGGCTTCAGACCTGGACTGCGGGTGGCAGTCTGGCAGGTTGGGTTTGTCAGAGAACCACGGCTGTGGCTCTGAAGACTACCTGTGTTTCTGTGAGGGGCTGGTGGCTTCAGATCTGGACTGCGGGTGGCAGTCTGGCAGGTCGGGTTCGTCAGAGAACCACGGCTGTGGCTCTCAAGACTACCTGCGTTTCTGTCTATGTCTTTGCAGAGATGGGGTCTCCAGAACTGCACACAGTACTCCAGATGGGGTCTCACCAACTGTCTGTACAGAGGGATAACAACTTCCTGTTTTCTAGTATTGATGCCTCTCCCTATGCATCCCAGTATCCCCCCAGGCTTCCTTACTATCTTCTCACATTGCTTGCCCACCTTTAGGTCATCTGATATAATTACCCCCAGGTCCCTTTCCATTTTTACTGTTGTCAGTATCTCACCCCCATTGTGTACTCTTCCCCTGGGTTTTTGTTCCCCATGTACATTAATATGCACTTCTTTGCATTGAATCTGAGCTGCCATAGATATTTGATATAAGATATTTGGATTAGTCCAAAGGGATTCAGCTGAGGATTTGATATATAGAGCAAAGAGGAGAGACGGTGGGACATCCTTGACACATGCCCCTAACCAGTGGGAAGGTTTGGGAGACGTGGGAAGACTTACTTCAGCCATAAAATTAGGAGAACTTTAGGGGCCAGAAACAGTAGGTGATACACTAACTCACTGGCCTGACAATATGAATGAACTGTACTGTAAAATTATTTCTTTCTGCATAGTCACAGAAGTGCATTTTTCTGAGCATGTCCAAAGTCTTCAGAAAGCCCACTTGTCCCATTCTTTTTGTGTGCTTGCTTCTGCATGCTCTGGATCTCCCTTTCTTATGGGCTCATTTGCTTGCTTATACCGTAGGTAGTTGTGAATCATTTCAAGCTAAAGTTTCTGTTCCTGGTCTGGCAGTGTGTGCCATGTTCAAGGCATTTCGTTTTTCTTTTAAATCAAGCTTTTTCCTGTCCTTTGACTCACCCAACAGCAACCCCTCCTCCAGCCCCATCACTGAACTTCCTATGGGCCTAATGGATATCCATTGCTTGCTCAGAACCATGGTAATGGTAGGTGGCCTGCTATGTCAGTTGTGCATAAGCCTGCAGGAGGTCCCTGTACAACCAGTTCGTTTTCTTCCAGCTTCTGGTTTTCTCCTCATGGTTGCTGGAGTGCAATGACATGCATGCATCCATGCCCAGTGGCTGCCCACTCCCCATTCTGTGTGTTTCCACTGTATTGCAACCTAGTCTTCACCAGGTGGCTGTCTTATAGTGGGATGCATCAGCTCCCCTCCCTGAGAGAGAGGAGAGCTGTCCTTAGGATGCTGAATCATCCCTCCCTCCCCTGGTGGGCACCCAAATGACCCGAATCTGTTCTTGAACCTGATCACCAACATTGCAAGTGGTTGTATTACCGCTGCAGTACTGGCACAGATGGGCATTTCATAAGGGATGATCTTACTTTGAGGAAGGCTTTTGCAGCAGGCCACACCGATAGCACTAAGCCTCCAGGCACTAGAACCACATGGATAACTTCTAGCTAGCAGTCTACCAAGGAGGACTGACCACCGCCATCAGCCTAGCCTGTATAGGTGGGCAGTCCTCCACACCTACCTCAGTTCTTTTTCTGCTGTTGACCCATGCACATCGGACCTTAGTGGATGCTGCAGCCACAGTCAACTGCCATTACCCATGCTTACCACCCTGTTTTTATTTTTCTATTTCTTTTACTTCTATTTCACTTAAACATCAAAATTTCAGTGTTTTCTTCGATGAGTTTATGACTTCTCCACCAGCCTCAGGGATCTCCATCCCCTCAGGCACCAGTTTTCCCAACTGGACCAGCTTCGAGGTCTCAGTTTACTGAACGCTCAAGGCCATCACCTGTGAAGCTGCTGCAGCCCCAACCAGTGGGCCCAACTCCGTCATCACCTTTGCCACTACCTTCACTGATTCCGATGCCTGTCAGGCCAATGCCAGATCCTCATCTGTCACTGGCAGCCTTTTGTCAGGGTACCCTTCCCCAACTCCTCAGTTGTCATTACCCTTTCTTCCTTTCCTGCTGGTGTATAACATTGCACTCCAGGTGGGTTATAATGCCCTTTTTTTGGTGTGGTGGTTCTTTATGCAGCGCAAGACCCCTGCCCCTCAAGGACTGCCACCAGATTCTCCCCACCACCCTCCCCAGGACCCTCCATCCCAGGATCCAGACAGGGCTGGACCTAATAATCTCCATATGTGGGGGTCTTCAGGGGATCAACCTGACATTGGTGCTGGTTCTAGGTGGGACGACCACCAGCAGCATGTATCAGTCTCAGACTCTGACACTAAAGAGGATGACTCTGATTCTTCAGGGTCTTTCTCCTTGCCTGGTAACTCTTCTGAAGGGGAGGGCCAACCTAAAGAAGAACCCAAGTCCCCCACCCCAATGATCCATCCTTTATAGATGTTATGCACCACATCCAGTTCATCATGGGCTGGGAGACGGAGGAGCAGGATCCAGAGAGACAGCATAGTACCTCTGGCAGTGTGATGCCTTTCTCGTGGTGGAGCCCCCATTGATTGAATCCTATGAGAATATCACCAAGGCAGCCTGGAACCACACCTCCACTACTCCTCCACTGCCCAAAAAGGCAGACTGCCTTTACCATGCCCCGGCGGACAAGCCCTTTCTGGGTTCTCACCCTAAGGTGGATTCTGTGGTCATTCATATGGCGCATGACAGTACTATGAAGCCTAGACATCTTGGTACTTTCCCCCCAGACCGTGAGCCTAAACAGTTGGACCACTTTAGCAAATAGGTTTTTGCCTCTACTACTCTGGCTATTCGGGCCATAAATTATCTGGCCCACATGGTCCAGTATCAGAATGTTCTCTGGGACCAAGCCAGATATCTGGTGCAATGCCTACCCGAGGACCCCACCAAGATGCAGCTTGCCCATCTCATGAAGTCAGGCTCAGACATTGGTAACCACATCCTTCAAGCTGCTTATGATACAGTGGATGTCTCAGGGCACGGAGCAGCTGCTGGAGTTTGTCTCCTGCACCATTCTTGGCTCTGGGCTTCTGACTTTGCCTCGGATGTGCAAGCCAGCATCTTTTTTGCCTCCTTCCGGGGATCAGTCCTTTTAGAGAGAGATGCCCAGGACATCATCTCTATCCTGCAAGAGTTTGAGCAGGCCCTCA
Source organism: Neoceratodus forsteri (assembly GCA_016271365.2). NCBI lineage: Eukaryota > Metazoa > Chordata > Ceratodontiformes > Ceratodontidae > Neoceratodus > Neoceratodus forsteri. The sequence continues at coordinate 846,804,704 of CM057451.1, read as the reverse complement.
AATCAGTCCACTTGCTCTCTCATACCCAACCTAGAGTGAACCAATGTCAGCCCTTTGACAGGTCCTCCCACAAGCAACCTCGGACACAGCCTGCCAAGGGTCAGCACAAGCGTAAGGCCCCAGTGGCCCCTGTTGCTGCCATTGCCAGAACCTCCAGGATCCATGCAGCCCCCCTTCCTGTGCCTGCCCCCACCTCCTGACTCCTTAGCTGACCCCTCCCCTCTTGCTGAGAATCCAAAGGAGGCGTCGGGGTAGGTTCTCACTCCACCTGGAAGAGTGACAGGGAGTCACCACAGGTAACTAGGTGCTCCAGATCATAGAACACGGTCACACTCTGGAGTTCCTAGAGTGGCCACCAGAGAACTCTTCAGTTCCCTCCCACATAACCCCACATACCTGTCATTGGTTGGGAGAAAATTCAGGCTCTTCCTCAAAAGAACTATAGAGCCTATCCTCCAGGCTCAGTGGGAAGAAGTTTTACTCCACTTTTTCTTAGGTCTGAACCGAGGATCTTAGGCCCATCCTGCACCTGAGCCATCTGAATCTGTACATTGAGTACAAGTGCTTCAGGATGATCATCCTTCAGGGACTTTTGTACTGGAAGACTGGCTGTGTTCACTGGACATGCAGGATGCCTACCTGCACATCCAGGTGTTTTCTGCCTATTGTCGCTTCATCTACATCCACTTTCAGGGAGCCCATTATCAGTTTCAGGCCCTCCCTTTTGGCCTTTCCTTGGCCCCCTGAGTATTTACCAAATGCCTGGCAGTGGTGCCTGCTGCATTTAGGAGGCAGGGCTCCTATGTGTTTCCATACTTGGATGACTGGCTGCTTGCAGCTCCCTACAGGGAATGTTCAGTTCAAACCCTGGAAACAACCTTCAGCCTTTTCCAGGCCTTTGGGAATACCATACATCTGCCAAAGTCCTGCCTCCTTACCAGAGCCTCCAGTATATAGGGTCAGTCCTGGACACTAGTAAGGCCAAGGCCTTTTTTGCCCAAGGACTGGGTGGAGTGACTGATGGCGCAGGTCTGTTTGGTTTCCTCCAGTCGGCAGGTCCCAGCCAGAATCTTCCTACGCCTTCTGGGCCACATGGCGGCTGCAATTGCCACAGTTCTTTTGGCCCATCTGCACATGTGGGTTCCTCAGTGGACCTTGAGAGTCCAGTGGGACCAGCATACCGACGACCTGGACCAGTTGGTCTTAATCCCTGACCCGGTCCGGAGGACTCTGTCATGATGGCTGAACCCAACCAACCTCCTTCTGGGAGTCTCTTTTCAGCTTCCGACCCCCTGGCAGTTTCTCATGACAGACACATCTGGCCTGGGATGAGGTGCCCATCTGGTCGATCATCAGACCCAGGGTACCTGGATGGAAGTGGAGCAAGTGGAGCAGGGTCTTCACATCAATGTCCTGGAGATGCGAGTGGTCCTTTATGCCCTGCAGGCCTTTCAGACTCATCTCCTCCCCAGCCTGCTGCTGGTGCAGACAGACAACATGTGTGTGATGTATTATATCAACAAGCGGGGGAAGGGGGCATTCTTACCCACTGTGCTGGGAGGCAATGTGAGTCTGGTTCTGGGCTATCAAGCACAGTCTGGAGCTCTGGGCCATGCACATTCCAGGCATTCAGAATGTCTTGGCTGACAGTCTCAGCTGCTCCAGGTCATGGGTTCATGAGTGGGAACTTCTAACCTCAGTGATCAAAGATCTCTTTGACAGGTGGGGCCGTTCAGAGTTGGACCTCTTTGCATCACCACCCAATGCAAAACTGCCACTTTTTCGCTTGCTCTATCCCGAGTCCAGAGTTTTCTGGTGAGACCCAGTGCCCCTCACTTGGAAAGGGAGCTCCCTTCTGGCCATGCCAGATTTGGTTTCCCCTACTACAGCAGTTAGCCATGGAACCTCCGTTGTCCTTGCCACTGTGCACCAGCTTGCTTTCCCGGGACCAGGGCACCCTGGTCCATCCGGGCCTCAAGTCCCTGCATCTCCATGCGTGGCTCCTATAGACCTAGCTATTGCTTGCTTTGGGGTATCCTCTAGGGTCACTGAAGTCCTGGTGGCAGCCAGGAAACCCTCTACCAGGGCCACTTATGCAATTAAATGAAAGCGCTTCTCCATTTGGGCTGCCGCTCACCATTTGGATCCATTTATCTGCCCATTGAATCAGGTGTTGGAGTACCTTCTTTCCCTTTTGGATTCAGGCCTGGGATATTTCTCCCTTAAGGGGCACCTTTCCACCATCTCTGCGTATCATGCACCTACTGAGGGTAAAGCTATCACCCAGCTTGAAGTGTCCCACACATTTTTGCAGGGCATTTTGCATCTGAAACCTCACATTCAGGACCTGGTCCTTCCATGGGACCTTAACTTTATGTTGGAGAAACTCACTTTACCGCCCTTTGAACTGGACGTGAGTTGTGAGCTGTGCTTTCTGTCATGGAAAGTGCTCTTTTTAGTTGCTGTTGCTTCTGCTCAAAGGATTTCTGAGCTACAGGCTCTTATGTGTAAGGAGTCTTATTTGGCTTTTCACAAAGACAGGGTGTCTTTGCATACTAATCCTAATGTTTTACCTAAAGGGGTGTCCGAGTTTACTTTAAATCAATCCATCCACCTGCCAGTTTATTTTCCTGAATATTCTAATAAGGAGGAGGTGTTGCTCCATGCTTTGGATGTTCACGGAATATTGCAATATTACACAAACCGTACCAAGTTTTTTAGGAAAACTGATCAGTTGTCTAATTTGCCCCCAAGAGAGAGGATGCTCCTGTTTCCAAACAGTGTTTGTCTAATTGGTTAGCAAATTGTATCGTTTATTGCTACTGCAAGTAAAACAAGCCCCTTCCAGGGGTGGTCAGGGGCCATTCCACCAGGGGCACAGCTGCCTCTACGGGTTGCTTCAGAAATGTGTCTGCTGCGGACATCTGTGCAGCTGCCACCTGGAGTTCTGTCCACACCTTCACCAAGCATTACAGTCTGGACATCGCCTCTAGGCGCAGGGCCAGTTTCAACCTGGCAGTTCTTCAGGGCCTTCTGTCATGAGCTCTTGGCTGCTGACTTGTCCTCCTCCCAGTGGTGTTACCCCAGTGCTATTTGGTACTGCTTGGGACTCAGTCCTATCAGTGTGGCCTGCTGCAAGAGCCTTCCTCGAAGTAAGATAGTACAGTTACGTAATAACTTACCGTAACAGTAGATCTTTGAGAGAAGCTCATGCAGCAGGCCTTGCCTTCCCTCCCTATCTCCCCCTGCTGCTCTTTTTCTCTCACGCTGCTTCTACCTTTCTTTTGGCTCTCGGATAACCTCCTCGGTTCCCTGTATGGTGTCTCTGGCAAGAGGACTTAGGTAGATGTGGGGGACCACCCACCTATAAAGGCTAGACTGATGTCAGTTGACTGACATCGGCAGTGTGTAATCCCCCATGGTAGACTGCTAGCTAGAAGTTTTCCATGTGGTCCTGACACCTGGTGGCTTAGTCCTGTTGGTGTGGCCTGCTGCAAGAACTTCTCTCGAAGATCTACTGTTACGGTCCATTCTTACATAACTGTACGTTTCGGCGAGGATCACAGTCCAGTGTTTGCTCCCAAGCCTCCTTCAAGTACTGTACATGCTGCAACTACAGGATGCACATCATCTGCTTAGCATGATTGGATATCAGACATGATGTGAAGAAGATGATACTCTGCCAGTTAATTATAGCTGATAACTATGCTTATTGCAAGTGCTGTATCTGCAAACCCTCTGAGAACTCAGGTGAGGCTAAAGGTTCAAGTGGCTTGACCAAGGCCCAACTTTTCCTTTTGGTGACTGCTTTGGCGTCCCCAAAGCAACATTCACCCTGACTCATGACCTCAGGCCAAGAAGCCTTACGTCTTGTCCTCTACACTTATTCCTTCTTAGAGGAGTTTCAGGATAAGGGGCATGCCTCACCCCTCATGGTAGAGATAGAGTTTGTGGAGAATCACCAGAATCCCTCCACTGACCATAGTGTCCCTTGTTTAGACTGGTTGAAGGTTTAGAGATCCATACTTCTTCATCAGTGATGCTTTGACAGACAGAATGGGTAAACAGGTTGACCAGGGTGTTGTTTCACCCAAGGTTTCTACTTTGATTGTGTCTATGCCTGTGAATCCCTTGTAGGAGATGCTGCTTCTTGGGAAGCCTCTACAGACCTCTCCAAAGGACTGCAGTTCAGGCAAATCACTGCCAGTCTAGCTCTGGTGAGAACTCTACTAAGGACGGGTCTTTATATCGGGACGGAGTACATGCCCTCACAAGATGGCTTAGGTACTTGGTCACTCTTACCTCAAGGTCAATCCCGTTTCCCTTTGGGACACTCTTTGGTGTGTCAACTAACTAAGCTGGATGAAAAATGTCAGTGCTCTACAGATTAACTTTTCACATCCGCAAGTTTGACATGAAGTTTTGAGCACCCTTGAGGTTTTTTTTATTAAGTCCTTCTTGAAGCACTTTGTTTAGTTCTACTGTCTTGGGTGTATGTACTGTAATTTAATGTGTTATGTTTCTGGTTTTGATTTTATCAATAAAAAATTCCCTCATTCTTACATTAGGGTGATGGTTATCTGTTTTTTGTTCTTTTTGTTTCTTTTTTTCCCTTCTTAAGTTTGCTCTCTGACCTGTAGAATTGATATTTGCATACAGTTTGTTCACTCTGTTATAACATTTCCTTTGTTTCCTGCCTTAGGCATGGGTTTGGACTGCCACATGATAATTGTAAGCCTTTTTTGTTGTGTTTTTTTAATCATACTAATAAAAATTCCGCTACTGTTACAATGAGTGCCATGAGATCTTTAACTTCCTTCTGACAGCAACCAGTGATGAACAGAATGATCCTCAGTTTAACGTCTCATCTGAAGGACATGTAGTGTGCCCACTCCTTCACTCTGCAGGACTGATACCTAGCAATGGGAAGACCATTTGTCCATCCAGTTTTTCTTTGTCCTCTCAGCCCAATGATAATGCATTCTCTTGGCCCAACTTTACATGCACTGTCCCCACTGGGAGCTGATGGTGCAGTGGTCTCAGCAGTTAATGTCTTTGTCCCAACTGGTTGTGTTCACCCTGGCCATGGTTGATGTGGTTTCCTAGTGGCTGGTTCTGGATCACATTGGAAGGGTTGCCTTTTGTCCAGGCTTTCACAATGCTGGTTCTCACCACAGTGCCTGCCTACTTTCTGGGCTGGGTAGTTGACCTCTTAGACCTGCAGGCAAATGGGATATTACCTTTCAGGAGGAGTGGCTGCCCATCAGTGTGCTCAAGTTGATGGCAGTTTGTGTAATACAACTGGAGCTCTTTTGCTGTTGCTGGTCACTCAGTCTGGATCAACACTGGAAACACAATGTCCATTTTCTACCTGAACAAACAGGGAGGGGCCACATTCTTTCACACTCTTTGGGTAATCTATGGAGACCAGGGAACTGGTAGTGAGTTTCAGTATTCACCTCTTTTGCCACATACCTACCTAATATGTGCTGTGAATTGATGGACAGCGTAGACTGTCGTGAACACTGTTCCATGCATGGTCACTTCATCATGATGTTGGGCGTGATATTTTTCAGTGGTGTGGGACTCCACATAGGTGTTTTTTGCATCCTGGGAGAACTGCAAACTTTTCACTTTTGTGGCTTGGAGGACAATCCAGAATGAAGCCTTGAACTGTACTCAGGAGCGGAGGAATAACTGGTGCAGCCGGTGCGGTGGCACAGGGGCCCAGACACTTAAGGGGCCCACTGGAACGTGCCATTTTATATGTGTTTTTTTAAATTTTCCCCACAGTTCTGCTTCTGCAGTTTATTGTGCCACAAACTACTGACTGCTGACTGACCTGTCTGTCCCCTCCTGTGTGTACAGTCCAGGCGGCTGTAGGTGGCAGCAGAGAGCATCTCAGATCAGAGCGAGAGCGCGCCGTGCAATGCCTTTGGCAAAAAATCCAGGAAGTACTGTTGTGCCATGGTGGCCCATCTTATGACTGCGGGGCGTGGGCATGAGTGAGTGAGGCGAGTGAGTAGCAACAGAGAGTGAGCGAGGATGTTGCAGGATCATGGATTGTTTGTGATTATGCACCGCCACCGTGACTTGCGATGCAAGTGCATGAGTGAGGACTGAGAGGAGGGCGAGCGAGCAGTGAGCCTGAAGCAACAGGTCGGTCTGGGACTGGGAGGAAACAGCGCCGCTAGCCTGGGCTGGCGATGTAATGGTGGGGGGTGGGTGACTGGGCTGTGGTGGTGTGACCTTTTGTTTTTTTAAGCAGGCACAGGAGGAGGGCAACCATGGGTCCCACTAGCACTAAGCTACTGCATCACATGACTGGCTGGCTGACTGACACCTGACTGGATAGGGACAGTGTCAATCAGTCAGTCACATCACTACTTTATTTATTTTTTTATTTTATTTAGTTGTTTAACCAGGTGTAGCACACTAAGCTGACAGCTTTTTTACAGGAGCGACCTGGGAGCACAAGGAGGTTAAGTGACTTGCTCAGGGTCACACAGTATGCAAGTGGAAGCTGTGGGATTCAAACCCAAGTCTAGTCTGCTGGATGTCACCAGATTGGTGGTGGTGGGGACTTGTGTCTGCAAAGCACAGGCAGTGGTGGTGGGGACTAGTGGGCACTAGGCCGGGGGGACTGCTCTGTGGCTGGATAGGAGAGCTGAGAGGGTGGAGATTCGACTGGGAAAGTGATCGAGTTGAGAGCACCCAGTGCCATAGTTGAGAGAGAGCCAAGTGAGAGGGTGGTGGTGGAGATTGTTTGGCTCCACGGGGCTCAGACCTTTTTACATTGCCTGCTTACTCCTAACTCCTCCAGTCTGATCCTCTTAAATTTTGCTCTAGAACTTTTCTAGGGTGCACAGAGAGCAGAAATATAACATTTTTTTGAATTTATTGATCTAGTAGTTCATCTGATTGAACTTGTAGCAACAGTGCAACCTGACACAGACTAGGCCAGGCCCAGGAAGGACAGGTGGGGAGCGGGTTACTGCTGATCTCTAAGGGCTGAGGTCCCAGACGGGCCCCGGCTGGCTGGTTGGCTTGTTGCCTGGCTCGCCTAGCCTGCTGCAGAAAAATAAATCTGAAGATTTGATTTACTTCAGTTCAGAACTCTCTTCACTTGTTGTTGGGTTGCTGCTGCCTGCTGCTCCAGCCAGTGCTCGTGCTCAGTTAGTGAGGAGCCTACCCTTGGAATCAGTTAGCAGATAGACGGCATCACAGCAGTGTATGACTCCACTGAAAATTGTTTGACCCACGCAGTCGGGTGGCCACTAGAACCACTGCATTAGCCGGCATAGAATAAATATGTTTTTTGTGCAGTAAATATTGTTGGTAGTACAGTCCAGACTCCTTAGTTGCAGTTGCCAGGGGAGGGTGAGGCCGGGGTCAATTGCCTGTGCTGTGACCTTTTTTTCTGTATCCAGGCTTCCAGCAGCATCTGCTCTGCAGTGTCTCTCTCTCTCTCTCTCTCTCTGTCCCCTCTCCTCCTCAGTAAAACTCAGAAGAGAGTGGACAGAGCAGCAGAATCGAACCTCCTCCAGAGTGCTAACCTTATTATTATCCACCTCATGCTGACTTAGGCAGTCAGAAAAAGCTAAAAAGGAAGACTGCTAGACAAACACAGACTGAACTGATCATAAGAAAAGTGCTGACTGGTGTCTGCAGCAGCACCTGCATATGTGTGTGTGTGTGTGTGTGACAGCGGAATAATTGTGCTGTGGCAAATAAAAATAAGTAAAAAAAAAAACAGAACCCCCCCCCAAAAAAAAACAAAAAAACCCATGAACTACAGTGCACCAAGCATTCACTGTCTGTAACATAAATACAGTAAGGGTGTTTAGAGGGGCAAAACTGGCAATTATTAACTAAAACAAAGGAGCAGGAGCACCTCCTGTCCTGTCCTGAACTGACTCTCTCCCTCCCTGGCCTTGTTTGCCATTACTTGTGCAGCCTGCACCCAATTTCTAAAGTGAAGCAAGCAAACAAAAAGTAATCTACATAAAAAGTGTGACAGTTCACTGCAAAGGCAGTGGTGGTGGGGACTAGTGGGCAGTAGTGGGCACTAGGCGGGGGGACTGAGTACTGAGCTAGGGTGATGGGTGATAATTGATATCAGCAAAAGAGCACCTCTTGTTCTGTCCTGCACTTCTCCCTCCCTGTTTGGCCCTGAAAAACACTGATTCTTTTTCTAAAGTGAAGCAAGCTAACAAAAAGTAACCTACATAAAAAGTGTGACCGTTCTCTGCAAAGCACAGGCAGTGGTGGTGGGGACTAGTGGGCACTAGGCCAGGGAGACTGAGTACTGAGCTAGGGCACTATCAGTGAAGGATCACCTCTTGTCCTGTTCTGCACTTCTCCCTCCCTGTTTACCATTACTGCAGCCTGAAGGCAAGCAAATAAAAAAGTAACTACCTCACAGTTTATTGTTGGATGTAACAGTAAAAGATGCCTCCAAAATTCAAAAGTGGTGCACAAAAGCGCAAGCAGAAGAAGGAAGAATTGCTGCTGGCTGCAAAGCTTCCTAAAATCAGTGTTTTTTTCCAGACTGTGACTGAGCCTGACAACACACCTGCTAAGACTGAAATTTGTGAAAGTGACAGTGACACAGATGCAGAGAAAGACAGTGGACCTAGTACTGTGGCCGATTCCGAGATAGTCTGTGCTGATCACGCTGATCCTGAAACTAACTTTGCTAAACAATCTGAACCAGAATCAGACATGGAAAGTGTATTGGAGAAAGTGCTGCTTTAAACATCGAAGACGAAGAGTAACCTGTTTTTCCAAGTTTTCCTCATGCTGATGAAAAAAAACCCACAGACAGAGGTAATTTTCCCTCACATATTAAGGACAGCCAAGTAAAAAGGTATATTATATCACAAGGTTCATGTAGACCAGATGGACCATTTCCACGGGACAAAAATCAGGATGGGCGCTGTTTCTCCAGAAGCTATTATAACATAACAACAAAGGCAGGTGTTACATTACCATGTACTTGGCTTTGTTATTCCCCAAAATTAGACTGTGCATATTGTGAGCCATGCTGGTTGTTTGCTGATCATAGTGCACCTGCATATAATGTTGCATGGGTTAAAGGAGTTCGAGACTAGCGTCACCTAAGCAGTAAAATTGAATATCATGAAACATCAGCAATTCATTTAGAATCTTGCTTAGTGTATCAGCAGTGGTGATTACATGGAACAATTGATGAAGATTTGGAAACTCAAATGTAGAAGGAGAAAAACTTCTGGAGACAAGTTTTGGAGCGTCTCATCAATGTGACTCTTACATTAGCTATGTGCAATTTACCTTTCAGGGGGCACAGAGACGTTATAGAGCAAGGTAACAGTGGGAATTTTCTTTCAATAGTGGAACTGTTAGCTAGGTATGATCCCGTGTTGAAGCAACTCATTTCCATGCCCAGTGGATCGATTCGCTATCTTAGTCATACTATACAGGACGAACTTATTGAAGTTTTATCAAAGCGTGTTGAGCAAGATATTATTTACGAAATAAAGGCTGCACCTTTTTTCTCTTTAATAATGGATACCACCCAAGATATTGCAAAGACTGACCAACTGAGTCAAATTTTTTGGTATGTCACGATTCAAAGGGATGACAGGGACATGGCAACTGAGGTGAAAATCAATTAATCTTTCCTTGGTTTTCATGAAATTAGTGATCAGTCTGCAGTTGGACTTGAGAATGTAATAGTTAGCTCCATTGAACAGAAAGGTTTAGAATTATCTAAATGTCGTGGTCAGGGGTATGATGGGGCCTCTAATATGAGTGGTGTGTACTCCAGTGTGCAAGCGAGAATATCCCAGAAGGAACTAAATGCTGCATATGTTCACTGCGCTGCTCACAACTTAAGCCTTATGTTGAATGATTCCATTAGAGGAATACCAGAAGTGAGGAATTTTTATGATGTGATCGAATGACTATACACTTTTTTCGGCCACAGTATAAAATGCTGGGCCATGTTATCTTCATTTGATTCCACTTCAGAGCTTTCCAGCAATGTTACTTTGAAAAAACTTTGTCCTACCCGTTGGTCATCCAGGTATGAATCACTCCTCGCTCTGAGGTTTCGGTATTCAGATGTTATGAAGGCACTCACAAAAATAGTTCTTCAGAGCAACAGTGCTGATGAGCGTAACAAAGCTTTGCCATTAAAGAAATTATTAGAACATGTTAGTTTTGTTCTTCTGGTGGTGCTCCAAACAAAGATCTGGAAACAGTCAATACTGTTTCAAAACTGCGACAATCTAAAGACACAGACCTTTACAAAGCGGCAAACTTACTTCACAAAGCCAATGAAGATCTAGTTATATTTCAAAATCAGTTTGATGAGGCAAAAAAATCAGCAATTACATTACCAGAAAAATGGGGTGTACAAGCCAAGTTTGAAGAAAAGCGCACGAGAAGGGTCAAATGCCATTTTGATGAGCTATGTGAAGATGAAAGACTTGTTGACTCAGAACAACTTTTCAAAGTGAGTGTGTTTTACAGGTGTCTTTATATAATGAGCACATAGCTTTCAAATCGATTTCAAAGCATGCAGGCAGTCCCTGATAGATTCAGCATAATCCAGCCAAGTACGCTGATTTCTGCAAGTGATGATGATCTTATAATGGAGTTGAAAAACTGGCCCATCATTTCTACAGAGACATTTCTCTTGCTTTTCTTGGGCAGTTGCTTTCATTCAGATCTTGTTTGAAATCTGAAATCTCAAAAAATCGTCAGTGAAAGAGTTGGCAAAAGTGTTAATTGTTGCCAGTAGTGCATTAGCATCCAGTTTTCCAGAAGTCTATACTGTACTTCTACTAATTCGCACCATCCCAGTAACAGTAGCCAGTGCTGAACACTCATTTTCAAAACTTAAACTTATAAAGAACTACTTAAGGAGTAGTATGGGACAAGAGAGACTTCGTGGATTGGGAATCTTATCTATTGAAAATGAATGAGCCAGAAAAATTAGCCTACAGCAGATCATTAATGAGTTTGCAGAACGAAAGGCTCGCAAAAGGCGATTCAGATAGATGAGTAGAGAATATTACTATTATGTGTTGCAGTATTCTGTGTCATGGTCCTACTGTCCCAGATGGAAACATTTTGATAATTGTTTTGCAGTGTTGAACACTTGAACTGGCAATGGCATGTTTAATGTGCATAAATAAGTGTGTATGTGTTATAATATCCTCGATATTTGAGGGTCCAGTGTGCATAAATGTAATAAAAACAAAACTGATGGGGGGGAACCGGAGCAGGGTGGGCACCGGGAGGAGCCGGGGGCCCAAAATTACAATGTGCACTGGGGCCCATCTTTTGCTTTCTCCGCCACTGACTGTACTGGTAAGTCCCTTTATCTCTTCCCATCTTTACCTTGGTGCCAAAGGTCCTACTGAAGATATACTTGAAATGGACTTGACTAATTCAAATAGCCCTTATGTCGCTTCACCAGCACTAGTATCATGGCCTGGGTCACCTAGGCGCAAAGTGTCCAATCAAGCTTCAGCTCTGGCTTAACCTCATCATCATCATCATCATCAAATCTTTATTTATTCAGGCGAACATCATTGAGCAAGGCTCATTTACAAGATGGACCTGATAAGGTCAAGGTTCAACAGTTGATACACAACAGATACATCATAAACTTATATAAAACAGTTATACATATGGGGGAAAAAACCTTTATAAACACAGTGATGTACAGTAAATTCACATGATAAAAATTGGTTACAGGAAAGTTAAGCTAATATTTACAGTATATACATATCCCAGTGGGGGCCATGGCAAACACACAATATAATGTAATACTAGGATGGTGAAGGTATTACTGGGTGCCATAAGATGGGGTGTCTGTCTGGAAGGATTATGCCATATATGGTTAATTTTTTGGGAGGGAGATTGTGAGATGATAGAGCTAGCTCTAGTGGTAGCAACTGCATTTCTCTGTGAAGAAGACTGTACAATGCTGTTTAAAGGATGCAAATGGAATGATATTGGACAGTTTTAGGGATTTTTGTAGGGTGTTCCATGCTATAGCTAGAGAATAGCTGATTGCTGCCCTCCCTAGCCTAGTGTTGAATTTGGGCAGTTTGAGCAGGATGACGTTGTTGCTTCTTAGGGCATAGGAGCTAGGAATGGTCTGGGTGAAGCAGTCCAGAATATAGTTGGAAATTTTTTGATAGCTCTGTAAATCCATAGTGCTGCATTTCTGTTCCTTCTGAGGTGAAGGAAACCCACCCAACTGCAGCATAAAGAAACAATGATGGGTATTAGATGGCAGATCTGTAATGAATCTTATTGCTCTATGATATAAGGTATCCAGCTTGTGAAGGTAGGAGATGGGGCAGTGACTATAAAGGAAGTCTGCATAGTCAACAACTGATTGAAAAATGGCCTGGACTAACCTCATCTTTGAGTCTCTGTTTAGGAAGGGTTTTAATCTATAGAGAAGGCCAAGCCTTTGGCGAAGCTTTTTTAACAGTTCTTCTAAATGATGAGTGAAGTCGAGTCTGTTGTCAATCCACACACCTAGGTATTTGAAGTTTTCTACATACTCCAGATTTTCTCCAAGTATAGTGCATAGCTGGGGGAGAATGATTGAGGATTTGATGATGATGATGATGATGAAGAAGCCTTTGCTTTTGGAAATATTCTTGATGTGGTGCTAGAAGCATGGCCAGTCAATGATGGAGTGCCTTGTTGTGTCCATTCTTGACTTTTTATAGTCGTTGCAATTGACTGGCCTTCATTTGAAATCTCTTAAGGTACACCTGACCACAATTTTGACATGTCAAGTTAAAGCATGTTACCTGTCTGTTACTTTGGATCTGGTGATTAGTCACATTTTTAAGGGCTTGACCATATGTTCCCTCATATTTCCAAACTTCCTTCACCAGTTTGGTATCTAAATTTCTGACTTACCAAGGTCATGGAGTAACAATTTGAGTCACTGGCATCATGTGGGGTCAGCATGGCTCAGTTGGTAGCACATCCGCCTCTGGACCAGAAGGTCATGGGTTCTAGTCCCACACCAGGATTGGACTTGTACCTAAAATGCTGGCACTCGAGTGCAGTATTGGGGGTGCTGTACTGTTGAGGTGTGCTGTCCTTCAGATGAGACATTAAATTGAGGTCCCTTCTACTCATTCTGATGCTGTCCTGGTGGGTGTCCAGGTGGAAGTAAAAGAACCAAGGGCATTCTTCACAAAGAGTAGGGAACATTCCCGGTGTTCTGGACAGTATTTCCCTTCCCATAAAACTGGTTCATGCAATTGTCCAGGCTGTGTGTGGGTGTTGATGTGTTATATGGCTGCCACTACACATTCAGTCACTTCACTACCAGTCCAACATTGCTTGTAAAGTGCTTTGGGATACATTGTGTATGAAAAGTGCTATGAAAATGCTGATTCTTCTTCTTCATGTGATCTTGGCTTTTTGTCCTGGAAAATGGTTTTCCTAGTGGCCATAACTTTAGCCCAATGGGTCAGTGTATTGTAAGCCCTTTTGATTAACCTAGCCTTTCAGATTTTTCATAAGGACAAGGTGGTGCTGCAAACAAATAAAAGCATTTTGCCCAAGGTGGTTTCAGAGTTCCACATGAACCAAACCTAAGAGATGTTGTGTTCTTTCCTAGTCCTCATGACAGTTGCAGAGTGAAAAAGCTGTGTGAAATGGATGTCATTCATGGGTTTGTATGCTACTGTCACAGAATACCTGAGTTTAAGGGGACTACTTCAGAGTTGTGGCCTATGATATAGAAACATAGAAACATAGACTTTGATGGCAGATAAGGACCGCTAGGCCCATCTAGTCTGCCCATTTCCCTACCTACAGGATAGGCCATAGATCCTAGTTAACCAACAGCCTATTTCTTCCTACCCCCCACAAGAATTGCCTTATGTCTGTCCCATGCATTCTTGAATTCTCCCACAGTTTTAGACCCCACAACCTCCTCAGGAAGGCTGTTCCATGCATCCACTACCCTCTCTGTGAAATAATACTTCCTCACATTGCCCCTGAACCGCCCTCCTCCTATCTTTAAATTGTGTCCCCTTGTTCTTGCAAGTCTCTTTTTCTGAAAGATGCTACCCTCTTGGACTTTGTTGATTCCACTGAGGTACTTAAAAGCTTCTATCATGTCTTTTATTTATTTATTTTTTTATCTATTTAAGAATCAGTTTACAACCTTTGAGCCAGAGGCTTGTTTCCAAAGGTACTTCGTCACATAAAGACATACATTGCGTTTCGGTTACATAGCAAAGATTTGCAAAAAATCAATAGGCATTCACCAGAGGTGCCACGTCACATTGTGGTCAGACAAATACAATTGGGTACAGGGCACATGTAATTGATAACTGGTATTACACAAGTCGGTATCAAGTGAGCATTCTGGTAGATAAACATTGAAAACAGCTGGCACTGGCCAGGTTAAACCTAGGCATGGTGTACAGGAAGTGGAGGAGGGATGGTTGGGTGGAGAGCTGCCAGAGGGCATTGTCAAGAGAAAGAGGTGGAGGCTATATTTCAGAGACAGGTGCAGTTCAGAAAGTGCTGAAGATGTGGTTCGGTGCGGTTTTGAATGTGGAGATGGTGATGGCATTGGTGATGGTGGCAGGGAGAGTTAAACCAGGTTGGGGCTCTATAGCTGAAGGACCTCTGGCCACGGCTGGTTCTCGTTCTGGGGACCTTTAGAGTGGTCTTGTAGGAAGAACCGTGTTGCAATGGTGGGAGGGCTCTGGTGGATGGATGCCGTTACCCCAGAGAGAGCCAGTAGGTTTTTGGTGAGGAGACAGGTCTGGTATCGGAGCCGTTCATCAAGAGTAAGCAGGTTAGCATCGACATATAGCTGACAGGTGTATGTGAGCCTGGGGGCACCAGTAATCAATCTGCATGCTTTATTCAGGGTTAGGTGAATTTTGTTGAGTGCAGTGGTGTCGGCAGCACCGTATACTGGTAGACCATAGTCTACAAGGGACAGAACGGACGATGTAACAGCTAGCCGGAGAGCATTTGGTGGAAGGCAGGTTTTTATGGCGGAATAGGATGCCAAGCCGTGTGTTGGTGGCAGATGTTAGGGCGTCGATGTGGTTGTGAAATGTGAGGGCTGAATCGAAGGTAACCCCAAGGTATTTGTAGGAGCAGGCTTGTTCCAGTGGTTGGTTGGTGCTTGGAAGGACATAGAGTGGGTGGTTGCTAAGCTTTGTTTTGGGGGTGTGAAAAGAGCATAGTTTTGGTTTTCTTAAGATTGATGATGAGTCTCGCTCCTTAAACCAAGCCTCGGCACTGTTGAAAGACTGCTGTAGGGAGTCCTGTAGGGAGATGGGATTACGGTGGGTGGCAAAAAGGACAGCGTCGTCTGCATACAGCAGAATTTTGCCAGAGCATGCACTGGGCAGGGTGTTCAGATGCAGCGAGAAGAGAAGGGGGCCCAGGATGGAGCCTTGGGGACCCCAGAGAGAATGGGGCGGGTATCGGAGGTGTGCTATTATCTTGACACACTGGGATCGAGGTGTCAAGATAGCTAACAGCACCATGCCAGGAGCCAGCCGAGACCAGTGAGGCAGAGTGCATTCAGCAGCAGTGGATGGGAGACAGTGTCGAAAGCCTTTGAGAGGTCAATGAACACTGCACCAGCTAGGGAGCTGGTATCCAAGGAGGAGTGTAGGAAGTTGGAGAATTCAATAAGGGCAGTGCTGGTACTGTGACCCGTGACGGAAGCCATGTTGCTCTGGGCATAAGATGTTATGCTTAGCCAGATAATCAGTGATTTGAATGGCCACCACTTTCTCAGGGCTTTAGAGAGGGGGAGGATGGAGATTGGCGGTAGTTGTTGGCGATGACCTGTCGCCTCCTTTATGAATAGGTGTGATAATGGCTGTTTTTCAAGCTGTGGGGAATTGTCCCAGGCAGAGTGACTGGTTAATTAGGCTTGTGAGAGGTGCAAGGACTTCATCTAGCACCAGCCTGAGGATGCTGGGGTCCAGTGAGCCACTGCCGGGATTGTTGCCATTGAGAGCTTTGATTAGGATGGGTCTGGCTTCCTGGGTGGAAATCTTTCGCAGGAGGAAGCTGGGGTGCTGGAGGACAGGGGGAGTTTGGCTGGGGGGAGGGTCAAAGAAATTACTAGGGAGGACTGAGCTAAGGTCAGTGAAAGTGGTGTTGAACCAGTTAGCTATGGTGGCAGGCTCGGTGGAGGTTGTGCTATTTCTAGTGAGCTCCCTTCTTTCCTCAAGGGTATACATATTAAGCTCCTTTAGTCTCTCCTCATACGGCTTCTCTTGCAGACCCTGCACGATTTTAGTTTCCCTCCTCTGGACTGCCTCTATCCTGTCTATGTCCTTGCGGAGATGGGGTCTCCAGAACTGGACACAGTACTCCAGATGGGGTCTCACCAACTGTCTGTACAGAGGGATAACAACTTCCTGTTTTCTGCTGATGATGCCTCTCCCTATACATCCCAGCATACCCCCAGCCCTCCCTACTGCCTTCTCACATTGCTTGCTAACCTTAAGGTCATCTGATATGATTACCCCCAGGTCCCTTTCCTTTTTTGTTGTTGTTACTACCTCCCCACCCATTGTGTATTCTTCCCCTGGGTTCTTGTTTCCCAGGTGCATTATTTTGCACTTCTTTGCATTGAATCCTAGCTGCTATACTTCTGACCATTCCTCTAACCTGGCCAAGTCCCTTTTCATCCTTTCCACACCTCCTTGTGTATCAACCCTGTTGCAGATCTTTGTGTCATCTGCAAAAAGGCATACTTTTCCTTCCAGTCCCTCTGCAATGTCACTGATGAAGACATTATGTCATCTTGAGGACATCCTGTTTCTAAGAAGACCATATCTCAGTGGATTGTCTTCTTTATATTGAACTTCATAACGTGGGCCTTGACCCTGCCTGCAGGTGTCCACGGGCTGCAGTTCAGTTCTGGCAGACAGCACCACATCTGCAGTTCGGCTTTAGACAACTTACACTGCTTCTGAAGAAACTGGGGCTGTAATTTCCTTTTTTTTCCAAGTAGATACCTAGCAGAGATGAAGCAGAAAGCATGGCCATTTTGGACAGCTGGAGGTGGGAACAAGGACCAGCGGACAAATCGCAGAGCACCAGGAAGGGCTAAGCAGGAATTTCATTTCCCATACCCTAGTGAGACCCATCATGCTCATATCCCAGGGTGTGAGTGGGACAGGTGACTGTAGGCATCCAAAGGCCAGCCGCAGTCAGCAGGGGATTCTGCAGGGGAAACAAAAGACAAGGTGAGGTAACTCCAAGCTCTGTGTACATGTACTCTGATAGAAGCAAGGTAAATAGCTAAAGGTGGTGGGTTAAGTGCATTGTGAGGAGTAACAATTGCAGGACTACGATACAAATAGTGAAAACTGGTGACACCCTATCTGGGGTAATGTGAATTAATCCAGCTCAGGTAAGGAAAGAAAGGGAAAGCAAGTAAAAAGACATAGTAAGGAGGCAGCGGGGTACTGGGAAGGGTTCAGCTGACAGAAACACTGATAAAAGGGAAAGCAAGTAACAGGGTCATTCTCAGCTAAGGCCAATGCCATGCAGTGTCCCACTGCTTACTAATGTGAATTTTCAAAAAATTACCTTATATTGTGGGTCTTTTTGTGTGAAAAGGTTCATGTTCCTGCAGATAAATAATGCTGACAGTTTTAAAAAAATTGAGTGTTTTTCTGTGTACTATCAATAAAACCTTAAGTGTTGTCATTCATTTGTGTTTTAGTGTGACATCTGGACACATTCTTTTTTGTTGTTACTGTACACCTGAAATGTTTGCCTATTCACTTCCCCAGATACATCACTTAAAATGTAACATCTCAAAGTGTTAATAAATACTGTTTTCAAACAATTACATCTGTTTCTTTTTTTTTAAATGAAAAAAGCATATATCACAGGTTACAGGGTCCATCCAATGTGCAACCTTCAATGAAATGTGAATGATTTACTGTTAAAACAGAGATTTAACCCTTAGGCTGCCAGAAGATTAAAAACATATAGGGCCTGATTCTCAAAGCTCCCGGGGCGGTGCAAGGGGCTTGCATCCCAATAAGTGACACAAGGTACCCCTTGCACCAAACGATGCCCTGGGAGCGATTCACATAGGCAGCCTGTACCACCTGCAGGTTGCCTGCCTCAAACCATGCTTGCAGTGTATGGGCTGCGGCAAGGTGTAGAGGGCGTGTGGCAAACACAGGCTGCCAAAGCTCCTGGATTAGGTTTCATGAAACTCACCCAGAGGGCGAATTTCTAAGCACCCTTAGACTAGCCAGGGCTGGTCTAAGGGTACTTAGAAACTCACCCTCTGGGTAGGTTGAAAACTTTGCAGCAATGTTCCACCATCCCTAGCCCCAGCCCCGTTCACCCCTTATATTATACAATATTTCCCTGGTAGTCTAGAGCGCCGCCCCCCAAGCCATGATTGCCAGTGTTAGTAAGAAATAACTCCCTGGTAGTCTAGTGGCCCCCCAAGACCCGATCACCCATAATATAACATATATATCCCTGGCGGCCTGGGGGACTGCTCCAGCCCTGATCCTCCTTTTAGTAACACCCCGACATGCCTGGTGGTCTAGTGGATCCCTCCCCCACCCCTCCATTCCATTACCAATCTGGTTACTGGCACAGCGCGCCACTCACCACCATGGTCAGCCACTGAATGAGCTCTGCATGAGCGCATACTGTTTATTGTACGCACTCAGTGAATGACTGCTGCTGTTATTCACTAAGCGTGTACAATATACAGTACACACTCATTCAGTGCTCATCCGGTGGCTGGCCGTGGTGGTGAGCGGTGGGTTGTGCCAGTCGCCAGATGGGTAATGGAATGGGGGGTTGGGTGGTAGGGCATTGCTGGGCGTGGGGTTCATTAGACCACCAGGTATGTCGGGGTGTTACAAAATGGGGGATCGGGACTGGAGCGGTCCTCTAGATAACCAGGGATACATTTGGTATATTATGGGTGATCTGGGCTTGGTGGGGGGTGGCCACTGGTGATCAGGGCTGGGGGGGAGCTGCTTGCATTTTTGTCATGGAGCCTGCAGTGGACCCTTCCTGTGCGCCATGTGTTTGCCACATGGGAGGGGTTGCCGCAAGTGTGGGGACTTGGGTGCCGGGACCCCTTCTGTACCAGAATATAGTGCAGGGTCCCTGGCACAAGGGACTTCAGAGCAAGCTGCTGTCTGATGCAGTTGTGCCGATCTAAGCCCCCTTTGAGAGTCAGACCCATAGGTTTTCAGGATGTGTATATACACCCCAGCAGCACAGGAAGGGTTAATTGTGCTTTTCCAGGTTTTTATTTTGAATACAGTCTAACTTGAGAGCTCCACTCAAAATACATTTTTTAATCTTCCCATCAGAAAACTCGTTTACAATATGTGAGCCATAATATCAGGTCTGTCCAAAAACACCATTCATCCATGTGCCCCATTTGGAACCTTTCAGAAGGTTCTGGTAAAGGTGTCATCACATGCAAATACAGTTCGTGGGGTGTTATAGGAGAACTATAAATTTGACTGCAGGTAAGATGATCTGTGAGATTAAGAGGATCGTCAGACCCGGCACGTCCAACACTAGAGCAAGATACAAACATGTAAGATATACAAAACTTAAATAAAAAAAACTTTAAAAGCAATCAGTTTTAAACCACTGAACCACACTCTATAGTAATATATTTCATTTGATTAAAAATGCAAGATAATGCATATGGGGCACAAAAACCCTGGAGCACCATATCAGTTGGGGGGTGAGGATATAGCATGCACTAAGCAGGAAAGGAATCTTGGGGTTATCATCTCTGATGACCTCAAGGTAGGGAAACAGTGCAACAAGGCAGCAGATAAAGTAAATAGGATGCTGGGATGCATAGTCAGGGGCATCACCAGCAGGAAAAGGGAGGTCATAATTCCACTATACACTAGTGAGGCCCCACCTGGAGTACAGTTCTGGAGACCTCACCTACGTAAGGACATAGACAGGGTAGAGAAGGTTCAGAGGAGGCAACAAAGATGGCACATGGATTGCATCACAAGTCCTATGAGGACAGGTTGAAGGACTTGAATATTTACTCCCTGGAGGAAAGGAGGGAGAGAGGGGATATGATAGAGACATACAAGTATCTTACAAGGAGGAACAGGGTGCAGGAGTACACTATTTTTTCAGCAAAAAAGATGTTCCAGGACTAGAGAGCATAGGATGAAGTTGGAGAGAGGGCAATTCACAGGAAATGTGAGGAAGAATTTCTTCACAGAACAGGTGGTGGACAAGTGGAACACTCTGCCAGAGGAAGTAGTGGGGTCTGAAACAATCATGGCATTTAAGAATGCATGGGGTAGACATAAGGGAATTCTGGAAGTCAGGGGTAAGGAGCAACAGACTTCTAGGAAAACATAAAGTGAACTTACAAACTCAAATGGGCAGACTGGGTGGGCCGTAGGCCCTTATCTGCCGATATAATCAATCAAAATCTTTATTTAACCAGATGGACACTGTTGAGCAAGCACATTTTCCAGGTGGACCTGGGAATATCTATGTGAATGACCCTTTTTCTATGCCTGATGTGAAGGGGAGTTACCCACGTGAACACTGTATTCATTGTAATAACACCTATAGGATTAAGAAAACAAGAAATACATCAAAGGATGAAGAAATTGAAATTAAACAGTTCATAAACTGTCAGACAACAGGTGTTATTTATATACTTAAGTGTCCTTGTGATAAAAAATACATTGGGAAAATGGAGCGGGCACTTAAAACAAGAGTGGGGAAAAATAAGAATGCTATCCGTAGACAGGACAGGACTCCCTCACCCCCCCCCCCCCAGCCAGATATGTCTTTGAATAGTGGAATACTAGTAAAAAGCATGGAAGGGGGAAGTAATTAGTGAAGAAAAGGAATATCTCATGTTAGTGCAGGCCTTCTATGGCAGACTTTAACAGGATAGTTTTTCTCTTTCATTGTTCCAGATGGCCAGATGTGATTAACAGCTCCTTAAGACCTTGCACCTGGCAGTACAAGGTGGGGACCACACAATTGACTCAATGTGAGTCTTTATCACCCCCCATTGTTAATCTCCAACTAATCTCCAGGCTGTGAGCAGGTGATGTTGTGTGCTTAGTTTTCTTTGTGGAGAACTCTATGTGCGGTGATGTGCCTCTCATTATTACTCCAGTGTCTTACATTATGTGTGTAGGTGTCCAACATTTTAGTGACAAAATTTTAAGAGCAATAAAAGGTGGGTTTTATCTCCGACTCCCCATAGTCACTGCTTCTCCCATCTCTGTACTTTCCCTGGACACCACTGCAGGCTGATGACAGAGGAGGACTTGGATCCATTACATGCTACCCTGCAGCTGCCAAAAAAGTTGTTGTTCCAAAGTTGATGGATAGTAGAGGGGGCCAATTAAGACAGCCCGGTCACAACATTGGATGACTGCTGGCACAGTTTGCCTAGTCTCACCATTTAAGAACATTGTCATCAGCATGCTGACTTCAAATGTCTTGCATCACCATTTCCATGTGGCTGAAAGTTTAGTTGTGAAGTTTGTCACCACCACTGACCTGAGCTAGCTCTGAAGAGGTTGTGACCTGGGTCACAGAGAAGAGAGATGGATAAACTAGCAAAATGGTTGGAAGAGTGGCAACTGGGTTTTAATGCAAAGAAATGTAAGATCAGGCACATAGGGAAAAGAAACCCTGCAGCCACCTATAGGCTGGGAGGGGAGTTGCTGGCAGTCACAAGGGAAGAAATAGACTTGGGCATCATCATCACCGATGACCTGAAATCATCCAAGCAGACCACTGAAGCAGTAGGTAAGGCTAGATGGATTTTGGGGTGTATTAGCAGAGGTATCACAAGTTGGAAGAGGGAGGTAATAATCCCTCTTTACAAGACACTGGTTAGGTCCCATCTGGAGTACTGCGTGCAGTACTGGAGGCCACACCTTCACAAGGACATTAACCAAATTGAGGCAGTCCAGAGAAGGGCAACCAAAATGGTGCAGGGACTGCATCAGAAAACATATGAGGACAGATTAACTGAGCTCAATATGTATACCCTAGAGCAGTGTTACTCACTCATACTTTGCTTAGGAGCCACATATGATACTTCTCTTGTTTTAGGAGCCACAACCAACATACACAGCATTTGTCAGTACCGAAATAAAGTGTGCATGCAAAACAGATTAATTTCAAAACAGTTTATTGTGATTAAATAAACATAAAATAAACAATACAGTCATAAATTCATAAATAGAAGTATAACTATAACAATTAAAAACTAAAGTAAAATGCAAGTATCGAGAAACATGCAGTATTTATTGAAAAGCTCATTAATCATTTACCATTTCAGCATTCCTCACCTTGCTTACTTGCCTGATTTTCAGGTTGAGTTACCTTTTATGGCACATCTCATCAAACAATGCATTCTAATAAAACATACAAAATCACACATGCCCCCACAATGCAAAGCATCATGGGCTGCATATGCAAATCACCACAGAATGTTATGCTGGTCCAACTTTAAGCAGAAACAGTAACAGAAGCAGTAATAAAACATGTTTCTCTCATGGTAAATGATTACCTAGCTGTGCTCCCCTATTAACAAATCATTGTGCCATTTAACTCCCATGTTTACACATCATTAACTGCTCCTATTTAGCACTACGTTTTTGGTGTCTAATTCATTCATAATGAAACAAAAGAAAACCTGAACCACCCTAAGAGAACACGTAAAACATAATCAGCAACTTCTGTTGTTGAAGGTGATCCCTCCAGTATTAAGAGCTTTTTTACCATGACAGCAGCTTCGCCACTATTTGCGATCAGGATCCATGGCAATTCAGTGCTTTTTTAGTTTAAATCACACTCCCCAGTACTGCAGCTTCAGTTTTAATCTCATAACCCAGTACTGCAGCTTAGTCAGTGTTGCGATAGCGATCAATGGAAACTGAGTTAGGGAAAAACAAATGCTTATTACTTTCAACCCTGTGGGATTTAGGTTACCTATTTACTTGCAGTTGTAGTGGTAATCAGTACAAGCACAGAAAACGTCAACCACCGTAAGAGAACACGGAAAACAGAATCAGGACAGAAACTTCTGGCTTTGAAGGTGATTGCTCCAGTATTTCCTAGCAGGATCCATGGCAATTCGGTTATTTTTTAGTTTAAATCAAATTTCCCAGTACTGCATCTTTGTCAGTGTTGTGATCTCGATCGCGATCAGTGGCAGTTGAGTGCTGTTTTTTATGGGGGGTTGAAAGAAACGTGTCACAATGTAAATTTTGAAAAAATATAGGAGCCACCAACTAAGTCCTAAAGAGCCGCATGTGGCTCGCGAGCCACGGAGTGAGTAACGCTACCCTAGAGCAAAGGAGGGAGAGAGGTGATATGATTGAAACATTCAAACACCTTAAGGGCATTAACAAGGTGAAAGAGTCTAACATGTTTCAATATAAGAAAAATAGCAGGACAGGAGGACACAGCATGAGATTAGAGGGTGGCTGATTAAGGGGTAATGCGAGGAAGTTCTTTTTCACAGAAAGGGTGGCGGATGCATGGAACGGCCTACCTCAGGAAGTGGTGGATATGAATACAGTGCAGGGCTTCAAACAGGCACGGGATAGGCAGACAGGAACAATAGAGATGAATATGAATTGATAGGTCACTGACAGAGCAAAGGCCAATGGTACATTCATAAGGTAGAAAAAGAAATGGGCAGACTGGATGGGCCTTGCAGTCCTTATTTGCCGGCAATGTCTATGTTTCTATGTGGAGGCTGTTCAGAGGAGGGCAACCAAGATGGCGCAGGGATTACATAACAAACCCTACATGGATAGGCTGAAGGACTTAAATATGTACTCCCTGGAGAAGGGGAGAAGGGGGATATGATTGAGTCATTTAAGTACCTCACAGGGAAGAACAAGGTGCAGGAAAGTACAATTTGTCAAAGAAAAAGATGCTCCAGGACAAGGGGACATAGGATGAAATTGGAAGGAGGGAAGTTCAGAGGGAATGTGAGGAAGTACTTCTTCACAGAGAGGGTGGTGGACAAAGGGAACAGCCTGCCAGAAGAGGCAGTGGGGGCAGATATGATTACAGGATTTAAGAATGCATGGGATAGGTATAGGGGGATCCTGGTAGTTGGGGGAAGGGGACAACTTAGTTCCAAGCAAGCTTGAAGAAGCACAGTTACTAGCATTGATGGGCAGACTAGGTGGGACAAAGGCCCTTATCTGCCAACATCTTGTTTCATGTATTACATGTATTTGTCACTTGCTTCTAACTGCTTTAAGTACACTGTACTACCATGTAACTTACATTTGTTTATCCTTTGTTTTGTACCCCTGCCCCGGATTACACCTGGAAACGAGCTTCTGCCTTTCCCTGTGATCAAATTTTTGAATAAATAAATAAATAAAATTAAATATCTGAAAAGCAGAAAATAGTGTTTTCTTCTAACTAACCCATAATCGACCCCTAAGGTGAGTATTACAAATGCATACACTGACTCTGTAATTTGCTTAAACTTTTTTTTTCCCCGAATGTCACACTAGCGGCCTAGCCTTATCGCAGAATGACCCAGCACCCTATCCTAGGGTATGGTGATAAATCAAATTCAGATACAGAAAGGACAGGAAGGAAGGAAACAGGTATAGGAAGGAGACAAAAGGGAAGATATTAGCTTCAGTAATAATAAAGGTAAAGCAGGTAAACAACATGGGCATGCAGAGTAATGGGTGTGGAGTGGCAGTCTTTCTGGACGCATTCTGGAGACTAAGGTGCTACCCCATTTGTAAGCACCTCTCTGGGATGAGGGCAGAGGTTGCTGGACTCTGAGCCAAGCTGGCAAGGATACAGAGGACCTTGTCCCCCACCCTGGGCCACCAAGTCTGCTGCCACTGCCTTGGAGTATGCTTAAGCAGAGATGGGATGGCTGGAACTTGATGGGCTCTGGGAGGGTGGGAGTGGAGGGTAGGGTACACAGTCCTCTACCTATGCAACTACAAAATTCCTTTGTCATTCTGGTGGGGAGGACAGCCGGGAGGAGGCAGATGACATGGTGGCAAGGAAGGATGTGGGGGTCCTCAGATTGGGAGGCCCCAGTCGAGGAGGAAGCAGCTGCTAGTGGGAGATTCTAAGATAGTAGGCATTTTAAATAGGATCTCAAAAGAGGGATGAATCTAACAACATTAGTAAGTTTACATAAATTTACATCAAATCCCTCTTTTTATCTACCATCGTCAAGCATGTTCCCACTGTTTTTTATTACAAAGGGATTATAAGAGTTTAAAAGGTTATTAAGGTGATGCACAGTACAGCTGGTGGGGTCGGTGTTTTTTTTTTTTTTGAATATTCTGTTTATTAACAGTTTTCCTTTACAGACAAACTTGGACAATTACACAGTACACATGTAATGAATAATAAACAGACAAATACAAAACAAACAAATAGATGCAATCTTGTGTGTAGTCAATTATGGACAATTATAGACATTCAAGGATAGACAAAAATCATATTTCCAATCCATTCAAGATACTGAGTACCATTTCACTTTATATATTCAGCCCTGCTCGAAGCATCATATTTTCAGAGACACTCAAGGATGCCAGAAAGGGGGACCATTCTCTCAAAAATGCCTCCTCCCTGTCCCTTACTATCTGTGTCATCCTTTCCAGTGCAAGGGAGCAAAGGGTTATCCACTGCCACTCCAGCACTGTAGGCCTGGGCCCTGAGATCCAGGTGTTTTGGATACAGTGACGGGCCAATACAAACAAAACCCTTATCCATCTGGGCAATGGCACTCACTCCTCCCCACCTCCTACTACCTCAACCCCAAATAAACATATCAAGGGGTCACGCGGCAGTTGTCCTCCAGCTATCCAATTCACCTCTTTAACTACTTCCCCCCCAGAAATTGACCAATACTGGGCAAGACCAGAAGCAGTGGATATAAGTGCCTACCTCTCTGTTGCACCTCCGACACTGCGAAGATGTCGCATGGTGTGCTCTATGCACTACTGTTGGGGGCCAATACATTCTATGGAAAAACTTAATAAAGGCCTCCTTGAACTTATTACATACCATTATACCCTCTGGCATACTCAAGGCCGTTTTCCAACTCTCCTCCGATATTTGTTGACCTAGGTCTCTTTCTCATAGAGCCTTTGTGGCCCCAGTTAAATCTGGCAGACTTTGCCTGCCTTGTTTGGCGACCTTCCCTATCAAGCCTTTTGGGTTTTTCTTAGCATGATACACCATCTGTTCAACCATATTCGGTTGCATCTCTTCCTTACCCCCCTTTTCCAACTTCCCCACAAATGCTCTTAATTGCAGGTATCTGAATAAATGAGATGCCCCCAGCATCAAGTTTTGCCTAACCTTTTCAAATGCACTGAGCTCTCCTCTGTCTAGCAAATGACCCACATTATCTACCCCTCTCCTTTCCCATTCTTGAAAATCCCCATCCTCCATCCCTGGCAGAAAAAAAGGGTTCCTCGCTATCGGTAACAATATAGTCTCCCTTTGTGCCAAACCTTTCCACCTCCAAAGGTGATCCCATGCCTCTATTGTTTCCCTCACCAAGGGGTTACCACTTCCCAGCTCTCTATAGGCTCGAAGTCCCTTACTATGCAGGTAGGCTGTGAGTCTCCCTGGGGTCCCCCACTGTTCTAGCTCTACCCAACTTGCTACCGACGGCCTATGAACCCAGTCAGCTATCCCCCTGAGCTGCACCGCCATATAGTATATACCTAAATCAGAAAAGTTAAGCCCGCCTATAGTCCTATCTGCCGTAAACCATTTTAGACTAATTCTGGGCTTCTTGCCCTGCCAAATGAACTCCGAGAACCCTTTCTCTATTCTTCTCACATCCCCCATCATTAATCTCAGCTGCAACATTTGCATGGGGTATAGGATACGCAGGAGAATATTCATTTTTATCAGGTTGATCCTCCCTAACCACAAGACAGGCAGTTGCATCCATCTTTTAAGATCTGCGAGGATCGTCTTAATCATGGGATGATAATTCAGCTTATATGAATCTCCCCATCTCCGCCCTATCCTTACCCCTAGATACTTAAAATCTGTCTGAACCACCTTAAATCCCATTTGCTGAACTTCCAAGCCGACGTCCGGAAACCCCATGATTTCAGATTTCCTAACATTGATCCTATATCCAAAGAAACTTGCAAACTCCTCAATAATGGACATCAAGTGTCCCATGGACCTTTGCAGGTCTCCCAAAAACAATAGCATATCGTCCGCATATAATGCCACCTTCTGTTCCCCCCCTTGCCTCACCGATCCCTTTCACCCCCTTATGTTGTCGTAGTGCCACCGCCAATGGTTCGATCGCCAAGGCAAGCAGGAGGGGGGACAGCGGACACCTCTGTCTCGTGCCTCTCCCTAACCCAAATCGTTCCGACAGGCATCCATTTACTATAACACGTGCATTCGGCCGAAGGTACATAGCTCTTACCCAGCCTATAAAAGAGTCACCCAGACCAAACCGGGCCATTACTTCAGATAGGTAGTCCCATTCCACCCTATCAAACGCTTTTTCAGCGTCCAAGGAGACCACCCCCATTTTCTCTTGAGTTCTGCCTGCCCTCCATATGATATTAAGTAATTTCCGCACATTATGATATGACTGTCGTCCTCTAATAACCCTGGTCTTGTCTGGGTAAATCAGGTCTGGGAGAATATTCTCCAATCTGGTAGCCAGGACCTTAGCTAAAATTTTCAGATCCACGTTGAGCAATGAGATGGGTCGATAGGCTGTGCAATCTAGCTCATCTTGCCCTGTCTTGGGTATCAGACAGATGTCAGCATCATAACACGAGTCAGGTAACACTGGGATCTCTGCCTTTCCCTCTACCTTAAACACCTTACTCAACACACCTTACTGACCCCCCAAGATTCTATAACACTCGATAGGGAACCCATCTGGGCCACTGGCCTTTCCTTGCTGTATCTTCTGAATAGCCCTTAAGATTTCCACTCTAGAAATAGGCTGCCCCAGCAATTCCCTCTGCTCCTCCATAACCATCTGCAAGTTTACTCCATCCAGAAATTTCCGTATGTGATCTTCTTTTCCAGTATATTCAGCTCTGTATAGCAGCTCATAGAATTTCCTGAAACATTCCGCTATTTCCCCTGAGCTGGTGCAGACCCTCCCCTCCTCATTCCTCACCCTCAATATGCGTGTTGGGCACCTACCTCCTTTCATCAATCTCACCAACATAGGCCGTGGCCTATTACCCCATTCAAAAATCCTTCTCTGGCAAAAAAAACATGCTTTCCCCGCCTCGTCTCTCAGCAATGTGTTGAGAGCTTCCCTAGCCATTAATAATAACCTGGGGGCTTCCCTTCTTTCTCCTCCCCCAACCCGCTTCTCCAGCTGCTTCATTTGCCTCTCTAACTCCTCCCTTTTATTCTTATTTTGCTTCTTAATTTTCGCTACATAAGCTATTATGGCCCCCATCATATAAGCTTTCCCTGCTTCCCAGAAAATAGCACTGGAGATCCCCTGCATGGAGTTTGCTTCCTCATAGAGCTTCCACTGCTCCATTAAATATTCCCTAAAAGCCTGGTCTTTAATCAGTATTCCGTCAGACACCTTACCCATCAGCTTCATCTTCACCATGGCATGGTCTGAGACGAAGATAGGACTATGAGACATCTCCCTTATCCTACCCACCCAACACCTGGGAAGATAAATATAATCCAGGCAGGACCAGGTCTTGTGGGGGTTAGAATAAAATGTATATTCCCTTGCCCCTGGATTAACCGCCCGCCAGCCATCCACTAAATCCAAGTCTGCTACCCCAATCTGCCACTGATTCATAACCTCTGAGACTCGTTCCTTCCCTTCAGAATGGTCCATGCATGCATCCATAGTCCAATTAAAATCCCCTTCCATAATAAGCCCAGGGAACTGTTCCCTGACTAACAAGCCCAGCAAAGAGGAATAAAATTGCGGCTCATGTACCGCCGGGGCATATACACATCCAAACGTGAGTTTCTCTCCCTGCAACAAGCCCGTAACAAAAATATACCTGCCCTCTTTCGGATCTCGCACTACCCTCTTAACCTCAAAACGTAGATTTTTATGAAAGAGTATCGTGACACCTCTCTTATGGGAGGAAAAGGAGGCGGCGTAACATTTCCCCACCCAATTCCGCTCCGGCTTCGCATGTTCCAAATCTGTCAGGTGGGTTTCCTGCAACAGTGCCACCTGTGCCCCCCTCTTTTTAATGTGGCCAAAAGTGTTGGCCTCTTTACCGGGCTTGCTATACCTTTTACATTCCATGAGATTACATTTAGACTTGTGACATCAGCCATGTGTCATAATATAGACTTTCAAAAGCTGACCTGTTTCCATTGACCCATTTCCCTGTTCGTTTCCTTTTTACCCAAATACACTTTAAACAATCTTGCAGAATGTCCTTATGTTTCACATCATCGATTGCATCTATGATTAACACAACTACCTTAACAATCTTAACAATTCTAACTATAACATTTTTAACTTTACGAACTCCCCCCTCCACTCCTCCCACCCCCAAACTCCCCCTCTCCCCTCTACACCTAACATACTCTCCTCTCAAAAAAAACTCCCCCTTCAATCTTCTACCAACACTAATTGCTAATATAGCACAAGTGTTTTATGAGAAAAAAGACAAAAAGCACACCCCTCCTCAACTGAGATGCGCGTCCCGTTGCTCCACCCCACAGCCACACCCCTCCTCTGATGGTAGTCCCCCCAAGCGGCTCAAAAAAAAAGGGAAGAAAAAAGACATTAAACATTGAGACCTATCCACCGTAGGTTTCCATTCACTTCCATCTCTCCCCCACCCATTCATTTGTATTTGGTTACTTAGTCCCACATCCCACTTTTAGTCCCGAGTGTTCAGAGTTCCTTTTACCTCCCTCTCTTCCACCTGAACCTGAGCATCAAATCACCCCCTCAGCAGGTATGCTTCTATTGGGGTTAAAGAAAGTCTGCGCCCACATAGCCTCATATCCTCCTTGGCCTCTTCCTCCTCCTGTCTTCACCCAGTTCTCCCTTCCCCCTTTCATCCATCGTTGCAACATTGACATATGTTCAAACCCCCTATCCCTCCTACCCAAAAGAGCCTCACTCCTATGGATATTCCCCCCATGCCAGCCAATTCAGCACTCCACCTCGGCTAAAGGAAGCCAGAGGGGGAGCGCGATGAGCACAGGAGCCAGGCTGCACCTTCCAACCTCTGTGCTGAGCTTACACTCGGCCCTACCCCACGGTGAGTCCGCCATCCGAGTCTCACGCTCCACCACTCCATCATGTTGCTGCCCACTGGGGCTGCCCGGATAATCAGCGAAGGCGCAGCAAGCCACGGAGCCCATTCCCAGCAAAAAAGAAGACAGGAACTGGGCAGAATCACTTACAATCCTCCTTCCCATCTACGAATCAACCACCCGCCTCCTACCTCCGTGTAGGAGCAAGTAAATGAAAAAGGCCCCATGGGTGTCCTTCCCGCCAACTTTGTCCCCTTTAGAAATTTGTCCCAGGGAGAGAGGCATAACGAAAAATGACTGAAGATAGACAAACTTCCTCCCCATGTCCTCCCCCCGTCATTCCCTTCAAAGCTGTCTCACAATCAAGCTCCTCGGCTTCCCCACCATTCTATACATTTACCCCTCACACCCAGGAAAAAAAGAAAAAATGAGGAACCATGGAGGTTGCGAGAGCTAGGCTGTGCCATTTTAACACACTTGCTAAGCCCGCTCTTGCCCCTATCTTCCAGGGATCTTGTGCCTGGGATCAAGGCCCTTCGCTCCACAGTGCCATCATCGGTGAAGACTCCCATTACATATGAAAAGGGGAGGAAATAAAAAAAATATAGTAGGCTGTTGTTGTAACCAGTCACAGCAAATTAAAGTCTGATTGGAACCAACGTCTTCAGATTTAACAGTTACCCCATTTTAGTTCGCAGCTCCATACGAGGGCGAACAAATAAGGTTAATGTAACTTTTACTTAAGTCCCAACAAAACAGAAAAACTAACGAGAAAGCAGAGCATCGAAAGGCCCATTCATGGCCTACACATAATTTCCAGAAACATTCTTCTCTCTTGCCTCTCATCCCACTTTCCTCTTCAAAGCCTTCACAAACTTCTCTGCTTTCTCCAACTAAAAAATGCTGGTCTCTCCAATGATTCAATCTCTTGGTTCAAAAGCTATCTTGAAAACTGCACCCAGCGTGTAAAAATTGGAGATGTGCACTCTGATTCCAAACCTGTCCGCTCTGGAGTCCCACAGGGTTCAATAATGGGCCTCCTACTATTCAGCCTGTTCCTTAACACCCTACCGGACTCCTGCACTGAACATATCACCCTGTATGCCGATGATGCAGTAATCCTTGCCACACACCAGGACCCGAAGAAATTGCAAGAAAATCTCCTACTCAGCTTCTCCTCGGTTGAGAATTGGCTCACAAGCACAAACTGATCCTAATCAAAAAAAAACAAAGGCCATGATCTTCAGCAGCTCCATAATAAACATAAGCATTTCCAACTCTCCGTTATCAGCAGACAAGGTGCCGCACTGGAACAGGTCAAAACTTTAAATACCTCGGATCACCCTGACCCTCACCTCCACTGCCCACATCGACCCATATCACAGAGCCACTAACTCCTGCTAGGCCTGCTATTCCGCCATAGGAAACACCTGACACCGAAGCCCTCGCTGTCGCTGTCCAGAGCTCCATCATATCCATCATTGATTATGGCATTATCATTTACAGCTCTGCTACAACCACCCTCAAGCGTGTATCCATCCGCCCTCAACAAGGCCTGTTGACTTGTCACTGGCTCCCAATGCCTAACTCACACCTGTGACCTCTATTCTCAAACTGGATGGTTGAATCTTGCCAATTGAATAAAACACCAAACTTGTATTACTACTAAGAAAATCTTGCTGGGCCTTGCCCTCCTGGAGTCTATGCACTCATACAACCTAGAATCCACACCCGACATACCAGGGGATCGAATCCTCAGCTTCTGCAATTCCCGCATTGCCGCACAACACAAGGGCAAAGATCCTTTGCTTGCCGGGCCACTAGTTGGTACAACGGTCTTCCTAGTGACATCTCATCTTCACTATCGCTCAGCACTTTTAAAACTCGTCTCCGCCTAACACTCACTGCCTCCAACCTCTGTGACTGTTGTGGCTAAACATGTCTTTTGGTTCCATAGCTGAAGATGCCTTTTCTGGATCCACATCTACTCCTGCACTTTGCCAGCACCCCCAATCTTCACCTCCCCTGCTGGCCCATGACAAATGCCACATGGCTGCATTACCTCTAGTCTTATCTGCCTTCCACCTCCTCCTCTCCTCCTCTCTCTCTCTGTCCCCCCAACCTGCCTCCCTTTTCTCCCATCCACGTAGTCTCCCTGATTTCACCTCCTCCTTTCCCCTTCCCAAAGTTTCACCTTATTGTTCTTTTTTCATCTACAAGACTATGTGTTTTTTTTCTTATTTTATAAACTGTTATCTTTGCTTATGATTGTCTCAATTGTACCAGTGACGTGGAACCTTTGTGAAAGAGCCTTGGCTCAAAGGTATTTGTAATCCTAGAACAAATAAATAAATAAATAAATAATAAATAAAATTGCAGTCACAGAGGAGAGTCTCAGCATTATTCATTATTTTAGCATATCTTGCTTTAAGAATATTGGATTTGTCTGACTGAAAGCTTATAGATGCTTTCCAGTGATTGGCATCTTTTAAAATATCTTAGTATAGTTCAAAGCTATGGCATTGTTTTGCTTGCAGGAGCCATTTTCTGAAATATGATTTCCTCCCAAACTCTAACTCCTCAATGTTCGCTCTATCAATTAAGCTTTTCATTATGAATGAATTATTGGATTTATGCATATAATAATCAGATCAATAACTTAATCAAAAGAACACATGGTTCTGGTTCCCTTTCCCATCACGGGAAGAACCAGAACCATGTGTTCTTTGGATTAAGTTATTATTTTCTAAATATGCATCTGCTTCAGGTACAAGATGGCTACCAGATCACGTGATCAAGTTGTATGTGACAGCTTATGTAGAGAACTGATGGTTCTCATGAGAAACTTAACAGGAAAGCCAGGGAGGAGGCAATAAAACAATAAACCCAGTGGGGGCATCCTTCCTGGAGATGTTCCCATGTTGAACAAAAGGAACCAGGTGGACATCATTATGGTAGCAAGGAGGTGCTGAAGGGTGGGACACACACACACACACTCTCTCTCAAAGAGGGCTGGCCTACCTGGCCTGTCACTCAGAGTGAGTAGGACCCTCCCCACTTAGAGCAAAGCAATATATTGACGGGCTTAAAACAAGCTCACTCTCTTGGACTGAAACACCTAAAGACCAGGGCCCCTGCCATTACAAAAGAC
Organism: Neoceratodus forsteri; assembly: GCA_016271365.2. Lineage (NCBI taxonomy): Eukaryota > Metazoa > Chordata > Ceratodontiformes > Ceratodontidae > Neoceratodus > Neoceratodus forsteri. The sequence continues at coordinate 846,771,250 of CM057451.1, read as the reverse complement.
TAGCTAAGGTAAGATAGCACAGTGAGGGGAAAGTGCTCCTTTAGCTGGGGCAGGCAAAGGATTTGTAGGGGAGGATAGCGTAGACTTCTGCTGTACAATACCTATCTGTTTAATGTGATTTATTTTCTGCTTCTTAGTAAACATGCAACCCTGTTGTTTCCTGTAAATACATGCTATTGCAAACATGTATAGTATTCTAGAAAAAGTCTATTTTTATAGAATCAGTGACTGCTTGTGTGTTATTTAAATGGGGTAATTCTATTTCTGCTGGACTCTGTTTACAGTCTGTCTCTGAGAGAGCACTCTACCCACAGTTATTGTGTTGACCTTCCTGACCTTGTGCAAAGGAGGAAGTCAGAAACAGGCTTCCTGGACCCTGTTGGTAAAAAACCCAGGCGGTGGTGGTGGTGACCTGGAAGTCCCTGGTGAGGGATTTGTATCACAACTGGTAGCAGAGTGGTAGGATCCTTGTGGCAACTGGTACCAGACCAGTGTAGAGTAGAGGACAGTGTGCTTTCCTGTGAAGCAGGAACTCTGAGAGCGAGAGAGAGAGAGAGCACACTGGTGCCGGAGTGATAGCAGAAATATACCTGTTGACAGTCATGAAACAGGATTTCAAAAGGTTGCAATTTTTTTACTACTGTTTTATTTATTTCTAGACAGTTTAGTGCAGCATAGCTAGAGAAGGTGAGCTCTTCACGCTATGTAAAATTTCATGTACAGCAGCTTTCTGAGCTGTGCACAGTAAGGAGGATTGCCTATGAAGGCATGACAAAGAATGCACTCATGGAAGCTCTGGTGGCACAGGTCCAGCTGCAGGATGGGCCGACAGTCTCCGATAAGCAGGGCCCAACACCTTGTCTGCGGGCAGTCACAAAGGACAGTGACTCGGGTAGCAAGACTGAGATTGAGCAAGGGGAGCACCTTGTGGCACAAGCTGGGGAGCTGTGCAGCCCACTCAACCTCGGCTAGAGATCCTGAAGGCAGAGCTTGCTCTGAGGGAGGCTGAAAGGGAGAGAGCAAGGCTGGAGGCTGAGGACAAGAGAGAGAGCCCAACAGCATGAAATCTGGATGCAGGAGGAGAGAGCAAGGCTGGAGGCAAAGGAAGGGGAAGAGATTCACCAGCATGAGATCCTGATGCGAGAGGAAAGACAACATGAGATCAAATTGGAGAAACTGCGCCAGCAAACAGCACGACAAACCGTAAGTAATGGCAAAGGTGGTTCAATCCACAAAGCCACGATTAATTCTAAAATATTTCTGCAATACCAAGAGGGAGATGATCTGGATTTGTTTCTGAAATAATTTGAAAGGATCTGTGGGCAATTTAAATTAGATAAGGCTTTGTGGATGACCCATCTGACCCCATTACTTACTGGTTGTGCCTTGCATGCATTTGCTTGAATGGATGATAATGACTGCATGGACTATGATACAGTTAAAAGAATGTTATTAAAAGGTTTTGAATTGACTCCTTTGGCTTATAGATGGAAATTTAGAGAGTTAAGAAAAGGCCCAGGAGACAGCTATGCAGAACTGCATGTCCAAATGTGTGCTTATTTAGACCACTGGGTGCATGGGGCTAAGGCAAGGACTGTAGAGCAGGTTAAAGATTTAATTGTAAGGGAACAGTTTCTTAAAATTGTACCTGATGACCTGTGTATATGGCTGCTGGATCAGGCATGCAACTCCACAAAGGAGGCAGCAGAAAGTGCTGATTTATATATGGCCAGCAGACCACATTCACAGCACAAGAACTATGGGGTGGGGCAGCACATGATTTTATGGGGACCCAGGGAGGGCAGTCTAAAGGAAACCAGCCTTCTCCCAAGCCCAAAACAGAACCCATCAGTTTATAGAGAAACAGGGAGCAAGGGTCAAAGGCATGCTGGATTTGCCAGAAAGTGGGGCATCTATCCTATGACTGCCCTAAAAATAGGAGTAAAGGGCAAAAGCCTGGGGAGAGGGTGACCAAGAAAGTACACAGCAGTTAGTAAACTGTGCACACACACTGTAGTGCCATCAAGCTGCACCAAGTATATGCACCCTATTCTAGTCATTGGCACAGTAACACAGGGATTGAGGGACACTGGTGCATCCATCTCCATGGTAAGGCAGGAGCTGATCCAGGTGGAGCAGATTCTATCAGGGCAGTTCTCCAAGATTTGGGGAGTCAGGGATCCAGTGATCCAAATGCTAACGGCTTGGGTCTTCCTGAGCTGGGAAGGTGGCCATGGGGTACAGGAGGTGGGAGTGGTACCTGATCTCCCAGTGGATGTGATCATGGGGAACAATTTTGACCACAGGGAAAACCTAGTATGTGTTACTACCTGTAGCCAGGCAAATGGGCAAGCTTTTGAGGGGAGGGGGGGTGACATAGCCCATGCAGACCGATCCCTCAGCAGCTGAGGAAGTGGCTTGTATGGGTGAAGGGCTAGCTAGGAGCAGCAGCCCTGAGCCCCGGCTGCAAGTGGAGGAGGTTGCCACTGGGGCATAGATACATAGATACATAGACAGTGTCAGCAGATAAGGGCCTATGGTCCACCCAGTCTGCCCATTTGAGCTTGTAAATTTAGTTTGTTTTCCTAGAAGTCTGTTGCCCCTTACCCCTGACCTCTAGAATTCCTTTATGTCTATCCCATGCATTCTTAAATCCCGTGATTGTTTCAGCCCCCACCACTTCCTCTGGCAGGGTGTTCCACTTGTCCACCACCCGTTCTGTGAAGAAATTCTTTCTCATGTTTCCTCTGAATCGTCCTCCCTCCAACTTCATCCCATGCCTCTAGTCCTGGAACATCTTTTCACTTAAAATAGTGTTTTCTTGCACCCTGTTCCTCCCTGTAAGATACTTGTATGTCTCTATCATATCCCTCTCTCCTCCTCTCCTCCAGGAGTACATGTTCAGTTCCTTCAACCTGTCTTCATAGGACTTGTGATGCAATCCATGCACCATCTTTGTTGCCCTCCTCTGAACCTTCTCTACCCTGTCTATGTCCTTACGTAGGTATGGTCTCCAGAACTGTACACTGTACTCCAGGTGGGGCCTCACTAGTGTCTTGTATAGTGGAATTATGACCTCCTTTTCCTGCTGGTGATGCCCCTGCCTATACATCCCAGCATCCTATTTGCTTTACCTGCTGCCTTGTCACACTGTTTCCTACCTTGAGGTCATCAGAGATGACAACCCCAAGATCCCTTTCCTGCTTGGTGCATGCTATATCCTCACCCCCAACTGATATATTGTGCCAGGGTTTTGTGCCCCATATGCATTATCTTGCACTTCTTTGCATTGAATTTCAACTGCCAACCTTGACCATTCTTCAAGTTTCTGCAGGTCGCTTCTCATTCTGTCTACACCCTCTGGTGTGTCTACTCTGTTACAGAGCTTTGTGTCATCAGCGAACAGTGAAATTCTTCCTTCTAGATCCTGCGCAATGTCACTGATGAAAATGTTGAATAGGACCGTCCCAGCACTGATCCCTGTGGTACCCCACTGGTCACTCTTCCCTCTGTGGAGTGACAGCCATTTACCACCACCCTCTGTGTCCTGCCACCCAGCCAGTTACCTACCCACCACACTACTGTCCTGCCCACACCCATATTCCCCAGTTTGTGTAATAGTCTTCTATGTGGCACAGTGTCAAAGGCCTTGCTGAAGTCCAGATAGGCCATGTCCACTGCCCTCCCCTGATCCACCTCCCTAGTCACCCAGTCAAAAATTCAACGAGGTTGGTCTGACATGACCTCCTCGGTGAAACCATGCTGCCTTGGGTCCTGTAGTCCATTGACAACCAGATATTCCACAATCTCTCCTTCAGTAGTGCTTCCATGATCTTCCCACTACCGAGATGAGGCTGACTGGTCTGTGGTTCCCTGCTTCCTCTTTGTTCCACGTTTGTATAAGGGACTACATCTGCTGTCCTCCAGTCTTTGGGTACCTCCCTGTTTCCAGTGATCAGCTAAACAGGATAGCCAGAGGTTCCAGCCACCTCTCTTAGTTCTTTAAGGACCCTGGGGTGCCCGTCTGGCCCCATTGCTTTATCAACTCTTATTACTTCCAGTTCCTTCAGGACCCTTTCTCATGTAAAGGGACTTGTGTCCATTTCTGCACCATTCTCACCCCTTGTACTCCCTTCAGACCCATCCCCCCTCTTCCTCAGTAAAGACTGAGCAGAAATACCTGTTCAGTATGTCAGATTTACTATTGTCATCCTCCACGCGGCTCCCATCCTCCCCCTTCAGTCTCACTATCCCTCCCTTTGTCTTTCTTTTTTCACTTATGTACCTGTAAAAGGTTTTGTCCCTCTACCCACTGATTTTGCAATGTGTTCTTCTGTTCGAGCTTTGGCTTCCCTTACTGACCTCCCTGCCTCCCTTTGCTTCTCCTGGTACTTCTCCTATCCCTTCTGCCTGTGTCTTTTTGTATTGCCTGAATGCAATCTTTTTGGCTTTCACTTTCTTTTGCTACCTCTTTGGAAAACCATAATGGTCTCCTCTTCCTTTCCTCTTGCTAGCCTGCTAATGCATAAATTCTGTTGTTCTTGTAATCCCCATTTTAAATACTGCCCACTGTTCCTCAACCCCTGATTCCTGTCCCATTCCCCTTAATGCCTCTTTTAAGTATCTCCCCATTTTCCCAAAGTCTGCCCCCCTAAAATCCAGGATACATGTTTTTGTGTGGTTGGGTTCTGCTCTTTCTGTGATTTCAAACCACAATGACTGGTGGTCACTGTTACCCAGGTGCTCCCCCACTGTTACCCCCATCACACTGTCCCTGTTTGTGAGCACAAGGTCCAGTATTGCCTTCTGCCGAGTTGGTTCCATGACCAGTTGCTTGAGGAAGGCACCCTGAAGGGAGTCCAGGATAAATCTGCTCCTAGTTGATGCTGCTGCTGGGATGCTCCGGTCCACGTCTGGAATATTGAAGTCTCCAACCAGTACTACCTCACCCTTGTCTGCCATCCTTTGGATGGCTAGCATAAGCTCTATCTGTTTCTTCCTCCTGGGCTGGTGGTCTATAGACCACACCTGCTGGGATGGCTGTCCCCATTTTCCTTTCCAGCTTAACCCACAGTATCTCTCCCCCATTTTGTTCCTTATGGATCTCTGTGGCCCTTATGTCATTTTTCACATACAGTGCCACTCCTCCTCCCTTCCTGCCTGCCTGTCCTGTCTCTTCTGAATATGTTGTAGCCAGGTATGGCCAACTCCCAGTCGTGGTTATCATTACACCAGGTTTCAGTGATGGCCACAATGTCCAGGTCTGACTGTACTATGACAGCCTCCAGATCTTCCATTTTGTTGCTAAGGCTCCTGGCATTTGCACACATGGCTTCCATGATTTGACCTCCTAGACTGCTTCACTGTTCTACTCCAGCCCTCCTTGGTTGTCATTTATCCCTGGTTCTCCTTGCTGTCTGCCCTTCTGCTAGATTTTGCCCTTTTCTGCTTATCCACCTCTTGGGCACTAATCTCCATCTTTGCACACTGCTTTGCAGAGATAGCCCTCCTCTGGTTCACTGGTTCCACTGCTAGCTGTGGGGTGAGCAAGTAGGTACCCTCCTTGCTGGCCTGCCACTCCCCTTTGCTAGTTTAAATGCTTGTCAATGTAGCATTTAAATTTATCATTGAGTGCTTGGATTCACCTCCAGGATGGATGCAGGCTGTCAGGCTTGAACAAACCTCCATCCCTCCAGGTGGGTCCCCAGTCACCAAGGAATCCAAATCCTTCCTCACAGCACCAGTTCTTCAACCATGAGTTAAAGTTCCTGGTGCATGCACTCCTATGCTCTCCCTTGCCTCTCACAGGTAGTACTTCTGAGAAAGTGACAGAAGTAGCTACTTGCTTGAGACCCCTCCTCATTTTCCTAAACTCTTCCTGAACTTCCTTTGGCTCCCCATTTGCCAGGTCATTAGTACCTAGGTGGATAATGACATCCAGTTCACCCTCCCTTCTTGCCTTCCCAGTGATCCCCAGGATCTTCCTTCCATCCCTCCATGCCATGGCACCTGGTAGGCACCTCACCTCCCTGTCCTCCCCCTCCTGTGTTCCTAGCTGGATCCCTCTTACGATGGAGTCCCCACCAGGATTCACTTCCTCCTCCTCTGGGGTCCACTGCTTTCCCGCTGAGGTCACCTCCTGGCTAACCTCCACATCCTTTCCTTCCACTTCTCTGGGTACCTCCTATTTGGTTGTCCTCGTTTGCCAGTGTGGCATATGAGTTCTTGAGTGGAATAGGATCTGGGATGTGCCTCTGCCTGACTGCTCTAATCCTCCCTGGCCCACTGTCATCCAAGTGCTCCTTGTTCTGCATCCTTTGAGGCAGCTGCATTGGACTGGGTGGTCCCTGGATAGGGGTGATGGTACTCCTGACCCAGTTTACTTCCGCTCTGAGTCTGGCTACCTCATCCCACAGTCCAGAGATGCATGCAGAGGGCAGCACCTCAGTGTCCAGAAGGTCTGCCTGAATATGGCTGCCCACAGCCACTGCATTGCACCCTCCCCACATTATATGCAGTTCCACTACTTGTCTGCTACTGAAGCTCTCCTAGTTCTCTTTTATTAAATTACTGTACTAAAAATCCTGTCACTAATCCTCAGATTTTTTTTTTTTAAAGGAAAAAACCAATAAATAAATAAATGAGTCAAAACACTTGTTGTGCTGAGGGTGGGCTTCTTCCCCCTTATGCCCCTCCTACTTCACACCCTTTACTATTCCCTGTGTTTAGCTCCTGTCAATCAGATTTATCAGGACATATAATTAAGAGTTGGGGAAGGGGAGGGGGGGGCGAAAATTGCAGCAATTAAAGACAGCACAGAATTACACCACCACTATGTTTTAAATTTTCAACAGCCCAAAAACAATTATAAGTAAAGACAACAAAGAAAGTATAGTGTCACTAAATGCCCACAATCTAAGTTTAAAAGAAGCAGCTTTCCTTCTGAAGGGGAACTAGGGAAGGTCAGATGTGAGGAGCTGGGCAGGGCACAGTGAGCTGATCCTACCCCCCAAAAACTGAGAGAGATAGCAGATAGTGCTGAGGCCTTTCAAGGGAGCAAAAAGTCAGTTTATTGGAAAAATGAGCTGTTGTACAGGGAGTGTATTCCATAGAGGGGGCTAGAGGGAGAGGTACTCCAGCAGGTGGTAGTCCCCCGGGACTACTGAAAGCAGCTTCTGGCCCATGACATTTCTTTTTCAGGCCACCTGGGTATTACCCGCACAAAAAAGTGGCTTGCCAACAACTTCTTTTGGCCGAGCCTGTACACAGACATGGGAAATTACTGTCAGACTTGTCCACAGTGCCAGCAGGCTGGGAAAGTTGGGGACAAAGCTAAGGCAGCTTTGGTGCCCCTGCCTATTATCGATGAACCTTCAAGGGGTAGCCATGGACACAGTGGGTCCCCTAAGTTCCCCAAGCCACACAGGCAAACGATACACACTGGTTGTGGTGGATTATGCAACCAGGTAACCCGAGGCATTGGCAATGTCCTCCTTTGAGGCAGAAAAGGTGGCTGATGAGCACCTGGGAATCTTTAGCCAAGTAAGATTTCCCCAGGAGATTTTGTCAGATCAGGGGATGAATTTCATGTTGTCCTTGATGACTAGTTTGTGGGAGAAGTGCGGGGTGAAACAGCTCTGTGCTTCACCCTATCATCCCGCGACAAATGGCCTGGTTGTGCGGTTCAGTGGCACCCTTAAAACTATGCTCAGGGCATTTGCAGACCTGCAAAAAAGGGAGTGGGACAAATATTTGTCCCACCTTCTGTTTGCATACAGGGAAGTTCCATAGGAGTTCACTGGGTTCTCACTCTTCGAGCTCCTGTTTGGTCACAGGGTGAGGGGCCCCTAAAGTTAGTCAGGGATGAATGGGAAGGTAACCATGCCACCCAAGGGGTGTCTGTTGTGGAGTACATCCTAAATTTCAGGGCCAGGCTTAAGGAGCTCATGGGGCTTGCCCAGGAACACCTAGCCACTGCACAACAGCAACAGAAAGCCTGGTATGACCATGGGGCCAGAGCCCGGGAGTAGGAAGTTGGAGAGCGAGTGATGGTACTCGTCCCAGTCTGACACAAACTGCAGGCAGCATGGGAGGGCCCATTCTCCATAATCTGGAAGCTGAGTGATATTAACTATGTAGTAGAGCTGCCTGACGGAAGGTGCAGGCAGAGGGTATATCATGTGAACATGATGAAGCCCTACTATGATAGAGAGGAAAGGATCCTTGCTGTGTGCAGCACACCAGAGGAAAGAACAAGGCTAATTCCCTGGTGGACCTCCTTGGTGAAGCCCAGGAGGATTCCTCCTTGAATAATCTCACCCTCTCAGGGCAGCTGACACTGGCTCAGGCCAAGGAGATGAGGGAGGTGCTGCATGACTTTGGTGACATGTTCACAAGGAATCCTGGTTAACCACAATGGCTGAACACCACATGGACACTGGGGTCCAAGTTCTGCTGAGGCACTCCCCCTACAGGGTACCCGAGGGGGTTAAGACCATGCTGAAGGAACTCAGGGAGATGCTGGCCCTTGGTGTGATCCAGGAGTCCAGTAGCCCCTAGGCTTCACCTGTGGTCCTGATCCCCAAGAAGGATGGTACCACACGGTTCTGTGTCGACTACCGGAGGCTCAACAGCTGTACGGAGTCTGATGGCCTACCCCATGCCCAGAACAGATGAGACCTTGTAATGGCTGAGGAGAGCCCGGTTCCTGACCACAATAGACCTGACAAAGGACTACTGGTAGGTGCCATTAACCACCAGGGAGAGGTCTGCTTTCATTACCCCATATGGCTTATTCGAATTTAAAGTAATGTCATTTGGGGTGATGGATGCACCCACAACCTTCCAGAAGCTTATGGATCGCATCCTGGTAGGGGCAGGTGAATACACACCGGCTTACGTGGATGACATCACCATTTACAGCCAGACATGGGAGGATCATGTCAGGCACATGAAGGAGGTGTTCCACAGACTGAAGGCCACAGGGCTGACCATTAAGGTGGAAAAATGGCAAGTAGGCATGGCTGAAGTGTCCTACCTTGGGCACTGGGTGGGCAGTGAACACATCCATCCAGAGCCAGTGAAGGTGGATGCCATCCAGGCCTGGCCCACCCCATCCACAAAGAAACAGGTAAGGGCATTTCTGGGAATAGCCTGGTACTAAAGGACATTTGTCCCTCACTACAGTGATGTGGCGAAACCCCTGACAGACCTGACAAAAAAGAGAATGCCTGAAAACCTTCTGTGGATAAAGGACTGTGAGTCTGCCTTCCAACAGTTAAAGGAGGCATTATGTGGGTCACCTGTGATGGCTAACCCCAATTATGACCTAAAGTTTGTAGTACACGTGGATGCCTTGGACCATGGGCTGGGTGTCATCCTGAGCCATGTTACACTGCAGGGGGAGGAGCACCCCATAATGTACCTGAGTTGGAAGATGTTGCCTAGGGAAGAGTCATATGCCACAGTGGAGAGGGAATGTCTTGGGATAGTGTGGGCCCTTCAGAAGCTGCAGCCATATCTGTACAGAAGGGAGTTCACTGTGGTCACTGATAGTAATCCCTTGACATGGCTCTGTATGACTAGTGGGCAAAACACAAAGTTATTGCACTGGAGTGTGGTACTACAGTCATATAAGATGATCATTCAGCACCGAAGTGGGGTGCAGAATGCCAGTGCAGATGGACTGTCAAGGCAGGGCTAGGTGCATGGCATATTCCATTAGGCACTCCCCAGGCCTTACATGAATGGCAGTGTCTCTTGGGGTTTCCCAAAAGAGACACACCTTCATTTCTTGGGGGGGGGGGAGATATGATGGGAAAGGGGACCAGAACCATGTATTTTTTTGATTGCTGTTCTCTTCTAAATGTGCATCTGCTTCAGGTACAAGATGGCTACCAGATCACTTGATCAAGTTGTATACGACAGCTTATGTAGAGAATTGATGGGTCTCATGAGAAACTTAACAGGAAAGCCATGGAGGAAGCAATAAAACAATAAACCCAGTGGGGGCATCCCTCCTGGAGATATTCCCATGTTGAACAAGAGGAACCAGGTGGACGTCATTATGGTAGCAAGGAGGTGCTGAAGGGTGAGGGGTGACCCACTTACACACACTCAAAGATGGCTTGGCAACCTGGGCCTATCACTGAGAGTTAGTAGGACCCTTCCCACTTGGAGCAAAGCAATATATTGAGGGGCTTAAAATAAGCTCGCTAACTTTGACTGAAACACCTAAAGACCAGGGCCCCTGCCGTTACAAAGGCTAGCTGAGGTAAGATAGCACAGTGAGGGGAAAGTGCTTCTGTAGCTAGGGCAGGTGAAGGAGTTGTAGGGGAGGATAGCTTAGACTTCTGCTGTACAATACCTATTAGTTTAATGTGATTTTATTTTCTGCTTCTTAGTAAACATGCAGCCCTTATGTTTCCTGTAAATATATCCTGTTGCATACACTTATAGTTTTCTAGTAAAGAGTCTATTTTTGTAGCATCAGTGACTGCTTGTGTGTTATTTAAAGGGGTCATTCTATTTCTGCTGGACTCTGTTTGCAGTCCGTCTCCAAGAAAGCACTCTATCCACAGTTATTGTGTTGACCTTCCTGACCTTGTGCAGAGGAGGAAGTCAGAAACTGGCTTTCTGGGCCCTGTTGGTAAAAACCCAGGTGGTGAGGGGTTTGCGTCACAATGCAATTTTACAGTTTAGTACATTAGTTTTCACAAATGCATCTGGTTTGTGATACTTAAATATTTAATGCACCAAAGGATCAAGTGGAAGGATGTTCTATTTCCAAGAGTCTTACTTATATTTTATTTTATTGAAATGTTTAACCAGGATGGCACACTGAGCGAGAGGTCGCTTGTCTCCCGGTGCGACCTGGGGGGAAGGGGTACAATAGGAATGAGACATGAAACAATCAAGTTACAAGATCGACATTAACAAACAGTTGTAAGGAAGGTGTTACAAACAGTGTTACAACAATGTTGCACATAATAGGTAGACAGAGTGGACAATAATAAGTGCCGGGTTAATAAGTAAACAAGTGCTTACGTGAAAGAAAAGGGGGAAAGGAGAGGGAGGGGTGAGGTGAGAAGAGTCATGTCCCTGGAGACCCCTTCAGGATGCGAGGAGCCCTGCAAGGGGACTGGGGGACCAGAGAGAAGGGGATAAGGCAGTGTCCTAGAGATACCACTTCAGGATGTGGGGAACCCTGCAAGGGGGCTGTGGGGCTACATAGAAAGGGGGATAAGGCTGTAGGGATTTAGAGAGAAGGAGGAGGTGTGACTTAATGCTAGGAGGTGGATTAGGACCTAACCCAAGAGAGGACCCTTCAGGATGCAGGGTACCCTGCAAGGGGGTTGGGGAAGGTCAGTAGATAGGGATTAAGAGAGTGATAGGAGAAGGAGTGAGTGAGAATTGAACCCTTGTGGGGAAGAGAATTTGCACCTTTGGAGGGGATGAGAACTAATCAGTAGTTCATCAGGATGCATTAGACCCTGTTAGTAGTCATGGAAAGCCAAGATAGTGGCTAGATAGAATAGGGGAGATATGCTTAGGCTCAGTGGACCCCTTCAGGCTGCTGAGAACCCTGCAAGGGGACTGCGATTGTCATTGAGAAAGGTAGATGGGTAGGGGAAGGAGAGGGGACAAGACTAGGCACAATAGGACCCCCTCAGGATGCTGAGAACCCTGCAAGAGGGACTGTAAAGACTAGGGAGAAAGGTAGATGGGGGAGGGGAAGGAGTGGAGACATGCCTAGGCACAGTAGGACCCCTTCAGAATGCTGAGAACCCTGCAAGGGGACTGCAAAGGCTAGGGGGACAGGTACTGTAGATGCGGGAGGGAAAAGGAGAGAAGACAAGCCTAGATGCAGTAGGACCCCTTCAGGATGCTAAGAACCCTGCAAGAGAACTGCAAGTCTAGGGAGATAGGAGAGATGGTGAGGGAAGGGAGTAGATGAGAGATGCAAGCCCCTTGGGGGGGTAGGAGAGAGACCCATGGAGAGCATTCAGGGTCCCTCACATTCTGTGAGAGATCAAGGGAGGTCAGTAAGGGGGAGCAATTTAGGGGAAGGGGAGGAGAGCTAGAAATTTTGGGGTGGGTGCACAGGGTAAAATAAAGGTGACGGTAGAGGGGTAGGGTTTGTTCAGGGCTTAGAGGAGGGAATTAGGGAGGGACATGGCAAGAACAGCTAGGTGCTCATTCATTACAGGCTAAATATGGGAAATGTGTATGTGCTATATTTATAATTCTTTGCCAGTAATTAAATATCTAGAGAGTAAAAGAGATTTAAGCAAAGATTGGCCCAATTCAGCTCTTACAGCTGCTGCTGCAGCAGTGCCTTGTGGAACCCCAAATAACTTTCTATAGAATGGTTCTCTAGAGAAGTAGCAGAGAAAGTAAGGGAAAACAAATAACATTTAGAAGGTACAAGAAGACCTACAGAAGGAGGAGGATAGGAAGAGTTACCAGGAGGAGGCAGTATGGCGCAGTGGGTTAAGGCTCTGAGCTGCAAATCTGGAGACCTGGGTTTGAATCCCACAGCCCCCTAGGTAAATACTGTGTGACTCTGAGCAAGTCACTTAACTTCCTTGTGCTCCCAGGTTGCACCTGCAAACAAGCTTTCAGCTTAGTGTGTCTCACCTGGTAAAATAATTGGTTAAAAAAAAGAAACAAAGAGTGGCGGGGAGAGCAGTTAGGAGCGCAGAGGTTCAAATGGAGGAGAATATTACCCAATCAGTAAAAAAGGGGATAAAACATTCTTTAGATATATAAGCAAGAAGAGAAAGACCAAAAGAGGGATAGTAAGGCTAAAAGGGGAAGGGGAGTGGGTTTGGGAGGAAGAGGACCAAAACAAATTGGACATATTGAACAATTACTTTTGTTAAGTATTTATGAAGGAAGGAGTAGGCACAGGCCAAAGGTAAGGGACAAAGGCATTAAAGAAAGGGAAGTGGACACTAACTCTTTTACAGAGGAGAGAGTCCTCAAGGAAGTAGCACAATTAAAAGCACACAAGGCAGTGGGACTGGACGGGGACACCCTAGGATACTGAGGGAGCTCAAGAAGGTGCTGGCTGCACCTATGACAGCTATATTTAACCTATCACTAGAAACAGGGGAGGTTCCAGGGGACCTGAGGATGGCAGATGTGGTCCCACTTCACAAAAGTGGAAATGAGGAGGCAGGAAATTACAGGCCTATCAGCCTGACTTCGGTAGTAGGTGAAGTATTGGAATCGTCACTGAAGAAAAGGATTGGTAAATACCTTGCAACCAGTGGATTACAGGATTCAAGGCAACATGGGTTCACAGTGGGGAGGTCTTGCCAGATAGACTTGATCGATTTCTTTGACTGGGTGACCAGAGAATTGAATCAGGAAGGAGCAGTTGAATGGCCTACCTGGATTTCTGTAAGGCCTTCGACACTGTTCCACATAGAAGACTGGTGAGCAAGCTGGGCAACCTAGGAGTAGGTCCAAAAGTAGTAAAATGGGTAAGACATTGGCTAAGCAATAGGAGTCAGTGGGTGGTGGTAAATGGGGTCCATTCCAGAGAAGGCAAGGTGATTAACGGGGTGCCACAGGAGTCAGTACTAGGCCCAGTCCTCTTCAGTGTATTTATGTGACATTGCAGAAGGGCTGGGGGGGAGTATGCCTGTTCATGGATGACACAAAAATCTGCAACAGAGTGGATACACTGGTGGGGGGGATGAGAGATGATCAGAGTAAGCAGGAGAATTGGTCACGGGAATGGCAGCTGGGTTTGAATGCAAAAAAGTGCAAAATCATACACTTTTATTTATTTATTATATTTAAAGTTGTTGCCTGAGAGAGGCACACTGAGCTGAAGCTCGTTTCCAGGTCGGACCTGGGGGAGTAGGGGAGTTACAAATAAAGAACTAGAAACTAATACAACAGGGAACTAGAATACACAGTATACAGAAGTATTGAAATTAGTTTTACAAACAACTAGGCTGTAAAACTAATACAACGAGGAACTAGTTTAAGTAATAAACACAAGTATTGAATTGGCGGGAATCAGTACAGGTGCAGTAGCAAAAATATAGTGCATACGGTGATAACAGAAATTGCTAGTCAAACAATAGAATAGAGCCAACAGAGATTCAGCATTATGCCTGGGGGCGGGGGAAAGTGGAGAAGAGGGGGAAAAACATGAAGGAGAGCAAAAGAAAAAAAGCAGTTGTCATCAAGGCACAGGTCAGGAAGCATAGGAAAACCAGGAGCAGTTTGAAAATTCGCAATTAGCATTTTATTTTTCTCAATAACAGCAAAATAAAAAATAAAAATTATTCAGTATAACTATTACAAAGGCTGTACAAACAGAGAAAACAAAGTCCTTCTGAGTGTTTCTTCTCTTAATTCCAAGTTTTTTTTTCAACCTTCAGAATTCTCAATTCCTGATCCATATCTTGACAGAAAATAAGCATTGACATTCTCTTTCCCAGATTTGTGCATCACATTAAATATAAATGGCTGTAATGCCAGGTACCACCATGTGATTCTAGAATTTGTAACCTTTACTTGGTTAAACCAACAGAGAGGATTGTGATCTGTTACAAGTACAAAGTCAGCTCCCAGTAAATAAAACTTAAGTGGCTCCATGGCCCACTTTGCCGCAAGGCATTTCTTTTCAATGGTGGAGTACTTTTTGTCTCTGTCATGCAATTTCCTACTTACGTATAAAACAGGATGTTCTTTCCCATCTATATGCTGACTCAAGACTGCACCTAGGCCTACCTCTGATGCATCAGTCTATAACAGAAATTGTTTCTCAAAGTCTGGGCTTCTTAAAACGGGCTGAACACAATGTAGCCTTAATGGTCCAAAAAGCTTCATCACACTCTGGGGTCCATTTCACATTATTTGGGAAACATTTATTTATTTATTGAAATTTCAGAATTATAACCTTTGAGTCAGAGACTCCTTTACAAAGGTTCCACGTCAGATGGATCAAGCAGAGAATACAATGTTGCAAAGACAAAAAAAAATACAAAATGCAATAATAAGAAACAATTGATATACAATGAAGTAATAGGTTGACTAGCCTAACAGTGCAGTCAACAGTCAAGACGAGGGAAGAAAGGAGAGGGGAAAAGAGAAAGGGGAAGAGGAGAGGGTGGAAAGAAAAAAGTACTTATGGTAGTCAAAGGTGATGTTGTCCAAATAGAGGATCAGGGGAAGGGGCAGGGAGTACTTATGGCAGTCAGAAGTGCAGAGGTGGGAGGGTTAGTAACAGTCGCAGTGGCAATTCACAAGGAGATACGCCCAGAGTTTGTGTATGAAAGGGCCTAATTTATTTACAGAGGAAACCTCGGAGGGCAGGCCATTCACTTTGTGAGTTCAGTGAGGGGAGTAGCTAACTCGGCAAAGCTGGGAACAAATCCCCAATAATAACCAGCCAGCCCTAAAATGACCTGACATGTTTCTTAGTTTTGGGAACAGGGCTGTTAGCTACAGCTTCTATCTTGGAAACCTCTGGCTTGACTTCTTCATGTCCCAAAACATAGGCCAAATATCTGGTTTCCTGCATGCCCAGAGCACACTTGGTAGGATTAATTGTCAAACCTGCCTTTTTGATCGATTGGATAACTGCTCGTAGGTGTTCCAGGTGGCTTTTCCATTCTGGACTGTACACCACGACATCATCCAGGTATGCAGCACAGTAACCAGTGTGAGGGGATAAGATTACATCCATGTACCGCTGGAATGTAGTAGGTGCATCATGTAAACCAAATGGCATGGTGGTGAACTGATAGAATCCTATAGGAGTGGCAAATGCAGTTTTGTCTTTGGATTCTTTAGCTAGGGGGAATTGCCAGTAACCCTTGGTGAGATCAAGGGTACTGATATACTTGGCACTCCCCAATCCGTCCACTAAATCATCTGTTCTGGGCATAGGATAACTGTCACATTCTGACGCTTAAGTTTCCTAAAATCAAGGCAGATTCTTACAACCCCCTTCTTTTTTGTTTACAGTCACCATTAGTGACGACCAAGCACTTCTCGACTTTTCTATGATACCCAATTCTTTCATTTTTTGTATTTCCTTAACCATGTCTGCTCTTAACCGCTCTGGTAATCTGCATGTCTTTTGTCTAATAAGGCGTGCATTCCCCGTCACTATTACATTCTCGACCCCTTTTGCATGGCCTGGCACTGAGGTAAAAATACTATTAAATGTCTTTAGCAAGTTATGAATTTCTGAAGTTTGTTTGGAGGTTAAGGAAACATTCACCTTTACAGCATCAGCAGTTACAGTTTATGCCAATCTGTCATAAGCTACATCAATATCTTCTTTATCATTTTCTGGTAAAACCAGCAAAACAGCTTTTGGTGTTTTTTTAACCCATTTCTTGAGTAGGTTAAATGGTATATCTTAATAGGATTTTTCCTATCGGGGGTTTCAGTCTTACAGTTAACTGTGCCAGCACATCTAAGCACTTTGTAGGGCCCTTGCCAGTTAATTAACAGTTTATTTTTTGTAGTGGGTATCAGTAGCAAGACCTTTTCGCCTGACTCAAATTTTTTTTCTTTTACCCAATGGTCATAATATGCCTTCTGCTGATTTGGGGCCTCTTCCTGATTAGTATGGGCAATTTCAACATATTTTGCCAGCTTCTTTCTCAGGGCACACATATAAGATGTAATAGATTGTTTCTGATAGGGTTGTCTTCCCATGTTCCTTTTATTACATCTAGTGGCCCTCGAGGTTGTCTACCATACAGCATGTCAAATGGTGAAAAAACCTGTTGATGCCTGTAGCACTTCTCAGTAAAAAGCAGGTAAGGTAAGTATTGGTCCTAGTCTTTCCCTTCGCCCTTTACAAACTTTTTTAACATGCATTGTAGGGTTTGATTAAAATGCTCCACAAGACCGTCTGTCTGAGGGTGATAAGGGGAGGTTCTTATGGCAGTGATACCTAGTAGTTGGTACAGCTCCTTCAGTAATGCAGCACCAAAATTACTACCCTGATCAGTAATAATCTCTTTAGATATGCCCACCCTGCTGAAAATTTTGGCAGGCTCTGCTGCCACTTTTGGGGCTGTGACAGTACGCATTAGAACTGCCTCTGGGTATCAAGTAGCATAGTCACATACTACCAAAATGAATCGATTACCCTTTTTACTTTTGTCTAAGGGGGGCAATCACATCCATTGCAATTCTCTCAAAAGGCACATCTATCAAGGATAGAGGCACCAGGAGCACCTTGTCTTTTTTAGTGACTGGGGCTACTTTCTGACACTCAGCACAGGAATTACAATAGGTAGCAACATCTTCATGAATTCCAGGCCAGTAAAATCTGTACAGCAGTCTGGCAAGGGTGCGATTCCTCCCTTAGTGATCAGCCATACAGTAGGACTATCATGCGCTATTATTTTTGTGGCATAACCAATTGTTCTAGCTGGTCCTGTGTCTGAGGTTTAACCCAAACTCTGTACAGTAGCCCATTATATTTTTAAACATAGGTTCACCCTGTTTTGGTTTCACCCCCAGCTACTTAAAATAACCCTAGAGAGAAACATTAGGCTGTTCTGAAAGAAAATCACAATCTGTGATCAGTTTATGTTCAGCATTTCCATATGTTAACCCCTTATGTCCATCAGTCTTTTTCTTAAGGCATTGTCTTTCTTTCCTGGACTTCTGGATCTTGGAGCTGTGCTCAAACAAGTCTGAATCAAAATCAGTGAAAGGAAAAGAGTCCCCACCATCTGAGATTTTCTTTGCCTTAGCTCTTGTCACCACAGCTGCTGAAACATCAGGATTTACTCCCTCTTTGATTAACTCAGTAAATCCTGGAAAGTCATTTACAATAATCACAGGTACAGGTAACTTAGGTAATACCCCAACTTTCATTTGGTGCAACACCCCATTAATAGAGTCACTTGGTCGGTGGGATAGTATCGAGTGTCCCCGTGGATGCAGATAGCATCAGTACCTGGTCCTTTTGGACATTGTTTTCCCAGCACTTTAATATGCACTAGGGTCTGTCTGCTTCCTGAATCTGTAAGTCTCTTTACAGTCTTATCTCCCACCTTCACATCTGTTAAGTACTTGCCCCAATTTGCTAAGGACAAATCTGCTCCAGTGTCACTCTTCTTACCATGGCAATTTCTTGCAATATGACCTGGCTTATTACAGTTATAGCAAATAAAGACTTTGGGTGCAGATTTGTTATCCCCTTCAGAGTTCTTATTAAACTTGGAGTTTAAATGGGAAAAAGAGTGTCTTACCAGTGCTTGGCTGTTACCTTGCTGCTGTGGCATCTATCTGGCCATCTGGTAGTCTTCAGCCAAAGAAACAGCCTTGTCCCCACTGTCTGGTCGGTGTTCTTTTACCCAAAGCTGTACATCTGTGGGTAGGATGTTGATGAACTACTCTATTGCAAATGTTTTGATGATATGTGGGAGTGTTTTACCCTCTGGTTGGAGTTCTCTGAGTTTGGTGAAGGCTTTTTGAGGATTGTCGACTGAGTTGTACTTCAGTGACCAAAATCTCTGCTTCTAGGTTCCCCCTCAGATGTCATATCTTTTAAGGACCTCTCTTTTCATCAGGTCATAGTTTTCTGATTGTGCCGTGTCCATATTGCTGTAGGCAAGCTGGGCTTTACCTGTCAAGTAAGATAAGTCTGATTGCCCATTACTGCTTTAGTCACTGGCAGGCTGCGGCATCCCTTTCTAAAGTTGTCTGGTATGCTTCAATATCATCCAAGGGACACAGCTTTCTAAGTTTAATGTCTTTTAAGCTGCTTGTGTTTTGTTGCTCTACTGGACCAGTGCCTCTAAACGTTGAATCTCCTTTTCTCTCTGCTGCATCTCCTTTCTTCTCTGCTGCTCCTGTCACTGCATCTCTTCTCTTCTTTGCTACTCCTGTCACTGCATCTTCTGGTAGTCACTCCTGGACTTGTTGCTACAGAATCTATACCTTTCTTCTATGCTTCCCTGGTACTAGGTGTAGTACCCATGCACAACACTCCTGGCTTAGAGTATGCAAGGTGTGAATCTCACTTCTAACACCATCTGTCATCAAGGCACAGGTCAGGAAGCATAGGAAAACCAGGAGCAGTTTTGAATGTCACAAGGCAGACTGCCAAGGTGGTGGGGAAGGCCACTGGGATGTTGGGGTGCATTGGAAGGGGAATCACAAGCTGAAGGAGGGATGTGATAGTTT
The DNA here is from genome assembly GCA_016271365.2 of Neoceratodus forsteri. Taxonomy (NCBI): domain Eukaryota; kingdom Metazoa; phylum Chordata; order Ceratodontiformes; family Ceratodontidae; genus Neoceratodus; species Neoceratodus forsteri. The sequence continues at coordinate 846,752,065 of CM057451.1, read as the reverse complement.
TACTGTACAGGACCCTGATGAGGCCTCACCTTGAGTACTGTGCCCAGTTCTGGAGGCCACACCTTTGTAAAGACATTGACAAAATAGAGATGGTGCAGAGGAGGGTGACCAAAATGGTGAAGGGTCTACATCACAGGCCTTATGAGGAAAGAGTCTGAGACCTCAATTTGTACACACTGGAGCAAAGGAGGGAGAGAGAGAGGTGACATGATAGAAACATTCTATTACCTCAAGGACGTGAACAAGGTGGAAGGGGACAACATATTTCAGTTTAAAAGTAGTGCCAAAACAAGAGAGTATGATATGAGACTGATGGGTGGCTACATAAGGGGTAATGTCAGGAAGTTCTTTTTTACAGAAATGGTGGTGGATGCATGGAATAGCATGCCCCAGGAAGTGGTGGCAGCCCATATGGTGGCAGGCTTCAAATATGTATGGGACAGGAATATAGGAATATTAGAGATGGGATGAAAAAGCTAAAGCCAGTGACCAGATAAGGTCACTGGCCACTTTGTCAGGTAGCATAAGTGGGCAGACTAGATGGGCCTGGCGGCCCTTATCTGCCAACAGTATCTATGTATCTAAGTATCTATGTAAAATTTGCAAATAACGTTTTATTTTTTCCAGTAGCAGTAAAATTAAAAAATGTTTTCAGTATAACTATTTATAAAGGCAGTACAAACACAGAAAACAAAGTCCTTCATCTGAGGATATCTCTAAATCCAAGTTTCAGTCTTGCTCTCCCTCTCTCCCCTTGTCTCTCTAGCAAAAGCATTGCTGATCTTTTTGTAAGTTTTGTCTGGGAACTCATTAAGAGAGCCAGCTTCTCACAGAATGTTCTTGTAAGTTTACAGAATGTTCTTGTCAGTTTTGTTCCTTGCAGGTGCAGCAAAACATTACATGGTGTCCCAGAACTGACCTCTTGTTCACAACTCTGCAAAGGGCTTAACACCTTTATCTCAGATTAACCCCTTCAGTTCCAAATAGCTTTTTGCAATCATTTCAACAGTATAACTATGTACAGTTTTAAACAAAGGGGCCCCAGTATCAGTGATATTTTGACATAAAGATTCACATATATTTTTATACTTGCAGATTTTATTTTTTTTATTTGTTTTTATTATTTTAGTCTTTGGTAACTGGGTACGGTCCACTAGGCACAAGTGCCTGTTTTCAGGGGTGACCTGGAAGCAAGATACGCAAGGGGGAAGAAAAGACAGGACAGCAAGTGAAGGCAGAGAGATAGTGAGAGGTGGAGAACTGCAAAACTGTCAGAGTGATCAGTTCCTAGGTCTCACAAGAAATTTGGTTGGGCAACCAGACAAGAGACAGAAAAGGAGAGGATCTGACAGACCCTTGTGTTTAAACTCTTTCTGCATAACAGATGGAGCAGGGCCTTATTCATTTCTGTCACAGCGATGTAGTTGAGTGAAGGGAAGCTGCTGGAGGGAGTGTATTAATGAGAGAAATTATCATGGCAGGGGCATGGGTCAGGGAACACAGATGGGAATAGCACATGCTTAAGGTAAGAGATGGAAGGGGCGTGTCTGATGTGGGAAGGGAGGGTGTTACTGAGGAAGAAGAAAGCAGCCAGAGCCAGAACAGGAGGTGGGCCTAGGGAGGGAGAAAATGCAGGTGTTTCAGGACCAGAGGGATAGGAGGTCTCGTGTGAGGGAGACAGGAGGGAGGAGAGGTGGGGGGGTAGGGATCTGAGCCAAAAATTTAGTGATGAGAAGGGAAGAGTGAAGTAGCTGATGGCGGTGGAGGGAGGTAAGTGAGAGGAATGAGTAGAGGGAGCAATGGTGTGAATGAGGAGGGGGATTTAGTGCAAAACAGCAGAAAGCATTATAGAGGGAGTCTGGTCTTGCTAAGGTAGAGGCTGAGGCTGTTCTATGTATTGTGTCAGCATAGTCAAAGGAGGGTATAATAATCTTGGTGAGGAGTTTTTGATGAGTATTTAGGGAGTGGGCCTCTTTGTTTCTGTACAATGTATCTAGTTTAAGGCATAGTTTTGTGTGGATGTGCTCACTATGCTTAGTGTAGTCAAGTCGAGCATTGAGTGAGACCCCCAAGTATTTGTAGTATGGGACTACATCCAGTAAGGAACCATCAAAGGTAGTAAATGATAGGAGGAGGGGAGGATTGCAAGTTTTTGAGGGGTTCCAAAGGTCATAAACACTGTTTTTTTGACATTTGATTTACCTTGAGGAGGCTGTCATGAAACCACTGAAGGAACAAGCTGAAGTCAACTTGGAGCTGGGATTGGACAGCAGTGGCAGAGAGACCAAATGTGAAAAGAACAGTGTCATCAGAGTAAATCTATATTTAGACACAGAGCAGGCAGAAGGGAGATCATTTAGAAAGATGGAGAAAAGTATGTGGCTCAAGATGGAGCTTTTGGGAACTACAGCATGGATTGGGAGGGTAGGAGAGAGGGCACCGCCAGTGAGGTAGGAGCCAACCAGTTTACAGATTCAGCAGAGAGACTGGCAGAGGACAGTTTTTTTAGTGGGGGGGTGGGAAACAGAATTGAAAGCCCAAGTGAGGTCAATGAAGATGGCAGCAGTTAGGTGTCCTTTTTCCATGCTGGAGAGGATGGAATTGGTGATGCAAAGTAGTGAGGTAATTGTGGAGTGATTTGACCTAAAACCTGATTGGAAGGAGGATAGGAAGTTTGAGAAGTTAAGATACTCAGTGAGTCAAGAGAGGACTAAAGATTCCTGACATTTGGCCAGGGCAGGAAGCAGAGATATGGGTAGGAAGTTACCCAGAATGAGGGGGTCACCACCTTTGTACAGGGGTATGACTTTAGCAGTCTTCCAGACCTATGGGATTGTGCAAACATAGAAAAGCAGTTCAGGATGTGAGTAAGAGGAAGAGATGTGGCAGGAGCAGAGATACAAAGGAGCCAAGGGTCAAGATGGTCGGGGCTATGGTTGGCCCAGTGGCACTGAGGGTTGAGGCGCTGGATGCCACACCTTGCGCTGCACCGGCGACCCAGGTTCGGGAGCGAGCTTGGGTGCCAGGGGTCAGCAGGGGTGGGTGAGGATTGAGTGCCTGATGGGCTGCTCTCTTCCCCGGGGGGAGGTCAGGGATTGCCTGGCACGCTGGTGGCTCCTGGTGGAGACTGGGGGCACTGCAGCACACTTGGCAGCACGTAATCTGCATGCCCTGATGCAGGCAAGAGTTGCCCTGTACACCTTGCATCAGGAACATGCACATGCATGGGAGGGGGGGAAGATCTCCAGAACAAAGGAAAAAGCCTGGTCTGAGGGGTAGGCGACAGCACCTGCCCCCATGCCCAAGGCCAAGTCCATCCTGCCTGGCCTTCCTGGTTCCTCCACCCGGGTCCTCTCCCATGTCAGAGTCTGTCTGGAAGAGTGCCCAAAGAGGAGGGGTGGCCCCACCCCGGAGGGGTTAAGCTGGGGGTGCTGATCGTGGACAAAGGAGGAGGAAGAGAGGAGGTACAGGTAGGTAGACTTCAGGCAGGGCAGAAACAGGCAGGATGCCTGAGAGACCCCCCCAGACTGTGACCGGAGGGAAAAAGAGATGTAAAAAAAAAAAGATGGTCAGGGCTAGACATTTTTTTCCCCCAATTGTTTAATCAGGAGTAGCACATTAAGCTGAAAGCTGGTTTACAGGTGTGACGTGGGAGCACAGGGAAGTTAAGTGACTTGCTCAGGATCACACGATATGCAAGTGGGGGCTCTGGGATTCAAACCCAGGTCTCCAGATTTGCATCTCAGAGCCTTAAACCACTGTGCTATACTGCCTTCCTGACTTATTGGGGCTTAGAGAGGAAAGGGCTTGCAAGACTTCATGGTGTGCTATAAGAGGAAAGGAGTAGCCTTTAGAGGAAAGTGGGGAGGTCAGCAGGGGCGAAGTGTCTGCAGTGGTCGCTGGTACAGCACAGGTGATAAGTAGGCATTTAGAGCTGAGGTGACTGAGGCTGGGTCTGTGACAGGTGAGCCATCCACAGATAGTGTGGGGGGTGGTTGATTGGGTAGGGGGATCAAGAAGAGAATAGAGAGTCATCCAGAACTTGGCTGGGGAGTTGTGATTTGAGTGCAATGAAGTCCGGAAGTATGTGGCCTTGGCTGACCTGATAGCCTTGGTGCAGGTAGTCCTTAATGTCCTGTAATTTTTACAGATCAGGAAGGGCTTGTGTGGCTTTGTGTCTGGCCCAAGCTTGGTCACAGGATTTGCATAGGTTGATGAGGTCAGCAGAGACCCAGGGTAGATGACATTGTTTAACCCTGCAATGTCTGAACGGGGCATGGTGATCCCAAACATTATGGAAGAGGTGTGAAAATAGGGACAGGGCTGAGTCAACATCGGGAGCAGAGTACACCCCCGACCAGTCAGTGAAATGTAGGTCACGCAGCAGTGTTTCAACATCTAGCAAGCTGTAGGAGTGGATCCAATGATATGCAGGAGGGGGGTGAGGGGTGTGGGCTTTGTGAACACAGTAGGTAATGAGATGGTCACTAAAGACATCTGGAAAGGCACCTGCAGTGAGGATTCTATGAGGGTGGGTCGAGAGTATCCAGTCAAGAAGTGAGTGATTTTGGGTACAGTGGTTTGATTGGGTGGGTTCTTTTATTAATTGAGTGAGGCTGAGAGATTCAATGTGATCAGTATAGGGTTTTAGTGAGGGAGTAGTCCAGCTAAGGTTAAAATCCCCTAAGGTTGATAAGTTCTTTACAGAATGCCATGGTGCCTAGGGACACAGGAAACCCAGGGGCGATGTACCAATTGAGCGGGTAGGGTATTAACAACCACAAAACAAGAAAGGGACCTAGAGGTAATTGTTTATGATGACCTGAGAGTAGCCAAGTAGCAAGATAAGGCAGTGAGGAGGCTAGCAGGATACACGGGTGCATAGGGAGGTGCATCGCTAGCAGAAGGAGAGCAGTAGTATTACCCCTGTATAAATTATTGGTAAGACCGCACCTCAAGTACTGTGTCCAGTTCTGGAGGTTCCACCTCTGGAAGGACATAGATAGGGTGGAGGCAGTACAAAGGAGAGCTACCAAAATGTTGCAGGACCTGCATCAAAAGCCCTACAAGGAAAGACTCAATGAATTAAGTATGTACTCTCTGTGACACTCTGCCCATCTACTTGTCATTATTATATAATATTTGTGATATAAAAAATATATGAATGTCTGCTTAGGGAATAGCAGCCAGCAAGTGTAAGAAGGCTTGAACCTTTGACCTCAGCACAACACTGCAGTAGCGGATAGCTGGTTTCCTGCTCTGTTTTAACATGTAGTTGCTGGTATTCCAAAGTAACAGTTTATAACACCTTATAAAATATTTCTGCTTTCAAGAGCTGGGAGAAGTATACATTTTATCACCCATGAGGAACAAGGACATTTAACAGATTCCTGTTAACTCATAAACCTGAAATTACTTGGAAATCCAGGAAGTTGATAGAGATCAAAGGAGCTGCTTTGATCGAAGAGACTGTCATATTTTAAAATTGCTAACTGCTGATTTCTAGCCAGCAGTAAAATGACACCCTTGGATATACTCGATCAAGTTACAGAATTAATGACAGGACAAACAGGACCTCGTGCTGTGATATCACAAGGAGGTGGAGAGATTGTCTTTCAAGATTGCCAAGCATCTGAGGGGAAGCACACTTTATCTCTGGACTCTTGAATGATACTTCATCTCTGAAACTCCAAAGAGGTACTTCTGTCAAAAATCGGTAACACCCAATTGGAACTTAGCTAAGATAGAACTTTAAGAAATCAAACATTTTGTTTTCTGTAAAATTCCAATTTATTTTCAGACTGTAAGTACTCAGGTTATATGTTCTATGTTTTGTATGTAGTTGATGTTTTTTTTAATTCCAGTAAACCTTTTGGTTTCCTTAATCCTGCCTGACTCTTTTATTTTGCATGTGGAGGCTAAAACAATATTGGGTAATTCTGACAAGAACTGTTAAGGGTCTGAATGTGTTACTATCTTGCTAAGGAAAGAATATACCTAGGTCTCAAATTGAGTCATGAGGGTAGACGTTTGAATGTGGCTGGGTGCCCACAGGGTGAAGCATTGTACTGCATCCCCTGAAGAGAGTACATATCTGAGTCTGTTAACTGGGTGTGCTAGCAGAAAAGGTTCATATTTGACACCAGGACACGAGGCTAGTAGGTGATTCAGACCCAAAACAGACAGGAGGGTTACCCTGTTTGTATCCTGTTGACATATTGCACTTCGAGGTTTGGCATTGTGGGAGCAGAGGGCCTGACCTGCGGGATGTGTTTGTGACACTCTCTAGCAAAAAGAAGGGATATGATAGAAACATTGAAATACCTCACAGGTATTAGTAAGGTACAGAAAGGTCACATTTTCCATAGAAAAAGATGCTCCAGGACAAGGGGTCATGCTATGAAGCTGGGGGGTGGAAGTGGAGGCTGGGAGGAAATGTGAGGAAATACTTCTTCATGGAGAGTGTGGTGGGCACCTGGAACAGCCTGCCAGCAGATGTGGTGGTTGTTAAAATGGTAACAGGATTCAAACATGCATGGGGTAGACACAAGGGGACCTTAGAATTAAGGTAAGGGGGGGAGAAGACCAGAGATTGAGTAGGGTCTGTGGTGGCCCAGTAGGTAGGGAATATAGGGCTGACTTGGTGGGCCAAGAGGTCTTTATCTGCCGACAACTTCTATGTTTCTATGTTAATTTATTCGGTGCTTACCTGGAGGGGAGGTATCTGAGTGACCCCAAATTCTTGTAGCATATAAAACTTGGGAGAATAACTTTGAATTTGATGCCATGTAAGATTCTCTAATCAAGGAAGCCACCACATACTGTACTTTATTAAAATGCAATAAGCCAGATAACGTCCACTAACATTGAATCATGGTACCAAAAACATGCTCCTTCGATGATAAATCTTTTTCAAAGGCCACCCCAGAGGGTGCATTGATTAACAATCAGTGTAACTGTGCATGTGTCAGTTCAATCGAGAACTGCTTTTACCAAATTCTGTAATTTTACTGTGTTCAATGTTTATTTCTAATTGTAGATCTAAGCTCAGCTTGGCCGGTCTCTTTAACTGGGCATGCAGGCCTTGAGTTGAAAGTGAGAGGAAAAACAGATAATCAACATAAGCTAATATTAAGATCCTGTTCCCTGATTCAATGGGACATCCGATTCTTTGTTGACCAAGGATATAAGACTTTCATTAATATAAGTACTGTGTGTCATGCTTGCAGTTGGGGGAGGCTTAGGCTAAGGAGGGGAATCTTCCTTTCTTCAGTGACATTGAGTGTCCCCTGGTCCTTTCATCCTTGTGCATCTTGAAGAGCTTTGTGGCAGTGGCATGGTCTCTGTACAAAATATTTTGTTATTAAAGCACTATTTTATCACTATTTCAGAGTGTCAGTACATTATTTGGAAGCTTTATGGGAGTGCAGGTACTTTTTGGACTTTGCATTTTAAAAGTGGTAGGCAGCCTTTTCTATGCACCCCTCCCTACCTGGGTCATTCGAGGTTCAATCTTTTTGGAGTTTTGCATCTTGAAGAGGTATGTGTTCACATGTTCTGATCGTGTGCAAATCCAGGCACACTCCAGCATTCACTGCACATGTTGGCTGTGGGTACATGTGAACTAGATGCCTCTGCATACTCTGTAACTGCTCCAGCTGATTTATGCATTTTTGCCATGCAGGAGCCTATGCACTTGCACTGTGCAGTTCAAACACACCCCAGAACTCCTGTGGATCATGCTCTTAGTTGTAATATCAAACTTACCCAACAAAAACAGTGTAAGTCTTTTTGGTATATTCAATGGGTATTTCTGATTTACACACTAGTAGTAAGTGTAGCTCTGGCTCCAAAGTGGTGCTAAAATGCTGTTGCTATTAACCTAACCCATAGACTGCCGACAGAATTAGAACATATTGGAGTTTTGGACTGATATATCAGTCCGCGGCCCTGGAAGGGCTAAACTTAAAGGGCTAATAATGTATTACTGAGTTTTCTTGCCTTTTAAGCAAAGGTGGGGGGCAGCAGTACATGAGGGAGCTGTAGTAGAAAAGAGGAGGAGCCATTTTCTAGAGAGTTCAGACAGATCATCTTCAGAGCTAGGAGCTCATCAAGCAGGCAGTCATGTCTGCACTGGAAGCCCCTGGTGAACCAGAGGCCTGCTTTTGTGCAGTCCAAATTGGAGCTTAAGCAGCTCAGAGGTGAAGTGATGGAGATCGTAAACCAGCAGCCCTTCAGGGGACTAAGAAGTTGGTCATCCTGCCTGGAATACTATGATCTGGCATCTGAGGAATTATCTGCATCTAGTGCTGTGAATAGGGAAGCTGAAAGAGTTACAGGAAAATAAGGTGCAAGAGAGAAAAGTACCACCTTTCTCATGGGAGCTGACAAAGTGGTGTGCAGAGTACTGGCTCCTTGTTCAGCTACTGTCCTCTAGTAGGATTTCCAGAACCCTGTTTTCATGTCTGCTGATTGGGGTCCCCGTGTTGAGAGATCACCAGGAAATAAGGTATGGATTGGGGAATGTGCAAAGTTAAAAACTAACTAGAAATTAATTTCCAAGGACCCTCCTCCAGAATCCTCCTAAAATTAATGGACTGTAATGGAGCTACTAAGAGGCATGTGTAGGTATAATCCTGATCCTGGGAGGATGGAGGTTGGTGCCATAGGGGAGTAGTCTGACAGAATGAAGGGGGAGAAAGGAGAAATCTTTCACTGCCTAGTTAACAAGTATGCTAGAGAGTGTGTGTGTGTGTTGGGGGAGGGTTGTCACACATGTGCCAAACTTCACCAACAGAGACTATGCCTGTTGCCTGGGGATTTCCAAGAAGGTTTGCCTGTCCTCTAAACTGGGAAAGATGATCAGGTAGAATTTAAGGATCAGTAAAAGAACTATTCTGTGTATTTCCTGCCCCTTATATACAGCAAAATGGGGAGTGTAAATAGCAGACCTATATGCTGGGGGGGGGGGGGCTCAGGGAGTTCAGATGACCCCCCCCAGCAAGATATCTCGAGTTCCACTTGATTCCATTTTTTTCTGCGTTTTTTTTTTTGGTGGGAGGAGACTCTGTGACTTTAAGAGGGCACTTAGACTGCAGGAAGTAGTAGAGGTGCTCTGTGGCAGATTGTGGCATGGACCAGCCTGCAACGTCAGCATGCACAGCCTTTCAGTGATGCACTAGTATGTCGTAAGTCTCTTAGATTGTGCCAGCCATTTGCCACCATTTAGAGCCATGAGTTTCTGCCACCAGTGCCAGATCCAGCCCAATTTTAGCCGCCACGCAAGAGAACTCCTATCTCTTCTGAGTCAGGAGGTTGACAGTCCGGGAGTATAACCAAATGCTGACAGTTGGAAACCCGACAGGCAGGATCCCAAATTCTGCAGCCCGACACGCTGCTTGCCCAACAGGAAGAAAGGCAGTGCCGACAGGGGTAAGGTAGTGGATGTGATGAACTGCTACCCTACCCTACCCCTAATAGAGCATCACAAGTTATACGGAGGATGCAGAAGCTGGCCGAGCTGCTCTGTGGCGTGGAGGGCTAAGCCGCCAGCAGCTTGGCCAGCATGGTGCGGCAGACCTGGGTTCTGTTCCCGGTCACTGCTTTTTTACATTTCCGCTCCCATAACTTAATTTTTCCCTCTGAGGTCTGCTCCTCCTCAGAGTTGGTTATTTAAGTCACGAGGGGTGTTGGAGGCACAACCCCCCCACCTTACACTTAAGACCCTGTTGGTCTTCCGAACTCAGGCCTATGGAGGTTGGGAGACTGACTGTCAAGATTTCATAGTAGATCCCACAGTCCAGTCATCTGCTGGTCATAGGAGTGCTGTGCCAAATTTGATGAACAGAGGACAAGGTAGGCTGACTTTAAATGACCTAAAGTTGACCGCGGCTGTGCCAATCACCTAAGTGTGACGACACTGGCTTTTTATTTCACCAGTACTAGTCCTGGGACATCTGTAACTGTGTGAGTTTTTGTTTTAATCTGATAGGCCAGTGTTTGTTTCAGTGGGGCAGAGGTAGTTCGGCAGGAGAGTGCTGTTTAAATTTCTATAATTCCCAACTGATGTTCCAGGTGAAGAATGTAGGCTCCAACCATGAGCTTTTTTTCCCTATTAAATTAATAACACTAGAATGCATTTTGAGGAGATTTTTTTGTTTTGCTGGATAATAAAACATCATCCAGTCACAGGAATACCTCTGGAGTTGCATTGTGTGTGCCTTCTTCTTTTAAAGGGAAACTAAGTGAGCTCTGAATGTCTTAAGTCAAGGCAGTTGTGGAACTTTACCCCTTCTTAATGAATTGTAAAACAAAAAATTCTAATTTCTCAGCACTTTCTAAAGCTGCTGCTATCTTGCCTCAGTGACATGAACCTTTGTCTTGAGGGAAGTGTGGTATGCTTTCTGCAGCTACCCTGGGTAGTCATTTCATTAAAAGGCAGAAATCACTTTTACAAAGTTGTCTATTAGATAAATTAAAAACTGCTATCTCTTGTCCTTTGATCTGAGATAGTGCTCCTTTCGCCCCCCCTTCTCTTTCTCCCACTGACCCTGTTCATTCTCTGTGTTTTTGTTCTGCTCTGCTATTACTGAGCTCAGGACTCTGTTCTCTGTACTGAGTGTATTCCCTGTAATCTTGGAAAAATCTTCTTGGATTGCAATGGGGTGGGCAGGGCCTTTTGCATGTGCCCCTACCTTTCCATTAATAAAAAACACAACTCTGTCTTTGAAAGGATCTATTAAACTACTATTGTTGTTAGTCAAATAACTTTTCGAATCTAGATATTTTTTTTGTTTCTGACATTGATTACTTTTATCCCAGTTATAGACCCTCTTTTATTTATAATCAGTTATGTCACACTTGAACTTGCATAACTTCGTCATATGCATATTTTCATCAAATGACTGCATGTCATTCTTCATGCTATCAAGTGTTTTCTTGTACTTATCAAAGTTAATTTTGATTTTCACTTGATCATTAAGATTATTAATTTCATTTGTTACTTTATTCGTCTCCTTCACAATGGCTTCTATAAGTAGAATCATAAAGTCATAGCTGCACTTGGCTCTTACCCCACCCCATCTATCCATGACGTCCTCGCTGTAACTTTAACACAGTATGTAAAACAACATAGAATTCCACAGGGTTTACAGGTCTTGGATGGTAGAGCCCAATTTATGTTTTCACATTGATGGCTTCATATATAGATGGGATGGGGTATGAGCCAAGTGCAGCTCTGACTTCATGCTTCTACTTAACACAAGTTCAAGTACGACAAGATTGATTGTAAAGAAAAGTGTGTCCAAGACTGTGGTAAAAGTAATCCACTATAGAAACAAAAAAACATTGTATCCTGATTCAGAAAGTTCTCTGAGTAACAGTGATAGTAGCTTAGGTACATCCATTGAAAGACAAAGATTTTTTTTTTAATGGAAACACATGGCACCTACAGGAGGCCCTGCCCAGCTGTTACAATCCAAGAAGATTTTTCCAAGGTTACAGGAAATACAGTCAATACAGAGAACAGAGTCCCAAACACAGTACCAGCACAGCAGAAAACAAATACAGAGAAGGAATAGGGGCAGAAGGAGAAAGAGAAGGAGGGCAAAAGCAGCATGATCTCAGATCAAAGGACAAGTGATAGCAGTTTTTAATTTATGTAGTAGATAATTGAATCCAAGTGATTTCTCCCTTTTAATGAAAGGCCTTAGTTTTAGCCTGGTGGAAATTCTGGATCCAGTACAATTAACAATTGATACTGAAAGCTTGTATAGGAATATTAGACTGAAAGGTTATTTTGAAAAAGGATTATTAACAACAGGCAAGAAATAAGCCAAGATCATAAAAACATCAAGAAATCATTAAAGGTCAAGTCATGTTTTACCCCGTTGATACTGTTCTATATAGAAACTTTTATTAAATCAGTAGATGAAGAGATTGATTCTATTATAAAGGAATTTGAAAATGAAAAGTTGGATTTTTATAATCTAACCAGAGATGAGATTGAAGCTTTAAGATCACTAGAACAAAATACATCTATCATCATTAAAGGGGTGGACAAAAGGGGAGGGGTTGTAGTATGAACTGTACAAAAAAGAATGATTGTGACAGTTGAACAATAATGACAATTATCTTCCATTAGATGGAGATCCTGCAAAAGTTACTGAGGAAGATTTGTGAGAATTACTTAAAAAAGCAGACAATAATGAGCAAACTGAAGACTGGGTGAGTGATTTATTAATAAAGGAGAATCCTAAAATGGTAGATTTTTATATTTTCCCTAAAATATCTAAGGATATAATAAACACACCCAGCAGGCTTATAATTTCAGGCATTGATTCAATAACAAACAGTACATCCAAAGTTTTAGATGATAGCTTGGGCTTATGGTAACAAATTCTTCAATGCAATCTGTGAGACACTAAACACTTACTGAAGATTATTGCACATTTCAACCACAGGAAATTGAACTTAGGGGTATTTCTGGTAACAATTGAGGTGGTGAATCTATACACCTGTATCCCCCATCAGGGTAGTCTTTTTGGACCTTGAAAATTGTTCAAACAGACTGAGAACTAACAGTAAACCTACAAATGATGTTTTGGTTGAGCTACCTTATTTTATTTGACAACACAATGTTTTTACATTTGAAGACAATTTTTTTTCTCGCAAGTAAAAGGAACAGTGATAGGGCCTTCAGTGGCCCTATCTTATGCCAATATCTGTGTGTCACTATTTGAGAGAGAGTTTTATCAGTAAAATGGACATTATCAGTTCAGTGAAATGCTTTTAGATAAGTGTTTCATTGATGATATTGTGATTTTGTGGAACGGAAGTGAGGCATCTCTGAAGGATGTTTACTATTGCATAAACTCAAGGAGACAGAACTTAAAATTTACCATGAAAAAAGTACAGGGAGTATTGATTACTTGGACCTGAGATTCGTTGTACAGAATAATTTTTAAACACAAACTTATTTATTTATTTTTTGTTGACCGGGTAAGTGCACTAGACAAATCCTGCCTATTTTCAAGCACGACCCAGGGAGGGGGATACAGATGAATGCCAACTGACCTTGAACCAGATTAAGCTGTTGGTGATATTTTTTATTAGTGAATGAGGGAAATTTGGCCAGGACGCCAGGGAAATTCCCCTACTCTTTTCTATAAGTGCCATGGGATCTTTAACATCCACCTGAACTACCACCAATCCAGGCAGATGGGACCTCGGTTTGATGTCTCATCCGAAAGACAGCACCTCAGAAGTGCAGCACCCCTCTCATGCTGCACTACAGTGTCAGTACTGGGATATTAACCCAAGTGCCAGATGTGGGAACTGAACCCAAACAGCCCTCTGATCTCCCGGCCTCAGAGGTGAGTGTGCTACCTACTGAGCCACTGACTTATGTAGAAAAGAGGCATCCAGAAGTACTTTACATGTGAGCAGCTTTCATCAAAGGAGCCTTATTAGAAATATACCAGTGGCCAACTATTGAGAGCAAAAAGAAATTGCTCAAGACCGATACAATATAGAAAACAAGAGGATGAAACAATAGCAAAATTTGAAAATACAAGCTGCACAAACAAACACTTAAAAAACAGCAAGACAAAAAGTAAGGGCACAGAACAGAGAAGCAGTAATTACAGAGGGAGAACAGAGCATGATGGTGGGATCAGCATGAGCTGGCAGTATAGCCTAGAGGTTGGTGCAGTGAGCTGTAAATGAGCTTGACAACTACAGACCTGGGTTTGATTCCCACAACCTCCACTTGCATACTGTGTGACTCTGAACAAGTCACTTAACTAGCCCAAAGCTCCTGGGTCACCCATGAAAGCAGGCACTTGTACCTAGTGGACCTTACCTGGTTAAGAAAAAAAAATAACTACATGGGGCACAAAGACTGTCTTTTAGTACTAAATTTAACACAAAGTTTGGAAAATTTAAGAGTGCAATATTGAAAAATTGGAGGATATTACAGTTTAACCAACAAAGCAAAAGGATTTTTTTAAGGATCCCCTTGGATAGGTTAGTACATACAGTGCATTTGGTCCCTCAACAAAAATGAAAAAGTTGGTTAGGTGAACCCCAGAATGGCTTCTACGAGTATGGACATTGTGTCCGCTGTTCTAATACTTCAGATGCTGGAAGTGTTAGTAACTCTTGTAGAGGTAATTTAGTTACGGTGAAACAATTTTTGACATGTATATCAGATAATGTAATTTATGCTATTTGAGGTTCATGTGACCTAACTTATATAGCTCAATCCTCTAGGGACCTCAAAACTCATATTATGGTACACAGAGTTTTGCAGTATTACTGTAGGACCCACTTCTCCCATTCCTATACATTTCCATGCGGTTAGATATAATATCAGTAGTCTTAGATTTTGGGGTACTGATAGGATAAAGAAACATCAGAACTCTGATGTCAACTGTAAGAATCTTAGAAGAGAGGCTAAATGGATTTTAGAGTTTCATGTACTAGATAAAAATATGGGATAAATGAAGGGTTTACAGTGGAGTGAATTAATTTATCTTTTTTGCACTAACCCTGAACTGACTATTCTGCCTTATTTAAGAAATAACAAAAGAAGAGTTTTGACAAGAATTATTATAAATGGTAATTTATATATGTAAGATTTTGTATTTAGGATGTATTTGGCTTTTGTACAGAAGTGGTGTTCGCTTTCATGGAAGGTACTGTATAAGCAATTAAAATAATGAGTTAGCTTTAAGAACCAGTAAATTTGTAACTGGAATGGCACTTTGTTGAACTGTAGGCAATGTGAAATTGGTGTCAGATGGGAGTGCATCATACTAGGACACTCATGCTACTGGCACATCTCTTGATGATGAGGGAAAGGATGCTCTACGAGGGCTATATAAAGCTAGTGTTAACTAGTAAAGCCACTTAGGGTGTTTAAGAGGCATATGCATAGATACATAGACAGTGTCGGCAGATAAGGGCCTATGGCCCACCCAGTCTACCCATTTGAGCTTGTAAGTTCAGTTTATGTTTTCCTAGAAGTCTGTTGCCCCTTACCCCTGACCTCCAGAATTCCTTTATGTCCATCCCATGCATTCTTAAATCCCGTGATTGTTTCAGCCCCCACCACAGGGTGTTCCACTTGTCCACCACCCGTTCTGTGAAGAAATTCTTCCTCATGTTTCCTTTGAATCATCCTCCCTCCAACTTCATCCCATGCCCTCTAGTCCTGGAACATCTTTTTTGCTTAAAAATAGTGTATTCCTGCACCCTGTTCCTCCCTGTGAGATACTTATATGTCTCTATCATATCCCCTCTCTCCCTCCTCTCCTCCAGGGAGTACATGTTCAGTTCCTTCAACCTGTCTTCATAGGACTTGTCATGCAATCCATGCACCATCTTTATTGCCCTCCTCTGAACCTTCTCTACCCTGTCTATGTCCTTACATAGGTATGGTCTCCAGAACTGTACACTACTCTAGGTGCAAATTTACTAGAGGAAATAGTGAGCATTTGCACACTTAGAAAATATTTTACGTTGTATCATTGCAGGAAATCTACTATAAATGAACACAGTAGACTAACAGGTGCTTGTTTTTGCAGAAAGCAACAGCGTTAACTGGGCAGTGAATAATAACTGGCACTATGAGCTTGGAAATGTTAAAATGAAGGTAACAAGTTTATAGTGTGTTTTGAAAACTTTCTAAATGACTCTTAATAGTAATATAGAGATGAAGTCTAAGATAAAAACAAAGTTATAATCATGCGGTATAATATACCATGGATACACAGTTAAAAAACTGCACTAACTTAACAGATATGTGCATTAATGAAGGAAGGCGCAAATATAGACAGACAAATAGATAGACAGACAGATATATATTATATGCCAAACCACCCTGTACTACCTCAGTGAGCCACGCATGAAACATTGCTGTACTGTTCTGTATTTATTTTATGTGAACTAGTGTTCATTTTACTGGAGCCCTGTTGCCTAGTCAGGTAAACAGGAAGAGAGTTTGGTGCACATAGCAACTGTTGCTAGCCATTCAACAGCGTTGTGCAAACAGGGCTATTTTTAAGTCTGTATACAGACATTTTATTTCTGTGCAAGAAGTGACACACATGAGTGTCATGCCTAGCAGTACTTTGGGCTTAATTTAAAACAAATCTGGGCACCTTAGACTGCGAGGGTGCTGTGACCTCAGGAGATACTTCTGGGTCATGCTTGGATGATAAAAGTAAGCCCTGCAGCGAGCAGGGTGCACGCTTGCGTGCACAGAGATGAGCACAGAGACGCATGCATCAGCGCGTGTTATGTGTGTTGTGTGAGGGGCGTGAGGAACCATGGAAGTAAGGTGGGATTAATTAAAACAAATTGCCTTAAGGTAAAGGAGCCCAAACTCATGCATATAACTAGAACTAAGAGTACAATGGACTTTGATACACTGTTTTGGGGTAAACAGGGGACAAAGTGTCTATCCTGTGAGATGTACTTATTTTCAGAGATACCTGTACTGGATGATCTCTTTATTTATATGTTTAAAATGCAAGCAAAATGCTTACATGCTAGCTGAAATATCAGCATTTGGTACCAGATTACAGGCCCTTGAATGTAGCTAACAAAGTATGGCTTCTAGATTAACAAAAGAGAATTAGGAGATCAACATATTCTGGATAAAAATGATGTATTCTGTCAACGCAGTGGACAATCATGCCCTGTCCCCCCTCTTCTACATATAACTAACGAAAAGTATGATGGGAACTCTGGTACTGATATAAAAGTTGTAAATAGAAGCACCCCTACTAAAAAACTAATTAGATTAGAGGACACAGATGAAAACAATGACAATGACTGGTATACCATATAAGGTGCTAGGCCTGCAAAAAAGAAGACGGGAAGGAAGGCAGAGGGTATTTTACTACCCTTAGCTAACAATTTTGACCCTCTGATGCAATTTTTAGATGAGGAACTACCTACAGCACCAACATCTGTCCACTATTGTACCTTTAAATCATACTACTGATGTTTAGTCAAAATCCACACCACCATCAGAGGTGGAAATTGGCAATATAAGGCAGCCAAATCCCATCCTCCCCCAAAATAAAGGAAGTACTACTAACATCCCCCAGGAAGCACTTATCAATATCTGTAATAATGTGACTAGTACCCCCATACAAGACACATTGCCCGATCAAATTTATATCTTGGGAGACGTAATTACCAGATATATAGATTCACCACAAAGGGGAATAAGGAAAATGTGACAAGCTGTAGCTATAGCGGAGCAACTATAAAAGATGTGACTAGTATGCTCCCAGGTATTTTTCAAAACATCAAAAACCCCAAAACAGCTATCCTCCATGTAATGACAAATGATTTGGGGAAGCAGAAGGTTGAAAGTATAACAAAAGACATGGAAGAAGCTATTAAAATATTAAAGTCCTTGAATGTGATGCCCATTATTTCTGAAGTGCTACCTGTGCCAAGAGCCAGCTATCATAGAACAATAAATATAAAAGCCTATAATAACTGGCTATGAAGATGGAGCCTTACAAATGATATAAAATGTATAAAAACATGGGAAACATTCGAAGGGAGGGACGACCTATACTGTTATGATGGACTATACTTGAAAAAAAAAAGGTACAAGAGTATTAGGATATACTATGTTTAACATAATAAAAGAACTTACAAAAACCAAAAACTAACTTCAGAGGGGCACAGGGAAACTGTAAACAAAACACTTACTAAACATTCAGCTACACATATCAGCAATACTAATAAAAAAAATATTAAAAGAAACATGGGCTGTCTTTCCTGCTCACAAATGCAAGAAGTCTTCATGCTACAAAGTTAGATGAGCTTGAAATATTACTGAATAGGGATAGAATCTACATAGCCGCAATTACTAAAACTTGGTGGGGGTACAAATCCAGCTAGAATGCAAATATCGATGGCTATAACACTGTTCATAAAAACAGAACATCCAAAAGGGGAGGAGGGATAGCTCTCTTTATTAAAAATAGTATCAAATACAAATCCGTTAATGTCCCAAGTGATGAAGTATCTGGTGAAATATTGTGGATAGAAATAATGAGAGAAAAACAAGCAAAATTATTGGTGGGCCTTTGTTGTAGACTGCCCAATACTGATACACAAGAACATCTGGCTATACTGGATAGTATAAATAAAAAAATGGATCAATCAGAAGTTATACTACTAGGGGAATTTAATCATCCAGGAATAAATTGGAAAAAGGGAACAACAAATAACAAAATGGAAAATATGTTCCTGGAAGTATGTGAATCAAACGGACTAACTCAACTTATACACAAACCAACAATAAAAGATACCATTCTTAATTTATTAATAACAGATATCCCTCACCAAATCAAGAATATAAAAATCTGGGACCCCTTACAAAATATTGACCATCATATAATAACTTTCGAGACTAAAATCATTCTGGAATGAAATCTGGGTAAAACAACTTTAAAAAATTATGGTCGGGCAAATTTTGACCAAATCAAATAAGAACTTATGGCATGGAAGTGGGATAGTGGGTCTACATCACCAGAAGAGATCTGGCTATTAATAAAAAATAAAATGATTACCCTAGAACAAAAATACGTACCAGACAAAATTGGATGCAATAACAGAGGAAAATACCCATTTGGGCAACCTCTCACATATTACACCTGATTAAAAAGAAAAAGAAGAGCGTACAGAGCTGCAAAAAGATGCAATAATGAATATAACAAAAATAACTATAGGACATTATTAAAACGGTGTAAGTATGCTATAAGAAAGGGGAAAAAGAAGTTAGAATTTAAGTTGGCTCATATAAAGGACGGAGGCAAGAGTTTCTTCTCATATGTAAACAACAAGAAACAAATGACAAAACTATTGGCTCACTTGTTGTAGGTGATAATACACTAGAATCCCCTTGGGAAAAGCCACAGAAATTTAATACCTATTTCTGTTCAATATTTAATCCAATCTCACACACAAAACAAGACTCCAACTACACAAACTATATAGGAGATGATGATATGCCAGAAATAACTAGACAAGAAATCAAAAGTAAACTGGATGCAGTCAACATCAATAAATCACCAGGGCCTGATAATTCCCACCTGTTAAAAGAAATAGCATCATGGTTAAATGAACCACTGTATAAAATGTTTCTTCTGTCCCTAACATCTGGATCAGTACCAAATGACTGGAAGACCACGCTGATAACACCCATATTTAAAAAAGGCAATAAGAATGAAATATCTAATTACAGACCTGTTAGCCTGACCAGCATTCTGGGCAAAATGTTTGAAGCCATTCTCAGAACAAGGACTGAGGGTGATTTGGTTAAAAAAGATCTAGTGGACCCAAACCAGCATGGTTTTGAGAGTAAAAGATCTTGCTTTACTAGCAATTTAGTTTGCTATGAAAGAGTTAGTAGATTCCTTCATGAAAAGACACTAGTGGATGTGGTATACTTAGACCTATGCAAGGCTTTTGATAAAGTGCTACATAAAACTCTTATTAAAAAATGAGCTCATTTGGAATACACCATAAATGAATTATCTGGGCTGATGAGTGGCTAAAAAAAACATACACAGGTAATACGAATAAGAGGGCACACCTCATATGTAGGCATAGTCACTAGTGGGGTGCTGCAAGGATCCGTAATGGGGCTCATATTATTCTCTATTTTTGTGTCTGATATGATGGTAAATCTGAAGAACATTGCCATAAAATTCACCAATGATACTAAAATTGCAGCTAAAGTGGGTTCAATGGAGGATATAGCGGACTTTTCCGATGACCTAAAAAACCTAGAAAACTTGGCTAAACAAAATGACATGATTCATAACATTAATAAATGTGTAATCATGCATTTAGGGGATATAAATCCAAATAAACAGTTTATTCTGAATGGTATCCCACTGACATCTGTAAGAGAAGAAAAAAAAACCTGGGTGTAATTATTAATCTATAGAGCATATGTACATCCCCACTTGGACTATTGCTTTCCACTGTGGAGTCCCTTTCTTAGGCATGATATCAATGTGCTGGAAGAGTGCAGTGAAGGGTTACCAAGATGATAGATGGCCTGCAAGCCAGAAGTTATGATGAGCTACTAAAGGAGCTGGATCTCTGTTCATTGGAACTGAGAAGGACGAGGGGGGATTTGCTATTGATGTTCAAAATAGCCAAAGATAATGAACTTATGACACAATTGGGAATTACTTTTAACAAGAGAGAGAGTGCAATCTCAGAAGTCACAAATTTCAACTATCTTTAACATATCCAAGGTTAGATAACATATGTTTCTTTTATACCCAGAGAATCATACCTATATGGAATGGCCTACCTAAATCACTGTTGGCTACAGGAAATTTAGAAACATTCAAAACAAATCTTGATAAATTTTTATTAAACAAGGCATAGCTATATCTAGGTTTTGGGGATGTACTAATATGGGCTATATCCTTCTGTACATCTATCACTCTTAGTATGTAACTTAGTATACTTTATTTATGAAGCACCCCTTCCCAGGGGCTCGGAGCACTGTACAATCCATACAATCTAATGCACATAAAAACATTAATCTTAACATATGTAAAAACACTATGTTACAGAGCATAAATAAAAATCAAATTCAAATTCAGGTCACTTTATTAATAAATAAAATGACAGTCATCAAGAATGTTTCATACTATAATAGATTAAATGCTTTTTCAAATAAGAATGTCTTGAGTCCCCTTTTAAAGGCTTCCACTGAGAAACCTCTCTCAGATACCCTGGGAGCGAGTTTCAGGGTAGGCACAGCCACAGAGAAAGAACAATCTCCCAAAAGTCACAGCCTTGCCCTGGGATCCACCAAGAGGCCACCCTCAGAGGAACAGAGAGGGCGGTTTGGGCAACGTGGAACCAGGAAGTCTTGCAAGATAGTCAGGTCCCCAACCATGTAGGTCTTTATAGGTCAGTAATCTGACCTTGAACGTAATCCTCCACCTTATTGACAGCCAGTTCAGCCTGCAGAGAACCGACATGATATGTTCAAATCTAGGAATGCCCGTTAGTAGCCTGGCTGCCGCATTCTGCACCAGCTGCAGATGGCAGAGATTGCCTCCTGACAGCCCCAGGTATGAGGCATTGCAGTAGTCTAACCTCAACATGACAAATGCATGTATCAAGGTGGCAAGGTCATCCGGTGGTATCAGGGAATGGATTCAGGCAATATTTCTTAGATGGTAGAAACCACTTTAAATGACGGCCAACACCTGAGCATCAAGTGTCAGGCCGTTGTCAGATACGACACCCAGATCTCTAACCCACGTGGAGGGGGTCAGGGATGGGCCATCCAGTCTAAGATGCAGGTCACTCCCCAGCACCCCTCCATCTCGCTGACTACTTGGCTTCACCACCAATACCTCCTTCTTGTCTGGACTGAGTCGTAACCAGTCATCCAGTCCTGCATCTTGGCCAGGCAGGTGTTAAACACAGAGACTGCTATCTGGCTCCCAGGTGCACAGGACAAATATAGCTGGGTATTATCAGCATAGCAATGAAAACCCAAGCCATACTGCCTAATAATGTCTCCCAAGGGCAACATATACACCGTGAACAGGAGGGGCAACAGGACCAAACCTTGCAGATCTCCACAACACAGGGGCCTCGGGCTGGATGAGGGTAATCCCATCACCACTCTTTACAATCTGTCTGTGAGGTAGGAACTAAACCAGCTGATGACATTGGCAGTTAGTCCACACCAATTCTGCAGGTAGTCTAGCAACACCTCATGGTACACGGTGTCAAATGCCACAGAGAGATCAAGGAGAATAAGAATAGATCACTCTCCCCTATCCCTCGCTCTAAGGAGATTGTTACACGAGGTCCCTGCACCCTAATTGGTACCCTCAGAGGTACACCGTAGACAGCTAGCACTTAGGTATATGTTATACTAACATATAGGGCTAAAGGCATCTACCGTACAAGAATAGATGTCAGGATATTGATGTAATACACTTTGCTTGCTAATACATATATTCTTCTATGTATTTTCTGTGTATTTCTTACTTGTAAGATGCCAAGGCATCTGTGTCCTTGAAGTAATTATGATATGTAAGTCGGCATTGCCACCTTTTGGTGATTTGTACTATTACACTGAGTTATGTAAGACTCTGTATAAGAACTCTTTGTTCATAAACTGATGACTATACAAAATTGTATAATGTTATCTTGGACTGTGGAGCCACATCTAATTTAGCCGGTAGGGCTCATCTCTGTAACTAGAAATGGTTCTGTCTTACAGTAACCATAGTAATTATCATAGGTATATAATGTAATACACTAGTCTTGTACCTCGGAGATCCCAGGTGACACAGAGAAACCTCGAGGTATAGAGAACGCTTAACACTGGCTCCCAGTTCATATTGGTAAGAACTGCTTAGGGCAACTGTGATTTTATCCTTTTGGTAGTAATAAACTTGTTTATTACACTTATGCACCGTGTCTGTGATTACTTGCATTCCCAATATTGCCAAGAACCTGAAAGTGAGGTTTAGACCTCCTGACAAATTGGCGACCGTGTGCAGACGATATTTGGTGTTTGTAAGTTTTCACTTGTTGCTGAAACTTTTCCCCTTTCCCAAGTGGACAGTAAGTATACATTCCCGTATCACCTCTCCCATTTTAAACCAGTTTGTAGCCACTTACAAAGTCTGGCTGTCATCTTTTCGGGTGTGGTTGATGCCGACTCAACTCACTCCATTACAGCTTTGATTTGTAAGTCTACAACTTTTACAGTAGCCTGGCTGTGTATAAAGTGCTCCTGCTGTGGATCGATACACAGCACGGCGCCTTTTTCACAGTTTGATTTTTCATTCCCTCCCACAGAATGGCCACCATATCAAATATCTGCACAGAACTGAGACTCGATGTCTCAAACTTCCTTACCTCCCATGCAGGATGGGCTGACTTTGTGCGGGACGCAAGTCAATTCGAAAACCCTATACTGGGGATTTCAATCTAGTACATGGAGACGAAACAATCAGCCAATAAGCGTCAAGCTAAAGGGTTGATTTAGTTTAGTTTAGTTTATTCGTCTAGGAATTAATACCTTTGAGCCAGGGCTCTTTTACAAAGGTTCCACGTCACAAAGAACATTTAACAAAGCACGATACACATTACAGGTAAAACCAGACAGGAAAGTTACATCATAAATTTGCTATTAACAGTTTAAGGCAGTAACGTTTTTAAGTTTCATAGAAAAACAAGCCATAACAGGTTCAAGCGAGTAGACACTTTGAGGTTAAGGAAACTCCAGGGAGAGGGTGATCATTAGGTGCCAAAAGGAGGCTAGAGAGGAGGAAAGGTGGTGAGCGGAGAGTAAGTGAGAGGGACAGGAAAAAGGGGGGAGTGAGTTTGGTGGGAGACAGGAAGTAGTAGAGGTACCAGAGGGTTCATTAGTCAGGGAGGAAGAGGCCTCAGATGTGAGGATGGACATGAGGAGTAGTAGTCTTTATCTGGTGCAATCACAGTTGCTAGTGGTGGTGAGGTGGGCATAGAGCATGGATTTGAAAGCTTCAAGCGAGATTGAGGATAGAGTAGGTGGACTAAGCGCGATTGAACCATGTGGGCCCTGTATGCAAAGATCTTTGTACCTGTGCAGTCTGGCATCTCGAACCAGGAAAGGTTGGCTCAGATCTGGTGGAGGGTCGTGAGCCAGGATTCAGTCAGAGTAGGTTTTGAATACATAATGGAGTCAGTCCCAAGATAGATTTTTTGCCATTGTGCAGGTGAGATAAATAAGACGATTTGATAGGTTCAACCAGCCTGATTCTATAGTACAGATCACACATGTGAGCTTGGCCTTGAGCCCCAGTGAGGAGCGCAGGCCTTATTTAGAGGATTGAGATACTTTAGAGCAGTGGAGGTAGCTGAGCCATAAATAATAAGGCCATAGTCAATGATTGAGATTATGGAACTCTGTATAGCTATTCTCAATGCCGCTTGATTTAGAAATTGACGGTTACAGAATAGTATTCAAGGCGTTGGTTAGCTGTTTTCGCAGTGTTGTGTCAATGTGGGTTGCAAGGTGAGCCTTGGTCCAAAAGTGATGCCTAGGTATTTGAAAGTATTTACTTGGTCCAGTGTAATTCCTGCAGAGGTTTGTATGGTGTGGAGTATGACTATTTTTGTTTTTGTGATTGAGAAGAGCATGGCTTTTGTTTTACTGTGGTTTAGTACAAGTTTACTATCCAGGAACCGCTTTCAACACTAGAGAAAGCAAGTTGCAGGCTTTTTCGTAGGAGTTTGGATCCTTGTGGGAAGAGAATTACAGCATCATCAGGTATAAGATTATTTTCTCCTGGCAGATATCTGGGAGGAGTTAAGGAACAGACTAAAGAGGAGCGGTCCAAGAATTGATCCCTGTGGTACACCCGAGAGAACTGGTTTGAAGTCGGAGAGTTCATTAGAGATTTTACAGCCTGTGACCGATTGGACAGGTAACTTTTACCCAAGCACAAGGACCTCGGCCAGGCCTAGGCTTGCAAAGTAGGGAGGTAAGTAGGCCATGATGGACTGTGTCGAAAGCTTTTGTAAGATCGATAAAGACTGCACCTGTTTGGCACCCTTTGTCCAGGGCTGAGTGGACTTCTCCAGAGAAATCAAGTAAGGCTGTTGTTGTACTATGTCCTTTCCTAAAGCTGTGCTGTTGATTACAGAGTAGATTGTATTTGTCCAGGTAATCAGAGAGTTGGTCTGCCACTATTCGTTCAAGTGCTTTGGAGAGGGGAGGGAGTATTGATATTGGTCGATAGTTTCCTGTTGAGGTTTTGTCCCCTTTGTGCACTGGCGTAACTATGGCAGATTTCCATTTGTTGGGAAATTTGACTTTGGCAAAGTGACAGATTAAGAATTTTTGCAAGGGGGTGAATTACTTCATCCAGGGTGAGAGACAGGATTTTTAGATCTAGCGTGTCACTACTTGTTCAGGATTTGGAGCAGGCCTTTCTTATGTACTTGTGTGCTTCGTGCACTTTGATTTTCTTGAAGTAAAATTGTGGTTTGTCACGAGGGGGTTTTTGTGATACTAGGCTAGGTACAGGTAAGTCCGAGAAGAAATCTGGGGAGGACCCCACTAAGGTCTGTGAATGTCTTATTAAGCGCATCTGCAATAGACTTTGGTCAAGAGTGGTGGATCCATCAACTTTCATAATGGTAGGTGACGATTTTGATTGTTTACCCATTATGTTTCGATGTTGTCCCAAAAGCTCTTCCATCACCCCAGGTGGATTCAAGGGCATTTTTGAAATAGGCTCTTTATTTGCCTAATTTGTGAGGTACATCTATTTCGTGCCTGCTTGTATTTTAGGGTATCATGAGGTGAGCCTGTGTCTCTGACAACTGCCCAGAGGTGGTCCCCAACCTTGAGCTCGGCAAGTAGTTTGGCAGTAATCCATGGATTTGATAGCGCTTTGATTTTATCGCTTTTTACTGGGGCGTAAGTCGATGCAGAGTTGAAAGATTTAATGAAGTATTCTAGTATGTATTAATATTTGAAGTTGATTCTTGGAGACTGACGCCCAGTCCTGTTGTAGGAGATGGGTTTTCAACTTGATAAGATTCTATAAGGCAATACTCTGCTTGTTATAACTTTGGGGTGGCTTGAGAAATTTATTAGACCAGGTACAGGACACTGGGGAGGGTCACTGAGGGAGTCAGGGAGGACTTTAATGTTTTTATCCGGTCAGGGTGATTTGAGAACCCAGTCAATAAGGGTGCTTGTACCAGTTTTGTAATTTTTCCGGTGGGGAGGTTACCATCTGAGTCAGGTTTGCTGCTAGGATGTCATCTTTGTAAGAGCCAGTGTCAGAGGCGAGCCAGTTTATGTCTAAATCCCGGAGGAGGAGGAGGAGCTCATTTTCAGAGGGCTGCAGACTAACAAAATCAAGTACAGACTTAATACTGGCACGGTGGTCTTTTGGAAGGATATAGACTGCGGCCACTGTGAGAACTTTGTTTTGTGCACCAAGAAGCAGTTTGTTAGGGAGGAGTTGCATCAGCGTAGTTGTGGGGGTGAAGCTGCCGCGTTGACAGGAGAGGTTGTCCTTTATGTAGATAGCACAGCCCCCACCTTTCTTGATCTGAAAAGATTGTAGCCTTCAAGCGAGACCGCATGATCCGGGGTGCTGGGAGATAGCCAGGTTTCCACAATGGCTAGTATATCAGGGTTTTTTTGTCCAGCGAGAGTTTGAAGAGATGCCAATTTGGGAAGGAGGTGCAGATATTTAGAGTGATAATGGAGACTCACTCACCAACTTGCCCTGTTTTTGTCGGCTTCAGTGCATCAGGACCAGGGTTTGGGTGTATCCCACCAGATATTAAAAGTAGGAGGAGCAGGAGTTTCAGCGATGCCATTGTAGTTCATAATAGGTTGGAGTGAGTTTCTGCTTGTACTTTTTAAGATGCTTGGATTGTCTTCTGGAGTCCCAGTAGAGGGTGATCGTTAGTGAGTTATAATGATGTGGCAGTTTCCATTAGGAAATATGGCTCTTGCACCCAGGTATTAATTGGGTGATGTTTGTTTAAGACTCCAGAGTAAAAGCCATGGTACAATGTTTCGGGTAGTAGTATAGAAAAGTGAGAGTAGGTGGAGGGGAGAGAGTGCGGAGGGGAGTTGGCATAAAGGGAAAAGGAGGGTGAGGGTGAGCAGGAACAGGTGGTGGGGACTAAGCCAAAGCATTTTTTTAGCGAGGCAGGAGAGAGCCGAGAAGTAGTGTGGGCTAGGCAGTCGGGGGGGGGGTGGAGAGCAATAGGAGGTGGTGGGGTACGGATTTTAGTGGGCTAAGGTGGATAGCTAAGCACTATGGCGAAGTACAGAGAAAAATGAAAGAAAAAGATGGTCGTGGCTCTCTATGCTGCTCTGGAAGCCTCCAAAACGAGGTTTTGAACCCTTGATCTGTAAATTTCATCTCTTAAACAACAGATGGGTTTGCAGGAAACAGAATGTGTCAGACTGCAGCAGAACTTGGAGTCTGAACTCCAAACTCTGCGGCATGAAAAGGATTCACTTTTGGATCATTCAGTTCAAGCTGGAGAACAGGAACTTTGTATGTTGAAGCAGGAGTGTGAAAGTTTGAGACAGGATAAGGGACAGGCGTTGCAAATGAATGATTTGCTAAGTGCTGCAAATGCTCAGCTGAATGAGAAGATGGGTGAGCTACAGGACGAGATAAACCAGGTACGTAATGACTTAGAAGTGGCTACTAGGGACAATCGCGAACTGAGCACCGTGTATAGAGTGTTGCAAAAGCAAAAGCAAGATGAGGTTGATATGGATGTTGCATCTGTGAGTCATGCTGAATGTAAAACCAAGGTGGTGAAACTGCGCCATCAACGAGAGGTTCTGACTGGACATGTTAAGGCAATGGGAGGCGTAGCCCCTGCCTTACATACATCATCTGAAGGGGAGTTGTCAGATGATGACATCTCTCAATACAATGCCCAGTCAAGCCCCTACTATGGTCCAGAGACCCCACCCAGCCATCCACAACATGGCGGGTCCCCACTACACCCTCACCATGTCATATGTCATCGACGTCATGACGCCCATCATGGGAGACACCAACATGGTGGCCCCCATGATAAGGGGGGAGCAGGCCCAGGCCTGGCCCCGACAGCATCACCGATAGCCGTTGTTAATGTGGAAGATAGGCAAGAGATAGAAACAAAGATTGTAACTGCGATAGTCAATGTACCTCTTCCTGAGAGAGGTAAGCGGGCCATTAAAATCCAGATTAGGCAGCTTCTGCAGGAGACTGGCACTCAGGATGGTATTGTCCGCACTGCGGCCGAGGCTGCAGCTCTTGCCACCCTGGACGGTGCCCGAGACAGTCTACCTCTGTCTGATCGATCCAGTAATCCCCCACAAATGGCCTACTTTGTTCAGCAAATTGCTGACAGCATCGGTTGGATGAATCCGTCTGACAGCCTCAGCTGTCACTTAGAAAAGGTGTGTTCTAAATACGAGATGCTTAGCCTCGCTGCAGAATACCAAGTCCAAATACTACACCAAACCATCGATCCTAGTTTATGGGCCAAACTACCTGATGTCATCCGCCAGGATTGGAACGCCACCTTTGATGAGGTTGCAGCTGAGCTCATTTCTGCTCACAGCCCAGGTGTAGTAGGAGTGATGCTTGCATACCCTGTAAAACAGAATGCAAAGGAAAGTCCAGCGACTTACAACCAGAGACTTTGGATGGCCTACCAAGCAGGAAAGCACTTGGCACAAGAAGCTGCGGATGTAGATCTAATTGAATATAAGACCCTGTTCCTTAGGAACATGATTCCAGCAGTACAAGAAAAGGTAGAGCCAACCACCTACCCCAATACAGATAGGTTTGCCTACATCCTTCTGAAAACCGAGAGAGTTTACCAACTCTATATCCATGATCTGGGCTCCAGTTCCAAGAAAGCAGACGCTGTGGAGCCTGCTCCAGAGGCCACGACACACTACACTGTGGAAGGGCAGGCCCAACACCAACAGGTCCAACATCAGCAAGCCCCTCCAGCTGATAACCAACACCCCCAACAGACCCATCAACAACAACCGCAACAGCAACAGCAATGGGGTGGAAACCAGAATTGGCATAAGTATAAAAAGCATAAGGGTAAAGGTAAACCACAACAACAAAGAACAGGCCCTTCATATAGGGAGATAGTCAAAGAAAATTGGAAATTCTGTGAGCTCCTAGGACAAGTGCACTCTGTAGCAGATGCTGTTCCTGCGCAGACCCTTGCGGCAGTACAACCGGCAACCCAGACCCCAACGGGTCATGGGGACACTGGTGGTGTAGGCCTTCAGGCTAATACAGGCCTGAACCCAGAAGCTCCTCCCTATATAGCATCAGTGCAGCATGGTGAAGTGATTCACAAAAGTCAGGCCCAACCTCTCCATGCTCCCAGCAGTACAGATTGACAATGACAGATCCCAGTCTGGATTGTAAACAAGCTAGTCTTGGATACAAATGGAAGGCCCTGCACCGAGGCTGAGGTCGGGGGCCGCCTACTAGTAGTCTTGCTAGATACAGGTGCAGCTGTATCTTTATTATATGATGAACATCCAGACACATCTCCTTGGTCCACCGGACGGAGGACCAACATGTTGGGAGTTGATGGTACTAGGCTACCTGCATACCGCTCTCTACCCCTACCGGTAGAGCTAGGCCATCTAAAGGCCTCACACACTTTCCAACTAATGGTAATGCATGATCATCCCAGTATCATAGGAATTGACTTCCTTGCGCCACACGGCTGTGTGGTAGATTTAGCTAACATGCTACTGATACAGATTCAGGGTCAATATCATGCTATTTTGATTCCTGATTCACACATTGTGGCAATGATATCTGCCAATGACAAGGAGTATGACGTCATAGATTTGTTCAAAGCTCATGAACTTTTCCCAAAGCTTCTCCCCATTTTGCAATGACATTTGGAAGTGTTTGCAATTAACAAACATGACTGTGGCAGAATGCACATTGTCATCGAAGTGCCAGGCCCAGCACACAAGAGGCAAAGGCAATACCCTTTCCCAACTGAGGCCTTGCCTTCTCTTAGAGAAACAATCAAGTCACTCCTCAAACAAGGAGTAACCAGAACTTGTGTTTCCACTGCCAAATTCCCCAGTGTGGCCCGTGAAGAAACCCACAGGTGCCTGGAGACTTACTATTGACTACAGGAAACTGAATCAGGTCACCCCCAGTTGTTCTCCTACTGTGGCTTCAGCAGCCGATGTGCTATGACTCTTGACCCCTGACCTGAAATGGTTCAGTGCCCTGGACATTTCTCATGGTTTTTGCTCATTACCATTGGCCCTTAAGAGTCAATATAAGTTTGCCTTCACCTTCAAAGGAAGACAATACACATGGACTTAGTTGCCACAAGGATTCCATAATAGTCCGTCCCTGTTCCATCTACACATGATGGGCGCCCTCAAAAGTTTCTCTACTCCCAAATGTCTCTTGCAATATGTGGATGACCTGTTGCTGGCAACAGCCACACAGGAACAACATCTGGATCTCTTGGACAAACTACTGACTTTCATTAGAGAGCAGGCTTGAAATGCAATCCAGCAAAAGCACAATTATGTCAGAGAGAAGTACTCTTTCTAGGTCTGAAAATAACTGACCAAGGTTGAAGCCCTACCTGGAAGAAGGTACAGGGACTGCAGGACTTGCCATTGCCCACCAGTGTGGCAACCCTTCGAAGGTTTCTAGGTATGGTGAATTATTCGAGAGATTTTATTTGTGATTTTGCTCAGAAAGCTGCTCCTCTATATGAGTTACTCAAGAAGGACATTCCATGGGCTTGGGGCCCTATACACACCCAGGCTGTGACATCACTAAAGCAGGCCTTGGTCTCTGCCCCAGCTCTGGTCAACCCCAATCCAGCACCACCATTCCATCTGGAATGCGTCACCTCTGACATTGCCATGTCAGCAGTGCTGGCCCAGAAGGTACGTGACACTCTGAGACCCATTGCATATGCATCACAGCTCTTGACCCCAGTGGAACAGAAGTACTGCCTTTGTGAAAGGAACCTTCTGGCCACCTACTGGGCTGTCAAGCACTTTCTGTATATCATTGGGTACTCTCCACTGATCATTAACACCAATCACACCCCAACTACCTTTCTGCTCTCAGACAGAGTGAAGGATGGGTCAGTCTCTAACACCAGACTGACACACTGGTCACTTCTTCTCCAGGATAGAGACATACAGGTACAACTGACAAAAATTCCATCTATGCTGGCTCATGCACTCCTTTTCCAAGGAGAGCCCCATGACTGTACACTACAGTCACCTGATCTTCCAGATCCAGGTCCTTTCCTCCCTGCCATGCCACAAATACTTGATAACACCTCTTTGTGTCGCATCTTTACTGATGGTTCAGCATCCTACTATCAGGGAGAACAAATTGCAGGGATGGGTGTTCTAGTGATTTACCCTTATGGAAACACTGTCCAAATATCTAAGCGCTGTAGTGTAGCATCATCACAATATGCAGAGATGGCAGCAGTGGTCTGTGCCCTTGAGTTCATCCAACATGGGACAGAGGATACTATCATCTTTACAGACTCTAACTGGGTTTGTTGTTCTCTTACAGAATTTCTTCCTTTCTGGCAGAAGAACTCCTTCCTCTCCTCTGATGGCAGCCCAGTGAAGTACAAGGAATTGGTAATATACATGCATTCACTGGCACAGAAATTTGCACACAAACTCTATGTACATAAAGTCAAAGCTCATTCTCTCCATGACCCCTACCATGCCTTCAATGACACAGCAGACACTCTTGCCAAGGAAGGGCCCGAGGGGGAGACATCTGAATGATGGACCATCCAGAGGCCAATGCGGCCATACAGATTGCAGCACTCAGGAAGAAACCTGAACCCTTCTCCCCCTTGGACCTCTCAGCAGCCCAACATGTTGATACTGAACTCAAAGAAGTGTTCAGATTCCTTGACAAAAGCACCGAAGAGAAACTTCCCACACACAACCCCTACTGGAGGCATGAAGGTAAGTTACACTTGTCACCAGATGACAAGCTCATCTGGTACCAACCAGATGATTCCACCGCAAGGTTGTGGGTGGTTCCCAGACACCTGAGATCTGCATTCTTGCATCAAGTGCATGATATGCTCACTAGTGGACACCAGGGAGTGGAAAATACCCTCCAAATACTTAAGACCACCGCCTGGTGACCTGGTGTCACCAAAGATGTTTAACAGTACACAGATAACTGTCTTATTTGTGCGCAAAACAACCCCATCCCTACCAAACGAAATGCCAAACTCTTACCACAATGACACTCTGGCCCTTGGCATGCCATACAGATTAATTTTATTGGCCCTCTGACCAACATCAGCAGAAATAATAAGTATGCTCTTGTGTTAACTGATCTCTTCTCCAAGTGGGTTGAAGCTTTCCCCACTAAGACATGCACTGCAAAGACCACTGCCAAAATCCTGGTAGAACAGATTTTCTCCGGGTGGGGCCTACCTCTCAAGGTAGACTCTGACATAGGAACCAGTTTTACAGGTGAGTTGATGAAAGAATCCCTTGAACTCCTTGGAGTTCAACAGAAGTTCCACATACCTTACCACCCCCAATCCTCGGGTCAAGTAGAAAGAGCCAACAGACAGATTAAGCAAATGCTTTTCAAATTTATTGAGGACAATCCCAAAACCTGGGATTCCCTACTGCCGTTACTCCTTATGGCAATTAGTGGTACACTCTCAGCCACCACCCAGCTCACACCCTTCGGGGTGATGACTGGAAGACAGATGAGATTACCTGAACACCTGTTGTTTGACCTGCACACCCCCACTGCAGACTGTGTGTCTGTAGACCAATATGTGGAAAAACTCAGAAAAGACCTCATACACACACACTTGTATGCTGCCAACTGCATGGGCAAAGCCCAGCAACAATCCAAAATACAGTTTGACAAACACGCACAAGAAGTGGATTGACAGGTTGGAGATCAGGTTATGGTACTCCAATTTGCACGTCCCACCCACTCCTTCTCCAACAAGTGGGAAGGCTCATACCCCATTGTCAACAAGCTCAGTCCAGCAGTCTATCAGGTTAGACTCCTGCATAACAATAAGTTGACTGACAAATGGTTACATGCAAACCAGCTGAAACTGTATAAAGAAGCTTAACTACTTTTCTGCACCCCATTGGGTGGAATAGTACTAACATAACTAATCTTTAATCTTCCTTTTCAGATACACTGACAAGATGGCTATCTTGTTCCATTATCTCCTCATCTCAGGAGTTATTCCCTGCATCCAAGGCACGGTACCAAACCTCCTACGACACCTCAATCCTCCAGCACCTCCTCCAGAGGGAGTATCCATCAATATACCAGATAGTTTGATCACTGTCCAGGAAGGTTCTGATGCTTACCTCACTACCTCGGTTGTTGCTCCTGATAAATCTACCCTACAAATTGAATGGCAAACCACATCGCAAGGACAAATTCTCCCTGTGGCCAAACTCTCCAAAGGAATTTTTCAGGGTTGACCCAATGCTAAATTATCCCCAAATGGTTCTCTGTCCTTGTTACAAACTGCATTAAGACATTCTGGTTTGTACAACATTACTGCCTTAACTGATCCTTCGTACGGTAATTCTTTGTCTAAGGATTCTGCTCACAAATTTTGTGCTATACACCACGTGGCTTCCGCAGCCATGTACCTCTCTGTGTTACCACCCATCGATAAACAGGTTTTGGAATGTTCAAATCATACCCCTGGTCCCCATAGTGGTCTAACAGTCACTGCCCTCCCAAGTTCATTGATTAATAACTTACAGTTTATGCATATACCTGTTTTGTTTAATCTTACATACTGGAATATGAAAGAATTTGGTATGTGTCACAGTACTAACACTTCAGCATTTTATAGTTCATTATTGCTTGATAGTTTAGCTGCATTTCAGATTCGTACTCAAGACCCTATTGCCAGGATCCATTCTACTGAACATAGAGGAAAATTCAGGAGAAAACCCACTCCTGATGATCTAACTCATAAATGTAAGACATGTGAAGCTGACAGTTCTGATGTTACAGGTGCAACAGGTACTGTCACAGGCCTCTGTGGTACAGTTGTGTCTATTTGGAATAAAGCAGACATTGCTGCTATCGAAGCTCATTCTGCCAAGTTCTCCACTGGTCTGGTTAACAATGTACAACCCCCATTATTGCATGGTGTGGATGGCCTTAGTCCGGAAGAAAGATACACTGTATACAACATGCACGACATTGCTAAGGCATTTACTGATTCAAGAGATAAGATCAACGCACTCATTACAACAAAACAATAAAGAAGCAGATAAACAATACATTGCTAGAGAAATTCTTTGCACTTCCTATGGCTCCTACATCATCACTACCATCAACAATCTCTTACGTGATCTAGAATCTGGAAGAATCCCTGATATCATACATAACAGATGCATTTCCAAATGGTATTATGCACAATGTAAAACCCCTGGATGTATTGCTGTGTGTATGCAACAAGCTTTAACCATTCCTCTCTCCACAGTCAGGAATTTGGGGTTTGTGACCAGATGCCCTAATACTGGTGCTTGTTTTGCTACTAAGAAATGTTCCATAACAGATACCATGTTTGTTTCTTTTATTGTCTCTTTACCATGTTTTGATCCCACTATAGCTTTGTTCAACAAGCTTGCACTGGTGCACTCAATCGGGCATTTGGATGAAGACATCTACAGAGAATGCCTGGATCTACCTCCTCTACTGGTTTTCCATCCTTTCCTGGACGCCTGAGTGGCTCCGAACATGGACTGCTGTGCAAAGAAGCAATACATTTACTTGTGCCGATGTGATGTATTTGATGTTATTCAACCTGTTTGTGGTTATTCTCCAAATAGCATTGATTGGACTTTCACCATGGATGATGACATCACCAAGAATGGCACTGATTCCTTGGATTCGACTTTGGCTCCGGATAAGCTCTACCAATCATATCATGAGGAGGCTCATCGCCTGTCAACATGGATTTCAAAGACGGCCTACACTTGCCCTGTCCAGTTGAAAAAGTGGAGACTCCCTACTGTTCGCTCTCAGTATAATTCCGATGGGGAGTACTGTGTGGTAACTAACTTTAAAAGCTATACTTATGGATCTGTGACATGTGTTATTGATTACTCCACTTTCTGTTTTGTCCTCCACCAGAAGACTGTCATTGGACATACTGTCATAACCCCCGTCTCCCTGCTATATGCAGACATCGTTGATGGTAATCCCGATTATTTGCTCACACTGTCTGAATACTTACCATATTTTAATGTACATATAGACCCACTGACGCTTACATTAAAATCACTTTTAGACAGAAAAGACACACACCTCATCCACATCAGCAATAATATGACCAAGGCCAATGAAGCTATCCTCTCATTGATTAATGATGGTGACATGAATGACACATTGACTAACACCTGGTTAGAGATTACTTTTAAAGGTTTTGTTATTATACAAGCATTTTTAATCTTCATTTTTATTATTATGCTTTGCTGGCTATGGCGCACACTGCGCGAACACCATGAGCAGCTCGAGTTCCTTTACAAAGCTTGCGTGTCAGGTTTGTAAATGACCACTGCTCTCTGGCCTTTCCCTAGACTTGCCTGTGTTGCCCTTGGAGGCAACAAGGGGGGAATGTTACACGAGATCCCTGCACCCTAATTGGTACCCTCAGAGGTACACCGTAGACAGCTAGCACTTAGGTATATGTTATACTAACATATAGGGCTAAGGGTATCTACCGTACAAGAGTAGATGTCAGGATGTTGATGTAATACACTTTGCTTGCTAATACATATATTCTTCTATGTATTTTCTGTATATTTCTTACTTGTAAGGTGCCAAGGCATCTGTGTCCTTTGAGTAATTATGATATGTAAGTCGGCATTGCCACCTTTTGGTAATTTTTGTACTATTATACTGAGTTATGTAAGACTCTGTATAAGAACTCTTTTGTTCATGAACTGACGACTATACAGAATTGTATAATGTTATCTTGGACCATGGAGCCACCTCTAATTTAGCCAATAGGGCTCATTTCCATGACTAGAAATGTTTCTATCTTACAGTAACCATAGTCATTATCTTAGGTATATAATGTAATACACTAGTCTTGTACCTCGGAGATCCTAGGAGACACAGAGAAACCTCGAGGTATAGGGAACGCTTAGCACTGGCTCCCGGTTCGCATTGTTAAGAACTGCTTAGGGCAACTGTGATTTTATCCTTTTGGTAGTAATAAACTTGTTTATTACTCTTATGCAACGTGTCTGTGATTACTTGCATTCCCAATATTGCCAAGAACCTGAAAGTGAGGTTTAGACCTCCTGACAAAATCATTAGACACCCTCACCAGGGCAGTCTCTTTACTATGCCCAGGTTTAAATGTGGACTGGAACAACTAAAAAATTGCAGAGGAGGCAAGACAAGCCTCAGGTTGACTGGCCACCACTTTCTCCAAAACCTTGCCTAAAAATGGGAAGTTTGAGACCGGTCTGAAATTGGTGAGGCAGTCTGGATCTAATAAGGTTTAATCAGTGCTTTGCTTTTTCATGCAGGCAGCAACAGCATGAGCTGGGCATTAAAAGAGAAAAATAGAACTAAAAATAGGTTGCAAATAATAAGGTAAAATCCTGTTAGAGTACTGTATAGAGAGTGGTCTATGGGACTTGAAAGTAAAGATGTTGATTTGGCCAGTTATTTATTAATTTGCTTTTGGTAACCAGGTGGGTGCACTAGGCACAAGAATGCCTATTTTCAGGCACGACCCAGGAGGATACAATAGGAAATACATGAGTATACATGTGAAGCAGCACATGAGAGATGTAACATAGTGAGGAGGAGGATCACATACAATCAACTGTAAATGTGGAGAAACATTCTTCAGCATAATACAGTCAATACAGTTTTGACAGTCAAAAGAAAAGCAAGAAATGCAAAAAAAGTGAGAAAACTGACATTTCAAAAGCATGTACAACATACTAAAAGTGCCATTTATGTGGCCAATAGGCTTAGGGAAAGTAGAAACAGGGAGG
This sequence comes from Neoceratodus forsteri, assembly GCA_016271365.2. Lineage (NCBI taxonomy): Eukaryota > Metazoa > Chordata > Ceratodontiformes > Ceratodontidae > Neoceratodus > Neoceratodus forsteri. Next base: position 846,715,419 of record CM057451.1, on the reverse strand, counting down.
AGAGGGAAGGAGAGAGTGGTGGGAAGCAGATGAAGAGGGTAATGAATGATAGAAGGATTTAAAGGAATAGTTATGAGAGAGGAGGAGAAAGGTGTCAGAGGAGTAGTTGCCTAGGGGCGCAGAGGGTAGGGAGAAGGATGGACTACGGTGGACAAAAGCAGGTGCAGGAACTAGTAGCACGCAGATGAATACAATGAAGTTTCTTGAAGCTAGCATGGGTGGGAGCTTGATGAATAGTTTGGGGTATGGAGTTCCGGTACTTTGGAGCCATGTATGAGAAAGCACGTGCACCCATGTTGGTTTTGCATCTGGGGATATGGACAGGAGTTATCTTTTACATAGCTTTGCTTTTTTTATAATAACTGCACTACAGTACCTCCTTTTCATTTATTGATATGAGCACTATATGGATAGTGTGTTCTTTATTATAAAATACAATAAAAGTAATAATTGCAAAGTTTTTAAGATAGAAAGAATTTGATTATGTACACACATTTTACTTTATTTTCTCAGTGAAACATTACCAGAAACATATTGGAAGAAGCAATATTTGCTCCGCTATACCAGTTCTACTAAATAAGTGAATTTATTAGTCCATTGAAATTAAATTATATTAGCTGGCCCGTCTGCACAGCGGTTGGATTTCCTCTTGCGATTCCGGTGACCTGGGTTCGGGAGTGGACTTGGGTCGCTGGAGGGCTGGCTGGGGGAGAAGGCTTGAGCGTCCCAGGGACTGGGAGGGGGGACCAAGGCCTGCAGCTTGCCTGACCCCGGGCGGAGGCCCAAAGTATAGCAAGTCCTGTTGGTAGCGGGGTGGGCCGGGGGAGCTACGTCTTGGACATTGGCACCTAGTGTCTTGACGTCGGGGTGTAACACCACGCAGAAGGAAGAAAAAAACAATGCTGGAGTGTCGGGAAGATGGAGCACCAGTACTGGCCCTGATAGCTCCTGCCTGCCTGACCACCGGGGACCTGATGAAATCAAAGAATATTGGAGTGTAAGGGCCCCACCTTGTTCCCACCTGAGGGACATAACCACGGCTCCATGGGGAACCTCCAAGAACATCGGGTAAGGCAGAGAAGAGGGGCAGTGCCAGGTGTCTCCTGACAATGCAGAGCTCCAGCGCTGAGGGGTGGAGAAATAGAAAGTTAAAAAAAAAGAATTTAGACTGTATTGTTGATTGCATTATATTATTGTCTTAATTACGTTATATACACCACCACTAATCAGCCCTGATGTAGTTGGCCTGCCACTGAAATGCTGGAATAATCTGTTAACGGTGGTGTGGCTATTAATGAAATCACATAACTGAGTTGAGTACAGTTCAGTGTTTCATTGTTTTGCATTAATCTGGGCTTAGAACTGATTACTCCTCTTTAGAGTTTCATACATTTTTTGAACAGGACTCACTGCTTCAGGTCTATTAGATCCATTAGGATAAGTAAAGAAATAATTTACATTTTTTTCCATTTAAATAATTAAAAACTTTAAAAAGTTTAAAAAAGAGAAAGAAAAGAGGTATTCTCATGGAGCCATTCTAATTTTGCTGTTTTATTTTTACATGCAGCTTTGTTAATAAAAAATAAAACTAAACTTACAGGATACAACTTAATCAGGTTACAATTACGTGTGAATATAGTGTCACAAAGTATTTTGCTCATTGTATTTTTCTCTCTTCAGTTTCTGATATGCATTGCTAACTTGGTATTGCTGTATACATGCTGGAAAACTGTGGCCCTCAGATCTAAACCTTGAACCTATACTGTACAACCTTGCTGGATGTCAACCCAATGTCATATGCAGTTATACTGTACAAGTTCCTACCTTCTAATCTTCTCACCAGAGTGTGACTTATCCCCTGCCCTGTGGGAGAGAAGGGAGGGTTTACAGGGCCACCCATCAATGTAATAAACCATAATCCACCCTTTCCAAGTGGGATTTTTTTCTGGGATAGCTAGGAGCAGACAGCAGACATGGAGGGTACTAGACTTCATCTGGGAGGTTTCCAGATCCTTGGAGCCCACTACCATCCTGTCATTGGACACTGAAAAGGCCTTTGACAGGCTGGAATGGGCCTACCTATTTGATGTCCTGTCCCTCTTTGGTTCTCCCCTCAGTTCATAGACCTGGTGAAACTGCTATACACTGACCCTTCAGCCCAAGTCTTAACTAATTAGGTTCTTTCCCAGCCTTTTAGACTCCACAGGAGCACATGTCAGGGCTGCCCCCTGTCACCTTTCCTCTTTCTGCTGATAGTGGAGCCATTATCACAGAAGATCCACTCTACTCCTATGTTCCAAGGGATTGTGGTGGGGGATGTTCCCCAGAAAATCTTATTTGCAGATGATATTATTGTTTTCCTCAGTAACCTCCCCAAAGCCCTTCCAACAGTAGCTGCTATTATCCAAGACTACGCTTCCCTCTCAGGGTATAAGCAGAATGTGCCAAATCTCAACTCCATCTTCTCACAGATACTTGTCAGGAAACCATTTTTTTTTGCCTGCACCTACCAGTGGGAGTGATATGTCTGGGTATCCAAATCAAAGCCATGATTTCTGACACTATTGCTGCTAGTGTAGCCAGCATGCTAGACAAAGTATGCACAGATCTAAAAGGCTGGAAAAATCTGATGTTCTCCACTAGGTGCAGAGTTGGCACTCTCAAGCTTCTTTCCTAACACAAGATTCAGTACATTTTGTCAAACCTTCCTATTCAGTTGCCTGCCTACTTCTTTAAGATCCTTAGACAAAGGATGTCAGCCTTTATCTGGACTAATAACGTTCCAAAAATAAAACTGAAATCCCCTAAAAGGCACTGAAAGGAAAGGGTCTTTGGCCCCCCAGTGTGATTTACCAACTTGAGTTGGTAGTACTGAGATAAGCCATAGCAAGCCTCAATCCCACCCTCTCTGACTATGTCCCTAGGCAGATGAGCCTGGAGCAGGTGCAGACGGGCCATCCCATTAACTCTGCATTGCTTTTTCCTTTCTCCACGTCTCACACATACCTGTAAGATCTGGACTAAATTTTACAAGCCATTACACTGGTTGCACCATACTTCTCAATTCAAATCATTGTGGAATAACCCCGGTCTATCCATAGACAGTAAACCCCTAAAGTAGGAAGACTGGATGAGAGCTGGAATACAGACCTTAGTTAAGTTCTATGACCCCCTGACAGGAACCCTATATGGTTTTACAGAACTGTCTGGCACATACCAGATCCTGAAGTCCCAATTCTAGTGGTATGTATAATTGAGGGATCTTCTTAGAGTGAAAGTGACCCAAAACCATGTCTTGCGCACACCCGCCCCTCTGGAGAAGTGGCTTACCACTTTGACCTCGCTAAAAACCGCTACTGCTACACTCTGCTGTCCGAAGTCATACCCCTACTTCTGATCTGAGAGAAGTCTGGGAACGTAAATTAGACTTTTCCATTTCATGTTCAGATTGGGATGTTCTGTGGCCTAGAACTTATGAGGCCTCTAGAGAATTACAGGCCAAAACTCTCCAGTATAAGATTTTACACCAAGCATACTACACCCCTTACTGGCTTTACAAAAACTGGTCTTATGGACAACAATGACTGCTGGAGGTGCACCTCATCACAGGTCTCCCTGTCACATGTCCTATGGTATGGTCTAGAGCTTGAAGATTAGTGGGCAGCAGTTTAAGAAGCTTGTAACAGTGTGCTCCCACTTCTCAGGGTATGAGACCAGCAACTTGCACTTCTCAATCTTACATCACAAGACTCTTACCTTTCTAGAAAACAAACTCTCTGGGTTGTGGGATCCCCCGTAGTTCTTCCCTTGGGCCCCTCCCTACTGGAGGAAGATGAGAGATACTGTAGTACTCACTCCAATAACCTCGCTATTTGCAGGTTATCTATTTATTTAGTTCACTTTTGTTAACCAGGTAAGTATGCTTGCCAATTAAATGCCTATTTTCAGATATTTATTTATTTCAGTTTTGATAACTGGGTAAGTAAACTGACAACAGCTACTTTTTCAGGCATGACCCGGCTGCAATTGCCCAGACAGGAATAGATAAAAATTTACAGTGTTTGAATACAGAGAGTATAAGTTACTATAATCAGTAGGTGCATATTATACATACAGTGCAAAAGTTGTGTGGTAATGGGTACAGGCAGTGCAATTTACACTAAATATGATACAGATAGTGCAAATAAATACATATGCAAAGAGAGAACAAAAGAGAAAATTAGCCATAGCAATCACAAACAATGAGTGTAAAGTAATATTCTTCAAGCTTCTTTGTAAAGACAAGGACCGTTAAGTTCTTTTTTGATGGGGAGGTACTGAGTTCCAGAGTGAGGTGGCTCGGTAACTGAGTGCTCATTGTCCCATGTTTGTGTGAAACAGTGGGACTGTGATGTTACTTTGGGGGTTGAATAGGAGGAGGGTATATCAATTAACATGATCTGCTTGCTTGCTTTCTAAGTGAGTATGGGTGCTTGCGTGCGTGATTTTTTTTGATGGACCTGACAAATGTTAGGCTGGCTTTGAACTCTGGCAGTAGCCAATTTAAGCTGTGTGGTGAGAGGCAATGATGCATGTTACTATCATTGTTAGATGTAAATTTGGTGATTTTGTTGTAAAGGGTGTGTTTTTTCTGAAGCACTGTTTTGTTGGCAGCATCACTGACCAGTGAGTCATAATCCGGTGTGGGGAGCAGATTTGCCTGAACTATTCTGATTCTAGTTTCCAGCTTTAGATACTTGCAAGTTCAATACAGAGACCCTAGATTTTGATGAAGCAGATTAGAGATGTATTAAATGTGGGTATCAAAGGACAGTGTAGAGTCGGTTAGTGAACTCTCAGATGTTTGAAGAAACCAACTTTCTCCAGACAGGTGCCGTTTTCTGTCTTAATGTAAAACATTGGGGCCAGTTTTTTTAGGTTATGGCTGGTACCAAACAACAATGACTGGGTTTTTGGAAGGTTCAGGACCATTCTTTCTTGTGTGAACCCTTCCTGTAAGTTTTTGAAACTGTTATCCGGTGCATGATTGATTGTATTAATATCATTGCTCTGGATGTACAAAACTGCATCGTCTGCATACAGAAGAATGTGCATAGGTTTGCAGACAGTTGGCAGATTGTTAATGAAGATGGAGAACGAAAGAGGCCCCAACATAGAGCCTTGAGGGACCCTGATATCGATTATGTTGATGCCAAAAACCACATTGTCGACCTTCACCTTCTGCTTCCTAAGGCTCAGGTAATCTTTGAACCAGGCAAGAGCAGGGGATCCCAAACTGAGCTCGTGTAGTCTATGGATTAATATAGCTTGTAACATGGGGAAGAGAAAGGGTTGCACAGGATTGGTCAACTTGCATCAGCTGACCATACATTATTCCTCAATTAATGTATGATTGTGTCTGCCGACATTGTCTCCCCCCCTCAGAAGAACTTCTTACAGATGCAGTAGTACCATTCTTGTTTGACGCCATCTGTTGGCCGGTCGTGAATTGCAGGTTAAGACTGTTCGTATATAGTGGTTAAAACAGTCTTAGCCTGCAGTTCACAGCAGGCCAACAGATGGCTATCAAACAAAAATAGAAAAGCTTAAGTGAAATTTCTGGTAGTTCCTGCAATTGCTTTTGAGTCTTCTTTAGAAATAGGCTGCTGGGTGTTCTGGTTCCACCTTCCTTGCATGCAGCCATGAGTGAAATCGGCTGTGCACCCCAAGGGTAAAAAACGCCGATTAATTGCCTGCGATTCGGGACCTTGTCCCCCCAGACTGACAGTGCAGTGTAGCGTGACTGAAATGCCTGCAACAGGAAACAGAAAGGAGTCCTTAGAGTACCTGAAGCCGGTACAGTGATTGGAATTGCGGGGATCCAGGGCCGCAAGTTGCGCCAGCCCAGTTTCAATGGTGTCAGGCTCCTGCAGTGAAGACAGCGAGGAGGAGGGTGATGAGAAATTCACCATCACTTCCAAGCGGCTGTTCTTCGAACTGGCCAACATAAATAGCACAATGTCTAGCCTGCAAAAGGCAATAGCTGAAAACTCGGGATTCAAGAGATAAACCAGCGATCCACAGAACTGGAGCAGGGCTTGACCGAGACAGTGACAGCAGTCGAGCAGCATGAGGAGATGCTCCGTCATCTACTCAAACAGTACCGGGAGCTCACAGAGAAAATCGATGACCAGGAGTTGAGAGCACATCGAGACAACCTCCGCCTATATGACCTACCAGAGGACACTGAAACTGGCCCTATGGAGACTTTTTTAGAATCTTTCTTGAAAGAGCTGCTGGATCGCCCACCCGAAATGGTGCTTAACATAGTAAGAGCACATAGGGCTCTGGCTAAGAAGCCCACAGACCCCAAGGCAAATCCCAGGTCCATTGTAATGAAGTTTATGGACTACAGGGTGAAAATAACAATCCTGCAAATGGCTTGGGCCAAAAAAGAAATAATTTTCGGAGACATATTTTATTTTGACCAGGACTTCACACCGCTCACACAGCAAAAACTTAAGACCCTGCTGGCTATTAAACAACACCTGGGAACACAGGGCATCAAGATGCATGCAATTGCCCCAACACAGCTGAAGCTATTTCTTAAAGAGGGGCCAGCATTCTTCAGAACACTCAACGAGGCCAGATCGACCCTTCAGAAGCTAGGAGTTCCACCAGAATTACTTACCAGGCCAGAGAAGGCCCCTCACACAAGCTTCATTTGTTCCAGCCTGTGGAAGAGGGCCACAAGTTCTAACAAATGGGGCAGAGGGAATAGAGCAGCAAGGAACTCATCGACCAGTGAGGACAGGGACCTTGGCCCCTCCTTATCCAAGACCTGAGACTTTTTCTTTTTTTCATGAACTGGTAAATATGACTCAGAGGATTGGGACTCTTTTTGCCTCAGAAACATTGTAGGGGGCATCCAATGATGGAGGAGGATGAAATGATAACCCCAAACCCCTCCACCTGACCACGGGAACTGGGGGATATCAAGACTTCCTTGCAGGTAATACTTGAAGACTCGGCTGTTGGGGGGGACTGGATGTTGGGCATGGACTCATGTGTCCAGCGCTGTGGGGAGATGGGCTGGGGGAGGCTTACTACAGACTGGGGGTCCCACCAAAAATAACTGGAGTGTGACCCATCTCACTTCCACCTGGTGGCTACACTGCTGCTCCCTTCACCCTTGACCTCATAGAGACTGAGAAACAACACACAACGGTCCTAAATTTTTTCCTTAGAGGTTCAGGGAGGGGGTTTGGAGCTTTGCTGATATGCTGGGAAAAGGGTTGACCAGTCAGACCTCTGACTTCCTCCCAATTCACAGGAAATGACCTGGTGCTTGGGGGATGGGGTGCAGGGCTCCCTACACTACAGGAGGCATGGTCAAACAACTATTATTAACAGGGATTGACAGGGGAGCTCACAGCCGGTTATGCTAAGGTGCAACCTAAGAAAGATGGATTACTGGGGAAAGGCTGTAAATAACATGGGGAAGGGGCGGGTGTGTGGAGGAGGGAAGGGGGGGCTTGTGAATGAAGGGACTGATGGCTCCCTCAGGCCTGGCTGCCCCCCCACTTTGTGCTGGCTTACCTACCTATAGAGGGAAAGAGTGTGACCGAGCAAATGGCCTGAACATACTCACAGCATTGGTAAGAGAGAATTGACACTACACAGAGCTGCCTATTAGACAGGGGGAGGATGAAGGCACCTCAAAAGTGCAAGTATCGTGCATGGTCCCATGGCAAGGGACCTCACCCAGTTTCCCTGGCCCATCAATGGGGGAAGCAGGGTGTAAGTTATGCCTGGCACTGAACCAAATGTTTAGTTGTACAAAGTTATTCTGTTTAGTTACTGTTCTACAATGTTTGAGAGCACTGTTGGTCCTTACAAGAAGTAGAAAACGGCAATTTCATAAATTAAAATGACTGAGGGGAAGATAATTGCCTACAATGTCCTGGGAGTGAACAATACTGTGACAAGAACTAGGTTCATAAATGAACTGAAAAAACAGAGAGCAGAGGTGGAATTTCTGCAAGAGACCCACTTATCGCTGAATAAAGCCAATAAGTTAAAAAGGGGGTGGATTGGAAGGGTATTCCACTCAGCCTGCCAGGCGCAGCCCCACAAGAGAGGGGTGGCAATCCTGATCTACAAGAGTTGTCCCCTGGAAGTAACTGACATGCACTCAGACCTATTAGGCAGATTCGTAGCACTCAGAGGGACCTACAGGAATGTCCCCTGCTCTCTGTTAAACATCTACTTCCCAAATCTAGGAAGAGAGCATAGCCGTTGCCAGGGGGGTTCATATGGTTCAAAAGAACTTCCCTTTCAACCCCCCCTTTTTTCATTATTTGTAATATTTTTTCATTATTTTGTGACACAGAGTGCTTATGCATACATGATGAACCCCAGCAGTTTCTCTCAGCATGCACCCCACCCCTCCATCTGCTGCCAGTCAGCTCCCTCAGTGCCAGTAAGATGACCAGAGCTGCTTTGTGAGTTTTTCTCCGCACCATCCCCATATGACTGGCTGACCAATTGCAGCTCACATCAGCATCGTGAACGTGACTGAAATACAGCACAGCCTCTGCCCGCGATTCACACCATCGGCTAGCACTTGAGGAAGACGGCAGGGCCAGATTAACCATAGGGCAGACTGGGCAGATGCCCTGGGCCCCCAAATTTGAGGGCCACCTGAGAATTTATTTATTTTTTATTCTGATTTTTTTTTCCCCATCTTCTCTGACCCTTGTACTTTGTCAGACTAAACCTCAGTGGGGGTGCATACATCTCAAGTATCCACTCCAGGATCATCCGTTTGCCCCACTGTCCTGAAATAGATTGCTGTTTGCTGCTAACCATGCTGTCTGTCTGTCCATATGTTCACCAGTATTTTTGTTTCCCCATGGATATCCTGCAACACAGAAAGTGTGTTTACATCAGAGGTGCCCTTCCAGCGAATCACAGGGCTGCAAATCTGTCCGTTGATGTTTGCACCCCCTGCCCACCTGGACCTGAACTTTTCTGTGCCCCTGGCTCCCTCCAGTCCATGCATGGTCTTGTCCTGTAGTGGAGCATAAAACAGTCCTGGATAGAAATTTGCAACCAGACTCATTCCCTCCTGACCTACCGAGACCGCATCATTTGCAAAGTTGTGCCTGCCAGTACCTGGGCCCGGCCTGCTGCTGCTGCTGTAACTTAAATCTTTAATTTAAACAAAAATAAAAGAGCTGAAAAATAGCAGCAGCAGTACCAGCTGGCAGCAGCTATTTCAGGAGGTGCGGGACGTCCGGATACCAGAAATTCTGAGAGGACTACATCAACGATGTACACAGTCATCAGTCGAAGGAGCACAAGCTGAGCGGACTCAATCCAGGCAGCCACACCACCACAGTGCCTTGCTTTCATAGGGAAGTTCATTCTTGACTTTAGGTAGGTACAAAATAATCATGGAGGTGAACTGAATGTTTGTAAATTAAATTGGCAATGATGTGATACGCGCATCCTTGAGGCTCTCATATCAGATAATCCCATCTCTCTGTTTTGTGGGGTTCCTTAGGGCTCTATACTGTCCCCCATGTTGTTTGCAGTGTATATGCTTCCCCTTAGAGACATTGTGAGATGGTATGGGCTGAGGTTTCATTGCTATGCCGATGATACCCAGCTATACCTGTCTTTTGGCCCCGACCAGGAAGGAGTCATCTCGGTATTTAATAGCTGCCTCAATGAAATCCAAGATTGTATGAGGTCCAGTTGGCTGAAGTTGAACTCTGGGAAGATGGAGGTGTTGGTTTAGGATCCGTATCGCTGGATAAGGGGACCTGGGGCCGGATCCCCATCTGGATTGTTCCTTGGGGATGCCAAGCTACAGGTCTCTGAACAAGTGTGAGACCTAGGGGTGATATTAGATGCGGGGCTGACACTTTGGTCCCAGGTGTCAGCTGTGGTTAAATCATCTTTCTACAATCTGAGAAAGATCACTAGAATCAAGCACCTTGTTCCATCCAGTGATCTGCCAACTTTAATCCATGGCTTTGTGACCTTGCGCCTAGACTATTGCAATTCGCTATACTTTGGGCTTCCGGGGGTTGACATCTGCCGCTTGCAGCTGGTGTAGAATTCTGCAGCATGGTTGTTGGTGGGTACTCCTTGATCTTTCCATATTACACCGGTGCTGCGGGAACTGCACTGGCTACCAGTTCAGTGGCGGATCACCTTCAAAGTCAGATTACTGACTTTCAAAGCCCTGCATGAACTGGGCTCTGATTACCTGAAAGAACTCCTGATCCCTTACCACCCTGTAAAACCACTCCGTTCAGCTGATGAGGGGTTGCTAGAGATTCCTAGGGTGACTTTAAAATCTGCTGGGACCCGTGCTTTTATGTTTGCGGCCCCTTCCCTTCGGAATTCTCTACCCCATCGGATTAGGGAGTGCATGACCGTGGGGAGTTTTAAACGGGCTTTGAAATCTTTCCTTTGGGTAAAAGCTTATGGCTGTATTGCTTGCTGATCTGTATTGTTTTATGATGTAGACTTTGCTGTATTTTATTGTCTTATTGTACTGCGCCTTGGTGTCTGAAAGGCGCACAATAAATAAAATATTATTATTATTATTATTATCAGTGATATGAGACTGAGAGGATGTGTGTACACCATGGCAATGGGGACAATGGTAAATACTCCAAAGTGATGGGATGCTACAAGTACACCAAAATTATGAGTAGGCTGTCTACCCTGTAGGCTGTGAGTACACCATGGTGAGGAGGTAGACTGTGGGTACACCAAGGTGCCTGAGGAGGGAGACTGTAAGTACACCTCATTGGGGGTGCGACTGTGAGTACACCTAACTGAGGGGGATTGTGAGGGAGGCTGTAATTATACCAAGGTGATGAGGGGGGCTGTAAGTACACCAAAGTACTGGGGGAGGATGTTAGTACGCCGAAGAGAAGTTGAGTACACCAAGGTAATGGAGGAGGCTGTGAGTCAATCAAGGTGATAGAGAAGGATGTGAGTATGCCAAGGTGATTTGAGAGAATGTGATTTCACTAGTGTGTTGTGGATGCTATGTGTAAACCAAGGTTATTAAGGAAGGTTTTGAGTACATTAATGTGATTGGGGGGTCATGTGTATGCCAAAGTTGAGAGGTTGTGAGTACACTAACATGATGGGGGAGGCTCTGAGTACACAAAGGCGACGAGTACAGCTGTGAGTACACCATGGTGATTGGTAGGATGTGAGTACACCAATATGATGAGGGAGGCTGGGAATACACCAAGGTGGTGGGTGAGGCCATAAGTACACCAAAGTGATGAGAAGACTGTGAAGTGAGTACACGAAGAAAATGGGGAGGCTATGAGTACAGCAAAATAATGGGGAAACTGTGAGTTGAGTACACCAATGAGATCAGAGACTCTGTGAGTAAACTAAGATGATGTAAGGCTGTGACTACACCAAAGAGATGGGTGAGAAACAGTGAGTACACTAAGGTGATGGAACAAGCTATGAGTACACCAAGAGATAGGCGAAACCTTGAATACTCTAAGGTGAACACATCAAGCTGCATCTCAAGCTTCCTACTTCAATTAAGTCCTTAAGGGATAACTGTGCATTACTAGAAGGATTACTGTTAAAAGGAAATATCCCTTTCACTACTGTTCCTATAATTCCTGGAATTTTAAAAAAAAATGTATATTTGCTAGTTTTTTTTGGGGGGGGGTAACTCCTAGACATTTCTGCATATTATTATTAAATATTATTCATGCATGGTATTTTACAGTAATTCTGGGCACCCGTGACAAGTGGCAGCTGTTCCCTGTGGCTGTTTTAATATTATTAGAGTAAACCTGGGCACCCGTGTCAGCTGTTTCCCCTGATTTAATATTAGAGTAAATCTGGGCAGCCATGACAGTGGCAGCTGTGCCCCTCCCCCCATTGTAATATAACAGTATTTTCCTGCACCCACACACTGTTGAGCCTCAGTTCATGCATAATATCGTAGATCTTGGGAGTGGGCACCCATGTATATCTCTTCCACTTTAGATGGAACTTTTCAGATGTCCTGTTGTAAACTTTCATGTCTGTATTGTATCCTTTGAAGCAGACCTTGTTTAGTCTGCTGTACAGATTTATTTCACTTATTTTGCTTTCTGGTTAGGTTGCACAAGCACAACCACCATGTATATGTAGTAAGTGGTAAGTGCTGTCTGCTGTGTGTGACCATGTGTACTGTGTTAGTGGTAATAAATCTGAGCTGCCATGCAGAATTGCATCAGATCACATTTGAGAATAATGTGCTTGCATTATATGATGTTTTAGTTTTAGTAGGCTGTTGGTTAACTAGGCTCTGCAGCTTATCCAATAGGTAGGGAAATGGGCAGACTAAGTGGACCAAGCGGTCCTTATCTGCCATCAAAGTCTAAGTTTCTATGTTCCTCATATTTAAAATTAACATTGTGAACTGCAGCAATTTTTAGGCTTTCTGTAGGTAAACTATGCAGATGTGACTGTTTAAATATGAAAAGTTTAAAACTGCTACAGCTACCATAGGGAGAGAGACCTTCATTAAGGTGCCTGAGAGATGAAGAAATTGTTTCATGATCTATGTTTGCCAGGAGCACAGGCAAAGGGATTTATTTAAAGGGGATTTTCAGGAACTCACAGGTTATTTCAGCTTTGCCAAAACATCTGTAAAAGGGCTTTTAATAAGATCAATATAATGTGCTTTCTTGCATTTTATGATGTTTTAGTAGTGTTGATGTTTACTCCCTAAGACACTGGCTGATATAAAGTCTTTATATGTTTTTAATTTAAACAGTACTTGAATGCAGCAACATCAGTTTTATTTCTGGCAACTTCTTTTCCCCTGAACTCTTTCCAGTGTATGCACAACTGCACCTCATATATATTATATGTAATACACGGAACAGTCTGAGTTTATGGCCTAAACCTCCAATTACATTTCCTTGTACTTTAAAAGAGGTTTTATATGTACAGTTTATGGCTTTTCCTGTTCATTTTATTTAGGTTAGGCTGCCAATTTTTTTCATTTCTTAAATATTTTCTTTCCTCGTACTCATACTGCCTTCATCTGTGGCCGTAACCCCAAAATCACTTCCTTTTATTCTCTTCCACTTATCCACCCCTAACTCTACAGGTCTGTACCCCCACCCAGGTTGGAGACTTTGGGAGTCAGGATTTCCCACCACATACCCACAGTGCAGGCTACTATCTATTCGGGCAGTGAGATGTTGGTGTGGAGCGGCCAGTATGCATGGCTGTGCTTGAGTGCTGACACCCATTGTGAATGTACTCCAGCTATCCAACTTCAAACAATAACCTTCTATTTCAGCCCCAGGAATGGCATTCAGAGTAGCTGGAAGCCCCTCCAAATACATTTTAAGGCATCGAAAACCGTTCAGCTTTCGGGGGCCTAGGTGGCCCCCCTAACCCCAACCTGTTGCTTAAGTCGCAGGGGGCCCCACAATTCAACATTGCCCAGGGCACCACAACTTGTTAATCTGGCCCTAGAAGATGGAGCTCAGAGACAACGTCTCCAGGAGAGCAAAAAAAGAAGCAGAGGACTTTGACTTATAATATTATCAGTCACTGGCAGGTAAATTTTGCTGGCCACTATTGTTGAAGATGTGTCCCTTAATAACTGTATATCAGGGGATAGGCTGTGCAGTTGGGCAAGGGAGATGTTTGGATGGGTGGGCTGAAGATTGAGAAATAAATTACTTAAATACTCCTCTATACAAAATGCAAAGTTGTCATGTTTCATATGCCTATTTTAACTTTTCATAAGTTAAGCAGAAGAGGTACCACAGTGGAAAAGCAATGCCAAGTGTTTGGAAGGGTCTAGCTAGGATCTACACTGCCACCTCACTAATTGTGCTGTTCAGAGAGGTCTTCACTGTGGTCCCATTTTTGTTGACATTCAGTTCCACTTTTGTCTGTGTCATCTGTGCCATACGCCATTGAAACAAATAAGTTGTGATAAGCGTTTTCTCCAGATGACCACGTGTCAGTAGAATGACATTTATTGCTACAGTTCAGTGTTATGAAAATACCCACTATACTTTTAGAAACATGGTGGAATGGAGGTGGGGGTAGGTATTTAGGAGATGGTAACTTTGCACTGGGAATTCCTGCCACTGTCAAATTTCCTTTCCCCTCACTCCCCTTGTCATGCCTACCACATTGGAGAATGGAGTGGGGGCAACAAGTGTAGTACCCAATATTGAACTAAGAATTATGTTACAGATTTTTTTCCAAGCAGGGTGCTTGGTATGGAAACATAGACACTGATAGCAGAAAAAGACAGCGGTCCAGCCAGTCTGCCCAAGTTCCATATAATCCCTGGAACCTACTATTTCTCCAGGTTACTAACTCTCCCCATCCTCTCTCTATTCTCCTCCTTGGTCCTGTTGCCCCCAGTAACCACTACTCCCTTCATTATGTCCCACTCCTGCTTGAATCCTCTGATTGTTTTTGCATCCACCAATTCAGCTGACAGACTGTTCCAAAGTTCCTCCACCCTTTCTGTAAAGTAGTACTTCCTCACATCTCTCCTTAACCGACCTCCTGTTAATTTCCATTCATGTCCATGTGACTGCAAATTGGTATTCAGGCTAAATAATACCCCGCAGTTCACTTTAATTCCATTAAAGAACTTGAAGGTCTCTATCACATCTCCACTTTCCCCTCTGGTCTCCAATGAGTACATATTTGGTGCCTTGAGGTGCTCCTCATAGGATCTGCCTTGCTGTCCCTGAATCATTGTATTTACTCTGTGCTGCAGTGTCTTCAAACTATCCTTATCCTATCTGAGGTGAGGACTCCAGAACTGGGCACAGTACTCTAGGTGAGGCCTTACCAGGGTTCTGTAGAGGGGGAGTATTACCTCCTTTTTTCTGCTATCAGTACCCCTACTGGTACATCCCAGCATCCTGTTAGCCTTGCTATAGGCCATGTTGCACTGACTCAGTTGCATAAATGGCATATTGAGTTGGGGAGGGTGGGGGTTACAGCAAGGGGTACAGGGTAGAGCTGTGCAGGAACCAAATATTAATTTCAGAATACCACAGATATTAGGGCTTCCAAATATTTGGAAGCCCTTCCCGAATAGAGGACTATTCAGTGGTATTTGTATTCAGCATCTACCCACTTGCAGAGCCCTAAAAGAAAAAAACAAAATCTCCTCCCAGCCCCCCACAAAACGGTACTGTCCTCCTCACCCTCTAACAGCCAACAAATCCCACCCTCTTACCCACCCAGCACACACAACTTTTTTAATTTTTTCTGCAGAAATTACAAAATAATAGTTTTAAAGGGGACCAGCACAACCCACCCACCTCCACGGCCAGCCCCCATCTTGTAAACTTAAGTGACAGGTAGAAGAGTAATCCTAATCCTTCCCTCCCCCGTTAGACCCTCCAGTGCCCCACTGCTCCATCCCCCCACTCCCGCACCCAGCACCCAATTCTCCTTATTTGGAGAAGGTAATGAAGAATTGCTGCAGGCACTGGTCTGGAACAACCCTCCATCCTCCACTGCCAAGCACCTGTAATGAATGAAAGTGTGCTTTTGTTGCTATAGTAAAGTCAAGCCAGCAGATCACATGATCCACTGGCTTGACTTTATAATAGCAACAAGAAAGAGTGTGCTTTCATTCATTAGAAGGCGCTTGACAGTTGAGGAATGAGGGTTGTTCTGGATAGGTGGCTGCGGCAATTCTTCATTGCATTCTCCTAATAAGGAGAAATAAGTGCGGGGTGCAGGTGGCAGGGATGGAGTAGTAGGACACTTCTGTGTCTGCCTCTCTGGCACTTGGTTCTTGTTGCTGACAAGGGGAGGGGGAAATGGAGTAGAAGGGCAAAGGTTACAGTGTCTGGCTGGCTTTGGCACTGCTTCTTGTTGCTGACGGGGGGGAAGGGAAGGATTTGAATTTCTCTTTAATGGCCGGCCCGGTGGCGCTAAGGGTTGAGGTGCTGGATGCCACACCTCACGCCACGCTGACAACCTGGGTTCGGGAATGACCCTGGGCCATCGGGGGTTGGCAGGGGAGGGAGAAGATTGAGCATCCGGAGGACAGCTCTCCTCTCCCGGGAGGGGGGGGTACAATCTCGGTGCTTGGCTTACATCTGGCGGAGGTCAGAGGTACAGCAAGCATGCAGAGCAAACAGACAAGGCTGGGAGTGGTGGATGTCTGCAGGAATGCCTTGATGTCGGATGCACACCATTCCCCAGAAAAGTGGCAGCACACCCACTGCGATGCCTGGAGACTGGCTCCGGCATCACGAGACCAGGACCGGAGAGGGGTCGCACGAGTCTGGCCAACACTTGGATGATGGATGGGAGGCTTGGGGGTAGGCCTCCCATCCCACTCGGGGGGTAAACCGAGGGTGATGCAGGGCAGACGCATGAAGGGCTCATATCCCGGAGACCTGGCAGGCACGATGCCTTGTTGGACGAGTCTTGCACTGATCCTGAGCAGTTGGTAGTGGCCTTTAATGGGGCCATACTTTTAGCCCTCGATCAGATTGCTCCTGTCCGAGCTCGCCCCCTTCCGTGTTGCCCTGGAGCCCTGTGGTTTGATGGGGCTCTGAGAGAGTTCCGGGAAGTTGAGGCGTAGGTTAGAGTGTTGGAGGAAGACTGCCGCTGATGCAGACCACTGTATTTTGCTAGAGCATTATAAACTCTATCAAACAGAAATTTGCCATAAGGAGGCAGAATTCCTGTCCAGGGAAATTTTTGTCACACAGAACCGACCTGCTCAACTCTTCAGAAATGTTGACAGGCTGTGCAACCCAGCCTGTCGGCAGCTCTGTCGAGTTTTTACGCAAACTGATTGTGATGAGATTGCCCTTTTCTTTGTGAATAAGGTCGATGACATCAGGAGGGAGTGCCACCAACTTCACTCTAAGGGGGTTGCTTTTGATCGGTGCTCTGTTGCAGAGCCTGGAGTTTCCTGGAGTACCTTTGACCTGCTGGATTTCGTAGACATTATGAGGATTGTCCAGGAGATGGCGTCCCACATACTGTAGTTTAGACCCAGGCCCTCCTTCCCTGATTTTGGGTTGCAGTGAGAGCATTGGCCCGATCTTAGCTTGGATTGTCTGGTGCTCTTTAGATATGAGTGAGTTCCCTAGCTCCCTGAAGGAGGGGGTGGTGATCTCCCTTCTGAAAAAAAGCTTCTTTAGACCCAGAGAACCTAGCAAACTACTGGCCTATCTCTAACTTCCCTTTTGTGGGGAAGGTTATTGAGAAAGTTGTGGCTGCTCAAATGGATAACGATCTAAATATCCATAAGTTATACGAACCTCCCCAATCTGATTTTCATAAGAGGCATAGTACTGAGACTGCTCTGGTTCGGGTGCTCTGTGATCTCCTGATGGCAAGAGATCGGTGACAGCATTCTATCTTGGTTCTCCTGGATCTATCATCAGCTTTTGATACTGTGGATCATGGGGTTCTGCTCGAACACCTGAGGTTCATCTATGGGCTGTCGGGTACAGTCCTCAGATGGTTTTCATCTTTCTTCACTGGGAAAACACAGAGAGTGGTCTTGGGTTTGTTTTCATCTGGGGCTTCCTCTCTGCCTTGCAAGGTACCTCAGTGTTCGGTGCTGTCCCCCATGTTATTCATAGTATATATGCTACCCCTCGGAGACAGTGTAAAAGGGTATGAGCTGAGCTTTCACTGCTATGCTGATGATACCCAGCTCTACCTGTCTTTGGTGCCTGACCAGGTTGGTGCTATCTCGGTACTGAACAACTGCCTCGCAGAAATCCAAGATTGGATGAATTCCAGCTGTCTAAAGTTGAACCCAGGAAAGACTGAGGTTTTGGTTGTGGACCCGGGTCATAGGGTAGAGGGATTGAGGACTGGGCTCCCTTCTGGTTTAGTCCTGGGGGAGGCCCAGATTCTCACCTCTGAACGGGTGCATAACCTGGGAGTGGAGCTTGACGATGGTCTGACACTTCGACATCAGGTATCAGCAGTCATCAAGCTGGCCTTTTTCCATCGTAGGAACATTGCCAGGATTAAGCACCTTGTTCCATCCAGTGACCTGCCTATTTTGGTCCATGCCTTTGTGACATCGCTCCTTGGTTGTTGCAAGTCCCTTAATCTAGGGCTTCCTGGGGGTTAATATCTGCCACTTGCAGCTAGTGCAGAACACGGCAGCACGTTTGTTGACTGGGGCATCTAGAAGATCTCATATCACCCCTGTGCTGCATGCTCTGCACTAGCTGCCAATACAGTGGCGGATCAGCTTTAAAGTAGGTCTATTGACTTACAAGGTCCTACACGGATTGGTTCCCAATTACTTAAAAGAGCTTCTGGTTTCTTACACCCCTTTGCGGACAGCTCCGCTTGACTGACGAGGGATTTCTGGAGATTCCGAGGGTTAACTTAAAGTCATCTGGCCCGCGTGCCTTTGGATTTGCGGCACCTACCCTTTGGAATTCTCCGCCCCATCAGCTCCGGGAGTGCAGGATGGTGGGGAGTTTTAAGCAGGCACTAAAGACTTTTTTTATGGCAAAAGGCATTTCCTGCTTTATTGTGATTTTATACTAGGTGTATTTGTATATGTGTTTTGTTTGTATTAACATTGTACAGCGCTTTGAAATACTGAAAGGTGCTTAATTAAATACATTTTATTTATTATTATTATATTAAGGTAGGCACTGTTGTGAAGGGGGGAGAAAAATAGAAAGTAAAAAAAAAAAAGGATTTCTCTTTAACTTCCCAATGTGGAGTGTCTGTCACTGAAGTTTATAAGACAGGGGCCAGCAGTGGAGGCAGGCAGGTTGTGCCGGTCCCCTTTAAAACCATTTTCTGCAGAAACAAAATAAAAAACTGTGGGTGCTGGGTGGGTAGGAGGGTGGGATTTGCTGACTGGTAGAGGGTGGGGAGGACAGTACTGCTTTTGGGGGTTGGGAAGAGATTTTTTTATCAGACCTTAGCGAATACAAATATTTGGCTGAATAATGAATATTTGGTGGCCGAATACCGAATTTTGGCTGCATATTCAAAAAAAGGTATTCGCACAGCCCTAGTAGAGGGAGCTCAGATATGAGTTATATAGACATAAAATAAGCCATAAAAGTGCACCACAGACCATACCATAGCCCATGGTTTCTGGGGGCCTCTCAGCCCTTGACTCCTGCCCTAGAAGCAAGTTAGCACTGCAGTAAGTTAGTAGTGTATAATACCCAGCCAAGACCAGCTGCAGACTCTGCATTGAGGTTCAGTGCATATATGTGTCTCACACACACACACACACACAATCTGTGCCACACAGATAGTAATAATTGTCCTTAGAGCAGGAGGTGGAGGGGAGCTCACAGATGTATAATACTTGCTCTGGGTTGTTTTACCCTCCGCATTCATTTGTAATACCTTTCACTGTATTGTCCATTTCTCTTGTACTTCCATGACATGGAGCCTTTGCAAAGGAGTATCTGACTCAAACGTTTGTAATTCCAATATCTCAATAAATAAATAAATAAAGATGAGTTATTTTGCTTTAGAATAAGCCATAAAAGTGCACCACAGAGTACACTATAGCCCATGGTTTCTGGGGGCCTATCAGCCCCAGACCCCTGCTCTAGAAGCAAGCCAGCACTTCAATAAGTTAGTAGTGTACAATACCCAGCCAAAACCAACAGCAGACTCTGCATCGAGGTTCTGTGTGTGTGTGTGTGTGTGTGTATATATATATATATATATATATATATACATACACACACACACACACACACACACAAAATCTGAGCCACCCAGATAGTAATAATTGTCCTTAGCGCAGGAAGTGGAGGGGAGCTCACAGATTAGTTATTTTGGTTTAAAATAAGCCACAAAATGAGCCACAGAGCATCTAGTACCCAAGAGCTTCTGGGGGCCTGGCAGCTCCTTGACCCATTACCTACACACCAGTAGATACAGCTACAGATATTAAAGCTGATAACATAATATATCTGAGATAATGCTTTAGGTATATTACAGTGGCAGCATCTTGCTGCTCTCCGGTACTGAGTACGTAAGCAATAACACATGATGAGGTGTGGGTTACGTGCTGATAAGAGCACGCCTAGGGGTGTACTAAGGCACGAGGCGCTTACGACGAGTGCCTCATGCTCCTAGGCGTTTTATCACACGCAACCACACCTCGGAGTGTATTCATATGCGCTATAAAATGGGCCCTTTAAAGTAATTTTTTTTTTAATGTGTAAAAAAAAAAAAAAAATTAATAAAAAATAGAGAAATATAAGAATAGGTTTAAAATTGTGAAAACAGTGAAAAAATAGTCCCTTGTATTAAGTTTCTGTGCAATGTATTTACTGTGTCCCCCCCGCACAGAAAAAGTTACTCATACATTTACAGTATGTCTTTTTTTTATTGTTTTTTTTTTTTTTTATTTCTTTGTTTGCCTGTGTTTAGTTAGGGAGTTGAAGTGTTAAGACAGGAGCGTGTCTGTTGACTGGGGCGTGTGTCCTCAACAGACACCGTAAAAGCACTGACAATATTTCTTCCTGTTTCCTGGTTTCGTTTTGGGAATATTTGGCTGGTTATTTGTTTTAAAAGTAAAGTGAGTGCCTGCTGAGTGTCTGAAGAACACTGCTTCGTGTGCTTGCCGGTAGTGCGTCGGGTAGGGTGGCTTTCGCTTCTGGGATTTGCCGCCGTTTGAAAAAAAAAATGCGTTTGCTTTTGTTGCCGTTTATCGGCAGTACTTTTTAAAATCTGGTAATGGTGGCAGGGGCAGAAAGCCGTGAGACTCATTTATAGAGTACGAGGTTTTCTTGGTTTATATGGATGCGATATGTTCTTGAATGCAGTGTTACGTTATTGTGCTGTCCACGAGTGATGTCATGCTGCTGCTTCAGTGAGCTCTGCCAGTCAACGTTTCTGTTAATGCTTGGCAGAGCTCATTAATTTTTTTGGTCATTTGGCTTCTTGGTGGGCAGTAGTACCGGTTGGCTACAATATCATCTGATAAGGACACGGCTCAGATGATGTTGTAGCCAATCAGTGCCTTGGGATTTGTTAGCCCATTTTATAAATATATGTATTCACCCTGCAGCCAGCCAGATAAATAATTTTGCTTAGAGCAAGGGGTGTAGGAGATCTCAGATATGACATCTTTAGCTTCAAAATAAGCCACAAAATGCACCACAGATCATCCTGGACCCCATGGCTTCTGGGGTCGTGGTGGCCCTAAGACCCACAGCTTTTTTTTAAAGGTTGCAGGCTGCATAAAAATAACCCCCCTTGTGAAAATCCTGGCAATGGCCCTGGAGAGAGAGTGGAATTTTTTAAGCAGATTGTAACAAGTTACAACCCTCGGGAGCTCTTCATGGTGGAGACGACTTAACACCATCTTGAATCTGGTCCTGGATAAGTCAAGCACAAACTGGGTATGCAGGGGCCTCTCAGCAAAGTGCCTGGGTGGCCTTGGCAAAGAACTGGTCCTGACAGAGGCCTGGAGATTTCTCCATCCTCAAGTCAGGAATTATACCTGATGGTCCGCCCCACACTGAGCTTACTCAAGGCTGGACTTCTTCCTGGTATCCTCAGAGTGGATGTATACTTTGGTCTCAGCTGAAATACACTAACAATCCATATCGGATCATAGCACGGTATCAGTAACACTGACCCTCTCCCCCCCCCAAAATCCTCAGCTTGGAGACTTAATGTCTGACTGTTGAACCAGGAGGAATTCAAACAGGTGGTTAAGGCCTGCCTTTGGGAATATGGAGAGACAAATGACCCCAGTGCTTACTCAGCAGCTATATGGTGGGATGGATTTAAAGCAGTGCTGACAGGGAAATTTATGACTTTTGCAGCAGGGATAACAAGAGAGAGGCTCAGAGAACAGGCAGCACAAGAGGCCAGTATATTTGACTTAGAGGCAGAACATAAAATTTCTCTGAACGAGAAGGTGAGGAAGGTCCTGGAGAGACTGAGAGATAAGCTGAATAAACTACTAAATCACAAAATCAAAGGGGCCCTATGCTACTCCAGACAGAGGTTTTACAAAGCTGGCAACAGGGCAGGGAAACTACTGGCCTGGCAGTTACAGAAGGAAGCGGTGGGGAGGGAAGTGCTAAAACGCAAGCGAGGCACAAACGACTGAACCTCAGACTCTGACTCGCTGAAGATAGTCCATAATTTTCAGACATTTTATAAAAATCTGTATGGGGAGGAGAGGGTTGAGGGTTTCGCAGAGAAAGTAGAGGCCTTCCTTGGGAGGCTACCCATCCTCCGGCTGGAGGCAGCCCAGATGGAGAGTCTGGAATCTCCCATCTCAACATAAGAAATAGCAAGGGCAATAAAACATTTAAAGAGGGGAAAGGCACGGGGCTCGAATGGATACCCAGCAGAGTTCTATAAGATCTTCCAGGGGTAACTGGCCCTAATACTGGAGAAGGTATGCAGGGTGGTCCAGGAGGGAGTGGGGGCTTCGCCGTCATGGCAGTATGCTGAAATCTTGGTCATACATAAGGAGGGAAAGGACGCCACCTTGTGTGGCTCTTACCGTCCAATCTCTCTCCTGAATGTCGACCAAAAGATTTTGACTTCAGTACTAGCAGGGAGACTTCAGGAGGTGGTGGGAGCCCTAGTTCAGCCAGACCAGACTGGATTCATTAGGGGAAGACTGATCCATGACAATGTCAAATGCCTTGTGAATCTGGTCGAATGGCAACAAAAGCTTAGGATCCCCTTCCTGGCGATATTCATGGATGCCAAAAAGGGCTTTGACTGGGTGAACTGGGGCTTCGTAACCAAGACCCTTGAGGTGATGGGGCTAGGGACAAAGTTTAGGGATAGCATAAAGGCCTTACGTGCTTCCCCACAAGCAACAGTGAGGTTCAATGGGATCTCATTGCCCAGATTCTTCCTTCAGAGGGGCACCAGGCAGGGTTTCCCCCCTCTCCCTCCTCCTCTTCGCCATGTGTACAGAACCCCTGGCCATAGCGATGAGAGAACATAGGGGAATCAAAGGAATGAAAGTTGGAAACAGAGAGCACAAAATCTCCCTGTACGCCGACGATAGTCTCTTTTACCTCACCTCACCCCAGAGGTTGATACCGGCATTGGTGGACCTCCTGGATGAATACGGACAGATAGCTGGATATAAAATAAACACGGAAAAGTCAGAAATGCTGCCGATAGAAGGGGCAGGCTTGAGGGAGAAGCAAACTTTCCATTTAAGTGGGCCCCCAGCAACATAGTGAGGTATCTAGGAATAAGAATCTCTCCCCATAGAAACTGGCTGTTTAAGTTAAACTATACCAGATTCTGGTCTGAGATTCAAACTGATATTACTAGATGGGACTCCCTCCCACTGACACTGGAGGGTAGAGTAGGCATCTGCAAGATGAATATTCTCTCCAGACTGCTGTTCTTGTTTCAGGCCCTCCTGATAGTCAGTCCAACCTCCTTTTGGGCATTAGTTAACAAAGCATTGTTGAAATTTATCTGGAACAAGGGGAAACACAGAGTGGCGGCCAAGATGCTGTCTCTCCCGAGAGAGGGGGGGAGGACTGGCATTACCCGATCTGAAGAAATACTGTCTAGCTGCACAGTTATCTCTGCTGGTGACATGGATAAAACAGGGGGAGAACTCAGGATGGAGAGAAATAGAGGTGGCCCAATCAGGCCCCATCCCCCTATTCGCGCTATCCCATGCCACCCTCATGGCGCAGATATGCGCAGGGATAAGAAATCCCTTTGTTAAGCACACCCTGAGGATTATAGGGAAGGTGAAACTCATCATGGGCACTCCCAACATGGTGGGCCCCCTGACATCAATAATAGGAGATCCACGCTTCTCCCCAGCACAAACTGACCCAGCCTTTCGCAGATGGAATCACTGCAAACTGGACAGGTTTGGTGCTCTGATCCAGAACAGAAATATAATAGCCTTCCAGGACTTGCAAACTAAATTTTCCATACCTAATGTGGACTTCCACAGATGCTTTCAGATCTGCCATTACATGCTGGCAAACCAAATAATCCACAAAGTGGATAGGGATATGACCCCCCTAGAGAACTTTTTATACTAGGGAGCCACACTTAAGGAACCAAAGGGGACTGTATCAATGGCCTACAAAGCCCTGCTGGGACAAGAGGAAGAATGGCTGGAATCCTTGAGACAGAATTGGCAGACGGAGTCGGGATGCAGCCTGCCAAGAGAGGGCTGGCTCAAAGAGTGAGAGAGGGGCTGGAAAGTCACAGCATCCCCCAGCTGGAGGGGAATTTAGGTGGAAATGCTGGACGAGGTTCTTCCACACTCTCACAATCACTCAGCACTTCGCCCCCACCAACTCGGCCTTGTGCTGGAGAGGGTGTGGCCAGTTGGGCACCCACTCCCATATATTCTGGGAATGCCCCAGGATAAGAGCTTACTGGGAGGCCATGAGGACTGAGCTATCTGGACTATGGGAAGCGTAACTGCCCATGGACTTCAATATCTGGGTCCTTGGACAAGTAAGACATTTGCTAAAGAACCCCCTCTCCCTAAGACTACACAGAATTCTAGGCATAGTCACCCTTGAGGAGATCACAGCCAATTGGTTAAATACCACCCGTCCGTCCTTTGGCTCCTGGGTGAAAAACATGGACAGTGTGGAAAGAATGGAAGCCCTCACAGCGAAACTCAGGCTGCAATCAGATAAACATGCAGAAAGGTGGGAAAAATGGATAGTTCACTGGACCACAAGAGTTGTCAGCCCCTAGGATAAGGTACAAATTATCCCCCATAAGGAGAGACCCCCCCCCTCCCCAGACCTGGGTGTGAGGGAGGCCCTTCTAGCAGTCAGAAGCTGAAATAAAAGCAAGAGGTAATCCTCTCAGTAGGAAATCAAGAAAAGGACAGACAACAGTGCGTAGTTTTGACAAGTTTTGATTTATTTGTACTTGTAAATAGTTTTTGAATTTTCATCTATAAAAAGATTAGTCTTTGGAGATATCTGGTAGAAGAGAGGTTCCGAAGGTGGTTTAGAAGGAACCATACAGAAGGTGATTAATACAGTGTAAAGCATGAAAAATGTAATTTTACACAAAGATCTGTAAGCGTGCCTTGGCCACAGCATTCAACAAAAGCAGAACTAATGAAATGCTTACTTTTATATTTTTACTACAGCTTTGATTTGACTGTTACATGCCATGGAATCGAATGCTTACTGTAATAAGGAGTATGGTTGGTATCATTGATGCATGTCAAATGTTATATAGGAAGACACTCTATAATGACTTCTTAAGGGAAGGAATGAACACTTATTCACAATAAAGATGAGTTTCAAAACAAAAACAAAAAATAGGCTGCTATAGTTAGAAATAGGCTGCTATAGTATGTAGTTGCTTTTTAAGAAGTCTGGTGAGCTTGCATTAATTTTTTTAAATTTTTTTTTTATATAGAAACAGGCTGCTAATTTCACGTAAGTGTATCTGTTCTTGTTTGACAGCCATCTGTTACCCGGTTATGAACTGCAGGCTAAGACTGTTAGTATACAGTGGTTAAAACAGTCTTAACCTGCAATTCATGGCCAGCCAACAGATGGCTGTCAAACAAAAATAGATAACGAAATTTCTGGTAGTTTCTGCAGTTACTATTGAATCTTCTTCAGAAATAGGCTGCTATAGTTAGAAATAGGCTGCTATAGTATATAGTTACTTTTTAAACAGTCTGGTGAGCTTGTGTTAATTGCTTACAGGAACTCAATCAATCAATCAAAACTTTATTTGCAAAATAGCACTATTCTCAAAGGACCATAGCGCAAGTCTATAAATATTAAAACCCAAAACTTACATAAACCAACTACCAGAAGTTTCACTTAAATTACAAAACCAGGAGAGAGCAGTTTGTGAGATACCCAGACTGTCAAGTTTGATACTGAGTAAGAAATGATCACCTAGATCAAAAGTTTTTGTCAGGTCAATAAAGACAGCACCTGTGAGGCTACCAGTGTCCATTGCTGAGGAGATACTGTTCAATCAAATCAATCAAATTTTTATTTATAAAGCACTTTTCCAATACCAAAGCACATATACAATATAAAACAAACTATTGATCAGTGAAAACATGCAGAAATAAAAAGGCAGCAGTAATAAGACTAAATGTCATCCCCAAATGCCAGGCTGAATAAATATGTTTTTAATGAGGATTTGAACATTTTGGTGGACAGGCACTCTCTAATCCGACGAGGTAGAGAGTTCCACAGGGTCGGGGCTACAAAAGCAAAAGCCCTAGCACCTGATATCTGAAGACAGACCCTAGGAACCTCTAGCAATCCCTCATCTGTGGAGTGAAGAGGACAGGGGGGCAGTAAGGCTGAAGGAGGTCTTGCAAGTAACCCGGTCCCTGTCCATGTAGGGTCTTATATGTCAGCCACGCGACCTTGAAGGTGATCCTCCACCACACCGGCAGCCAGTGCAATTTGCGCAGCACAGGCGTGACATGGCAAGTTCTTGATAACCCTGTCAACAACCTGGCCGCAGTGTTTTGCACCAGCTGCATGCGACGGAGATCCACCCCCGGTAACCTTAGGTATAGAGCACTGCAGTAGTCAAGACGAGAGGACTCGAAGGCGTAAACCAATGTAGGAAGGTCATCGGGTGGAACAAGGTGCTTTATCCAGGTGATGTTCTTCAGATGGTAAAATGAGGACTTGACAAGTACTGATACCTGTGGTTTTTAGCGTCAGTCATTATCAAGCACAACACCCAGATTCCGCACCTGTTCAGAAGGTCTCAACTGGTCACCCCCTAACACAAGGCCAGAGGCTTATCCAGGAGTCAACTTCTCTACCCACTGACCTGGGTCCACAACCAACACTTCAGTCTTGTCCGGATTCAGTTTCAACCAGTTAGCACTCATCCAGTCTTGAATTTCAGTGAGGCAGTTGTTAAAGACCGAGATCGCACTATTCTGTTCGGGTTCGAAGGACAAGTAGAGCTGAGTATCATCTGCATAGCAGTGAAAACTCAGCCCATACCACCTTATAATGTCTCCCAATGGCAGCATGTACACTGTGAACAACATGGGGGACAGTACGGAACCCTGAGGCACCCCACAAGGCAGGGCGAAGGCGGCCGAGGAAAACATTTCTGACACCACCCTATGAGTCCTGCCTGTGAGGAAAGAATGAAACCACCTGAGAACTGTCCCTGACAGTCCACAGATTAGCTGCAGGCATTCCAACAACACCCCATGATCCATGGTATCAAATGCGGCAGAGAGATCAAGGAGGACCAAAATAGAACGACTCCTCTGATCCCTCGCTATTAGGAAATCATTTATCACCCGAACTAATGCTGTCTCGGTACTGTGCCTCTTCCTGAAACCAGACTGGAGAGGATCATAGACTTCATGGATGGTAAGAAAGTTCTCAAGCTGCAATGCGACTACCTTCTCAATAACCTTGCCCAAAAAGGGCAGGTTAGAGACCCTTCTGTAGTTTGCAAGGCAGTCTGGGTCGCTGGAAGATTTCTTTAAAAGGGGAGTCACCACAGCCTCCTTCAAGGAGTCCAGAAACACCCCTGGGTCCAGAGAGCACCAGACTATCTCAGCAAGGATCGGTCCAATGGCATCCATACACCCCACAAGGAGGCGCGTTGGACCAGGATCCAAACTACAGTAAGTTGGTCACAAGCCCCGAACAATCTTCATGATATCCATGATCGCTGGCCGGTCGAAATCTGTCCAGACAGACTGAGTGCATGTACCCTCGCATCGACCTCCGCTGTTCTCATTTAAATGAGTTAAGCAGATCTCTGACCTGATGGAGGACACCTTATCTGCAAAGAATTGAGCAAACTCCTCACACTTAGCTTGTGAAAAAGCTCTCCAGCCCTGAAGGCAGGCTGGATTGCACAGCCTGTCAATGGTCCGAAAGAGCTGAGCCGGTTGATTCCTTGCTGCAGCAATCTCTCTGGACAGGAACTCTGCCTTCTTATGGGAGATTTCTGATTGATAGTCCGAATAATGGGCAATCAACCTAAGTCTTTCCTCCTCCAGGCCAGATTTCCCCCAACAACGTTCCAACCTTCGTCCCACTCTCCTCAACTCCCTCAAAGTCCCATCAAACCAAAGGGACTGAGGATGAAGAGGGAAGGGGTGAACTCAGACAGGAGCTATAGAATCCAGGGCCTCCAGCACCACACTATTATAGTGCATTACTAGGTCTCCCAGATCCAAGCATTCCAATGGCCAACTCAATAGGTCCAACACCACCAACAGACCCTCTGGGGTAGCACCCCTCAAAGGGCAGTACCGAACCATCTCCAAAGGTCTGATCTCATAGGGGGAGCCACAAAACTGAATCTTATAGAGTGATGGTCCGACCATCCAACTGGTTCCACCACCAAGTCAGCGACCTCCATCCCCAGGAGGAACACCAGGTCCAAGGAGTGACCTTGAATATGGGTTGCAGTGGTAACTACTTGTGTAAAGCCCAATGAAATCATCAGTTGAAGGAAGTTTTGACCAAAAAGTGAGAGTTCATCGTCAACCCAGGCATTGACATCCCCCAGGACCAATCATCTGGAGGATTCCAACACCGTGTCGACCATGAAGTCTGCAACTTCCTGCAGGAAAACCTTCTCATCTCCGGGTGGACGGTAGAAGAGAAGAATCCTGCTACCCACACCTGCTCCCAGATACACTCAAAGGATCTAGTGATCCCCACTGGAACCCCTACAAGGCCCAGTTCCATCTTAAAACAGATGGCTACACCCCCGCCCCTTCGATCCAGTCTTGGGCGGTGTATCACCGAGTACCCATCTGGAACCACCAATTCCAATACCGGACCGGCATTCTTGTCCAGCCAGGTCTCGGTGATGCACACCAGGTCAGATGTCTCAACAAGGTTAGCAATAATTGCTGTCTTGTTCTTTATAAACCTGGCATTACATAACACCGCCCGAGTTGGATGAGAGGCCATGGAAGAACGGGCAACTTGCCCACTACAGTGGAGCCCTTGGGTATGGGTACCAAGCATGGAGAACCCATTTCCTGGACCCATTTTGCTCCAGGCACCTCCTTGACCTCACTACCCCTATCTGCCCACCTCACTCCCCCCAGGACCAGGGCCCCACCTCTTTGGCCCCTTCATGCAGTACCCAAGGCATGACAGTGCCTATACACCTCGGGTTGTAACAGGGGACTATAAAAGGGGCGCAGGTCCCTCAGCCTGGACGAGGAGTAGCACCTGCCCACCGAAGCCCGATCCCAGCACATGCTACCTGTTAAAAACCTACTACAGTATAAGTATTAGGTACAACCACAAACATCAATTTCAGCGCTAATAAAATACCCATACAGCAAAAACCCAACCCACCCCTTCCAAAATTATACACAACTTAAAACTCACTCACCATGCACACAATCCTTATAAACACCGATACACACAACCCTATGTTAAAACAAAAAATACAATAAACAATCAACTATAATAAAATTAAAATTAAAAGTCCAAACAAATAATGTCCGAGAGCCAAACAGATGGTAAGTGGATAGCCCAAAGTCTTCTAACAGTATATGATAATGACCCTTTTGGTGAGCTCTTACCTCACCAAAACAAAAGGAATTTCATCTTCTGGCCTATCTCTCACATAGGCAGGATAAATAAATAAACAGATTCCCAAAAGTAGTGGTTAGATAAATAGAAAAAAGCACTCTCACTGCTACCAGTCCTCAGTTAGAGAAAAACAGATTAGACGTCCACCGACAGTATTCCTTCCATCTCCTGGTTCAAACTTGGTATCCAGCTACAAGGGTCTCGAATGCAGACTGCTTGTCCAGCCATCCCCCAAGGAGTTCCCAGAGACACCAGCTGTGGCCAGCTCAGAGTGGGCAGGCCTTCCTGCCTAGGGACCTCAGGACAAACAGTGCCCATCTCCAAGAACACCGGACCCGATTTCCACCCCCCCAACAGCAGTGACCACAACAAACAACCCCCGGGTTCAGGCTGGGTTCCCAAGCAGAAAATCCAGCTCTTTGAGATAGCTCGTGGGCCGGCTCAAACACCAAGAGCCACCGCAGTTGTAGATCCTAGAACTTCAAGGAAAGGACAGCAGAACTGGAACCAAACAAACAGCAGCTCTAGTGCCCAACAGAGTCTTCCTACTGATGGTGCTTCCTAGGACCAAGTGACCCACAGTCCCCAAACAGTGAATCGCACTAATTGCACAGTTCCTTCCTCAGTTAGATGCCCTGGCAGAGATTTAACCCAGTTCAGAGTGAAAAACAAAGCTGTCAACTCCACGGTCGACTCCGTGCCCCGAGCCTGCTCCAAGCCAACTCCCAGTAAACAGATAAATGCCGTCAGACCTCAGACAACCAAAGCCATCCACCAATGCCAGCAAAGCAGGTAGGGGAAACAAGGGGGAACAAAATCTTGACCCCTGAGGTTGAATGAGCCCAGCACTAGTGGAAGTTCTCAAAATGTCTATATCTCTTTGGTCTCGGGTTATCAGTCAAAAGCTCATGGACAGAAACTAAATGAAAATACTCAAAAACAAGAAAAACGAAAAAATGAAAGTATCAAATCAAACAAAAAATAAACGTGTGCACAGCTTAGCCCAGCACGGCTGCTGTCTTCTCCTGATGCGTTTGAACTACGTTAGTAAGGGTGAGGTGGGCATGGGTGGTGCTGTGCCCTTTTCAAAAACCGTGTTGTGTATGGGATAGAAGTCCATAGGCAGAGAGGTAGCTAGTGAGTTGTGAGGCCACTATTTTTTCCAGTATTGTGTTTAAAACAGGGAGAATAGCAGTGGGCCTGTAATTATTTAGAATTTTGGGATCCCCTTCTTAAAGATCAGAATAACATGTGAGATTTTCCATAGGTCAGGCACTATGCCAGCAATAAGGTTAAATAATTAAATTAAATTAGATTAAATAATTTAGCAGTTGGGGAGGCTAACTCTTTGGTGACAGTTTCGAGAAGTTTGGCTTCAGTACCATCCATGCCTGCAGGTTTGGAGATAGGACTCTGTATAAGGAGTTTGCGAACCTCAGCAGAACTGACCCATTTAAAATAAAAGGGATGCTGTGACAGGGTTGGTTGGGGCCCTGGGAGGATACAGTGTAGTTAAGCAACACTTAAAGTGTAACTGGTACATTTATTTAGTTGGGAATGGGGCAAGTTAGAGAAGATGTACATGTCCTGTATGAGGAGAGATCTCAGAAGTGAGAATTAAATGCATTGGCTATGGTGGTACTGTTATTGCAATTTATTCCATTCAGAATCATGTTAGAGGAAGAATGATTCCCCAGCTGACCTAGGTTTTTTGGATCAGCATCCAAAACCATCAAGGGTCTTAGACTGTGGAGTTTAATAATATTTTGCAGTGAGAGCTTTTATTTTTTCTGACCGCTCTTTTATAGATGTTACACAGGGTTCTATAGGCAGACCAGTCTGAGAGAGATGAGGAGGCCTTAAAATTATCCCACTTTTTAACACATTCAATAAATTTGGTTAACAGCGTGTGATTCAACAATTTAGTAATGGGTGCACACGCCCTCCTTTTGGTGAATGGGACAAATTTGTCCTGTAATTTGATGATCACTGAGGTAAAGAAGGCAGTTGCTGAATTTATTTATTTTATTTTATTTATTGCGGTTTCGGAAAAGTACCTTTGAGTCATAGACTCCTTTACAAAGGTTCCACGTCACAGAAATCAGATACAAAACAGACATTACATGGCAATTCACCATCACCAGGGCACAGAGTAAGCAATAAACATAGAGCAGGGGAAAAGCTAATAGAAACTTGGAATAATAAGCACAGTTCTTAAACAAAACTTTAATACTACTCAGCAATCCAGCTGAAACTGACAGATTTAGGCTGGAGACTCAACAGGGTTTGAAAATAAGCCTGCCAGAGGCCTTAGTCAAGCAAGGGAGGGTAATCAGTGGCAATCACAGTAGTTAGAGGACTGGAGGTGTTTCTTAAGCTGAGTTTTGAAGGTGCCAATTCAGTTTTCATTAGCAAGTGAGGTGGGTAGGCCATTCATCCAAGAGGGGGCTCTGTAGCTAAATGACCTTTGGAACTGAGGCAGGCATGGTACCTGATTCTATTTTCGAGGTTAAGCCAGTTAGTGTTAATGTATAGCGAGCAAGTGTGGGTGAGACAGTCACAACCCAGGGTAAGGCGGCCGGCTTTATTAAGGGCAAGACGTAGTCTGGATAGGGCTGAGATGCTCGCTACCCTATAGATAAATAAGCCATAGTCAAGTAGAGAGAGGACCAAAGAGGAGACAACGAGCCTAAGGGCATCTTGAGTGAGACAGTGTTTGAAGTGGTGCAGTATCCCAAGATGAATATTGAGGGTGGTGGATAGTAGGTGTATATGCTGCTGGGAGTTTAATGCTGGTTCTAAGGTGATGCCCAGGTATTTGAAAGAGTCCACTAGTTCGGGAGGGGACTGGTTGATAGTTAGTAGAGGGGGCCAGTGTTCTCTCTGGGAGTTCTGGGGATGGGATAAGATCACAACTTTCATCTTCTTATAGTTCAGTAGGAGGCCCTGTGTGAAGAGACAGTTTTCAGCATCATTAAAGGAGGTTTGAAGGGAGTGATGGAGTTGAAAGGGGTCCGAATTGGTGGTGTATAGGACAGCATTCTGCATAAAGCAGCAGGTTGTTTGTGCAGGACAAGGGGAGGGAGTTAAGGAAGAGGCAGAACAGCAATGGCCCAAGGATGGACCCCTGAGGGATGCCGAAGAGAGTGGACAGTCTACTGGACAAGGTGTTACCTATTTTGACCTGCTGGGAATGGTTCATGAGGTAGCCAGTGAACCAGCCGAGAGTATCCCGGGAGAAACCAAAGTTGGAAAGTGTGGTTAGTAAGAGAGAGTGGTTGATGGTGTCAGATGCCTTAGTGAGATCAATGAAGACAGCACCAGTGATGTGGCCCCTGTCTAAGGTGGAGTGAACATGGGCAGTGAACCCCAGGAGGGCAGTAATGGTACTGTGCCCCTTGCGGAAGCCATGTTGCTGTTTACAGAGAAGGTTGTATTTGCTGAGGTGGTCGGTGAGCTGATCAGAGACAATCCACTCTAGGGCCTTGGAGAGGGGAAGGAGGATGGAGATGGGGCGATAGTTGTTGGTGCTGGTATGGTCCCTGCCTTTAAATACCAGTGTAACAGAGGCAGATTTCTACCAGGAGGGGAACTTACCTTGGCACAAGGAGTGATTTAGAATGTGAGTGATGGGGTAGAGTACCTCCTGTAAGGCGAGTCGTAGGAGTTTCAGGTCTAGGGAGTCACTGCTATAGTGGGAGTGGCTGAGGCTTTTTCTTGAGTACGGCTCTGCAACCTTTGGAGTGATGCAGTGTAGATGGAAGGGGGGGGCTTCTGAGGGGTGGGGGGCAAGTTGATGGTGGGTCAAAGAAATTAGGAGGTAGGACCTGGCTGAAGTTAGTGAAAGTATCGTTGAAGGCTGTTGCTATACATGTAGGGTTCGTGGTCAGACACCCATCAACTAAGATCTGGTTGGGAACAGTGTTAGGGACTTTGCCACAGATATTCCTAATGTTCTTCCAGAAATGCTGCCCTGAGCCTCAGGTGGCAGTAAGGGAGGATTTAAAATATTCAGCTTTAGCTCTGCACAAAGCCCACGTGCATTTATTTCGGGCCTCCCTATACTTCTGTCTATCGGTCGACAGGCGGTACTCATTGGAGAGGTGCCAAAGAGAGTCTCTAGTCCACATCAGTGTCAGGAGGTGGCTCGTGATCCAAGGCACGGGGTTCCCTTTGACCTTCCTTTTAGTGAATGGGGCAAACTTTTCACATATAGTATTAAAGGATTGAATGAAGAGGTCAAGGGCTCTGTCAGGGTCCAGGATATTCATTACGAAGGACCTGTCCATAGTACCGAGTTGTGCTCTAAGGAGGGCCAGTGAGCCAGGGTCAACTTGGCGAAGATGTATTATTGTGGGAGGAGATTTAGGTGCTTTGCAGGACCAGGTGCAGAGCACTGGGGAGTGGTCACTAAAGGCATTTGGTAGGACGGAAGTGCTAGTGACTTTGTGAGGTCAGTTGGTAAAGATCAGGTCCAGCAGTGAGGAAGACCCTGTGCTTTGGTTCAGACGGGTGGGGGATGTGACTACTTGCATTAGATCATGGGCAGAGGCCTCATGATGAAAGGTGCAGCGTTTTACCTAGTCAGTTAATACTGAAGTCCCCAAGTAAGATCTTTTCCATATGGGATGGGAGGGAGGCCTGGTAGGACAGTACTGAGTGGAAGGCCACCTTCTGATCCCTGGGCGGTATGTATACAGCAGTGATGAGTAGGGGGTTTGGGAGCATCCCAGGGAGAGTTTTAGTGTGAGGGCCTGGGGTCTTGGTTCCAACTGAGAGGGTGGAAGTAGTTCTCTATGTAGGTGGCCTTAGTGTAAATAGTGCAGCCACCGCCACGCTTACCCTTACAGTCAGCTCGGTGAATGTTGTAGTCGGGGAGGATTACTGATGCGTCTGGAACCATGGGAGAGAGCCAGGTTTCACCCACGGCAGTGATGTCGGGTTGATGTTGCAGGACCCAGCCCTGGAAAGAGTCCCACTTTTTTAATAGGCTGCAGACATTAAGGGAGGCAATGCACAGTTCGCCGGGAGGGGAGTGTGCTGGGGTAGCAGGAGCGTGAGGTCTAGGGTGAGGGTGTATGTTACCAGACATGAGAAGGAGAAGGAGGAGGAGGCACCTGAGGACAGGGTGCCAGGTCAATTTATTGAGTCGGCGGGATTTGTGGGCAAGATGCCCCTTTGTGGTTAAGAATGTAGGAATTGGGAGGTTGAGTAGAAGGGCGGTAGCCAGGAGGAGAGTCTGAGGTGCATGTGGGGTGTCTGTGGTGGGGGCATTTGGTGGTGGTGTTTAAAGTGGTAGTGCTGAGCACATAGGGTGGTGCGACTAGGGCGGTAGACATTAGAATTGATTGTAGGGAGGATAGCCAGAGTCCCAATAATGGGTGGCTGACAGATAGCGAAGTGGTAGTCAGTGTTATAGGTAGGGTGCAGTACAGGGAGGAACAGAGAGGACAGGTAAACCGATGTACAAATAAAAATAAAAAAAAAATAAGAGAAGCATGTTGAGATAGAGCATCAGATGCAGAGGATCAAAGGACAAGCATGTGTTGCAGAGGCTGGCTCAAAGCCCTCTAGTGGCAGAAGGATATAGGCTGCCAACAGGGAAGTGGGCTGATTGGTTCACGCACCCGTCTGAATCCCTATAAAAGGGAGAGCAGACCAAGGGTGGTGGTGGGGGCAGCGGGGCCACACACAGTCTAACAGGAGTCCAGATGGAGCTTTTCCGCGTGGCGTCTGCTCTGGTATATAGTACCTGATACTTTCGGGGGGGTGGGCGACCAGTCCAGGCCCTCACGACCTCCTTGGCGACCAGCTGAAGCTGCTGTGAAAGGAAGGAGACAACAGGTTTGAATTTATGCTGCCTGGGGGTGGGGATGGCTTTGTATTACGTGGAGCAAACTGCAAGGGCTGGAGGGGGGAAGGCTGGCTGCAAATACTGGCTGAATTATTTAAATTACAGGCTGATTAAATCCTTGAAAGTTGGTCTAATGTGCAAATACTGGCTGCAAATACAGGCTGAATTAATTAATTCCTTTTAAGGCACTAGAAAGATACAATTTTAAGGCACTAGTAGGATAAAAACATTCCCCTTCAAAGGCCCTTTCTCAGGCTAACAGGTAGTGCTAGCAGCGATGCGGAATGAATACTAAATAAACTATCTCCATTGCTGGAGCGACTTCAATGATTTGAAGCAAAAAAGGCGCCAAAGGCAAACAATGCACACACACACACAGTCTAACAGGAGTCCAGATGGAGCTTTTCCACATGGCGTCTGCTCCGGTATATAGCATCTGATGCTTTCGGGGTGGGGGGGGTAGGGTGACCAGTCCAGGCTCTCACGACCTCCTCGGCGACCGGCTGAAGCTGCTGATGCTTTTGGGGGGAAGAGGGAGGGTGACCAGTCCAGGCCCTCATGACCTCCTCGGCGACTGGCTGAAGCTGTTGATGCTTTTGGGAGGTGGGGGGAGGGCAACTAGTCCAGGCCCTTACGACCTCCTCAGCGGCTGGCTGAAGCTGCTGATGCTTTTGGGGGGTGGGCGACTAGTCCAGGCCCTCACGACCTCCTCGGTGACTGGCTGAAGCTGCTGATGCTTTCGGGGGTAGAGGAAGGGTGACCAGTCCAGGCCCTCATGACCTCCTCAGCGACTGGCTGAAGCTGTTGATGCTTTTGGAGGGTCGGGGGAGGGTGACCAGTCCAGGCCCTCACGACCTCCTCAGCGACTGGCTGAAGCTGACACACACAGTCTAACAAGAGTCCAGATTTACATCAGAGGCTTCTCATGTAGGT
This sequence comes from Neoceratodus forsteri, assembly GCA_016271365.2. Lineage (NCBI taxonomy): Eukaryota > Metazoa > Chordata > Ceratodontiformes > Ceratodontidae > Neoceratodus > Neoceratodus forsteri. The sequence continues at coordinate 846,679,059 of CM057451.1, read as the reverse complement.
AGGACCAATCAGTGTTAGATACTGCCAGTCTGAAAGACTCAGGATCCAGATTAGAGTATTTCCTGAATTATATAATTCTAGGAAGGGCTTTTGACAGTTTGGCACGCCATATGCAAAAGCTGGTCTAGTGGTCGCTAATGGTATCAGACAGAACGCCTGAACTATTAATTCTGTCTGACTTAGGTGTGAGTATCTAGTTTATTAGGATATGTGTGCTGCCATTATAAGAGCACCTAGTGGGCTTGGAGATGACTTGCGTAAGGCTGAGCATACTAAGGGGCCTGTACCAGTTTTGCTGTAGTCACTGGGACAATTAATATTAAAGTCTCCACATACGTTGAAGTCATTGTTTTTGACTAACAAACTTATGGTCTTGGTCAGAGAGGAGAGTAAGGTCAAGTTCCCAGTTGGAGGGCTATAAATGCTGAAAAGATGAAGCTTTTTTTCACCACCCAGTGTTAGTTCACCATAGCAAAATTCCATGAGGTATTCCAGGCAGAGAGGGTGATATGGGGCCACTACGTGGAAATGGGATAGAAACATAGAATCATAGAATTTGACGGCAGATAAGGATCAATAGGCCCATCCAGTCTACCCATTTTTTCCTATCTACTAAACAAAGCTGCCAATCCTCGTACTAGGTCTGACCTTATCTTCTCTTTTGTACTGCTAGAGTTCCCCTATGAGTATCCTGTGCAGTTTTGAACTCCCTCACTGACTTTAACCCCACCACCTCTGCTGGGAGGCTGTTCAATGCTTCCACCACCCTGCCTGTGAAGAAGTACTTTCTCACATTGCCGTATAGTCTACCCCTACCAATCTCATGTCATGCCCTCTTGTTCTGGTGTAACTCGTTTTTTGAAAGATGCTACCATCTGGAACCTTGTTTATTCTGGAACTTGAAGGTCTCTATCATGTCCCCTCTCTCTCTCTCTCTCTCTCCACTCTTCCAGAGTATACATATTGAGTGCCTCCAGCCTCTCTTCGTATGACCTTTGGTGCAGGTCCTGCACCATCTTTGTTGCCCTTCTTTAAGCTGTTTCTAATCTGTGTCCTTATGGAAATGTGGTCTCCAGAACTGGACACAGTACTCTAAATGTGGTCTCACCAAAGACTTGTATAGTGGCATCACCACCTCCTTTCTTCTGCTGGTGATACCTCTCCCTATGCACCCCAGCATCCTGCTGGCCTTTCCCACTGCCTTGGTGCATTGTTTGACCACCTTAAGGTTGTCATATATGATAACCCCCAGGTCTCTTTCCTGTTTGGTGGCCAATGGTAATTCCCCTCCTATCATGTGCTCCTCCCCTGGATTCCTGTGCCCCAAGTGCATAATTTTGCATTGCTTCACATTGAATCTTAGCTGTCACACTCTGGACCATTGTTACAGTTTATCCAGGTCTTTTCTCCTTTTTCCCACCCCTTCTGGTGTATCTACTGTGTTGCAGATCTTTGTGTTGTCTGCAAAGGGGCATACCTTCCCCTCCAGTCCCTCTGCAATGTCACTGATGAAGACATTAAACAGGACTGGCCCTAGAACTGATCCTTGCTGCACCCCGCTGGTCACCTTCCCTCTGTGCTGTATTAATGTGCCACCTCCTGTCTTAGGGCCAGGGTGCTCACAAGAGATCAGACTGTATCCTGGAAGAGCACACAACTCAGCCGGTGTGGCAGTTTTTTTTCCCAATTGTTTAACCAGGTGAGACACACTAAGCTGAAAGCTTGTTTACAGGTGCAACCTGGGAGAACAGGGAAGTTAAATGACTTGCTCTCAGTCACACAGTATGCAAGCGGGGGCTGTTTGATTCAAACCCATGTCTCCAGATTTGCAGCTCAGAGCCTTAAATCACTGCACTATACTTCCTCCCTATATTTAGCCATGTTTCTGATATTCCAAGTATATCAGGTTGGTAGTGTGTGCCATGCTGAGAGCTTGTGTAGTTTGGGGTGTAGACTTCTTATGTTGAGGTGAACAATTCTGAGGCCCTTAGTATTTTGCTGCAGCATAGGATGGAAAGCGGGCATGGCAGAGGTAGGATCTGGATTTCGCTCAACATCATCAGTCGATAGGAGGTTGATGACAGCAAGATAAATGAGGGAACTATACCTAGGGCACAAGTTTATGCAGTTACAACACCAGTACTACTTCTTAAGGAAGTTTGCCATTTTAAAGAAACAGTGCAGTGGCAATAGGAATCTGGTTAGCGCAGTGGGATAATAGTGGGTTACGAGGTTGGACATGGTAAAATCTATATATTACAGGGGTTCAGCATTGAGTGCAACCAGAAAAGGAAGTGAGTCAGAGGTATAAAGTGCACTACATAGTATTACAGCAAGCCATGTATTCCAAATAAGCTGCCCCATATTGGTAGAGATGTGTAGTAGCAATGATACATGAGAACCTGTGATTCCAAAGAGAATAGGGAAAAACAGTTGCACAGTTGTACAGAACTCAGGACAAAGCACAAGTAAGTTACGGGTGTGTCATCAGTTAATGAGTGTTGAATAATGCAGTGTGGTTACAGGAGGCAGGCTGTGGAGAGAAATGGCAGCATCTTCATCACCCATAGCGGGGAGAATGGTAAAATATATTAGTGTAGTACAGTATGCAGTGATACAGCTTAGACAATAGGGCAGTAAGTCTATAGTCCCATTGGCATACAGCAACATTATAGTGGAGGAGGCATCTCATGTTTCTGCCCTTGCCTACTGAGAAATTAGTTGCTTTTCTTCTTAGTATCCTGTAGGAATTGCATGATACATTGTACTGGTCTAGAATCCAGGCAGTGAAGTATGATTTGGCAAGAGAAATTACCCTCTTTTACTGGTTGGAGGAATGTTCACTTGTTTGGGATGGAGACTTAGAATGCACTGCACACCAGCAGTTGGGCAGCACAGTCCGCTCTCGGCTTTCTCCACAGCTGACTCCCAGGCAGATTCCCAATGTCCTTTGCGCTCATCCTTCATATGAGGACTGCAGTGTGGAAGGACCACTTAGGGGCAGTGAAGAAGTACATGCAGTCACCCTCTGATTGGTCCTTCTGTGCAGGAGGAGGAGGGTTGGCAGAGCTGGGCTCAGAAACAACTAATTCCAAGTTGTTCTGCAGCGATCGGTTGGGGAAGAGGCACAGCACAGAAAGCCCTCTCAAGACCCCTGTGGCTCCCAGTTTTGGCAGCATCTGCTGCATGGCTGCAGCTCAGATTTTTAAGCCCAAAAGAATAAAGGCTTCCTAGTGCCATCCACCACCCTCTGATTCGTCCTTCTGTGCAGGAGGAGAGTCAGCAGAGCTGGACTCAGAGAGACAATTTCAAATTGTCCTGCAGCAATCATTGGGGGGAAGGGAGGCACGGCACAGAAAACCCACTCACAACCCCTGTGGTTCCCAGCTGTGGCAGTGTCTGCCGCATGGTTGCTGCTGCTCAGATTTGTAAGCCCAAAAGATCAAGGGCTTCACTAATTAACACTGATTATAAAATACAAACACTGGGAAACCTTGGGTTCTAACCAGAATTAAATGCTTTATTAAAGATATATAGCCATTAAGAATTGTAGCATTAGTCTTGATTGAGTTGCAATTGCATAGTACGCTGTATGCTATGTTAACTTTGTTCTTAAGTCACTGTTACAGGTATTAGAGGGGTGCGGTTGCGCCTCTATAGTTAGGGTTGAGTAGGCTGTTTAATGTTAAACCCCAGTTTTTGTACCTTAATAACTTTGCTGTCATTTGATAAAATAACGCAAAATTTGGAATGCACAGTCAGGCTGCCAGAGTCTCAAGACATGAAAAATGTTGTGACAGCATCTTGTTCAGGTTTCAAGATAGAGACCGCTCAAAAATGAAAAAAAAAAAGTTTGGGTTCCCTATACTTAACATTGGGTATTTTTTGCTCTTACCTACAGCCTAGATAGTGTTGATTTTTTCATGAAATGTTCAGGATTGAAGGGGCCTATGCCAAGGATGTGCCTTTGGAAGGTTTCATTAAAAAATGTTATATTGTTCCAGAGTTACAATGATTTTAGAGTTAACGTCCTGATGCGAATGGTCGAAAACAAAATGAATCGCGATTGCTTATTTTCATGATTTACCTCTTGAATGGTTAAAAAAAAACATTGCAACTATTTATTTCCAAGATTTACCTCTTGTGCTGACAAAAAATCTGATAATTTTGGCTGCCATTTTCTTTCTCATTTCCTACTCACAAACATTGGAAATGCATTAAAATAATATCTTTAGGATGAGAAGCTGGCGGGATTGTGCGGAGACTATGGCAACTCACTCCCACATATTCTGGAGCTGCTCACTGCTAGGGGCATTTTGGTCAAAGTTATCCGATGCACTTGTGGAGTTGTTCCTTGATTTGGGAGTGATCTTGCTGGACTGTATGATTTTATTGCATTTTCCAGACCAACTCCAAGCGACACTCAAAAAAAAAATTACTAGCCATCCTCCTGTTAGCAGCAAAAAAGGCTATCTCTAGAAAATGGTTATATAATGATCCCCCAACTTAAAATGAATGGGAAGACATAGTGCATCAAATATATTTGATGGAGAAGCTCGTAGCAAGCATTAATTTAAGAATGAAAAAGTTGACAATATTTTGGAACAAATGTCTGATATGGGTTATGAATCATAGACCAAATATTCCTTAGAGAAGCCTGAGTATTCTGAAATATATTGGTCCTCTGATTCTTGGGGATGAGGATGCCTCCTGAAAGAATGATTTAGCATTGTATTCAAAGACACATCTGATTTATGTACTAACTTGGTTTAACTATATATATTATATCTTTAATCTGAAGATTCGATACACGTGATGTATGAGATGTCTGTATTGCTTCATAAAAATCAATAAAAATGCAAATTAAAAAGAAAATTATATCTTTAAAAAACAAACACCTGAACCTAATTAAATGGGACCTGTTTAGCTTGATTCTGTTGTTTGTTTTTTATAAAAATTTCCCCAAATACTTTTTCTGGGCACCCCAAAATCAGGGATGTCCAGCTTAGTGAGACAAGCCTTTCACCTGCGTTCTCTGTATAAGAACAATGGTATATCTGACTTCAGGGGTATCTCTCGCAGCAGGTCACACCTATGGAACAATAACTGCCAGGCAGTAGGACCACACAGAAACTTTACTAACTCGTGGTCTACCAGGGAGCTGCCCACTACGATGTCATACGCCAGTGTTGACCTATCCTATGAGAGTGGACAGCCCCCATGCTCTTCTCATTCTTTTCCTGCCATTGACCGTGGCACATTAGACTTCACAGAGATTCACCAGCTTCAGTCGACAGTCATTTCGCCAAATTTCTTCGAACTTTTACTTTTTTGTTTTTCTCTCCCCAGTGTATATCACTTTAGCGATAAAGTGATTTTCCCTCTACGTTTATGCCAAAAAACATCTCTGGGAAACTCTTCAAAAAGTGTGACTGCAGGCAGAAGAGCCCTAAGAAGGATGACCACGAGGTCTGTGTCTGCTACCTAGGCCTAAAACATGGCACCCAGGCTTGCACGATCTGCTGCGGCTTCAACCACGCCACTAGGAAGGACCAGAAGCAGACCCTCAAAACTTTTCTGCTGAAGCAGAAGGTCACCCAGATGAAGAATGAGCTTCAGGCTTGAAGTTCTTCTGCTTCCCCCTTAATGTCTGCAGGCTTGCATCCTTCCAAGGCCTGGGGCAAAATCACAGGGAAGTTTGAACATAAGGACAAGGATTGTCCCAAGGACAGAACCCAGTCCTCCTTGTCTCAATCCTGGTCACCACTTCATATGCCGACCATGGCGGGGTCATCCTTGTTGTTGGAGGCGGCTCCCGGTGCCTTGCACACCCTTTTCCCTGCAGGTCTACCATTGGCCGTTCCCCCCACCAATGTATTGATGGCTGGGGTCAGTTCAAGAGGCTCTGGTGCCCCACTTACTTCACAGCCTCTGCTGTTCAGGCCCTTATTTTCCATGAGCACTCGGCCAGGTGGCTCTGCTGGCTGTTTGGTTAGAGAGTCACAGCCAGGACCCCCGCCACCGACCATGGCCATTTCTTTGGTCGTCATCTCGGGCCCAGAGCTTCTAACTTCCCTAGAGTCACCCTGGCCCAAACTTCGGTCACCGTTGCCCTCTCTGATGCTGACCCACACTGAGAAGCTTCCCCACAGGCCCCAGCCTGTGCAGCCACCCTCCCGGGTGCCAACTCTATTGATGACCCCAGTGTTTCCTCAACCGACACCGAAGTGTCAGATGCCGATAGCGGTGGACTTCTATTCTGTGCTTAACAGCTTGTGGGATTTCATGCAAGCTAAGACTGGCCCTCCCCAAGGCCTGTCCCAGCAATGCCCACCTGCTTCTCCAGCAGGGCCACATCCCACACCCAGAACCCTAGGCCCTTGCTCCCCCTTCAGGACTTGGGAAATGAAAGTGGGTGCCATCCAGACCTCATTCCTCCTGATGAGGGTGACAATGGTGATGATGGAGGAGCTGCTCCTTAGAACTCCTCCACTGTATTGTCTGACGGTGAGGAGACTCTGAGGTATATACCGCGGTCTCCCCTGGATGATCCCTTTTTTGTCTTGGTCACGAGACAGTTATAATCAGCCATGGGCTTCGACATCGAGCAGCAGTATCCCACTCGATGTCAGCTGGCTACGTATTTAAGGCTTCTGGATACCCCTCATTTGGTCATCCCACCCTTAATTGAGCCCTTTGAAGATGCCACCATGGCTGCTTGCATTGACCCAGTGTGGTACCTGCCATGCCTAGGAAGGCAGACAAAGTATACCAGGCTCCAGCAGGAAGGTCTTACTTCGCTGATCAGGCTCCAGTGGATTCAGTGGTCATCAATGATGCCCACAACCACACCAAGAGGCCCAGATACCTCAGTTCCTTACTTCTAGTTAAGGAGTCACAGGGAGTGTATCACATTGGCAAGAGAACCTTTGCTCTGCCACACTGGCCATCAGGGTGTTAAATTACATTGCAATATGATCCAGTACCAAAACCAGCTCTGGGACCAAACCCTTGAGTCTTTCAGGGCCCTTACAGAGAACCCTTGAAACAGCAGTTGCTGCAGTCTCTTAAAGCTGTGTCCAACATTGGCACTCATTTCCTTAGGGCTGCCGACAATGCCATAGATGCCTCGGTGAGGGGATGCTGTGATGGGCATTTGCCTTCACAGACATTCTTAGTTGAAGGTGTTGTGCTTTGCTCAGGATGTTTAATTGTCCATTCTGAATGCCCATTTTAGAGGTTGCAAGTTGTTTGGCGCAGATATGCAGGACGTATTGTCTCAACCGCAAGCCTCGGGCCGCATCTTACATTTGATCCACTCCATATACCACACTAGCCAGCCAAAAACTGGTCAGAGAGAGCCCTTTCATTGTTCTATTCATAGATCCAAGCCCTCTAGCAAATCTCAGGTTAAATGCGGGGCCACCCCTGCCTTGCCCACTCCCTTCTCTACCAAAGGAAAAAAAAACAGAGGAGGAGGAGGAGTGGCCTCAGCTGGCCCTGCCAGTTCAGTCTGACTCCTTGCCCAACCCCCTCATCCCACAAGGCAGGAGGTGGTGGTAGGGGTTGCTTCTTCCTTCACTTGGACAAGTTGAGGGAAATCACTAAAGATGCCTGGGTGCTGCAGATCATTGAAAGTGGGTGCACTCTGGAACTTCTGGAGTAGCCTCCAGAAAAACAGGCATTTGTCAATGCCAAATGTTTGCTTGCTGGTATTGGCATTGGTAGTGCAGGAGTTAGACAGATGCATAATTGGAATAGCAGTGCAGTATTGAAGTAATGCCAATCCCCACCCTGCAGAGACTGACAGGTGCTGGGGGGTGTGCCTTTGGGTCATCGGCCATAATACTCATGCCATTCTTCCTCACCCCACCCTGCAGACACTGATGGGTGTTGCAGTGTGTCTTGAGGTCTTTGGCCCTTACACTCACCCCATTCCATAAGGAAATAAGCTGAGATGGGTGCAGTAGAGGAGTATGGTGTGCACATTAGTGCCGACGACCCCAAATCACATCCCTGAGGCCTGTTAGTCTGTACAGGGTGGGCATTACGGTTGGAAACCCTAACGCCCCAGGCGTTGGTTAGTATTTTTGCTCCAAATTTTCAACATGGGTTTTTTGGGACCCCACCTCATGAACAGTGGCAGTTATCATTTCATTACTCAATCCCAAAAGGTGATTTTGCACAAGTGTGCCATTCGATGCCACAGGTGTAAAAACACATTTCGGGCAGGATGTGAAAAATTACAGCTGTACTGTTCATGAGGAGGTGTGAAGAAATGGCAATGTTGAAAATCTGGAGTGAAAATATGAAAAAGTGGCTAAGTTATGAGTATGCGTAGAAACTGTGCAATGCATGCACATGACGCAGTGATGTTTTGGAATGTTTTCACCAAATTTTCAACATGGCCTTTTTGGGGCCTCCCCTCATGAACAGTGGCACTGTGATTTTGTTAATCCATCCAGAAAGTTGATTTTACACAGCGATTGGGTCATTCTGTGCCACAGATGCAAAAACACATTTTGGGAAAGATGCAAAAATGACAGCCATACTGTTTATAAGGGGGTATGAAAAAATGGCAATGTTGGAAATTTGGAGTGAAAATATTAAAAACTGATGAAGTTACAAGCGTGCATAGAAACGGCACAACTGATGCTCATGACGCATTCATTTTTTGGAGTTTTTCCAACGAATTTGTAACAAGAACTTTTTGGGACCCCACCTCATGAACAATGACACTGTTGTTTCGTTAATTAGTCCCAAAAGGTGATTCTGCGCAGTGACCGAGAAATCTCCTTTCAGGACCAAGAAACAAAATGACAGTGCCAGTGTTTATGAGGCATGGTCCCAAGAACCCCAAATTGAAAATTTGGGACCAAAACTGCAAAAACTGGCTGAGATATCAACCTAAGTCCCGTCTTTCAGATGAGACGTTAAACCGAGGTCCCATCTGCCTGGATTGGTGGTAGTTCAGGTGGATGCTAAGGATCCCATGGCACTTATCGAAAAAGAGTAGTGGAATTTCCCCGGTGTCCTGGCCAAATTTCTCCCATTCACTAAAAATACCACCAACAGCTTAATCTGGTTCAGTTTCAGTTGCTTACCATCTGTATCCCCCCTCCCCCCGGTCGCCTCTGAAAAAGGGACTTCTAGGCCCAGTGGGCTTACCGGGTCAACAAAATTAAATAAATAAGAAATAAATAAGTTGAAAACCCCCCATTGACTGCCATTATAGGGCTTACTGTTATTTCTTCAGTTCCCGGTTGATCTTTGAAGAGTGCAGACGTGTTCTAGGTCCACAGAAGATCGTTGCTCCTGACCTTCAAAGGTAAGTATGGGTGAGGGTGTATGTGGGGAGGTGGGGTGTGCAGAGGGAGGGTGTGGGTTGGGGGAGGGATGCCACCGGGAGCGATGAATGACTGTTTTCTTTTTTTTATTTTAGGTTTTAAAAAAAAACATGTTGTGGGACTGTTTTCTTTTTTACATGTGAAATATTAACAAAACTGATTTTGGCACACTGGGGTGGGATCCCAGTGTGCCAGAGTACTGGGGTGGGGGCAATGCAACCCTGGGATTGGGCACCCCGAGGTCGGCTTTGAACATAGGGGCTTGGGGGGAGCGGCACATCCGACACTGTAGATCCTGGTGTTGGAAACATCAAAGAAGTGTTTTTTGGCACACTGGGGTGGGCTCTCAGTGTGTCACATTAATACGAACATATGAATCTGCCAGCAGGAGCAGACCACCTGGGCTATTAATGTCTGCCTAAGTGTGCAGTGCTAGCTTTGTTTATCCCGCTCAAATATGTGAATGTTTCAATCATATTCCCCCATCCCTCCTCTCCTCCAACTTGTACATACAGTATTCAGCTCATTCAGTCTGTCCTCATAGGCCTTGCCCTCCATCACATGTGACATGTTTGTTGCCCTCTGTTGCACACCTTCCAGTAAATTAATATCCCTCTTTAGATACAGCCGCCAGTACTGCACGTAGTACTCCAAATGTGGCCCGACCAAAGATCTGTAGTGGGGTAGGATCACCTCCATATGCCTGGACGAGATACCCCTTGGCTGCTGCTTTTCTGCATTGGGCAGAGTTGTTCATGCTCCCTGTTACCAGTACACCTAGATCCTTCTCTTCCTCAGTGATCCCCAGCCTCACCCCTCCCAACCAATAGTCCCCTCCTTGGGTTCTTTGTCCCGAAGTGCATAACTTTGCACTTTTTTGCATTGAATCCCAGCTGCAGCTTCTCCGACCATATCTCCAGTTGGGTTAGGTCCTCTTGTAGTTGTTTCCATCCATCCTCTTCATCCACCAGTGCCCCCATTTTGGTATCATCTGAGAACAGACTAATCCTGCTCCCAACTCCGTATGCAATATCTGAGGTTAAGAGCCCAAATAGCACCTGGCCAAGCACCGAGCCCTGCGACACACCACTCGTCACCAGTCTGAGTGTCAAGAGCTCCCCCCATTACCACCCATTGCAGCCTCCCCTACAGCCAGTTCCTTGTCCAGTTTGTAAGCTTCGTCCCCACCCCCACAGCAGTCAGCTTCCCTCCAGCCTCCCATGAGGCACTGAATCAAAGGTCTTGCTGAAGTCCAAGTACAGGACATCTACAGCATGACCCATATCCAGCTCTCTTGTTACCCAGTCATAATATTCTATTTGATTGGTCTGACAAGATCTCCCTGAGACAAACCCATGCTGCTGCCCATTCCGGAGGTCATTACCCTTGAGGAATGACACCAGCCTCTCCTTCAGTATCATCTCCATAAGTTTACCCACTATGGAATTGAGACTGACAGGCTGATAATTTCCTGGCTCATCCCTAGGGCCACCCTTGTGTATGGGCACCACATGGGCCACCCTCCAGTTCCGAGGCACCCAGCCCGTGTTCAGGGAGGTGCTGAATAGGTCTGGGGAGGGGGAATACATGCTGACATGGGTATTGAGCATCCCGATGTTGGCAGGGGATGGAGAACGGAGGGTATGGGGCGGGCAGCAGCAGTGTGAGGGAGCTAACATTTATATTGGTTGTCCTGCTGTGTGCCTGGTTGGGAGGGAGGAGGGACTGCTGCTGCAATGACAAAATTGCCCCAATTGCAGTGGCAGATTTCTTTCATGTGCAGCACTCACTCTGAAACTGCCATCATCAGCAGCTTCAGCTTTAATTGGTGGCCAAGGGACGCACCCATTAAAGTGTCCACTGCACTGGCCACAGCACTGCCACACCTCTGCAATGCTCTAATATCTCAATATGTTTCTTGTGCGGTGCACATGTAAGCAAACATAAAAAGCAGTTCTGTCCTCCTACCCTCCAGATCACATTCCAGTGCTTTGGGAGGAAATTCTCTCCTTGTTGCAAAAAAGGCCATAGAACCCATCCCAGAGACTCAACAGGGCAGAGGGTTCTATTCTCATTTATTTCTGGTGCCCAAATGCACAGGAGATCTCAGACCCATTCTGGACCTCCAGCAGCTAAATCTCTTCATCCAGTACAAAAAATTCTGGATGGTGACACTCCAGGATGTGCCTTCTGCACCAGGGAGACTGGATTTTTCTCCCTCGACATAAAGGATGCCTATTGGCACATTCAGATTCTTGCTTCCACAGACAGTACCCAAGGATTAATTTCCAGGAAACATAGAAACATAGAATTTGACGGCAGATAAGGACCGCTTGGCCCACCCAGTCTGCCCATTTCCCTACCTACTGGATAAGCTGCAGATTCTAGTTAACCAGCAGCCTACTTCTTCCTACCCCCACCCTCCAGAATTGCCTTATGACTATCCCATGCATGCTTGAATTCCACCACTGATTTTGACTCACAATCTCCTCAGGCCGTTCATGCATCCACAACCCTCTCTGGGAAAAATACTTCCTTAAATTACCTCTGAGCCGCCCCCATCTTCAAATTGTGCCCTCTTGTTCTTGCACACCTCTTTTTTTGAAATATGCTACCCTCTTGGACTTTGTTGATTCCCTTGAGGTACTTGAAAGTTTCTATCATGTCCCCCCTCTCCCTCCTTTCCTCGAGGCTATACATATTAAGCTCCTTAAGTCTCTCTTCATATGTCTTCGGTGCAGACCCTGCACCATTTTAGTGCCCTCCTCTGGACAGCTTCCATCCTGTCTATGTCTTTGTGGAGATTGGGTCTCCAGAACTGCACACAGTACTCCAGATGGGGTCTCACCAGCTGTCTGTACAGAGGATAATAACTTCCTGTTTTCTACTGGTGATGCCTCTCCCTATGCATCCCAGTATCCCCCAGCCCTCCTTGCTGCCCTCTCACATTGCTTGCCCACCTTTAGGTCATCTGATATGACTACCCCCAGGTCCCTTTCCATTTTTGTTGTTAGTATCTCACCCCCATTGTGTACTCTTCCCCTGGGTTTTTGTTTCCCAGGTGCATTACCTTGCACTTCTTAGCATTGAATCTAAGCTGCCATACATTTGACCATTCCTCTAACCTTGCCAAGTCCCTTCTCATCCTTTCCACCCCACCCTGTGCATCAGCTCTGTTGCAGATCTTAGTGTCATCTGCAAAGAGACATACTTTTCTTCCAGTCCTTCTGCAATGTAAGCTTATAAAGACATTGAAGAGGACCGTCTAATACTGAACCCTGCGGTGCCCACTAGTAACCCTCCTTTCTTCTGAGTGGACTCCATTTACTATTACTCTCTGTGTCCTATTCTCCAGCCAATTCTTTACCCAGGCTGTCATCTTGGGACCCGCTCCCAGGCTGGCTAACTTGTATATTAATCTTTTGTGTGGGACTGTGTCAAATGCCTTGCTAAAGTCTAGGTAGGCCATGTCCATAGCCCCTCCCTGATCTACTACTTTGGTCACCCAGTCAAAGAAATCTATCAGATTCGTCTGGCATGACCTTCCTGCTGTGAATCCATGCTGCCTAGGGTCCTGTGCCCCTCTGGCCTCTAGATACTCGACAGTTCTTTCCTTCAGAAGTGATTCCATCATTTTCCCTATCACTGAGGTTAAACTAACAGGTCTGTAGTTTCCTGCTTCTGCCTTGCTCCCACTTTTGTGAAGGGGAATCACATCTGCCCTCCTCCAGTCCTCGGGTACCACCCCATCCTCCCATGATTTGTTAAAAAGGGTAGTCAGTGGTGTCACTAGTTCTACCCTTAGCTCTTTTAGAATTCTGGGATGAATCCCATCAGGCCCCATTGCTTTGTCCACCTTCAGTTTTAAGAGTTCTTTCAGAACCCTTTCTTCTGTAAATGGGCTGGTATCAACTTCTGTATCCAGAGTGTTACTACTGTTTGTTTTATGTACCTCCCCCTCTTCATTTGTAAGTACTGAGCAAAAATATTTGTTTAGTATCTCTGCCTTTTCACAGTCTCCCTCTGCCCACCCTCCCTCCCCTTTATTAAGCCTCACTATCCCTCCCTTGGTCTTCCTTTGCTCCCTGATGTACCTATAAAAGGTTTTATCCCCCTTCTTAACTGAGTTGGCTATCTTTTGCTCGGTTTGGGCCTTTGCTGTTCTGACTGCCTTCTCAGCCTCCTTTTGCTTTAACTGGCACACTTCCAGTTCTAGGCCTTGCCCTTTGGCTTGTCTTTGGCCCATTGGGTGTTTGCCAAATGCCTGGCAGTGGTGGCAGCTGCCCTCAGGCGGAAGGGACTCTATGTCTTTCCCTACCTGGATGACTGGTTTCTCAAAGCCCAGTTCGGGGAACACCAATTGCAGATTCTGGAATATACCTCCTACCTATTCCAGGATCTGGACAGTACGGTCAACATGACCAAGTCAGTTCTGACCTCATGTCAGCACCTTCAGCACACAGAGGCAGTACTTGATACCTCTCAAGGTATGGCCTTCCTCCCCCAGGACCAGGCAGATCACCTCATAACCCAAGCCTGCCTGCTCTACAGCAGCTGCTATGTCTCAGCCATAACCTTCCTCCAGCTTTTAGGTCTGATGGCAGAGGCCATAGTTGGAGTGCCCCTAGCCAGATTACACATGAGGATTCCTTAACTGACACAGAGGGTCCAGCGGGACCAGCGTACTGATGATCTGGAACAGCCGGTCCTGGTCTCCTCTCCAGTGAAGAGAGTTCTACTTTGGTGGATGGAATGCAGCAATCTGTTAAGAGGGGTTTCTTTCCTCATTTCTTCCATTCAGCAAATCCTTACAACCGACGCTTCAGGGTTTTGATGGGGGGCACATCTAGGGCCCCACCAAACACAAGGGATGTGGTCCCATCTGGAATCGTCTCTCTGTGTCAATGTCCTGGAGATGTGGGCCATTCTTTATACCCTGCATGCCTTCCAGACTCAACCATCCCATGGTCTTCTGTTGATGCAGATGGACAACATCAATGTAGTCCACTACATCAACAAACAGGGAGGCACTCACTCATACCCCCTCTGCCGGGAAGCAGTAAGAGTCTGACATTGGGCTCTGGATCACAGTCTCAAACTGATAGCCATCCATGTTCCAGGCAACCAAAGTGTCCTGGCAGACACCCTAAGTCACTCACAGTCAAAGGCGCATAAGTGGGAGCTGCTGACCTCAGTAGTAGGAAACCTGTTTGACAGGTGGGGTTGTCCAGAGTTGGACCTTTTTGCATCCCCACTCAATGCAAAACTGTCACTTTTTAGCTTGCTTGATCCAGAGCCTGGAGTTTTCTGGCAAGATGTGTTGTCTCTTTCTTGGAAAGGGAGGTTTCTATGTGCATTTCCTCCCTTCCCTTACTTCAGAGGGTTCTGATCAAGCTCCAGATGGAAGGGGCCACCATGATTCTCATAGTCCCCTTCGTGCCTCAGACCTGGTTTTCCTTGCTGCAACTGCAGACAGTGGACCCTCCAGTACCTCTTTCTCTGTACACTGGCTTACTCTCCCAAAACAGGGGCACCCTGGTCTATCTGGACCTCAAATCTCTGCATCATCATGCCTGGCTCCTGAGGACATAGCCATGGCTTGGTTTGGGGTGTCTCCCAAAGTGGCGTATGTCCTGGTGGCAGCTTGGAAGCCTTCCACTAGGGCCACCTATTCTATGAAGTGGAAATGCTTTGCGCTCTGGGCTGCTTCACATCCACTATATCCCTTCACTTGTCCAGTGAATCAAATTCTGGAGTACTTTCTCCCTTTCAGACTCTGATCTGATGTACTTCTCTCTTAAGGGGTGATTCTGAGTAATCGCATGGGGCGTGTTGGGGCACGCTCCACACCCATGGGATTTCCACACGGGGGCTGCATTCACGATCAGCGGCACACACCCAGCTTCCATATGCACCCCGGCCCCGGCACGCAGGTCCACGGGAGGGCAAGTAGGTGCGGAGCTGCTGATCCGGGTGAGCAGCCAATAGGCTGCCCAGGCAGAGACCTGCATGTTCTCTGCCAGCATGCAGAGTGCCAACCATGCCAATGTACCCCATCCACCTGACTCCTGTCCTCCTGGTGTGCCCTGATGGCAGGGGCAACATTGTTAGCGGGGGCCATTGCCCCCTACTGTGTCCGCCACATCCGGCAGCAGCTTCCCCCGGGGGGGGCATAACCAGCCCCAGTGGTTTACAGCTGCCTGTCAGATGCGGAGCCGGCAGACCCCGTGCATAGCACTCCGCAGTGTTGTGAATGCATGGAGTGCTAGCTCACCCCACACCGCCCCCAGGCCCATCCTGTGTGGAGCTCTGCAATCGGCCAGGGGATTGGGTGCATGGGAGGGAGATGCATCTGTGTCCTGCTTAGGGGCGAAGGGGGCAGTGAGCACAGGCAATGGCAGGTAATGAGAGTGCCACTGAGTTACGCAGCATGTAGCCACAAATTCTTTTGTGAATAGGGTCCATTTTAAGGTGCACATACTGTATCTGCCATCTCTGCCTTCTATATGCCTATTGATGGACATACAGTGGCACATATGGAGGTGTTCCATACATTTCTGAGAGGCATTCTTCACCTTAAGCCTCCTATCCACAATCCAGTCCCACCTTGGGACTTGCATTTTGTGTTGGAATAACTTACTGTATTTTGGCTCTTTTTGAGCTGACTGCAACATGTGAACTATGCTTTCTGAAGTGGAAAGCGTTACTTATAGTTGCTATTACTTCTGCTCAAAGAATTTCAGAGCTACAGGCACTCATGTGCAAGCAGCCTGATTTGGTTTTCCACAAAGAAAGGTTGTCTTTGGGTAATAATCCTAAATTTCTTCCTAAGGTGGTTGTCTGAGTTTACTTTAAATCAGTTCATCCACCTTCCTGTTTATTACCCAGAGCATGCCAGTCATGGGAAAGCATTGCTCCACACTTTAGATGTGCGTAGAATTCTGTGTTACTATACCCATCGTGCGAAGGACTGTAGGAAGTCCAACAGTTGTTTGTTTGTTTTGCCCCTGGGAAAGAGGGCATACCTGTTTCAAAACAATACTTGTCCAAATGGTTGGCCAACTATATCACTTATTGCTACAAGAAGTATGGCAAGGACCTTCTGGCGTTGTTCGTGGCCCTTCCACCAGAGGCATGGCTACTTCTGCCTTTTTCAGGAATGTGTCAGTGGCAGAGATTTGTGATGCTGCCACTTGGAGTACTGTCCACACCTTTGCCAAGCACTATAGTCTGGACAGTGCCTGTAGGTGTAGAGCCAGTTTCGGAATAGATGTTCTACAGGGCCTGCTTTCTTAGGCTTTTGGTTTCCTACCACCTAGACTGCATTTCTTGATGCCAGAACTGCTTGGGACTCATTCCACAGGTGTGGCCTACTGCAAGAGATAGTCCCAAAGTCAAATAGTATAGTTACGTAAGTGGCTTATGGTCTCTGGCAGGAGAACTGAGGATGGCGTGGGGGTTGCCCACTCTTATAAGATAGGTCGATGTTGACGTACGATGTTGGAGTGGGTGGCCTCTGGTAGACTGCTAGCTAAAAAAAGTTTCCATGTGGTTCTAGTGCCTGGCTGCTATAGTTTCATAGATGTGGCCAGCTGCAAGAGAGTCCCACGCAGATCTACTGTTACGGTAAGTTCTTACGTAACTACTTTTCTTGAGTTCTGCAGCTGCATCTGGAAATCATGCTGCAGGCTGCAGTAAAACCAGTGAGCCAGTGATCCCTTGTTCTGCCTACCTGTCTGTCTATCAGTCTGTCTGTCTATCTATCTATCTATCTATCTATCTATCTATCTATCTAATCAATTTTTTAATTAATTTATTTTGCAGACCAGGGAGCCCACCCCGGTACTGCTTTTCTTGACCCCCTTCCACTGCAGATCACACACCCCCACTCCTATTTTGTAGGTCGTAGCACCAGGATGCCCACCTCTGGTGCCACCAAACACTCGCCCGACACTGAAGTGCCCAATCACAGTGTTGGAGTTTTACTGTCCCCTGAAAATAAGAAAACCATCTCTTGTTGGTTTTTTTGTTTGTTTGTCCTGCAAAAAAGAAAATGATCCCTCATTGATCTTACCCCACTCAGCACCCACCACCCCACATACCCCACACACTCCCCACACCCCCTCACTCAGTTGAACAGCTCCCAGGGTGAAGAGCCACTCTCTGATCAAAGACACATCTTGCTGCTGGAACTGCTGACTGCAATATGAGCAACTAAGGTAAATGCAGTTCAATGTACAGTATTTCAATAGGGCTTTGAACTTTGATGCACAGCTTTCTCATTTTTGCATATTTTGACCCCAGAATTTCAGAACGGCCTTTTTGGGACCCCACCCCATGACCAATGGCGGTGGAATTATGTCAATCAAGCCCAAAAGGTGATTTTATGGTTGCTTGGCAAAATCACCTTTTGGACGGGACTTGAACATTTTCACTGCCCTTGTTCATGTGGTGGGGTCATAAGAAAGCTATGTTGAAAATTTGGGATCAAAATATGGAAAAATGGCAAAGTTATGCACATACGTTGGTATTTTACTACACTCGCTTATTACTCTGGTAAGTTTAACCATTTTGACCCCAAATCTTCAACATAGCCATTTTTTATACACCACTTCATGAACATGATGGCTGTCATTTTTCAAATTCTGACCAAAATATGTTTTCATACCTGTAGTGCGGAATGACATTTCAGCAGGTATTTGAACATTTTCACCACTGGGTTCATAAGGTGGGGTAATAAGAAGGCTATGCTGACAATTTGGGGTCACAAATGGTAAAATGCCCAGGTTATGAGTGAACATTGCAGTATTTTAATGTTCACTCATAACTTCAATAATTACCATTTTGACTTCAAACTTTCAACATAGCCATTTTTCCACACCACCTCATAAATGTGACGTGCCATGTTTTAAATTCTGGATGTGATGTGTTTTTGCACTTCTGATATGAAATTACATTTCGACCAATATACTATAAATGGTACATGATGTGTTTATAAGGTGAATCATAAAACGAGTATCTAGAAAATTTGGGGTCAGAACCCGAAAAAAAAAAGTTTATAATTATTAACAAACTCTGTGTGTAGTGCAACTCTTTACCCCAATGAGTATGCTTTATGATCCCTTGCTGGTGAGCTGAGCTCAGTGACCCAGCTGGATAGAGTAAGGGCGGGGAGATGGTGCTGTTATGCAACGCGGTCCCCCCCCAGACAGGGAATGAAAGGTGCAGGGTTGTCCGCATGGGCCTGGGTTCCATATAGTGAAGGCAACTATCCTCTTGGCATAGGGCCCTGGACATCTATACACCTGGGTGGCAGATGACCCTGTGCATTGGCTGACAGATGCACTCTTTGCCCTTTGTATCTGTGGCCACATGGTAGTGCAGGGACCACAGGGCCCTGTGCTTCTGCAGCCCACCAGACAGCCCCTTAAATTATTCACATACATTGCTACACTGAAGTGCAGGGCCCTCTGTAGGCAGACGGAGTCTTCCCTTGGTTCAGGGCATCAGGTCCTGAAGGGACCTGCATGAATAAGGATATGATTGCCGTATCTCAAAAAGAAAGGACATTCTTTGCAAAAAACATTGTTAATGCACCAGTTAGGGTAACTTAATGCCACAAAAGTAGAGAAATGTTATGTTAGGACCCCCCCAAAAGCAGCAAAAGGAAAAAGCATTAGGGTTTTGGGTCTCTGTAGTGTTTATTTATTAGTGGTGGGGTCTTCCTTGGGGTTCTCAACTCTAATACCCACCCCTTTCCCTGAGCAGACAACATCACACATGTTCTCTTTTCTTCATGCATGGCCTGCCGGGCCCTGAATGAACACAACAACAACAAACTGTGTTGCCAACATGTGGCGAGACATACGTCTCAACCTTAGAAGAATGTATCACTATGAGGCACTGGCTTGGACCTGCACCTTGTGCTTTTGACTGGAGGCTATGGTCTGGGGGAGGGGGGAGCATTGCGGTACACAACCCCAAGAAAGATTCTGCCACTGATTTGTCAAGACTCAAGAGGCCCGAAACCCTAATGTTTTTATCTTTTGCTGCTTGGGGGCTGGGGAGTTAGAGTTGGAAACCCTAACATCACATTTCCCTGCTTTTGTGGTGTTAAGTTACCCTAACTGGTGCATTAATGAAGTTTTTTGCAATGAATATGTATAGCTATGCTTACGAACTGCTGCTGTTGTACGGTAGAGCACCTTTTGTAGTACATTCAGCTTTTCTATCTGTAAGAAATATATATCCATACTAGCTCTGTTTGTTACCTAAACCACACAAGGGAGGGGAGGGCCTCGGCACTCAACTAGGGATCTGAGGTTCGAGCCGACTCGATAGACCATAAGGCCTAATCTGCTGGCAAATAGTATGTTAGTATGTTAGTTACCAGTTGCACTAATGTGTACTTCATCTTGGAAAAACATGGAAATCCTAATAAAAACTTTTATTGGAAAACAAGGTGACTTGGTCATGGAGTTCTGGAATGTGTCAGTGATGCTCAGTTTCATAATATGATGGGGATGTGCAGTTTTGGAATATGGTGGGGGTTGCATGGCACTTTTTTTTCATAATGTGTTGGGGATATGCAGTTTTGGAATATGGTGGAGGTTGCATGGCACTCATTTTTATAATGTGGTGGGGAT
This sequence comes from Neoceratodus forsteri, assembly GCA_016271365.2. Lineage (NCBI taxonomy): Eukaryota > Metazoa > Chordata > Ceratodontiformes > Ceratodontidae > Neoceratodus > Neoceratodus forsteri. Next base: position 846,659,066 of record CM057451.1, on the reverse strand, counting down.
GTGCAGTTTTGGAATATGGTAGGGGTTGTGTTTTTTCCAAAATGTGATGAAGGCAGGCAGTTTTGGAATATAGCAGTGACACACAATTTTAGAACGTGACAGGAAGGTCACATTTTCAAATGTGGCCAAGTTGCATAATTGTAGATTGTGGCGGGGATGCCCAGTTTTGGAATGTGGCTGGAAGATGCAATTTCAGAATGTGGCAGATATGCATAATTTTTGATTGTGGTGAAGATAAGCATTTTCTGAATGTGAGGGGGGTGCACAATTTTGGAAAGTAGTGGTGACACAATTTAAGACTGTGGAAGGCATGCACAATTTTGGAATGTAGCTGGGACACAATTTCAGAATATGGGAGAGACATGCAATTTTCGGAATGTGACAGTGACGCACAGTTTTGGAATGTGGCAGGGATGCAGTTTTGGAATGCAGCAGTGACACAGTTTTGAAATGTGGTGACTACGTTTTGGTATGTGGCATTGTCACACAACTTTGGAATGTGACAGGGTTGTGCAATATTGGAATGTGGGGGGGAAGTGTACGTTTGGAACGTGGCAGGCACCCACAATGTCAGAATGTGTCAGGGGAGCACAGTATCAGAATATGGTAGGGATATAGGGAGCTATGCACAAATGCAAGCTGGGTACGTACAACTCCATGCCCACAAACTGGTGTGTGGGGTGTGGCATCCACTAACACATGCCTCCACAGGGCACCTGGCTGTGGGCACTGCCCCCCCATGCATGGGGGGCAGATTGGTGGACACAAATGGGCATCCAGTCAGATACTCATGCTGGTCCCCTAGTGCATCCCCTGCTCTGTGTAGAGCAGGAGATTGTGGGAAGGCAAGAGGACAGAAAATTAAAATGTTTATGAAGGTGAGTACCAGAATGGCTGTCCTGAGCCCTCTTTGTCTGCCCATAGGGATGTGGCAGCATGGTAGGGTGATTCTGTATCCCTCCACAGCTGGCAGATGGAATTGAGGGGGGCATGCAATGGATATGACAGTGTTCCTGCTGCCATATCCTGTGCCCCACTTGGCAGGCACTCTGCGTCTTCTTGAATGGTGTGGCATGCAGGCATGCCCAGGACCTTCCATGCACATAGCTGTATGAATGGCTGAGTGATCTAATGTGGAAAGGGTGCACGTCCCTTTAGTGCATGCTGCTGGGGGTCTGCAGGACCCCCAATGGTCAGCTCAGTGACTTAAGGTTGCCTACACGTTTCGGATCCCTGGCACTTAGGCACAATTCCCCTTAATTCATAGTGGCCATAACGTTAAATTCTGAAATGCGGGTACTTACAAGTCTGGCAGGGGCAAACAGTTTCAGAATAAAATGGCGTGTTCTGTCATATTCCAATAATGTGCGTCCCCACTATGTTCCAAAATTGTCATTCTCAACAAATTCCTAAATGTGTGTTCCTGTTGTATTCCAAGACTGAGTGTCTCCACCATATTTTGAGATACAAACATAGAAACATATCATTTTTTGGGCTAATAAGGAATACTTGGCCCACCTAGTCTGGTCCTATTTTCCCTGCCTATGCTGCCACCACAGACCCCACAGTACCTGGTCTCCAGCCACCTCCCCCCCCCCACTTTGATACCGGTTTTCCTTTATACCTATGCTGTGCTAGGTCCTCCCCCTGTGCTGGAGGTCTATAAATCATGCCAGTGAGAATGGAGGCTCTGACTGCTGTCTCAAAGGTGACCGACAGTTCCTCCAGCCCCTCCTTACCCCCTTGTATCTCTTCTGCCTTGAATCTTCCTTGTCATGTAACACAAACACCCTCTCACCTTTTGTCCCCTTCCTATCCTTCCTAAACTGTGTGTATCCTGGTATAGCCATCTCCCGATTGTGGTTTCCTTTGAACCATGCCTCAGTGATGGCCACTAAGTCCAGGTCTGCCTCCGCCATGATAGTCTCAAGATATGGAAATTTATTTATTTAGTGCATTAGTTAGTAAGTTAGTTAGTTAAACAAACTAAAGCCTAAGGCTATAAGACATGAGCAGAGCTGGAGGTACTGAAAATGATTTCCTGTCCTCAGGCCATAGGTGGACTGCTGGTGCTGGAATGTCTGTATACCATGTTTAGAACTGAAATACATATATTAGGCCCTGCTTCGACCATTGCTGAAATGTATCATCTATCTGGGCTGGGGTGAATTCTGAATCCCTAGCTGTTGCTCAACAAAACACCAGCATTGACGCTATCCCTAGGAGTCTGACAAAACCATTCCATTGTTCCAGTGCTATAGCTGTGTAACTAGTAAGCCTCCCTGTTATTACTACTGCCAGTCAAATTCACATAATGGTAACAGTCAATCTGAAATAGGTCATTAAGATGAAACTCCAAAAGTTTCCAGAGGGCTGTGCAAGAAGGTAGAGACCACAAATACATGATTTAGTGGGAGACCAGACAGTACCATTTCAAATTGTGTAGGTTCATACACTTTTTGTCTTTTGGCAGTTGTAAGAGAGAATATTTAATCTGGGGGCTAGATCCTCCCCAAAGGTGTAGCCATGTCCCAGTCATGCTTTCCTGTGCACTATGACTCCATGATGGTTACTATGTCCAGATCTGTCTCTGCCATGATAGCCTCAGGATCTGGAATTTTATTTCCAAGACTTCTTGCATTTGCACATGTGATTTTCCACATCATTCTCTGACCCTGCTTACTACTGTCTCTTCCTTCCTTTGTCCCTGCCTCAGCTTCCCCTTTCATATTACTGTTTGTTCCTTGCCACTTTGTCTCCAGTTCTCCCATGTTTGCCTTGACCCTGCTCTCTGGGGGAGTTTTCTGTATTGTTCCATAATGTCAGTGGGGCGTTAATACATACAGGTAACAAGCTCCCCTCTGGGGTAGTGGTACAGCCAAAGCTGTCAGTCCAGCATAGATCCCTGGAGTCATGACGGATTCTGAAGGCAATAGCTAGTCAGTCTTTGCTTTACCACTGAAGGGTAGCCTGCATAGAAAGGACCGACTGAAGGAAAGATAATTTTTACAGCTGTTACTGTTTGTTGTTTTTAACTTTTAGTTGAGTTGAGCAAATGTAAGGCAGGTTGGGTTGACCTGGTGACAGGGTATACCCTCAAATTTAGGAATTGTGCATGTTAAGCTGCAGTTTTCAAACTGACTAACCTGTTAGATAAATTCTTATTTACTGCCTACAGTGTTTAAACGAGGACCACTTACATTCTTTACCAGGGTTTCATTACTGGATTTTCTACCTCTGTCCCTTAGCCTGGTGCCTCAGCTAAGTAACATATGGGGGGGGGGTTCAGTTAGTTAGATTAGGCTGGGGAGTGACAGGTGTTTTTTGTGTGTGTGTGAGATTCTTTTTTTATTTTGTTCCTTTTTTCCCTAGCATCCTCTCTGGTGTTGTCCATCCCTATTTCAGCTGAAAGTATGGGTGCGTTTGTCTTTGGGAACCCCTTCAGAGCCTGGAGTTCCAGCCATCAGCTGGACTGTGTGCAACTTGCCATGTTATTAAGGAATCTATTAGCTTGCTGCCTGTTTTTGTTGTCAGTCTGATAGCTTATTTTTTCTTGCATTGGTAGCAGTGGGAGTGGATGTTGCCTTAAGTGATACTCTTTGTCAATGAACTAATCCTACGGCCACTTTCCATCATTCGTTGCCATCTCTGCATTGCCACATGTGCTGCAAACTGCCAGCCCCCTGCCCAGTGCATGCTCGTACTGATTGTCCTAAATGCAGTGACATGTTGATGCTCCCACGTCACCACATACTCAAGAGCAGCATGCCCTCACTCACTTGAGAGTAGGAGTCCTCTCATGAGTGCCACCTGTGTTTCCATTGGTGAGTCAACTTGCAACACGTGCGTTTCCTCATTAAAGGAGCCATTTTTTTTCACACTAAGGACTCTTCATAACACAGCTGCATTACTGAGACAGTGGTATTCCCTAATGTTACCAGATCTGACTTCCAGCTGTGCTGCATGGTTGACGCTACTCTGTCCTTACACTGAGGTAAGAGCACAGGGTGCTGGGGTGCTCAGGATTTGTTTTTTCTCTGGCAAAGGAGTAAGACTTTTGTTTCTCAGCAAGTTTTGCACATTTTGTCTGTCTGGGAAAGTTAGAAAAGCCAAGGATAGGATAACATAGGTATCATGGCCGGGACTACTATGCATACATTGGAGGGTGTGTTTATATAAGCTGGTATATATTCTGGCTGATAGGAGACCAGTCATTTTTAAAAGATGTAAGACTTGCAGAAGGATGATGAGACCCTCTGCCTTAGTGTCATATTATCACAGTTGGGTAACACAATTTAAAGGGGAAGTAAACATTGCAGGGGTCACTCAAATTGTGAAAGCCCATGAAAAGATATTTCAAATGAGGCACTGGAATTCCTTGTAGGTGTCAGGAGTCCTGAGATATGAATATCTAATTAATTTGTAAATCAAAACAAGGCAACAGACATTTTAAAATAGAAAGTGATGTCACTGAGGGGCAGGCTGCATGTTGTCAATTACAGCCTAACCCTCAGTGACATCACTGTTGATCTCATGATTCAATGAAATGGCTGCTGCCTTGTTTTGATTTCTGAATGGTTTAGGTATTTATATCTGAGGACTCTAACACCTGAGTAAACAATACCTCATTTGAAGATCTTCATGGTTTGTCACAATTTAATTGACTCCTGCAATGTTTACTTCCCCTTTAATATATGTTTGTCACCCCAGCCAAACCACCAAGCTAGAGGTTGGGGATGTACCTGTTACCAACTGGTAATAATAAGGCTGAACTACATGAATCCTTCATACTACTATTTATTTATTTAAAATTGGTGACTGGGAAAGGCACACTGAGCTGGGGCTCATTTTCAGGTGCGATCCGGGTACGAGGTGTACATAGAAAGTAGGCAGAGAAGTAAAACAATTTCATTGCTAACAGACTTTAGGTGCAAAACGGCAGGGACCTTACACAGAGGTATGCAGTACAGTGCAACTAATTTCAGCTCGGACATGAAAATTCAGCATCCAGGGCAGGTCAAGTCTAAGAATTTCCTAATAGCATAACTCAAAAAGAAGGTATGTACAGTGTTTACAAAATAGTATCACGATACAGTGAAACAAGTACTGAGATTGGACTGTAAGTAAGCAGTGTGCAAAACGGGCTGTCTAGTGCAGGAAATTGACCAGCAGAGGCCACCCATGACAGGCTAGGCCCGAGTAGGGGTGTGACCAGATGAGCAACTAGGGCAGGTGGGGGAAGGGAGGAGCCTGAGGAGTAGTTTAACAGCTGCGAGGGAGGAGGCCTGGTGAAGGCTGGGAGGGAGGTTGTTCCATGGAAGGGGGAGATGATAGGAAAAGGCAGCTTGAGCAGCAGCAGAGAGGGGGCGTGAGAGGTGGAATTTGCGTGTGCAGGGTTTTAAATAATTGATTAGCAGTTTTTTTCTTAGGACAATACTAATTGTACAGAAAATATTTATATAGGTTTTCTAGAAGTGTTATGTTTGTTAAACACAGTGAGGCAAGTGCTATGCATTTTCACAATGTTTTAGAACTTTTATGAGCAAAACGCTAATCAATTTTTAGAGTTAAATAAAACCCTGGCTCATCTTGTGTCGGAGGGGGTAACCAGAGTAATTGGCTGGAGAGAGCTGGGAGGAGAGGTAGGGGGGCAATGAGCCTAACCAATATTTAGCTATGAGGTAGGCACTGTGGGCAGTCCTCCTGAGCGAGAGTGAGGTCAGGGATAGAGTGGAATAGAGGAGGCAGTGGTGAGTAAGTGGAGGAGAGCTGTGGTGAAATGACAGAAGGAATTAAGAAGGATGTTGAGTTTAGAGAGGGACGAGGCTGGGGCTGTACCGTAGATGATGTCCGCATAGTCTAGCACAGTTAAGATGGTTTTGCGTACAAGTTCGGTACGAGTAGTGAGGGGAAGACTGGCTTTGTGGCGATAGAGGATGGCCAGCTTGGGCCGAAGTTTGGAGCAGATGGCCTTGATGTGGGTGGAAAAGTTGAAGTGGCTGTCCAGCCAGACTCCCAGGTACTTGAAGGTGGGCACTGTCTCAAGGAGAGATCCTTCCAAGGTGCAGATTGGTGGGGGAGCAGGTAAGGAGGCAAACTTTTGTCTTGTGCTGAATATCATGGTGACCATTTTGGGGGCATTTAGTTTGAGCTGGTTATTTAGTAACCAAGTTTGGACCCTGTTAAAGTCTCTTTGAAGATCTGGAAGCACGCTGTCATGGGATGGGCCTGAGGCAAAGACGATGGTGTCGTCGGCATATAGAAGGTCATTTATGAATAGGGAGAAAAAGTTGGAGCCGAGGATGGAGCCTTGAGGGGTGCCTGAGAGGATGGGTAGCGAGGGGGAAGAGCTTCACCTACTTGTACAGATTGCTGCCTGTTTTGGAGGTAAGAGTGGAACCAGTTGATGGCAGGTTGGGCAAGGCTGAAGGAGCTTAATTTGCTGAGTATCAGGGGGTGGGAAACAGAGTCAAAGGCTTTCACCAGGTCAATGAAAATGGCAGTGGTGGTTTGGCCTTTGTCCATGGCCGAGAGAATAGAGTCAGTTACATGTAGTAGGGTGGTGATAGTGGAGTGATGTTTTCTGAAGCCTGGCTGAAAAGGAGAGAGGGAGCTGTTTGTGGAGAAAAATGCTGACAGTTTGGTTAGCATGAGGGATTCTTGGAGTTTAGCGATAGAAGGGAGGAGGGTGATGGGTCTGTAGTTTCCCAGTTGGGAGGGGTCACCACCTTTATGCAGAGGAATGACTTTGGCCAGTTTCCAGGCAGTGGGGACCATAGCTGTGGTGAGGGAGAGGGTGAGTAAATGTGTTAAGGGAGCTGCTATGGCTGAGGCAGAGCTGTGAAGCATTCTGGGGTGCAAGCCATCAGGGCTGGTTTTGGACTGTTTTAGAGAGGTGAGGGCAGTGTAGATTTCCAGGGGCATGAAGGGGGAAAGAGGAAGCCAGAGTCAGAGGGGAAGGAGTTTGTGGAGACGGGTGGATGTGAAGGGTCTGGAAGGGCACAGGAGATGAGGAATGAGTTAAAGAGTTCCGCTATGAAAGCAGGTTCTGATACAGTTCTGCCATTTAAGTTGAGGACTGGGCTAGCTTGCTTGGAGGGGGGTTCACAAGGGAGTTTATGACCTTCCAGAAAGGTGCCGGGGAGGTTTGGTTATAGCTAAATTGTGCTTTGAGGTATGAGGCTTTTGATTGCTGAATTACATTGGTGCCTTTGTTTCTGAGAAGTTTGTAGGTTTGGAGGTTGTGAGGGGCAAGGGAGGCTTTGTACAGCTTCCATGCTTTGTCCCTGGCACAACATAAGGCAATGAGGTCTGCTGAGATCCGGGGGTGATGGTAGCATCTAACTCTGGTTTTTCTGAGTGGTGCATGGTGGTCCCAAGTGCTTAGAAGAATGTTGCAGAAGTGGGGTAGGATGAGGTTGATGTCTTGGGAGGCAAAGACTGGGAGCCAGTCCACGTTAAATAGGTTATGCTATAGGGAAGATTCATTGAAGAGGCGTAGCGGGCAAGACCAGATGAATTTGGGGCCGAATTGTGAGTATATTTTGCAGATGCAGTTGGCGATGCAGTGGTCGCTAAGGGCATCGGAGAGGGTGCCAGAGGCAGTGATCCTGTGAGGATGGGTGGTTAGAATCCAGTCCAGGAGGGAGTGATTTTGAGACCAGTGGTTTAGGCAGGTGGGATCTTGGATTAGTTGAGAGAGATTTAGAGCGTTGATCCTCAGAGCGGTGGATTTGGCGGAGGAGGAGAGCCAATAAAGGTTGAAATCGCCACGTAAAATGAGTTCGCCATTTGAAGCGACAGAGGAGATAGTTGAGATCGCCTTGATGAGGGAATCAGGTGAGGACTTTGGGGGGGGGTGTAAAGAACCCCAATGTAGAGGGGGGGAGGATGAGGGAAAGGACAGGTAGGCTACTAAGGATTTGTGAGAGGATGGGCAGGATTCCTTGAAGCTGACGGAGCAAGTTAAGGAATGCCTGACATATAGCGCTACCCCTCTGCCCACTTGCCACGGTCCTGCCGGAACATGGTGTAGTTTGGGATGGCAAGCGAGGAGTCAGAGGTTTTGGCAGATACCCAGGATTCTGTGACACCGAGTATGACTGGTTGGTACTGGTTTACCCAGATGGAGAGGGCATCTAGTTTAGGGAGTAAACTCCTGGCATTAATGTGAAAAATATGGAGGACCTTGGGGAGAGAGTCAGGGGACTGGATGGATGAGGGGGCTTGGGCTGGCAAGGTTTGTCTTGGCACTAGGGGGCCAGGGTTAAGGTTAATGTCACCTGCCAGGAGTAGTAGTAGCAGGGGGATGGAGAGGGGAGAGGATTTCTTGCAGCATCTAGTACTGTGCCTGGGGGGTGGAGTACTAAGGTTTAAGCACTGGAGAAAGGTCTCAAGGTTCAGCAGGTGAGGTGGAGCAGTGAGGGGTGAATGGTTGGGGAAGGTGAGGGGAGGAGGAAGGGGTAGGACAGGTGGGAGGGAGGGGGGGAGAGAAATCAGGAATTAATGTGGGTGTGTGCCATAGAATGTTTGGAGGAGGTTCTCCAATGGGAAGGAAAGAGAAAGAGTGAATGGTAAATGACGGGGTGCCAAAATAAGGAGTAGGGAGATAGGAAGGCAATCTGTAGGAAAGAGGAATTAGAAATAGTAGGCCCAAAGCTAGGTAAAGCAGCATTGTGGCTGAGAGGGTGAAAATGAAAGATAACAGTTGCAGTAGCAGCCTCTAGTGGTGAGATAAGATAGCTTGCTAGTGGGAAACTCGACTGATTGGTTTCAGCCATCAAGTGACTACAGCTATATAGTGCTGAGACGACCAAGGGTGGTGGTGGGGGTGGTGGGGAGCCGACGCACCGCGTTGGCAGGGCTGTCCTACATCTGAAGCCGACCACGCTGGGGTCCCAAGATTAGAGGCGCTGCAGCATGGTATACCTGTAGATTTTGAAGGGGAAATCTGAGCAGCTGTGGGGGAGGGTGTCTGTCTGCCCTCTTGGACCCTTGGAGGAGCCGCCGGGAAGCTGTGGAGGTGAGAGAGAAAGACAGTGGTATTAATAGCAGTGACTAATTGGGAGGGGCTGCCTACGGGGTGGGGGGCAGGGAGAGTAGCGTGGTGGAATGCAATTCAGTTTCAGAAAGGGAGCTCTGCTAATGTAGCCCTGCAGCTGGCTTGTCCACAAATTATTAATTCGGTTTCTTAATATATCTGACTACTGGCAGTAAATAAATATATAAAAAGGTGCAAAAAGCAAGGCATTTGGTCTCTCTAGTGGGGTAGAAATTCTAACTGCATTACAGCACAGTTCTAAATGGCTATACACAAATTAAAGCTACAAAAAGGAGTAAAATAAAGCAGGCTTTTAGTCTCTCTACAGGAGTAGAAAAACTATCTTCACTGCTATGGCGACTTATAGCTTGAGCCTTTAAGGTGCTTCGGATGTAGATTTGAAAAAGGCACCAAGTTGTACATCTGAAGCTGACCAGGCTTGGGTCCCAAGATTAGAGGTGCTGCAGTGTGGCATACCTGTAGATTTTGAAGGGGAGAGCTGAGCAGCTATGGGGGAGGGCATCCGTCTGCCCTCTCAGACCCTCGGAGGAGCCACCGGGAAGCTGTAGATTTTGAAGGGGAGAGATGAGCTCTAAACAAGATGTTGAGTGCAGATGATCCGCAAGTCATCCTCACTAATACACCCAAACCCTAGCAGGCCCTTCAGGTCAGGGGAAGGCCCTACAGGCAGGTGCAGGTGCACCAAAGTAGAGTGAACATGCTCACCCAGATCTGCTGGTGACCCCTGACCTTGATGGCTTGGAAAGTCAAGAGGCATATGCAGGGGGTGTGGGGAGAATCCTGACCTCACAGATCCAGATCCATCAGACAAGAAGGAGTATTCCTTTGAGGAGAAGGGGGAGTGGATGGAACCAAAGAAAAAGATTCCAGATCCCCTTTTGTTTGATGTAAAGTCTTTGTCCTGTCTAATAACAGAAGCACGTAGTACATTACAGGTGAAGGCAGTCCAGGATGTTGAGACTTTGGATGTTAATCCCATCCTGTGTGCCTTGGCCTCATCTGAACTTTTAGCACTGTGATGAGATTATTGTATAGGATTGGCCTGGAGCAGATAAGAGAAAACAGCTCCCTAGGCTGAGTGTGAGGTGTTACCCTTTCCCAACAGACGGTTTCAGAAGTGGGAAATTCCACCAGTAGCTGATAAGGTTAGGTGCAGTGTGGTCAAACAGACAGTCTTACCTCTAGAAGGTGTGGTGGCACTGTTGGATGCTAACAACAAGAGGATGGACACCTCATGAGGACAGGCTTTTGCCTCAAATGAGGTAAACCTCCACACAATATGTGTGTGTGCTTCATTGTATCCTGAGCCCTAAACTTCTGGGTGACTGCATTGGCCAGTGTCATTCCTGACAATTCAGAGGGGTCACATCATTTGAAGCAAGTATCCATGGCTTCTAGAGGCAAGGTAGAGAGATGCCTATGTCTAGAGGCTGTTTTTGTATAGCTGTGGGTGAGTTCCGTGACCTACCTGAATTGTCCATGACTTCTGCCTTTCTAAGGCATGCAGCAGTGGACAGTTTGTGGATGTCTGCCTGATCAGCTTATCATATTGTGACAGCTATGCAGAGTGTGTGGCTTCGCTGCTGGTCCATGGATCAGGCTTTCAAGACAAAGTGAGATATGATTGCTTATCACTGCTGTATACAGCACTGTACCATTTTGTGCCTACTGTTTTGCCACAACCTCTATGTATACCAGTTCCCCTGTTGTTAGTATGCTGATTTCTGACTTGTATTTGTACTTTGTATGTGTAGTTTCTCCCTTCTACCTCCTCCTTGGTAACACCTGGAAATGAGTCTAGGCTCAGTGTGCATAAATAGATAAATAATCAATTAATAAATAAAGCTATAAAACGGGGCTCGACAAACATGCATTCCCATTGGACAGCTAGGCTTGTGTGGGTATTGAGTAATGTCTAGGATACTGTCAGGAGGTCTAAACCTCATTCTCAGGTTCTTGGCAATGATGGGCATGCAAGGAATCTCAGACACGTTGCGTAAGAGTAATAAAGCTTGTTTATTACTACCAAAAGGAAAATCACAGTTGCCCTAAGCAGTTCTTACCAATAGGAACTGGGAGCCAGTGCTAAGTGTTCCCTATACCTCGAGGAATCTCCGTGTCTCCTGGGGTCTCTGAGGTAGAAGACATAGGCCCAGATATTCAAACTGCGCCCAAAAAGTGCTCAATAGCAGGAGCAAGCGCAAGTCCACTGCGCCCATGTGCAAGAGGCGCGATATTCAAAAAGTGAGCTGGCCAAACTGCGCCTACAGCCGACGGCTGACTATCGCACCACCTGTGCCATAGCGCAACTAGGGAGGGGAAGCTGAGCAGATCAGATGCACCATAACGCAACAAGGGATGTGCAGCTGAGCAGTCCAGACGTGCCATAGCACAACCAGGGATGCCCCCCAGCAGCAGGGCAATGCAACTGCACAACCAGGGAGGTAGGGGCCCACCACCCATGCCACAGGTGGGCACAGGAACACACAGCAGAACAGACATCGTCCCCCCACGCCCCATGCACTACACAACTGGGGGAGGGCTAGAATAACCACCGACCCATGGAGACAAGCAACCAACCCACAGCTGGGCCATGGTGCCCCATCACACCCCCCCCGGAAAGCTGTGACTGGCAGACAAGGAGGGCTGACCACCCCATGCCACACCATCCCCCCAATGCAGAGCACACCCTGCAATGTGACCCCTAGACACCCTGCCCAGCAGCAGCGTCCACCACTGCAGGAAACGCCATGCATGCCACCACCCCCACTGTGACACTGCAACCCTGTGTACCACAGAACCATGCAAGGCAGCCCAACCATGAGCACCCATCAGCGGGTGGCAACAGACAGCGATGCAGCAACGGCATACACAGTGCCACCATGCACAGTCCCCCCAAGGTACTGCTGAGAGACCAACCATGAGTCGGCACACAAGGTACCCCACACAGGACAGGGCATGCCCCGGACACCACCATCAGTGGTACAGCACCCTGCACAGTCTCCCAATGACACACCCTGACCCAGCACTGGTCACAACAGCCAGCACAGACACCCACAGTGGTGCATGTGGAAGCATGCACCACACCAGATGCCACACAGTGCATGGACAGACACCCACCCATATCCAAGGGCACAACAACACAGGGACGCAGTGGCGGTGCAACCAAGCCCCCAGCGTGGGCCCATGTAAACTGCGTACACACAACCCACAGTCCTCCATGGCACTGGAGTGCCAGCCACCCTCCGCAGGTACTGTGGACCTGTGCACCACCAGCATTTTCCCGGAGCACAAGTCACGGATAGTGGTGCACATCCCCTGCAACGCACACAAGCCACAGCATGGAGGTGGGTCAACAACTGTGGAGACCACAGTGTCACCCGAGGCAGACATGCACCACACCAGTGACAAGAGGCAACCCAGCAGTGTGACGGGTACAGTGGCTGCCCTGCATGGACTGCCACCACTGACATGCCAGCAGACCATGCAGGTCACAGACATGCATGGGTGTCAGCTGCACAGGCCATGGATGGGCTGATAGGGGCACCATGGACACAGAGCACACACCATGGACCACTGCACATAGTCATCCAGTGCACAGGGCACAACACACACACACCACAGACACTGACTGATAGCTACCCCCACACCATAGTCACCTCCACACGGACACACACACATACCCATGACAGCACCACCCCTGACGCCATGCACACCACTTCAGCTGAGCACCTATAGCCCACTGAAAATCAGAGACCCCCACAGTATTCATATCAAAATAACTGCATTAAAACAACATATAAAGTTAACCATTTACAACAATATATACAAGGTGGGGAGGCCACAAACAAGGTGGGGGTGGGTAAGGGCGAGGTGGACAAATGGGACAGGAAAGGAGGTGTGTGAGGGTGGGTCCAGGGGTAGGGGATATCAGGGGCAGAGGGACTTCTAATGGGCCGCTCCCCGCTCTAGCTCCTTAGCTGTCTGTGCCTCCTCAGGACCGTATCATCAATCCTGCGGGATATCGGTGGACGCCTCGCCACCTGTAGGATCTCCCGCAGTGCCTCCCTGATGTCTTGGAGCTGGCGTGTACCTAGGACAAGGGAGCACAGTCAATAGGTGTGAATGCACAGCCCCATATAGCCCACCCACTATGCATGGCATTCGACCGTGGGACATACCTCTGTGATGGTGTGTGACCACCCACAGTGATCACATCCACATGACCTGCCCACCCAGGTGCATACAGCCATGCGGAATGCTGCACACACCCACCGGCCAAGTCATGCACAGCACCACCGTGGCCATTTAGTGACATGGCTATGTGGTGCAAAGGCAGTGGTACAGCCATGTACCTGGTGCACGCATGGATGACCATCAACGCACTCCCATACATGCATTGCCACTGGACAGTGTTGACTGTAACAAGTTGCGTGCATGGCAGTGGTGTCAATGGATGGTGGCCATGCCCCGCTGCCCACTCTGTTACACAGCATGCAATAGTAATCATGGAGGTATGGCACTCACCATCATCGGGCCGGTTCCTTGGGCACTGTGGACCCTAGCCCCACCTGGTCTCCCTCTCCTCTTCATTGCGCTGCAGCTCACGGGCCAGGCGCCGTTCCTCTGGGCCTGTGGTGCAAACTTGGAGAGAGGAACATCAGTACAATCCCGTAGCAAAGCCCCCCTGCCCCCAGGTGTGTGCCCTCCCACCCAGCCAGACCCACCCACCCCACACCCTGATAACACCACCACAGCCAACCCCGGATGGTCCCTCCCCCACGTGCCGAACACATACCACTGTGATACCCATATGGAAGATAAAAGTGTGTTGACATAACATCTACCTGTCCATGGCACCGTGCCCCTCCTGGCACGTCCCTGCAGGTGGGCTAGCAGCTCCAGTTCCCTCCGCCGCAGGTCCCCATACCTGTGGCGGCACTGCTCTGCACTTCTCCCCCATCCAGTGGCCTCCTCCATTGCAGTGGCCACCTCCTCCCACACCTGGCTCCTGGACCTGTCCAGGGGTGCCTCCCCGAACAGTGGCCCATGGTATGGTTCCACTATGGCCACTAGGTTAGCCAGTTCTAACTGTGTCCACTGAGCAGCCCTCCTGCATGCCATTCTCTCTGCTCGGTCTGCAAATATGGCGTTCTGCAGTGCGGCTCCCCATGTGCAGAAGCTGCGCGGCACAGCGCTGCCATTCCCTATCGCACTGTCACTGAACAGCGCGATAGTGGTGCACCCATGCCTGACGCATGGCGCCTAGGGGGCAAGGGTCGGGCACAGGGTTAAGGGTCTCTGGCGCACAGACACGCACAGCGCCATTGGAACCCAATGCATGTAGCGCGATTGGCTGCCTGTGTGCTACCGCCAGTAGCGGCCTACTGTGCTGTTGCCCCATTGCGCCTATGATGGCCCAGTGCCACAGCGCCATGTAGGTGAACATCGCTATAGCGCCACTGGCACAATGGTGGTCATGCTCTGCATTGCTTCCCCGCACAGCACGTCAGCAGCATGGCAGACGCCTGCGTCAGCAACCCGGGCATGCGCAGTGAGGTGTGTACTACGCATGTCACAGAACTGTGCCATTGGCACAGCACGTTCAACACAATTGCGCAAAGCGCAACAGCGCGATATTCAGCTGTCATATGCAAAACAGCTAATCAGCCATGCAATGGTGCAGCACTGCAATTTGCATCCACTTAAAGTTGCGCCTCGCCTCATTTGCATGGGTTGCACTATAAAAGTGCGACATTGGGCTGCAGTGGCCATAGTCGGTTACTGCAGTCTATTGGTGGGTTGCATGCTGTTTGGGAGTATGGACTGTGGATTTAGGGACATGCATGGGACTGCACAGTCACAGGTAACAACTGCCATTCTTACAGGCTAAATAATGACCGAGCAAGTTGTGGGAGAGGAGGAACACAGTGGTGGGAGGAGGAGGAGGCCTAATTTCACCAAGGCCAAGATCAAAGCCCTGTTTGAGGCCTACCTGGATCAGGATCCGCTTCTCAGCGGACAGCAGGGAACACCTCAAGCCTGTGCTGCTGCATGGGAGGAGGTGGCACATGCTGTGAACCTGCATGGCAGTCACCAGTGCTCCGTGCAGGAGTGTAAGAAGAAGATGGGGACAGACAGGAGGACGATAAAGGAGAAGGTGGCTGCCATCAGGGCAGCACGAGCTGCGACAGGTGGGGGACAGCTGGAGGTTGTACACCTGACCCCACAGGAGGAGAGGATTGCTGGAATCATGCAGCATAGTGCCATTGATGGTGTTCCGGGTGGTGGCTTCCAGATGGTTGGTGGCCCATCACTGCATGGAAAGTCATGGTCTGTCTATGGGGGGGCAGGGTAGGTCACATGCAGTAACGCAACTTTGTTTTCTCTTACAGATCCTGAGCATCTGCATGGGTCAGCGGTGGTGGGCCTGTCCACTGAGGACAGTCAGCTGGAGATGGAGGAGGGCCCATCCACCTCCACAGGTATACGTGGCTCAGTGCAACAGAGGGCCCGCCTGGCTGTCCACACTGATGTTGTTGTAACAGGTGCAGAGGAAGCCCTGCCCATGTCCCAGCATGACAGCATCCACGGATGGCAGCATGCTGTGACACGGGCCGGTGCTGAGTCCGTCACCGATGATGATGTCCTGCTAGGCATGGCAGTGACACGTGTGTGCCACGGGATGGCCACACATCAGCTAACATCACGGCCATGGCTGTGGGTGGTGCTGCTGTGGAGGCCTGCATGTCAGCACAGTCCCAGCCTGTGCCTTTCAGTGCCAGTGGGGCAGCACTGTTGTTTGTTCAGGACAGTGGGACTGTTGTGGCCACTGCAGTGGCACCACTGAGCCCTGGAGAGCGGCAGCTAGAGGGGCAGCATCAGCAGTCTGCCAATGGGCTTGGGGGTACAGGGTCCAGCGGTGGTGTCTGTGCACCGCCTGTGGACATGCCCAGACCTGGTCCTGGTGTGCAGCGCCCACCCTCAAGGGGTACTGAGCCTCAGGGCCGCGCACACCCTGAGGGACAGGATGCCGAGGAGGCAGATGACCTCTTGGATGAGCACACCCGCCTACTCCAAGCATCAGTCCAGCAGCAGATGTGGCTTGCGACGTTGGTGGATGCACTGCATGCGGCTCTGGAGCGGGCAGAGGAGCGTCACAGCAGAGACCCCGCTCTGATCCTGACAGGGATGGACTGGTTGCCGGAGGATGTGACTGCTGCCATTGACAGGCATGCACAGGCATTCACTGCTGTCATGGCCACAATGGGCACACAGTCATGTGCCCATGCGTCGCAGACATCACATCAGTGCACTGTTCACCCCCGTTCTGGCGTTACGTAAGCACACCTCCTGTCGACACTGGGTTCAGCTGTGGGCATCCCGAGCACACCTGGCGCAGGCATGTTCAGTGTGCTACAGACCCCTGCATGAGCACGGTCATGTTCACACAGTGGAACCCCTGGAGGACCATCGGTGCCACCCCATGAGGCCAGTGGTTGGCCTGTCAGTGCTGGTGGGTCTCGGCGGGGCTGCCCATGCATCCGTGGTGGCCGGGGCACTGTGTCACATGACTGACCTGTCTCCCAACGTGGCTACTGTCTGGTGCTGCCCTGTGTGCATTGTGTCTTCAGTGGGCAGTGCACGGTGGGTACCTGGCCTGCACGCAGACACAGTCCATCTGCACACCCTCCCGCTGCTGTCCGCAGTTGCGTGTGCATGACGATGACTGCATTGCGCTGTGCACCAATGTGCAGTGGTGCTCAGCATCTGACACATGCACATGGACAGGCAGTGGGCGTGGTGGTCTGTGGACATGTGTGTGGCTAGGGGTGGTGTTCTGGGTCGGTGTGCCTCCTACCCTTTGTGCAAGTTTGGTGCATTGTGTGTGTGTGTGTGTGTGTGCGTGTGTGTGTGTCCATCTGTGTGACATGTTAGACCTCACCCATCCCTGGTTGTGTGTGTGGTTCCATGCCCGGCCAGTTCCCTTGATGGAATGCACCCCTGGTGTGTGTCCATGTGTGGTTATGGGTTGTGTCTTGGCCACTGATGGTTGCACATGGCCCCATGACTTACCTGGGTTGGCTGAAGTGCTCCTCCGTGATGGTGTTCTGGTGTAGCTGTGCCAGCCGGAGCAGTCAGGGGTCCCATCAGCCAAGGGGGGCTGCCCATCACCATCGTCACCGGTGTCCTCATCGTCCCCTTCGCTGTCCCCCTCTTCGACCTGTACGGCTATCCCACATTCATTGGCCATGTTGTGCAGGATGCAACAGGCCAGGAATAGCCCACAGGCCTTTGAGGGGTTGTACTGTAGGGCACTTCCAGAGGTGTCCAGGCAATGGAAACATGCCTTCAACATCCCGAACACCCGCTCAATGGCATTATATGTGGTGGCGTGTGCCTCATTGTAGCATTGCTGTGATGGGGTTGCGGGCCACCGGTAGGGTGTGAGCAGCCAGGGACAGAGTGGGTATCCACTGTCACCTGTGTGTAGAGGGTGGAGCTTAGTTTGGTGATCAGCATCAGCCTGCCCCGGGCCATGTAGGCCACTACCCATGTCACCTCTGACCATGCTCCCCCCAGGCCCTATCATTGTCCATGTGGTTTGCATACTCACCCACTAGGTGTCTAGTGGGGATATCCCCACTCTCAAATTTGTGGCACAGTGCTGGCTGGTGCCAGATGAAGGCATCATGTGCTCCCCCAGGGTGGGTGGCACAGACATTGATTATCGCCCTGGCATCGCACACCACCTGGCAGTTGATGCTGGCATAGCCCTGCCGATTGATGTATGTGGTCCCCTCGGGGCCAGGTGGTGTGCGGATAGCCACATGGGTGCAGTCTATTGCCCCTAGCATGCCAGGCATACATGCTACCTTGTGGAACTCCTGTATGTTTGCTGTGCACTCCGCTGGTGTGCTGGGGAAATGGATGTACTCCGCAGCATGTGGCAGCAGTGTGCTGAGGAATTGGGTGAGGTGGCGTGATATGGCTGACTGGGTTATGCCTGTGGTGTCCGCAGCTGGTCTCTGGAAGGTACCCGTGACGAGCAAGCACATGCAAGCTGTCACTTTGGTCTCCACTGACAGGGCATGGCTCCGTCGTGTGGGTGCCTGCATCACATCACTGCACAGCTCACAGAGCAGCCTCAGAATTACCAGATTCAGGTGGTACCGGCCCACAATCTTGGTATCACTGTACAGCTCGAAGCTGGTGTGGGCTCAGTACTGCCTGTTGGGGGCATACCGCCGACGGGCCCTTCCACGGCCACGCCCCCCTGCTGCCCGCCTTCTCACCCCCCTCCTAATGGCCTCCATCTGGAAGGCTGCACTGGCCATGTCCCTGGCTTGTGTTCACCCCCCTGACAGCTGTTCCTGTATTCCCCCCGCTGTCCTCACTGCTACTTCCCCTGCACCGGGAACACCTGCCTGTGCTTGCCTCACTGCTGTGTGGTGTACCTCCCCCTTGTGCAATGTCTCCCCACACCTTCCCCTGTGGCTATTGCTGCCAGGTGCCCTTTCCTGCCTGGCCCTGTGTGTCCCTGCTGCCCAGTGTGTCCTGCTGTGTGTTGCACTCATCTGTGGCTTCCCTGTAGCGTTCTTGCACCTCTCCCTTGCTGCCTTTTATTTTGGCTCATTTCCGCTATGGCACAACTTCTGCTTGCTCCCCTATTGCGCATGGCGCAAGTTGTTGAATATCACACTGCACCATTTATGCATGGTTCCTTCCCCTTCAGTTGCACATGCCTTCATTATCATTGTGCTGTTGCTCAACGTGTTTTGGGGGCTGCAACTGCCTCCTGCTAAATATCGCAGAATGGCACATTTTCGGACTTGTGCAGGCGCAACCCTATTGTGCATGGCTCAACTCTTTTGAATATCTGGGCCATAATGTCTTACATTATATACCTAAGATAATTACCACGGTTACTGTAAGATAGAGACATTTCTAGTTACAGAGATGAGCCCTATTGGCTAAATCAGAGGTGGCTGCTCAGTCCAAGATAACATTATACAATTTTGTTATAGTCACCACTTTGTAGAAATAAAGAGGTACAGTTTGTATATAGCCATGTAGTAATACAAATCATCAGAAGATGGCAATGCCGACTTATATATCATAATCATTACAAGGACACAGATGTCCTAACATCTTGTAAGCAAGAAATACATGTGTATATTGGAAAGTAAAGCGTATAATACTTATGTGCATACATATCCTGACTCTTATACAGTAGATGCCCTTAGCCTTATATGTTAGTATAACATATGCCTAAATGCTAGCTGTCTGCAGTGTACCTCTGGGGGTACCAATTAGGGTGCAGGGACCTTGTGTGACATTCCCCCCTTGTTGCCTCAAAAGGGGCAACACAAGCAAGCATAAGGAAATGAATAGAGAGCAGGGGTCATTTACAGACCCAATATGCAAGCCTCGTAAAGGAACTCCAGCTGCTCACGGTGTTGGTGTAGTGTGTGCCGTCGGCAGCAAAGCATGATAATAAAAAATATCAAAAATGCTTGTATAATAACAAAACCTTTAAAGGTAATCTCTAACCAAGTGTTAGTAAGTGAACTATTCAAATCACCATCATTAATGAGAGCAAGGACTGATTCATTAGCTTTGGAGATATTATTGCTGATGTGGATGAGATGGGTGTCTTTCCTGTCTAAAAGTGATTTTAATGTCAAAGTTAAAGGATCAACGTGTACATTGAAATAGGGTAAGTACTCTGAAAGAGTAAGCAGATAATCAGGGTTACCATCAATGATATCAGGGTCCATAATGGAGACAGGGGTAATAACTGTGTGCCCAATAGGCATTATAGCTCAGTGGTTTAAGACTCTGAGCTGCAAATCTGGTGACATCCAGCAGACCAGACCTGGGTTTGAATCCTACAGCTTCCACTTGCATACTATGTGACCCTGAGCAAGTCACTTAACTTCCTTGTGCTCCCAGAATGCTCCTGTAAAAAAGCTTTCAGCTTAGTGTGCTCATCCTGGTTAAACAACTAAAAAAAAAAAATAATAGTTTTCTGATGCGGGACAAAACAAAAATTGGAATCATCAATAGGACATGTCTTTTCTCCGTACTTAAAACTTTTGTAATTAGTTACCACACAAAATTCACCATCTGAATTATATTGCATTTTCACTGTAGGCAGTCTCCATTTTTGCAACTGTACTGGGCAAGTGTAAGCAAATAAGGTTCTGGCGCACACCAACTCATAAGAGGAATGCATGGAAAAATAATCAAGCTAACATTTATTACACCAAGATAAACCAAACATCTTGCCTGACATGTTTTGGATTGACTTCCAATCATTTTTCAAAGGCTAAAATCATACTACAGACACTCCTCTTAAATATGCCTAGCAGCAGGTGATACATATAGCACATTAAAAACAATTATTACAATTAATTAAACAAAAATCTCAAACCATCTATACTATAATGAATTAACAACTAGTCTAAAAGGCAAAGCAGAGAATACCAGATACAAATACCAGAACTATAACTATACAACAATTTCAAATGAATATATTATTTGTAAACATCGGTCTCATTTAGTTCTATAAATGTCATCTAGCGTTTTTATATATGGTTGTATATTAGTCTTTGTTTTTGTATGTATTTATTAGTTCCAACTTTATATGAACTCTAAGTCATTTTACCTTTCTAGTAAGGGATTAATTGTTTGTCCTTTTCTAGTTCTTTATTTCATGAAAGTGATATCATGAATGATTATAAATTAGCTTAATGAGATTTTTTTTGCATTATTGTATTTGGTGTTCTCTGCTTTGCCTTTTAGAATAGCTGCTAATTCATTATAGTATAGCTGGTTTGAGATTGTTGTTTAATTAATTGTAATAATTGTTTTTAATGTGTTATATGTATCACCTACTGCTATGTATATTTAAGAGGAGTGTCTGTAGTACGATTTTAGCCTTTGAAAAAGGATTGGAAGTCAATCCGAAATATGTCAGGCAAGATGTTTCATTTCTCTTGGTGTAATAAATTTTAGCTTGATTATTTTTCCATGTGTTCCTCTTATGAGTTGGTGTGTGCCAGAACCTTATTTGCTTACACTTCTGGTTGGTTCTTGAGCACCACATCCCAATGCGCACTCATTTTGGAAAAAATGTACTGGGTAAGTATAAGTCTGTTTGGAAATCCTTGTTGACAGGCAGTGAACCTCTTTCTGATAAGACTGGTACAGCTTGGAATTATCTGGAGTAGATGTTGAGTCCTGGTATTCTGTGCCATTAGTGGTGATGTCATCGTCCATGGAAAAGGACCAGTCGATACTGTCTGGGTAATAGCCACATACAGGTTTAATAACATCAAATACGTCAAATCAACACAAATAAATATATCCTTCCTTCACACAACAATTCATGTGCGGAGTGACCCATGCATCCAGAAGAGGATGGAAAACCAGTAGAGGTGGTAAGTCAAGCCGTTCTCTGTAGATCTCTTTATTAAGGTGCCCGATGGAGTGTATGGATGCTAGTTTATCAAATATAGCTGTAGTACAGTAGGATCAAACCGTGGTAAAGAAACAGTAAAAGACACAAACATGGTATCCTTAATTGAACATTTCTTAGAAGTGAAACAAGGACCAGTGCTAGGGTACCTGGTCACAAAACCCAAATTCCTAGTAGTAGAAATAGGAATGGTTAAAGACTATAGCATACACATAGCAACACAGGGGATTTGCATTGAGGACAATACCATTTAGAGATACATCTGTCATATATGATATCAGGGATTCTTCCAGATTCTAGATCACGGAAAAGATTGTTGCTGGTAGTGATAATGTAAGAGCCATAGGCTGAACATAGTATTTCACGGGCAATGTATTGCTTATCTGCTTCTTTATTATTTTTTTGCAATAAGGGAGTTAATCTTATCTTTAGAATCTGTAAAGGCCTTAGCAATGTCGTGCATATTGTATAAACCAGAATGTCTAAGAGAGGTTTGGAGCAAGGACAAAGTACATTTGGGGATAATTTTGTGTTGGGTCATCCATGGAAAGTTCCCTTGGAGATCTTGGCCATAGGGAGTATTTGTCCTTGAGATTTAGTTTGCCACTAAGTTTGTAGGGTCGATTTATCAGGAGCAACAACCAAGGCAGTGAGGTAGGCATCTGAACCTTCCTGGACAGTAATCACATTTTGGGGGATATTGATGGAGACTCCTTCTGGGGTAGTTGTAGGTGGATCAAGGTGAAAAAAGAGGTGCTTTACCATGCCTTGGATGCAGGGGGATAACTCCTGAGATGAGGAGAAAATGGAACAAGATAGCCATCTTGTCAGTGTATCTGAAAAGAAAAATCAAACATTAGCAAATTAGTACTATTCCACCCAGTGGGGTGGGGAAAAGTAATTATACTCCTTTATACAGTTTCAACTGGTTTGCATGTAACCATTTGTCAGTCAGTTTGTTGTTTTGCATGAGTCTAACCTGATAGACTGCTGGACTGAGCTTGTTGACAATGGGATAGGGTCCTTCCAACTTATTGGAGAAGGAATGTGTGGGCTGTGCAAATCTGAGAACCATTATCTGATCCCCAACTTGCCAATCCACTTCTTGTGCATGTTTGTCAAACTGGATTTTGAACTGTTGCTGGGCCTTGCCCATGCAGTTAGCAGCATACAAATGAGTGTGTATGAGGTCTTGTCTGAGTTTTTCCACCTATTGGTTCATTGAGACACGGTCTGCAGTGGGGGAATGCAGGTCAAAGAACAGGTGTTCAGGTAATCTCATGTTTCTGCCAGTCATCACCTTAAAGGGTGTCAACTGGGTGATGGCTGAGGGTGTACCCCTAATTGCCATAAGGAATAATGGCAGTAGGGAATCCCAATCCTTGGGATTGTCCTAAATGAATTTGGAAAGCATTTGTTTAATCCATCTGTTGGCCCTCTCTACTTGACCTGATGATTGTGGGTGATATGGTATGTTGAACTTCTAATGAACTCCAAGGAGTTCAAGGGCTTCTTTCATCAACTCACCTGTAAAACTGGTTCCTTTGTCTGAGTCTACCTTGAGAGGTAGACCCACCCTGGAGAAAATCTGTTGCACCAGGATTTTGAAAGGGGTTTTAGCAGTGCATGTCTTAGTGGGGAAAGCTTCAACCCAATTTGAGAAAACATTGGTTACCACAAGTGCGTATTTTTTGTTTCTACTGGTATTGGTCAGGGGGCCAATGAAATCAATCTGTATGGCATGTCAAGGGCCAGAATGCCTTTGTGGTAGCAGTTTGGCATTTTGTTTGCTAGGGATGGGGTTGTTTTGTGCACAAACAAGGAAGTTGTCTATGTACTGTTCGATATCCTTGGTGACACCAGGCCACTAGGTGGTGGTCTTGAGCCTTTGGAGTGTGTGTTCCACTCCCTGGTGTCCACCAGTAGGGGTGTCATGCACTTGCTGCAGAAATTTGGACCTAAGATGATGAGGGACCACCTACAATTTGGTGGGGGTGTCATCTGGTTGGTACCAGATGAGCTTGTCATCAGGGGATAGGTGTTACTTACATTCATGCCTTTGGTAGGGGTTATGGGTAGGTAAATTCTTCCCAGTACCTTTGTCCAGAAACCTGAACACATCTTTGAGTTCAGAGTCAGCATGCTGGGCTTCTGGCAAATCCAAGTGGGAGAAGGGTTCAGGTTTCTTCCTGACTGCTGCAATGTGTACGACCGCCCTGGCCTCTGGATGGTCCATCATCCAAATGTCCCCCTCCTCAGGCCCCTTCCTTTGCAAGGATGTCAGCAGTGTCATTGAAGGCATGATAGGGATCATGTATAGACTGGGCCTTAACCTTGTGTACATAGAGTCTGTGAACAAATTTCCGTGCTAGTGAATGAATGTATATTACCAGTTTCTTGTGTTTTACTGGGCTGCCATCAGAGGAGGTAAAGGAGTTCTGCTAGAAAGGAAGAAATTCTGTAAGGGAACAGCAAACCCAGTTAGAGTCTATAAAAATGATGATATCCTGGCTGGCCTGATGGCACTGAGGGTAGAGGTGCTGGACGACACACCTCGAACCACGCCGGTGACCCAGGTCTGGGAGCAGACTTGGGTCGCCGGGGGTTGGCCGGGGGGAGAAAAGCTGAGCATCTGATGACAGCTCGCCTTCTCCGGGGGGAGGGTGGGTGATCCATCTCTGTGAATGGTGACCTCTGGCAGAGGCTGGGGACACGACAGCTCATCGGCACCTCGGGGGGTTGATTGGTCACGGGCAGAGGCCTATGGACCAATCACCTCTAGTGGCTGCAACATCAAGGGGAAGGATGTTGCGGATGTCAGCACTTGCACCTTGACATTAACGGCAGCAATATCCTCACAGAATAGGGGAAAATCGCCCTCCAGAGCTGGGTAGATGGAGCGCAGAACCCAGTCCTGATGTGCCACTGACTACTGCTGTCCAGGGGACCGGAGAAGACATTAAGGTACAGGGGTTTTGCCCCACCCCAAACCCCACCTGGGGGGTAATCCACAGCAAGATGAGGGACCCCAAGCAGCAGGTAAGTCGATGGCAGGGATGAGTTCAATTGGCGACTCCTGAAGG
This sequence comes from Neoceratodus forsteri, assembly GCA_016271365.2. NCBI lineage: Eukaryota > Metazoa > Chordata > Ceratodontiformes > Ceratodontidae > Neoceratodus > Neoceratodus forsteri. The sequence goes on along the minus strand of CM057451.1, from coordinate 846,634,438 downwards.
GGCGGCTCTGGCAGGGACATAGAAGGGGAGAAAAAGAAATAAAAAAAATGATATCCTCAGTTCCCTGCTGGATGAACTCGAGGGCACAGGCCACCGCTGCCATCTCTGCATACTGTGATGATGCCACACTACAACGCTTAGAAATCTTAACAGTGTTACCAAAAGGGTAAATTACTAGTATGCCCATTCCTGCTATCTGTTCTCCCTTGTAACAGGAAGATGATCCATCTGTGAAGACATGACACAATGAGGTGTTCTCAAGTAGTAGTGGTGTAGCAGGAAGAAAAGGACCTGGATCTGGTAGATCAGGTGGCTGCAGTGTACAGTCATGGGGTTCTCCTTGGAAGAGGAGACCATGCACCAGCATGGATAGCATTTGGTTGGGTGGACCTTAATGTCTCTGTTCTGGAGAAGAAAAGACCAGTGTGTCAGCCTGGTATTTTACACTGACCCATCCTTTACTCTGTCTGATAGCAAAAAGGTTGTGGGGGTGTGGTTTGTATTAATGATTGGGGGGGAGTACCCAAGGATATACAGAAAGTGCTTGACAGTTCAGTAGGTGGCCAGAAGGTTCCTTTCGCAAAGGCTGTACTTCTGTTCCACTGGGGTCAAGAGCTGTGATGCATATGCAGTGGGTCTCAGGGTGCCATGAACCTTCTGGGCCAACACTGCCGACATAGCAGTGTCAGAGGTAACACATTCCAGATGGAATGGCAAAGCTGGATTGGGGTTACCCAAAGCTGGAGCTGAGGTCAAGGCCTGTTTCAGTGACATCACAGCTTGGGTGTGAATGGGACCCCAATTCCAAGGGACATCCTTTTTCAGTAGTTCATACAGAGGGGTGGCCTTCTGAGCAAAATCAAAAATCAAATCCCTAGAAGAGTTTACCATACCTAGAAACCTTCTGAAGGTGGCCACGCTGGTGGGCAGTGGCAGATCTTGCAATCATTGTATCTTCCTCTAGGTAGGGCTTCAGCTTTGGTCTGTCATCCTCAGGCCCAGCAAGAGTACCTCTTTCTGACATAGTTGTGCTTTTGCAGGGTTACATTTGAGGCCTGACCTCTGGATGAGGGCCAGTAGCTCATCTAAGAGATCCAGATACTGCTCTGGTGTGGCTGTGGTCAACAACAGGTCATCCATATACTGCAAAAGACACTGGAGTGCAGAGAAACCATCAAGGGCATCCATCATGTGCAGATGGAACAAAGAGGGGCTGTTATAGAACCCCTCTGGTAAGCAGGTCCATGTGTACTGCATGCCCACAAGGGTGAAAGCAAACTTATATTGACTCTTGGGGGCCAATGGCAATGACCAGAAACCATTGGGGATGTCCAGGGCACTAAACCATTTCTGGTCAGGGGTCAGTAGTCATTGCACGTCTGGTGCTGATTCCACAGTTGGGGCACAACTCGGGGTGACCTGGTTTAGTCTCCTGTAGTCAACAGTAAGTCTCCAGGCACCTGTGGGGTTTTTCACACGCCAGACTGGGGAATTTGCAGTAGAAACACATGTCCAGATTACACCTTGCTTAAGGAGTGATTTGATTGTTTCCCTAAGAGAAGGCAAGGCCTCAGGTGGAAGGGGGTATTGCTGTTGCCTCTCATGTGCTGTGCCTGTCACTTCAATGACATTGTGCATTCTGCCACAGTCATGCTTGTTAGTGGCAAATGCCTTCAGATGTCTGTGTAGAATGGGGAGGCACTTAGGGAAAAGCTCATGGTTCTTAAACAAATCTATGATGTCATACTCTTTGTTGTTTGCAGAGATTGTTGCAACCACATGTGAATCAGGGATCATGATGGTGTGATATTGTCCCTGAATTTGTATCAGTAACATGTTGGCTAGGTCTACCACACAGCTGCGTGGTGCCAAAAAGTAAGTTTCTTTTATACTAGGGTGATCATGCAGTACCATCAGCTGAAAGGTATGATATCCCTTCAGGTGTCCCAGTGTCACAGGTAGTGGCAGGGAGTGGTATGCAGGTAACCTAGTTCCATCTACACCAGACATATTGGTCCTCCATCCAGTGGACCAAGATGATGTGTCTGGGTTGTCATCCTGTAATACAGACACAGCCGCATCTGTATCCAGTAGTACTGTCAGTAGGCAGCCCCCTGACCTCGGCCTCAGTGCAGGGCCTTCCATTTGAATCCAAGGCCAGCTTGTTTACAATACGGACTGTGGCCTGTAATTGCGTACTTGCCCGAGAAGATCTCAGAATTTCCAGTTTTCATCAGCTATTTCCCTATATGAGGGGCCTGATCTTTATTGTTTACCCTTGTTGTTTTTATGGTGTTTCTTATTTTTGTGGTAGTTCTGGTTCCCACCCTAGGATTGTTGTTGTTGTTGGGCCTGCTGGGGGTGCTGGTTGTCTGTGGAGAGGGTCTGTTTCTCTTGTGCCTGCCCCTCCACTGTGTAGTGTGTCGTGGCCTCCGGAATGGCTTCCACGGCAGCTACTTTCTTGGAACTGGAGCCTGAATCACGGATGTAGAGTTGATAAACTCTCTCTGTTTTCTGAAGAATATCGGCAAACCTCTCCATGGTGGAATATGTAGTTGGCTCTACCTTTTCTCTTACTGCAGGGATCATGTTCCTAAGGAACAGGGTCTTATACTCAATAAGGTCCACATCTGCGGCTTCTCCTGCAAGGTGCTTCCCTGCTCGGTAGGCCATCCAGAGCCTCTGGTGGAAAGTTGCTGGACTTTCCTTCGCATTCTGTTTCGCGGAGTACGTGAACATCATTCCCACCACACCTGGGTTGTGTGCAGAGATGAGCTCAGATGCTACTTCATCAAAGGTGGCGTGGCCGTCCTGGCAGACGACATAGGGGAGTTTTGCCCACAGGCAAAAGAAGTAGCAGGGAAGGTAAGGGAGAAAGAGATAGCACCCAGGAAGTATAAGGAAACACAGAAGGAGCAGGACAGAGAACTGTACCAGTTAAAGCAGAAGAAAGTGGGGAAGGCAGTCAGAATAGCAAAGTCCCAAACCGAGGAAAAAATAGTCAACTCAGTTAAGAAGGGGGATAAAACCCTTTATATGTACATTAGGGAGCAAAGAAAGACCAAGGCAGGGTTACTGAGGCTGAATAAAGAGAAAGGTGGTTGGGCAGAGAGTGACAGTGAAAAAGCAGGGATGCTGAACAAACACTTCTGTTCTGTATTCACAATGGAAAAGCAGGGGGAGATACCTAATCCAGTCAATAGAAGCACTCTGGATAGGGGGGTTGATATTAGCCCTTTCACAGAAGAAAGAGTTCTGAAAGAACTCTTAAAACTGAAGGTGGATAAAGCAATGGGGCCTGATGGGATTCACCCCAGAACTCTAAAAGAACTAAGGGAAAGAACTAGTAACACCACTGACTACCCTTTTTAATAAATCATGGGAGGGTGGTGTGGTACCTGAGGACTGGAGGAGGGCAGATGCGATTTCCCTTCACAAAAGTGGGAGCAAGACAGAGGCAGGAAACTACAGACCTGTCAGTTTGACCTCAGTAGTAGGGAAAATGAAGGAATCACTGCTGAAGGAAAGAATTGTTGAGTACCTAGAGGCCAGTGGGGCACAGGACCCAAGGCAGCATGGATTCACAGCAGGAAGGTCATGTCAGACAAATCTAATTGATTTCTTTGACTGGGTGTCCAAAGTAGTAGACCAGGGAGGGGCTGTGGACATGGTCTACTTAGACTTTAGCAAGGCATTTGACACAGTCCGGCACAAAAGATTAATAAACAAATTAGCCAGCCTGGGAGTGGGTCCCAGGGTGGCAGACTGAGTAAAACACTGGCTGGACAACAGGACACAGTGAGGAATAGTAAATGGAGTCCACAGTGAAGAAAGGAGGGTTACTAGTGGGATACTGCAGGGATCAGTACTGGGGCCGGTCCTTTTTAATGTCTTTATAAGTGACATTACAGAGGGACTAGAAGGGAAAGTATGTCTCTTTGTAGATGACACAAAGATCTGCAACAGGGTTGATACGCAAGGTGGGATGGAAAGGATGAAAAGGGACTTGGCAAGGTTGGAGGAATGGTTAAATGTATGGCAGCTTAGATTCAATGCAAAGAAGTCCAAAGTAATGCACCTGGGAAACAAAAACCCAGGGAAAGAGTACACAATGGGGGGGTGAGATACTGACAACACGAAAATGGAAAGGGACCTGGGGGTAGTCATATCAGATGACCTAAAGGCGGGCCAGCAATGTGAGAAGGCAGTAAGGAGGGCTGGGGGGATACTGGGATGCATAGGGAGAGGCATCACCAGTAGAAAACAGGAAGTTGTTGGCCCTCTTTACAAACAGTTGGTAAGACTACATCTGGAGTACTGTGTACAGTTCTGGAGACTCCATCTCCACAAAGACATAGACAGGGTGGAGGCTGTCCAGAGGAGGGCAACCAGAATGGTGCAGGGTCTGCACCAAAAGACATATGAAGAAAGACTAAAGGAGCTTAACATGTATAGCCTCGAGGAGAGGGGGGAGATGATAGAAACTTTCAAATACCTCAAGAGAATCAACAAAGTCCAAGAGGATAGCATCTTTCAGAAAAATATATATGCAAGAACAAGGGGGCACAATTTGAAGATAGAGAGCAGCTCAGAGGTAATGTGAGGAAGTATTTCTTCACAGAGAGGGTTGTAGATGCATGAAACAGCCTTCCTGAGGAGGTTGTAGAGTCAGAAACAGTGGGGGAATTCAAGAATGCATGGGACAGACATAAGGCAGTTCTGGTGGGGGGTAGGAGGAAGTAGGCTGTTGATTAACTAGAATCTGCAGCTTATCCATTAGGTAGGGAAATGGGCAGACTAGGTGGGTCAAGCGGTCCTTATCTGCCATCAAATTCTATGTTTCTATGTTTCTAGGCCAGGATCAATGGCCTAGTGTAAGATCTGGACCTGGTAGTCTGCAGCGAGACTAAGCATTTCACATTTGGCATGCACCTTTTCCAAGTGGCAACTAAGGTTGTCGGATGGGCTTATCAGACCAATGCTGTCAGTTATTTGCTGAACAGAGTAGGCCATTTGTAGGGGATTATTGAGATGATCAAGCAGAGGTAGATTACTTCAGGCACCCTCCAGGGCTGCCTGAGCTGCGGCTTCTGCCACAGAATGAACCATGCTCTCCTGTGTACCAGCCTCATGCAGAAGCTGCTTAATCTGAGTCTTGAGAACCCGTTTGTCTTTCTCAGAAATGGGCACGGTGTCTAAGACACTTTCAATCATTTTCTCTATCTCCTGCCTGTCTTCCACATTAATAATGGCTATCGGTGGTGCCATTGGGACTAGGCCTGGGCCTGCTCCCCCCATCATGGGGATCACCATGTTGGCATTGCCCATGATGTGTGTGTCATGCCGTTGACGTAGGGATGTGGGGTCATGTGACAGGTGTCCGCCATGTTGGGGATGGTGGGGAGGGGTGTCTGGGCCATAGTAAGGGTGTGACTGGGCGTTGTACTGAGAGATGTCGTCATCTGACGCCTCCCCTTCAGATGACGTTGACATGGCAGGGGCTACACCTCTTATTGCCTTGACATGACCAGCCAGCACCTCTCGCTGATGGCACACTTTTGCCATTTTAGATTCACATTCCTCATGACTCGCTTTTGCAACATCCTGATCCACATTATCCTGCATCTGCTTCCGTAACACTATACACGGTGCTCAATTCATGATTGTCCCTAGTAGCAAATCCTAAGTCATTATGTAAATCACAGTTGCCCTAAGCAGTTCTTACCAATAGGAACTGAGATCCAATGCTAAGTGTTCCCTATACCTCGAGGAACCTCCGTGCCTCCTGGGGTCTCCGAGGTGGAAGACGTAATGTCTTACATTATATACCTAAGATAATTACCATGGTTACTGTAAGATAGAAACATTCTAGTTACAGAGATGAGCCCTATTGGCTAAATTAGAGGTGGCTCCTAAGTCCAAGATAACATTATACGATTTTGTTATAGTCATCACTTTGTAGAAACAAAGAGGTACAGTTTGTACATAGCCATGTAGTAACACAAATCATCAGAAGAAGGCAATGCCGACTTATATATCAAAATCATTACAAGGACACAGATGTCCCAATATCTTGTAAGCAAGAAATACATGTGTATATTGGAAAGTAAAGTGTATAACAATTATGTGCATACATATCCTGACATCTATTCATATACGGTAGATGCCCTTGGCCCTATGTGTTAATATAACATTTGCCTAAATGCTAGCTATCTGCAGTGTACCTCTGGGGGTACCAGTTAGGGTGCAGGGATCTCATGTAACAATACCAATGCTAAGCCTGCTGTTCCTCTTTCTGGGTGACTCACAAGAATACATGCGAAGTACGTCCTAGATGTTCTCGCGTTCACTGCCGAGATCTTTCTCTTGCTGTCTATGTCAAATGACAGCGCACCATTAATCTAAATCTCACAAATCATACCCAGTGTACACATAACTGTCATGTTATATTAAGGCATTCTCACATTTACAATGACAAAACCATGTACAAGCTCAAATGAATCATGCAGAACATGATCAACACTGTAAAGGGGACAGCGTTAGGAGTAGCAGAGTTCCTGACACCTATCCTCAAGGTATAACTACTGTTTTATTTATTTATTTATTTATTTATTTATTTATTTCAGAGATCAGAAAGTACCTTTGAGTCAGAGACTCATTTACAAAGGTTTCACGTCACATATAATGAACAGTACAAAGTTAAGGTAACATACAGTGCAGGGAACAATTTACATAGGTTCCACGTCACATATTTTGAACAGTACAAAGTTAAGGTAACATAAACAGTGCAGGGAACATAAACATACTTGATACATGATAAAAGTAAGAAATAAGTCTCGCAGTCTTGAACTAACAGACTTATGGAGGCTCAGGTAGGCATTTAGTAGAAGACAGAGAAAGGAGAAATGGCGGAGGATTTTGCCAGCCAGAGGCCGTTGTCATTGCGGGGGGAGGGGGGAGTTGTGACAGGGTCAATAACAGTCGTAGCAATTTAGGGTCTGGAGGTGGCCCTTGAGGTGGGTTTTGAAGAGTCCGATACAGTTTTGGGTTGTGATGAGGCGGGGTAATTCATTCATCCAGGTGGGGGCCCTATAGCTAAAAGACCTTAGTAATTGGGAGGTATGGCATCGGGGAACTGTAGTTGTTGTTTGCTGGAGTTACAAGTTAATTTAGGGGTAGTGGACGGGTAGATTAGGGTGGTGAGACCCGGGGAGAGAGACCTAGGGTGATTTTTTTTTTGGCCATAAGACAGGTGTGGAATTTGATCCTATTGTCGAGGTTAAGCCAGTTTGTGGAGTTATATAGGGAGCAGGTGTGTGTGAGGCGGTCACAGCCCAGGACAAGGCGACAGGTTTTGCTGAGGGAGAGGCGGAGCCTCTTTAGGGCTGACGTGGTGGCAGCACTATAAACAAGAATACCATAGTCAAGGAGGGAGAGGCTAGAGGAAGAGACTGCAAGTCAGAGGGCGTCTTGGGTAAGGCAGTGTTTGACGTGGTATAGCAGTACAAGGCGGACGTTGAGGGCCGTGGACAGGTGGTGTATGTGCTGGTGGAAATTGAGAGCCAGATCCAGGGTGATGCCTAGATATTTGAAGTGGGTCACTTGGTCGAGAGGGGTTTGGTCAGCAGTTAGGATCTGGGGGCAAAGTTTCTGTTTTGTGTTTTGGGGGTGGGAGAAAATCATGAACTTGGTCTTCTTGTAGTTCAATTTGAGGCACTGAGCAGTGAACCACTGCTCAGCTTCATTAAAGGAGGACTGGAGGGTATGGTGGAGTTGCAAAGGGTCATGGCTGGGCATAGAGGGACAGCATCATCCGCATATAGCAGGAGGTTGCTAGAGCAGGTGCTAGGGAGGAGTTAAGGTAAAGGCTGAAAGGAGGGGACCAAGGATGGACCCCTGGGGAACCCCTGAGAGAACTGAGAGACTATTGGACAGGGTCATACCGATTTTGACCTGTTGGCACCTAACCGTTAGGTAGTCTGTGAACCAGTGAAGGGCATCCTGTGAAAAGTCAATGTTGGAGAGTGTGACTAGCAAGAGGGAGTGGTGTACGGTGTCGAATGCCTTAGAAAGGTCGACAAAAACAGCGCCAGTGGTGTGGTCTTTGTCTAGTGCAGAGTGAATGTGCGCAGTGAATTCCAGTAGGGCGGTGGTAGTACTGTGCCCTTTGCGGAAGCCATGTTGCTGTTCACAGAGGAAATCGTGTTTGTTAAGGTGGTCAGTGAGCTGGTCATAGACAATGCGCTCTAGAGCTTTAGATGGGGAAGGATAGATATGCGCTGGTAGTTATTGGTGTCAGTACGGTCCCCGCTTTTAAATATGGGGGTAATGGAGGCAGATTTCCATATGTAGGAGAATTTACCTTGGCAGAGGGAGAGGTTGAGAATATGGGTGAGTGGGTAGAGTACGTCTTGGAGGGTGAGTTGGAGAAGCCTCAGGTCCAGGGAGTCGCTGCTATAGCGAGTGTGGTTTACAGCATTCTTGAGATATGGCTCATCAGCCTTAAGGGTGATGCACCGCAGATGGAAGGGAGGGTTATGCTGGGAAAGGGGCAAAGAAGGGGGTAGGTCAAAGAAGTTAGGAGGGAGGACATGGCTAAGGTTAGTGAAAGCTTGGTTGAAGGTTGAGGCTATGCTGGAGGGGTCAGAAGCCAGGTGCCCTTCCACTGCTATTAGGCTGGGTGGGGTGTTGGGAATTTTTCCACCGATTTCCTTGACATTATCCCAGAATTTGCGCCCACTGCACCAGGTATCAGTAAGGGAAGCTTTATAGTGTTCGGCTTTAGCTTTGTGTAATGCCCACGTACATTTGTGCCAGGGCCTCTTTATACTTCTGCCTATCAGATGGTTGGCCCGTCTCATTTGAGAGGTGCCAGACGGAGTCACGTGTATGCATCAAGGCATGGAGCTGATTAGAGATCCAAGGGGCAATGTTGCCTTTGGCCATCCTTTTGGAGAGTGGGGCAAATTGGTCGCAGATGGTGTTGAAAGTACGAATGAAGAGGTCAAAGGCGATGTCAGGGTCGATGGTATTAGTTAAGAAGGACCAGTCCAGTGACCTGAGATGGGATTTTAGGAGAGCGAGTTTGCCTGGGCCTAGTTTGCGAAAGATGATTACCTTGGTGGCGGGGGGGTCTTGGTCATTTTGCAGGACCATGTGCAGAGAACAAGGGAGTGGTCGCTGATCGTATTTGGTAGTACCGTGGTGATAGTGATTTTATGGGGACGGTTGGTGAAAACCAGGTCCAGTAGGGAGGTGGCTCCAGTGCGGGGGACCAGACGAGTGGGAGAGGGGACTACTTGTGTGAGGTCTTGGGTGGTAGCTGCATCTAAAAGCGGGGTGGAAGACTTAGCCAGCCAGTTGGTGTTGAAGTCCTCAAGGATAATCTGTTCATTTTGTTGCGGGAGGGAGGCAAGATGTGACAGGATTGAGTGGAAAGCCACTTTCTGGCCTCTAGGGGGAATGTAGGCTGCCGTGATGAGGAGGGGGGTTTGGTAGTAACCCATAGTGAGTTTGAGCATGATGGCCTGTGGCCCTAGGACTAGCGAGGTGGGGGGGGGGAGTGGCTGAAAGTGCAATGTGTCCTTAACGTAGATGGCACAACACCCTCTGCACTTTCCCTGTCGGGCAGCTTGGAAGAGGTTGAAACCGGGCATGGCTACTGCAGAGTCAGGGATCAAGGGTTGCTGGGCAGGTGAGGGCTGCTTGCAGGGATCACTGCCAGACCTGAAGTTGTTTCACTTTCTTTTTTCGCAATGGCCAAATTCAGCAGCTGGCGTGTCTTGCAGTGCAACATTAAATGACCACACAGCGAGAAAGCCCCATCTGCACTTCTGGTCTGTCTGTACAGTTTTGTCAAACTTGTGACAAGCATCATGGTGCTGTCATGACTACATTCATGAGATTTCAGTAGGTGTTTTGTTGTATCTGGACTAGCTGCTGGCTTGGCTGGTTACTGAAATTATAACCATGGTTTGGTGAAGTAATGGTCATGTAAGCAAGCAGTAGTCCAAAGAAGGCTAATGAAAACCCAACCACCGGAAACTAACCAGATCGGTAATACCCGGCTATGGGTGAAACCCATACCAGGACGTAAATGGATCAGCCTTTCCATTGGTCTTTCTGCGGTTTGGTGTGGTATTGTTCCTGCGGCGTGGTTTTCACTCGTACCTGTACCAACATCTTTCAAAATAATGGCGCCTATCTTCTGTGTAGCACTGCAAACTTGATAGCCGATCTATAATCAGGACACATTCTATAGTCTTACAACACCTGTCTCTTTTTATTTAATCATCTGTTACCTGTGATGCAAGGTCATGTAGTTGTAAGGTGGAAATGCAAATACATATTTTTTACTACTTTATGAATGCTATGCTTCACTGTGAAATGTTCTTTCTCTATGCTCTGTTGTGTGGTGCTAGAGTGACAGTGCTGAATTATATGGCGCTGAAATGGCAATCGCTTAAGTGGGCTACACCTGCTATAGGTTACTTGGGAGCCACTCACCGGTAATTCCCTGAGTCTTTCTTCACTAAATAATACTGGCCAGTACAAGAAAACTTCATGTTTCCGGTTCCACTTCCGTATTTAGGAACAGTTCTGGATGTAGGAACTACTTGCCTGCTCGGAGTGACACAGGTACAAATCCACATAAAAATATTTTTTCTACCACTTTAGAACTGTTTTTTTCAACTGTTATAGAGCCCTGTTTTATAAGTGCAATAACCCACAACCATCCTTAGGTATACTAGGCATTAATGCATGGCTCAGGTGGTTGGAGGTCACTCGGGCTCTGCCCTCGTGCCACACAACGCACCTGAGCCATGCATTAATGCCTAGTATACCCATGGCTGGTCGTGGGTTATAGCTTACTTGTTCAACATGTTGTTTGCTGGGGAGTTGTTATTCAGACTGGAATGACATCCAAGAGAAGAAAGGGTAGTTACCGGTGTCCAGACAACCTCAGAAGGGAAACCTAGCCCAAAGAGGATGGGGTTTTGGCCAACAGCTGCAGGCCAGAGGAGGTTTTCATTCCTTTCAGAACTTTGGAGGCTGTAGGAATACAGGAGGCTATTCCAAATTCAAAGGCAACATAACAGAGGTTCCTCTGCCCACAGACACAATGGAGGTACTGAACAGAGAAGAGGTGCTTCTCAGTGAAGGTACATAGGCCCTTCCCTGCCCCCTTCCCTTGGTAGAAGACTGCAAAATTTCTGCCAGTGATGGGCCCAGTTAATGTCTGATGAGTGGGTGATAGAGATTATCACAATGGACTATGCCATAGAGTTTTCTCTGGTTCCCACAAGAAATAGCTTCCTACAGTCTCTAATGCCACAGAAAGAAGTGGAAAGGAAGGCAGTGGGGCGAACCTTGGATTACTTGAGGCATATAGATGCAGTTGTGCCAGTTTCCTCAAACAAGCAGGGGCTGAGATTCTATTCAATTCACTTCGTAGTCCCCAAGAAGTGCGGGGGGGGGGGCCCATTCTGGATCTGAAACATTTTAACAAGTTCATTTACCCCACAGTATTCAAGATGGAGTCCTTATGGTCCATGATTCAGGTGATCTAATCAGGGGATTTTCTGTTGTCCATAAATCTGAAGGATACATGTCACCACATCCGTATTTGCCAGTCACACCAGAAATTCCTGAGGTTTGTAATTCAGGGACAACATTTTCAGTGCTGGACTGTCCCCTTCAGTCTAGCAACAGCCCCCAGGATATTTTGAAGCTCCTTACTATGTTAATGGCACCACTGAGACAAGAGGGGCATCACATTTATCCCTACCTGGATGGTTTACTCATCTGAGCTCCAACTGCCAGGATGGCAGAGAGAGCAGAAGCAAGGACTTTAGAGATCCTGGAAATACATGGCTGGATCATCAGCTGGTGCTCCCTGACACCGTCTCAAAGGTTAGAGCATTTGAGGGTGATATTCTAGAAAGACAAGAAGAGAGTATTCGTCTCTGTGTCCAGGAAAGAGACATTATTCAGAGAGGCCCAGTGGCTGAGGGTCCAGTTGGTGGTCTTTACTCACAGACTGCTTTAGATTCTAGGCCTAATGACAGCAACAATAGAGCTGGTTCCGTGGGCATGTCTACACATTCGGCCTCTGCAGAGCAGGATGCTGGAGGTCTGGTCCCTGGTTTCGGAGAACTACTAGGCCCTGATCCCACTATCACGGTCAGCATTGCAGTCTCTTGCATAGTGGGAGAACCCTGGCAATCTCAGCAAGGGGACTGTCATGGAGGAGCTGCTAGAAATTACTCTCATGACCAATACCAACCTGATGGACTGGGGTGTGGTTCATGATCAAATGCCAGTTCAAGGGGTGTGGAGTCCATGGAAGTAGATGCTCCAGATAAATGTGCTGGAAATGAGGGCAGTGTACCTCACTCTGCTTCATGTTCAGAAGTGAATTCAAACAAGAGCTGTGAAGGTGAGGTCAGACAACACTGTCACTGTGGCCTACATAAACAATCAAGGAGGCACAAGAAGCACAAGCATGCTAGCAGAGGCAGCCAGGGCTCTGCACTGGGTGGAAGCCAGCCTTCTGGCACTGTCTGCAGTACACCTAGTGGGAGAACTGAATATACAGCCAGACTGGTTGAGCTGAGAAAGGGTTCAACCAGGAGAATGGTCTCCAAACCCAGAGGTGTTCTATCTACTGTGCAGAAGATTCAGCCATCCGCAGATTGACTTTGCGTCAAAGGAAAATGCTCAGGTCCCTCGGTTTTTCAGTTGATATCAGTGCCCTCAGGTGGAGGAGGTGAATGCCCTGTCTCAGTAATGGGAGTTTCACAGAGCCTACCTGTTTCCTCCACTTCTGCAGGTGCCCAAGGTACTATAAAACATTAAGTGGTCCAGAGAAGATGACTTCTGATACCTCTGGAGTGGCCAAGAAGACTATGGTTCTCTAGTCCAGTGAACCTGTCACAGCAAGCACCGTTCTGGCTCCCACTTTCATGAATCTCCCCGTTCAGTGCCCTATTCTGCATCCAGAACCAGAGGCAATGCAGTTGGCAGCCTGGCTCCTAAAAGGAGAAGGCTGTTGAAGCAGGGTTTTTCTAAGAGAGTAATGGACACCTTCATGGCATCCAGGGAAGTTTCTACTTTAGCAGCCTATGACCGAGTATGGAACCACTGTTCCGGTTGGGCCAGAGCTCAGGGTATCAGACCCTCCAAGGCTATGGTTCCATAGATATTGGATTTTCTGCAGGCAGGAGAAGACAAGGGTCTGGCTTTGAGCACACTGTGGGTGCAGGTGTCTGCACTCTGAGCTACACTGGGAACATCAATAGTTTCATCTCTGGGAATGAACCCTGATGCTATACATTTTCTCAGGGCAGTTAGCAGGAGTTGCCTGTCCTTGAGTTCACCAGTCTAACCCATAGCATCTGAGCTTGGTTTTACACACCTTGTAAAAGGTACCTTTCAAACTGCTTTCATCAGTTCTGTTGGATATCTTGTCCTACAAGGTGTGTTTCCTGATCACCCTCTGCTCAGCAAGAAGGACTGGTGAGCTTCAGGCCCTTTCACACAAGGAACCATACCTTTATAGTGCATAAGGATGAGGTGGTGATGAAGACAGTCCCATCCTTCATACCTAAGGTTCCTACAGCCTTCCATGTAAACCAGGTTTATCTGCTGTCATTCTGCCTGAAGCTGACAAAATCCAAAGGAAAAAGGGTTTCATAAGCTGTACTTGCACAGGCCAGTTAAGACTATCTGAAAAGAACAGAGGAGTTAGAAAGTCTAAGAGTCTGCGTCTTGCTCAGAGCAGTGATGAAAGGTCAGAAGGCCTTTGGCCACCTCAGCAAGGTGGGTGAGAGCTTGCATCGCCAGGTGGAGTCAAACCACATGAATATGAGGGTCTTGGACTTTAGAAGGGCTGACTTTGCAAAAATGGGGAAATGTCTTAGGAAAGCCCTGGCAGGGTGGGAGGGGGTGTAGAGGAACACTGGGTGAATCTAAAAGGAGCCATAGAGGAGGCAACAAATCTTTGCATTAGGCAATTAAGCAAAAGCAAGAGAAAACAAAAACCACTGTGGTTCTCAAAGGAAGTGGCCAGGAAGTTAAGAGCGAAAAAGGCTGACATTCAGGAGGTACTAGGAAACATAGAGGAAGGAGACCGGAAAGTGTATCTAGAAAATTAGAGGAAGGCAGGAAAAGCAGTCAGGAGCGCAATGGTGCAAATGGAGGGAAAATAGCACAGGCAGTAATGAAAGGGGACTAGACAGTCTTCAGGTACATTAGTGAAAGAAGAAAGACCAGGGATGGGATTGTTAAACTAAAAAGGGAAGGAGGGGAGTATGCGGAAGGGGAACATGAAGAAGGCAGCAATCCTGAACAAATATTTTTGTTCAGTATTCACAGGAGAAGCTGAAGGTGTAGGACCTCAGTTAAGTGACAGGAGCATTGATGAAAGGGAGGTGGACACCAGTCCATTTACAGAGGAGACTGTCCTAAAGGAACTTACAAAACTGAACGTGGACAAGGCAATGGTGCTGGATGGGATGCATACAAAAATATTAAAGGACCTTAGAGAAGTGCTCGCAGCGCCACTGACAGCCCTGTTTAACAAATCACTGGAAATGGGAGTGGTTCAAGGACTAGAGGAGGACAGATGTAGTCCATCTCCACAAAAGTGGGAGCAGGGAGGAGGCTGACAGTTACAGGCCAGTCAGACTGACCTCGGTGGTGGGGAAATTAATGGAATCACTGCTAAAGGAAAGGATTGTGGTATATCTTGAATCTAGTGGATCACAGGATCCTAGGCAGCATGTATTCACAGCAGGAAGGCCATATCAAACAAATCTGATAGATTTATTTGACTGAGTGACCAGGGAATTAGATCAGGGAGGGGCAGTGGTTGTGGTCTACTTGGATTTGAGCAAGGCCTTCAACACCATTACACATAGGAGGTTTGTAAACACACTGAGAAGCCTGGGAGTGGGTCCCAAGGTGGTAAACTGGGTCAAAAATTGGTTAAGAGACAGAACACAGGGTGGTGGTAAAAGGAGTTCATTCTGAGGAGAGGCGGGTGACCAGCGGGATGCCACAAGGATCAGTTCTGGGGCCAGTCCTCTAATGTTTTCATAAGGGACATTGCAGAGGGACTGGAAGGGAAGGTACAGTATGCCTCTGTGCGGATGACACTAAGATCTGCAACAGGGTTGACACTCCGGGGGGGAAGGGGGGTGGAAAAAATTAGGAGGGACCTAAGCATACTTAAGGAGTGGTGAAAAGAGTGTGGCAGCTAAACATCAATGCAAAAAGTGTAAAATCATGCATTTACTAACATACTAACATACTAAAATGCCAGCAGAATAGGCCTAATGGTCTTTCGTGTCTGCTCGTTTGGTCAGTCCCCAACCTGGGTGCTGACCTTGCTGTCCCCCTCGCCTTCTCTGGCTTCTCCCTTCCCAGTTCCGGATATTCTTGCTGCATTGGATTTTGCTTCCAGAACCCTTCCCCTGTACCTGTCCCAACCCCTCTTGAACCCCTCCACTGTCTCTGCCTCCACCAGCCCCCTAGGCAGTGCATTCCATGGCTCCACCACCCTCTCAGTGAAGTAGCACCTCCTCCTTTCTCCCTTGAATCTTCCCCCCTCCAGCTTCCAGCCATGCCCTTTAGTGGCCCCTTCCTCCTTCCTTCGAAGCACCCCGACTGTTCCTCCCCCATTTACCCTCTTCATGTACCTAAAGACCTCTATCATGTCCCATGGTCCTTCTCTCTTCCAATGTGTACATATTTAGCTCTTGAGCCTCTCCTCATAGGTCCTGTCCCCAAGCCCCAAATCATTTTGGTTGCCCTCCTCTGGACCCTCTCCAGGAGGTTAATGTCCGCTTTAAGTGTGGCCTCCAAAACTGCCATGAGTACTCAAGTGCGGCCTCACCAAGCAGTTATACAGAGGGAGTATCACTTCCCTCCTTCTGGAGGTGATCCCCCTAGCGATGCATCCCAGCATCCTGTTGGCCTTGGCTGCTGCCCTCCTACAAGTCTCAGAGTTGTTCATCTTTCCACCACCACCCCCAGGTCCCTCTCAGCCATCGAGACTTGTGGCATTTCCCCCCCAGGGTGTACACTTGACCTGGGTTTCTGGCCCCCAGGTGGAGTACCTTGCATTTCCCTGCATTGAACCTCAGCTTCCACTTTCTAGACCATCTTTCCAGAGCCTCCAGGTCCCTCTGTAGGGCCACCCTCCCCTCCTCCCCATCCACCACCGCCCCCAGTTTCAAGTCATCTGCAAAGAAACTCATCTCACTCCTGATTCCTGTCCTTATGTCCGATATGTAGGTGTTGAACAGAGGGGCCCAAGGACTGATCCTGTGGGACCCACTAATGACCCTCCTTGGGGATGAGACTATCCCCAACTCGACCCTCTGGGTCCGGTCCTGGAGCCAATTGCCTATCCATCTGATCATCTGGTTCCCCACCCCCATTTCTCCCAGCTTATCCAACAGGCCACGTGAGGAACAGAGTCAAATGCCTTGCTGAAGTCTAGAAGAGGACATCCACTGGTCTACCCAGGTCCAAGGCACTTGTCACCCAGTCATAGAACTCCACCAGGTTTGTCTGACATGATTTCCCGGATGAATCCATGCTGTCTATCGTCCAGGCACCTGACTTATCCAGGTCCCCCTAGCCTCTCCTTGACAATGCCCTCCATCACCTTGCCCACCACCGAGGTCAGGCTGACAGGCCTGTAGTTCCCTAGCCACCTCCTTGATCCCCTTGTGGATAGGCACTATGTCACGCCACCTTCCAGTCTTGGGGCACCACCCTGTCCTCAGAGAGATGGTGAAAAGCTCTGCCAGGGGTTTGCCAGGACATCTGCAAGTTCCTTCAGCACTCTGGGATGTAATTTATCCGGCCCGGTGCTTTCTCCGTCTTAAGGGAGCTGAGGGCTTCCCTCACTCTCTGCTGTGATTTCCACTTCCGGTACCCTTCTCCTGCTTAGCCTCCCCACCTGCCAGTGATGCCTCCCCTCTCCCCAGACCTGCCCGATCGGTGGGGTCCCCCCTCCTCAGTATCTCTGTCTCCTCCCATGTATGATGCAGCACCCCATTTCCCTGAGTGAAAACTGAGGTGAAGTACTCATTTAGTACCTCAGCCTGCTCCCCGGGTCTTGTGCCCATCTCTCCCTGATTTAATCCTGCTAATCTGCCCCTTCACCCTTGTTTTTCCTCAATGTATCTAAAGAACCCTTGTTCCTCTCCTAATTTCCCTAGCCAGGTTATGCTCCTTCCTTGCCTTAGCCGCCCTCACCACTCTAGTGGCCCTTCTAGCCATCAGCTCGTACTCCCTCGATCCCTTTCCTCCTTGAGCACTTGAATTGCTTATAGGCTGCTTTCTTTCCGCACCACCTCCTGGACCTCCCTGGTCCACCAACAGGGTTTTGGGCCCTACCGCATTTGGTCTTACTCTTGCACAGGTGCTGGTAGCATCCTGCACCCCTCTCCTGATGATTTCCCACCTACTATCAGTGTCCATGTCTGCCCAATCCCATCCAAATGCTCCTTAAGGATCCTTCCCATTTCCTTAAATCCGCCCCTGAAGTCGGTTACTTCCGTCTTTGTGCAGCCTTCTACCCTCCTAGGTCCAGGCAGAACCAGACAGAGTGGCATGGTCACTCCCGCAATGGGTCCCTTACCTCCAGGCCCCCCAATCTGGTCACTGTCTGCCAGGACCACATCCAGTACCGTGCCTCCCTGGTCGGTTCCCTCACCTGCTGAGTTAGAAGCTGGTCTTGAAAGACATCCAACAACCTCTGTTCCCTGGTCACAGAGGATGTCATGAATCTCCCAGTCTGTTCCTGGCATGTTTAAGTCCCCAACACCACCACCATTCCTCTGCCCAGTCTGCAGTGTCTCCTAACATCTGCCACCAGACTGTCCTCCAGCTCCTCCACCAGGGCAGGGGTCTATACACCACTCCTATTTTACCCTCTTGCCCCCCTTGTTATCAAGGTGACCCAAATCGCCTCCACGGTTCCCTCCGCCTCCTCTACTCCCCCTATGCCAATGCAGTTTTTGACTATCATTTTCCCCTCCTCCCTTCCCTCCCTGTCCTTCCTGAACATAGTGTATCCCTCCAGGTTCAGGTCCCAGTCATGTCTTGCAGTGGCCCAAGTCTCAGTGACCGCTGCCACATCCACTGCTCCCTCAGTTAGCATCGCCTGGAGCTCAGGCATTTTATTGCCCAAGCTCCTGGCATTTAGCAGGACTACCTTCCACCCTTTCCCTATAGTTCCATTTCCCCTGCTCGTGTTTCCATGGGGATTCTGTTTTCCCCTGGTCTGCACTTTGCCAGTTGGCCTTTCCCTGCAATCCTCCTGGTCCCCAGGAGGGTGGAGACAGAGTCCCTCCTTTATCGGCACCCCCTTGACAGCCTTTTCTCCCATCCCATGCCATCTGAAAGATGCCTCCCATTTGGGGCATAGAAACACAGGGGAGGAGTACATGATGGGGTGAGGGAGGTACTGATGACCACCAAACAGAAAAGAGACCTGGGGGTAATCATATTTGATGACCTAAAGGTGACCAAGCATTTTGAAAAGGTTGTGGGGAGAGCCAGTGGAATACTGGGGTGCATAAGGAGAGGTATCACCAGCAGAAAAAAGGAGGTTGTGATGCCACTGTACAAATCATTGGTGAGACCCCATCTGGAGTACTGTGTCCAGTGCTGGAGGCCACATCTCTAGAAGAACATAGAGTAGAGGCAGTCCAGAGAAGGAAAACAAAAATGGTGCGGGGTCTGCACCAAAGGTCACATAAGGAGAGACTAGAGGATCTCAATATGTATACCCTGGAAGAGAGGAGAGAAGGGGAATATGATGGAGACCTTCAAATACCTCAAGGGCAGAAATAAGGTACAAGAGGGTGGCATCTTTCAGAAAAAAAGATGTTCAAAAACAAGGTGTTATGATATGAGGCTGGAGGGGGGTAGACTCAGGGGTAACATGAGGAAGTATTTTTTCACAGAAAGGGTGGAGGATACATGGAATAGCCTCTCAGTTGAGGTGGTAGGGGCAAAAATAGTAGCGGAATTCAGCAATGCATGGGATAGGCACAAGGGAACCCTAGCAGTCAGAAGGAGAGGGTAAAAGCCGGAGATCAAGTAGGAACTGCGGTATTGCAGTAGGCTGGGAAAATGGGTAGACTAGGTGGGCCAAGCAGTCCTTATCTACCATCAGTTTCTATATTTCTATATAAGCATTCTATATATGGCGGAACAGAGGAAAGCTCCCACCCTAATTGGGCTCACTCTACCAGGACACTTGCAGTGTTAGGTAAGCTACTTTTTCTATTACTTACTATTTCTTTTAGAAACCTGATCCAGGAAGCTCTGTGCAGTCACTAGCAAGGATGGAGAAGTACTAGAAAAAGTAATAAACCTGACAGTTACAGTTACTTATTTATTTTTATACACAAACAATAGAAAAATAATAAAAAAACTATAACAGATGACATTTATTTGAAAGTAATATGCTCGTTACTAGTTACTTTTAAATAAATGAAATCAGTTACAGTTATGTATTACTTTTGTATAAAAAGACATAAGTAATTGTAACTGTAAGGTGTATTACTTTTTCCAGTACTTCTCCATCCTTGCTAGTGACTGCACAGAGCTTTCTGAAACAAGTTTCCAAAAGTAATAGAAACTAATAAAAAAAGTAACTTACCCAACACTGGACACTTGCTACATCCTGGGCAGAGAGAGGAGAGGCCTCAATATTGGAACTCTGCAAGGCGGCGGCGTGGTCTTCTGTGCATACATTCACTAAGCACTACAGATTGGATATCCAGAGCTTTGCTGATGCAGCTTTCAGGCAAAGAATTTTACAAGTGGTGGTTAGCAGATGAGTCTGTTTGGCACTTAAGGGTTATATGTGAGACAGTATTCTTCTCCACCCTCTTGTGGAATGGGTACTGCTTCTTAGGACCCATATTTTTTAACTACCCATTGACAATGTGTAGTGATACAGAGGAGAAATTCCTCCATATTTCCATAATTTCCTTTTCCGTTAGCTCCAGCATTATCAGTGGAGCTTCTTTCGGGAGCCAGTGGCTCCTTCTGGTGAATATTGTTTGATACATATCTGCGGAATTCTGATTTCAGTAAAGGTATGTTTTTGTTTTCTGCAAATCCAGTTAGGTTCCAGGAGTAGTCTACTAACCATGGATATCAATACACAGTATTGGATTTATAGGGATGCAGGTTAACAGGTTATGACTTCTAAATATTGTTCAGTGTTCTACAATTTCTAGGTTTATGCTTGCCCTGTTTTCTACAGCTATATTCAACTATTAATTGTATCTTGTTAATGTTTCTCAATATAATCAATCAATCAACTTTATTTAACCAGGCATAGACACCATTGAGCAAGCTCATTTTCAAGGTGGTCCTGGACATCGACAGTATACAGACACAGGTAGACAATTACAGGAGTACATGAGTAGATCGAATATATCATAAGAATACAGATGTCATAATACACGCAGTTAGCACAGTTAGCAAAGACATCACAATAAGAATTATTTGCATGTATATATATACCAGGCCACAGAAGGATAGACGAGAGTGAGAGTGAGTGAGAGAGAGAGAGGGAGAATGAGAGAGAGAGAAGAGAGAGGAAGAGAGGAGAGGGAGGAGAGAAAGAGAACAGAGAGAGGAGAGGGAGGGAGAGTGAGGGAGAGGGGAGGACGGAATGAGAGAGTGCAGAGGGAGGATGGGAGGGAGGAAGAGGACTGGGAAAGGGAGTGGAGAGAGAGAGAGAGAGAGAGAGAGAGAGAGAGAGAATGACAGAGGGAGAGAAACATTGAGGAACAGGAGAAGGGAAGGGCAAGTACTGGGAGCTCCCTAGCTAGAGAACTAGGCGATCTAAGTGCCAGAGTAAATGCAAAAAGTATTGGAGGTTGCAGAAGTTAGGTCACCTAAAGCAGTTACAGGTATCTTTCAGGTATTCACACATACATACATAGATACATACATAGACAGTGTCGGCAGATAAGGGCCTATGGCCCACCCAGTCTGCCCATTTGAGTTTGTAAGTTCAGTTTGTTTTCCTAGAAGTCTGTGCCCCTTACCCCTGACCTCCAGAATTCCTTTATGTCTATCCCATGCATTCTTAAATCCCGTGATTGTTTCAGCCCCCACCACTTCCCACCATTCAGTTATCTTTGCTATGAAGGTGAATGGACCGGGGAAGGTATAAAGTTTTAAAGAGTTTTGCATGGTATTCCATACTGAAGGGGTGGAGCAAGTGTTTGCTGTCGAGCCATAGGATGTTTTAACTCTTGGTGTCTGAAGGCAAAGTAGGGAGAAGCATCGCAAACCGTAAGCACCCTTGGCACGCTTGAAGAGGCTCGAGATGTACGCCGGAAGCCTATCCGATAGTGCTCTGTAGAGCCAGAGAAGAGCATTTCTTTTCCTCCTTGTGGGGAAGGAGGACCATCCCAGCTCACAGTAGAGCAGGCAATGATGAGTGCGAGAAGGTAGATTCAGGATGAACCTCAAGGCCCTGTGGTACAGGGTGTCAAGCTTACTAAGCGCTGAGGAGGGACAGTTATCGTACAGGAAATCGGCATAATCCAGGAGAGGCATGAATGTAGATTGCACTAGCCTCTTCCTGGCATCTTTGGTTAGGAGGTTTTTGATGCGGTAGAATATGCCTAAGCATTGTCTTACTTTTTTGGTGACCTCATTCAGGTGAAATAAAAAGTTTATTATCCAGCCAGAACCCCAGATATTTAAAGTTGTCCACAGTTTCAAGGGGTTGGCCCAGCAGAGTTAGGATCTTGTGATTGCTGGAGGGGCCAGGGGCTGCCTTGGGTGAGATAATCATAGCTTTACTTTTTTTAGCATTGAGTAGGAGCTTATGTTTAATTAGATCATGCTGTAGAGAAATAAAATCCTGCTTTAGGTCCTCAAAGCCAAGTCCAGAGTGGGGTTGACGGTGTAGAGGACAATGTCGTCTGCAAATAGGTGAACATTAGCTGTGCGCAGATTTGAGTCAAGATTGTTGATGTAGACTAAATAGGATTGGGCCCAGAATGGAACCTTGTGGGACACCTCATAGCAATGGTTTTAGAGGAGACAGGTCACCTGAGGCTTTGACTTGCTGGTGTCTGCTAGTAAGGTAGCAGGTGAACTATTTAACGGCACTGTCGAGGCCGATGTCACTCAAAGCATTAAGCCTAATGTTGTGTTCCACTGTGTCGAATGCCTTACTGAGGTCGAGGAAGAGGGCAAACACATGCTTCTTGAAGTCTAAAGCCATCTGCCAATCTGTGGTAACTTTGGTAATGGCAGAAACCGTGCTGTGCTTAGCTCTAAAGCCCAATTGAGCAGTGTTTAGCAGATTATGTGAGTCCAGGTGCTCCCTAATTTGGATATTAACAATTTTTTCAAGTAATTTTGAGAGAGTTGGTAGTAGGGAGATTGGTCAGTAGTTATTCATGTCGCTCGAGTCCCCGGATTTAAACAAGGCGATGATGTGTGCAGTTTTACATAGGTTGGGTAGCGTGTCTTGCATAAGGGAGGAGTTAAATAGATGGGTAATGGGGGCGGTCAGGTGACGGTAACCAGTTTTTAGGAAGAAGGGTTCAATGTTGTCTGCACCAGCACTCTTTTTTGTATCCAGTGCCAATAGAAAGTCCTCAACCTGCTTGAAGGTAACAGGTCGGAAGCTGAAGGTAGCGGAGTGACACTGAATGGAGTTAGCATTGGGTCTGGTGATAACAGTGGTATCCCTGTGTGGACTCAGTTTGCTGACTGGGGAGGTATCGAAGGCTAGCTCCGCAGTAGCAAACTGATCATTAAGGTGTTTTAGGATCTCAGCTTTGTCAGTGAAGACATTGTCCCTGGACACTATTTTGGTGGGGAGGGAGGCTACAGTGGTGCGGCCTTCAACCTCTTTGAGGATGTTCCCCAAAACTTGGCAGCATTGTACTTGTTATCTTTCAATGCTGCTTGGAAAAAGCTAGCTTTTTCGGATCTAATAAGTTTGGTGCAGGCGTTTCTGGTGGCACGAAACACGAGCCAATTGGCTTCTGAATGAGATTTCCTGGCTTTTTTCCTAAGGCGGTCTCTATCCTTAAGAGCTTTCTTCAGTAAAGGGGAGAACCAGCCAGGTGGTCTGTTTTTGGACTTGAAGAGCCTTGGGGGGGGGTGTTTGTCTTGCAATTCCTTTAGTAGGTTGTGGAAGATGCTGAAAGCCTTGTTGACAGATGGGGCTAGGTAAAAGTCCTGCCAAACAAAATTGCCCAAATCCTGCAGGAATGTAGTTAGACAGAAACTTTTCAAGCATCTCTTCAATATAGTATTGGGGGCCGACTTTACCTGAGGAGAGTGTCTAATACAGGCTATGGTGCAGTGATCGCTTATATTGTTGAAGAACACACTGGTGTGGGTAATATTGTGTGGTTTATTAACTAGCATGAGGTCCAGTAGGGTGCTTCGATTAGGGTTAAGTCTGTTAGGTCTAGTTGGTGCAGAGTTAAGCTGTGACAGCCCACATGTGTCATGGAGGTCTTTAAGCTTCTTTGAACTCTCATCATTCCAATTAAGGTTGAAGTCCCCCATAAGAATGCACTCCGAGTTTGTTGAGTCAAACAAGCCTTGCAGATGAGGTAAGAGGGCTGTGCCACGAGAGGGTGGTCGGTAGCATGTGACAATGAGGAGTGCCTTGTTGTTGGCGAGTGTTAGCTTTAAAGCTAGGCATTCAAATTCATTAGCTTTGGATGTGCAGTGTACAACTGAGACAGAGAATTTACTCTTAGCATAGATTAAGACCCCGGGTTAGTCTATCACATCGAAAGGTGCCGTAGCCTGTCATGTTAATGGCTTTGTCTGGGGTTGTGGATCTAAGCCAGGATTCCGAGATCATAAAGAAGTCAGGTGATGCATGAAGAATCCAAGTTTGGCTCAGGTCGAGCTTTTTAATCAAGCTACGGACGTTCACGTGGAGGAAGCTGATACCTTTATATTGAGGGAGAGCCTCAGGGGTGATCAGAGAGGTGGGTGGGCCTGGATTTAGCTCAACATTTCCAGAACAAAGTAGGAGGAGCAATAGCAGTTTCCTGAGGAGAAGGATTAGTCTAGAGAGTAAACGCATCTTATTCCATTTGGAATAGTTATTTTTTGCTGTTGTTAAGACCTGGCCACTAGGATAATTTGTTGTAGAGAGTGCAAGTATTCAAGGCTTGGCCATCAGGTTCATGGGTGCTCTGCTCCATGCGCTGTGTACTGCTTGGCACATGGTTAAGTGGGGCAGGAGGGTGTACGTCCCCATGGTGTAGTGCCATGCGATGTTCTGCGATAGCTGAGTCGTGTATCCCTCTAATAGGGGGGACTGACCTTGGTGTAAGTGGGTAACTGGGGTGTAGTGTACTACGTAGGATGACAGAATACAGCATACAACCAGGAAGGAATCCTTTCGAGGCATTGTTGAAATGCCGAACTACTGTCAAAGAGCAATGGTAATGGATCAAAAACCAGGGTGGAGGGAGTTAATTTTGGATTGAAAGCAGGACTGGCTAGAGAGAGAAGAAAACAGCAGTTGGGTGGAGCCATTGAGTGTCAACCAATGACAGCTTAGAGAGATTGGCCCAGCTCTTGAGGAAAGAGCATTTCATAGAGGCCGGGGTCGGGGCAGGTGGTGTAGGTTGAAGAACAGAGAGCTGGCAAAAGAGCAAGCGGAAAAGAGCCACGGAGAGACAAATCCCCTGGCAGCCAGTCACAGGAAAAGCCGTACGGGAGTAGCCAATCATCCACATTCTGGAGCAGGCTTCTGCCAGTCAGGGCTCCAATGTAGCTCCCCGAGGCAGTCTGAGGGCTTACCCTGTTCAGAAGGCTCCGATGCGGGCAGTCAAAGGGCGTGGCCAGCTGGCTTCTCCAGCCACTGCCGCAGAGGTGAGGTGTCATTCGGCCCAATCAAGGGCTTTTGGAGCTGAAAGAGATGGGACAGAGGATTAGTTTAGATGCAGGCAGGACAAAGAAAGTTAAATCAGAGAGCATGGGAGCGCAGTGCACACAATGCAAGAGAGATTGATAGCAGGGCGGGGGTTGGTGCAGGTGTCCAGATGGCAAGTCGATTGAGACCGGTGCCGCTGTAGCCCAGGAAAGTGGATTCAGCCAAAATTGGAGTGGGAGGAGATAGCGGGGGCACTAGGAAAGGAAGGCACAGACAGAAAAAGCAAAGGAAAGGGAGAACAATTTGACAGTTGCGCTAAGCACAGGCTATGCAAAAAAAAAAAAAACAGTTTCCACAAATTCCCAGTTTTTCTTACAGTGTAAGCAACAGTTTCCACAAATCCCCAGTTTTTCTTACAGTCTAAGCAACAGTTTCCACAAATCCCCAGTTTTTCTTACAGTTTGAGCACAGTTTCCACAAATCCCCAGCTTTTCTTAATGTCTAAACACCTTGTAAAACATTCCCCATAGCAAATATGGTCAAATTAGACAGAGAGCTGGCAAAAGAGTGAGCAAAGAAGAGCCGAGGAGAGACAAATCCCCTGGTGGCCAGTCACAGCAAAAGCCATACGGCAATAGCCAATCATCAGCGTTCTGGAGCAGACTTCAGCCAATCAGGGCTCCAATGTAGCTCCCCGAGGCAGTCTGAGGACTTACCCTGCTCGGAAGGCTCTGATGCAGACAGTCAATGGGCGCGTGGCTGACTGGCTTCTCCAGCCGCTGCCACAGAGGTGAGGTGGTGTTCAGCCCAATCAAGGGCTTTTGAAACCTGTTTAGAAGGCTCCGATGCGGGCAGTCAAAGGGCACATGGCCAGCTGGCTTCCCCAGCTACTGCTGCAGAGGCGAGGTGGCGTTCGGCCCGATCAAGGACTTTTGGAGCCTGTTCAGAAGGCTCTGATGCGGGCAGTCAAAGGGTGCACGGCTGGCTGGCTTCTCCAGCCGATGCCGCAGAAGCAAGGTGGCATTCAGCCCGATCAAGGGCTTTTGGAGCTGGAGTATATAAATGTTGTTAGCAGTAAAATGATGAGGTCACAAGATCAGTAGACTAATGTCCAAGACATAGAACAAGAGAGTCATCTAGCATGAATGGGTTTAGACAGTGCTTCAATGAGGTGGGTGTTTCATTACTTATCATTTGATGAATTTGGTCATAAAGAGAGGTCATACTCATCTTGGAAGCATGGCGGCTGGTAACTATGTAAACGTGTATGGGTATTGCCTGGACAAAAGTGACTGACTAGCTATTGCCTTCTGAATCCTCATGACCCCAGGGTTTTATGTTTGGTTGACAGTCTTGGGCTGTACCACTATCCCAGAGGGGAGTTTGTTACCCATATGTATTAACTCCCCATTGACAATGTTGGAGCTTACAATAAAAGGAAATTACACTAAGTATGAAGGACTTTATGCTTTCTCCTCTCAGGTTCTCCTCTCCTCCTGCTTTCTTTTCTTGAGGGGGCCATTATATGCCTCCCTGTGTCCTTTCTCCACCCCCAAGGCTAGTTTAAATGTTCATCAAAGTACCATTTAAGCCATCCACTGAGGACTACAGTTCCTCTACCAGATGAGTGCAGACCATCGCCTTTGTACAAGCCCATATCCTCCCAGGTTGGTCCCCAGTGTTGCCGACCCCCCTCCTCTCTGCATCATTCCTTCATCCATGAATTGAAACTTCTGATGCGAAGTTCCCTGTCCTCCCCTTGGCCATATACAGGTAGCACCCCAGTGAAAGCCACCATGTATGTTACCTGTTTTTACCTGTTTTAGGCCCCTGTCCAGATCCCTGAACTCCCCCGCACAGTCCTGAGATTGCGCATCCTTGCCACATTGAGATAGATTGTCCTCCAAAATTCTAAAATTGTGTGCACTTTTGACATTCAAAAGCTTTGTCCAGTACTGCATTCCAAAACCACTTCATGCCGCATTCTAAAAAACAGTACCATACATCTTAACATTCTGGAAATGCATTCACGGCACCCAGCCCTGTGCCAGTTTTACACAGAAACATAGAATTTGATGACAGATTGGAACCGCTTGGCCCATCCAGTCTGCCCATTTCTCCTTACATACAGTATCATCGCAGATTCTAATCGATCTCTGGCTCCCTCCCACTTTTCCACTAATATCCTTATGCCTGTCCCACACATTCTTGAATCCCACCACTGTCTTTGCAACCACCACCTCCGCTAGAAGGCTGTTCCGGGAATCCACCACTGCTTCTGTGAAGAAGTACTGCCTCACATTTCTCCTGAATCTTCCCCCCCTTCAGTTTGTAGCATGTTCCTTGCTCTTGAGCTCCTTTTTTTTTTCCTGAAAGCTACTTCCCTCCTATACCCTATTTACCCCTTCCGAGGTATTTAAACTTCTGTATCATATCCCCCTCTCCCTCCTCTTTTCCAGGGTGTACATATTGAGTTCCTTTAGTCCTTCCTCGTAGTGCTTTTGGTACAGACCCTGCACTATTTTAGTTGCTGTCTTCTGGACTGGCTCCACCCTGTCTGTGTCCTTCAGGAGATGTGGTCTCCAGAACTGGACGCAGTACTCAGGGTGGGATCTTACCAGTAATTTATACAGAGGCAATACCTCCTCACTCTTTCTGCAAGTGATACCCCACCCTATGCACCCCAGCATTCCACAAGCCCTGCCAACTGTATTGTCACACTGCCTGGCCACCTTTAGGTCATTCAATATGATTACCCCACATCTCTTTCCTGCTTGGTGGTCGTCAATACCACTCCATCCATTTTGTGCTCCGCCCTGGGTTTCTGTGCCCTAAGTGCACTATTTTGCACTTTTTTGCATTAAAACCGAATTTCCATAACCCTGACCACTCTTCGAGTTTTCTCGGGCCTCTGTTCATACTTTTCATTCCACTGGAGTGTCCACACTGTTTCAAACGTTGGTGTTATCCACAAAGAGGCAGACCTTTACTTTCAGTTCCTCTGCAGTATCACTTATAAATGCATTAAAGAGGACCAGTCCCAGCACTGATCCCCGAGGCACCCCACTGGTCACCCTCCCTTCCTTGGAGTGAACTACATTTACCAGCAACCTCAGTCACCCTACCACCTAACCAAATTCTTACCCAGTTTACCACCTTTGGACCAACTTCTAAGCTACCCAGCTAGCTTACTAAGCTCCTGTGTGGAATGGTTTTGAAAACCTTAATGATATCTAGTTAGGCCATGCATACTGCTCCACCCTGATCTAAGTCCTTGGCTACCCATTCAGAGAAATGAACAGGTTACTCACCTGTAGACATAGTTCTAAGAGTGGTATATGGAGTTCATCCACACTTCTGGCAGTATTCCTTTCCCTTTAAATCTTGCTGGGAGGTCTTCAAGCTGGCTTCTCCCACCCATCCAGGTGGTAACTCCCTCGGCACCATCCTGTGACATCAGATGTGACCTGCTGGAAGCAAGAATCGGTGTGCCACTTGCCAGGGGAGGTCGGGTGGGTCAGTGTGGATGTACACCATATACCACTCCTAGAACTACTGTTACAGGTTAGTAACTTGTTTTTCTAGGGACATGGATATGGTGTACAGATCTACACTTCTGGCACACTCCTAGCAGTTCTCCGGGAGGAGGGGGCAAGGTGTACACCCCATATTTAGGGAAGAGAGATTGGAGAACCAAGGACCCAAAACCAGCATCCTGGCATGACTCAAGGTCAATGTGGTAATAGAAGATGAAGGTGTGTGCTGACTTCCAGGTAGCAGCCCTGCAGATTTCTTGGATAGGTATATCCCTGGAAGCAGCCACCATGGCAGTGGTATGGCGCGTGGAATGAGCCCTCAGCCCTACGGGAGACTCCCTACCTGACAACCTATATGAACATATGAAAATGCCAGCAGAAGCAGGCCTTATGGTCTATCGAGTCTGCCTGATTGTGCAGCTAGCCCTCAACTTGCAGCTGCCCTACCCTCCCACCCCTCTTCATCATAACCCCCATCATCTATCCCAACCCCTCTTAAAGCCACCCACTGTTCCACAGGACACCACCCCTCACGGGCAGAGCATTCCACCTGTCCACCACTGTTCTGTGAAAAAATGCCTCCTGATTTCCCTCCTGAATCTTCCCCCCTCCAACCTCAACTGATGCCATCTCATATGCCTCGCTCTTCTAGGCTGGAAAATCCCTTCTGTATTAACCTTATTTATCCCCTTGAGGTATTTAAATGTCTCAATCATATCTCCTCCATCCCATCTCTCCTCCAGGGAATACATGTTCAGCTCTGCTAACCTCTCCTCATAGGACTTCCCCCTCAAATCCCTGGATCATCTTTGTTGCCCTATGCTGCACACCCTCCAACAACTTGATATCCTTCTTCAGGAATGGGCGCCAGTACTGCAGGCAGTACTCCAGGTGAGGCCTGACTAGAGACCTGTATCAGGGAAGGATCACCTCCCTATTCCTGGAGGAGGTTGCTCTCGCTATACATCCTAGCATCCTATTGGCCTTTGCCACCGCCTTCCTGCACTGAGCTGAGCTGTTCATGCAGCCTGTTATAATTACCCCCAGATCCTTTTCTTCCTCGTTACTTTCCAGCTGTACCCCTCCCAGCTGATAGCTCCTCCCCTGGTTTCTAGCTCTGAAGTGGTTCTGACGTATAGCAGAGGTCGATACAGGAAACAATCCACCTGCCAATCATCCGCCTAGTTGCCAGTCTGCCAGGTGCAGCTTCAGTGTAGGTGACAAATAGCTGGCAAACCTGTCCCCAAACTCCAACTGTACACTCCTTTATAGGCAAGCGCTCACTGCAGGTCCAAAATATGGAGCCTGTGCTCAGCCTTCAATGGGTGATTGGTAAAGAACACCAGGAGATTCATCACCTGATTAAGGTGAAACTCAGACACAACCTTCGGGAGGAACTTGGGGTTGGTGCGAAGGACAACCTTGTCCTTGTGGAAGACAAATAAGGAGCCTCCACCGAGAGTGCCTGGAGCTCACTGATCCTTCTGGCAGATGTCATAGCCACCAAGAAAGTGAGACATTTCACACCTCTGCATCGGTTCGAATGGCTGGCCCATGAGCTTTGCCAACACCAGCAACAAGTCCTATGGTTGTGGTGGTTCATGCACCGAAATGTGGTCAAGACCTTTGAAAAAGCACCAGACCACCTTCTCCTGCTCCACCAAAGGCATACCAGCCCGCACCCAGTATACAGAGATGGCTTTTAAAGGTCAAGACCTGACTGAGAGAGGGACCAAAGGTAGTTGAGAATGCTAGCCTCTAGGAAAGATAAGGGGTCAAGCCCCTTGCCCTGACACCAAATGGAGAACCTCTTCCATTTGAAGATATAGCATTTTTGGGTTGACGCCTTCTGAGAAGCCTCAAACACATGAGGACATATTTGGAGAGACCCAAAGCCTGGAACTCTAGTTGCTCTGGAACCAGGCTGTCAGGTGCAGGGATTGAAAGTCTGGATGGAGTACTTCCACTGACTGCAAAAGAGAAGGTCCGAGAGTAGAGGAAGATGCCATGGGAGCCTGCAGCTGAAGCTGAGGATTTTGGGGTACAAGAACTGTCAGGGCCAGTCTGGAGCCACCAGGATCATCCATGCCTTGTCCCTCCTGGCCTTGACCAGCACCTTGTGGGTCAGCGGAAAAGGAGGAAAGGCGTACATAAGGCCCAGGGTCCAGGGCCTCGAGGAGGCATCCCCCTGCAGTGTTCCCTGCTGAGGAGGTGGGCACAATACAGCCTCAGCTTTGCATTCTCCCTGGAGGTGAACAGGTCCACCAGAGGGGTGCCCCACTGGGAGAACAGACTGTGTACTACCTCTTGATGGAGAGACCACTCGTGAGACATCTCGCCCACTCGGCTGAGGGCATCCGCCAACTGGTTGGATATGCCGGCCACATGGATGGCCAGGAGATTGGTGTTCAGGCTGAGCACAAGGGTCCAAATGTGGAGAGCTTTCCTGCACAGAGTAAGGGAGTGCGTCCTGCCTGTTGTGATAGTGCATGGTTGTGGTTTTATCCATCTGGACCTGAATGACCTGACCCTGAATCTAACAGTGGAGCAAAGACTGTCAGTGCCAGCTGAACTGCCCGAAGCTCCAGCAGGTTGATATGGGATCGGGACTGCTTGGTGGTCCAGAGTCCATAGACTCGGTGCACCCCCAGGTGGGCACTCTAGCCCCTTCAGGAAGACATTGGTCATGATGGTGACAGTCGGCTCCAGGCAGACAAATGGGATTCCTTCCTGCAGATTTTCTGGAACTAACAACAACTGGAGGGTGTCCCACATCAACTGGGTCACAGTGACTGCCTGGTCGAAGTGGCCCTGGCGCTGAGTCCATTGACGGCTGAGCTCCCACTGCAGAGAGTGCATTCTCCACTGGGCCCGATGGACCATGATGGTACATACTGCCATGAATTCCAGGAGGCACAGAAAATCCCGAGCCGGGCACAACTGTCCAACCTGAAATGATTGGGCAAAGGAGGAGAGAACCTCCGCCTGGTTCACCGGGAGTCAAGCTCTGGCTCTGCAAGAGTTGAGCTCTGCCCTGATGAAAAGTATCACTTGCGAAGGTACGAGCTCTGACTTGACCTCATTCACCAGGAGGCCAAGGGACAAGCTGGTCTGGAGGGCAGATCCCTGGACTGCTCCATCTCCTCCCTGGAGGGACTTGCTATCAGCCAGTCATCCAGGTGTGGGTGCACCCAGACCCCTTGATGTCTCAGGTAGGCTGCAGTCACTTCAGTACACTTGTTGAAGGCCCTGAGAGCTGAGGAGAGGCTGAAGGGCATGGCCTGGAATTCATAGAGATTCCCCTCCACATGGAACCAAAAGGAACTGCCGGTGGGACGGACGGATGGATGGGATTGTGGAAGAATGGGTCTTGAGGAGCCAGAGAGCAGAACCACATGTTCTGCTTCAGGGATGGAATGATCTGAGACAGAGTGTGAATTCTGAAGGTGTGTGACCAAAGGAATTTGTTCACGTCATGTAGATCAAAGATATAGCACCAGCCTCCTGTCCCCCTTGGAATCAGGAAGTACCTGGAGACAAACCCTGGGCTTACTGGAGGTCCAGAAATTGATCCACTACCTTCTTCTGGAGGAGCTGGGCAATATCTTCCTGAAGGGCTGCAGACACCATGTCCTGCTGTGGGGCATGGTCTAGGCAAGGCAGGTAAGCCTCAAACTCTAGTTGACCACTTTGAGGACCCACCTTTCTGGGGTGACAGTGGACCAGGAGGAAAGGAAGTTGCAGAGTGGGCCCCCCATGGGAGGACCCAGGGGAGACAGGACAGGTGTTGGGGAGGTACCCCCCATCCCATCACTGGGCAGACTTGGAGGAAGAGGGACCGGCTGAGGAAGCAGCGGGACCGTGACCACCTGGTTTGCAGACAACCGAAGTGACTGACTTCAGTCGAGAACGCCAAGCCTGTGCTGTTGTCCAGGTTGGGGCTGAGATGGCTTGTCCCCAGGGACAGAGAAGGGCTGAAAGGACTTCTTCCTGTGAAGGTTGTAGCCCTTGGGATCCCTCTGGGCTGAGGTAACAGAGTCCAGGGTGGCACTGGACTTCTCAGTTCGAGTGAGGTGTCCTGCCATGCCTGGCCCGAACAAGTCTGTGCCCAAGAAGGGGACATCTGCCAACTTATGCTGGGTATCTGCCGTAAAGGTAGAAATCTGCAGCCAAGCCAACATCCACCAAAACAGCCAGAGACAGGGCAC
Organism: Neoceratodus forsteri; assembly: GCA_016271365.2. Classification (NCBI taxonomy): domain Eukaryota; kingdom Metazoa; phylum Chordata; order Ceratodontiformes; family Ceratodontidae; genus Neoceratodus; species Neoceratodus forsteri. Next base: position 846,601,775 of record CM057451.1, on the reverse strand, counting down.
AGGAATTGCAGATATCCATGGCCATCTGGAGCTCCTGTTTTGCCACTACTTGGCCCTAGTCCTGGACTTACTTGACCATGGTCTGTGAGACAGCCAGGAGCTGAGGAAGCACCTCATCGAGAGTATCGAGAGTGCCTAGAAGAACATGAGCAAAATGGGCCATCAAAAGGACCAAACTCATCTGCTGAAGGCCAAGAGAAGAGGCCACATATACCTTTTTGCCCATGTGATCCAGTTGCTTGGATTCTTTGTTGGGTGGCTATCCACATCCCCGACATTGCTGGTATGCTAAAAGACTGAGTTGGCCACCAGACCCTCAGCTGAGGGATGCTCAGTGAAACCCAACAGGGAACCCATAGGAACCGCATACCTTTGGGCCAAATGGCTGATGGCACAGGGCAGGAGGCAGGGTGCTACCAAAGCTCCAGAGCGGGGCCAAGAATGGCCTCGGTGACTGGGAAGGCCACCCCAGGGGAGTCACCTTGGTTGAGAATTTCAATCAAGGGTTACTTGGCCTGTTTTTGAACGGGCTCCATCTGGATCCCTGTAGATTCTGAAATCAAACAGAGCAAGCCCCCAAAAGAAGTTGGACTATGCTCCATAGAAAAATCCTCCCCCAATTCAGCATCCAGTGGATGGGAATGCAGGGAGGAGTCCTCAGACTCCAAGGATTTGCTAAAAAGCAGTTGACTGCCTGAGTCGTCGCTGACACTGTGTGGTCTATAGGGAGTAATGGTGACCAACAGCTGATGAGGAAGACTGGGAGCAGTACGGGCATCCTTAGGAGGGGGACCATCCTTCAGCAGCTTAGGAGGTAGCTCCATCTGAATGGGCAGAAAGGCTGGAATAGGCCGAGCCAGAGCAGGTTGTGGCCTCAGTGGCAGGAGCCATGGAAGAGCCGGGGTGCCAACCGGAATCGGCTTAACCCCAGAAAGCATGAGCTGCTGCTACATTAGCTCTTCATAACGCTGGCACATTATGTACTGGAGGCTCTCCCTGTCCGAGGAGGAAGAATGGTGGCAGTGCTGCTTGCCCTAGTGCCAATAGCTGGAACACCTAAGTTAGTGAGAGCTGCTTGATTACGGACTACAGGATCTTGGCCTCGACCATAGTGAAACATGACAGCAAGAAAGTGAGGGAACCAGCAAAACCAGAGGATCCTCCAAGGTAATGGGATCCTGAGGGTTAGGAACCAGATCAGGATGCTGGTCCTACCCTCTCTGAGAGGTAATAGGTAGGACTAGAGTCCTAAAAAGTGAGGTATCCACCTCATCCTGTGACAACGCATCGACCAACTCGAGAGAAATCTCGACAGGTTGGTCGATGTCTCAGCTGACTGGCCTGGTGGGGAGACCATGGAGCTATCGGTCTGTACTGACAGATCAACTGTAGTCAAAACCTCCAAGTAAGCACGGGAATCTGCAGTCTGAGAGTGTTTAGCATCCCACGATCGTCAAAGAGACTTTTTCTTAGTCTACTTTTTAGGCAGTTTTGAGGATTTCATGCCCTAAAGGGATCCTGGGCAATGGCGGGAAGGGACTGGCACAAATCCCTAAATGCCCCTGTAAAGGTGGCACCAAAAGAAAGTGGCACAAAAGCCAAAGCCAAAGAGGCATGCTCTGCAGCCTGAGCCACCGCATCTTCAAAAGCCACAAGTTGTTCTGTGGATCCTGCAGCCATGCAGACCACCCAACATGCATTTTTGGATTGAATGGGAGGGTACAGTTCATCCGGTCGCCCTAGAAGGAGTCAAGTGTGCCAGTACTCCAAAGTACTGGGATGTAAAGTGTGACATAGGCCACATGCCTGGGGATCATGTTTGTGGTCTAGGCAGTAGAAGCACAAGGTGTTTGGGTCCACCCTGGATATCTTCTGCCCGCAGTCACACCTCTTAAAAAACAGGCATCGACTTTGAGTCATCCATGATGAGAGATTTGAACTAATTCAAAAATCACTTGAATATGTAGTAGAATTGAAATTTTGAAAGCAAAGGGCATACTCAGCACAGAGCGATAAGGAGGGAACCTTCCAGCGGAAAGAAAGATCTGATGTCTCGGGGTGGTGCCAAGGGAGTTACCAGCTGGATGGGTGGGAGGAGCCAGCTTAAAGATCTTCCAACAAGATTTAAAGGGAAATTAATACTGCCAGAAGTGTGGATCTGTACACCATATCCATGTCCCTAGAACTATCAGGTTCATTTGAGATTAGCTCTCCCCACCATGAATCCATGTTGCCTCTGATCTTGTAACCCACTGGAGTCACAATATTCCACAATCCTTTCCTTCAGCAGTAATTCCATGAACTTTCCCACCACCGATGTCAGGCTGACTGGCCTGTAATTGCCAGCCTCCTCCTTGCTACCAGGTTTGTGAAATGGGACTACATCTGCCCTCCTCCAGTCCTCTGGAACCTCTCCTATTTCCAGTGAGCTGTTAATAGGACTGCCAGAGGTACAGCTAGTACCTCCCTGAGCTCCCTCAATTCCATTGTATGCAGCCCATCTGGCCCAATTGCTTTGTCCACTTTCAGATTAGCGAGTCCTTTAAGGACTCTCTCCTCTGAAAATGAACTAGATAGACAGATAGATAGATAGATAGACAGAAGCTTTATTTTTATAGTGCTCCTTTCCAGGGATTCGGAATGCTTAACAACCAAAAATATTAGGACCAACATCAAAACATAATAAAATATATACAATACATAACAATGGAGCATGCAGCAAAATACATCATAAATTTTTTTCTATCATATTGTTAAAGTAATATGATAAAATAATATAATAGTCAGTTCACCTTACTTCTTACATATTAAAAGCCTGGTTAAATAGGAACGTTTTTAATCCCTTTTTGAAGGTTGCCAGCGAAGTTGCCTCCCACAGATGTCTAGGCAGAGAATTCCACAGGCTTGGCGTGGCCACTGAAAATGCACGGTCTCCAGAATGCCGCAACCTAACCTTGGGAACCACAAGGAGGCAACCCTTGGAGGAATGGCAAGCCCAAGACAAGCAGTGATGAACAAGGAAGTCTTGCAGGTAGTCTGGTCCCCCTTCATGCAGGGCTTTATAGGTCAGTAATCCGACCTTGAAGGCAATCCTCCAACTAACTGGCAGTGAGTGCAGTTCACAGAGGACAGGCATAATATGCTCCGATCTCAGAGCACCCGTCAGCAATCTAGCCGCCACACTCTGCACCAGCAGCAGTCGGTAGAGATTACCTCCAGATAGCCCCAGGTACAGGGCATTACAGTAATCCAATCTGGACATGACAAAAGTATGTACCAATGTGGTCAGGTGCTCAGCTGGTATGAGGGCCCAGATGTGGGCAATGTTCCTCGGATGATAAAAGCCACTTTTGATGACGGCCGACACCTGTGCATCAAATGTCAAGCCATTGTCGAGGATCATGCCCAGCTCTTTAACCCGAACAGAGGGGGACAGGGGAACACCCCGCAGTACTAGACCAGGGGATCTCCCAGACCCCCCCCCCGGCACATCGATGACCAGGGTCCACCACCAGTACCTTCATCTTGCCTGGGTAGAGTCATAGCCAATTGTGAGTTATCCAGTTCTGGATCTTCTCCAGGCAGATGTTAAACACAGAGGCCACCATCTGGTTACCAGGCACATAGGATAGGTATAGCTGGGTATCATCGGCATAGCAATGAAAACCCAGCCCATACCACCTGATAATGTCTCCCAATGGCAGCATGTACACCATGAACAGCAAGAGCAACAGGACCGACCCCCTGCAGAACTCTACAGCGCAGAGGTATTGGGGTAGATGAGGCTAACCCCATCGTCACCTTCTGCCTCTGCCCATGTGGTATGACCTAAACCAATTGATGACATTATCAGTTAGGCCACACCAGTACAACAGGCAGTCCAACAGCACCTCATGATCCATGGTGTAGTAAAATGCTGCCAAGAGATCAAGGAGTACCAAGATGGTACATTTTCTCCTGTCTCTTACCATTAGGAGATCATTCAGCACCTTCACCAGGGTGGTCTCTGTGCTGTGCCCGGCTCTAAACCCAGACTGGAAGTTCTCATAAGTGGCACAGGAGGCAAGATGCATCTCGAGCTCAATGGCCACCACTGTTTCTAAAACCTTCCCTAAAAATGGGATGTCTGAGATTGGTCTGAAGTTGCTAAGACACTCCGGGTCCATAGAGGGTTTCTTCAATAGGGGTCTAACCAAGGCCTCTTTCAGTGCCATAGGAAAGACCCCACTCCTCAAGGAGCTCTGGACGATCTCGGTAACCACAGATCCTAACAGGTCCATACACCCAACCAAAAGTCTGGTTGGATCAGGGTCCAGATCACAATATGTTGGTCACAGCCTCAAGAACATCTCAGCCACCTCCTCCACACCAGCTGGGTCAAACTCAGCCCACACAAGAGGGGTGCTCAGGCATGCCTCAGATTGAACCCTGCAAGTCCTTTAAGCAACACTGGAAGAGATCTCTGCGCTGATAGAGGACATTTTGTCACCAAAGAGCAGAGCAAACTCTTCACACCTTGTGCTTGAGCCTGCTCCTCCCACTTGGAGACAGGCTGGATGTAATAACCCATCTACCGTGTGGAAGAACTGAGCTGAGCTGGTCTGTTCAATGCTGCAGCAATCTCCCTTGACAGAAAATCTGCCTTCTTTCAGGAGATTTCCCCCTGATAGTCACCATAATGAGACTTCAGGGCCAATTTGTCCTCCATCAGCCCAGATCCCCCTCTAACGCTGCTCCAACCTCCGGCCCTTTATCTTTTAACTCCCTGAGCTCCCCATCAAACCAAGGAGGCCTCCAGTGAGTAGATAAGGGTCAGCCATAAATGGTGCAATCAAGTCGAAGGCATCACTGATGGCCCTATTATAGGCAGCCACTGCCTCCTCCGGTCCGGTCGCACACGCAGCTTCCACACTCAACAGGTCCAGTACCTGCCTGTAGTCGTGTTGGGGACAATTCCTGTAAAGGGCAGTATCAGACCATTTCAACAGAGGATGGACCCTCGGGGGGGGGCCCAAACATGAACCCCATGGTGCTATGATCCAACCAAATGACTGGAACTAGCATGCCGTCTAAGAAGGGCAAGGTGCTGAAGCACTTTGGCAGTGTGGCATGTGCTGTTCTTCAAGTGCAAGTTTGAATTAAATTTCCTACTTAACAGGAGTTAAGTTGTTCGATATTTTTTCTTGTGTGACTGGTTAATGAAGTGCCGGTTGTCTTTGAACTGGACTGGAACTAGTATCCACCTCCCTCCCTTCAAAGCTCCCGTTACATTTTCGTGGTTCCTTCCCTTTTCTTTCCTCTATGAACACTGAGTACAAGTGTTTGTTCAAGATGTCTGCCTTTTCCTGGTCCCCTCTGCACAGTCACCCTCTTCCCTTTTTAGCCTTACAATCCCTTGATCTTTTTCTTTTCGCTTACATGCCAAAAACAAGTCTTGTCCCCCCTTTGTTACCACTATTCCTTCTTCAGTTTGCGTCTTTGCGCTCCTTATTGCTTTCCCTGTTTCCTTGTTTACCCTGATACACCTCCCTATCCTCATCCCTCTGCTTTTCCTTGTACCTTCTGAATGCAATCCTTTTAGCCTTTACCTTTTCTGCTGCCTCTTTCGAGGACCATAACGGTCTCTTTTTCCTCTTGCTTTTGTTCACTTACTTGATGTTGAGGTTTGTTGCCTTCATAATGCCCCCTTGAAGTCGGGTGAATTTCCTAGCTCCCTGAAAGAGGTGGTGGTGACACCTCTCTTGAAGAAAGCTACCTTGGACCCGGACTGTTTCACAAACTACAGACCTATCTCAAACCTACCCTTTATTGGGAAAGTGAGTGAGAAGGTAGTGGTGGCCCAATTGGAAGACCATTTAACCATCCATGACATCTGTGAGTCATTCCAATCCGGTTTTCGTAAAAGACATAGCACTGAGACTGCGCTGGTTCGGGTGCTTAATGATCTTCTGAGGGCGAGAGATCAGAAGAGATGTTCTATTCTGGTTCTTCTTAATCGCTCATCAGCCTTTGATACCATGGATCACTTGGTGTTGATAGCATGCCTGAGGTAGATTTATGGAAAATCAGGAATCGTCCTTCTATGGGTCACTTCATTCCTCACTGGGAGGTCACAAAGAGTTGTGTCTGGGTTTTTTCCTCAAGCCCAACTCCTTTGTTGTGTGGGGTGCCTCAGGGTTCAGTGCTGTCTCCCATGTTACTCGCGGTATTTATGCTGCCCCTTGGAGACATTATAAGACGGTACGAGTTGAAGTGTCACTGTATGCAGATGTTACCCAGCTATACCTGTCTTTTGCACCTGACCAGGATGGAGCTCTCTCAGTGTTTAACAACTGTCTGAAAGAAATCCAGGACTGGATGGATTCTAGTTGGCTGAAGTTGAACTCAGAAAAGATAGAGGTTTTGGTTGTGGACCGGGGTCATCAGATAGAGGGATCGTTGGTTGGTGCGTCCTCAGGAATTTTTCTTGGTGGCGTTTCACTTCCGGCCTCTGAACAGGTGCGTGACCTGGGGGTCATCTTGGATGACAGGCTGACACTACAGTCACAAGTGTCGGCAGTTGTCAAGACTTCCTTTTACCGTCTTAGGAATATCGCCAGAGTTAAGCACCTTGCTCCGTCTGACATGTTACCAACGTTGGTCCACGCCTTTGTGTCCTCACGTTTGGACTACTGCAACTCCCTGTACTTTGGGCTTTCTGGGGTTGAAATCCACTGCCTACAGCTAGTGCAGAACACAGCAGCCCGGGTTTTGACTGGGACAAGTAGGTCCCTGGTACTGTGCGAACTGCACTGGCTACATATACGGTGGCGGATCACCTTTAAAGTCAGTTTATTAACTTTCAAAGCCCTACACGATCGGGGTCTGGCCAATCTGAAAGAACTCCTGGTTCCCTACTACCCCGGCCGATCACTTCACTTCGCTTGGCCGCCGAGGGGTTACTAGAGATTCCAAGAGTGAGTTTGAAATCATCTGGTTGTAGAGCATTTTCCTATGCTGCACCCACTCTTTGGAATTCTCTACCATGCCGGTTACGGGAGTGCACCTCCTTGGAGGAATTTAAGAGGGGTTTAAAAAAACATTTTTTTCCCAAATGGCTTTCTTGGAGCATTGATTGCACTGAAATTGTTGATTATAATGCAGTTTTATCTGTGTTTTTATATTGAATTTTAATGTTTGATTTGTATTGTTTCATTTTGTACAGTGTCTTGATAATGGAAAGGCACTTTATAAATAAACGTATTATTATTATTATTATTTTAGCTTTGCCCACTGTTCCTCCAGCCCCCCCAAGTCACTCCCCATCAGGTCATCCCAGAGGCATGCACCCCTCTTTATAAAACCTGCCATCCTGAAATCTAGGACCCTCGCTTGTGTGGGGTTTGATTCTGCAGCTGTCCTTATACTGAACCATGCTGTAGGGTGATCACTGGTCCCCAGGTGGTCTCCCACCTTGATGTCTGCAACACTGTCCTATTATTGAGTACCAGGTCCAGTATTGCCCCATCATGAGTGGGTTCACTGACTAGTTGCCTGAAGAATGCCCTCTGCAGAGAGTCCAGGATGACCCTGCTTCTAGCTGAAGCCACAGCTGGGAGGCTCCATTCTGTATCTTGCAGATTGAAGTTCCTCACCAGCAGCACCTCCTCCTTTTCTACCATTTTGTCAGTGACCTCCACCAGTATCTGATCTAAATCCTCCCCCCTGTGCTGGAGGTCTCTAGATCATGCCAGTGTGAATAGTGATTTAGTTTCCTGTCTCCAGGGTGACCCACAGTACTGCTGCCACTCCCCCCATATTCCCTGTATCTCTGTTGCTTTTACGCTTTCCCTTACATTAACGCCACACATCTTCCTTTCCTTTGCTTTCCACCCTGGCCAGGTCTCAATCATGGTTTTCAGTGCACTATGACTTGGTAATGGCCACTATGTCCAGGTCGGCCTTTGCCATGATGGGTTGTAGGTCTGGAATCTTATTTTCTAGACTTCTAGAATTCGCACATGTGGCCTTTCAGATTCTGTTAGCACTCTGCTTGTTACCCTCCTTCTTTCTTTTTTGCCTCCTCCTTCCACCATTTCTTTGTAACGCTCCTGTTCCCCTTCCCCTTCATTTCTGTCACCCTGCTTCCTTGATTAATTTGCACTCTGGGGGTTTCTCTCCCCTTGGATTCTCCCTACTCTTTTCTTCAGCCTGTAGGGAGGCAGTTTCTGCATCCCCAATTTATTTAAACATTTGGTAACCGGGAAAGGCACACTGAGCCGAGGTTCAGCTGAGGCCAACTTATTCTGCAACCCCCCTCAGCTAGTTTAAATGTTCCTCAAAGTAACATTTAAATCATACACGGAGCAGTGTGGTACCCCTTCTGGACAATGCAGGACATCACCCCTGTATAGGTCCTTAGCTATCCAGGTAGATTCCCAGTCCCCAGTGTAGCTGAACCCCTCCTCACTGCACCATTTCATCAACCATGAGTTGAAGCTCCTTGTGACGAGATCCCCCCTCCTCTGTCCCCCTCCCCCCGACACAGACAGGCAGCACCTCAGAGAAAGCCACTGAGCGTGCTACCTAAGACCACTCCCCCAGTTCCCTAAACTCCCCTGCAGTACCCAGCCTCATCCCTAGTCAGGTCATTGGTCCACAGATGGACAATGACATCCAGGCTCCCCCCTTCTGTACTGCTGCCATAGCGATCCCCAGGATTCACTTTCCATCCCTCCAGGCCGTGGTATCATGTAACCACCTCACCTGCCTCTCTGCCACCTTCCTATTCCCAAATCTATCTCCTGATAATCAAGTCCCACCAGAAGTTGCTTCCTCCTTCTCTGGGGTTCTCTCCCAGTCTCCTTGGGATCTTAACTATAGGGGACCCCCCCTTTGTATACCTACCCTAGATAGGGTGTTGCTCCTATTCCTAGTTTTGTCCTGTTTTGCTTTCACCCATCCATTTTTTTCTCAATTGTTTAACCAGGTGTGGCACACTAATCTGAAAGCTTGTTTACAGGTGCGACCTGGGAGCACATGGAAGTTAATTGACTTGCTCAGGGTCACACAGTATGCATCTGGGGGCTGTGGGATTCAAACCCATGTCTCCAGATTTGCAGCTCAGAGCCTTAAACCACTGCACTATACTGCCTCCCTACTTTTTACTCCATATTTTGTACCCTTTACCCCTGATACGATGTTTGTAGCTTTACCCCCTTTTGTTATTTGTTAGTCATCTTGTACACCTACCCTAGATTGTTGCTCCTATTCCTAGTTTAGGCCTACCTTTTACCTTCTGCTCTTCTCAGCAGTGAATGCAACAGAAGTGAACAAGTACATTACCTTAGTTGACTGGTAGAGTTCCCCACTTCACTGTTTCCTTCTGCTGATGCCTACTGATGTCTAAGATGCCAGTGTTACACCTGTTTCACTTCTGTGTCAGGACACATTAGGGAAAAGTGTTTAAAGCCTGCTCCTGATTGGTTCATCCTCCAGGAGTCCCATACCACTTTCTGAATTTCGACTCTGACCCTTGACCTGTTTGCTGTGCTAGGAAAAAAGAGGGGTAACAAGCAAACTCCTAGTTTTCTTCCAGAATCCACTCCAAATCCTTTATCTGGGCTGCTCATGCTGGCACTGGCTTAGATATTTTCTGCAACTACAGTTTCCTAAACTTTGGAAAAATAAGTCCTGTAAGATTGCTGGCAGTGAGGACTAGGCTGTGAGTTCTGGTTATGATATCATCAGTAGCTCACTGAAATTGTCTTTTTTCATCAGGGAGTGAAATCTGAGTTACAAAATGGCTCAACCTTTAAACGAAGGAACTTAAGAGACTTAATTTTTGGTATGAGGCTTACTGGGGATCTGTGTCTTCTGATTCTGCATGCAGCACTTTTGGCCAGACACCCTCTTTAATGTTAACAGGTCAGTGAGGTCATATATCTTTTTCTAGTGCTACAGTGCTGGGATATGAGAATAAGGTTCCAAGCTCCTCAGCAAATCAGGTTCCTAAATTTTTATATCCATTTCATAATGAGGTTTACCTGATAGTTGCTTGTGTGCCTCTATGATATTTTCCTGTATGCTCATATAATAACTGCAGCTATGTTGGCTTTATGATGATGAGTGGGTTGTTTGCAAGTGTTGTATTCCCCTGAGGTTCATAGAGTTTGCACTGTTTGCTTAGGTTATGGGAGTTTACTTTTTTATGGCAACAGGTGATATAAGTATAAACTGATTTTATGTATCTATCTATCTATTGATTGCTTGTTTGCTGTCCAATTTTGACAGTTGTATCTTTTGGTGCCAAAAATAAATACTTATTTATAGATGACTGTACACTTCCTTTCAATTAAATGCTGAAACTAACATATCTGAAGCCCTGAATAGGATTTACTGTAGCAGTAAGAGAGTTTCCTACAGGACAAAGGTTGCTGTCAACTGAAACTGTGGTTATAGAATACAAATCTGAACTAATGATGTCCCACTAAAGCTAATGTTGTTCAGAGCGTGGTTGTTAAGCAGCATGGGGAGCATCTGGAAAGAAACCTCTCAGACCCATTTCAATCTGGATCTTGACAACATCACAGCATGGAGACAGCCATGGTAAAGGTTTGCACTGATCTCCTAGTGAAGGATTGGAGGAAGTGTCAATCTTGATCCTGCTTAAACTCTCCTCTGCATTTAATATGGTTGACCATAGAGTGTTTACAAATAGACTTATGCAGTATGTACTGTAGGGATTTCTGGAACTGGGTTTCCATGGTTTGACATTCCTTACAGACAGGGAATAGTTAGTCACAATGGGAAGTTTCCAGACATAACAGAGCGACAATCTGTCTTTCCCCCGTGTTGTTCATTGTTTACATGATACCACTGGGAGACATCATAAGGAGGTAGTGTCAGGTTTCATTGTCATGGCGATGATACCCATACCCCTCAACTGTCACACATTACAATGCACTGTATGTCACTCATATTATTTATTTATTTGTTTTTTGTTTACCAGGTAGGTACACTAGACAGGAGTATTGCCTATTTTCAGGCACAACCCGGGAGAGTACAGGCAGGAGAAAACAATGTACAACAATCTGACAATAGTCCATGATGCAGCATGAAGTGAGAACAAAAACATTACAGTTTACTGACAAGAGCAAGCTGTATCTGTGGAAACAGAGAGAACAAATAACATCACATTAACTAATTGCACTAGATGATACCACAGTGATTAACTGACAACATACTACACAACTAAGAAATAAGTAGCAGTTATAACAATAGGATTCATGATGGAGGTAGAAACATGAAGGGAAACAGTAAATGCCATGTAGGGAAGGAAGCTGCTAGGAGTAAGTCTCAAGTTACAGCACAGGAGCAGCCATCAGATTCTATTAGGTGGGCACGAAGACACAGTTTAAAGGCTTTGTAGGATTTGGAGAGTTTGATGTGGGGGGGAGGGAGTTCCAGGTGCAGGGGGCAGATATAGTGAAGGATAGTTCCCCCTTTTTTGTGAGATATCTGGGAATTTCAAGTAGGGTTTGTATGGATGACCTGAGGAGATATGCTTGGGAGGGATGAGACAGTCACCTAGAGAGGTACTCAGGGGTCCCTGTTCTGATAATATTATCACTCACACAGCCAGCAGAATAGAGTCTATGTGAAGCTGGTGAGAGCCAGTTCAATTTGGAGTAAAGTTGACAATGATGAGTAAGTCTGTGTGCAGAGAGGGCAAATCTGCATATGCTGTTATAGCAGGTGCTCCATTTTTGGAGGGCTCCTTTGCTAGCATTAAGGTATACCTGTTAGCAGTAGGTAAGAGAGGGAAGGAGGAAACCTTGAGCAATAGCAAGCCAAGCAGCATCATTGAGGGAGGACCTCATTTTATAGGCAAGACCCAGTTTGGAGTTTGCCGCCCTGCAGGTAGCTGCAATGTGGAGGTTAAAGTCCAGAGATGGGTCAAGTGTGAATGAGTTAACAGATTCCAAAGGGGAGCCATGAAGACATAGTACTGAAAAATCTGGAGCAAGGGATTTGATTCTAGAGGAGGAGCCGAAAAGCATAGCCACAGTTTTCATTGCATTAAGTATGAGCCTGTTTTGTAGAAGCCAATACTGTAAGCAGTTAAAGTTAGCTTGAAGATCTGCCTTTACTGATGAGGGGTCTTTACTACTAGCAAGAAGCACCATGTCATCAGTGTAAAGGATCAATGAGGAGGCACAGGGAAGAGAGGGTAGGTTGTTAATAAAAAGAGAGAAAAGGAGAGGGCCAAGTATAGATCCCTGGGGAACTCCAACAGAGGTTGGGGAAAGGTCAGAGACCACAGTTTCAATTTGAACAAATTATATTCTCCCAGTGAGGTAGCTGTCAAACCAGGAGATGGCAGACTGGGCAAAACCCAGGAAGAACAGTTTGGAGAGTAGCAGAGAGTGATTCACGAGATCAAAGGCCTTAGTGAGGTTGATAAATATGGTCCCCGTGAGTAGGCCCTTATCCATCGCCATTAGGACTTCATTAGTTACCTGAAGTAGTGCAGTTGTGGTGCTGTGCTCTGATTGGAATCCATGTTGAGCAGGAGATAGAAGGTTGTGAAGGTGCAGATATTTTGAGACCTGAGAGGCAGCAGCCTTCTTGAGAAGTTTATTTAGGGTAGAGAGAATGGCAATCGGTCTATAATTTGCCATGTTTTTGGCATCCCTCTTTTTGTGTACAGGGACAACATGAGCGGTTCTCCACATCGTAGGTACTGTCTGGGTTAGTATGGAAAGATTGAAAATTCTTGCAATAGGGACAGCAAGAGCTGGAGCTGCCAATTTGAAGAAGTTTGGCAGTAACCCATCTGGACCTGCAGATCCATGTGGAGAGATAGATTTAAGGAGATGCAGCACCTCAGTAGTGGAGACCGATCTGAGCCGAAAGGAGGATTCAGATGGAATGTGCATATCAGGGAGAGGAGCAGGGGACTGGTTAAATTTCTCCAGGTATTCAGAGACATCCGAGAACTGAACATTCAGAGCATTTGCAATAGTAAGTAATTTGTTACAATTGGCATTATTTAGCGTCAAGTCAATTATGGCCGTCTTGGGCATTTGGCCTATGAAATTTTTGATGTGGTTCCAAAAACACCCTTGTATCACCGGCTGAGGATTAGGGAAGCTTATAGCAATAGTTCATTTTAGCCATCTGAAATATCTTTCTTGCAGGCATTTCTCATATGTCTATAGTTTGCCCAGTCTTCTGTCCATTGGGACTTCCTTGCCAAGGCTCAAGCCTCGTCTCTTCTTCTCATTGTTTGAATGAGGTCTTTGTGTAACCATCTGTTAGCAGAGCCCCTAAGATGCCTTTTTTCAATGGAACATGCAGATTCTGTAGGGTGAGTAGTCAAGAAATCAGGTAGTCGAGTGTTGTATTTACATATTCAGTGATATAGATAGAAGACCAGTCAATGTTGTTGATATCATCAAGAAGTGCACTTGGGTTAAGTTTGGCGAAATCCCTAAACTGTATAATTCTAGGCCGGGGTTAGGGCAATGACCATTCCAAATGCAGAAAGTAGGCAGATGATCACTAATAGAGTCTGAAAAGGTACCTGCAGCAATAATTTTATTAGCTCTGTTTGTTGCAATCCAGTCCAAGAGAGAGATTGATGCTCACCATTTACTGAGATTCAAGTAGGACTAGAAATCAGTTGAGATAGGTGAAGTCAAGCGAGAGCTTCAGTGTACGAACCAGTGTGGCTACCTGATAAGTCTAGGTTGAAATCTCCCATCAAAATGACTTCAGATCTACCCTTTAGAGTAGAGAGATAGTCCAAGATCCCATTTAAGCCAGGGAGAGCCCCCTTAGGGGGATTGTAAGCACATATCAAGTTTAGCCTTTTTACACCACCTAAGAGCAGAATGGTGTGCACAGTTTCACAGAAATCTTATAAACCCGAATGATGGACAGAGATATTGAGATGTTCTTTATAATAGAGAGCAACCCCTCCACCCCTTTGTTTGGAGGGGCGGTCGAATCTCGTCTGGTTGTAGCCAGTTATTTTGTACATTGAATTAGGGATGTCTGGCCTAAGCCATGTTTCAGTCCTTCCTAGAATGTCCGGACAATAGTGGGCAACCCAGGCTTCCAGGTCAAGGAAGTTTGCAGGAATACTTCTGATATTCATGTGGGTGATTGTTAGGTTAAGAAATGGATGTGATTTTCTAGTTGGAAGCAGGTTCACCAGCAGGTATTTTAAGCGAGAGGTAGGAGAGGGTAATAAGAGAGGGTAGCAAGCCTGCTATAACCATAAGAGTCCCTGGACGAGTAAGAGAAAATATCATGTATCGAGTACAAAGAACTTCCGGTAATCAGACAGGGAGGAGAAAATGGAGCGAGAGGGTAGAGATGTAAGGTGGTCCCAGACTAGGAGGAGCTAAGGGGGGGGGGTGTAGTCCCTTAATCAAGTAAGTTTGAATCCAGAGGCAGGACAGTGCCTATTAAGGCAGGATAGCACCTATTATTTATTTAGTTTTTGTTGACCGGGTAAGTGCACTAGACAAGTCCTGCCTATTTTCAGGCACGACCCGGGGGAGGGGGATACAGACGAATGCCAACTGACTTTGAACCAGATTAAGCTGTTGGTGGTATTTTTAGTGAATGAGGGAAATTTGGCCAGGACACCGGGGAAATTCCCCTACTCTTTTCGATAAGTGCCATGGGATCTTTAACATCCACCTGAACTACCACCAATCCAGGCAGATGGGACCTCGGTTTAACGCCTCATCGAAAGACGGCACCTCAGAAGTGCAGCACCCTCTCATGCTGCACTACAGTGTCAGTACTGAGATATTAACCCAAGTGCCAGATGTGGGAACTGAACCCACAGCCCTCTGATCTCCCGGCCTCAGAGGCGAGTGTGCTACCTACTGAGCCACTGACACTGCATTATAAAGTCAAGTGGTTGAGTGATACCTATAGTAAACTAGGGGCAACAGAAAAAAAACAAGGAATGAACAAGTAAGCAGATATAACTTCAAAATGGCTACAGGTAAGAGTTAGAAGGAAAGCTGAAAAGAAAGGGAAAAAAAAAACAAGGTTCTAGGTGAACCAGAGAGGAGAGGGGAAAAACGAGACACACCCTATCTGAGTTGTTCAGGCATAAGATGTGTGCCGGTCAGAGAATCGGAAGCGAGTAGGCAAGAGTGGAGGGTGGAGTTGTAGGACCGCCTTTCCAATTAATATTCAGGCAGAAAGGAAGCAGGTGGAGTCAGAGGCATATTTCACAGAGTGAGGGGCAGGGGCTGGGTGGGGGCGGTGAGGAAAATCAAGCCTACAGCAGCAGCTCCAAGTACGCTGCAGCGAGAGCTTGAGATGGAATTAATTAAAATAGCAGGCAGGATTCAGATTAAATTTAACAGGCTGCAGTGAATGCTGGCTTAAATTTATTTAACAGGCTGGAATTAGTTAGAATTTGCTGACTGCAGCTAGTGATTGAATGCTTAAATTCACTCTGAGTCTTTACAAAAACAGTGCCAGGGAAGGGAAGAAAAAAGGTGCCAAGGTTTAAACTGAGTGCAGTCCTGTTCATGTACCTTCCTACAGCCAGCCAGAGAGCTTTGGGCAGGGTGAGCAGCGAGGGAACCTGGGAGGGCTTTTCTCAAGCGTAGCCCTCACGACCCTGGGGAAAGAGGAAGAAAACAGGCTTAAATACTGTAGAGGAACAGGGTTGGGTCAGTGAGAGGTAGGTACAAGGAAATTATTGAAGGAGACAGAAGGGAGGGAATTACAGGGAGAGGAGGGAGGCAGAAATCAGCAGGGAGAGATCAAGTAAAAGCAGAATGAAACAAGATTAGCAGAGGATAAGAACATTTGAAAATAAACAGTAATACTGCATAATTAAGCCCAAGCAGAAAAATCAAGCCTACAGCAGCAGCTCCAAGTACACTGCAGCGAGAGCTTGAGATGGAATTAATTAAAATAGGCAGGATTCAGATTAAATTTAACAGGCTGCAGCGAGTGCTGGCTTAAATAAATTTAACAGGCTGGGAATTAGAATTTGCTGACTGCAGCTAGTAATTAAATGCTTAAATTCACTCTGAGTCTTTACAAAAACAGCGGCAGAGGGGTGAAGAAAAAAGGCGCCAAGGTTTAAACTGAGTGCAGTTCTGTTCACATACCTTCCTACGGCCAGCCATCTCTGAAAACCTCTGTGCCCCCCCCCCCCCATGGAGAAGGTACTAATCCACATTACTTACTAAGACTTTAAAACAGAAATTCACAATAAGCTGTGATGCTCACTTTATCAGCAAACATTATAAACATAAATGCATGTATTTCCAGTGTTCTGAGCTTGAACTGCCATAGTTTTATCATGTGTCGCACATTTTGCCCATTTCTCACATATCTTGTCATACATTTGAGGAATCATGAAAGGCTGAGTGGTATGAAGATACCCAGTTTGGATCTGGAGGCTGAAGGAGGATGAACTATAAGTCAGTGTTTGTTCCTGCTGTTTGAGGGAGGATGAACTACAGGGAAGTATTTGTTCCTGCTGTTTGATTTTGTTGTTTTAATAGCTTGTACTGGGAGTGTGATATGTGATTGGGAGTTTAATCAGTGCTGTTTGGGATTTGAGCTGTTACTGAGAGTACAGTTCTGTTCTGTGGGAGTTACACAGGAAACTGCAAACAGATTTAGCCTTGTGGGAGGAAGGCTGGGGGGAGTGGAAACTAGCCAGGAGCCATTTTAGCTAATTGATTCAGTTTGGATCTGGAGGCTGAAGGAGGATGAACTACAGGGAAATGTTTGTTCCTGCCTGAGGGAAGGTACTTAGGTGCACTATTGTATAAGGGGCTGATTGACTCTCAGGGAGTCGGGCAGGCCATCCCACCCTCCCCCATCCTCCTTCCCAAGCTCATCCACATTTATTGGGGTGGTGCAGATTTGGGATTGGTGGATAGCACAACCAGGTGCATCCACTAATGTGTCCTAATCATCCCTGAGATCCAGAGGGAACAAAACAAACTCTGTTATGTTAGATAGAGATATGGATCAGCCAGGAAGAGGGGGATTGCACATACTGTATATCATGGATAAACCTAGAAGGTGGTAAGAGTCTAGGGGATGGAGCAGACAACCTATGAGATTAGCTGGTTAAGGACAGAGATTTTACCTCAGTGGTAGGGAAAATGATGGAATCACTCCTGAAAGAAAGAATTGTTGAGTATCTAGAGGCCAGCAGGGCACAGGACCCAAGGCAGCATAGAGTCATAGTGGGAAGGTCGTGTCAGACAAATCTAATAGATTTCTTTGACTGGGTGACCTAAGTAGAAACACAGAAACATAGACTTTGATGGCACATAAGGACTGCTTGGCCCACCTAGTCTGCCCATTTCCCTACCTACAGGATAGGCCGCAGATCCTAGTTAACCAACAACTTATTTCTTCCTACCCCCCACAAGAATTGCCTTATGTCTGTCCCATGCATTCTTGAATTCTCTCACAGTTTTAGACCCTACAACCTCCTCAGGAAGGCTGTACCATGCATCCACTACCCTCTCTGTGAAAAATACTTCCTAACATTGCCCTGAACCCCCTCTATCTTTAAATTGTGTCCCCTTGTTCTTGCACGTCTCTCTTGGACTTTGTTGATTCCACTGAGGTACTAAAGTTTCTATCATTTCCCCCTCCCTTCTTTCCTCAGGGTATACATATTAAGCTCCTTTAGTCTCTCCTTGTATGGCTTCTCTTGCAGACCCTGCACCATTTTAGTTGCCCTCCTCTGGACTGCCTCTATCCTGTCTATGTCCTTGCGGAGATGGGGTCTCCAGAACTGGACGCAGTGCTCCAGATGGGGTCTCACCAACTGTCTGTACAGAGGGATAACAACTTCCTGTTTTCTGCTGGTGATGCCTCTCCCTGTGCATCCCAGTATATCCTCAGCCCTCCCTACTGCCTTCTCACATTGCTTGCTAACCTTAAGGTCATCTGATATGATTACCCCCAGGTCCCGTTCCTTTTTTGTAATTGTTACTACCCCCCCATTGTGTAATCTTCCCCTTGGTTCTTGTTTCCCAAGTGCGTTATTTTGCACTTCTTTGCATTGAATCCTAGCTGCCATACTTCTGACCATTCCTCCAACCTTGCCAAGTCCCTTCTCATCCTTTCCACCCCCTCTTGTGTATCAACCCTGTTGCAGATCTTTGTGTCATCTGCAAAGAGGCATACTTTTCCTTCCAGTCCCTCTGCAATGTCACTTATAAAGACATTAAAAAGGACTGGACCCAGTAATGAACCCCACGGTACCCCACTAGTAACCCCTCTTTCTTCAGAGTGGACTCCATTTACAATTACCTTCTGTGTCCTGTTGTCCAGCCAATGTTTTACCCAGGCTACCACCCTGGGACCCACTCCCAGGCTGGTTAATTTGACTATTAATCTTTGTGTGGGACTGTGTCAAATGTCTTGCTAAAGTCTAGGTAGGCCACGTCCACAGCCCCTCCCTGGTCTACTACTTTGGTCACCCAGTAAAGAAATCCATTAGATTGGTCTGACATGACCTTCCCTGTGAACCCATGCTGCCTTGGGTCCTGTGCCCCCACTGGCCTCTAGGTACTCAACAATTCTTCCCTTCAGAAGTGACTCCATCACTTTTCCTACCACAGAGGTCAAACTGACAGGTCTGTAGTTTTCTGCCTCTGTCTTGGTCCCACTTTTGTGAAGGGGAATCACATCTGCCTTCCTCCAGTCCTCGGGTACCACACCATCCTCCCATGATTTATTAAAAAGAGTAGTCAGTGGTTTCACTAGTTCCCCCCTTAATTCTTTTAGAATTCTGGGGTGAATTCCATCAGGCGCCATTGCTTTGTCCACCTTCAGTTTTAGGAGTTCTTGCAGAACCTTTTCTTCTGTGAAAGGGCTGAGATCGACCCCCCAATCAAAAGTGCTTCTGTTAATTGAATTAGGCACTTCTCCCTCCTCTTTTGTGAATACTACGCAAAAATTTTCGTTCAGTATCCCTGCTTTTTCACTGTCCCCCTCTGCCCACCCACCATTCATTCTATTCAGCCTCACTATCCATCCCTTTGTCTTTCTATGCTCTCTGATGTACCTATAAAAGGTGTTATCCCCCTTCTTAACCGAGTTGGCTATCTTTTCTTCAGTTTGGGCCTTTGCTATTCTGACTTCCCTCCCTGCTTCCTTCTGCCTTAACTGGTACAGCTTTCTGTCCTGCTCCTGCTGTGTTTCCTTATACTTCCTGGATGCTATCTTTTTCTCCCTGACTTTCCCAGCCACATCTTTTGAGAACCATAGTGGCTTTTTCTTTCATTTTGATTTGTTTATTTGCTTCACACAAAGGCTTGTTGCCTCTGTGATGGCAGTTTTGATGATTCCCCATTGTTGCTCCACCCTTCCTTCTAGCCTGTTTGCTAGTGGTTTTCTGAGGCACTCTCCCATTTTGCCAAAGTCAGCCCTCCTGAAGTCCAGTACCCTCACTTTTGCATGGCTTGACTCTGTAGCTGAGTTTAACGTGAACCACACTATTTGATGGTCACTTGTTCCCAGATGGCAACCCACTTCTAGATCTGAGATCCTCTCACTGCCCCCATTTGAGAGTATGAGGTCTAAGATTGCTCCCTCATGAGTGGGTTCCGAAACTAGCTGTCTGAGTCCTGCCACCTGTAGGGCATCGAGAATGGCCCTGCTCTTGGATGTGGCTTCAGCAAATGTGCTCCAGTTAACATCTGGCATATTCAGGTCTCCCATCAACAGTATCTCCCCTTTCTCTGCCATCCTAAGAATGCCTTCTATAATATCCTTGTCCATTCCCTCCCCTGACATGGGGGTCTGTACACAACCCCTGTGCGGATTGTGGTGCCCTTTCCAGTCTCCAAGGTGACCCACAGTGCCTCCTCTCCTCCCTGTTTACTCTTTTGTTCAGTTGCTTTTATCCCTTCCTTTATATAGAGAGCTACTCCTCCCCCTCTTCTCCCCTGCCTTTCTCTCCTGTAGGTTGTGTACCCTGGTATGTTAACATCCCAGGCATGGTTCTCTGTGTACCATGTTTCTGTGACTGCTACGATATCCAGGCATCCCTCTTCCATCAAGGCCACCAGCTCAGGGAGCTTGTTGCCCAGACTACAGGTATTGGTACTCATTACCCTCCATTTCTTGATGACCTTACTCCTTTTTGCCCCATCCCTGTCCTTCTTGCCTTTGTCACTTCCCCATTTACCCCAGCCTTTCTCCCTATTGCCACCTCTATGTTGGTGTTTACCGCACTTACTACCATGATTATTTGGGGGGGCTAGGATTTCCCTGCTCCTTTCCAGTGCCTCCCCCCTTGGCTAGTTTAAATGCTTGCCAATGAAGCATTTAAACCTATCACCTAGGATCCTGGGTCCCCTCCTGGACAGATGCAGCCTATCATGCCAGTATAGGCTTGCATCACTCCAGGTGGACCCCCAGTCCCCAATGAAGCCAAATCCCTGAGCTCTGCACCAGTTTGTCAACCATTGATTGAATCCCATGGTGCGGAACACCCTAGCCTCTCCTCCGCCATAGATGGGCAGCACCTCTGAGAAGGTTACCGTGTGTGCTACTTGTCTAAGGCCCCTCCCCAATTCCACAAACTCTTCCTGCACTGCTCTAATCCCTTTCTTAGCCAGGTCATTTGTCCCTAGGTGGACAATGACATCCAGCTCCCTCCCCTGTGCAGCTGCTCTGGCAAACCTGAGGATTCACTCTCTGTCCCTCCAAGCCATGGCGCCAGGCAGGCACCTTACCTCCCTCTCCCATTCCTCCCCCACTTCTACCTTCCTAACAATGGAGTCCCCTACCAGGAGTTGTTTCCTTCCCCTTGGGGGTCCCATGCCACCCTCCTGTGGGTCTCCTTTGTGGAGGTTCCCAGCATGCTCCTTGGTCTCCACTGCTGCCTGCATAGAGGAACCACACTTTGCCAGAATGGCATAGGAATTGTGGAGAGGTACAACTGGAGGGATGCACCTCTGTTCCACCACCCTCACCACCTCTGAGCCCACTGTGGTCCAACCGCTCCTCTTTCTTGGCAACCTCTGAGGCAATGGCAGTGGCACTGGTGGTTCCCAGATGGAAGAGGAGGTCTCACAAATCCTGGCCAACTCAGCCTGGAGATGAGCAACCTCCTCCTTCAGCCCAGAGAGGTGCCTGCAGATGGGACAACACCGCATCCTCCAGAACATCTCCCGGAAGACTGCTGCTCCACAGCCACTGCACTGCACCACTCCTATCATGTCTTATTTCTAGCCCCTTAACTGTTGTTTGGAATCCTTACTCTTTCCTCTGTTTTTTTTTTTCTTCCTTCTCTTCTCTCTCTACTTACTTTCTGCCTCTGTGCCCTTTAAGCTCCTGATTTTCCTGTTCTGAGACAAGAATATCCTATATTTCTCAGTAGACCCCTTACTTGCTCAGAGGCAGGCCTCCAGCAACTAGAGGGGGCCGGAGAAGCTACTCTTGCCCTTCTAGGATGGTGGGTCTTTGTTGGCTCTGTGATCACTCACTTCCTGCTCCCAAACAGGAAGTTCCTGTTCTCAGTCAAATCCTGTGCCTATAAAAGTAGAACTAGCTTTGGGAGGGAAGGAGGGCAGTATAGTCCCAGTAGAGAAGTCCAGTCACACAGAACTCCTTCCTCCTGGTGTCTTCTGCCAAGCTACTAACAGAATCTTTCTAAGGCAGTCTTTAAATTTAGCTTCCTTCTAGCTAAGCCACTCCCCCTACTTACTAGATCTTTCTACAAGTAATTTAAACTGCACAGCTATCAAGCCCTTTCAATCACCTGAGATTTACACCTAGATAACTGTTCAGACAACCATTCAGTTCAGTTAACTCAGACAAACACACTAATTTTTTTTTGTTTTGTTTGTTAGCTTGTTTTTTTAACCTAAATTAAAGGTCCAAGTACAAGAGTTCTACTTCTTTAGTCCCAGTAGAGAAGTCCAGTTACACAGCACTCCTTCCCCCTGGTGTCTTTTGCCAAGCTACTAACAGAATCTTTCTAAGGCAGTCTTTAAATTTAGCTTCCTTCTAGCTAAGCCACTCCCCCTACTTACTAGATCTTTATACAAGTAATTTAAACTGCACAGCTATCAAGCCCTTTCAATCACCTGAGAGTTACACCTAGATAACTGTTCAGATAACCATTCAGTTCAGTTAACTCAGACAAACACACTATTTTTTTTGTTTTGTTTGTTAGCTTGTTTTTTTACCCTAAATTAAAGGTCCAAGTACAAGAGTTCTACATCTTTAGTCCCAGTAGAGAAGTCCAGTCACACAGTACTCCTTCCTCCTGGTGCCTTCTGTCTAGTAGACCAGGGAGGGGCTGCGGACATGGCCTACCTAGTCTTTAGCAAGGCATTTAACACAGTCCCACACAAATGATTAATAAAACAAGTTAACCAGCCTGGGAGTGGGTCCCAGGGTGGTAGCCTAGGTAAAAAATTGGCTGGACAACAGGATGCAGAGAGTAATAGTAAATGGAGTCCACTCTGAAGAAAGGGGGGTTACTAGCGGAGTACCACATGGTTCAGTAGTGGGACTGGTCTTCTTTAATGTCTTTATGAGTGGCATTATGGAGGGACTGGAAGGAAAAGTATGCCTCTTTGGTAAAGCAAGGCAAATTTTATTTTTCCAGGTGCCCAGTCCAGGAGGTTCTGTGTGCCGTACACAAACAACACAACTATCAAATATTAAACATCTCATCAGTAAAACAGACCACAGCAGTTAAATAAATAAGATCTGATTAAAGCACTACTAACATGGGTCACCCAGATCTAAAATTTAATGTACAGTGTCTGGGAAACATAGAAACATAGACTATGACGGCAAATAAGGACCGCTTGGCCCACCTAGTCTGCCAGTTTCTCTACCTACAGGATAAACAACAGATCCTAGTTAACCAACAGCCTATTTCTTCCTACCCCCCACAAGAATTGCCTTATGTCTGTCCCATGCATTCTTGAATTCTCCCACAGTTTTAGACCCCACAACCTCTTCAGGAAGGCAGGGGTGGGGGTTGAACAGTGGAGGCGAGTGGAGCGGGGCACTCTCATTAGGGTGATTAAGCCCAGAAGATGCCCTGGGGTGAAGTGGAGCTTGGAATGTGGACCACCTTGTATGGTCCCCATACCCAAGGGCACCATCATTAGTGATGGGCAGGTAGTCAGGGCAGCCCAGGAGTTCTGTCCAACCTGGGAGATGTTGTGCAATGCCAGATATGTCCAGAACAAGACTACTGTGATTTCAGATCTTGTTGGCTCAACAGATCTGGCTTGCATCACCGAGACATGGCTGAATGATAATGCGGGACAAATATTGGAAGCTGCAATTCCAGCCGGGTATATGGTTGGTCCGCGGGGAGGGGGGTGCGGTCTGTTTTAAGACCGAATTGGCACTCACTAGTGTTCCAGTTGAGGAGATCATCTCTTCTGAATGTGCTGTTGCAGCAGGTGTAGGCTATTGAATTGCTCTCATCTACCGTCCACCTGGAGATGAGAAGCAATTCCTTAAGGAAGTAGCGGACTTCATTGTCGACATGGCTTTTGAGTCTCCCAGGCTGATGGTCCTGGGTGACTTTAATGTATGGATCGACGACGAACTCTCGCAATTTGGACAACACTTCCTCCAGTTAATGGATTCAGTGGGCCTAACACAGGTAGTTACCACTGCTACACACAAAGATGGCCATTCTCTTGATTTGGTCTTCCCTCTGGGGATCGAGGCTTTTGACGTGGGGGTGGAACCAGTCTGTTGGTCTGATCACTACACTGTGATATTCAATTTTGGCACCCCACCTTGTAGGCCGACCCCTGTGGAGATGGTCAAGTACTGCCCTTTGCAGAATATTTTTTCCAATGGCCTTGCTGCGGTCCTTGACCTATCACAATTTCCTGTGCATTGCAGTGATCCAGAGGTGCTGGTGGTGGCCTATAATAATACCATCACCTCTGCCCTGGATTCTATTGCTCCAGTTCATGTGTGTCCTCTCTCCCTTCGACCTCGGGCTCCATGGTTTGATGG
The DNA here is from genome assembly GCA_016271365.2 of Neoceratodus forsteri. Lineage (NCBI taxonomy): Eukaryota > Metazoa > Chordata > Ceratodontiformes > Ceratodontidae > Neoceratodus > Neoceratodus forsteri. The sequence continues at coordinate 846,577,763 of CM057451.1, read as the reverse complement.
GGCCTTGAGGGAGTTGCGGCGACTTGGACGCAGGTTAGAACGTTGTTGGCAGAAATCTGGTCTGGATGCCAACCACCTTAAACTGTTAGAACATTATCAATTCTGTCAGTCAGAAATCTCTCATAAGAAGGCAGAGTTCCTGTCTGGGGATATTTCTGCCACTCAGAACCGACCAGCTCAGCTGTTCAGAACTGTGGACAGATTGTGCAACCCAACCTGTCTGCAGCTCCGTAGAGTGTTTTTACAATTACAGTGTGATGAGCTTGCTCAGTTCTTTGCTGATAAGGTGGCTGACATTACATCAGAGATCTGTTTGACATATTCTGTACAGGTTGCTATTGGTCAGAACCTGGTCACCACTCCTTTGTTTTCCTGGAGTACCTTTGACCGCCCGGAAATCGTGGATGTTATGCGGATTGTCCAAGGGTTGCGCCCTACATGCTGTAGTTTAGATCCAGGCCTTACTTCCCAAATTTTGGGGTATGGGGAGTCCATTTTCCTGGTTCTAGCACAGATAGTCTGGTGTTCCCTTGACTTGGGTGAATATCCCTGTTCCTTGAAAGAGGCAGTGGTGACACCCTTGTTGAAGAAAGCATCTTTGGACCCAGACTGCCTTGCCAACTACAGGCCTATCTCGAACCTCCCCTTTGTGGGGAAGGTGATCGAGAAAGTAGTGGTGGCTCAGTTGGAGAACTATTTGACCATCCATAGCATCTATGAACCTCTCTAATCAGGTTTTCGAAAGAGGCACAGTACCGAGACTGCGCTGGTTCGGGTGCTCAATGATCTCCGATGGCGAGAGACCAGAGAAAACGGTCCATTTTGGTACTATTAGATCTGTCATCAGCATTTGACACCATTGACCATGGGGTCCTACTTAAGCGCCTGAGATGTATTTGTGGGCTTTCTGGGATTGTTCTCAGATTGTCATACCTTACCGGAAGAACCCAGAGGGTGGTGTCAGGTTTTTTTTCCTCTGATCCCATCTCTTTATTTTGTGGGGTTCCTCAGGGCTCTATTTTGTCCCCCATGTTGTTTGCTGTGTACATGCTTCCCCTCGGAGACATCGTGAGACGGTATGGGCTGAGGTTTCATTGTTATGCGGATGATACCCAGCTATACCTGTCCTTTTCACCCGACCAGGAAGGTGCTATCTCGGTATTTAACAGCTGCCTAAATGAAATCCAGGACTGGATGAGGTCCAGCTGGTTGAAGTTGAACTCTGAAAAGACGGAGGTGTTGGTATTGGATCTGGATCACCGGATAGTGGGACCTGGGGCCGGCTCCCCATCTGGATTGTTTTTTGAGGATGTCGAGCTACAGGTCACTGAACGGGTGCGAGATCTGGGGGTGATATTAGATGCGGGGCTGACTCTTCGGTCCCAGGTGTCAGCGGTGGTTAAGCCATCCTTCTACCATCTAAGAAAAATTGCTAGGATCAAGCACCTTGTTCCGTCTGGTGATCTGCCAGCTTTGATCCATGCCTTTGTGACCTCGCGCCTAGACTACTGCAACTCACTTTACTTTGAGCTTCCGGGGGTTGATATCCGCCACTTGCAGCTGGTGCAGAATTCCGCAGTTCGGGTGTTGATGGGTACCGCTAGATCTTCCCATATTACACTGGTGCTGCAGGAACTGCACTGGCTGCCAATTCAGTGGTGGATCACCTTCAAAGTTGGATTACTGACTTTTAAAGCTCTACACGATTTGGGCCCTGATTACCTGAAAGAACTCCTGATTCCTTATCAACCTGTGAGATCGCTCCACTCAGCCAACAAGGGGTTGCTAGAGATTCTAAGGGTGATGTTAAAATCTGCTGGGGCCCGTGCTTTTATGTTTGCGGCCCCTTCCCTTTGGGATTCTCTACCCCATCAGACCAGGGAGTGCATGACTGTGGGGAGTTTTAAACAGGCTTTGAAATCCTTCCTGTGGGCAAAGACTTATGGTTTTACTGTTTATTGATTTGTTTTTGTCTGTTTTTATAATATTGATTTCTGTATTTTTATCTTATTTATTTTATTGGAATGTGCCTTGATATTCGAAAGGCGCAAAATAAAAGTATTATTATTGTTATTATTATCCACTACCCTCTCTGTGAAAAAATACTTCCTCACATTGCCCCTGAACTGCTCCCTCATCTTTAAATTGTGTTCCCTTGTTCTTGTATGTCTCTTTTTCTGAAAGATGCTACCCTCTTGAACATAATTGATTCCAATGAGGTACTTATAAGTTTCTATTATGTCCCCCCTCTCCCTCCTTTCGTCAAGGGTATACATATTAAGCTCCTTTAGTCTGTCCTCGTATGGCTTCTCTTGCAGACCCTGCGCCATTTTAGTTGCCCTCCTCTGGACTGGGAAGGCCAGATTAAATAGGTGGGTCTTGAGGTGGGCCTTACACGCCTCCACTGAAGGGGCCTCCCATATACACGGTGACAGCAAATTCCATAGGAGAGGGTCAGCAACACTAAATGCCCTGTCTCCAGCAGTTTTCAACCTCATCCTGGGAATTGAGAGGAGGCCCCTAGAGAAGGAGTGGATGGAGTGGACTGAGGCAGCGGGTGATAGAAGATCAGACAGGTAGCCAGGGCCCAGTCCATGTAAGGCCAAGCAAGCCCACCTTTGGAGGATCCTCCACCTGATTGGCAGTAAGTACAGTTCACGCAGCACCGGGGTGATGTGGCAGTACTTAGACTACCCAGTCAACAACCTGGCATCTGCGTTCTGCACTAGCTACAGCTTGTGAAGGATTTCTCCTGAGACCCCAAGGTAGAGCGCATTACAGGAGTCAAGTCTTGACATCACGAAGGCATGTACCAAGGTGGGGAGGTCCAGGGGTGGAATTAGGGGCTTTAGCCTGGCGATATTCCTAAAATGGTAAAAGCTAATCTGGACGACGGATGACACCTGAAGTCACACCAAGATCTTGCATCCTATAGGAGGCCTTCAAAGGCCTAGATCCCAGGAGCAAGCCTGTCTCTGCACCTGATGTCCTCCTATCATGCCCTCTGTTTGACTCTACCACCAGTACCTTCATTTTATCGGGGATCGGTTGCAACCAGCTGGAGTCTATCCAGTCATTGATCTCAGCAAGACATACATTTACCATTTACACTGCATTCGATTTACCGGGGGCAAAGGAGAGATACAGCTGGGTATCATCCACATAGAAATGAAAACCCAAACTGCACTTCCTAATGAGCTCACCCGGAGGCAGCATATACACAGCAAACAACATTGGTGACAAGACCGAACCCTGGGGAACTCCATATGACAAAAGGCTAGGGGAGGACAATGAATTCCGGATCACTACCCGTTGTCTCCTATTCATGAGAAAGGACTCAAACCAGCAGATGACAGTGGCGATGAGTCCACAGAATTCTCTCAGACGGTCAAGCAACACACAATGGTCTACTGTGTCAAAAGCTGAAGCGAGATCGAGGAGAATGAGAATTGTCCCCTCCTCTGATCTCTCATCCTGAGTAGGTCATTATGCACCCAGACTAATGTGGTTTCCATGCTATGCCTTTCCCGAAACAGGCGACACAAAAATCTGCAACAGGGTTGATACACAAGGAGGGGTGGAAAGGATGAGAAGGGACTTGGCAATGTTGGAGGAATGGTCAGACATATGGCAACTTAGATTCAATGCAAAGAAGTGCAAAGTAATGCACCTGGGAAATAAAAATCCAGTGGAAGAGTACACAGTGGGGGGGGGAAGAGGTATTAACAACAACAAAAATGGAAAGGGACCCGGGGGTAGTCATATCAGATGACCTAAAGGTTGACAAGCAAAGTGAGAAGGCAGTAAGGAGTGTTGGGGGGATACTGGGATGCATAGGGAGCGGGGGGTGTAGCCAGAAATTTCCATTTTGTACACACAATCTCCAACAGTTACACCCCCCATTAAAAAATGTACACATTCTCTCCAAATGGTACCCCCTTCCAAACAAGTTAGATTGCTGTCAGATGATTTCTCTAATCTCTAAAGAGGTTATATATGCATCTGTCTCCTAAACAACATAAATTTAAACAGAGACACTCCTCAGTGGCCTACACTAACCCAAATACTACAGATAAGAATGAAAATGTTAACAGAAAGGCATATAGTTTGTGACAAGCACTCAACAAAACTGTACACAAATGAGTACAGACAGGGAGAGGCATCACCAGTAGAGAACAAGAAGTTGTTATCCCTCTGTACAGACTGTTGGTGAGACACCATCTGGAGTACTGCGTGCAGTTCTGGAGACCCTATCTTTGCAAGGACATAGACGAGATCGAGGCAGTCCAGAGGAGTGCAACTAAAATGGTGCAGGGTCTGCACCAGAAGTCATACGAAGAGAGACTAAAGAAGCTGAATATGTATACCCTCAAGGAAGGGGGGACATGACAGAAACTTTCAAGTACCTCAAAGGAATCAACAAAGTCCAAGAGGGTAGCATCTTTCAGAAAAAGAGATGTGTAGGAATAAGGGGGCACAATTTGCAGATGGGGGGACAGCTCAGGGGCAATGTGAGGAAGTATTTTTTCACATAGAGGGTGGTAGACACATGAAACGGCCTTCCTGAGGATGTCATGGGGTCAAAAACAGTGGGGGAATTCAAGAATGCAGGGGACAAACATTAGGCAATTCTAGCGGAGGGGTAGGAGGAAGTAGGCTGTTGGTTAACTATGATCTGCAGCTTATCCAGTGGGTAGGAAAGTGGGCAGACTAGGTGGGTCAAGCTCCTTATCTGCTGTGAAAGTCTATGTTTCTATTCAAGGAAAGGGATGGGGGCAGTGTGGGGAACCATCCAGGACCTGGGCACATAGGAGTGCCCCAGAGGGTGGCAGATATCCCAGACCAAGGGGTGAGAAGGGGGATGAGGAGAATGGCCCAATATTGGTCCAAGAGCCAGCAGCAAATGGAAGTCTTGGAACAGTTTGCCAGGATAGCTCATGGCAGAGTACAAGTGTCAAACAATAGGTTGTCAGTGGTGGCTACAATGGAGGATGGGGGGGGGAACTCATGCATGGTGCAGGAAGAATGGGGGTTAATGTCATTCCAGAGGGCAGCAGTATGGCAGATGGAGAGGATGGGGTAAGATGGGCAATGGAAAGGGTGAAACGGGGAGGATGGCAGGTGGGGGGACTAAAGCAATGGAGAGGGAAGGGAAGCAAAGGTTAAGTGGTGATGGGAATGAGGGGGCTCAATAGGTGAATGCGTTAGGGGGAGTGGAGGGTGGGCCAGCCAAGGGAAGCAGTGGATTGGGAGACAGGATGTGGGTAAGGGCTTGGGTGGAGGTAAGTGGGGCAGGGGGAGTTGGGGATATGCAGGATGGGGTAAAGATTTGGATCAGGGGCCAGGAAATGGGATGAGGCAGGGGCTACAACAGGGAAAAGAGGGTGGAGTCATAGTGTTGGGAGACTCAATACTAAAAGGGGTGAGATAGGGGAGTAAAGGGGAATGGCATAGTCTCATATGGGTGGAGTGCATACCAGAAATGACAGCAGGTGGGGGGGACAGTTTATTCTTAAGTGCGCAAAGAGGGGGAGGGAGAAACCTCATATTGTGGTGAACTTGGGCATAAATGATCCAGAGGGGAACACAGTCAAGGAGATACAGGGGAGCTGGGGAAGTTGTGTGAGGAAGCAGGGAGCTCAATGGCTTTCTCAGAAGTACTCCCAGTACCCAGAGCAAGTGCTGCGAGGAAATTGAGAATAGAGTTCAGCACTTGGCTGAGAGTCTGGTGTCAGACCAAAGGGTATGGGCTGGTGTGGGGATGGGGAAGAACTTGGGATAGCAGCACCCTGTATGCCCATGACAGGTTACACTTGAGCAAGGACTGCTCAAGGGTATTAAAATGGAGACTGGGGGAGTATATAGAAACCAGAGTGGATTTAAACTGGATGTGGAGGGAGGCAGTTGGGTGGAATTCAAGCAAGCTCTCCAGGTAGGGGAGCCAAGCAGGGTTACCCCAGTACAAGTAGGGATGGAATAAGGGAGGGTACATACAGGGCTGATAACGATAGTGTTCAAAGGGGGAAGCGTGGGAAGGACACATATGGAAGGTTGTCTCCTTGAATGCAAGGAGCCTGGGAAACAAAATGGATGAGTTGCAGACTCTCATGGCAGAGGGGGAGGTGGACATAGCTGTCATCACTGAAACATGGGCCACCCAATATCAGGACTGGGACCTGGTGATCCCGGGATACAGAATATAGCGCAGGAATAGGGAGAAAGGGAAAGGGGGCAGGGTGGGGGTCTATGTGAGGGAGGGGATAAGGTATGCCAGGGATGAAGGGGAGGAAGGGGAGTAGGGTAGAACAGAGGCACTATGGATACAATTCCAGGATTCAACAAACAGGACACTTAGGAAGAGGGTGGTGTATAGGCTATCATCTCAAGCAGAGGACGTGGACAGACATCTAGCAGAGCAGATCAGGAAGGTCAGTGAGAAGGGTAACACTGTGATTGTGGGGGACTTCAGTCTGCCAGGGGTGGATTGGAGCACCCAAGCCACCTAGAACAAAAGGGAACAAGTCCTCATTAAAGCTTTTCAGGACAGCTTCTTGGTACAGATGGTAAACAAGCCAGCCAGATTAGGCAACACTCTGGACCTCATGCTGTCTAACGGGGAGTTTGTCAGAGAGCTGGGGGTGGAGGATCCGCTGGCAGGGAATGACTACCACACAGTGTGGTTCTCACTCAGCATGGGCAAGGAGGCTGTGGGAACAGGGATCACGGTGTTGGGCTTCAAGTGAGTTGACTTTGGGAGGATGGAGGAAATAGTGGCCGGGCACCTAGCCACAATCCAGCCACACATCGATGCTGGCCAGAAATTTAATTTTCATTTTTATTAAATGGGTTAGAGCATTGAGTAAAACTCATTTAAAATGGTGACCGGTAGCATTTACAATACAAATGTTAGACAGTTATAACATGTAAACATATAATAATCACAAAAACATGTTACAAATGCATACTGCAACAGCCTGCAATCACAATCAGCACTACATTATATCAACCACAGCAAGCCTTAGTTTGAGTCAACATTGTCTCTAGAAACCAATATTTAATAGCATATTGAGAATCAATTCTTGTATTAATCAAGCAAAATTGTGAGGGAAGTTTGTTCCAATACTTCGGGATTAACTGACTGAAAAAATATTCATAATGTTTGTTTTTTGTCTTTGGAACTAATAACTCATGACATGCTGCATTCCTAAGGGAAGCATTTACATTCCTGAATTCAAGTTTTTCAGCTAGGTAATTGGGGAATTATTCCTGTAACACTTTTGTAAACCAGAATAAATTTATGAAGTTGTTTTCTTTCACATAAGGAGATCCAGCCAAGGTTCTGATACATAAAGCAATGATGAGTGTTTCTAGGACATTGTAATATTAATCTAGCCAACTGATTGTGCAGTATGTCCAGTTTATATAGTTTACCTTGGTTTGAGTATTCACATAATGCATCACCATAATCAAATAATGGGAACATTTGTGATTCAACTATTTTCTTAATCATACACCCACCCAGGCAGTTTTTATTCCGGTATAATACACCCATCCTTTTTCCAACTGAACCAACAAACTTGTCCACATGCGAATTGTAAGTAGCCAAGGAGTCAACACAGTAGCCCAGATATTTATAGGTTGTTACTTGATCTAAGTTTGTCCCATCTATGTCAAATATTGATAAACCAGGACAATCCTTAAGTTTCTTGTCAGAACCGAAGACCATACATTTTGTCTTGCTAATATTCATTTTGAGTTTTAACTTGGTAAAATAATCAGAAAGTCTGTTAAAACTTAACTGTAGTTTCACTTGGATCTCTTTTAATGTTGGAGCAGAAGTATACACTATGTTGTCATCGGCATACAGAGGGTAAGCTGCATTGTCACATGATGTCCAAGATCTTTCAAACAGATCAAAAACAATAAGGGCCCAAACACTGAGCCCTGGGGGACCCCTCAGACTACGGGCAGAGGCACAGAAATTATCTTGTTAACGGTAGTGGTCTGCATCCAACCTTCTAAGCAGGAGGCAAACCATTTTTAGGCACTGCCCAACAACCCAATATCCATCAAACTCATAAGAAGAGTTTGGTGGTCCACTATGTCAAAGGCCTTGGAGAGGTCAACAAAGATTTTTTTTTTCATTTTAGCTTTTGTTGACCGGGTAAGTGCACTAGACAAATCCTGCCTATTTTCAGGCACGACCCAGAGGAAGGGATGCAGATGAATGCCAACTGACCTTGAACCAGATTAAGCTGTTGGTGGTATTTTTTTAGTCAATGAAGATGAAGTGAAGATGGCATCAGTCAGATGACCTTTATCTATAGGTTTGCTGACATCATCCAAGACCCTTGACACGGAGGACACTGTACCATGCAATTTGTGAAAGCCTGACTGGTATTTATCATACAGATAATTTTGATGCAGGAAATCAGTCAGTTGCCTTGCCAAGAGTCTCTCCAATAATTTGGATACCTGTGACATAGGGAAATAGGTCAGTAATTAGTTAACTGGCCATGGCTGCCCCCTTTAAAAATTGGAACTACCCAGGCCAGTTTCTAGTCTGTACGTATCACTCCTTCAGCAATGGACCAATTATAGAAACATAGAAGTTGACAGCAGATAAGGACCGCAAGGCCCATCCAGTCTTCCCATTTCTTTTTCTAGCGTATAGATTTGCCATCTGCTTTTGCTCTGTCAGTGGCCTATCTATTCATACTCATCTGTATTGCTCCCTTATGCCTATCCCATGCCTGTTTGAAGCCCTGCACTGTATTCATAGCCACCACTTCTTGAGGTAGGGCATTCCATGCATCCACCACCCTTTCTGTTAAAAATAATTTCCTCATATTCCCCCATTAATCAGCCTCCCTCTAATCTCATGCTGTGTCCTCTTGTCCTGCTATTTTTCTTATATTTAAACATGTTAGACTCTTTCACCTTGTTAATGCCCTTAAGGTGTTTGAATGTCACGATCATATCACCTTTCTCTCTCCTTTGCTCAAGGGTATACCTATAAAGCTCCGTTAATCTGTCCTCGTATGTCTTCTGATGCAGTCCCTGTACCATTTTGGTTGCCCTTCTCTGGACTGCCTCAATTTGGTTAATGTCCTTGTGAAGGTGTGGCCTCCAGTACTGCATGCAGTCCTCCAGATGGGGCCTAACCAGTGTCTTGTAAAGAGGGATTATTACCTCCCTCTTACGACTTGTGATACCCCTACTAATACACCCTAATGTCCCTCTAGCCTTACCTACTGCTTTAGAAGTCTGCTTGGATGATTTCAGGTCATCAGTGATGATGATGCCCAAGTCTCTTTCTTCCTTTGTGACTGCCAGAAACTCCCGTCCCAGCCTATAGGTGGCTTCAGGGTTTCTCTTCCCTATGTGCATGATCTTGCATTTCTTTGCGTTAAATCCCAGTTGCCACTCTTCTGACCATTTTGCTAGTTTATCCAGATCTCTTCTCATTCTGCCCTCTCCATCTAGATCATCTACTCTGTTGCAGATCTTGATGTCATCTGCAAACAGACAAGCCTTACCCTCTTGTCCATCTGCAATGTCACTAATGAAGATATTGAAGAGGACTGGCCCCAGGACTGATCCCTGAGGTACCCCACTTGTGACTTGCATCTCTTCTGACTGTATACCATTTACCACCACTCTCTGTTTTCTGCCTGTCAACCAGTTTGCCACCCAGTTCACCAACTTCTGACCCACCCGAGCCTACCCAGCTTATTTATCAATCTTCTATATGGAACAGTGTCAAAACTTTGGAAGTCAAGGTAGCGACATCAACTGTTCTCCTTGGTCCACAACTCTAGTTATCCAGTCAAAGAAATCTATGAGATTAGTTTGACAGGACCTTCCTTTGGCAACCCATGCTGTCTTGGATCCTGTGCTTTATGGATTCCAGGTGTTGCACTATCCTTTCCTTAAGGGCGCCTTCATAATCTTGCCCACTACTGAGGTAAGACTGACTGATCTGTAGTTCCCTGCCTCCTCCCTGCTACCATTCTTGTGGAACGGGATAACATGAGCCCTTCTCCAGTCTTCTGGGACCTCTCCTGTGCTCAGAGATTCACTAAACAGTTCCGCTAATGGCTCTGCTAGTTCCACCCTTAGCTCGTTAAGTACCCTGGGATGTATGCCATCAGGTCCCATTGCCTTGTCCACCCTGAGTTTAGTGAGCTCTTGTAGGACCCTTTCTTTTGTGAAGGGAGTAATGCTCACCTCTCTCCCCAACTGTGTCCATGGTACTGAGCTGTGGGCCCTGCCCTACCTTCTCTTCAGTAAATACTGAGCAAAAGTATCTATTTAGGATATATGCTTTTACAGGGTCCTCCTCACATGCCCCCTTTTCTCCTTTGAACTTAGCAATACCCCCTCTGGACTTTCTCCTTTCACTAATGTATCTATAAAAAGTCTTGTCACCTTCTTTTACTGTCCGTGCTAGTGTTTCCTCAGTTTTGGACTTTGCCTGGCTTACTGCCTTCCCTGCTTCCCTTAGGGCAGTTTGGTATGCCTCCCTATCTTCATCCCGCTGTGTTCCCTTGTATTTCTTGAAGGCCAGCCTTTTGACTCTGACCTTTTCTGCTACTGTATTTGAGAACCAAAGTGGTTTCCTTCTTCTTTTGCATTTCCTTTTCTGTCTAACACAATGGATGTTGCTTCAAGTATTGCATCCTTAATGCTTGCCCACTTTGCCTGTACCCCCTCACCTGCGTTTCTTTTTGCCAGGGCTAGCTTAACTCCTGTTGGCCATCTTATCAACATCACCTCCTCTGAAGTCCCATATTTTTGCCTTGGAATGGGATGATTTAGATGTAGTGGACAAATTAAACCATACCATGTGATGGTCACTGGCCCCCAGGTGACCTTCTACCTGGAGATCTGTGATCCCTTCCCTGTTAGTCAGTACACAAAATATAATGTTGTGATCACTGTTGAAATCTTCTAATAACCCTGCATTTGAATAATGATAAGGGCATTAGTAAGGAAATGGTTCCATGCCAAATCAGTTTCAGGGATTGAGGTAATTCTCTTCCAGTTAATTCTTTCTAGATCTCCAACAAAGAAAAAATTATCAAATTTCCTATTAGCTCAATACAAAGCAAGTCTAGGCTGCTTTTGGGAATAAGATTTACCTCTAACACAAAATATAATGTTGTGATCACAGTTTAAATCTTCTAATAACCCTGCATTTGAATAATGATAAGGGGCATTAGTCAGAATTAAATCTAACAATGCAGAATCAGCTGGGTTTTTAATATTAATATGAGTAGGATCTTTTATCAATTGATCCAAGCCAAGGTCAGTGCAATACTTTTCATTACACCAGAGTCAGTTGGGTGCAACCAGTTATCATTAAAATCTCTAGTGAGTAAAATGTCATGGGTATCTGAAAAATATTTACAGATTGCTGCAACTTACTTTTTGCCTTCTCGGGTGGGCAGTAGGCACCTATGACCAGTATTGGTTTTCCCACTGGAAACTTGATTTCCAGTGCTAAATGCTCACAGCTCTCAGGGCTCAGATCCAGATGAATTTTTTTTTTTTTGGGGGGGGGGGAGTATTTATCCAAAACATAGATTAGAACCCCTCCTCCCCTTTTGTTCCTATCTGCCCTGTACATATTATACCCACTAACCATAATGCTAAGTCATCCACCCTGTAAATTAACCAGGTTTCGGAATATATCATAAAATCAGGATACGTTTCAGTTGCAAAGTCCCTTATTTGATCTATTTTAGGAACTAGACTCCTTATATTAGAATGAGTAAAAAGCATGCCCTTACTAAAATTATGCTTGTTCACTGGGCCAGGATTGGGATTAATATCCCCACATTGTAAAAGACACAATATAAGGAAAACTGAATTTACCATCTCCCCCTTTAACCCAAATTTCCCAAGAGGAAGATGTCTTAAGGAGAACGAATTCTGGCTTGTGACACATGTTAAGGAAGGATATACCTGTTTCTTTACTAAGTCTATGAGTAATTGTAAAGGCAGGTAATAAGAGGCATCAACATTCTTAGAAAGTGGAGCATTTTTAGGGCTGTAATCCAAAAGGTAGGGTCATGAACCACAGTATTAATTAACCATAGAATGGGGTAAACAGGTATGTTCCTGTCCCTCCTCCCCCGCACACAAGCAATGCTGATCCAAAACACATAATGATAAAATAAGACAATATGTCCATAGCCTATAAAAGCTAATCTGCATAAAATTTTACACAACAGTCATTTTGCCACCTACTTCTTTAAAAAGGTCTAACTCTGCAAACACTAGTTTAAAATAAAATGTTACTCTAGATATCTTACTGAAATGTCTCACAACTTACTTCCTTAATTCAACAGTTTACTGCCACTTTCTCAGGTTTAGCTTATGATCTTTTCAAACACTTGACCATTCTAAATCTGAACTGCAATACAACATTTTAACTGAGTGGCGCACAAGGGAACAAGTCCTCATTGAGGCTTTTCAGGACAGCTTCTTGGTACAGATGGTAAATGAGCTAGCCAGATTAGGCAACACTCTGGACCTCGTGCTGTCTAATGGGGAGTTTGTCAGAGAGCTGGGGGTGGAGGATCTGCTGGTGGGGAGTGACCACCACACAGTGTGGTTCTCACTTAGCATGGGCAAGGAGGCTGTGGGAACAAGGGTCAGGGTATTGGACTTCAGGCGAGCTGACTTTGGGAGGATGGAGGAAATAGTGGCCGGGCACCTAGCCACAAACCACCCACAAATGGATGCTGGCCAGAAGTGGGAAGTCATCAGGCTAGGACTTGCAGGGGCCATTAGAGCCTGTACCAAGGCACAAAGCAAAAAGGCTAGGGCCAAGAAATCTAATTGGTTAAGCGGGGAGATGTTGGAAAAAGTGAGGGCAAAAAGGGCAGCCTTCAGGAGATTCAAGAGATCCAGGTGGGGGGAGGATAGAGAGGAGTACCTAAAGAAATCTAGAGAGGTGACCAGAGCAGTCAGGGCAGCCAAGGCTTCCAGAGAGCTTAGGCTGGCACAGGGCATCAAGGATAGGGAAAAGGACTTCTTCAGGTACGTAAGAGAGAGAAGGATCTGCAAAGGTCAAATAGTAAGGATCAGGAAGGATGGGGAGTGGGCAGAGAAAGGAGCAGAGCAGGCAAAAGCCCTAAATGAATACTTCTGTTCTGTATTTAATAAGGAAAAGGATGGGTCAATGCCTCAGGGGATAGGGAGGGTAGGCATGGGGGGAGGGGATGCAGTATGGGGAAATCACAGTGGCCAGGTTACTAGAAGGTTTAAGGGCACTGAGGGTGGATAAGGTGCCAGGACCAGACAGCATACACCCCCCAAGATCTGAAGGAATTGGTGAAGGTCCTGGCAGAGCTATTGGTAGACTTGTTCAATACCTCTCTAGAAACAAGATGCGTACCCCAGGACTGGAGGATGGTTCACGTGGTGCCCCTCCACAGAAGCAGACCCAAGGCTGAACTGGGCAAGTATAGACCAGCAAGCCTCACATCCATTGTGGGAAAGTTAATGGAGACAATCCTTAAAGAGAGGTTAGTAACCTTTCTAGAAGGCAATGGTCTCCAGGATGAGAAGAAATATGGGTTTGTCTCTGGCAGACCCTGCCAGACCGACCTGGTTAACTATTATGACTGTGTGACTAGGGAACTGAACAAGAGCCATGTGGTGGATGTCCTGTATTTGGATTTCAGCAAGGCTGATTAGCAAATTGAGATACTGGGGAGCAGGGACAAAGATGGTGAATTGGATCAAGAACTGACTGCAAGGGAGGCAACAGAGGATAGTGGTGGGAGGGGAACTCTCAGTTGCAAGGGCTGTAATGAGTGGAGTACTGCAGGGCTCTATACTGGGCCCAGTGTTGTATGGCATTTTCATAGCCGACATCTCACATGGCATTAAGAACAAAATTAGTCTTTTTGTGGATGACACCAAGTTTTGTGCAGTGGTGGATGACACAGTAGGGTAGCAGGGGTTGCAGGATGATCTGACAACACTTGAGGACCGGTCAGACACATGGAAGCTGGAGTTCAGTGCTAAGAAGTGCAAAGTCATGCACTTGGGAGCAAGGAACCCAAGGAGGTGTTATCAGTTGGGAGGGGTGCAGATAGCTGCTACGGAGGAGGAGAAGAAGAATCTTGGCGTGATAATAACAGGGCAAATGAACCACTCAGTACAGTGCAGGAAGGCAGCAACTAAAGCCAACAAGATGCTGGGGTGTATTGCTAGAGGAATCACCTCCAGGAGGAGGGAGGTGATCCTGCCTCTGTACAGATCATTGGTGAGGCCGCACCTGGAGTACTGCTTGCGTAGTGGCACCCATACTTAAACATGTTAGATTACTGGAGGGGGTTCAACACAGAGCAACAAAGATGATCATGGGATTGGAAGACAAACCCTATGAGGGGAAGCTGAGGGAACGTAACATGTACTCCCTGGAGGAGTGGAGGGATAGGGGAGCTATGATTGAGACCTTTAAATACATGAAGGGTATAAACAAGACTGGTACAGAGGGGATTTTTAAGTTGGGGGGCATGAGGGGGCATGGTCTGTGATTGGTGGGAGGAAGATTCAGGAGAGAAATGTGCAGGCACTTTTTCACAGAAAGGATGGGTTTATGTGGAAAGTACTTCCCAAAGAGGTGGTGTCCTGTACGTTGGTGGGCAGTTTTAAAAGGGGATGAGACAAAGTGAGGGAGAGGGTCACTGTGACAGGGAGAGGGGAGGGAGGGGCAGCTGCAGTATAAGGGATTGCTAGCTACACACTCAAGCAGACTTGACAGACCATAGGACCTGTATCTGCTGGCAGTTTCATATATATTTTTCCTGCAGTGGAGCCTGCTAGGATGCAGTGCAGTATCACAGGACACTGCATGACAAAAGAGATTAATTGCCATTGAACTTGCCTTGTTTTCTTCAGTGACACTACTGCAGTATTCTGCAGTATTTCTTTCCATCCTAGTGGGCTGCACTGTATGTGCTGAGGCTGTGTCCCTCTGTGCTTGCTAGTATGATGTCTGCCAGAAGTCAAAGTGTGGATGGCATCCAACTGGCTGGCATCTCCCCAAGCAAAACAGAGATGTTTGCTGGTGGGCTTTTATCAGTACTGCAGGGTTCTTCATTAACATACAGCCTCAAGTTCCTGACTTTGCTAGATTCAGCCAGATGTGAGGAGAATAGTCCATAGCCTGGGAGTAGTCTTGATGAGAAGCTATTCCTCGAATCCCAAGTGTCACCAAAAGCTGCTAACAACAAAAATATAGCCACACTTCTCCTTTTCTTAGAACCTGGATATCAGCAGACCCTGGCAAAAGCATTTGTCTGTACATGCCTTGATGACTGTAACACACTCTACAAGATAACATGTAATTACAAGAAATGTGATTTCTGCTGACCACCAGGTTTTTTTTTTAAATATCTTCTTTATTTAGATTTTATAACTTATTTACATACAAATCAACCAGATCAGAGAGGTTAAATACATTTGCAACCATCATATTACATTCAGCTTGGGTACAGTCTTTAGAATTATAGTTACAGCAGCTATGCTTTTATCAGGCAAAGTCCAAGGGGGGGTGGGGCAGGGATCAATTTACAGTTCTCTTACCTCCCCATGTCCTGGCTTGATTCCAGGTCTTCTTCTGTGGTGGCGTCCACTAAACCTTCAGGACTTTATGAATAGCAAGATCTGCTGGGTTCCATGAAACCACCTTCTATATGCCATAGTGCCAGGCTGTTACAACTGGGAATATAGCCCCATATTAAGGTCTCCATTACCTGAGGGTGTGCTCCCGAGTAGCGGACTCCAGGGCCCATTATACGTCTGTCCCAAGTCCTCTTAACATAAACTCACAGGGATGGTGGGGGGGGCCCCAGTCTTCCTAAGTTACGCCTCTAGGGTGTGAAGGTGGGGTCTTTTAACATGTAGTATACCTGCCACCTGATCCATCTGCTCGTAAATTTTTCTTTCTGGTCATTTAAACTGTGTGTTATTTTTTCCATAACATAAATCTGTCTGGTAGTTTCCCACCAATCCTGGACTGTAGGAATCTTTGGTGTCAACCACAACTTGGTGATGGTTTTCTTTGCTGCGGCAAGAAGTATTAGAAGCAAATATCTAGTGACTGGGCCGGAAAGGTGTTTAGGTAGCACAGAGAATAAAAACATCTCCATAGATAGGTGAAACTGGGGGTCTGACAACTCTCGAAGGTGGGTCTGCAGGTGTCTGAAATATGGTTGTAGAGCCGGACAGCTCCACATTATATGAGTATGATCCGCCCTGTCTCGGCCGCAAAGGCGCCAACAGCTAGATGAGTAGTTAGATTTAAAATGGCTGGTTATCACGGGAGTTCTGAAATACCTGATTAGGCACTTCCAGGCGAATTCCCGCCAGATATGTGAACTTGAGAGTCTCGCTGTAAATCTCCAGGCTCTCTGCCAGTCCTCCGGGGTTATCTGATAGCCAGATTCCCTGATCCACTGCTCCCTTACCTTCCCTATTTGGGCGTCACTATGCAGGTTTAAGGCCTGATAGTACTGAGAGATCAAGTGGCCTCGGTTTGGGGCCCCATTAAGGATCATTTGTTTCTGTATTAATAATGGGTGTCTCTCTTGCTCCCACATTTCCCGGGGTAAGCCATTTACATAGTGTCGGATCTGCAAGTATTGAAAGAAGTCTCGATGTAGCAGATTGTACTTCCTTTGGATTTCCGTGTATGACCGCATGACCCCTTGGGAGGCTATCTGTGTAGGGTACTTCAGCCCGCTCACCTCCCGTTGCCGAAAACCGACGTCTAAGCTATTTGGCCCGAAATCACCCAGACTAGGGATTGGGCATATGAGAGGTAGAAAAGGCCCCAGCTGGTATATTTTCTAACACCCTGCCATCCCCGCAGTGATGCCGCTATCCAGGGGTTCATGTGGTTATGTGGGGTTCCAATCATTGTAGGGTAATAAATGATTCGGTGGAAGGTGTAATCATCCATCAGTGCTCACTGTATGTCCAGCCAGTGTGGGGAGTTTCCCTGGTTTTGTCTGGCCATCACGTATATCACACATATGGCCTGCTGATAAAGCCTCAGGTCTGGAAGGCCCAAGCCCCCTCTGTCTTGAGGCAGTGTAAGAATTTTCAAGTGAACCCGTGGCTTGCTGCTGATCCAAATAAATTTAGAAATGTGGCGATTTATTTCTTTGTATGTCGTTAATGTTAAGTGAATAGGGATGTTTTGAAATAAATATAGGGCTCTTGGTAGGACAATTAACCTAACCAGGTTGATCCTCCGGGCCAGGCCCAAAGGGAGCGTCATCCAGGTGGCCAGGTCATTCTTTACCTGAAGCATAAAAGGAGAGTAGTTATACTTATAGTAGTCCCGGGGATTGTTAGGGATGGAGATACCCAGGTACCTTAATTTGTCCAGGTTCCATCTACCCGGAACAACCTCTTGCACTCTTGGCGATGGGATATAATGGAAGGTAAGCAATTCGGTTTTGGTGAGATTCAATTTGTATCCTGAGACCAATCCAAAGTCTTCTAAGGCTTGTTTGATTAAAGGGAGGGACTGTTCAGGGTTACGCAAATAAAGAAGGATGTTGTCTGCATATAGAGCTATTTTGTGTTCGACCCCACCTAATTCCACCCCCTCTATTCTCCTGTCCTCCCTTATCTTCTGAGCCAATGGCTCGATAAAGGCCGCAAACAGAAGAGGGGAAAAAGGGCACCCTTGTCTCGTCCACCTGTGCAGAGGGAAATAGGCTGAGTGATGTCCGTTTATTTTAACACAGGCTTGTGGGGAAGTGTAGATATTTTTAAGTACAGCAAGTAGGGCGGGGGAAAACCAAATTTATGTAGGGTTGCGTATAAAAATGGCCATGCCACCCTGTCAAACACCTTTTTGGCATCTAGGCTGGCCAGCAGGGTTGGGACTCCCAAGCTTTGTATATGGTGGACCAGGTGAAGAGTCCGCCTTATACTGTCGGAGGTGGTACGGGACCGGACGAAGCCCGTCTGGTCTTTATGGATTAGTAGTGGGAGTACCTGGTCCACCCTATGAGTTAATATGCTCATGAATAATTTATAGTCTTGATTAAGTACCGAGATGGGCCTGTAAGAGGAGCAAAATTGTGGGTCCTTATTGGCTTTAGCGATTACAGAAATCGAGGCATATGACCAGGATGGGGGGGGGGGGGCGTCTCCCTCCAACACAGCGTTAAAAGCTCCCAGAAGATTAGAAGAGATCTGTGGCCTGACTACTTTATAAAATTTCGCATCATAATCATCAGGGCCGGGGGCTTTCAAAGATTTGGCATTTCCGATTGCTTGACATAGCTCACTTTCGGAAATCAGGGTAACGAGGGCTTCGCCCTGTTCATCTGTGAGTCGCAGCAGGGCAATCAACTGAAGGAATTCCAAAATGTGCCGTGAGGTGGCCAATCCTTCAGGGGTGTATAGTGACTTATAATATGCAGTAAAAGCCTCCGCAATGTCATGTGTCCTAGTGAGGTGGTGACCCCGACTAGGATGGTTTATTGACAGAATTGTTGCGGCCTTTTTTTGGTTTCGGATTTGATAAGCTAGCAACCGCATTGCTCTCGGCCCCACCTCATAGAACTTCTGATGCAAAAAGGTTAAAGCAATCTCTGTTTGCTGATATATAAGTCGGTCCAGCTCATATCTGGTTTGCTGCAGCTGGGGGAGAATCGATGAATCGCCCTGCTTGTGTACCATTTGTAGGAAATGGAGGGCATCTTCCAGTCTAAGCCTTTGCGCTTTGCGTTGTCTTTCCTGTTCCGCAGTGTATTTTATTATATGGCTCCTAAGCACGGACTTAACTGCGTCCCAGTGGATTGAGGGGTGTGAGTCTGCGATTGGATTATCTGATTTTATCTCTTGAATTTTCTCTACGAGAAATTCCCCAAATTGTTTAGAGCGCAGATAGTATGGATTAAGCCGCCAGAGTGTCTTTTTGGGCTGAAGGTCAAAGTCCCACAAGGAATACTGAGGGGCGTGATCAGAGAGGGAGATATCCCCAATCTCAACCTCATGCAGCAAGCCCAGGTGTTCGACCTGTGTATATGTTTGGTCAATCCTGGAGTATGTACGGTGCACCGGGGAATAGTAGGTATAATTCTGGGATTGTGGATGGAGTTTCCTCCACACATCACACCAACCCACCTCTCCTACGAATTTCTTAAAGTATCTTTGGGTTGCTGACATTTTGGGAGGCCTGAGATTAGACGAGTCTACATTAGGGTCGATGGTAAGATTAAAATCCCCAGCCATCATGAGGACTACCTTGGTCCTCTGTATAATCCTATCCAGTAGGGGTTTCATTTGTGATTTCAAGGTACCTGGGGTAAATATACATTTACCAAGGTTACCAATTTGTTATTTACTAAGCCTGCACCAATATCATTGACCCTCTACTGGAATTCAGCAGGTGTACTCCGCCCTGAAGGGAGGCTAGGGAGACAATTGTAGCCACTCCCCTCCATCTGCCCGCCCTGACTGAAGAAAAGAAGGTCTGGCCCCTGCTCAGTTTAGCTAGTTTGGCATGTTTGGTGTGGGTCATATGGGTCTCCTGTAAGTACGTTAAATCCACCCTAGAGCGTTTAACAAAGGACAAAGTCCTAGATCGCTTTATAGGTGACACCAATCCATTAACGTTGAGGGACAGTAGTTTAACTTTAGGAGGACTCATCACAACTCATAGGTAGATGAGGTGTGATCCCTGCTCGCCCACCCCCCAGGGGCCCCGGGTCCGCCACTCCCAGACCACACCCTTGCTGTACGCCATGACTCAGACTTGGTGATTGTGACACAACAACAGTAACAACTAAACAACAAATGGTTCTTATAAATGACAACACATAACATATAACAACCATTTAATATTCCAATCATTCTTAACTAACAACTAGTACTTCCACAGATCAGAAAGCCTGATCTAGTGGTAAAGAAGCCCTTACCAGTTGCCCAGAGCCCTGGGCTTTAGCACTTTGTGCCAGGGAAAAGGGAAAGTGGAATAGGTGACTGGTATAGGTGCCACGTGGCACCCCTCTGATCCCTCTTATAGTAGGGTAAGAGAGGAAGTATTCTTTTAGGGAAGAGAAAGCCATCCCGGGGCTTATAGAAGAGATCGGCCTGAGTTCCCCTAATTCCACATTGGTGAGGGAGACTCGGCCCCCCCAATCATCCCAGCCAGGATTATAGGATGTTCCACCACCACATACTGGTGCATGCAGGGTCAGAGGTAAACCAGGTCAGGATGGACATGCGTTATTCCTCTATTGCCTCTCTCGGCCCCACCACAACCCTCAAAGTCATCCCCTGGACCTTATAGGGTCTGTCAGATGAGGGTATTTAACTTCCCCCTACTGCCCAGAGAGGGCCTGCCGGGTTTACCATATCTCTCACTCTCCAAGCGTAAGGATGGAGAGGGGGTGAGACCGCCGAACCACCAGGGTTTGCAAGCACACTCTTTGCTTTATGACCAAAAAATAAAATCAAACAAGACTTGAAAAATGCCAGAAGGCCTTTCACTTCTTTCCCATAACTGTGTTTAACAGTCATCAAACATCTTACCTCATTACAAAACAGTACAGCCAGATTCCCCTAACCCCCCCCTTGCAAAAATCAACATCTGATGAGGTTCCTTATGGTAAGACAGTCTGTTTAATTCTATATTTCTGTGAATAACAAGTTCCTTCACCCAGGGACTACTTTGTGCTTCCACCCGATTTAAAGTTGTCAGGAGATGAGGCCTTCTCTACTGCAGCCACAGTCCTTTGGAATGCTGTTCCTCTGGAGATCCACCAGCACCCCCCCGCCCCCCACTTTAGGATTAAAACAAGAGATTACTGCCATCTTTTTGCCCAGGTCTTCCCCAGTTATTGTGTTTAGTAAATTTCTGTTCAAGCTTTGGGTGCTGTACCTGTGTTGTTTGTTCCTATCATTGATGTTACAGTTCTATCATTCTACAGTCTGATGTTATTTTCACATTATGTAACAGATGTATGTAAAAAGAATTATAGTTTATTTTTCTCTTTCCTTATTTGCCTCCTATTTATGCCTCTTTGAAGATCACCTTGGGTAAGTAGGTGTTGTTCAGCGTGATTAATGGCCCTGAACTACCCATTTTGAGTCTGAATACAACAGAGTCGAGTTGTCTGCAGAAAGCCAGTTTACAATGGAAACCCCACTGTGAATGTAACAGGCTCTGACAATTTTATTTATTTAAATGTGGTAAGTGGAAAAAGTCACACTGAGCCGAGGCTCTTTTCCAGGTGCGACAAGGGGAAAGGGAAAACAAATGCATACAAAGGGAAAATTACATAGTGACAATAATCAAGTGCAGTATACAGACAAAACAAAGTTACAGTGCAGGCAATATAAGCCTTAATGCAGTTGTTCAAGACCATTGAGAGGCAATAGCAATGATAATGGCAAGTATTTAAGGTGATGGGGGATTCATAAAATGTGAGTCCCTTGACCTGTTTTCTGTCTATCTGTGTAGTTTGTAAGCATGAACAATGACTCCCTCTTTTATACCTCCCCCAGTTTCATCCTAATTTAAATTAAAATCAAGTTGCTTCACTCTCTTTTGCTCTGGCGTGAAAACCTGTTTGACTCCATTGCAAAGGTCATGACCCAACTAATGCAAGGCATCATAGTAATTGATGATGCATAAATGCACAAGCCCACAGAAGTCAATCAATCAAATTTTATTTTTATAGCGCTTTTCAAAACCAAAGCGCTGTACATAAAAACAGATAAAACAAATATAAATATGAAGTTAAAAACAGAAACGATAAAACAGGTTAGCCATAATTAGGGCAGGCTAGACCAAATAAATGCGTTTTTAAATCAATTTTAAATCTATTGATGGTCAGGCATTCTCTTAGTCATTTCTGTTGTATTTCTTCTGAGCTGTGTTCTTGTCTTGTGCTGCCATCAAACTTTTCAAGGTAAGTTTCCTACTGTTTTCTGTTGTTTAATGTAGGTCTGAGTTGGAAAAAACATGCTTACATTTGTACACAAATTTGTACACACACATACAGGAAGTCTAAGGGCTTGTGACTCATCTGTTGTGAAAGCAGGTATGTAGGGTTTCACCACACAGATAGTAGGGGATATCATACTGTGTATAGCATGTAAGCTGTAAGGCGGTTTGTGGCACTTTATAGACAGTTTCCGGGTACTAAGTTTCAGGGCCAGCACTTGCATAAATAAATAAGATTTTGGGTATACAGCAACATAACTACCAGGCCAAGTTTCAAATTAGGCTTTCAGCTCAGATATCTCTATTCAGGAGGAAGGCACTTGAAGGAGAACCCCCCCCCCAAAAAAAAAATGATATTGTGGCTAATATGTCATATTCATTTAATTGAGACCAGTAGAACACTGACTGGCAGCCCCAGCACTTTGACTGGAAGGTCTTCATCAGGAGGTGTGTCAATTTGGATGCAGACTACCATTTTAACATGACAACTTAAAGTGATAGTGTGATAATAATGAAGATAATTGTTTCCATAAAAACAGTGCAAAAAGTGTTACTTTTTCAATATAAGCTTTATTCAGAGTTTCAAAACAGGGGTCTCCCTGGTGTCCTTTAATTGTTTTCTCCATCTCTTCGGCCTCCTGGTT
The DNA here is from genome assembly GCA_016271365.2 of Neoceratodus forsteri. Taxonomy (NCBI): domain Eukaryota; kingdom Metazoa; phylum Chordata; order Ceratodontiformes; family Ceratodontidae; genus Neoceratodus; species Neoceratodus forsteri. The sequence continues at coordinate 846,555,119 of CM057451.1, read as the reverse complement.
TAAAGCTGTCTGATATCTGTTATCTCTTTTAAATAAAGCTTGTGTAAGTTTTTCCAAACATTCTGAGAGGGACACTTCCTAGTCTTGTTTAAACTCTTGTTCTTATTAAGAGAAATCACACGAGGGAAGTTTATCTAGTCTTAGCCCTCTAGGTGACCACTCCTGCTCCAGGTACCTTTCTAAGTTAATTTTGTAATAAAAATGATTCAGTTCAGATATACATAATTTTTCCAGTTTACAGAGTAAACCTTCCAGTTTCTCCGTGTCTTCTTCAATATTTGGTTCACCTGGAAACAGTGCCTGACCAACTCTCACTCTCTCCATCTGAGAATCACTTCTGCATTCTCCAAACAGTGATTCTCTTTCCATTGTGCTCATGCATGCAGCCCCAGCTTGTGGTATATCACTCATACTTAGTTTTAAGAAATTATTAATGAAAAAGAGTACTTTCTTGGCACCATGCAGGAAGTAATTCTGGAAAGAATAACTAGTGTGTCTCGTTCTTGCAAAATGTTTGTTTTGTTAATCCTCATGCAACCCTAACCATGCAGTGATATGTTCTTGCTGCAGGCATGAAAAACACAGTGAATACGTGGAACGGGAAACAAAGCATACATGAATAACCAGACCGCCGGTGCCTCCTAGGTGGCTAACCTAAGAGGAACTATTCAGGAGGAAGGAAGGCACTCAAAGGAGAAAAACAAACTTACAATGACAGTGTGGCTAGTGCTCCATGTAATCGAGACCAGGAGAATGCCAGCTTCCAGCTCCAGTGCTTTGACTGGAAGGTCTTCATCACAGAGCATGTCAGATTGTATAGAGACCATCTTTTTAGCATGACAATTTAAAGTGATAGTGTGATAATAATGAAACCTAATGGGGAGAGGATGCAAAAAACAGCAAGTCCACAAATGCCAAATGTGTGTGGAGGGGGGAGATATCTGAGCTGCTGGAAGGGGAAATAAACTGCACACAGAAGCCCAGGCTGCCAGTGCCTTGTAGGTGGCTAACATAGGAGGGACTGTTTAGGAGGAAGGCACTCAGAGGGGAAAAAACAAACTTACAATGATATTGTAGCTAATGTTCCATTTAACTGAGACCAGGGAAAAGCCGACTGGCAGCCCCAGCACCTCGACCAGAAGGTCTTCATCAGGGAGTGTGTCAGATCGCATACTAACCAACTTTTTAACATGACAATGTAAAGTGATAGTGTGATAATAATGAAAATAATTTTGTCCATAAAAAATAGAGCAAAAAGTGTTTAAAACAAACAAATGCAATGTTGCACTCTAGCGAGAGAGCACGCTAGAAGGCATGAATCTACTATTCTCTATTCAGGGTATAAGAAAGAAAATATTTAGTACTGGTACCAGATGACTGACTATTTTAAGTCATGCCCAAACATCTGGTTTGCCTGTATATGCTGTTTCACAGGTATCCATAAACAAATTAATGTGGCAACTGGCAAACAAAATTACTGAAAATGAATATATGTTGAAGCATATGGCTAGGATGCCCCAGAAAAAGCAAGAAAAGGCAAATCCTGACAGGTGAAAAAATGAAATGTTCACTTGGGCCTGATGCTTGATTAAGTTTTTTTATTGTGCTTCAAAACACCTGTCATGATTTGCCTTTTCTTGTTTGTTCTGGGGCATTGGTTATCTGGTTTGAATAATAGATTCAAAGCACCAAAATCCACAGACTGCAATCATGGGGTATGATGATTCTAGTAACACACAAGGGGTACCTGCACTTATCATTGCGAACAATGATTCGCAATTGTTTGAATCTGCCAGCCTTGGGGACTCTGCTTTTACAAGCACAATGTCTGAACATTTACAAGCCTCTGATAATTTATTTATTGAATTTTGATCACCGGGTAGGCCCACTGAGATACACATATCCTTTTTTTCAGTGGCAACCCAGGGAAATACTTTTCCAGTAAGTTAGAAACATGTTTGGATCAGGATAAGAGTTGCAGAGAATACAATCTATTGCTGACAGACTGAACAAGATAGATCTATCTGGTAAAGTGATTTTGAAGAAGCTATGAACCAAGCTTGCCTATGGGTGGATTTAGTTGACCATGTTGACCTAGCTGTCCTCCTCTCAAGTGAGTCATTAACAGCAAGAATAGACGCTGATTTTGGACCAAGATCAACATTTTTCCAAGTTTGTCATCTCATTTTTGCAATCCAGACTCTTGAAAAACTGGCAAACAATGAAGTTGACAAAATATTGAACAGATGGAGGCTGACATGTAATAGCAATTTAAAACCTTCAGAAAAAATTACTGTGTAGGAATTAAGGAACCTAAAAGGTACAGTGATCAAATCCTCAGATAGTGGAGAAAATATTGTCCTTATGAGGGAACAGGATTATATAGATGGAATACAGGATCTTTTACAAGTTACAGCTAATTATGGAAAAACGTCATAGTAATCTTACTTCTATTTTTCAGTAGGAACTTTATGATCTCATTGACAGGTATTTGAGAGAGGTTGGGTAAGCTCAGAGGAAACAGGTTTTCTTAAAGTGGATATGACCCCTGGGACACCGTGTCCTGGTTCACACACCTGCCTGGTGACTGTAGTTCATCCCAGAACAAATACATAGCACAGTGCCTCCACCCATAGAGAATGAGTGGGCCAGGTGTTGTGTGCAGTACCACCCCCTGGGATTGCATTACCTACCCACCTCCCTATACGGGATTGGACCACCCCCTGAGGACCACTAAGACAGTTGTACCTTTAACAATAAATACCTAAATCAGACTGTACAAATTAGATGCACACACAGAAGTAAAATTCAACCAATTAACAGTGCCTTTATTTAAGAACACAAGTCAGGCAACTAGAACAAAAGAAAGGGTTAAGCACTTGCAAGTCACCTTGACACTCCCACCCTATAGCAATGCACCCTAAGGGCCACTGTACTGTGGATCACTACCACCCTCTCAGATCCCACACAGTTTGAGGAAGCATCCACCCAAACAAGGGGCACAAAAATGAATTATTCAACACAGGGGGAGATGCCAGTAGTTTCAAGTATGACCATGAATTGCACTAGAGTCCCAGTGCAGGTATATTTCCTGGGTTCTTTCTGTGGTGCACTTGATGAGAGTTAGCAAGCTGGCAGTTTAACCCCACAACAGGCTGTAGAGTGCTAGCACAATTTAAAGAACTTGAAATCCAAATAGAGAATGCTTTAAACCAAACTTGTAATCCAAAGCTGGAAAAGTACAAAGACCCAGCCAGCAATGCCAGAACTCACATGACCCATGATGTAGCAGTTCAGTCGAGGCAGGGAACAGCACACAGCAGCAGGTCAGGCAACAACCAAGAGCTTCGAACTTTGAATGTTCTGCAGCAGCACAGCCCTTCTGGCTCAACATGCAGGATGCAGCTCTTCTGCCTTAACTCTCTCAGAATACAGGAGCACTGTACAGCCATTTCCTGGATCCCAAGTAGCCCAGATGCCAGGAGCAATCCCCATGGTGTGACTCCCCTATGGATCAAGAGTACACATGTACTTGGGGCACATGCCCCATGGCTCCCTGTTCCCCAATCCACCCACTAGATAAGGGCTGGCAAGTCCCTTTCCTGGCTATGGAACAACCTGGGTAGGAAGCAGGTCTCTGTCATCACTCAGAATGCCTCAGCAACTTCAGTATACAGCAACGGCCCACAGGCTCACACTGTCAGCAGTTTCTTCCCTAAGGGGCTTGTCTGGAGCAGTCACCAAACAGAGTAAACCAAGGATTAGGCTCACAGAGAATTTTCTGAATGAACCCTGGTGAGGGCTTGCAGGATTGTTGGCCTGCTAGGCCTCTCACTTGGTTTTAACAGCAGCAGGTCTGAACACCTCAGTGTCCCTCTCAGACTGCCCAAGTTCCTTGAGAACCCAGCAACTTCTTTCTCACAGTTCATGGTTTCCGGAGGAGGTTGTGGAGTCAAAAACAGTGGTGGAATTCAAGCATGCATGGGACAGTCATAAGGCAATTCTAGGGGGTGGGGGCAGAAAGAAGTAGGCTGCTGGTTAACTAGGATCTGGAACTTATCCATTAGGTAGGGAAATGGGCAGACTGGGTGGGCCAAACGGTCCTTATCTGCCGTCAAAGTCTATGTTTCTATGTTTCATTGGACAGGCAGACTGCCCTTCAATCTTTCTGCCCTGTCCTGCCCTCTAATTGGCCATCATTTCCCACCAGTCCATTTGTGAAGGTCCCAGATTTCATCATTCTACCACAATCCCTTGTTGGGCTTGTGGGCTCTCAAGCCCTCTGATTGGTTGGCTGGTGGGGTTGAAAAGCACAAAGATGGCTGCCTCCATGTTTTGATGGAGCCAAGTGCTCCAATGTCTTCCATTTTATTAGGTTCTGTGCCCCCAGTTTCTGTGTTGACTCCTCAGGTACCTACAGCCCCTCCAGGACTAATGTCCAGTTGCATTAGTGGGGTAGTGGGTACAGTGACTGTGGCATCAGGTTGGTAGGAGAGAGTGCTAAGAAGACTCTCTACACAGCACACTCTTTCTCCTTCAGTTGGCTTACCATTGGCGGCAGTCTGCAACCAGTCACATAGAGCACCGAAGAACAGGGGAACCTGATCTCTTTCTCTCAGTCTGCACAGCCAAACTCAGGGAACCAGGCCAAGAAATATTACTGCAGCCACAAAGAAGGGCACAGGAGGCACTGAAGACTTGTACTGTTGTCTGGCTCTCTCTTTGTCTGTGCCATATGTGCAATTGAGCAAGAGACAGTCAGCAGCAGTGCAGGACTTTGGGAGGGTGGCAGTGGCAATTCAGGTAAGTCCTCTCTGAGGAGGGTATTACATGGACTTTCCAATTACTGTCACTTTCTATATTTTTCCAAAAGTCCTCAGGATATGAACAAACCCCCAGGCAGGCCGATTGTCTCAGATGTGGGATCCTTAACACAAAACTTGGCAGTGTGTTGATCATTTTCTTCAGCCAAGTGTATTTAAACTTAGATCCCACATCTGAGACACAGTGGACCTCCTGCTCAAATTAAAGTGGTTCATTTTGAGAGCAGTTTCTAAATGGTTAGCAGTAGATGTTGCCAGCCTTTATACAAGCATCCCACACGAGAAAGGTGGAAGCTGTGGAATATTTTGGTGGGCCAAATTCAGCAATAGAGAGAATATCCTTGGAATTTGCCTTTATTAGAAGCTACCTTCTATTTAATAAAAGCATATACTTTCAGAAATATGGTACGGCAGTAGGCGTGACATTTACATCCTCATACGCTAATCTGTGCATGTGGTACTGGGAAGAAAAATACATCATTGGTACTCCCTTTGACCCCCTTCAAAGACAGACTGAAATTATGGTATTGCTTTATTAATGACATTGTGTGTGTGTCTGAACTGGTGCTACAGAGGAAATTGGAGAATTTATGGAATACCTCAACAACAATACTTTCAATCTGAATTTCACCTACCAAACAGGTCCAGAAAGTATTAACTTTTTAGACGTAACCCTTAGTGCCACTCCAGAAGCAGCAGTGCTATCTTGTGGCTACACAAAATAAATAGCTGCCAAGTCCCTCTTACATTTTCAAAGTGCCCACCTAATAAATCTTTTAAATTCAAAACCATACTTCTAATACTTTCTTATCAGAAGGAAATAGTTCTGATGCATGCAACTTTCAGAAACAGTGTCAGGAACTTACTGAAAGATCCGGAAACAGGGGTTACACAGATGCAATACTAAAAGAGGCCTTTGAGAAAGTAAGTAAGGTTATTAGACAGGAGTTGCTGGTAGCAAAAACAAAACATATGGATGAGAATCTTATCTAAATGGGCTTCATTTCTGAACAAATTTTAATTTATGTTTTCCAGTACCCAGCCATATTCCAAAGATAATTCATTCAGTCTTATTACAGTGACTGTTCCAGTACTGAGCACAACCTGATGCATTTTGTGTGAATCCCCCGTCCTCATTTTATCTGGTATTAGTACTAGATATTTGGATTTTTGTACCCTGAACAGAGAACAGTAGAGTCATGTCCTTTAGTGTGCTTTCTCTTATAGACTGCAACATTGCATTTGTTTGTTTTAAACACTTTTGCACTATTTTTATGGAAAACATTACTTTCATTATTATCACACTATCACTTTAAGTTGTCCTGTTAAAAAGGTGATCTGTATCCAATCTGACATGTCCCGTCACAAAGACCTTCTGGTTGAGGTGCTGGGGCTGCTAGTCAGCATTCTCCTGGTTTCAATTAAATGGTGCATTAGGCACAGTATCATTGTGTTTGTTTTTTTCTCCTTCGAGTGCCTCCCTCCTGGATAATCCCTCTTAGGTTAGCCACCCATGAGGCACTGTTGACCTGGGTTTCTGTATGTGGTTTGTTTCCCATTCCAACAGCTTAGCTACTCCCCCTCCCAACATTTGGCACTTGCAGACTTACTGTTTTTTGCACCCCTCACCCTCACGGTTTCATGCCAGGCTTTCAGCACATATATCCCCCTCCCCTGGTGCTTACAAATACTGTAAACACATACAAGCAAACAGACTTGCTGCCCACTCTCCCCCAGGTTTCAGGCCAGACATTCAGCACAGATATCCCCTACACTGGTGCTTCCATACAAAAACAAACAGACTTGCTGTCCCCACTCCCCCCAGGTTTCAGGCCAGACATTCAGCACAGATATCCCCTGCACTGGTGCTTCCATACAAAAACAAACAGGCTTGCTGTCCCCACTCCCACCCCCCAGGTTTCAGACCAGACATTCAGCACAGATATCCCTACACTGGTGCTTCCATACAAAACAAACAGACTTGCTGTCCCCACTCCCAGGTTTCAGGCCAGACATTCAGCACAGATATCCCTGCACTGGTGCTTCCATACAAAAACAAACAGGCTTGCTGTCCCCACTCCCACCCCCAGGTTTCAGACCAGACATTCAGCACAGATATCCCTACACTGGTGCTTCCATACAAAAACAAACAGACTTGCTGTCCCCACTCCCACCCCCCAGGTTTCAGGCCAGACATTCAGCAGAGATATCCCCCTACCCTGGCACTTCCAAAGGCATACAAAAATAAAAACAGACTTGCTGTACCCACTCTCACCCCCCAGGTTTCAGGCCAGACATTCAGCACAGATATCCCCTACACTGGTGCTTCCATACAAAAACAAACAGACTTGCTGTCCCCACTCCCACCACCCAGGTTTCAGGCCAGGCTTTCAGCACAGATATCCCCCTACCCTGGCACTTCCAAAGGCATACAAAAATAAAAACAGACTTGATGCCCCCCCCCCAGGTTTTAGGCCAGGCTTTCAGCATGGATATTCTCCTCTCATGGCACATACAAAGGCATACAGAAATAAACAGACTTGCTGTGCCACCCCCCTACAAAGGTTTCAGGATAGATTTTCAGCATATATCCCCCCCTGGTAAATACAAGCTCACAACACAACAAAGGCATTTTTTTGCCCGCCCCCATTCTTTTTTAAGCCAGGCTTTCAGGTATCCCCTGGCACTGAAGGATTAGTCAGGGGGCCATAAAGCAGGGACACTGGGCACACAGGTATGATCTACAAATCCGACACTTCATTAATCAGCCTGGCAATGTTCAAATGCTATCTAGACCTTTAATGACATGGGAGGATTATACTGTCTATATATAAATGTATGTATGTGTATATGTGTGTGTATGTATGTGTGTGTGTGTATATATATATATATATATATATATATATATATATATATATATATATATAATAGTGGCATGGTAGTGCCACTATAGTTAGGGTTGAGGAGTCATTTACATGTTAAACCCAAACTTTTGCACCTTAATAACTTTGCAACCGTTTGACAGATTTGCCTGAAATTTGGAATTCATGATCAAGACCCATACGCCTTGGATCTGCCAAGTTTCGTACTTGTCGGATATATGGCTACAGAGTTATTAAGTGTGATCTGCGCATGCGTTTATGCTTTTTTTGGAATTCTATGGTCACGCCTTCAGGTTGCACGGTTTGCGTGACCATTCCAAAATCTTCAGGGAACGTGCGGCCGGGGTACCCGATGCGCCTTTCGAAGATTTCGTGAAAAATATTAAATGGTTCAAAAGTTATTCAAAAAACAAGTTCCCATTATAAGTCAATGGGAAAAGTTAACAAAAACTTTGACAGTGTCGCAAATGCAGTTTTTACTTTAGCAAATGGCCCTTTTACTGTTGCAAATCCGCCATTTTGTTTTTAGTTGGTGATGGTAATGTGAGGAAATTCTTTTTCATGGAGAGAGAGGTGGACGCATGGAACCGCCTTTCTGGAGAGGTTGTGGGGTCTAAAACAGTGGAGGAATTCAAACATGCATGGGACAGACATCAGGCAATTATAGTGGGGGGGTTGAAGGAAATAGGCTGTTGGTTAACTAGAATCTGCAGCTTATCCAGTAGGTAGGGAAATGGGCAGACTGGGTGGGCCAAGTGGTCCTTATCTGACATCAAAGTCTATGTTTCTATCAGAAAAATGCTTGGCATTTAAATTTGTGACCCTCTAGCAACCTAATTCTTTTTTGTATTCACCTAGACGGACCCTGAGGATGCTAGCCATGTCTTTATTTTGGGGTAAAACACCCCAGAAATATGTTTTTCACATTTCTGGAAAAAGTACTTTCGCAAAGTACTTTCACTCTTGCAACACTGTCGAATGAATTTGCGAAAGCTTTCACAAATTGAGACAGTACTTTTCTAGGCTGTGGGAAAATGACAGCAATTCTTTGGCACCCCGCTGCAAAAGAACGGTTTGGTGTTTTGGGATGAAATTTGGAGGGAACGCAGCCGACATCCCACAGATGTGCCTTTCAGTGTTTTGTTGAAAATTATTACATGGCGGCAAGGTTATGATACTCTAAAATTGATGCTTTTTCCCATAGGATAACATTACGGCGTACAACGCATTGCAGCAATCGTTTGGCGCCCTGCTGCAAAATAACGGTTTGGTCATTTGGGCTGAAATTTGCAGGGAAGACAGCCAACATCCCACAGATGTGCCTTTCAGTGGTTTGGAGAAGAAATAGTACAGGGAGGCAAAGTTATGGCACTCTGAACGTCTGTTTTTTCCCAATAGGATAACATTACGGCATTCGCCGCGCCTTTCAGGACCCGTATCTCGGAAACGGTGCGAGATACGGACTTTTCATCACAAAAATACTTAGTCCCCTAATGGGGGCTAACTACAAAACTAGCCAGGAAAGTGATAATTCATCTGCCTTTTAAATTTTTTTCCTATGTCATACGGTTCCTGAGATATAAGCAATTTACTATTCCAAGTCCTCATTTTCTGTTCCGAGAGTCATTATTTTGCATACATTCTTTGTACTCACTGTCTTTCTCTATGCAGCTTTTGGGGAAAACCAGCCTGTGTGCTTACATTACTGTTACCATTACCGTTTCCACTTGCGGTTCCGTACTCGTTTCACTTACTGTTCACGTCTACACCACCATGTGCATTACCTTTTGCGTTTTCATTTGCGGTTGCGTTTACGTTGTTTTTAACATTTCTATCTACAGTACTGTTTCTCTTTCTGTTTCGCTTTGCATCACCATGCACATTACGATTTGCGTTTGTGGGCACAATGTTACTAAGTGACAAGACATCACATGGCTGGATTTCTCATTATCATTTTCAAAATGAGGGAAATTAGAGGCAAAAAACCCCATTTAATGCATCAGTTAGGGTTGTTCCACAGCGACAAAAGCGAGGAAATTTGATGTTAGGGTTGAAACCCCCTTTGCACCCCTCCAGCCCACTCCCCCAACTGGAATCGGGGTGCACATTGGGGTCATCGGCTGTAACTCTCAAGAGAACAAGAGGTATTTACACAAAGCAGTCATAGATACTGAGTGATAAATAAAATTCTTTCAGATTGCTTGAGAAAGCAGAGACAGTTGATGATTCTCTAATGGGGAGGGATTGTATTCCATAGTGAGGAGGCATGGTAGCTGAAGGAGCGTTGTCCAGTGTCTGTTCGAAAAAATGGAACTTTGAAGTTATTATTTGAGGTGGATCGAGAGGAGGGCAAGTTGACAAACTCAAGTTGTTCAGCTAAATAGATGGGGGAGCTTTTAACCATAGTTCTTTTAATAAATCTTGTGAATGTTAGGTTGGATTTGAGCTCTGGTGAGAGACAGTTTAAAGTGTTCAGAGAAAGGCAGTGATGTGTCTTGCTGTCACTACCTGTTGCAAATCTGGCAATCTTGTGACAGAGTTTGCTTCTTCTCTAGCACAGTTTTGTTAACAGCATCGGTGACCAAGCAGCAATAGTCCAGTATAGTGAGCAGACTTGCCTGTGCTATTCTATGTCTGGATTCAGGCATTTGGTACTTGCAGATTCTGTACAGAGAGCCAAGCCTTTGGTGAAGCAAGTTGGTAGTGTTTTGAATGTGGGTATCGAAGGTAAGGGTAGCGTCTAAGTGTACTCCTAGATATTTAAAGCAGATGACTTTTTCCAGGCAGTTCCCATTATGGCGTTGATGCAGAACTTGGGGGCTGCATTTTTCAGATAGTAGTTAGAACCAAACAACATTAATGGGGTTTTCGGTAGGTTCAAGACAATTTTTTCTAGAATGAACCATTCTTGTAAGTTTGTGAAGCTGTGTTCTAGTACATGATTGATTTCATTGATGTCTTTGCTATGCCTGTATAGAACTGCATGATTTGCATACTGAAGAGTATGTAAAGGTTTGCAGATTGTTGGCAAATTGTTGATGAAGATTGAAAACAAAAAAGGCAATATCCATAGACAAAGTGAAAGTAGCTCGGGAACAGGAAGTGGGATTTACTTTTCTGGATGGAGAGTTGGGGGTAGGCTAAAAAACGGGTGGAAACTGACCACTGTACTGGTTTGGAGAGAATTTCTCTGGAAAATCCTGATTATTTTTTAGAACCCCAAAAATCACTAAACATTGCAATGGAACAAAGAACTCCAAAAATCACTAAACATTGCAATGGAACAAAGAACCCTCAAAATCGCTAACCATTGCAATGGAACAAATGCTGCCGATTATTGGAGATTGTGTGGAGAAGAGAGATTACACTGGCACATTTTTGGGGGCTGCATTAAAATACAGCCTTTCTGGGCACAAATTCAAAGGGAGGTTCAAGGAATCTTGAGTACCCTGATACCCTTGAAGTTCATGGATTGATCACATTATAGGCAGAGAAATGCAAGCTAATGCTAATATTAATAGCTGTAGCCTTGAAATGCTTAACTGCCAACTGGTTGAAGGAACAGCCCTCAACACTTGAGCAATGGACAGGGTGCATTAGCACAATGCAGGAGATGGGAATGCTCACAACCAAGTTAAATGTCAGGAAAGAGTCATAACGATAGGTGGAGGGGCTGGATGTTATGGCAATCAACTATGGAGGGAACCTGGAAAGGGCCACAGAGCAGGAGTTGTCAGAAGAGTACAGAAAAAACTGGGAAGCCTCAGCTTTAACATTAATATCATTCTTAGTGGTGATCTTGGCATGGATCTCAAGGGAGCTGTGTTTAGGGAATGCATTGGATGTACCCATAGCAGGAAAATACATTTGTTTCTGTTCTTTTCCTTTCTTATTTTTATGGCTGCAGTGGGTGTAGCCCTGCAGACATTTTACGATCTCTTTAGAGAAATGGAGCCCACCGGATACCAAACACACTTTTTAAATAGTGGAGGTGAGCGGCAATCACTGTGGAGCATGGCACTGTCCACTGTGTTCAAGATGGTGGCGTAGAGTTTTCCATGTGCAGGAACGACGACATAGTCTGCCATATCCAGTATGGCCGCTGGAGCCCAGTGCACATGCACGAGTTGTCATGCATGCACAGAGAACTCTTGTGGCCATCTTGGATTTGGTGGACTATGTTGCCATGCTGCTGGAGTTCACTGCACATGCAAGAGTCATAGCACATGCGCAGAAAACTCTGTGCCGCTATCTTTAACATGGTGGTATAGTCCGCCATGTTCCACTGGATCTCTGCTTCCTTGACCTCAGCTGCAGCCATAGTGACTCTTGCTAGAGTTTGTTTCTTCTTGTTACTGTTGTAGCCTATCTCCTGTTGAGATGGCCAGCACCGTTGTTGCTTTATGTTCTTCTACTCAGTATAAGTCAGAAAGATATAACATTCATTCTCAGTGGAAGTTTCTATGAAATGCTGTGGGTTCTTGGATTAGTACAGGATGTTTAATTTTAATTCATGGCCATTATCAAATAGGTTTCTTGGCAAATCTATTGTATCCATTAAGTTTCCCTGCTGATGGACTTTTAGTTATAGCTGCGACTAAAACTGTATGTACTTATTGGATGTTGTACTTGTTATACTGATTCTTGATGACTGAATAAAGCTGAGTTTGAAAAAATAATCTGTGATCAGAGGAATGCTCATACAGTGTTCATCTTTTTTGGGGTTCAGCTATTCTGCAAAAGCGAAGTAGAACTCCAAATCAAAAACTCCTTTCAAAACATTTCCTCAGACTCTGCCACACCCTCTTTGTTAGCTGGTAGAGAAAAAGAACAATGAGAACAAAAGGGTCATGTGCTTAGTCTACAAAGTAGGAATTTATAACTTAAAACTAGCTAGACAATGCAAAAGTAAAACTTTACAAACACAAACATCATGTAAAGCATTCTTCCAGCTGGTGCACACTTTAAACCAAGAAAGCAGGTCATTTACTGAGAAGTTTGTTTGACAGCAAGAGTCAAGAACAAAGGAAGTGTAAGCTTAGTGAGCAAACAAAGAGCATGTAGCACCTGCTACTGTATTATGGTAAAACAGAAATTACTGAAGATGTCACAAGCATCCTCTAAAACATTGTAATCCCACTCAGAAATGAAACCACAAAAAAAAAAAAACAGGTCACTTGCTGAGCAAAGGTTATTTGCCAGCAGGAGATAAGCATATTGACATCAAAATGACTGCAAGCTCAGTAAGCAGGCAAACAAAGCTCCTGTCCAATTGCTCAGTCGAATACCAAAATGTCACAAGCACCAGCATCCTTCCAGTTGCATTTGCTTTCAACTCAAACACACTTTAAACAATAGAAAACAGTAGGAAATTTACCTTGAGAAGTTTGAGGGCCAGCACAAGACAAGAACACAGTTCAGAAGTCAGATAACAAATCTGACTGAGAGTAGCACTTTTGCTGGCTTGTGCATTTATGCGTTATCAGCTATCATGATGCCTGGCATGAGTGGAGTCATGACCATTGTAATAGAGTCAAGCATGTTTTCACACCAGGGCAGAAGAGAGTGAAGCTACATTTAAATTAGGATGAAATTAGGGTGGTGTAAAAAAGAGAATCATCTTTTGTGCCTACAAACTACACAGGTGTACAGAAAAAAGGTCGAGGGGACTTTCCCTTTAGTAAACATGGCTAGCTGCAGGAGTCAAAGTGGTCTGAACCAGTTAGGATCTGACAAATATTTGTAGAACTATGTGGAAATATCTGGAAAGAAATTAAGCTAAACCTTTAGAATGATGTAGCAAGGTGGGCCAGCCCTGAAGGGCGTATCCACATAAGTCTTTGCTACAGCAGTGATATTCTGGAGCAAGCTGTAACACTGGATGTTCATGGAGCAAAAAAGGGAATACTGGTCTTTTAAACCTCATGCCTGTGTGGGATGGAATCTGTCAATTCGTAGAACATGGGGTAAGAGAAAGCAGACTTAAATGAGTGTTAGTGAGTGTTTTTCTACCTGTACATTTGCAGCAAAATATATGGTCAGCTATTTCCAGATATTTTGTGACATTTCTAAAGAGATTCTCTCTGGTGGTACTACTGTGGTATTGCTGGCAGGTGGGTAATTTCTCTAGAGATATCTCAGAAATTTCTGAGATTCTTTCTGGTGGTCCTACTGTGGTACTGCAGGCAGGTGGGTACTGGGTAGTTTCTGCAGAGATAGCTCAGAAATGTCTGAGATTCTCTCTGGTGGTCCTACTGTGGTACTGCAGGCAGGTGGGTAATTTCTGTAGAGATAGCTCAGAAATGTCTGAGATTCTCTCTGGTGGTCCTACTGTGGTACTGCAGGCAGGTGGGTTATTTCTGTAGAGATATCACAGAAATTTCTGAGATTCTTTCTGGTGGTCCTACTGTGGTACTGCAGGCAGGTTGGTAATTTCTGTAGAGATAGCTCAGAAATGTCTGAGATTCTCTCTGGTGGTTCTACTGTGGTACTGCAGGCAGGTGGGTAATTTCTGTAGAGATAGCTCAGAAATGTCTGAGATTCTCTCTGGTGGTCCTACTGTGGTACTGCAGGCAGGTGGGTTATTTCTGTAGAGATAGCACATAAATGTCAGGAAGTATCTGATCATGTCTTCTGCTACAGCCATAATTCTGTTTTAAACTATTTATCTCCTAGTGTTGTATTTCTCCTGGTATTCTCAAGGCATAAATTAGTGTCGGAGACTTGATTAGCGGTCTTCGCTAATCCAAGTAAAAAATGATTAGCAATTGACTGAAGTTGATTAACAATTACCAAAAATTGATATTTTTGATCAAAACCCCTTAAAAACTACTTATCTTGCTCTGTATTGATAAAATACGTATTGTACACAAGTTTCTGAGACTGATACTGTTTTATTTAATCATTCAGAGAATACAGCAATTGTGCAGCAGCACAAATACATTTTAAGAGCCATGAAGGATGTCTTCCAAAGCAGACCATGAATTTGTGAAATTCGTGAAGGCGTGATCGTGAGTCGTGACAAATATAAATTTAAAATGAACCCCCTGCCCCAATAAAACTACTCCACCTGGGACAGTGATTGTCCATAAACTTCAACAAGGACTGGGTTGCTACTCTTCTCCACCAGGCGTGTATGTAACCAGTAATTCTGGCCTGTTTTTTTTTTTGGGGGGGGGACCTGGGGATGGTCCGCCATCCACAGCTACCAAAAAATCACCATGATGTCTTGGTTTAGCACTAAACAATGTGTCTGCAGCCCTGTATGGGTTGAATTCTGCTGCAGGGGGCCCTGCTTTTTAATGTGAATCAATGTTTCTACAGTGTCCTCTGCCAGACTTGCTCTCCAGTCAGTTTTTACCTTGTTCATAGTTGAAAAACACCTTTCTACAATTGCATTAGAGACAGGAAATACTCTCAATGCATTGACAAGCTTCAACAGATTTGGATAAGAATTTTTGAAATTACATGCCAGCTTTGACCAGATAGCAGAGGCAGAAAGATTGATGAAATTGGTTTGAGCAAAAATCTTAAGCTCTTACCATTCTGCAGGTAGCAGAGTGCTGTCACAGTCAGGCTGGGAATGTGGTCAGCTACTGCAGTAATGTTACTGTTACCATACAGCTCCAGTTCCTTTCTGTCTACTGGCCAAAGTCTGGTATCTAATACTTTTGCATGGTTATAAATATTACTTTCATCAGTCAAACCAAACCTTTGTTCACAACCGTTCTCAGTGTTTGTAATGTATTTCTTAGTTTGCTGTTTAAAACTTTTAACAACTTGGCTACTAAAATGTGTTAATTTCACACCCTTGTAAGTCACTTCAACACATGCTCCTGAAAGAACATCAGACCCATTTTTTAACAGAATGTCAAGTTCACTGCTACCTATGGGACCACTCTGCTTAGCATGATCAAGAGTGTTTCTCAAAGTTTCAACAGAGTTAAGTAGCTCTGGCATTTCAACTACTTCTTTTTGAAGTGCTAGTGAGATCCTGGCAAGTGGCTGAAGCAGCTGTTCAAAATACAAAAGGTATGCCACCATTTGGAATTTAATCATAATTTGCAACACTCCCTTGGCTTTGGCCTGATCATGAGTTGGGTCTGTGTCCATATATTCTAAATGGGCACAAATTACGGGGAATGATTTGGTAACAGCATGTGTGGCAAGAAGATTATGCTGCACCAAACGTGTGCCATGGGCCTTCTTGGGCTTTTCAACTGACATCTCCATGGCCTGGGCAAAGGACCGTAATTCTCTGAGTCTCTTTGGACTTTTCTGATAGAGATAAAACAGTTGGGTCAGAAAGTTAGAAACATCATTGAAATAAGTGTTATCCAAAGCATCTTTTATGATCAGTTCTAATCTGTGTGATAAACCATGAACACCAACTAGCCACTCTATGTCTTCCCTTAAAAGAGCGGCAAGACCCTGTCTTACACCCATGTTGATAGATGCTCCATCAGCCCCACACCAACCATGTTTTTTATATCAAGGCCACACTCTGTAAAAATATCTAAAAGGAGATTTTTCAGTCCCTGACTTGTGCCATCTGATACAGCTTTCATTCATGACCATTAATGGGATTTACATAAATTACGTAAACCAGTTCCTTTGCAATTACACCACTGTCAGTACTACCATCCATAAGCACTGAAAAATAATTTGTATTTTTGATAGTTGCCAGCAGGTTTTCTTCTAGGTTCTCGCTAATACACATTGTGAGTTCTTTCCCACTAACAGTGTTAATGTATTTATTGCCCAAATGAACTCCATGGTGCTTCTCTTGTTCTGCCATCACTTTAAACTTTTTAATAGGGATGTCCTCTTTTGCCATTATATACAGGATCTCCATCAGCCTGACTAGAATCATTCTATGCTGTTCCTCTGCATTACTGAAAGCTCTCCCTGAAAATAAATTAAACATTTTAAGTCTCAGTCCAAGCCTCTAACCCCCCATTTTAAACTTACCAATTGTGGTGGCAAGATAGAAACATAGAAACATAGAAGTTGACGGCAGATAAGGACCGCAAGGCCCATCCAGTCTGCCCATTTCTTTTTCTACCTTATAAATGTGCCATCGGCCTTTGCTCTGTCAGTGGCCTATCTATTCATAGTCATTTGTATTGCTCCCTTATGCCTATCCCATGCCTGTTTGAAGCCCTGCACTGTATTCATAGCCACCACTTCTTGTGGTAAGCCATTCCATGCATCCACCACCCTTTCTGTGAAAAAGAATTTCTCACATTCCCCTTAATCGGCCTCCTCTAATCTCATGCTGTGTCCTCTTGTCCTGCTATTTTTCTTATATTTAAACATGTTAGACTCTTTCACCTTGTTTATGCCCTTAAGGTGTTTGAATGCCTCGCCATATCCCTCTCTCGCCTCCTTTGCTCAAGGGTATACATATTGAGCTCCGTTAATCTGTCCTCATATGTCTTCTGATGCAGTCCCTGCACCATTTTGGTTGCCCTTCTCTGGACTGCCTCAATTTGGTTAATGTCCTTGTGAAGGTGTGGCCTCCAATACTGCACACAGTACTCCAGATGGGGCCTAACCAGTGTCTTGTACAGAGGATTATTACCTCCTCTACGACTTGTGATACCCCTACTACTACACCCTAACACCCCCTAGCCTTACCTACTGCTTTAGAGGTCTGCTTGATGATTTTAGGTCATCAGGATGATGATGCCCAAGTCTCTTTCTTCCTTGTGACTGCTAGCAACTCCTCCCAGCCTATAAGTGGCTTCAGGGTTTCTCTTCCCTATGTGCATGATTTTGCACTTCTTTGCATTAAATCCCAGTTGCCACTCTTCTGACCATTCTGCTAGGTTTATCCAGATCTCTTCTCATTCTGCCCACCCCATCTGGATCATCTACTCTGTTGCAGATCTTGGTGTCATCTGCAAACAGACAAGCCTTACCCTCTAGTCCATCTGCAAGGTCACTAATGAAGATGTTGAAGAGGACTGGCCCCAGGACTGATCCCTGAGTACCCTACTTGTGACTTGCATCTCTTTTGTGTATACCATTTACCACCACTCTCTGTTTTCTGCCTGTCAACCAGTTTGCCACCCAGTTGACCAACTTCTGACCCACCCCGAGCCTACCCAGCTTATTTATCAATCTTCTATGTGGAACAGTGTCAAAAGTTTTGCAGAAGTCAAGGTAGGCGACATCAACTGCTCCCCCTTGGTCCACCACTCTGGTTACCCAGTCAAAGAAATCTATGAGATTAGTTTGACAGGAACTTCCTTTTGTAAACCCATGCTGTCTTGGATCCTGTGCCCCTATGGATTCCAGGTGTTGCACTATCCTTTCCTTAAGGAGTGCCTCCATAATCTTGCCTACTACTGAGGTAAGACTGACTGGTCTGTAGTTCCCCGCCTTCTCCCTGCTACCACTCTTGTGGAGCGGGATCACATGAGCCCTTCTCCAGTCTTCTGGGACCTCTAGCAAGTGGTGACTTTGCTCTACCAAATTTCAAAATGTTAACAGCTTTCTTATGCTGCTCTGTCAGAAGATGTTTCCAGATGGTGTCAACTTTAGCTGGGGGTCTGTAATCCCTGCAATGAATGCCTCACTGAGGTTCCTCAATCCATGTAGCTCATCTCTGTATTCACAGCACAATTTGCAACTAACACGCACTGCACAGTCTCCCTCACTATTAATCTGTAGCCAGTTTTTTTCTGGATCATATTTTTGGTGCCATCCCTCTGCAGTTGCTAATTTAACTCCAGCCATGTCGAACTGTAATTATTAAAAAGTTTGAAGTTAGCAAAACAAGATGTCAGAGTGTGCAACTACTTAAATTAACACATGAGGCTTTTCCTGAAAAAAAGAAAATGGCATAGATGTGTGACCCCCAGCCACGTCACTGGCACTTCAGACCAAACCCTGTTCCTCAGTGGGGCAATCCCTCCCATTGTGACTGTGACACAGGCAGTGAAGTCACTGCATAACACGGCTCATTACTTAAGTTTTTGTGGGCTTGCTGCCATAATAAGACAAGTAGTATGTCCAAATCAAAGTGCAAGGGCACAGTTAGTTTCTCCCTCTAAAAGGCAGGAGCAACACAGTGAGTTCAAGTTAAAATCTCTGCAGTTGCAGGACACGTGACAACACTTAAATTTTTCATTTTCTGCCCAGAAAAAAGGCAGACAACTTAAGTATAGTTTTTTTTTCCAACGCTGCCAAAGCAGGGCACAAGTCTTTTAAGTGCCCCTCATGCATCTCTGCAAAGCTGGGCACATAGTCTTATTCTGTGTGTTCCTAAGTTCACTGCAAAGAGCAGGGCACAACACTTAGCAGGGCACATGTTCTGGTTCCCCTTGGGTTCTCTGCAAAGCTGCAGGGCATAACTTAGTCTTTTTCTGTTCCCAAATTGTTCACTGCAAGAGCAGGGCACACATTGACAACATAAGCACTGGGCACATAATTCTTAAGTGCCTGGTTCCCCTCATCTCTGCAGAGCAGGGCACATTACTTAGTCTTTTTTCTAAATGTTCCCTGCAGACGCAGGGCACACAACATAAGCAGGGCACATTAAATAAGTTCTGGTTCCCACATAATCTCTGCCGAAGCAGGGCACATTACTCAGTCTCTTTTTCTGTTCCCAAATTGTTCACTGCATGTGGGCTCATAACTAGTTGCAGGACACAATACAGATCTCTGCAAAGCAGGGCACATTGCTTAGTCTTTATCTGTTCCCAAATGTTCACTGCAGACGAAGGGCGCACAAGCAGGACACATTAAATAAGTTCCGGATCCCCCATAATCTCTGCCAAAGCAGGGCACATTACTGAGTCTTTTTCCCAAATGTCCACTGCAGACACAGGGCACACAACATAAACAGGGCACATTAAATAAGTTCTGGTTCACCCATAATCTCTGCCAAAGCAGGGCACATTACTTAGTCTCTTTATCTGTTCCCAAATGTTCACTGCAGATGAAGAGGGCACACAAGCAGCGCACATTACATAAGTTCTGGTTCCCCCAATCTCTGCAAAGCAGGGCACATTACTTAGTCTTTATCTGTTCCCAAATGTTCACTTCAGATGAAGGGCACACAAGCAGGGCACATTAAATAAGTTCTGGTTCCCCCATAATCTCTGCAAAGCAGGGCACATGGTCTTTATTTTGTTCCCAAATGGTCACTGCAGTTACATTCACTGTTTGTTTTCAAATTCACTGCAAGTAGGGCACACACTTAAAGTTCAAGCAGGGCATCCTCTACTTGCCCAGTAATCATGCCCTTGTTCTCCCACCACCCACAGACCCACAGTGATAGTGCCCAATAAGGTACTTTTACAGGACCCAGGATCAGTTGGCAATGATTAGCAATGACTGCTAATCATTGCCAGATTTGACTCCTTTTTACCGATCTTGGGTAGCAAATTGTGATGCGAACCCGCTTATTTTATGTCTTGATTCTATACCAGAGCCTCCTCACTGCCATCATCTTTGTTGATTTAGCAAAAGCTTTCATCACAGTCTCCCACCTTCTTGTCCTTGACAAACTGAAGTCAAAGGGTCTCTCAGACTCCACAACCCAGCTGGTTCAACTCTTACCTAGTAGGTAGGTCTCCGTTAGTGAAAACTGGAGAATCCCTATCCCCCCTTCCCATTAACACCAGTGTCTCCAAAGGCTCCATCTTAGGCCTGCTACTTTTTTCCATGTTCCTCAATGACCTTCCCTCTGCCTGCTCCCCTACGTCCATCCACATGTACACAGATGACACAGTCCTGTTTGCCTCTGTGTCTTTTCCAACTGAGTTAACATCCAGGCTTGAACTTAATTTTGATGCTATCCAGAAATGGTTCAGGTCAAATCAATTATCTCTAAATGCTAGAAAATGGTCTCCATGTGCTTTGGCACTAGGCAGAGGCTTTCTAGGCTCCTTTAACATTCAACACAGCAAAAGGCAGTGCTCACAATAAAGCTGGGAGCTTAGCAAACAGTCAAATGATGTGCAAAGAAAATCCAGCACTCCAGATATCAGTAATAAATAATATTTACTTAATAAATGTGCATGCACACAAATTGCAGAGGTGGATTGAAATAAGCAACCTAACCCAGCAGATCAGCCTCAGTGCTTTGAGGTGCGATACTTCTTCATCAGGGGGCTCCTTTCCCTACCCTCGATCCACCCCCTAGATGGAGTCACAATTGACAACGTGCCCTCATTTAAGTACCTTGGTGTCTAGCTTGACTGGCACCTTGATTTTTTACAGCATATAGATGCCATTCATAAAAACTCCACAGGCTTGGTGCCCTTTACAGAAACCAAAGGTGAATCCCACTACCTGCCCACTAAAATACCATTGTTAAGATGATGCCCCCCAATTTTTATTATGGTGACATTGCCTACGGTGCTGCCCCAAAGTCCACCCTGGCCAGACTGGACCCCCTCTTTTGCTTCTTCTGCTATTTTGCCTTGGACTGTCTGCCCTGCATTCACCCCTGCTCTCTGTACTCTGCACTCTCCCTCTCCTCTCTGGAAGATCGTCAGCTATCCCACTGTGCCTCTTTCAATTCTAAATTTTGTCTGGCATCACTCCCCCCCCATCTCAGCTCTCTTCTCACCCCATGCCCTTCTCCTCTTACACCCTCCGTAATTCAGGCTATCGTTCCCTCTTGCTTCCCTCTTGCAGATCCCTTCCTGGTCAGACTGCCTTCTCTTTGCACTTTCTTAAATTCTGGAATTCTCTCCCCCTAACCATTCACTCCACTTCCTCCAAACGCTCTCTCTCTCTCTCCGCTCTACTCCAAGTCCACACTGCTGTCTCCTGTAACTGCCCTTAGTCAAAGCCCTGTCCCCCAACTTCCATCCTCCCCTTCCACCTATCTTCTCTCCCTTCCTCCCAACCTCCACCCCTCTCATTCTCTTCTCCCTCCCTTCCCCTTCTTCTCTCTCCAATGCTTCCTTCTCCTATCCCCTTCCATGCTAGTCCTCACCATTTTCAAACTTCTACCCTGCCCTTCTTTCCTCCCTCTCTACCCTCCCTTCTCTCCTACTCCCTCACACCCCAGTTCACTTCTTCTCTGTTTCCTACTACTTTGTGTTCCCCCACCTGATCCTTTTGTGACATTCCTCTGGCCCTGGCCTGTACTATTACATTTATTAGCCTTGAGTGTGCTTGGTACTCCATCACTCCTGATGTTCTAACTTGCACTGTTAATTTTTACCCCATATGATATTATATATTATTGTATATTGTGTGTGTCATAGTGTTATTGTACAGTGAAGCCAGCCAGGATGAAGTGCAGTGTCTCAGTTTTCTGCATGACAAAAGGGACTAATTCCCATTGAAACTGCATTGTTTACTGCAGTACCTCTGCTGCGGAATTGGGTTTAATCCTGGCGAGCCTCACTGTATATTCAATTGTTATATTCTGTACTTATCCCTCCCCCTTCCCTCCAGGATGCATCTGGAAATGAGCTATTCTTAGCTCAGTATGTCTTAGCTGGTGAAACTCTCTTTGTTTGGGTACCAGGGACTTTACCCCCACGGGGAGTGTGAGACAGTCATGATTGGCCTAGCGCCTTCTTCAGTCTATAGAAACTGAGTAAATATATTGTAAACATTAAATATTCTATATTTAATACAAATCTGTGACTTCTGTGTTTTAATAAGCACAGGTAATCCATTGTTGTTGGGCAAGTCCATAATGCATTTCTGGAGAGGACACTACCAAACTAAAAATAAAGCCTTCCTTTGACCCAGAGCAGGGGCTGAAGTTACCTGGAGCAACCAAGAGGCCTTGCACTGTATAAGTAAAAACTGGCATTGTGTTGCATGAGTAGTGGCATGTGGTGGGACTTGACAGGAACAGCTCCAAGTGAGTTAGTAGCAGTAGTTTTATTTATCAGCGCCGTATCCTGCAGGCACAGGGTGCCTTACAAAATAAACAGAAAAACAGTATCATTCACACAATTCAGTTCAAAAACATCCATTCAAGCCCATGTTCTAAAATTAATATTATAGAAGTATTAATTAAACCCTTAATTAATGTAAAAGTTTCACTCCGTGATTTTGGGCTGATGGATTAAGCAGAGTACACCAGTAAAAACAGATGGAATTTTAGCCACTGTTTAAAACTCTCCATCAAGGAGGCTACCACTGCAAATGCATGGCCCCCAGACTTCTTTAATTAATATCTACTGGCCACCTAAAGACCCACCTTGGAAGAGTGAAGAAGGTGACCAGAAGCCTATGGACACTGGAGCTCTTTTTTTGTAACCAAATTGGAGCCAACGTGATTCAGTAAGTGAGCCAGTTCCCTTATCACAATACCCAGGGCTAGTGGGAGTGTGGAGTGACAGTACATATGAACATACAAAGAAGCCAGAAGAAGATGGCCATTTGGTCTATCTAGTCTGCTCATATTGCAGGGTCCACAGATTGAGCTACTGACCCTGTCCCCTTCCCACTTCTCTTAACCTTTCCATCCTCCCTACCCATGATCCTTACCTTCCTCCCTATGTCTGTTCCCACTGTCTTCAACAAGACCACCTCATCCAGCAGTGCATTCCAAGTGTCCACCACCCTCTCCGTGAAGAAGTGCTTCTTGACCTCCCTCCTAAACCCTTCCAGCATAAGACTGTTCCCCCTTGTGTTATGGTTGCCACTTAGCTTAAAGAGACCCTCCTTGTCCACCTTATTTACCCCTTTCAAGTATTGAAGATCTCAATCATGTCCCCCCCCTCCTGTCCTCCAGGGAGTACATGTTCAGTGCCCTCAACCTCTTCTCATATGCCTTACCTTGCTGACCCGCTATTATCTTTGTAGCCCTCCTCTGGACCTTCTCCAGCAGTGTGGGCATCAGTACTGAACTCCATACTCTAGAATGTGGCCTCACCAGTGACCTGTACAAGGTCAGTATAACCTCCTCTCTCCTACTACTGATCCCCCTATCTATGCATCCCAGCATCTTATTTGCTCTTGCTGCTGCTTTCTTGTACTGCGTAGAGTGCTTCAGGTCACTAGTGATCATCACTCCCAGGTCTTTCTCCTCCTCTGATGCAGATACCTGGACTCCACCCAGGTAGTACTCCATCCTGGGATGCTTGCCTCCAATATGCATAACTTTGCATTTCTTGGCATTGAAGCCAAGCTGCCATATCCCGGACCACCTCCCCAGCTTTTCCAGATCATCCTGCAGGTCCTGTATCCCTACAGCTGTGTCCACTCTCCCACAGAACTTGGTGTCATCCATGAATAGGCACTTTTTGCCCTTAATGACATCCCCAGAGTCATTGATCAAGACATTGAACAACACTGGCCCCATCACTGAGCCCTGCGAGACCCCACTGGTGACCTCTCTAGTGCCAGATCACTCTCCCCCACAACCACCCTCTGGATTCTGTCCCTCAGCCAGTTTTCCACAAATCTGGTCATCTTCTCCCCCAACCCTGAGACCTGCCAACTTCCTGATCAACCTTTTGTGGGGCACAGAGTCAAAGGCCTTGCTAAAATCCAGATAGAGAATGTCTACCGCTTGGCCCCTGTCTACCGTCTTAGTGACCCAGTCAAAAAAGTCACTCAGATTCATTTGACACGATCTGTACCCCCCCATGAACCCATGCTGCCTTACATCCTAGAGACTGTGCTCCTCTAGATATTCTGTTAATCTTTTCCTCAAGTATGGTCTCCATGAGTTTGCACATGATTGAGGTCAGAATGATTGGTCTGTAAATCCCTTGGTCATCCTAGGGACCGCTTGATATCATTGAAATCTGTGGGCAGTTTTAAGAGGGGGTGAAACAGGGTCAAAGGTAAGGTCAAAACTAGGGGAAACTGGGGAAGGAGGAGTAAACAGAAGGGGTGATAAATCAGACGGACAGGCAGTGGGTGTGGAGAGGCAGCTGCAGTAGATTAGACTGGGAGCTGCATACTCGAGCAGACTTGATAGACCATATGGCCTGTATCTGCTGGCATTTTCAGATGTTCGTATGTTCATATGTGCTGTTCTCCAGTCCTGCGGTACCATGCCTGATGCAAGTGAACTATTAAATAGGTGTGCCTGTGGCCCTGTCAGCTCCTCAGCCAGTTCCCTTAGTACCCTTGGATGTGCTCTCTCCAGGCCTGGTGATTTGTCCACCTTCAATGCTAGCAGCCCCTCCCTCACACTATCCTTCTCTATCACTACATCTGTGTTCCCCTTCCCCCTGCTCCTCTTCTCCCTCCTGAAAGCACTGGTTCATCCTTCTCCCTGGTGAAGATCGAACAGAAGTATTCATTTAGTATCTTTGCTTTTCTCCCTGTTATCCTCCACCCATCCTTCCCCTTTCTTAACCCTAACAATCCCATCCTTCTTGTCCCTTTTCTTGCTTATATAGTGAAAGAGGGCCTTCTTCCCCTTCTTAATTCCTTCAGCTGTCTGCATCTTCTTCTGTGCCTTAGCTCACCGGACTTCCTTACTTGCCTCGCTAGCCAACCTTAGGTAATTTTCCCTATCCACCTCTCTCTTGGTCATTCTGAATTTCCTATAGGCTAACCTCTTTTCCCTTACTGCCTGGGTGACCCCAGAACTGAACCAGCGGGGTGCTTTGGCCATTATGTTCTTCCCCCTGAGCCTAATGCACTCCTCTGTGGCAACCAGTATTCCTTCCTTAATTATGAACCACCTTTGCTCCACCCCCATATCTGCTCCGATGTCCACCAGGTGGTTCTGTAGCACTTTGCTCATCTTCCTGAAGTTTGCCCTCTAAAATCCAAGATTTTGGTCTTAGTTGGGATGCTTTCTCTGCCCATATCCAACTGGAACCACACTGTGCAAAGTTCAGTCCCACCCAGGCACTTCCTACCGTTATTTCCTATACATGCTACCCATTCGTGGGCACCAGATCAAGAATTGCCTCTACTTTTGTTGGTTCTGGGACACCCTGAGTCAGAAACCTACTCTGCAGGCTTTCCAGGATCATCTGACTCTTAGCACATATTGTGGACGGTACGCTCCAGTCTACCTTGGGCAGTTTGAAGTCCCACACCTACCACCTTTCCTTTCCTTGCAGCTTCCAATATTTGTGAGCTCAGTACAGCACTCTGAGCTATGGAAAGGTGCTGTAGATAATGAAATTGCCTGCCTACCTACCAAATAATGTGGATTAACAGAAATAAACTAGGAAATCATAGCCAGCCAAATGGCAGAGTGGCAGGGCTGCTGCTTATGACACTGGTGAACTGGGTTGGGGAATGAGACCAAAGTTGCCAGAAGGCTGGCCTGGTGAGGAGAACTGAGTATTCCAGAGGACGCTCCTCATTTATTTATTTATTTTTATTTAGTTTTTGTTAACTGGGTAGGTGCACTAGCCATGAAATGACTATTTTCAGGCACGACCCGGGAGAGTACAACAATCAAAGACAGGTACATAGCATGAGTACAATGAAATTGCAATAGCATAGGTCAAAACAGTTAGTAGTAATGAATACATGCAGCCAGAACGATAACAATCTATACAATTTACATAGCATTTTAGGCAGAGAAAACCTACACAGTCTAGGAAGAGATACCACAACATAGCAGCAAGAAATATTGTTAAAATTAGTCACAACAGTAAAGATTCAAATAGGCAATGAAACAAGGCAAGGGCAAATTCCTGACTGGGCAGGATACATTATCACAGCCTCTGAAACAAGGCTCAGGTGTGTGTGTGTGTAGGGGGGGAGTTGGGGTAGATTAGCTGTCAAGGAGATAATAAGAGTAAGAAGTGCTGTGAGGTAGGAAGGTTAAAGTTAGGCCAGGCAGCATCTGGCAGGAGAGTGGATTGGGGGGATAAAACAAGTGCAGGGATCAGCAAGGGATAGATGGAAGCACAGCTCCTTTTTGAAGCTGTCATGGGATCCAGATATTCGAAGTGCTTGGGGGGAGAGAGTTCCAAAGCTTAGGAGCAGAGTGATTGAAGGCAACAGAGCCTTTTGATGTTTTACATCCAAGTACATTCAGCAGGGAGTTATCTACTGATCGCAGTCTATAGGAGGATGTTTGAGGTACCAGCAATGTTGCAAGCACTGAAGGGGTCTGGTTTCTGAGTATAGAGTCAATCAGGGAACCCAGAGAGTATTGATGGCAAGCTGAGGGGGATAACCAGCCCAGGTCCCTGTACAGTTGGCAGTGGTGCTTAAGCCGTGGTGACGAGGAGGTGTATTGACAGATATTATTATAAGTGACATCCCACTTATGAAGGATGGTTTTGTGTGTGGCAGCAAAGGTTGGCATGCCATAGGTGAGGGCAGGGAGTAATATGCCTCTGGCAATAGCAAGTTTAGCAGAGGGAGTCAACATGAAACTGGACTTGTAAGTGACCCCCAGTTTAGCATTCACTGCCCTGCAGGCAGATTGTATATGCGGGCTGAAGTCCAGGGATTGGTCCAGAAGAATTCTGAAGTACTTAAAAGATGTAATGCATTCTATTTGTGTGCCACTGTGGTCTTGCACCAGTAGGGGAGTTTGACATGTCCTAAGTTTAGGGGCAGATCCAAGTAACATAGCTTGGGTTTTCTCAGCATTAAGTACAAGCTTATGTGAAGAAAGCCAATTTTGGACATTTGTGAAATCTGAAGAAAGTGCTGCATTTATGCTGGTGACCTTATCAGAGCTTGAATAGAGTACAAGATCATCTGCATAGAGAATAGGTGAGCATGAAAGAAAAACCTCATCTATGTTATTGATAAAAAGTGAGAAAAGAAGAAGTCCCAGAATAGAACCCTGGGGAACCCCAATATTGATGGTAGCACCATCAGATAAAGAGGAGTTGAATTTCACAATTTGAGTTCTATTTGATAGATAGCTTCCATACCAGGCGACAACTGGCCAGTGAAAAGCTCAGACTGCAAAGAGTGGAGAGGAGCAGGGGGTGATCAACAAGATCAAA
Source organism: Neoceratodus forsteri (assembly GCA_016271365.2). Lineage (NCBI taxonomy): Eukaryota > Metazoa > Chordata > Ceratodontiformes > Ceratodontidae > Neoceratodus > Neoceratodus forsteri. Next base: position 846,527,537 of record CM057451.1, on the reverse strand, counting down.
GGCCTTTGTAAGGTCTATAAAAACTACCCCTGTCAGCTGGCCAGCATCCATATTGGTAAGCACATTGGTAGTGAAATTGAGAAGTGCTGTAGAGGTACCATGACCTTTATGGAAGCCATGTTGTGTGTCAGAGAGAAGGCTGTACTTTGTGAGGTAGTCAACAGTTTGATTTGCAGGAAGTTTTTCCAGAATTTTACTTAGGACCGATAGGATAGCTATAGGCCTGTAGTTAGTAATCTCCTTGGTATCACCATTTTTAAGGACCGGCATTACAGGAGCAATCTTCCAGAGGTCAGGAACTTGGCTATTCGAGAGAGACAAGGTGAAAATTCTAGTCAGAGGGGGGGCTATGTATGGTGCTGGCTGCTAGTTTCAGGAGCCAAGGCTCAAGTGTATCTGATCCAGAGCTAGTGTTGTCAGAGACAGTCCATAATAGCTTTAAGACCTCAGTCCTTGAGATTGCCTTGAAGTAGAATGGAGAATTTTTAGACATTTGTTGGGAAGGATAGCAGGGGGTAGTGGACTCTGCTGATGTTGCAAGCAGAGAGGCTGCCTGGGGAGATGGGAAGGCAGAGGTATACTGAGACAGGTCCGAGAACATTTGATTGAAGGAATTAGCAATGGTGTTGGAGTCATTGCAATGTACTCCATTTAAAACAATGTCACTGGTGCTAGTTGACTGGGACACACCGAGAAAGGTCTTGACATTGGTCCAGAATTTCCTAAGATCCCCAGCAGAGCTTAGCAGCAATTCTTTGCAATAGGCACTCTTAGCTGTTCTGACCTGTTTTTTACAGAAGTTACATAGGGTTCTGTAGGTAGCATAGTCAGATTGCAGCCCCGAGGCTTTGTACTTTTTCCAGCATTTGTCCCTAGAGCGTAGATTTTTCAGCAAGTCTTTGTGAAGCCATCTTGTTTGTTTAGCCCTCACCTTCCGTGTCACCTTGGGGGCATGCTTGTTCTGGAGGGCCAGGAATTCATTAAGGAAGATACTTAGTGCAGACTCAACATTATGGGAAAGGTAAATACCAGACCAGTTTATCCTCGAGACTTCATGACAAAAAGCCTCAATATCCAGGTTGGTGAAATTTGTAAAGGTGACATAGCACGGTGGAGGGGATGGAGCAGCCTCAGTACTCCAGATGCAAAAGACAGGGGAATGATCAGTAAGCGAATCTGCCAAGATGCCTCCTTGGTGTACATGATCCAGACAGTTTACCAGTACCCAGTCAATAAGGGAAGAAGATTTTAGTGAAGGAGTAACTCTGGTATTCTCTGTTAACAGCTGATGGAGGTTATAATTTTGTACCAGAGAGAGCAGCGTGCTATGGGCAGTCCCTAGCCAATTCTGGTTAAGGTCACCCAATATAATGACCTCATTATGTTTGGAGTGCAAAGAGGTCTGATCAAATAAGTCCTGCAGACCTACAGTGCCCCCATTTGGGGGATTGTAGGCACAGACAATGTGGAGTTTCTTGGCTCCCAGGGTGAGAGTAGCATGAAGGGACTCACAAGCAGAGGATGTTGAGAACAGGGTGCCCATGATGTTTAGATGATCTTTATAGAACATGGCAACCCCTCCGCCACGCTTTGAAGAGAGCCTATCCCTACGGATAAGGCAGTAGTTAGTCAGGGAGCATACAGAGTCAGGGATAGCTGGTTTTAGCCAGGTTTCAGACAAACAGAGTATGTCAGACTTGTAGACACCCACCCAAGCCTCAAGATCACTGAAGTTTTGGGAGAGACTTCTAATGTTCATATGAGAAATGAAAAGCCCTTTGCTAGAAATTGCAGAGATGTCAGCCGGGGAGAAGAGGGCACATGGACCTGGGTTCATTACAACATCCTTTGTTAGAAGGATAGCTAAGATGGTGAGGAACCATAACTTTCAATAGCCAAACAGTAAAGTAACTGCTTGACTCAGCAGACATTTTTTAAGTGTGGTCACCGCATGAAAGGTACAGCCCTTAGAGAATAGGAGGTGCTTAAAAGCAAGCATAGGTTGATATGCAGTAATTAGGTTAGAGAAACTGAAATCAGCATGTAGGGCATTTGAAGAACTCGAGGGATAGGATCCTGGGAAAGTTATAACAACCCAGTTAAGGCAGAGTAGGAGTAGAAGTAATAAGAGCATTTCAAACATGTAACGAAGAGCCATGTTTACACAAGTGAGTGTAATTATCACACAGAGGGCTAGGCAGAGGCGTTAAGGTAGCCAATAAGGAATTATGATATGGCTATAGAAATTTAGGTGGAGAGCTAAAAGACAAGTGCCAGCCAATCCCAAGAGAGTCACTGGAAGCCTAGACCAATCAGCGATCAGGTGTCATAATTTCAAAATCCTTTGTTGACGGAGAGGCGGTTATGGTGCTGAACGTACCTGTGGAGCAATGCTTTTCAGCTGAGCCAGTGAGGTGGTTCAGGGCATCAGCTCAGTGTGGCAAGCTTGGTCTGCAGCTTTCATTTCTGTTTCTGGCCCTGCTCCACAGTATGGAATGAGAGTGGGGGAAGGCGTTCAAGTCTTGCAGCCTTAGTGGATGACCACGGTTTGGCCTGAGAAACAGGCAGAAAAACCCTGGGGATGGTCCTCAGAAAGAGAGGTATCCCAGGTCCACTGGAGCAGAAGAGGAAGGAGTAAATATAAAGTGTTTCCTCTTTAACAGAAGAGGCAGCTGTTGTAGCCCTCTAGTGGCTGTGTAGTATAATTTGCAATTGGGAAAGTAGACACATAAAAAAAAAAAAAAAAGGAAGGAAGAATTTCTTGCTTTACAAAAAAGAATACTCTCAGGATCAGCAGTGCTGATAAACATCTCTAATGAAGCAAGGTAAAATGGAGACCAGCAGGAGGAAGTTGGAGGGCTATTACCCCCACTTGGGTGACCACAGGTGTGGATGCAGTTCAGTTGCCTGTGGCATGCGTGGGGAGTGAAGAGCACACACAGTGCATCAGGCTGGCCAGCACCAGAAGAAACATGTTTTTGGTTGGTGGGTGAAAAGTGCAACAAATGGCACCAGCTGGGCAGATGAAACTCTGCCTACACTCCCACAACCACATCAAGCTCCTTCCTCCATGGTTCCAGGATGATCTCAGGAGGGCCTCCACCATGGGTGACTGTATAGAGGGGCTTGCTGCTCCAGAGCAATAGGAATGACACCACACCAAATTGAAGAACAACATAGCAGTGTGTCACAGGTGCCCCAGGGTCTCAGAGAATCTGGGCAAGGAGGCACTGTAAATGTTGAGTAGATGTTGCTGGCAGCAAGCCAATCAAAGTAGACTCCAGCTGGAGAGAAGTGGGAGGTAAAGAGTTAAAAATAACATAGGAAATCTTGCAGGCATTGTAGGACTAACCTCAGATGTTCTAGGGTCACTGAAGTCCTTACACTGCTCTGGTAATAATAATTGGTTCATTGTGCAGTATACACAATGTTTGGACGTCTTGTAATTTGGTCTGTTTCATTGCAGACAGAATTAATTATACAAAGAGGTTTCCTAGTACAGCAGATCTGTATAACTAGCAAACCAATTAACTTAATACAATGGCGATGATTTCATTAGCATTGCCCATTCCAAACCAGCTGTGTTATGTGCGATGGCCCTTTTGGCCTTCTCTACAGTTGTCATAGAAGCAGTCCTTTGTGATCTTCTCTCCTGCTTTCTCTGTAATGGAAAGCTTCACCATTCAGGTAGCTGTGTTAGGAAGCTGGGGCTTATTGCAAGGGAGGGGGTGATGGGGTGGTCATCACAAGTGCTACACTAACTCTGGCAGGATTTACTAGGAGAACTGTTAAAAGGATGCGTGCTTGTTTTTTAATATCTAACATCAAGGCGAATGTTTCGTGGTGATTTCTAGAAAAAGAAGAGTTGTGGGAACCTGATTTGTGCACATTACTGGAATAATGGAAACCTACTTAGCCCGTGGTACTGTAAATGAAATCCAGAAAACACTGATAAAAAATTAATTGTTTGAAGGCCATATGCTTATTTTTTCAGTAACCATAAACCATTCGTCTTTATCTGTCTGTCTATCTTTTCTATTTCTATTTAAGTATTACATTAAAGTACTTCTAGGTGCGGTGGATGTCAAAACAGCAACTGATTCAAAGTTTAGGGTTTAAAGACTTGTGGCCTACATTCACACCACTGCTTAGAAATGTAACTCAATGTGTTAAAAATGTGTATCATACCTTATATAAAACTGAGTAATATCACAAAAAAATTACTTAGATACTGTACAGTATAACATTTGGAGTTCAGTTTGTAAGCAGTGATGTGAAAATTAATCACTAGTCTTTAAATCCTAATATCTACCAACCTAAGCATAACGTTAATGTACAAGACAAAGAACCTCAGTGCTCTGCACTGAGGCAAGGGTTACCCCAAAGGGCATTGGCAATAAAGCCAAGTTTCAAAGAAATACAAAATCACATGTACCCCCATGATGCAAAGCTCCCACGATGCTTTGTGTTATGGGGTACGTGCGATTTTGTATAACTTTAATGTGTTTTTTTTTTGTATCTGAATTTTCCAGTGTTTTAGTCACACTTTGTTATTGTCATTCTCTGCCTTTCTCTCTTTGGTTACCCCTGTCCCTAACCCTGTGATTGTACTTGCCACTGCTGAAAAGTGATGTACAGTAGAAAGGCTGGAGCAGTGGTTCAGACTGTAGCATTTGAAGTTCAGTGCCCAAAATATGCAAAATGGTGCACATTGGGAACAAAAATCTGCAGACGGATTATTGCATCTGTTGGGTCACAGTAAATCACTCAAAGGAGGAAAAGGACCTAGTGGTAGTAAACACCAGATTAATAGCATCTTTCAGATGCAGTACAGGATATAGCCTAGAGCGTAGAGCACTAACTTGTGAACCTGAACACCCAGCAGTACTGGGTTTGAAACCCACAACCGCTAGTTCCATATTGTGAGACTCTGAGCATGCCATTTAACCTTCCTGTGCTCATGGCTTGCACCTAGAAACAAGCTTTAGCTCAGTATGCCTTTCTCAGCCACAAATTCTAAATAAAAAAAATAAATATGGGAAAACTAACAGGATACTGGGAATATCAGGAGTGGTTTCACTAGTCATAGCAAAGAAGTGATGTTGCCTTTGTACAGGTTACTGGTTAAACCACACATTTGCATGTAGTTTTGGAACTCACATCTGAAGGACAAGGACAGGTTACATACTATCCAGTAGAGGGCAACATAAAGGATCCAAGGGCATCAGGGTAAGACATATATGGAAAGATTGTACAGCCTAAATATAAACCCTCTGGGGGACAGGAGGGAAAAAAGGAGTATGATAGGAGCATACAGATGCATGCAGAGACATAATAGGATGGATTTAACAGAGGTAAGTAACAGGAAAACCATTCCAGGGGGCAGGATCTGAAACTGGAGGGGGGGGGGGTTGCTGAAGGATGTCAGAAAGTATTTCTTCATGAAGCAGGTGGTCAATAGGTCGAAAAGTCTACCCAGTAGTGTGATCAATGCAGGGACTAGCTCCGTGTTAAAATCGCAATGGGGTATTTTTAAGGGGGTAATTAGGAACACAATGAAGGCTGTGGGTTGGGGTGGGGTAACTTTGAAAGGGCTCAATAAAACAATGTAGGAATATCAGAGCAAACTTGATGGACTCAAAGTTTTTTTCTGTTCTTAACATCTATGTATTTGTTTATCTCTGCACTCTTTCAGATGAGAGGGCATGTGGCTGGTTGCCCTCAGAGCTGATGCCAGCCTCACTCCTGCATTTGTAAGCAGTAGTGGCACAAATCACTTTCTGTGAGCTGAGTACCTTCCCTGCATGAGGTGCATGGCCCCCAGCCTGTTCCAGTGTGGAATGTTGCGGCTTGCACGTGAACCCTGATCTCCAAGCGGAGAGGGGCAGTGAGGTATGCATGCTGTAGCAGTTGCACAATAGCTGTACACTTTAAAAAGTTAAAGAAAATAATTAAAATAAAATGGGCTCCAGAGGTCTGGCCCTCACCCTGATGTGCAGTGCACAGTAATCTCAACACTTATCTCCCAGTATTTCCTTTACTAATCATTCACTGGAACAACTTAGACTTGTACATGTCACCTGGGCATTGCAGGTAAGCATGTATCAACATAGTTTAGTGATCAGCCCCCAAGAGAATGGGCATTACATATGCAGGTACTGGCTCCAGGGTCACCTACCCTGATGGAGAAGGTTGGGTATTTAATATATGGCACTTGTACAGGCTGGCCTGTGTGGGAGGCTGTACCATGTTAATGCAGTGCAGGGCCATACTCAAACCCTGTGTGGCACAGGTGCAGTGAAAGGGGACCATGGCACACATGCAGGCAATGTGGCCAGCATACATTGCATTTGTCAGCTGTTTGGAACACTGTTTGAGATAGCACTTCGTTTATGGGCATGTGCCACAGACACCAGCTCATGCAATATGCATAATGTTGACCTTCACCACATATGTCGCATCAGCGAATGACACATACCACAGCACACAAAGCAACACTGTACTAGCACAACGATCTCGCATCACATAACTTGCACCACCAGCAAGTGTACTGTACCATATAAATTACCCCACACATTCAAAATACTGTGCACACTATGTGAATCACACATGTGCACAGACAGCAATGTGCCACTGTACTGCATATTGTAAGTGGGACATAACAGAGCCCAACAGACTGCACATATGCCAGAAAAAAAACTCTATTCAAAGAAAGGTCCTTAAGTGCTAATTGAAGGGTGAGGGTCAGAAATAGGGAAGAGGCATTCACAGGACAAGCAGTGGCACAGCTAAGTACAACAGTTCACTACACAGCTGCACTCTCCAGAGCTAGTGTCCATGTTTGTTTTCTGGTGTTGTCATCTGGAAAATACAAAGTCTTGAGGGCAGGAGCTCATGCAGCTGAACCCGGCACTATTGGTAGTCCCTTTGGACCATGTGGCTACAGCCAGCCAGTAGGGTGGCTGTAGTCCTACATAAATTACTATACTCAGAGAGCCAAGTGACCCCAAAGTGTGAGTGGCAAGAAACAGGAGTGTGGCATCCAACTGAGTGGCATCAGAATGTCATGAAGCAGGAGTGTGGCATCTAACTAAGTGGCATCTGGGGCATCTGCATGGAAGGTTCTACTGCACAGGAGGATATAAGTGAGGTGGCGAGGTAAACCCTTAAAACTGAAAGGGTTAGGTGAACAAGGATAGAGTAGGAAGGGGAGGATGGATTAAAGACATGAGTACTGGGGAGGTAAAACTATTACATATCTAAGGTAGGCCTATAGCGGCAAGATAAAGTAAAAATTCTAGCTATTCCCTATCTGGGGTGGGCCTGCAGAGGCAGAATAAATTGGAGACTACAGCTGCTCCCTATCTGGGATAAGCTTGCAGGAGCAGGATAAATTAGAAACTTTAGCTACTCCCTGTATGCTGTGGGCCTGCAGAGGCAGGATAAATTGGGGACTACAGCTACTCTATATCTGGGGTAGGCCTGCAGAGGCAAGATAAATTAGAAACTATAGCTACTCCCGATCTGGGGTAGGCATGCAGAGACAGGATAAATTATAAACTATAGCTACTCCCTATCTGGGATACACCTGTAGAGGCAGGATACATTTGGTTACTTACACTCTTCCCTATCTGGGGTAGGCCTGCAGAGACAGGATAAATTAGAAACTATAGCTACTCCCTATCTGGGATAGACCTGTAGAAGCAGGATAAATTTAGTTACTTAAGCTCCTCCCTATCTGGGGTAGACCTGCAGAGGCAGGATAAATTAGAAACTATAGAGTTACTCCCTTTCTGGGGTAGGCCTACAGGGGCAGGTTGCTTAGGTGGGTGTAACTAGGAGAGTGTAACCTAGCTAGGGAAGGAGAGTGATGGGAGTACATAGGACTACATAGGGAAGGGTAGGTGGACAACACAAGACTGAGGGAGGTAACATGTATGGGCAGCAGGAGGGTAGGGGCAGGGTGGTGTGCTGTAGGGGATGTGGGGCAGCAGTATTCCTGTGGACTGTATTGGAGGCAGGGGATTTCTCAGTGTGCAGGAAGTTAAGTTTCTTTTTTGCGATTTCTGTTTTTGTCCTTGGAGTCACCAGCACTGACTTTCCCAACCAGAGCACCGCTAGCCTGGGCAATCCCCATGGAGCCTTTGCTGTACCCCTCAGGCGGGGATGAGGTGGGCTGATCATGCCCTCGTGCCTTCACATCTTGTCGGGATCACCTCAAGGCCACAGAGCCGGTAGGTGAGGGCCAGGTCTATGCTGGTCCCTCTGTCGGTGGTATGCTGGGGCCAGGCTTTTTCCCCCGAAAATCCCTAGTGGAGGCATGACATGCACTGAGACATCAGGGTGTATACCAACATCCATCACACCTCCCCCCCCAGACAAGACATGAACTTGCTGCACCTCCAGCTGCTGCCAGGCAAGCACCATGCTGAATCCCACCCCCCCCAGAGGAGACGAGTGGCCCTTAAGTGCTCAAGCCTCTTCCCCCAGCTGGCCCTCCAACACCCTGGGCTCAATCTTGAACCCAGGTCACCAGTGTTGCGAGCAGTAGCGTTACTGCTGCGCCAGTGGGCCGGCCCCTGAGGTTAAGTTTCTTGATGGCTGAAGTATGGATGCTAAAGTGGGAGCTGGGAAAATGGGTGGGGGGTAGGGAAAGCAGGACTGACCAGGTGGGAGGAAGGTGGTGTAGTGGCTCTAAGCAGGAGAGGGGGAAGAAATAAGTTGTAGTGGGATAGCAGGGGAAGGGGAGGTCCATATACATTAGGTCCCTCTACCCTAGAGAGAGAGGGGGTGGAGCATCATGAGAACGGAGCGGGGGGTTAGGCAGGGAGAGATGGGAGTGACTGCACCAACAGGGGTACCTGTGAGGAATAGAGTTCAGACTGGGTTGGGTATGGTAGAAGATGGCGGGACAATGGTGGGATGGAGGGAAGGAAAGAAGAGTCAACTCATGGAGGGGAATCAAGGGAGATTACAAGGGCAAAGGGGAGTGGAAGGGACAGTGGTAGGGAGACCTGGAGTAGGAAAGGATATCAGAAAGGGAGTAGGGGGAAGGGGAAGCAGAAAGAATGGGTGGACAGAGTAAAACTAGCGAGGGGAAAGCAGGAGGAGCGACTGAGAAGGGTAAGGAGGAAGACAAAGGACAGAGTACAGCTAGGAAGGGGACAGCAGGTGGGGCAGCTGAGAAGGGTAGCGGTGAAGACAAGTAGACAGAAACAAGAGCAGAGAAGGAGAGATAGGGGCCTGGAAGAGGAGAAGGGTTAGGAAGGAAGGCAGTATGGGAAGCAGTATTGTCAGCGAGTGGGGGGAAGGAGAGTAGGAAAGAGGCAACAGGGTCCTAGTACTGGGAGACCCAATAGTGAAAAGGGTGAGATGGGAAAAGGAGGAACCCACTAAAGCAGGGGGTACTGTGCATACCAGGAATGATGGCAGAGTGGGTGTACCCAATGATAGGCCCCCCCCTCACACAGGGGTTGGTTGGGAGCCTCGTGTAATAGTGCACTTAGGTACACATGACCTAGCGAGATGTAAGGTGGGGCAGTGCAGGGAAGGTTCAGGACAGTGGGGCAGATTTGTAGAGGGGTGGCAAGGTCAGTAGCTTTCTCAGAAATGCTACCAGTGTCAAGGGCCAGCACAGCAAGAAGCGTAGGATAGAAGACGTTAATAACTGGCTGAGAGAATGGTGCAGGGAGGAGGGTTTCAAGTGCATAGGGAACTGGGAGGGAACATGGAATGATAAAACTCTTTGCATACCAGACTGGCTACATCTCAGTAAAGGGGATCTAGGGAATGCATGGAAACAATGGGGAATATATAAGCAAGAGCCTGAATTTAAATGGGGTGGGGAATGGATCGTAGCACCCAGGGTCTCCAGGAAGAACAAGCAGCTAGGTCCCCACCCAGGTTAAATTGGTGGCAGACCTAGTGAAGGAAAGAACAGAGAGGAGTGGGGGGGGGCAGGGGAAGAGGGCTTCTAAAAGAGAGGGCATTCAGGTAAAGGCCATGGGGGATTGAATAGGGAAGAGACAGAGGGACCAGAGGGGAGCTAGGGGGCAAGGAAGTGTCGGGGGGCATGAGGAGGATGGGCAAGGGAAGTCAGGCAGAGGAAAAGAGAGGCATAGAGTCATGGTGCAGGGTGGTGTCCCTCAGTGTTAGAAATCTAGTGAACAAAATAGTTGACCTGTAGGCACTGCTGGCAGAAGGGGAAGTGGATCTAGCAGCAGTCACAGAGACATGGGCTACTATGAACCATGACTAGGACCTCTCCGTTCCAGGGTACAACCTATACAGAAGAGACACGGAGGTAGGGAAAGGTGGGAGCATAGCAGTCTGCATAAAGGAGGGCATTACTATCACAAGGGAGGAGACTGGGGAAGGGAAAGTAGAGGAACTCTGGGTGCAACTTCAGATAGCAAAAGGAAGGAAAGTGAGATTTGGGGTAATGTACTGGCCACCTAATCAGGATGAGGAAAGGGACAGGGAATAGGGTACCATGATTGAGGCACCTGTGAGTAAGGAAGAGGTTGTGATAGTTGGGGATTTCAGTCTTCCCAAGGTGGATTGGAGGGTCCCATCCATGGCATGTGCCAGGAGCCAGTGGATCCTGGATGCAGTCCAGAGCAGGTTCTTGGTTTAGGAGAGTACGGAACCCACAAAAGAGGGGGCCATCCTGGATCTGGTACTATTGAGCAAGCAGCATGTCCAGGACACCAAGGTGGAGAAGTCCCTTGGGGGCAGTGACCACCGAATGGCCTGGTTCAGAGTGAATATGGGTAAGGAGCCCTCAGGTACTCAGACGAAGGTGTTACATTTGAGAGAGACCAATTTTAGGAAGATAGGGGCGGTACTAAGGGGTTACCTACCTAGCCTCAAGGAAGGTATGGGATTGGATTAGAAGTGGTATACCATCAAAGAAGGGATAGCAACTGCCACTAAAGAATGTGCTAGAAATGAAAGAACTCCAAAACCAAGAAAACATGTTTGTTTGACAGGGATGTGGGCCAGGCAGTATGGGAAAGAGGCCTGTGTGCAGGAAATTCAGAAAGACCCAAAAAGGGATGAAGACAGAGTGGAATACTTGGGGAAGGCTAAAGAGGAAAGCAGGTTGGTCAGGCTAGCCAAGGCCAGCAAGGAGTTGTAAATTGTGGAGTGGCTCACGAAGGGGGAAGAAAGCATTTTTCCAGTACATTAAGGAAAAATAGACAAAAAGGAGGAAATAGTTAAGTTAAAAAGGAGGGGTGGGAGTGTGGGTTAAAAATAGCACAGAGAAAGCAGAAGTATTGTATGAATATTATACTTCTGCTCTCTCTTTACACAAGAAAAAGATGGTCCAGTGTCACAAAGGGGATGGGGCAGAGGACAGGATTCCAGAGGAAAGAGTGAAAAGAGGACTAATGCCCTTCAAGATTTGTAAGATGGTCCAGATGGTATTCACCCAAAAGTATTGAGAGAGCTGGCAGAGGACCTGGCAGCTCTGTTGGCGGATCTGTTCAGCAGCTCACCAGATACAGTAGTGGGACCACAGGAGTGTCCGCAGTCTGGGAAATAGGGTTCCAGACCTGGAAGCCTTGATGATGGATGCAGACCTTGACATAACAGCAATAACAGAGACATGGTACTCTGCTAATCACAGCTGGGACATCAATGTACCAGGCTATACACTGTTCAGAAGGGATAGGGAAGGTAAAAAGTGAGGGGTGGGGGTAGCCCTGTACATCAGAGAAGGCATAAAGGCTACAGAAGTACAGGGAAGACAGGGGGAGGTTGAGGTAATGTGGGTCACCCTTGAACCAGGGAATGGCACAGCAATACGTCCTGGGGTGATCTACAGACCTCCGGCACAGAGGGAAGAAGTGGACAGGGTACTAATAGAGGAAATTCATGACATGGCAGCTAAAGGTGAAATCCTGCTGATGGGGGATTTCAATATGCTGGATATAGATTGGACCACCCAGGCAACTGCTTCAGCCAGAAGCATGGCTATCCTGGAATCCCTGCAGGGGGTTGGACTCAGACAGCTGGTGCAGGAGCCAACCAGAGACAAATTGATTCTGGACCTGGTATGGACCAATGGAAACAGAGTTGAAGGAGTCCACATGGAAGGGCAGCTGGGATCCAGTGGCCACCGCCTGGTGTGGTTTGCCATGGAGACAGGGACTCAGTTAAGCCACACAAGGGCAAAAGCATTCGATTTCAGGAGGGTGGGTTTCAGTGAAATGGGTAGATGTTTAAGAGCAGCCCTGGAGAAGGGAGAGGTAATGGAGAGAGTGGAGGAACAGTGAAAGAAACTAAAAGGAGCCATAGTGGAGGTAACTAACCAATGCGTTAGGATAGTGGCCAAAGGGAAAAGAAGAAGGAGACCACTATGGTTCTTTAAAGAGGTAGCAGACAAAGTAAAGGCTAAAAGAGCAAGTTTCAGGAAGTATAAGGGAAACCAAAGTGAGGAGGACAGGGAGGTGTACGTTGAATGTCTAAGGGAAGCAGGAAAAGCTGTTAGGAGAGCCAAGGCACAGACAGTGGAGGGTTTAGCATGGACTGTGAAAAAGGTGACTAGACATTCTAAAGTACATCAGTGACAGAAGAAAAATCGGGGATTGTGAAGCTCAAAGGGAAGGAGGGAGAGTGTAAGGAGGGGGATCTAAACAAAGCAGAAATACTGAATAAATACTTCTGTTCAGTATTCACTAAGGAGGGAGAGGGTCAAGGACCACAGTTGAGGAGAAGAGGCAATGGGGGGGGGCAGAAGTGGACACCAGTCCATTCACAGTGGAGAGAGTTCTGGAGGAACTCACAAAACTGAAGGTGGATAAAGCCATGGGGCCAGACCACATATACCCGAGGATATTAGGGGAGCTGTGAAGGGAGCTAGCAGTGCCTCTGGCCACCCTGTTCGCAGAGTCACTCAACACAGGCATGGTTCCAGAGTACTGGAGGAGGGTGCATGTAGTTGCACTACACAAAAGTGGCAGTAGCAAGGAAGCAAGGAAATACAGGCCAGTCAGCCTTATCTCAGTGGTGGGGGAAGATCATGGAGACACTGCTGAAAGAAAGGATAGTGGCACACCTGGAATCCAATGGTGCCCAGGATCTGAAGCAACATGGATTCACAGCAGGAAGGTCTTGTCAAACAAATCTGATAGACTTTTTTAATTGGGTGACTAGGGAAGTGAATCAGAAAGGGGCGGTAGACATTGCCTACCTAGATTTCAGCAACGAATTTGATACCGCCCCACACAGAAGGCTGATTAACAAGATGAGTAGTCTGGGCATGGGGCATAAGATGATGCATTGGGTTAAAAACTGGGTGATGGACAGAAGTCAGAGGGTGGTGGTAAATGGGATCCAATCCAGGGAGAGAGAGAGGTGACCAGTGGAGTAGCACAGGGATCAGTACTGTTGACCAGTCCTGTTCAATGTCTTCATTAGTGACATTGCAGAGGGGCCGGTAGGAAAGCTCTGCCTATTTGCAGATGACACCAAGATCTGCAACAGTGTGGATACTCCAGAAGGGGTGCAGAAAATGAAGAGGGACCTAGAGAAGCTTGAAAGATGGTCAGAGGTGTGGCAACTGAGGTTCAATTCAAAAAAGTGCAAGATCTGCCTTTAGCCCGGAAATTTGTATAATAGGAGATTATGGAGAGGTTTTAAGAGGCACTCAACGGAAATACATGACATTAATATCTATATGTGCTAAAAAAGTGGCCATGCGCCACTGGTTAGACCAAAATATCCCAACATATGCAGAATGGCTAAAATAGATGCTTTTTGCTTTACAGGCTGAAAACACGATCGCCCTCATGACAAAGAGGCCACAATATTATCAGAAAGTATGGGCGCCTTTACATACCTTACTGTCCATTTAGTGACCCACAGTATGCCGATCAACATTTTAATGAGGAAAAGGGGAGGAATCGTACCAGTAGCGCGGATATACTAATTTGGATCCTCTCCGATTACTATACCTGGGCTAATGCAAATATAGGCAATTGTCACCGCATACCTGATAGGGGTGGGGGGAATTTTGGGGGGGAGAAGGTAGGAGGAGGAATATGGGTAGGTCTCTGTAGATTGATGAGAACTCATTACGTGAATAAGATTAAGATCATGACCCTACTGAACATCTGTTATTATTCCGTTAAGAGATCCAGTGTAAGCACTGTAATAGGACCTTATTATACAATGTGTGTCTATGTAAAGCCAGTATGTATTTTTCTCTGTCCAATGTCTGCTACACAAGACTTGTCAACTCTTCCTACAAATAAAATATATTTATTTGAAAAAACCAAAAGTGCAAGATAATGTACCTGAGTAGGGGGAACCCTGGGGAGAACTACAGAATGGGGGGGGGGGGATGCTGACTGTCACCAAAGAGGAAAGAGACCTAGGGGTTAGCATATCTGATGACCTTAAGGTATCAAAGCAGTGCGCAAATGCTGCAGGGAGGGCCAGTGGCATGCTGGGGTGCATAGGCAGAGGCATTACCAGCAGGAGATGAGAGGTGTTGATGCCATTGTATAAAACACTGGTAAGGCCTCACCTGGAGTACTGCGAGCAGTACTGGAGACCACACATGTATAAAGACATAGACAAGGTGGAGGCTATCCAGAGAAGGGCGACAACAATGGTGCATGGCTTGCATCACAAAACATATAAGGAGAGACTAAGAGTCCTCAATATGTACTCACTGGAGGAGAGGAGAGAAAGGGGGGACATGATAGAAATTTCAAGTACCTCAAGGGCATAAACAATGTGCAGGTGGGGGATCTTTTCCAGTGTAGAAAAGATATCAGAATGAGGGGACACAATATGAAATTGGAGGGGGGTAGATTAAGAGGTAATGTGAGGAGGTTTTTCTATAGAGAGAGGGTGGTGGACGCTTGGAACAGTCTGTCACAAGAGGTGATGGGGGCAAGCACAGTGGAGGGGTTTAAACATGCCTGGGACAGGCACAAGGGAAAACTGGGTGGGGAAGGAGTGATAAAAAAACATTGTTCACTTAGGGTCAGTGACTGCATACAAGTTCAGGGCTTACGGGCAGACTAGATGGGCCTAGCAGTCCTTATCTGCCTACAATTTCTATGTATCTATGTAACTAAACACGAGGTGCCACTTCACAGAAGTGGGCCCAGAGATGACCTGGACAACTATAGACTAGTCAGTCTGACTTCAATTTTTGGTAAATTTATGGGGACCCTCCTTAAGAAAAGATTGGTTGGGTTTCTGGAAGCTAATGGTCTCCAGGATGAGGGGCAACACTGGCTCATGCCAGGGAAATCCTATCATACCAAATTTGATTGACTTTGACTGGATAACGAGAACTGAAGACAAGGGTCAAGCAGGTGACATATTGTACCTGGACTCCAGCAGGTCCTTTGATTTGGTGCCACATAAGAGGTTGATCACGAAGTTGGAAGACCTACGGGCAGGGACTGAATTAATTTGAAGTCCAAAAGACACCAAAATGTACCGCACTCTCTGATGCTGGGTGTGGTGCTACTAGCAGGTTTTTTTGTTTAGTTGTTTAACCAGGTATAGCACACTAAGCTAAAAGCTTTTTTACAGGAGCGACCTGGGAGCACAAGGAGGTTAAGTGACTTGCTCAGGGTCACACAGTATGCAAGTGGAAGCTGTGGGATTCAAACCCAGGTCTGGTCTACTGGATGTCACCAGATTTGCAGCTCAGACCCTTAGACCACTGCGCTATACTGCCTCCTTTTGTTGACTTGAAACTGAAATCCCTTAAATAGAAAATAATAGCACCCCCGGAGCCAATGCGTTGAAGTAACAAGCAAATACACTGCAAATGAGAATATGCTGAGGATTTAATTCCACAGTAAGTTCAATACACGTGGGTTGTGAACTGTATGGTTCACAACGCACTGCTTGCAGTGTGTGTTGAACTTACTGTGGAATTAAATGACAGTTTTGTTTCTTATCACTGCCTTTTTCATTCATATGGCTCTTTGTTTTTCTTTTCTAGGCATAAAAAGAATAAAATGACCTGTGTACGTGAAGTGGCATCACACCTATTTCCCCTTTTTTCTTTCTGCCTTTCTTCACCTGTCCTTGCATGACTTGAGGCCTGCCCTCACTTTTGGTAGTCTGGTCCTTAAGCGATAGAGCAGCTTTACGCCCCTTTGGTTGATTTTTTCCTTCCAACACTTTCTTTTCTATATCTCTAAACCTGTTAAAACATGCTCCCCTGAGTTTGTGCACGTGGTAGCATAAGTATAAAAATAGTTATATCACCATGGTGCTTTTGCCATATTCTTAGTTCCAGTTCAAGTTCAAGTTTATTGCAGGAAAGACTCCATTGAGCAAGCTCATTCACAAGGAGGTCCTGAGGCACATACACATACAGTTCGCAATTACATAGACAGGAGATATAAAATGTAGAACAACAAAGACAAAAAAATATATAATACAAGAGGTATACACAATGGAAGTCCTTATGCTATATATGTAGTACATTCCAGCTTTAACCTTGCCCTACATTATGCAACACATTTCAGCTCAATAAGTAGAGGGCCAGTTGGTACCTAGGAAGTTGACTTGGCGTTGGGGGCCTAGTAGCACCTACATATGTCTTTTAATTTAGAGATAGCTAGTGTTTTGTAGGAGTTAATTGATACGATGCTGATTAACTTCAGCATGGTTTGTAGTTGGTTCCAAATGTTTGGGAGGGTGTATGAGACAGCTCTTTGGCCAGCTGTGGTACGTGTCCTGGGAACATCTAGTAGGATAAGGGCAGATTTCCTTAGGGAGTAGGCGCTATGCGAGATGTGTATGAGAGATGTTAAATAGACAGGCAGTTTGTGGGGTAGTAATTTGTGGGTTCAAATGCTAGCATGCAGAAGGCGTCTGGTGGCAAGAGAGGTCCACCCAACTGCTGCATAAAGATCACAGTGGTGGGTCCTGTACGCAGAGTTAGTAATGAAGCGAAGAGCACGGTGATAGAGTACGTCCAGTTTAGATAGGCTCAAGGTTGGGGAGGAGAGAAAGATAATGTCTCCGTAGTCAAGCAAGGGAAGGAATGTTGCTTGGACAAGTCTTTTGCTGGTCGTGAGAGAAAAGAGGGTCCTATTTCAAAAGAAGAAACCCAAGCATGCTTTAAGCCTCTTTGATAGATCCTCGATGTGGTCGTTGAAGGAAAGCTTGTTGTCTATACACATACCTAGATATTTAAATTTAGGTACGACTTCCAAGGGGTCACCTAGGGAGGTAACTATGAAGTTTTTAGGTGGGGTAGGTAGGGCACCAGACAAGGCAAGTCTAGAAAATAATTGTCTTGGTTTTTGGCATTTAAGAGAAGCTTGGCATTGATAAGGTTGCTTTCTAACTTGATAAAGTCAGCTTGAGTGCTTCCTGACTTCAGTTAAGGATGAGCCTGATGCATCAAACCGTGATCGTCCCAGAAAGAAATGTATGCTAGAGTTCTTTATGTGGGAGTCAAGGTTGTTGATGAACAGGGAAAAAAGGATTGGTCCTAGGATGGAGCCTTGAGGGACTCCTCTGCCAGTTGGAAGGGGGGCAGATAGTAAGCCATCAGCTTTGACTTTTTGTATCCTTCCTGTGAGATAACTGTTAAACCACTGTAAGGTAAGTGGAGTGGCACCTATGTAGGCAAGACAGGTGATTAGGAGGTGATGGTCTACAGTGTCGAAGGCCTTACTGAGGTCTAGAAAGAGTGCACCAGTAACCTTCTTGGTGTCCATAGCATGGATCCAGTCATTAGAGACTTTAGCCAAGGCTGAGATGGTACTGTGCTTTAACCTGAAGCCAGATTGGGCCGAGTTTAGGAGTGAGTGCGTTTCGAGGTGATTTTTTAGTTGGTTGTATATAAGTTTTTCCAGCACTTTGAAGAGAATGGGCAAGATAGAGATAGGACGGTAGTTGTTTAAGTCACAAGGATCTCCTGATTTGAAGAGAGGAAGAATATGGGCAGATTTCCAGCAGGATGGAACAGTGGCTGTGGTAATAGAGAGGCTGAAGATGTGAAGGATGGGGGCTGTGAGCTGGGCATAGCCTAACCGCAAGAAAAATGATTCAAGGCCATCGTCCCCTGCACTTTTCTTGGTGTCAAGGCTAAGAATGATGTCTTCGACTTCTTTGTAGCTAAACAGGCACAACTGGAAGGGATGAGGTGGAGTAGCATGTGTAGTATCTGGGCTAGTGTTGCTATTCACTTGGCTAGCGTATGGGGAAGAGTCGAATGCCAACCCGGCAGTGGCAAAGTGAAGGTTAAGTTCTTCGAGGATTCGCAGTTTATTTTCAACCATCCCGTCCTTGGCCAGAATCTTGGTGGGAAGGGAGGAAGCAGCAGGATGGCCTTCAATGGATCTCAGTGTCTTCCAGATTTTTTTGGGAGTTCCCTTTGGCCTGCTCCAGAGTGGAGATGTAGAAGTTTGCTTTAGTAGCACGTACACTTTTAACACAGGCATTTCTGGCAGTTCTAAATGCCTGCCAGTCTGCCGGGTCCTTTGTGTGCCTGGCCCTAGCCCATAGCTTGTCTCTATTGGTAAGTGCAGATTTGAGCTCTTGGGTGAACCACGGATGCGAGATTTTCTGCACCCTCATTTTAATAAGAGGAGCATGCTTGTTAATTAGGGTGGTGAGGTGGTAATTAATTAGTGGATTACAGCTTAATCTGTATCAAGGTCGGTTGACATTCATCTGTATCCCCCTCCCCCAGGTCGTGCCTGAAAATAGGCAGGATCTGTCTAGTGCACTTACCCGGTCAACAAAAACTAAACAAATAAATTAATTAATGGTAAAAAAATGTACTTTCCTGTTCCCTCCCTTATGCCCTTTATAAATATTAGAAACATCAGAATGTAAGGAAATGTTTTTCCAAGTGTAGTAAAATATTTGAAAGGGCATGCTTATAATGAAATAGCACTAGAAAGTCTGAGAGAACCTTGTAAATGTTTTTAATGTGTGAACTTGTGCTTTTTGTTTGATGGTTTTTAAAATATTTATGGTAATTTAACTTGTTTTTATTTGATTGCACCACTGGCACTTTAAGAATTCACATGTGACTACTGACCATAAGGGCTATTTAAGTGAGTTTGCACTTGTTGACATTTATCTTCGTGAAAGCCTAGGATTAGGTGAAATGTCAGAATGCTTTTCTGCTGCTAATTCCTGTACTCGAAAGGGATTTATTTACATGTGGTGAGCAAAATAAAACTGAAAGTTTGGTTACTTGAAACTGGAGACTCTGTTTTTGATGGGTGTGTTGGGAGTGCCGTGACATATGTGCTGAACTTGCTGAGCTTTTGTCACTGAGCAGGCCTGGCATCAGCACCTGGTCCACCCAGGTAATTGTCCGGGGCCCTGACACCAGAGGGAGGCCCACCAGGGGCTCATAAAAAAGGGTTAACAACAACTTCTTTGCCATAGCTCTGTCCGTGCAAGCCCTGCTTGTTGATCGGCACTGGCAGGGTCCCACCCCTGATCCACTAGAGCATTCCGTGGGGTTGGGTGTGGGCCTGTGGCATTATCATATGCAGGCCAATCAATGGAAGAGAGTGTGGTGGAGGGGTGGGCCTATGCAATCTGGCCAATCGGCATTTAGTTTAGCTGTTTGTGATGTCGGTCTGACGTTGCGAAGGTGGTGACCAGCAAGGTGCAAAGATGGGAAACGGGAGTTCAAAGTTGGGTGCATGCAGGATGGTGGAGAGTAGTGGTCAGTGGTGGCAGAGCAAAGAGCACAGGCTGGGAGTCCGGGACTGAATAGAGCGATGATCGATCCATCAATTGTCAGTGTGTCTGACGCTGCGTGACCGCATCAGGACTGTGTGTGTGTGGACTTGGAGCAGCTCTGAAATGGCACCACAGCATTAACGATGAGTCGACAGTAACAGATTGGGTGTGGATAAATAAAGGTCTCTTTTTTTGTGACCCACATGGTGCTGCACCACACCAGGTAGGAAAGCCAGTAGCCCATGGGAAGGAGGGAGGGGACTGGTGAGGCTCAGGCTGCAGGCCTGTTGCACTGTACCAAATCTGCTTATCTGTCTTTGCTGCTGTACTGCTGTGCTGTGTGTGGAGTCGGAGAGGGTTGGTGATGGCAAGCTGGCTGGTGATGGTGGTTTTTTTTTTTGTTAATAGACAGATGGGTCTGAGGGCTGGGGGGAGCCTTCTAGAGGTCCATTGCCTGGGACCCACTAAAACCTGACACTGGCACTGTCACTGAGCACCCCATACCTTGTTGCTGCTCTAGTCTTTCCCCAGTCATAAAAAGACTGTTGAAAATGTGGTGTCAAAATGCAACAAAAAAACAAAGTTATGGGCTGAAAAAGACTAGAGATCGAGTAGGGTCCACGGTGGCAGAGTAGGTAGGGAAAATAGGGCAGATTTGATGGGTCAAGAGGTTCTTATCTGCCAACACCTTCTATGTTTCTATTTTTCTTTGAAGAAACATAAAATGTTTCCATTGTTTGCTAATAAAAGGTATCTGTATGCACCAAGTCCCAGTGTCATAGCACACATTTAAAATGCATACATAACGACTGTTCTATCTATGCCCAACAATTACAGAGCAAATTCCAGCAAGCGAACATGGTTGGTATTGGCCAGTGTTTGTTAAATATAAGGGTAATTAGATTTCCCCTCCATTGCTCTGGAATCAAATCCCTAAATATAGAGTTGAACAACTGCATCAAAAGTGGAACCCACCATTGTAAATGGTAGTTTGCTCACTTGGTAAAGGTGATTGTAGGAGTATATCTCTGAGGCACCACAAAATTCTTACAGACTGGGTTATGTCTGGCTGATAGGTTGCTGATGCACATGTGACTTCAGAGGTGAAATACAGTCCACCTTGAGCTCTGTCTAGTCCCAGAATCTACAGTTAGATTTATTCCAAAGCTTCAAATTTGTAACAATAACCTGCTGATGAAGAATCTATTGAAATGTATACAATATGTAATGTAAATATACCCAAACACACACACCTGACTTGCGAGAAGAAGAGGCTGGAAATGACACTATATAGTCTCTTATTTTATTTGCTATATCTAACAGACTAAATTCAGCCCATATGGCATGCCAGTCTTAAACCATCCTCATCAATCCTAGTATATAGGACATGTGTGACCCATCTTCTCATCTGGGTGGGCCCTGGATTGCCTCAGAAATATATTCCCACAATCACCTTTACCAGGTGAGTAAACTATTATTGTGGGTTGTGATGTCTGAGGCACTTCAAAATCCTTACAGACTGTGTACTAAGTTGCAGTACAGGATCAAATTAGGGAGGGGGAGACTGGACAAGAGTGGGGCCTTTAATGAGAGTAGCATTCAGGACTGATCCGTTAGCCTTCAGAGCAGAAAAAGTGCCCACTCTGTAGTGTCTTGTAAAAGTGTTGATGAATGACCAAGTAGTGGATGCACAGATTTTTGTCAATTGACGCTAAGTTTCTTTCCACCCAGGAGGTAGCAATAGCCCTGGTGGAATGTGCTTTAATGTCTTTTGGGGGAGACAGAGATCTGAACACCATCTGTATTGACTTCTTGAGCCAGCTAGCTATGGTCTAGTTGGAGGCAGGTGCTCCTTTCTTGCTTCCTTTGGCTATAATAAAAAATCTGTCTGACTTTTGGAAGCCATTTGTTCTGTTGATGTACTGTATATTGAATGAACCCTTTTCAAATTTAGCATATGTAGGTCTTTTTCCTCTGGTGTCTTAGACTCTGGGTAACATGGGAAGCTCTATTTTTTGGTCACTGTGGAAATCTGAAGATATTTTAGGAATGAATTGCAGTAATGTTCTTAGAGCAACTCTATGGAAAATTAAGAATGGCTCCCTGCATGGGAGTGTGTGTAATTTGTTTGTTCGTTCTTCTTGCTGAGCATAAAGCAGTCAGTTGTTTTGCCTTTAGGTTCATCCATCCCCGGTCCACTGAATGTAGTGGTTCAAAGGATGCTGAAGTCAATGCCTTAAGCACCAGGTTTAGGTGCCAGGGGCAATGAGTAACTTTATCCTGAGGATGATGTTGGTTGTTGCCTTGAGAAACCTTATAATTTTACTGTGTGCGCCAGGTGCCATGTCTTCCACCTGGTGAGGCGACACCCCTATGGCCGCCAGTTGCACCCTTAGTAAACTTGTGATAAGCCTTTATCTAGGTCATTTTGTAGGAACAAGAGTATATCTGGATCAGAAACCTGCATTGGTTGGATATTGTTCAGTTGGCACTGGGGTAGAAATATGCCCTATTTTTTTTGTTAGTGTATGTGTTAGATGACCTCTTCAACTGCACCATGGTGTCGATCACCTTGGGATGGCATCCAGCTTTAAGGAGTCTGTCCCGTTCAGGATAAAAGTCCATAGACAAAGAAGCCCCTAAGCACAGTCGGTTCTATGGTGCAGGTTCCAAGACATCAGGAACAGCAAACGAAAAAATGGAACCTGCACTCAGGAGTCATGCAAAATTAATGTCTTCACTCAAAATAGCATTTCTGCAAAATCAGCAACCCTCTGTGACAAAACCCATATGTATTTGGAGTCACTCATCAGTGGCTGCAAATGCATATGGGGTTTTGTCACAGAGGGTTGCCAATTTTGGACAACTGCTACAAAGAAATCGATTTTGCATGCCTTCTGAGTTTTGGTTGCTTTTTCCATTTGCTTTCCCTTTCAGGAGCCAGGCCATAAGCTTTAGATTCTGATATGCCTGATTGGGCCTTGTGAGAGTATGTCTGGTCTGAAGGGGAGTCTTCATGGGTGGCCCAGGACCATCTCTGCCACTGTGGTGAACCATGCTGGTCCTGGCCAGTATGGTGTTATCATTATCACTCTTGCGCTCAACTGCTGGACTTTGGATAACACCTGTGGTTTTAGGGGAAAAGGGGGAAGACATAGGCCACTTGTAAATACCAGTCCACTAACAGGGCATCTATTCATTTTGATTGATGTTCTTGAACCATGAGTAGAACTCCTGAACCTGAGAGTTCTTGCTGGTGGCCATCATATCAGTTTGTACTGGGCCTCATCTGTTGGTGCTTGCAAATTTTGGGGGTTGTAGATGCCATTCTCTGGGTGAATCTGTTGTCTACTCGGCGAGTCTGCTGTCATGCAGAACTTTAGCACTTTTGTTACTTCTCTCAGCATTCTCTTGCTCCTGGCTCCCTCCTTCTTGGTAATATACATGACTGTGGCCCTGTTGTATGTGTGTATCAGTGTGTATTTGCTTTTGATCTTAGGCTGAAAATGACAAATGGCACAGTTCTCAGCCCTCATCTCCAGAATGTTTGTCGGCATTGTTGTCTCCTGTTTGACCACTTCTCTTGTGCTTTGTTGGAGCTCATAGAGGCAACCCATCCTCAGAGGCTGGCATCGATGTTGATGACTGCATCATGCTAAGGGTCTAGGGGAACAGTTTGGTCAGATTGTTTTGTCTTGTCCACCTTTGTAGTGATTGTCTTGTTTGCTGTGGTAAGGATACCTGTGTAGAGAGGTCATACTCATTCTCTACCATACTCTAAATGGCTAGTAGTTGGAATGGCCTCATGTTCCAGTGAGCCCAAGGACCAGTCTGATGCATGAGGCCACAGTTCAATAAGACAGGGAAGTGTGCACAAGGAATGTGGTGCTTACGAAACAAACACAGTCACTTCAAACAAGTATTTCAGGCACTCACCACCTCAAACAATTCAAGGACACCAACAGCTTACTTCATATTAGAAAAG
Source organism: Neoceratodus forsteri (assembly GCA_016271365.2). NCBI lineage: Eukaryota > Metazoa > Chordata > Ceratodontiformes > Ceratodontidae > Neoceratodus > Neoceratodus forsteri. Next base: position 846,503,848 of record CM057451.1, on the reverse strand, counting down.
TCATTTATTGACACTCCACAAACACACCCGCCTAACATGCTTCAGACAGGATCTGTTCTTTATCAAAGGCTGAGGACCATCCATTCATTGAACAGTTAAATACATATATCAAAACATGTGACCATATGACAACATGACAGAAGAGTAAGTTCATTGGTCAGAATTCAAATTATATTCCCCTATACATAAAATCAGCTATGCAAATCCCTATAAAATCACCATAAATACTCTTAAAAAGGTATGGCTATAAAAACTAGAAAACAGAAATAGAAGAAATGAGTCATAATGAGAAACAAGGGGGGATGAAAGGGAGCATAATTCATATTCATTTGGATAAACGTCTCATATAAGCAATAAAATTCATGCATATTAAAATATAAACATATAATATATACAAGGTAAAGAAATATTCCTTATAATTAGCTATATGGTTAAACGGCTACATACGCATTGAGATCCTTACTGTTTCTCTAAATATGGGTGTACACCAAAGGTGGTGTTCAAACCTGGTCTCCTGTTTGCTTTCAATTGGAGTATCCAGAAATGTTTCCTTTTTAGCATCAAATTGTTAAACTTCCCTCACTTTGGACTGTGGTTCACTTTATCTATAGCCATGAATTTAAAAATGTGGTGTGTGTCAACTTTAGCTTCCATAATGTGAGCCGCTGTTGCATACATACTGTCTTTTCTGATGATTGCCCTTATGTGCTCTCCCATACATGCTTTAAAACATCTTGTTTTTCCCATATAAAAGGCGTCACAAGAACATGTGGCCAAATACACTGTCGGATCGCAAACATTTTTTCAATATTATGACTGCTGAATTCTTACCCTGGTTTTACAGAGTCACAGTGCACACTTTCTGCAATTCTTAGCAACCATAAATCTGTTGTAGCCAAGTATTGGGGCGTCTATCTGTAAAGTGGCTGTGTACAAGATAATCTTTCGGTATGGTGGCCCTTTTATAACACATTCTTGGTGGCTCAAGGCTGATTTCTTTGAATCTTAAATCTGCTGCTGATATTTTATGATTTGTTGTAGATTTCTTGCCTGTGTAGAATAAGATGTAACAAAATAAAATCTTTCTTCTTGTTCGTCACTGTTTGTTTTACCTGCAGTAATCCTGTTCTGTCTGTGTTTCTTGCAGCATCTCTAGCTCCTTCTACTCTCCTGTTGTTATAGTCCCTCTGTCTCAGTCTGTTAGGTAAATCATCCACCCCTTGTTCAAATTTGGTGTCACTGTTACAGTTCCGCCTAATTCTTAAAAATTGGCCCTTAGGTATATTTTTGGCTACGTGAGGTGGATGGCAATTAGAGGCCAAAAATAATAGGTTGCCCTCCACCTCCTTTCTTTATACAGTATCTCACCATTGATAGTGCCTCCTGGATTCTTGGTTAAGCATAAGTCTAAGTAAGAAACAGTTTCATTGCTGCAGTTGCAATTGACAGTGAACTAAGGATCCTGAAATAAATTAAATTTACCTGGGGCAAAGGTGATTATGGAAGAGGAACAATTTACAACTGGAAGAAGACAGCCCACAGGAGCATTTTAAGATGGAATAAAATTGCTTCATTTGACTTTAGCACTAATTTTAATGAATCTGAAAATGAAGAAAGCAATAGGGGTCCTTTTTTTGTACTGGGATCAACCAATAACAGAACCATCATTACAATGTCAGCAACAACAACATACAATGCCACCCCTCGATACCGTGGAGAAGCCTGAGATTTCACAACCTCACATGAGAGTTCTACCCAGGAAGGGGAACGGGATGAGGAGAAGGAGCAGAGCACCAAAATCAAGGAGGACATTATCAACATCAACACAACAGGGGGAGAACATACAAACCAAGACTGTATTGGGGATGCAGGAGGTGAGTCATATAATAGAAAACTCACTAATTATTAATTTCTCTTCACATATCTTGTCTGAACCTAAAATTGAGCTACTTAAACAAGGTCTAAGTTTTGCACTGTCCATACCAATGGACAGAGTTCAGACATTGATTGATCTAAACCTGAGCTACAGGAAATTAAACCTACAAGCTTTTTTTCACAAGAGGAATTTGAACAATGGTGTTATGAACGTTGTCAGTTGGTCTAATTCATTCAAACTACAATCCTCTTTTGCCCTCCATTTTGTGCAGCTGTTGCAACATTTAAGGAATTAATTAAAGGGATTTAGAAAAATTATTTTCAAAACCACAGAATCACTGTTTTAATAATCTACCAAAAAATGAACATAATAACATTATGAAGCAAGCAGATAAAGGAGGAGCAGTAGTTTTAATAAACAAACAAGACTATGTAACTGAAAATGATAATGAGACAGCTTGTTAATTGGGAATTTTATCAAAAACTGATACATGACCCCATGCTGGATTAAAAAGATAGTGCCAATGAGTCTGTAAATGCAGCTGTTGATAAGGGTTACTCTGATGGTACTATAAAACCAGAGATTTTCTCATTATTAAGTACCCTATATGAGTCACATTTGATGTTTTCCCAAAAGTGCATAAGATGCTAGTGAACCCCCCCTGGATGTCCTATTGTTAGCAGAATAGGATCTCAAATAGAGACCCTTTGGCATCTGCTATTGAGCGCTTACAAAAAGGGCGACTCAATAGTGGCGCCTGTTCACAGGGCTACTAGACAGGAGAGTAAATATGGATATAGTGACATTCTGTTGCTATATGTACACACAATGCCCGCACGCTGTCGGGGAGCCAGCACCGCGCAACGGGTGGAAGGGGAGAGAGGGTTTGTGAGCCGTAGTGTGGTGGTGGGTTGCCAAGCTAGCCCTGTGGTGTGGTGGGTGGATGGAAGACTAGGGCTGTGAGGGTGCTGGGTTCTGTTCCGGGCGTGCGTTCATTTTGTTGAGCACCCGGCTTAAAATGTTTTCTGTCTGTTCTTGCACCCCCCGACATGCACCCCCCTGGAGTTGAGAATACTTTAGTAGGGGGTGCAGGGGGCACAGCCCTCACATAAACAAACTAAAAAGTCCCGCACCCTTTTGCTGTGTGTTGGGAGGCATCAAGAAAACCATTTTCGCCAATGTACATTCGCCCTGACAGCGATCGCCTTTCCGAGATTGCTGTTATCACATAGAACCCCCTTTCCCAGTATTGTGACTCCTTCTTAAGACCCCTGGTGGAAAAGTTAACTTCTTATTTGAAAGATATGAAGAAGATCTTGAACTTGATCAAAAAAATTTACTTGGAGGATAATATGCATTTTGTAACAATGGACACAGAAACCTTATATACAAATGTGCCCCATGAAGAGGCTCTTGATGATGCAGCTTAATACTTGAATAAGGAAAACAAAGAGGAAGACCCTCTACAGATTTTTTAATCAAACTATTAGAGTATATTTTAAAATGCAATTCTTTTTGCTTTATCGGGATACATACCTACAAACAAAGGGCACAGCAATTGGGGTAACATGTGCCCCCTCGATTGCCAATATACTGTACGGTATATGTAGGGAAATGAGAGGAGGAGGTGATCTTTAACCCTGACAGGAATACATTTTTGACAAATATTATCACTTGGAAACATTACATAGACAACGTCCTATTAATATGGAAAGGTGAAGTAGAAGAATTTAGAAGTTTTATTCATTTTTTACACACCTTGAATCCCAATCTATGGTTCACATATAACTGCATATGAACCTATATGAACATACGAAACCCCAGCAGAAACAGGCCTCACGGCCTATCGAGTCTGCTCAATTGTGCAGCTAGCCCCTCAACTGGCAGCTGCCCCACTCTTCCCTCCCCACTTCATAATTACCCCCCAACTCTGTCCCAACCCCTCTTATAACCGCCCGCTGTCCTACTGGATACCACCTCCTCAGGCAGAGTATTCCACTTGTCTACCACTTGTTCCATGAAAAAATGCCTCCTGATTTCCCTCCTGAATCTTCCCCCTCCAATCTCAGCTTATACCCTCTCATGTCCCTCCCTCTTCTAATCTGGAAAATCCCTTCTGTATTGGTCTTGTTTATCTCCTTTAAGTATTTAAAGGTTTCAATCATATCGCCCCATCCCTCCTCTCCTCCAGGGTATACATGTTCAGCTCCCTCAGTCTATCATTGTAGGACCTTCCCTCCAATCCCTGTATCATCTTAGTCACCCCACACTGTAACCCCTCCAACAATCTGATGTCCTTCTTCAGGAATAGGCATGAGCACTGCACACAGTACTCTAGGTGTGGCCTGACCAGAGACCTGTACAGGGGAAGTATCTCCTCCCTATTTCTGGAGGAGATTCCCCTTGCTATACACCCCAATATCTTGTTGGCTTTAGTTGCCGCCTTCCTGCACTGCACTGAGCTGAGTTGTTCATACTCTCTGTTATAAGAACCACTAGATCCTTTTCCTCCGCTGTGCTTCCCAACTGTACCCCTCCCAGCTGATAGCTCCTCCCCTGGTTCCTAGCTCTGAAGTGCAGTACCTTGCACTTCTTGGTGTTGAACCCCAACTGCCATGTTTCTGACCACTCTTGTAGTTTGGTCAGGTTATCCTGCAGCCCCTTCCACCCTTCGATGTTGTCTACCACAGCTCCCATCTTCGTATCATCTGCGAACAGGCTGATCTTGCTCCGGATCCCATGTGAGATATCAGCTATGAATATCTCAAACAGCATTGGTCCCAGTACCAATGCCTGTGGTATCCCACTTGTCACCTCCCTCTGTGATGAGATTCCCCCCTGCTACCATCCTTTGCTGCCTTCCCTTCAGCCAGTTGGTGATCCAGCTGACCATCTTTGTTCCCACTGCTATATATTCCAGCTTCCCTCCAGCCTCCCATGCAATACAGAATCAAAGGCCTTGCTGAAATCCAAATACAGAATGTCCACCACATGGCTCTTGTCCAGTTCCCTGGTCACCCAGTCATAGTACTCAATTAGGCTTGTCTGGCAGGATCTACCTGAGACAAACCCGTGCTGTTTACCGTCCTGGAGTCCATTACTCTCCAAAAAGGTCACCAGCCTCTCTTTTAGGATTGTCTCGATGAGCTTTCCCACAATTGATGTGAGGCTCACTGACCTGTAATTGCCTGGTTCATCCTTTGGGACACTTCTGTGAATAGGCACCACATAGGCCATCTTCCAGTCTTGTGGTTCGCATCCTGTGTCCATGGAAGTATTGAACAGGTCAGCCAGTGGTCCTGCTAGGATCTCTGCTAGCTTCTTAAGTACCCTAGGGTGAATGCCGTCTGGTCCCGGTGCCTTGTCCACCATTAGTGCCCTTAATCCTTCCAGAACCCTGTCCTCTATAATCCCTACATCAGTCACCTGCTCCTCCCCACCCACTCCTCCCCTCCTCTGAGGTATCTTCCCTCTCCTTTCTCCTTCATGAACACAGAGCAGAAATATTTATTTAGTGCCTCTGCCTGATCCTCCCCCTTCTCCACCCACCCGCCATCCTTCTTAATCCTCACAATCTGGTCCTTGCTTTTCCTTCTCTTTTTGATGTATCTGAAGAAGTCCTTTTCTCCTTCCTTAATACCCTGTGCCAGTCTCAACTCCCTAGAAGCCTTGGCCGCTCTAACTAGCCTGGTCAGCTCCCTGGATTTCGTCGTATACTCGTCATCTCCCCCTCCTGATTTCTTAAGTCTCTTGAATGCTTTTCTCTTTTTCCCCACCCCTTCCATGACTTCCTGAGTCAACCAACTGGTCTTCTTTGCCCTTCCCTTCTTACTTCGTGTTCTAGTACATGACTTAGTGGCCTCTGCCAGCCCTTTCTTAATAATATCCCATTTTTGACTCGCATCCATGCATGGTTAAATTCCCACCAGATGCCTTCCCATAATTTCCCCCATCCTTTTAAAGTCTGCCCCCTTAAATTCAATCACCTTTGTGCCCGTACTGCCTGCTTCCCTCCTCGTATTGAGCGTGAACCACACCAAGTGGTGGTCATTCCCTTCCAGAGGGTCTTCCACCCCCAGATCTCTTACAGCCTCCCCATTTGATAGTACCAGGTTGAGAGTTTTTCCAACCTAGTTGGCTCATGGACCAACTGCAGCAGGAAGTTGTCCTGAAATACCTCGAATATAACCTGCTCCTTTGCACTCATGGTGGTTGGGGTGCTCCAGTCCACCCCAGGTAGGTTGAAGTCCCCCACCACCACTGTGTTCCCCTTCCTACAAACCCTTCTAATTTGCTCAGCTAACTCCCTGTCCAGGTCATCTACTTGAGCTGGTGGCCTGTACACTACCCCATCCTCAGTATCCTACTTTTTGAGTCCTGAAACAGCACCCATTGGGCTTCTGTCCTTCCCTTCTCCCCCTCCGCCCTTGTACACCTTATTCTCTCCCATGCACAAATTGCTATGCCCCCCCTTTACCCTTGACCCTATTCTTCCTGAATATTCTATACCCTGGGATCATTATATCTCAATCCTGGTACTGGGTGGCCCACGTTTTCATGATGGCCTTGATGTCCACCCTCCCTACCAACAAGAGAGCCTGTAACTCAGCTGATTTGTTACCTAGGCTTCTTGCATTCAATGAGCCCACCCTCCAACCTGTTTCTCTCCTTAGCTCTCCCTGATTTTCTCCCCTCTTAATCCCCCCTCATGCCAGTCCCCCAGTTCCCTCCCTGCTAGCTTGAGGGGTGAGCTTATTTGGCTCCCCTTTTTGGGATCCCTGCTACTGCCTGTCCACTTGCCCCACCCACCTAGTTTAAATCCACCTTTGTTGCTATGTACCCCTCTATCCCCTGCTTTAATATCTCTTTCACCTCTTCACTCAGGTGTAGCCTGTCCCCTGCATAGAGATCATTATTGTCCTAGGTTCTGCCCCAGCCCCCCATTAACCCATACCCCTTGGCTCGACACCATTCCTCCAGCCAAGTGTTGAACTCTCCAGTTCTACCTTTCCTCACCATACTTGCACAAGGTACTGAAGGCACCTCTGAGAAGGCCACTGACTTCCCCAATCTCCTGGCACAGCCTACCCAGTTCCTCGAACCTTTCCCTCACTACCTCCACCGTCTCCCCCACCAGGTCATTTGTACCCACATGCACCATGAGATGTGGTTTCTTCCTACCCCTCCTTACGCACTTAAGAATTGACTGCCCCGCCCTGCCCGCTGTAACTCAGGTATGGACTCCACCCATATCCGACTATGTTTTTCCCCCTTACTGCACCACCTGATCCCTTTTAGTATGGAATCCCCAGCACTAGTACACCCCCTCCTCATTTCTCATCCCTGCACCCACCCTCTTACCTAGGTACCTATTTCTAGAATCCACCACCTTTTTAACTCTACCCTTCTCTGCTGTGGTTCCCCCCCACCCCTGTGCTGCCCCTCCCCTCACTGCTTTCCAACTATCATCCCCATCCCTCCCATCCACCCTTGTCCCCTTTTACTTCCGTCCCACTGTGCCCCTACCAGCACTGCTTCTCCCCTATACCCTTCCCTCCCTCGCCTGCCCTTCCAGCTGTGCCCTCCCTTTCCCTGCCACACTCCTCTGACAGACTGCTGTCTCTTGTGCATTCCCCTCCCTTCCCCTTTCTTGCCCCTCCTTATGATCCTGAACCCCTCCTCCTCCCCATTGTTGCCAGCACTGCAAATCTAGTACCTGCACCCTTTGCATTGCTGTGCATTGCTTCCTTCCTTCCTTCCTCCTGACTTGAGCCTTCCCTCCAATGCTAGGCCCCCTGTTTGCTTTGCTCCTTCACCCCCTTTCCCATCCCCTTCCTTGAACCTCTGTTGCTCCCATGCTGTGTCTTCATGTTACTCCCTTGAATAGACCATCCTGCGCCAGACTCCCCCTTCCCTCCATTCACTCCAACACTCTACCAAGCCTCAGCACTTCTTCCTCCAGACTACTTAGCCTGTGACAGATTGGACACCCCCCAGCTTCCAAAATGTATTCATCTAGATTGCTGCCCCACATCCATTGCAGCCCATTATTCTGCCCTTGTTGGTCCGCCTTGCATTCTGCTGCCCCCTGAACCACCCACTGGTGCACTGTCCCCTCCCACCCCCATTAGTGCCCCTCCACCCCTAGCGTGTCCTTCCCTAGCACTCTTCATTTGCCTCCTCCACTGTTACTCTAACCCTCATTATACCCCAATGGTTAATGCTACCCTTTGCCTTCCTCTATTTCCTAAGACTTCAAGTGTACCCCTTCCACCTCTTTGGTGGGACCCCATTCTGTTTTATAATTTCCTTCCTATAGTGATTCAATCCTAAGAACCCTCCCTCCCAAATTGCCCTGTGCTGCCCTACAACCCTCCCCACCAAGTTTCCGCAAGTTATTTATTTAGTTTTTTTTAACCGGGTAGGTGCCATAGCCACAAAAGTTACTATTTTCAGACACGACCTGGGAGGTTACAAACAATTGAGCAGTTGACAATTAACAGAATGAATGTACAGAGATACAGCAACATCAAGGGAGCAACATTTCAGGAAATAACAGTAATGATAAGAAGCAAACAAAGGAACATACACACATATTCAGGAAAAAAAATGATAAGCACACAGTCATTTAACCACAGTCATTTAGCAGTAGGAGTTCTGCCATACAATCCAACAGTAAGTGCCCTATTAAACAATAGTCAAAATTCACAGAGAGCATAGTCAATAGGAGAGAGTGAGTAGCCCATGAGGGGTTAAAACAAGTACACTGAGTACGTTTGACAAGAAAGGTGTAATGCATCTTATTGAAAGCAGCGTGATTGAGTGCAGAGCGAACTTTAAGTGGTAAAGCGTTTCAATATTTTGGGGCCAGGCTTGAGAAAGCTAAGGTTCCTTTCAGGGTTCTACACCTAGGGGTGCGTAGACATGAGAGCTCATTAGAACGAAGGCCATAGGAGGGGAACAGTGACACTAACAATGACCTACCATCAGTATGCTCCTCATCCTCTATCCATATGTATACTGACAACACAGCCTTGTTCACCGCTTGCCAATCTTCCTCCGAGGTGACTTCCAGACTACAGCTTGACTTTAATAATGTTCAGCACTGGCTAAGCTCGTGTCAACTCTTCCTCAATGCCAAGAAGACAGTCTCCATAAACTTTGGCACTAGGCAGAGACTCTCTAGGCTGCCCTTCCTGCCCTTCTTCCACACCCTTGAAGGGACAACACTAGAGGACACCACCTCTTTCAAATACATTGGTGTCTGGCTTGACCAACACCTTAACTTTTCTGTACATATCGATGCCATCCTTAAAAAACTGCGCCCCAAGCTCAGCGCTCTTTACAGGAACCATAATTCCTTACCACTACTGGTTAGGCGTGATCTTGTTCAGAAAATGATACTCCCTATTTTTGACTATTGCAACATAGTCTACAGTGCTGCTCCTAAGTCTTCCTTTACCAGCTTGGATACTCTCTTCAATGCTTTCTGTTGCTTTGCTCTTGATTCCTCCTCCCACACACATCACTGTACCTTGTATCATTCTCTAGCTTTCCCCTTCCTTGCATGCAGGCATCTCTCTCACTGCGCCAACTTCACTCCTAAATTCTGGTTTGGGATTCTCCCCTCTTACCTCTCCTCCTTACTCTATGCTCAGCCTCCCTCCTCCCGCCCTCTCAGATCCACTGACGCCTGCACTCTAGCTATTCCTCATCACGGTACCTCCATAGGCCAGGAAGGTTTCTCCTGCTACTGCCCAAAGCTTTGGAACTCACTGCCACCTCCTATCAGACTTTCCTCTTCCCAATTTTCAATCTCCTTAGCCCTTCATAATTTCTATTCCCCTAACTGCACTTGTTCTTAGCCCCCCTTCAACCCTCCCAATCCTGGCACATTATCCTTTAGCTCTACTTTACTTCTGTTCTCCTAACTGTACTTGTTACCAGTCCCCCTTTACAACCCTCCACACCTTTGTGCACTCTATCCCTGACTTATCTTCTGCCTTCTAACTAAGCCCTTCCTCTGATTACTTCCTTACATGCTACCACCTATTGTATCCCCTCTTCCCACCCCCATCACATTCTGCTGTACCATTTTGACTCTCTACTACCATCCACAACCTACTGTGCTATTTCGACACTCTACTGCTGTCCTTCCCCCTCTCTACCCCCCTTCCCCCACTGATGCTCTCCCTTTTTCCTTTCCTAGTTTACCCCTATTTTCTTCAGCCTCCCTATTCCTTATCCCTCTCCTTCCTTCCGGTCATCTGCCCCATTCCACTCCTCCTCCCTGCCTCCCTTCACTCTCCTTCTTTTCTGCCTGGTCCTGTCCCCCTTGTAGGGTTCTCTGTCATCCTGAAGGAGTATAGATCCTTGCTCCCTCTCTTCTACCCCTATTCCTTTCCCCCACTTTCTAATTCCTGACCCCTTGCAGGGTTCTCTGTATCCTGAATGGGGTTTAGATTGGCCCTCTCTCTCTTCCCCCCTCTCCCTTCCCCCCACTATCAAATCCATCACCCACCCACCTCTTGACTTCCCTATCCCTCTCTCACCCTCCTGTTCCTCCGCCCCTCTTCTCTACCTCCCGTTCCCTTTCTCTTCCCCCCTCCCTTTCTGCTTGGTCCTGTCCCCCTTGCAGGGTTCTCAGCATCCAGAAGAGGTTAGATCTTGGCTGTCCCTCTCTTTTCCTTTTGCATACCCCACCTTCTACCCCTTGCCTGTCCACTTCCCCACTTGTCTTCTAACTGCCCTCCCTTAGGTATACAGTAGCACTTCGAATCGTGTACTCAGCCTACTACTTCTAGCACTTCAAATGTGTTATCCATCCTCTAACCTTTACCCTACTGGATCACCTGCTCATGAGGTGTTGCAATGTATGTTATATCCAAACATGGTTTTGTTTACCCTGGTCAGTTGGTCTGGGTTATTTCTACTCTGTAATTGTACTACACTGTTTTGTTTTAGTAATTGTACTTGTATTGCTCTGTTATTGCTATGTGTTTGCCTGTTCTCCCAATTCTTGTACCCCCCACCCAGAGCACTTCTGGAAACGAGCGGTTTACACCTCATGTTGTCTTTTCTGGTGAAACATTTTTCAAATAAATAAATAAAAATAAAATTGAGGCAAGAGTGGTAGGTAGGTTGGACCTATGATATTGTCAAGTAGAGTCCCAAGGGCAAGAAGTTGATGGACAGATGGGGAGAGCCAGCTTAGGTCCTTGTACAGCAAGCAATGGTGCTTCAGTCGTGGGGAGGCCGAGGCATAGCATCAGATGTTATTGTATGTGGTGTCCCATTTGCTGAGGGTGCTTTTAGAAGCATTTATATAGGTAACTGCACCATGGAGTTGCTTTGACTTCTCAGAAGGAACTAGAAGGGAAAGGATCTGATCTTTTACAGTACAGTAGCTTCTTGCTGTTTTTACATTGTTTGGATTTTACTTGGTAGAAGGTTATTTCTTTTCTTTCTTACTACTTTTAAGGGGCTAGCAGGGTATAGTTTTGGGGCTGTTGGAATTTTGAAAACTGTTTTGGTGGCTATAAGTGGGCTCATTTGTTTGATGTTTCACTGTGTGGCAGGCTGCATTTGTAGAGGCCTATTTCTTCTGATTCAAAACCTATTTGGTGTGATTTAACGGGGGCTGTTTCTTTGACTCAGAGACCTCTATCTTCTAATTTCAAACCTATTTTGATGTGTTGTTGATGAAGCTGTTTGAATTGGAGACCTGTTTCTTTTGGTAGCAAACCTATTTTGGGGGCTTTGAGTAGAATTGTTATTCATTTTTGCTGGCTTCACTAGCTGCAAAGGTTAGTGCATAGTGGGGGAAGGGTGCTAATGATCTGACCAGGGGCCTCAGCTACCTGATTGTTTCTGGAAGACTTGGGTTGGTCCCACCCCCAACCTCTCACCCCACCCACCCCTGGTCCATGATTTCCTTTATACCAGGGGTTCTGACATCACTTCCTCAAACGGGCAAAGGATATGCACTTGTAATAGCAGAAGCAGACATCCAGGAATGGAACAGCAGCGAGTGAAGAGGTGACTGCTATCTCAGTGGAAGGGAAGTAACTGCAAATCTAGGAGCTTTCATTTTTACTTCTTTGCATTGTTATTGCATTGTGGAAAAGAGGACTAGGAGTTTGAAGAAGGTTGTGCAATAGCTACTTAAAGTCTCTTTTTGAGTGTGGATAGGAAGGTTAAGAATATAAAAATCAGTTGCTCAGTCTATCTAAATCTGTACAACAAAGGGGGTAAGGGAAATTAAGAAAAGAAAATGTTTTGCACTGATAGAGGGGGGAGAGGGGAGACTTGGGAGAGTGTTTGGTATCCTGCATCTGGAAGGGTGGGGGGTCGCTGCTGGGCAACGACAGCAATGGGTAGGGTGGTAGGCTGCAACAACTGTGGTGCACCAATCTTTCTAAAAATTACCTGGAGTGTGGGAGGATGTTTAGTGTACAACCACATAGAGAAACTTAGAAAGGAGATTGAGGGTCTGCAGGAGGAACTAAGACAGGCAAGACAGACTGGGGGTGGATTTAGCCTAATACTGGAGAGAGAAAGAATGGGAGATGAGGGAAGGCGATTTAAGCCAACAGTGGTGAGGAGAGGGTCAGAAGAAGGGAAGCAGGGACAAGGGGGCCCAGGCCAGGAAGAACGATTGCCGGGGAAACCAGGTCAGGAGACAAAAGACAAATGGAAGGAGGAGACAGGGACTTGTGAGGGGAGGCGAAGAAGTGGCAAAAGTCATGGAGTGGAAAGGAGAGAACAGGTTACTATGAAGAGAGAGGGAGCGGGCATTTGTGAAGGGTCTTCAGAAAATAATTTTGCACTGCTAGAGAGGAAGAAGGTGGAGGAGGGAAATGATGAAATTAGAGGAGTAATTGATAAATGCCTGGACCAAACTGGAGCGGGGAGAGGTTCTGCTGGGAGAATTGCAACAGGGGCAAAAGGGGGAAATAATGTGCAGGAGGAAGAAGAGGAGCCAGAAAGGAGAGAGGGAGATGAATGGAAGCAAGCAGGGAGTAAGAGTGGTGGAATTTTAGTGCTGGGGGACTCAGTACTAAGAGGAGTCAGGTGGGATAGCAAGGGGCAGAGGCATAGTCGCATTTGGGTGGAGGCCATGCCAGGAATGACAGCAGAAAGGGTGGGACAATCTGTTCTGAAATATGCTAGAAGGTGTAGGGACAAGCCTCATTTAATTATACATCTTGGGATGAACGACCTAGCTGACAAGACAGTAGATATAGTCCAGAGGAGGTTTGAGGAACTAGGACAATTATGTGAGGGGGCCAAAAGATCAGTAACTTTTTCACAGATACTTCCAGTGCCCAAGGCAAGCACAACAAGAAAGCTGAGAATAGGGGAATTTAACAGATGGCTAAGAACCTGGTGTTGTGCTAAAGGGTATGGGCTGTTGTGGGGGTAGGGAGGTACCTGGGAGGACAGTAGTCTCTATGCCAAGGACAGACTACACTTGAGTGAGGAGGGAAAGAAAGTGTTGAAACAGAGGATGGAGGAGTACATAGAGGAAGTAGGGGATTTAAACTAGGAGCGGGGGGTGGCAATTGGGCAAGAGACATGCAGAGACCACGGGTTAGGAAACCATATGAGCTTACCCCCCATAACAGTGACAAAGGACAAATGGCAAGTACTATTGGTGATGCTAGTAAAGAAGGGCAGGATGGGGGGGGGAGGGTGGAAGGTGGTTTCCCTTAATGCAAGGAGCCTTGGGAGGAAAACTGCAGAGTTACAGGTGCTCATGGCAGAGGGAGAGGTGGACATTGCAGCCATCACAGAAACATGGGCCACCCAATACAATGACTGGGACCTGTCTGTACCAGGGTACAGGTTATTTCGTAGGGACAAGGTGATTGGGAAAAGGGGAGGTGTGGCACTATATGTGAAGGAAGGACTGAAGTGTATAAGGGAGGAAGGGGAGGAGGGTAGTACGGAGTCACTTTGGATGCAAATCCAGGATTCCAAGAATAATATTCTTAGAATGGGAGTGGCGTACAGGCCACCATCTCAGACAGAGGAGTTAGACAGGGAACTAGCAGGACAGATTAGGAGGACCTGCAAGAAGGGTAATGTGGTGATTGTGGGGGGACTTCAACATGCCAGGAGTGGACTGGAGTACCCCAACAACCAGGAACAGAAGGGAGCAGGTACTGCTGGATGCCTTCCAGGACAGCTTCCTGCTGCAAATAGTCAGTGAACCAACCAGGTTAGGGAATACCCTTGACCTTGTGCTGGCAAATGGGGACCTTGTCAGAGAACTTACAGTGGAGGAACCGCTGTCAGGGAGTGACCACCACTCAGTATGGCTCACATTGGGATATGGGCAAGGAAGGAGTAGAATCTGGCACAAGAGTGCTGGACCTCAGGAAGGACAACTTTGGGAGGATGAGGGAAGTGGTAAAAGGGTACCTGGCCAGAATTCAATGTAGTATGGACACTAACCAGAGGTGGGAGCTCATAAAGCTGGGGATAGTGGAGGCAACCAAAACCTGCTGCAAGGCCCAGAGCAAGAAGGCTAGGGCTAAGAAACCGAGCTGATTGAGCAAGGAGGTCATGGAAAAGGTAAGGAGGAAAAGAGCTGCCTTTAGGAAGTACAAGAAAACAGGGAGAGGGGAGGACAGGGAGGAGTACTTGATGGAATCAAAGGAGGTGACAAGGGCAGTAAGGGGAGCCAAGGCATCTACGGAACTCAGGCTGGCACAAGGCATTAAGAAGGGGGAGAATGACTTCTTTAGGTACATCAGGGAGAAAAGGAGCTGTAAGGACCACATAGTAAGGATTACGAATGAGGGGGGTTGGGTGGAAGCAGGGTGCAATAAGGCAGAAGCTCTAAATGAGTACTTCTGCTCAGTATTTACTAAAGAGAAGGGGGGGTGACACCCAAGGGGGGGAGAAATGGCAGAAACGGGGGGGGGGAAGGGGTGACAGATGAGGAAATCATGGAGGGCAGAGTTTGGGAGGGTTTGAAGGCACTGAGGGTGGATAAGGCACCAAGCCCAGATGGCATCCACCCCAGGATACTGAAGGAGCTGGCTTTGGCAGACCTATTTAATGCCTCACTACATTCGAGGTGTGTACCTCAGGACTGGAGGATGGCTCATGTGGTGCCCCTCCACAAGAGTGGCCAGAGGATGAACCGGGAAACTACAGACCAGTGAGCCTCACATCCATCGTGGGTAAGCTAATGGAGACTATCCTGAAGGATAGGCTGGTGGCCCTCCTAGAGGCCAAAGGACTACAGGACAGCAGACAGCATGGCTTCATATGGGGCAGATCCTGTCAAACCAACCTGGTGGAGTTCTATGACTGGGTAACTAGGCAACTGGACAGGGGCCATGCAGTGGATGTCCTGTATCTGGACTTCAGTAAGGCATTCGACTCGGTGCTGCATGGAAGGCTGGGATGTAAGTTAGTAGGCACAGGGGCAGGTGCAAAGCTGGTGAGATGGGTAGGGAACTGGCTTCAGGGAAGGCAACAGAGGGTAGTGGTGGGTAGGGATCTCTCACACCCAAGGGTAGTGACGAGCGGTGTTCCACAGGGCTCAGTGTTGGGGCCAGTGTTGTTTGGGATATTCATTGCAGACATATCATTGTACATCAAGAGCAAGATCAGTCTGTTTGCTGATGATACCAAGGTAGGAGCGGTGGTGGATGATCTAGGGGGACGGCAGGGGTTGCAGGATGATCTGGCAAAGCTTGAAACCTGGTCAGACACCTGGTAACTAGGGTTTAATGCCAAAAGGTGTAAGGTGCTGCATTTTGGGATGAAGAACCCAAGGAGGAGTTACCAGCTTGGGGGAGTGCAGCTAGCCCAGACAGAGGAGGAGAAGGATCTGGGGGTGCTCATTACAGGGTCAATGAACAACTCGGCACAATGTAGGAAGGCAGCTGCAAAGGCCAACAAAATGCTGGGTTGTATTGCCAGGGGTATATCCTCGAGGAGGGAGGAGGTGGTTCTGCCACTGTATAGGTCATTAGTTAGACTGCACCTGGAGTACTGCGTGCAGTACTGGCTCCCGTATCTGAAGAGGGACATTTAGTTACTGGAGGGGGTGCAGCGCAGGGTGACAAAGATGATCAAGGGGCTGGGGGACTTATCATACGAGAGAAGGCTGAGGAAGTTGAACATGTGCTCACTGGAGGAGAGATGGGACGGGGGGACCTGATAGAAACCTTTAAGTACATGAAAGGAATAAACAAGACAGGTACAGAGGGGCTGTTCAAAGTAAGGGAGGGGAAGGACACCAGGGCATGTTATGAGACTGGAGGGAGGAAGGTTCAGGAGGGAGATGAGGAGACACTTTTTTACAGAGAGGGTGGTGGCTGGGTGGAATGCATTACCTGCAGAAGTGGTATCCAGTAGAACAGTGGACTGCTTCAAGGGGGGGATGGGACAAGACAAGGGGGAAGGTCAATGTAGGGGAAGGGTGGAAGGGAGGGGCAGCTGCAGAATAAGGGGTGCTAGCTTCACATTCGAGCAGACTTGATAGACCTCTAGGCCTTTATCTGCTGGCAAATTTCGTATGTTTGTATAAGCAAGGGATGGAAGTAGGTTGCTCCTAGCTATAGCCAGCCTAGCTGAGGGGGTAAGCATTCGACTAGTTCTATATGCAATACCAAGTTTAGTATTTACTGACTTGCAAGTAGCCATGATGTGCTGCCCAAAACTAAGAGTTTTGTCAAGCAGGACACCTAGATACCTGAACGAGATTACCATCATGAGAGATGAGCGATCAGCACAGGTTTGAGTTAAGTTTGGCAGTGGATCCAAAGAGCATGCCCTGCATTTTGCTTATATTTAGGACAAGTCTATGTTTATGGATCCAGTCTTGTATAGTAATAAACGTAGAGGTAAGACAACTGTTTATTACTTGTATGTCTGCTGAAGAGGTGTATAGCACAAAATTATCTGCATACAGAATAGTAGAGCACAAAGATGAGTTGGGGATATACAATTTTTGAAAATGGAGAAAAAAAGAGGCCCCAAAATGGATCCTTGAGGAACACTGAGATTAATCGGTGCAGGATCAGACACTGCAGAGTTGAATTTCACCTGTTGGCTTCTAGTAGTTAGGTAGCTATGGAACCATTTGACAGATTGTGCTGAGAAGCCAAGGGAAGTAAGGCAGGCAAGCAGGAGGGGGTGAGCAACAAGATCAAACGCCTTTGAAAGGTCAATGAACACTGCTGCAGTCATGAGGCCTTGATCCATCGCAGTCAAGATATCCTTAGTGAGTTGGAGCAGTGCAGTGGAAGTGTTATGCCCTTTATGGAAGCCATGCTGAGTAGGAAATAACAGATTGTATTTAGAGAGGAACTCGGTGACCTGGGTGGCCACTATTTTCTCAAGGATTTTATTAAGTACTGATAGAATGGCTATAGGCCTGTAGTTGGCAATGTCCTTTTTGTCCCCTTTCTTAAAAACTGGGGTGACTTTTGCATTTTTCCAAATGTCCATAGCAAAGAGACATGGTAAAGAGTTTGGCCAGGGGAGCAGCAATGAAGAGAGCAGCTAGCTTCAGAAGTTTAGGCTTAAGGCAGTCGGAGCCTACATTAGTGTTATCAGAGTTGGAGTTGCGAAGGTTTAGGACAATAGCTTTGGGTATAGTTTTATAGTAGAAGGGTGGATGTTTTGGCGTACTGGTTTCTGAGAAGGATGGTGCACTTTGATTTGCTGGGAAGGAGGCAGTGTATGATAGGTCAGTAAAGAGTTTATTGATGGAGATTGCAATGGTAAGAGGGTCAGACTCATTGCAGTGGACTCCATCAAGGACCATATCATTAGTATGATATGACTGGTTAGCTCCCAGAAAGGATTTCACATGCTCCCAGAATTTCTTAGGGTCCCCTGCAGCTTCAATCAATAGACCTTTGCAGTACGAGCTCTTTGCAAGTCATATTTGTTTTTTGTACACATTGCGCTGTGCACTGTTAAGTGTCATAATCAGTTTGATGACCTGAGTTTTTAAAGTGGTTCCAACTCTTGTCATGGGACCAGAGGGAGGAGAGAAATTCTTTATGCAGCCACTTGGTCTGCTTAACCCGATCTCGCAACTTAGGTTTAGGCATGTGTATGTCCTGAAGGGAAAGGAATGTTGAAATAAAAAGATCGAGAGCAGACTCAGCATCATAGGACTGGTAAACAGGGGCCCAGTTTGTGGAAGAGATATCTTGTAGGAAACTTGCCTGATCAAGTTTGACAAAATCATGGAAAGTGATATAGCATGGCGATGAAGCAGTAATCACTGAGGTTCCCCAGATACAAAAAACAGGGCAGTGGTCACTTATTGAAACTGGGAGTACACCCGAGGCAGTAATTCTATCTGGTTGATTTGTAAGTATCCAGGCACTCAGCGTACTGGCGGCAGGGGTCTGAGCCAACCTGGTAGGATATTTTATTAGCTGGTGCATATTATAACCATGCACTAAGGATATTGGGGGGGAGTTTGTTTCCCCTAACCAGTTAAGGTTGAGGTCACCAAAAGTAATTAACTCATTTCGGCCAGCGACTGAAGTGGAGTGCTCCAGCAACTTGGAGCAGCCTGATTGACCTCCTTTTGGTGGATTATAGGCACATACTATGTGAAGTTTTTTGGCCCCAAGGAGAAGAAGAGCATGTAAGAATTCACAGGTTATTACCACTAAGCAGAGTATAATTAGGAATGGAGCATGAAGAATCAGGAGTGGAAGGCTTAAGCCATGGCTCTATCAGACAGAGAATGTCTGGATCATAGGTAGAGACCCATGCCTCAAGTTCAGCAAAACTGCAGAGAAGGCTTCTAATATTTAGATGAGCAATGCAAAGGCCTTTAGCATTTAACCAGTCCATATTCTGTGCTGCAGTAGGGAACTGGGGGCCTGGGTTCGTTTCAATGTCCCCAGATAATAGTATGGCCAGAAGCACAAGGTACCGCAGTTTCTGTGGGAAAAAAGTTAGCCAGCAGACAGCAATGAAACTGCTTCTTACTTAGACTTATGCTTAACCAAGAATCCAGTGAGATATATAGAATAGCGGTGAATGGCAACACATTACTTTTGGCATCTAGTTGCCATCCACCCCATGTAGCCAAAAATATACCTAAGGGCCAATTTTTAAGAATTAGGTGGAACTGTAACAGTGACACCAAATTTGAACAAGGAGCAGATGATTTTTCTAACAGACTGAGACAGAGGGACTATAACAACAGGAGAGTAGAAGGAGCTAGTGATCCTGCAAGAAACACAGACAGAACAGGATTACTGCAGGATAAAACAAACGTGAAGAACAAGAAGAAAGATTTAATTTTGTTACATCTTATTTTACACGGACAATAAATCTAGAACAAATCATAAAACATCATTGGCATGTTTCATCAGCAGATTTAGAGCTCAAAGAAATTAGCATTGAGCTATCAAGAATGTGTTATAAAAGGGTCCCCATACTGAAAAATATCTTGTACACAGTCACTTTACAGATAGACACTCCAGTACTTGGCTACAACAGATTTATGGTTGCTACCAATGCAGAAAGTGTGTTTACTGTGACTGTAAAACCAGGGAAAGAATTCAGCAGTTGTAATATTGAAAAAATCTTTGAGATTCAACAATGTATAACTTGTAGCACTGAAGGGGTTATATATTTGGTCACACATTCTTGTGACGCCTTTTATGAGGGGAAAAAACAATGAGATGTTTTAAAACACATATAGAAGAGCACGTAAGGGCATATTGCTTTGAGAGTGCAACAACGGTTCACGTTATGGAAGCTAAAGATGACACACACCATATTTTTGAATTTATGGCTATAGATAAAGTAAGTCACAATCAAAAGGGAGGGAATTTTAACAGTTTGATACTAAAAATGTAAACAGTTCTGGATACTCAAATTGAAAGCAAACAGGAGACTAGGTTTGAACACCAACTTTGATGTACGCCTATATTTAGAGAAACATTGAGGCTATCAGTGCGTGTGTAGCCATTTTACTACATAGCTAATTATAAGGAATATTTCTTTGCCTTGTAAGTATTATATGTTTATATTTTTAAGATTTTTATGCATAAATTTTATTGCTTATACGAGATGTTTATATGAACATATGAAAATGCCAGCAGAAGCAGGCCGTACAATCTTTCGAGTCTGCTCGACTGTGCAGCTAGCCCCTCAACTTGCAGCTGCCCAACCCTTCCCACACCTCTTCATCACAACCCCTCCCTCACCCTTTCACAACTCCTCTTAAAGCCACCCACTGTTCTACAGGGTACCACCTCCTTGGGCAGAGCATTCCAACCGTCCACCACCCGTTCAGTGAAAAAAATGTCTCCTGATTTTCCTCTTGAATCTTCCCCCCTCCAATCTCAGCTGATGCCCTCTCATATCCCTCCCTCCCTCTTCTAAGCTGGAAAATTCCATTCTGTATTAGCCTTATTTATCCCCTTAAGGTATTTAAAGGTTTCAATCATATCTCCCTATCCCTCCTCTCCTCCAGGAAGTACATGTTCAGCTCACCCAATCTAACCCCGTAGGACTTTCCCTCCAATCCCTGGATCATCTTGGTTACCCTACGTTACACCCCCTCCAACAATTTGATGTTCTTCTTTAGGAATGGGTGCCAGTACTGTACGCAGTACTCCAGGTGTGGCCTGACCAGAGATCTGTACAAGGGAAGGATCACCTCCCTATTTCTGGAGGAGATTCCCCTCGCTATACACCCCAGCATTCTGTTGGCTTTTGCTGCCGCCTGCCTGCCTGCATTGAGCTGAGTTGTTCATGCTGCCTGTTATAAGCACCCCAGATCCTTTTCCTCCATGGTGCTTTCCAGCTGCACCCCTTCCAGCTGATAGCTCCTCCCCTAGTTCCTAGCTCTGAAATGCAGTACCTTGCACTTTTTGGCATTGAATCCCAACTGCCATGTTTCCAACCACGCTTGTAGATTGGTCAGGACCTCCTGCAGCCTCTTCCACCCTTCAGTGTCATCTACCACAGCTCCCATCTTTGTATTGTCAGCCAACAGACTGATCCTACTCTGGATCCCATGTGAAATATCAGCTATGTATATCCCAAACAGCACTGGTTCCAGTACCGATCTCTGTGGCACCCCGCTTACCACTTTCCTCAGTGATGAGAGTCCCCCCCACCACCACCATCTGCTGCCTTCCATTCAGCCAGTTGATGATCCATCTGACAATCTTCATTCCCACCCCTATGTATTCCAGCTTTCCCCCAGCATCTCATGTGGCATGGAATCAAAGGCCTTGTTGAAGTTCAAATACAGGACATCCATTGCATGGCCCCGCTCCGGCTCCCTGGTCACTCAGTCGTAATAATCATTTAGATTTGTCTGGTAGGATCTGCCCAAGACAAACCTATGTTGTTGGCCATCCTGGAGACCATTGTCCTCCAAAAAGGCCACTAGCATCTCTTTTAGGATTGTCTTCATGAGCTTTCCCACAATTGATGTGAGGCTCACTGGTCTGTAGTTGCCTGGTTCATCCCTAGGGCCACATTTGTGAATGGGCACCACATGGGCCATTCTCCAGTCTTGTGGTATGCATCATGTGTCCATCCAAATGAATATGAATTATGCTCCCTTTTATTCTCCCCTTTGTTTTTCATTATGACTCATTCCTTCTATTTTCTAGTTTTTATAGCCATACCTTTTTTGAGTATTTGTGGTGATTTTATTGGGATTTGCATAGCTGATTTTATGTATAGGGGAATATAATTTGAACTAAA
The DNA here is from genome assembly GCA_016271365.2 of Neoceratodus forsteri. Classification (NCBI taxonomy): domain Eukaryota; kingdom Metazoa; phylum Chordata; order Ceratodontiformes; family Ceratodontidae; genus Neoceratodus; species Neoceratodus forsteri. The sequence goes on along the minus strand of CM057451.1, from coordinate 846,482,244 downwards.
TTCTGATCAATGAACTCACTCTTCTGTCATCTCATCATATGGTCATATGTTTTGATATACTGTAGGTATTTAACTGCTCAATGAATGGATGGTCCTCAGCCTTTGATAATGGGCAGATTCTGTCTGAAATGCATCAGGCAGGACGTGTTTGTGGAGTGTCAATAAATGACTTTTTTAATATGAAGTAAGCAGTTGGTGTCCTTTAATTTTTTGAGGTGGTGAGTGCTCGAAATCCTTGCTTGAAATTGGGCCACAGTGACAAGGACTTGTACCGCATATCCAAGGATGTTGTCTGTTTTTGTTCAAGTACTGAGATTTGTCGATTCATGTTGTCTATTCTTTTCTGGGATGGTTGTACCAGGTCTCCAGGCTGTCTATGTATGCACCCAGATGTTCTACCTAGTGAATGGGTATCAAGGAACACTTCTCTTTGTTGATGACCCAGCCATGTTCCTCTAGACATTGTAGGACTGCCAGTGTGTCTCTCTGTGCCTGTTTCTGTAACCTAGTCTTGATAAACCAGTTGTGCAGATAAGGAATCTCTTGGATGCCCTGTTCTCTCAGATTGGCTGCTATAATCATAGACACCTTGGAGAACATCTTGGGTGCCAATGCCAGTCCGCATAATAGGGCTTGATATTGGTAATGTCTGCCCATGATGTAGAACCTGAGGAACTTGTAATTAGATGGTCAAACTGGTATATGGAAATATGTATCCCTCATGTCGATTGACATGAGAAAGTCCCCCAGGCATATTGCTTTGAGAGTGGATCTTATGGTTTCCATTTTGAAATTCTTGTGTTGCAGGAATTTAAGAACTTTAAACTGGTCTTGGGCTGTAAGTCTCTGATTTTCTTGGGAACCATGAAGAATACTGAATAAATTCTTTGGCCCCATTGTTCCTCCAGTACTTATGTGATGGGCTGATGGCTCTGTTTTGTATTAGAGCATGGCTTATGTTTTGAACTTGCTTTGGGGTGGCCTTTTTTCTTGACATGGGGGATGTTATTAGTCTGTGTCTGTCTGAATTATTCTGCTAATTCGATGGTGAATAATGGTGACTCTGTTTCCAGCATCAGCCTGTTCTCCATTGACTGATTCCAAATGTGTGCAAACTGGATTAATCTGGACCCTGTGGGAGATGATGTAGGTTCTGTCTGGATCGTGGAGTGACTGAGAGCAGTCATTGACTTGCTTATTTGTTTTCTTTGAATGAATTATTGAAATGGTCTATGCCCAATTAATTTTGTTTCTGATATTATTGCTGTTGTTTGATGAAAAGGAAGATCTTTTATTTTTTGGTAACCGGGTAAGGCCCACTAAGTACAAGTGCCTGTTTTCAGGGGCGACCTGGGAGCACTGGGTGGTTAAGTGACTTGCTCAGAGTCACACAGTATGCAAGTGGAGGTTGTGAGAATCAAACTCAGGTCTGGTCTGCTGGATGTAGCAAGCTCATTCACACCTCATTCCTCTAACCTCTAGGCTTTACTGCCAGCCCAGCCAGCCAGATCTGAATGTGTTATTTCTCTTGGAAGTGTAGTTTTGACGTCTATCATGAAAATGACAGTTTCTGCAAAATCTACTGCAATTTGATAGCAGGCAGGTCAATCTGTTGTCTTTGTCCTTTCCTAGACATTTTCCTTCCTCCTTTGCTTTCAGGAATTTCTCAAGTCCCTATCTGAACAGCTCTGCCCCTTTGGAGGGGAGTTTCTGTACCATGATCGTAGAGTTTGTATCCACTTCCCACAGTTTAAACCACGGGGTTCTGTGTGTCCTGTTGGCTGTGGCTGCTACCCTGGCATTGATCTTCAGGGAGTCTTACTGCTATGGCCACTAGATAGTTGGTAGACTGTATGGATTGTTCCATAAGTTGGCTTGTGAGGACTTTGGTTCCAATGTCTTTAGCACATCATGGAGCCAGCAAGTTGGGCTTTAGTAGCATACAGGTATGTTGCTGTGGTGGCTGCCTTAGTCCTTAGTCCAATTGACTCAGAGCTGTTTTTGAGCATGTCCTCTAGTTTGAGGTCCATCACATCCCTGAGTCTGGAAGTCCCTTCCAGTGGTAAAACAGTTTTCTTGCTGTGGGCAGCGATTTGTGGATCCACTGCTGGTGCATTGCACCATAGTTTCATCTTCTCTTCTTGAAGCAGATGCATTTTGTCCTAAGATCTCTTTCCAGAATCCAAGACAGTTCTCCTGCTTCCCACACCTTTGTCAATACTTTGTCTATAGTTTCGCAGTCTGGGAATTTGTCACTGGCTTTGGTTTTAGGGTACAGAGAAGGGATCAACTTTCTTTCAGAGACTGGAGGAGGTGCCTCCAACCCCACTGTAGTTTTGATGATTTCTACTAAATGTGATACTTGGCCAAATGGCATGCAGGGCAGAGGCATCACTGCCTTACCTCCTGCCACACCGGTGATCCGTGTTCACGGTGCGAACGTGTCGCCAGGGATGGCCTGGGAGGAAGAGGATCGAGCATCTGGAGAGCAGCGCTGCTCTCCTGGGGAGGGAGGATGGAGTCCACTGCTTGCCTGGCCCATAGCAGCAGCTGGGGGGCTGGCACGGTAGACCTGCAGACAGAGGGGATGGATGTGGAGCAGATGCCTGGCATGCAGCATGCGGAAGCACATGTGTCTTGGCCATTGGCATCATTACACGCTCCCACGCTGCACTCGGGGTAGAAAAGGGGTGAAAACAGCAACAGAATGATACCAGTCCCCCGCAGGCTCCACATCCGGCTAGTTGGGCACCTCGAAGGATCAAGCGAGAGAGGTGAGTCCCAGCGGACGCTGGGGTGATGGGGCTGGAGGGACCAGTGGATGGGGGCTGGTTGACCGAGATAAATAAAGTATAAAAAAATATATAAATTTGGTACTTGGCCTGGGAAGCACATCTTCATTGTGAGGATTTGTGGATCCTCTTTCATACGCAGCTCACTGCCCGATTCATCCTCTGACTCGTACCACAAATTGGATTTGTTGCTGTCTGGTTGGGGGGGGAAGGGCCAGTTGTTTGAGGCATAGACTGAGGCTGTGGAGGAGGGTTCGACGGGTTGCTAGGACCTTGAGGTCTGACTATCTTCTAGCTTCTCCAACAATCTGGACTTAACTTGCTGAGCCTGAATAAAGGCCATGGTGGCCTGTTGGTTTTGAAGCAGCAGGGATGTGGTATCAGGGATTTCATCTGGTGGATCCTTCCTGAGTGATGGGTCTGCCTTAGGAGGAACCTTGGTTGGTGGTTTGCCCTTGAGCTCCTGTTATGACACCTAATGCATTGTACTGTATATTGTAATATTGAACAAATGCACTTTGTCCTATTGAACTGTATGGATGAATTGTTATACCCACTGTAGAGTGATGACTATTGTACCAATTGTTACTACCATTGTTCACACTGTCTCTATTGTCCTGTTATATCTGATGTTGTATCATATGAATGCCATTTATTGTACGTAACTTAGCTCAGGTCACTCCTGAAAAAAGGATGCAGTTCTCAGTGAGCTTACTCAGTTATCAAAATCCAGTAAGTAAATAAATAAAAAAAACATGATTCTGAATTTTCCTCATTGCTAGATGCCAGTTTTGAGTAGTCTGATGTGTCTCTGAGGGACTCAGATGTGGCACAGGGGGCCAGGTTGAGATGGTAGAAAGGGAATGCTACACATGCGGCACTTCTTCACCTAAACTATGATGCCTCTGGGAGACAGTGTATCATGGTGGAATTAGCACAGTGAGTGTGGGCCATCATATATAAAAAAAGCTGCAATATTCTACCATGATGGTTAATATGGGTGTGATAGTTAAGGATAAAAACATTGTTGAACCATCACTGAGTAATTTCTACAGCTCTCTTTTCTGTAACTCCCTCACAGTGCAACAGCATTTCTGTCTGTCTGTCTCTCTTTCTGGTAGTATTGCAGTGGATTGGCCACCTGCTGCCACATTACCATGCTTTTGTTTCTTTCTTTAAACTCTATAGGAGTATTAATTCCAGTGGTGTGTTTAAAAAATCTCCCTCTATGCAACAAGCGCTTTGTTTTGTCTGCCTACTTAACAGGTAAAAAGCCATTTGTCTCCCATTTTCTGTGTACAGGTATTGGTAATACTACATATGGTACATGTGAAAAAAGAAACAAAAACATAGGAAAAACTAAAGAAAGGGTCCCAAAAGTATAGCGTGTGCCTTTAAAGCCAGTAGTAGTCATGCTCTGTTCTGCTGCGAGAAAATGCTGTCTCTCCCTGCATCTGCTTTTAGACACTGTTTTGTGTTTTACCCTTTCTCTCTTTGCCTAAAAAGGGTTAGCTACTGAAACAAACACACAGGCATGCATTCTGGCTGAAACTAGAAAGCTATCAGACAAAAGCTAACAGTTTAAACAAATAGGAGATAACACATTAGGTCTTGCAGGACATGTGTAAAAACTGTACAGAATCAAAGCATAATTGTAGTGTTGCCTGTAATTTTCTGGTGAAGGTGGTTGCTAGACTATTCCCAATCAGAGGAGACCTTCTAGAAAGGTGCAGTCTCCTATAGGGAGTCAACAGCATCCTCTCTGTGCTATTTACGAGATGTGGGATGTCAGTCACCCAAAAATGGGGCAGAGTCTAGACTCATTAACACCTTCTTTTGAATAAAAATAGAATTTGTATGTAGTATAATGAATTTATTGTTGTTTGCTGTTATCCAGAATTGATTATTCAGTAGAACTAAACTGGATAGTCAGTAAGTATATGTCTAGGTAGAATGTTATATGGAATATGTGAAATAAAAGAATTGGGATCCGTACGATTGCCTGGCATGAGGTTTCCCGTCATGTGGTTTCCCGACACTACTTTCCCATCATTACTGTTTCCCGACGAAATTATTTACCGTCGACAGTTTCCTGACTATATATTTCAGCACTTCAGCTAACGGACTCATTACTGGATGACATACTGTTAAGCCATAATCACAATGAAAGCTAATGGACTCATTACTGGATGACATACTGTTAAGCCATAATCATAATGAAAGCTTTCAAAAGTGAAAACCGTCTTTTTCCCCGACTTCAGCTAACGGACTCATTACTGGATGACATACTGTTAAGCCATAATCACAATGAAAGCTTTCAAACGTAAAAGCTGTCTTTACTGTTGGTGATCGCGCTCCTTGCTTTGCAGTACTATATAGGGGCTACTACACTGACAAATAGCTTCATATAACAAAATGGGAAGCCAGATATTGGTTTACAAACTGTGCTACTACAAAAAAAATGTTGGTGACTGTAAGGTTCAAACTTGTGATCGTGAAGCACAGAGCTGACAGCTACGGCAGGGATCCATAACAGTGTCAGACATTCTCAGCAGTGAAACTCATATGTACTGTATGTGGTTAAAATGTAGGATAACTTGCCTTTTAGATAAATCCTTCCATTTCCTTTGATACAGTACCTCACTTGTGTAACCAGCTTGTGTAAAACATTGCAATTTTCGATCAAATGATATTCGGGCAAAGATCGCTTTGGGAAATAAGATGACAGGAAATAGGTCGAGGGAGATACAAAGTCGGGAAAATGAATGACAGGCAACCATACTAGACCCAAAGAATTAGAGGTGGACCTTGCTCTTTAGGGGAAGAGCCTGGGTGCTTTAAAAACCCAAGATCCAGCACCTCTAGTTCAGATGTAGCCTGGAGTTGGTGCTACTAACATCTCCAGTTTAGGGTTCTCCAAAGGGAGACCCGACACAGTCTTTATTAGGGCTCTAGCTACCTGTAGACCCTGAGCTGCGTTTTTGCTTTGTTTATTTCCTTTTGAGTTGTGTATTCAGAAACAGTCATTATTTTGTATCCTGCATTATTTATTTCTTATTTTCTTTATTTTTAATAAAAATAACCACCTCTTGTTAGATGTGGTGTACCTGATATGCTGTGTCTTGCCTGATCATTATTACTCCATGACAATGGGTACCCAAGGGAATGTGTGTTACCTGGGTAACCCCCTGATATGAAGCCCTTCCAGTCTGTGTTTGACCTTGGGAATGGTGTAAAACGAGCCACATTGGGGCAGTATATGATGGATTCAGTTCAGTCCTCCAGGAGTAAGGCAGCATCCAAATGTTGGCCAGAGGTGATGCGAGCCGGGTCACTTGCTCATCAAACAGTGTCTGCTGTGCCCAAGATGGCTGACTGAAAGTGATTCAGTTTGGGTCACTTCTGTGCTGACCACTGAGTGGGGTATGCCATGTCCAAAATGGCCACTGGAAGTGAGGTGGCGGATCACTTACAGCAGTGCAAGAAAATGGTTAGTAGAGGCAGAAGGCTGGCAATAGGTAGGAAGCCTGTAAGGCTACTTAAACATGGTTCAGAAGGCTGGTAGTAGGTAGGAAGCCTGTAAGGGTACTTAAACATGGCTATCCCCAGAGAGCCCAGCTCCTGAGGAAGACTCAGGTAGAGTCAAAGCACTGGGGCATACTGGAGTGAGAGGCAGCCCAGGTTAAAGCCTTATCAATTTTCTGTTAAAATTAATACTGTAGATTACTGCTGCCAGTGTCTGTGAATGGATGATGTTTTGGTATGATGAACTGTTCTAAATAAATTGGAACACATAGCAAATTACTTGAGTTTGGCAGTGATTGACGTCTTAACTTACAACTCAGTGTGCGCAATAACTGTTGTGTTTGGAACTGAGAGTAGGTAGGAAGGCCAAGGGTAGGGGACGGATGTCTCACCTCCGTTTATAGCGAGCTGAATCCTGGAGTTGAGCTGGGTACCATGGAGAGACCAGAAAGCTGGTGGATGGGTCTCAGCACTGAGCAAAATGATGCTGGTAAGTTGTGCATGCACATGGTGTCGAGCGCTGAACAGATGATACCCAATGAGTGCATATACGTGCAGTGTCTGTGGGGCTGGTATTGTCTGCGTATGTGCCCTGCACTGCATGGAGTTAGGTGAAGCCCACCACAAGATGGCAACAGTTCCAGAATGCACACGTCAGTGGGGGCAAGGGCAGGATGGTTCCTGTGATAGAACGTCATTTGGGAGGGAAGGTAGTCAGTGCCCAGCCCAGCGGCTTTTCTGAGTCTCTTGTGCCTGAGAACTTGACTGGTCTCTTCCCTGCCCCCTTGCTTCAGCAGGAAAAAGAGATATTTCAGACCTGGAGTCACTTGCATTGGCTCCAGAGAAAGCTAATCAGGCATCTCCGTTCTCTAGCCAGGAACACCCCACTAGATCAGGGGAGCTCTCCTCCAGCTCACGGCTGCACTATGCTGTGTCTGACCAATAGCAGGGGTACACACATGACAGGCAGATGCTTATCTGTCAGAATGAGCAGCATAAATGGAAGTTAATAGCCTTGGAGCAGGGTGGGCAATTTGAAACTGCAGAAAGCATGAAAAGTTGTCTGAATCATACACAACAGTAACTTGCTGAAATGATGCACCACATACTGCTTGTCCCAACAGAGCTTGAGGAACAGCTGGCAATACCATCATGCATTAAGGATAGTGCAGAAAAGTAGCGAAAATTAGTAAAAACCTGTCTAAGTTAGCAATATAGATAAGGTTACAAGCCTGGTACAATGAGAGGTTCTCACCTAAGTAAAAATGGTTACTAAAGGTGGAAAAAAGGCTGAAAAAAGGCAGGAGCTCTGAGTCTGTGCTGCAACCTAATTTGATGCATATGTAGAAACTGAGGATTCTGAGCCTAGGCCGAGCATAAGGTGAGTTAGATTTCACTATTGAAGTCACATGTGCATCAACAGCCTATCAGATAGACATACTGCAATGCAGTCTGTAAGGATTTTGGAGTGCCTCAGAGATTACAACCCACAATTACACTTATAAACATTGACTTAATCTTGTATTAGCCAGGGGCTTTAAACACTAAATAATTCAATAGCACTTTTCTGACTTTTAACTATGTGGTAGTTAATCTTGAATATATTAGACCTTTAAATATTTGAGTTGTTTATTTCCATATTAATGTCTAAAAGCATTTTTACATAATAGGAACACCATTTATCTGTTGGTATGTTAGCTAAAATATTGTTTTTTTTTCTTAATTCGGCATATCCTTGCCTATTAAAAGCCTAAAGACGTTTGTCTTTTACTGTAAATCAGTTGCTTGTCTGAGTTCTTTTCCTGTGTTCCAGTCTGGCCCCCTTTTATTTACAGTAAGTACTGTAACAAGCATTTGTCAATGCCGAATGTTTGCTTGCTGGCATTGGCACTGGTAGTGTAGGAGTTAGAGAGCTGCATAATAGGAATGGCAGTGAAGTATTGAACTGAAGCCAACCCCGCCACCACCCTGCAGAGACTGACAGGCATTGGGGTGTGCCTTTGGGTTGTCAGGCATAATGGCCACGCCATTTCACCACACCCTAGCCTGCAGACACCGACAAGTGTCACGGTGTGCCTTTGGGTCTTTGGCCCTTATGTTCACCCCATTCCATCAGGAAATACGGTGAGATGGGTGCTATATAGGAGAATGGGGTGAACTTTGGGGCTGAAGAGTCCAAGGCACACCTCGATGCCTCTCACTGGCTGCAGGGTGTGGAATGGTATGAGCATTACAGGAGAGAATCCCAAGTCACACCCCTGATGCCTGTCAATCTCTACAGGGTGGGGCGTTATGGTCGGAAACCCTAATGTCTCAGGCATTCGTTGGCATTTTCACTCCAAATTTTCAACATGGGTTTTTTGTGACCCTCACCTTATGAACAGTGGTAATATCAGTTTGTTAGCTGAAAGCTGATTTTTCACAGCGACTATGCCATTTGGCACCACAGGTGCAAAAACACATTTCAAACAGGATGTGAAAAATGACAGCTGTACTGTTCATGGGGAGGTGGAAAAAATGGCAAAGTTGAAAATCTGCAGCGAAAATATTAAAAAAACTGGTGAAGTCACGAGCGCATGTAGAAACTGCGCAACACACACCCATAATACAATTGGTTTGTGGATTTTTTACAGCAGATTGTCAACACAGGCATTTTGAAACCTCCACTCATGAACAGTGTCACTGTGATTTTCTTAATCTAACCCGAACAGTGATTCCCACAGCGACCACGCATTTCTGTGCTGGAAGTGCGAAAACACATTTCGGCCATGGTGTGAAAAATAACAGCTGTACTGTTCATAAGGAAGCGTGGAAAATGCCAGTGGTGAAAATCTGGACTGAAAATATTAGAAATCCATGAACTTACAAGGGTGCGTGGAAACTGCGCAATGGTCGCTCATAACACTGTCATTTTATGGACTTTTTTCACCAAATTTTTAACATAGCCATTGTAACACCTCTGCTCATGAATAGTATCACTGTGATTTTCTTAATCTGTCCCGAACATTGATTTCACACACCGACTGCGCCATTGTGTGCTACATGCGCGGAAACACGTTTTGGGAGAGATGTGAAAAATGACAGCTGTACTGCTCATAAGGAGGTGTGATAATTGGCAATGTTGAAAATCTGGAGTGAAAATAGTGAAAATTCATGAACTTACGAGCATGCGTAGGAACAGCGCAATGCATGCTCGTAAAACAGTCATTTTGGGGAATTTTTTCACCAAATTTTCAACATAGGGTTTTTGGGGGCCTACCTCATGAACTGTCACACTATCGTTTCGTAAATCAGTCCTGAAAGGTGGTTCCACGCAATGACTGCAAAATCACCTTTCGGGGCCAATTAACAAAATGACAGTGACAGAATTCATGAGGTGGGGTCCCAAAAACCCCATGTTGAAAATTTGGTGAAACAATTCCCAAAAATGCCTGAGATATGCATCAAAGTTGAACAAACCCTATTTATTACATTACACAGCTTACCGGCATTTCCGCAGTTCGCGGTTGGCTTTGAAGAGTGCAGACATGTTCCTGGTCCACCGAAGATCATCGCGCCGGACTCTGGAGGTAAGTATGGGGTGAGGGAGGTGTGGGGAGGCAGGGTGCACAGAGGGTGGGCGGGGGTCAGGACAGTCAGCGAGGGAAGGTTTTCTCTTTCAGGTTTCTTTTTTTTTCTTGGACGATGCGGGACTTGTGCCATGCTGGGACAGGCTCCCAGCGTGGCAGCTGGAAGGCTGTTTGGGGCGGGGAGGCAGTGGAGCCAATGGGGGATTGGGCACCCCCGCTGGACATATGGACTGTTGCCATGCTGGGGTGGGCTCCCAGTGTAGCACCCGGTTGTCTGTTGGGGGGGGGGAATGTTGAAGCCAATGGGGGATTGGGCACCCCCGTTGGCCATACAGTGTGTGGGGAGGGGAGCGCATTAGCATGCAATATGCATGCATGTGTGTGTGGGGAGGGGAGTGCATGTGCAGGCAGTAGCTTCTCGCTGCTCACTGAAGCGGAGCTCTGCCTTTCAACTGTACGGCACTGCATTTTAAACTGCTGTCATAGACAGCTGCAGGATTCATTGGCGACCTGTGGCCGAGCCTGCAAACACACTGACTGAATTGAAGGTGGGTGCCACCCCTATGAAAACTTGGATGATGGCACTGTGTTTCTTGCACATGCGTGCAAGCAAACACAAAAATGTTAAGGGGATTTTAGATTTCCTTGGCTAAGGAGATTTTTGTTTTCTAACTAAGGTATTACAGTAAGATCTTTCTTTTTAATCCTACAATCCATATCAAACCATGTGAGGGCACATTTTTTCCTATTTCTATATAAAACTGGGAGTACTGCTTTGATAAGATCCTAAATACGATCATCAGATTCTTTGGCGCTGGTTCCACCATAATGTTTTCACTTAGTGGGAGCATACCTCTCAACCTTTTGTTATTGAAATGAGGGACATGGGAACTCAAAATAAGGGACAATGAAAGACACTGACCCTCAAAATGAGGGACTCAACCTTGGACATGGAGGTACAAGCTCAGAACACAGTGTAAACCACTGTGTTTACTTATACAAATTTTATTTTTGATTCAGCATGTTAAAATATTATGAATTATTGCTTTAAAGTTTGAATTTGCAGCAGATTCTCTGTGCAGTAGCACCTTTCTCACGGGGGATGGAGGAGGGACACAGCAATTTTGAGGGGTAAAATCAGGGATGTCCCTTGTAATCAGGGGCAGCTGAGAGGTATGAGTTGGAGTAGTTGGTCATTATTAAAGGGAAAGTTCCCTCATGCAAGGCATCATGGTATTTGGTGATACTTAAATGCAAAAGCCAGCAGAAATGCTACTCTCAGTCAATTCTGTTGTATATCTTCTGAGCTGTGTTCTTGTCTTGTGCTGCCATCAAACTTTTCAAAGCAAGTTCCTTACAGTTTTTTGTTGTTTAACATGGGTCTGAGTTGGAAAAGACATGCTTTAATTCACATACACACACACACACACACAGGCCCATGACCAGGGCCACTGAAAAATTATGGAAAAAGTTACCCAAAATTGCGGAGCATTTTGCAAAAATTGTTTGAAATTGCAGGGGGTTCCACTATAGACCCTGAGTGCTTCACAATAGAAACATAGAAGCTGATGACAGATAAGGTCCGCAAGGCCCATCCAGTCTGCCCATTTCTTTTTCTACCTTATAAATGTGCCAACGGCCTTTGCTCTGTCAATGGCCTATCTATTCATACTCATCTGTATTGCTCCCTTATGCCTATCCCATGCCTGTTTGAAGCCCTGCACTGTATTCATATCCACCACTTCCTGAGGTAGGCCGTTCCATGCATCCACCACCCTTTCTGTGAAAAAGAACTTCCTCACATTACCCCTTAATCTGCCTCCCTCTAATCTCATGCTGTGTCCTCTTGTCCTGCTATTTTTCTTATATTGAAACATGTCAGACTCTTTTACCTTGTTAATGCCCTTAAGGTGTTTGAATGTTTCCATCATATCACCTCTCTTCCTCCTTTGCTCTAGGGTATACATAGTGAGCTCCGTTAATCTGTCCTCATATGTTTTCTGATGCAGTCCCTGCACCATTTTGGTTGCCCTTCTCTGGACTGCCTCAATTTGGTTAATGTCCTTGTGATGGTGTGGCCTCCAGTACTGCACACAGTACTCCAGATGGGGCCTAACCAATGTCTTGTAAAGAGGGATTATTACCTCCCACTTACAACTTGTGATATCCCTACTAATACATCCCAACATCCCCCCAGCCTTACCTACTGCTTTAGTGGTCTGCTTGGATGATTTCAGGTCATCGGTGATGATGATGCCCAAGTCTGTTTCTTCCGTTGTGACTGCCAGCAACTCCCCTCCCAGCCTATAGGTGACTTCAGGGTTTCTTTTCCCTGTGTGCATGATCTTGCACCTTTTTGCATTAAACCCCAGTTGCCACTCTTCCGACCATTTTACCAGTTCATCCAGATTTCTTCTCATTCTGCCCACACCATCTGGATCATCTACTCTATTACAGATCTTGGTGTCAACTGCAAACAGACAAACTTTACCCTCCAGTTCATCTGCAATGTCACTGATGAAGATATTGAAGAGGACTGGCCCTAGGACTGATCCCTGAGGTACCCCACTTGTGACTTGCATTTCTTCTCACTGTACACTGTTTACCATCACTCTCTATTTTCTGCCTGTCAACCAGCTTGCCACCCAGTTGACCAACTTCTGACCCACCTCGAGCCTAACCAGCTTAGTAATCAATCTTCTATGTTGAACAGTATCAAAAGCTTTGCTGAAGTCAAAGTAGGTGACATTAACTGTTCCCCCTTGGTACACCACTCTGGTTACCCAGTCACAGAAATCTATGAGATTAGTTTGACAGGATTTTCCTGTTGTAAACCCATGCTGTCTTGGATCCTGTGCTCCTATGGATTCCAGGTATTGCACTATCCTTTCCCTAAGGAGTGCCTCCATAATCTTGCCCACTACTGAGGTAAGACTGACTGGTGTGTAGTTCTCTGCCTCCTCCCTGCTACCACTCTTGTGGAGCGGAATCACCTGAGCCCTTCTCCAGTCTTCTGGGACCTCTCCTGTGCTCAGAGACTCACTAAACAGTTCTGATAATGGCTCTGTTAGTTCCACTCTTAGCTCCTTTAGTACCCTGGGATGTATGCCATCAGGTCCCATTGCCTTGTCCACCCTGAGCTTATTGAGCTCTTGTAGGACCCTTTCTTTTGTGAAGGGACTTGTACTCACCTCCCTCCCTCCCCCGTGTCCATGGTGCTGAGCTGTGGGCCCTGCCCACCTTCTCCTCGGTAAATACTGAGCAGAAGTATCTATTTAGGATAGATGCTTTCAAATGGTCCTCCTCCTCATACGCCCCCTTATCTCTTTTGATCTTAGCAGTACCCCCTCTGGACTTTCTCCTTTCACTAATGTATTTATAGAAAGTCTTGTCACCTTCTTTTATTGTTCGTGCTAGTGTTTCTTCAGTTTGTGCCTTTGCCTGCCTTATTGCCTTCCCTGCTTCCCTTAGGGAAGTTTGGAATGCCTCCCTATCTTCATCCCGTTGCATTCCCTTATATTTCCTGAAGGCCAGCCTTTTGGCTCTGACCTTTTCTGCTACTGTTTTTGAGAAACATAGTGGTTTCCTTCTTCTTTTGCACTTCCTTTTCTCTCTAACACAATGGGATGTTGCTTCAAGTATTGCATCCTTAATGCTTGCCCACTTTGCCTGTACCCCCTCACCTGTATTTCTTTTTGTCGGGGCTAGCTTAACTCTGTTGGCCATCTTATCAAAGTCAGTTCCTCTGAAGTCCCATATTTTTGCCTTGGAATGGGATGATTTAGTTGTAGTGGCCAAATTGAACCAAACCATGTGATGGTCACTGGCTCCTAGGTGACCTTCTACCTGGAGATCTGTGATCCTTTCCCTGTTAGTCAGTACTAGATCTAGGATAGCTCTGTCTCTTGTGGGTTGTTGTAACAGTTGTTTTTTTTGTTTTTGTTTTTTTTCTTGTGGTGCTTGTACACCACTTTTTATCCGCCTGCACTACCCTCCCGGTCCATTCCTTCGGACCACTGATCAACTCCCTGGTACACCGACTCGGAGCCTGCCCCTAGAGTGCTCTTGTTCTCCCCTGTACTACCTTGATTCCCAGCAATCTCCCCTGGGTGGGGTGAGGATGGGCCTTCCTCAACCTTATTGGAGGAGAACTGGCATAGCGAGGTCTGCCCGTAGGTTGGTGGGTCCTGGGAGGCACTGATCGGTCTTCATCTAGGACCAAGAGGGCTTTTTTCCAGATTTCCTGTTTCCCCTCCACCCAACCCCCAGAGGCGCCGGCGTGAGGACTAACATCCAGAGAGTGACGTGCTGACGCATGTCTACCTCCCAAGCACCTAACAGCATCTCCCCTCCCCGACTCCACTGTATGGAGCCGCCAGAGCCCTTTGAGAGCCCGTGCTTCCACCAGCTCTCTCGGGATGTCGGTACTCCCTGGTACCCCTGGTATTCCTCCCCGAGGAAGGAGAGCATCCGCTGAGATGCTCAGTCCTCCCTCTCCCCGCCGACCCCTGTCAATCCGAGTCCGTTCCCGAACCCGGGTCACCGGCGCTGCGCGAGGTGTGGCGTCCAGTGCCTCAACCCTCTGCGCAACTGGGCCGGCTTGTACCGGTTGTTTGAGGCCCTCCCCCTGCAGGGAATCCATCATGTGTCTAGTTCTGGCAGATGTTCCTGCTGGTATTGACCAATCTGTATTTGGTATGTTGAAGTCTCCCATTATCAGAACCTCCCCTTTAGCTGTCATGTTTTGTGTATCTTCTAACAGTAATGTGTCTAAATCCTCCCCCTGGTCTGGGGGCCTGCAGACAACCCCAGTTCTTATGGCTGTCCCATTTCCTGTTTCCAGGGTGACCCACAGTTCTTCTGGCTCCTTATGTGTATTCTGAATTTCTGTAGCTTTGATATTTTCATTGACATACAGAGCCACTCCACACCCCCCCGCCCCCTTTTGCACCTTGGTCTCTTCTGAACAGTACATAGCCAGGTACTGAAGTCTCCCAAGTGTGGTTTCTGGTAAACCACATCTCGCTACTTGCTACTATGTCTAGTTTAGCCTCTGTCATTATTGCCTGCAGCTCTGGGATAAATCTTTTAATGTTTTCTGCAGCATATATTATTCAGTATAAATTGCTAAATGAATACACTGACACTTGAATATGTTTAAAACATCAAGAAAAGTTTATGTTCCTAAAATGAATACTAAACTAATAAACTATCATAAGCGTTGCCTATCTTCCAAAATTTAAAAGCATCTGCCTCATACAGTGCTAAATAGATTCTATAAAGTGAACCACAGCAAATAAATATTAAATAAAGCCAGAAGAAATATTTTTTTTTGTTTGTGGCTGTAGAATAATGAAGCCTAATCAACAGCTGTTTACATTGCTCTGCCAGCTTTTCACCCACTTTGGTGAAAGAAAAAAATAAACAGATAGAGTGGTGAATAACTGAGTTTTAGTAAAATGTTGTTAAAGTGTTTAATGATCATAATTTGTACTGTAGGTACTGTACACTATTTTTGAAATCATATATTTAAACATTAAATCTCAGGTTTATTGGGGCTGGCAGTATAATCTAGTGGTTGGCGTAACAAACTGTGAATGAGCTGAGGACATCTAGCAGACCTGGGTTTGATTCCCACAACCTCCACTTGCATACTGTGTAACTCTGAACAAGTCACTTAACATTCTCAGTGCTCCTGGGTTGCACCTGAAAACAGGCACTTGTGCTTAGTGGGCGTTATGTGGTTACCAAAAAAGGTAAAAAAAAAAAACAATATATTTTTACTGCATCATACAGTAGTCAGGGTATCCGGTAATTTACCTTTGTTTTACTCTGGCTGCAATGATTTTGTTTAGTTAAAGATAAATGTTCAGATACATTTTGTGTTTTAAAAGTTTGTTATTAGACTTTAATCATATTTTTATTGTAGTCTTTGCATGTGAGCATCTAGGGGGTAGCTTTCTAAGAGTGGGATCACTGTTAGCAACTAGTTTATTCAAGTTTAAAATCGGCAGGGCCATCCAAAAATCCTCAGCTGTTTGAATCAAAACTAATCTGAATGAAAATATTCTCACAAGGAAAAACTTGCCCTACCACTTACGAAAAGGCTTGGTAGTTAGCACCCCATTTAAGTGAATGGGATAATTTGCACCTTTTCTCCCATCTTTTGTTTGTCTGTGTGGCAACAACAAGTTTTCTGATAGACTGCTGCAACACAAAACACATAAGTGTTTAAGTGTACTTATGCTTGGCCAATGGATTTTGAAACCAAACAAGACAAGGATTCAAAAGAAATCAGTATCACATAAAGCCCTTGCACTGCAATGTTTCTGCATGCAAAATTGTGAAGATATTTGAGAGTATTTTAGTAAAAATGTAAATACTTTTACACAGTTCAATATAAAAACTCAAAAATTGCAAGAAATTGCAGAACATATTAGTTGTTGCGGAGAATGGTGAAAATTGCGGATTCCAACAAAAAATTGCTGGTGCAGTTTTCCAGTGGCCCTGTCCATGACCCATGTGTTGTGAAAGCAGGTATGTAGGGTTTCACCAGACAGATGGTAGGGGATTTCATACTGTACATAGCAGAGCATATCATATATAACCCTCCCTTTTTATGTTGGCTTCAACATCTTGCAGTAGTAGCACATTTCAGAGGTGTGTCAGTGTTGTGGCGAATGCAGGGGATGCTTTAGTGGGTGCGTCCCTCAACCTCCAACCAGTGAGCATGCTGCTGATGACAGCAGTTTCAGAGAGAGCCATGGAGTTGAAACAAATCTGCCGCTGCGTTGCAGTGGCAAATGACATGCATCCATTACATGCCTTTCCTGATTACACAATTCAATACATATGGTGGCTCCTGCTGTCCACCCCACAATCCCCAGAAAGCCAACATGGGGTGCCCAATTCTCATATCAGCATGTTCCCCCCACATTATGTGGCACACCATAACATGGCGGCTCCTGCCACCAGCCACACACTCCCAAAAAGCCGACATTAGGGTGCTCAATCCCTGTGTCGGTATCCCCCCTCTTAGTGTGTCTTTCCTGGTTAAACAATTACCCTTTCCTTTCTGACACCAGGATGCCCATTCCCGGTATTGGATGCACCCTCCAACCTGTCTATACACATTGCCGACATTGGGGTGCCCAATCCCCATGTCGGCATCCCCCCTCCATGATTGTGGCACAGTGGGAGCCCACCCCAGTGTGCCTATTTTTGTTTTGTATATGTAACATGTAAATAAAGAAAAACTTCCCTCATGGTCTTTTTTTCCACCTGCAAACAAGAAAATGGTCCACCGTTGTGTCCCTAGTCCCCCTCCCCATCCCTCCTCCCTCTGTGCACCCACCTCCCTGCACCCCCCTCACCCACACTTACCCTCCAGAGATCGAGAGCCATGATCTTCTCTGAACCGGGACACATCTGCACTCTTCAAAGTCAAACTGCAAACTGAAGAAATGACGGTAAGCTTTATAATCAGAGGCATTGGGGGGTCAGTTTAGGTTGATATATCAGCCATTTTTTGGAACTTTGGCCCCAAATTTGTAACATGGGGTTCTTGGGACCCCACCTCATGAACATGTCACTGTCATTTAGTTTCTTGGTCCTGAAAGGTGATTTCACGGTTGCTGCGTGGAATCACCTTTCAGGATAGAGTAACAAAATGACATTGCCACTGTTCATGAGGGGAGGCCCCATAAAACCCATGTTGCAAATTTAGTGAAAAAAATTCCAAAATGTGACTGCATTACGAGTGTGCATTGTGCAGTTTCTACGCACACTCATAACTTCACCAATTTTTAATATTTTCTCTCCAGATTTTCAACATTGCCATTTTTTCACATCCCTTATCAACAGTATAGCTGTCATTTTTCACATCCTTTCTGAAACGTGTTTTCACACCTGTAGCTCAGAATGGCATGGTCGCTGTGGGAAATCAACCTTCAGGACAGATTAACAAAATCACAGTGCCACTGTTCATGAGGACAGGTTCAAAAATGCCTATGTTCAAAATCTGGTAAAAAAATTCCAAAGAATGATTGCGTTACAGGCGTGCATTGCATAGTTTCTACACACGTTTGTAACTGCCAATTTTTCGTATTTTCACTCCAGATTTTCAACACTGCCATTTTTACATACCACCTCATGAACAGTACATCTGTCCTTTTTCACATCCTGCCAGAAATTCTTTAAAGTTGATGGACTGCATCTGTCTAAGGAGGGAGTCAGTGCATTGGGGCAGAAGTTTGATGTCTTTGCAGAATATTTAAACTAGCAAATGGGGAGAGGGGTACAGCATCCGAAATGTCGAATGGGAAGAACACCCCTCCCCCCTCAGCTAGTGGTCAGACAGTAGTTCAGCATGTTTGTAATTCATTCGCATCACCAGGTAAAGAAAAAGGTCCGGCTCCCCATACGATGCACAGGGGAAACGCTGGACCTCGCCCAACAACTAACACACAGAATTCTGACCAATGGAAAATCATGTACACAAATGCTCGCTGTCTGGGAAACAAGATACCAGACCTGCAGGCAATAATGACAGAGGCTAAACTGGACATAGTAGCCATTAGCGAGACATGGTTTACCAGTAACCACACTTGGGAGACTTCAGTACCTGGCTATGTACTGTTCAGAAGAGACCGAGGTGCAAAATGGGGGGGGGGGGGCCCTTTATATCAATGAAAATATCAAAGCTACAGAAATTCAAAATACACGTAAGGAGACAGAAGAACTGTGGGTCACCCTGGAAACAAGAAATGGGACAGCCATATGAACTGGGGTTGCGTACAGGACTCCAGACCAGGGGGAGGACATAGACACGTTACTATTAGAAGATATACAAAACATGACAGCTAAAGGGGAGGTTCTGATAATGGGAGACTTCAACATGCCAGTTACAGATTGGTCAGTACCAGCAGGGACATCTGCCAGAAGTAGACACATGGTGGATTCCCTGCAGGGGGAGGGCCTCAAACAACTGGTATAACAACCCACAAGAGACAGGGCTATCCTAGATCTAGTACTGACTAACAGGGAAGGGATCACAGATCTCCAGATAGAAGTTAACTTGGGGGCCAGTGACCATCACATGGTAGGATAACAGCAAAATACTGGTCCAGGTCACTCCCCCCATACCTTGCTAATACCCTGGCCGCCCAAACCCCTTCATGCTACACCCTCCGTAATCTCGACTCTAGGCTAATCACCCTGTCCCAGCGGAGATTAGACACTCCTCCTCCTCTCTGCAGCTCAATCTCTCCACAGCATTTTGCCGCCACCTGCTCGTGCAGCTAGCCCCTCGAGGTATTCCATCTGTTTAAATTCCCTGATTGCATGTGTGTATATTAGCTACATGTTACAATGTGATTCTGCTGCGCTTAAGCCTCAGTGTGTGCTCTAGCTGCACAATTTATCTTCCCCTGCCATAAGGCAGGTGTATCTTGTACAACGTGTTTCTCTCATCGTTGCATTTGTGCTGGGGCATGTAATTGTATGTTACTCTGTATACTGTCTATCCTAATCCCCCTCCCCCAGGACGCATCTGGAATCGAGTGTTACACCGCTCAGTATGCCTTCCTGGTAAAATGCTTAAATAAATAAATATATGTTTCAATTTGGCCACTAGAACAAAATCATCCCATTCCAAGGCAAAAATATGGGACTTCAGAGTAGCTGACTTTGATGAGATGGCCAACAGAGTTAAGCTAGCCCCGACAAAAAGAAATACTGGTGAGGGAGTACAGGCAAAGTGGGCAAGCATTAAAGATGCAATACTTGAAGCAACATCTCATTGTGTTAGTGAGAAAAGGAAGTGCAAAAGAAGAAGGAAACCACTTTGGTTCTCAAACACAGTAGCAGAAAAGGTCAGAGCCAAAAGGCTGGCCTTCAGGAAATATAAGGGAACGCAGCAGGATGAAGATAGGGAGGCATTCTAAACTTCCCTAAGGGAAGCAGGGAAGGCAGTAAGGCAGACAAAGGCCCAAACTGAGGAAACACTAGCACAAACAGTGAAAGAAGGTGACAAGACTTTCTATAGATACATTAGTGAAAGGAGAAAGTCCAGAGGAGGTATTGCTAAGATCAAAGGGGATAAGGGGGCATGTGAGGAGGAGGACCATGTAAAAGCATCTATCCTAAATAGATACTTTTGCTCAGTATTTACTGAAGAGAAGGTAGGGCAGGGCCCACAGCTCAGCACCATGGACACAGGGGAGGGAGGTGTGCACTAGTCCCTTCACAAAAGAAAGGGTCCCACAAGAGCTCGATAAGCTCAGGGTAGACAAGGCAATGGGACATAATGGCATACATCCCAGGGTACTAAAGGAGCTAAGGGTGGAACTAGCAGAGCCATTATCAGAACTGTTTAGTGAGTCTCTGAGCACAGGAGAGGTCGCAGAAGAATGGAGAAGGGCTCATGTGATCCCACTGCACAAGAGTGGTAGCAGGGAGGAGGCAGGGAACTACAGACCAGTCAGTCTTACCTCAGTAGTGGGCAAGATTATGGAGACACTCCTTAAGGAAAGGATAGTGCAATACCTGGAATCTATAGGAGCACAAGATCCAAGACAGTATGGGTTTACAAAAGGAAGGTCCTGTCAAACTAATCTCATAGATTTCTTTGACTGGGTAACCAGAGTGGTGGACCAAGGGGGAGCAGTTGATGTCGCCTACCTTGACTTCAGCAAAGCTTTCTATACTTTTCCACATAGAAGATTGATTAATAAGCTGGGTAGGCTCGGGGTGGGTCAGATGTTGGTCAACTGGGTGGCAAACTGGTTGACGGGCAGAAAACAGAGAGTGGTGGTAAACCGTATACAGTCAGAAGAGCTGCAAGTCACAAGTGGGGTACCTCAGGGATCAGTCCTGGGGCCAGTCCTCTTCAATATCTTCATCAGTGACATTGCAGATGGACTGGAGGGTAAGGTTTGTCTGTTTGCAGATGACTCCAAGATCTGCAACAGAGTAGATGATCCAGATGGGGTGGGCAGAATGAGAAGAGATCTGGATAAACTAGCAAAATGGTCAGAAGAGTGGCAACTGGGGTTTAACGCAAAGGAGTGAGAGATCATACACATAGGGAAGAGAAACCCCGAAGCCACCTATATAGGCTGGGAGGGAGTTACTGGCAGTCACAGGGAAGAAAAGACTTGGGCATCATCATCACCGATAACCTGAAATCATCCAAGCAGACCTCTAAAGCAGTAGGTAAAGCTAGAGGGATGTTGGGGTGTATTAGTAGGGGTATCATCAAGTCAGAAGAGGGAGGTAATAATCCCTCTTTACAAGGCACTGGTTAGGCCCCATCTGGAGTACTGTGTGCAGTACTGGAGGCCACACCTTCACAAGGACATTAACCAAATTGAGGCAGTCCAGAGAAGAGCAACCAAAATGGTGCAGGGACTGCATCAGAAAACATATGAGGACAGATTAACTGAACTCAGTATGTATACTCTAGAGCAAAGGAGGAAGAGTGGTGATATGACTGAAACATTCAAACACCTTAAGGGCATTAACAAGGTGAAAGGGTCTAACATGTTTCAATATAAGAAAAATAGCAGGACAAGAGGACACAGCATGAGATTAGAGGGAGGCCGATTAAGGGGTAATGTGAGGAAGTTCTTTTTCACAGAAAGAATGGTGGATGCATGGAACGGCTTACCTCAGGAAATGGTGGATATGAATACAGTGCAGGGCTTCAAACAGGCATGGGATAGGCAGAAGGGAGCAAATACAGATGAGTATGAATAGATAGGCCATTAACAGAGCAAAGGCCTATGGCACATTCCTAAGGTAAAAAAAGAAATGGGCAGACTGGATGGGCCTTGCGGTCCTTTTCTGCCGTCAGCTTCTAAATGTGTTTTCACACCTGTGGCGCCAAATGGCGCAGTCACTGTGCAAAACCACCTTTCAGGATTGAGTAATGAAATAATAGTGCCACTGTTCATAAGGTGGGGTCACAAAAAGGGCATTTTGAGAATTTGGAGTGAAAATGCCAACAAACGGCCGGGGCATTAGGGTTTCCAACCATAACGCCCTACTCTATAGAGACTGACAGGCATCGGGGGTGTGACTTGGGAATGTCATCCATAATGCTCACACCATTCCACCCCACCGTGCAGCCAGTGACAGGTACTGAGATGTGCCTTGGGGTCTTTGGCTCCAATGTTTACCCCATTCTCCTATACCACACCCATCTCAGTGTATTTCTCTATGGAATGGGGGTGAGTATAAGGCCCGAAGACCTCAAGGCACACCGCGACACCTGTCTGCAGGATAGGGTGAGGTGAAATGGAATGAATGTTATTGCCAATGACCCAAAGCCACACCTCAACGCCTGTCACTCTCTGCAGGGTGGGGGTTGGGTTGGCGTCAGTTCACTGCCATTCTTATTATGCATCTCTCTAACTCCTGCACTACCAATGCCAATGCCAGCAAACCAACCTTCGGCATTGACAAATGCTTCTTAATAATGAATCAACTGTAGGAATTATATTCTAAAATCTGCAAGGTAGTTTGTGGCACTTTACAGAGCATTTCTGTGTACTAAGTGTCAGAGCCAGCACTGGTGTAAACAAAAATAAATAAGATGTTGGACACACAGCAACATATCTGCTAGGCCAGGTTTCAGGTCAGGCTGTCAGCTCTCAGATAGCTCCCCTCAACATTTGGCACTTAGAGACTTGCTGTTTTTTTACACCCCTTCCCCCTCAAGTTTTCAGGCCAGGCTTTCAGCACACATATCCCCTCTCCTCATTTCATTTCATTTTATTTATATATTTCATTAAGGATAAGACATTAGGCAATTCTATTTACAATGCTGTCCTGAATATCACAACTGTTTCAACATCCATCAAACATACATGTGCAAACTTGCAAAGGCCAGAGACTCATCACTCGACAGGAACTTACGTACGAAACAGATTAAATACAGTACAAATGAGAATTAAACCGTCATACGATACATTCATTTAAAATGTTTACATTCAAACACATAGTACTCCATTAAAGTGGTTTTAAATGCTGTTAAAGTTCACAAACTTCAGACCCCTAGTGGAAAAGAATTCCAAGCATTAGAGGCAATATAATCAAATCTTGCTTTGCCATATCTAGTTTTTATATTTGGGACTTTTAAACCTCTTCTTTTTACGTTACATAAGATAAACCGTGAATTTCCTAATACCAATTTATCAGTTAAATAAATAGGAGCAGACCCATGAATGCATTTTTAAACAAAATTGCTCAGAATTCTGCCCATTGTGACATCTAAGGGGACCCATTGCAATTGAAAAAGTAAATCACAGTGGTGAAAATGATAATGTGAACCCTTAACTCCTTGTATGAATCAAGCTAATTTATAGTGCAGCCTATCTAGTTTAAGAAGATTATGTTTACTAGTATTCAAATATACCATACTGCCATAATCAATTAATGGAAGAATTACAGATTGAACTAATTTTCTTCTGGTATCTAGGGACATACTATATTTATGCCTTCTCAGGGCTCCTAATTTCAGGGAAACCTTGGTGCGTAACTGGTCAATATGAAAATCATATTTTAATTGGGAGTTAATATAGACTCCCAAATACTTATATGTATCCACCTGGACCAAGGAGTTACCCTTTACTGTTTTTATAGTGATATTTGCCATCTCTTTGTAACACCCCTGTAATATTTTCCTGGCACAAAACATCACTGTATTTGTTTTCTTTTATTCATAATTAATTTATTTTGACTGAACCGTGACCCCAACACTAAGAATTCTTGTTGCAGGACTTTCTGTACTTCAATATAATCTTTATCTGAGCACAGTAATGCAGTGTCATCTGCATATAGTTTAATGATACTATTTGTACCGACCCTTGGTAACCCATCAGTAAAAGAAATGAATAGGAGGGGCCCCAGGATCAAGCCCTGGGGGACTCCCCTACTCACCTCTCATGCTCCAGATAACACCCTGTGTACACTGGCTATTTGATTTCAGCCCTGCAAATATGATTTGAACCAATTTAATGGCTCATCAGCAAACTCTTTACCCATCAAAACATTTAGAAGAATTGCATAATCAGCGGTATCAAATGCCTTAGAAAGATCCATGAACACTGCCCCCATGCACAACTTGTTGTCAAGTGCATGGGAAACGGTGCCCATGAAATCCAACAAGCCTGTTCTTGTAGAGTGTAGAGGTCTAAAAACCAACTGCTGAGGAGCCAATAGATCATTACTACTCAAAAATGCATGCAGTTGCTTATGTACCTCTCTTTCAAATATCTTGGAAATTTTAGATAACAAGACTATAGGCCTATAATTATCGGCCAGTTGAGAGTCTCCACTCTTAAAAATGGATATAATTTTCATGACTTTCCACTTGTCTGGGAACTGACCCAGACATAAACTTCTATTAAATAAGTTTGTTAGTGGTTTAGCTAATACTTCAGCTCCGGTTCTCAACAATGAAACTTCTAAACTGTCAAGACCCCCAGATTTCATCACATCCAGTTTTGTTAGATGGTTTCTTATATCCCTAGTTTTAAAATCTTAAATCTAAACCTAGGATGTGCTTTTACCTCTGTACGCTTAATACTGCCCAACAACTTGGAGGTAGCTTGTTCCTCTATATTCCCAACTCCATCCAATGTGGAAGAGGGCTGTTCATGCAGTAATGAAGGCAAAGTGGTAAAGAAATCATTCAGAGTCTCTGCCACCTTTTTAGAATCTGTAACAACCTCCTCCTGGATTCTCATAGAGGACTGAAGTTCGATATCAATGGGAGTTTGTAATTGCTGTACAACTTTCCAGAACTCTCTTGTGTTGGATGCTGCTTCGAACTTAGTCTTATAATATTTCCCTTTTTCCTCTCTAATTAATTTCTGACAAACATTCCTGTAGGTTCTATACTTCTCCCAGTCATTATCCCAATTTGATTTTTTTGCAAGTTTCCATAACCTTTTTCTAACCCTTAATAGTTTTAATATTTTCCCATTAATCCATGGTAAGCTGTTTTTCCTTTCTTAGTTTGTAATCTAGGCGCATGTTTATCATACACCAATACAAACTCACTAGTAAAAAATTCTACTGCATCTTCTAACTCTGGAGTAAGGTCCATCCTATACCCTTTAACCCTCTCTAAATCTTTCATGGATGCATTCTTATTAAACTTTTTGTATGGTATAATAACATTACTTCACTCTGCGGGGGAAACTGATTCAATTTACCTTTTTACACAGTCAAACAGTGATCACCCAATAGGGGAGCACTGACCTGGTTTGTAACCTCTGACAATCCTTTAGAAACAAAAATTAGATCAATAATAGATCTAGTGTCGCCTTTGTTACTGTATCGCATAGGTTCATGGATTTGTTGGGTGACATCCAGTTGGTCCATTGATTCTTATCTTTTCCCCCAGGGCCATTCTAGTGAGCACTGAAGTCACTCAGACAAATAAAATGTTCCAAGTTAAGATTGTTACTCAAAAAAGTAACCAGGTCATCAAAAAACTGAACATCTATTTGTGGGGGTGAATAAAATGTTATATCAGTCCCTCTATACCTCTGATGTTAAATGGTGTCACCATACTACATTGACCCATTTATTTGTGTAGATACATTGGGACCCCACCTCCTTTTCTGTTTCTATCATTTCTCACAACATTGTAGTCCTGGATCAAAATTTCCTTGTCATCTATATTAGCTTCCAACCAAGTTTCTAAAATTCCCAAAGCAGCTGGTTTACTGATGTGGTACTGTAACCTTAGCTCATCTATCTTTGGTAGTAAGCTTCTAACATTAGTATGAGCAAATCAAAAGTCCCTACCCTTCATTGGTCCTGGGTTCCTTTCCATATCTCCAGCCAGGAGCAGTATGTAAGAACAAAATCCATATGAATTCCCTATAACTCTGGGCCAAATTCCCTGTCTTATTTTAACTATTTTATGATCAATTATAATAGCATTTTTTTATTGTTATAGACAGTCACCCTTAAATCAGTTTTTAGTACTTGAACTGTTGTTATTATGGTCCCTCTCTTTATCTGGAGTACTGCATGAGTTTCTATTTTTTTAAATTATTATCACTACTAGCACCCTGTTTAACCCAAGACATAACTACCAAACACTCTATAAGTAACAGTAACTTCAACCCGAAATCTTATTCAGAGGAATAGATAATTAACACAAGTAAAAGCCCAAATAATAGGCCAATCCTAAAACAGCTTATATAATTAATTCAGTAATTAATCTAAAAGTGCATACGTTTAAAATGCACAGTTTCTTCAAAGTTTAAATATATGCTCTGTAAATTGAGCTATAAACAATATAAAAGGGAAACGAACTATTAAAATTAATAAACATGTGACCTTCAAAAGTTATGCAAATGTACAAAAATGAAATGTGAAAAAACCCCAAACCTGGTTACAACAGTTTGTTAAGATTTTATTGATAACGTCAGGATTTGGGACTTCTGGGGACTTATTGAAAACTCAGCTATTTTTACTACCAACCATAAATATATTTTCAAAGAATGTGTATTTGATCTCTCTAGTCAAGCTGACATGGCCTCTCTTGCAGCCCCTGGATTTAACCCCAGACTGCCAGTTTTGAATATGGCTTATAGGTTTTCACCATATCTTGATTTATTTACTGACCCAGAGGAATGTAAGGAATCTTACGCCCTTTAAGTTACTAACAAAGAGGAATGTAAGAATTTTACATCTTTTCAGTTTCTAACCCTCCCTAACACAGCCATGGAAGCCACATATGGTAGGAAGAAGGATAATGCTGGAACACAATTGTGTAAATATGGTGTGGGCCCACTCACAGTATGTCATTCTGGACCACCCATGGTATAGCCAGCTGAGATTTAAATTGATCTGACCACTAATTTCTTCTGTTTATTTAAAAAAAATGTTGTAGGTGCTGTATTGGTCCTTTTAAGAACAGATCCAGAAACAAATGATTTGAAGGTGGGCCAGCAATGTGAGAAGGCAGTAAGGAGGGCTGGGGTGATACTGGGATGCATAAGGAGAAGCATCACCAGTAGAAAACAGGAAGTTGTTGGCCCTCTGTACAGACAGTTGGTAAGACCTCATCTGGAGTACTGTGTACAGTTCTGGAGAACTCATCTCTGCAAAGACATAGACAGGGTGGAGGCTGTCCAGAGGAGGGCAACCAAAATGATGCAGGGTCTGCATCAGAAGACATATGAAGAAAGACTAAAGATGTATAGCCTTGAGGAAAGGAGGGAGAGAGGGACATGATAGAAACTTTCAAATACCTCAAGGGAATCAACAAAGTCCAAGACGGTAGCATCTTACAGAAAAAAGAGATGTGCAAAAACAAGGAGGCACAATTTGAAGGTGGCGGGAGGACAGCTCAGAGGTAATGTGAGGAAGTATTTTTTCACAGAGAGGGTTGTGGATACATGGAACAGCCTTCCTGAGGAGGTCGTAGAGTCAAAAACAGTGGGGGAATTCAAGAATGCATGGGACAGACATAAGGCAATTCTAGTGGGGGGTAGGAGGAAGTAGGCTGTTGGTTAACTAGGATCTTCAGCTTATCCGTTAGGCAGGGAAATGGGCAAACTAGGCTGGCCAAGCGGTCCTTATCTGCCATCAAATTCTACGTTTCTATGTTTCTATGTTACAACATGTGCATTCGCTGCTTGGGCCTGTTCCATAATGTGAAGGCCTGCAGCATTTGCCAAGGTTTCACCAGGCCACTAGAAGATGTCAAAAGAAGACTTTGGAATTGTATTTAAAAAAATCAAGGCTATGGAGGAGAAACAAGGTGTGTAGAAGGTGGTTTCACTCGGGTTTGCCATCAATCTGCCATCATCTGCCACTGTTTCCACAAGAAAATGGGACAGGTTTGCTACGTCAGTGGATGAGCACTGTCATGCAGACAAGAAGAGGCACAATGAAAAGGAGACCTCGGATGCCTGGTTACCTGAGTAATCTCCTTTCCTCTGTCCACATTGTGCGCTCACTTCGCTCCTCCACCAAGGGCCTCCTAGTGGTTCCCGGCTAGGCTGAAAACCTCAAGAGATTGTGCATTTGAAGTGGCTGGCCTGGCTCTGTGGAACTCATTACCAAGATCTGTGAGGGCGGCTCCATCGGTGAAGGCTTTTATGCAGTGTCTGAAGGCCCATCTATTTAAAGAAGCTTTTGGAAACCAGCTATAGTTCATCTATTACTGATACACTGTTATTTTATTGACATTTATTTATTGTATTTACTGACCTGTTCATGACTTGTTTATTGCTTTGTTGATACTGTGTACTGCATGTCCTTCGCATCTTCTTGTAAAGTGCTCAGAGTCTCTGGGATTGGGTGCTTAAGAAATAAACACGTACTGTCTGACTAGGTCTCAGTTTCCTTTAACCAGAGGTAAGTCAAGTGACCCAGGACCCAGGCCAAGGTCTCCAGTTCAGCCCCCCCCCCGGACTGTCTCTCAGACACCAAGGCTGGGGTCTGGCAAGGGCTGTAATCCCCTGCCAAGGGATTCACAGCAATTCTACCATCAGGCACTGTCCCAGTGATAGTTACATCGTAGTTGACTCCCTTGGGGTCCATCGACGTACAACTGCTATATCAGTTGGTGTCTGTGCTGTTTTAAAGGCTAATGCCTTTGCCTCCATTATCAATGCTATCTCTGTCAATGCCTTCGAAGTTACAACTGTTGTTGTCATCAATGACACAGGAGTTCCCTCTGCTTGCAGTATTGGCTGGCAGGGAGCATCCTCTATCAACGCTAACCCCATCAACTGTTTCTACACTGCAGCTTCCTCTGCTTGTCAAACCTATGGCAATGCCTGTAGACGAGGAGAAGGAAATGGAATACAATCCAGAATACATGGAGAAGGACTATGAAGAAAACATGGAGTAGGATCTGGAGCCTCTGGATGAAGTGGGTTCCAGCTCCACACTGTTCTTCTGTAGTAAAGGGAGTGTAGAAACACTCTGAGGTCACCTCTTGAAGATGCATCTTTTCAGGCTTTCCTCAGATAAGTTCAATCCAAACTTGGATTTACAGCAGCATTCTTCCAATGGAAATATTTATGAGTTCTTAGAGGTTTCTGCCTCCCCTATGGTGTTTGTTCCTCCAATCCATTCAACTCTGGAGGATGCTACCCTAGCTGCCTGGCACTGACCAGGTGCTCTGCCAGCAGTTCCAAGGAAGGTAGATAAACAATATCCAGCACCTTCTGGTAATTAATATTGTTTCTTCCAGCCAGAAATAAATTCTGTGTTGATAATGGCTGCCCATGACAAGTCAAAGGATCCCAAGCACATGAGCTGTCTTCCTCCTAATAAAAAGTCAAGGAAGCTTGATGTGATGGGTAAAAGAATATTTGCTTCTGCATCTCTTGGACTAAATATTGCAAACTATCAGGCATATATGGTTAAATACCAGAACTACCTGTGGAAATCTGCAGTTACATTGCCTAACAAGCTGCCAGATGACTTTGATAAGCTCATGGTCCAGCAAACCATGGCTAATGACCCTGAAGCTGGTAAACACCTACTAATATCTGTCTATGATGCCTCTGATGCAGCTACTCATGTGAATGCTTCAATCATTTGCCTAAGCCATCATTCTTGGTTATATATTGCAGGTTTTGCATCTGATGTCCAACAGTCACTACTGACTGCTTCCTTTGCAGGAAAGCAGTTATTTAGCGCTGACATAGAATCTGCAGTAGGGGACCATCAGATGCCCAAAATGACCCTGAAGTCTCTCCACACTGAGTCCTAATCCCTGAGTTAGGCCCCATTCCTGCCCAGGATGGGGTTACTCCAAGGGTCCCAGCCATGGCTGTCAGCATCCATAGGCCTCCACCCAGGTCAATTTGCATCCTGATGCCCATGCCAGGTTCACCAAAGGGGTCTGTACAGGCAGCGCCAGTGGCACATTCTGACTCCCCCCTCTTCATCAGGCCCCACCAGTAAAGGTCATCCTGGTAGGGGGCCACATCTCCCTCTTCCTACCAAAGTGGAGGGAGAGTACTACAGATGCTTTTGCATTGGAGGTGGTTGGGTGAGGACATGCCCTAGAGCTACTCTCTGTCCCTCCGTTACATTCTCCCTTGCCCAACTGTTACCCTTCGGGACATCTTGCCCTCCTACTGGATGAGGTTCAAACCCTTCTCAGCAAGAGGGCCCTAAAGCCCATCCTGGTTGCAGAAATTAACCTGGGCTATTATTCCAGGTACTTCCTGGTACTGAAATGGAGCAGAGATTTAAGACCAATCCTGGATCTATGACTCCTCAACGTGTTTATAGAATACTAGAGGTTTCACATGGTCTCTCTGCAGTCCCTCCTCTCTCTGCTTTTAAAAGGGTACTGGATGGTTGCTCTTCATATGAAGGATGGTTACCTCCATATCAAAATCAGGAAGTCTCACAGACAGTACCTGCGGTTTATGCTCCAGGGCTTGCACTATTAGTTTTGTGTCTCGCCCTTTGGTTTGTCTTCTGCACCAAGGGTCTTTAATAAATGCTTTGCAGTAGTTGCAGCAGTGCCTCTCACTTCTGACCATGGCTGCTGCTATTCTGACTGTCTCACTTGTGCATCTGCACATGAGGATTCCACAGTGGTTCCTCCATGCCCAATGGGCTCAGTAGTCTGATGAGATACAGTGTCTCATAGAAGTGACCCCTCCTCTCCGTTACTCCCTGCTTTGATGGTTGGACTGCCCCAACCTTGAGATGGGTCCCCTTTCTTCATCTATTTCCTCTTTTAGTGATGATGATGGATGCCTCAAGTTCAGGATAGGGTGCCCATCTGGGCCCTTTTTGGACTCAGGGGCAATGGTCCCTTGTGGATATGGTTCTGAACAGCAACACTTTGGAGATGATGGATGTTCTGCTTGGCCTACAGGCCTTCACCACCATCCTTCCAGGTCATCAGCTTTTGATCTGTACAGACAACATTTTCGATGCTACACTGCATCAGCTATCAAAGTAGTCTCCACTTGTATCCTCTCTGCAGAGAGACAATGAGAGTCTGGCACTGGGCCATGGAACACATGTTTTTGTCTGCCATCTTCCTGCCTGGCACCCTCAGCAACATTGCAGATCATCTTAGCCAGTCCCATGTGTTCTGCCACAAATAGGATTTTCTGGATTTTGTCACGGACAACCTCTTTTTAAAGTGGGGTTGCCCATAAATTTACCTTTTTGCATCCCCATATAATGCAAAACTGCCACGTTTCTGATTGCTTGCTCCAGGACGTGGAGTTTTCTGTTGAGGCATGTTGTTACTGTCTTGGAGATGGAGGTTTATGTATGTCTTTCCCCCATTCCCTCTAATGCAGAGGGTGGTGGTCAAGTTTAGAGCTGAGTCAACCACGTGATTCTAATGGCACCATACTGGCCCAGATGAATATGGTTCCCTTTGCTTCAACAATTGGCAGTGGGACCCCTGTCTCAGTCCTTCTAAGAGTGGGACATCTGTTGAAGGAGCAGGATGCTCTGGTGGATCTCAGTCTTCACTCTCTACACCTCCATGCCTGTCTCCTGAGGACATAGAGCGCTCCTGCTTTGGGGTTTCCTCAGTGGTTGCAGCTGTTCTACTGGCAGCTCAGGAAATGTTTTATGACATGGTGTGCTACCCATCAGGTGGACCCCTTTATTTGTCCAGTCAGTCTGGTGATGGACTACTTCCTTTCCCATATGGACTTGTGCCATGGGTATTCTTCCATTAAGGTCCACTTTCTGGCAATGTTGACTTTTCATGCCCTCACCGATGGCAAAACAGTGGCCTATCTTGAGGTTTCTCACAGGTTTCTCAAAGGTATACTAATTCTTTTAACCCCAGTCTGTGACTGTGTTCCAGTGTGGGACTTAAATTTGGTTTTGGAGCCCACTGCTACTTGTGCACTGTGCTTCCTCTTTTAGAAAATAATGTTGCTAGTGGTATGATATCTGCTAGATGGCATTTCTTAGCTGCAGGTTCTGGTTGCAGATTCTCCTTTTTATATTTTTCACAAGGATAGGGGTTACCTTACATACCAATCCTCATTTTCTACCAATGGTCATCACTGAACGAACACTAAATAAGACCATTGACCCTCTGGTTTATTTTTCAGCTCTCACGGAGTGTGGACAGTGTCAACTGCATACGCTGGATGCTGGTGGCATATTGTGTGGTACCAGAATCATTCCTAGGATTGTAAAAAATCTTCTCAGCTATTTGTGGCTTTCACCCTCAGAAAAGTGGGCTTCCCTATATCAAAGCAGGGCCTTTCCAAATACTTGGACTGCTGCATTTACTTCTGTTACCAGAAGCACGGTAAGCAATTTCCTGGTCCTGTCCATGCTCACTCCACACTTGGGGTGGCAACACCTATGCCTTGTTTCCACAGTGTGTCCACTGATGATATATGTGTTGCTGCCACTTAAAGTACTGTTCATATATTTACTAAACATTACAGGCTGGATATTATCTGTCATAGATGTGCCACATTTGACCATACTGTCCTGCAAGTCCTCCTTACACAGGGTCTTAGATCCTTCCTTCCTTCCTCCTTCCCTCAGTGATTTGGTATTGCTTGGGAATCATTCCATGATGTGGCTCAATGAAGGGAGATATCCTCGAAGAAGACAGTACTTAACATAACAGTAGATCTCTGAGAGAAACTCCTTCATTGAGCCACAGCTCTCCTGCCCATCTTCCCCCTTTTTGGGTGATGGGTGGTTATCCTGCTTGCTAGCATATGCTATTTCTCCTCTTATGCCTGAATTTGGCATACTTTATGAGGTTTCCATATCCTCTCTTGTGTGCCTGGTTTGGTCCTTGTTGCTTCAGTCCCTGCTGGTCTGATGATCCTCAAAGCTTGTCTCTTGCATGGAACTGAGGCATGATGGGGCCCCCATGTTATAGAAGCAGTGACGAGGCATGTCAGTGTGGGCAGCCCCAGCTAGCAAAATGTTCTGGGTGGTCTTGACGCTGATGGCTTACAGTTTCATGATGTGGATTAACAGAGGAGATTCTGTCAAAGATCTCTTGTTATGGTAAAACTGTTCTTTTATCTCTTCACCTACAGAATTTTATTTTTATTTATGAACTGTTTCACTAGGAAGGCACACTGAACAACAAGTTGCTTGTCTCCTGGTGCGACCTTGGGGGGGGGTACAGTTGGATGAAGAATTAGTTATACAGTTTAACATTTAACATATCCGAGAAATTAAACATTCAATTACATTTGTAACAAGACATACAGTTAAAAAAATATAAAATAATCATACAGTCGCATTTGTGACATAACATACAATTAAATATATCATACCTGTGGCATACTGTATCTGAGAAACACAGTACAGAGATTTAATGTAGCCTAGGAGCCAACTCCTTGCAGGACTGCATCATGGTTAAGAGGCAAATTATTTAGCAATTATTCAATGAATGAGGTCCAGTTGGGGGCCATCAAGGAGGGTAGAGGGGTATACAGGGGAAACCAACTGGGGAAGGAGAGGATAAAGATGCGAGAAACATTACCGGAGAAAAGTGAGCAAAAAAAAAAAAATCAATTGTGAAGGGCAAGTTAACACAGGACTAGTGCAATCTGGGAACACCTCAGACAGAACAAAAAATGCAAATTATTAGCTCTAGTGAACTAATTCCTTTGATTCAGTGCAGAAAGGTAGAGGGGGTGGGAGAGAGGTGGGGGTAGGAGATAGAGAAGGGAAGGACGAGTCATACCTGGAACTGGCCTCTTCAGAGAGTGGAGATCGCTGCCAGTGGTGGAATGAGGCAAGTACTTAGAATAAGGGGTAGGAGTAGGCAAGGACAAGTTGAGTAGAGATAGTAGAGTGGATAGTAAAGGGAAGGAGGAGGAGGGGTGGGAGAAACTTGCCTAAGACTAGAATCTGCAGGGACACTTGGATTCTGAGACTTCTTAGGATTATTATTGCCTTAGAAGTCTTCCAGATCATCTGGTTGATGAGTTTTATCCTGCTCAGATGGATCTGGAAATGTTCATGTGTCAGGAAGGGCACCCTTCTCACCCAAGAAAAGGATGTACTGATACATCTGCTCATGCCCATCATAACCCCTCCCTGGGGAGGGGTCACATGCAGTTTGGGTGTTTTTCTTGGGCCACCTTTGAGTCCCAGATGAGTCCTCCATGTGAGAATCTCATTGAGATGCTAGTATTGAAAACAATAAAGGGTGCACACACCCCACAGGATAAATCAGCAAACTGTTTATTGAAGCATCTTCTCCAAAAGATGCCAAGCACCCATACATAGTGCTGCAAGGCTTAATTAGGGGGTGGTGCTAGGCCTGTAATTAGTGCAGTTTAAGAATGCAAGTTAATACATAGAAGAGAGCTCTGTTAAGGAACAGGGGAGAGCTCATCGGGGGATATAAAGATTGCCAGAGACTTTTGTTAGCCCACCTCCCAATGCCGATCACCTTCAGCCAGCTCCTAAGTCCATTGGCAACCCTCCTGCAGCCAAACCTCCCCACAACCCTCTAGCCAATAGGTG
Source organism: Neoceratodus forsteri (assembly GCA_016271365.2). NCBI lineage: Eukaryota > Metazoa > Chordata > Ceratodontiformes > Ceratodontidae > Neoceratodus > Neoceratodus forsteri. Next base: position 846,447,866 of record CM057451.1, on the reverse strand, counting down.
CAGCTCATGGCCACAGTGGGTGGAGTCACAGTCACCCACCAGCATTTGAATCCTGAGCGCTACTACGGACTTCATCACTGTGACAGGGTTGAATAAGACCCTGTCCCATTTGTTACTCAGAAAGAGTTAAACGTAAGGATCTGTTCTGTTCTCTTCTCTTTTGTCTCTTGTCTGTTTGGTTGGCCAACCAGATATTCTCATGAGACCTAGGAACTGACCATTCCGATGGTCTCACGATTCTCTGCCCCTCACTACCTCTCTGCCTTCACTTGCTGTTTCTGTCTTTTCTTTTCCCTTGCATATTTGCATTTATAAAAACATATGTGAATTTTTGTGTGAAACTGTAAGTGATACTGGGATCCCTTAGTTTGAAACTGTATAAAGTTATACTGTTGAAATGATTGCAAAAAGCTATTTGGAATTTAGGGGGTTAACCTCGACATGCAGCACAAACTCTTTTGCAGAGTTGTCAACAAGAGATCAGTTCTGGGACATCATGTTCTATTTTGTTGCACCTGCAAGGAAAGAAACTCACAAAGTTCTGGTCTCTTAATGAGTTCAGGAGGCAGAAATAAGAGCAGCAGTGCTTTTGCTATAGAGAAGGAGAGACTGAGAAACTGAAACTTGAAATTAGAGATGCCGTCAGATGAAGGACTTTGTTTTCTGTGTTTGTACTGCCTTTGTAAACAGTTACATTGAATCATTTTTATTTTTATTTTGCCGTTATTGATGATAATAAAATGTTACTTGGGAATTTTATACCTGCTCCTGGTTTTCCTATGATTCCTGACCTATGCCTCAATGACAACTCCATACGCCACCCGAACAGAGAGGAGCTCATCGGGGGATGCAAAGAGCTGCCAGAGACCTTTCCTCGCGAACTCCCAATGCTGATCACCTCCAGCCAGCTCCTGTGTCTGTCGGGTGACCCTCCCGCAGCCAAACCTCCCCACATCTCTCCAGCTAATAGCTGCTGATCTCCCTCTGTAACAATATACAGAATCCTAGTGATCCTCCATGCTTGCGGGTTGGTGCGCTCAGGACTGCAGCTCAAGGGGTGATGGGAGAGTCTGCCAGGGAGAGCCAGCCAGGACATGCTGCCAGTTGCTGAACATGCTGCCCTTCCAGTATCCTGAATCTCTAACAATCTAAGCGAATACCTTGCTAGACTCTGCTGTCTGTAATGTCATGAGTTTGCTGTACATTTAAAGACTTCCTGTTTTATTTATTCTTTGGTAACTGGGTAAGGCCCACTAGGCACAAGTGCCTGCTTGCAGGGGCAACCCGGAAGCACTGGGGAGATTAAGTGACTTGCTCAGAGTCACACAGTATGCATGTGGACATTGTAGGAATTAAACCCAGGTCTGCTGGATGTACCAAACTCATTTGCAGCTCATTACTCTAACCTCTAGGCTATACTGCCAGCTGGCTATTTGTTTCGAGAGTTTCTCTATTTTATATCTTTTATTGGAAAAAGTAATCAGTTTTATAGTGATTTTTGATGACATATATGTTGTCGAAGGAGCTATCAAAATTGTTCCTGTATTGTGCCTGTGGTGAGAAAATCTACACCAGTGACTCCCACAACATCTATGTCTGCTGCTTAGGACCACAACATGAAGGCCTGTAGAATTTGTCAGGCATTTAATTCTGCAACCAGGTGATGATGTAAGGGAACCCTAAAAAATTCTTCCTTTAACAGGAGGTGGCTAGCATGGAGAAGGAGCTCCAGCAGAAGAGAACTGCCATGTTGCCAGTCCCGTCTACCAAGTCCAGGTCATCAAAATCATGGGACAATGTATCAAGGAGTCACAAATGCAAGCACTATGACAAGGAAGTTGTATACAGACCCCCTTCTCAGGGGGAGGAAATGGACAAGGAAATGATAGAAAGTATACTTAGTAAGGCAGAAAAAGGGGAGATATTGCTGATGGGTGATCTGAATATACCAGATGTTAACTGGAGTGCAGTTGCAGCAGCCACTTCCAAGAGTGGGGTTATTCTAGATGCCCTACAGGGGGCATGCCTTAGACAACTAGTACTGGAGCCCACTCGAGAGGGAGCAATCTTAGACCTGGTTCTCTCAAATGGAGATGAAGAGAGGATCACGGATGTAGAAGTGGGCAGCCATCTGGAACTAGCGACCATCGAACAGTATGGTTCACAATAAACACAGCAATAACAGTCAAGCAGTATAAAGGCAAAAGGTACTGGACTTTAGGGAGGCTGACTTGCTAAAATGGGTGAGTGCCTAAGGAATGCACTAGCAAATGGGCAGAAGGAGGGTGGAAGAACAATGGGGAATAATAAAACTGCCATCACAGAGGTAACTAGCCTTGTGTGAAGCAAATAAACAAAACTAAACGATGTAAGAAACCACTATGGTTCTCAAAGGAAGTGGCAGTGAAGGTTCAAGAGAAAAGAAAGCTTCAGTAAGTACAAGGAATCACAGAAGGAGCAGGACAGAGAACTGTATCAGTTAAAGCAAAAGGAAGCTGGGAAGGCAGTCAGAACAGCAAAGGCCCAAACTGAGGAAAGATAGCCAACTCAGTTAAGAAGGGGATAAAATCTTTTATAGGTACATCAGGGAGCGAAGGAAGACCAAGGAGGATAGTGAGGCTTAATAAAGGGGGAGGGTGTGCAGAGGGTGACTGTGAAAAGGAAGAGATACTAAACAAATATTTTGCTCTGTATTTACAAAGGAAGAGGGGGAGGTACCTAAAACAAACAGTAGAAACACTCTAGATACAGAAGTTGATACCAGCCCATTTACAGAAGAAAGGGTTCTGAAAGAACTCTTTAAACTGAAGGTGGACAAAGCAATGGGACCTGATGGGATTCATCCCAGAATTCTAAAAGAACTAAGGGTGGAATTAGTGACACCACTGACTACCCTGTTTAACAAATCATGGGAGGATGGGGTGGTACCCGAGGACTGGAGGAGGCAGATGTGATTCCCTTCACAAAAGTGGGAGCAAGGCAGAAGCAGGAAACTACAGACCTGTTAGTTTAACCTTAGTGGTAGGGAAAATGATGGAATCACTTTGAAGGAAAGAATTGTCTAGTATCTAGAGGCCAGAGGGCACAGGACCCAAGGCAGCATGGATTCACAGCGGAAGGTCATGCCAGACAAATCTGATAGATTTCTTTGACTGGGTGACCAAAGTAGTAGATCAGGGAGGGGCTGTGGACATGGCCTACCTAGACTTTAGCAAAGCATTTGACACAGTCCCACACAAAAGATTAATATACAAGTAGCTAGCCTGGGAGTGGGTCCCAAGATGACAGCCTAGGTAAAAAATTGGCTGGAGAATAGGACACAGAGAGTAATAGTAAATGGAGTCCACTCTGAAGAAAGGGGGGTTACTAGTGGGGTACCACAGGCTTCAGTATTAGGACCAGTCCTCTTCAATATCTTTATAAGCGACATTGCAGAGGGACTGGAAGGAAAAGTATGTCTCTTTGCAGATGTCACAAAGATCTGCAACAGAGTTGATGCACAAGGTGGGGTGGAAAGGATGAAAAGGGACTTGGCAAGGTTAGAGGAATGGTCAAATGTATGGCAGCTTAGATTCAATGCTAAGAAGTGCAAGGTAATGCACCTGGGAAACAAAAACCCAAGGGAAGAGTACACAATGGGGGGTGAGATACTAACAACAACAAAAATGGAAAGGGACTTGGGGGTAGTCATATCAGATGACCTAGAGGTGGGCAAGCAATGTGAGAGGGCAGCAAGGAGGGCTGGGGGGGATACTGGGATGCATAGGGAGAGGCATCACCAGTAGAAAACAAGAAGTTATTATCCCTCTGTACAGACAGCTGGTCAGACCCCATCAGGAGTACTGTGTGCAGTTCTGGAGACCCAGTCTTCGCAAAGACATAGACAGGATGGAAGCTGTCCAGAGGACGACAACTAAAATGGTGCAGGGTCTGCACTGGAAGACATATGAAGAGAGACTTAAGGAGCTTAATATGTATAGCCTCGAGGAAAAGAGGGAGAGGGGGGACATGATAGAAACTTTCAAGTACCTCAAGGGAATCAACAAAGTCCAAGAGGGTAGCATCTTTCAAAAAAAGAGGTGTGCAAGAACAAGGGGGCACAATTTGAAGATAGAGGGGGGGCGGCTCCGAGGTAATTTAAGAAAGTATTTTTTCACAGAGAGGGTTGTGGATGCATGGAACGGCCCTCCGGAGGAGATCGTGGAGTCAAAAACAGTGGCGGAATTCAAGCATGCATGGGACAGTCATAAGGCAATTTTAGGGGGTTGGGGTAGAAAGAAGTAGGCTGCTGGTTAACTAGGATCTGCAGCTTATCCAGTAGGCAGGGAAATGGGCAGACTGGGTGGGCCAAGCGGTCCTTATCTGCCGTCAAATTCTATGTTTCTATGTTTCTATGTAAGGAGGAAGAGCCTACCCAGTGAGTTCCAGGTCACCCCTCCATACAGCAGGTATGACCTCATCTGTGCCATCATCTGCTCAGGGTGCAATGCTGCTTGCCCCTGATCATTGACACAACACCAGTTCCAAAGATTGGCTTTGGCACTACAAGGTCTGGTATGGCTGGTACATCACCGTCGACACTAGGGACTCAGCCTCCCCTGCTGACTCTTCCAGTTGCACCCGTTGACCACACAGGCTCTGACACTCAGACGATCCTATCCTCTTTTCCAGGTATGATTCGACACCTACTACCTAACCTCCTGGTTCCAGGGCATCCACCAATGGGGTCTAATACTAATCCCCCCTCGACGACGCAAGGTACTCCCTTGCCACAGTCACCTCCTAGAGTGCCGCCAATGTCACTGGCCTGCTCCCTTCTCCCTGTTGACCCACTTGATGATGAGTACATTATCCTGACCTAATATTGTAGGATAATGAAGAGGAGGCTGAGGATTATGCTGAAAGCCCGTATGGCAGGGGCACCAGTTTCACTGTGTCCTCCTGTATTGAGGACTCAGTGATAAACACACCATGGTCATTTTCACTTCATTTTCATTTTTATTAAATGGGTTAGACCATTGAGCGAACTCATTTAAAATGATGACCCATGGCATTTACAGTACAATTATCTAGCAGCTACTTAACATAATATAAACAAGACATATACACATAACATATTTTAAGGTATACATTGTAAATATAAAAATTCACATACAATACTGAATTTTTGTCTACCACAACAGGCCTTAATTTGAGTTTTCATTGTCTCTAAAGTTGGTCCCCTCCAGAGGATCTCACTTTCCTCACCATGATACAGCAATTACAAGCTGCCATGGGCTTTGACCTGGAGGAACAGGACACAGCCCAGGAAAACCTTATAGAGTTTCTGGAGCTGCCAGAATCTCTTGCAGTTGTGGTGCCACCTCTGCTCCCTGCCTTAGAGGATGCCACTTTTGCTGTCTGGTACAGACCCAACAATATCCCAGCTATACCCAAGAAAGCAGATAATATGTACATGGCTCCCTCTTGGAAACCATTTTTTGCCACCCAGCCTGAGGCAGATTCAGTAGTCATAAATGCTGCCTGTGACAGGTCTAGTACACCTAAGCACCTGAGTTCCATCCCTCCTGATAAAGAGTCCAGGAGGACGGATCTTCTGGGCAAAAGGACTTTTGCCTCAGCATCATTGGGCCTTCACATTGCTAACTATCAGGCCCACATGATGAAGTACCAGAACACCCTCTAAAGAAAGGCCACGGCAGCTGTACAAGCCTTGCCAGAGGGCAGCCCAAAATGAGAGTTTCTCAAAGCCCTTACTGCTGGGGCTGATGTGAGCAAGCATCTGCTCCACACAACCTATGATGTCTCAGATGCTTCTGCCATGGCTGCAACCTCTGGCATCTGTCTCAGAAGATATTTTTGGCTTAGGGTGGCAGGCTTTGCAAATTACATACAACAGTCCATTCTCAATGCCCCTTTTCAAGGACATAAATTGTTTGGTGCTGAGGTCCAAGATATACTATCCATTCTTCAGGCCTCAGGTAAAACCTTGAAGTCTGTACATTCCCTCTACCATACCCAGCCTAAGGGTAGGAGTAGGGGTCCTTTTCATCCAGCTGGCATCAGACAGTGCCCAGCAGCCAGACAGCTGGGCAGGCAAGGGAGTAGGATCCTTGCCCTCCCAAGTACCTCCCCAGGTGCCCAATCAAAAGTCCCTAGAGGTGGTGGAGCAGGAGGAGCCACCCCCACTGGCTCAGCCTGACTCCCTGTACACTGCCCAACTACCTTTACCTCCAGGAGTGGTTGTAGTGACATCAGCAATGGTATAAATAGCAACATCGCCCTGTTTGCGGACAACATGAAATTCAGCAGAAGAGTGGATAGTAGGGAGGGGAGGGAGGTAGCTGCAGGAGGACCTCAAGAAGTTGGAAAGGTGGTCACAAATATGGCAATTAAACTTCAGTGCTAAGAAGTGCAAGGTGATACACCTGAGTAGGGCCAACCCCAAGGAAGAATACTGGCTAAATGGAGTCCAACTGAGCTCCTCTGCCCATGAACATGATCTGGGAGTCATCATTAAAGATGACCTCAAGCAGCAAAGTCAGTGCAATAAGGTTTACTGCAGGGCTAGCAGGGTGTTAGGATGTATTGGCAGGGGAGAGACGGCAAGGACAGGGAGGTGATACTACCACTCTACCAGTCATTAGTGAGGTCTCACCTGGAGTACTGTGTACAATTCTGGAGGCCTCATCTAAGAAAGGATATTGATAGATTGGAAGAGGTCAAGAGAAGGGCAACAAAAATGATACATGGCCTTCAGAGAATCACCTATGAAGAGAGGCTTGGTGCTTTGAACTTGTACTCACTAGAAACTGGGGGGGGGGGTGATAGGATTGAAATCTTCAAGTTCCTTAGAGGCATCAACAAGGTACCAGAAGTGGAGCTTTTTACCAGGAATGTCAATTCTACTACAAGAGGGAACAAGTGGAAATTGAAGGGTGGAGTGTTCAGGAGGTACATCAGAAAGTATTATTTTTCAGAGAGGGTGGTAGAGCCTTGGAATAGATTAACTCTCAAGGCAGTGGCTGCAAAGCCAGTATCAAGCTTTAAGCATGGGTGGGACAACACTTAGGAACAAACACATGACACTGGCAAAGGCTAGGCTGGGTGTCTAGGAAGACAGGAGCCCGGTGCACTATAGGTCCCGGGATACCTTGCTTGGGTAGATGCGATGGACCACAGATCCCCTTCTGCCGTCATCTTCTATGTTTCTATTTTTCTAGGGGGTCGTCTCTCCCTCCTCTTAAACCAGTCGCAAGAGGGGATGGATTCTGGAAGTTATAGAACTGGGCAATGCTCTGTAACTTCTAGACATACCTCCGGATCATCCCCCACTAGTGACAGCATGGGGTCATAATGTCGCAGGGAAAACATGCAGCAAATAATGCCGCAAACAAAACCGGGCAAACCAAAATAATGTAGATGAAAACACCAACAATACAAGGACCATGCACATCCCATTGATTAAAATGGGATTTTTTTCTTTTATGTGGGGGGCTGTGCCCCCACACCCTCCAATGTGGGGGGATTTGCCCCCCCTGGAATTAATATAGCTAACTCTGAGGGGGTGTAGACTTTGGGGATGGGGTGAAACACTGCAGGCGAAACAATTCCTTTAAAAAAAAAGTCACAACACCATGGGACCGCGGTGGAATCGAACCATGGTCCCAGGTCCCCTACATCGCCGGGTGCTGGTGCTCTAGCCACTCCATCATGGGAGCAGCTCAACCAGACTGGCAGCTTTCTTGACACTCTCCCATTTGATTGTACAGCGACAGGGGTAGCAGTTATTCCTGATCACTGTAAAACCCCTGTCACTGTACTACCTCCAGCGCTTTCTGCAGCGTGGTAATTCATACGCTGTTTTGGCAGCACTATAGTCACCCGGTACCCTAGTGACACATTATTCTACAGAACACCTACACCTGCTTCTGGAGGAAATCCAGACTATGTTACAAAAGAGGGCCATAGAACCAGTGCGTCTAGAACAAAGGCACATGGAGTTAAACTCTTGGTACTTCTTGGTCCTAAAGTGGACAAGAGACCTACAACCTGTCTTGGATCTCAGGGAACTAAATCTCTTCATAGAGTACAAGAACTTCAGAATGGTCACATTACAAGGCCTACTTCCAATGCTGCAAGCAGGGAATTGGATCTGTTCCGTCGATATGGAGGATGCTTCTCTCCATATCAAAATCCAGAAGCCTCACAGAAAATATCTGTTTCCTATTTCATGTGGAACATTACCAATTCAGAGTGTTGCCCTTTGGCTTGTCTTCTGCACCTTGGGTCTTTACCAAATACTTGGCAGTAGTGGCAGCAGCCCTTCACAGGGAAGGCCTTTATGTTTTCTTGACTGGCTATTGAAAGCCCACTCCATGGATCATCTGCTTCTGACTTTGGCTCAAACCAGATATATGTTTGATGCTCTAGGCGTGACTGTCAGCATGCCTAAATCTTTACTCCTTGTCAATGACTTCAGTATATAGGAACAGTATTGGACACGGCCCAGAGCTCAGCCTTCCTACCTTTGGACAGGGCACACCGACTGATTGCTCAAGCACAGCTAGTGCACAATAGGTATGTCTTGGCCAGGATGTTCCTACACCTTCTGGGTCTCATGGCAGCAGCCACAGTGATAGTACCCTTGCTCAGGCTGCACATGGGAATTCTCCAGTAGACCCTGAGTCCAGTGGGATCAGCGCACAGATGATCTAGAACAAATGGTTCTAGTTACATCCCCTGTCCACAAAGTGCTCAAGTGGTGGATGAAACCCAGCAACCTATTAAAGGGGGTTCCCTTCCTGATCCCCTTCCCTCTAGATTCTCACAACAGATGCCACAGGGATAGGTTGTGGTGCCCACCTAGACTTCCATCAGACACAGGGTACATGGTCCCCAGTGGAGAGCACCTTGCATATCAATGTGCTAGAAATGCGAGCTGTCCTGTATGGGCTCCAGGCCTTCCAGAACCACCTGTCCCCAGACCCTCTGCTGTTATGGATGGACAACGTCAGTGTGATGCATTACTTCAACAATCAAGTGGGGACTCATTCTTATCCCCTATGCAGGAAAGCAATGAGGGTTTGGTATTGGGCTCTGGAACACAGTCTAGAACTGTTAGCAGTACATGTTCCAGGCATCAAAAAGTCTTTGCAGGCAATCTAAGTAGGTCCCAGTCCAGGATGCACGAGTGGGACTTACTGACCTTAGTTGTTGAAGACATATTTGACAGATGAGGTTGTCCACAGTTGGACCTTTTTGTGTCCCCACACCACACAAAACTGCCACTTTTCTGTTTGTTTGCTCCTGGGCATGGAGTTTTCTGACGAGAGTCATTGTCCTTCTCTTGAAAAGGGAGTTACTGTATTCCTTCCCTCTATTTCAGAGTGCTACTCAAGCTGCAAATGGAGAGGGCAACTCTGATACTCATTACTCCATTATAACTTTAACAGATATGGTTCCCCTTCCTGCAGTAGCTAGCAGTGGAACCCCCAGTATCTCTGCCCCTTGCAAAGGTCTGCTGTTACAGGAACAGGGAACACTGGTCCATTTGGAGCTCAGATCTCACCATCTGCTTGCATGGCTTCTGAGAATATAGCCATTGCTCATTCTGGGGTTTCCCAAAGAGTAGCTGATGTTCTGGTGACTGTTAGAAAGCCTTCCACCAGATCCACTTATTCTATGAAGTGGAAGCAGTTTGCCTTATGGGCTGCTTCTCACCACCTGGATCCATTCACCTGTTCAGTCAGGTTCTAAAGTATATGCTGTCCTTATTGGATTCAGGCCTGCAGTAATCCTCTATCAAGGTGCACCTGGCTGCCATATCAGTTCTCTATGTGCCTACAGAGGGTTGTGCGGTTGCCCAGCTGGAGGTGGCCTGTACTTTTTTGAGAGGCATTCTACAAATGAAGCCTCCCATCTGTAATCCATTCCCAGCTTGGGACTTAAATTTTATTCTGGAAAAGTTTACTTTGGCTCCTCTTGAGCCAGCTGTGACTTGTGGCTTTTGCTTTCTTTCTTGGAAAGCATTGTTTTTAGTTGCAATCACTTCTGCTCGAAGGATTTCAGAGCTATAGGATCTAATGTATGAGCCTCCTTGTTTAATTTTCTACAGAGATAGGGTGCCTTTGCATACTAGTCCTAAGTTTTTACCAAAGGTGGTGTCTGAGTTTACTTTAAACCAAACCATCCACCTGACAGTTTATTATTCCGAGCATGCCAGTCCTGGGGAGGCATTGCTCCATACACAGAATACTCATGTACTATATTCACCACACAAAGGACCGCAGGAAGTCCTTACAGCTTTTTGTTTTATTCTCTCCTGGGAAAGACGGCGCCCCAGTTTCTAAACAGTACCTGTCCAAATGGCTAGCCAACTACATTACTTTTTGTTATAGGAAGTACAGCATGGAACTTCCTGCAGTGGTTCATGGTCATTCCACAAGAGACATGGTCATTGCTGTTGCTTGTTTTAAAAATGTGTCTGCTGCAGATATCTGAGCAGCTGCCACCTGAAGTACTGTCTACATATTCACTAAACACTACAGTGTGGGCATTGTCTCTTGCAAAGGGCTGGCTTTGGCCTAGCTGTGCTCCAAGGCTTACTTTCTTAGGCCTGTAGGCTCCAGACACCTAGACTGTTCACTGCCAGTACTGCTTGGCACTCATTCCAAAGTTGTAGCCCGATAAAAGAGGTATCCTCAAAGAAGACTGAACAGTTATGTACTTACCGTAACAGCAGATCTTTGATAGAATCTTTTTCATCAGGCCATGCCATCCCACCCTCATTCCCCCTTTTTGGAGCATAAAAACTCTAGCCTGGATTGCTCCTGTCTTCATTCTAGTCTACCCTGGCTTTGGCCCTCTGCCTTGCCACGGTTCACAGAGTACTGGGTTTTCTCAAGGAGCTGTAAAGAACAGATAGTAAGGATTAAGTAGGACAGGTAATGGGTAGAGAAGGGGAGAGAAAAGGCAGAAGCACTCAATGACTACTTCTGCTTGGTATTTACGAAAGAGAGAGGGAGTGCTACCTGGGGGGGGTGGGGGAGCAGTAAAGGCTGTGGAGGGAGAAACGAATGAGGTGATCACAGAAGGTAGAGTGCTGGAGGGCTTGAGAGTGCTGAGGGTGGACAAGGCACCAGGTCCAGATGGCATTCACTCCAAGGTGCTGAAGGAGCTAGCAGAAGTCCTGGTGGGGCCCTTGGCAGGCCTATTCAATGCCTCACTGCATTCAGGATGCATACCCAAGGATTGGAGGTTGGCTCACGTGATTCCCCTGCATAAGAGCGACCCCAGAGATGAACCAGGGAACTATAGACCGGTGAGCCTCATGTCCATCGTGGGGAAGCTAATGGAAATGATTCTGAAGGAGAGGCTGCTGTCCCTGCTGGAGTTTAATGGGCAACAGGAAGTAGACAGCATGGCTTTGTCAAAGGCATATCATGCCAAACCAACCTGGTAGATTATTATGACTGGGTAACTAGGCAGATGGACAAGAGCCATGCAATGGATGTCCTGTACGTGGACTTCCGCAAGACATTAAATTCGGTGCTGCATGGGAGACTTGGAATAAAACTTGAAGGCACAGGGACAGGAGCAAAAATGGTGGGATGGGTGGCAAACTGGCTGCAGGGAAGGCAACAGAGGGTAGTGGTGGAAGAGGAACTCTCATCCACAAGGGCAGAAACAAGCGGGGTTCCACTGGGCTCGGTGCTGGGACAAATGTTATTTGGGATACTTATTGCAGACATTTCTATGGGCATCAATAGCAGGATCAGCCTGTTTGTCAACGACACCAAGATAGGGGTGGCGGTAGATGACATAGAGGGGTGGCAGAGTTTGCAGGAAGATCTGAAAAAGCCGGAGACCTGGTTGGACACTTGGCAGCTGGGGTTCAATGCCAAGAAGTATAAAGTACTGCATTCTGGGACAAAAAATCCAAGTAGAAACTACCAACTGGGGGGAGTGCACTTGGTGGACACTGAGGAGGAGGAGAAAGATCTGGGGGTGGTCATCATGGGATCAATGAACTACTCAGCACAGTGTAGGAAAGCAGCAGCAAGGGCCAACAAAATGCTGAGTTGCATCGCAAGGGGAATAACATTGAAGAGGGGAGAGGTGATTCTGCTGCTGTATAGATCGATAGACCTCCTCTCGAATACTGCATGCAGTTCTGGTGCCTGTACCTGAAAAGGGACATTAATTACTGGATGGGGTGCAGCACAGAGCAACTAAGATGATCCAGGGACTGGGGGACTTACTGTATGAGAGTAGGCTAAAGGAGGTAAACATGTACTCGATGGAGGAGAGGAGGGACAGAACGAATATGATTGAGACATTCACGTACATGAGAGGTATAAACAAGACTGGTACAGAGGGGCTATTCAGAGTAAGGGTGGAGAGGGACACTTGAGGCCATGACATGAGATTGGAGGGGGGAAGGTTCAGGAGGGAAATGAGGAGACACTTTTTTACAGAGAGGGTGGCGGCAGGGTGGACTGCATTACCAGCAGAGGTGGTAGCCTGTAAAACAGTGGGCTGCTTCAAAAGGGGCTGGGACAGGGCAAGAGGGAGGATAAAGGGAGGGGGTGAGGAGGGAGGGGCAGCTGCAGAATAGGGCTGCTAGCTACAAAATCAAGCAGACTTGATAGACCAAATGGCCTTTTTCTGCTGGCAAATTATGTATGTTTGTGTGGTTCCCTACAGAAAGGTCCTCCAAGCATGATCTCTAGTGGGGAACTGAAGAATGGAGGGGTTGCCCACATTTATGTATCAGCCGACGTCTGACGTCATTGTGGGTGGCCCCTGGCTGACTGCTTGCAAAGTTTCCATGTGGTCCTAGTGCCTGGCAGCTTATAGTTCCATAGATGTGGCCCGATGAAAGAGTTTCTCTCAAAGATCTACTGTTATGGTACATATGTAACTGTTCTTTAAAGCTGTTTCTCTCCATGGGTCCCTTCATCTGAGTAGGAAAAAATCTTACTTAAAACTGAGTTAACCCTATATGGGTGGTTTTAAATTAGGGTATCGAGTAGGAAACTACCCTCTGCAGATCTTCTCTGCCCTAATATGGGCCTATCAGGTGTAACTCTAGCCATAGGGTACACTGACCTATTTACCTGCTGTGATCTCTTGGTTGCAGGGTTTGTGTCCCCCCAGTATAGACACTACAAAGGTGAAACCCTGTCTTGTTATACTGAACCCCCAACAGCAGTGGATAATACTTCAACCCTGCTGATTTTACATGGGCTTTATACAAAAGGAAACTGCTGGAAACTCATAATCAAATCAAATCAAATCAAAATTTATTTGTAGAGCGCTTTTCAATATATCAAAGCGCTAATACATATCAAGAATAAAACATCAACTGTAATAAATAATGACATAAAACAGTAAGAACAACCATAAGCTTATCCAAATGCTAGTGCAAATAAGTGGCTTTTCAGAAACCTCTTAAATGATTCCACGGACAGGCACTCTCTAATCTGACGAGGTAGAGAATTCCACAGGGTTGGGGGTATACAGTAGCATAGCCCTGCTGTCTGGCCCATAGCCTCTGAGCTCCTCTCCTGGCTAAAACCCCAAATTGTGTTACTTCTATTGGGAGATATGGAGTCTAACCCAGGCCCTTATTTTACTAATGTCAGAGTGTCCTCCCCAATAGCTCCCTGCTGGAGTGGTACTAAAGGTCTGGAAATTGTATATATATGAATACTAACAGTCTGAGGCCTAAAATCCAGGAACTGGAAGCTTGATCCAATTAATATGCCCTGGACATAACTGTCATCTCAAAGGCATGGCTCAAACCAAATATTCTAACCCATGAGATTGAATTTACAGAGTTTACTGTGTTTAGGAAGGACAGACCACCAAAAAATACTCTGTCAGGTCTGCCCTTTCCGCCAGGGAATTTGTCTTACCTCCCTTGGAAAACTCAACACATGAGTCCATATTTGTGTCCTTATCCTTTGGTGGGGATAAAAATCTCTTTATATAGGGTACATTTACAATCCCCCAAATGCTGCCCTCCAATCACTAACCTCCCTCACAAACAGCCTCCTCCAACAGTCCTTAGGTGAACTGATATTACTTGGAGATGTTAATCTAAACGGGCTCAGTACAAGCCAAAGTGGGTACAAGTCAGCCTTGGAGGATGTACACCTCGCACAACTAATTGGGGAACCCACCAGATTAAACAGTAAATCTGGGAATCACACACTCCTTGACTGGGACCTTATCACCAAAACCAAAAGAATTAAATCTGCTGGGATTTAACCTGACTCCCTCATTGATCATTCCCTGGTAAACTCTCCCTTTGGAGAGAGGGCATTGTCCCATCTGCAGGAATCTACACGAATTAAAGACAAAGCTGAATGCAGCAGGAAGGAGATAACTCAGCTACAGGACCTGCTGTGTTGGGACAGAAACAGAAATCCACACCCTCATATTCCACAACATCAGTTCCTCCCAAAAGTCCACTCCCACAGAGAAGATCTGGTCGGGGTGGGTGGGGGTGGAAGGTGGTACAGAACGGAGGAAGTAAACTCAGCAGGATGGAACAGCTAAACCCTTTCCATACCATGACTATTCCAAATACAAACCATTTTTCACCACTGACAGAGGAAAATGATGTCAGCCAAGTGCAAGATGATAACAAACCAGTCAAAGGACCAAGACTGCAACCAGATAAGGAGAATGGCGGAGACAACATAAAGGACAAGAAGGAAAGAAGTAGGAAAGTAATCATCATGGGGGATTCCATGATTGGGGGTAGAGACCTAACTGAGTGACTGTGGCCATACAAGGGTGCTAGCCAGATGCCTCCGGGAGTCTCAGCAAAACATGACACTGATCACATTGGAAGGATAGCAGAGAAAGAAGAGGAGGACCTGAAGATCCTGGGACAACTGGGGACAAATGACCTGGCAGGGTAGTTGACAGAGGAAGCCAAACGAAACCTAGTTCGACTAGGAGACTGACTGGCCACTCAAACGACCTCCCTGGCCTTCTCTGAGGTCCTTCTCTGTGGGGCAAGCACAGCAGGCACAGAGAAGATCAGGATTAAAAAAATGGAAGAGTTCAATGAGTGGTTATGAAGCCGGTGTCAAAAAGAGGCTACCACTTTGTTGGCACATGGGGAGACTTCTGGGAGAGGAGGTTCTTCAGGTACAATGGACTGCACCTAATGAGGGAAGGAGTAAGAGCACTGGGCTGAAAATTTGACTTGTGCATCAGGCAATTAAACTAGAGAAGAGGGAGCTGGATGCAAAGGACCCTATCAAAGACATCCTAGAAGATAGGAACTTAGCCGTAACTCCCCCCAAAACAGGAATTAATCACAAAATGCAAAAAGGGGCTAGCAGGAACATGAAAGGAGGTAAACAAACACAAATGAAAGTGGGACTCAGTAGTATGCCTACTGGAAAGAAACTAGATGTTAAACATGAGGTCAAGGGAAAAAAAATTAAGAGAGTTGACAGACTGTGGAAAACCATGTGCATGAACGCTCGCAGCCTGGTGAATAAAATCCTCAGACCTAATGGCCTTGATGTCAGAGGCTGACCTGGACATTGTTGCTGTGACCGAGACATGGTACACAGGGACCCATGACTGGGATATAGTTGTGCCAGGGTACACTCTGTTCTGAAAAGATAGGGTAGGAAAAGAAAAGGAGGGGAGTGGCTATCTATGTTAGAGAGGAAATAAAAGCTACAGAAATACAGGGCATAAGGGAGGTAGGGGAGGCACTGTGGGTCACGCTGAAAATGGGGAATGGTACTGCCATTCAAGTAAGTGTGATCTACAGACCTCCAGCACAGGGGGAGGAGTTGGATAATGCACTGGTGGACATCATCCATGAAATGGCAGCAAAAGGGGAGATATTGCTGATGGGAGACTTCAATTTGCCAGATGTCAATTGGAGCACCCATACTACAGCCACAGTGAGGAGCAGAGACATCCTGGAAGCTCTTCAGGGGGTGGGACTCAGACAGCTAGTGGTTAAACACTCCCATGAGGGGACAATATTGGACCTGGTGCTCACCAATGGAGAAAGGGTGATGGATATAGAAGTAGGGAGTTACCTATGGTCCAGTGATCACAGTACAGTATGGTTTAACATGAGGATCGTCGAGGAATCCAGCCACACAAAGGCAAGGGTCATGGATTTCAGAAGGGTCAATTTTGCAAAGATGGAGGTTTGAAGAAAGCCCTAGAGGGTAGAGTAGGAAAAGGGGATGTAGAGAAACAATGGGCACATCTTAAGGAAGCCATAACGGAAGCTACGAACCTTTGCATTAGGCAAATAAGTAAAACAAAGAGGAAAAAAAGTCAATCTGGTTCTCACAGGAGATGGCAGGGAGGGTAAGGGGAAAAAACAGCATTCAGAAAATACAAAGAAACACAGAGGGCGGAAGATAGAGGAATATGTCTGGAAAAGCTAAAGGGGATGGGGAAAGCAATCAGAAAGGCTGAGGCACAGACAGAGGAAAGAATAACCAAGGCAATTAAAAAAGGAGACAAGAGCTTTTTTTGATACATTAGAGAGAAGAGAAAAACTAGGGGTGGGATTATGAGACTAAAAAGGGAAAGGAGGGGGTCAACAGAAGGGGACCAGGAAAAAACAGAAATCCTGAACAAATATTTTTGTTCAGTGTTCACTGTAGATGGGGATAGGGAGGGACCATAACTAGGTGTAAGGAGTACCAAGGGGAGGAGTGTAGATACCAGTCCCTTCACAGTAGAGGGAGTCCTAAAGGAATTAGAAAAACTGAAAATAGATATAGCAATTGGGAAGAATGGAATGCATCCCAGAATTCTAAGAGAACTAAGAAAGGATCTAGCAGGACCACTGACAGCCTTGTTCAACAAATCATTAGAAATGAGTGTGGTTCATGCAGACTGAAAAAGGGTGAATGTTGTCCTTCTCCTTAAGAGCGGGAGCAAGGAGGAGGCTGCTAATTATAGGCCAGTCAGCCTAACCTCAGTGGTAAGAAAATTGATGGAATCATTACTCAGAGAAAGGATTGTGACATACCTTGAATCCAGTAGACAGCAGGATCTAAGACACCATGGTTTCATGGCAGACAGGTCTTGCCAAACAAACCTGATAGATTTCTTCAACTGGTTGACAAGGGAGATTGATCAGGGAGGGGCAGTAGATGTGGCCTACCTGGATTTTGGCAAGGCCTTCGATACCATCCCTCATCAAAGGCTAATAAACAAATTGAGCAGCCTGGGAGTCGGATCCAGGGTGGATAACTAGGTTAGAAATTGGCTGAGTGGTGGGACACAGTGGGTGGTAGTGGACGGAGTTTAGTCCGTAGATAGGGAGGTGACTAGCAGGGTGTCTCAGGGATTGGTACTTAGCCCAGTCCTCTTTAATGTCTTCATAAGCGATATTGCAGAGGGGCTGTAGGGGAAGGTGTGCCTCTTTGCAGATGATACAAAGATCTGCAATAGGGTAGACATGCTGGGGGGAGTGTGGAAAGAATGAGAAGGGACCTGGGCAAGCTGGAGGATTGGTCAAATGTACAGTATGGAAACTGAGATTCAATGCAAAGAAGTGCAAAATGATGCACTTAGGTCACGGAAACCCAAAAGAGCAGTACTCAGTGGGGGGGGGGGTACTGTCGGCCACCAAACAGGAGAAGGATCTAGGAATAATTTTATCTGTGGACCTAAAGGTGGCTGGATAGTGTGAGAAGGCAGTTAGAAGGGCCAGCGGGATGTTGGTGTGCACAAGGAGAGGCATCACAAGCAGAAACAGTCTCTGGCCAGATCTGATAGGGCTGCAGCTGAGGAATTTGGGGTAAAAATATTGGAAATTTGTTTATTAATATTTTTACACCGAATTTTCAGCATAATTGTTATGACCCTGCCGCATGAAAACAGGCAGAGAAAATGTTCAACTTCTGGCTTAGAGGTGATTTTGTACAGGGACTGCGAAATCTACTTTCAGAACTTTAAAACATATTTTGGGCAGGAGTTGAAAAATGACAGCTGTCACGTTCATGAGTTGCTGTAAAGAAATGGCTATGTTGAAAATTTGGGGTAAAAATATTGAATATTGCCAAACGTACAAGCCTGCGTTCGCTAAATTTAACATAGGCTCATAACTTTGTTGAGTTTTAATATTATATATAGAAGCCCCCCTACGCATTTTGCAAGGTGCAACATGGGAGGGGTGCAGTTGTGCCGAGGACCCTGTGCCCAATTCTGTAAGGGGCAGGGTCCCCGCGGCCAAGTCCTGTGACTTGCGACAATCCCACAGGTACGCCAAATAGAGGGTGTACCTGAAGAGTTTGTCGCAAGCCACAACCCTGCATGTGAAGGGCTCAAGTGTTCCCCCTGATCCCTCATTAATAATATAAAAGCCCCACAGAGTTTGCTCATGCCCTGATCCCCCAATAATTAAAAAACCCCACAGGGCTTGCTCATGCCCCGATCCCCCCAATATTATCACAAAACACGCAGATCCCTTTATCCATGGTAGTCTAGTGGTCTCCCACCCCCCCAACTCAGTAGTGCTCGACTACCCCATCCCCCACTCATTTCTATTCAGTGACTGGCACAGTTATTCCACCACCATGGCTAGCCGCTGACTGAGCTCTTCAATGTAAGCATGCTGTACATAGTATGTGCTCAGTGAATGAGCTGTCATTCACTGAGCATGTACTATAAACAGTATGTGCTCATTGAAGAGCTCAGTCAGTGGCTAGCCATAGGGGAGAGAAGGGCTGTGCCAGTCACCAGCTTGAAATGGGTTGTGGGGAGCGGGTGGTTGGGCACTGCCGGTGTGGGCGGAGGGCATTAGACTACCAGGGATAAAGGGATCTGTGTTTTTGTGATAATATTGGGGTAGGTATGGGGGCATGAACTAGCCCAGTGGGTTTTTGTGTGTTTTGGGGGGATTGGGGGCATCAGCAAGCCCTGCAGGGCATTTTAATCATTATTGGGGGGTCAGGAAGCATGAGCAAGCCCTGCAGGCTTTTTAATTGTTATTGGGAGATCGAGGGCATGAGCAAGCCCAGTGGGGCTTTTCATTTATTATTGGGGGATTGGGGCATGAGCAAGCCTGTGGGGCTTTTCAGCACTATTGGGGGATGGGGGGTGCTACATGTACTAGGGGATGGCCAGGTGGCACATTGGCACAACCCCCGGTGGCCGTAAAGTAGGTGTAACTGTAATTTGGCAGATGTCCTCCAGGGGTCGATCCAGAATAGCAAATTTGGGGACTTTGCAGCTGCTCTTCCAGAATGCTCCGGCCTCTGGTTGCTTCACTTGGTCCTGATATTATCATCCTGTCTGAAACCTGGCTTAACAATAAAATAGGTGACCCTTCTCTCTCCATTCCGGGCTATGCTATATCTCAACAACATTGGTCAGGAAGGGGTGGAGGAGTGGCTATTTATGTCTCCTCCTCCTTTCTAATTCAACACCATTCTTTCTGCCTCTGTCCCAAAAGCATATGAGGTGCTTATCTTACATCTATCCCTCCCTTTCTCCATCCCTATATTTGTGGCAGGTTCCAACTGTTGCCCAGGCCTCCACTCCTCTGTTGTTACAGATCTCATCAGTTCCATAGTATCCCACACCTCCTCGGGTGAATTTTATATTATGGGTGACTTCAGCATAAACTGGTTATTTTCCACCATGAACAAAGTACTGTACGAAATGAAACTGATGCCCATAACTTATCACAGCTCATCCATGATCCAACTTGGATGAACTATAAACCTTCACACCCACATACTGTCATTAAATCAGGTGTATTATCAGATGCCCTAAGTGACCACCTCATGAGCTTTCTGGTATGTAAAATTCACAGAGTCAAGGCCCCTCATAAAACCTTAATGACTCACTCATATAAATCTCTGAATCTTGCTTCCCTCCTCCATGACCTAGCTCATACAAACTGGGCCCCTACAGCCTCAGCGAACTTGATAGATGAAGCTGAAATTTCTCAATATTTGGAATCAGCACGCCCCACTTCAGCGCATCAGTGTCCGTGGGCGCCACCTTCCATGATCTCACCTGAACTCATAGCTTATCAAAGAGCACATGACCAAGCTTGGAAGCTACATAGAGCCTCAAAGCTCCCTAAGGACTATGACGCATATTGTTCTCTTCACAACAAGTGCACAAAAGCCACTCGTTTGGCTGAGGCAGAATACTTTAGCTCAACCTTTCAATCCAACATAAACAATCCCTCTAAATTCTGGAAAGTCATCCACTCACTCTCCCCTTCCCCACCTTCCACTCCTCCCTCCCCCCTCCTCAATATAAACAACACCCTTATTATGGACTGACCGTTGTCAGGAGTGGTTTTTATCACCTACAGAATATCACCCGAATTCAATCCCTGATTCCACCTGATGAACTGTCCACACTAGTATATGCTTTTGTCACCTCCAGATTGGACGACTGTAATGCCCTGTACCTAGGATTATCTCAAGGCAACCTCCGCAGAATGCAGCTGGTGCAGAATGCAGTGGCAAGATTATTGATGGGAGAAAGAAGATTCGACCATATTACTCCTGTCCTCCGCGAACTGCACTGGCTGCCGGTCAGGTGGAGGATTGTCTTTAAGGTAGGGCTCCTGACCTACAAAGCCCTACATGGGAGGAGCCTGACTATCGTAAGACCTCTTTGTCCCCTATCACCCTCCTGAGCACTTCGTTTTGCTGAGGGAGCCCTCCTTGAGGTTCCCGGGGTAAGGCTGCAGCACTGCAGAGATAGGGCATTTTCGGTTGTTGCGCCCACCTTGTGGAACTCTTTACCTGAAAATTTGAGGAGGGCTTCCTCAGTGGAAGACTTTAAGAAGGTGCCTCAAAACATACTTATTCCAGCTGGCCTTTATGACTAACTAGCCTTTTATGACGAACTACTAAATGGAACTGTTGGAACTGCAATTTAATTGTGGTTGGTTTTATTAATCTGTTTATTGTTGTTGTTTGTACAACACTCAGAGTCTGTAGAAATGAGTGCTTAATAAATGATTCATCTATCTATCTACTGATCACCTCAGTGTTGCTACTGAATTCAATTCATACTTCACTTCTTGTGCCTCTGCTCTCCTGTCCTCCTTACTGTCTACTAGGCCAGGCACCCCCTTCACCTCACCACACACACTGCCCCAGTCTACTTGTTTATCTTTCACTAAAATTGCCCCTTCTGACACCATGGATGCCTTGCACACCTTAAACCCATCCAGAGGCAGTTCACCTGATGGCTTGGACCCCAAGCTGCTATATGTCTCTGCTATGGCTATCACTGCTCCACTGTCTGACCTCTTCAACCTCTCATTTGAAATGGCAGCCATCCCACTTGTTTGGAAGCATGCTATTGTTCTTTCTCTACCTAAGGGCAGTGATCTTTCCTCACCGGGGAACTACCATTCCATATTCCTCCCTTCCACCCTTGCCAAACTACAAGAACTCTTGGTCTTGCCCAACTCTCTTCTTATCTCTCTAACTCCAACTTTTTCACTCCCTTCCAATCTGTTTATTTATTTATTTTTTCCAGTTGTTTAACCAGGTGAGATACACTAAGCTGAAAGCTTGTTTACAGGTGCAGCCTGAGAGCACAGGGAAGTTAAGTGACTTGCTCAGGGTCACACAGTATGCAAGTGGGGACTGTGGGACTCAAACCCAGGTTTCCAGATTTGCAGCTCAGAGCCTTAAACCACTGTGCTATACTGCCTCCTTTTTCGGTTTTTGGAAAAACCACTCCACCACCACCTCCCTGATTAGGCTTACTGACTCCATCCTCTCAGATATGGACAGTGGCCAAATCACATCTACCATTTTTGTTGACCTAGCCAAGGCTTTCGACATGGTTTCCCACACCCTACTGCTAAACTCCCTTTCCGCAGCAGGTCTGACTGACTCAGCCACTAACTGGTTCAAAGCCTACCTTGTAGGTCAGACCCAGTGAGTCAGAATCGCTGACTCCACATCTCACCCCCTCCCTATCAACACTGGTGTTCCTCAAGGGTCCGTCTTGGGCCCTATACTTTTCTCCATATTTCTTACTGACCTACCATCTGTCTGTACATCAACCTCAGTACATATGTACACAGATGACACAGTCCTCTACACCTCCGGACAGTCCCCCACTGATGTTGCAAGCAGACTTCAGCAGGATTTCAACAACGTTCAGCACTGGTTTTGCTCTCATCAACTTTTTCTAAATCCCAGGAAGGCAGTCTCCATGACTTTTGGCACTAGGCAGAGACTCTCTAGGCTCCCCTCCCTGCCATCCTTATATTCCCTTGATGGGACAGTCCTTGATAACACCTCCTCATACAGATATCTGGCTGTTTGGCTTGACCAACATCTCACCTTCTCTGGTCATGTGGACGCCATAATGAAAAAGTTGTGTGCCAAGCTCGGCACTCTATACAGGAACTGGAACTGCCTCCCTTTCACGGCTAGGCACAAACTTGTCCAGAAGATGATCCTTCCTATTTTTGACTTCTGTGATGTAGTCTACAGTTTATTTATTTATTGAAAATGTTTTGCCAGGAAAGGCACACTGAGCAAAAAGATGCTCGTCTTCTGGTGCGACCTGGGGGGAAGGGTTACAGAGGAGGCAGGTATACATACAGTAGTTGAGATTAGCAGCAGAGCAGTACAGATAACATACAGTTGGGAGGGATTACTTTTGAGCTTGTTACATAAGGAGAACAGTACAGAACATAATCATCAAGGCAATGGTGATACAATGAGGACATTTTCAAGGTAGATTAATACACAGATTAAGACATAAAATTCATACAAAGTAGCAGTTGGTTACATATATAGATACAGAGATATTTAGGTACAAGTTATACATGTAACAAATTTGTACGAAAGAGATCACTGAAATGCTAGCTACATAATTTGTTGCAAGTAAACAATTAGGAATTAGCACCGGTACGCTGGAAACATTGCAGATGTTGGCAGAGGTGCCTACTAAAGCTACCAGCTGTTTGATTCTGCCACACAGTCGTGGGTATGCTGTTCCACAGCTTAGAGGCAGTGCAAGAGAAGGATGCCTCACCAAATCTAGTTTGTGACCTGGGGTGGTGAGTTGGTTGGTGTCAGAGGAGCTAAGGGACTAGTGGCTAATTAAGGGTAAAAGAAGTGAGAAGAGGGACAAGGGCTTTTTATTGTTAAGTGCACTATGTATAATGTTTCCTAGGGAAAGGTCCTTAAGGACTTCTGGGGAGGGCCAGCCTAGTTTACTGTATAGGAGAAAGTGGTGAGTAAGTCGATTGTAACCTAGTGCAAAGTGACATATGTTGTTATAACCCACTGTCTATTTGTGCATAAGGGCATTAGAAGCTTTGTCAAAAATGGGAAGGGCATATGTGAGTTTAGGGAGTAGTAGAGTTTGAGCAACGGTACCTCTAGCTGTTAGGGAGAGAATTTTGCAGGCACAATAGGCTATATGGAGGAAAGAGTTAGTAGCCTTACATGTGTAGGAGATATGAGAGGCAAAATCAAGGGCAGGGTCTAGAATGACACCTTGGTATTTAAAGGATGTGACAGTGGAGAAGGGAACTATTAACGCAGGACACTGAGAGGGGAGTATTTATGTTTCTCAGCTGAGGAGGTGACCCAGAGAGCATTGCCTGTGTCTTGGAGAGGTTGATTAGTAGTTTATTGTGGTTAAGCCAGGAGTAGATTGCCTGGAGATCTGATGAGAGAGCATTATTAATGCTGGTTGTGTCAGGAGCATGACTGAAACAGTAGGTCATCTGCATAAGGAAGAGGGGTGCTATGTTGGAAGCAGTGGTAGATCGAATTTATGTGTAAGGAGAAAAGAGGCCCAAGGATTGAACCTTGTGGGACAGCTAGTGCAGTGGGGAGAAAGTCTAAGAGGGTGAAATTTATCTTAACTCTTTGAGTCCTATCTGCAAGGTAACTAGTGAACCAGGGCAGTGCATGTTCTGAGATTCCTAGGGAGCTTAGTTTGTTGGTTAGTACCTGGTGGTTGACCATATCAAAGGCCTTAGTCAGGTCTATGAATACTGCACCAGCATATTCACCTTTGTCTAGGGCAGTGTAGATAGTGTTAGTTAATGTCAGTAATGCAGTAGATGTGCTGTGATGTTTTTGGAAGCCATGCTGAGCTGGGCACAGCAGGTTGTATTTGTCTAGGTATGTTGTGAGTTGAGTGGCAACAATCTTTTCTAGTATTTTGCTTAAGGTAGGTAGGGTGGGGATGGGTCTGTAATTTGACATGTTTTTGTTGTCACCTTTTTTGAAAATAGGGACAATGTTTACTTGTTTCCAGTTGGTAGGGACAGATGAGCTGGTGAGGGAGAGATTTAGGATTCTGCTCAGGGGGACAGTAATTTTTTTTTTGAAATTTCTATTTTCTCCTCCTTCTCCAGCCTGTGATCCCTGACCCATCAGGAGATCCTGGGCAGACATCCCTCTGCCTTTCACCCTACCGGAATGACCCCTGTATCCCCATGGAGCTACGGCTTACCCCCTGAGTGGGGATGAGGTGGAGCCCTGAACATCCTATTACTTACGTTTCATTGGTCCGGGGCCATTGGGCAGGCAAAGGCACATTGATGGCAGGTCTCCAGAACTCCATCTCCCTGGTGATGGCAGGCTATTTTTCCTCTTTTTCTCCCACCACTACAGTGTGTGATCCCTGATGTCAAGGCGCCAGGCGCTGATGTCCACACTGTGTAATGGTCACCCGTCCCCTACCATTGGGGGCTTGTAGTACTCCGAACCTCTGCTCGGAGTCAGGCAAGTGTGCGGGCTTCAGCCTCAACCCTCCCCAGACAAGGTGAGCTGTCATGGGACACTGAAGCCTGTCTCCCCCCCTGCCAACCCACCAGCATCCCAAGTCTGCTTCTGAACCCAGGTCACCGGTGTGGAGCGGGGTGTGGCATCCAGCGCCTCAACCCTCAGCACCACTGGGCCAGCCTTGGGGACAGTAATTTTGTGGGCAGCAAGTTTGATTAGTTTGGGCTCCAATCCATCTGGACCTGCTGGTTTGGACTCTGAGATTGACCTAAATAGCATGAGGACTTCCTTAGTAGAGATTTGTTTAAGTAGGAAGGGGGGGGTGTGTTGCTTTTCTTTAGGTGATTGTGGCAAGGGTGGACCATCAGTAAGTCCATTCAGCTTCTCAAGGGATGGAGACAGTTCTGTGAATAGCTCATTGAAGGTGTTTGTGATGGTTAGGGGATTGTTACAGTAGCTTAATTGATGTTGAAGTCTGGTGTGATGGTAGGGTTGGAGTATCCAAGGGCTTGTTTAAAGTGGCTCCAATATTGGCATGGGTTGTTGTGTGTGGCAGTCAGCTGTGTTTTATAGTATTTGCTTTTACTATGCCAAATTGCCTGTTTACATTTGTTTCTTAGGCCTCTGCAGACAGCCCAGTCAGTCTGGGTTTTAGATGTTTTGAAGGAGACCCACCATTTATCTTGTTCCTTCATGAGTGATAGGATGGATTGTGTAAGCCACTTAGTATTTTGACCCCTGACTCTACTAGTGGTTATGGGAGCATGTTTATTCTGATGTGTGAGGAATATGTTGTTGAACTGAGATACAGCAGTGTTGACATCAGAGGTGGCCCATAGTACTGACCAGTCTTGATTAGCCAGGTCGGTTTTGAATTTTATTGGGTCAAGTCGGGAGAAGTTTCGGAAATGCATAGTGTGGGGTGGGGCTTTAGGTACTTTGGTGTGCCACACACAGAAGACTGGTGAGTGATCACTTATGGAGTCTAGGAGGTCACTGAGCAGAGGATTTTCATAGTATCAGGGACTAGAATTCAGTCAATGAGGGTAGCTGTTGTGGTATTGTTGGATAGCCTAGTCAGCTAAGTGATAATTTGGATGAGTAGTGTAAGTGGGTAATAAATTCCCCTGTCAGGTTCTTGGTGGGATGGTACAAATGAAAGAGACAACAGACATGTGGTACTAGGGTAATAAATGACATTTATTACAGAATGGATACTACAGACTTACTACCAGTACAGTGTAAACACTGGGAGAATACAGGTTTCCTTACCAAGGCAATGCAGACAGTCTCTCTCATTCTCAGAGAAGCTACATGTTACAAAGGGTCTTATACCCTGATAATTACTATGGTAACTGCTAAGGAAGATACATAAAATGAATATAATTGGACAAAAATAGGTGGTCTGAGCAAAAGTCCTAACTAGTGCATAAAGTTACATAGCCAGCATAGATAACAATACAATGGCATTACTCTTCTCCAAGGTCAGTTGCAATGATGCACAATTACTAAAGATGGCACTGTTGCCTTACATATAAAAATACAGTAAGAACAAAGCAAAAAGCATCTTTTATAGTAGAATATCAGTGAAGCATAATAGAACACAAATCCTGACACTTATGCTTATATAAGTGTCTTCGCCCTAAGGTTAGTACATATGCATACATATAAGTGCTGTCCTCAAGGTGGGGGCACCATCAGGGGTGCTGGACCATGGATAACATTTCCCCCCTTGTTGCCTTCAAAAGAAAAGGCAACAATCGCAGGAAAGTAGTGGGATGGAGCTACAAAAACTATTGTTTACAAGCCTGAGGCATGAGCCTTGTAAAGAAATTCTAGTTGTTTGCGATGTTGTCCAAGTGTACATCGCAGACAGCAAAAGGTTAGTATCAGAAAACAATCAAAAATGCTTGGATAACAACAAAAGCTTTAAAAGTTAATTCTAACCAAATATTGGAAAGAGCAGTGCTTAAATCACCATCATGAATAAGAGTATTAAGAACATCACCAGCTTTAGAAATATTGTTGCTATTATACAGTAGATAAGGGATTTCAAGGAAAGTGTTAAAGGGTCTATGTGTACATTAAAGATAGGCAAATATTGAGACAAGGCAAACAAGTATCGCGGATCAGTATCAATAACATCTGGTTCAGGGATGGGAACAGGAGTGATGACAGTGTGACCAATGACAGTGTTCTGCTGTGGAGTAAAACAAAAGTTAAGAAAATTAATAGCACATGTTTTGGCACCCTAAACAAAGGAAGCATGATTTGTCATTACACAATACTGCCCAACGGAATTGTAGGTAACTCTTACAGTTGGTACTCTCCATTGTTGTAGGCATATAGGGCAAGTGAAGGATTGGTTGGTGAGCCATATTATGAAGTGATGTACCTCCTCCAGGTAGCTTCAGGATGCAGCTATTTCAGCGTTGGGCACTGAAGATGCAGCTTGCGAAGATTGTTCAGTTAGGTTAGATGGCAGATCATCACCCAAGGTAAAGAACCAGTCCAAGTATTCCGGAGAGTAGCTGCATACAGGTTTAACAGTGTCAAATACATCGCAGCAGCATAGGTAATAATATCCCTTCATGGTGCAGCAGTT
This sequence comes from Neoceratodus forsteri, assembly GCA_016271365.2. Classification (NCBI taxonomy): domain Eukaryota; kingdom Metazoa; phylum Chordata; order Ceratodontiformes; family Ceratodontidae; genus Neoceratodus; species Neoceratodus forsteri. The sequence continues at coordinate 846,420,506 of CM057451.1, read as the reverse complement.
GGTATGCGGTGCAGCCCAAGCTTATAGACCAGTATGGTAAACAAGTGTAACCCCCGGACCCCTGCCTTTTTGCAAAATGACAGGTGGCATGCTGTTGAAACTGACAGCAGTACCTGGTGGGGACTGGGTTCGGGGAGGACTAGGTTACTTGGCACAGGGGGCCTAGGTTTGGCTACTCTGCACAGGGGCACCCAAGTAAATCTGAACACAGGAAGCAATAACTGTAATGTCCAAAACCAGGAATGGGATTGTACAGTGTGGCTTTTATTCACATCCAAACTGAACAAACAAAGCATAGATGGACCCCCACAGGGCTACATTCCTGGTAATGCAGATTAGAGATAACAGAACACTTCTTCACATTTCCAGCCCTCAGGCTCTAAACCCACCAGGCACACAGCCCAGACTTGCACGCAGCTTTGGGTACACAGCCCGACTTGTACACTACTTGGGTTTTCCCCACTGGCCCGGTCCCCCACCGGCCACGTGATCCACGTCCATTATGGGAATGAACCAGTTTTCCAATTGGTGGCTCCCCAAACCACCTTAGAGCCTTCGACTTCTAGAGGAATTTTCCTTCCATCCCAGTCTGGGTACTTCCCTCATCACTGGCCAAGTGCATGAGGCAAAGTAGAAATCCACAGAGCAAATCCGGAGAGGTGGGCCTGGTTACTAAAGATGGGGGGTCTCCCACCTCCAGCTCCCACAATCCATACCCGGCCATTTCTCTGGAAACTAAACAACTCTTTTGAAAGCTTGGCAATGTAGATTACTGGATAGACATATGTCACATCTCCTCTACATGTCTTGACTTCCCTTATGTGCTGGACTTGAACATACTTTTACTTTTGGCTAGCTTTATTACTCTAGGCCTCCCACTACTTCAGTAGTCCAATCCCCACTTTAACACAGTTCAGGGTGAAACATGGGCCCTTTAGAAAGAGCAGAACTCACCCTTTGGTTGCAGGTGCCTCACAGGCGAATCACGAAATCTTCTTGTACCCCACACACGTGGACAAAATAAGGCAGCTTCTTTCTCCAGCAGTAGCCAGGGGGTTGCCCCTGGAATAGCAGGCAAACCTTCCTGCCCCATCCCCTGAGGTATGGGGCTCAGAGACCCAAATCAGCGGTCTCCACCACTAAAAAACAACTTACTGTGTCTCTCTTTAGGCGGAAACACACACCTTTCCCTAATTGTAGCCCTATTTCAGGGCTGAGGCTCCAAGAGCCTAGCACAGTGCTGCTGTGCTCCTCTCACAACAAGCTCCAGACTACAACTGAACACAGACTGACTGTTCAAACCTCCCAACATTCTACTCTAACTCCCTTCTGCAGATTCCATTGTAGCTCATGCAGCTGCGATAGTTCTATGATGATGTCATCCCTCAGTCTCAGCTGAGGCTGAGAACAGAGTGAGACAGTGTGAAATCCATTTAACTGGACTTTCACAAGCTGTCTTCCCTGCCTACCACTAGACCTTACTGGGATTCTAGTAACCCCGGGTAACAAGGGGGTTACACAAGCAAAGAAGGCAAGTCAAGTTTGTTCTCAGTAAATGTTCTCATCAAGATGTCTGATGGAATTCATAGCAGTCAGTTTGTCAAAGACAGAAGTTTGTGGATCAAAGTGAGGTAGTGACACAGTGAAGGTAATGAACATGTTGTCATGAATTGTGCAACGTTTAGTAAAATAACATGGTGCATGGTTTGGATAACGTGCAATGTACCCAAGATTTCTAGCAGTAGACAAAGAAATATTGACAGAATTTGACATACACAATGTAATGCATGCAGTAGATTTGTAATTAGGACAATATCATTTAGATATTCTCCTATCATGAATAATATCTGGAATACGTCCTGTTTCCAAATCCCTGAAGAGATTGTTAACAGTGGCAATGACATAAGAACCATAAGCGGAGCATAAAAGTTCATGGGCAATATATTGCTCGTCTTCCTCCTTGTTATTTTGAAAAATCTATTTATTAATTGTGTTTTTAGTGCTGTTGAACCCTTTTGCAATTTCCTACATATTATAAGCAGTAAAATGCTCTTTCTTACTTAAACCATCAACACCGTGTAACTGTGGTGGTAACATCAATTTTAACAGCTTGTTGAAATTTAAGTGTTTGTGCTTTAATAGCAGCTATATCTGCTCTATTTCAGATTGACATTCCTGAACCAAAAAGGTCAGAGATGGTGCCTGCTGCACTGATAACATCTGCAGTTCATGGCGAGTGCGTGGTTTACTCTTAACATTAGGTGCGGGTTTAAAAACTCATATGTGTTCAGCGGCATGAGGTCCACTAACTGCATATTTGTGTGAGTTTGGTAAGCAGTTACAATGTCTAGAAGCATCATACTAAAAAATTTAGAGGTGTTGGTCGTGTGACAAAGACCAAACTCAGCCATATTGCAATGGGTAAAATTAAAAATAACTTGAACATGCATAAATTGTACATTGTTAATCAAAGCTCCTGGTAGGGAAGTGGTGGTCAGACCACTAGAAGGACCAGGTTCCTGAGGAGGACATTTAGTCAGTTCTTGTTCAGTGGGTGGGACCACAGAAAGGAACATAGCTTCAGTAGCCATATAGTTATAAAGACCGAAAGAGTGTGACTCTTCAGAAGTGAGATGGTCACAAAAGATAGGATCTATTAAGGCAGTTAAGTTGTAGAGACCAGGGGTCCAGAAGTAGACTGTCGAATGGAAAGTGTTCCGTTTGATGCAATCCCTGTGTTAGGCCATCCTTGAAAAGTTTCTTTAGATAAACGTGATACAGGAAGTGTGTAACCATTGTAATCAGTTTCCCATTGTATCTGCAATGTGAATTTGTCCGGGGTTGCAACCATGACATTTATTTATTTATTTAGCTTTTGTTTACCGGGTAGGTACACTAGACAAGTTATATGCCTATTTTCAGGAACGACCTGGGAGAGTACAACAAGGAATACATATACATCAAAACATAACAGCAAGTAGAGCAAAAGGCGTCTGAGCCTTCCTTAACAGTAATGAGTTTGTTGGGGACATCTATATGGACTCCTTGAGGGCTGGAGATGGGTACATCTCTAGCTCTATGTTCAAGGTTCTGAAGCAAATGTGATATGCATTGTCTTTGGTCAGTCGTAAGGGGTTTGTCTTGAGTGTAAGCCAAAGAAAGTAGTCACACCAAGATGAGGAGGTGCAAGATAGCCATCTTGCCAGTGTATCTGAAAGAAACAGAAAAGGATTGTTAAGTAAGGGGTACTGTTGCGACCCAATGGGGTCAGGAAAAATAATTAGTCACCTTTGTACAACTTGAGCTGATTAGCATGGAACCACTTGTCGGCGGTCTGTTTTTGATGCTGAACTCTCACCTGATAAACAGCAGGGCTGAGTTTATTGACAATGGGAAATGGGCCTTCCCATTTGCTGGTAAATGAGTGAGTCGGTGGTCTGTAAAGGAGGAGCATGACTTAATCTCCAAATTGCCAGTCGACTTCTTTGGCATGCTTATCAAAATGGGCTTTTGCTTGTTGTTGGGCTTTACCCATATGATTTGCAGCAAACAAATGTGTTTTCATGATGTCATCCCGAAGTCCACAGATACCCTATCTGCTGTAGGGGTGTGGAGGTCAATCAACAGGTGCTCAGGTAATTTCATAACTCTACCAGTCATAACCTCGTATGGTGTCCACTTAGTAGTTGCTGCTGGAGTGCTCCTGATTGCCATCAGCAGTAGTGGCAAGAGGGAATCCCAGTCCTTGGGATTGTCATTGATGAATTTGCATAACATCTGTTTGATTCTTCTATTTGCTCTTTCTACCTGGCCTGAGGATTGATGATGGTATAGGATATGAAATTTCTGATCTACTCCAAGCATTTGGAGTGTCTCCTTCATCAGCTCAGCTGTAAAACTGGTTCCCTGGTCTGAGTCTACCTTAAGGGGTAGGCCCCACCTGGAGAACAATTGATCCACCAGGATCTTGGCAGTTGTCTTTGCCGTGTTATTCCGAGTACGGAATTCCTCAACCCACTTGGAAAACAAATCTGTGACAAGTGCATACTTATTGTTCTTACTGGAGTTGATTAGTGGGCCAATGAAATCGATTTGTATCACATTTCATGGTCCAGATTGCCTTTGTGGCAGTAGTTTGGTGTTTCTTTTCACCAAAATTGGATTGTTCTGGGCACACACTATGCAGCTGTCCACATAGTGTTCCACGTCCTTGGTCATACAAGGCCACCAGATGATGGTTTTAAGTCTCTGGATGGTGTTATCTGCCCCCTGGAGTCCACCAGTGGGAGTGTCATGAACCAAATGGATGAATTCGGTTTGTAAGGATTGTGGTACAATCCATAGTTTGTGACTGGTGTCGTCCTTCCTGTACCCTATCAGTTTCTGATCATGAGATAGGTGTATGTCGTCAGAATGTCTTTTGTATGGACTACCAGCTGGTAGTTCCTGTTCAATTCCTCTGCGCAGGTATTTGAACACATGTTTTAGCTCTGGATCAGATTTCTGTGCAGCAGGAAGGTCCAGTGGAGGTTTTGGTTGCAGTTTCTGCCTGATGTTGGCAGCTAAGAAGATGGCTGCCACAGCTACTGGGTGAGTCATTGACCATGTCTCCCCCCCTCGAGCGCCTGCTTTGGCAAGCAAGTCCACTCGATCGTTGAATTCATGGTAAAGGTCAGTTCTGCAGTGAGCCTTTACTTTGTGAATGTACAGTTTATGAGTAAACTGTTGGGTCAGTGTGTGTATATACACACAAACAAATCTCTGTAGTTGACAGGTGTGCCATCAGAGGATGTAAAATTGTTTTTCTCCCAGAATGGTAGGAATTCAGTAAGGAAGGAGCAGACCCAGTTGGAGTCTGCAAAGATGATAGCATCCTTAGCACCATGGGGCATAACCTCTAGAGCACAGGCCACAGCTGCCAATTTGGCATACTGTGATGAAATGATGGTACCTTTCCTAGCAATGCGCATGAAATCGCCATCTGGAAAGACTACGAACATGCCATACCCTGCAACCTGTTCCCCCTCCATATAGGAGGCGGAGCCATCTGCAAAGATGCAATACATGCTGGTATCCTCTAAAACATCTGCTGTAGCTAGTGAGAATGGTCCCAGCTCAGTTATGTCAGGAGGTTGGAGTGCACAATCATGAGGCTTACCTGTGTAGAGTAGGCCACGAGTTAGAATGGATGGCATTTTTGCATGTAGTACTTTAATGTCCCAGGCCTGCAAAAGCAAAGACCAGTGGGTGAATCTGGTATTAGAAACTGAACCATCTTTTACTTTGTCTGAAAACAGGAAGTTAGGTGGGATATGACAGGTATGACAATAGGTGCATACTTGATGATGTACTTGAAATGTTTGACAGCCCAATAGGTTGCCAAAAGCATCCTCACAGACACTATACTTTCTCTCTACTGGGGACAGCATCTGAGAAGCATAGGCAATGGGCCTGAAATACCCATTGTACTTTTATGCCAGCACTGCAGACATGGCCACATCAGATGTGGCAGTTTCCAAATGGAATGGAAGAACTGGGTTAGGATTAATCAGTGCTGGGGCAGAGGCTAAGGCCTATTTGATATTTGAGGTGTGTCACAGCATCATTGTGAGTGGAGTCCCATGTCCATGGGACATCCTTTTTCAGAAGTTCATACAAGGGAACGGCCTTCAAAGCAAAGTCATGGATAAAATCCCTGGAGTAGTTCACCATTCCTAAGAAGTGTCTGAGTGTTACCACGCTAGAAGGAAGTGACAAATCTTGCAAGCCCTGGATCTTTTTGACAGCTGGGCTTCTGCCTTGGTCTGTAATATGTAGGCTAATTAAGATGGCTTCCTTTTCATTCAGTTGTGCCTTGGAGGGATTGTACTGGAGGCCTGCTCTCTTTAAGAGAAACAAACGTTCATCTAGAAGGACCAAATGATCTTCTTTCATGGTGGTTGCCAGAAGCAAGTCATCCATGTTCTGCAGGAGACACTGGGGTATGGAGAACCCCTGCAGAGCATCCATCATGTGGAGATGGAAGAGGGATTGTAAAACCCCTGAGGGAGGCACGTCCAGGTGTACTGACGTCCATCAATGGTGAAAGCAAATTTGTATTGGCTTTTCTGTGCTAATGGGAGTGACCAAAACCCATTGGAAATGTCAAGAGCTGTGAACCACTTTTTATCAAGTGTCAACAACTTGAGTACATCAGGTGCTGATGCTACGGTTGTTGTGCAGCTAGGAGTAACCCAATTGAGTTTTCTGTAGTCAGTTGTGAGTCTCCAGGCCCAATTCGGTTTCTTAATGGACCAAATAGGTGAACTGACAGTAGAGACACAGGTCCTAATCACTCCTTCTTGAAGCAGTGATTGGATGGTTTCCCTACGTGAAGGCAAAGCTTAAGCAGGAAATAGATACTGCTTCTGCCTCACATGGTCAGGCCCTGTGATTTCAATGGTAGTGTGCATTCTACCACAGTCATGTTTGTTGGTGGCAAATACATCAAGATGTTTTTGCAGTAAGGGTGCAAGCTCAGAAAACAAGTCATGACTTTTGAACAAAACCATGACATCATACTCCTTGTTGTTATGGGAGGTAGCTGCCACCACATGTGAGTCTGGGATGGTGACAGCATGACATTGTCCTTTGATCTGAATGAGTAGCCTGTTGACTAGATCCACTACACAGCTGTGTAGTGCTAAGAAATCAGTATCCAGGATGCTGGGGTGAGACGTAAAACCATGAGGTCAAAAGCAAAATTAGTCCTGAAGTGGCCTACCACCACAGGTAAAGGAATAGATCGGTAGGTGTGTAGCTGGGTACCATCTACACTCTGTGCACTGGTCCTACAGCCAGTAGACCAGTCAGATGAGACTGGGTTCTTGTCATGGAGGACTGACATGGCTGCTCCAGTGTTCAGAAGCATGGTAGGCTGGTGGCCTCTGACCATGGCCTTTACACAAGGCCATCCATTTGTGTCAACAATCAGGTTACTCACAATCCAGACTGGGGCCTGTAATTGTCAATCTGTGCATTCAGAATCAGCATTGTTTTCCTGTTCCTGAGATCGAAGGCCTGCAGGATCTTTTAAGGCCTCCTGTATGTCTTGCACTGGGTACAAGTATCTTGTGATGTCACAGGTGCAGTAATGGCCTGCATGAGTGGTTCTACTTTGGATGTCGCATCGGCCTGGCCAGTAACCATGGTAACCTTCCCTCGGCTGCTCGATGAGTCGACAGCCAGGGCTAGTGCAGCTATAGTTCATGCAGCAGTGGTTCCTCTTTCTGCACGAATTTCCTCCAACAGATTGTGGAGGGTTTCGTTCTCTTCTCTGATTTGTTGATAGCTAGGACCATTTTGATATTGGTGCTGGCTGTTCTGTTGGACATTTGGATTTTTCCAACTGCCTTTGTTGTCCCTGTTCCTTTTTTTTTCCAATTGTTTAACCAGGAGTGGCACACTAAGCTGAAAGCTTGTTTACAGGTGCAACCTGGGAGCACAGGGAAGTTAAGTGACTTGCTCAGGGTCACACAGTATGCAAGTGGGGGCTGTGGGATTCAAACCCAGGTCTCCAGATTTGCAACTCAGAGCCTTAAACCACTGTGCTATACTGCTCCTGTTGTTTCTGTAGTTCTGGTCCCCCCCATATGACTGTTTGTCATCAGAAGGGGTAAAAGTTTTCTGGTTATTTCCTTCAACTGCACTGTGGGTGGGGGCATCTGAGGTAGGCTGTACTGCAGCTACCTTAAAGAATTTGTTGGAAGAAAGGGTATGTAGAGAGACCTGATAGGCCCATTCTGTCTTAGTGAGGATATCCTCAAACTTATCGGTGTTCGGGAAAACATTAAGCTCGACCTTCTCCTTCAAGGCTGGGCACATGCTATGGATGTACAAATCCTTATATTTAATTTGATCTGCATCAAAGAGCTCATCTGCTAGGGCCTTACTGGTTTTGTACACAAGCCACAACCATTGGTGGTAGGCGGCTGGGCTTTCCTTTGTCCCTTGCTTGGCTATGTAGGCCAAGTGCATTCCCATGGTTCCTGGGGAGTTTGCACATATGAGTGCAGCTGCAGTTTCATCAAAGGTGAAGTTTTCAGTGCTCCACGCTGTCTCTGAGAGCTTAGCCCAGAGGGTTGGTTTGACTGTTTGTCGCAAGACTTGAACCTGATACTGAGGTTGGGAGAGAGAGCTTCTCACAAAGGGAGCGCACTTTCTCCAAGTGGCAACTGAGGTTGTCAGTTGGGCCCATCTGTCTGATGCTCTGTGCAATTTGCTGGACAGAATGAGAAACTTGTAGGGGGTTGGAAGTATGTGTCGTCGTTCCAAGCTCAGCCTGTGCCAGGGCTCTGTGAAGTGCAGCCTCTGCTGCCGCATCAGAGATAGCTCCTGTACGTTTGATCCTGAGTGATCGATTATTTGAGCATTTTGTCTATTTGGTCCTAGATGGCTTTCTTTTGATCCTCTAGGACAGTGACCCTACTGATCGTGTCATTAATCATGTTGCGAATCTCCGACTCCTCGCTCCTGGTGATGGGAGCGAGTGGAGGTGCATTACAGATTACAGGCCCTCCATCTGTGTCATGGGGGCCGCCATCTTGGTGTTGTACGTGGCATCCACCATGTTTGCATAGATGTGGCAACGCAGTGTGCGTGCTGACGTCGGGGCCATCTTGTAAGTGGCAAGCAGAAGTTACGCCACTACGGGGGTTGGACTTGCGTGTAACGTGGCATGCCTTGTTATCAAAGTCAGAGTCGTCATCGCTGGATGACGCAATCTCAATGGGCATATTCTGAAACCCATTCATGGTCTTAACATGGCCAGCAAGAACCTCCCATTGGTGGTGCAACTTTGCCATCTTTTGTCTACACTTCTTGTGACAGACTTTTGCAGTGCCCTGCTCAATGCATCTCTCAACCTCTATATGCGGTTCCCAATTCAACATTTTCCCTAAGCTCTTTATCCAATTCACAACTCATGAGCTTGTAATCCTCTTTCAACTCAGCATTCTCATCTCTCAAAGTCTCATTCGTATTATTCAAAATGTCATTTAAATGTGCTAACTGGTTCTTATCACATTTTAATCGGGAAGTACAAGGAATCACAGAAGGAGCAGGACAGAGAACTGTATCAGTTAAAGCAAAAGGAAGCTGGGAAGGCAGTCAGAACAGCAAAGGCCCAAACCGAGGAAAAGATAGCCAACTCGGTTAAGAAGGGGGATAAGACCTTTTATAGGTACATCAGGGAGCAAAGGAAGACCAAGGGAGGGATAGTGAGGCTTAATAAAGGGAGGGAGGGTGGGCAGAGGGTGACTGTGAAAAGGCAGAGATACTAAACAACTATTTTTGCTCTACATTTACAAAGGAAGAGGGGGAGGTACCTAAAACAAACAGTAGAAACACTCTGGATACAGAAGTTGATGCCAGCCCATTTACAGAAGAAAGGGTTCTGAAAGAACTCTTAAAACTGAAGGTGGACAAAGCAATGGGGCCTGATGGGATTCATCCCAGAATTCTAAAAGAACTAAGGGTAGAACTAGTGACACCACTGACTACCCTCTTTAACAAATCATGGGAGGATGGGGTGGTACCGAGGACTGGAGGAGGGCAGATGTGATTCCCCTTCACAAAAGTGGGAGCAAGGCAGAAGCAGGAAACTACAGACCTGTTAGTTTAACCTCAGTGATAGGGAAAATGATGGAATCACTTCTGAAGAAAAAAATTGTTGATTATCTAGAGGCCAGAGGGGCACAGAACCCAAGGCAGCATGGATTCACAGTGGGAAGGTCATGCCAGATGAATCTGATAGATCTCTTTGACTGGGTGACCAAAGTAGTAGATCAGGGAGGGGCTGTGGACATGGCCTACCTAGACTTTAGCAAGGCATTTGACACAGTTCCACACAAAAGATTAATATACAAGTTAGCCAGCCTGGGAGTGGGTCCCAAGATGACAGCCTGGGTAAAGAATTGGCTGGAGAATAGGACACAGAGAGTAATAGTAAATGGAGTCCACTCTGAAGAAAGGGAGGTTACTAGTGGGGTACCGCAAGGTTCAGTATTAGGACCGGTCTTCTTCAATGTCTTTATAAGCGACATTGCAGAGGGACTGGAAGGAAAAGTAAGTCTTTTGCAGATGACACAAAGATCTGCAACATAGTTGATGCACAAGGTGGGGTGGAAAGGATGAGAAGGACTTGGCAAGGTTAGAGGAATGGTCAAATGTATGGCAGCTTAGATTCAATGCTAAGAAGTGCAAGGTAATGCACCTGGGAAACAAAACCCAGGGAAGAGTACAATGGGGGTGAGATACTAACAACAACAAAATGGAAAGGGACCTGGGGTAGTCATATCAGATGACCTAAAGGTGGGCAAGCAATGAGAGGGCAGCAAGGAGGGTTGGGGATACTGGGATGCATAGGGAGAGGCATCACCAGTAGAAAACAGGAAGTTATTATCCCTCTGTACAGACAGCTGGTCAGACCCCATCTGAGTATTGCGGCAGTTCTGGAGACCCAATCTCCGCAAAGACATAGACAGGATGGAAGCTGTCCAGAGGAGGGCAACTAAAATGGTGCAGGGTCTGCACCAGAAGACATATGAAGAGAGACTTAAGGAGCTTAATATGTATAGCCTCGAGGAAAGGGGGGGCATGATAGAAACTTTCAAGTACCTCAAGGGAATCAACAAAGTCCAAGAGGGTAGCATCTTTCAAAAAAAGAGGTGTGCAAGAACAAGGGGCACAATCTGAAGATAGAGGGGGGTCAGCTCAGAGGTAATTTAAGGAAGTATTTTTTCACAGAGAGGGTTGTGGATGCATGGAACGGCCTTCCGGAGGAGGTTGTGGAGTCAAAAGCAGTGGTGGAATTCAAGCATGCATGGGACAGTCATAAGGCAATTCTAGGGGGTGGGGCAGAAAGAAGTAGGCTGCTGGTTAACTAGGATCTGCAGCTTATCCATTAGGTAGGGACATGGGCAGACTGGGTGGGCCAAGCGGTCCTTATCTGCTGTCAAATTCTATGTTTCTATGTAATCTTTCACAATAATCTCTTAACAAACATAACTCTAGCTCAGTGTCTTGAGCAGTACAGTGCAGCAGCCTAGAATTAGCATCATGGAGAGACTGTGTCTCCACTAGTTTCATTTCCTTTTTCTGTTACTCTGATGCCTGCAAGCCTATCTCTTTTTTCAGAGACGCGTTTTGCAGTTCAAGAGAGGCACACCTCACCGTGAAACTCTCAACAGTGGTACGTACAGCTGCAACCAAAAGACCTTTGAGGTTGTATTTTTTGGTTGGTTGTTTGGACTCAAGGTAGCGGTCAGAAATTAGCAGCAAAGGTTTGTCTGCAGATTTTGTCTCCAGTGCGAAATCTGTCCATTCGCCATGGGATGTAAGGTAGTTTGAGACATCGAGTCTCAGTTCTGTGCACAGATTAGACATAACAAATAAGGGGCAGACAAACAAATAAGCAGTTTGGGAACCTGGTAAGATACCCTGGCACTGTCACCTACTGCTTTCCAGTCCATGGTGGTTGATTGGTCATACCGGGGGGGGTATGCTGTCACTTGCAAAGGAAGAGTAAAGGGGTCTGGTGTGGGTCTGCCACACACAAGACCAAGATGGTGTGGGTTTGCCACAACCGCTACTACTATAAGCATGAGTAGGTCCAAGCAAGCAATAATACCCGACAGGGTGGGTGGTATTGGGCAATACCGGACCGCCCAGGGGTGTAATGAGGCCCGACACCGCAGGCAGAAGGCCTTATAGCCCCTGGAAGATCCGGTATTGCCCATACTGCCCACCCTGGAGGGTATTATTGCACTTCGAAAATGGGCTAACTGTGTAATTTTTACAGGATTGAAAAAAAAAATAAAGTAATTCACTAAACTTGACTACAATTCAAGTTTTTTCTCCTTCACTGGCAAAGTAGTCCCTCTACTTTTGGCATTGGTAGTAGAGGGCAGAGTAATGTGTGGTACTGTGCTGTCTCACTTCACCCCCCCTTCCCCAAACAGTCTGTCCCCTTCTGTCTTTTTCTTTTTTTTTCTGTAACCCCATTGATAAGTGCCAATGGAAGTGAGACCGTAATGCAGGACAGCAGAAAAGTGAAAATTTTTGAAGCTGTGTAGTGACACGCGGTGTCTCTGTATTCACCCCCCCCACCGACATTTGTCTGTCCCCTTCTGTCTTTCTTTTACCCCATCGATGCAGCTCATTTATTTATTTTGAAAATAGCAATGAAAGTGAGTAGGAAGTGCAGGACCGTGTGAAAGTTAACGGATTTCTAGTTGTGTAGTGACGCATGGTCCCTGTCTCCCGCGTCATTGTTATTCTTATGTTTAAAGTTGCTCTCTGTAGAAAGAGCAGGCGGGAATGCAGCAGTGTACAGAACAGCGTGGGAGAAGGCTGATGGGGCAGTTGGGTGGTGAGTAAGGTATTTTGTGGGTTAGCAGTTTGTGGGGGGTGTCAAAAAACAAATTGTCTTTGCCCGTTTTCTAATCTCTGTAAGTAAGACACAGTAGCGAGTAGCAGAGTAGCGCTGAGCATGCGACGTGCTAGCGTTAGTGATTTAAAATGAATGTTTTTTTCTTTCTTTCTTCATTACAGTACACAATCAGAGTACTGTATTTTGGGAATCCTGTTGGGAGTGGGGCACTTCTCTGATTTTGGGATGTGCTGGCGGTGGCACTGAATTAGGGACCAATGGGGATGCCAGTTTCACTCACTAAACAAAATTTAAAAAATGGCGCCAATTTCAACTTGAATATGGTGGTTTTGCCCAATGAGCAGTAGGCAGGGTGGGCACAAGGATAGCTTAGGTGGTGATGTGGTCAGGTGACTGGCACTTTTTATTTACTGGGCGTCTATTGAAAGTTAATGTATCCTTACACTTATGCTTATATGATAAGTGTCTTCGCCATAAGGTTAGCACATATGCATATGTATAAGTTTCTGCCCATGAGGTGGGGGCACTATCAGGGGTGCTGGACCATGGATAACAGTAGTAACTTGTGTATTTGGGATTTGGTCTTGGTTTTTGTTCTGCCAGACCAATTGATATTGGTCTGGCAGAACCAGACCAATATCTTGCTCTAAGTTCAAAACCCCATTGAAATACATTGAATGGCATACCTGTTTCTTCAGTTCAGGGTCAAGCTTTGAAGAGTGAAGACATGTCTCTGGTCCAGAGAGGATTACGGCATTGGACCCCTGATGGGTAAGTAAGGGTTTGGGAGGGGCGTGGGGTGGTGGATGCTCAGTGGGAGGGTTGGATGGCGGGTCAGAAATGAAAAAAAAAAGACATTGATGGATGGTTTTCTTGTTACAGGTTAAAAAAAGAAAGAAAAAAAAGCAGGACCCAGATGCCGATTGCAACACGGAAAAATATTCGGTACTGTCAGTGGCACAGTGTTGTGAGTTGGAATCTGTTTGCATTCATTTGAAAAGTATTTCTGTTTGTAAAAACATTTGTAAATCCAAGTAGAGAAAAAAGGTGTGTGGAGGTGTTTTCAGTAACATAGTGTTATAAAATAGAGTTGGTGGGCTGCATTTTTATACGTGATGATGTCACAGACACGATTCCTGGTTTGGACCTGTACTTGCATCATTCAATAAATAACTGCACATGCGCAGTAATGGAGGGGGAGGGATGAGGATTCCTGCACTGGGGGATTGGGCACCCCCAGTGCACTCTCTGCCTCCTCCACCAGCAACAGCTTACATACCCTCACCCACTGCCTCACCTGCCGATCAGTTTCCAGGTAATCAGTGTGTGTTCTGTCTCTCTCTGCCCCCTTCCCCAGCAACAACTCCGGTGGTTGGCAGATGTGATGTGCTGTTTTTGGGTCAGATTTTGTGGCTGAGTCATGAAATCTCCTCTCTTCCATTCCAGGAGTCATTCTGCATCAGCAGGGTGGCGGACAGCTTCATCTGGCTGCTGACTTTCAGGCAATACTACCCCTAGTCACTCTGTTCATGTCAACAGTTGGCAGGTCTGTGGTGCCACTGTTTGATCGAAACTTGAGGCTGGGGTCCCAAAATCACATCTCTTCTGTCCCGGCATCCTCTCAAGGAGCTAGAGTTATTCTGTATCGGTGGACAAGTGGGCTGTTGACTTTCTGGTGCTGCTTTTGGTGAGGGTAGAGCTTGTACATACTTCTCAGCAGGTTCTCCTCTGGCAGGTGTCTGTCTACCCCCTGGCATTTGTTTTCTTTGCTCTGGCCAACCCTGCCGCCCTGCCAATGAGCACTAAGTAAAGACGGAGATGCATATGAAGTTTTGCTTTCTATTCCTAAACTTCACCCTCCCACTTTCACTCAGAGCAGAGGTGGACATTGTCAGGCTGTCCTGTTCTCTGTCATCACTGGAACCGCTCCTGGACCTTCACTTGGACTGAAAATGAAGGGAAAGGAAGGAGGGGGACCTGAAAGTTAAAACAGCTCAAACTCTGTCAGTGGTGAGGCTCGCTCTTAGTTGTCACTGCAGAACTTGCACTGGGCCACAGAGCAGTGAAACAATTAATCCCAGATCATTCAATAAATAACTGCACATGTGCAGTAGTTGAGGGGGGGATGAGGATTCCTGCATTGGAAGTGCCACTGTTATGTTTCTGGGGGTTGGGTGGGGTGGTGAGTGCTGAGAGGGAGCATAGGTTGGAGGGTTATGTATTTCAGTGGTCAAGGACCGCCGACTGCCGAAAGAAAAAAAAAGTGTGAGCACGGACTGTTCCAACATGGAGGTAACTTTTTTTTGACACTCCAACATGTGCATTTGCAAGGAATGCAAGAGTGCTTTTTCACAGCAAGAGGTCTGCAGTGCTCTGCCCACTGCAGCCCAAAAAGGGAGGTGGTGATGCCACTATACACATCATTAGTAAGACCTCATCTGGAGTACAGAGTCCAGTTTTGCGGCCGCATCTCAGGAAAGACATAGACAGAGTGGAGGTAGTCCAAAGAAGGGCCACAAAACAGGTACAGGGGTTACACCAGAAGTCATATGAGGAGAGACTAAAAGACCTCAGTATGCATTCTCTGGAGATGCGAAGAGACAGGGCAGACATGATAGAGATGTGTAAATACCTTAAATGGATCATTAAGGTACAGGAGGGTAGCATCTTTCAGAAAAGAAGATGGACAAGAACTAGGGGACATGACATGAAGTTGGAGGGAGGAAGAATCAGGGGTAATGTAAGGAAGTATTTATTTACAGAGAGGATGGTAGATGCTTGGAAAAGCTTCCCTGCATGGATGGTATGGGCAAAAATGGTGGAGAAATTCTAAAATGTATGGGACACACACAAGGGAACCCTAGAAAAAGGGAAGAGTAGGAAATCTGCAGATCAACTACAGTGTGCAGCATAAGTTAAGGGTAGAAAGAATCAGCAGACTAGATGGCCCAGGCGGTCCTTATCTGCCAACACATTCTAGATATCTATGTATCTTTGTATCTTTGTATATTGCATCTGGAAAAATGATTCTCCCAACCCCCTGCCAAAACTTATAAAAAACAGTGACCTTTCCCAATTTTATGTAACCTCCATCTTCCACAGCCTAAAAGAAATTAACTGGAGACCAGTAAAAGATCTCCTTGATGTGGGGATTATTTTATAAAAAATTTCAATAGTGTGGTCAACTAACATGCCCCCATAAAGCAATGAAGGGGCAAATGTCTATGCACCAGATGGTTGAGCAGTGACATCTACAACGCTATTAAGGCCATGAGTCAATGGGATAAGGCCTGGGGCTAATTTAAGAAAAAAGGCATGTCATCTAATTGAAATACCTATAGGAACCTGAGAAACATCTGCAAAACTAGTCTCAGAGGCACCAGGAGATGTTATCTAAAAATCCTCCAGGCCAAAAATCTGTCTGACCCCAAAACTTTCTGGACTGAAATGAACTATCTTCTAAAAGGCCGTTCCAACATATCATCACATGAAATTATGGTTAACAACCAAGACCTATCTGATCCAAAATCCACAGCTACTGAATTTAATAATTTCTTCACAGACTTGGATCATTCAAGACCCTGTTAGAGGGCTACTGCAATAGTTCACTGCTTCATTGCCAGTCACCGGTACCTGGACCTCAACCCCAGTTCCATTTTAGACTGGTGACCAGGAAGAAAGTTCTCACACAACTTAGACGAATAAAAGTGAAGGCTCACCTGGTTATGATAATTTGAAACCCAAATTCCTAAAAATTGCAGCCCCATCATCACCATTCACCTTAAGCATTTTATTAAATTTCTTCTCTTGGGTATAAAGTATATAGTCCCTGAAAAATGAAAAGTTGCACTAGTGGTTCCTGTCCACAAAGATGGGCCAAAAGAACTGATTGAAAACTACAGGCCAGTGTAATTACTCTGCATTCTTGTTAAGATGCAGGAGATGCTGCTGTATGACCAAATATAGGCCTACCTGGAGAAGTCACTTCCAAACAGGTGTTCAGCATGGTATTCACAAACATTATGGTACTGACACTGCACTGATTCACATGACCTCAGAAATCCTTAATGCTCTGTAGAACAGCTTAGTTACTGTTGCAGTTTTGTCAGCCTTACAAAGACATTTGGCATCTGTTGCTGGTTCCATAACTACCTGATCAATAGAAGACAAAGTGTATAGTGGCGTGGTGGGTTATCAGATCTTCAGGTTATAATGGATGGAGTTCCACAAGGTTCTACTCTGGGCCCCATCCTGTTTTCCTTATTTATTAATGATATGCCCAGTAATTGCAGTGGAGCCATGTTATAACTCTGTGCTGATGATGCTATCCTCTACAGATCATCTGCTGATATTGCTGGATTAACAGCAACCTGGAGAGGAACTCAAAACTATGCTGTCTGGTCATAGGAGGCTTGACCCCTAGAGACAACACCTACTGAGGTTGTCCAACACTGGAGGCACTCACCTTGAAGAGGTAAAGTCACTGAAATATGTCAGTCTCTTACTTGAGCAAGACATGACATTTGGCCTCCATTTGGATGCTGTAGGCAAAACACCACATCAGAAACAGGGTTTCCTCTACAGGCTATTCCTCTACCTCTCAAAGGAGGCTTGCCTTGCCATTGCAGGCAACATCTTAATGCCTGTACTTGTTTTATGGTTCCTCTGTCCTACAGGCCATTTGTGACTCAGAACTAAACAGACTCAATGCCCTTTATAATAAAATTGTTCACTTTATGGCTGGTGCTCTCCCAAGGGACCACCACTCTGGAATGCTTGCAGCTCTTGGATGGCCCTTTGAAGCTAGACTGCAATACACGATGCACTTCCTAACCTTCAAACTTGCTAAACTTTCTACACCCCTAGCCTCTTTGGAACACTTTGTTTAAGCAACATGTGAGGCTCTTGCACTCCGCTGCTAGCCCATTACTGAAAATCCCTTGAGTATGGTCTGGAACTGGAAGGTGATCCTTCTCATTTGTGTTCCTTCCCTATGAAATCAGTACCCTGTGGGATTCTAAGCTGCTCTACTCTTGCACTGCTTAAAAAGAGGCTCAAAGTTTACTCACCTGAGTTGAATGGGAGGTGCAGACGTTGACATGTCACTTGTTTGGCTAAATACTAGTCTGACGCTAGTTCTGTTTATGATTGTACTTCTGTTCCTAAACCCTAAGGCATTATTATTCAGTGTATACCTGCCTCATCTGTTATTAGCTGCACTGTTACCTGAACTACTACAATTATTCTGGTTGCGATCCAGGATGGTCTCCTGACACAGTTGGTTACTGTACCTACTAGGCTAAAGAACACTTTAGATCTGGTATTGTCAAATGAGGAGGCAGTGAGGGAAATAAAGGTAGAGGACCCACTATCTGACAGCGATCACCAAACAGTATGGTTTAATATCACGATGTGTGGGGAGCCAGAGAAATCAGTTACTCGGGTGGTAAACTTCAGGGGGGTGGACTTTGGAAGGATGCAGGAGGTACTGAAATGGAAACTGGAGGGCATAAGGCATGAGGTGGATGTGGAGCTGAAATGGGATATTATTAAAGGGGGGGTTACAGAGGCAACAGAAGCCTGCACCAAGGCACAGAGTAAAAGAAGCAGAACAAGAAAACCATGCTGGTTGAACAGCGAAGTTGTGGAGGTGGTGAGGGCAAAACGAGTGGCTCACCAGAGGTTTAGGAGGACAGGGAAGGAAGTGGATAGGGAGGAATATGCAAGATGGTCCAGGGAGGTGACCAGAAAAGTGAGAGAAGCCAAGGCCCAGAGGGAGCTGGGATTAGCACAGGGAATTAATGGGGGGAAGACTTCTTCAGATATATCAGGGAGAAAAGAAAGTGCGTGGAGACAATAGTGAGGATAAAAAGGGGTTGGGAGTGGATGGAAAAGGGGGAGGAGCAGGCAGAAGCACTGAATAAATACTTTTGTTCTGTGTTCACAGAAGAAAAGGGGACTGTTACCAGCATGGGCTGGGAGGGTGGGGACAGGAGGAGGAGGTGACAGATGGAAGAATTGAGGCAAGTAGAGTCCTAGAGGGACTAAGGGCTCTGAAGGTAGACAAGGCACCAGGGCCAGATGGTATCCACCCCAGGATGCTGAGGGAGATGACGGAAGTGTTGGCAGAGGTGCTGGCGGATCTGTACAGCACCTCCCTGGAGTCGGGATGTGTGCCAATGGACTGGAGGATGGCACATGTAGTGCCATTACACAAGAGCGGGCCAAGGGATGAACTGGGTAATTACCGTCCGGTAAGTCTCACATCCATAGTGTGCAAACTCATGGAAATGATACTAAAGGAAAGACTGATGTCATACCAGGAGGACAATGGCCTCCAGGATGTGAGGCAGCATGGGTTTGTTTCAACAAAGTCTTGCCAAACCAACCTAATACTGTATTATGACTGGGTGACTGGTGAACTGGATAAGGGTCATACAGCGGATGTTCTTTACTTGGACTTCAGCAAGGCCTTCGATTCGGTGCCTCATGGGTGACTTGGGGGGAAGCTAACTGGTGTAGGAGTGTGGGCCAAAATGATAAACTGGATTACAAGCTGGCTGAGCGGGAGGCTGCAACGGGTGGTGGGGAGAGGGAAGCTCTCAACTCCAAGGCTGGTGACAAGTGGGGTGCCACAGGGCTCTGTGTTGGGGCCAGTATTGTTTGGGCTGTTCATATCAGACATTGGACATGGGGTGGTGAGCAAGGTAAGTCTGTTTGCTGATGACACCAAAATCGGAGCAGTGGTAGATGGAGAGGAGGGGTGGAATCAGCTGCAGGGGGACCTAAGTAAGCTAGAGGAGTGGTCAGAGAGGTGGCAGCTGGGGTTCAATGCAAAGAAATGTAAGGTTATGCACTTTGGGGTGAAGAACCCAAGGAGAGAATACTGGCTGGGGGGGTTAAGCTGGGGATCACAGAGGAGGAGAAGGACCTTAGGGTAATGATAACGGGGACCATGAACAACACTGCCCAGTGCAGGAGAGCAGCTGCAAAAGTGAACAAAATGCTGGGGTACATAGCGAGGGGGGTTTCGTCCAGGCAAAGTGAGGTGATCTTGCCCCTTTACAGATCACTGGTAAGGCCACACTTAGATTATTGTGTGCAGTTTTGGAGGCCATACCTAAAGCATGATATCAGGCTGCTGGAGGGGTGCAGAGGAGGGCAACAAAGATGATATGTGGAATGGAGGGGAGAGACTATGACAGCTGGCTGGGAGACCTCAATATGTACACCCTGGAGGATAGAAGGGACAGGGGGACATGATAGAGATATTCAAGTATCTGAGGGGAATCAATAAGGATGGGGCAGATGGGGTCTTTAAGTTAAGGAGGGGGGTCACCAGGGGGCATGGACTAAGAATGGAGGGGGGAAGATTTAGGAAGGAAATGAGGAGACACTATTTCACAGAGAGGATGGTAGCAAAATGGAACGCCCTACCAGAATGGGTGGTATCATGTAAATTTGTGAACAGCTTCAAAAGGGCATGGGACAGGGAACAGGAGAGAGTGAGGGTGGGGGTGGCAGTGGGATGACAAAAGGGAGGGGTTTGGGGCAGCTGCAAACTAGGGGTGCTGGCTGCACACTCGAGCAGACTTAGACCGGGTGGTCTGTTTCTGCTGGCGCATTCGGATGTTTATATATGTTTGCATTTATCCATTTGGTGAATAACATCATTTATCTTTCACTTGGGTCAGAGTCTTGGGAAAATAATGCATTTATTTAAGTGTTGGAATCCCTGCATACATTGTATACATCTTGTTTCATGACTCATGATATGAAACAAGATTCTTGTTTGGTATGATGACTCAAGAAAAAAGGTCTTTTTTTGTATGGGGAAGCAATGTATTTCAATACAGTTTTCAACTTTGGGGCATAAATTTGTCATTTTTCAGGATTTTGACACCAGATTTTGAACATACCCATTTTCATACCCCACCCTTGAACAATGTTGGTGTCATTTTGCAAATCCTGCCTGAAAGGCTATTTTGTAGTCAGTTGGTGAAATCATCTTTCAGGCAGGATTTCTGAATTTTCACCATACTTGTTCATGAGATGGGGTCATAAGAAGGGTATGTTGAAAATCTGAGGTCAAAACATGCTAAAATGGCAAAGTTATGTGAATTTGTTGACATTTTGCTATGCTCACTCATAACTTTCTTAATTTTCAATATTTTAACCCGAAGTATTAGCATAGCCATTTCTTTACACCACCTCATGAATGTGACAGCTGTCATTTTTCAAATCTTGCCCAACTTGTCTTTTTGTGCTCCTGCCATGGTGCAGAATGATCTTTTGGTGGGGATTTGACAATTTGTACTACCGGGTTGATGAGTTGGGTAATACGAAGGCTATGTTGACCATCTGGTTGCTGTTGTCCTTCAAATGGAAGCACAGGGTCTGGAAGGTCCTGTGCTTACCCATAAACATACATATATGCATCTATGGAGGGATGGGAGCCTTCATCAGACAGATCAGGATACAGTTACACTATCTCAAAAAGTACGTATGCATGGGAGTGCAGGCCCTCTGGGCCCTGTGCACCTACAGGAAAATCAGGGTACCATTATACTATCTCAAAAAGTAAGGAAATTCATTGCAAAAAAACTGCATTAATGCAACATTTAGGGTTCAAGCTAAAGTGACAAAAGTAGGGAAATGTGACTTTAGGGTTACCAACCCTAAACCCCAAAGCCACCCCTAAAACAAATCAGTGGTGGAATCTTCCTAGGTGTTGTCAGCCTTAAAGCTCAACCCATTCCATACAATCCAGAAACATACACACTAATGGGATGAGTGTTAGGGTTGACAACCAATTAAGTTTAAACCCACACATTTTTTTTCAGCCTTCAGAATTCTCAATTCCTGATCCATAGCTTGACAGAAAATCAGCATTGGCATTCTTTTTTCCAGATTTGTGCATCACTTTGAATTTAAATGGCTTTAGTGCCAGGTACCACCTTGTGTTTGTGGAATTTTTATCCTTCATTTGATTAAGACAACAGAGAGGATTATGATCGGTTATAAGTACAAAGTCAGCTACTAGCAAATAAAACTTAAGAGACTCCATGGCCCACTTTGCTGCAAGGCATTTCTTTTCAATGGTAGTTTACCTTTTCTCTCTGTCGTGCAACTTCCTTCTGATATATAGAATGGGATGTTCCTTTCCATCTATATTCTGACCCAAGACTGCACCTAGGCCTAACTTTGATGCATTTGCCTCTAACAAAAATTGTTTCTGAAAGTCTGGGCTTCTTAAAACAGGAGCTGGACATAATGCAGTCTTGATGGCCCAAAAAATCTTCACCACACTCTGGGGACCATTTCACATTATTCAGGAACCATTTATTTGTGAGTACAGTGAGGGGAGTAGCTAACTAGACAAAGTTGGAAACAAATCTCTGATAGTAACCAGCCAGCCCTAAAAATGACCTGACATGTTTCTTTGTTTCAGGAACAGAACTGCTAGCTACAGCTTCTATCTTAGAAATCTTTGGCTTAATTTCATTTCCCAAAACATAACCCAAATATCTGGTTTCCTGCATGCCCAATGCACATTTGGTAGGATTAATTGTCAGACCTGCCTTTTCGATAGATTGGATAACTGCTCATAGGTGTTCCAGGTGGCTTTTCCAGTCTGGACTGTACAACACAGTATTATCCAGGTAAGCAGTACAATAACAGTGTGAGTAGCTAATAGTACATCCAGGTACCGCTGAAATGTAGCGGGTGCACCATGTAAAACAAACGGCATGGTGGTAAACTGATAGAATCCAACAGGAGTGGCAAATGCAGTTTAGTCTCTGGATTCTTTAGCTAGGAGAATTTGCTAATAACCTTTGGTGAGATTGACAGTACTGATTTACTTGGCACTTTCCAGTCTGTCCACCAAATCATCTATCCAGGGCATAGGATAACTGTCAAATTCAGACACTTGATTAAGTTTCCTAAAATTAAAACAGATTCTATCAGCATTGATAAGACCAAGCACTTCTCAACTCTTCTATGATATCCAACTCTTTCATGTTTTGTATTTTCATAATGATGCCAGCTCTTAACTGCTCTGGTAATCTGTATGCCTTTTGTCTACTAGGGCATGCCTTCCCTGTCACTATTATGTGCTCAACCCCTTTTGCTCAGCCTGGTACTGTGATAAAAGTACTGTTAAATGTCTTTACCAAGTTACAAATTTCTGCTGTTTGTTCGGAGGTTAAGGAAATGTTCACCTTTACATCATCCACAGTTACAGTTCCAGTCTGTCATAAGCTATATCAATATCTTCTGTAGAAGTTTCTGGTAAAACTAACAAAGCAGCCTTAGCTTTTTTTCAATGCATTTTTTTCAGAAAGTTAGCATGGTATATCTTGGTAGGATTTTTCCTATCAGGGGTCTCTGCCTCATAGTTAACTGTGCCAGTACATCTAAGCACTTTATAAGGCCCTTGCCACTTCATTAACAGTTTACTTTCTGTAGTGGGTAACAGTAGCAAGACCTTTTCACCTGGCTCTAAACCTTTTTCTTTTACTCAATGTTTATAATATGCCTTCTGCTGGTTTGGGCCTTTTCCTGATTACTATGGGCAATTTCAATATATTTTGCCAGTTTCTTTCTTACGGCACACATATAAGTTGTAACAGATTTTTTCTGTGTGGGGTTATCCTCCCATGTGTCTTTTATTACATCTATTGGACCTCTAGGTTGTCTACCATACAGCATTTCAAATGGTGAAAAACCTGTAGAGGCTTGTGGCACTTCTCTCTAAGCAAAAAGCAGGTAAACTAAGTATTGTTCCTAATCTTTCCCTTCCCCTTTTATAGACCTTTTTAACATGTGTTTTAAAGTTTGGTTAAAGTGCTCAACAAGACCGTCTGTCTGAGGGTGATGAGGGGAGGTTCCTATGGCAATGATACCTAGTAGTCAGCACAGCTCCTTCAGTAATGCAGCACCAAAATTACTACCCTGTCAATAATCTTTTTAGGTATGCCCACCCTGTTGAAAATGTTAGCGATTTCTGCTGCCACTTTTGGGGCTCTGACAGTACACATTGGAACTGCCTCTGGATATTCAGTAGCATAGTCGCATACTACCAGAATTAATCAATTACCCATTTTTACTTACCATACCAGGGTACACAATCTTCAGGAGAGACAGGGAGGACAAAAAGGGGGAGGGGTGGCTTTGTGCATCAGAGAGGGATCAAGGCAACAGAGTTAGGGGGAAGACAGGAAGGGAAAGAGGCACAATGGGTCACATTAGAGATGGAAAATGGCATCGCCATCTGCACTGGAGTTGTCTACAGACCTCCAACACAGGGGGAAGAAATAGACAGGGTATTAGTGGAAACCATACACAAAATGGTACAGAAAGGGGAGGTGTTGCTGGTGGGGGGACCTAAACATGCCAGATGTTAACTGGAACACATATGCAGCAGCCACTACCGGGAGCAGAGACATCTTGGATGCCCTGAAAGGAGCGTACCTCAGACAGTTGGTGAAGGAGCCCACACGGGAGGGAGCAGTACTAGACCTGGTTCTCATAAATGGTGATAGAATAATGGATCTATCAGTAGGCAGCCATTTAGGGTCCAGTGATCACCATACAGTGTGCTTTAAGGTGAAGACAGTAGTAGAGTCAAGCCACTCAAAAGTAAAGGTCCTGGACTTCAAGAGGGCAGATTTGCAAAAATGGGAGAACACCTCCAGAGAATCCTGGTGAAGGGGGAGGGAGCGGGGAGTGGAGGAACAGTGGGAGAAATTTAAAGGAGCCATAACAGAGACACCAGGCCTCTGTGTAAAGCTCGTAAACAAAGCAAAAAGAAAGGAAAAAACACTATCATTTTCAAAAGAAGTGGCAGGGAAGGTTAGGGAGAAAAACAGGCATTCAGAAAATACAAGGAAACACAGAGGGAGGAAGGCAGGGAAATGTACCAGGCAAGGCAGAATGAGGTGGGGAAGGCAGTCAGGTGTGCAAAGGTGCAAATTGAAGAAAGAAGAGCAAAATCAATAAAACAAGTTGACAAAACCTTCTTCAGGTACAGTATAGCAGGAAAAGGAAAAGACCAGTGGAGGGATTGTGAGGTTAAATAAGATGGGGGGGTGTGCAGAGGGGATCTAGCAAAAGCAGAAATTTAAATGAATACTTCTGCTCTGTATTTACAAAGGAAGGGGAAGGACCAAAATTAGAGGGTAGACGCACACATGGGGGGGAGGTGGACACCAGTCCATTCACGGAGGTCAGAGTCCTAAAGGAACCCTCCAAACTAAAAGTGGACAAGGCAATGGGACTGGATGGGATGCATCCTAAAATACTGAAAGAACTTAGGGAGGTATAGTAACATGTAAGTTCCAAGCACACGCAAGCCCATAAAGAAGGACGCTATATCAAAATGGATGTTACTTTAAAAAATCTTATTTTAATGTAAAAAACACACAAGACAAAAGCACCGATCCCTGTCTGACATATTTCAGGCAAACACCCTTGATAAACATGTCAGACGGGGATCAGTGCTTTTGTCTTGTGTGTTTTTTACATTAAAATAATGTTTTCTAAAGTAACATCCATTTTGATATAACGTCCTTCTTTATGGGCTTGCATGTGCTTGGAACTTGCATGTTACTACAGTATATCTAGTTTGTTCCTTAAGCACTGCTTTTCCTTGTGTGCACTCTCTTGAGTATAACTTAGGGAGGTACTAGGGGCACAACTGACAGCCCTATTTAACAAATTACCAGAGGAGGTAGTGGTACCAAAGGACTGGAGGAGGGCGAATGTGGTACCACTACACAAAAGTGGAAGCAAGGTGAAGGCTTGACCTCAGTGGTGGGGAAAATCATGGAATCCATGTTAAAGGAAAGGATTGTGTCATATCTAGAGGCTAGCGGGGCACAAGACATGATGCAACATGGGTTCACAGCAGGGAGAGCTTGTCAAACAAATCTGATAGATTTCTTTGACTAAGTAACCAGGGTGGTGGATCAGGGAGAGGCGATGGACATGGCCTACTTAGATTTTAGCAAGGCATTTGACACCGTTCCACACAGGAGGCTAGTAAACAAGTTGCACAGTCTGGGAGTAGGTCCCAAGGTGGTACACTGGATTCAAAATTATTTATTTATTTATTTAGCTTTTGTTGACCAGGTAAGTACACTAGACAAAGCATATGCCTATTTTCAGGTACAACCTGGGAGCTGAGCAACAGTACACAGAGGGTGGTGGTAAATAGAGTTCATTCCCAGGAGAGGGGGGAGCGACAAGTGTAGGGTGCCACAGTGCTCAGTTCTGGGGCCGGTCCTCTTCAATGTCTTCATTAGTGACACTGCAGAGGGGTTGGAAGGGAAGGGAAGCCTCTTTGCGGATGACACCAAGATCTGCAATAGGGTAGACACTCCACACAGGGTGGAAAAAATTGGATGAGACCTAGGCAAATTGGGGGAGTGGTCAAGAATGTGGCAGCTTAAATTCAATACAAAAAGTGTAAAGTCATGCACTTGAGCCACAGGAATCCTGGAGAGGAATACGAAATGGGGAGGGGAAGGGAGATACTAACAACAACAAAACTGGAAAGGGACCTGGGGTAAACATAACAGATGACCTGAAAGGTGGCCAAGCAATGTGAAAAGGTGGTGGGGAGGACTGGAGGGATGCTAGGGTGCATAGGGAGGGGCATCACCTGTAGAAAACAAGATGTGGTGATGCCGCTGTACAGACAATTGGTCAGGCCACATCTGGAATACTGAGTTCAGTTCTGGAGACCGCCTTTCTGGGAGAACATTGACAGAATGGAGGCGGTCCATAAAAGGGCAACAAAAATGTTGAAAGGAATGCAACAGAAAACATGATGAAAGACTGAAAGACCTCAATATGTATACCCTGGAGGAAATGAGGGAGAGGGGGGATATGATAGAGCAATTCAAGTACCTCAGAGGAATCAACAACTTTCAGGAGGGCAGCATCTTTCAAAAAAGAAGTGTGCAAGAACAAGGGGTCACAATATGAGGCTAGAGGGGGAGAATCAGGGGTCATGTGAGGAAGTATTTTTCACAGAAAGGGTGATGGATGCATGGAACAGCCTGCCAGTGGAGGTTGTAGAGGCTAAAATGATTGGAGAGTTCAAGAATGCATGGGATAGACTGAGGGCAACCCTAGTGATAGGAAAGAGAGGTTAAGGTGCTAATCATTTAGGATCTGGCTTGCGCCCCTATTCCCCACCTCTCCCTATATTATGTGCTTGATATCTTCTATCTGGTATGCCTACCCTCTCCTTAACATTTCCCACTACAAAATGCACAGTTTTTGGGCTTGAATCCAGCACAAGTTCATTATCCACGACTCCTTGTAGTTCTATGTTCAATGTATATTACCTGTAAATGTGCATTTTTACTATAATAGCAGCTATTTTTACTGTTTGTACCATTGTAACTTGTCTTTCTGTATTATTACTGTAGGACCGCAGGTCCACCTTGTAAATGAGCTTGCTCAATGGTGCCCGCCTGGATAAATAAAGCTATTGATTGATTGATTGATTGATTGAAGTAGGTAGGGAAATGGGCAGACAAGGTGGACCAGGCATTCCTTACCTGCCTTCAAAGTCTATGTTTCTGTGTTTCTACTTTTGTCTAAGGGGCCAACCACATACATTGCAATTCTCTCAAAAGGTACATCTATCAAGGGTAGGGCACCAGGGGCACCTTGTCTTTTTTAGTCACTGGGGCTAATTTCTGACATTCAGCATAAGAACTGAAGAAGGTAGCAACATTGTCATGAATTCCAGGCCAGTAAAATCTGTACAGCAATCTGAAAAGGGTGTGATCCCTCCCTGAGTGGCCAGCCATAGGACTATCATGTGCTATCTGTAAAAACTCAGTTCTATGCTTTTGTGGTATAACCAATTGTTCCATCTTTACCTGTGTCTGAGGTTTAACCCAAATTCTGTACAGTAACCCATTGCATTTTTTTAAACATTGGTTCACCCTGCTTTTGTTTCACCCTGCTACTTAAAATAACATTGGAGAGAAACATCATTGGTTTGCTCTGAAACAAAATCACAATCAGTTATCAGTTTAGTTTCAGCATTTTCATATATTAACCCTTTATGTTCATCAGTCTTTTGTTGCCACTGTTTATTCAGGTGCCACCTTTCTTTCCTGGACCTCCGGATCTTGGAGCTGTGCTCAAACAAGTCCGAATCAAAATCACTGAAAGGAAAAGCATCCCCAGTGTCTGACATTTTCTTTGCCTGTGCTCTTGTAATCACAGCTGCTGACACAGCAGGAATTACTCACTCTGTGATTAACTTTGCAAATCCTGGAAAGTCATTTCCAATAATTAGAGGTACAGATAACGCAGGTACTACCCCCACTTTCATTTGGTGCTACACCCCATTAATATTCAGAGTCACTTGGGTGTTGGGATAGTATTGAGTGTCCCTGTGGATGCAAATGACAACAGTACCTGGTCCTTTTGCACAGTATTTCCCCAGAACTTCAACATGCACTAGGGTCTGTCTGCTTCCCAAATCAGTAAGTCCATTTACAATCTTATTTCCCACCTTGACATCTGTTATATACTTGCCCTAATTTGCTAAGGCCAAATCTGCTCCAGTATTACCATCCTTATTTTTATGATAGTTTCTTGCAGTATGGCCTGGATTGTTACATTTATATCAAATAAAGTCTTTTGGTACAGGTTTTTTAACCCCACCAGAGTTCTTATTTGATCTGGAATTAAACTGGAAAAAGAGGGTCTTATCGGTCCTTGGTTGTTACTTCCCTGCTATGGTGTCTGCCTGCCATCTGATAGTCCTTGGCCAAAGAAACTGCCTTTCCCACACTTTCTGGTTGGTGTTCTTTTACCCAAAGCTGCACGTCTGTGGGAAGAATGTTGGTTAATTACTCCATTGCAAATATGTTAGTGATCTGTGGGACTGTTTTGCCCTCTGGTTGGAGGCATTCAATAAGAATTCCTTGAGTTGGTGAAGGCTTCTCAAGGATTGCCAACTAAGCTGCACTTCAGAGGCTGGAATCTCTGCCTGTAGGTCTGTCCTGAGATTTCATATCTTTTTTTAGGATTTTTCTTTTCACAAGGTCATAATTTTCTCTTTTCAAAAGGTCATAGTTTTCTGACTGTGCAGTGTCCATATTGCTGTAGGCAAGTTGGGCTTTATCTGTCAGGTGAGGTACCAGGCTGATTGCCCATTGCTGCTTTGGCCAATGGCAGATTGCAGCAACTCCTTCAAAAGTTGTCAGGTATGCTTCAGTATCATCCAAGGGACACAACTTTGTAAGTTTAATCTCTTTTAAGTTGTCTGTGTTTTATTGCTCTGCTGGACCTGTGCCAGATCCTCCAGCTTTGATAGTTGGCAAGGAATCCAGCTATTACTGCTCCTGTCACTGCATCTCTTCTTTTCTCTGCTTCTCTGTCTCTCTTTGTTGTATAACCACCAGCCTATACTGGCAGGATGGTCTGCATCTGTCCGGGAAGGGAACACATTTTTTGGGCAGTTTGTTTAAATGCTTCATTGGCAAGCTTTTAAACTAGTCAAGGGGGGGGGGCACTGATAAGCAGCAGGAAATTCCCAGCCTCCCGCTACAAAAGAGGGTAATAAATGAGAAAAAGACCAAGGTAGAAAGGATAATGGGGGATACTGCTACAAAAGGTAAAGCCATCAAAAAATGGAGAGCAATGAGTACCAATGTCTGTAGTCTGGGTAACAAGCTTCCTGAATTAGTGACATTGATGGAGGAGGAACATTTGGATATCATGGCAGTCACAGAAACATGGTACACACAGAACCATGACTGGGACATAAACATACCAGGATACACTATCTACAGGAGGGACAGGGAGGGTAAAAGAGGAGGAGGAGTAGCTCTCTACATAAAGGAAGGAATCAAAGCAACAGAACAAAAGAGTAAACAGGGAGGAGAAGAAGCACTGTGTGTCAACTTGGAGACAGGCAATGGCACCACAATCCACACAGGGGTTGTATACAGCCTCCCCTCTCAGGGGGAGGAAATGGACAAGGAAATGATAGAAAGTATACTTAGAATGGCAGAAAAAGGGGAGATATTGCTGATGGGTGATCTGAATATGCCAGATGTTAACTGGAGTGAGGTTGCAGCAGCCACTTCTAAGAGTGGGGTTATTCTAGATGCCCTACAGGGGGCATGCTTTAGACAACTGGCATTGGAATCCACTCAAGAGGGAGCAATCTTAGACCTGGTTCTCTCAAATGGAGATGGAGAGAGGATCACAGATGTAGAAGTGGGCAGCTATCTGGGAACTAGTGACCATTGAACAGTATGGTTCACAATAAACACAGCTGTAGAGTCAAGCCATACAAAGGCAAAAGTACTGGACTATAGGAAGGCTGACTTTGCCAAAATGGGTGAGTGCCTAAGGAATGCACTAGCAAATGGGCAGGAAGGAGGGTTGTAAGAATACTGGGGAATAATAAAAACTGCCATCACAGAGGTAACAAGCCTTTGTGTGAAGCAAATAAACAAAACAAAATGATGTAAGAAACCACTATGGTTCTCAAAGGAGGTGGCAGTGAAGGCTCAAGAGAAAAAGAAAGCATTCAAGAAGTACAAGGAATCACAGAAGGAGCAGGAAAGAGAATTGTATCAGTTAAAGCAAAGGAAGCTGGGAAGGCAGTCAGAACAGCAAAGGCCCAAACCAAGGAAAAGATAGCCAACTCAGTTAAGAAGGGGGATAAACCTTTTATATGTACATCAGGGAGCATAGGAAGACCAAGGGAAGGATAGTGAGGCTAAATAAAGGGGAGGGGGTGGGCAGAGGGTGACTGTGAAAAGGGAGAGATACTAAACAAATATTTTTGCTCGGTATTCACAAATGGAGAGGGGGAGGTACCTAAACCAAACAATAGAAATACTCTGGATACAGGAGTTGATACAAGCCCATTTACAGAAGAAAAGGTTCTGAAAGAACTCTTAAACCTGAAGGTGGACAAAGCAATGGGACCTGATGGAATTCATCCCAGAATTCTAAAAGAACTAAAGGTAGAACTAGTGACACCACTGACTACCCTCTTTAACAAATCATGGGAGAATGGGGTGGTACCTGAGGACTGGAGGAGGGCAGATATGATTCCACTTCACAAAAGTGGGAGCAGGGCAGAAGCAGGAAACTACAGACCTGTTAGTTTAACCTCAGTGATAGGAAAAATGATGGAATCACTTGAAGGAAAGAATTGTCAAGTACCTAGAGGCCAGAGGGCACAGGACCCAAGGCAGCATGGATTCACAGCAGGAAGGTCATGTCAGACAAATCTAATAGATTTCTTTGACTGGGTGACAAAAGTAGTAGATCAGGGAAGGGCTGTGGACATGGCCTACCTAGACTTTAGCAAAGCATTTGACACAGTCCCACACAAAAGATTAATATACAAGTTAGCCAGCCTGGGAGTGGGTCCCAATATAGTAGCCTGTGTAAAGAATTGGCTGGAGAACAGGACACAGAGGGTAATAGTAAACGGAGTCAACTCTGAAGAAAGGGGGGTTACTACTGGGGTACTGCTGGGTTCAGTACTAGGACCAGTCCTCTTCATTGTCCTTATAAGTGACATTGCAGAGGGACTGTAAGGAAAAGTATGTCTCTTTGCAGATGACACAAAGATCTGCAACAGAGTTGACACACAAGGTGGGGTGGAAAGGATGAAAAGGGACTTGGTAAGGTTGGAGGAATGGTGAAATGTATGGCAGCTTAGATTCAGTGCTAAGAAGTGCAAGGTAATGCACCTGGGAAACAAAAACCCATGGGAAGAGTACACAGTGGGGGGGGGGGTGAGATACTAACTACAACAAAAATGTAAAGGGACCTGGGGGTAGTCATATCAGATGACCTAAAGATGGGCAAGCAATGTGAGAGGGCAGTAAGGAGGGCTGGGGGGATACTGGGATGCACAGGGAGAGGCATTACCAGTAGAAAACAGGAAGATGTTATCCCTCTGTACAGACAGCTGGTGAGACCCCATCTGGAGTACTGCGTGCAGTTCTGGAGACCCAGTCTCCACAAAGACGTAAACAGGATGGAGGCAGTCCAGAAGAGGGCAACTAAAATGGTGCAGGGTCTGCACCGGAAGACTGAAGCGAGACTTAAGGAGCTTAATATGTATAGTCTTATGGAAAGGAGGGAGAGGGGGGACATGATAGAAACTTTTAAGTACCTCAAGGGAATCAACAAAGTCTAAGAGGGTAGTTTCTTTCAGAAAAAGAGGTGTGCAAGAACAAGGGGGCACAATTTGAAGATGGGGGGGCGGCTCAGAGGTAATGTAAGGAAGCATTTTTTCACAGAGAGGGTGGTGGATGCATAGAACGGCCTTCTGGAGGAGGTTGTGGAGTCAAAAACAGTGGTGGAATTCAAGCATGCATGGGACAGTCATAAGGCAATTCTAGGGGGTGGGTGTAGGAAAAAGTAGGCTGCTGGTTAACTAGGATCTGCAGCTTATCCATTAGGTAGGGAAATGGGCAGACTGGGTGGGCCAAGTGGTCCTTATCTGCTGTCAAATTCTATGTTTCTATGTAACCCACCATTTAAAGAAGGCAGACAGGCTTTCAGGTTCTGTCCCTGCCTGTTCTTCTTCCGTCACTGGTTCTGGCTGTACAGTCTCAGTCTGGACTTTTGTATCTGCTAGTTTGGCTGCCATTCTTCTGGTAATCACTCCTGGGCTTGCTGTTGCAGCATCCATATTTGGTCATGCTGTTGCAGGATCCATACCTTTCTTTTATGCTTTCCTGGTACCAGGTCTAGTACCCATGCACAAAGATTTTAAATGGAGTGCACGTCTAAGCAGCCACTTCTAAGAGTGGGGTTATTCTAGATACCCTACAGGGGGAATGCCTTAGACAACTAGTATCGGAACCCACTCGAGAGGGAGCAATCTTAGACCTGGTATGCTTAAATGGAGATGGCGAGAGGATCACAGATGTAGAAGTGGGTAGCCATCTGGGAACTAGTGACCATCGAACAGTATGGTTCACGATAAACACAGCAGTAGAGTCAAGCCATACAAAGGCAAAGGTACTGGATTTTAGGAGGGCTGACTTTGCCAAAATGGGTGAGTGCCTAAGGAATGCACTAGCAAATGGGTAGGAAGGAGGGGTAGAAGAACAATGGGGAATAACCAAAACTACCATCACCGAGGCAACAAGCCTTTGTGTGAAGCAAATAAACAAAACAAAACAATGTAAGAAACCACTATGGTTCTCAAAGGAGGTGGTAGGGAAGGTTTGAGAGAAAAAGAAAGCATTCAGGAAGTACAAGGAATCACAGAAGGAGCAGGAAAGAGAATTGTATCAGTTAAAGCAAAAGGAAGCTGGGAAGGCAGTCAGAACAGCAAAGGCCCAAACCAAGGGAAAGATAGCCAACTCAGTTAAGAAGGGGGATAAAACCTTTTATATGTACATCAGGGAGTGAAGGAAGACCAAGGGAGGGATAGTGAGGCTTAATAAAGGGGAGCGGGTGGGCAGAGGGAGACTGTGAAAAGACAGAGATACTAAACAAATATTTTTGCTCGGTATTCACAAATGAAGAGGGGGAGGTACCTAAACCAAACAATAGAAATACTCTGGATACAGGAGTTGATACAAGCCCATTTACAGAAGAAAAGGTTCTGAAAGAACTCTTAAAACTGAAGGTGGACAAAGCAATGGGACCTGATGGGATTCATCCCAGAATTCTAAAAGAACTAAGGGTAGAACTAGTGACACCACTGACTACCCTCTTTAACAAATCATGGGAGAATGGGGTGGTACCTGAGGACTGGAGGAGGGGAGATGTGATTCTGCGTCACAAAAGTGGGAGCAGGGCAGAAGCGGGAAACTACAGACCTGTTAGTTTAACCTCAGTGATGGGGAAAATGATGGAATCACTTCTGAAGGAAAGAATTGTCAAGTACCTAGAGGCCAGAGGGGCACAGGACCCAAGGCAGCATGGATTCACAGCAGGAAGGTCATGTCGGATGAATCTAATAGATTTCTTTGACTGGGTGACCAAAGTAGTAGATCAGGGAAGGGCTGTGGACATGGCCTACCTAGACTTTAGCAAAGCATTTGACACAGTCCCACACAAAAGATTAATATACAAGTTAGCCAGCCTGGGAGTGGGTCCCAAGATGGTAGCCTGTGTAAAGAATTGGCTGGAGAACGGGACACAGAGGGTAACAGTAAACGGAGTCAACTCTGAAGAAAGGGGGGTTACTACTGGGGTACCGCAGGGTTCAGTACTAGGACCAGTCCTCTTCATTGTCCTTATAAGTGACATTGCAGAGGGACTGTAAGGAAAAGTATGTCTCTTTGCAGATGACACAAAGATCTGCAACAGAGTTGATACACAAGGTGGGGTGGAAAGGATGAAAAGGGACTTGGCAAGGTCGGAGGAATGGTCAAATGTATGGCAGCTTAGATTCAGTGCTAAGAAGTGGAAGATAATGCACCTGGGAAACAAAAACCCATGGGAAGAGTACACAATGGGGGGGTGTGAGATACTAACAACAACAAAAATGGAAAGGGACCTGGGGGTAGTCATATCAGATGACCTAAAGGTGGGCAAGCAATGTGAGAGGGCAGTAAGGAGGGCTGGGGGGGATACTGGGATGCACAGGGAGAGGCATTACCAGTAGAAAACAGGAAGATGTTATCCCTCTGTACAGACAGCTGGTGAGACCCCATCTGGAGTACTGCATGCAGTTCTGGAGACCCAATCTCCACAAAGACGTAAACAGGATGGAGGCAGTCCAGAGAAGGGCAACTAAAATGGTGCATGGGTCTGCACTAGAAGACTGAAGCGAGACTTAAGGAGCTTAATATGTATAGTCTTGAAGAAAGGGGGGAGGGGGGCATGATAGAAACTTTCAAGTACCTCAAGGGAATCAACAAAGTCCAAGAGGGTAGCATCTTTCAGAAAAGGAGGTGTGCAAGAACAAGGGGGCACAATTTGAAGATAGAGGGGGGCAGCTCAGAGGTAATGTAAGGAAGTATTTTTTCACAGAGAGGGTGGTGGATGCATGGAACGGCCTTCTGGAGGAGATTGTGGAGTCAGAATCAGTGGTGAAATTCAAGAATGCATGGGACAGTCGTAAGGCAATTCTAGGGGTTGGGGTAGGAAGAAGTAGGCTGTTGGTTAACTAGGATCTGCAGCTTATTCATTAGGTAGGGAAATGGGCAGACTGGGTGGGCCAAGCGGTCCTTATCTGCCATCATATTCTATGTTTCTATGTTAAAGCTCCTGGCTTAGAGTATGCATGGCATAAATCCCACTTAGTCTGACACCATCTGTCATCGAGGCATAGGTCAGATAGCATAGGAAAACCAGGAGCTGTTATAAAATTTGCAAGTAGTGTTTTATTATTCTCAATAACATTAGAATAAAAATTTTAAAAAAATTGTGCAGTAGAGTTTTTCACATAGGCAGTTCAAACAGAACAAAGTCCTTCCTCTGAGGGTATCTCTAATTCTAAATGTCAGTCTCTTTCTGTAGCAAACATTGCTGCTCTTTTTATAAGAAGTCTTTGTCAGGCAGTTAATTTCTACATCCTGAACTCATTAAGATACATCCTGTTTTCACACAGAATGTATCATAGTTCTTGGTAGTTTCTTTCCTGTAGATGAACAAAATAGAAAATGGTGTCCTAAAACTAATCTCCTGTTGACAACTTTGCAAATGAGCTTGTGCTGCATCTCAAGGTTAACCCCTTTGAGTTCCAAATAGCTTTTTGCAATCATTTCAACAATACAATTATATACATTGGTGAACAAAGGAATCCTAGTTTCACATACAGATTCACATAGTTTTACAACCACAGATAAGCAGGGAGGAAGAAAAGATGGAAACAGCAAAGTAAAGGCAGAGATAGCGAGAGGTGGAGAATCGCGAGACCATCAGAGTGATCAGTTCCTAGGTCTCACAAGAAAATCTGATTGTATAATCAGACAGACAAGGAGAGGATAGAACAGATCCTTGCATTCAGCTCTTTCTGCATAACAAATGGGACAGGGCCTTATTCAACCCTGTCACAAAGAAGACATTTATAAGGCAAAGCAAAGGCAAGGCAAGCTTTATTTATAAAGCACCCTTTCCCAATGGTTCAGGGCACTTACATATGGTTTAAATCAAATAAGTACAAAATAAGCAAAGCATACAACCAATATGATATAAAACTGATTAATCAAATACATAAACTATGAAATGTGTCTAACTCACTAGCTAGCTGATATAAGCTTGTTCAAATAAATATGTTTTCACAGAGGTTTTAAAGGCCTCAACCAAGTGAGACATATGGACATACCCAGGCATGTTCCACAGCACTGGAGCTGAAACTCCATAAGCTCTGTCCCCAGTAATCTCAAGTAGGAAGGGGGGTCAATAAGCAAGCCCTCATTGGTGTAATGAAGGGATCAGACTGGGAGGTGGGGAAACAGCCTTTGATGTGAACAAGTATATCTTAAAGGTGATGCACCATTGCATAGCGTAACAGGCGTAATAAGACCCTGTCCCATTTGTTACCCAGAAAGAGTTAAACTGCAAGGATCTGTTCTGTTCTCTTCTTTTTGGTCTCTTGTCTGTCTGGTTGGCCAACCAAATGTTCTCGTGCGACCTAGGAACTGATCACTCCGACAGTCTAGTGATTCTCTGCCTCTTGCTATCTCTCTGCCTTCACTTGCTTTTTCTGTCTTTTCTTTCCCCTTGAGCATTTGTGTTTATAAAAAATATATGTGAATTTTTGTGTGAAACTGTAAGTGACACTGGCATCCCTTAGTTCGAAACTGTATATAGTTATACTGTTGAAATGATTGCAAAGAGCTATTTGGAATTTAGGTGGTTAACCTTGACATGCAGCACAAACTCTTTTGCAGAGCTGTCAACAAGAGGCCAGTTCTGGGACATCATGTTCTATTTTGTTGCACCTGCAAGGAAAGAAACTTACAAAGTTCTGGTCTCTAAATGAGCTCAGGATGCAGAAATAAGAGCAGCAATGCTTTTACTAGAGTGAGAGAGAGAGAGAGACTGAGAAACTGAAAGTTGGAATTAGAGATGCTCTCAGAGAAAGGACTTTGTTTTCTCTGCTTGTACTGTCTTTGTAAATAGTTATATTGAAGTATATTTATTTTTATAAGAACATAAGAACATAAGAATGTGTCGGCAGAAGGGGACCATGCAATCCATATAGTCTACCTGATTTCCTACCCCCACTCCCCACTTCATTTTGGGTTTCCAATGTGCCTGTCCCACGTTCACTTGAACTCCCCTATTGTTTTAGCAGCTACAGCCTCTTTGGTCAGGCTGTTCCAGGGTTCCGCCACTCTCTCCGTGAAGAAAAACTTCCTGAGGTTGCTTCTGAATCTACTTCCCTTAAGGTGCACCTTGTCCACGTACCCATATTTTCCTGGAAGAGGCTCTGAGCCTGTAATGCATTTATTCCTTTCAGGTATTTAAAAGTTTCTGTCATGTCACCTCTGTTGTGCCTTTGTTCTAGGGAGTACAAGGTAAGCTGCTGGAGCCTTGCTCCATAAGGTTCACGGTTGAGCCCCTGTACCATCTTAGTAGCCTGTCTCTGCACAGACTCCAAACAGTCTATGTCGTTTCTTAGGTGTGGCCTCCAGAACTGCATGCAGTACTCCAAATAAGGTCTGACCAGGGATCTGTATGGTGGCATTAACACCTCACACCTTCTGCTAGTGATACCTCTGCCAGTGCAGTCCAGTATACTGTTGGCCTTTAGTGTTACTTTTTCACACTGCTTTCCAATTTTAAATCATGTGATATGATTACTTTGAGATCCCTTTCTTGTTTTGTCTCTGTTAGCTGTTCTCCATCCAGATTGTATCTATATTTTGGGTTTCGCCTTCCCAGGTGCATGACTTTGCATTTCTTTGCATTAAATTTTAGTTGCCAGTTATTATTTGCTGTTATTGATAATAATAAAACGTTACTTGGAAATGTCACAACTGCTCCTGGTTTTCCTATGCTTCCTGACCTGTGCCTTGACTACAGATGGTGGCAGACTAAGTGGGATTTACGCCATGCATACTCTAAGCCAGGAGTTTTGTGTGTGGGTACTGGACCTGGTACCAGGGAAGCATATCAGAAAGGTATGGATTCTGCAGCAGCTAGCTCAGGAATCTTTACCAGAAAGATGGCAGCCAAACTAGCAGAGACAGAAGTCTAAGTTAAGACTGTACAGCCAGCACCAGCGATGGATAAAAAGAACAGGCAGTGACAGAACCTGAAAGCCAGACTGTCTTTTTCAAATTGTGGGCTATACAACAAAAAGAAACAAAGAAACAGAAAAGAGATGAAATGCAGCAACTCAAGAAGCAGAGAAAAGAAGAAATGCAGCAACTCGAGAAGCAGAGAAGAGAAGAGATGCAGTGACAGGAGCAACAAAGAAGAGAAGAGATATAACAAAGAAGAGAAGAGATACATGGATGGATGCCTTGCAAGTCATCAAAGCTGGAGGGTCTGTCATTGGTTCAGAAGAGCAACAAGACACAGACAACTTAAAAGACATTAAACTTACAAAGCTGTGTCCCTCAGATGATATCGAAGCATACCTGACAACTTTTGAAAGGGTTGCCAGAACCTGCCAGTGGCCAAAGCAACAATGGGCAGTCAGACTGGTACCTTACCTGACAGGTAAAGCCCAAGTTGCCTACAGCAGTATGGACACTGCACAGTCAGAAAACTGACCTTGTGAAAAGAGAAATCCTGAAAATCTACGACATCTCAGGAGAGCCCTACAGGCAAAGATTCTGGTCCCTGAAGTACAGCTCATTCAACAATCTTCAAGAAGCCTTCACCCGACTCGGAGAACTCCTTATTAAATGACTCCAACCAGCAGGCAAAACAGTCCCACAGATGACTGACACATTTTCAATGGAGCAATTCATCAAAATCCTGCCTACAGATATGCAGCTTTGGGTGAAAGAACACTTACCAGAAAGTAGGGAAAAGGCAGTTTCTTTGGCAGAGGACTATCAGATGGCCAGACAGACCACGCAGCAGTGAAGTAACAGCCAAGCACCGGTAGACCCTCTTTTTCCTGATTTAACTTCAGTTTGGTTAAGTTTATTTTGAAGGGATAACAACCGTTGAGCAGGCTCATTTACAAGTGGTCCCATCTACATAAACTACAATGACAATTACTCTATAATACATGACAGGCTAACATGAATTAAAGTACAATAGTAATAATAATAATAATAAAATTTATTTAGTTAAGCGCCTTTCAAATTTTTCAAGGCGCTGTACAAAAACATCATAACATCAACGCATCAGTACATACAATGAAACTATACAGCCAATATAAAATATTTAAAATAAACAAATTACAGTATAGCAGGGAATGCCCGATCCCATTAAAATGACTTTAAAGCCCTTTTAAAACTATCCACCGCTAGTGCTGGAGCTGGCGGGCAGAGAATTCAAGAGGGTGGGAGCCACGAATCCAAAGGCATGGGCTCCAGAGGACTTCAAATTCACCCTCGGAATCTCCAGCAACCCCTCGTCAGCTGGGTGAAGCTGTCTCAGAGGGGTGTAGGGCACCAGAAGCTCTTTCAAGTAGTCGGGACCTAACCCATGTAGGGCTTTGTAGGTCAATAGACCCACTTTAAAGGTGATCCGCCACTGTATTGGCAGCCAGTGAAGAGTGCGCAGCACTGGGGTAATGTGAGACCTTCTTGACACCCCAGTCAACAAACGTGCTGCTGCATTCTGCACTAGCTGCAAGCAGCGGATATCAACCCCAGCAAGCCCTAGGTACAGGGAGTTACAGTAATCAAGACGAGATGTCACAAAGGTGTGGACCAAAACCGGCAAGTCACCTGGTGGAACCAGGTGCCTAATCCTGGAGATATTTCTAAGATGAAAGAATGAAGTCTTGACAACTGCAGACACCTGATAACGAAGGGTCAAACCAGTGTCAAGCTCCACACCCAGGTTACGCACCCGTTCAGAGGTAGGGATCTGGTCTGCCCCAAGAATTAATCCAGAGGGGGACCCCACCCCTCAACCCTGCGACCGGGGTCCACCACCATAACCTCAGTCTTTCCCGGTTCAACTTCAAACCACTGGTATTCATCCAGTCTTGGATATCAGCTAGGCAGTTATTCAGCACTGAGATAGCACTAACCTGGTCTGGTGCAAAAGACAGGTAGAGCTGGGTATCATCAGCATAGCAGTGAAACCTCAGCTCATACCGTCTTACAATGTCTCCGAGGGGGCATATACCAGAATAACATGGGGAAAGCACCGAACCCTGAGGTACCCCACAAGGTAGAGAGAAGACCCCGGATGAATATAAACCGGAGACCACTCTCTGTGTTCTCCCCTTGGGGTAAGATGAAAACCATCTGAGGACCACACCTGAAAGCCCGCAAATGGACCTCAGGCGTTCGAGCAAAACCCCATGATCCACAGTATCGAAAGCTGATGATAGATCAAGGAGAACCAGAATAGAGCGGTATCGCCGATCTCTCGCCATCAGGAGATCATTGAGCACCCGAACCAGAGCAGTCTCGGTGCTATGCCTCTTACGAAACCAGACTGGAGAGGTTCAGATAAGCTATGGATGGTCAGATGGTTATCCAGTTAACAGCCACAACTTTTCAATAACCTTCCCCACAAAAGGGAGGTTAGAAATCGGGTGGTAGTTAGCTAGGTCATTCGGGTCTAAGGAAGCTTTCTTCAGAAGGGGAGTCACCACCCCTTCCTTCAGAGAGCTAGGGAAAACTCCCATCTCCAAAGAACACCGAATAATCCGAGCAAGGACCGGGCCGATAGATTCACTACATCCCATAATCAGGGAAGTAGGACCCGGGTCCAAACTACAGCATGTTGGGCGCATCTCACGGACAATCCTCATAGTGTCTATGAAATCCGGAAGATTAAAGGAACTCCAGGAAACTCTGGGCTCTGCGACAAAACACTGATCAACTGCAACAACCTGGGTGGGTGAGGACACTGCCTCCGAATGTCTTCCACCTTATTCGCAAAGAATCGAAGCGATCTCCTCCGCAGTCATTCTCATGAAAACTGATGGATTGCCGACAGACTGGGCTACAGTCTGTCAACAGTTCTGAAGAGCTGAGTCAGTCGATTCCGAGCGACAGAGATTTCCTGGACAGGAATTCTGCCTTCTTACGGAAATTTCTATTTGGTAGAGCTTATAATGCTCTAGCAAAATAAGATGGTCGCCCTCAGAGGCAGTCTTCCTCCACCGACGCCTCCAACCTATGCCCCAATCTCACTTAACCCTCTCAGCGCCCCATCAAACCAAGGGGCAGCGGGGCCGGCACGAAGGCGAACCGCGAGATTGGTGCAATTTGATCAAGGGCAGCCGAGATGGCCCCATTGTAGGCCACCACCAGCCGCCAGGATCAGAGCACAATTCGGCAAACAACGAGAGGTCAATAACCTCCATCATGTCTTCAGGGACAACGTCCTGCAATGGGCGGTACTTGACCAACTCCACAGGGGCCGACCTACCCAGGGGGGCCTCAAAATTGAATCCAACTGAGTAATGATCAGACCAACCGACTGGTTCCACCACCAAATCGGATGCCTCAATCCCCAGGAGGAAAACCAGATCAAGAGAGTGACCTCCCTTGTGAGTAGCTGTGGAAACAACCTGTGTGAAACCCAGTGATGTCATCACCTGGAGGAAATGTTGACCGAAAGTTTAAGATCATATCGACTCATGCATTGAAATCGCCCAGCACCATCAATCTGGGTTATTCTAAGGCCATGTCGGGCGAATCTGCTATTTCCTGCAGGAAAAGTTTCTCATCCCCGGTGGACGGTAGATGAGAGCAATCCTGCACCCCACACCAGCTACCACAGTACACTCAAATGATCTGGCTTCCTCAACTGGAACACCAGTTAGGCCCAATTCGTCTTAAACAGACCGCCCTCTCACGATCCAATCTTGGGGATGTATAACCGAGAACCCGCGAACAGCAGCTCTAAAACGGGTCAGATTCCCATCCAACCATGTCTCGGTAATGCATGCCAGATCTGCCCTAGCGACAAAATCCGCAATAAGAGCAGTCTTATTGCAGACAGATCTGGCATTGCACAACAATGCCCGAGTTGGACGAGGTTGACGAATTGTCCCAACCACTTGCCCTCTAGGAAAAGAGGTGCCCTTGGGTATGGAGACTAGAACGGGACTACCACGCTCCAGAAGCCATTTCGCCCCAGGGCGTCTTCGAGGCCTAACCACCCCTATGGGAGAGCACCGCTCACTCCTCTGTCCACAACCCCCAACATCCCCCCACTTCCCCCTCCCCCTTCGCACAATCCCCAAAGCCCGACAACGATGGTAAACTTGAGCTGGCAAGGGGGGAGGGAAAAAGGGGCGGAGGGTATGGAGAGCGGAGGCCGAGTAATGAACAACTAGTGGAGCTGGCAAGCACATCAGGCTGCTCAACAAAGTTTAAACAAATAAAGTAAATAAAACAACAAATAAACAACACCACCATCCACCACTA
This sequence comes from Neoceratodus forsteri, assembly GCA_016271365.2. Lineage (NCBI taxonomy): Eukaryota > Metazoa > Chordata > Ceratodontiformes > Ceratodontidae > Neoceratodus > Neoceratodus forsteri. Next base: position 846,378,572 of record CM057451.1, on the reverse strand, counting down.
AAACAAAAATAAAAACCAATATTCTAATATAACAACTATTACATTCAATTAAAAAGTTATTTTATATCCACAGCCCTCTCACGGCCAGGAGACAGAAAATAACAGTACAATTCTACCAACTAAAAATAAAAAATAAATAAATAAATACATACAGGGAAAAATTTAAAGACCACCCTCCGGGACTCTCTCACCAGACCGGAAAGGGTGGAAAATAGGATGAAAACAAGCACTCTCACTGCTTAAATTTTCCCTAGAAGATAACTAAACATCACATATCCTATACACTATGATAACATCAAAAAATACAAAAATACAATAAACCAACATTCATCAACCACCTAAACTAAACAAAAGTAAAAACTATCAACAGGTCACAGGAACCAACCAGTCCAAGAGGATCAGAGGCCCACTGCTTCTACTCCAGGGGAGAAAAACCCCTTGGCCAGCTGCCCCAGGAGTGTAGAGGAGAGAAGATAAGGACCGGCCTTCTAGCCAATCCTACTCCCCCCCCACTGCGTGAGACCCTAACCCTGGACCACCAGAACCCTGCAAGCCACCTAAAAATCAATTTCTCAAAAAAAATATTTAAATAGACAGTAGCTATATCCACAGTCACTTATCTTGCAGGGTCTTCTTCAAGCCACTTCTTAACACTCTGGAAGATCCAACAGTACTGGTCCCGAGTCCTTAATACATTCCATCAAACAAAGTTTCCAGGCAGGATTCGAGGTATGAGGGATTCAAGTTCAAATCAGTTTCCAGGGAAAGTCATATTCCAAGCCACAGGATCCAGCCAGTTATCCAAGGGTCAGTTCTGGGCTATAGTAGAGACCCACCACTACGACTCCAGGCCGAATCAGCCCCCTGACCGATTCCACCCAGGGTCTAGGGGAATAGGGACAAAGGGCCAGCCCTCCAGCAGGCCCCGATCCCAGCCCCTGTGTAAGTCACCAACCCTACTAGCACCTCAAAAAAAAAAAAGCCAATGGACCAGACTAAATAATTTGGAACACAGTTAAACAGGTCACAGAAAAGAAAAGTGGCTTATAGCACAGTATTCCAGACGTGCAAACTCCGTAGGCTTTGCAAAAACTTTAGAAAGTCCTTAATGAACTTGTTCCCGATGACTCCCGACTCTTCCAGATCCCATATGGAAATAATCCTCGAAATATACCAGGAAGGGTCACACTGAGGAGAATCGTGTAAAACAAAGCCACCACACTGCCAAAAAGGCAGCTAAGAACCCAAACGAATCTCAACATCAAGCGCACAGTATCCTAGTGTCACAAAGTCCAGACCAGGAACATCGAACCACTAACACTCAAGACGTGGTTAAAAAATCGCGCAGACAAAATAGATAAAGAGGCGAAAGGCGAACAGAGTAAGCCCCCTCAGCACTGACAGCTTTCCACAATCCAGATTTCAGTCAGAACACGAAGTGCTCTACTAAAAGCCCCCGACACTTGGTAGCTTTCCACGGTCCGAATTTCGATCAAAAGCCCAGTGATGTTCTGGAAACAGAATGTAGCCAGGTCTTTAAGTCCTTTATAAAACGGAACACTTAAAAAATAATACTACTAAGAAATAAAATGAAATAAAACGAAACGTAACAAACAGCAGTCCGACAGCTAGCCCAGCATGGCCGCCATCTTGAAAAGTCAAACTATACCCCCTATAACTATTATAGTAATATAACAATAGGTGAAAAGGCTTGGCATAGCAGAAAAAAAATTAAACTTAACGAGCTAAACCAGTAGCAAACTAATTTCGGACGCAGCAGAAATACAAGCAAAAGTTAAGAGAAACAAAAAACGAGATAAGTGCAAGGTGCCACTTTTTTGTTAGCCATAGTTTGGGGGATGTGCAAAGCAAAAAACAAGGGTGGGGGCAAGGAATAATGTTAGTGACACTGGTAGATGTCTGGAGTATTTTTTTCAATGAGTGACTTGAATGCATTTAGGGGTATTAAGTTCAGGAGTTTTAGCATCGACTGTAGTTTGTTCCAGGCCATGGGAAGTGTGTAAATCATGGCTGTCTTTCCAGCTTGGGTGCAGATTTTGGGTACCTCCAAAGGGAGATATGTGCATTTCTTTAGTGCATACGAACTACGTGAGCGATGGATGATGGAAGAGATGTGGAGGGGCGGCTTACTTAGGAGCACTTTATATACCCAGGTGTAAATATGGATAAGTATCCTGGTTGCCAGGGAGGTCCAGCACGTCTCCTAATACAATGTGCAGCGATGGGTTCTGGCTGGGGCATTGGTGATGAAACATATGGCCTGATGATAAAGAGTATCCAGCTTACGAAGACATCTGCATAGTCCAGTAGGGGCATAAAGGTGGCCTGAACCAACCTTATTCGTGAGTCATAAGAGAAGAGAGATTTGTTTCTGAAAAAGAACCCAAGTCTCTGCTTTAGTTTTTTTTGCACAGTGTCTCGATATGGGAGGTAAAGGATAAGTGGGAATCAAGTAAGAACCCTGAGTATCTGAAGTTTTCCACAACCTCGAGCTTGTTGCCTAAAAGTGTGGTGATGGTGTAGAGTTTCTATGGTTAGGACTTGTTGTAGCTGACTTGGGTGGGTGAAAAAGCATTAGTTGGTATGCATTTAGCAATAATGTTGATTAAAACTGATTACGCTGGAGCAGGTTAAAGTCCATCTGGAGTGCTAGGCATGCTTGTGTTAATGAGGGTTTGGAGATATAGAATACCGTATCATCAACAATAAGTGTATGTTAGAGTCAATGATGTTCCTGTTTAAGTTGTTGGCATATAACATAAAAAGTGGGGGGGGATAGTATGGAGCCCTGAGGGACGTCTCTTTGAAGTGGGAGTAAGGATGAGAGGGTACCACTGATTTGCATTTGCTGTTGCCCCTCCTCTAGATAGCTAGCAAACCAGTTAGTTACAGAGATACCAAATCCTAATTATCTAAGACTGTCAAGATGGATTAGATGGTCCACTGTGTCAAAGGCCTTGCTCAGATCCAAGAAAACGCCAGCTGTAGTTAGTTTGTTGTCCATGGTCACTGGCCAGTCGCTTGTTGCTTAGGCTAATGCAGAAGCTGTGCTATGGAGTAGTCTGAACTCAGACTGTAGAGGGTTTACTAGCTGGTGTTTATCCAGGAAGGCCCTGTCTTGAATACTGACTAGCTTTTCTAGTAACTTTGAGAGGGTTGGCAGAATTGAAATAGGCCTGTAGTTATTAAGGTCACTAGGATCACCAGATTTAAAGAGAGATGGTAGATGTGCTAACTTCCAGGCATGTGGTACAGTGTTCTGAGCTAATGATAGATTAAATAAATAGGTAATTGGAGCTGCAAGGTAATGATAGCCTAGTTTTAGAAAGAAGGGATTGATGTTATTCGCTCCGACACCCTTTTCACTGTCTAGTTTGAGCAATTGGTCTTCAACCTGCTTATATGTAATGTCAGAGAAAGTGAAGGGGGCATGTGTCGGGGTACTGCATGGTGTGGCAGTTTGAAGAATTTTGGGCCACAAAGTTGCTGACTGGGAGGAATCAAAGGCAAGGCCTACGGTAGCAAAATGCTCATTGAGCTCATCCAGTATTATGTCTTTGTCACTTATAGAGTTGCCATGTAGGTTTATTTTATTTGGCAAGGCTGGAGATGCCTTGTTACCTTCCACTGACTTGAATGCACACCAGATTTTTGTGGGATTCCCATTTGCTGATTCGAGTATGTTGATGTAATAAGACTCTTTAGTGTTTCTGACCAGTTTAGTGCAGGTGTTTTGGCATTCTCTAAAAGACGACCATCTGCAGGGAGTTTTGGTCCATCTTGCGGTCGCCTATAATTTGTCCCTTTTTATCAAAGTTTTTTTAATATCACCATTTTTTGGAACCCTGTGCTTCTTTGGGGAAAATGAAATTCAGTTTTCAGGTACAGTACATCATCCAAGTTTCAGATTTGTGAACCTTATTTTACTGTCTGTAAAATCCGTCTCTTTCCTGTGGTAACCAGCCTGTGTAAAATAGTTATGCCCCATGGAGCAGGAATGTTTTATATGAAGAAGTGATGAAACCTTGGGTCCCTCTAAATCATCTGGGGCCAGGAGAAATAAATTGATTTTGTTTGGGAAGAAATTATGATTCTGATTCATTGTAAATAGGGGAGCAGCGTTCGAGAGGAGAGGTAGCATGGAGAGCAAGCTAAAAATCACAAGAACTATTTCCAGGAGCAAAACCAAGTAAGAGTGTTCCTTTTATTCCTGAGCACTGTGGGGAACTGCTGCGTAGAGGAGATTGTGGGGTGAATTTATGGACTGGTGATGAAAAATGGCTGGTCGAAGTTTTAAATCAGAGGAAGAAATGTCCCCCCCCCAAGAGGAGCCGTAGATGATGGCTTCTGCCTCTTTACTGATCTGGCTTTGGCAAGCAAGAGAGAAGAGACAAGCAGATGAACAGTGTTTGAGGTTTGGATATCGGGGCAAGGAACTGTGTGACTGCCAGTGCGTGGTATTTGTTAGAGTTCGGCCCCAGGAGTAATTTTCGACCACGCCCCACCAGTCTTAATCTGGGAACCCTCTCCAAGTGTTTCAGAGGGTTCCTTTATGTTGTGGTCACCAGGCAGTGGGGATTCTGAAACCTTTGAAAGACTTTCCCTGGGGGAGAGTGCCCAGGAAGAAACAGCTAAAGCCAGGAACGTTTCTTCAGACATGATCATCGAGGCAGAAGAAGAGGAGGGTGCTGTGGAGGAAGAGAAGTCAGGGGGTGATGAGGAGCACAGACATCTGCCCTGCTCTCAGCCACTGGCTACTGACCATCCCCATGGCAGAGGGAGGGCAGGGGTCTATGAAAACTTGTGGGAGACCCCATGGGCCCAGGGGGTCCCCAACTCGATTCCTGTCTGGCGGTGTCCCACCGGCCCTGTCAATTAGATCTGAGTCCTCGGCTGGAGCCAAGTCAAAAATTCTGAAACCTAGTGGGCTTGGCACTGTGCAATCTATGGTACCTGGAGGAACCAGGGAGAGTGCCAAGACTTTAGAAGACTTGGAAGAAGTAGATGAGGAGAAGTTTATGGGCAAGAGATTCCAATTATCGGACAATCAAGTGTACAGGGCAATTCCCCGTCCTTTCCATTGCCTGATGGTCACTATAGTTGCCAATCCATGCTAGGACTCTCTGGACCCAGATGGATGGACTGAACTGGAGTGATCCCTTAAACGCCAGCTTGTAGGACCAGTGTTCGAGACTTGCTGGAGTGGAGCCAGGCTGAGGGATGGGTTAGGAGAATATTTCTTATTGAGTACTCCCAACTGTATTATCCTCATGTGTCTGAGAGGGTATGGGACATCATTGAAGAGATGACAGTAGAGTGGGTTTTTAAGGAACAACTTGAGAGACTGAAGCATCGACCTGGAGGAGGAAGGAGGAGGTGCCCCCTCTCAGCAGCTCTTCCAGAAGGCACGGGCAATGTGCCACACTGTGCTATGGTCCAGACTTACCCTGTTCAAGAACTTTGCTCTGGTGCAGGATTTGGCTGGGACACACACCAACTACTAAGTGATAGACCGAGACTCATTTAGGGAACTTTCCACCAAGCCAGACCTGGATTTCTATTTCCCACCTGGTGGGGGACCTGCTAATTAAGCCCCCTGTAAATGACTCATGGACTGTGCCAGGAGAATTGCTTATCGGAGCAGGATATGGTGACTGTATAATTATTTCAAATGAAAAATGAAAAGATTGATCTTTGCCAGCTGTTGACTTAGAGCTTAATGAAACATACGTAATAATTTCTATTGTACTTAAAATGTTGTGGTTGGTGCGACTGTGAGATTGTATGGGTGATTGCCTGGGGCTGAATGTTCAAATTCTTTTACTGTACATAAAGTAACCCATTCTAAAAAAGGGGAGGCATAATCAGGGAAGGTAATTGCAAAATTCTGCCTTAAAACTGGTTGAATGTTTGATGGGTATTTGTATTAGAACTACACTAAACAATTGTGTTTCTTATCAATAAGTTACAGAAGTAGTTTTCTAATTCTAAAATTTTGAAATCTCCTGGCACAGGTAAGTTTAGTGGGTTGTAGATTGGGTTGGAGTAGTTAGGTTAGGGAGGGTGCCCCCCCTTTGGACCAAGATATACAGTGTTTCTCTTCCTTGCAGGCTGGGGAGATGCGGCATACCCAGTTTGTGGGGGGGGAGATCATTGTGGGCCCTCTGCCATCATTCCCAGGATGGAATGATTACCTGGGTGGGGGTGAGTGTAAGCCTCATCTCTTTTGAGAGATGCTTATGCTCCCTTTAGGGACCTCCTCCTGCATAATGCCTCCAGAGCTTAGGGAGCTATTAGTGCTCTTGGGGTGCAATTCCTGCTGGTCACCATGTGGTGGCAGCAGACAGCAGGTTTGGTAGGAATATACTGTAAATAGGGCAGGAATAGGGAATTAGAGAGATTCTGGCTGGGGAGAGTGGAAGTAGAGGCAGAGAAGGTAGGAGTTTGGTGGTCCGGGTTTGGGGCTGTAAGGTGGGCCCCCCCCGAGTGAGAAGACAGGATGTGTGGGTGCAGTGACGTGGTGTTGGTAATATATGGGTGCTCCAAGGGAGGAGGACTAGATAGCCTGGTGGTGTTGTTTGGGAGTTGGGCTTCCCGGGGCAGGGTGGTGAGAGTGCCCGGTAGGAGGGAGTAGCAGTGCCTTAGGAAGGATCCCAGTCCTGTGGGTGGTGTGTCCTGGGCTGTCAGGGCTGTGGGAGTCATGACAGGATTCCCACAGGGGAGGGGGCAGTGGCAGTGGCCCCTCCTTTCCCATTGTGACAGGGCAGCCCAGGTGGTTGAAGGGGCACAGGAGAGCTTCCACTCGGTTAGGGGCCTGCTTGGAGGGGCAGGTCCTGGGGCGCTGTTCACACACTGTTCGAGTGGCTGCAGGTCTTTAGGACAGACCCTGGAAGGCTGCTCCTGGCCTGATGCTTTTAGCAAGCTTCGGAGGTGAAGAAGGGGATGCATTTTGAGGCTCAAGTGGCCATCCTTTTTTAGCATCAGAAGGACAGCCAGGGAGAGGCACGCGGCCTGGGTACACTGTGGGTCTGCCATGCCCGTGTCTGGGGCAGGCCCCGGGGCCTATATTGTTAGTAGGTCTTTAGGCCCATGTAGGCTGTGGCTTAGCTCTGGAGGGAGGAATTTGGGAGGCTGCACAAGTGAGAGGGTCTGGAGAAGTTTCACGGCTTCAAATTGCAACAGTTGTCTGGTCAGGTGAGAAAATTTCTGTGCTTCCTGAGTGTTTCTGAGTGTCCAGGGACCAGGTTGGGGGCGAGGCTGTCCACTTCTCCATGCATGTGTGAAGGAGTTGCCTGACCAGGGGAAAAGCATGAGGAAAAAAGAATAAGTAGAGGTGCTTACCAGTGCCAGAGATTTTTTGGAGCTCTGTGCTTCTTTGGGGAAGACAAAGTTCAGTTTTCGGGTACATCATCTGAGTTTCAGAGTTGTGAACCTTGTTATGCTGCCTGTAAAATCTGTCTCCTTCCTGTGGTAGCCAGCCTGTGTAAAATAGTTATGCCCCATGGAGCAGGACTGTTTTGTATGAAGAAGTGATGAACCCCAGGGTCCCTCTAAATCATTTGGGCCCAGGAGAAATACATTGATTTCATTTGGAAAGAAACTGTGTCTGATTCATTTGTAAATAGGGGAAAATGAAATATAAAATCCTTAGTTTTTAATCAGTCCATGAGTTTATTCTTCTGGGCCTGGGGGAGCTGAGAGCCGAAGGCAACAAGAGTCCTGGTCCTTCTGTGGGGTGCTCCCAGCAATTTTAAAGAAGCAACTCAGTGATACAGCAGTTTGAAGATGCCTTAAGGTAGGAGATAAACTTTTTCTTGCCTTGTATGCTGTGCAGGTTCGGGAGTGTTCTCTATGTAGTGGGGCTCTGTCCCCCAGTATATCAGCGATATGTTTGACCCCTAGACATGTTGGGGAGGGGGTGGCTTACAAGTAAGTGCCCCAAGTAACTCCAGATCAGGTGAAAACAATGGTGGGGGTAACAAATCTTCACTTAAAGACTTGATTTGCTACTGTATAACTGTAACAGGCCAGGCCATATTGCAAAACTGCCATAAAAACAAGGAGGGTAACACTGAAGCAGATCTGGCCTTAGCAAATTGGGGCAAGTATTTAACAGATGTCAAGTTGGGAGATAAGACTGTAAACGGACTCATTAATTCCAGAAGCAGACATAACCTAGTGCATGTTGAAGTGCTGAGAAAACACTATGTAAAAGGACCAGGTACTGGTGTCATTTGCATCCATGGGGGCAAATGATATTATCCTACCATACAAGTGACCCTGAATATTAATGGGGTGTTGCACCAAATGAAAGTGGGGGTAGTATCAAAGTTACTTGTACCCGTGATTTTTGGAAATGACCGTCCAAGGTTTACTGAGTTAATCTCAGAGGACCTGAACCCTGCAGTTTCAGCAGCAATGGTAACAAGAGCTCAGGAAAAGTAAATCTCTGAGGGTGGGGACACTCCTTCTTTCAGTGACTTTGATGTTGGCTTGTTTAAGCCCAGCTCCAAGATCTGGAAGTTCAGGAAAGAAAGAAAGAAGATGCCTGAAACAACAAGGGCAGCAAAAGACTGATGGACATAAGGGGTTAAAATATGAAATTGCTGAAGCTAAACTGAGAACTGATTGTGATTTTGTTTCAGAGAAAACTAATGATGCTTCTCTCCATGGTTATTTTAAGCAGCAAGGGGCGAAACAAAAACAGGGTGAACCAATGTTATAAATAAATGTAATGGGTTACTGTACTGCGTTTGTGTTAAACCTGACACAGGAACAGATAGGACAATTGGTTACATCACAAAAGAATAGAACCGAGTTGTTACAGAGAGCACATGATATTCCTATGGCTGGTCACTCAGGGAGGGATCGCACCCTTGCCAGATTGCTGTACAGATTTTACTGGCCTGGAATGAATAAAGATGTTGCTATCTATTGCAGTTCTTGTGCTGTATGTCAGAAAGTAGCCCCATGCAGTGACTAAAAAAGACAAGGTGTCCCTGGTGCCCCTACCATTGATAGATGTGCCTTTTGAGAGAAATGCAATGGATGTGGTTGGCCCTTTAGACAAAAGTTAAAAGGGAAATCGATTTTTTCTGGTATTTTGTGACTATGTTTCTTGATATCCAGAAGCAGTTACCAGTGCGTACTATCACAGCCCCAACAGTGGCAGCAGAGTTTGCCAAAATTTTCGGCAGGGTGGGCATACCTAAAGAAATTATTGCTGATCAGGTTAGTAATTTTGATGCTGCATTACTGAAGAAGCTGTACCAACTACTAGATATCACTGCCATAACAGCCTCCCCATCACCCTGAGGCAGACGGTCTTGTTGAGTGTTTTAACCAAACCCTAAAACACATGTTAAAAAGGTTTGTAACAAGCATTTGTCAATGCCGAATGTTGCTTGCTTGTATGTGCTGTTTAGGTATTTGGAAGTCATTGGAGTGTAAATATTGAAAATTTATGAACTTACGAGCGTGCGTAGGAACTGCGCAACACACGCTCGTAAAACAGTCATTTTTAGGAATTTTTTCACCAAATTTTCAGCATAGCCATTTTAAGACCTCTGCTCATGAACAGTGTCACTGTGATTTTCTTAATGTGTCCCATACATGGATTTCAAGACCCATCATGCGCCATTGTGCGCTACATGGCAGAAACACGCTTTGGGCAAGATGTGAAAATGACAGCTATACTGCTCATAAGGAGGTGTGGTAAATGGCAATGTTGGAAATCTGGAGTGAAAATATTTAAAATTCTGAACTTACGAGCTGCATAGGAACTGGCAACGCACGTCAGAAAACAGTCATTTTAGAATTTTTCACCAAATTTTCAACATAGGCTTTTGAGAGCCTATCTTATGAACACTGGCAGTGTCATTTCATTACCAGTTCAAAGGTGATTTCGCAGTGACCGCTGAAATCACCCTTCGGGCCCTATTAACGCCATGACAGTGCAATAATTCATGAGGAGGGGTCCCAAAAACCCCATGTTAAAAATTTGGGCCCAAAATTCCCAAAAATGCCTGAGATATGCAACAAAGTTGAAAAAACCCTATTTATTCCATTATACAGCTTACGGCATTTCTCAGTTCATGGGTCGGCTTTGAAGAGTACAGACGTGTTCCCGGTCCACCGATGATCAGTAAGTGCCCGCTCGGAGGTAAGTATGGGGTGAGGGGTGTGGGAGGCAGGTGCGCAGTGGGTGGGTGTGGGGGGCAGGGAGACTGCGAGGGACCGTTTTTATTTACAGGGTTTTTTTTTAATGAAGACGATATGGGACGCTTGCCATGCTGGGTGGGCTCCCAGTGTGGCAGCTGGAAAGGCTGTTTGGGGGGCTGGAGTTGATGGGGATTGGGCACCCGCCGGCTATAATAGAATTGCCACGCTGGGGTGGGCTCCCAGCGTGGCACCTGAAAGCTTTGGGGCCTGCAGCCATGGAGCCAGTGGGGATTGGGCACCCCGCCGGCTATAATATTTTTTGCCATGCTGGGGTGGGCTCAGCATGGCACCTGGACAGCTTTGTGAGGGGGAGGCGGAGCCAATGGGGATTGGGCACCGCCGCCATACCGTGAGTGCGTGGGGAGGGAGCGATCAGCACACAATATGCGTGCTTCCGTGTGTGTGTGTGTGTGGGGGGGAGCTCTGCTCACTGAAGCGGAGCTCTTCCTTTCAACTGCATGCCACTGCATTTTCGACTGCTGTCATAGACAGCTGCAGCAGTCATCTGAGAACTGCGGCCGCGCCTGCAAACACACTGAATTGGAAGACAGGGTGCCACACCTCCGAAAACTCGGATGATGGCACTATGTTTCTTGCACATGCGTGCAAGCAACATAAAAATGGAAGGCAAAGACTGGGACCAATACCTACCTTACCTGCTTTTTGCTTACAGAGAAGTGCCACATGCCTCAACAGATTTTTCACCATTTGAAATGCTGTATGGTAGACAACCTAGAGGGCCACTAGATGTAATAAAAGAAACATGGGAAGATAACCCCACTCAAAAACAATCTATTACATCTAAGAGAGCTTAATATGTATACCCTTGATGAAAGGAGGGACAGGGGGGACATGATAGAAACTTCCAAGTACCTCAAGGGAATCAACAAAGTCCAGGAGAGTAGCATATTTCAAAAAGAGATGTGTAAGAACAAGGGGACACAATTTAAAGATAGAGGGGGGACTGCTCAGAGGTAATGGAGGAAATTTTTTCACAGAGAGTGGTGGATGCATGGAACCCGCTCTGAGGAGGTTGTTGGGTCTAAACAGTGGGGAAATCAAACACGCGTGGGACAGACATAAGGCAATTGTAGTGGGGAGTGGCAGGAAGTAGGCTGTCGGTTAACTAGAATCTGCAGCTTATTCAATAGGAAGGGAAATGGGCAGACTGGGTGGGTCAAGTGGTCCTTATCTGCCGTCAAAGTCTATGTTTCTATGTTTCTATCTTATATGTGTGCCCTGAGAATGAAACTGGCAAAATATGTTGAAATTGCCCATAGTAATCAGGAAACATAGAAACATAGAAGTTGATGGCAGATAAGGACTGCGTGGCCCACCCAGTTTTCCCATTTGCCTACCAGTTTCGAACCACAGATCCTAGTTGATCTGCTGCTTGTCCTCTTTTCCTGTCTCTAGGGGACCCATGTGTCTATCCCATGAACTCTTAAATTCACTAACTGTTTTTAACCCCACCACCTTATTTGGGAGGCTGTTCCATGCATCCACCACTCTTTCAGTGAAAAGGTACTTTCTCATGTTGCCCCTGAACCCCCAACTTCATTTCGTGACCCCTAGTTCTTGCACATCTTCTTTGAAAGATGCTGCCCTCTTATACCTTGTTCATACCCCTGATGTACTTGAGTGTCTCTATCATGCCCCCACTTTCTCTCCTCTCTTCCAGGGAATACATATTGTGTTCCCCCAGCCTTTCTTCATAAGGTTTTTCATGCATGCCCTGTACCATCTTTGTAGCCCTCTTTTGGACTGCCTTCAGTCTGTTTATGTCCTTATGGAGATGTGGTCTCCAGAACTGGATACAGTACTTCAGCTGAGGGCTCACCAATGATCTGTACAATGGCATAACCAATTCCTTCTTTCTGCTGGTGATTCCCTTTGCTATGCACCCCAGCATCCTACTGGCTTTCCCCACAGCCTTCTCACACTGTTTGATTGCCTTTAGGTCATCCGATATGAATATCCTCAGGTCCCGTTCCTGCCTGGTGGCCACCAGTACCTCCCTCCCATTTTGTATATCTTGCCAGAACTTCTACTCCCCAAGTGCACGACTTTGCATTTCTTGGCATTGAATTGAAGCTGTCACACTTCTGACCACCTCCAACCTGCCCAGGTCCTTCCTCAGTTTTTCTATCCACTATGGAGTGTCCGCCCTGTTGCAGATCTTGTTGTCATCTGCAAAAATACCTACTTCCCCTCCAGCCCCTCCGCAATGTCACTTATAAAGACATTGAAGAGGACTGGGACAGGACAGATTCCTGTGGCACCCCTCTGATCACCTCCCTCTCTTCAGAATGAACATCATTTATGAGCACCCTCTGTATCTTGTCCTTTAACCAATTTCTGACCCAGATAACCACCTTGGGGCCCACCCCCATGCTTCCTAACTTGTTTGCCAACCATCTATGTGGGATGGTATCAAAGGCCTTGCAGAAGTCTAAGTAGGCCACATCCTCCGTCCTTCCCTGATCTACCTCCCTGGGCACCCAGTCAAAGAAATCTATTAGATTTGTTTGTCATGACCTTCCTGCTGTGAATCCTTGCTGCCCTGGATCCTGTGCTCTACTAGCTTCTAGGAATGACACAATCCTGTCCTTTAACAGAGTCTCCATTAGCTTCCCCACCACTGAGGTTAGGCTGAATGGCCTGTAGTTGCCAGTCTCTTCTTGACTCCAACTTTTGTGGAGAGGGACTACATTTGTCCTCTTCCAGTCTTTTGGGGCTTTCCCCTGTGTCCAGTGAACTGTTGAGTAGCGTGGTCAGCGGGGTTGCCAGCACCCCTCTGAGCTGTTTTAATATTCTGGGGTGAATCCCATCTGGTCCCATTGCCTTATCTGTTTTCAGGTTCCCAAGTTCCTCCAGGACTCTTTCCACTGTGAATGGAGTAGTGTCAACCTCCCCTCCCTGTCCGCTTTTTTGGCTGCATTTGGGGCCTTTGCCTTCCCCTTCTTTTGTGAATACTGAACTAATGTATTTGTTCAGTATTGCTGCCTTTTCTATGTCCTCCTCTGTACACCCTCCTCTCTACTCCTTTATCCTGACAATCCCACCCCTTAGCTTCTTTCTCTCACTGATATATCTGAAGAAAGTCTTCACAGCCTATGCTATATTCTCCTCTGTTTGCGCCTTAGTGCTTCTGACCGCCTTTCCTGCCTCCCTCTGTTTTCCTAGGTACCGCTCCCTGTCCTCTTCTCTCTGTGATTCTTTGTATCTCCTGCATGCTCTTCTTTTATCCCTCACTTTGCTGGCCACTTCCCTCGAGAACCAAAGACAGCAGTCCAAAACCAGCAGAAGGCATATTATGACCATCAGGTAAAAGAAAAAGTGTTTGAGCCAGGTGAAAAGGTCTTGCTACTACTACTACCCACTGCAAAAAAAAAACAAACTATAATGAAATGGCAAAGGCCTTATAAAGTTCTTCGATGTACTGGCACAGTTAACTATGAAACTGAGACCCCCGATAGAAAAAAATACTACCAAGATATACCATGTAAACCTCCTAAAGAGAAATGGGTTGAAAAAACACCAAAGGCTGCTTTGCTAGTTTTACCAGAAACTGATAAAGAGGATATTAATACAGCTTATGACAGACTGGAAAAAACAGTAACTGCTGATGCTGTAAAGGGTAAGGTTTAGTTAAGCTCTGAACAAACTGCAGAAATCTGTAACTTACTAAAGACATTTAACAGTACTTTTACCACAGTGCCAGGCTGAGCAAAAGGGGTCGAGCATGTAATAGTGACAGGGAATGCTCACCCTTTTAGACAAAAGGCATACAGATTACCAGAGAGGTTGAGAGCAAACATGGCTAAGGAAATACAATAAATGAAAGAACTGGGTATCATAGAAGAGTCAAGAAATGCTTGGTCATCACCAATGGTGACTGTAAATAAAAAAGAAGGGGGTGTAAGAATCTGACTTGATTTTAGGAAACGTAATCAAGTGTCTGAACTTGACGGTTATCCTATGTCCTGGATAGATGATTTGGTAGACAGACTGGGAAGTGCCAAGTACATCAGTACCCTCGATCTCACCTAGGGTTACTGGCAGATTCCCCTAGCTAAAGAATCCAGAGACAAAACTGCATTTGCCACCCCTGTTGGATTCCATCAGTTCACCACCATGCCATTTGGTTTACATGGTGCACCCGCTACATTCCAGCGGTACAAGGATGTAATTTTATCCCCTCACACTGGCTATTGTGCTCCATGCATGGATGATGTTGCGGTGTACAGTCCAGACTGGAAAAGTCACCAGGAACGCCTATGAGCAGTTATCAAAGCTTTCAAAAATGCAGGTCTGACCATTAATCCTACCAAATGTGCATTGGGCATGCAAGAAACCAGATATTTGGAATATGCTTTGGGAAATGGAGAAGTAAAGCTAGATATTTCTAAGATAGAAACTGTAGCTAACAGTCCTATCCCTAAAACAAAGAAACATGTCAGGTCATTTTTAGGGCTGGCAGGTTACTATTGGAGATTTGTTCCCAACTTTGCTTAGTAAGCTACTCCCCTCACTGAACTCAAGAAGAAATGGTTCCCAAATAATGTGAATTGGTCCCCAGAGTGTGATGAAGCTTTTTGGGCCATCAAGGCTGCATTATGTTCAGCTCCTGTTTTACGAAGCCCAGACTTTGAGAAACAATTTTTGTTCGAGACAGATGCATCAGAGATTGGCCTAGGTGTGGTCTTCAGTCAAAATATAGATGGGATGGAACATCCCATTCTATATATCAGTAGGAAGTTGCATGACAGAGAGAAAAGGTACTCCACCATTGAAAAGGAATCCCTTGCGGCAAAGTGGGCCATGGGGTTCCTTAAGTCTTATTTGCTAGGAGCTGACTTTGTACTTCTAATTGATCATACTCCTCTCCATTGGCTTAACCAAATGAAGTATAAAAATTCCAGAATCACAAGGTGGTACCTGGCAGTACAGCCATTTAAATTCAAGATGATACACAAATCCAGAAAAGAGAATGTCAATGCTGATTTTCTGTCAAGATATGGATCAGGAATTGAGAATTCAGAAGGTTGAAAAAAAAAGTGCAAGTTTAAACTTCACTGTTTGCTATACTGCACATGCACTGAACTGTGAAGGTTATAATCTAATGTTAGAATTAATAGAAAGTTTTGCAAACCTGTTTTAAAACAGGTTCCCTCTTGGGGGGGGGGGTATGTGACAGGGTTGAATAAGACTCTGTCCCATTTGTTACGCAGAAAGAGTTAAAATTCCAGGATCTGTTCTGTCCTCTCCTTTTCTGTCTCTTGTCTGTCTGGTTGGCCAACCAAATTTTCCCATGAGACCTAGGAACTGATCACTCTGATGGTCTCACAATTTCTTTGCCTCTCACTATCTCTCTGCCTTCACTTGCTGTTTCTGTCTTTTCTTTCCTCTTGTGTATTTGCATTTATAAAAATGTATGTGAATTTTTGTGTGAAACTGTAAATGATATTGAGATCCCTTAGTTTGAAACTGTATATAGTTGTACTGTTGAAATCATTGCAGAAAGCTATTTGGAATTTAGGGGGTTAACCTTGACATGCAGTACAAAAACATTTGCAGAGTTGTCAACAAGAGGCCAGTTCTGGGACATCATGTTCTATTTTGTTGCACCTGCAAGGAAAGAAACTTATAAAGTTCTGGTCTCTTAATGAGCTCAGGATGCAGAAATAAGAGCAGCAATGATTTTGCTACAGTGAGAGAGAGACTGAGACACTGAAACTTGGAATTAGAGATACCCTCAGATGAAGGACTTTGTTTTCTCTATACTGCCTTTGTAAATAGTAAAATAGAATAATTTTAATTGTTTTTATTTTGCTGTTATTGATAATAATAAAACATTACTTGGGAATGTTACAGCTGCTCCTGGATTTCCTATGCTTCCTGACCTGTGCCTCAGTGACATATAGGCAGCCAGTACAGCACACACAGGACCAGCGTAATGTGGTCGCTCTGAGAAGATCCTGCCACCAGCTGAGCTACAACATTCTGAACTACAGTAGCTGCAAGCGCCACATCAGACCTCCAGATAACCATAAGTAAAGAGCATTACAGTAGTCTAACCTAGAGGTAGCAAAAGCATGGACTATTATTACCAGATCAGCAGGAGCCAAATATGGTTTGATCCTGGCAATGTTTCAAAGATGGTAAAAGCCAGATTGGACCACCACCAACACCTGTTTTTCTAATGTCAGCCTTACAATCCAAAGGGACTCCAAGATTTTTAACAGCAGAGACAGCTATGGGAGATTTGCCACCCAATAAAGGGAAACAGAAACATAGAATGTGACAGAAGAGAAAGGCTGCCAGGCCCATCCAGTCTACCCATTTCATCTTTTTTCTTTCAATTTATTTTATATTGCTGCAGACCTCCCTTGATCCATGGCACCATCTCTTCCCCTCCCCTTTCCCTTCATTCCTCATCCCTATAATTCCTTTCTTCCTTACCCCATGCCTCCACTGTTTTTTTCCCCCACTGCCTCTGCTGGAAGGCTGTTCCAGGTATCCACCACCCTTTCTGTGAAGAAGTATATCATGACATCCCTTCTGAAATTACCCCCTTCAGCTGTATAGCATGCCACTTGATCTAGAGCACATTTTTCTCAGAAAAACGCTCCCCTCCTGTACCTTATTAACCCTCGTTAGGTATTAAAAGGTCTCTATCATATCACCCCTCTCCCTCCTGTCTTCTTGGGCTCTCCTCATAGGACATTTGCTGCAGACCCTGCACATTTTGATGGCCTTCCTCTGGATCACCACTGCTCTATCTGTGTCCTTCCTTAGGTGTGGTCTCCAGAATTGGACACAGTACTCAAGGTGCAGTCTCACCAGTGATCTAAACAGGGGCAGTACCACCTCCTTCTTCCTATTAGTGATATACCTTACTATGCACCCCAGCTTCCCACTTGCTGTACTGACTACCTTTTCACACTGGCTGGCCATCTTTAGGTCATCTGATAAGATTACCCTAGGTCTCTTTCTTGCTTTGTCTTTGTCATTAGTGTATCACCCATTTTGTACTACACTACCAGGTTGTTATGGCCCAAGTGCATTACTTTGCTCTGGTTTGCATTGAAACCCAGCTGCTATACCCATGATCAGTCCTCCAGTATTTTCAGACCCCTACCCATCCTTTCCGTTTCCACTTTGTTACATATCTTGGTGTCATTGGCAAAGAGGCAGACCTTTCCTTCCAGTCCCTCCACTATGTCACTTGTGAAAACATTGAAGAGGATTGGACCCAGCACTGATCCTTGAGGTACCCTGTTGGTCACCCTGTCTTCCTCAGAGCGAACTCCGTTTACCACTACCCTTTGTGTCCTGTCCGCTAACCAGTTTTTTACCCAGGTTACTACCTTATTACCCATGCCTAAACCCTCCATTGAAACATAGAAACATAGACTTTGGTGGCAGATAAGGACCGCCTGGCCCACCTAGTCTGCCCATTTCCCTACCTAGAGTATAAGCTGCAGATCCTATTTAACCAACAGCCTATTTCTTCCTACCCCCCCACAAAAATTGCTTTATGTCAGTCCCATGCATTCTTGAATTCTCCCACAGTTTTAGACCCCACAACCTCCTCAGGAAGGCTGTTCCATGTGTCCACCACCCTCTCTGTGAAAAAATACTTCCTCACATTGCCCCTGAGCCGTCCAACCCTCTATCTTAAAATTGTGTCCCCTTGTTCTTGCACATCCCTGTTTCTGAAAGATGCTACCCTCTTGGACTTTGTTGATTCCACTGAGGTACTTAAACATTTCTATCATGTCCCCCCCTCTCCCTCCTTTCCTCAAGGGTATACATATTAAGCTCCTTTAGCCTGTCCTTGTATGGCTTCTCTTGCAGACCCTGCACCATTTTAGTTGCCCTCCTCTTAACTGCCTCCATCCTGTCTATGTCCTTGTGGAGATGGGGTCTCCAGAAATGGACGCAGTACTCCAGATGGGGTCTCACCAACTGTCTGTACAGGGGGATAACAACTTCTTGTTTTCTGCTGGAGATGCCTCTCCCTATACATCCCAGTATCCCCCCAGCCCTCTCTACTGCCTTATCACATTGCTTGCCAACTTTAAGGTCATCTGATATGATTAACCCAGGTACCTTTCCATTTTTGTTGTTGTTACTACCTCCCCCCCATTGTGTAATCTTTCCCTGGGTTTTTGTTTCCCAGATGCATTACTTTGCACTTCTTTGCATTGAATCCAAGCTGCCATACTTCTGACCATTCCTCCAACTTTGCCAAGTCTCTTCTCATCCTTTCCATGCCTCCTTGTGTATCAACCCTGTTGCAGATCTTTGTGTCATCTGCAAAGAGGCATACTTTTCCTTCCAGTCCCTCTGCAATGTCACTTATGAAGACATTAAAAAGGACTGGATCCAGTACTGAACCCTGTGGTACCCCACTAGTAACCCCTCTTCTTCAGAGTGGACTCCATTTATAATTACCTTCTGTGTCCTGTTGTTCAGCCAATGTTTTACCCAGGCTACCACCCTAGACCCACTCCAAGGCTGGTTAATTTGACTATTATCTTTTGTGTGGGACTGTGTCAAATGCCTTGCTGAAGTCTAGGTAGGCTATGTCCACAGCCCTCCTGGTCTCACTACTTTGGTCACCCAGTCAAAGAAATCAATTAGATTTGTCTGACATGACCTTCCCACTGTGAACCCATGCTGCCTTGGGTCCTGTGCCCCACTGGCCTCTAGGTACTCAACAATTCTTTCCTTCAGAAGTGATACCATCACTTTCCCTACCACAGAGGTCAAACTGACAGGTCTATAGTTTCCTGCCTCTGTCTTGCTCCCACTTTTGTGAAGGGGAATCACATCAGCCTTCTTCCAGTCCTCAGGTACCACACCATCCTCCCATGATTTGTTATAAAGGGTAGTCAGTGGTGTCACTAGTTCTCTGCTTAATTATTTTAGAATTCTGGGGGTGAATTCCATCTGGTCCCATTGCTTTGCCCACCTTCACTTTTTAGGAGTTCTTTCAGAACCCTTTCTTCTGTGAAAGGACTGGGATCGACCCCCCTCTCCAGAGTGCTTCTGTTAATTGGATTAGGCTCCTCCTCCACTTCTTCTTTTGTGAATACTGAACAGAAGTAATTATTCAGTATCCCTGCTTTTTCACTGTCACTTTCTGCCCACCCACCATCCATTCTATTCAGCCTCACTGTCCCTCCCTTTGTCTTTCTACGCTCGCTGATATACCTATAAAAGGTTTTATCCCCCTTCTTTAACCGAGTTGGTTATCTTTTCCTCAGTTTGTGCCTTTGCTATTCTGACTACCATCCCTGCTTCCTTCTGCCTTAACTAGTACAGTTCTCTGTCCTGCTCCTTCTGTGTTTCCTTATACTTCCTAAATGCTATCTTTTTCTCCCTAACCTCACCGCCACTTCTTTGAGAACCATAGTGGCTTTTTCTTTCATTTTGATTTGTTTATTTGCTTTACACAAAGGCTTGTTGTCTCTGTGATGGCAGTTTTGATATTTCCACATTGTTGCTCCACCCCTCCTTCTAGCCTGCTTGCTAGTGCTTTTTTAAGGCACTCTCCCATCTTGCCAAAGTCAGCCCTCCTGAAGTCCAGAACCCTCACTTTTGTATGGCTTGACCCTGTAGCTGAGTTTATCATGAACCACACTGTTTGGTGGTCACTTGTTCCCAAATGGCTACCCACTTCTAGATCTGAGATCCTCTCACTGTCCCTATTTGAGAGTACGAGGTCTAAGATTGCTCCTTCATGAGTAGTTTTCCAAAACTAGCTGTCTGAGGCGTGCCACAGAAGGGCATCAAGAATGGCCCTGCTTTTGGATGTGGCTGCAGCAAAGGTGCTCCAGTTAACATCTGGCATATTAAGGTCCCCCCATCAACAATATCTCCCCTTTCTCTGCCATCCTAAGTATGCCTTCTATCATATCCTTGTCCATTCCCTCCCCCTGACATGGGGGTCTGTATCCAACCCCTGTGCGGATTGTGGTGCCATTTCCAGTCTCTAAGGTGACCCACAGTACCTCCTCTCCTCCCTGCTTACTCTTTTGTTCAGTTGCTTTTATCCCTTCCCTTACATAGAGAGCTACTCCCCCCACCTCTTCTGCCCTCCCAGTCTCTCCTGTAGGTTGTGTACCCTGGCATGTTAATATCCCAGTCATGGTTCTCTGTGCACCATGTTTCTGTGACTGCTACGATATCCAGGCATCCCTTTTCCATCAAGGCCACCAGTTCAGGGTGCTTGTTGCCCTGACTATGGGCATTGGTACTCATTATCCTCCATTTCTTGATGGTCTTACCCCTTTTTGTACCATCCCTGTCCTTATTGCGTTTGTCACTTTCTCTATTTACCCCTGCACTTCTCCCTATTGACATCTCTATGTTGTTGTCTACCTCACTTAGTACACTGTTTTTTGGGGGGGCTAGGATTTCCCTGCTCCTTTGCAGTGCCTTCCGCCTTGGCTAGTTTAAATGCTTACCAATGAAGTATTTAAACCTATCACCTAGGATCCTGGTTCCCCTCCTGGACAGATGCAGACCATCATGCCAGTATAGGTCTGCATCCATCCAGGTGGATCCCCAGTCCCCAATGAAGCCAAATCCCTGAGCTCTGCATCATTTTTTCAACCACTGATTGAATCCCATGGTGTGGAGCACCCTAGTCTCATCCATGCCATAGACAGGCAGCACCTCTGAGAAGGTTACCGTGTGTGCTATTTATCTAAGGCCCCTCCCCATCTCCACAAATGCTTCTTGCACTGCTTTGATCCCTTTCTTAGCCAGGTCATTTGTCCCTAGGTGGACAATGACATCCAGCTCCCTCCCCTGTGCAGCTGCTCCTGTGATCCTGAGGATTCACTCCCTGTCCCTCCAAGCCACGGCACCAGGCAGGCACCTTACCTCCCTCTTCCCTTCCTCCCACAGTTCTACTTTCCTAACAATGGAGTCCCCCACTAGGAGTTGTTTCCTTCCCCTGTGGGGTCCCATGCCACCCTCCTGTGGGTCTCCTTTGTGGAGGTTCCCAGCATCCTCCTTGGTCTCCACTGTGGGTGCCTCCATAGAGGAACCACACTTTTCCAGAACAGCATAGAAATTGTGGAGAGATACAACTGAGGGATGCACCTCTGTTCCACCACCTCACCTCCTGGCCCACTGTGGTCCAACTGCTCCTCTTCTTGGCAACATCTGAGGCACGGCAGTGACCCTGGTGGTCCCAGGGTGGGAGGAGGTCCTCAAATCCTGGCCAACTCCAGCCTGGAGATGAGCAACTCCTCCTTCAGCCCAGAGAGGTGCCTGCAGATGGGACAACACTGCATCTTCCAGAACGTCTCCCGGAAGACTGCTGCTCCACAGCCACTGCACTGCACCACTCCCATCATGTCTTTTTTCTGGCCCCCTAACTGTTGTTTGGAATACTTACTCTTTCCTCTGTTTTTTTTCCTTTTTCTTCCCCTACTTACTTACTGACTGCCTCTGTGCCCTTGTAGCTCCTTATCTTCCTGTTCTAAGACAAGAAGTTCCTATATTTCTCAATAGTCTCCTTACTTGCTCAGAGTCAGACCTCCAGCAGCTGGGGAGGGGGGATGGAGAACTACTCTTGCCCTTCTAGGATGGTGAGTCTTTGGTGGCTCTGTGATCACTCACTTCCTGCTCCCAAACAGGAAGTTCCTGTTGTCAGTTAAATCCTGTGCCCTATAAAAGTAGAACTGGTTTAGGGTGGGGGGGGGATGGAGGGCGAGAAGGAGGGGCAATATACTCCCAGAAGAGAAGTTTTAGTTATACCAGTAGCTCCTTCCTCCTGGTATTCTGTCTGTTCTCTGGCAGAAGCTATCTAGGGCCAACTTACTTACCAGTCTCCTATTTGGAATGGTGTCAAAAACCTTGTTGAAGTCCAGGTAGGCCACGTCCACTGCCCCTCCCTGATCCAACTCCTTGGTCACCCAGTCAAAGAAATCTATCAGATTTGTTTTGCATGATCTTCTCCCCATGAAACCATGCTGCCTTGGATCCTGTAATCCTTTAGATGCAAGATAGTCCACTGTCCTTTCCATGAGTGGTGTTTCCATCAATTTACTCACCACTGATGTCAAGCTGACAGGCCTACAATTGAGCACCCCCTTCTTGCTACCACTTTTGTGAAATGAGACTACCTCTGCCCTTCTCCTGAGACCACGCTGGTCTTCAATGATCTGTTAAATAGGTCTGTCAGAGGTGCAGTCAGTATTTCCCTAAGCTCCCTCAGCACACTTGAATGTACCCTATCTGGCCTCATAGCTTTGTCTACCATCAGGTTAGTGAGTGCTTTACAGAGTTTCTCCTCAGAAAATATACTGGTGACACTTCTCTTCCCTCAAAGTCCCAGGTGCCTTTTCAAGGTCCCTCCCCCTCTACTGTGAATACCAAGCAGAATCATTTGTTAAAGATGTTTGCCTTTTCTTGATCCCCCTGCATGCAATCAGCCCCTTCCTTCTTTAACTATCCAATCCTTCCCTTTGGCTTCCTTTTCTCACTCACAAACCTGAAAAATGTCTTGTCCCCTTTTGATATTCCCTGACCTATTCTTTCCTCAGTCTGCACCTTTGCACTCCTTATAGCTTTGCTTGCCTCCCTTTGTTTTACCAGATACACCTCCTTATCCTCCTCCATCTGAGCCCCCTTATACAGCACCTTCTGAATGCTATTCCTTTAGCATTTACTTTTTCTGCCACCTCTTTGGAGAACCATAGTGGTCTTTTCTTTCTTTTACTTTTGCTTACCTGCTTAACACATAGGTTTGTTACTCTCACTATCCCCTCTTTTAGTTTGGCCCACTTTTCCTTCATTCACTCCAGGTCCTCACCCCTTGCCAGGTTATTACTGAGGCATTCCCCCATCTTTATGAAATCGTCCCTTCTGAATTTCAGAACTCTCACTATTGTGTGGTTAGATCCTGCAGCAATTCTTATGTGGAACCACCCTGTACTATGATCACTTTTCTTCAGATGGCTTCCCACCTTGATATTCTTAACCCTATCTCCATTTGCAAGCATTAGATTCATCGCGAATGGGTTAATTGACCAGTCGCCAGAGGAATGCCCCCTACAGGGATTCCAGGATGTCTGTGCTCCTAGCTGAAGCTGCCACAGGAAGGCTCCAATCTACCTCTGGCATATGAAGTCCCCCACTAGCAACACCCCCGCCCCTTGATAGCCACTTTGCTAATTGCTTCTAATATTTATCTAGCTAGGTCCTTCCCCTGTGCCAGAGGCCTGTAGATCACTCCTGTCAGAAGAGTGGCACCTTTGCCTGACTCAAGGTAGCCCTCAGCACCTCTGCCTTCACTTGAATACCCTGTATTTCTGTTTCATTTATGCAATCCTTCACATAAAGCACTACTCCCCCACCTCTCCTTCCTCTGCTATCTGTCCTGAACATCGTGTACCCTGGTATGACCATGTCCAAGTCATGGCTGGCTGGACACCATGACTTGGTAATGGCCATGATATCCAGGTCAGCCTTCACCATGTGATGGCCTCTAGGTCTGGGATCTTATTTCCCAGACATCTAGCATTTGCACACATGGCCTTCCAGATTTTGTTAGGATGCAATGCCTCATAATGCTACTGAGCCCCACCAACTTGGCTTGATTATCATAACCTCTGTCTTCCATGGATTAAGACAGAGCCAGTTGGAGATCATCCAGTTGTTTATCTCAGGCAAGAGAAAGCCCTAGCACTGAAACTGCATAATCCCCACCAGTGGAACAAGATGTGTACAGCTGAGTATCATCTGCATAACAAAGAAATTCAACACCATACTGTCTGATAATCTCCCTCAAGGGCAACATGTACACAGAAAACACACAGGGGCAAGGACTGAGCCTTGAAGAACCCCACAATAGAGCACAGAAGCCCAAGATATGAAATTACCTAGGGCAGCCTGCTACATTCTCCCATTAAAGTAGGACTCAAACCAGCACAGAACTGCCAGTGAGACCTACATAGTTCCTCAGGTGATCCAGTAGCATCCTATGGTCCACTGTGTCAAATGTCGATGAGAGAGTCAAGGACCAAGATGGAACAAAATCCTTGGTCCCTCGCCTGGAAGAAATCATAAGTCACCCTGACAAGCACAGTCTCAGTGCTGTGGTGGAGCCAAAAGCCTGACTGGAGAGGTTCAGTGATGTTACATTTCTCCAGGTGATCCACAAGCTGCTCAGCCTCCACCGTCTCAATAACCTTCCCAAAAAGGGAAGATTAGAGACAGGCCAGTATTTTGCTAGAATGTCAAGGTCCAAGGATGGCTTTTTTTAGGAAGGGTCTAACTACTGCCTTTTCAGGGCAGATGGAAAGGCACCCTAACTCAAGGACCCTCTGATGATCTTGGTGATCACCGGATCCAGGGACTCACTGCAGCCCAAAAGCAGGTATGTTGGTCCTGGGTCCAGTATACAAAAGGTGAGGTGCAAATTAAACACTACCAAGAGAACCTCAGCCTCAACAACTGGCTGTAACGTGCACCAGGTTGGCAGATCTATATCACCAATGTGTTGGCCACTACTTGCCCACGACAAGCTGTTCGAAGAGATGTCAGATCTAATGGAGGACACCTTGTGAGAGACAAATTTACCAAACTCTTCACACATTTCTACTGAAAAAGCTCTACCTGATTGAAGATAGGGAAGATTTAACATTGTGTCTATGATGCAAAAGAGCTGAGCTAGTCAATTTTTCCCTGCAGCAATTGACCTTGACAGGAACCCTGTCTTTTTTAAGTTGATTGCTTGTTGATACTCACCATAATGCATTTGCAATGCCGTCCTGTCCTCCTCAAATTGGGACCTTCTCGAAGAACGCTGAAACTTCCATCTCTTTGTCTTCAGCTGATGCAACGCATCACAGTACCATAGTGAGCTGCGACAGGATGTCAAGGGACAAATGCAGTAAGGTGCTACAGTGTCTAAGGCAGTTGAGAGATCCATATTACAGTGCTCCATGGCTTTTAGCACTCTGTGCATAGGCAAGCAGCATATGCGAGATATCCTGTACCTCCTGGAGTTTGTGTTTTGGTCGGCACTGTATCATCTCCGCGGGGGTGTAGAAAAACAGGGGAACCCACAGAGGAACAACACATGATTATCTGACCAAATGACCAGATCCACCTTCAGTGCTGTAATATCAATTCCCAATGAGAAGATCAGGTCCAGAGTGTGACCATGTTGCTGTGTTCTAGAGGCAGCTGCCTGTGTTAGTCCCAGTGAGGTCATCTACTGGAGGAACTGTACAAAATGTGAGGATTTATCAATGATCCAGGCATTGAAATCCCCCATCACCAACAGTCTGGGGGCATTCAACACCTGCTCGACCATGAGAAAGAAGTGGGGATGATGCCAGCCAGGTTCAAGAAGGGGGGTTATTCCACTTACCCATTAAAAAGGGCACAGAAAAAAAGGCAGACTTAGTCTCAAGAAAAGATCTGGTACCACAAGTAAAAAAGTCACATGAATAGTAACCAAAAAGGGTACTTTATAATAAATTTCAGTTTGAGGGCAACAGAGATAGTGAAGACTGTGAAGTCCAGATAGCAGATTCTGTCTAGAGATCAGGGAACTGGACCACTAGTGGGTGTAGTACCAAGGATATGTTTTTGCAGAGGAAGACATTTAAAAGATCAAGTAACTAGCAGTTAAACTGTGAGTGCTGTTTGAAGGAAAATGGGAGGTGAGAACTGGATTTTATACTTGTCACTATGTATGCAGTTTTGCAGCTACAACCTTGACGTTTTTTCACTTAGGCACAGGTGAAGAATTTGGCACTAGATGTAGTATGAACTCTTATACCAAATATGTGGTTTATGCTGGGTGGTGCACCTGTGTAAAAGTATGTGGGAAGAGCTATAAGGAATGTGAGTAAGTGACTATAAGAGCACATTAGAGCTATTCAGCAGGGAAACTGAAAATGTTGTTGGCTATCACTTTAGAGATTACCGCAGGTGTATCACCACAGCATTTTCCTTCCGAGCCCTGGATTGCATACCATGGGGGGTTGGGGGCAGGTTTATGGCCCTCTTGAAAAAAGAAACAGAGTGGTTGTATCACTTAAATACATTAGTTCCAAATAGCCTGATTGTAGAAATGGAGTTCAGGCTATTTGTATAAAGGTGTTTTGTTTGAAACATCTGTGAGTTTTGTGCCAATACATGATTGACATGTCTGTAAAATCCTTTTAATAATGTTCTTCCTGAGCAGTTCATTACACTTTCACAGTTTCCCTGCTGAATAGCTTAATTGTGTTCTTATATTCTCTCCCTCACATTCCTTATAGTTCTTCCCACATATACGGTTTATGATATACTGAGTAGAAAAGGTGGGGGATGTATATTCTATATTTCTAACAAATTCTCCTTCATGGAACACAATCCTAGGACAGAGTGCTCCCTTCTGGAAACCCTCTCCATCCGCCTCCTCCTAGACACAAATAAAACCTTTACCCCCACCTATCTTCCTCCAGGTACCCCGCTTTTCGAACTCGAGACACTTTTTGCCCTCAGACGCTCCCTCCCACTCAACAGAGAGTGGATCCTACTCGATGATTTTAACATTAACTGGGTCTCTAACCAGTCTGACCCTGTCAAATCTTGCATCGCAAATTCTGGTCTCCACCAGCTCATCGCCTCCCTTACTAGATCTAACTACAAAACAGGTACCCAGTCATTCACTGACTGGATTATCGTTTGACATCCCAACTGCATTACCGACTCTGGGGTTTTCAATCAATCAAATCGATAAAAATTTTATTTATAGAGCGCTTTTCAATATATCAAAGCACTAGTACATATCAAGAATAAAACATCAACTATAATAAATATTGACATAAAACAATAAAAACGACCATAAACCTATCCAAATGCTAGTGCAAATAAGTGGCTTTTCAGAGACCTCTTAACTGATTCCATGGACAGGCACTCTCTAATCTGATGAGGCAGAGAATTCCACAGGGTTGGGGCCATGAAAGAAAAAGCCCTGGCCCCAGATGATTGAAGACGAACCCTGGGAATCTCTAGCAATCCCTCGTCAGTGGAGCAGAGTAGGCGGAGAGGGCAGTAAGGATGAAGGAGATCTTGCAGGTAGCCCGGTCCCTGACCGTGAAGGCTCTTATAGGTCAGCAATGCCACCTTGAAGGTGATTCTCCACCGCACTGGCAGCCAGTGCAGTTCGTGCAGCACAGGTGTGATATGGCAAGTTCTTGATAATCCAGTCAACAACCTGGCTGCTGCGCTCTGCATCTGCTGCAGGCAATGAAGATCCACCCCCGGTAACCCTAGATATAGAGCATTACAGTAATCAAGATGAGAGGAAACAAAAGCGTGGACCAACACAGGAAGGTCATCATACGGAACAAGGTGTTTTATCCGGGCGATATTCCTCAGATCATAAAAGGAAGACTTGATAGTGGCTGATACCTGTGTCTTCAGCATCAGCTCACTGTCAAAAATTACGTCCTGATTTCGCACCTGTTCAGAAGGTCTCAACTGGTTACCCCATAGTAAAAGACCAGAGGGGAACCCAGGAGTCAACTTCTCTACATGGTGACCCGGGTCTACAACCAACACCTCAGTCTTATCCGGATTTAGTTTCAACCAGTTCGCACTCATCCAGTCCTGAATCTCAGCGAGGCAGTTGTTAAAGACCGATAATGCGTCATTCTGTTTGGGTACAAAGGACATATAGAGCTGAGTGTCATCTGCATAACAGTGAAAACTCAGCCCATAATGCCTTATAATGTCTCCCAATGGCAGCATATACACCGTGAACAGCATGAGGGAAAGCACAGAGCCTTGCAGCACCCCACAGGACACAGTGAAGAGAGCAGAAGAAAAATTTCTGAAACTACCCTCTGACTTCTGCCTGTGAGGAAAGAGTGGAACCATCTGAGGACTGACCCCGACAGTCCGAAGAGTAGCCGCAGGTGATCCAGCAACATCCCATGGTCCACAGTGTCAAATGCTGCAGAGAGATCAAGGAGAACCAAGATCGAACGGCTCTTCCGATCTCTCGCTATTAGGAGACCATTAAGTACCCGAACTAACGCCGTCTCAATACTGTGCCTCTTCCTGAAACCAGACTGGAGAGGATCATAGATCTCATGGGTGGTAAGAAAGTCATTGAGCTGCAACGTGACTACTTTCTCAATAACCTTGCCCAAAAAGGGCAGGTTAGAGATCGGTCTGTAGTTAGCGAGACAGTCAGGGTTGAAGGAAGATTTCTTCAAAAGGTGTGTCACAACAACCTCCTTTAAAGACTCTGGAAACACCCCTTGGTCCAAAGAGCCCCAGACTATCTTCGTAAGGACTGGTTCGATCGCATCCATGCACCCCACAGGGAGGCATGTAGGACCAGGATCCAAACTACAGCAAGTTGGTCGTAAGCCCTGGACAGTCTTCATGATATCCATGATCGCTGGCTGGTCAAAATCTGTCCAGGTAGACTGAGGGCATGTAACCCCGTATCGCTCACTGTAATGCTCATTTGAACGTATGCTGCAGATCTCCGACCTGATTGATTACGCCTTATCATCAAAGAACTGAGCAAACTCATCACACTGTATTTGTGAAAAAGCTGTCCGACCCTGCAGACAGGCTGGATTGCACAGTCTGTCAACAGTCCAGAAGAGCTGAGCAGGTCGGTTTCTTGATGCAGTTATCTCCCTGGACAGGAACTCTGCCTTCTTATGGGAGATTACTGATTGATAGTCCACATAATGGGACATCAATCTAAGTCTGTCACCCTCCAGGCCGGATTTCTGCCAACTACGTTCCAATCTTCGCCCCACTCTCCTCAACTCCCTCAGTGTCCCATAAAACCAAGGGGACCGAGGGCGAAGAGAGAGGGGACGAACACGGACAGGTGCTATGGAATCCAGTGCCCTCAGCACCATGTTGTTATAGTGCACTACTAAGGCATCTGGTTCCATGCACTCCATAGGCCAACTCGATAGGTCCAGCACTGCCATCAGACCCTCGGGGTAACTCCCCCAAAGGGCGATACTGGACCATCTCCAAAGGGGTAGGTCTCGTAAGGGGGGCTGCGAAATTGAACCTTATGGAGTGATGGTCAGACCACCCAACTGGTTCCACCACCAGTTCCATGATCTTCATCCCCAGGGTGAACACCAGATCCAGAGAGTGACCTTGAATATGGGTAGCAGCGGTAACAACCTGTGTGAAGCCCAACAAAATCATTAGTTGGAGGAAGTCTTGACCAAAATGCAAAAGTTCATCGTCGACCCAGGCATTGAGGTCCCCCAGGACCAACCACCTGGAGGGCTCCAACACCAGGTCGACAATGAAGTCTGCGACTTCCTGCAGAAAAACTTTCTCATCACTGGGTGGACAGTAGATGAGCAGGATTCTGCAGCCCACACCTGCTCCCATGATACACTCAAAGGATCTAGGGGACACCACTGGAACCTCCACAAGGCCCAATTCCAATTTAAAACAAATAGCGACCCCCCCCCACCCCTACGATCCAACCTCGGACGATGTATTACCGAGTACCCAGGTGGGACAGCTGACTCCAATATGGGACTAGCATTTTCGTCCAGCCAGGTCTCGGTAATGCAAGTCAGGTCAGATGATTCAACAAGATCAGCAATAATTGCTGTCTTGTTTTTTATAGACCTGGCATTGCATAGCATCACCCGGGTTGGATGAGAGGCCTTGGAGGAGCGGGCTACTTGCCCACTCTCAGTGGAGCCCTTGGGTATGGGAACCAGGCATCGCACTCCCCTATCCTGGGCCCATTTCACCCTAGGGCGTCTCCCTGACCCCACCACCCTTATTTGCCCACTCCGCTCCCCCCTCACAGCTGGGGAACCCCCCCTCCCTCTATGCCTCCTCTGTGCAATCCCCAGGGCACAGCAACGTCTGTATATCTCGGGCTGCAATGGGGGGCTATCAAAAGGGCGCAGGTCCATCAGCCTAGAGGGGGAATAGCGCCTGTCCATGGAAGCCCGGTCCCAACACATACTATCAAATATTTAAAAGACAATTTTAATCAACCACTTTAATATAAATACCATCAACACCAAAACTAATTTGAATAACTTAATCAATAAATAAAACAATAGTCCAATTCCTCTTCAGGCCGACTCCTCAGAGAATAGTCTTAAGGCAGGTCTGGGCAGGTTTTTTAAACTCCTCAGAGAAAAGAAATTTATAATGATTAGGACAAGAGTCACAGTTTCTTCTGACTTATGTTTTACTAAAAATAAGAATAATGAAAGTCCCTCAGAGCTCTCACCCCTGAGGAATCTGTCCCAGAGCCTATCTCTCACATAGGCAGAAAAAACAGTCACATGGTCAAATCTTGAAAATAAAAAATGAAGCCCTCTCACTGCTTCACCAAAATGTATAAGGTGAAGAAAAGGAACAATCTGAACTAAACAATAATCAAATAGGAGTTAATTTTATAACTGTTTCACATACTTCATGTAGATAGGACAAAACCTTTCCAGTCCTCAAGAATTATTCCAGCCACTTAGGAGGGAACACAAACGATCAGCCAGCAAAAAGAAGAAACTCTCCCTTAGGTCGTCCCCCGACTGTTTTACCCAACTCAGTTAGCGATCATTGTGCAACATATTGCCTCTGGTCTGCCCGATGTCCCAAATAGCCCCCTACATTTATCTATACCGGGAGATTGACAGATCGTAACACTGAATTAATAACCCATGATCTCAGCCTTGTAGACTGGTCTTTTACAGAGGGGCCTGGTGACTGTGACTACATCCTACAGAAATTCTCCTGCATCCTTAGCAGCATATACGATATACATGCTCCACTCAAAAAAATTTGAACAAGAGGTAAAATAAATGAATGGGTCACCCCTGATATCATCAAGCAGATGAGAACTAGGGACAAAGCCTGGGCCCGTTACTGGAGGCACAAAGACCCTACCCAACTATCCCTCTACAGGTCTCTCCGTAATAAGTGCAAGTCTGCCATGAGTAAGATAAAAATTGACTACCTTCATGACAAACAACTCGCGGAAGCCATGAGCCCTCGCCATCTCTGGGGCACTCTCAACTCGCTCCAGGGAAAAAACCAAAACCCCAATCCCATCACCCAGTACCATGACGGGAGACATAGCAACAATCTACCTGAAGTAGCAAATATCTTTAACTCTTATTTCAGAGACCTAGATAAATACAAATCTCCCTCCTCCACCCCCACCCCCTTCCTCTCAAACCCACCCTTTCTGCTCCAATGCCACGGAATTGCCCTCCCAACTTTTACTTCAGAGCCCTTAAGCCCTGCATACAATCAAGCTTATCCATAGAAACAAGCCTAAACCCAGTAAAGGAGCAGATGGGGTCGACTATAAAATTCTTAAACTGTTCATCGGTACTCTAGCAGTTCCTATCACCAATTTCTCAATCTTTCCCTTTGTTCGGGCTCCTTCCCTGACACCTGGAAAACTGTCACCATTAAACCGTTATTCAAGTCTGGAACCAGAAATGACATTGGTAACTACTGCCCCATTTCTCTCCTTGCCCCTCTACAAAAATAATTGAGAAAGCAGTTCACTCTCAACTCACTGCTTACCTCAAATCCTACAACCTACTCTCCAGCACGCAGCATGGTTTTAGTTCTGGTCATAGCACTGAAACAGCCCTGGTCAGGTTCACAGACAGCATTCTTAAGGCCAACGACAAAGGTCAGTACTTTGGATCTGTCTTTGTTGACCTGACCAAGGCATTCTACCTTGTTGACTATGCCATCCTCCTTGACACCCTTCGAGGTCTGCGCCTCTCCAATTATGTTGTCAAATGGTTTGGGAGTTACCTTTCTGGTAGGTCCCATCAAACCTCCATTGAAGGTCACCTCTCCTCTGCACATCCAATCAAATTTGGGGTCCCCCACTGCTCTATCCTGGGCCCCCTTCTTTTCTCACTTTTCATTAATAACCTTCCTTCTATCTGCCAATCCACACAACTAGTACTTTACGCCGATGATGCGGCCCTATTCTGCAGCCATGAAAACTCTACCACTATGTTCTACAATTTACAGTCCGATTTTAGGAAACTTCACTCCTGGTTCTCTGGGAATGGCATGGTCCTTAACTCCAAGAAGACCAAATTTATAATCTTCGGCCCTCGAAAAACCCCTGTAACTGGACTAACCCTACTTGACAATTCTGGTAATCTCATCGAACAGGTGACCAAATTCAAATACCTTGGTCTCTACCTGGAGCCTCACCTCTCCTACAGTCTGCATATTAATAACCTTATAAAGAAGATTCATATTAGGCTCAGTCTTCTCTATAGGATTAGAAAGCTTCTGCTCCCTGCCTCTAGACTCTGCCTGGCTACCTTACTAATCTTGCCCTTCATTGACTATGGTTCCACTGTCTACTTCCCTCCATCATCCTCACACCTTTACACCAAATTAAGAGCTACTTACAATAGTATTGTGCATTTTGTCACTGGTCTCCCCTGGAAAACTCACCACTGCACCCTCTATTCTTCCCTCAGCTGGCCTATCCTCAAAGGGAGGTTCCAACTCAAAATACTCTCCTTCCTTCACAAAATTTACTGCAGACTGCTACCACCTAGCATTAACTCCCTTTTCCTACTCTCAGCCCCTCGGTGGTTGACTAGAGGTTCCACCACCATGGTCTTCAACACCCCATTCTACCGGACCAAGCAGGCTCAGAACTCTGTCTCCTATACTGGTAAAAAGTTGTACAACAGATTACCCCATGAAATCCAGGCCTGTAAGACCATTCACTCCTTCAACTCCTCCTTCAAGGCCTACCGCCTTAATACATCCAACTGCAGCTGTCCCACCCAGTTTAAACGCTGAAGCTAGCCTGGCTCCTAATTCCACGTAAGTCTCCCATTATACTACCATCTTTGGTAGACCCGCACTTTCCCCACTTTTTGGCACGTATTTTTCTCCATTGTTGTCCTTTCTTTTAAAATTTATTCTGGTTCCTTATTCTCTGTCCATCCTGTTTCATCATCTTACCTGTTTTACCATTATGTATTGTTATTTCGCTACCATGATTAGATTATTTGTATCTGCTGTACTCTGTTAATTTTATTTTTACCTTGTTGTATTCCTACACTGGATGTTTGTGAAAATGGACATTTAAAAAAAAATGTTATTAAACTCTAGGATTACAAATACTTTTGAGCAGGAACTGCTCATTTACAAAGGTTCCACGTCAAAAGATGTAGGGTAATATACATACAAAGGTCAACAATGGTTACAGTCTTAAAAACACAAAGATGTCTAAGCATTTATTATGCAGCCAAAAATGGAGAGAGACAACGTAAGCCAGCTTCAGACAAGTTTCAGGGTGATCAGTATATAGTTAGTATAGGGTAGGAGGGAGTCAGGAAAAAGTAGGCAGGCTAAAGAGCCATTGTCGGCAGGTAGAGGTGGGTAGCAAAAGTGTGAGGTGGATGGGCTGGAGGGCCCCATATCTGAAAGTGCCATAAAAGAGGGAGGGGTAGGTGAGGCAGTGTGGTGTGGGGGAAAGGTGAGAGTGGGGAAAACTGGTGCCAAAAAAGTGGAGCTGTAAGGGAGGTTGCAGGTCACCTTCGACTAGGGTTAAAATGAGGAGGCAGTTACTTAGCAGAGGCAGTCACATTGAATGGTAGAGGTGAGGAATAGTCGGAGTTGCCTTTTAAAGGGACCAAGTGTCGCAGCTGTATTTCTTTGTTAAGGATATTGTACCACTGAGGAGCCCTGTGCATGAACGACCTCTGACCCATTGTGGTCCGGGCATCTGGAAACCTGGAAGGTTTGATATAGAGCACTGCGTGTAAGCTGGGTACTGCTGTTGGCAGTAAGGAGCTTTGCCACTTCTGATGGCATGAGCCGGAGGAGAACTTTTTTGGTTAACAAGCAGGTCTGGTATTGTATTCTACTAAGGAGTGGTAGTTATCCAGCCTGGGTGCACAGGTTACAGATGTGTGTTAGACAGGTGGCACCCGTTAGAAGCCTACAGGCCTTGTTGAGTGTCACTGATATCCTCCAGAGGGCAGTAGGGGGAAACAGAGCTATAGATGACTAGACCGTAGTTGATGATGGAGGTGACGGAGCTGTAGCTGGCCAGTCTAAGGGCATCAGTGGTCATGCAGTGTTTGTGCTTGTGGAGCAAGCCAATCCATATGTTGGTGGCCTTAGCTACATTGTCAATGTGCCGTGTGTAAGAAAGGGAGCTGTCCAAGGTGATGCTGAGATATTTAAACTCAGGAACATGTGAAGTCCCCATGTGGTTCTTGATGGTGAGGGATGGAGGTTTATACTTGCTCTGTGCATTGCAGAATGTCATGACCTTAGTTTTGCTGTAGTTCAGGACGAGTTTATGTGAGCTAAACCACTCTTCAACATGGCTGAAATCACACTGCAACTGACTCTCAAGTTGTTTAGAGTCTTGGTTGCTAGTAAACAGTACTGCATCATCCGCATAGAGTAATATTCTCTGTTGGCAGACACTAGGGAGACTGTTCAGGAAGAGAGAAAGAGTAATGGCCCCAGTATAGACCCCTGCAGGACACCTGAGAGGACTGGTTTTTCATCAGTGATGACGCCAGCAATCCTAACACATTGGACCCTTCCCCTGAGGTTGCTAACAAACCAGGGTGGTACATCCTTGGAGAGTCCGAGAGTGTTCAGTTGCCTGAGTAGGAGTGGGTGGTTAACAGTATCAAAGGCCTTTGTCAGGTCAATGAATACTGCCCCCCCACAGATTCCTTGGTCGAGGGTGTCATGGATGAATCTGGTAAATTCCAACAGTGCCGTGGTGGTACTATGCCCTTTTCAGAAACCATGCTGTTCTGGGAACTGGATTTCATATTTGTCGAGGAACTCCACAAGCTGGTCTAAGACTGTTCATTCCAGAGCTTTAGATGGGGGGGGGGGATGAAGATGGGCCTGCAGTTGGTGTGCAGTGACTTGTCTCCACTTTTGTGTACAGGTGTGATAGTCACCTGATTCCAGAGTGATGGGACTTGACCCAATCTTAGGGAAAGGTTGAAGATCTTTGTCAGTGGTTCAAGGATTTCATCTAGGACTAGTACAAGCAGCTTCAGGTCGAGTGAGTCACCACTGTAGCCAGTTTTGCAGATGGCCTTGCATATATACGTTCTGGCTAAGTGCATTGGGATCTCTTTGAAAAAGAACTGCGGAGCTGTGTGTATTTCGGACACAGTGTCAAAGGGGGAATTGGTGGTGGGGCATTGAAAAGATCTGGTGGAAGGACACTGCCAAGGTTGGAGAATGCATTGTTGGACATATTGGAGATGGTACCTAGGTCTAGTGTAGATGTTCCATCAATGTTGAGCATGGTGGGTGGTGCCTTAGTATCCTTGCCTGTGAGGTCCTTCAAGTTATTCCAAAATGGTTTCCCATCACCCCAGGAGTTGGAGAGTGCCTCCCTGAAATATTTGCTTTTAGCCTTCCATATAGCTCGGGTACAGCCATTTCTTGCAGATTTGTATTTTTGAATGTCCCCTTGTGCTGATGTGGCTCAAGCACAGTGCCAGTGGTGGTCTCTTTGTTTGAGCTATGCTACAAGCTCAGAGTTTATCCATGGGTTAGACCTGCCTTTAACCTTCATCTTTTTAAGTGGTGCATGGATATCACAGGCCGCCTTAAAGTGGCTAATGAACAGTTCCAAGGCTTTGTTTGTATCATTGAATGAGTCAATTATCGACCAGTCCAACCTGCTTAGATGTGATTTTAGCAGTTGAAGGTGCCCCTGCTTGAGTACCCTGGTGTGTATTATTTTAGGAGGGGGCTTGGTGAATTTGTTAGCCCAAGAGCAGATAACAGGTGAGTGGTCACTTAAAGTAGCAGGGAGTACAGACACCTTAGAGATTCTTTCAGGGTGGCTTGACAGTATCCAATCAAGTAGAGTGTAGGTCCCCATCCTATAGTTGCACCTATTGGGGGTGGGGACAAGCTATGTGAGGTGTTGTGCCATGACAGCATCCTTGTAGGTGCAGGCCTCAGGTGAAAGCCAGTTTATGCTAAAATCACCCAGAATTATGGTCTCCGAATTGTGGTGTAGTCCCATGAGGAATGCCATGATTCTGTTGAAATCACTGGCCTGGTCCTTTGGGGGTATGTATACAGTGGCTATAGTAAGAGTTTTATTATGGGCCCCTAGGAGAATTTTAATGGTGAGGACCTGAGATGGGGATCCCAGGTTAGAAAATGGGATGACATGTCCAATGAGGGTATCTCTCAGGTAGATGGCACAGCCATCACCCCATTTTGAAATCCTGTCCTGCCTGAAGATAGAGGATCCAGAAATTGTGACCACAGTGTCAGGGATCTTAGGGCTTAGCAAAGTTTCAACAACAGAGAGGATGTCAGGATTGTGTTGTTGAATCCAGGTTTGGAGGTTATCAAGCTTACTGAGGAGGCTACAGACATTGATTGACGCCAATGTGAGGGACCCCACCCTCCTATTCTGGGGGTGTGCGGTCGGCACAACTGGTCCTGGGTTGGGGAGTACGTTTCCGTATGCTCACATACTTTCCAGTATAGGAATAAGATTGATTGACTGATTCATCTAATCTATAAATTACTTATGGATTTCAAACATCCAAAGGTTCCTTCTTGTTTTATTATGTTTTGAAATTTTAGGAAAGTAGATTTATATGTTCTTCAGTTATAGTTATCCCAAATTGACTGGTCTTATTTAGAATCTATTCTAGATCCAGACTGTGCACAAGATTATTTTTACAGACAGTTGATTCCTATTCAAGATAATTGCTTTCCCTTGCGTTAAGTGAGAGTTTGTGGGATCTACAATAGATGGTTTTCTTCTGACCTTAAAGATTGGATTAAAGCAAGAGATCTAGCTTGGTTAAATTATAGACAGTCCCTTTCTAGTGTTTTACTAGGTAGGTATCGCTTCCTATAAAATAGGGTGAGTTTTCTGATTAAGGAAGCTAAAATAATCATCATAAGAAACAACTGGATGGGAACTTGTCAGACCGTAAGTTATTCTGGGACTCAGTAAATAAATTAATTTCTCCCAAAGAAAATCATAATATCCTGAAATTGAATACCTCAAATGGGATTGTTACTAGCCCTATTGATATTGCTAATTTGTTGGGCATAAAATTTTCTGATTTATCTAGTTATAGGTTTGGGGTTTAAAATCGGTCTGTTAATATTCCTAAATTGGAATCCTTATCTTGCAAAAGACCTATTTTTTATTTTCATAAGGTTACTAGGAATGAGATATTTAAATTACTTTCTATTATTCCTAATAGATATAGTGATTATGGAGGGGGTTTGGATGGACGTTTCTTAAGACTAATTGCTCCTTCAATTGTGGATCATTTATGTTCTATTTTTAATTTGTGCTTAATTACTAGTTCTTTTACATCATCCTGGAAGTGTTCTAGGGTGGTCCCTGTACCTAAGAAATCTAGAGCAGAATCAGTGAATGACTTTAGACCAGTCTCTTTCTTGAATCCCTTAAGTAAGATCTTGGAAAAGATAGTAGCACACCAAATTTCAGTCTATCCTGAGTCCTATAACATTTTGTGTCCTCAGCAAAATGGTTTTTGGAAGAACCATGGAACTGAGACAGCCTTGGTTGGGTTCACGGATGCTGCCCTCAGGGGCTTTGATGATGGTCTCATGATGGGGGTGGTGTTCATTGACCTGACCAAGGCTTTTGATCTTATTGATCATTCTTTGCTGTGTTCTAGACTGGCTGATCTCAGTTTTGCAGAAAATGTGGTTTTATGGTTTCAAGATTACGTATTAAACAGGACTCAATTTGTCAAGGTTGAATCTGCAGTTTCTCCCATCTACTCAATTGATTCTGGGGTGCTGCAGGGCTCAGTTTTGGGCCCATTGTTATTTTATCTTTTTGTGAATCAATTGCCTTCAATTTGTCATTCTTGTAGTAGCTTGTTGTATGCAGATGATTTGATTATTTTTTCACAGGCTAGAACAGTGTCACAGATATCTTTTACCATGAATCATGATTTTGCTGTTCTTTATAATTGGTTAACATCGAATTCATTAATTTTAAATAAAAAATAGAACATTATGTTGCTTAAACCTCCTTCACTTTTGAAAGATAACCCTAGTCTAATAATTTCTGACATTAGGGGTTTT
The DNA here is from genome assembly GCA_016271365.2 of Neoceratodus forsteri. Taxonomy (NCBI): domain Eukaryota; kingdom Metazoa; phylum Chordata; order Ceratodontiformes; family Ceratodontidae; genus Neoceratodus; species Neoceratodus forsteri. Next base: position 846,340,190 of record CM057451.1, on the reverse strand, counting down.
GTGCTTGATCAAATTTATGAATCTAAATATTTCAGAGTTCTGCTAGATCCAAGCCTGACTTTTTCCTCTCAGGTTATTGCAGTTTGTAGATCAGTAAATTGCAAATTGGGTGTTCTCTATAAACTCAAGAACATTTTTTCAATTGAAACAAGAAGAGTTATTGCTACAGGAATGTTGTTGACCTACCTTGATTAGTGTGCTGGGATATATTTTAATTTAGCTGTAAAGGAAAATAAGGCCCATTTCAGGGTTTTAAGTAACTGACTAGCAGTTTTTTTCATGGGACAATGCTTATTGTACAGAAAGTATTTATATAGGTTTTCTAGAAGTGTTATGTTTGTTAAACACAGTGAGACAAGTGCAATGCATTTTCACAATGTTTTAGCACTTTGACAAGGAAAACGCTAATCAATTTTTGGAGTTAAATAAAACCCTACGTTTGATTGCTTACAACAACATTTGTTGGTTTGTCTCTGGTCTTCTGGCTCGAACCCATTACTGTTTGTTGTATTGTAATTTAAATTGGTCATCGTTAAATGCTAGGTTGCATTATTTTTTTGAGATGTTTAATGTATAAATCTGTGTTTCCTAAGTTTTTATCCACTTAGTAATTTGATTCTAATAAGGGATACCACCATGAATTTGCATTCATTTAAAGGCACCTTATTGTAGTCTATTCATCATAAATCTCAATTAGACTCTCACTCATTCTCATCAGCTGCTCCCCTATTTTGGAGCTCATTGCCTGAGCATATTAGATCTGCCCCCTTCTTCCAATGTTTTAAAGGAAGTTTGAAAAATGTTTAAATGGTCTGGATGTCTGTAAATTTTTTTTATAATTGTTGTTGATTAGTTTATGTATTTTCTATGGATTTTGTATTTTATTAATTATTGAATTTCAGTGATCAGGTAGAACCTGAAAAAGGACTTGTTCCAGTTGTTTTTACCTGGTGAACAAAATAAAAACAAACAAAACAAACAAATTCCCATTGAATAGAATACAAGGGTCACTAATTTTTGTGGTGAGGGAAATAAAAACTAATACATTTATGTGGTAATTTTTCTGAAAGACTTTAATTAGCTTAGTCTTACCTGTACAGTATATGCTCACCTTGGAGTGATACACTGGACATGAAAAATATATCAGTGAATTATTTTAATGTGTCTAAAATTAAGCAATAATGCTTGACAGGGTGTGTGTCGTGCTGGGATAACATCACACCTTGGGTGGTTGGGCATAAGGCCGCAGGTCGAGTGCATCCAACACCCGAGAACTGACATAATCTCAGCATGACGCACACCCTGGAGTGCATTATTGCTTTTTTACAATGGCTCCTTTTTTGAAAATAAGGGAAAATATTTAAGAATACATTTTAAAATACAGTGTCCCTTACATTTATACATCTGGACATAAAGTAGTCCCTTTTTCTTAAATCATTTATTTATTTAGTTTTTATTGACCGGGAAAAGAGGATTAGACAATTCTGCCTATTTTCAGCCTCACCCCAGGGGAGGGGGATACAGATGGATGCCAACTAATGCTGAACCAGATTAAGCTGTTGGCGGTATTTGTAGTGAATTTAACTCTTATTTTGGTAATGGTTCAGCAGTATAACAGCTGATTTGCTGATTTACATACAGCAACAAGGAATTCTGGGTAGATTGTAAAGATAACTTAAATTTTCCTTACTCAAGCAGTGCAGTCTCCTATCATGGTAGTATGACTGCAGTATAGCACCTAATATGTAGATGTATGTGGCAAGGCATTGTGGGTACAATCTAAAGTGTCTTCCATTTTTCCTTACTGGGAGGTGTAGTGTCCTGTTTTTTAGTGGTTACAACAATATAAGATCTCAGATGCTTATTTTCAAAATGAAGCATTGTGCATACTCTGATAGCTGACAAGATTTCTTTATTGAGAGATGTAGTCTCCTATTTCTGTAGTGAGTATAGAAATATGATAGCCTGTATACTCATTTACATAGTGAGGAACTGTGGGTACAGTAAATAGCTAATTTTTATATCTCCTTAATCTGCATGTGGAGTGATTTTTTTTTATTGATGGTATTCAGTCATGTATGTGCCTGGACTTGATACAGTAATGTTATGCTAGGATAACATCGCTGTCCCAGGCACACACTGACCAATCAAAGCCCAGGATTCTTTCCTTGCCATTGTATTATATGGATTTTTTATGTGGATTCATGCACTTTTGAGTGATACACTGAACATGTACAGTACAATGTATCAATGAATGATTTTAACAACATGCTTAAAATATGAATAAATAGGTTTGGCAAATGAGGAATGTAGAAACCCCTGAAATTTGTGTTATTGTACACACCGCTACCTGTTCATTGTTTATTTGTATAGTGTGCTGCCACCCTCCCTTTACAACATCTTTAATTGGAGGTGTGCAGTTTGAATTGGATATCTTTAGTAAGCTATTTTAACCCTTTAACAAAGGCAATGCAATGATGGATATCCAGATCTTAAATGAAGGGGATACCGGGGACATTGTGGGTCAGTGAGTGAACTTTGTTTTGGGTCATAAGGGTTTCTTAAATCAGAGACTGTACTTATAGTTTTTTTTACAAAAACATAGTTTTTGAATAATAAGTATAGTTATGGGTACTGTAGCTCTCTTCCCTATAATAGTGTTGACCCTTGACTTACTTGCAAGAATATATTATATGATTGGGATAGGTTCTGTACGTAACACCTTGATATTATTGTTATTATACACATACATATACATGTGCAATTTACTGTTTCATGGAATATATATATATATATGTATATATATATATATATATATATATATATATATATATATATAGAGAGAGAGAGAGAGAGAGAGATTTTCTTTCCAGCTGCAATAGGTGTTTGTTTGTATTGTTCTGCAGTTGTCATTTTGCACAATATTTAGTCCCTGATTGTACTTTTCTCTGTCTTTGTATTTCCCTGTCTATCCTCCCCAATGTATATGTTACTTGTTGCCCTGATCAAGGAATGGGTTATGTTACATTAGCAGATTCATACTACAATGTAAGAATAAAAATGAACTTGGGGGCTAAGTATTTCTGCTCAGGATTTTAATTATGTCAGTGAATACTTGTGCTTTTTATACTGTCAGTTTTTAGAACACATATAATTATCATGTGCCTTTTCAGTGCACTTTATATATGCAGTTTAAATTTTGTATTGATTTCTATTTGCCTCTGATCAGGTTTTGCTTAACGTGGATATAACTGAAGCTTAATTGTTCTATACTATAATGTAAACGACATCTGTTCTGAAATATTCTGTATAACTTGTCTGCTTCCCCATATCTGTATGTAACCCACCCTACTGACGTGGAACCTTTGTAAATGAGCTGCCTGGCATTCAAAGGTATTTGTAATCCTAGAATGAATAAATAAATAAATACATATTTGATTGTTGCTTTTGAATCACTGTTTTATGAGTATGTATTAACTTGCCTTCTTAAACTGCACTAATCACATGACTAGGACCGACCCCGATGAAGCCTTGCAGTGCTATATAGGGGTGCTTGGTGTCTGCTTCAATAGATTGCTGGTTTATCCTGCATGGTATGTACCATTTTGTTTTCAATATTTGCTTAGTTTGGTTCCATCAATCGAGGATAGCACCTTTAGTTGTGTTGGTGTGCACAATCCTGTTTTTGTGATTTGTCCTTAAGATGCTAGACAAGGGAACTTTATAACTCTTTGCTGCCATAGCTAAAACTGCAACCAGGTGCCTTTTCCCTTGGGCACCAACAGTGTAGAGATCAGAAGCCATAAAGGTAGTAAGTCCAGCTAGAGGAGAATGGATAGAGTGTCCCATATGAAAGCTGTCTCACACATTTATGGCACATTTTGATTTCTTATTGAAATAAAATAGTCCTGCAGATGCCATGGAGCTATTCTCCCTCAGACTAATTATTTCACAGAGTGTGCACTAGGAAGAGTGGTGCTTCAAAGAACAAAAAAAAAGTCTAATTACGTTAGATGGTTCAGAGCACTCACAACCCCTACAAAGGGACACTGAAACAAAAAATATTTCTCACAGAACATTTATTAGATGCAGATGCAGACACATGTCAATGCCTGACATATTTCAAACTGCCTGATTCTTTTTCAAAGGCACAAAAGACACTGAACTACTCACCACTATAAATCCTAAAAGCATGATCCATCAATTATGACTTCATCAAAATGGTGCAGCCCCATTGGTTAAAACACATATTTAATTAACATCGTGAAAAGCACTTCTTAAGTGTAATATTGAATAGATTAAAACAAAACCGAAAGATGTTAGACATACATAAACATAATCAAAAAAGTCTTTATATCTGCCAAATATCAATGTGCAGTTAAAAAATCATGAACCATGAAAGGAGGGTTACTAGCGGGGTACTGCAGGGTTCAGTACTGGGATCGGTCCTTTTTAATGTCTTTATAAGTAACATTGCAGAGGAACTGGAAGGAAAAGTATGTCTCTTTGTAGATGACATAAAGATCTGCAGCAGGGTTGATACACAAGATGGAGTGGAAAGGATGAAAAGGGACTTGGCAAGGTTGGAGGAATGGTCAAATGTGTGGCAGCTCAGATTCAATGCAATGAAGTGCAAGGTAATGCACCTGGGAAACAAAAACCCAGGGGAAGAGTACACAATGGTAGGTGAGATACTGACAACAGTAAAAATGGAAACGGACCTGGGGGTAATTATATCAGATGACCTAAAGGTGGGCAAGCAATGTGAGAAGGCAGTAAGGAAGGCTGGGGGGGGATACTGGGATGCATAGGGAGAGGCATCAATAGTGGAAAACAAGAAGTTGTTATCCCTCTGTACAGACAGTTGGTGAGACCCCATCTGGAGCACTGTGTGCAGTTCTGGATACCCCATCTCCACAAAGACATAGACAGAGTGGAGGCTGTCCAGAGGAGGGCAACCAAAATGGTGCAGGGTCTGCACCAGAAGACATACGAAGAAAAACTAAAGGAGCTTAATATGTATACCCTTGAGGAAAGAAGGGAGAGAGGGGACATGATAGAAACTTTCAAGGACCTCAAGGGAATCAACAAAGTCCAAGAGGGTAGCATCTTTCAGAAAAAGAGATGTGCAAGAACAAGGGGACACAATTTGAAGATAGAGGGGGGACGGCTCAGAGGTAATGTGAGGAAGTATTTTTTCATGGAGAGGGTTGTGGATGCATTGAATAGCCTCCCTGAGGGGGTCGTGGAGTCAAGAACAGTGGGGGAATTCAAGAATGCATGGGACAGACATAAGGCAGTCCTAGTGGGGGGTAGGAGGAAGTAAGCTATTGGTTAACTAGGATCTGCAGCTTATCTGTTAGGTAGGAAAATGAGTAGACTAGGTGGGCCAAGCGGTCCTTATCTGCCTTCAAATTCTATGTTTGTATGTTTCTAACCCAAAGAAAAAAACCTTATAAAACACAAAGGGAATAAAACAACAGGGAATAGCCAAGAGGAAAAAACTAGGGAGGGGAAGGTAACCACAGGGTTGCTTTAAATGCCTTAAATGTGTACACTGTGAACATATTGCAACAGCAAAAGAATTTGGTAGCTGTAACATTGATTGAAATTTTCAGATCACACAGTGCATTACGTGTAGCACAACAGGAGTTATTTACCTAGCAACTTGTAACTGTTATGCATTCTTTGTGGGGAAAACCACTCGCTAATTTAAAGTTCGAGGTGGAGAATATATCAGGGCAATTGAAAGACAGGATGAGACATATGCTAAAATCAGATGGGGTGGGTACACATGTGTTTAGGTTCCTGGTGATTGATAAAGTAAGCAGAAACCTGGGGGGTTTGATAACCTGATGCTCATTTAAGAAAATTTCTGGATTTTAACATTGAGAGCAAATCAGAAACCAGGACTTAATACCCATTTGGATATTAAACCTTATCTCAACCAAAGACAGCAATTAGAGTTGGGATTTAAAATGTTCTGATTATCTGCTATTAATATATGTTTGTAATAGCAACAACAAAATGATGTGCTTTTTTTGATAACCCCCCATGGACCCCATGCCCTCCAGTGATTTTCAGTTTTCAATATGCAAGTTACTGTGTTTTTCTTATAATCCTCCAGTTTTAGTTTTGAATTGGTATCAAATGGATAAAGCTGGATAAATAAATATTTGAGGTATTGATAATATGTGGTCCTTTCAAAGTTCTGGATTTCAAACTGTTTTATAAGATAAAATATGTTGTATTGAATAAGAGTTGTATTATTGTTTTGTATATGTTATATTCTCATATATGTGGTGTAAATGTTGTCAGAGATCTGCAGAAGTCCCCCATCCCTAGTAATTTTTGCCCTCCCCCCAGTATTGCTTTATGTTATCCATTACCTTCCCCTTCCTGGTTTTTTTCCTCTTGGCTATTCCCTTTGTGTTTTATAGGGGTTTTCTGCATTGGGTTCATGGATTTTTAACTGCACATTAATATTTAGCAGCAATAAAGATTTTTTTATGATGTTTATGTATGTCTGACATCTTTTTGCTTTGTTTTAATCTATTCAATATTACACTTAGGTGCGTTTAATTATGTTAATTAAATATATGTTTTAACCAATGGGGCCACACCATTTTGGTGAAGTCATAATTGATGGATCATGGTTTTAGGATTTATAGTGGTGAGTAGTTCAGTGTCTTTTATGCCTTTGAAAAAGAACCAGGGAGTTTGAAACATGTCAGACAGAGACATGTGTCTGCAGCTGCATCTAATAAATGTTCTGTGATAAATAATTTTTATTTCATCGTCCCTTTGTAGGGGTTGTGAGTGCTTTGAACCATCTAAGGTAATTAGTTTTTTTCTCTCAAACTAATAAATAGAAATAAGGTTTGCGTCCCAACAAAACACCTCTGCTGCTATGCTATATGACTGCGTTAAAGTTTGCTTCATCCATATAAGCCTTTGTCATAATTTTGCAGACTTTTTGTCTATTTGTGCACTTTCATCAATTTGCACACTTGCGTCATTTTGCACACTTCTCTCCTGTACTTGTGAACAGTGTTTGTGTAATCTGCATCAGTTGATATGCAATGTGCATCATTTTGCACACTTGCATCACTGCTTGTGCAGTTTGTATCAGCTTGTGCACTTTTGTCAGTTTTGCACAGTTTGAATCAGTTTGTGCACGTGCAGCAATTGTTTCACAATCCTTGTCTAACTGCACACCTTTTTCTCTGCATTTGCAGCACGTTTTGCACACATTGCATCAAATTGCACAGCTGCAGCATTTTCACACAGTTTAATAAATTCTTGTGCACATTGCTACATTGTCAGAAAGTCATAAATAATTATGTAATTGTGACAGAAGAAAATGTTGCAGTTCATTTCAAAATGAGGCAGCAATGAAAACTCAAATACTCCAAAAATTCACTGGCAATTTATTCTGCTCCATGCCATAGAATAAGTACTTTACATCATCAATGTTCCTGTACCAGTGCACAGTATTTTTTAAAAATTGCTTGGTATTAGAAAAAATTAAATGTTCCCAGAAACCTAAAAATAAATTTGCATATGAGGGTGCCATGGTGGCCCCCATCACTGCACCCTGTTTTTGTAAATACATTTTTTGGTCAAATGTACAAAAAAATATTTTAACTATATTGATGATATACTCATTATTGGGAGCAGAAGACATAGCCAATGAATGTTTGGAGTATTTGAGTTACAGTAATCTCAGCTTATCCTTTTCCTCAACAAAGAACACAGATTTTATTCAGTTCTGTGACTTGGAACTTTTTGTGCTAGAGAATGTCAAAGTTGGGTCATGAGGGTATAGGAAACCTTCTTCGGGTAGTAACATTTTACTGTACATGCCTCCAGTGCTCACTCACCTTTATTAGTGGAAAGTATTACCGATGGGCAATACTTGAGACTACAAAGGAATTGCTTATCAGATTTTGACTTCAAACAACAGTCTATGGAACTTACTGACATGTTACTTCACAGAGGATATAATAATCATGTTTTGTCTGAGACTTTTGAGAGAGCAAACAATCAAAGGAGAGAGGATTTATTAACAAAAAAAGGGGGTGACTCAGGGAGTAAAATTTATACTCCCTCGAGCAAAGAAGAAACAGAGGTGACATGATCAAAACATTTAAGTATGTGAAGGGGCTAAACATATCTCAGGCAGGTAGTCTATTTCAGCACAGTACAACAGCATGTACAAGGGGCCATGATTTGAGGCTGGTGGGAGGTAGGTTCAGAAGCAACCGAAGGAAGTACTTCTTCATGGATAGAGTGGTGGAACCATGAAACAGCCTGCCTCAGGAGCTGGTAGCATCAAAGACAATTAGAGATTTAAAACTTGCATGGGATAGGCATTGTGGATAGGTTAGGTTGCAGGCAATTTTTGGGGGGTAGTCTTTTGGGGCAGACTAGATGGATTATGAGGTCCCCATCTGCTGACATTTTTCTTATGGTCTTATGAAGATGGTGAAATTCCTTGGACCTTTGTGTTACAGTAACATAAACTGACCCCTAGGGTAAAGACAATTATGTTAAAACATTGGAATGTCCTTGAGCATTCTACCAGTCCAAGTAACATTTTCTCAACAAAAAAAAGGGAAAAAGCTTAAAGACATACTCACCAGTAGCTGCCTCAAGTCACAAACCAGTGTCAGGCCAAATTAGCTACCCAAACACCCAGCTGGCGTTCATATCTGTGGCTACTGTTTAGTATGTAAGATGGCAGTGGTGGAGGATGTTTTTTCAGCATCTAACATGTGATATGACAGTATGCCTGCAGCATTTTATATTATACTTTTGTGGTTTATGTACTTGTATGCCCATGTCAGAAGTTGTGCATGGGCAGAACTAAAACAGAGGTTAAGATCTGCATACAAGACCACATAAGAGACATACAGAATGGCCGTCTGGAATCCTCAGTCAGCTCTTATTTCTTGGAGCACCAAAATCAAAACCCTAGAGGGCTTAGATTCAGGGTGTTGCAATGGATTCCCCAGCCTGTTACAGGGGGTGATTGTTTTTTATTATTATAGAAAGAAAGTGAATGGATATTCTACCTGAAAACCTTGTATGCCTTAGAACTCAATGAACAACTAGATCCATTGTATTTTTTGAGTGATTTGACATATGCTTTTACTGAAAAGTTAATTGTATATTATGCATCTGTTGTTTTGATGTGTATTTTTTCCTTTTAGGTTCAACTAACCTTTGGATGCTTTTGATACTGATCTACATCTTGGCACTTCTGGAGAATAGACGTATTTCATTTGAGTATTTTGGGACTTTATTATTACATCTGATGGACATTTAAACCCCAATTAACTCCATACACTCTTTTTAAGAACTATGACCTACTGTGTAATGGACTATGGTATTTTTGATATTTTGTGCTTATTATAATTTTGAGTAAGTATATTCATGTTGGGGGATTTTACCATGCCCGTTGACTTTTATCTGCCATAGTAACTCTTTTTCATCATAGACAGTTCTATTATAGCCATTTCCAATGACGTGATAGACTTCAAACTGAACTTTATATTTAAATATGATTAGTGAATTTCAGTTTAAACATCCCTTTCTCTATACCTGTATTAATATTCTACAGTTTACACCGTTTGCTTTCCAGAATCCTCTTTCAAACCATATAGTTCTTGCCATTTCTGCCTAGCTAGCTTTAAAGATGTGTTAAGTATTTTCTGGTGTCTGTGGGCCGGATTTTCAATGGCCTTAAATTGACGCAAGGTGCTTGCGTCAAACAGGTCTGATGCAAGGGCACCTTGCGCCAAGTGGGAATTTGAAAGGCAGCCTGCATCACCCAGCAGGCTGCCTGCACCAAAGCGTGCTAGCACCATCCTTGCACCATGAAAGTGGCTGCAGCATGGTGCTGGGGGCTTGTGGCAGACCCAGACTGCCACAGCCCTCGGATCCAGATTTTGAAAGATCCCCCCGGAACCAAGTGCCAAGTACCCTTATACCAGCGAGGGGCTGGTCTAAGGGGACTTAGATGGCTCATGGGGGGTCATCCTGTACATGCCACTGTGTGGCCCAACCCGATCCATCCCTGGTGGGTGATCCCTGGTGGTCTGGTGTTCCCCCCCTCACCCCATCACGGTTTCCAACACCCACATCCATGCATCCTGCCAACTCCCCCACCCATCTCAGCACTCCACCCCTTCACATTCCATTCAGTGATTGGCACAGCACTCCACACCACTACTGCTGGCCACCGAATGAGCTGTCCATGCATGTACTGTATACAATATACAGTACGACATGGACTGCCCATTTACGCCAGCTGGGGTGGTGTGGAGGGCTGTGCCAGTCACCGGATTGGGGTATGGGAGGGGTGGGAGTGCTGAGATGGGTGGGGGGCACTAGCCCACCAGGGTACTGGAGAGTGTTGCAGCTCTGGTGTTGTTGGCACGGTGGTGTTGGGGGGCAGTGCCTGGTTGCCAGCCCCTGTCCATGGGTGCTGTGGACTCCCTGCAGCCATTGCGGCATTCCAGGTGGGTGCACCATATGTCAGGCACAACACCCCCTTTGCCGCAAGCCACTGTACTTAGGTGCCGGGACCCTGTTAAATAGAAATTCGGGCACAGGGTCCCGGGTGCACCACACTCGGTGCAAGCTGCCATTGTTGCAGCTTGCGCCGGGGTTTTGAAATTCCGCCCCTGTGAGTTTTATTTATTTACACTAATTTTGCACATTTTGCACAGTCTTTTTGACTGACTGTGTGTCTTTGCCCAAAGTTCTAGTGAGCTGATGATCTCCTTAGGGATCATAGTTGCATGCAATTGGAATTGATCTATTACCCCAATGGCTGATCTCGGAAGTAGAATGTCTGTCATGACCTGATTTTAAACACAGTGTTATTCTCTTGGTCGTTTTCATTTAATTGCTTCCTATCTCCTTTCTTCCAGTCCCCTCTTTCCCTCCCCTTTCCCTTCATTCATAACACATTTGGTTTTCAGTTTTCTTTCTTCCCCTGTTTTCTTGCTATTTTTATGGCTGCAATAGGTGGAGCCTGGAGATGTTTTGCATGTACAAAAGGAGTGATGTCATGTTTCTGTCTGTAGAACTGACTGAAGGTGTAAATAGTCTCCTCCACCTTACCCTCCTCCAAGCAATGTTTTCCGCCCTCAAATACATACGCTTTCATGTTAATCAATGATTGCAGGGTACTATTTTCTTTCTTAAATGGGTGGTACAAGAACTGGAACCTGAGTAGTAGGAGGCAGCATTAGTTTTTTGGTTTTTCTTGGAGTAAGATCCACCCCCACCTCCACCTGAGAAGCTCCTAGAGATCCACCCCCAGCTTTTTTTTATTCATGTGGGAGGGGCATGAGGTGGCTCTATCATGCTGGAACAAGACACACTAGTTTGGGACCTGTATCAAGCAACAGAACAAGTCTGTCAAGTTGTGGAGCCCCTACATTTTATTAAGGACTAGGAGAACAGAAGACACTTAATGCCTTTATTAAGGACTAGGAGAACAGAAGATATTTAATGTCTTCAAATTGACTTGGGGCAAAAAGGGGTAAGGCCATCAAGAAATGGAGGTCAATGAGTACCAATGCCCGTAGTCTGGGCACCAAGCTCCCTGAACTGGTGGCCTTGATGGAAGAGGGATGCCTGGATATTGTAGCAGTCACAGAAACATGGTACACAGAGAACCATGACTGGGATGTTAACATACCAGGGTACCCAACCTACAGGAGAGACAGGGAGGGCAGAAGAGGTGGGGGAGTAGCTCTCTATGTAAGGGGAGGGATAAAAGCAACTGAACAAAAGAGTAAACAGGGAGGAGAGGAGGTACTGTGGGTCACCTTGGAGACTGGAAATGGCACCACAATCCACACAGGGGTTGCATATAGACCCCCATGTCAGGGGGAGGGAATGGACAAGGACATGATAGAAAGCATACTTAGGATGGCAGAGAAAGGGGAGATACTGTTGATGGGGGACCTTAACATGCCAGATGTTAACTGGAGCACCTTTGTGGCAGCCACATCCAAAAGCAAGGCCATTCTTGATGCCCTTCAGGTGGCATGCCTCAAACAGCTAGTCTTGGAACCCACTCATGAGGGAGCAATCTTAGACCTCGTACTCTCAAATGGGGACAGTGAGAGGATCTCAGATCTAGAAGTGGGTAGCCATTTGGGAACAAGTGACCACCAAACAGTGTGGTTCACGATAAACTCTGCTACAGAGTCAAGCCATACAAAAGTGAGGGTTCTGGACTTCAGGAGGGCTGACTTTGGCAAGATGGGAAAGTGCCTTAGAAAAGCACTAGCAAACAGGCTAGAAGGAGGGGTGGAGCAACAATGGGCAAATATCAAAACTGCCATCACAGAGGCAACAAGCCTTTGTGTGAAGCAAATAAACAAATCAAAATGAAAGAAAAAGCCACTATGGTTCTCAAAAGAGGTGGCGGTGAAGGTTAGGGAGAAAAAGATAGCATTTAGGAAGTATAAGGAAACACAGAAGGAGCAGGACAGAGAACTGTACCAGTTAAGGCAGAAGGAAGCAGGAACGGTAGTCAGAATAGCAAAGGCAAAAACTGAGGAAAAGATAGCTAACTCAGTTAAGAAGGGGGATACAACCTTTTATAGGTATATCAGGGAGCATAGAAAGACAAAGGGAAGGATAGTGAGGCTGAATAGAATGGATGGTGGGTGGGCAGAGAGTGACAGTGATAAAGCAGGGATACTGAATGAATACTTCTGTTCAGTATTCACAAAAGAGGAAGTGGGGGAGGTGCCTAATCCAATTAACAGAAGCACTCTGGAGAGGGGTTGATCCCAGTCCTTTCACAGAAGAAAGGGTTCTGAAAGAACTCCTAAAACTGAAAGTGGACAAAGCAATGGGGCCAGATGGAATTCACCCCAGAATTCTAAAAGAATTAAGCAGAGAACTAGTGACACCACTGTCTACGCTTTTTAACAAATCATGGGAGGATGGTGTGGTACCTGAGGACTGGAAGAAGGCGAATGTGATTCCCCTTCACAAAAGTGGGACCAAGATGGAGGCAGGAAACTACAGACCTGTCAGTTTGACCTCTGTGGTAGGGAAAGTGATGGAATCACTTCTGAAGGAAAGAATTGTTGAGTACCTAGAGGCCAGTGGGGCACAGGACCCAAGACAGCATGGGTTCACAGTGGGAAGGTCATGTCAGATGAATCTAATTGATTTCTTTGACTGGGTGACCAAAGTAGTAGACCAGGGAGGGGCTGTGGATATGGCCTACCTAGACTTTAGCAAGGCATTTGACACAGTCCCACACAAAAGATTAGTAGTCAAATTAACCAGCCTGGGAGTGGGTCCCAAGGTGATAGCCTGGGTAAAACATTGGCTGAACAACATGACACAGAAGGTAATTGTAAATGGAGTCTACTCTGAAGAAAGAGGGGTTACTAGTGGGGTACCACAGGGTTCAGTACTGGGTCCAGTCCTTTTTAATATCTTTATAAGTGACATTGCGGAGGGACTGGAAGTAAAAGTATGCCTCTTTGCAGATGACACAAAGATCTGCAACAGGGTTGATACACAAGGAGGCATGGAAAGGATGAGAAGGGACTTGGCAAGGTTGGAGGAATGGTCAGAAGTATGGCAGCTTGGATTCAGTGTAAAGAAGTGCAAAGTAATGCACCTGGGAAACAAAAACCCAGGGGAAGATTACACAATGGGGAGGTAGTAACAACAACAAAAATGGAAAGAGACCTGGGGTAATCATATCAGATGATCTTAAGGTTGGCAAGCAATGCGAGAAGGTGGTAGGGAGGGCTGGGGGGATACTGGGATGTATAGGGAGAGGTATCACCAGCAGAAAACAGGAAGTTGTTATCCCTCTGTACAGACAGTTGGTGAGACCCCATCTGAGTACTCGTCCAGTTCTGGAGACCCCATCTCCGCAAGGACATAGACAGAATGGAGGCTGTTCAGAGGAGGTCAACTGAAATGGTGCAGGGTCTGCAAGAGAAGCCATATGAGGAGAGACTAAAGGAGCTTAACATGTATACCCTTCAGGAAAGGAGGGAGAGGGAGGACATGATAGAAATGTTTAAGTACCTCAGTGGAATCAACAAAGTCCAAGAGGGTAGCATCTTTCAGCAAAAGACATGTGCAAGAACAAGGGGACACAATTTGAAGATAGAGGGGGGACGGCTCAGGGGCAATGTGAGGAAGTATTTTTTCACAGAGAGGGTGATGGACACATGGAACAGCCTTTCTGAGGAGGTTGTGGGGTCTAAAACTGTGGGAGAATTCAAGAATGCATGGGACAGACATAAGGTAATTTTTGTGGGGGGTAGGAAGAAATAGGCTGTTGGTTAAATAGGATCTGCAGCTCATCCTCTAGGTAGGGAAATGGGAAGACTAGGTGGGCCAAGCGGTCCTTATCTGCTGTCAAAGTCTATGTCTATGTTTCTGTGTTTCTATGTTAAAAACCCTTGGAACAAATTATTATCAGAGCCACCTGGGGCCTCAGGAGGAAAAAGTAATTAAGGAGTGAAACTTCAGCTTCCAAGGAAAACAATAGATGCAGCGTTCTAATTTACAGTAAGTCGAAAGAGCCACAGGTTTTTCTTAAACATGTATATACTAAAAACATAAAGTTCAGTTTTTGAGATTATCAATATTTGTTTACCATATTAAATATATATATATATGTAGATGTAATAGATAACCCACTTTTAGGTGTGCGGTCACGCTCTGATATATGCACGCCTTGGTGTGTGTCAACCACACAAGGCGTGAATATATCAGAGCAAGACTGCACATCCTAGAGTGGGTTATCTATCTTATAAAATGGTAAAATAGTTTTTTAGGGGGGGTAAAAGTGCAGGTGTGCGGTCGTGCTCTGATATACGCACGGTCATGTGATGCTCATGGTCCAATAATAGAGCAGCAATTTCCCTAACCATTTTATAAGTATGTAGATATATATATATATAGTTTATATATTATTTGTCTTTTTAGTAGTTTCAAAACTTTGAAAGCATTGGTGTTAGTAATGCATTTAGAAATACATTTTTTTAATTGCCTTTACAGTTAAACATTCAGTTTATGTGAGGGCACATTTTTTGGGGGGAGGGGTTTCACATTATTTTAATCATGAGACATTGGTGTCAATAATGCATTTAGAAATACATTTTTAATTGTCTGTACATGATGTCAGATCAACCATTTATATCATGTATCTCTATGCTAAAATAACAAATACCCTGCAAAAAGTCTCTGGAAACTTATAAACCAAATGGAGTTTAAAGGGGGAAAAAAACTGCATTATAACTCAGATAGCTTGTAAAATTCAATGAAGGTAAATGTGGTCTTTCACACCTTCTTGCAGCTTGGTTCTTTTAAAACTACTTAAGCAGACAGGCATACTGGGGAGTTTAAAAGTTGATTATGCATCACATTCTCATATGCTAATGCAGCTCTCAGGGACAATGAGATTTCAACAACCATGAAATGGACCCTCACAGGAGAGTAACAGTGCCTAGTATGAAGTGTGAAAACTAACTGAAGCAGTTGCATACATCTTTAACAGCTACATGAAAAGAGTTGTCTGCTGACATGGAAGCAAATGACATTTAGAAGATATGAGGGTGCAGTTTTCCTTGAACATTCCTGGTGGGGTTTATACTCTCTGGAACCTGCTATTCAGGTTTTTTTTAGTGCATCTTGTCCCAGGCAATCTTCCCAGAGTGCAGTTAGCTCTATTGTTTAATAGCTGTGTGGAGGCCAGTGTCTTGTTAAATTGTCTTTTGTTACAAATTAACCACAGACATTATGACAGGCAAAGGAGACACACTTTGAGTCTTAAGGTATGTACAGCATAATTAATATGTTTTCTTATGCATAATCTTTCCATTCCTGTTATTGCTAGACATACTGCAGCTAGCTTGGCTTGAGGAAGGGTTAACATGGCCAGGACCCCTTAGCAATTGAGAAGCATATGCAACAAATAAGTCCAGATGAACTAACTTTCCCTACAACTGTTAATTGTCACAGTCCACATTTTCTTCTTGAAATAGTTACTTCTGCATTTATGTTTATTTTAAGATATTTAATATTCTGACCATGTGGTTATGTCATAGACCATAACTGATCTCCAGCCTTAACCTCTCCTCCACCGTGCCCCAACTTGCATAGAAAATAGTGCTTGTAGAGAAATCTAATCATTTTTCCACTGTGTTCTGGTGTGTACTTTGTCTTTTTTAATAGTTTCAAAACTTATAAAGCATTGGCGTTAGCAATGTATTTAGAAATACATTTTTTTAATTGTTTTTACAATTAAACATGCAGTTTCATGTGAGGGCACATTTTTGGATGGAGGGGTTCAACCTATTTTAATCATGAAGCATTGGTGCTAGTAATGCATTTAGAAATAAATTTTTTTAATTGTCTTTACAGTTAAACATGCAGTTTTGCTAACTTACCCTGCAGCTGTTAAATGATCCTCTGATACGTCTGAACCTGGTTCTTTTTATTTGTTTTATTCGTCAGCTATTGAACCACATTGGGTTTATAATCTCTTGAAACAAATGGCAATTGGTTCAGGTGCATGTGAACTTGAGACTAGGTTCTTAAAATTGATTTCTGAACATATTTCTTGTCCACTTACTTCTATTTTTAATTTGTCTTTGCTTACTGGTTGCTTCCCAAATGAATGGAAGCAAACAGTAATCAAACCTATTTATAAATCTGGTGATAGAATGGATATGGACAATTATCGTCCTATTTCCCTTTTGCCACCTTTGGGTAAGATTTTTGAGAGACTTGTGAATGAGCAATGTTCTGCTTACTTACAGGATAATGGTTTTAGGACACCTGATCAGCATTAGTAGTAGTAGTAAGTAGTAGTAAATCATTTTTTTTATTCACAATGAATAAAAGGATACATTCAATTGAGCAAAGCTCATTTTCAATGAAGTTCCAGGTCACAATTAATTTAGAATAAGTTTCCACATCTAATCATTAAAACCACATACAGTTAACAACTACACAATACATCAAAATAAAACCAAACCAAACAAACCATACATAGAAACACTAACAGTTTAAACACCTAATATCCTTGTGTAATACAGTAGTACACCAACTCCTCAATTCACTTTTATTATAACTAGTTCTATTCGTTCTCAATTCCAGGGGAGAATTATTCCATAATCTTATTCCTCTAGAGGGTATAGAAGATCTTCCAATACTCAAGTTATACTTAGTTGAAACAAATTGAGTTCCGTTTGAGGCTCTCAAACATTCCTTTATCTTCCTAACTTCAAATAGGTCAGTTACATATTTGGGTACTTCCCCCGAACCACACCTTAATCATAAACTGTAACAAATGTAGATCCCTTCTCACATCCGGTTTATACCAGTTTAGTTCCTTAAAGAGTATGCACCTATGAGTTCTATAAGGGGCATCCAATATAAATCGAGCCAACCTACAAAAAACTAAGTCCACTTTATCTAAATACTTCCCAATAGCATTGGTTTTGAAAATTCCATGGGATGGGATGGGAACGGCCTTGGCCAGGTTCACGAACCACACCAGTGTAGCTATAGACGAAGGTATGCTCACTGGTGCTGTGTTCGTGGACCTGTCCAAGGCCTTTGATTTAGTAAATTATCCCCTGCTGATCAGGACTCTCCAAAACTATGGTCTAGAGGAGATTGCTGTTGATTGGTTTCACAGCTATCTGTCCAAACGACCACTTAAAGTAGTATTAAATGGAGCTTTTTCTTCTAGTAGTTCTCTATTACAGGGGGTGCCTTAGGGGTCCGTTCTGGGCCCACATTTGTTTACTATGTTTTTAGGCATTGTTCCATCTTTACTGAAAGAAACCCATTGTCTGATTTATGCAGATGATATTATTCTGTATAAAAGTTCTATTTCGGTGGAACTTATAAATGAGTCTTTAAATAAAGACTTTGCTATACTTTGTAGTTGGTTAAAAGAGAATCATTTGGCATTAAACAATTCAAAAACAAAATGTATGTTTTTTGGATCTAGAATTAGACTTACCAGAGCTCAGAATTTGTCAATCACTGACCCATTGGGCAATAAGATGGAGCAGGTAAAACAATTTAAATATCTTGGAGTCCTCTTGGACCAATACTTAACTTTTTCTAATCATGTAAATTCTATTACTCGCCAAATCAATCAGAGATTGGGTGTCCTATTCAAGTTTCAATCGTTGCTGACCTTACCAGCTAGGCATGCAATAGCCAAGGGTGTATTACTTCTTCAGTTAAATTACAATTCATTTATTTTCTCAAATTTGTCTAATAGAGAGTTATCCCTTCTAACTAATGTGTTTCATGGCATTTGTAGATTTACTCTTAAATTGCCTTATTCTACACACCATTGTGAACTATATAGACTATCTGCCTGGCTTCCACATAGGCTAAATTGTCTATATGGTTTATGTTCTCTAACTGACAATATTCTCCATCAAGGTACAAGTTCTCCATTATATTCACTACTGACACTGTAGTGCAGCATGAGAGGGGTGCTGCACTTCTGAGGTGCCGTCTTTCGGATGAGGCGTTAACCCGAGGTCCCATCTGCCTGTTCTGGTGGTAGTTCAGGTGGATGTTAAAGATCACATGGCACTTATCGAAAAGAGTAGGGGAATTTCCCCGGTGTCCTGGCTAAATTTTCCTCATTCACTAAAAATACCACCAACAGCTTAATCTGGTTCAAGGTCAGTTGGCATTCATCTGTGTCCCCCTTCCCTGGGTCATACCTGAAAATAGGCAGGATTTGTCAAGTGCACTTACTAAACAAAAACTAAAAAAAAAAAAAAAAATTATTACAGATTAACAGGAATTCAAGGGAACTACGCTCAAATCATCAGATTAAATTAAATGTTCCTAAGACCAAAACCAAAATGGGTGATGGTTTTTTCTCCTATTCTTCTGCTAAAAATTGGAATGAGCTTCCTACTGTTTTATATGGGAATGTTACCCACCAAACTTTTAAAATTAAGCTAAGAAATTATTTTCTTGGCAAATTGCATTGTTATTGTTTTCAATGAGTTTTGTATTTTTATGTTGTTTTAATGTTTGTTGTATTGTAATTTTGCGATGTATGTTTTATACTGTTGTAATGTATTGTAGTGTGAGTTTTGTTAATTTTACTGTAAACATCTTGACTGTATGTATATATATGGTCCCGGGTCATACATGAAAACGGGCCTTGGTTCATTGTGCCTACCCGGTAAACAAAGGTTTAAAATAGAATAAATAAAATTGTCACAGTTTGCATTTTCTTCTTGAAATGGTTACTTTTGCATTTATGTTTATTTTATGATATTTAATATTCTGACCATGTGGTTATATCATGGACCATAACTGATCTAAGCCTTAACCCCTCCCTCGTGCCCCAACTTGCATAGAAGATTGTGCTTGTAGACAAATCTAATCATTTTTCCGCTGTGTTCTGGTGTAGTTTGTCTTTTTAGTAGTTTCAAAACTTTGAACTATTTATAAAACAAACCTGCATATCACATTTTTCTGCACTCTGAGCACATACTTATGAAACTGTGCATATTTGTCCTCCACTTCTGCACAGACCTCATACTTTCCTAATATTTCCATTATCACAAGCATAACTACCTTGCCCTTATCAAAAGTGACCCCTCTGAAAGTTAATATCACATTTTCTCTAACAGTCCATCATCATCATTACTCCTGACTTCCTGACATCAACACATTGCTTAAATATAACTTACATCACCTCATGAACAAAAACCCTGTTTCTCTTAAAAAAAAAAACTGTGTAAATAATCCCAAGGCTGAACATATGCCAACCATTACTTTTTCATGTGCTGCCACCTTCTGTACCATCATGGGGATTTGCATATGTTTCTCTTGATGCATTGCATTATTGGGATATATGCAATTGTGTTTTCTTTAAAATTTGGCTGTCTGGCCTATGTCATCTGGGATAACAAATACATCAGTGGCATTTGCTCTGGGGTTCTTTTGTAAGCTTCCTATTCCTTCCATTAAAATGCACACCTCCATATAGTTTCCTAATAATCTGTATGCCTTCCTTAGAACAGAAACTAAAACAAATCTTACTACTTACAAATCATTGTGTTGTTTCTCCATACCTCCTTAACAATTCCACACAACTTCATTAACTTCATTATGCAGCCGTGGTGGATCTGACCAGAATTTGTTTAGTTTGTTCCTACGTAGCTCTTTTCTGTCTTGTCAATCTCCTAATTTAGTGTAGGTTTAGTTTATGGTAGAACAGCTGTACTAAGACTGAATATTTAAATTTTACTTGTAATTATATTTTAAAGCTAAGTACTAGCTGTTTGGCTGAGTCATGTGATTGTAGCTCTATGGGGATCATATTTGCATGAGTTTGGCATTGATGTATCACCCCCATGACTGATCTCATGTGAAGAATGTTCATTGTGATTAGATTTTAAATATAATGTGGCCCCTTGGTCTTTTTCATTTTATTGTTTTTAATCCATTTTTTGCCCTCTTCCTCCTTTCTTCCCCATCCCCTGACTCACAACATATCTGGTTTTCATTATTCTTTTTTTCTTTCTTTCCCCAGCCATCTTGCTACTTCTTGTTTTTAACAGTGTAGATTAAATATATTATGGAGCAGCTGAAATATTTGGATTGTACATGTTACTATAATACTGCACAACTGTGTATTGCTCTACAACCTATTGGGCTGAGTTATGTGATGGTCCTGATTGAATATAAACATTGTGTTTGAACACACGTTGCACATGCTCCCTGAAAAGAGGTAGCAAATCCCAAAGCACTGGAGCAGTTTTGCACCTTATGCCAATAAATTTGTATTGCTTATGCCTTTTATTTTTGTAAAGAGTTTGTTGTTTTTTGAGCTTGTCCTTGATGGCTCACTGCAACATATAGCAAGTCATGTTATGCATTTTTTTCTTTGTTTATAAAGTAGCTTTCTCCGGCCTCATTTGGAAGCTCTGTTTCTTTACTGCAGCCAGAAGCTCTGCTCCACCATCCCCATGGTATCTGCTTTCCTACTGTATAGGTTGTTTTGGGCCTTCCTATTGGGTTTTTGCCTTCGCCTTCTGTTTGTTCTGTGCCTTCTGCAACTCTTTTGGTTAGTATGTTTTTCCATCTCTGGCTGTGCTTCCTACGTTTCTCTAGGACTGCCACTCCTGCTGCTCTATGGTCCTCATTTAGCTCCAGTGCATACCTGCAGTGTGTTTTCAGTGTGTTGACTCAATTATATGTCCTGCCTCTGTCATGCTGCTGTATTGCTTTAGTTTTCCCAGTCTAATTTAGCTACTATTCATAACCAGCACTTGCAACCTTTTCACTGCAGTCCCCCTGCATGCTTTGCATTCCAGCCAGCAGCTAAAATTACTTAAATTCAGCCATTCCAGCTGGACTTTTTCATGCAATACAGCCATGACTCAGTCAGTGTGTTTGAGTATCTTCACTACCATTATGGCTGTACTACAGCTTCCTGCAGTTTCTGCTTGTGACTGAGTGTTCACAATGATAATGGCCTTTGATATGCATTCATATTTAGTACCTTGTCTTTCAGTTCATTTTCTACCATATCTGTTCTTCAGCAGTCCTCATTTAGTCCAATTCAGTCTATCAATCTTTGCTACTACAGTCACTGTGCAGTCAGTTTATTCCTGCATCATGCAGTCAGGCTCTATGAACACTACTGTCCATTATCGTATTTCCAATCCTAGTTATTTGCTCCCCTTGTTCACATCCTGAGGTTGAGTACCTTGTCAGGTAGAAGTCTTTCTCAGGCTACTTGTCTCCTGTGGCTCCTCCCAGCAGTCTCACTAGGTAGTGAGAAAGTCCAGCAGTCGGGGGGAAGCTTGGCTGTGCAGACCCACTGTCAACAGCACTTCACAGTGTTGTTTTTAAGACTCCAGCTGCTGTAAGGTGGGGCATGAAGCCCACATGGAATCCTTTAGTTGTGCAGGCCATATTGGCAGCACCTTTGAAAGCTATTCTCCCTGCATCTGCCTAAGGTTCATCTAGTTTCATTCTGTATCCCCTTCCTTTAGATTTTCATTGAGGTTAGGGTTCCTCACTGCTTTGAAGCTCGGTGCTTGCCTTTCAGCAGTCACTACTCTACTTGTTCCATGTTTTGGGGGTGGACTTCCTTTGGGGGTTCTTTGTTTAGCTGGGAAGATGCCTTGCAGCATTCTTACAACATTATCCAATTAGACAGTTGAGCAAGAGTTCTCTCTCCAAATGTTTTCCCCTGAATTAGAGTTACAAATGAGTAAAATGAGCTGTAATAAGAGTACCCATGCCAGGAGGGATGGCAGCCAAGGCCATGGATCCCCCAGAGACTTCCTCCACAGGGTTTTTTCCCTCCTGAGTGCCAAAGGCCATAATGTAGTTTCTGTTACGGTATTGTCCCTGAAAGAAGGATTTCTGCTGTTAGTTGGGGTCAGATGGTATTTCACCTTATCCTATAATCCTTTAGTTGCCTCTCTTCTCTGGAAATCTCACCTCTGTGTGCTATCACTTATCACCAGTTAATAGCTGTCTATGTCATCACATTGCACATCTGTGTTTACAGCTCCTGCTTCACATTTCTTTTGGTCTCCTTCCTAATGTACCTTTAGCTAAAGAAATCATATTCCCATGGCACCTCTATGTTTAGAACCTTCCTCAAGAGAGTTCCTGTGCAGTCATGGTACCCTGACAGGGTAGTAGTTCCTCAAAGGACAGACATTGCCAATTCTCAAAGTAAGCACATATGACTTGCTTAAGTTCATTAATGAAAAAACAATGCCTGAGGTTTAATGGGTGGCAACAACCAGCTACGCCCCCTTCCTGGGCTATATAAAATTAGCTTCCTCCAGTCTCATTCAGAAGCTCTGTTTCTTTGCTCTCATGTCTACCCCCTTCAGTGGTTCACTTCTCTCCTTGGGCTCCTTCCTAAGGTGCTTTTAGCCAATGGAATGACGGTTGTGTGAAACCTTCCTCAAGTGTGTTCCTTTGCATTCACAGTACCCTGACAGGGTGGTAGTCCCTCAGGAGACAGAGAGTTTGAATGGTCAAAGTAGCTACATATGACAGTCAAACAATCCAATCATACAACTAGCCTTTGGCTAGCAACATGTTGCACAAGTATTACTCCATAGTGTTTGCATAAGCCCATTAAAAATGCATTCTTAAGTGATGGTACACTGCACACATACATAACACAAATTAGTACCAGCAAAATAAACAAACTGCAAGTGTCAAAAATGCACATAATATGCACAAGGTCCATGCAGGACTTGGGCAATTGCAAAATGAGAGGCAAAAGTGGTAGGTAGGTAGTAGGACTGTGAGTGGGTAGAGATGGAATGTGAAGTTGTATGGAAGGGTACTCCTTTGCACCTTATCCACAGTCTATTGTGCATACTGTAATGCACTGTCTGCCTCTGTCTGTCTTAAATGACTATGTAAAGCATCTCAGTGGCATAGTCATGCATGTTCACCTGCAATTTCCACTTCGCAAGTCATGTCATATTAGGACTTAGAATTGGCCCTATCCTTGTCCTCCAGATTTCATCTGTTCCTCTTGCTTCTCCCTCTGCCAAAGTCATTATTTATTCTCTGTTTCTGACACTCCAGTCTCTTACTGATGCCTTGCATATAGTCTCACACACAGTGGATTATGACTTCTGCAGTGGATACGAAGAAAGTCTGAGACACAAAGGTGTAACTTTTTTATGCAAATATCCCCAGTAATACAGAATGAGAGAACATACATTCAGAAAATAATGAAATACTGTAAAAGCTGAATTGTCTGAGTATTATGCTTTTAATTGTTTCCTTTATACTGGAACATCTCAACTCATCTCACCTTGAGTTTAAGCGTTCACTGTTTTCTCACCTCTATTCTCTCGGTAATTGCAACTGCTTGTGACCACTGTATTGCCCTCAGTTGTGTTTACGCTATCTCTGGATAATGTCCTAAAGTTATATTTTGTCTAGTTGTGGGCTGTCTTTAACCTTTTCACTCCTAGCCAGGCCACTAGGTCTGTTCCAATGCATTTTGCTAATACTGTATCTAACCCTAATTGTGTGTTTATTCTTTAATTTTATCTCTGTTTGCATATCTAATTACTGTGATACAGGTATGTTCCTACTTGACTAAGTTGTGGAATTTGTTGTACCTTACTGTTTGCTTCTACTGTGTTGTTACTTTGTCTGGTATTATTGTATTGTTCACTTTGTACTTTCCCAGGTCGTGCCTGAAAATAGGCAGGCTTGTTGCCTAGTGCACTTACTCGGTTACCAAAAGCTAATAAATAAATAAATAAATATAAATAGTATACTATAGCTGTATCTGTGAAACACACATTCGTTTTTTTCATTAATTTTCAGTTTGATCATTCACAATGTGCAGTAGTCTCTATATTGCATTCAAATTCTTTGACCCCCTAAAACAAAGAACTTATAAGCATGATTAAACTGTTCATTTATTTATTTTCTATTATATCTGGGGGGATTAGGAGTCTGAGGTAATAGATTCTGTATGGTTTAAAATCTATGATCAGCATCTTATAGTTAGTAAGATCTGTATTTGTATAGTTAACCTGTCTACTGTATGTTTTTTTTTTTTTTAGTCTTTGGTAACCGTGGAAGGCCCATTAGGCACAAGTGCCTGTTTTCAGGGGCAACCTAGGAGCACTGGATGGTTAAGTGACTTGCTCAGAGTAACACAGTATATAAGTAGAGGTTGTGAGAATCAAACTCAGGTCTGGTCTGGTCTGCAGGATGTACCAAGCTCGTTCACACCTCGTTACTCTAACCTCTAGGCTATACTGCCAGATTGTTCTGTAAAGCTTGAGTCTATAAAAACAAAAAAAGTTGTAAATGAGAGGGCCCAGTGGGGATGTTCATTTACATGACATATAACAACAACAGTTTAGGTAACTAAAGAAGGGCAGGGGTAAGAGATATTTTTTGATGGCTGCTGCCTGACACAAACCTGCACACATTTTCTGTTGACTGCTTCTATTTGCCTTTGCCTTACAACTCCCCCAATTATTTCTGTAGCTAGTTCTGTAATTGTTTCCTTTACCCACCATTCTTTTGTTTGCAGAAAAGGCTGCCCCCCTCCCATTGATCTTCAGAAGCATTCAGGGTGGTAGTCCCTCAGGGGACAGAGAGTACGCCAGAGAGTACGCTCCATTACCTCTATATGCAGACCATAGATGTTTCCCTTTTCAAAGCATGCAAAGTGTTAGCAAAGGAAGTCACTTTTAAGACTTAATAAGAGTAGAAGCTTTTATGGGTGTAAATGCCGGTTGGACCCTAATGAGGGTCATTTGGCATGTTGGAGAGGAGTAACATGGCAATCTGCCAGTGAATGCCTAGTTCTTAGTAGAGCCATTTGGCAGACTGCGGCAGAAAGCTAAGAACTTAGCTGTTATGACTTCCACTAAACAGTAGAGAAACATAATTAATGTAGTAGACTCCCAAGCATATTTTAATTTAACACCAACAGTGCCTTCACTTTAAATATACAGAAAGGATGTGCTGTCTTTGTTTTCTCTGGCTTAAAATTCAAAGGTTTACAGTTGTGGGCTTTGTGAAACAGGCCCTGTTCTGCTTTTAAGCCTTTTATAAAAGAGACTCTTGAAAGCCTATCAAAATGCATAGCCCCCTTCTTGCTATGATAATGAATTTGATTTCCATAATTCTGCCCACATTAAGGGAAACACTGAACAAAAGACACTCATTTCTATTACCTCATTTTTCTTCCCTTCTTCAGTTTCTATGGAGTTCCTTGTTTGAAGAATCATTGAGAGGAACTGGAATATTTTTAGGTATCATCAGATGTAAACACTTGTAGAAGCTCAACCAAAAGTTTTAATGTGCTGCATCAGAAGTGCACTGGTCCATCTTTAGTGACAGTATCAAGGCTACCATTCACCTTCTCCACTGCTGCAACAAAGAGGCATTTTTAAACCAGAATAACCATTTTTGTTTTGATAGATCAATCTAAAAAACCTAGTGTATGTTAAAAAGAGTGGACGAAATTGGTGTTAGTTAGATAAGTAATAGGTCTTTACTCATCACAACTTTGGCCGTCTTTACTGATCATGTAAATTAAACCCTAGACACCTCTATGGGCAGCACTGTAATTAGAAGTTTGATAACAGGTTGG
Source organism: Neoceratodus forsteri (assembly GCA_016271365.2). NCBI lineage: Eukaryota > Metazoa > Chordata > Ceratodontiformes > Ceratodontidae > Neoceratodus > Neoceratodus forsteri. The sequence goes on along the minus strand of CM057451.1, from coordinate 846,314,005 downwards.
ACTCCAAAATGCTCCACCTGTCGGCCCCTGCCATAGCTCAACCCCTTGCCTCCCTTTTTAACATATCCTTCTTCCTAGCAGAAGTCCCCACAGAGTGGAAACATGCCATCGTAATCCCACTTCCTAAGTGTGGTGATGCCTCAAACCCAAGCAACTACCAGCCCATCTGCCTGCTACAGACCCTTGCCAAAATACAAGAACGCCTGGTTCTCTCTCTCGCCTATCCACCTGTCTGGATTCCTCTTCCTTTTTCTCCCCCTACCAGTCTAGCTTTAGGAAATCCCACTCCACTACTACCTCCCTTCTCAGGATTACCGACTCCATACTCACAGGGATGGATGCTGGCCACATCACTGCTGCCATCTTTATTGACCTGGCAAAGGCTTTTGATACTGTGACACACTCTCTTCTCCTGACCAAACTCATCAATGCTGGTCTTTCCAACTAGGCCACATCTTGGTTCCACTCCTACCTCACTGGCAGATCCCAAGCTGTCTGTATCAGTTTGTCCATGTCGGCTCCCCTCCCAATCATGTCAGGAGTGCTGCAAGGCTCTGTCCTAGGCCCCCTCCTGTTCTCGGTCTTCCTAAATGGCCTGCCATTCACCTGCACACACACCGCCATCCACATATATGCAGATGACATGGTGCTATATGCATCTGGCCCCCTGTCCTTGGAGGTTGCGACCAGACTACAGCAAGACTTTATCTCAGTCCAGCACTGGCTCCGCTCAAATAACCTCCTTCTAAATGCCAACAAAACAGTCTCCTTAACCTTTGGCATGAGGCAAAACATTTCTAGGCTCCCTTCACCATTATTATTCCACACCCTGGAAGGGTCCCTTCTGGAGTCCTGCACCACCTTCAGGTACCTCGGTGTCTGGCTTGACCAGCACCTCAACTTTTCCACACATATTGACTCTTTACTCAAGAAGCTGCACCCTAGGCTTGGTGCACTTTATTGGAATCGTGACAGTATCCCCCTTCCAGCCAGGAAGGACATTGTGAAAAAAATGATCCTCCCTGTCCTCGACTGTGGGGACGTAGTCTACGGCACTGGCCCCAAGACCACATTAGCCAGGCTGGACCCTCTCTTCCACTTTTTTTAAAGCTATTTCACCCTGAACAGCCCCTACTCCACACACCACTGTGCCCTATATCAAGCAATGAACCTCACCTGTCTTGACAATCGCAGGCTAACCCACTGCGCAAAGATCCTGGCCAAGTATTGGTTGCAGTGTCTCCCCTCCTACCTCTCCGATGTCTTAACAAACCCTAGTGCACAAGCATTCACACTCAGAAACTCAGACTCCAGGTCCCTAGCTGTACCTTACCAGTCTACTACCACAGGTCAGTCAGGTTTCAGCTACCGCATTCCCATGTTGTGAAACTCCCTCCCAGCTAACGTTCGTCGCTTCACCTCCCTTTTGCACCTAAACTCCATGCTCCAAGCTCATTTCGTCCCTACCTGTGCTTGTGTCTAGGCGTTTCCCAATCACTAGTAAAATCTCAGGGTATGTCTGCACTTAGCAAATTGCAATTAATCGGTGCCTAACTATTGTTCTCTCGTCTATATTGTCTCTCATATGGTTCAAAGTTAATTTATTGTACTCTTGCTGTATTTAACTGTGGTTGCCAACTGACTCTCTCAATCCATTATGAACGTGGAATTAGAACCAAATGTTAGTGATCTTCCACTATGTATTCACTTGTCTATACTGTCTTCAACTGTCTACCTCATGCTGCATGAACTGTGGTTACCAATTGACTCTCATAGTCTATTACTGACTTGTAAATCCGAACCAAATGTTAGTGTTCTCCCACTAAGTATTCACTTGTCTATACTGTTTTCAACTGTCTACCTATGTTCCCCCCTCCTCCAGGATGCATCTGAAATCGAGCAGTATTCAGCTCAGTATGCCTTTCCTGGTAAAATGCTTAAATAAATAAATAACAGGCATTTGGTATTATTGCTGACCTATTGGCTATATTCTGATATGGAGTATGAAACCATAGTAGTTTGTTCTTTTTCCCTCATGGCCTTGACTTGGCTACTGTGAGGCTATCCTTTTTTGGCAAATGCCTTACTTCCAAGTGTGTAATGGTTTGTTTTCTCTTCCAAGAGGAAAAGGAAGATAATTTGTCTGTTATCATGCTTTTCAAGCAAACCGGATCTCAAAGTACTTTACTATCCAGAAAGCAAGGTGAGACAGTTTTATTTATGAAGTGCCCTTTCCGGACTCAGGGCACTGTGCATAATTTTAAAATGATAAAACAAACATATCCCATAAAAGATAAAAGCACAGTAAGAAATAAATACATCACAGCCATTTAAAATACCTGAACTGCTATTCATCTGAATACTCGCTAGCTGGGGAAGGCCTTGCTTGAATAAGTATGTTTTAGGTGATCTTTTAAATGCCTCCACCTTGCCAGCAGGGCAGATACTCCTAGGAAGGCAGTTCCACAACATTGGAGCTGCTACTCCAAAAGTTCTGTCCCCAGATTGTCTCAGCCAGGAAGAGGGGAACAGCAAGTAGGCCAGCATTGGTGGAGTGGAGGGTCTGGTTGGAAAGTAAGAAACAGGCAGATCTTTCAAGTAGTCAGGTCCCAAACCACACAGGGCCTTGTATGTTAGCAAGCATATCTTAATGATCATATGACACTGCAAAGGCAACCAATGCAGCGCACGTGGGACCAGCATGATGTGATCTTTCTGAGAAGTTCCTGTCACCAGCCAAGTTGCAGCATTCTGGACCAGTTGCAGGTGCCACACTAAACCTTCAGATAGCCCTAAGTACAGAACGTTAGAGTAGTTTAACCTAGAGGTAACAAAAGCATGAATGATCATTGCCAGGTCAGCAGCAGCCAGATGCAGGTTGATCCTGGTGATGTTTTGAAGATGATAAAAGCCAGATAGGACCTCTGCCAACACCTGCTGGTCTAGTGTCAGCCTGCAGTCCAAAATGGCCCCCAGGATTCTTAACCACATCAAGAGCAACAAGAGGTTGGCCACCCAACACAGGAAGGGTTACCGCATCTTCCATCGCTGCTAAACTCCATCGACTCAGCTCGAGCAACATGACCTCTGTCTTCCCTGGGTTGAGGCATAACTAGTTTGAGGCCATCCAGTCATTTATCTTGGCAAGACATTGCCCCAGAACTGAAGCTGCATGCTCCCCACTGGAAGAGTAACACAGGTACAGGTGAGTATCATCTGCATAACAGTGAAACTCAACTCCCGTACCTTCTAATGATCTCCCCAAGAACAACATGTGCATAGAAAACAACACAGGAACAAGGATTGAATCTCATGGATTGATGTTCATACTCACTGTAATGAGTTTTCAATGTCAACCTGTCTTTCTCAGACCTTCACCTCCTTCAAGAATGCTACAGCTTCTGTTCCTTAGTCTTCAACTGATGCAGCTCCTCATGGTACCACGGTGACCGGCAATGGGAAGTCAAGGGACAAACACGGTAAGATGCCAGGGAGTCTACAGCAGGGGTTGAATGTTGTTGCCATTTTTCAGTACAAAGGGAGATTCAAGGAGAGGAGATATAGATTACAGAGAAACTAAACACTGGGAGGTTATGTGATATGGTGAGGGTCATACAGTGAATATGTGACAGTTGTTGGAATCAAATTGGGGTCTTCAGATTCACAACTCTGCACTCTATGTGCTGGGCCATACAGCTTCCTTTACCATCTTTAATCATTCTTATCACACAGTATTCCTTGCAACTTCCACAAAATAATTTACAGGCTGCTTCATTTTTACTTCTTGGCTATCTCTAACATTTCTTCCAGGATGCCCCCATCCTAATATTCAGGCTGCTGTAGCCTGACTTTCAGACAGATCTCCCATTATTCCTTTGTAGCTGGCTGCTACCCTACCTTCCAAGCTGGCCCATTTCCTTCCTTCAAGGTTGTCTGATATCTTTTGTTTCAGTTTGGCCTGCATCTTTCCTTCTTTCCAGGCTGGCCTTCTCTTTCCTGTATAGACTAACCATCCTTCTTCTAGGCTAGATTGCAATCCTCCTTCCAGGCTGGCCCATATGTTTCCTTCTGGGCTTTCCATCCTTTCTTCCTGGCTAGCCCACATCCTTCCTGCTAGGTGGCCCATATCCTTCCTTCCATGATGGCATGCATCCTTCCCTCCCAGCTGGTTCATCCTTTCTGTAGTGCCCATATTTCCTGTTTCCTTCCTTCCTTCCTTCCTGGCCCATATCCTTCTTTCCAAGCTGGTCAACATCCTTCCTTCAAGGCTAGTCCACATAATTCGTTCCAGGCTGGCCCATTTTTCCTTCTGGCTGCTCCCATCCTTCCTTCCAGGCTTGTCTCCATCCTTCTTTCTAGGCAACCCACATCCTTCCTTCGGGGCTGGCCAACATCCTTCTTTTCTTTTCCCATATTCCCTTTCAGGCTGGTTTGCCTCTTTTCTTCCTTCCACACTGGTCCATATCCTTCCATCCTGGCTGGCCAGTCTTCCTATCAAGCTAGTCAGCATCCTTCCTACCAGACTGGCCCATCCTTCCTGTCAGGCTGGCTTCCATATTTTCTCCCATTCTTCCAGGCTTGCCCATATCCTTCTTTCCTGGCTGGCCATCCTTCCTTCCAAGCTGGGCTGCATCTTTAATTCCAGGCTGGCCCATCTTTCCTGTTAGGCTGGCTTGCATATTTTCTTCCATCCTTTCAGAGTCATCCATACCCTTCCTTCCAGGCTGGCCATCTTTCCTTCCAAGCTGGCCCACATCCTTCCTTCCAGGCTGGGCCATCCTTCCTGTCAGGCTGACTCACATATTTCCTTCCATCCTTCCAGGCTTGCCCATGTCCTTCCTCCCAGGCTAACCTGTAGCCTTCTTTTCAGGCTGTCCAGCATTCTTCCTTCTATTTAACCTGCATCTTTCCTTCCAGGCTGGCCCATCCTTCCTTTCAGACTAATCTGCATCTTTCCTTCCATGCTGGCCCACATCATTTCTTCCTGGCTGGCCCATATCCTTCTTTCCAGGCTGGCTGCATCCTTCCTTCCATACTGGCTCATAGCCTTCCTTCCATTCTGGCCTACATATTTCTTTCCATACTGGCCCACATCCTTTTTTTCCAGGCTGGCCTCTTTCTTCCTTCCTCCCTTCCTGGCTGGCAATCCTTCCTTCTAGGCTAGCACATATCCTTCTTTCCAGGGTGGCCCCTATCCTTCCTTTTAGGCTGGCCATCCTTTCTTCATGGCTGGCCCATAGCCTTATTTCCTGGTTGGCCTGCCTCCTTTTTTCAAGGCTGGCCCATATTCTTCTTTCTAGGAAGGCCTGCATATTTCATTTCAGGCTGGACACATCCTTTTTTTCCAGACTGGCCCATATCCTTCCTTCCTTCTTGACTGCCCACATCCTTTTTCCAGGCTGACCTGCATCCTTCCTTCCAGGCTAGCCCACATCCTTCCTTCCAGATTGGTCTATACTTCCTTTTAGCTGGCCAACATCTTTCATTTCAGGCTGGCCCACATTCTTCCTTCCAAGCTGGTCCTCATCCTTCCTTCCATACTGGCCTACATTTTTCAAGGCTGGCCACATCCATCTTTTCAGGCTGGCCCACATCCTTCCTTCCAGATTTGCCCATACTTCCTTCCAGGCTGACTCACATCCTTCCTTTCTGGTTCCTTTCAGATTGGCCTGCATCTTTTTTTCTTCCAGGTTAGCCCTTATCCTTTCTTCCAGGCTTGCCATCCTTCCTTCCAGACTGGTCTATATCCTTCTTCCCAGGCTGAACCCGTACCTTCCTTCCAGGCTGCTCCACACCCTTCCTTCCAGGCTGGCCTGCAGCCTTCATTTCAGACTGGTCCAGATATTTTTTTCTAGATTGGTCGACATCCTTTCTTCCAAGCTGTCCATCCTTCCTTCTAGGATGGCTTGCATTCTTCCTTCCAGGCAGGCCCACATCCTTCCTGTCAGGCTGGTCCAAATCCTTCCATCCAAGGTGGCCCCCATCCTTCCTTCCAGGCTGATCCATCCTGCTTTCCAGGCTGCCCATCCTTCTTTCCAGGGTGGTCCACATCCTTCTTTCTAGGCATACCCTTCCTTCTTTCCAGACTGCCTTAAAGTTCCATTCAGGCTTTTTTTGCATTTCTTCAAGGCTGCCACCAACCTTCCTTCCAGGCTGTCCTGCATCCTTCTTCTCAGGCTGGCCCATCCTTTCCAGTGTACCCTGCAATTCCTTCCAGGCTTCCTTTCATTTTCTTTAAGGCTATATCCGTTCTTCCTTTCAGGTTCTCCCCATCCTGCCTTTATAATTAACTCCATCCTTATCTTAGGACAGCTTCATCAAGTTTCACATTTCAAGTTAATTATTTTACTGGGAGAGATGCCTTGAGTGAAGCTCATTTTCAGTGATTCCATGGAAGAGGCTTTAAGTTTCAGTAGTAAAAACAATACAATGAAAATACAGTAAATATCCCAGTTTTGAATGATAATTAGTAAAATTAATAAAATACGCAGAATGCAGATTTGAATGCTGCAAGAGATAAAAGAGTGCAATATTTAACTATATTTAACAATGTAGAAAAAAATAATTTGTCAAATGAATAATTATATACATGAGCAACCATGGACACTAGAAATAGACTTGCAGTTGCAGCATTAGACACTGTCAAATATTTCTAAAGAGAGTCTTTCTGGTAGCCCTACAGTGGTACTACTGACAGTCAGGGAATGACTCTAAAGAAATCACAGAAATGTCAGGAAATACCTGACCATGTCAATTGCTGTAACTATTGCTGTTGCAATTATTTACACAGTTGTAATTTAACAGGTTGTAATAACTGGGGAGTGTTTTCTCCCATTGAGAAACCAGGTTATAATTCACTGTTATAACCCGTGCCCAATTTCTCTCACTATGGGCATGCACACACTGTGTCCATGCACAGACTGTACTTGAAAATGTCCCTGCACAGCCTCCCTGACCGAGTACTGCACAGACGACAAAAAGAATAATTTTCTGCTTGTGCTTCTACCCGGTTTGTCTTTGTCAGCCACCACACCTTTCCAACTAATGCCCATTCAAGTTCAAAGACCAGTGTTCATTGTTTTCGCAGCTGCCACCACAGACTCTCCATCTCTTGCACCGATCACAGGTTAGCACATCAGCTCGGGGCTAACGTCGGGAGGGGTGCTAATCTATCAACTACTCTGTGGGATTTTTTTTAATCAACTAGCAAGCAGTAAATTGAAACAACCTGCAGGGGATGAAACAACAAGCTGCTAAACACCATCCCCATCTGCTGGCCAAACTTTCACTCACATTTAAAAATTGATGTAGCCGAGAAAACACTCCACAGCAATTACATAAAACAATGTATGGGGTGAGTGTATAAATGAGAATTTAATGCCCACCCTCAGTGTGGGATGCTTTAATAAACCCCTCTGGCTTCACCTTCTGGGTTTATATAGCATCCCACACTGAGGGTGGGCATTAAATTCTTGTTATACACTGACCCCCATACATTATTGTATATCTTAAACACGGTGTAATGTTTGGTAAATGACACTGTCAGCAATTTCTGAAGGATGGGGAGTTAATATCCGAAGCAGGTCTGACCCCAAATTTGTGTGATGCCTGTGAATGTCTAATGTTATTCATGGGGAACTTCTCATAGAATGGATAGGGCTTAATCTGTTTAGCATATCTGAGATTGGGGGGAGGAGGGTCACAATTTATATCCTTGTAGAGTAGATCCACAAGTACATGTGTTTTAATCTGCTAGTCACAAGGGATGTCCAGTTCATGACAGTATGAAAGAGAATGATGGGTTCTGGGTTGTATAGCTGTAATGAACCTCATGACTATATAATAGAGCACATCTAATTGGATAAGAGCAACTTGGAACAAGTCATATACACAAAGTCTCCATTACCTATGAGGGTAGGAAGTGGCCTTCCCTAATCTCTGTCTGTCTTGAGGAGAGAAGTAACAGCTGTTTGACACATAAACTCTAATACTAGCTTTATCATTTCACAAAAATCTTATATATAGGTTCAAAAATCAGTTTGTCATTCAAGCAGGACCCAAGGTACTTGTACAGTAAGTATTGCAGCAACTGCAGCAGTAGCCCAGTTGGGCTCCCCCAGGACAAGAGGATTCTGTTTGGCAGAAACCTAGTTGGGGCACCATAGAATCTTGCAAATTCCATTTTCTTCAGCCCAGGGGTTACAAGCTGAAAGCATAGGGGGCTCCGCATCCTGCTTGCCTACCAGTTTACCAGCCCTCTCCTAACTGCTATTTGGGCTAAAGTGGGTTAATTGAGTGCCAGTGCAAACTTCTGAGGGTGGGACTTTTGCCCTCAACTAAAGCAACTGCCAAATCCAGCTGCAGCGGTCATAGCAGTAGCCCAGTCAGGCTCTACTATGACCAGAGGACTCCTTTTGGAAGTAGTCCAGTTGGGGCCCCTTTCACTCTTGAAAATGCCATTTTTAACTGCCTGAGGGTCACACGCCAACAATGCAGGGGTTTGTCCATCCCACTCACATGGAGGCATATTTTTATGGTACTTTATTGCTGTATGGTTATCCTGCACTGTTGTCCTTCCTGCCCCAAGTGTTTTGTGTGGTTTCTACCCCCATCCTTCCTTCAGTGTGTCTTCTCTATGCTTCTTTCTTTTCCCTGTGCTTGCTCCTTTTTTCTCCTCCTCTCCCAGCCTCCTCTTCCTTTCCATTCCCCAACAGGTACCTCGGTAGCTCCTTGGCTGCTTCCATTACCTCTGCCCTCCCTCTCTTTTCATACCCCATTAGCATCTGTCACTGTCTTATTCTCCACTTGTCTTAATCTTGAAGCTGTTTTGTGAGCTCTCATTTCTCCTTTTCTTGCTCCAAGCCACTGTGTTTCTCTCTACCTCCACAGTGGCTTCTTATACAAGGTTATCATTGCTCTTTTGCTTCTAGAAACATAGAGTTTGACAGCAGATAAGGACTGCTTGGCCCACCTAGTCTGCCTATTTTCCCTACCTACAGTACTGCAACACCACAGACCCTACTTATCTACGACTTCACCTCACCTTTTTCCTACCACTAATTTTCCCTTTTGTCTATCCCATACCTTCTTGAATCCCATTACAGTTTTTGCCCACACCACCTCTGCTGGGAGGCAGTTCCAGGCATCCGCCACTCTTTCTGTAAAGAATTACTCCCTTACATCTCCCCTGAGTCTAAACCCCACCCCCAGCTTCATAGCATGACCCCTTGTTCTTGAGCATCTTTTACTTTGAAAAAGGCTTCCTTCTTTTATACCATTGAAGTATTTGAAACTCTGTCATAGCCCCTCTCTTTCTCTCTTCTTTAGTCCAGGGTATGCATAATAAGGTCCTTCAGTCTCCCTTCATAGGGCTTTTGATGTAGAGCCTGCAACATTTTAGTTGCTCTAATCTGGATGGCCTCAACTCTGTCTATGTCCTTTCTGAGATGTGGTCTCCAGAACTGGACACAGTACTCTGAGTCTTTACCAGTCATTTATTCTGTGTCCTTTCTGAGATGTGGTCTCCAGAACTGGACACAGTACTCTAAGTGAGTCCTTACCAGTCATTTATACAGTGGTGTCACCACCTCTCTTTCTTTCAGCTGGTGATACCCGTCCCTGTGCACCCTAGCATCCCACTGGCTCTCCCAACTGCCTTGTCACAGTTTGGCCACATTTAGGCAATTAGATATGATTACCTCAAGTCTCTTTCCTGTTTGATGGTCACCAGCACCACACCCCCCATTTTATACTCCACCCCCATTTTTCTGCACCCCCAGTACATGATTTTGCACTTCTTTGTACTGAAATTTAGTTGCCACACTCTTGACCACTCCTAAAGCTTTCTTAGATCTCTCTTCATTTTGTCCACACACTACTGGAGTGTGAACCCTATTGCAGATCTTAGTGTCATCAGCAAAAAGAGATACCTTCCCTTAAAGTCCCTCTCAGTGTCACTAATAAAGACATTAAAGAGGCCCAGTCCCAGTACTGATCCTTGTGGCACCCCACTGGTCACCCTCCCTTCCTTGGAGTGAACTCCGTTTACCACTACCCTCTGTCTCCTATCCCCCAACCAATTTCTTATCCAGCTTACCATCTTTGGACCAAACTGCTAGGCTGCCCAGCTTATTTATGATTCTCCTATGTGGAACGGTGTCAAAGGCCTTACTGAAATCTAGGTAAGTCACATCCACTGCTCCACTCTGATCCATTTCCCTGGTCACCCACTCAAAGACATCTATCAGATTTGTTTGATTTGATCTCCCCCTTGTGAATCCATGCCACTTTGGATCTTGTAAGCCACTGGATTCAAGGTATTCCCCAATCCTTTCCTTCAGTAGTGATTTCATTAATTTCCCCAATACTGAAGTCAGACTGACTGGTTTGTAATTGCAGCCTCCTCTCTGCTACCACTTGTGTGAAGTGGGATTACATCTGCTCACCTCCAGTCCTCCGGTACCACTCCTGTCTCCAGTGAGTGGTAGAAAAGGACTGTCAGAGATGTAACTAGCACCTCTGTGAGCTACCTCAGTATCCTTGGCTGTGTCCCATTTGGCCCCATTGCCCTGTCCACTTTCAAATATTTGAGTTCTTTTAGGACCCTTTCTACTGTAAATGGACTAGTGTTCACCTCTCTACTATTTGTACCACAACACTTAGCTGTGGATCCTCTCCATCCCCTTCTTCTGTGAACACTGAACAAAAAGTATTTGTTCTGGGTGTCTGCTTTTTCCTTGCCCCCTTCCACACACTCCCTCTTCCCTTCTTAGCCTTATGATCCCTCTTTTGGTCTTTCTTCTTTCGTTTACAGACCTGAAAATGTCTTGTCCCCAATTTTTACTGATTGTGCTATTTTTTCCTCCATTTGTGCCTTTGCACTTCTGAGTCCTAACTGCTTTCCCTGTCTTCCTCTGCTTTTTCTAATATTCCACCCTATCCTCCTCCCCCTGTGTCTCCTTATACCTCCTGAATACTAACCTTTTTGCCTTTACCTTCCTAACCACCTCTTTTGAGAACCATAGCAGTCTCTTCTTGCTTTTGCTTATGTGCCTGATGAAGAGGTTTATTTCCCTCATTATCCCCACTTTTAGTTTTGCCTACTGTTCCTGTACTCCACCTCAATCATTTCCCCTGCCATGACATCCCTGAGGCATTCCCCCATCTTTGTAAAATCAGACCTCCTGAATTCCAGGACACTCCCTTTTGTGTGGTTTACTTCTGCCACAGTTCTTATATCCAGCCACACTGTACAGTGATCACTGGTCCCCAGGTAGCCACCCTCAGTGACTTCTGCATCACTGTCCTCACTGGTGAGTACAAGGCTCAAAACTGCTCCCTCACTAGTGGATTCCCCCACAAGTTGCCTGAGGAATGTGACCTCATTTACAGGGGCACAAGTAATTTAACTTGTTATAACAAGTTATACAAAAACAAACAAAACACAAAATCAAATTTTTGCTTTCATTTTCCTCCATCTAATTACTCTGACCAGGTTATAAGCCCAGCTACTTAACTGGAATGGATATTATTAACTGCAGGTACTGTGGGACACTTTTCAGAAGGGCAGTTTTACAGGATTTAGGACACTGTTCTGCATGCTGGGCTGTTGGCGATCTAAGGGCTCAGCTCCAGGCAGCATGAGCAGAGACTGTGTGCCTCAAATTGCATATTCAGGAGAAATTATATTATAAGAATCACCCGCCATTTCCCCAACATCCAACAGAAGCACCTCGACTGCAGAGGGTAGTTGTTCCAGGAGGTTGGCACGTGGTTCGGAGGGGCAAATTGGATGCCCCATCACTCGGTGTTTTCCAACATATCACTTCCACAAACCATATAAAAAACCACAAACAGGTATCTGCCTCTATCTCTGAAAACAAACAAAGAGGCAGAGGACGCTGCAGAGCAGGACACTGCAGCACATGAGCTAGTGCAACAAAACTCACCCAAAACAGGAACCAAAACAAAAAAAGAAAAAAGGAAATCCAAAGAAACTTCTGGTCATAGGAGACTCCATAATTCAGGGAGTTGATACCTATCTCTAGCCAGGGGTAATGGTCAGATGTCTCCCAGGTACATCAGTATGGAGAGACACTGACCACATTGCTAAAATTGTACAGGAAGCTGGAGAAAACATTGATGTCCTGGTACACATAGGGACTAACGATCTCACCAGATGGTCAATTGTGGAGACCAAGGAACACCTGACCAGGCTGGGTGAGAAACTATCATCCATTTTTCCGGCATCTCATTCTCTGAGATCCTGCCAGTCTGGGAGAGGGGGCAGATGTATGGAAGGTCAGAGAAGGGGAGATAGGAGAGCTAAACATGTGGCTCAAGGGTTGGTGCCAGGAAAAAGGACACACATTTTTAGGGAACTGGCAACAGTTTTGGGAGCAAAAGTTCTTTAAATTTGATGGACTGCAACTGACTAAGGAGGGAGTCAGTGCATTGGGGCAGAAGTTTGATGTCTTTGCAGAATATTTAAACTAGCAAATGAGGAGAGGGGTGCAGCACCCTTTACGTTGAATGGGAAGAATACCCCTCCCCCTCAGCTAGTGGTCAAACAGGAGTTCGGCATGTTTGTAGTTCATTTGCATCACCAGGTAAGGAAAAAGGTCTGGCTCCCCATACGATGCACAGGGGAAACGCCAGACCTCACCCAACAACTAGCACACCAAAATCTGGCCAATGGAAAATCATGTACACAAATGCTTGCAGTGGGAAACAAGATCCCAGACCTGCTGGCAATAATGACAGAGGCTAAAATGGACATAGTAGCCATTAGCAGACATGGTTTACCAGTAACCACGCTTGGGAGACTTCTGTACCTGGCTATGTACTGTTCAGAAGAGGCCGAGGTGCAAAAAGGGGGGGTAGAGTGGCCCTTTATGTCAATGAAAATATCAAAGCTACAGAAATTCAGAATACACATAAGGAGCCAGAAGAACTGTGGGTTACCCTGGAAACAGGAAATGGGACAGCCATACAAACTGGGGTTGTCTACAGGCCTCCAGACCAGGGGGAGGACATAGACACATTACTGTTAGAAGATATACAAAACATGGCGGCTAAAAGGAAGGTTCTGATAATGGGAGACTTCAACATGCCAGATACAGATTGGTCAATACCAGCAGGAACATCTGCCAGAACTAGACACATAATGGATTCCCTGCAGGGGAAGGGCCTCAAACAACTGGTACAACAACCCACAAGAGACAGGGATATCCTAGATCTAGTACTGACTAACAGAGAAAGGATCACAGATCTCCAGGTAGAACGTCACCTGGGGGCCAGTGACCATCACATGGTATGGTTCAATTTGGCTACTAGAACTAAATCATCCCATTCCAAGGCAAAAATATGGGACTTCAGAGGAGCTAACTTTAATAAGATGGCCAACAGAGTTAAACTAGTCCTGGTAAGAAGAAATACAGGTGAGGGGGGGGGTACAGGCAAAGTAAGCAAGCATTAAGGATGCAATACTTGAAGCAACATCCCATTGTGTTAGAGAGAAAAGAAAGTGCAAAAGAAGAAGGAAACTACTTTGGTTCTCAAAAACAGTAGCAAAAAAGGTCAGAGCCAAAAGGCGGGCCTTCAGGAAATATAAGGGAACGCAACGGGATAAAGACAGGGAGGCATACCAAACTTCCCTAAGGGAAGCAGGGAAGACAGGGGAATATGGGTGTGGGCAGGACAGTAGTGTGGTGGGTAGGTAACTGGCTGGGTGGCAGGACACAGAGGGTGGTGGTAAATGGCTGTCACTCCACAGGGAAGAGTGACCAGTGGGGTACCACAGGGATCAGTGCTTGGACCGGGTCCTATTCAACATCTTCATCAGTGACATTAGCAGGACCTTGAAGGCAGAATTTCACTGTTCGCTGATGACACAAAGCTCTGTAACAGAGTAGACACACCAGAGGTTGTAGACAGAATGAGAAGGGACCTGCAGAAACTTGAAGAATGGTCAGGGGTTTGGCAGTTGAAATTCAATGCAAAGAAGTGCAAGATAATGCATATGGGGTACAAAAACCCTAGCACAATATATCAGTTGGGGGGTGAGGATATAGCATGCACCAAGCAGGAAAGGGATCTTGGGGTTATCATCTCTGATGACCTCAAGGTAGGGAAGCAGGGACAAGGCAGCAGGTAAAGCAAATAGGATGCTGGGATGTATAGGCAGGGCATCACCAGCAGGAAAAGGGAGGTCATAATTCCGCTATACAAGACACTAGTGAGGCCCCACCTGGAGTACAGTGTACAGTTCTGGAGACCATACCTACGTAAGGACATAGACAGGGTAGAGAAGGTTCAGAGGAGGGCAACAAAGATGGTGCATGGATTGCATCACAAGTCCTATGAAGACAGGTTGAAGGAACTGAACATGTACTCCTGGAGGAGAGGAGGAGAGAGAGGGATATGATAGAGACATACAAGTATCTTACAGGGAGGAACAGGTGCAGGAAAACAATATTTTTAGCGAAAAGATGTTCCAGGACTAGAGGGCATGGGATGAAGTTGGAGGGAGGACGATTCAGAGGAAACATGAGAAAGAATTTCTTTCACAGCACGGGTGGTGGACAAGTGGAACACCCTGCCAGAGGGAAGTGGTGGGGGCTGAAACAATCAGGATTTAAGAATGCATGGGATAGACATAAAGGAATTCTGGAGGTCAGGGGTAAGGGGCAACAGACTTCTAGGAAAACAAACTGAACTTACAAGCTCAAATGGGCAGACTGGGTGGGACATAGGCCCTTATCTGCCGACACTGTCTATGTATCTATGTATCTAAGTAAGGCAGACAAAGGCCCAAACTGAGGAAACACTAGCACAAACGGTAAAAAAAGGGGACACAACTTTCTATAGATACATTAGTGAAAGGAGAAAGTCCAGAGGGGGTATTGCCAAGATCAAAGGGGATAAGGGAGCATGTGAGAAGGAGGACCATGTAAAAGCATCTATCCTAAATAGATACTTCTATTCAGTATTTACTGAAGAGAAGGTAGGGCAGGCCCCACAGCTCAGCACCATGGACACAGGGAGCCGGGAGGTGTGCACTAGTCCATTCACAAAAGAAAGGGTCCTACAAGAGCTCAATAAGCTCAGGGTGGACAAGACAATGGGACCTGATGGCATACATTCCAGGGTACTAAAGGAGCTAAGGGTGGAACTAGCAGAGCCATTATCAGAACTGTTTAGTGAGTCTCTGAGCACAGGAGAGGTCCCAGAAGGCTGGAGAAGGGCTCATGTGATCCCACTCCACAAGAGGGGAGCAGGGAGGAGGCAGAGAACTACAGACCAGTGAGTCTTACCTCAGTAGTGGGCAAGATTATGGAGGCACTCCTTAAGGAAATGATAGTGCAACACCTGTAATCCATAGGAGCACAGGATCCAAGACAGCATGGGTTTATAACAGGAAGGTCCTGTTAAACTAATCTCATAGATTTCTTTGACTGGGTAACCAGAGTGGTGGACCAAGGGGGAGCAGTTGATGTCACCTACCTTGACTTCAGCAAAGCTTTTGATACTGTTACGAACATACAAACATACAAAATTTGCCAGCAGATAAAGGCCTAGAGGTCTATCAAGTCTGCTCGAATGCGCAGCTAGCACCCCTTATTCTGCAGCTGCCCCTCCCTTCCACTCTTCCCCTTCATTGACCCTCCCCCTTGTCCTGTCCCATCCCCTTTTGAAGCAGTCCACTGTTCTACTGGATACCACTTCTGCAGGTAACGATTCCACCCAGCCACCACTCTCTCTGTAAAAAGTGTCTCCTCATCTCCCTCCTGAACCTTCCTCCTCCAGTCTCATATCATGGCCCTGGTGTCCCTCCTCCCTTACTTTGAACAGCCCTCTGTACCTGTCTTGTTTATTCCTTTCATGTACTTAAAGGTTTCAATCATGTCCCCATCCTCCTCTCCTCCAGTGAGTACATGTTCAACTCCCTCAGCCTCCTCTCATATGATAAGTCCCCCAGCCCCTTGATCATCTTTGTCACCCTGCGCTGCACCCCCTCCAGTTACTTAATGTCCCTCTTCAGATATGGGTGCCTGTACTGCACGCAGTACTCCAGGTGCAGTCTAACTAATGACCTGTACAGTGGCAGAATCACCTCCTCCTCCCTTCTCGAGGATATACCCCTTGCAATACAACCTAGCATTTTGTTGGCCTTTGCAGCTGCCTTCCTACATTGTGCCGAGTTGTTCATTGACCCTGTAATGAGCATCCCCAGATCCTTCTCCTCTGTCTGGGCTAGCTGCACTCCCCCCAGCTGGTAACTCCTTCTTGGGTTCTTCATCCCAAAATGCAGCACCTTGCACTTTTGGCATTAATCCCCAGTTGCCAGGTGTCTGACCAGATTTCAAGCTTTGCCAGATCATCCTGCAACCCCTGCCACCCCCCTAGGTCATCCACCACCGCTTCTACCTTGGTATCATCAGCAAACAGACTGATCTTGCTCTTGATGTCCAATGATATGTCTACAATGAATATCCCATACAACACTGGTCCCAACACCGAGCCCTGTGGAACACTGCTCATCACTACCCTTGGGTGTGAGAGCTCCCCACCCACCACCACCCTCTGTTGCCTTCCCTGAAGCCAGTTCCCTACCCATCTCACCAGCTTTGCACCTGTCCCTGAGCCTACTAACTTACTTCCCAGCCTTCCATGCGGCACCAAGTCGAATGCCTTACTGAAGTCCAGATACAGGATATCCACTGCATGGCCCCTGTCCAGTTGCCTAGTTACCCAGTCATAGAACTCTACCAGGTTGGTTTGGCAGGATCTGCCCCATATGAAGCCATGCTGTCTGCTGTCCTGTAGTCCTTTGGCCTCTAGGAGGGCCAGCAGCCTTTCCTTCAGGATAGTCTCCATTAGCTTACCCACGATGGATGTGAGGCTCGCTGGTCTGTAGTTTCCCAGTTCATCCTTGGGGCCACTCTTGTGGGGGCACCACATGAGCCATCCTCCAGTCCTGAGGTACACACCCCGAATGTAGTGAGGCATTAAATAGGTCTTCCAAGGTCCTGCAAGGACCTCTGCCAGCTCCTTCAGTACCCTGGGTGGATGCCATCTGGGCCTGGGCCTTATCCACCCTCAGTGCCTTCAAACCACCGAACTCTGCCTCCATGATTTCCCATCTGTCACCCCTCCCTGCTTCTGCCATTTCTCCCCTGGGTGTCACCCCCTTCTCTTTAGTAAATACTGAGCAGAAGTACTCATTTAGTGCTTCTGCCTTATCGCACCCTGCTTCCCACCCAACCCCCTCCTTCCTAATCCTTACTATGTGGTCCTTACAGCTCCTTTTCTCCCTGATGTACCTAAAAAAGTACTTCTCCCCGTTCTTAATGCCTTGTGCCAGCCTGAATTCTGTAGATGCCTTGGCTCCTCTTACTGCCCTTGTCACCTCCTTCGATTCTGTCAAGTACTCCTCCCTGTCCACCCCTCTCCCTGTTTTCTTGTACTTCCTAAAGGCAGCTCTTTTCCTCCTTACCTTTTCCATGACTTCCTTGCTCAACCAGCTCGGTTTCTTAGCCCTATCCTTCTTGTTCTGGGCCTTGCAGCAGGTTTTGGTTGCCTCCACTATCCCCAGCTTTATGAGCTCCAACCTCTGGTTAGTGTCCATACTAGATTGTATTCTGGCCAGGTACCCTTTTACCACTTCCCCCATCCTCCCAAAGTCAGCCCTCCTGAAGTCCAGCACTCTTGTGCCAGATTCCACTCCTTCCTTGCCCATATCCAATGTGAGCCATACTCCGTGGTGGTCACTCCCTGACAGTGGTTCCTCTACTGTAAGTTCTCTCACAAAGTCCCCATTTGCCAGCACACGGTCAAGGGTATTCTCTAACCTGGTTGGTTCACTGACCATTTGCAGGAGGAAGCTGTCTTGGAAGGCATCCAGCAGTACCTGCTCCCTTCTGTTCCTGGTTGTTGGGGTACTCCAGTCCACTCCTGGCATGTTGAAGTCCTCCACAATCACCACACTACCCTTCTCGCAGGTTCTCCTGATCTGTTCCGCTAGTTCCCTGTCTAACTCCGCTGTCTGAGATGGCGACCTGTACACCACTCCCATTCTAAGAATCCTATTCTTGGAATCCTGGATTTGCATCCAAATTGACTCCATACTACCCTTCTCCCCTTCCTCCCTTACACACTTCAGTCCTTCCTTCACATATAGTGCCACACCCCCTCCTTTCCCAATCACCCAGTCCCTATGAAATAACCTGTACCCTGGTACAGACAGGTCCCAGTCATTGTATTGGGTGGCTCATGTTTCTGTGATGGCTGCAATGTCCACCTCTCCTTCTGCCATGAGCACCTGTAACTCTGCAGTTTTCCTCCCAAGGCTCCTAGCATTAAGGGTAACCACCTTCCACCCTTCCCCCCCTCCCATCCTGCCCTCCTTTACTAGCATCACCAATAGTACTTGCCATTTGTCCTTTGTCACTGTTATGGGGGGGTAAGCTCATATGGTTTCCCAACCTGTTATCTCTGCATGTCTCTTGCCCAAATGCCACCCCCTGCTCCTAGTTTAAATTCCCTGCTTCCTCTATGTACTCCTCCATCCTCTGTTTCAACACTTTCTTTCCCTCCTGACTCAAGTGTAGTCTGTCCTTGGCATAGAGAGTACTGTCCTCCCAGGTCCCTCCCCACCCCCTACAGCCCATACCCTTTAGCACAACACCAGGTTCTTAGCCATTCGCTAAATTCCTCTATTCTCAGCTTTCTTGTTGTGCTTGCGTTGGGCACTGGAAGTATCTGTGAAAAAGTTACTGATCTTCCTGCCCCCTCATATAATTGTCCTAGTTCCTCAAACCTCCTCTGAACTATATCTACTGTCTTGTCAGCCAGGTCATTCGTCCCAAGATGTATAATTAAATGAGGCTTGTCCCTACCCCTTCTAGCGTATTTCAGAACAGATTGTCTCACCCTTTCCACTGTCATTTCTGGCATGACCTCCACCCAAATGCATCTATGCCTCTCCCCCTTGCTACCCCACCTGAATCCTCTTAGTATCGAGTCCTCCAGCACTAAAATTCCACCAGTCTTACTCCCTGCTTGCTTCCATTCATTTCCCTCTCTCATTTCCGGCTCCTCTTCTTTCTCCTGCACATTATTTCCCCCTTTTGCCCCTGTTGCAATTCTCCCAGCAGAACTTCCCCCTGTTCTGGTTTGGTCCAGGCATTTATCAGTTACTCCTCTAATTTCATAATTTCTCTTCTCCACCTTCTTCCTCTCTAGCAGTGCAAAACTATTTTCTGAAGACCCTTCACAAATGCCCGCTCCCTCTCTCTTCATAGTAACCTCTCTCCTTTCCACTCCATGACTTTTGCCACTTCTTCACCTCCCCTCACATGTCCTTATCTCCTCCTTCCATTTGTCTTTTGTCTCCTGACCTGGTTTCCACGGCAATCATTCTTCCTGGCCTGGGCCCCTTGTCCCTACTTCCCTTCTTCTGACCCTCTCCTCACCACAGTTGACTTAAATTACCCTCCCTCATCTCCCATTCTTCCTCCCTCCAGTATTGGGTTAAACCCACCCCCAGTCTGCCTTGCCTGCTTAGTTCCTCCTGCAGATCCTCAATCTCCTTTCTGAGTTTCTCTATGTAGTTGCACACTAAACATCCTCCCACACTCCAGGCAATTTTTTAGAAAGACTGGTGCACCGCAGTTGTTACAGCCTACCACCCTACCCATTGCTGTCTTTGCCCACCGGCGCCCTCCCACCCTTCCAGATGCAGGATACCAAAAACTCCCCCAAGTCTTCCCTCTCCCTTCCTATCAGTGCAAAACATTATTTTCTTAATTTCCCTTAACCCTTTTGTTGTACACGTTTAGATAGATTGAGCAACTGCTTTTTATATTCCTAACCTTCCTATCCAAACTCAAAAAGAGACTTTAACTAGCTATTGCACAACCTTCTTCAAACTCCTACTCCTCCTTTCCACAATGCAATAGCAATGCAAAGAAGTAACAATGAAAGCTCCTAGATTTGCAGTTACTTCCCTTCCACTGAGATAGCAGTCACTTCTTCACTCGCTGCTGTTTCTTTCCTGGATGTCTTCTTCTGCTATGACAGGTGCATATCCTTTGCCTGTTTGAGGAAGTGATGTCAGAACCCCTGGTATAAAGGAAATCATGGACCAGGGGCGGTGGGTGAGGGGTTGGGGTTGGGACCAACCCAAGTCTTCCAGAAACAATCAGTTAGCTGAGGCCCCTGGACAGACCATTAACACCCTTCCCCCACTATCCACTAACCTTTGCAGCTAGTGAAGCCAGCAAAAATGAATCACAATTCTACTCAAAGCCCCCCAAATAGGTTTGCTACCAAAAGAAACAGGTCTCCAATTCAAACAGCTTCACCAACAACACATCAAAATAGGCTTGAAATTAGAAGATATAGGTCTCTGATTCAAAGAAACAGCCCCAGTTAAATCACACCAAATAAGTTTTAAATTGAAGAAATAGGCCTCTACAAATGCAGCTTGCTACACAGTGAAACATCAAGCAAAAGAGCCCACTTATAGCCACCAAAACAGTTTTCAAATTCCAACAGCCCCAAAACAATACCCTGCTAGCCCCTAGGAATAGTAAGAAAGAAAAGAAATAACCTTCTACTAAGTAAAATCCAGAAGAAACAATGTAAAAACAACAAGAAGCTACTGTACTGTAACAAATCTGATCCTTTCCCTTCTAGTTCTTTCTGAGAAACCAAAGCAACTGACCACAGTTCCACATAGAAAATTGATTATTAAGCTGGCTAGGCTCAGGATGGGTCAGACATTGGTCAACTGGGTGGCAAACTGGTTGACAGGCAGAAAACAGAGAGTAATGGTAAATGGTGTACAGTCAGAAGAGATGCAAGTCACAAGTGGGGTACCTCAGGGATCAGTCCTGGGGCCAGTCCTCTTCAATATTTTCATCAGGGACATTGCAGATGGACTGGAGGGCAAGGTTTGTCTGTTTGCAGATGACACCAAGATCTGCAACAGAGTAGATGATCCAGATGGGGTGGGCAGAATGAGTAGAGATCTGGATAAACTGGCAAAATGGTCGGAAGAGTGGCAACTGGGGTTTAACATAAAGAACTGCAAGATCATGCACATAGGGAAGAGAAACCCTGAAGCCACCTATAGGCTGGGAGAGGAGTTGCTGGCAGCCACAAAGGAAGAAGGAGACTTGGGCATCATCATCACAGATGACCTGGAATCATCCAAGCAGACCACTAAAGCAGTAGATAAGGCTGGGGGATGTTGATGTATATTAGTAGGGGTATCACAAGTCGTAACAGGGAGGTAATCCCTCTTTACAAGACACTGGTTAGGCCCCATCTGGAGTACTGCATGCAGTACTGGAGGCCACACCTTCACAAGGACATTAACCAAATTGAGGAAGTCCAGAGAAGGGCAACCAAAATGGTGCAGGGACTGCATCAGAAAACATATGAGGACAGATTAACGGAGCTCAATATGTATACCCTAGAGTAAAGGAGGGAGAGAGGTGATATGACTGAAACATTCAAACACCTTAAGGGCATTAACATGGTGAAAGAGTCTAACATGTTTCAATATAAGAAAAATAGCAGGACAAGAGGACACAGCATGAGATTAGAGGGAGGCCGACTAAGGGGTAATGTGAGGAAGTTCCTTTTCACAGAAATGGTGGTGGATGCATGGAATGGCCTACCTCAGGAAGTGGTTGATGTGAATACAGTGCAGGGCTTCAAACAAGCATGGGATAGGCATAAGGGAGCAATGCAGATGAGTATGAGTAAATAGGTCATTGACAGAGCAAAGGTGATGGCACATTCATTAGGTAGAAAAAGAAATGGACAGACTGGATGGGTCTTGCGGTCCTTATCTGCCGTCAGCGTCTATGTTTCTATGAATGCTCCCTGCAGGGAGTCTAGGTTGTCCCTAGTCCTAGCTGAAGCTTCAGCTGGGATGCTAAAATCGACATCATGCATCTGTCAGGTAATGTTGAACTTAACCGTGTTCCTACTGCTGGTGATCCATCCTCCTCTTTGCCTGTCTTAGCATTTTCTTCCTCAGTGTAAGGAGTCTTCACTCTAAAATTTACTAATTTAGACTGTGGATGCTGCAGTCTTGCAAACTAATCGCGATGTCTTGGTCTTCACCGAATCCTCACTTTCTGCCAGGAACATTTTTTTTTTATTATCTGTTTCTCCATGGGTCCTCGTCAGCATCCATCCTCAGCCAGTCGTCCAGCCCTGTACCCCCGACATCAGGAGCATACCCTCTTCCGCCACGGTTTACCCTCTCTGGCAGGGCAGTGAGGAGGCTCCCTAGCTCAACTCATCTCAACCAGGATCCAGTTCAGACAGTGCCATTCAGAGTCAGGGCCTGCGGCAGGTGGTTGCTTCATCCTGCATGACCAGGGACAATTTTCCTATTTTCTCCCCTGGTGTGAGTGGGGCATGCAGTGACACCAATGGAGGGAGCATGCACGTGTCCGCACATGCTCCTTCAGGCATCTGCCCCATCTCAGCCCCTTTTCTGCAGTGTCAGTGCACTGCCCCCCAGCTTCCACTAGGGACACATTGCATGCCAGTTACTGGAGCCCCCCCTCCCTGGAGAGGGAGTGCAATCCCTCGGATGCTCGATCCCTCTCCTCCCCTGCCAACCCCCAGCGACCCATGCTTGTTACTGAACACAGGTCGCCGGTGTAGCATGAGTTAAGGCATCCAGCACCTCAGCCCTCAGCATCACCAGGCTGGCTACTCTGCCAGGATCAGTGATAGTGACACTACTGTCTCTAACAATGCACCCTTCCGGTAAGTCCATGGTAAGAGAGTAGGTGATGTGCTATGTATGTATGTATATGTGTATATGTGTATATATATACACACACATACATATATATGTGTGTACAGTATATCTATATCTATACCTATGTATATTTCTGTCTCTCCTGATGAAGCCTTATTGGTGAAGTGCCAGGGCATTCTGGCCATGCATGTTACTCAAAGCTACCATTAATGTCTTGACCTGAGCACTTTGTGTATGAGTGCTGAGCTTTGTGACATTGGGTGTGTGTTTGTTGGGGGTAGGCAACCCCATGCTGCAGCACCCATATAAGCTTACTGCTCTGCATGCACTTACTTCCTGATTTCCTCTCCTGTGATGTTGCCTTCTGTACGGCTGTTCCTTTCATGATCACATCCTGTGTAAACGTTCCTTCCCCTACTTCCTTCCTGTCATCACTGGTAGTGTTGATCTGTCTCCTAAGGCCAGTCTAACTCAGTTCCTTATCTTCTCTCCTCCCTTCTTACCCATTCATCTCCTAGTGAGCTTGCCAACCTTGGGTCTTTCAACATAAACTGGTCTTCCCCTGCTTACAAACCTGCTCTTAAAAAGTTGATTAACTCTTTCTTTGCTTGTTTCTGACCCTACCCATTACATCCCTCATTCCTCCAGTCATTCTCTCATTGACTGGATCCTTTCTAGATTAGACTGCATAGGCATCTGGGCCTTTCTGCCACCATTTTCTATGTTTCTCCTCCCATCATCACAGAATTTATGCTACTGCTACTCTACAGGACAATCAGCAACCACTGCATGGTTTGATTTATCCCAAAAATTCACACCCCAAAACTTATCCTTGGGAATTTCATGTCTGGATCAGCTCATTCAAGTCACTTAAAAGGGACAGGAATTGATTACTTCTGTGCAGCAGTTTGAAATATCTCTATTTTCATAAATTATATTCATACCTCTAAAGGATCCCTATTTAACTGTGCCTAAATAAAAGCTGAAGCTAGTTGGTTATGTTTATAGTTTTCTTTGTATGGACAACATTCTGTGCAGCTCCTTTCATGTAATCAAGAATTTATAGTTTTGATTATGTCACTTCATGGTTTCAGAAATGTGAGCATGAACTTATCAGTACAGTGCCAACGGTTCTGAAACCATGAAGTGATAGTCAAAACTCCAAATTCTTGGTTCCATGAAAGAAACTGCACAGAATATTGTCCATACAAAGAAAACAATACAAAATACAACTGACAGCTTCAGCTTTTATTCGGGTGCTGTTAAATAGGGATCCTTTAGATGTACGAATATAATTTATAAAAATAGAGGCATTATAAGCAGCTGCATATAAGTAATCAGTTCCTGTCCCCTTTAATGTGAGTGACCTTCTGGCCAACTTGCAGTCCTCCAACTGGGTACCTTTTGTCCTCTTGCTCTCTCGCATTGCTGCCTCACAGTTTACATCAAACTTCACTTCTCTCTAGGGTAAGCATGCTCCCCTGAAGAGGTCTCTAGTGTGTGGTGTTCACCTTCCATGGGTCACTTCTGAACTCAAAAGAGTGAACATAGCACCAAAACTCAACTCTGTCTGGATAGTATTTTTATTTTCATCACCACCATTTGTGACCTACCAACATTTTGTTGAATAACACTAACTTCATCAGAGTCAGGTAGTAAGTTAATATCTGTAAAATATAATAATTTACATTAAACAAGTATGTATAGTTGTATCAGTGGACAAAACTGAAAAATGATTATGTAACCCTCCTACAAATTTGGGGGTTACCTTAATGTCTTCTTGGGCTCCTTCAATGCCCACTGCCAGGCTGATGTCCTGCCTTTGTTTGATCCTGCTCATTTATGTGTGAGTGCCATGCTGAGCCTCCATGCCTGTCCCTCTAAGAGCCTTGCTAATAGGTGCATACTGAATGGTCTGAGCTGGGTCTGAGTGATTTAGGGCTTGTGACCGGCCAGACACCACTCTTATTTGCTCCATTCTGCAGTCGATACTTTTGAAATTGAAAAAGCTTTATTGTTTTAATAAATGCCACATTCAGACAGCAGTACATTATATCGGGAGCAAATAACAGGAAAACATAAGAACCCCCCATCCCCCATCCTCATCCCTATCCCATACCCTCCCCCCCAATGGAGTGAGTATTGTTAACTGTAAGTAATTATCCCATTAGATGATGAACCAGTTTAGGCTATGTGAATAAAAAATATAATTTGGGGTACCAGAGAGAGTGCAAAAGGCATTCAGTTAAGGTATAGTGTATACAACTTGCCCCATTTCTTATTAAACAGGTGAATGCAATTACGTATACTTACAATCAGGTGTTCTGTCCTTAGAGAGAATGAAAGCTCATGCAGCCACTCATTGAATGTAAGGAATGTCTGGTCCAGCCAATGTCTCAGTACTAATTTTTTAGCTGTTAAGGAAATGAGAGCCATATGGTATTATGGTATCTCTTTCCTTGACCTGAATCTGTGAGTAGTTACCAGTAATACATACTCCAGGGGAAAAGAGACCTCTTTAACCCAAGAGAGGGCCATCTGCTCTCCAATATTTACCCACAGGGAAGATACCTTCTCACAAAACCAGAAAACATGTAATAGGGTACCATCTGCCTTGCCACATCTCGTGCAGCTAGGAGAGGGGAGATGACCCATCTTAGCTAGTTTAACAGGGGTATAGTACATATTATTTAAAATATGATATTGGGTAAGTTGTAGCGGTCCTGAGTCAGGTAAATGTAAAGATCATTCCAGAAACATGGCCAATTAAAGGCAAAATCTGGCATCAGGGACTCCCATATCTTGGAGCTGGCTGAAGTAAGAAGATGAGAGGTGGTTAGCAAACACATATATAAAGCAAAGACCCCATGTGATTTGGAGGATAGATCTTGGATTTGTTGAAGGAGGTCATTAAGTATAGATGGTCGCAAGGAAAGACCGAATTGCTGAACCAATAGTTGTCGCAGTTGGTAGATTTTGAAAATGTTAGTTAGATCCAGTCGAAATTTGACTAGTAGCTCTGGAGAGGTGAGTATGGAGGTCTGAGTGTAAAAGTCTGACACTCTAAGTTCAGGGGAGATGGGAAGCCAGACAGGCGATAGTGGACAATTTCCTATCTTGATATTTAGGTTAAAAAAGATAGGCTGAGAGAAATCTTTGGAGGGGGAAACTTTTAAATAGGAGCAGAGTTGTGAGAAGACCTTGATAGAAATACCAGTCGGGGAGGAGTTCAACACAACCGGAAGAGATTTCCAGAGGGAGAAAAGAATGGCAGCAGGAGACAGATTGTGATTTGAAATTAGCTTAGATTCTATTTTTAACCAGATGGGAATCTAATCTTCCTCCGATATAGTCTGGGGCATAGAGAGCCATTTGCCACACTTGTGAAGATGACTAACCCAGTAATAGAGTAAAAATTTAGGAAGTCGCAGACTGCCTGATTCCTTAAGAAGTCCCAGTTTAAGGTATGAGTGCCTGGGAGATTTGTCTAGCCAGATAAATGAGGTGATACATGAGTGAACACATTTGAAGAAGGATAAAGGAAGCCAGATATTAAGCATATTTAAAGAATAAAAAAGCCTAGGAAGGACTTTCATTTTAATGATATTTATTCTACCCCATAATGATAGTGGGAGATTCTTCCAATGTGTTAAGTCCTGTTATAATATGTTCAGGAGGTCTTCTAAGTTCAGTTTCTTTATCAGGGATGGATCCGTGGTTAAATAAATACGAAGGTATTTGTTGCAGCGAGGAGACCACGTCATACCAAAAAGGAAAAATTCCTGACTATATACAAAATGATTAAGAGGGTATATTTCTGTTTTATTGAGATTCAGTTTGTAGTTAGAGTAGCTGCCAAATTGTTCAATTATCTTCAGGGCCTCAGTGAGGAAAGGGACAAGATTTGAAAGAAGAAGTAAGATGCCATTTGCATAGACAGAGAGAGGCAATGATAGGTTACCAATAGGGATGCCACGAATGTTGGGGGAAGATTTAAGATGTCTGATAAGTGGTTCGATATACAGATTAAAGAGAAAGGGGGAAAGAGGACACCCCTGCCAGGTGCCTGTGTAGAGAGGGAACGAGGAGGAGAAAACACCATTGCAGTAGATTTTAGCTGTTGGGGAAGAATAAATCACTTTAAGCCACTGTATAAAAGAGAGAGGAAAGCCCATCTTTTGTAGGGTTGACCACAGAAAGGACCAATCAACCCTATCAAAGGCCTTTTCAGCATCAAGAGAAATAAGAGCCATGGGGGAAGGAGAAGAGCTAGCTACCTGGAAGAAATGGAATATCTTACTAAGATGATCAGTGGAGGATCTTCCAGAGACAAAGCCTACTTGCTCTGGACTGAGAAAGCATGACCACACCTTCTCGAGTCTTGTGACTGGGATCTTAGTTAGAATTTCGATGTTGCAATTTAGTAATGAGATAGAGTGGTAGGTGGTTTATCTGGCTTAAGAAGGAGGACTGTAGTAGTTCCTAGAAGACAGGGGTCTAGTGATTCTGAAGATATCATGAAGTGATAGAGATGAAGCAGAAGAGGGGCTAAATCTTTAAAGAAATGTTTGTAGAAGTTTGAGGGAAAGCCATCAGGGCCAGGAGCTTTGTCGAGTGCTAGACTATTTATAGTGGATTTCACCTCTGCCAGGGAAATGGTGGCCACCAAAAGGGACCGATGGTGATCCAGGAGTTGAGGTAATGATGCAGAGTCTAACTAGGAAGACATTTAATCGGTAGTTGGTGGGGATAAATGCTTACTATATAGAGTCGAGTAGAATTGTTCAAATGCCAGTGCGATGTCTCTAGGGAGAGTCTTTATGGATCCATCTGGAGCCTGGATAGAGGAAATTATTCTTGAAGCCTCTAATTTCCGTAAACGGAGAGCAAGCAACCGACCCGTCTTTTCACCTTGTTCAATATATTTGGATTGGGTTTTTAGAATTGAGCATTCCGTTTTTTCCTGCAGGAAAATGGAGTATTTATCCTGAAGTGACAATAAGGTCTGTAAAGAGTCTAGCAGGAAGTGGAAGAGAGAGAGTTTTCCACAGTGTGAATTTGAGTGAGTAAAGAAAGGGCTTCTGTTCCTCTACGACGTTTATGGGTGGAGGCCAGTTAGATAAATTACCCTCGTAGGAAACATTTTAAAGTGCACCATTCATGGTCTACCCTCTGTACTGTATTTTGATTAGACTGAATGAATGATTGGATAAGAGATGATACTCTGGAGACCACATGGTCATCCTTAAGGAGTTGAGTATTTAATTTCCAAGCCGTATCTTGCTGTAGATTAAAGTTAGGAGGAAGTAGTGTCCAGGCCACAGCGTGATCAGAAAAAACAATGGGTTCTATACCAGCATTACAAAGACTGGGGAGAAGCAAGTGACTGATAAGGACATAATCTAGTCTGGAAGAGGTGTGATGTACCATGGAGTAAAAAGAGTAGGTGCAGAACAAATGGTTAAGAATTCTTCAGGGATCACAGAGGCCTGTTGTGTCCATAAACTCTTGTAATGCACATTGCACGGCTGAAAGAGGTTTGAGGAGGTAATTAGATTGGTCCAAATCTTGAGTAGGGCGGAGGTTCCAATTTCCCCCCAGAATCAGTGGGAAGGAAAGAAATGGGGTTAGCTTGTCTATTAGCTCCATAAAAAAGGCTGGGTCACCTCCCACTGGACCATATACACTGCCCAGAACAAGCTCTTTGTGGTCAAGAAGGTCGTTTATGAAGATGTAGCTTCCCTGTGGGTGAGTAATAACTTGCTCTACTTGTAAGGAGACCATACGATTCACAAGAATGGCTACTCATTTGCTTGAGGTTGAGTCACCAGAGGCAAAGACTTGACCAATCTCTTGCCTGCAGAGACTGATTGCCTCATGGGGAAGAAGGTGTGTTTCTTGGATAAATGTTATATGAGCATGAAGGAAGGAGATATGTTTAAGAACTTGATACCTTTTAATCTGTTCCCTGGTACCCCCGACATTCCAGGTTAGAATATTGATTAACCCACTAGCCTTTTTCATAATAACTAAGATGATTATCCTGGTAAGCATTAATCCAAATACACACACCACAACCTCCCCCCCCCTAAAATCCCCCATCTCCCTTCCCCCAGTATAACACAATTCAGAAATGAAATGATCCCGAGAAACTCCCTCCTCCCTCCCTCATCTCTATCCAAAGATGGCTAGCATCAGACAAAATCTAGAAACAGCAATGATATGGAAATTTGAAATCCTGGCTGTTAATAACATCATGACAGGACGATGAGTATATAAATAGGCTTTACTTATACTCTTCCTGTCAACTAGTTGGCTGCCATCATGTCTATGAGCCCTCTCTGATTCCCCATATATACTCATACGACCCTCTCCTTCCCCCCGAGATATAATGCAAGAGAAGTTGTAGCAATAACAAATAGAAATACCCCCCAACCCTCCCACCTTCCTCTTTTCAAAACTATATACACTGGTCCCAATGGTCCACAGTGGATGAGAGAACAGAGAAATCTCCAGCAACCTGAGGGACCACCCCTTATAGACCCTGATTCCCCCACCTTGAAAAATCGAGGTGTGGATGAAAGCCCATCGACGGACAACAGAACTGTTCCAGCCTGTCCTTGCTGGTATAATACAACATCACTTCCCCCCTTAATCCAGTGTAGCACTCCAACCCCCAGCCTCCAGAAAGGAAATATTACGGGTGCCTGTAGGGATATGGTCAGGGTCAACCCCCCCCATTATCCAGTGCGCGAGGCTCAGCATACACCACTGAGTTTCCCAGTCAGACCCGCCCCCGCACTCCCACCCTCCAATTACAATAATGGGGTAGAATCATCCTTCAGTATGTCTAACAGAATAATAGAATCCTAAATCAATCTTACCTGCCATATTTTAGTTATCTCTCTGGGTTGTGCTGCAGTCCACCAGATTAGCAGCTGGTATTATGGAAGTAAGCCCATTTAGGCCTTTGTTATACAAATGTTACAAATGCCAAAGGAGAAAGTGCTCCCTTAATCCTGTAGTGGGGATTCAAAGAGAGACAGGAAGTGCATACCGGTTCCCATTATTATTCCTGTGGGGGAACCATCTCCTTTGACTGGAGTTATGTAACTATTAATAACTTGTCATGTTACTCTGGAGGATGATCAGCAGATTATCTAAGATTAAACTAAGCTAGGCATACATTTAAAAATCTCTCACATCTCCAGGGTGTAGAATCACTATATGGATCCCCCCTTTAACTAGACAGTCATGATGGTTAGGTCTGCAGGGGAACCAAAACAGAGTGGGACTGGTCCAGTTCCAAGATCTGTCCTCTTAGGAATGAGTCCCAGATGAAACAGTTCCCAGCTCTGCCTAGTGCTAAAGGGGACCTGTATAGCACCGGGGGAGCCAGGGAAATAAACTCTTATTGGTCATCGGGATCCAGGTGACAAAATCAGCAGAAGAGCAGATCAGCCATTCCCCGAGAACATCCGGCTTCAGGACAGGACCGAAATCCATCAACAGCATCTTCACCTCATCATCCCAAGTGGGTAAGAGAGAAAACAAGCCACAAAGAGTTTAATACGCAGGCTAAATGGAGACAGGTCAGGGTAAAGGCCACAGCTCAGGGAGCCTTAAAAAGACTTGGTAGCTTGAGAGATATGTCCTCTGAGGCTTGAGAAGGGGAATCATAGGAATACCAGGCCCTGTCTATCAACACCTGCAGTCGGGCTGGGTAGGCCATCTTAAATTTCATACCGACTGTGATGCAGTTGCTGACAATGGGATGAAATGTGGCCCTCTTCTGCCTGGCCTCCAACAGAAGGTCTTGTGTGAAACATAGACGTTTGCTCTCCCAGGTAACAGCTTGCAGCTCTCTGTTTTTTGTAAGGATGTGCTGTTTTTCTAGGTAATTAAAAAACTTCATTATAATAGGTATGGGGAGGCAGTGTCAGGTGGTTGAGGTCTGAGGGAGCGATGAGCTCTTTCTATCAGGTATACAGGGTTGTGAGGTGAAGGACCCACTTCTTTGAGGAGTAGCTTCTGAAGGAAGGTTATTGCTGAGGAACCCTCCTCATTCTCTGGCAGGCCGAAAAGTAACACATTATTTCATCTACTGCGCCTTTCAAGGTCTTCAGTTTTGAGTTAAAGCTTATTTATTTGTTGACATAGCTTATATATCTCTGGATCAACCTTGTTCCTCCAGGTTTCTATAGAAAATGTGCGTGCCTCCGAGTCGGAGATTCTGTAGCCTAAATCACCCATGGCTGCCCTGATAGATTTCAATTCGGCAGCAACATCGGCCAATGATTCTTTGAAAGGAGCCAGTTCCTGTCGAAATCTATCCTCTGTAAGTGGGATAGCAGAAGGCAGTGTGCTTAGTAGATTGCTGACTAGGCATCTTAGATTTCTTAGCCTGTTTTTCCGGTGTGGTTGGTGGGATATGCTGCGGAGGGGTCTGCTTCATCTCCGTTTCCATCGCGGACTTAGATGCCAATAGCGATGTTTCAAACTCAGCAATAACGGTGCAGCAGGCAATTAGGCACAATTTTCCTTGTAGTCTGACCCTGAGTTGTTGATTTAGAAGGCAGATTAGTAAGGATTAGGAAGACGGTGGTAGGAGTTATCTGAAGGAGCTGCTATGGAGCCAGGAGCATTACGTGATCCTCCCTGCAGTCGATACTTGTGCAGAGGGAGCCTGTATGGAAACAGCTTATTTACTGCTTACATGCTGTTTTATTTGAAATGGAGAAGTTTATTTAATCTGCTTTCCTTGCAGTTTGCCTCTGTAAATGGAAGCCACCATGTTAGGACCAGGACTTCCAGTAATTGTACCAAAAGGACTCAGGAGACCTAAAATGGCTCTTGGCCCAAGTGTGTCGTGGGAAGGAAAACTGTAGTTTTTAGGCTGGCACCAAAACTAACCTGGGGGAGGAGTCTAACTGTGACTGACAGCTTCCCCAGCCAACCCAAATCCTGGAATCCAAGGGAAATGCCCAGTACTACAAGAGACAGTGGATCAGTTATAGATGGAGCGTGAAGTGTGAACAGCTTGAGCTTTCGAGCAGCTGCTCCCTGAACGGAGCATAGGGGAACTGACGGGAAGAGGCCTGACTTGCCTCTCTGCCACATTTATCCTGCATGTGGACTGTCTAATAGCAGAAGTTGGATGTGTTCTGATTTAAGTCTGGAACTGTGGCCGCACAAAGGAAGAAGTTTACCAGTACCACTTGCATTTTGGACTAAAGATTTACTCCTGTGAAGCGATCGGCCCAGCTAGTGTGCGAGACGAATCTTGGATCGAGAGGTTTGCTCAGTGAATCTACTGTAATAGCAACCGGACTGTATCTGGACTGTACAAAGTTAGTGCTACCTTATTTGAATATGCTGAATGTTTCTCGTGGGTCGAGATCTGCTTACCTGCGACCCAACCTGTTATGCCAGCTGGAGGCTTCACCAGCAAACAAAACTGAACTTTGCCAATGTGCTCATCATGCCTGGGCCTTTGCCATCTCGGCCCAGACCAACTGCCTGCACCAGAGACTGCCTTCAGTGAGAGACCAGCTTCAGGGATCCAGCCTCTGCACAAGAAGCACTCGCAAGTTGTGGATACCTGGAGGGAAAGGCTGTGAAGAGGAGGTGTGTCATGTCAGCCCTGCTTCCCCATGCTCATCGGTGAACACCACGAGGTCTCCATATTGCCTGCAATTCCACAGCAATCTAGTAGCATGAGTACAATCAGTGTAGCTCCCTGCAATGAGTCAAATAATTGTCTGTGGTACCATACCATCTGATTTCTTTTCAAAGTTCTGGGTTTCCTGAGACTGGGCCAACCGGCCAGGATTACAAATAATCATCTTGTTGTTGTGCATGCTAACTGCTTCTTCTTTCCATCAAGGGCCCCAACATCAGCTGCAATTGCGGCCACCCCTGGGCAATGCCTCTGTCTAGCCTACTTCCATCCTGGGTACCCAGTGTTGTGTCACTGTATATTTGGGAGTAAAAAGTGAATGCCAGAACCCTGTTTCAAATCAGAGTACTAATCATTTAACTAAATTCATGCCCCTTCCTTGTTCACATCCCCTGAATAAATTGGATTGTCTTTTTTTCATGTTTAATCTGGCTAGTGTGCATATTATTAGTTGGGTTACAGTACTGAAAGTGTGCAGTTGTCTTAATAACCTTATTTTACAGGGGGTCTCCAGGGATATTGCTGAATGTCCAGCCCTGGTGGTAAGTGCGGAGGGTGTGTGCATATTATTACTGCTACTTGCTGACTGTGTGTTAGATACTGCTAAAGGTTCAAAGCCACTAGGAGGGTTGATGGGTGGTTATAACTTCCTAGAAGGCTATAGCAGGATAGGCAGATACCCCCAATACCATTACTCTGGGTGGAGGCACCTTACTACAGAATCCAGGCCCCTCAATCTGTGTTCAATCATGCAGGCAAGGGAGTAACCTTAGAGACAGTGCCACCTAGAGGTTACATCTTGGAGGCACCGCTGGGGTTAGCGCCCCCCCAGTGGCCAACATATAACATTTCAGTCAGTTGTGAATTTTGTGCAAAATTTTGAGATGGAGAGGCTCACTACACCCAAGTTGAATATTTCTCCCATAAATTGGTTGTGCATCGCATGATGGGGTGCAGCAAGACAGAAGGGTTAGACCCCAACCATACTTCATTGTTATTAGACATCCAAATGGGGACCCCAAATGCTGCCATAGAGGAAACTATGGGGAGGATTAAGTGTCTGGGGAATGTTTCAGTGTGAGGGCGGGACTCTGATCTGTCTGAGCCAACCCTAATGGCCCTCATCTCATGTAGCCTCCCTCTAGACCCTGAGACAGTACCCCCTGTTATCTTGCCTGAGGGATACCAGATGGGGTGGAGCATCATTCACGTACACAGTGGCCTATCTTCTCCTGGGGGGTTCCCAAAGGTGGAAGGATTTAGAGAGAAGTTATTGAGGCTTTTAGCTGCTGAAGGGCAGACTGCTAAGGACTTGTGGAAGGCTTTGGAGGACTCTGAGGAGGTCACTCCCATACACTGTCCTCTGGCCTCCCCACCTCTGCCTAGGGCATCACCCATTGCAGTGTCTCCCATTGTGGTACCCTTGGTACACCTGGACTCTTCACAGACTCAGGCTGTTTTCAGGTGCCATCCCTGTCCCTATGGGAGAAGATGACTTGGAAACCAGGATGGGCTATGCCACCCCCCCATGAGTGGCAATGCTCTGAGGGGGAGAAACACAAAAGATTTATGGTGCGCTTAAGGGGCCCTGTACTGGGGGCCATCTGGTTTCTCTGGTCCACTAATCCAGAGACCTCTGCTGGTGAGTATTTATCTGCTTTAGAAGGTGTATTTGATAGTACCAAGTCAGGAGAAGATTTGATGTGGAAGTTTAAGTCTACCAAACAGTGGAAAAATGGAAAAATGAGCAACTGTCTGCTTTTGTGACTCATGTAGAGCTGATCTTGCAAAGAGTGTACTGGAAGGGGGGCATTTTGGTTAGTGAACTAAATCAAGCCAGACTAGAACACATCTTTAAGTGTGGCCATTATTCAAGTGTGCTCATGCTGAAGTTAAAATTTAAGGATCGCAAAGTCCATCCTCCTGAATACTGTTGGTCAATAAAGGAAATTCAGGATGTGGAGAACGAAGATGATGGTTGGGACCCCTATGCTGGTGTTGCACAAACTACCCCGATTCCAGAAAGACCAAGTGAGAAAGAGGACAACTCAGAGACACAACAAATCAGTGAACTGTTAAAGGAAGTAAAAGATCTAAAAGCTAGCAGACAAGCTGCAGCTGAACAGGCTAAAACTCATGGTCTTTGCACCACCAATACGGAGACTACTTGTGAGACCCCACCTGTCTGTACTGGGGCCAGTGCCCTTGCTGCTGAATCCCTATCTATCTCAACATGGTAGAAGAAATTAGTGAACTGTGAGCTATGGTGAGAGACCTCATTTATGCTGCACGGCCGTCTGCACCCTGGAGGGGCTACGAGGTAGCTGAGCCTGAACCTAAGCTGAAGGAAAAGAGTAGGGCTCCACCCCTGACTATTACATGCCTCGTGAAGACTCAACCCATCCTGCTGAACCCAGAGCTAAAGTATTTTGTTACCGGTGTGGAGAAGATAGACACACCAAATGAGTTTGCAATTCTCTTGAAGATCTATGACGAGTTATTGCCAAGTTGTTCAATCTGGTCTGACAAAGCAATGTAAAGCTGCAATCAGGGCCATCAGGAAAATCATTTTTCTCCAAAATCTCCATGAACAAACCTGCCAAGCCTGTGCCTCTGGATTAGTCAGAGGTAGTGGGTCCTTCCATGGAGACCACAGTAACTGTTAATGGTATTTCAACCCGAGCTGTGTTGGACAGTGGATCCCAGGTTACTATTGTGTTTAAAGATTGGTATAACCAGCACTTGTCTGACCTCCCTCTTCAACCACTTGAAGGACTTCATGTATGGGGGTTGAGTGACAAATCTTACCCGTACCTGGGTTATGTGTGATTGTAGCTGTTGTTTTCCACCACTGTTGCTGGCATGGATGAATCAGTGGAGACTGGCCTTGGTATGCCCCCCGACTGGAATGTATGATGAAATCCCTTTGTTAATTGGCACTAATGCTCACATGTTTGGCTATGGTACGCAGAGTGTATGATCTACAGATGCAAAGCAAAAAGATCGACCCGGATGAGGTGGTGGGCATTGTGTGGAAAAAAGATGCACCACCACTTGTATTACTACCCAACGCTGAGTGTACTGTTATTGGCAAGGTATGAATCAAGAAAGATGTCAAGAACAAGATTCTCATGTTGGATACCCTGGAAGAGGGGAAGCTGCCAGAAGGACTACTAGTTAAGCCTAGCATCCTGCCTGCCTGAGCTCATGCCTATGCTCACAGTGTGGTGGTACAAATTCAAAAGCTGTCTGACCAGGATATTAGAGTCCACCAAGGTTGCACACTGGCAACTGTGTATTGTGCAGATACTGTTGTGTTGCCTAGCAAGTGACATACTGAAGAGGGCGAAGAAACTCCTGATTTGTTTGACTTTGGGGACTCTCCCATTCCTAAAGAGTGGAAAGCCAAAGTCAGTAGAAAACTTGCCCAGAGGAACAAAATGTTTTCCTTGAGAGAATGGGATGTTGGATGCATCACTGGTGCCGAGCATTACAGCAGACTCCATGACGAGAGGCTTTTTCATGAAAGATCCCACCGATTGACACCAGCAGACATCAGCAATGTTCAACGCCACCTCCAGGAGATGCTAGCTGCTGGAATTATATAAGAATCCCATAGCCCACACGCATCTCTCATTGTAGTGTTCTGAAATAAGAATGGCTCGGTGAGAATGTGTGTGGACTATCAAATCCTTAATCTAAAAACTGTACCAGACCAATATACAATGCCCCACATCCAGGATGCCCTTGATTGCCTTAATGGGAGTCATTGGTTTTCTGTCTTGGACCTCTGGAGTGGGTATTATCAAATACCAATGGCACCCGAGGATAGAGAGAAAACTGCATTCATCTGTCCATTGGGTTTTTATGAGTTCTTACACATGCTCCAGGGCTTCTCGGGAGCACCTGTCACTTTCCAGAGGTTAATGGAGCGAGCTGTAGGAGACATGAATTTACTAGAATGCCTTGTTTACCTGGACAATGTCATTGTATTTGGTTAGACACTCGAGGAGCATGAGACTTGTTTGTTCAAGGTTTTGAGCCGGTTAGAGGACTTCGGCCTAAAACTATCCATTGGCAAGTGCCAGTTCTTCCAGCAGTCTGTGAAATATGTAGGCCACATTGTGTCCTCTGTGGGAATTCAAGATTTATTTATTTATTTGTTTTATTTATTCATAATTCGGATACAACCTTTGAGTACAAGATTCTTTTGCAAAGGTTCCACATCAAGGAATACAGGGAGGACAGTATAAAAAAGCAATTATTACAAAAAATCAAGAGTCAAGCAGGAAAATATACATGGTTATACAATACTACCAAATAACAGTGATACTTGTACCAATGTAAACTACTATGCAGTTCAGTTATAGAGCAGCACTAGGGTTTTGTCAAGATGGTGTCAAGGAAAGCAGCCCTGGGGGCCTTGTCAATGTAGCGAGGGAAGGGGAGGTATAAAGAAGCTTGGTGTAGCATGGTCAGGGGTAGCGTGAAGGGACTAAAATAGGAGCAGGTTTAGAGGGTAGGAGATGGGATTAGTTAAGGGAGGGTGGAAGACAGGCATTTTAGCAAAGGTGGTGTAAGTAGAGGAGACCACAGTTTGGGGTCAATGGGGTGGATCAGAATAGAGGAGGTGAGTGGTGGGTAAGTTCAGATGTGCCTGGCGCTCCCCTATGACATCATATCCTGTCTGTCATTTTTAATAAGTCCCCACTTTTCCATTTTCAGGTTATACCTGCCAGCCACTAGAGGGACCCTCAGACTTCACCTCAGGTTCTTCTACCTGACTTCCTCCTCCCCCTATTTCCTGGAACCCCTCTACCTACCTGTGCTACTTCTCTCCCCTACTATTCACCTCTGCCTCTGCCCACACCCAGCCTCTTAGCTAGCCCTACCTTCTGACCCCTTGCCAAACTATCTAACCCACACCCAGTGTAACACTAACTCCCAGTGACCACTAGGAGTTGCTATTTCCACCCTGTTCTTTGGCCCAAACCTAGCCTGCCTCAAGCCGACAGAACGTGGACCTCCGCTCTCACACAGGTCCCATTTCCAGTTGCCCTGCCAGAGTCTTGAACCCTGTACCCTGTCCAGCAGAGTCCGTGTCACTACCACTACTCCAAAGTGGTATCTATGCTTTCTGGAGGACAACCAAGATACTTCTACCTTTCTGCCCTGCTGCCACCACAAGCGCTATGTTTGTCCACCTCCTCTGCAAATGCCTCCCCTTCATCTACATTCTAGTACCCTTGTCCCATCAACCAGGCATCTTCCCTGGCACAATTGTACCAGCCCCCACAATTCTCCCTGACATGGTACGGTCCCACCTTACACTGACCATGTGCTCTGGCCCACTGCACCCATCCCCTGGTTACCTCCCCACTGCCTACCCTGGCTCCCTTTGGCAGCTAATCATTCTCACCCTCCCGACCTGTCAAACCCTGCCCATCCCTTGTTCCCTGATGGTGTCCTCCCCATCCCGACATACCCATCGGAAGCTTGCACACCACCACCCTCTGGCCAGAGCCATGGTCTTCCTATTACTCCTAACAGGCAATATACATCCTAACCCAGGCCCTGCCCATACTAGCCCACCAGCTGGATCCTCCGGTCTCCGCATAGCCTCCATGAATATATGCAGCCTATTGAAAAAATTTGATGCCCTCCAATGTTGGGTCCTGCTGCATAAACCAGATGTCATAGCACTGGTGGAAACCTGGCTAGCAAAGTCCACCCCTGACTCCTTTGTCTCCCTCCCAGGCTACACCCTATACTGGGAGGACCGAGTAGGCAAACGTGGAGGTGGCTGTGCAATCTATACCAGGGACACACTCACTGGACAAGCTCTCCCTGCCCCGGCTCTTGTAAACAGGGCACAGACCCTTACCCTCAAACTTGCTCCAGACCCTCCAGGGGCCCCCTATATCTCACCACTGCCTACATTCCCTCAAAGAACCAGAACCCGGCACTGATATCCTTAACAGATTATCTTGCCGCCCTCCATCACAAGGCAGAACAAATCCTAATGGGGGACCTGAACGTGAACTGGCTCAGCGCCTCCTCCTCCACTACCCAGGATTCTTTTGTGGCCCTAGATCTGACACAACTCATTTCCCAACCCACTAGAGTAAACCCTAAGAGAGGAAGCAGCACCCTTCTAGATGTAATCATTACCAACCGCCCCCAAAAAATCCACGATATCCAGGTCCTCCCTGACTCTCTTAGTGACCACTCCCCTATCCTATTCCATTGGGTGACCCCCACGCCCCAACTCACAGCCCAGCCCACACTCCGACGGCGCCTCAGACCGGGTGGGCTGAAAACCTCAAGCATTTTCTTGCCCAGATAAATTGGTCCCCCCTACACCACGCTCCTGACATAGGCAATGCCCTTGTCTTTTTCTCCCAAACCTTTAACAGAGCCTGTGACCTCTTTGCACCCCTCATGGGAGCCCGAACCCAAAAACATAACACGCCCCGGGTTACTTCTGCCTATTACAAATGCTCAGGCTTAGGGCTAACCTATGGCACCTTGCCACTGAAACAGGCCGGATGGCTGATAGACAGGCCCACAATGCTGCACAGAATAAGTGCACATGGGCCATCCATAAAGGCAAGGCTGACCACTACCAGGCCACCCTCACCTCCTCTTGGGGGTGTGCTCGAACATTCTGGGACAATGTTAAACAATTAAATGGAAGCGCATGCTCCCCCCCATCCCAGATCACCATTGATGGCTCTACCTCTACCGACCCTGCCTGCATAGCTAACTACCTTAACATATCTTTTACTGACCTTAGCTCTGTCCTCCCCAGTAACTTCTTTGACCCTCCCCCCACCCTACCTGCCCCAATCCTCCAGCACCCCAGTTTTCACCTACGTAGGGTAACTGCCCAGGAAGCCAGACCTCACCTGATCAAAGTGTTAAACAGCAATAGTCCCGGCAGCGACTCCGTAGACCCCAGCATTCTTCGGCTGGTGCTGGACCAAGTCCTTGCCCCACTCACCAGCCTTCTTAACAAATCCCTCTGCCTGGGGCAATTCCCATCTGCATGGAAAACTGCCGTAGTTACACCCATACACAAAGGAGGTGACAGGTCCTCTGCCGGGAACTACTGACCTATCTCCATCCTCCCCCTCCCTCCCTTTCCAAAGCCCTAGAAAAACTAGTGGCCATTCAAATCACCTAATACCAGACCAAACACAACATCCTATGCTCAGAACAGCATGGTTTCTGTACAGGACACAGTACCGGCACTGCACTAATTGAATTTTCAAACTTCCTACACTCCTCCCTGGATTCTAGCTCCCTAGCCAGTGCAGTGTTCGTCGACCTCTCAAAGGCCTTCGACACTGTCTCCCACCCTCTTCTGCTGGATGCCCTCTGCCACACTGGTTTCTCTGCTGGGCCTCTCACCTGGTGCACGAGCTACCTTTCTGCCCACTCCCAATGTGTCAAAATCAATGGGACTCTTTCCAAAACCTGTCCAATCCACTCAGGGGTTCCTCAGGGCTCCATCCTGGGATCTCTACTCTTCTCGCTCTACCTTAACACCCTGCCCAGTGCATGCACTGGTAAAATTCTGCCGTATGCAGATGACGCTGTCATCTTTGCCACCCACCATAACCCCATCTCCCTCTAGGACACACTACAACAATCCTATAACGATGCCGAAACCTGGTTCAAAGAGCACAGACTTGTCATTAATATCAAAAAAACAAAAACAATGCTCTTTGCCCACCCCCAAAACAAATCCAGCAACTTCCCACTACATATCCTCTCTAGTACCGAACAACCACTTGAGCAAGTCCGCTCGTACAAGTACCTTGGTGTCTCTTTCGACTCAGCCCTCACCTACCACACCCACATCAATGCACTTGCATCAGCTACTAATATGCGGCTAGGTATCCTCTGCCGCTATAAAAACTGTCTCCCCCAGATGCCCTCCGACTAGCGGTTACATCCTCAATACTGTCCCTGGTTGACTATGGCCTACCAGTATACGGTGCTGCTGACACCATCACCCTCAATAAAATTCACCTCACCCTAAATAAAGCATTGCAGGCTAATTACCGGGGCCCCTAGACTCACTCATACATGCCAGCTCTATGACAAGGCAATACTGCTTAATCTAGATGAATGACTATGATACCAAACCTGCCTCATCACGAAAAAAACTCTCCTCGGGCTATCCCCTCCTGGACTGACAGCCTCCATCCACCAAACCCAACCCTCAGTTACTACACGAACCTCCTGCAAGACCAATCTACTGGTCCCAAGATCCAGGACCACCCATGGACAGAGGTCCTTCTGCTACAGGGCCCCATCCTAGTATAACTCACTCCCTGCCCCCATCTCTGATGCCCCCACGATCTCCAACTTCAAAACCGCACTTCAGAGCCAGCTATTTAATACTCGCAGCTGCTCCTGTCTCTAAATGAGGCATAGCTCACTTCGTAAATGACAAAGCTCACTGGGCGACACCACACCTCACCTCACGCAACCTTGCCCCATTGCCTATTGCCACTGTTATTATCCAGCTGTTTTGCTCTCTCCTTCTTGTAAGAATGTACCATTGTAACTAAACTGTTTAACTGCATAAATAAATGTAACCACCTGTGCTTGCTAAGCTATGTAACTCGTAACTCGTATGCTGTAACAAAGTGTCTGTTCTGTATTGTCCTCAATGTGATGATGTACCTTTGGAAATGAGCCTCTGGCTCAAAGGTTGTAAACTGATGTACAAATAAATAAATAAATAAATAGATAAATATCAATTTCCTGCATGGCCCCTATGGTAGACCATTCAATCATGGAGAGTGCCTCCTTGACGGCTGAAGTCTGTCCATGTGTTCAGAGCCCTGCTGTTCATCAGGATAGGAGGGGCTTTTTTAAACTTCTTGGATCACATGCAGGTGATTGGGAAGTGGTCGCTCAATGAATCAGAGAGAACTGGTACCTCCGCTATTTGATCTGGCGAGCTTACCAGTAACCAGTCTAAGAGCAAGTGCCTACCTATTTATGGTTCATTCTGGTGGGCTCAGTGATCAATTGTGAGAGGTAGGAGTTAGCAATGTTATCCTTCATATGGGATGAGTCGCTGTTGTGCCAGTCTATGTTTAGGTCTTCAGTCATTATAAGCTCACTACCCTTATTAATACCATCAACAACCTTTAAAACTTTCTTGAGGCACTCTTTGGCCTTTTTGGGTGGGAGATAATGCAGGCAACAGCTGAGGATTTATTGAGAGCCCTGAACATGAGGCTAACAGTGAGCAGTTCATGGTTATCAGCACAAGCTGAGGAGGAGTGTACAACTCCTTGTAGAGTGTTCTGGATGTAGATCAGGCATCCACTACCTCTCTTTCCTATCCTGTCATTCCTGAATGATTTGAACCTTGGTAGTCCTATCTCGCTATCCTTGACCTGGGAGGTTAGCCACGTCTTGGTTAGACAGATGACATCAGGGCTATGAAGGGTTAGTCAAAGTGGCTATTTTTGACCCTTTACATTTTGGACCGTTGTTCCCTGCCCTGCCTGGAGGGCCTGGATTGGGGTGCATGTTCCCCGACAGTAGGAGGAGCATTAGTAGGGCTTTTCTTGTAGAGAAACTATGAAGAATTAAGGAATTGCACTTGCTTTTCCTGCGTCTGCCAGGATAGGGCATAAATCTTTTGATGAACACGGTGGGTGACAGGTTCAGTATCATGTGAGTCATTGTTGGATGTAGGTATTCTTGTGGGATCAGGGGTGCATGTTCATTTGGACCTCCATGGATTGGGAGAGTGGTGGTAAAAGTCTTTAGTTGCCTGCATAGTTTAAGGCTTGGGGCATAAGAGTCTGGGGAGAGTGGAGCAGAGAAAGGTCCCACTCGGTTAGTGTATGAGAGTAGGGACAGGAGCATTATTAAGTAGGTGCATGCCATGATTGCAGTATTATCCATAGATGTGGCCCCTGACAGAGCTGGGGCAATCTGCGTTGCAATCAATTCCTTGAGAGGTGCACTGCTCTAGCGAGGGGAATGCAGTAAAAGTGGAGCAAGAGCAGGCCTGGATTTAAACAGGATAGAGGCTTGGTGTGCATACCTGACTGGTGATACACTCTATAGCTGGCTTGGAAGAGAAGCCCCGAATGCAAAGAGGCCACAGATATTTTGAGAGTGGTTGTTTTACTACTTATGAGTATTTTAGGCAAGGGCTTATTCTTTAAGGGAGGTAGGAGCATGGGCGGTCCCAAATGCGACAGAGCAGGAGGGGGTGTTGCTTGCAGTGGAGGAGTGGTATTTAATAGATGCTGGGGTCGGGGATGGTGGGTGGGGCAAAATACCTCCCTACAGTCAACCCTGGAGAAAGAGCTGAGGAGTAAAGAAAAAAGTTAGAAACTGAGTGTTTAGCATGGGGTTTCTCACCTTAACTGTGTGGCCCAATCAGGAGCATGCAGAGAGGTGAAGCAGCCGATCAGGAGTGGGTAGTAGTCCTTGTCAGTCAAGTTGATCCTAGCAAAGTGGAAACTTTGACCACCTGGCCACAACCTAATAACCTTAAGGAATTACAAAGATTCTTGGGATTCTGCAGCTACTGTCACTGCTTTGTGAAAGATTATGTCAAGGTTATCTGCCCTTTGCTCAGTTTGACTCAGGGGTACCCACCAACAAACTGGAAATACAAAAAGAGTGCTGTGCAAGAGGGGGACAAAACATATTTCCAAACCAATGAACCTCTTGGGACAAGGTGAACTAGAGTGTGATGTAGCTTTTTATGATATTATTCTTCAGCTTACCCATGCCCCTGTGCTTGTTTATGCCAATCCAACTAAGCCTTACATGTTCACACCGATGCCATCTTAAATGGACTTGGAGCAGTGCTTTACCAGGAGTATGAGGATGGACTGCACCCAGTGGCATTTGCCAGAAGAAGCCTGATCCCCTCTGAAAAGAACTACCCAGTGCACAAACTTGAGTTTCTTGTGTTAAAATGGGCCATAGTAGATCAATTTCACAAATACCTGTATGGTGCCAAGATTTTGGTGAAGACTGACAATAACCCCCTCACATATGTTCAAATCTCAGCCAAGTTAGATGCCACCAGGCACCATTGGTTATCATCATTTTTGACCTATGACTATTCTGTGGAGTACTGCCCAGGCCTGAACCACATTGATGCCGATGCCCTCTCAAGGAGGCCTGAAGCCAGCTCTGAGAGGTTAATCCCACTGATATCCAGCAGGCCCAAGCCCATGACCCCATGATTAAACCTGTATTAGATGCCATGATTACTGGAAAAAATGTTTCCAAATTTTGCTGTAAAGATTACAGAACTGCTTTGTCGTTATAAGAGGGGCCTAGGCTTAAATTGTGCAACAGACTGCTTTACAGAGAGACCATGAATAGACAAGGTCAGGTTGTCAAACAATAGTTAGTGCTGCCTACTGCCTTTAAACATGTGGTTTTGCGTGCACTCCATGATCAAATGGGACATCTCAGTTATGACAGAACTTCAGACTTAGCCCGTACCTATTTCTACTGGCCTAAAATGGGTGCTGACATTGAGGCCCACATCAAAATGTGTAGTTGTTACCTTCAGAGAAAAGCTCAGCCTCAGAGGGCTGCACCTCTGGTTAACATCGCCACCAGTGCACCCATAGAACTTGTTTGCATTAACTTTTTGTGTTTAGAACCCGACCAAAAGAACATTGGTAATGTGCTGGTTGTGACTGACCATTTTACTCGCTATGCACAGGCTTATCCAACTAAAGACCAAAATGCAGCCACTATAGCCAAAGTACTTATAGAGAAATTCTTTGTTCATTATGGTGCACCACAAAGGATTCATTCTGATCAAGGGAGAGACTTTGAAAGTCATCTAATCAAAGAAATGCTTTCGCTCTGGTGGGTAAGAAAATCCAGAACTACCCCTTATCACCCTCATGGGGATTCACAGCCTGAGAGATTTAATTGAACATTACTGGACATGCTGGGCACAATTCATCCCAGAGACAAGCCTAGATGAAGTCAACAAATAAGCACGTTAGTTCATGCATACAACTGTACTCATAACGATGCAACTGGGCTTTTCCCCTACCATCTGATGTTTGGTTGAGAAGCAAGACTACCTGTAGACATCTGTTTTGGAGTATCCCCTGACGGAGTTCAAGCAGGAAACTACCTCTAGTACATGCAAAAACTCAAAGCTCAGTTAAA
Source organism: Neoceratodus forsteri (assembly GCA_016271365.2). Classification (NCBI taxonomy): domain Eukaryota; kingdom Metazoa; phylum Chordata; order Ceratodontiformes; family Ceratodontidae; genus Neoceratodus; species Neoceratodus forsteri. The sequence goes on along the minus strand of CM057451.1, from coordinate 846,269,339 downwards.
CCATGCCTGCCAGCTAGCACACTAAATGACTATTAAGAGGAACTTAGCAAACAAAGAACAACATGACAAACATGTTAAAGCACAAGTGCTGCAACCTGGAGATTGAGTTTTATTAAGAAATTCGAGATTGCACAGAAAACACAAGATAGCCAACAGGTGGCATCACACCCCACACATTGTTGTCATCAAAATGGAGGATTTGCCAGTCTACAGAGTCCATGCAGAGAATGACCCACATGCTGTGAAGACAATGCACAGGAATCATTTATTGTCAATTGGGCAAATCATCATGGATTCTGCATTGCAAGATAATGCCCCCAGTGGGCCTATGCCCCGAGCTACAGCCAAATAGAGACAGTCAGACTCTCCTTCCACTGTTCAGAATCTGAAGTGTCCTCCTAGTCACATTCTCATTGAAGATGACAGTCAATCTGAGTCTGATGATAGCGAATGCGGAGTCACCTACTATCCTTATGAACTGAGCCAGTTGTTTCAAGGAAATCCACTGTGTAATATGGGAGTTGAGGCTGGATCCTCAGGACTATCTAATCATCCAGCCCTCTCAGCTACTCCTGTGCCCCTTGATAGTGAAGTGCAAAGTATAATGTCTGACATAGCTGACTCTTTGTGTCTCATGGAACTAACTGAACCTCAAGAGGCAATTCCTGATGACGAGAGCCAGATTGGTGACATACCAGAAGAAGCTGAAATGTCTGACAATGGTGACTCTGATATCATGAACAAAATGGTTATATTAAATGCATGCTGAAAATAGAAAATCGAGTTAAAAATCCACGTTTCGACCTTAGGTCTTCTTCAGGAAATATCTAAAAGAGAAAAAAACAAAGTTAGTGTAGAAGGGAGGTAAAATGAGGGATATATATGTGGGGAAAGAAAAGAGGGAGGCTCACGGAGAAGAAGTGATAAATGGCAAGATTAAGAGAGAATCTGTGAAACAAAAAGGTGATGATGGGAAAGATAAAGCATAATAGGAGTGAAAGCTAGAGAAGTCCCCAGGTGGGGACTAATTAACAGGGCCTAGTAAGAAGGCTGAAAGGTGACAAATGTGTGGGAAGGAGACAGAGATGGAGGCTTATGGTGAAAACGAAAAATAAATTAAATGTGTACAGATATAGTGTACAGTGTACAGATTCACATCCAACCTTTATATCTGTCATACTGCTCAGCTGTTTTCACTTTTGACTTGAGGAAGAGAGTTTCACCTCTCGAAAGTTAGTCTTCAAAATAATTTTGTTAGTCCAATAAAAGGTATCACCTGTAACATATTTGTTGTATTTTTTATCTACAATGTGTACAGATACAAACAGACTTTAGGGAAAATAAGGGGTGGCTGAAAAATATTAGTGGAAAATACGTTTAGCATTTAAACCAGAGGACTGCTGGGAGCCAAGGCAGATGATCAGCTCGGCTTCCATGTTTTTTCTATGGTCAGAATCCTAGAAGCCCTGCTGGATTACACAAACAGGAAGGTCATTGACACTGTGGTCCCTGGAGATAAAGTGGGATACAATGGGTTTAGCAGTGTCACCATTCCTGACTGCCCTGTAATGTTCCCTGAAATGGTCAGCAAGTTGCCTACCAGTCTCTCTGATGTAAATAGCTGTACACTTCCTGCAAAGAATACAATACACCACATTAGTGGAGGTGCATGAGAACTTCTTGGTGATCTGAAAAACACCTGTAGGCCCCCGAATTTCAGCCACACTGGAAATAAATTTGCAGGTGTAGCAGCGAGTCCTGTTGCAAGGTTCGGTACCTGATAGGGAGGAACTGTTAGGAACATGTAGGCTGCTTTTAACCAGGAAATTCCACAGGTTAGGTGGCCAGTGGTAGGAGGCAATCGGTGGTTCTGTAAAGGAAGCACCAATGTTAGGGTCAGTTTGGAAAATGGGAAAGTTACTGGTGATGATCCTGTGAAAAGAAGGTGTCCTTTGATGGAAAGGAAGCACTAGTGGAATTTGCCATTGTTCTTGCATGACAGTATCCTTCCTGCAGGGGTCAAGATTATGGGGCATGTTACTGACCTGGGAGAGTGCTCTGTCCACTGTGCTTTTAGGGTATCCCTGTTGATAAAAAAACTGTGCATTATTTGGGTCTGCTCAGCAAAATCATCCTCTTCACTGCGTAACCTGTGAAGTCTAAGAAACTGTGAGTAAGGCAGGCCATTCTTGACACATTTAGGATGGAAGGAGCTGTGGAGGAGGAAACTGAGAGTCAGTGGGTTTGTAATAAACTGATGTCTTCAGATCAGTGTTCTGTACTGACAGTTGGATATCCAGAAAAGGCAGTGTAGAGGAGGATACTTCAACAGTGTATTGAAGGGAAGGATGGGCCATGGTAAAGTTGTCAAGGAAGACTTGAAGGGTTTCACTGGAGCAGGAGGTGGCCCCCACACAGTCATCTATGTAACATTTGTAGAGTTCAGGCACAGTCCCTGTGAATGAGAGAAAAAAACATTCCTCCACCCAACCCGCAAACAAATTAGCAAAGCTGGGACACATCTTGGTACCCATGGCAACTCCACTGACCTGCTGAAAAAAACTGTTATTAAAAGAAAAAGCACTGAGTGTAAGAACAAGTTCTGCCAGATGAGCTAGTTTGTGTGTGGGTGGCTGCTGGACTTCCTGCTTATTCAAGAAATGCTGCAAAGCTGTCAGACCATCATCATAGGGGATCACTGTGTAAGGAGATTTGATGTCCATGGTGAATATGAGCTGAGAGTCACTGAATCTGAACCTGTCAAATAACTGGAGAGCATGGTTAGTGTCTTTAACATAGGAGGACAGGGACTCAACAAGGGGTCTCATGAGGCTGTCCAAAAATGCAGAGATGTGGGGCAGGAGCAGGCAGACACAATAGAATGACTAGGGTTACCTGTTTTATGGATTTTGGGAAGGAGATAAAACCTGGATTTCTGAGGATGCTGAACTATGAGTCTCTTAGCAGAAGCAGGGAGCTCTTTGTTTTCAATAGCAGAGGTGATGGTGGTAGTGACCTCAGTCTGATAGTCAGCAGTGGGGTCCTGTGGGAGAGAAGAATAAAACCTGGTGTCAGTGAGCTGCTGTGTGGCTTCAGTGATGTATAGCTCCTTTTGCCAGACCACAACAGCACCTCTCTTATCAGCTGGTTGATAACAATGTCATTCTTACATTGCAGAGATCTGAGGGCTGCAAGCTCACCAGGTGTCAGGTTGGAATAGTTGTGCCTGCAATGAAGATTGAAGTTAGTGGTGTTTTCCATGCATTGGTTAACAAAATAATCAACAGCAGCAAAACGTCCTGGAGGGTGTGTCCATGCACTTTACTAGAGATTTATATCGTTGATTGCTCTGGTGATACTTGGTTTGCTGGCCAAGGCACCTAGCTTCACCTGAGCTTTTTCCTTCTAAGACTGCTTGAAAGGCAGAGTAGAGAAACTTACCAGAGCAAGGGAGAAGGATTAAGATTTAGTTTGGCTAAGCAGATTTACTGTGTGGTGGTGTTTTTATTTTTTACTCACAGGGATTGCTACTGTTTGTTGCTAACATTTCATTGCTTTATTTTTTCTCTGATTCAAATTGTTGTTGCTGGTATACCTTCTTCTGCATTATTACAAGGTGTGCCTACAGGTGTGTGCTAACACATTACTCCTGTAATCTTCTGATTCAAATTGTCTTTTGCAAGGTATATCTTCTGTTACTGCTTTATTTTTCTCTGGAGCAAAGTGTTTCTTACAACGTATATCTTCTCTGAAATTATTACAGGTGGTGCTTTACAGGTTTTACAGTTTTATCTAACATTAGGATAAGCTTTCAGGGTTACTGCATTTGTTATTGACTGTTTCTGCTCTTACCTCCTTGTTCTTTCGTCCGTGGTTCTTCTTTTTAGGCAGGGGAAGGGCCCAGCCACCCACCCCCATCCCCAACCACCCCACGCTACACTCCTTTTATAGGGTACCACAGTTGTGACATTTCCTGTGGCAGAGCAGGAAGGGGCGGATCAGTGGAGCCTCCACAAGGTGATCTCATTTACAGGGCACTAGTAATTTAACTTGTTATAACAAGTTAAACAAAGCACAATTAAACCATTACTTGCATTTTTTCCTTCTAATTACTCTGACTAGGTTACAAACCCAGCAACTTATTTGGAATGGTTTCATTAACTGCAGGTACTGTGGAACAATTTTCAGAAGGACAGTCTTACAGGATTTAGGACACTGTCCTACATGCTGGGCCTTTGGAGATCTTAGGGCTCAGCTCCGGGCAGCATGGGCAGAGATTGCACGCCTCAAATTTCATATTTAAGAGGAAATACATTATAAGAACCACCTGCCATTTCCCAGCATCCAACAGAAAAACCTCGACCAGAGAGGGTAGTTGGTCCAGGAGGTTGGCAGGTGGTTAGGAGGAGCAAATCAGGTGCCCCATCACTCTCTCTCCAACACATTACCTCCAAAAACCATATAAACACTACAAACAGGTATCTGCCTCTATCTCTGAAATCAAATAAAGAGGCAGAAGACACTGCAGAGCAGAACACTGCGTTACAGGAGCTAGCACAACAAAACTCACCCAAATCAGGAACCAAAACTAAACAAGCACAAAGGAAATCCAAAAAACTTCTGATCATAGGAGACTCCATGATTCGGGGAGTTGATACCCATCTCCAGCCAGGGTGATGGTCAGATGTCTCCAGGTACATCAGCATGGAGACACTGACCACATTGCTAAAATTGTTCACAAAGCAGGAGAAAACATTGATGTCCTAGTACACATAGGGACTAATGATCTCGCCAGCCGGTCAGTTGTGGAGACCAAGGAACACCTGACTAGGCTGGGTGACAAACTTATCATCTATTTCGTCGGCATCTCCTTCTCTGAGATCCTGCCAGTCTGGGAGAGGGGAGCAGATGGACGGAAGGTCAGAGAAGGGAGATAGGGAGCTAAACACGTGGCTCAGGACTGGTGCCAGGAAAAGGACACAGATTTGTAGGGAACTGGCAACAGTTCTGGGAGCGAAAGTTCTTTAAATTTGATGGACTGCATCTGACTAAAGAGGAGTCCGTGCATTGAGGGCAAGTTTGGCGTCTTTGCAGAATATTTAAACTTAGAAATGGGGAGAGGGTGCAGCACCCCATCGTCGAATGGGAAGAACACCCTCCCCTCAGCTAGTGGTCAAACAGGAATTCAGCATGTTTGCCGTTCATTTGCATCACCAGGTAAGAAAAAGGTTTGTCTCCCCATACGATGCACAGGAGTAATGCCAAACTTCACCCAACAACTGACACACCAAAATCTGGCCAATGGAAAATCATGTACACAATGCTCACAGCCTGGAAATAAGATCCCAGACCTGCAGGCAATAATGTCAGAGGCTAAACTGGACATAGTAGCAATTAGTGAGACGTGGTTTACCAGTAACCACACTTGGGAGACTTCAGTACCTGGCTATGTATTGTTCAGAAGAGACCGAGGTGCAAAGGGGGGGGAGTGGCCCTGTATGTTAATGAAAATATCAAAGCTACAGAAATTCAGAATACACATAAGGAGCCAGAAGAACTGTGGGTCACCCTGGAAACAGAAATGGGACAGCCATAAGAACTGGGGTTGTCTACAGGCCTACAGACCAGAGGGAGGACATAGACACATTACTGTTAGAAGATATACAAAACATGACAGCTAAAGGGGAGGTTCTGATAATGGGAGACTTCAACATGCCAGATACAGATTGGTCAATACCATCAGGAACATCTGCCAGAACTAGACTCATAGTGGATTCCCTGCAGGGGGAAGGCCTCAAACAACTGGTACAGCAACCCACAAGAGACAGGGCTATCCTAGATCTAGTACTGACTAACAAGAAGGGATCACAGATCTCCAGGTAGAAGGTCACCTGGGGGCCAGTGACCATCACATGGTATGGTTCAATTTGGCTACTACATCTAAATCATCCCATTCCAAAGCAAAAATATGGGACTTCAGAGGAGCTGACTTTGATAAGATGGCCAACAGAGTTAAGCTAGCCCTGGCAAAAGAAACACAGGTGAGGGGGTACAGGCAAAGTGGGCAAGCGTTAGGATGCAATACTTGAAGCAACATCCCATTGTGTGTAGACAGAAAAGGAAGTGCAAAGAAGAAGGAAACCACTTTGTTCTCAAATACAGTAGCAGAAAAGGTCAGAGCCAAAAGGCTGGCCTTCAGGAAATATAAGGGAACACAGCGGGATGAAGATAGGGAGGCATACCAAACTGCCCCAAGGGAAGCAGAGAAGGCAGTAAGGCAGGCAAAGTCTCAAACTGAGGAAACACTAGCACAAACAGTAAAAGAAGGTGACAAGACTTTCTATAGACACATTAGTGAAAGGAGAAAATCCAGAGGGGGTACTACAAGCTTAATGGAGAAAAAGAGAGCATGAGGAGGAGGACCTTGTAAAGGCATCTATCCTAAATAGATACTTTTGCTCAGTATTTACTGAAGAGAAGGTAGGGCAGGGCCCACAGCTCAGCATCATGGACACAGGGGGAGGGAGGTGAGCACTACTCCCTTCACAAAAGAAAGGGTCCTACAAGAGCTTGCTAAGCTCAGGGTGGATAAGGCAATGGGACCTGATGGCATACATCCCAGGGTACTTAAGGAGCTAAAGGAGGAACTAGCAGAGCCATTAGCAGAATTGTTTAGTGAGTCTCTGAGCACAGGAGAGGTCCCAGAAGACTGGAGAAGGGCTCATGTGATCCCGCTCCACAAGAGTGGTAGCAGGGAGGAGGCGGGGAACTACAGACCGGTCAGTCTTACCTCAGTAGTGGGCAAGATTATGGAGGCACTCCTTAAGGAAAGGATAGTGCAACACCTGGAATCCATAGGGCACAGGATCCAAGACAGCATGGGTTTACAAAGGAAGGTCCTGTCAAACTAATCTCATAGATTTCTTTGACTGGGTAACCAGAGTGGTGGACCAAGGGGAGCAGTTGATGTCGCCTACCTTGACTTCAGCAAAGCTTTTGACACTGTTCCACATAGAAGATTGATAAATAAGCTGGGTAGGCTTGGGGTGGGCTGAAGTTGGTCAACTGGGTGGCAAACTGGTTGACGGGCAGAAAACAGAGAGTGGTGGTAAATGGTATACAGTCAGAAGAGATGCAAGTCACAAGTGGGGTACCGAGAGGATCAGTCCTGGGGCCAGTCCTCTTCAACATCTTCATTAGTGACCTTGCAGATGGACTAGAGGGTAAGGCTTGTCTGTTTGCAGATGACACCAAGATCTGCAACAGAGTAGATGATCCAGATGGGGTGGGCAGAATGAGAGATCTGGATAAACTAGCAGAATGGTCAGAAGAGTGGCAACTGGGATTTAATGCAAAGAGTGCAAAATCATGCACATAGGGAAGAGAAACCCTGAAGCCACCTATAGGCTGGGAGGGGAGTTGCTAGCAGTCACAAAGGAAGAAAGAGACTTGGGCATCATCATCACTGATGACCTAAAATCATCCAAGCAGACCTCTAAATCAGTAGGTAAGGCTAGGGGGGTGTTAGGGTGTATTAGTAGGGGTATCACAAGTCATAAGAGGGAGGTAATAATCCCTCTGTACAAGACACTGGTTAGGCCCCATCTGGAGTACGTGCAGTATTGGAGGCCACACCTTCACAAGGACATTAACAAATTGAGGCAGTCCAGAAAGGGCAACAAAATGGTGCAGGGACTGCATCAGAAGACATATGAGGACAGATTAACGGAGCTCAATATGTACCCCTTGAGCAAAGGAGGGGAGAGGTGATATGATCGAGGCATTCAAACACCTTAAGGGCATAAACAAGGTGAAGAGTCTAACATGTTTAAATATAAGAAAAATAGCAGGACAAGAGGACACAACATGAGATTAGAGGGAGGCGATTAAGGGGAATGTGAGGAAATTCTTTTTCACAGAAAGGGTGGTGGATGCATGGAATGGCTTACCACAAGAAGTGGTGGCTATGAATACATTGCAGGGCTTCAAACAGGCATGGGATAGGCATAAGGGAGCAATACAAATGACTATGAATAGATAGGCCACTGACAGAGCAAAGGCCGATGGCACATTTATAAGGTAGAAAAAGAAATGGGCAGACTGGATGGGCCTTGCGGTCCTTATCTGCCGTCAACTTCTATGTTTCTATGTTTCTATGATACTGTCATCATCTGTGGGATCTGCGGGCATCTGATATCATGATGGACAATGATGTTAATGAAAATGATGATTTTGACAGTATCAGTAATGTGTTCTGTGATTAATATTCCATGGAATTTCCTCCTGATGATGAACGTGTAATTTCAGAGCAAGTTAATGCAAGTTAATTTCGTTTGTACCAGAACCCACAGAACAAGCTGATGCAAGTGATTCTTTTGAATCAGAATCCACAGAGCAAGCCAGTGCGGAGGTACCCCTTTCATCAGAAGCTAACTTATTGCTGGACAATGAGCCAATGATCAACCCAGATGCCAGTACTGAAAGGACTGAGCCTGTGCCTGCTCCTCCTAGGAAGCCTTGAAGAGCCACTAAACCTGTAGTACGCCTTAACTATGATTCCCCAGGAAGGCCTGTAGAACTTCCCATGAATGTAGTTCATAAAGGGGTTTAAATTTCTGAAAACTCTCTTCCAAAGATAGGCTATAGTGCCACCTCTAAGCTCATAATCAAGCCCTCTAGTCAGTATTCTAGTGACACCTTGCCCATGCAGCCCAAGATTAGCTGATAGGATCAATCCTCCAACCATGTGGGTTAGTGTGCAGGAGGTAATACAGACAAGGGTGATACAGACCTTGTGTTTAACTACTCGAACCAGTTTCAATGAAAAGTAGTATGTTCCTGTACAGTATTCATTGCAAAATGTAATGTGTATAGTAATTCTGTTGTCCATAGCTAGCTCACTTATTACTGATGCACCATATATAAACCATTGATATATAAATGTACTGATTTATGGCTGCAGCCTGTATATATGCACATATCTTTATGTATAACATTTTTTATATAGAACTGTTTATAAGGTATAAACTTGATGTGGGCACATTTTTCCAGGCAGGGAAGAGTGTAACCCCCCTACAAATTTGGGGTTTACCTTAATGTCTTCCAGGGCTCCTTCAAAGTCCACTGCCAGGCTGACATCCTGTCTTTGTTTACTCCTGCTCATTTACATGTGAGTGCCATGCTGAGCCTCCGCACCTGTCCCTTTAAGAGCCTAGCTAATACATGTATAGTGAATGGTTTGAGCTGGGTCTGACTGATTTAGGGCTTGCAACCGGCCAGACCCTGCTCTAATTTGCTCCATTTTGCAGTCGATAATTGTGCAGAGGGAGCCTGTATGGAAACTGTGCTTATTTACTGCTTACATGCTATTATATCTGAAATGGAGAAGTTTATTTAACCTGCCTTCCTTGCAGTTTGCCTCTCTGAATGGAAGCCACCATATTAGGTCCCAGATTTCCGGTAATTGGACCAGTAGGACTTAGGGAACCTAAAATGGCTCCTGGCCCAAGTGTCTCATGGGTAGGAAAACTGCAGTTTTTGTAGTTTTTAGGTTGGTGCCAAAACTAACCTGGAGGGTTGCTAACAGTGACTGACAACTTCCACAGCAACCCAAATCCTGGAATCCAAGGGAAATTCCCAGTACTGCAAGAGACAGTGGATCAGTAAGAGTTGGAGCTTGAAGAGTGAACAGCTCGAGCTTTTGAGCAGCTGCTTCCTGAATGGAGCGTAGGGGAATTGTCGGGAAGAGGCTCAACTTGCCTCCCTGCCACGTGTCTCTTACATTTGGACTGCCTGATAGCAGAAGTCAGACGTGTTCTGATTTAAGCCTGGAACTGCGGCCAAACAAAGGAAGAAGTTTACCAGTACCACTTGCATTTTGGACTGAAGATTTGTTCCTGTGAAGCGATCGGCCCAGATAGTGTGCGAGAGGAATCTTGGATCAAGAGGTTTGCTCAGTGAATCTACTGTAATAGCAGCCGGACTGTATCCAAACTGCACAAAGTTAGTGCTGCCTTATTTGAATGTGCTAAATGTTTCTCGTGGTCTGAGACCTGCTTGCCTGCGACCCAACCTGTTATGCCAGCTGAAGGCTTCACCAGCAAACAAAACCAAACTTTGCCAATGTGCTCATCGTGCCTGGGCCTTTGCCATCTCGGCCCAGACCGACTGCCCTGCACCAGAGACTGCCTTCAGTGAGAGACCAGATTTGGGGATCCAGCCTCTGCGCAACAACAATTCGCAGATTGCAGCCACCTGGAGGGAAAGGCAGTGAAGAGGAAGTGTGTCCTGTCAACTCTGCTTCCCCATGCTCATTGGTGAACATCACGAGGTCTCCATATCACCTGCAATTCCACAGCAATCTGGTAGCATGAGTACAATCAGGGTAGCTCCCTGCAGCAAGACAAAGAATTACCTGTGGTACCATCTGATTTCTTTTCAAAGTTCTAGGTTTCCTGAGACTGGGCCAACCAGCCAGGATTACAAATAATCATCTTGTTGTTGTGCATGCTAACTGCTTTTTCTTTCCATCAAGATCCCCAACATCAGCTGTAACACCGGCCACCCCCGGGCAGTGCCTCTGGCTAGCCAACTTCCATCCTGGGTACCCAGTTCTGTGTGACTGTACATTTGGGACTAAAAAGTGCATGCCAGAACCCTGATTCAAATCAAAGTACTAATCATTTAACTAAATTCATGCCCCTTCCTTGTTCACATCCCCTGAATAAATCTGATAGTCTTTTTTCACACTTAACCTGGCTAGTGTGCATATTACTAGATGGGTTACAGTAGTGAAAGTGTGCAGTTGTCTTACTAACCATATTTTACAGGGGGATCTCCAGGGATATTGCTGAATGTCCAGTCCTGGTGGTAAGTGTGGAGGGTGTGTGCATATTGGTGGCTATTCTCCAATGTGTGAAGTGTCTATGCACCACGTATCTGGGGGTGCATAGATACTCCACTGCCACCATGGCCCTGTACCTGATTGTCCAAGGGGGCTTGGGGCTGGCATGCACCCAATCCCCCACCTGCACACTGTGATCTGCAGTGGGGGTGGTCCGGGGGCGTGCCCGAGCTCTGCGCTATTCTGGTAAGTGCAGAGTGCTGAGCGAGGGAGACAGGCTACATATCCTGAGGGCAGACATAACCAGTGCATGCCCTCCCCAGGATGCCACTGCCAGAAGCAACGGAGATGTCGGGGCATGGATAGGCCTTCCAACTTACCACCCCAGCCCAAGGGTAGCACATGGTGGGCCAGGGGCAGCCGACTAGGCACCTGCCTGCCCCAATATTGCTTCTGCACCACAGCTGCCTGACATTCGTTGTGCCCCAGAGCACAGATGATCCAGTGATGGACCGGGTCTGAGCATTCCATTGGATGCCCACCCATGTCCGCAGATGTGCCCCTGTGCGCCTATGTGTTGTGGGGGTGGGACCACAGAAGGTGGCCAGGTGGTGGCTAGTGGTTGAGCATACAGCCACCGCGCAGCAGTCCACTGGTGGGATACATACCCATGGCCCGTACATCCTGTGTTGTGGAGAATTGTTGCCATTATTACTGCTACTTACTGACTGTGTGTTAGATACTGCTAAAGGTGCAAAGCCACTAGGAGGGTTGGTGGGTGGTTATAGCGTCCCAGAGGGCTATAGCAGGATAGGCAGATACCCACAATACCATTACACTGGGTGGAGGCACCTCACTACAGAATCCAGGCCTCTCAACCTGTGTTCAGCCATACAGACAGGGGTAGTAACCTTAGGGATAGCACTGCCTAGGGGTTACAATTATAATAGACCTGTAATCACCTTTAGGTTTGGTATACCATGGAAGTTACACTTGCAACAGGGTAATTACACTGTAGTAACATATTTGTGGCATGCAACTACATTGCAATTCCAATAACTTTGTCAAATTATACAGCCAAAATAAGTGAATTAATTTTCTTTTCTTTAAGCTCTGAACACACTACTTATGATCAATCATTATTTAAATGTATAGGTTATTACCTTAGTCAGATTATAGTCTTATTTATCCTATTTACTTGGTGTCTTTTAATGGATATATCCACTGTTCTAAACAATGAATAAAACATTATACTACCTCTCTCATCTCTATTTTATTGTCACACACTCTACAGTTATACATACACACATTTACTTCACACTTATCCACATTTATACAGTCTATAGAGATGGACTTATTCATTTACAATAAACAAATACTGACAATGTAGACAACTACATACTCAAAGATGTTTGAAAACCTCACCATTCAAATCAAACACTTTTTAACTTATTAGACATTTGATAAGTCTTGTCAATGATGTTCCTTTTAATTAAACATAATTCATGATCAAGCTTTAAATATTTCGTTTTATGTGCAGTTGCTTTACAAACACCACTGTGATATTCATTAATTATACTTAACAGTGTGTTACCTTGGTAAATGGTAGTCCTGCAATATTTTTTGTTTGGCTACACATTTTCTTGATATGAAGAAGAAAAAAACAAAACAGAGTTACAACTCCTGAACAAAAAATCGCACTTGCTTTCAGACCACATTTCACAGTGAGAAGATTAAAATTAATCAATCCTGCACAGATTATGCACCTTACATTGCCAATGGCAGTTTTGTACATTTTGCCATTACTGGAGGATGCCAAGGTCCTTCACTTTTAAAATACTGACTTTTACGTGATGGGGGTGGGACTGGAACAGCATCAGAGATGTAATGCATGCCAACATATGATCACATCATGATGACTTGTGTCAGTGTGCTTCCAGCTCCCAGTTGCAAGAGTGCAGTGCTTTGAAATAAAATTTGCAGAAGGCAGCAAGTTCAAAGTCATCCAAAGTCACATGTATTTTTAAACCCATTTGGTCTTACATTTCAGAGTTACTAAACAGTTTACAGCATACTATGCATGTCTTGATAAATGAAGAAATAAAAGTTATATTCATTAAAGTACTTTTCGTAAAATGCATCTGAATAGGGAAAAACTGAAAATTCAGTACCACATTCTACACGAGATCCATCCATATAATTCTGTCATCAATACCACATCCAGGATTTGAAGGCATTCGTAAATCTAATAAGTTTCTCTTTTTAAAAGTGTTTTCTTATTGCTGTGAATATCCCTAACTTTATATACTTTTTTCTAGCCCTCCAAATCTTTTAAACTACTGATATTGTGGTCAGTCTGTACAAAATGTCTTACTAATGGAGAATTACGATTCTTATTCCTGATATCACTTTTATGCTCTGTAACACAAATTTGTATTGCTCTTGAGGTCTGTCCTATGTATGTTAAATCACAGGGGCAACGCAACACATATATTCTGTTCTCTGTACTGCAAGTGATAACATCTTTCACTTGTTCTGCTTCACTTCTACAAGGATTATAGGTTTCAGTAGTCTTTTTGGTGCTTGAGCAGTGTACACAGGTGCCACATGGGTGAATACCAACAGGAAGTTCCTAGAATCATAGAAATCTGGTGACAGAAAAAGACTTTCTGGCCCTTTGAGTCTGCCCCTCCCCTCTTACTCATTACCTATGTCATGGGACCTCCCCATCCCCCCACTTGCCAACCCCTTATGTCTGTCCCATGCCCTCTTGAATCCCTTCACTGCTTCTAACCTCACCACTTCCTCTAGTAGTTTATTGCAGGCCTCCACCATCCTCTCTGTTCACCCATAAATGTTTCTCTCTCTCTCTCTCTCTCTTCTAGCTTCCACAATATTGTGTACACTATGGAAAAGTCTGTTTTTATGGTCCCTGATACCTTGGCGGTCTGTTCCTACATGTTTCTGTCTTTTTTTCTGTTGTCGTCAAGACATTCCAGTGTTTCAAAATGCTGGGGCCTTGAGGAAGAACTCACAGGAGTTTGAACTGCTGGCGTTGTTTTCATTTGCCTGTTTTTGTAAGCCACAATAAACCTTTTTTCGCTGTGCCATTGGGCTTCTGGTTTTATTGTTTTTGCTTGCTCTTTCTTGCCATACTAGTGTTCTTAGGGCCTGCACTGTAGACAATGTTGCCATAGTCAATGACAGGAAGGATAAACTCTTTTTGGACAATCTTAAGTCTGGCAGCAACTAACACCAACTATGCCAAATGGTTGTGTCCAGGGCTACCTGTGACTGTTTCTCTTAAATTCCTACCTGTCTCTCCCATTTTCCCACATCCCTATATTTCTATACCCTAGCAAAACAACCACCCCTCCTAATTTCTCCAGCCCTCTTTTTCCCTGCCTCTCTTGCCATTCTATGCCCACTCTCACTTCCTATTCTCCTGCTCTACCTGCATAGCTGGATACTTCTCTCCTTCCTTCATGCAGACCTACCTCCCCACCTCTCCCCCTCCACTGCACCCCACCCTCTCCTCACCCCTCACCCCTCTTGCCAGGCTAGCTCACCTGCCTTATCCTCCTTGCCTAGCCCGCAGCAACTCAATCCTCTACTCCCCTTCCCCCTAATAACAAAGCCCTTCTGGCTGCTTTATTATCATGTAAATATAGTTTGCAACATGGCAAATATAGTTTGCTGTGAATCATCATTTGTATCAGTATGCTTACTGTTTTTGTCACTACTGTTAGTTTACACTAGCCTCAGCTCTTAGCCTCTGTTTACCCTGTATTACATACTGTGCTTCAATTGCTTGCCTTCTAATCATACTTCAATTTTTGTACTCACATTCTCTGTATTATGACATGGAACCTTTGTAAAAGAGCCACAGGCTCAAAGGTATAAATCCAAAATTCTAATAAAGAAATAACTAGAAGATAAGCCTTGCTGTGATGGTAATCACCAAGCTTAGGGAAGAATTTGGAGGAAATGGAGTCAATGTGCATAGAGAAGTCTAAAGACTAGTCTAACTAAACCCTGAGGTACTGAAAAAATGTGATGCAGTCCAAGAGGGAAAACAGCAACAAAATAATTTATGGTTGGAAGAAGGGACTCTAGTTCCATCAAGTCTATGACTCCCCACACTTCATGAATAGGGACCAACAAGAATACTGTTTATACATGTACTGTACTTAATTATAACAATTTCCCACACACCCTACTACTCAGGGTAGCCTGATATTCCTTTGGTAAACAGAAGTTTATGCAGAATTACCTACAGGCCATGTACTGTTTTCATGTCCACTGACTGCTGATAGGCTCTTCCATAGGTTTGCTGCCCTCTGGATCATATTTTCTTTAATTTTTCTAGAAGGATTTTATGGTTCACCATGTTGGATGCTTTCTGGAGGTACATGTATACCACGCCAATATAATACCCCTTCATCCAGAGCCACTGAAACCTCTCTGATGAAGTCTGCGGGAGTGGTGGACGTGGACCTACATGCTCCTAATCCTGACTGGTGAACCGCTAATAAGTTGTATTTTTTCTAGGTACAAGGTTAGTTACTTAAAAACAATCTTTTCAAATAACTTTGAGATCATGGAAAATAAAGCTATAGGTCTTTAGTGGGAGGTGTAGCTTGGAAAAGAACAACTGATAATAGGCTCACTATTTAACTGAAAATGTATTTTCGTCTATTTTCTTTTCTTTTGCAGCAACAAAATTGTCTGGCTTATATACTACCCTGCACACTTATACCCTCTCTAGTACCTACTCTTCGCACTCTCAATTTCTCCCTTCCCTCCTTCCTAATCAACCTAAGCTCCCCAGCCCCCTTCCTCCCTCCTCACTTAACCTCCCCCCTATACACCTACGCTTCTACACCCTGCTTCTCTACCCCCCATCTTGCTCTCCAAATCCTTCCTTTCTACTTGATGCATCTCCTGAGCTCAACCTCCCTACTGGCACTCAAGTTCTGCCTATTACTACCCCTTCTGTAAACTGGCACTATGTATTTCATGTATTGCCTCGATGTGTACCTTGTCTTGTATACCATGCCCTTACGACCATGTTCTGTACTGTTCTTACCTCGTTGGTGAACCATGATTTGTATAACCTGTACTTGCTGATCCTGTGCTGTTCTGTACTACTCTGCCTATGTAACAAGTTCAAATGTAATCCCTCCCAACTATGTACATTATCAATATTGTGCTACTGTAAGTTCAACTACTGTATGTATACCTGCCTCCTCTGTAACCCCCCCCCCCAGGTCGCACCGTGAGACGAGCATCTTTTTGCTCAGTGTGCCTTTCCTGGTGAAACATTTTCAATAAATAAATAAATAAATAAGGTGTATTATACAATGGCAAGAAAGGATCCTGGCTTCTGATTGGTCAGTTAGCCATCACAGCAGGGATGTTATCCTGGCGTAACATTCCTGCTGATGACTAGGATGCTTTCTTGCTCTCATTATTTGCATCTTCTCTAAGAAACAAAAATATTTTTCTAGACTAACAAAAACATTCTTTAAAATTATTTTTTTATTCTGTATAAAATAACAAGACATTGTATAATAGGAATAATGCCCTCCAGGGTGGGTGTTATACTGGGATAACATCCCTTCTCAGATATTGGATACCCTCGGCTGATGGCCTCAGGCCCAACCACCCAAGGTGGGATGTTATCCCAGCATAACACCCGCCCTGTCAGGCATTATTCCTTTACTCTAGCACTCACCAGCTCAGTTAAGTTTATGATTCATAGGAAAGATCTGTAAGTTAACACAGTGAAGGCTTTTACTTGTGAGCATCCCCATGCACACCTACTGTACACTTCAATAGTTATTGCTAATTTTACCTTCAATAAAGCCTTTTCATAAAGAGTAATCAGCTGTGATATAGATCCTGTGAATCGTAAACTGTGGTTGGTAAGTGCTACGCCTTAGCTGTTTCTGAGGATGTTATGTTGGCATTGGTACCACCATCCCTCTGTAACAGTGACTTTTTTGTGTTACAGATATTTTCTTTTACTGTACTGTTATAATAGACCCTGCTGGTTGTAATGCATGTGTGTGTGGCTATGCTTGTATGTAGCTGAGGGAAAAACAGCTAACGTTTGGACAGAACAACTAGATTACAACTAACTATATTTCAGTACTCCAACTCTAAGGAGTTACTTCTCCGTAGTTGTCTTTATATATTTATTTATTTAGATCATCAGTTTACAGACCTTTGAGTCATAGACTCATTTACAAAGGCACCTCGTCAAGAGAGCAATACATCACAGCAAACAAAACAGTACAGTACATAACGCTTAGATTAAAAAAGCAACCAGTGTTACAGGCATTCACTGGTGGTACACGCTTGGTAATAGATAGATCACGGTAGTCATAATATAGGTACACGAGTACCACGTCAGGTATATATACTTTTCCTAGAATGATTTTTCTGGCTCTGCCGGTTGTGCAGCTGAAAGTAATGTTTATCTGTTTCTTTGCCGGGATCCTCCTGTAAAACACATTGCAATGTCAATAGGATCCTCTCTACTGGGATACATAGTTATTATTAGTAACAGCTGCTGCAAAACTGAGACAAAAAACAGGCTACAATTTTATTATTTATTAATGTTTTTCTAGGAGAACTTCATTGAGCAATGCTCATTTTTAGGACTGCTCCACAAGAAGACATACAGTATTTCAAGATACAGCAGAGCAAGCTGAAAATACAAATACATGGAACATCTCTTGATTTACTGTAGATGCTACAACAGACACAATTTGTGTAGTACATATTGCAGGGGTGTAGTAGATGATTAATTATGCACATGAGCATCCTGGAACACTAGAGACTGACTCAACTGCAGTTACTTAGAGAATACTGGATGTGCAACTATGCACAACCAGTGTGTTCTGCCACAGAGGGAGTTTGATTCCCTCTAACCTTGAGAGCAAAGCTTGAGAGGTCCGTTGGAATCAGAACCCTGAGGTGGCAGAACACGCTGGTTATGCATAAAGTTGCTCATCCTGTATTTTTTTTTATAGTGTATAGTATTACATGAAATGTGTGCATTGTGTTTTTTCTCTTTCACAATGAAACTGACTTGTACAGTCTCTAGAGGTTCTAGAATGTGGTTCTACCACAGAAGGGTACACTCACATTCCATGGACTTTGAACTGTGGTACAACAACATTTTGAAAATGATGGATTTCTATATAGAACAATGCTCTACTATACACTATAAAGATTTACATAGTAGCACTTGATTAGGTTTTGGAACATGGGAACCTTCTGAAGGCTGACAGTGACAGAGGTAGCTGAAGTTTATTCCAACATGAGGGGCATTACACTTGATGGATGATGCCCTGAAATTTGTGTAGTTTCTGAGAATTTCAAGGTTTATGACTGAGGAGCTTTTTAGGGAACAGGTAATTCTTAATTTATTTCACATGTCTGACATTGGGGAGGGGGTAATTTATGGCCTTTTCTAAAATGGGCTTCAGAATTCTAGCAACTTCATTGGTCTAAACACATCACATAACCATTCATTAATCTCTGTTATATAAACAGTTTGTAACTAACTTGCCCTAATCTACTTAGCAACAGCCTAACTAAATGAAAATAAAACTTTTTTTCAATTACAATAAAAAAAGTTTCAATTTTTTAAATGCAAGAACTCACAATAGGGCATAGGTTTCTTCAAAATAAATACACTTACTGTGTTAATTCAAAGGCCTTCATTACCAAACTCATGTATTCTGCCAAGCAATGGCCTAACTAAAGGGGGAACAAATTCCATAACCCACTCAAGAGCATAGGTTTTTGAGAAATAATGCACTTCCCAGGTGCTTGGAGAGTCACGCAGCATTGGCCTTGTGCCTTCCAATTCACCTGGGGTGTACATTAATTCTCTAGTAATGCATGCCCTGTTGTGGGTTATTGCTTACATACAGTAGGTCTAGAAGTACTTATGGACGTGGTTTAATCTGCTAGTTGCTAGGTAGGTCCAATTTAGGGCATGTATAAAAGTCAATGGCAGGTTCTTGGTTACACAGTAGTAATGTACCTTATGGATCTATGATAAAGCACATCTAGTTTAAATAAGGGCAACTGGGAGCAGTTCATGTACACACAGTTTCCATGATCTTTAAAGGATAGGATGGTGACCTCCACTAATCTCTGTATTGCTTGAGGAGAGAAGCAACAATTACTGTATTTCGAAAATGCAATCCTAACCGTAGCCTTAGCTTTTTACAAAGTTCTTCTATGTACTGTTGGTTCTAAAACTGAGTTTATCAAACTAAAAATCAAGGGGCTTGTACAGTAAGTATGAAACAGTTCTAACCTATCACTGGAGACTATGGTGATAGCAAAATCTGTGGTGGTGGGGGTAATGATCTGATCTCCCAGGCTTGAATAACAGAACTTTAATTTAATTTCACTTTTAAAAGCCATCTATTGATGAATAGTTTTTTTTGTAAAACATTGAAGGCCAATTTCAGATCAATATACGTTGTACTACTGAACGTTTCGTAAACATACAAGATACAGTAGTATCACCTACATAGAAATGAAAGTCAGAATCTAACATACCATCACACAGATGATTTATACAATTATATCATAAAGAGAAGTGGACCCAGAACAGATCCTTTGGCAATTAACAAAGCCTGGGAGATGGTCATGTGTGATTTGACCTGCAGATCATAAACCAGTGCTCTCAATGAGAAAAAATTAAATAAATAACAGTTGGCAAACAACCAAAAGATATAATGCAAAGAGTTTGTTACCAAGTGGTAAACTTAGGAGACAAACGCTGCTGACAAATCTGCCTCAGCGCTGAGCTTTTCCAGGAGGCATAAATGTTTTTATGCACATCTTATAAGTTTGAATAACATCATTTAACAGCTCTTATGATGTGGTACTTTACCACTGTATTTAATAGGTGTCAATCTGTAAAGGTTCTGCCTCCTGACAAAGCTCGTGGAGCAAAGTGATGAGGCAGATTTGTCAGCAGCTTTTGTCTCCCAGTTTACCACTTGGTAATAAACTGTTTGCATTATATCTTTTGGTTGTTTGCCAGTTGTTATTTATTAAATTTTCTCCCAAGTGAGTGTGCTGATGTGCCGACCCAGTGGCATGGAGGACTGAGGTGCTTAGTGCCTCTTGCTACACTAGCGACCCGGGTTCAGAACAGACCTGGGTCATTAAGGGACTGGCCGTGGGAGGGAGGGAGGATTGAGTATCCCAAGGATGGCTCTCCTTCCTGGGGGGAGGGGGGATTGTGTGACCCACTGCTTGTCTGCTACCTGGAGGTGTCCAGGTGGTAGCACAGTCTGGGTCCACAAACAGACACGCCAATGATGGACATTTGAGGAAGTCTCTGTGGAGGTAGAGCTCATCTGTCATGCCATTGCACATGTGTGGCTTAGGGGAAAAAAACACAACAGAGGAAAAATCACTCTAGCTGCAGAATGACATCTGGGCCTTCACAGGCCCTGCACCAGTGACCGGGCACTTTGCTGTAAGTCCTGCAAGTGGGGGGAACGGATGGAAGGGTGCAGACCAGGGGTGACAAGGGGAAAAAATACTGATGAAAAAGAAAGTGAGTGTGCTGATTTCTGGTCTGTTGCTCAAGCTGTGGGGTAATAGTTCAAACCCCCAGTGGCACCACTGGCTAGCAGACGACAATTGCAGATCCCCCTTTGGTCTGTTCTATGTGATGTGACCTGCTGGGAGCACCCACTTCATAGCTGTGGAACCAGCAGTAGTCCTACTACTTACTCCCATGTTAGACGACTTGGTTAGCAATATCATATGATCTACAGCGCTGAACACTTTACTCAGATTCAAAAATTCTGTTGATGAAATTTGCATATCATGTAATGCCATCTGAATGTCATTTGTGCCCTTCACAAAGACAGACAATATACTGTGCTCAGTGAGGAAAATATATAGCATTGGGTTTAAAATGTAATTTGCATCCATGTAATCATACAATAGATTATTCAGCAGTCATTCAAGCAGTTTTACCACAACTGAGATTTGAAATAGAATGATAGTTTTCCAATATTTGCTTGTCCCCAGATCTATACAGAGGAGTAATGTGAACAAACATCCAAACCATGGGCAACTCATAGGTTGTTAGTGGAAACTGAATAAACAAAAAATACACACATAAGGTGCAATATTAGCTCTACCCAGATTTAGGAACAAAGCCTCAAGAGTATCTGGGCCAGGCCCTTTTTTGTATTGTTAGCAGAATGACACATTTTTTGTTACTTCAATCCAATCTTGATCCTTCTAGGCAGGTAATATACAAGGAACTTCATACTGAGTGTATTAGTGCAGGTAAACACTTACTCAGCACATCACTAGCAATTTTATGTAGGATAGAAAGGATTATTTTTATTATTAACATGTACATAGTGTTGCAGAGGTCCATGGTAGAAAGCCAAACAAAGAAAAAATTCTGCTCTATGTACTTGACCCCTACCTCACTCAGAGCTTTGCTAAGTGACACTATAACTAGTACCTTGGTTATAAAATTGTCATAGAACTTTACCAACATGGTTGTTAGTGTGACCTGTCTCATGGTGTAATTGCTAACTCATCTGGGGTAAGTAGGCAAAGTATCTGAGCTTACTTTGACTGTAGCTTTTCACAGCAGTGACTTGCTCTAAACCCTAGTTTTCAGGCCGACCTTTCTTTAGCACATAGTCAATTGCTGTAACATCTGTACATTTTTCAATAACCTAATCTAGGTTGCTGCAGAACCTTGTGGTCATAATTCGTAGGAGTTCTGGGATTCAGAAAGGCCTGAACAAATACACTCCCATGAAAGCAGAGACCCTCTTTACCTATCTAAAGGACTGGATAATTCACTGCTACTGACAGCATGGACTTTTAATCAGGGCCAACTGCACCCGCTCCTTATGAGCTACTTGCGCAGTCCAGATGCCACATTAGACATCCATGACTATGAAATACCTGCCTCAGCTACTGTAACTTTGGCCATACTCAGATTGATACAGCTATGAGCCACTGGGATAGTGAAATCTGTCTATAGTCTGTGGTCACCCTCCATTTACCTGTGGGTTTGTCCATCCCAGAAAAGCACTGGTATTTCTGTACTACTTGTGAGTAGCAAAGAAAATATATAATTGCTGCATATAGACCATCTTAGAATGGGGAAAGGTTTTAACCTTAAACCCATTCATTCTTGTTTGCAACAGTTTAGGAGATCCATTTTTGCTAGTGCGGTGTGGAATTTAATGTTCTGGTAAAATAAATTCCCAGGAATTTTGAAAATGTCCACTTAATTCCATAGAATTCCATCTGAAGTGGAGTGGGATGCAGAAAGACAGTATAGTTTTCCTCTGATTACCAACATGTATTATAATGACTGACCATCATTTTTTTCTGTTGTAATGATCAGTTATCATTTGCTGTAATAACTGGTCAGTTAAAATGGCAATACTCAGACATAGGACACTTCCTTGAAGCACTGTCAAGCCCAGTGTACTGTGAGATGATATTTTATGGCTGCAGTAGGTGGAGCCCGCAGATGTTTTGCATGTACAAAAGGAGTGATGTCATGTTTTCTGTCCGTGGAACTGACTGAAGGTGTAAATAGTCTCCTCCACCTTACCTCCTCCAAGAAATGTTTTCCACCCTCAAATAAATACGCTTTCATGTTAGTCAATGGTTGCAGAGTACTATTTTCTTTCTTAAATGGGTGGTACAAGAACTGGAACTTGAATAGTGGGAGTCAGCATTAGCTTTTATTTGGGAGTAAGATCCACCCCCACCTCCACCCAAGAAGCTCCTAAAGATCCTCCCCCGCCTTTTTTTATTTATGTGGGAGGGGCATGAGGTGGATCTATCATGTTGGAATAATTAACTATCAGAGCTGCCTGGGGAAGTAATTAAGGAGTGCCTGAAACTGCATCTAGGCATATCCCCCCCAAACACATGCACACACTCACACACATAAGCTCCTAAAGATCCACCCCACCTTTTTTTGAGTCATATGGGAGGGGTATGAGGTGGATCTATCATGTTGGAACAAGACACACTAGTTTTGGACCTGTACCAAGCAGCAGAACAAGTCTGTGAAGTGATCAAGTTGTGGAGCCCCTGCATTTTATTAAAAACTAGGAGAACAGAAGTTACTTAATGCCCTCAAATTGACTTAAAAACCATTGGAACAAATGATTATCAGAGCCATCTGGGGCCTCAGAAGGAAAGAGTAATAAAGGACTGCCTGAAACTACAGCTTCCAAGGAAAACAATACACACAGCATTCTGATTCAAGTTGAAAGAGCCACAGTTTTTTTTTAAACATTTATATACTAAAAAATATAAAGTTCCACTTTTGGGCTTAACAATATTTGGTTACCATATTCAGTATATATATATATATATATATATATATACATGTATATATTCTATGCAAAAAACTTTGTTAATATATCAGTTAGGGTTCCTCTACAGTGAAAAAAATGAGGAAATTTTATTTTAGGGTTCCTATCCCTTGCACCACACCCCCAGCCCACCCCCACCAACAGGCATTGGGGTGTGTGTTGGGGTCATGCCTAACTCTCACCCCATCCATGTTTAAACAAGCTGAGGTGGTGCAGTGTAGGAGAATGGGGTGAGAGTTAGGGCCAATGACCCCAACGCATACCCGATGCCTGTTGGTGTGAGGTGGGGTGCAAGGGGTGGGAACCCTAAAATTGAATTTCCTCACTTTTGTCACTGTAGAAGAACCCTAACTGATGCATTAACAAAGTTTTTTGCATAGAATTTCCTTACTTTTTAAGAAATAATAGAAAAGTAGAAAGTTGCGCAAGTTGGTGGACCACGTGATTTTGTGTGACATAGTAACAGTAAGTGCAATGCAAAAGCAAGCGCAAATGGTTACACACATGGTGATGCAAATGTAAATGGTAACACAAATGGAAATAGAAATGCAAGTGCAAAGTGACGCCAACGCGAACAGTGACGGAAACATAGATGCAAACGGAAGTGCATACAGAACGCAACTGGTAACGTGCATGTTCACAGTACCACAATTGGAAATGTAAATGCTAATGGTAACAACAACAAAAACACCAAAGGAGATAGAAATGGAAATGCACATGCAAGCGCATATGGAAACGCAAACTGTAATGCACATGGACACGGTACCACAATTGTAAATGCAAATAGTAACAGTAACAGCAAGAATAACAACAAAGGAAACAGAAATGTGAATGCAAGTGCATATGGAAATGCAAACCGTAATGCGCACGGTCACAGTACCACAATTGTAAATGCAAATGGTAATGATAAGAAAACAACAATAATGGCAAAGTAAACAGAAACGCAAGCGGGTACAAAAAGGCAAACCGTAAGGCGCACGATCATGGTATCAAAAAATATTACAGGGTGACACACATATGGCACTATGAATGTGATGCTTTTTCCTATAGGATAACATTATGGCGTCCACATTTTTCTATAGGCTAAAACAATTTCTGACTACAGACACCAAAGAAAGACTGGTCCAAACCACCTTCCTATCCCTGGTGGATTATGCAAATTTTTTGTATAGCCATGGTCCCACCTCCCAACTGGCCAAACTGGACACGCTGTACCACCATGCAATTAGGTTTGTTACGGATCTCCCTAATTCTACCCACCATTGTGCCCTGTACGCGGCTGTGGGGTGGACCTCCCTTACACTTAGACACCACAAAAATGCTGCTTTCTGGACCTACCATGCCCTTATAAGCAAACTACCCCCATATATCACTGTCTGCCTACCTCTTAGCATTACAGGAAAGTACGTGCTTCGAAGCTACTCCTATATCTCCCTCATAATACCCAGAATTAACTCTGGATTCAGTAAGGCGGCAATTAGCTTTACGTTGCCCACCCTGTGGAACAATCTGCAAAGGACACTTAAACTGAGCGTCCTTACCTCTTTTCCTAATTTTAATGCGCTATACGTGCGAGCAGTGACTGAAGTATGCAATTGCTTTGTCCGTCCCCTTCCAGCCCCGAACTCATTCCTAGCCCACCCCCAAGCCTGAATCCTGTTTGTGGCCACCTCCAAGACACGAGTGCAATTTCACTTAATAACTAGTGTGAAGCAGATTGACCATCTGATGTGTTAGCGTTGCACTTATTACTCCATATCCCTCATATCACTCCTTCTACTGAATGCTACCGCATCCTTCTCCTATTATACAGTTATGACCCTACTTACCCTCAGGGACTGTATACTACATTTTTTATGTCAACCCTTGTCTGGGGTCAACTGTGCTTGTTATTTGTTTTATTGTCCCTGTATAATCCTCTATGTGGGCAGTGCCCTATCTGGTACAATGTATTATCCTTACTTTGTGTATGGAATCTATGTATGTAGTTGAAAAACAACAGGTCCTCCTTGTAAATGAGTTCTGCTCAATGGTGACCGCCTGTATAAATAAAGACTTTGATTGATTGATAAATTGATTGATGTCAAACATTAGTAAAATTTCCCTATCTATTTCATTATAAAATATCTGGCCGTCTTGTCCCTATTTTGCGTACAAAGAATCTCATGATCATAAAATTTACAGGGTTGCGATCAAAGAATTTGCAGGCTCAAGAACAAAAAATAAAAATGTTTGTAATTTAAAAAACTGAAAGAATTGTGGCAAACCACCACCATGGTTTGACAGAACGAAGCCCCCTGAGCAAAACCCATTTGACTTCCTAGGTCTCCCCTGGGCTGAGAAAATTGATTTTTTAATCCGGCCATCTAGTCCTACCCTCACGATGCACGATCACGATCAAAGAATCTCATGATCAAAGAATTTGCAGGGTCGTGATCAAAGAATTTGCTCGCTCATGAACAAAGAGCGAGGGATGAGATGGCCAGATTTTAAAATCACTTTTCACAGCCTGTGGTGCTCTACAAACATAAATGAGGTTGGGTTTTGCTCAGAGGGCTTTGTTCTGCCCCATCTGAATTATTATAATAGTGTATGACATATCCCTGGTAGTCTAGTGGCCCACCGTCATAGTAAGATGTCTAATGTCCTGGTAGTCTAGTGCCCCCCAATGTATTGTTTTTATCCCTGGTAGTCTAGTGGCCCCCCTGAGTTGTATAAAAAATAATGACTGTTAATATCCCCGGTAGTCTAGTGTCCCCCCATCTGTATGAAATAATATTCACTGTGACTGTAGATATCCGTGGTAGTCTAGCGGCTCCCCCCCTCCATTATAATAAAATAAATAATTATTTCACATTCCTGGTAGTCTAGTGGCCCTCACCCCCCCACCCAACCATGTCATCCCACTCAGCACCCCCCAACCTTCCCCAGCTGGTTACTGGCACAACTCACCTCTCACCTCCACGGCCAGCCGCTGACTGTCTGTATTAGAGCTGTAATTCAAAGAGGCACTCTGAAAATATTTCAGGCACCTCTTTGCATTGATACTCATAATCCAGACAGTCGGCAACTAACCCGATGAAAGGAAAATGAACTATGTAATAGCCAACTGAGGGAAAAGTGAAACCTGGAGGTTAGCATGGCTGGAGTGAGAAAGGAGAACACTAGACTACCAAAAAATGATATAATAATTTATTTTATTATAATGGAGGAAAGCAAACTATCAGGGCTATCTACAGTCTGAAATAATATGTCATACAGATGAGAGCACTAGACTACTGAGAGATATGTGTACAATAATCATTTTGCACAGCTCGAGGGGGCCTCAGGCTACCAGAGATTAAGGCACATTAAGGGCACTAAACCAGGGCGATGGGCTATCATAGTAGATTACTACGATGGGGCCACTAGACTACAAGACCCCTGAGCAAAACCCAGCCTCATTTATGTTTGTAGGGCACCCCTGAGCTCAGAAAAGTAACTTTAAAATCTGGCCATCTTGTCTCTTGCTCGCGATGCACGATCGCAGTCAAGGAATTTCGTGATAAGAATTTGCAGGTTCACAATCAAAGAATTTGCAGGCTCACAAACAAAGAATTAAAACTGTAAGAAATCAAAAAATTGAAAGAATGACAGTAAACCACCACCATGGTTCATCAGAATGAAGCCCCCTGAGCAAAACCCACCCTCATTTGACTTTCTAGAGCACCCCTGGGCTGAGAAAAATGAATTTTTAATCTTGCCATCTCGTCCTTTCCTCACAATGCACAATCATGATCAAAGAATCTTGCGAGCAAAGAATTTGCAGGCTCGCGATCAAAGAAATTGCACACTCTCCACCAAAGAATACAAAATGGTGAAACATGATTTTTTTGACTGTTTGGAACTGAACCAATGCCATGCCTCGATATAACGAAGCCCCCTGATCAAAACCCACCCTCATTTATGTCCCTAACCTACCTCTGAGCCGAGATATGTGTGAAAATAGGGCTCGATGCAAGATTGCGATCAAAGAATCTCGCGATGAAAGAATTTGCAGGCTCGCGATCAAAGATCGTTAGTGAGCCACAAACAAAGATTTTAAAAGCTAATAACTCTATTTTTATACTGATTTGGATGGAACCAAAGGCATGGCTCGATAGATCGGGGCCCCCTGAGTAAAACCCATCCAAGTTTTAATTCAGAAGTGACCCCTGAGCCGAGATATTTGTGTTTTTACGATCGGAAATTTCAAAACAAGATGGCGGACCTCACGATCAAAGAATTTTGAAAATCCTCGGGGACAAAGATTCCTGAACTGCGAGGCTGCAAATGGCCAAAACCCCATTCTTTTTTTGCAAAATAGACATATACATTTTCCCATTGACTTGTAATGGGAACTTAAAAGTGGCATAACTTTTGAATGCCTTAATATTTTTTCACCAAATGAAAAATGGCATGTTCAGCCACCAAAGCTCTTTCAAATGAGCCATCTCATAGAGCAGCACACCACACAACAGCTGTGCAGGGCCACATCCAATATCCCAAAAGCTGCCTCCAAAAATGGAAAATGTTGCATTTTTCAGCGCTTTCATACACAAAGACCGAAAGTCTGACCAAAATGCAATTTAGCAAATCAAGAGATCTACCATGCCCCACTGTGTGTACCAAATTGCAGGCAAATCTGTTGAATGGGTCTAAAGTTATTAATGCCCAAACGTTTTACTTTAGTATGTAACTGACCGCTGAACCCTAACTATAGTGGCGCAACCACGCCACTATAATATATATATATCTATATTTATACAGTGGGGGTGAGTGATAAATGAGTGTGATAAATCATGTTATTTTCACAGGCATTTGATAACTGTCAGAATTGACATTTATCACACCCCCGAAACAGTGAGGCCCCATTGTATAAATAGGACACATGATGTGCACATCGTGGAATATGAAAAAATATTTTCACTCCTGCCTCATGAGCACTGCATATTTCACTCTGCAGGAGGGAAAATATTTTCCATATTCCACTCGTGTCCATCATGTATCCCATATACTGTATATATATATATATATATTCTATGCAAAAAACTTCGTTAATGCATCGGTTAGGGTTCTTCTACAGTGAAAAAAGTGAGGAAATTCAGGGTTAGAGGCTGAAAGGTTGAAAACCCCTTGTTCCCCAGCCACCCCCAACCAGCATTGAGGTGCATGTTGGAGTCATCGGCCCTAACTCTCACCCCATCACATGTGTAAAGAAACAGAGGTACTTGGAAATGGGGGAAGTTGGGACCAACAACTCCAATGTGCCCTGATACAGGTGAGGGTGGGCTAAAGGAAAATCAGGGGCTTTCAACCTAACTAAATTTCCTTTTTGTTGCTGTAGAACCCTAACTGATGCATTAACAAAGTTTTTTGCATAGAATTTCCTTACTTTTTAAGAAAGAATAGAAAAGTAGAACATTGCACAAGTTGGTAAGGGCCCCGTGCTCCCACCAACTTGTAAGTGTCAGGCCTCATTACACTCCCAATGACTAAAAAGTACATTCACAACAGCAAGGCCAGCCACCAAACAAATGTTAATCTAGTAGAACAATAGAAAATGCTGTCCACAAAACGTAAACTGAACCACACAATATGTCCATAAAAATAGATTGTCTGACATGTAAACACCTCTATTAACATCTACAGGACATGCTGTCAACACCCTCCAAATTTCAAGTAAAACCACCAAACCATGTCCAAGACATGACATATCAAAATGTGCAGTTTTCATTCATCAGAGTAGCACAGTTCTGCACCTGTTGACATTTAACACACATAATGACTGAAAACTACATCCATGACACTAAGACTAGGTATCCTATTCATTTCAAGCCACCACCACAAGCAAAACGTTGTCCGCAGAACATAAACTGCACCATGCCATATCTGCACTAAAAAAAGTTCTCTGACACTGAAACACTGTAATTTTCATCCACATGACATGCTGTCAACACCCTTCAAATTTCAAGTGAAAAGACCAAACCGTGTCCAAGATTTAACATTTTAACATATGAGATTTTCATTCATCAAACTGGCACAGTTCTGCACCTGTTGACATTTAACACACAAAACTGAAAACTACATCCATGACACTAAGGCTAGGTACCCTATCAATTTCAAGCCACCATCACAAGCAAAACACTGTCCGCAACACGTAAAGTGCATCACGCAATATCTCCACAAAAAAAAATTTCTCCAACACATAAACACCATAATTCACATCTAAACGACATGCTGCAAACACCCTCCAAATTTCAAATAAAAAGACCAAACTGTTCCCGAGATATTCAATATGAAAGATTACTAAAATTCCCTTATCTATTCCATTATAAAAAATCTGGCCATCTTGTCCCTCCCTCATGATCAAAGATGGCGATCAAAGAATCCCACGATCAAAGAATTTGCAGGCTCACAATCAAGGAATTTGCAGGTTCACAAACAAAGAATTAAAAATATAAATCAAATAATTGAAGGAATTGTGGTAAACCACCATCATGGTTCGACAGAACAAAGTCTCCTGAGTAAAACCCACCCTCATTTGACATCCTAGGACATCCCTGGGCTGAGAAAATGGATTTTTAATTTGGGCCATCTCGTCCTTCTCTCATGATGCCCAATCGCGACCAAAGAATCTCACGATCAAAGAATTTGCAGGCTCATGATCAAAGAATTTGCAAGCTCATGAACAAAGAATTAAAAATGGTGACACATGAATTATTGATGGATTGGAACTGAACCAACAGCATGCCTCGATAGAATGGACCCTCCTGAACAAAACCCACCCTCATGTGTGTCCATAGCCCACCCGTGAGCTGAGATATTAGTGTTTTTAGGTCACAATGCA
Source organism: Neoceratodus forsteri (assembly GCA_016271365.2). Lineage (NCBI taxonomy): Eukaryota > Metazoa > Chordata > Ceratodontiformes > Ceratodontidae > Neoceratodus > Neoceratodus forsteri. The sequence continues at coordinate 846,239,206 of CM057451.1, read as the reverse complement.
AGATCGCGATCAAAGAATCTCACGATCAAAGAATTTGCAGGCTCGCGATCAAAGATCGTTAGCAAGCCACGAATTAAGATTTTAAAAGCTTATAACTCTATTTTTTGACTGAGTTGGATGAAACCAAAGGCATGGCTCGATAGAGCAGAGCCCCCTGAGTAAAACCCATCAAAGGTTTACTTCAGAAGTGACCCCTGAGCCGAGATATTTGTGTTTTTGCAATCGGAAAATAAAAGACAAAATGGCAGACCTCACGATCAAAGAATTTTTAAAATCCTCAGGGGCAAAGATTCTTGAACTGTGAGGCTGCAAATTCTTTGATTGCCAGGTGGTTTGAGATGGCCAGAACCCCCATTCTTTGATCGCAAGATACAGTATACATATAAATTTTCCCATTGACTTATAATGGGAACTTAAAAGTGCCATAACTTTTGTATGCCTTAATATTTTTTCACCAAACAAAAAGTGGCATGTTCAGCCACCAAAGCTCTTTCAAATGAGCTGTCTTGCAGAGTGGTACACCACACAATGGCTGTGCACGACCACATTAAGAATCTCAAAAGGTGCCTCCAAAAATGGATAATTTTGCATTTTACAGCACTTTCGTACACTAAGACCAGCATTCCAACAGAAATGCAATTTGGCAAATCAAGAGATCTAGTGCACCCCAACACCTGTACCAAATTACAGGCAAATCCATTGAACGGGTCCAAAGTTATTAACATCCAAACTTTTGACTTCAGTATGTAACTGGCCGCTCAACCCTAACTATAGTGATGCGACCACGCCACTATAATATATATATATATTTTGTCTTTTTAGTAGTTTCAAAACTTTGAATGTGTTGGTTGAAAGCATTGGTGTTAGTAATGCATGTAGAAATACATTTTGTAATTGTCTTTACAGTTAAACATGCAGTTTCATGTGAGTGCACATTTTTGGGGGGAAGGGGTTCAAATTATTTTTATCATGAGCACAGTACAGGCCTTTGATGATAAAGTGTATTTTTTCTTTTAAGTTTGAGAAGTATGTATTATATATAAATGCAGCAGTGTTGTAAATGGGACTGGGGAATGAATAATGGTTAAGTGCCTGGAATTTGTTTTAATATAATTGAGTTTATATGTGGCAAGTAGGTAGGGGATAGTGTTTTGAATGTGGCAGTAGGACAGATTTTTTTTAGGATAAATATATACTGTCTTGCAAATAAGAAAAAATTGTAATGGATACATTTAGCAAAACAGTGATATATATATATATATATATCATAGGTTTTTCTTTCATGTATTGTTGGAAGAAATAGCTATGGCTCATTTTGTACTATCAGTAAAGGGAAAAAAGAAAACATTGGACAAGAAAACAATTGGTGATTTTAAAAGCTATTCTGATCAGAGCTGACGTTAAAAAAAATCTCAACTGTATTTTTTATTTTATTTTATCAGGGACTCTAGAATCAGGATGTTAACACATCAGTGAGCACTGATGCCATTTGTCTGTGTTAGGGAAGTTGTGGGTGGAGTTGCCTTGCACATGTTAACATATACCAGCTGCAATTAACAACTACTTGTAGAATCAAAAGGCTGGGTTTTTTTTTCCTACTTTCTTTTCACTGATATTATAAACTGAGACAGGGAAAAAAAGTAAGACTGAAGAGATCAGAGCTGACATTAAAAAATGTTATGTTCCTAAGGTCTGTTGCATGCACTATGCTTTCATTTTCATGGGACGGGCATGAGGTGGATCTATTATGTTAGAATAATTGACTATCAGAGCTGCCTGGGGAACTATTTAAGGAGTGCCTGAAACTACAAACTAGGCATATTCCCCCAAATACACACACACACACACACACACACACACACACACACACACACACTCTCCTAAAGATCCACACCACTTTTTTTTTTTTCATGTGGGAGGAGCATGAGGTGGATCTATCGTGTTGGAACAATTGACTAACCGAGCTGCCTAGGGAAGTAATTAGGGATTGCCTGAAACTGCATCTAGGCATGTCCCCCCCCCTCCATTTTTCCTAGGTCACAGACACATAAGCTATAAATAAGGATGGATGTATTAGTCAAAGCTTATAGTAGCAAAATAAAGCATGAAAAATAATTTATTGTGTTTTTTTCTTTCAATTGTTTAACCAGGAGTGGCACACTAAGCTGAAAGCTTGTTTACATGGGCAATCTGGGAGCACATGGAAGTTAAGGGACTTGCTCAGGGTCACCCAGTATGCAAGTGGGGGCTGTGGGATTCAAATCCAGATCTCCAGATTTGCAGTTAAGAGCCTTAAACCACTATGCTATACTGCCTCCCTAGTTATGGCAGTCATCTGTTTTATGGTTCATGATGTTGGTGTAGTAAGCATATCAACATACTAACATACAAAAATGCCAGCAGGATAGGCCTAGTGGGCTTTCGTGTCTGCTTGTTCATTCAATCCCCACCCTGGGAGCTGACCTTGCTGCCCCCCCCTCTTGGGCTTCTCCCTTCCCAGTCCAGGGTATTCCCACTTCAGTGAACTTTGCTTCCACAATCCTTCCCCTGTACCTGTCCCACCCTCTCTTGAACCCCTCCACAGTCTCTGCCTCCACCAGCCCCCTGGACAGCACATTCCATGGTTCTACCACCCTCTCAGTGAAATAGCACCTCCTCCTTTCTCCTCTGAGTCTCCCCCTCCAGCTTCCACCCATGCCCTCTAGTTGCCCCTCCTTCCTTCTGAGCACTGTGACTGTGCCTCCCCTATTTACCCCTTCATGTACTTGAAGACCTCTATCATGTCTCCCCTGTCCCTTCTGTCTTCCAATGTATACATATTTAGCTCTTTGAGTCTCTCCCCATAGGTCCTTTCCCCCAAGCCCCAATCATTTTGGTTGCCTTCCTCTGGACCCTCTCCAGGAGTTCAGTGTCCCTCTTCAAGTGTGGCCTCCAAAACTGCACGCAGTACTCGGGGTGTGGCCTCACCAAGCAGTTATACAGAGGGAGTATCACGTCCCTCCTTCTGGAGTGATCCCACTAGTGATGCATCCCAGCATCATGTTGGCCTTGGCCACTGCCCTTCTACAAGTCTCTGAGTTGTTCATCTGACATCCACCACCACCCCCAGGTCCCTCTCAGCCATATAGCCATAGCAGCAGTACATTGCATAGCAGATATAAAATGTCAAAGAAACAGGTCATGCAACAGATTTGCTTCAGTAACTGCTCAGCATGAAATGTACAGCTGTCATTTTTTACATCCTGTTCAAAATGTGTCTTTGCAGCTGTGGTGCCAAATGGCACAGTCACTGTGCAAAATCTCCTTTCGGCTAATGAACTGATAGTGTCACTGTTCATGTGGTGGGGTCACAAAAAGCCCATGCTGAAAACTTGGAGTGAAAATACCATGAAATGCCCAGGGCATTAGGGTTTCTGATCATAACACCCTGCACTTTAGGGATGGACAGGCATCAGTGGTGTGACTTTGGATTGTTAACAGTAATGCTCATGCCATTCCACCACCATCCCCAACCTGCAGCCAGCATCGGGTATCAAGGTGTGCCTTTGACTCTTCAGCCACAAAGTTCACTCCATTCTCTTATACTGTACTCATTTCAGCAAATTTCCTTATGGAATGGGGTGAGTGTAAAGTCTGAAAGCCCAAGGCACACCTCGACTCTTATCTGTGTCTGCAAGGTAGGGTGAGGTGAAATGGTGTGAGCGTTATAGGCAATGACCCAAAGGAACACTCCAATGCCTGTCCATGTCTGTGGGATGGTGGTGAGGTTGGCGTCACTTCAGTATTTCACTGCCATTCCTATTCTGCCTGCCTGTCTGTGTCTGTCTCTCTCTATCTATATGTCTGTGTAATTATCTATCTTTCTATTAATTGCATGTATCACTGTTTCAGGGTTTTAAATAACTGATTAGCAGTTTTTTTCTTGGGACAATAGTAACTGTACAGAAAGCATTTATATAGGTTTTCTAGAAGTGTTATGTTTGTTGAATACAGTGAGGCAAGTGCTATGCATTTTCACAATGTTTTAGAACTTTTATGAGCAAAATGCTAATCAGTTTTTAGAGTTAAATAAAACCCTTCTCTTTTTACCTATTTCTAAAACAAACCTGCATATCACATTTGCCTGCACTCTGAGCACATACTTATGAAACTGTGCATAGCTGTACTCCACTTCTGCATAGACCTCATACTTTCCTAATAATCCCATTATCACAAGCATAACTACCTTGCCCTTATCAAAAGCGACCCCCTCTGAAAATTAATATCACATTTTCTCTAACAGTCCATCATCATTACACCTGACTTCCTGACATCAACACATTGCTTAAATATAACATACATCACCTCATGGACAAAAACCCTGTTTCTCTTAAAAAAACAAACAAAAAAAACTGTGTAAATAATCCCAAGGCGGAACATATGCTAGCCATTACTTTTTCACATACTGTCACCTTCTGTACCATCATGGGGATTTGCATATATTTCCCTTGATGCTTTGCATTATTGGGATATTTGTGATTATGTTTTCTTTAAAATTTGGCTGTCTGGCCAGTATCATCCGGGATAACACATACTTCAGCGGCATTTGTTCTGAGGTTCTTTTGTAAGTTTCCTATTCCTTCCATTAAAATGTACACCTCCATATATTTTCCTAATAATGTGTATGCCTTTCTTAGAACAAAAACTAAAACAAATCTTACTACTTACAAATCATTATGTTGTTTCTCCATACCTCCTTAACAATTCCACACAGCTTCACTAACGTCATTATGCAGCCATGGTGGATGTGACCTGATTTTGTCTCCTTAGTGCATGCTGCCTGTTGCCATAGATAGCATTTGTTTTCCCTGACTGTATAGTGTGGTAACAGCAAAGAAGTACTTCAGAAACACATCTCTGACCTGTCTCTGCACTGAACTAGGTATTACCCTGTTCACATTCTCCAAAACTGGGCTGGCATATCTTCACAAAGTTGTTTGCACTCTGGTCGGTCTCCAACTTCAGTAAGGGAGTGACTCTAAATTTGTAACACTCTGTGCACTTACGTGCTGACAAAAACAAACCTACTCAGCACTTGTCCTGTATGACTCCAAGTCATATGAAAAAATCAGGCCTACATCCCCTTTACCCATAAGCCACACTAAATCATTCAACACTGGCTAAAATACTACTAAATTCATGGAAGGTCCTCATGATCTAACTGGACAAAATTCACACTTCCAACATGCTCCCTTCTCTTTTGCCAGGTGTCTACCTTATGGCTCTCCCAGGATCGTTATAGCAACCTATTTCCATGGACTTATTCAAGTAGCAACTTTAAATGTTACCAAATCCAATTCCATACTTCTAAATGAAATTAGCAAAAGGTTAGCACTGTATTTCAATTAGATTAACCAGCTCTTGTTTGAATATTGTTCTCTCCTCTGCCTATACAGTAACAACCGCTATTTGCCATTTCAACTACATGTTCCAATGAGAATAAAAAACTTAAGAAGAGTATCTGTCTCTTCCTAATATTTTACTTTATCAAATTTTTGTTGCTGCATACCAATATTCCATGTGTAAAAGTTCCAGTTTAAAGAAAACTGATCTCATTGAAGTGGGGGAGTATAGAGATGAATACAACAAAAACAGAAGGGGTGAAGAAAAAAAATGGTCACAAATTATACAGTATACTGTAAAATAAAACATGGGGTGGTGTGGTTACTCAAATTGAATACACGCCCTTGGCATGTGATGCTTGAATAAATCCTTTTATTTTCACTTTTGGGGTTTCTGTAGCATTACACATCTCAGGCAAGTATTAGTCTTATAATAACTGGGGAGTGGTTTCTCCCATAGGAAACCCAGGTTATAATTCACCGTTATAACCCGTACCAAGTTTCTCTCACTCCGCACATGTGCCAGGCATGATCTTACCATTCTGTGCACCATCCCCGCTCCTCAGCACTGCACAGTTCATCAACATGCTGAGTCAGCGGTAAGTTCTTTTTTCTTTTAACAAAAATATTTGCTGGCCATACCACTGGGCATAAGAACAAGTAAACATTGGGTTCTTTCAGGAGCTGCTACTGCTATGGATGGACCGCACCAAAACCCCACTGATCCATGGTGTGACTCCATGGGGTTGTCCATTTATTTCATATAATTGCTGTGGCAAGAAAACACACCCCAGCAATTATATAACATAAAGGCTGGATAGAGGGGTAAAACTCAAATTTTACACACACCCCCTCAGGGTGGGATGCCTTAATAAATGTGCAGCATCCCACCCTTCGGGGTGCATAAAATCCTCATTATAACCCCTACCCAGCCATTATTATGCTTGCTACAGGCAAAGTATTTTTGCTGTAGTAGAGCACGGTGAGAGGTTTGTCGCAGTGATCCAGTGCAAGAGTTTACAAGGGGACCAATAATTTGCAAGCCAGACAGTGACACTGTTCAGGCATGAAGTGTGTAGACTTCAAAACATTGTGCCGACAGACACATTCATAAATCAGCTCTAGCAAGCACGGCTGGTCTTATGCGTCTCTCTGTCAGAGCAGGGAAAGGTTAATGTCTGGGTCATACAATGGCCTATCTTTTACCATGCACATTCTTTTCATTAAGTTCCAGCCTTTTTTCAGCTACTGTAGACTGCTTCTGTTCTGAATTCAAGCACTGCAGGCTTTTTAGAATCAGGATTTTAAACATATAAAGTACACTTTGCACTTTATTTATATCAACAGCCAGCAGACATGCTTGGTACTTTATGATTGCTAAAGCTCTGTAAGCACTTTCTTAAAGAGGTAATGACGCCTCTAAAAAGAAAACTTTAAAAAATAAAATAATTAGGCACAATTCTGCCTACATTCCATATATATTCTATATATTTCTCCTCCCCATCAATTCTTACTGGGGAAATTTTCATGAATACATGTTCGTTATCCCTTAAGAGTTCCTTAGAGTACTTCTGTTTCTATAGCTTACTCCCTACTTCAGGTCATAATCCTCTGTTTTGACATCACAATCTGTTGTCATGGGAGTACCTGCGATGTCACAAGGGATGCATTACTTCAGGTAGGGAGAAAGCAGCAGGAATAGATGAACTCTTCAGGAGCAAAGATCCTGTTTTAATGCAAATTATCTCAGTTATAAATAATGGGGAGGAGAAATGAAGAACTAATGTGAAATACAAGCTTGATTGCATCTAAAGATTACATTTTGCTAAAGTTTACCTGAAGGTGTCACCTGCTCTTTAACCTGTTTTTCTTATTCATATGCATATCAAGCATTTTATTCAGCATGGCAGGCACTTTAGCACCACATATGGACAGAATAGAAAAAAATATGCAAGAGAAAGAATAGTGAGAGGGGAGACTACCTAGGTACCGTAGGTGGCCAATCTACCGAGACATAAAATGGGAAATATATAGGATAGGAAAATGGCACTGCTGAAGCAGACTACTACGACAGAAAAGGGGAGAGGTTAGAAAAATATGTCCCTGGGAGCTCCAGTTATTCCTAACATACAGCACAGCTTACCACAGCCTGCAGTTCAGTTTTATGATGTTCTTACACCAGATTGGTAGGAATAGAGCCACATTCCTTTCTGAAGTCACCCAAGTACACTAGTCTATACCAGTACTGCTGCAGGGGAACCTCTACACTGAAAGACCAGCCCCCACTCCAAACAGAAAATGGTGAAAACAGTATTTTTTATTCTTTTAAATTCCCTTCAGTTTGTCAGTTGTTGCCCCACCATAACTGCCACCTGCCCTGCCCCCAGGTCCAACCCTTACTCCTCTGGCACAGCCCAGGATCCGCACCTTGACCCGGTACAACATAAATACCAGTAGCAAGCATCCAGCATTGACAAATGCTTGTTCTTTATGTAATATACGGATAAGTCAAAATAATACGTTAGAAAAATACACAAAAAATCTTGGTAATATCACTGCTGAAAAGTGATTGTACCATCATTTATGAGCCATAATACTAACATTCAGCACATTGAATGATAGTATTATCAGAGAACCTGAACAGTGCAATCACAGGACTCTCTCACACTATACAGCTAATTGCTATGGTGCCAAGTGCAGTTGCTAGACACGCGACCTGTCAGTTTTCGAACCCTGTCTTATGGTTGGTTGCATTTGCTTTGTGGGAGGGCAAAACAGTTTTCAAAACATGGTGGCTGACTCTCGCTTAGTGAGAGGTATTTGTAACGCTCCTGCTTTCAGTGGTATAATTTCTTTTCTTTTACATTTCAACTTTTATCTGGCTGCTCATGCCTTCATTCTGCTCTGCAAACCAATTAAGACATAGGACTGCCTAGTTAAGCTCATGACCGGAACCACAAACGAAGCAGCACAAATTGGCAGAGAGAGTAAGAGAGTAAAGGAGCTCAAGTTGGCAGAGTGAGGAAGAGAGTGAGCCAGTGCTCAGTGCAGCAGTCAAGCAGCCATTGTGACACAATACCCAAAAAAGAACTCTGAGCAGTGGCATTTTTCAATTGGATCCATATATTAGAAAAAATAATAGATAAGTGAGTGTATCACAATGGAGTTATACCATCTTGAGGTTCTGGGGACATGGAAACCCTGAGATGGTATTACTCCCTTATAATACACACTCACCTATTATTCCATTTATAATAACTGCATTTGCCTTTTTCCTGTAGTGAAACCATGGTGTAATTTGCCATTATAAAGGAGTGCTTATAATGGCAAACATGTGCACAGTTGCCCTTGCTCTGCATGTGCACCAGCCACAGCTCCTCTCTCGGACCACCAACTGCCCTGTCTTCACCTTGGACACTGAACTTCTACTCTGACACAGTGGTAAGTGATTTCAATAAACAAAATCAACTATAAAGAGAAAAAAGAAACTTAACTTTAGGCTGCCGACCAAAAGAAATAAATAAAAAAACTTTTAAATAAATAAAGGTGACTGTGGACCGTGTGCTGAAACCTAACTGGACCGTGGATGCACAGGAAAATCTTTTTATTTTGTGTAATTGCTGTGGTTAAAAAGGCAAACCTAGCAATTATATAAACTAAAATATGGGGCAGTGTGTTTAAACTCAAAGTTTACACTCACCCTCAGTGTTAGATACTTTCACAAACCCCTCGAGCGTCATTCTCTGGGTTTATGTAGCATCTAACACCTTGGATGTGTATAAACTTCTTGTTACACATACCACCCCATACTTTATTCTATATATAATTACTGGCCACAATACTTTTCCAAAGAGAAAGCCAGTTATAATTTGCTGTTATAACCAGCCAAGCTGGTTATAACAGCAAACACGTGCCAGCTTTCTCTAGAGAAGCGCGAGACACAAACACCTGCAGAGCAAATGAAAGAATTCACCCACTCACGCTTTGTCAGCTGCTGGTGTCCTCTCAGCTCTGTCGTTGTTCTCTGTGACACTAAACAAATACTTGCCTGCTAGAGATCTTCATGCTGTGGTAATCGTAGTTATCTGCTTCCTGTGGAGATCTGGGTGTCACATTGTCAGAGGAGAACATTAGGTTAGCGTGGGTTAGGGAGTGTGTTAAATGTGTGGCAAATAAATTGCAACCAGCAATTATAAAAAATAAAGTAATGGGGAGGTGGTTATTTACTTGAATTTTACAAACACCCTCGGTGTGGGATGCCTAAATAAACCCCTCTGGCTTTGCCCTCAGGGTTTATGTGGCATCCCACACCTCGGTTGTGTGTAAAATTCTCATTATAACCACCTCCCCATACATTATTCTCTATGTAATGCACACCACTACATTCTTTATTTTCTTTATTATATTCCCTGGACTGACATATATTCAATGGACAATTTTCCATGACTATTTCACATTAATTCTATTGAATCCAGTTAGTTGGTTTCATTAGCAATGCACCCATGTGCTGTTTTTAACCTGGCAAAGGACTATATTGTTCATCACCTGTCTCTTTATAGTTTTAATTAATGTTTTATGTGTCCTAGATTGTGGACTTGCCTATGCATTGAATTAAATTCTGCTGTTAATCTCACAAGGTTGTCATCATGTCACAATATGAAAAATATTGCATATGGGGAGAGACTGAAAATGTTGATTTTGTACTCAATGCAATATAGAAGAATAAGAGGGGGACCTTTTCCTAGTGTATAGAGCATTCAGTGACTTCTTACTCTGAGAGAGTACGGGCTTAAAGGCTAAAATAATTCATAGAATGACTGGGTCCCATGGTCTCCAATTGCAAGGGGAAATTACAAATAGCTCTAAAAGAATGAGCTGGTTCAACTAGAGAGTTGTGTCTGTATGTAATGCTCTTTCAGAAAAATTTGTCTTGAGTAGCTCTATTGATAGCTTTAAGTGAGCATTGAATAATCACATGGGCAATATTAAGTATCAGTATCACTACTGAAAAGTGGTGAGTTAATTATGGGTCATTGACCTACTAACTCGTGCGACACCTATGAACGTATGGTGCTGCATTCCACAGCAAATATTCCAATGTGACTTCCTTAGCTCACTGAAGAACTTGTGAGTATTAAAGAGAAGGGTCTGCTGTCTTGGACTTGTGAAAAATACAGCGCAAACCATACTTCAAAAATCATGTTTAGGGTGACATTTTACTACTAGCTTGTAGTGTAAGTGACAGTGGTGTAGGTGGTGTGTTGTGAGTGTTTTTAAATATTTTCTCCCCTTCTCCTCTTCTTCCTTTTCTCTTCCCTCTGTTGATGCCAGACATCTTTCCCTCTGTGCCTGCTTTATCTTCAGTTTTTCCTCTCATATCTTGTTTCCCTCCTGTCTTTCCCCATTCTACCTTACTCCTTTCGGGACACTTGCATTCACTCTCTTGCTCCCAGTTGTGATTCATAGGGGTGGGCAGAGAAGTAAAGAATTGCTTTCTAGTAAAGAAATATAACATTCAAGTTTATTATGAAGAAGTGTGGCTCAGGGTGTGAGATTGGACACTCATCATTACATGCAAAAGGCAAGGGATGAATTGCACATGTTGCTAGTAGTGCCGCAGCAGCATCTAATATCTGTGCTTTGCAGCCCTCTGTAATACAGATGCATATTTAACAACCCATAATACATACTAATGCATATTTAACAACCCATAATACATACTAATTAATCAGCAAAGCAATTACTAATTAATAAACTGTGACTTAATTAATGGATCACGTTTTTTCCCATTGAAAAAGCCGTGTATTAATTGCTGTAATACACATATGAGTATTACAGCATTGTTTTAATACATGGCACCATTCAATGTAAAAATGCATGAGCCATACGGTGGCTCGCGACCGCAACAAAGCACTTTCTCCCACAAAAGCACTCACCTCAGGAGCCGGTAAACTGGAAGAGATTTTTCAGTGATACTTTCGGCGGTTCTGAGAACAGCGAGTGGTTGGGATCCGTGCTGTTGCCATTAAGTTGCCCTAGTTTTTTTTTTCTTTTTAAAATATTTTGCGACTCTCATCTGCGGTCTCCACAAGTGGAGCCATACTCACACTCTGTGTCGGGCCAGCTGAGAGAGAACATCGAGAGCAGCAAGGCCCCCATGTAGTCCCCCCTACTGCCTGTCTCCAGCGCCCATCGCCAGCCAACATCCCTTGCCTCCTCAGTGAAAAAACATGACCCCTTAAATTAAACAAAATAAAATATGGGGTGCAGTGTGTTAACTTGAATTTAACATACACCCTTGTTGTTGGATAGCTACCATAAACCCCTCGGACTTTGCCCTCAGGGTTTATGTGCCATCCAACAACTCAGGTGTGTGTTAAATTCTCGTAACACACTGCACCCCATACTTTATCCTATATATAATACATAGATGAAACAATTATGACTCATCAGCTGACAATGTTTTTAAATTTCCTACCACAGACTCAGAACTAAATGTTTATAAAATATAGAATGGGGTATGGGCAACCATAGAATTTACAGCAGTAGTTCCACTCCAAACCACCATAGATGTCCCCAGCATAAAATGCAGAAATCAGGATACGAAAGTCAAACACTGGCACCATCAATTACAGTGCAAGATATGGCTTTATTTTAATCCAATGACCAAAAAGAGGTCAGGTTGTGCAACTTCGACCGGTTTTGCTGGTATCACAATGTCATCAGGAGTATGTGACACATCAGCTTACTAGTCCATATTTAAAAGAGCTAAATTAAAGTGATAGAGCATAAAATTACTATATACAAATATGTTAAAAAAGGGGGAGATCAGTGCATAGACATACATCCCTAAACAAGTAACCACATTTCATTCATTTTGAATTTACAGCTTACAATAAATAACAACAACATATTACCACTATATAGTATCCAAATCAGGCTGGCCTGGTGGTGCTGAGGGTTGAGGCACTGGATGCCACACCTCGCGCCATGCCGGTGACCTGTGTTCAGGATCAAGCCTGGGTTTTTGGGGCCAGTAGGGCAGGACAGGACTGAGCATCTGGGGGACTGCTTTCCTGTCCAGGGAGGAAGGGGGGACCCAATCCCACGCACTGGTGGCTCCTGGCAGTGGCTGGGGGGGCACAGCATCTCAGGATCCAACAATCAAAGGGATTGGCTGTGGTGGTGATCCTGTAGGCACGCATGGTTGTGTGCATGCCCATGATGGATGCATTGCATGTCTGAGCCAAGGGAGAGGGACAAAAAGCTCAAAAAATCCCTGGCTCTCAGAGCAGGTGATGGTGGCCCGAGTGACTCTGGCCCCCATCTCCAACACCAGACTTTCCTAGCTGGACTTCCTCCTCCCTTACCCCACTCCTGGCCTGGCTGTCCAGATTTCAGATGAGGACACCCAGTAACTGGATGGGTGGCTCCACCAAGGGGGTAAAGATCTGGGGGGGCTGGCTGTGGTCAGCGAGTGGGGGTGGAGTGTTCAGCCAGGGGGTTTCAGATGGGGAGTTAGGAGCTGTAATCAGGTGTGTATACCCGAGAGAAGCCAGGAGATAAAGAGAATTAAAAAAAATATATATATATATATATATATATATATACTGATAGATAGATATAGATATAGTATCCAAATATTTAAACTAATAATAATAAAATACAGCAGGTACTATATAGTAGCACTAAGGTGGTGACTCTGATTTCTCCCAAAAATCCAATTGGGTTGAAATCAAAAAGAGCTTCAAAAAAGCTTTACACACCTGTAAGGAAACATAGAACTATTAGTTGTTTGATACAGACTGTTTATCATGTATTTTAACATTTCTTTTTCTTATCTTTTTTATAAGAGGCATGATATCAATCTTGTCATTTAATCCAGGCACTTTAAGAGTTCCCAGTGTGTAAATCCAATAGGCCTCCCTCTCTAGAAGCTTGGCATCTAGATCTCCCCCAGGCCCAGTTCAACACCCTCAGCCCCACATAATTTGAATTTATGGGTAATAACCCTCATTTCTCTACCAGTGTGACTCATGCAGTGTGTAGCCAGAGCATTGGTGACATCCCCTCCAATGTTACTTCTCTGGTGCTCAGCTATTCTAACTTTAAAAGAATGAGATGTCTTTCCAATATAGAAAGACCCACAGGAATATGTTGCTAAGCATACCAAATTATCAGGAACACACCTAAAAAAACCCCCATTTGAAATGTCTTAGTAGCAATAATGGTGGAAAAAATTCTACTTTTTAAAAATTGAGCTACAATATTTGCAGTTTCCACATGGATAAGTTCCATGTAGTCATACTGTCAAACAAGTGTTCCTGGTAGGTACTGATTCTTGAAGTAAGCTGCACACTAATTTATCTTACAAGTTAATGCCCCTTCTGTAGGCCATACTTGGGGGTAGCACTGTGGCATCCCAAAGTAGTGGATCCAACAGTAGGATATTCCAACTTGATCTAATGATGCCCTCTATGGCCTTAGACTGTCTATGGGTTTACTGCAAACTTTTATAAAACCTTCAAGCAGACACTTATACCCTGTTTACAGGCTTTTTACAACTTTATTTGGATAAAGGAATAAGTGATAATACACTTCTGGCAGCTCTTCTAAGTCTAATTCCCAAACTTTATAAACCAAGAAATTAAGTCAGGAACTACAGACCAATCTCTTTAATAAATTATGATACTAAAATCCTCACCTCTATATTGCCAAAAATAATTAAAGATATATGACACCCATTAATTTCCAGAGAACAGGTTGGTTTTATATCACATAGACAAGCTTCAGATCATATGAGGAGGCTTTTGCATGTTTTTTCTGTATCCAGGGACTCCACCACCCCTAAGGTGCTGGTGTCCCTGGATGCAGAAAAGTCATTTGACAGGGTCAACCACAAATTTATTTCTCTTACCCTTCTCAAATTTGGCTTTCCGACATCTTTTGTTAAATGATTAAGAATCTATATTCCACACCGACGGCCAAAATATGTTGCAATGAGTTAATCTCTGAACTGATTAGGCTTCACTGTGGAACCTGACAAAGTTGCCCACTTTCCCCAATTTTATTCAGTTTATATCTAGAACCTTTACTTTTTTCCTTAAATACAAGCTCTCTAATACAAGGCATTAAATGTGGCAAACTTCACCTAAAAATTTCTGAATTTACCGATGATATTCTATTACACATCTCTAACCCAGAATCTGCTATATCAGCTGCAATAACCACTATACAGGAATATAGCTTAGTTTCAAATTACAAGCAAAATGTTGATAAAACTGAGGTGATGCCTTTGAATAATTTTTCTATCAAACAAGATATTACTCTGTTAGGTTTTTCTTGGTCCCCTCACAAAATGAAATACTTAGGAATGTTCTTTACACCAGATTTGTTACAACTTATTAAGCTGAATTTGGATGAGTTACTCATAACAATTAAACAAGATCTCAGAACATGTATCAACCTTCTGCTTTCTTTTGGGGAAGAATAAGTATATTGAAAATGAATATCTTTCCTAGGTTATTCCATCCTATAAATATGTTAAATGTACAGTATTCATACCTTTGGAATGGCTCAGGAAACTTCACTTGGAAATTTCTAGGTTATCTGGAGTGGAAATATTCTGAGAATTGCTATGAATAAGCTATTTCTCCCTAAATCACAAGGAGAGGCCAAATTACCAAACTGTATCTTATATTATATTTCTCCCCTCATAAATAAATATATAAAATGGGTTCTACCCCCAGATAACACTGGAGAAAACAATCCTATTTGGCTAGACCTTGAACTCCAATTAATAAAACAATTTAATATGCTCCCTGGAGCAATTTTATATTTTATACCTAGCTTGCTACCGCCTAAATTAAAGCATTCAGTTATCGGGACCTCATTGAAAGTACATCAACAAATTTCATCTTTTATAGGATTGGACTTTCGCCGTAGTCTTAATCAACCCATTGTGGGAAATCTCAATTTGAAGATCAATGGGAAAGTTATTCCTTTCAGCTCGCTACTGAATCTTACCAATATTACAGTCAGCTCCTTTTTAAAAGGCAGCTCATTAATTCCACTTCAAGAAATGTTAAATATTGTGAAATTTTGTGAAAAATATTTGCCTAATCTCTTGTCAATTAGAATTGCTCTAAAGGCTTATTTTAGAGTCACCCCAGGGTTTTCCACCTCACCAGATCCTATACAGGAAATTAAAATGTGTGGATCTAAACCTCATCCAATAGTTAATCTTTTCTTACTCCTATTAACTTTGAAATGCAAGATTGATCCTGTCATCCCTTCTTTTTGACAGAAGGTGACTGTTAATAAGCCACAAAACTGGTCCAAATTACGGAAAAATATCGATCAATATATCCCAATGAACAATCTAAGATTGATCCAGTATAAGGTTTTACCTAATGCATACTTGGCTCCACAAAGAATGTATAAATGTAGGTTATCTAACTCTGAAATCTGTGTTAAATGTAATTCAGATGAAGGCAGAATTGCCCACATACTTTGGAGCTGTTCGATAGCTAAGTCTATTTGGAATTCAATTAAAAATGAGATAGGTAAACAGCTGTCCTTATACACAGCTTTTAATTCTGAAACTTGCATCTTAGGTTATTAAGACTCGGTGACTGGCTTTACACGGCTAAATCTTTATTAGCCCTGATAACCATTTCAACAAAACAATTAATAATATGACATTGGCTGGACAAACACAACCTTAGTATGAAGGAATGGACCTCAAACATGCTGCTTAACCTACAGATCACCAGATTGATTGATTTATTTCATAATAATGTTTTTGGATTTTATCAACAATGGAGAAAGTTATATAATTTACTGTTATAAACTGCTTCATTACTTTATTCACTAAACATTGAAGTTTGAGACTCTGAGACTTATATAATTATTTTTGCTCAGGGGACAGACTTGAAAGGATTTATCTGTTCACTATCCTTATAGGTATAAGGAAATATATCTTATGCTTATAACAGTATTTGAGACTTGTGAAGGGTGGGTTTTGATTTGACTTGATTATGTATTTATACCTAGTATTTGTACCTGGTCTTATATGTTGTTCTTATTATGTTTTATTTTATTGAAAATTCTTCAATAAATAAAGGAAAGTTAAAAAACAAAAGTAGTGGATCTGACCCTAGGATGTTCCAATTTGATCTGATGATGCCCTCTATGACCTTAGATTGTCTACTATAGGTACTAATGAAGTTCAACCTGCTGGGCCCCTGTTCCCTTTGTTGGTGTACCATCAGTAGATCCTTCCTGGGAATGTGCATGATCTCAACCAAGGCCTTTTGAACAATTTCTGCATTGTACCCCCTCTTTCTAAACCTATCATACATAACCAAGCCTTGTGCAAGGAATTCAGTCTCATCACTACAATTACATCTATTTTTTTAGTAACTGGGCCTTGGGAATGTTATTTACCACATGGCAACTTGAGGCCAACAGAAGAGAATTTCTGTCGGTATCCTTGTGGAATAATGTAGTTTGCATACTACCATCTTCATTTTTTGTGTTCTCCAAATCTAGAACATTTACAGTAGTTTCATCACATTGAACCATGAATTTAAGGTTTGGGTTATTCATTTCCAGGTATTTCAGATATTCTGCAAGTTCCTCCAGTGTGCCACACCATACCATAAAGATGTTGTCACTAAAGCAACGCCAGAAATCAGTGCTATGGAAAAAAGGATTGGCCTTGGCACTGTAGACTGTTGATGTCTCCCCAAGTGATCCAGATATAGGTTGGCATAATTGAGTGCAAAAGTAGCTCCTATTGCTGTCTCCTTAGTTTGTAAGTAGCAGTTATCCGGAAACATAAAATAGTTTCTTTTTAGCACAAATTCGGCATAGTTAATTAGAAAATGTTTCCTGTCTGGCCCCATATTTTCATCTTGTTCTAGCGAGAATTTCAGAGCTTGTAGATGCCCCTTGTGCAGCATGTTGGTGTACAATGAGGTTATGTTCATAGATACCAACAACCAATCTGGTTCCAATTTGAGATCCTCCAGGACGCTCAATATGTCAGTAGTATCCCTGACATAAGATCTCAGTTTCTGAACATGAGTTTTAATGTGAACATCCACAAAAAGGGATAAAGGTTCTGTTAAGAAACCTATCCCTGCCACTATCAGACATCCTGGAGGATTTTCTAAATCTTTATGGACCTTAGGAAGAATGTATATGCTTGCACAAGTAGGGTGTGGAACAGTAAGGAACTTTAACTCATCAGATGTAATACAACCTTCCAAGCTGGAATCATAAAGAATGCATCAATCTCTGTTTTATAAATACTTGTGGGGTCCCTTCTCAATTTTGTATAAAATATCTGATTAACAAGTTGTTTTATAACTTCCTGTACATATTTTTCTTTTGACATTACCACCACCACTCCACCCTTATCTGCTGGTTTGATTGCAATTTCTGGATTTGTTTCCAATTCTTTAAGGACTCTAGCCTTATCAGTAGTAATATTGATGAAGCCAGGCCTCTCATTTTGTTTTATTAACTCTTCCATCTTAGTTTCTCACAGATGTTCGAAAATGCAAACAGTGTCATTGTATGGTGGGTTAAATGTGTGTGGGGGGAGGGCAGAATTCAAAATTCCCATTGGTGTCTAGTTGTTCACTAGAAACATTCTGCACTTCAGTTAAGGTACTGTCACCAGTATTTCCCCTGCGCATTTTAATGTTTTCAAAGAATGCCTTCAAATTAAGATTCTTAGTGAATCAATGAGATCCACAGAGTTCAAATGGGTTCAGATCACATGTGAGGACAAAACTGAATCCCTTCTGTAATAATCTTAATTGTGCTTTAGTCAGTGGGGTGTTAGAAATGTTAATCACAATTCACTCACTATTATTATCTACCTCTCATTCCTGATTATTTGTTCTTCACTTGTGTTTTTTACCATCTCTCTTGGTCTGTTTTTTTGTATTGCCTTGTCTTAGAACCTGTTTCAGGTTCCTCTTTTCCCCTTGATATTGTCCCCAGAACTGAACAGTTCGCTCCTTGTTTCCCTGGGTTGGTTCTAATTCCCCCTGTTCCTGTTCTAAAAAAACTTCTTGCACTGCATGGGATTCACTGGTGGAGGTATAGTAAGAGGAAGAGTTACTGTGGTTCTTCAATATAGATCTTGTTGTTATTGCTTGAGAATTAGGGTGTGTTGATCATGCTCCAGCTAAATTGGCTCAGTATTTGTTGTGTTTTCTGCCATGAGATTGCTGCCTGTCAGTTTTATTCCAGGTGAACACCCTATTATTGACTTGATCCAATGTATCCCTTTCAAATAGTTTCAATTTACATTGTTTTATCTTTTTATCCTCCTGCAATATTGTATCTTTAAGTTTATTTTCAAATACTTCAAATTCAGGATGGTCCATAAATGTAAAAACTACCTCCTCCTTCTGTTTGTTGCCTTCTGTTATCTCAGGCTGTTGTCTTAAATAGTCTTTGATTACTGCTTGAATAAGGCCCTCTGTTCCAAGTTATAGGCCTTTATTCCAATCATCCATAAACTCACCCCTCTCTATCCCAAATCCAGGGGTCCTCATGACCCTGAGCCCCCTGGGTGACCATCCCACTTTTAAATAAGCCTCCAACAACACTCGATTCTCTAGTGCTGTCTGCCTTTTAAACTTACCTGTTGAACTTACAAAGAGGCAAAACAAATATCAATGTGGTCAGTTTCCCCTGTGTTACTGTTGGCGGCTCCCATTGTGTCTGAATTTACACCAAGTGTTTCCCATTCCTCCACAAACAACTCAGCTTTACCTGCTGCATTAAATGTCTGTGCCGATAATGTCCCTGAGGCATCCCCAAATGCAGATTCTGTAGGATTGCATAAAACATACCTTAGAATGTTGGGGGAAATGCCATGTCTGGACAGAAAAATCTCCAAGTCTCCTCAGGTGCATCTCCTCATAGTGTATATTTTTTGTTTGCAGTGTCTTGATGATTAGTTACTTCTGCTGTCTCCGGTAGCTCAAGTGATCCACGCTGTTTTACTTCATTCTGTAAATGCTGTTCTGTGTCTCTGGTGTCCCAAATTTTGTTCGCTTCACAGAGAACAGTTGGATCACCATGCAGTAAGACAATAAGGCAGTTCACTTAGGTATGAACACTTCCTGATGTCCATCCTGAGTGGGCTGTGAGAGCTAAGAGCTATGCAAATCCAAAATGTGCTGTGATAATGGTGGTTTAGAATTTCAAAGCAAAACACCGCACTGAAATGGGGTGAGCAAGGAAAACAAAAAATGCAGAAATTACAGCACCAGTTCCGCTCCAAACCAACACAGATGTGCCCAGCATAAAATACTGAAAGCAGGATATGAAAGTCAAATGCTGGCACCATCAATTACAGTGCAAATGGCCAAAAACGGCTCAGGCTGTGAAACCTCGACCGATATCACTGGTATCACTGTGTCATCAGGAGGAAGTGACATGTCTAATTTACTAGTCCATATTTAAAAGAGCTGATTTAAAGTGATAGTGCATAAAATTACTATATACAAAAATGTTAAAAAAGGAGGTAGATCCATGTATAGGCATACATCTCAGAACAAGCAATCACATTTCCTTCATTTAAATTTACAGCTTATGACAAGTAACAACATATTACCACTATATATTATTCAAATCATTAAATTAGAAATAATAATAAAATACAGCAGGTATAACAGCACTACAGTGGTGACTCTGGTATCTCCAGAAATCCATTTGGGTTGAAATCAAAAAGAGCTTCAAAAAGGCTTCATACACCTGTAAGAAAACATAGAGCAATTTGTTGTTTGATACAGACTATTCATCATATATTTTAACATTTCTTTTTCTTATTTATTTTCATAAGAGACATGATATCAATTTTGTCATTTAATATAGGCACTTTAAGAGCTCCCCATGTATAAATCCAATAGGCCTTCCACTCTAGAAGCTTGGCATCTAGATCACCCCCCCTCCTGGGCACAGTTCAACACTCCCAATCTCACAGAATTTGAATTTTTGTGTAACACCCTCCATTTCTCTACCACTGTGTCTCATGCAGTGTGTAGTCAGAGCATTGGTGACATCCCCTCCCATGATACTTCTCTGGTGTTCGGCTATTCTAGGTTTAAAGGGGCAAGATGTATTTGCAATATAGAAAGACCCATGTCACTAAGTATACCCAATTATCAGTAACACAGCTAGAAGAAGCTCCCATTTGGAATGTCTTAGTAGCATTAAGGGTGGTAAAAGCTCTACTTTTTAAAATAGAGCTACCCCTCAGTATGGTAATGGTAATGGTATGGTAATTATGCCCAGCATAATAAGAGCACTGCCACACAAACTAAGCAGTGTGCTAACTGGCCAATGAAGTTTCATGTATGTTTTCCTGTATAACTGTAACTTATAAATTGTAACCTGTACTAATTTACTCTGCTCCCTGTTGCTGCTTCCACCTTCCCTTCAGGCGTGTGTGCTATAATGTCATGGATTGTAGTCACAAGTGTTTAGACCTATGGATTGACCTTGTTTGTACCCCAAAACTTGTTGTCACCAGGGTTTAGACCTCTGTACTCACCATGTTTGTACCCCAAACCTGTCTTGTACCACCAAAATATTTTGAACTCAATAGGATTCTATGTAACTAACTCCAGGTCACCCCTGAAAAAGAGACCTTGTGGGCCAAGTGAGCTTACCTGATTAACAAAATGAAATAAATACATAACATATTTGCAGTTTCCACATAGATATGTTCCATGCGGACGTAAGGGCAACCAAGTATTCCTGGTAGCACTGATTCTCGGAGTAAGCAGTGCACCAATTTATCTTTCAGGTTTGTGCCCCTCCTGTAGGCCATACATGGGGGTAGCACTGTAGTATCCCTAAGTAGTGGATCTGGGACTTCCGGTGATGAGCCAGCCGAGGTAAGTGGTTCTCCACAGAGCACTGATCTTCAGCCGTAAAACTTCAGCTTCCCAGATGGTAAAGTCTTTTTTAGAGTCTCCCTGCTTACTTTTGAAGCTTCAGAATCTTTCTAACTGAGCAGTTTGCATAAGAATGGATTATGAAATGAAAAACCTGATGAAACACAACCCACCTCCAACTCCAGGCTGGGCAGGGAACTTCAAACGCTCAAAACACTTGCCAAGTAAAACTCCACAAAAGCAACTAGACTGTAATCTTCTAACTGAAGATAAATTTATGTTAGAAATAAGAGAGTCAAAAGATTCTATCCAAATACTGGTGGAGGAATCAAAATAAATCAGAGGAGCTATTGAAAAAATTAACACCCAACTTACCGATATGGAAGCTAGAATCTCTTCACTCAAGGATTGGAAGAGTAAAATAGATTCTGAAATACCAAATATTCACCACAAAATCACTAGACTTGACCAAAAATTAGAAGATTTGGAAGGCAGATCAAGGTGGAACAATGTGGTAATTTATGGCCTTCCAGAACTTTCTGAGGAATCGGATGCACTGCACTTTGCTCAAGTGATTGCAGAAAATCTAGCTGGTAAAGTGTCTAACAGAGCTTCATACATTATTGAACGTGCCCACAGAGCCTTAAGACCGATCCCGAATAAAGGTGATCCTCCTCCTCATCCTTTCACAATCAGATTTTTGAATTACCTTGATAGAGCTGATTTATTGTCTAAAACTAAAGATTTTTGAGACATTCTATGGGATGGAAAAAAATCTGCCTCACAGGACCTTCCCCAAGAAGTAAGACAAAGGAGGAGAAATTTCTCTGTCATTGTTGGCAAGCTAATCCTAGCTGGAATTACATTTAAAATGCTGTATCCAGCCAGGCTTTCTATCTTCAAGGATGGAAAATCTTACTCCTTTGACACACCTGAGCAAGCACTCCACCAACTCATGAGCTTATTCCCAGATTTATTTAAATCTGACTGAGAGGTTAGACTAATTTGAGTTATGGGACTATTCAGTCTAATTTTTGGTGAGAAGTTATAAGGGCTATGGAAGGACTTTTCTCTGTTTAAATGGATCTAAATTGGGGGAAAGACATCGCCTCTGCTCTTTCTTTCTAAAGGGAATAAATGCAAAGTTATCGTTTTGGTTTTTTGCTAGAAAAACATCACTTTATTTTATTGTATTTTAAGTCTAAAATGGTGTTGGGAGTATGACTCTGGAATAATGAATCTTGGTTCTGTTTGTTGGACTGATGGACGCTAAATAGTTTTTCAGGTTGCAATATACAAGCTTACGGATTGCTTTGTTTTATTTAAAGGGCTTTTTCAAAGGTAGCTTCATGAACCCCTTGTTTTTTGAGGATCTATAAATATGTTTCATTTTTGCTTTCTAGTTCTGTTGTTTGATTAGCAGTGCCATGGGATGATTGGCTCCTGGGGAAAGTTCCAGAGAAAGTCTTTTCAGTAAGAGAGCCGACTTGAGAAGAAAGAAACCAAACAGTTTTTTTAATCTATTTCTTTACTCAGGGTAGATATGATGATGGAATTTTACTGTTTATAACTTTTTCTTTTTTCGTTGCCTTTGGTAACTCCCCATGTTACGTTTAACAGGACTGTCATACTTAAATGAGATGATGCAATATAATTTGAAATGGAAAAGAGGGACTCACCCTGTGTCTTGGTTGGTGAAAATAACCTGATATTAATTTCATAATATTGTTGGTAGTTTTATTTAGGAGATCTCTTCCTTATTACCATTTTTCTGTATACACAGAGATTCAAGATAGATGTAGATCATCATAAGTGGTAAGGTTTATTTATGTGATTATTTACTCGAAGTTTGTTTGTTTTTTCCTTCTAGGGGGAAGGTAGTACCCCCATATCTTAGTTGTTTTTCCCACCTGGATTAAATAATTAATATCGTGTGGTGGTGGAGATGAGTTGGATGTGTTTCACAGTGATGTTGCCCGGGGGTGGAGAAGGTGATGTAAATAGTTACTTAGAATTTTTACTGAGTACTAGAAAGTAAAGTTCCCATTAAATAGGGTAATTTAGGAGCTGGTTTATTTGAAGGGTCTTGCGCAACACAATGGGGTTCTATATTGGTGATAGGGAGTTCTTTGGAATTTTGAATAACATTAAGTTATTCAGCTACAACCATTACCGAATTCCTGTTAAACATGGATACATATAATACACTACACTATGACTACTATGACTACTACTCCTTCTGCACTCTCTGGTTATCACAAGACGCTAGGAGATTTTTGAATATAATAGCTGAACTAAGGGAGAATTCATGAAATAATCTGTCCCCTCCCACGCAGATAGTTGTGGGATGAGATTTAGCCGAGACCCAGTTCGAACTCGGGTGAATGGAGACTGTATAGATCCTGAATACAGATCCTTGCTGGTGAGATCTATCCTCATATTACTTAGCCTTTAAGGAGGTACTGTTTTGTCATGTGGCTGATCACATATGGAATAGACTTGGGAAACTAATATGTCTGGTAGCCTGAAGTTCGACTATAGAACATTTTTCATTAAATAGGGTACTCTCCCAGATGATTCATCCACCCAGTCCCCAGCTGATTTCATGACTACTAAACTTAATCAAGAACTAAGAAAATGACACCTGGCATGGAGCTACTTAATATTTTAAATTGGAGAGCGGTATTTTAATTTTATAGTTGGAAGTCTCACTTGCTCAGCTTTCCCGTTAAATGAGAAAGTAAGTTCTAGCCTAGTTTAGTTATTCATTGGATTGTAGAAGGGTTTAATTGGAGCAGTTGATCAACATAATTTCCTTTAAAGTAAAACCAGGGTGTGGGCCAGAGGTTTGTTGTAGTCGATAATGCTTCTGCCCTCTCCTTTCTCTGGGGTGTACATGGGTGTGCGGTACTCTCCTTTCTCTCTCTCTGCCACATATTGGTATTGCATACAGAGTTTAGTTACATGCTGCTAATCTACTTTATCTTGACTCTCTAAACACATAATGAATCTCTCTGGGTGCTTCTCTAGGATCCCTTTGGTTGGCATCATAGTTTATTTTAGAGTTTTACCAACTCAAAACCATTTTACAGCAGAGATATGTTTAAAATTCATTAAAATCTCACCTGTACCTGACTATTTTATTTCATACTTCCGGTTAGTAATAATTTACTATCTATAATATTTGCTGATGAGAGTTTATGGACGTTATACTACTCTGAATTTTATTGAACATCTTAAGCAGAGCCTGACTATACTTAGACATACAGTATTCATTGGGGATTTTCATTATGGATAACTTTTTCTTACTGTTTGTTTTAAATTCCATGACACGATGATACTTTATTTAAACATAGTCGTAAGCAGCATTATTGATTTACACAGATTTTCTTGAGTTTCTAAGTATTACATTTGGGATTACATATGACCTTGCTAACTGCTGTTCCTTACTGATAGGGCTAATTATTGTTCTTTAACTGTGTTGTTTTTTAGTTAGTTAATTAATACCTTCAATATAAGGTTGGAGTTAGGGGAGCAAGTACTGGGATCTTTACAGTTAAAATGGTATTAGGAGAGCAGTCTTTGGGACTGGGAAGAAGGATGTTAAAGGGGATTTATTTTGTTGATAGTGATTTAATTACCTTTTTGTATTTAATAGTGTTTTTGTGGTAATGGGAGGAATATTTGGGGGAGGGAACATTATAAAGTTTATAAAGCCTATAAGGATAGTGAACATAATACTGGTACTTATGTAGCAATTTCTTTAACCACAATATGTACTCTTAATATTACTTCTCATGTCCATCTTCTATGGCTTCCTGGAATGTTAAAGGCCTATGTCTCAGAGTTAAAAGAATACAAATACTGAATTATTTATATACATTAGGTATAATTTGGTCCTTTTATAGGAGATTCATTTATTAACCTCAGAACTAGATCTTCTTAAAAAAATTTGCTAAATTCAGGTCTTTGGTTCCGGATGATACTCCTCGAAAGGTGAGGTGGCCATATTATTAAGTAAATCTTTAAACTTCTGCAAACAGTTCAGGACCCAGAAGGTAGATGCATTATCATTTTAGGGAAACTTAATCATCAGTCCCCAGTTGTTTGTTCAATCTATGGCCCTAATTTTAAAGGTCTTTATTTTTTACAAAGCTGCTATCAGTTTTAGGGAAACGTAATCATTCGTCCCTAGTTGTTGGTTCAGTCTATGGCCCTAATGTTAAAGCTTCTTTATTTTTTCAAAGCTGCTATCAATTTTAGCTCCTTTCATGGAATACAGGCTTCTACTTGGTGGGGACTGGAATATTCTTTTAGATCCAGTCCTAGATAGAGCCAACTCTGCTAATTCTATACTTCAATCCAACATCTAGGCACTTAAAGAATGTGTTGATGTTTGTAATCTTGCTGACCCATGGAGAACTCTAAACCCTAATTTTAGGAAATTCTCCTTCTACTCCCTGGCTCATAATTCCTTCTCACACATAGATTGTTTTCTGGTTTCCAAATTTTGGATCAGTAAGGTCAATAATTCACAAATACTAGGGATATCTCCTTCAGACCATTCATTAATAAATCTTAATAAATCAGTCTCAAAACTCCATTAAAGACACTCCATATGGAGACTAAACAACACTATCTTAAGACAAGAATATATTATAAATTATATTAACTTTTCTATTAAAAATTTTTGGAAAGAAAATCTCAACACTATAGAAAAGTTAGACATGGTATGGGCATTCTTTAAAAGTTATATTAGGGATGATTTCATTAGAGTTGCATCAAAACATAAAAAGCAAACATTGGAAAAAATTGAACCTCTATCTTCTAAAATGACACATTAGAGTATAGAATCAAGATTCTTTATCAGAGTTAGAGAAAAGAGATTTACAAAGACATAAAAACGACTTATTTCTTCTCACTAAAGAAAAGGCTGAATACATAATTATGAAAACTAAAGCCAAATACATAGACTTAGGGGACAAACCGAGTAAATTATTAGCTAATAAGCTTAAGCATAAGGAGCAATCTATATTCATAGACTCCATATTAGCAGTGGACTCCAATGAAGTTAGAATTGATCTGAAAGACATTTTAAAATAATTTTATACATTCTATTCACAACTTTATGGTCCAATGGTTAATCCTCCCTCATCTACCCAGATTCAAAAGTATCTGAAAAAATTCATATGTCCGAAAATTGATTAGACCATGCTCAAGAATTGTCCAAAGGCATTACTCAAAAAGAAATCAAAGAAGCAATTGATAAGTTAGCTTCAAATAAATCTATAGGCCCTGACGGGTTTACTGCTAACTTTTATAAAACCTTCAAGCAGACACTTATCCTCTATTTATAGGATTTTTACAACTTTATTTAGGATAAAGGAATAAGTGATAGTACGCTTCTGGAAGCTCTTCTAATTCCCAAACCTAATAAACCAAGTAATAAAGTTGGGAACTATAGACTGGGAACTATAGACCAATCTCTGTAATACATTATGATATTAAAAAATGCACCTCTATATTGGCACAGAGAATTAAAGATATATGGCACCCATTAATTTCCAGAGAACGGGTTGGTTTTATATCACATAGATAAGCTTCAGATCATATGAGGAAGCTTTTGAATGTTTCCTCTGTGTCCAGGGACTCCACCACCCCTATGGTGCTGGTGTCCCTGGATGCAGAAAAGGCATTTGACAGGGTCAGCCTTGAATTTCTTTTTCTTACCCTTCTCAAATTTGGCTTTCCACCCTCTTTTGTTAAATGGTTACAAATTCTATATTCCACACCAATGGCCAAAATATGTTGCAATGAGTTAATCTCTGAACTGATTAGGCTTCACGGTGGAACCTGGCAAGGTTGCCCACTTTCCCCAATTTTATTCAATTTATATCTAGAATCTTTACTTTTTTTCTTAAATACAAACTCTCTAATATAAGGCATTAAGTGTGGCAAACTTCACCTAAAACATTCTGCGTTTGCAGATGATATTGTATTACACATCTCTAACCCATAATCTTCTATATCAGCTGCAATAACCACTATACAGGAATATAGCTTAGTTTCAAATTACAAACAAAATGTTGATAAAACTGAGGTGATGCCTTTGAATAATTTTTCTATCAAACAAGATATTACTCCATTAGGTTTTTCTAGTTCCCCTCACAAAATGAAATACTTAGGAATTTTCCTTATACCGGATTTGTCACAACTTATTAAGTTGAATTTGGATGAATTACTCATAACAATTAAACAAGATTTTTCCATCCTATAAATATGTTAAATGTATTCATACTTTTGGAATGGTTCAGGAAACTTCACTTAGAAATTTCTAGGTTATCTGGAGTGGAAAAATTTTGTGAATAGCTAAGAATAAGCTATTTCTCCCTAAATCACAAGGAGGGGCCAAATTATCAAACTGTATCTTATATTATATTTCTTCCCTCATAAATAAATATACAAAATGGGTTCTACCCCCAGATAACACTGGAGAATACAATCCTATTTGGCTAGACCCTGAACTCCAATTAATAAAACAATTTAATATGCTCCCTGGAGCAATTTTATATTTTATACCTAGCTTGCTACCACCTAAATTAAAACATTCAGTTATTGGGACTTCATTGAAAGAATATCAACAAATTTCATATTTTATAGGTTTGGACTTTTGCCATAGTCTTAATTAACCCATTGTGGGCAATCTCAATTTGAAGATCAGTGGGAAAGTTATTCCTTTCAGCTGGCTTCCTAATCTTACCAACATTACAGTCAGCTCCTTTTTAAAAGGCAGCTCATTAATTCCACTTTAAGAAATGTTAAATATTATGAAACTTTGTAAAAAAAATTTGCCTAATCTCTTGTTAATTAGAATTGCTCTAAAGGCTTATTTTGGAGTCACTCCAGGGTTTTCCACCTCACCAGATCCTATACAGAAAATGAAAATGTGTGGCTCTAAACCTCA
Organism: Neoceratodus forsteri; assembly: GCA_016271365.2. Classification (NCBI taxonomy): domain Eukaryota; kingdom Metazoa; phylum Chordata; order Ceratodontiformes; family Ceratodontidae; genus Neoceratodus; species Neoceratodus forsteri. The sequence goes on along the minus strand of CM057451.1, from coordinate 846,210,932 downwards.
CCCAATAGTTAATCTTTACTTACTCCTATTAACTTCGAAATGGAAGATTGATCCTGTCATCCCTTCTTTTTGACAGAAGGTGACTGTTAATAAGCCACAAAACTGGTCCAGATTATGGAAAAATATCGATCAATATATCAAAATGGACAATCTAAGATTGATCCAGTATAAGGTTTTACATAATGTGCACTTGACTCCACAAAGGATGTATAAATGTGGGTTATCTGACTCTGATATCTGTGTTAAATGTAATTCAGCTGAAGGCAGAATTGCCCACATACTTTTGAACTGTTTGATAGCTAAATCTATTTGGAATTCAATTGAAAATGAGATAGGTAAACAGCTGTCCTTATACACAGCTTTTAATTCTGAAACTTGCATCTTAGGTAATTTAGACTTGGTGACTGGCTTTATGGTCAAATCTTTATTAGCCCTGATAACCATTCAACAAAACAATTAATAATACTATATTGGCTGGACAAACAAAACCTTAATATGAAGGAATGGACCTCAAACATACTGCTTTACCTACAGATCAACAGATTTATTTATTTCATAATAATGTTTCTGGATTTTATCAACGATGGTGAAGGTTATATAATTTATTATAAACTGCTTCATTACTTTATTCACAACATTGAAGTTTGAGACGCTGAGACTTATATAATTATTTTTGCTCAGGGGAAAGACTTGAAAGGATTTATCTGTTCACTATCCTTATAGGTATAAGTTAGGAAATATATCTTATGCTTATAACAGTATTTAAGACTTGTGAAGGGTGGGTTTTGATTTGACTTAAGTATTTATACCTAGTATTTGTACCTGGTCTTATATGTTGTTCTTATTATATTTTATATTGTATTTTATTGAAAATTCTTCAATAAATAAAGGAAAGTTAAAAAACAAAAGTAGTGGATCTGACCCTAGGATGTTCCAATTTGATCTAATGATGCCCTCTATGACCTTAGATTGTCTACTATAGGTACTAATGACGTTCAACCTGCTGGGCCCCTGTTCCCTTTGTTAGTGTACCATCAGTAGATCCTTCCTGGGAATGTGCATGATCTCAACCAAGGCCTTTTGAACAATTTCTGCATTGTACCCCCTCTTTCTAAACCTATCATACATAACCAAGCCTTGTGAAAGGAATTCAACCTCATCACTACAATTACATCTATTTTTTTAGTAACTGGGCCTTGGGAATGTTATTTACCACATGGCAACTTGAGGCCAACAGAAGAGAATTTCTGTCGGTATCCTTGTGGAATAATGTAGTTTGCATACTACCATCTTCATGTTTTTGTAATCTCCAAATCTAGAACATTTACAGTAGTTTTATCACATTGAACTATGAATTTAAGGTTTGGGTTATTCAATTCCAGTTAGTTCACAAATTCTGCAAGTTCTTCCTATGTGCCTCACCATACCATAAAGATATTGTTACTAAAGCAATGCCAGAAATCAGTGCTATGGAAATAAGGATTGGCCTTGGCACTGTAGACTGTTGATGTCTCCCAGTGGCCCAGATAGAGGTTGGCATAATTGGGTGCAAAAGTAGCTCCCATTGCTGTCCCCTTAGTTTGTAAGTAGCAGTTACCCTGAAACATAAAATAGTTTCTTTTTAGCACAAATTTGGCATAGTTAACTAGAAAATGTTTCCTGTCTGGCCCCATGTTTTTATCTTGTTTGAGACAGAATTTCAGAGCTCTGAGATCCCCCTCATGCAGCATGTTGGTGTACAATGAGTTTATGTCCATAGATACGAACAACCAATCCGGTTCCAATTTGAGATCCTCCAGGATGCTCAATATGTCAGTGGTATCCCTGAAATAAGATCTCAGTTTCTGAATGTGAGTTTTAATGTGAGCATCCACAAAAAGGGATAAAAGTTCCGGTAAGGAACCTATCCCTGCCACTATCAGCCATCCAGGAGGATTTTCTAAATCTTTATGGACCTTAGGAAGAATGTATATGCTTGCAAGATTAGGGTGTGGAACAGTAAGAAACTTTAACTCATCAGATGCAATACAACCTTCCAAGCTGGAATAATAAAGAAAGGCATTGATCTCTGTTTTATAAATACTAGTGGGGGTCCCTTCTCAATTTTGTATAAAATACCTGATTATCAAGTTGTTTTATAACTTCCTGTACATATTTTTCTTTTGACATTACCACCACCACTCCACCCTTATCTGCTGGTTTGAGTACAATTTCTGGATTTGTTTCAAATTCTTTAAGGGCTCTAGCCTTATCAGTAGTAATATTGATGAAGCCAGGCCTCTCATTTTGTTTTATTAACTATTCTATCTTAGTTTCATGCAGATGTTCAAAAATGTGAATGGTATCATTGTATGGTGGGTTAATAGTGTGTTTGGGGGAGAAGTCAAAATTCCCATTGGTGTCTAATTGTTCACTAGAAACATTCTGCACTTCAGTTAGGGTACTGTCTCCAGTATTTGCCCTGCACATTTTAATGTTTTCAAAGAATGCCTTCAAATTAAGATTCTGAATGAATCGATGAAGATCCACATAGAGTTCAGATGGGTACAGGTCACATGTGAGGATGAAATTCAATCCCTTCTATTGTAATCTTAATTGTGCCTTAGTCAGTGGGGTGTTAGAAATGTTAATCACAGTTCACTCACTGTTGTTATCTACTTCCCATTCCTGATAATTTGTTTTCCACTTGTGTTTTTTACCACCTCTCTTGGTCCATTTCTTTTGTATTGCCTTGATTTAGAACCTGTTTCAGGTTCCTCTTTTCCCCTTGATGTTGTCCCTGAACTGAACAGTTTGCTCCTTGTGTTCCTGGGTTGGTTCTAATTCCCCCATTCCTGCTGTAAAAAAACTTCTTCCAGTGCATGGGATTCACTGGTGGAGGTATAGCAAGAGGGAGAGTTACTGTGGTTCTATAATATAGATCTTGTTGTTATTGCTTGAGAATTAGGGTGTGTTGCTCATGCTCCAGCTAAATTAGCTCTGTATTTGTTGTGTTTTCTGCCATGAGATTGCTGCCTGTCAGTTTTATTCCAGGTGAACACCTTATTATTGACTTGACTCAATGTATACTTTTCAATTTTTTTTCAATTTACATTGTTTTATCTTTTTATCCTCCTGCAGTATTGTATCTTTAAGTTTATTTTCAAATACTTCAGATTCAGGATGGTCCATAAATGTAAAGACTATCTCCTCCTTCTGTTTGTTGCCTTCTGTTATCTCAGGCTGTTGTCTTAAATAGTCTTTGATTACTGCTTGAATAAGGCCCTCTGTTCCAAGTTATAGGCCTTTATTCCAATCATCCATAAACTCACCCCTCTCTATCCCGTATCCAGGGGTCCTCATGACCCTGAGCCCTCTGGGTGACCTCCCCAATTTTAAATAAGCCTCCAACAACACTCAATTCCCTAGTGCTGTCTGCCTTTTAAACTTGCCTGTTCAAGTTGCAAAGAGGCAAAATGAACATCGATAGGCAAAACGAACATCGATGGGGTCAGTTTCCCCGTGTTACTGTTGGTGGCTCCCATTGTGTCTGAATTTACAACAATTGTTTCCCATTCCTCCACAAACAACTCAGCTTCACCTGCTGCATTAAATGTCTGTACCGATAATGTCCCTGAGGTATCCACAAATGCAGATTCTGTAGGGTTGTATAAAACATACCTTAGAATGTTGGGGGAAATGCCATGTCTGGACAGAAAAATCTCAAAGTCTCCTCAGGTGCATCTCCTCACAGTGCATCTCCTCACAGTGCATCTTTTCTGGTTACATAGAAACATAGAAGTTGATGGCAGATAAGGACCGCAAGGCCCATCCAGTCTGCCCATTTCTTTTTCTACCTTATAAATGTGCCATCGGCCTTTGCTCTGTCAATGACCTATCTATTCATACTCATCTGTGTTGATCCCTTATGCCTATCCCATGCGTGATTGAAGCCCTGCACTGTATTCATATCCACCACTTCCTGAGGTAGGCTGTTCCATGCATCCACCACCCTTTCTGTGAAAAAGAACTTCCTCACATTACCCCCAATTGGCCTCCCTCTAATCTCATGCTGTGTCCTCTTGTCCTGCTATTTTTCTTATATTGGAACATATTAGACTCTTTCACCTTGTTAATGCCCTTAAGGTGTTTGAATGTTTCGATCCTGTCACCTCTCTGCCTCCTTTACTCTAGGATATACATATTGAGCTCTGTTAATCTGTCCTCATATGTTTTCTGATGCAGTCCCTGCACCATTTTGGTTGCCCTTCCCAGGACTGTCTCAATTTGGTTAATGTCCTTGTGAAGGTGTGGCCTCCAGTACTGCATGCAGTACTCCAAATGGGGCCTAACCAGTGTCTTGTAAAGAGGGATAATTACCTTCCTCTTCTGACTTGTGATACCTCTACTAATACACCCCGACATTCCCCTAGCCTTACCTACTGCTTTAGTGGTCTGCTTGGATGATTTCAGGTCCTCGGTGATGATGATGCCCAAGTCTCTTTCTTCCCTTGTGACTGCCAGCAACTCCCCTCCCAGCCTATAGGTGGATTCAGAGTTTCTCTTCCCTATGTGCATGACCTTGCACTTCTTTGCATTAAATCCCAGTTGCCACTTTTCCGACCATTTTGCTAGTTTATCCAGATCTCTTCTTATTCTGCCCACCTCATCTGGATCATCTACTCTGTTGCAGATCTTGGTGTCATCTGCAAACAGACAAACCTTACCCTCCAGTCCATCTGTAATGTCACTGATGAAGATATTGGAGAGGACTGGCCCCAGGACTGATCCATGAGGTACCCCACTTGTGACTTGCATCTCTTCTGACTGTATACCATTTACCACCACTCTCTATTTTCTGCCCGTAAACCAGTTTGCCACCCAGTTGACCAACTTCTGACCCACCCCAATCCTACCCAGCTTATTAATCTATCTTCTGTGTGGAACAGTATCAAAAGCTTTGCTGAAGTCAAGGTAGGTGACATCAACTGCTCCCCCTTGGTCCACCGCTCTGGTTACCCAGTCAAAGAAATCTATGAGTTTAGTTAGACAGGACCTTCCTTTTGTAAACCCATGCTATCTTGGATCCTGTGCTCCTATGGATTCCAGGTGTTGCACAATCCTTACCTTAAGTAGTGCCTCCATAATCTTGCCCACTACTGAGGTAAGACTGACTGGTCTGTAGTTCTCTGCCTCCTCCCTGCTACCACTCTTGTGGAGTGGGATCACATGAGCCCTTCTCCAGTCTTCTGGAACCTCTCCTGTGCTCAGAGACTCACTAAACAGTTCTGATAATGGCTCTGCTAGTTCCAATCTTAGCTCCTTTAGTACCCTGGGATGTATGCCATCAGGTCCCATTGTCTTGTCCACCCTGAGCTTACCGAGCTCTTGTAGGACCCTTTCTTTTGTAAAGGGACTAGTGCACACCTTCTTCCCCCCTGTGTCCATGGTGCTGAGCTGTGGGCCCTGCCCTACCTTCTCTTCAGTAAATACTGAGGAGAAGTATCTATTTAGGATAGATGCTTTTATGTGGTCCTCCTCCTCACATGCCCTCTTATCTCCTTTGATTTTAGCAATACCCTTGCTGGACTTTCTCCACTTGCTAATGTATCTATAGAAAGTCTCGTCACCTTCTTTTACTGTTTGTGCTAGTTTTTCCTCTGCCTTTGCCTGTCTTACTGCCTTCCCTGCTTCCCTTAGGTAAGTTTGCCTTCCTATCTTCATCCCGCTGCGTTCCCTTATATTTCCAGAAGGCCAGCCTTTTGGCTCTGACCTTTTCTGCTACTGTTTTTGAGAACCAAAGTGGATTCCTTCTTCTTTTGCACTTCCTTTTCTGTCTAACACAATGGGATGTTGCTTAAAGTATTGCATCCTTAATGCTTGCCCACTTTGCATGTACCCCTTCACCTGTATTTCTTTTTGCCAGGGCTAGCTTAACTCTGTTGGCCATCTTATCAAAGTCAGCTCCTCTGAAGTCCCATATTTTTGCTTTGGAATGGGATGATTTAGTTCTAGTGGCCAAATTGAACCATACCATGTGATGGTCACTTGCTCCCATGTGAGCTTCTACCAGGAGATCTGTGATTCTTTCCCTGTTAGTCAGTACTAGATCTAGGATAGCCCTTTCTCTTGTAGGTTGTTGTACCAGTTGTTTGAGGCCCCCCGCAGGGAATCCACCATGTGTCTATTTCTGACAGATGTTCCTGCTGATATTGACCAATCTGTATCTGGCATGTTGCAGTCTCCCATTATCAGAACCTCCCCTTTAGCTGTCATGTTTTGTATATCTTCTAACAGTAATGTGTCTATGTACTCCCCCTGGCTTGGGTGCCTGTAGACAACCCCAGTTTGTATGGCTGTCCCATTTCCTGTTTCCAGGGTGACCCACAGTTCTTCTGGCTCCTTATGTGTATTCTGAATTTCTGTAACTTTGATATTTTCATTGACATACAGGGCCACTCCACCCCACCCCCCTGTTTTGCACCTCTGTCTTTTCTGAACAGTACATAGCCAGGTACTGAAGTCTCCCAATTGTGGTTACTGGTAAACCATGTCTTGCTAATTTCTACTATGTCCAGTTTAGCTTCTGTCATTATTGCCTGCAGGTCTCGGATCTTGTTTCCCAGACTGCGAGCATTTGTGTACATGATTTTCCATTGGCCAGATTTTGGTGTGTTAGTTGTTGGGCGAGGTCTGGCATTTCCCCTGTGTATCGTATGGGGAGCGGGACCTTTTTTCTTACCTAGTGATGCAAATGAACTGCAAACACGCTGAACTCCTGTGTGACCACTAGCTGAGGGGGAGGTGTGTTCTTCCCATTCGACATATAGGGAGCTGCACCCCTCTCCCCATTGGCTAGTTTAAATATTCTGCAAAGTCATCAAACGTCTGCCCCAATACACTGACTCCCTCCTTAGTCAGATGCGGTCCATCAGATTTAAAGAACATTTGCTCCCAAACCTGTTGCCAGTTCCCTACAAATTTGTGTCCTTTTTCCTGGCTCCAGTCCTTGAGCTACATGTTTAGCTCCCCTATCTCTCCTTCTCTGACCTTCCAACCTTCTTCCCCCCTCTCCCAGACTGGTAGGATCTCAGAGAAGGAGATGCCAGACCAAATGGATGATAGTTTGTCACCCAGCCTGGTCAGGTGTTCCTTGGTCTCCACAACTGACCGGCTGATGAGATCATTAGTCCCTATGTGTACCAGGATGTCAATGTTTTCTCCTGCTTCCTGAACAATTTTAGCAATGCAGTCCATGTCTCTCCATGCTGATGTACCTGGGAGACATCTGACCATTACCCCTGGCTGAAGATAGGTATCAACTCCCTGAATCATGGTTGCAGTGTCTTGATGATTAGTTACTTCCACTGTCTCTGGTAGCTCGAGTGATCCACGTTGTTTTACTTCATTCTATAAATGCTGTTCTGTGTCTCTGGTGTCCCAAATTTAATTCACTCCACAGAGAACAGTTGGATCACCATGCAGTAAGACAATAAGGCAATCCACTTAGGCATGTACACTTTCCAGTGTCCACCCTGAGAGGGCTGTGAGAGCTAAGAGCTATGCAAATCCAAAACATGCTGTATCAATGGCGGTTTAGTATTTCAAAGGAAACCACCACATTGAAATGGGGTGAGCAAGGAAAACAAAAAATGTAGAAATTACAGCACCAGTTCCACTCCAAAGCACCACAGATGTGCCCAGCATAAAATGCAGAAAGCAGGATATGAAAGTCAAATGCTGGCACCATCAATTCCAGTGCAAAATATGGCTTTATTTTAATCCAATGGCCAAAAAGACCTCAGGCTGTGAAACCTCGACTGGTATCACAGCGCCATCAGGAGGAAGTGACACATCCACTTTCTAGTCCATATTTAAAAGAGCTGATTTAAAGTGACAGTGCATAAAATTACTATATACAAATATGTTAAAAAGGGGGTAGATCCATGTATAGACATACTTCCCTAAACAAGCAATCACATTTCCTTCATTTTAAATTTATAGCTTACGATAAGTAACAACATATTACCACTATGTATTATCCAAATAATTAAACTAGTAATAATAATAAAATACAACAGGTATAGCAGCACTATGGTGGTGACTCTGGATTCTCCAAAAATCCATTTGGGTTGAAATCAAAAAGAGCTTCAAAAAAGCTTCATACACCTGTAAGAAAACATAAAACAACTTGTTGTTTGATACAGACTATTCATCATATATTTTAACATTTATTTTTCTTATCTTTTTTCATAAGAAGCATTATATCAATTTTGTCATTTAATACAGACACTTTAACAGCTCCCAGTGTATAAATCCAGTAGGCCTTCCACTCTAGAAGCTTGACATCTAGATCACCCCCACCCTGGGCACAGTTCAACACTCTCAATCTCACAGAATTTAATTTTTTGTGTAACACCCCCCCATTTCTCTACCACTCCGTCTCATGCAGTGTGTAGCCAAAGCGTTGGTGACATCCCCTCCCATGATACTTCTCTGGTGTTCAGCTATTCTAAGTTTAAAGGGGTGAGATATCTTTCCAATATAGAAAGACCCACAAGAACATGTCACTAAGTATACCAAATTATCAGTAACACAGCTAAAAAAGCTTCCATTTGGAATGTCTTGTTTATTTGTTAAATTTTGGTGACCGGGTAAGCCCACTGAGCCCCAGAGGTCCCTTTTTCAGGGGCAACCCGGGATTACATAGCGCAAGAGAATAAAACAGTGTGACAGCATTAATTCAGGTTACAGGTATCACAACAACACACTTATGATACCCAGGATCACCCCAGAAACCACTACTGTGACACACTTGTCAGATTACAGTGGCCCATCTTTGATGCTCACCTCTAGTACCCACTCCTCTGCTTGGCCTACAAGCTACTCCATGCGGCTGCTCCTCCCAGCCTGGAAGCTATAATCACTCCCAATAACAACTCTCGGACCCTGAGAACCTCTGGGCGGATGTTGCTAGAAACACCCAGGATCTGGACCAATGCGGGAGGCAAGTCTTTCACCTACACAGCCCCCTATCTGTGGAATAAGCTCCCTCCCAAAGTACAGGAAGCATCCACTCTACCGAACTTCCAAACAAAACTCAAAAACCACATGCTTGAGGCCAGTAGTTGTCCCTGACATAACACCTGACAATCACACTCCCCCCTCCTTTCACTCAACCCCCATACCTGAAAATCCCTTATCATGGATTACCTCCAAACACACAAGGCAGCCAAGGCACTTGGGCCTATGTATGGTCTCAAAACAACTGTCAACTGATACTCCAAATGCATCTGTAACAAATGCTAAGTATAACTATAATTTTACAGCCAACCTGCTAATACTCTGTAACACTCTGTAATTTTTTGTCTCTGCATATAATTGCTCCAACAAGTGTCTCTCCAGGTCGCCCCTGAAAAAGGAACTTCCAGGGCACATTGGGCCTACCCGGTCATCAACATTTAATAAATAAATAAATAAATGATGATAATACAGGAACATAACAGTACAAATGGAATAAATAGGTTGATCAACAGTGATAAAATAGTACATATTTTTGAAGTTTAACACTAGAGGAAGATAAGACCTGCTTAGTCATTTATCAGTTGGGTCCTATCAGGAGCTGGTGCAACAGCAAGTACTGGCTTCCGCCAGGTGGGCCTTAAGCTTAGTGTGGAAGGTTTTGATAGAGGGAGCTTACTGCACCTCAGGAGGGAGTAGACTCCACAGGGTGGGAGCGGTGGGAGCAAAAGACATGTGGTCCGACTTGGTTCTAACCCTGGGGACATCTAGGAGAGTTTGGCCTGTTACTTAAAACTTAACAGCATTAATGGTGGTGAAAGTTATACTTTTTAAATTAGAGCTACCCCTCAGTATGGTAATCATGCCCCAGCATAATAAGAGCACTACCACACAAACTAAGCAGTGTGCTAAATGGCAAATGAGGTTTCATATATGTTTTTCTGTATAATTGTAACTTGTAAATTGTAACCTGTACTAATTTTCTCTGCTCCCTGTTGCTGCTTCCTCCTTGCCTTTAGGAGTGTGTGCTGTAATGCCATGGATTGTAGTCACAAGTGTTTAGACCTATGGACTCACCATGTTTGTGCCCCAAACCTGTCTTGTACCACCAAAATGTTCTGAACTCAATAGGATTCTATGTAACTAACTCTAGGTTACCCAATTAACAAAATGAAATAAATAAATAATTACATAACATATTTGTAGTTTTCACATGGATATGTTCCATGCAAACTTACTGGCAACCAAGTGTTCCTGGTAGGTACTGATTCTTGAAGTAAGCAGTGCACCAATTTATCTTTCAGGTTTGTGCCCCTCCTGTAGGCCATACATGGGCGTAGCACTGTGGCATCCCTCAGTAGTGGATCTGGGACATCCAGTGATGAGCCAACCGAGGTAAGCAGTTCTCCCTTTGTTGGCGTACCATCAGTAGATCCTCCCTGGGAATGTGCATGGTGTCAGCCAAGGCCTTTTCAACAATTTCTGCATTGTACCCCCTCTTTTAAATATGGACTAGTTAGTTCATGTGTCACTTCCTCTTGCTGATGCTGTGATACCAGCAAAACCGGTCGAGGTTTCACAACCTGAGCTGTTTTGGCCATTAGATTAAAATAAAGCCATATTTTGCCCTGTAATTGATGGTGCCAGCATTTGACTTTCGTATCCTGCTATGGGCAACCATACACAACAGGGCTATATTTCCATCGAGAGGTTGAGATGACATCATAGGGACCTCAAAAGCAAAGCTCAAGAGATCCCAATGTCATCTCAACCCCGAGATGGTAACACAGCCTTGGTAGTGTATGGTTGTCCATATACAGTTTTATATAGTATATGGTTAAAAAAGTAAAAATGTTTTACTCAGTGCTCAGTGTGTGTTTAGCCATCAGCTTGTCTCCCGTTACAAGCCCTGCTCCCCTCTGTCACACACATGCTTGCTTGCTCAAATAAAAGTAAAACAACTGCAGCATTTTTATATTAAAAAACTTCCATTACCTAAAGTAACTTACTTCTTTTCAGATAGCTGTGATGCAGCTTTACTGAGTGGCTCCATCCAGCTGCGTTCACCATGCTGCCATCAGAACTTTGCGCTAAGTAGTCATGTGGGCGGCTCAAAGGAGAAAAGTTGTTGTAGTATCACTGTGATGTCACAATGCTACAACTCTCTGTGACCATTGAACTGTCCTACAACAGCTTTAAGAAAGCCACTGAATGCCATACACAATAAGCCCTAATCATATTCTATAAAAACCTTTTTCAACAGTTTGAGTTTCCACTCCATACACACAAGCATAGCTGAAAAGCAACATTCTAAATTACAACATTTAATTGTAGCTTTCAAAACATTACTTTAATACTGCATACAGCAACATTAACTTCAAGGGGACAGGAAAGGTAACAATGGGATTTACCAACTTTGTTGTATATGCCAGTTTATTATCAGAGCCAGTTTGTGTTATCATGCATTTCCGTTTGTCTTGTGTCACACTATAAAAGTAGCAGTTACACTGTAATTTCAAAGCTGGTTGTCTCTGAAGTCTTATGATCCATACTTCCTTTCTGTGGCAAACTGAAAATGCAGCTGGTTTCAAACTGATAATGTTTCAGCATGTAAGCAGGTACAACACCCACAGACACACTGTGGTTAAACTGGATATGCTTAGCTGGAGGTACACATCTCTAGATTTGCAGATGTGGAACTACTGTCATCTCCAGGTGATGGAGCTCTTCTATAGTATTCAGTGAAGAAACATGAGAGGTTCAGGGACACTCATGCAATTTTGTGAGAGGCGGTGACTTCAATTCCTGTTCAGTTTTCCCCCAGCACACATTATATGTTGTTCTGACACCTTCATTCAACAGCTGTACCTGGAGAGTTAATTATGAGCTTATTAAACACTAACTCTTTCCCTTGGGCCTCGGCTAAGATAACCTAACCTGTTTCTCTTATGGATATCTTTAGAAAAATATTCTTTACATTGCTGCAAGCACTGTTCCTCACACTGGCTAGTTTTTCATTCCATGAAGGGGGCTGGGGGCCTGCAGGCTTGCAAGGATAAACCTTGTTTTTTATGTTCTTTGAATTGTGCAATTCGGTATGGCTGTAAGTAGGATATATTCAGTACAGACAGTGTACAGATTCCCTACGGATTATAAAAATATCAAGGCACCAGGATGTACAGTACTGATGCCATGGAACTTTAAATTATGTGCTTTAAATCTTCAGCAGTCCTGTCTCCATGTGCTAAACTTGCCTAAGTAACTACATGCTTAATCTACCAGAATCAACATTGTATCAACACTGCTTTACTTTCAGGGTATTTGTCTGGGTTCTGTCACACTAGCAATTATATTTAATTTCACTTGTTTTCACATTTTGTCTAAAGTTCTACAGCATCAGTAATAAGCAGACATGGTGCCTCAAAGTTTTCATGATGCATGTTGTGTTGTTTATATCCTACTCACAGCCATGCCTTAGTCCTGTTATTCAGAGAACATGGGATGGAAAGACTTGTCTTTGCAAAGTTCCCCTGGCTGAAGTTGAACAGAGGCATCTAAATTAGGGATAAATAAACACTACATGGATTACAAATATGGTTCTTAGAATTTTTGCAATGTTTCTGACTCTGCTGGAATCCTTGGCAGTACTGACACTGTAGAGTCACTTGGTTAATTTACATGCAGGATTAATACTGTTGAGTTGAAAACTACACATGTGGAATGTTTTACAGTCTGCCTGTGTGAGTAAAGGATGCTTGCAAATAGTCTCTAATTAGCTCATCAACAACAGCAACTGAATTAAGGGGACAGATTTTCAAAGGGTGCTACAGGGCTTGCATCAAACCCTTTCATTGCCACGGCTGCATCATTCCCATTTGCCATAACTGCACCTGATTTTACAATCTTGAGTGCAGTTACAATATTTTACCTGCTTTACTGCAGCTTGCACTAAATCTTGGGTTCAAGCTCCATTAAAATGGTTTCTGTTATTGACATAAGTTAGACCACAAAAATATTATCTAGCAAGCATCAGTTGCTGCAAGGGATAGAAAATCCCTTTAGATTGCCACAAGCATGGTGCGCCATATTTCTAGCAATCTTGATAGTTTGAAAATCCTGCCTCAGGTGTCTAAATAGCATATGTGGGCACAAAGGTTAAATTGGACAAGAACTTAGTTCCCACTCTGCATGCAAAATTGTGTTCGAATTCCTGCACCTCAGCTGTTTTTTTCATCGATTGCTATCAGAGAGTTCCATCACCTGGTGAAGGCAGTAGTTTTCTACCTACAAATCTTGTGGTGAAAATTAAATTCTCCCACCTAAGCATTTCCAAATTAACTACTGTATGTGTGTGGAAGGGGGACACCTGCTTACATGCTGAAACAGCAACAGTTTGAAACCAGCTGTATTTCTGGTCTGAAGCAGAAAGGAAGTAGGGTTCATAAGACTGCAGAAACAGACATCTTTTGGATTAGTGTAGACTGCGACTTTTATTTTTTTTCATCATCATCATCATCAGTTTTTATTTAAGCACCTTATGCTAGAGGCTCTAGGAACTGTACCTAAAAAAATAAACAAACAAAACAAACATAGCAATTCAAATCAATAAATGCAATGGAGACATAAAATTCATAAAAATAACTTTCAACCAGGATCAGCAAACACCAAAGATTATGAATCCATTTTCAGAGCCTGGCCTCCACCGAAGATACAATATGTAGTGTAGATCAGTGGTCAGAGAGTTCCACAGTTGAGCAGCAGAGGTGATGATGAGTGTAAGGGTGCAGGAGTTCTTTAATGTAGCCAGAGACCAGATTATGCAGGGCCCAGAAAACCAACAAACAAATATTGAAGATGGTTCTTGACAAATGGAAATTCTAATCTGATGACACATACCGACTCCACCTATAAATTAGTATATAGTACAAACGTACTAAATTTCATTTTTACCCTTCCAGATCCCTTTTTCTTTTATTTATTTATTTAAACATTTGATAACTTGGAAAAGCACACTGAACCAAGGCTCATTTCCAGGTGTGACCCGAAACTTTAACTGACAACTGCTGTCATTTTCAAATTATTTCCTCTGTGCTGTATATAGTCATCATCCATGTCAAACAACTGCAAACTTCTACAAGAAAAACTTTTAAAACTGGCAGCATATTCTGTATCTTTGCATTTAATATAGAAAATAATGTATGGGAAACCATACACAACAAGGTTGTGTTCCCATCAAACAGTTAAGATGACAACATAGGAACCTAGAGAGCAAAGCCTGAGAGGCCCATGCTATCTGCTGAGCCCTGAGATGGAAACACATGCCGAGTTCTGTGTGGTTGCACATATTACATAGTACAGTATGTTTGTTTTTTTACTACACAGGAGTCACTGAAGCATTCCACCAAGTAAAAACAAAACAATAGCCATTTATGTGTTCTGTTCTATGATCAGAATTAAATTTACAGACTTTTACATGTTGAAAGGTATAATTTGGGGCACTGGGTGGTTAGTAAGCAGCTGGGTATGGAGTGAATAAAGAATGTAACATTTGATGACCTTTTAGCTGTGTTGAACAAGTGTTCAGAATGCACACAACATAGAGAATAAAGTATGGGCATCCATGCACAACATAGAGAATACTGGTTGGGCAGTCATGCGCAACCAGCCTGTGCTGCCACCAACAGGTTCAGATTCCAACTAACCTCAAGAGCAAAACTTGAGAGGTTAATAGGAATCTGAACCTCAAGTCGGCAACACAGGCTGGTTGGGCATAGGTTTGCCAACCAGTATTTTTATGGTGTATAGAGCAAGAACTGTAGAGGTTTTAAATAAATTACTAGAGAATGGAATAGGTATTTTAGTTATGTTTACTGTCATAAATTCATTGTTACAGAGAAGTTGTCCTGCTTGTGGACGTTCCAACATGCTGAAATAGTTCAAAACAACACACTGAAACTGTGAAGTGGTTTTACTGAAAAAATAAAGTTGATAATTAAGTAAAGTGCATTAATTAAGTAAGTCCTTTCCTGAATGTGGTTGTTCCTTGTTTTCTTTTTTTTTTGTGCTGGTTTGGAAAAAGAAATGAAAAATAAAAAATGAGTACATTATTACTTGATGTGGGAGGACAGTTGAGCTATGATGCATACCAAACAGGGAGAGATGCATCGTGGCATGAACACAGAGAGTGGTCTTTCCTCGACATGGTGATGGGAGTCGGTCTTCATAATATAATAGGAGTATCCATGGAAAGTTTAGAAAAAAATACAAAACATGAGCCAATAAAGTGTATTGAGGAGGGAAAAAAAGAAAACACCCACATGGAGTAATAGTGTACTAATTTTTTCATTTTCTTTCTCCAAACAGGTAGAAAAACAAGAAGACATGGGACCAGTGTACTCAAGAAAGATCTTAATATATGAACTTTACTTATCAACATTTTTTTCGGTAAAACAACTTCACAAGCCATTCAGTGCACTGCTTTGAAAAGACTGTGGCGGCCACCTCATCGATTCTGTTGCATGTGAGTGTGATGGCCACATGCTTGTTTTCAGGTGCAGTGAATGGCCAGGTGGTCTTGTGGTCATTTTTTTTTTTTTTATTCACGGAACGTGGTTGTACCCAAGGGTACAACTGTGTTCCTTGACCTTGCACTGTGGTATAACAAAGTTCTGCTTAGGATGAAAACCCATACAGAATGAGCTTCCTCTATACACAATAAGGCTGTGTTTCCATCAAAGGGTTCTGATGATATCAAAAGAACCTCAGGAGCAAAGCTAAAGTGGTCCCAGATGTCATTAAAAGCCCAAGATGGAAACTTAGCCAAGTTGTGCATGGTTGCCCATGTGTTATTTTGTATAGTATAGGGTTTGAAACATAATGTAAAAATCTGCTTTTTTTTTCTTCCCAAGAAATCATGGGTAAAATTTGTTATTATTTAAAAACAAACAAAAAAACACCCTCATCTTGCTGTTCAGAACCCATACAGGTGAGGGTTATGCTTCTGTTTTTTAAAATGATGAAACAAGAGAACTAAGAGAATTAAGGGGAGAACTAGTGACACCACTGACTACCCTTTTTAACAAATCATGGGAGGATAGTGTGGTACCTGAGGACTGGAGGAAGGTGGATGTGACTCCCCTTCACAAAAATGGGAGCAAGACAGAGGCAGGAAACTACAGACCTGTCAGTTTGACCTCTGTGGTAGGGAAAGTGATGGAATCACTTCTGAAGGAAAGAATTGTTGAGTACCTAGAGGCCAGTGGGGCACAATATCCAAGGCAGCATGGGTTCACAGCGGGAAGGTCATGTCAGATGAATCTAATTGATTTCTTTGACTGGGTGACCAAAATAGTAGACCAGGGAGGGGCTGTGGACATGGCCTACCTAGACTTTAGCAAAGCATTTGACACAGTCCCACACAAAAGATTAATAAACAAATTAACCAGCCAGGGAGTGGGTCCCAGGGTGGTAGCCTGGGTAAAACACTGGCTGTACAACAGGACACAGAAGGTAATTGTAAATGGAGTCCACTCTGAAGAAAGGGGGGTTACTAGTGGGGTACCGCAGGGTTCAGTACTGGGTCCAGTCCTTTTTAATGTCTTTATAAGTGACATTGCAGAGGGACTGGAAGGAAAAGTATGCCTCTTTGCAGATGACACAAAGATCTGCAACAGGGTTGATACACAAGGAGGCATGGAAAGGATGAGAAGGGACTTGGCAAGGTTGGAGGAATGGTCAGAAGTATGGCAGCTTGGATTCAATGCAAAGAAGTGCAAAATAATGCACCTGGGAAACAAAAACCCAGGGGAAGATTACACAATGGGGGGGTAGTAACAATAACAAAAATGGAAAGGGACCTGGGATTGTAATCATATCGATGATCTTAGGTTGGCAAGCAATGAAAGGCAGTAGGGAGGGCTGAGGGGATACTGGGATGTATAGGAGAGGCATCACCAGCAGAAAACAGGAAGTAGTTATCCCTCTGTAAAGACAGTTGGTGAGGCCCATCTGGAGTACTGCATCCAGTTCTGGAGACCCCATCTCCGCAAGGACATAGACAGGATGGAGGCAGTCCAGAGGAGGGCAACTAAAATGGTGCAGGGTCTGCAAGAGAAGCCATACAAGGAGAGACTAAAGGAGCTTAATATGTATACCCTTGAGGAAAGGAGGGATGGGGGGACATGATAGAAACTTTTAAGTACCTCAGTGGAATCAACAAAGTCCAAGAGGGTATCATCTTTCAGAAAAAGAGATGAGCAAGAACAAGGGGACACAATTTCAAGATAGAGGGGGGATGGCTCAGGGGCAATGTGAGGAAGTATTTTTTCACAGAGATCGTGGTGGATGCATGGAGCAGCCTTACTGAGGAGTTTGTGGGGTCTAAAACAGTGGGAGAATTCAAGAATGCATGGGACAGACATAAGGCAATTCTTGTAGGGGTAGGAAGAAATAGGCTGTTGGTTAACTAGAATCTGCAGCTTATCCAACAGGTAGGGAAATGGGCAGACTAGGTGAGGCAAGCAGTCCTTATCTACCGACAAAGTCTATGTTTCTAAGAGAAGAGTTTGTGTTAGGAGAATGTCTAGGTGCTGTGGGGTGGGGAAAATTAAAGTAAAACAGCAGATGGTACTAGTTTCCATTCTAATTATAAAAGCTGTTGTACCACAGAAGGTTCAACAGAATTCTATTACCTATGAGTTGTGATACAACTCCAGTTTGGGGGAGGGGTGGGAGGGAGGGTCTCGGCTGTGAGCTGAGTTCGAAAGCAAGACACGAGACCTTATGGCCTAAATCCACTGGTATGATCGTATGTTTGTATAGAGTTGGGGGGAGGGGGTGGAAGGAGGGTCTCGGCTGTGCACTGAGTTCGAGCAGACACAATAGACCTTATGGCCTAAATTTGCTGGTATGATCGTATGTTTGTATAGAGTCAGGGGGAGGGGGTGGAAGGAGGGTCTCGGCTGTGGGCTGAGTTCGAGCAGACATGATAGATCTTATGGCTTAAATCTGCTGGCATGATCGTATGTTTGTATATTCGCAACAACCTTTTAGTTAGGAGGGAAATCCATGCACAACAAAGGTTAACCTTATACTATAACACTTTTGCTTGCTGGAGATTTCTGTGTGTGTGAGGAGGGAGTAAGTCACTAGAAGGTGAATGAAATAGGATCAGCTGAAGACGCCATAGACCATGTGGGGAATGCCAGCCTGTAGGGTGGTAGTGGTGGTGGTCTATATATATAATTCCCAGGGGGCCAAGTGACCCCATTGTGTGAGTGCCATGAAGCAGGAGTGTGGCATCTACCTCAGTGTTGGCTGGGGCATCGGCAGGGAGGAACACTGATGGCAGACCACACTGCTCAATGGAGGGAAGGTAAGAAAAGGAAAAGGTAAGGGAAGGGAAGAGAAAATGGATGTTCAGTAAAGGTAGCAGATGTTCCCAATCTAAGGACAGTACCAAGAGTAGGCAGTTAGTGGTAGCAATGGTATTAGGGGATCTCAGATACCCCTAGCTTTGGTCAGCCTACCTACAGGGGGATTAGCAAGTGGGACAACAGCAATATTTGGGGATCTCAGCTACTCACTATCTAGGGTCAGCCTACAAATGAGTTAGTAGGCAGGAAATGTAGCAGGAAGGCATATACTGTAGTGTATCCCTAACGTAGGCCTACAAATAGTCCTAATTAGAAGCTACAAAAGGTTACAGTGTTACCTAAGTACACTATTAGAAAAGCATGGATTACCTAGAAGCTTAATACGTGGGGAGAGGGCATGTAGGGAAGGCAGAGCAGGAAGGGTTGTGGGGTGCTGGGGATGTGGTCCCCACCCCCAAATCAGGACAGCATAGGTCAGGAGTAAGGGCGGTCCCACATCACAGTGGAGGGTGATGTCTCTGAATGAAGAATGCAGAACTGTATTCATCAATGGCCGAGGGAGGGGTTGACACAGTGGCCATTACAGAAACGTGGGCCAGACAAAACCATGATTGGGACCTTGCAGTTCACCAGTATAAAACTGTGTAAAATATAGGGAATGGGAAAGAGGGAGGGCTCCTACATGAAAGAGGGATAACCTGTACCAAAGAGGAAGAGGAGGAAGGTAAGACTGAAATATTGTGGATACAGGTGCAACCCACTAGCGGAAGGAAATTAAGGATGGGGGTGGTCTACTGGCCACCTTGCTAGGAGGAGGAGGAGGAGGAGTTGGACAGGGTACTAGAGTCTCAAATCACAGAAATGGCCAGTAAGGGGGAGGTAGCAATAATGGGGAGTTTCAGTCTACTTGGGGTGGACTTGAAAATCCTGGCTACCTCATACACTAGGGAGCAAGTACTGATGGATGCATTTCAAGGAGGTTTCCTTGTCCAGGGCATCATGGAACCCACTAGGTAGAGGGCTGAACTGGAAGTTATCCTGTCCAACTGTGAACATGTTCAGGATTTGAAAGTAGAAGCACCACTTGCAGGTACTGATCATCACATGGTGTGGTTCCACCTGAACAGCAATATGGTGGTCAGAACCAGGACAAAGGTTTTGGACTTAAAGAGGGCTGACTTTGGTAGAGTGGGAGAAACTCTAATAGGACACTGTGCTGGTATCTGAAGGGAGATATATGTGGAACAGAAATGAGCAATAACAAAGGAGGGACTGATGGAGGCCACTAGTGAGGGCGACAAAATCAAAAGTAAGAAAAGTAAGGCCAAAAAGCCCAACTGGTTCAGCAAGGAGGTGGAAAAAACTGTAGATGACCAGAAGGCAGCCTTCTGGAAGTACGAACAGTCTTTGAAGGAGCAGGATAGGGTGGATTACTCTTCTAAATCAAGGGAAGTGAGCATAGTGATTAGGGTGGCAAGGGCTACAAGGGCAGTGTAGCTAGCACGGGGGGTAAAACCAGGGGACAAGTCTTTTTTCCAAAATATAAGGGAGAAAAAGAACACTTAGGATGAGCTAGTCAGATTAAAAAAGGAAGGTGGTGTGGTAGAGGGTAGTGAAGAGAAAGTGGAGATTCTTAACAAGTACTTCTGTTCAGTCTTCACCAGACAGAAGGATGGACCAGCCTCACAAGGGAACAGAGCGGTTAGGACCAGGAGAGAGAAAGTCACGGCACTGTAATTCAAGTTGATGGAGTATTTAAGGGCCTAAGGGCCCTGAAGGTGAATAAAACCTCAGGGTCAGACGTCATGCACCCATGAGTCTAAAGGAAATTGGTGGAGGCTCTACTGGATCCCCTAGCAGACCTGTTTAATACCTCACTGGAGTTAGGGATCATGCCCCAGGACTGCAGAACTGCACATGTAGTGCTTCTGTATAAAAGTGGGCCACAGAATGAACCAGGGAACTACAGGCCAGTCATACTGACCTCAGTAGTGGGGAAGCTGATGAAGATCATCCTGAAAGAGAGATTAGTGAACTTTCTGGAAGATAATGGGCTCCAGGATGTTAGGCAGCAGGGTTTTGTGTCTGGGAGGTCCTGCCAGACTGACTTAATTAACTTATGCAACTTGGTGACCAGGACGGTGGACAAGGGCCAAGCTGTTGATGTCCTGTATCTGGACTTCAGCAAGGCCTTCGGCTCTGTAACTCACAGGAGAATGGTTAGGAAGCTAGAACCCTGGGGGTGGGGGCTAAGTTTGTTGGGAGACTCAGAAGTTGGCTGCCGGACAGAAGTTGAAAGGTGGTAGCTTGTGTGTGTCTGTGTGTGTGTGTGTGTGGGGGTATTCTTGGAAGCTAGGCCTGTGACCAGTGGAGTTCCACTGAGCTCTGTGCTTGGTCTAGTGTTGTACAACATATTTATAAGTGACTTCAAAGATGGGAGCAAGGGTAAAATCTGCCTGTTTGTGGATGACACAAAGCTCTGTGGCAGGGTGGACATGAAGGAGGGGGGACAGGAACTCAGGGAAGATCTGGCTAGGTTAGAGAAGTGGTCTGGCATTTGGTAACAGGGTGTTCAATGCTAAAAAGTGTAAAGTTATGCCCTTGGGGGCGAAAAACCCTGGGAACAGATACTGGTTGTGTGGTGGTGGCAACACTTTGGAATGCACACAACAGTTTCAAATGTGCACGAGATTTTGAGTAGTCTGATTTTCATACAGAACAAAGACTAACCTCAAACTATAAAACTAATGTGCTTATTTTTCAACAAGCACAAAATGCTATTTGAAGAAGCAATCCACTTACCTATAGTATTGAACTTGCAAACATGGACAGTAGCCTAGAAGCTGAGGACTGAAACAAAGCGCAGAAGCTGATGGTAGCCATCTCCTACTGCCTCACACTCTCTTGTCCTGAAAGAAACTCATATGAGTTACATGAGTTACAGATGCTATCTGCGTCACAAACAGTTGCAACCAGTAAAGTGATGCCTCTCATCTCCTTTAATACATCAAGGAATTAACTCTTGGACACCCTGAAAAGTTTTTAAAATCTCTAAAACAAGTTAAAATAACACCAGTTTGAGCAAATCTGATGTATTCTATAAAGAAATGCAAGAAAAGTGCTGTGTACTCATAACATACTGCTGTCTTTGGGGGGGGGCTTGTGGTATGACCTCATTAGCCCTCCTCAATGGCATCATTTCTTTCTACAGCACACAACACATGTTTAGCATTTATTCAACTGATATTGTATTCACCATTCTAAAAAACATTTTTTTTTTATTTATTTTACCATTTGGCCAGGAAAGACATACTAGGCCGAGACTTGTTTTCAGGTGTATTCTGGGAGCACAGGGAAGTTAAATGATTTGCTCATAGCCACAGAGTATCCAAGTGGTGGCTATGAGATTCAAAGCTAGTTCTTCAGGTTTGCAGTGCTGTTAACCACTACGCTATACTACCTCCCATTTAGAAAAACTTTTCTAAGTTTTCTGATTTACATTCAGACTCAAAAAAAATAACAATCATTAGTTATCCATTAACCTACGGGTAAACTACTACAGTTGCATCACAAACATTTTAAAATTCTTCAATTAACGATCAGTAATCCCAGACCTTGAAACACAATAATAAGAGAATTAATACAGGGAGTCAAGAAGTGGTGTGTTTAGTATACCAAATGAATACAAACCTCAAGTTCTTTGGTAAGACACATGGTGCAGGAAGAGTATTTGTACTACATTATTATAATTTAAAACAGCAGTGCAAAGAAAAACTGTTTTTCCAAAAAAGCTGTCCAAACAACAACAGCACAAAGCAGCTGCAAGCAAATATAGCCAACAGCAAATGGTACTCACAGAAGCAGACAGGTCAGCTCAGCTACACTGTCACTGTTTGGAATTAGATAAATGATGCTAGCTGCAGCAGGATAAAAGATGAAAACTTTATTTTCAGAACAGCAGTGAGAAGCAGGTACCCCACGGAACAGCTGGTCTCGTGGGAGGGAGCCTGCATCTCACTGCGGTTCTGAAAATAAAGTTTTCATCTTTTATCCTGCCTGCATCTAGCATCATTTGTCTAATTCAAACAATGATGGTGTAGCCGAGCTGATCTGTCTGCTTTCCAAAAAAGCTAGCTTCATCACAGTTAAGAAAAATATTAGCATACCTGTCAAATGTACTTGTCTATGTACATCCTATGCTACACACCATGAGTCCTTTTTTTTCCTTTTTATGCTACCCCTTGCCAGGTCTACAGTGCTACTTCTATGCAAAATGTGGTGTCCATCTTTTTTTCTTGAGAAAAAATCAATTAAAAGATTTATAAAATAGTTTGGTGGAATTAGAAAATTGTACCGGCAAATAAAACTGGAAGATGCAGTGAATCTTTTATGGTGAAAAAAGGTAGGGCAATAGTTTTTTGCCAAATTTCATTACGCTGCTGCTTTAAAAGACACTGTCAGCCATTTTTTGTATCATGTTTCCCAAAATTTATGATTGCTTACCTTCTCTAAAATTCATTGATGCTGCTGGTTGTTTTATCTGCTTCCTTTCCTAGTAGAATTGAAATGCATGCTAATGGTGTAATTATAGCCAATTCCTGTTTTGTTTCAAATCCTTGATCTTTTCTTGTTGCATACTTCCTGAATAATAGGAACACCCCAACCAATGCAAACACTCACAATGTAATAGTCCCCTCGCCTTTCACTGCATCATGATTGACTAGACTGTGTTGGGGGTGTTCCCAAGTCCAGGACAGATTCCGTGGAAATTTATAAAGGATTGTAGACAAACGTGTTTCTATGTAGAAACACCAGTGTGATTGGCTGTCTGTTTTTTACTTGTTAACAGAATAAAGGAATCAGAATCAACCAGTAAATCAGCAATCACTTCAGAATGTAGCTAATCATGACATATGCTTTTTAACTTAAAGACATTTGGATGCTTAAGGGGATTGACAGTGTCCCTTTTCAACCCTTTTCCTGCCTGCATGTTTATTGACTTTTTTCTATTGGGGTGGATTTCTATTTGGTGTGCTGAAGTGTACTGCTCAGTTTGTGTTCTTAGAGTTATCCTACTGCTCTCTTCTGCCCCCTGCATGCCCCCCCCCCCGAGGTGCCTGTATATGCAGGATTAAATTTTAACTTAACTGAGCCCAGACAATCTGTATTTATGTTTAGCACACCATTTGCATATGATCTCTCCCCATTATATTTTTTCAGGGAGGAGAAGCTCGGTGCAGAGATCTTTACATTACTGTTCTGTGGAGAGAGCACAATTCCCTATGAGCTTACTATCTCTGTTTATCTTCTCCTGTAAATACTTGGAGGGTGGAGGGCCTATATGTGAGAGACTTTTTGTTTTATATGTGGTTTGAATAATTTGGGCAGACGTTGTAGCTCTCCACCTACTGTTTTGCATAGGTACTGTTTAACAATATATACATGTTGCTACTTGTATTTTAATAATCCATAAATAAACAGTACAAAAAAGGGACTGACACCTTAGTCCCCAGCTGCCATTATTCTTGAATAAATGTTTTCTGTTATTTAGAAGACTAATCTAATTTCTCTCTGTCTCTCCATGCCAAATGTCCATCAGAATCCCGAAGCACTTACACCGTGATTTACTGAAGTGCTGTAAAATAAATTGCTAAGGGAGTGCCCATCCAATCTAGAAAAGTTTCACAAGCAAAGTTGGTATAAATTTAGCCCAGTCAGTACTGTTGTATTTTTGAAGGAGAAAACTAATAAGTTATACTCTGGCATTGGCACTGGGACTAGCATGGTGAGCTCTGTAGCTTAGGGCAGCCAAGGCAGATTTGAAACATTGCTTAATCATGCCAGCAGATTTGTGTGCCTTGGAACAGACATCACTGATAGGATTACACTCATTGTGTGTTTGTTAGCCTTCAGACAGGCTCCATAGTGCTTATAACAGGGTGCACTCTCAACTGCCCAACAGCCTGTGGTTAAAAAGAAAAGTTGACTCAGACTTGGCTTTGCTTCTGACAAAGTACCTTACTATTAGGTTTAGCAGCATTTAGTTTTCCCCCATTAGGGCATTTTATTACAGCAAGCCCCAAGAGAATATGAAGCTGTTTAGAGCCTTTCTGGAATGTAAAATGCAAAATAGCCTAGAGGTTAGAGCAATGGACTTTGATCAAACTTGGAACATCCAACAGCCCTAGGTTTGAGTCCCACAACCTCCACTTGCATGCTGAGTGACCCTGAGCAAACCACTTAACATCTCTGTTCTCCTGAGATGCACTTGGCAATAAACTGCAACTCACTGTGCCTTTCCAGCCCCCAAACTGTAAAATAAAAAATAAATAAAATAAAAACATAAGACCAGTGCTGTTGCTTAGTCATCATGAAAGGAAGGTGACAGTGAGTCAGGATATGGCACAGATGCTACAGTTTTCTTGTCACTAGGAAATAAGCTCACAGTTGCTCATGGGATTATAGGGCAGCACAAGGTATGCCAACCCTACAGTTCTATGAAAGGAAGTCAGTAGGCCCACCACCAAAGCACCTTATGGAGTGAGCAGTGATGAGGATGTGGAAGTGGAGCTGTCACAGCAGAGGAATGGGAATGAGCAAGTAGTGGAGGGGAAGCACATGAGGAGGAGGAGAAGAGACAGGGGAAAGCACATAATTCATACAAGGAGAAAGGGCATTGGGAAGAAGAAATATGAAAGAAGAAGGAGTAGGAAGCAAATGCAGAGAATTATTAAGATCAAGAGGTGCTTAAATGTTTGCTGACAGTTACACCACCATCTATTTGTCACACTCACTGCCACTGGAAGTTACACCACCAACTACTACTGTAGTGATGATGAGTGTGATGCAGTGAGGAGTGGGGCCATCATAGAAACATAGAAAATGTTGACAGAAAATTGGTCCACCAGTCTGCCCTGTTTTACCCTCTCCTACTTCAGGACCTATTGTCTACTCAGGGTTACTGCCTTCACTTCCCTTGTTTCCCCCTGCAAAACTGCTTCCTCCTGTGTAACTGTTAAACTTTTTGCTCAGTATCAACTGTGTTTGAAACCATTTATGGTTCTTGTACCAAACACCTCTGCTTGTAGGCTGTTCCATGGCTCAACCACTCTTTCTATAAAATAAAAGTTTCTCAAGTTCCTTCTGAGTCTCCAACTGGCCAGCTTCCACTCATGTCCCCAGTTCTCGATTTTCCATTCCTGCTGGATATTTCCTCGCTAGCTACCTTGTTCATTCCTTTAAGGAATGAAGGTCTTGATCATATCGCCTCTCTTCCTTCTGGTCTCCAGCCATTACATGTTCAGAGCCTTAAGCCTTTATTGACTCTCGTAGGATCTACCCTGCTGACCCCTGAATTATTTTGGTCATCCTACGCTGCACCGTCTTTATCATGTCTTTGTCTTTTCTTTTTTTTCATTCAGCTTTTTTACTCCATGGGCTGCTCATTAATCCTGTCTCCACCTCCTCCCAGCAAATATCCACCTCCCCCGGACCTACCTGGAGCTGACTTCCATATGGCTTGCCCCCCCATGGTGGGGCCAGAGAGGGCAGACCATGCCCCCCAAGTTGCATATTCAGAAGACCCCAGAGGTCCGAGTGGTGGCCGCACATCAGCATATATGTGTGGAGGCATGCACAAACACACTATGGAACCACAGCCCCTCCCACTGAGTCACTCACAACCTGCACTGCCACTGGGCTTCCACCCATGGTAGTCAAAGGCTAAGATGGCTTGCCTACCCTCCCTGGAAGTGGAGAGAAGTCCCTAGGACACTTGATCCTCTCTCCCCTTCTGTGGTGGCAGAAAAGGCACAATTGAATTAGTCCTTTGCGCCACTAGGTGAGCCCTGTTTTTGTTTTTTCTTAGGTGCCCAGAACTGGACACAGTATTCCAGATGTGGCCTCACTAGTGATCTTTAGAGAGGTGGTATCACCTCTTTCTTTCTGTTGTTGAACCCCTTCCCAATTTATCCTGACATTTTGGCTGCCTTACTGTAGGCCTTGTTACATTGGCTAGATTGTTTTAGGGAATTACCTATGATGTCTCCTAGGTCCTTTACCTCAGAGGTAGTGTCTGACTTAACCCTTCCCATCAAATATTCCATCCTGGGGTTCTTGTTCCCCATTTGCATCACTTTGCACTTCTTGGTGTCACTAATTGCCAGACATTGGAGCACCTCTCTAACTTTTGCAGATCCCTCTGCAGCTCCCTATCCCCTTCCTCATGATTTATTGTTCTGTAAGTCACCCAGAGCCTGTTGGCTTGGGCCCGTAAGAAATACAAATACCACTACTACCCAGACACAAAGACTAGCATCATCTGCAAAGAGACACATCTTGCCCTGTATTCTTTCTCATATGTCATAGATGAACATATTGAAAAGAACCTGCCCTAGGCTTAAACCATGTGACACCCCACTCATTACCTCCTTCTCCCCTGACTTGGCCCCATTTACCACCACCCACTGTTGTCTCCTGCCCCCCCACCCCAGCCAGGAAAGGGATGCCAAATTTATAAAAAAGATAATGAAAAATAGAAAAGCAAGAAAGAAAGTGTCTCAGCCAAGGAAATCTTAAGATCAACCATGCATCCAGCTCTCCAGCATGATTAGCCCCATAGTACTGTACCATCTGCTGCTACTGCCCTGCCTGGCCATTCCCAGCTGCATCATACCACAGCAGCAGAAAAAAGAAATCATCTGATAGTCACTACTTGATTCTTTACACACACACCAGCAGTTCATTTATGTAGCCATAAAATTAAAAAGACCTTTTTCAGTGTGGAAATGTTTTACAGATGACACCACAAGTCCACCGAAGGCATGTTGCAATTAATGTAGCAGAAAAATCAGTCGGAGACAATGTATGTGAAAATTTGGAACCAGTGTTCTGGCTGATCCTTTAAAATGTGAATGTGGCATCTTCCTTAACTGCCACATTAATTCCTAATCCCCACTCTGGTCAGATGGGCCAACAGTAGCAGTAGTAGTAGCAGCAGCAGCAGTGACATTCTGGTATGGGAAACCATGGGATTATTTGGCTTGTTCAGGTAATGCATCTACCATGGCAGCTACAGCAGTCAAGTGATGCATCACCAGGTACTAGTGCCAGTTCAAATGCACCTTTCTAACCACCACAAGGTTTCTAGCCTTGCTTGTAGAGCAGAAAGCAGCTAATGAAAAGAAGCTACCCTTTTCTTACTAATTTAACACTTCTATCTCAGCAGGAGTCAGTGTCTGTTGAGATTAAGCAGACAGATACTTTACTAGAAGTAGAAGGGGTCTTACATAGAAACATAGACACATAGAATTTGACAGCAGATAAGGACCGCTTGGCCCACCCAGTCTTCCCCTTTCCCTACCTAATGGATAAGCTGCAGATCCTAGTTAACCAGCAGCCTACTTCTTTCTACCCCCAACCCCTAGAATTGCCTTATGACTGTCCCATGCATGCTTGAATTCCACCACTGCTTTTGACTCCACAACCTCCTCCAGAAGGCCATTCCATGCATCCACAACCCTCTCTGTGAAAAAATACTTCCTTAAATTACCTCTGATCCTTCCCCCCTCTATCTTCAAATTGTGCCCCCTTGTTCTTGCACACCTCTTTTTTTGAAAGATGCTACCCTCTTGGACTTTGTTGATTCCCTCGAGGTACTTGAAAGTTTCTATCATGTCCCCCCCTCCTTTCTTCGAGGCTATACATATTAAGTTCCTTAAGTCTCTCTTCATATGTCTTCTGGTGCAGACCCTGCACCATTTTAGTTGCCCTCCTCTGGACAGCTTCCATCCTGTCTATGCCTTTGGGAGATTGGGTCTCCAGAACTGCATGCAGTACTCCAGATGGGGTCTGACCAACTGTCTGTACAGAGGGATAATAACTTCCTGTTTTCTACTGGTGATGCCTCTCCCTAGGCATCCCAGGATCCCCCCAGCCCTCCTTGCTGCCCTCTCACATTGCTTGCCCACCTTTAGGTCATCTGATATGACTACCTCCCAGGTCCCTTTCCATTTTTGTTGTTGTTAGTATCTTGTTAGGGTTAAAAGAAAAGAAAGAAAGCCAGTGTGTGTTATGTGCTGGGAAGGGTACTGTATCAACTTACTTTGCTAAATCAGTAGGAGGAGAGAGAGCTTCATTGGAGGTGTGGCTTAAACAATATAAAAGCAGGTGACTCCAATTACAGCTTCCTGTTGCTAGCCTTTTTTCTTACTAATTGCCCTTCATCCCACCTACCCACCGTAAGCCAGTTCTACTTTTATAGCCACTGGATTTGACTGACAACAGGAACTTCCTGTTTGGCAGTAGGAAGGGAAGGATCATAGAGAAACATTAGTTTTGTCAACTCTAAAGGAAAAAAAAGTAGCTTGCTCTCCCCCTCTAGTTGTTGGTGGTCTGACACTGAGCAAGGAAGAAGGAGGCTACTGAAGAATATAGAAAGTTGCTGTCCCAGAACAGGAAGGGTGAGAGTTGTAAGGAGAGGAGAGGGTAAGCATACAGAGAAACAGGAGAGGGGGCACAAAATACAACATGATAGGAGTGGTGCAGTGCAATGGCTGTGGGGCGGCAGTGTTCCGGGAGACATTCTGGAGGCTGCAATGCTGCCCTATTTGCAGGCACTTCTCTGGTCTGAGGGGAGGAGGTTGCCCATCTCCAGGCTGACCTGGCTAGGATTCATGAATCCTCCTCCCCCACCCAGGGACCACCAGGGCCAATGCCACTACCTCAGAGGTTGCCAAGAAAGAGGAGAGGCTGGACCAGGGTGGGCTCAAGGAGGGAGAGGATGGTGGAGCAGAGTTGCATTCCTCCAGCTGTACCTTTCCACAATTCATACGCTCTTCTGGTAGATAGTGGTTCCTCTATGGAGGCACCTGCAGTGGAGACAAAGGAGGATGCTGGGAATCTTCACAAAGGAGACCCACAGGAGGGTGGCATGGGACCCCACAGGGGAAGGAAACAACTCCTAGTAGGGGACTCAGTCATTAGGGGGATAGAAATGGGGGAGGAAGGGGAGAAGGAGGTAAGGTTCCTGCCTGGCACCATGGCTTGGAGGGACAGGAAGCGAATCCTCAGGATCATGGGAGCAGCTGCACGAGGGAGGGAGCTAGATGTCATTGTCCACCTAGGAACAAATAAGCAGGCTAGGAATGGTATCAGAGCAGTGCAAGAGGAGTTTGTAGAGTTGGGGAGGGGCCTTAGACAAGTAGTGCATACGGTAACCTTCTTGGAGGTGCTGCCTGTCTATGGCAAGGGTGATGCTAGGGTACTCCTCACCAGGGAATTCAATGAATGGTTGAAAAACTGGTGTGGAGCTCAGGGTTTTGGCTTCACTGGAGACTGGGGAGCCACCTTGAGGGATGCAGACCTATACTGGAGCAATGGTCTGCATCTGTCCGGGGAACCAGCATCTTAGGCGAGAGGTTTAAATGCTTCATTGGCAAGGGGGGGCACTGAAAAGAAGCAGGGAAATCCCAGCTTCCCCACACAAAACACGGTAATTAGTGAGGTAAACACCAAGGTAGAGAAGTCATTAGAAAGCAGGACAGAGGTAAATGTAAAAAAAGGCAAAGGCAGCAAGGACAGAGATGGGGATAAAGGGGGTAAGGCCATCAAAAAGTGGAGGGTGATGAGTACCAATGCCCATAGTCTGTGTAACAAGCTCCCTGAACTAGTGGCCTTGATGGAAGAGGGTTGCCTAGATATTGTGGCAGCCACAGAAACATTGTACACAGAGAACCATGACTAGGAAGTCAACATACCAGGATACACAATCTACAGGAGGGACAGTGAGGGTAAAAGAGGAGGAGGAGTAGCTCTCTATGTAAAGTAAGGGATCAAAGTAATAGAACTAAAGAGTAAACAGGGAGCAGATGAGGCATTCTGGGTCACCCTGGAGACAGGAAATGGCACCACAATCTGCATGGGGTTGTATACAGACCACCGTCTCAGGGGGAAGGAATGGACAAGGAAATGATAGAAGGCATTCTTAGAATGGCAGAAAAAGGGGAGATATTGTTGATGGGGACCTGAACATGCCAGATGTTAACTGAAGCACCTTTGCTGCAGGCACATCCAAGAGCAGGGTCATTCTTGATGCCCTACAAGGGGCATGCCTCAGACAGCTAGTATTGGAACCAACTCAGGAGGGAGCAATCTTAGACCTGGTACTCTCAAATGGGGATGGAGAAAGAATCTCAGATTTAGAAGTGAGTAGCCATCTGGGAACAAGCGACCACCGAACAGTGTGGTTCACGATAAACACAGCCATACAATCAAGCCATACAAAAGCAAGAGTATTTCACTTTAGGAGGGCTGACTTTGGGAAAATGAGAGAGTGCCTCAGAAAAGCACTAGCAAACAGGTAAGAAGGAGGGGTGGAGGAACAATGGGGAGTAATCAAAACAGCCATCACAGAGGCAACACGCCTTTGTGCAAAGCAAATCAACAAAACACAATGAAGGAAAAAAATGCTATGGTTCTCAAAAGAGGTGGAAGGGAAGGTTAAGGAGAAAAGGATAGCATTCAGGAAATATAAGGAAACACAGAAGGAGCAGGACAGAGAACGTTATCAGTTAAAGCAGAAAGAGGCAGGGAAGGCAGTCAGAATAGCAAAGGCCCAAACTGAGGAAAGGATAGCCAACTCTGTTGAGAAGGGGGATAAGACCTTTTATAGGTACATTAGGGAGTGAAGAAAGACCAAAGGAGGGATACTGAGGCTTAATAAAGGGGAGGGAATGTGGGCAGAGGGTGACAGTGAAAAAGCAGGGATACTGAACAAATATTTCTGCTCAGTATTCACAAAGGAAGAGGAGGGGGAGGTACCTAAACCAAACAAGAGAAACACTCTGAAGATGGGGGTCGATACCAGTCCATTTACAGAAGAAAGGGTTCTGAAAGAACTAATAAAATTGAAGGCGGACAAAGAAATGAGGCCTGATGGGATTCACCCAAGAATTCTAAAAGAACTAAGGGTAGAACTAGAGAAACCACTGACTACTCTCTTTAACAAATCATGGGAGGATGGGGTGGTACCTGAGGACAGGAGGAGGGCAGATGTGATTCCTCTTCACAAAAGTGGGAGCAGGACAGAGGCAGGAAACTACAGACCAGTTAGTTTGACCTCAGTGGTAGGGAAAATGATGGAATCACTTCTGAAGGAAAGAATTGTTGAGTACCTAGAGGCCAGTGGGTCACAGGACCCAAGGCAGCATGGATTCATGATGGGAAGGTCATGTCAGATGAATCTAGTAGATTTCTTTGATTTAGTGACCAAAGTAGTAGACCAGGGAGGGGCTGTGGCCATGGCCTACCTAGATTTTAGCAAGGCATTTGATACAGTCTCACACAAAAGATTAATACACAAGTTAGTCAGCCTTGGAGTGGGTCCCAGGGTGGTAGCCTGGATAAAAAAATTGGCTAGACAACAGGACACAATGGGTAGTAGTAGCAGAGTCCACAGTGAAGAAAGAAGGGTTACTAGCGGGGTACCGCAAGGTTCAGTACTTGGACCGGTCCTTTTTAATGTCTTTATAAGTGACATTGCAGAGGAACTGGAAGGAAAAGTATGTCTCTTTGCAGATGACACAAAGATCTGCAGCAGAGTTGATACACAAGATGGAGTGGAAAGGATAAGAAGGGACTTGGCAAGGTTGGAGGACTGGTCAAATGTATGGCAGCTCAGATTCAGTGCAACGAAGTTTAAGGTAATGCACCTGGGAAACAAAAACCCAGGGGAAGAGTACACAATGGGGGGTGAGATACTGACAACAGTAAAAATGGAAAGGGACCTGGGGGTAATTATATCAGATGACCTAAAGGTGGGCAAGCAATGTGAGAAGGCAGTAAGGAAGGCTGGGGGGATACTGGGATGCATAGGGAGAGGCATCAGTAGTAGAAAACAGGAAGTTGTTATCCCTCTGTACAGACAGTTGGTGAGACCCCATCTGGAGTACTGTGTGCAGTTCTGGAGATCCCATCTCCACAAAGACATAGACAGAGTGGAGGCTGTCCAGAGGAGGGCAACCAAAATGGTGCAGAGTCTGCACCAGAAGACTTATGAAGAAAGACTAATGGAGCTTAATATGTATACCCTTGAGGAAAGAAGGGAGAGAGGGGACATGATAGAAACTTTCAAGTAGCTCAATGGAATCAACAAAGTCCAAGAGGGTATCATCTTTCAGAAAAAGAGATGTGCAAGAACAAGGGGGCACAATTTGAAGATAGAGGAGGATGACTTACTCAGAGGTAATGTGAGGAAGTATTTTTTCACGGAGAGGGTTGTGGATGCATGGAACAACCTCCCTAAGGAGGTCATGAAGTCAAGAACAGTGGGGGAATTCAAGAATGCATGGGACAGACATAAGGCAGTCCTAGTTGGGGGTAGGAGGAAGTAAGCTATTGGTTAACTAGGATCTGCAGCTTATCTGTTAGGTAGGAAAATGGGCAGACTAGATGGGCCAAGCGGTCCTTATCTGCCTTCAAATTCTGTGTTTCTATGTTTCTATGTTTCACTAGCTAAACAAACTACAGTACTTGAGTCAATACATCCCTACAATAAACTTCCACCTACTTACCCAAGTTCTGGCCAATTTACACAACTAACTGTGGAGATGATGGCCTTTGATCTTCAGACATTCGCTATTATAGAAGACACAGATTTTCAAAGAGTGTTGCATAGAGCGGATCCTGGATGCAACATTGCATCACACTTTACATTTTTCACACGTTCTCCTTAGTATGTATGAGGCAGTATCCATGCAGATGGTTAAACCTCTGAAGGGGGTGTGGGGGGGTTACATGCATTTCACTAGTGATATTTGGACCAGTACTGCAAACCAAAGCTAAGTCTCAATGCCCATCTGGTTATGTCCAGCTTAAGCCCATCACCATTCTTGTCCTGTCTCCACCACCTCCAGCCCCATTCAAGTATAATATTGAAGCAGACAGCCTCACAGAGGCACACGATAGTTTAAGTGTGTTACTTAATATGTTGGTCATGGAGTGGAAGCGCAATGGGGAAAACATTGTGTGTTTCATTCAATCTTTGCTAGAAATATGGATATATATACCCTTATGATCTGAGGGTGTGAATCTTCATAATAGCTAGTGGCAGTTGCATGCTGAAGGCAATGAATGATGGGGATTCCCCCAAGCACCTTGTTTTGTACATGCACTTAATCTGCCAGGGAGTCATTTGCTTGACAGTTAAAAGAAACACTTGACCCTTGTGTAGGACATCACTAGATATTTCCATTGCAACTCCAAACAAGCTCTGCTCCTCTGCCACAATCAGCAGAAGTACACGTTCTTTAGCATTGTTAAACAAAAGATACTGTCACATGGTAGAACTCTGCCTTTTCTATTTATTTTTTTCTTTATTTAAAGGTTTTACTAGGAAGGCATACTGAGCAGAACAACTGCTCAATTCCAGATGTGACCTGGGGGCAGGGGTAAATGGAGTATATGCACGATGGACAAATAGACTGTACATTTCAATCACAATATAAAACATACAGGGTTGAGAGCAGAACAATGCAGACTAGGTAAACTGTACATTCTTGCATTGACAATATGGAATAAACATAGATTAAGTGCAGACTACAAGCTATTGAACGTGACAAGTGACTAATGGGAGGTAGTGCAGATACGTAATAAAAGCAACAATTTGCATAGCAGCCTTGATGCCTGTCAGCACTTAGAGCTGATGTTGGTACACTTGCAGGTGGAGGAGAAATGAGTTTTGAGAAGAGAGTTGAGGTTGAGCCTAGGGGTGGTTTGCCGAATAGCCAGGGGAAGTGAGTTCCAAAGTTTAGGCATGTGGTAAGTGAAAGTTGACTGGCCTGCTGAGATGATCATGAGTTGGATGGACAGGAAACATGAGTCACTGTGTTTCAATGCATAACCCAGGGAGGTGGAAGCTAAGAGAACTGAGGTTAGCTATGGAGGGAGAGAATGCACCTAATATTTTGCCATGATGCCAGCACAGTGTGTGAGGCACCTGTCCTGGAGCATGGGGAGTTTGAGGGTCCTGTATAGGTCACAGTGGTGAGTGGTGGGTGGGCAGTCAAGGGAAAAATGGCAGAAGGAGTGGAAGAGTCTGGCTAGGGTGGAGTTTGGAGTGGCACTGTAGACTACATCACTGTAGTTGAAAATTGGGAGGATCATCTTCTGCACAATTTCTCAGTGAGCCAGCAAGGGGATGCAACCATGACTGCAGTACAGAGCTCCCAACTTGGGGTGATGTTTTTTGTGGATGACATCTATATGCACAGGGAAGTCCAGGTGCTGGTCAAGCCAGACCCTGAGATATCTGCATTAGGTGCAGTATACAGTTCTCCAGAGTAGTCCCATCCAGGGTGCAGAAGGAGGGGTGGAGGGGAGCCTAGAAAGTCTCTGCCTTGTGCTGAAGGTTGTGGAGAAGGTTTTCTTGGCATTGAGAAAAAGCTGATTTGAGCGAAACCACTGCTGAACATCGTCGAAGTCCTGCTGGAGTCTAGTCACCACATCAGAGGGCAAGGGGCCAGATGTGTACAATACTGTATCAGCCACAGACATGTGAATGAATGTGTGTGGGCAGGCGGAAAACAGGTTATTGAGGAAAGTGGATAATAAAAGCAGGCCAAGGACTGAGTCTTGTGGTACACCAGAGGTAACCAGGAGTGGAACAGAGGTGGTGCTGCCAATTCTGACAGACTGGGATCTGCCTTTCAAATAAGAATGAAATCAGTTGGTGGCCTTGCTTGAGAGCCCTTCAAGAGAGAGCTTCAATAGAAGAAGGGAGTGGGAGACAGTGTCAAAGGCTTTAGCCAGGTCAACAAAAATGGCAGGAGTGATGTGTCCATCGTTTATACCAGTGAGGATGTAATCTGAGAACCTTAGGAGAGAGGTGGTGGTGGAATGGGATTTCCTAAAACCAGACTGGAAAGCAAGAGGAATCAAGATAAGTGGAGAGTTGAGAGTGGGCAAGGTGTTCTTGGACTTTGGCCAGTATAGAGAGGAGGGAGATTGGGTGATAATTCCCAGGAGCTGAGGGGTTGCCACCTTTGGGGAGGGGGATGACTGTGGTGTACTTCCATTCAGTGGGGATAGTGGTTAGAGAGAATGACAGGTTGTATAGCAAAGCCAGGGGGGGTGGCTATGGCAAGAGCCAACAAATATAGCAGCTTGGAGTCCAGGCCAGAGACTTGTGGAATAGAAATCTGTATTCCAGGTTCTGGAATTCAATGAAATGACCTGTGGTGGATATCTGTTGTGGATGCAGTCATGTGCTTTGTAAAATCTTGTTCCACTTCTGTGACCATATGAGCAGGCCACTAAAGATCTCAGTGCTAAATTAGCAACTCTTACCGAAGTCATTTCCATGGTAAGTCTGCTTGAATACTGCACACAGTGTTAGTTGCACTCTTTTACAGCAACTCCACAAAGAAAGGCTTTTGGTGGCTGTAGCCATAGTTGCACTGGTGATGGCCAGGGGCAAGAATGACAGTGATGATTGTAGTGGAGGATGGGGTGGTGTCACTACTAGTTCATTTAAATTATTACCACAGCAGCAGCAAAAGCAGCAGCAGGGGTTGCAATACTTGTTAAAGAAGTGGCAGAGATTTTTCTGACTCAACTTGCAGACAGGTTTGAGAACATTAGATTGTACATGCTGTGTACCATGGCAACAGTACTCAATCCCAGATATAAAGATGTGTTCATTCACCCTGGACACATAGGGTTGGGTTTTCAGAGCACTTGAAATTCCCACAGCCATGGGAAAAACTCAGGGCAAGTGGGTTCCCAATTGTGGAGCCGGAGATTTTTCTGCAGCTGCAGTATTTTCTTTTTTTTTATTTTCTTATTTATATATATATATATTTTTAACACTTTTTATCTCCTCTCCCTGGAGAACTCCTTCCAGCAACCTTGGGTACCCAGCCTCTATCTTCCCCTGTGACTAGTCCTTCTTCCTCGTGTCACCGAGCACCACCTCCAGGTCTGAACCCTCCAGAGGTAGGGTCACCCTATCTTCCCACGGTGCTCTATCTTACAGGGCAAAGTGCCCAACGAACATGAGTGGCCCCTTGGAGAGGAGATAGCCCAGTATTGGAAATGTGGGCTGTTGGGCAGACAAGGTGCCTTCATCTATCCCCAGGAAATGGGGTTTTCTCTAGTTTTTGCCATGTTCCCTAACCCCCCCATGGAGTGTGGCTTGTCAAGGCAACATAACACCACAACTCCGCCCCCCTGCTTTTGACGCATCACTAGTCGGCACCCCCGACAGCCACCAGAGGCCACTACACTAGCGATCACATCCCTAACCCTCTCCTGAGAAGAGAGACCTGTCCTATGGATGCTTGATCTCTTCTCCCCCTGCCGACCCCCAGTGGCCCGGGCTCTCTCCCGAACCTGGGTTGCTGGCATGGCGCGAGGTGTGCCGTCCAGCGCCTCAACCCTCAGCGCCACCGGGCTGGCTTTATTGATATATTTTAATTACAAAATATTTAACATACAAAGTAACCAACATGGACATAAAACATAATAATTAAAAGCTAGACATTTCATCATTTTACAAATAGCAAAATGATGAAGTGGCATAGCTTGGTGTAATTAATAGATTCAGCACTAAAATTCTGTTAAAATATGTATCCTCTCTGGACAAAAAATGATAAACTCCATCAGGGAGAGTATAAGGGATGATAATTAAAATACAAGAGGAAGCTTTTGCCACTTTATAATAATTAATAATAGACAATAATCCCTCTGTCTAGGCCCCAAACCGTCCCCTTGGTCTTACGGGATAAACTCTTGTCTGTGAGCCATTATACAGTATATATAATACCCATCATCTCCAAATCAAGTCAGATTGATCTCTATGACAGTTAACCAGGGCAGTAAGTCTTTCCATCTTATATACTGCTATCATGAGGTCTTGCCACTGGCCTATTGTGGGAACCTCTGTTGTAAGCCATTTCCTAGTGATGGCCTTCTTTGCTGTCAGAAGGCACATGTTTAATAATTTCCTACTAGAGGGGTCTCGACAGTCCCTAGGATAGCAAGAAAAAAGGAAAAAATCTGCTGTAAGCTGTATTGGAGTGATAAAAATATCTGTCAGTGCTCCCTATAATGTCTCAAAAAATGGATCCACAGTTGGTGAATACCCTCAACCCCTCCAACAGGCAGCACCTCGACCTTGGAGGTATTTTGCCTGGATAGCTGGTGTTTTAAAATAACATAACAGACAACAGACTTCTAGAAAAACTTAAAGTGATCTTACAAGATCAAATGGGCAGAATGGGTGGGCCATAGGCCCTTATCTGCCAACAGTATCTATGTATCTATGTGACCTTCCAGGAGAACGCCTTCCAAACTTAAGAAGCAGTAACTGAGTATAAAAATGTCTCTCCCATTCAGGATCTGCTATAAGAAGATTCAGGTCAGTTTCCCAGCTTCCTTTACAGACTGCAAGGAGTTCCATCTTAGGGAAGACACTGCTACATATACAGTATGTATGAAATCATATGATTCAGTGTTGCCTGACCCTCTAAGGCCAATCTCAAAATATCAATAATCTAAGGGGTATGCGTATCTAATGGGGAAGATGGAAGCAGGGTTTTAATGTAGTTAGTGGCTTGTAAATATCTAAATGATCCTGAGGATGAAGGCCATACTGCTGTGTCAGTTCCCCTAAGGAAATGCATGATTAAGTATATGCCCAGTTTCTCCCATTTGAGAAACCCATGGTCTCGTCTGGCTGGTTGGAAGCAGCCAAGATAAGGGAGAGTGTATAATAGATATCTATATTTAGATAGTTGTTTAAATTCCAGAAATGTTGTCCAGCATTTTAAGGTATTAGCCATGTATGGATTTAAGGTTATCTCCTCAACTAGGATGTTGGGTAAAGTTAATAATATTCTATCTATGTTAGTTAGATCTTCCCCCTGCACCTCTAGCTCCCTCCATCTTGCAGTGTACTGGGTGTGCAGCCCAAAAAATATTACTCAAATTTGGACAGCATAATAGTAACTATAAAGGTCTGGAAGGGCCAGGCCTCCCAGTCTTTTTGGCAATTAAAGAACAGAATATCTAATTCTGGGTCTCTGAGATTCCCAGATATATTGTGATATGTTCTTGTTTATTTCTCTGAAGAACCTATCTGGTATGGATATGAGATGAGTCTGGGCCAAATATAAAAACCGTGGATGCAGGTTCATACAAACTGCATCCACCCTTTGAATCAGGGGAAGTGGCATAATTTTCCATTTCTCTTAAGTCCATGTTAACAGCTGTAAAAGGGGGTGTAGTTAAATGTGTAAAGTTGTGTAGGATCTTTTGTAAAATATATCCCCAGATATTTCAAAGATGGGAGATCCCAGTGAAAAGAGAACAGACGTTTTGTAGTTTCCGAAGGAACATAGTGTATCTGTAAGGCTTCCGTCTTAGTCAGATTTACTTTGTATCCTGCAAAGCCTCTAAACCCATCCAAAAGCTGCCACAGGGGGTGTGAATGATTGCTCTGGAGATGATAAATAAACCAGCAAGTCATTAGCATACAATGCTGGTTTATGCTGTCTGCTCCCTGCCATTATACCTTGTATGGTCTCCTCCTGACATATTGCTTAGGCCAAAGGCTCCAAGTAAATAGCAAATAATAGGGGTGACAAAGAGCACCCTTGTCTGGTTCCATGTAATAAAGGAATAGGATCAGATATGGAACCATTTACTTTTATGTAGGCCATAGGGTGATACTATAAACCCATGATAAGTTGTTCAAACTTGTCAGAAAATCCCATTGCCCACAAAGTGGCAGTCAAAAAATGGCTACACCACCCGGTCAAAGGCCTTCTCCACATCTAAACTTAGGAGCAGAAAAGGGGTCTCTGATTGGTCAGTATGACACAGGAGATGTACTGTAGTGTCCTTTTAATGTTGTCCTGTGTTTGCCTAGATGGAACAAAGCTGCATTGATCATTATCAATTAAAGAGGGCAGCAGTCCCTCCAGTCTTTTTGCCACTACTGTTGCAAAGACTTTATAGTCTGTATTAAGTACTGATAATGGGCGGTAAGATGTACAGAAATTAGGGTCTTTGCCTGGCTTTGGTATGCTTGTTATAGTGACATACTGCCAAGTTGGTGGGACTACATCACCATCTATGAGTCCTATACATGCCTTAAGTAACTGGGGCATAAGCATCTCCTTAAAAGTTTTATAAAATTTTCCCATTTACCCATCTGGGCCTGGGCTTTTGTTTGATTTTAAATTGGCAATAGCCCTTTCCAGCTCAGACAGTGTAATTGGGGCCTCCAAGTAAGCTATCTGCTCCTGAGAGAGCCTAGGTAGCTGCAGCCCAGTCAAAAAGGCCTTCATTCCCTGAGGGTTGGGTGGATTCTCAGGAGTATACAATGTTTGATAATAAGATTTAAAAGCTTACATGATTTGAGAGGACAATCTTTCCATTTTACCCGACTCTGGAGATTTAATTTGTGTGACTGTGGTTTGAACCACCCTTTGTCTTGGAGTTGCAGTATTTTCAAAGATGGAGTCAGTTTACAACCGACTCCATGATTTCTGGCAGCTCGAAGCTCTTTTTCCTGCAGCTGCAGAAAAATGTTATGCCTGGTGGGACCAGGCCTAACATCTTCCACAGCTGTGGTGGGCTAAAAATACAGATCTCTGCAGGTGCAGAGATTTCGGACCACAACTGCTGTTGTAGAGTGGAACTTCGTCCCACTTCATTTTGAAAATCTGGCTCATAGAGTATATCAAGTGGAAAATGTGTCCAATGCTTATGATGGAGCTGCAAAGACAACTTGAAGAAACTGACAAGAATGTGCATACACAACTTCTTGGTCACATACTGCTCCTCCCCTTCTGCTGACTTCACTTGACGCCAGTGCAAGGAATCAGCATGATATGGAAGTAGAAGACTTGAATAGTAATGATCCTGACACACCCATGGACATTGTAGAGCTTTTTGACACTGACTGACAGTGCCGCTCTGACATTTTTGGAGGCAGGCTCAGAGCTGTTGATACAGTACATGATACAGGCTCATCTTGTAAAGCCACTGACTAGTAAATGTACTGATAAATGAAATTCTGACAAGACAGGCAAGTCATTTAGTCTCTACTGGCTAAAGTGGATTTGCATTTTCTTTGTCACCCTCCAATATTGGTTGCTTTGGAAAGATGTTTCAGTACAAATGGGGGTATTGCTTAACCATACTGCTCAAGGCTAGATCCTGAGATTCTTGAATTCTTAAATGTTCACAGACTCTGCTTACTAATGATCAACTTTAACTAGCCATTTGACTTTTTACATATCCAACAAGTGACATCTACTACTATTCCTACCCTACCCTTACACCTCTAGGTGGCATGTCTCTCTGGACTCCTCTCAATGGCACTGGAGCCACAGTCTGACTTGCCACTCCCAATAGTAACAGTGCAAGTCTCCTTGTGATGACGCTACATCAATTTACACATTGTCACCATCATTAGGCTCAATATGTTCTACGCTCAGGTTTGCCACTGTGCACACAGAATTGGTTTCAGTTAAATAAAACCTATCATCCCAACCACTGTGACTAGGATGGTGACAGAATGAGTGACCTGACCAGCCACGCATGGGTCTGCAC
Source organism: Neoceratodus forsteri (assembly GCA_016271365.2). Taxonomy (NCBI): domain Eukaryota; kingdom Metazoa; phylum Chordata; order Ceratodontiformes; family Ceratodontidae; genus Neoceratodus; species Neoceratodus forsteri. The sequence continues at coordinate 846,169,941 of CM057451.1, read as the reverse complement.
AGTTTTCCAGTGTGAGCTCATGTAGTCAGTAGTTAACTACTACAGCATTTATTACCAGTGGGCAGTGTCTGTGCTCAAACTAGGTTTAATTATTGTAAAAACCAAAAATAAAATAATTACAATATACAAAGAAAACTCAAACTAAAAAATCCATCTATGGATGGAAAATATTGTGCAGGGCAATGTAATTCCCTACATGTAATGTGTTTTCATTTATTTATTTGTTATTTGTTTTGGTTTTGTGATGCATAACTTGTTTTTCTTTGGGGGCAGTATTACTATATACAGTAATTTGAAATTCAATGGTGCCAGTGGCATGCAGGTCAAACAGGAACTACAGAAGGGTATACACTTGATGTCTTTATTTTATTTATTTATTTATCAAGTCTAGGATTACAAATACCTTTGAGCCTTGGCTCTTTTACAAAAGTTCCATGTCAGAGAAATACAAATTATGGGGAACATCAAGACAGACATTACAACAATGTGGACATTGGAAACAGAGTACAGATTAATACAATTCAAGGGTAGCATTGTAACAAGGCAGCCAGCGGCATTTGTGAGAGAAAATATTTATTTATTTAGTTTTTGTTGACTGGGTAAGTGCGCTAGACAAATCCTGCCTATTTTCAGGCACGACCCAGGGGAAGGGGATACAGATGAATGCCAACTGACCTTGAACCAGATTAAGCTGTTGGTGGTATTTTTAGTGAATGAGGGAAATTTGGCCAGAACACCGGGGAAATTCCCCTACACTTTTCGATAAGTGCCATGGGATCTTTAACATCCACCTGAACTACCACCAATCCAGGCAGATGGGACCTCGGTTTAACATCTCATCCGAAAGACAGCACCTCAGAAGTGCAGCACCCCTCTCATGCTGCACTACAGTGTCAGTACTGGGATATTAACCCAAGTGCCAGATGTGGGAACTGAACCCACAGCCCTCTGATCTCCTGGCCTCAGAGGCAAGTGTGCTACTTACTGAGCCACTGACACTGACATAGACAACAGATAAGAAGTGCCAGAGTCACAGGGAGAGGGAAGGGGGGGAGAAGGAATGTAAGAAGGGTGGGGAGAGGGTGAAAAGTGCAGCATTGGGTATACCAAGATGTGAGGGTAGAATCCAGTGAGAAGGGGGGGGCAGTGTCAGTGTCAGCAGTGAATAGCAAATAGTACTGTAGCTCATGCTGGGCCATGGCTGCCTTAGTGGGTTTGCAGACAGTCACAACACCAGAAATAGTAATCCAGAGCAGATGCATGCCAACAGCACCCACCACAAGTACAGTAAGCTACAATAATTAAAGCAGCAGTGTATGATAGCAGTGAATAATTTGACCATACTTTTTAATTCTATTTTAGAATGCCCCTCATCTCTGAGGAAAAGATCTTATTACAATTAAAACAGAGATACAAAACTGTATGACTGACAATCAGATACAAAAATATAATATGATAAATAGCTGGGATGCATTAAAAGCTACCATTAAGGGGTGTGTCATCTCTGAGGAAAAATGTAAATTGTTAAATCAAAAAGAAGTAAAAATTAAACTTAAAACCCTAGAATTAGATGTAAAAAATGGAGATTTAAGTAAACAAGAAGAATATGAAGAGCTAAAAAAACTAACAGAAACACTGGATATTAAATTCACAATGAAAAGGTGGTCCCAGGCAGATAGATATTGGAAAAATAATAGTGAAAAAAAACAGGCAAACAATTAGCAAATAGATTAAAAACAATAAACAGTAAAACAGAAATCAGAGTCATAAATAATGCCTCAAATCAGATAATAATGGACAGAGAAGAGATTAAAAAATAATTTATTGGGTTTTATCAGAAACTATACCCCTCAGAATATAATATGGGTGAAGAAGATGTTTTTTATTACCAGCAATTTTGTAAGACACAATTAACTCTGCAAGATCAGGAAGAGTTATTGAAAGAAATTACAGCATAAGAAGGATCAAGAACCATGCATAACATGACCAAAGGGACGTTTCCTGGTATAGACGGTTACACATTAGAATACTATATTGCTCTGGAATCTGTTATGTTGCCAGTATTGGAATTATTATTTAATCAGATTCAAAAACAGGGTCTTTTACCACCCTCTTTTAACCAGGCATATATAGCTTTAATTCCCAAACTAGAAAAGGATCCCCCCAAAATTTGAAAATTACAGACTGATCGTAATCTTAAATATTGACTATAAGATATACACAAAAATAATAAACAACAGATTATTACCATGGTTAAATTCTCTCATAAATAAAGATTAAATAGGATTGATTCTGGGGAGACCGATCCAGGCAGGTTTATATAAAATCCAATTATTAAGTGAATATTTACAAAAATTCCAGATAGAAGCAATTTTTCTTTCTTTAGATGCAACCAAAGCATTTTAACATGTTGGAATAGGATTATTTGTTCAACATACTTAAATTTTATAAGATTCCAGAATAATTTATTAACCATATACGTGTCTTGTATAAGTTTCCTATGGCCAAAATAAAAATAAATAACTCCTATACTGAATTTTTTAATTTAAAAAGAGGGGTCAGACAGGGCTGTCCCCTTTCCCTGACACTACAGGTATTTGTAGTGGCTTTAGAAGTATTACTTAATGAAATAAGAAAAAATGATAAAATTAATGGCATTAAGATAGAAAACGATGAACAAAAAATCAAGGCATATGTGGATGACCTGTTACTTATCTTGCAAAATCAAATAAAAAGTTTATCAGAAATGAAAACAGATATTAACAGATTCTCTAAAGTTTCTGGTTATAGAATAAACAAATCCAAATCAGAAGCCATAATGTTTGGATCCACCCCCATAGCGAATATAAAATCCAGCTTTAATGCCAATGTAAAACAAAAAGGATGTGATATTTGGGAATAGACATCTCAAATTCGATTCAGGATTACTATTCATTGAACTTTAATACCCTGACAAACACCTTAAAGGATAGACTGATGGGTGGAGCCATATTCCCATATCTTTACGTATTTATCTATTTAAGAGATTTACCAGATAAGCATACATAGCGGGGACCTCTTGTTTCCAGATGCAACCTGTGGGTTACATACATACAATACAAATGGTATGGTAGAAAATTCAAGTTATAAAAATGTCACTATGCCTTTTCTTTCTTATAGGTTACAGTCAATAATTACCCCATACCAAAAGATTGGTTTTGCAAAATTAATAAGATTTTTTTCACACTTCATCTGGAATTACAAAAATCCAAGAATGGCATGGAATAAGTTATGTTTATCTAAGAATTTGGGGCTGGCATGTCTGACATTTTTTTGTTTAGCTTTTGTTGACCCGAGTAAGTGCACTAGACAATTCCTGACTATTTTCAGGCCTGACCGGGAGGGGATATAGATGAATGCCAACTGACCTTGAACCAGATTAAGCTGTTGGTGGTATTTTTAGTGAATGAGGGAAATTTGGCCAGGACACCGGGGGAAATTCTCCTACTCTTTTTGAGAAGTGCCATGGGATCTTTAACATCCACCTGAACTACTACCAATCCAGGCAGATGGGACCTCGGTTTAACGTCTCATCCGAAAGACGACACCTCAACAGTGCAGCACCCCTCTCATGCTGCACTGCAGTGTCAGTACTGGGATATTAACCCAAGTGCCAGATGTGGGAACTGAACTCACAGCCCTCTGATCTCCCAGCCTCAGAGGGGCGAGTGTGCTACCTACTGAGCCACTGACACTGACAAACAAATTTGAAAACATTACGTAGCACATCTCTCTAAAACCTTAATAAAATGGTCTCAGATGGATTCAGAACAGATAGGAATAATAAATACAATAATTACCCATATAGTACAAACACCATGTGATGTTAGAACTCTTTTTTTTATGCAGCCAATTAAAATATTAACTCTAAATGTATTATAATCAAGGGTATGCTAGAACAATATGCAAATTTGAAGAGAAAACTAAATGGCTAACATATTGCTCTCCAAGGGTGAGAATTTGGGAGAATTCTAACTACTGTACATTCTAAAAGGGGAAAAATTAAAAAATAAGCAGTGGGAGGGGAAAGGTATCCATACGTGGGGTGATATAATAAATAAGGATAAATTAATCTCCTTGGTAGAGGCTAAGAACAAGTATGAACTGGAGGATAGGGAAATGATTTACCATTATCAAATGTGTAGTCTATATAAAAAAAGATTTTAAAAGATGGGAGAGAGCCCTTAATAACAAAAAGAAATACAATGGAGACTTCAAAATCTATTGACTAAAAACAATACATCTAAACCAAAATGATTTCAATGGATGGTTAATTTACTAGCAGACTCTGCACAGATAGTTTACAGAAGAGCAATAAGTAAATGGGAAGCAGAGTTTAATTTGCCTTGTACAGAATCACAATGGATACAAGCTTGTAAATCAATACAAGATTATAAACTATCAAGGGATAAATCTAGCCAATTTAAAATATTTAATAGGGCTTATTATACGCCATATAGATTGTATAAGTTGACTCCAACTGTTACCCCAAATTGCTGGCACTGTGGACATCTTGATACTGACATGCTTCATTCATTTTGGGACTGTCAATTGAGTAGAATATGGTGGACCCACTCCTTTATGCTTCTGAAACAAATAGGTTATAAGTCAGCAGATTTTAATGACTACAGTTGTTCAGTATTAGATTTGTACAGTGGTATACAATTTGATACTAAACAATTTACCATGATTAAAGCTAATTCAATGGCTTTAAAAAGACTCATACTCAAAAATTGGAAGGAACCATCTCTAACTATGTCCTTTCCAATATGGGAATTTATTTATTTATTTGCTTTTGTTAACCAGATAAGCACGCTAGACAACCAAGTGCCTATTTTCAGGTGCGACCCGGGAGAGTTACAGAGCATACAGGAAACAAAATACAAGTCAAACAGTTATTGTTAAGCTTTTTGTACAATGATGATTTTTTCTCAACATAGAAAAAAGTTTGGAACTTGTTTGTCAAGAGAATTCAGGATTGGGCCCACACAGACTTTTTAAACTAACAGATTCTATACTAAGGATCTTTTGAGAATACATCTTGTGGCCTTATTTTTCTTAGATATTCTTTTTTATTTCCTGCCTTTTATCTATTGAGTATTTGTTGTGTGTACCCCTTGCCTCCAGCGGCTGTATTATTATGTGTGTATCAATCATAAATCAAGTAATAACATGTTGAAAAAAAAAGAATGCCCCTCATCTCCTGATTTGTATGATACCTTTTTTTCCCCATTTAAAGGGACTCTGTTAACTCTTTTTGCATCATATTGTTTCTAGTTGAAAACCCATATTTTATTATTGTTTACCTTCTCAAAAATTCATTGGTGCTGCTGGTTGTTTAATCTGCCTCTTTTTGTAGTAGAACTGAAATGCATGCTAATGGTATGTTTATGTCTAGCCTTGTTTTGTTTCAAAATCTTTATCTACTATTATTGCATACTGAATGAATATTAGGAACACCCCCACACAGAGCAGCCACTCATAATGCAATAGCCTCCTCTCCCCTCACTGCATTTGGAGTGGCTATACTGTGTTGGAGGTGTTCCTAAGTCCAGGAAAGATGCAGTAGGCGTTGATTAAGGAATGTAAACAAACACATTTTGATGTAGTAAAACCAGTATGGTGGGCAGTCTGTTTTTAACTTTTAAAAAAAGGAAAAAGAAATCTGCATCAAACTACTAGCTACATCAGCATGCCATACGGATTGTAAACAATCATAAAATGTGTTTTTTACTAGGGATATTTTGAGGCCTAAAGGGGGTTGACAGTGTCCCTTTAAGTCTATTTTACCACTTTTTATTTATTGAAATAATAAAGGGAATGGGCCTTTTAATATGGCTCAGAACAGGTTTTCATCACTGTTCTCTGTTGTTTTTGAACACCCGTTGTTTAAGATCACCTTTCTTGTGACTAATGAACTGGCATGCAGCAGGCATTGCTCCCTGACTTTATGGGATAGCAGGTGTTCGAAAACACCTGAGATTACTGATGAAAACCTAGTTTGAGCCATATTAAAAGGAGCACTCCTTTTATTATTTTAAAAGTGGGAACAAGTGCTTAAACAGACTTAAAAATTGGAAAAGAAGGGCATCATACAAGTCAGATGATAAGGGGTAGTCTAAGATAGAAAAAAGTATAGGTCAACATTTTCACCACTATCATGCATGACATATTCATTGTGGACTTCAAGCTTTTTACTCCCCCCCCCCCCACCACCATCATTTGTAGTCTGCTTTACCTATGCCAATTATAGTATTGTGATACAAAGGGGTTTGACCAAAGTCTCACAGCTGAACCTAATTTATGGGCCCCAGCACAAAGCCAATCGAAGTTGCCAGTGACCCACTTGTCTCACCCTTATCATCCAGTAGATGAAGGCTGTGGGCTGTGAAGTGCAACAGAGCTACAGTATCTAGTTCCACATGTGGGACGGGTGCCCCAGTCCCATTTAACATTTTTCCAGGCATCTAGTTTCACTTCATCCCTCTCCTCATCTCAATTTCATATTTCCCTAGTGTCCAGTGGCAAACTCACCCTCTCCCATTCCCATTTAATTTTCCACTGCTGTCCAGTGGCTCCTTCCCTCTCCTTGTCTCCATTTAATATCTACCTGGCATCCAGTAGCACACCTCCCTGTCCCTATCGCTGTCCTCATTTAATATTTCCCTGCCACCCAGGGGAATCCCCTGGCTCCCTGTTCCCATTTAATAGTTCCCTGGTGTCCAGCGGCAACCTCTCCCAAGTCTCATTTAATATTTCACTAGTGTGTAGTGGCACCCCCACCTCCAGAGCACCCCAACCCTCCACCCTGGTCCAACAGTGGCTCAGAACCCTCCACTTAACCTCCTTGGCCACCTGCTAGCTGACTCATGTATCCATTCTATCAATATACAAATGAATATATCAATACAATAGTTGTGAGATGTTTCAAATCACAGAGCTTCCAAATGTTGAAGGAACTGGATCCAAGATACAAGTACTAAGATTAAATTTGTTGAATAGCTCTGCAATTTGAGCAATGTCGGTTAATTCAAAATTACATTAAGAAGAATTTTTTTTTTACCAGGAGAGACACACTAAGATGAAAGCTTGTTTACAAGTGCGACCTGGGAACACAAGGAAGTTAAGTGATTTGCTCAAGGTCACACAGTATGCAAGTGGGAGCTGTGGGATTCAAACCCAGGTCTCCAGGTTTACAGCTCAGAGCCTTAAACCGCTGGGCTATACTGCCTCCTTAAATTGAGATCTGAGAGTGAAGATGCATGCACAGTTTAGGATGTGTTAGCCATTGACAGATCTGTCTCATCTATGATACTTTTTTCTTAGAGAAATGTTCAGCAAAAATCCATAGCTGTGAAATCACTATCCTCTTTCTGAATATGTTTCTTCTTTGGTACAGCAAGAAAATGTAATAAGAGTTTTGGGCTTTGGACTAAACAGGAAATATATGATTTGGCTGGTGCCAAAAAGGCTGGTCTTGCTTTTTTAATGTTATCTTCACTTATTTTAGTACCAGGTCTTACTGTCTAACTGTTGTAGTTATACGAGGACCACATCCAATGTCGGTTTTACAGATTTTTTGTATACAGTGCCTATAGAGAGGGCTTTGACACAGCGGCGTTTCATTTTAGTAATGCTCCCTACACTGTATGTAGTGGTTCAAATCCACCCAACACCAAGCAAGTAGATTCAACCCATATATCTCTTTTTTCTTTTAAATCAGATTGTCAAGTTTATCAGAAAACCAAGGTGGTAGTTTACCCTTTTGCCATATGCCTTGCTATTAGGAACATCCAAGTCCCTGTGCTCTGTGAGTTTGAGCTGTAACTATTTTCAACACTGGTCTATATTTTTTTATATATATATAAAAAATAATTATTTTATTTCCAGTTTCATATACTGTCTTTAATTTCTGAGCAATTTGCTTTATTGTAATTCTAAACTATATTTTTACCTTTTTTGCTTCATATCATTGGCTTTGAAACTTTGCGCTATCATAGAAAGATCACTATTACACAGCGGCTCCCTGACTAAGGACTTAATATTATCTTGTACTGTACATCAGTCAGTACTAACTCTAACACATTGGTCCCTCTCATTGGCTCTAATATTAGTCACTGAAGTTCATTTTCTGCTATTGTGTCTAAAAGTGTACTTGCCTTCCCCCTTATGTATTCTGTGGTTTCCCAGTTAATGTCTGGTCAGTTAAAGTCACCCAAAATGAATATCTATCCTTTGGAAGTATAATCATTTATTTCCTATATGTATTCCATAGACTCCTTATTACTAGAACTTGTAGGTAGGTAACAGTTTCCAATAGTTAATCTATTGGGCTTTAAGTTTTCAATAGTAATCCATACTGATTCTGTTTTATTATTTGGTGAGGTAGTATTTCTACTACTTGGGATATTACTTAGGTTGATGGCCTCACCTCCTCCCTGTCTTCCTGTTCGGCTGGAGAAGAGGGGGGAATTGTTTAACCACGAAAGGCACGCTGAGGTGGAACTTTCTTCTAGGTGTGACCTGGGTGCACAAGGAAGTTAAGTGACTTGCTCAAGGTCACACAGTAGGCAAGTAGGGGCTAATAAGATTCAAACCCTGGTCTCCAGGTTTGCAGCTTAGTGTCCTTAACCATTATGCTATACTGCCTTCGGTCCTTGTGAATAAGATTGTGCCCAGTAATGTGTTTATCCCAGGAGTCTTCAGGGTCTCACCATGTCTCTGATACAGCAATGATATCCAGTTTTTCATCTGTTATCAATAATTTTAAGTTGTCAGAGTTGTTCGCCAAACTCCTTGCATTCATTGATATTATTTTCACATTTTAACAGGTTTTCTATAATGTTTATTTTGAGCTCTACTGGCTATAGAAGTGCCCCCTTCATAACCATTCAGTTGTTTACAATTTTTTCTAGACAGTTAACCCATAGACTGCTGACAGAATTAGAACATATAGGAATTTTGGACTGATATATCAATCCATGGCCCAGCAAGGGTTAATAAACCTTTCACCTAGGCATTTGACTTCTTTGGTGGTTAAATGCAAAGCTTCCCTAGCATAGTATGTTTTATTTAGGAATAAGTCCCAATGTTTCAGTAGTGTGCAATTCTCTTTGAATGCCCAATCATCCTGCCATTTATTCACTGTAATTATCTGCTGAGTTTTCCTTCAAGAAACCCTCTGCACTTGTAGTATTTCAGAAAATATAGGGATATCTCCTTTGTCCCTGACTCTTTCTGCCAATTTTCTAAATTCCTTTTTAGTATTGTGGTCTTTCTTCCTACCAACATCATCTACATGCACATGTATAAGTACTTTTTTCCTCACACCTATGTCTTGTTTTAGTATCTTGTCTATGTTGTCCATTATATCCTTTATCCCTGCTCCTGGCAGGCAGGTCATTGTTCTTCTTAACCTGTTCTTTGCACACACTACCCTACTAGTATATCTGTCCACTGAGTCTCCTATAATGTACATACGTTCTTCATTTCCATTGTTTGTATCTTTAACTTGGTCTCCTTCCAGCATTGCCAGTTCAACTTATGCCCCATGCACTATTTTATGTACTTCTGCTCTCCGACCTCTTCTGGCACCTTTCTTGGTTGTACCATTGTCCAGTCCTCTACCTTCACCTTCGTTTTCATCCTTCCTATTCCTCCCTCCATCTCTACAGGTCTCAGTGAAATTACCCTTCCCTGTTCTGCCATCCTGGTTGATTTCACCTGCTGGAAATCCCTTATCATGTTATCAACAAAAGATTTAAGTCTTCCTTATTTCTTTCATGTTTTCAAGTCCCTGCCTTAGGGAGGTGATTTTACCCTTCAGTACCATAATTGTGTTGCATTGCAAGCGTAGTAATTCTCTCATTACTGTCTTTTGTGCTTCCCCATGTACACTATACATTCCATGCCTCTTGCATCCAACAGCTATCCCCCCAAACCTGAAGTTCTCTGCTGTTCATGATTTAAAACACAAATTACAAATATAACTAAAAAGTTACTATAAGCACTCTTACTAAAAGCACAGATTAAGCCTGTACATCCTTGCTGAATCAAAATTAAAGTAGGACTGAACTAAAAATTTTTACTGTATAATAGGTTATCAGTTCCTAGGCTGCCCATCATTTTTGTAGTTCCTGCACTTGCTAGGTACAACACTTCCCAATGATCCTAGATTAGTGTCTGAATAGCTTTAGGATAGATAGAGTTATTTTATTTTTGAAGAGTTTTTTTTTGTTTAGTAGTTAGTCCTCAGAGACAGAAAGATTGGGATGGGGCCTACAGCACACTCTAGCAGGGTAACACACACACACTCACACACACACACACACACACACACACACACCCTTTCAAGTCACAATCCCTGCAATGTTGCTATATTTGAAAGTGTAGGTTCACCTGGAATTACTTAAAATCATCAGTGTATCAGAAAAGCTGTCAACGCAAGGCATGTACAGTGCAAGCGAGCTACACTTAACAAAGCTATCCTTTCCAAACTCAGAGATTTAACTAAAAAGCAAATATCTTACATCTAAAATACCATTTAACTATAAAACAATACAGTTTGCAGTTGTTCTCTGTTCTTAATTCTCTAGGAATTATACTTTTGATAGCAAATTGAGAGATTAAGTAATCACTTTTAGGAAAGAGTCCCAACTCTCAGAGCCTTCTGTAATAACTATGTAAAAAAAGCAAACCAGAACTAATTCACTATAATTACACTCCACTGAAGCCTCGACCAAACTTACTCATTTCAGGCAGTAATTATAAATTTCAAGCTTTAGCTTGGCTGTAAAATATTGGATGCAGTACCACAGGAACTAGAGGCCAACTGAAAAAAGGTAAAAGGAAACTTAAAATATCTTGTCCAAAATAGTCTTGTGCGAAGCTAAATTAATTCAAGAACTAAATGCCAACATTGTTAAGAAAAAGTCCTTAGTACCTTAAAACTGTTCCAAATGGCAACAAACAAGAGAGCACCGGGGCAAGTTATTAGTGTGCTGCTGTCATGGCTGTCAGGTGCATGCTATATAGGGTAGGAAATGGTTATTCAGAAAAAAAGACTTTTGCCTATATTTTAAGTAAAAAGTCAATATTTTATTTATTAACATATAAAGTTCAAATGCCAGCATATATGTGGATTCAAAAAGCATTACGTTTTGTGCCTGCCCATAGTCCTTTATCAAGAGCTGCTCTATGTTATTAAATAAAATACTGATGTTTTGCACTTTAAATATACTCAGAAGTGATTTTTTTCTGGCTAGCTGATGTGCTGGGTTTGGGCTGATGCAAAGTGCTGCTGAGCTACTCTTGCACTAGCTGAGTTACTTGAGCATTTTTTTATACTGGATTAGGAAACTGTTACTTGGCTCCGAAAGTGGTCTTTTCCATCTGTTTGAACTGAGCTGCAAACAACATGTGTTTCAGCTCTATAAACAAACAACCCCCCCCTTACCCAGGTTCCTGATCAGCCATAAAAATTAGTTCAACCTTGCTTGACCAAGATTATTGGCCTTTTATTCCACCTTTGCTCCTGTGTGCTTTGCCTTTGTCTCAAACAATACGATGCTCAGTGAGGCAGAAAAAAAATGTGTTTATGTTGGCTAAGTGTTGTTCTGTAAATTGCTTCTCTCTAGTCCACTCCTGCTCCAGCAACTGACACCCCACTTTGGTTTCCCAATCCCTGGTGAGGCTACTTGGATTGATTGAAAACTCCGCTGTTTTTTCATTATAGTGAGAGACTGGGGAAGATACATCCTAGCTCCTATAAGCATCAAATGGCGCCACAGCTCTGCTGTTCTTTGCCATTTTGAATGGCAATAATTTACAGTAGTACAATACCATAAAATCTTTCAGTTTTAAATGGGTGATTTCAATGTTTCTTCTTTTTTGTTTTAGAAAAAATAAAGGTTAGCTTTCTGTTCACAAAGTTGTACAGACTGAGAGTTTAGTTGTACTTTCTGTCTGAGGTCATTCATTGTCATACTTATCATCACAGTGAGTGTGTGTGTGTGGGGGTGGGGGCTAGGTTAAACAACCCAATGACTTCTTCAGTGTATCACATAGAGTGTAGGTCAGTTGCACATTCACATGAGATCTGTCACTAGCTCATCAGGCTCTCGTGCCCCGTTCTTACAGCCATAGAAAGTTAACAAATCATTACAGACAACTGCAAGGAGCAATAGCACAGCATACCACCCACTCATTGATAGCCATGAAAAATAATGTTACAGCCCACAATGCATTTTAATGGGAGAGATGCAAATCACTTCCTGACTTTAATAACAATCGGAACTGGTCTACTATGAGGACCAGCCCTAATAAAATGATCTTGCTTAACACCGACGACTTTGTGACTTTGTAGTTCAAATATCACCAATTGAAAGCTCTGGAAACCTTCAATTTCCCCAGTTGATATCTCAGCTTTACATTTCCTCCATTTCTCCTAAGCCTTATAAACCTTCTGTCTTTTGGCCCACAGTGAATCAGAGAACCAGGGTTTAAGGGACCATCTCTTTGCTTTTTTGTAATCAGATTTTTTTGTAACCAGATGGACACAAGCATTTCCACCCTTCAGTCACTGGTTTGCTACTGCTCCTCCTCATCTTTGTTTGAATACAGGTATAGTGCTACTAACTTTCCCCTCATTGGTTTCATAACCTTGTGCCACTTTGGCAGAATACTTCGAGCTGCAGGGATGGGGGCATGGACACAGATGCTCGCTGCTGCCTTATTTTAATGGACTCTACTTAAATAGCGCTGATGTACACAGCAATGTTCTGTTGATGGTACTGGGGTTGCAAGTTAATCATGATCTGTCCTTACAGTTAAAAGATATGTTGCATAAACAGCACCCATCACATTACCAGAATTACAAGCCCTTCTCAACTTTAAAACTGGCAAATGTCCATGCCCTGATGGATATCCAGCAACATTTTTCAAGGTCCAGAAAGCATTGTTGTTGCCACCATTGCTAATGGCATTCTAAGAATTGCAGAGAGGGGGATCTCCTCCATGGCAATTTTTCACAATTTCTGTGACATTAAAGCCTTGAAAAAAAACCCAGACTCATCCAAAATCATACCACTCAATACCAATTCTAAATATCAGCTACAAATTATTTACAGCTGTGTTAGCCAAGCATTTGGAAAAGTTATTGCCCATTTTAATTAACCAGAACCAAACAGGTTTTATAACTAAATGGCAGACACAGGGCAACATCAAATTCACCCTCTTATTGCTCCAGTATGCATCCAAGACTTGGCAAGTCACTTTACTTCTGAGTCTATATGCAGAAAAAGCTTTTGATAGGGTGTTGTAGAAATTCTTATATTACACATTCCACCACTTTGACTTTCCCCCCATACTTTATTACTGTTATAAAGGCACTTTTTACTGAACCACAGGCCATGGTACAGCCACACAAGAGCAGTATGGCACCCTTTCAGAGTATACATTAAATGTGGGTAAAATGGCAGCTCTCAGCATAAATTACAAGCCTCAACTCCTCCAAACTTGCAGCATACATATAACTTAAAATAGAACTAGCTGAAGGAAAAGCATTTAGTGATATACATTTCTGAACAAATACTAAATATATATGAACACAACTATCCACCACTAATTCAAACTTTAACCACAGGTTTAACCAGATGGATGGTTCTTACCCTTTCATTTACAATAGTAGCCAAAGACATTGTCAGATATTTCCAGATATTTCATGAAATTTCTAAAGAGTTTCTCTCTGTTGCCCCTACTGCGGAACTGCAGAAAGCAGATTTCTCTAGAAATATCACAGAAATTTCAGGAAATATCTCACCATGTCTAGTAATAAGATGGAAGCAGTCCATGTGAACTTCTTACTTAGACTGTTATATTTATTTCAAACCTTCCATGCAGCTCCTCATCAAAGTGAATTTAACAGTAATAAGATGGAAGCAGTCCATATGAACTTCTTACTTAGACTGTTGTATTTATTTCAAACCCTCTGTGCAGCTCCCAGTCAACGTGAATTTAATAACTGGGATAAACTTATATTAATGTTTAACTGGACAGGGGCTAAATGAAGAACAGCATACAGAAAAATTATAACTTCTAAAAGCTAAAGGGGGTCTGGTTCTTCCTAATCTGAAAAGCTACTATCAAGCAGCCCAACTGTGCCATATGTATGCATGGTTGGAGCCTACTTACAGTGCACATTGGAAAAAAATAGAATTAACAGACTTTCACATAAATCATTCTAAATTGTTATTTTCCAGTCCACCATTTTACACTGCAGATGTTACAGGTAACATTTTCACATGAACAGTGTTGAAGGTGTGGTCCAAACTCTTTACAGATCAACTTAAACTGGACCGGTAAATCAAACCAGGTCTCTCACACGGTGGTACAAGGCCACAACTTTTACCAACTTATTACTGACCCAGCTGGGATCATGGCTCCCCCCAGTCCAGTACACTCATCGACTGGGTACTTACAAACTGCCCTGCCAGTATAATCTGTGCAGGTACCCTTGCAGATGCTGTAAGTGACCACTCCCCAATCTACTGCATCTGGTGCTCCATTAGTAGACCATCTCCTCCTCCGAAACTCATCACCTTCTGCAATCTGGCTAACTTCAACTTAACACAGTTTATGCATGATCTCTGTAAGGTAGACTGGCAGCCCATCTACACCTCAACTAATGCTCAGTCTTCCCTAGACCACTTCCTGGCCTGGTTTTGCCTTCTCAAAGATACCCATGCTCCCCGTGTCACACATCATATTCTTGGAACCCAAACAAAGTGGTTAACCAAAGACCTTCTCGCCAAAATAAGGGTGAGGGACAAAACTTGGCAGCACTTCAAGGCCTCAGGGCTTCAGTCCAACTGTAACGACAACAGATTACTGTGAAACACTTGCAAAAGGAACATTCAACTAGCAAAAAGCTCCTTCTGCAAAAAGTTACTAACAAAAACCTTAGGTAACACCAAAAAGTTTTGGTCAACCATAAAAAAACCCTCCTTGGAGCCAATCATATGGCCACTATGAGTGATATGCTGCTAAATGACATACATTGCAATAACCTGGTGACCATCGCCAACTCCTTCAATCACCATTTCTCAGGCCTATCTAGCTATCTGGCCTCTTTCCCTTCTGGACACACTGTTTCCCACTCTGGGGATACTGAACCTCCACTCACACATCCTCCTTTTAGGTTCCAGACCATCACAAGAGCGGAAGTTCTAAAACTACTACTCTCCATCCCTGACAGCACCAGTTCATGGTCTGATGGTTTGGAACCTAGGCTCCTGAAAGCTGCTGCTCCCCTCATAGCCTCCCCCTTAACAAATGTCTTTAACCTATCACAATGCCATGACACAGTTACTAATATCTGGAAAGTAGCTAGAATTATGCCCATTCCTAAACAGGGTGATCCTAAAGAAATCACTAATTACTGACCTATAGCTATTCTGTCTGTGCTTAGCAAAATCTTGGAAAAATTAGTGGCAACCCAATCCATAGATTATCTTCAGAAGCATAACCTGCTCTCTTGCTCCAAGCATGGTTTCCACAAAGGCCACAGCACTTCCACTGAACTCCTAAAACTTATTAATGACATCTATGCTTCCATGGACTCAAGGCCTCCTGACAGGTATGGTTTTTATCAACTTAACTATGGCATTTGACCTGGTAAATCATACTCTCCTCCTTGCAAAACTACATTCCCTAGGTTTCTCTGCTGATGTAGTGGCCTAGTATAAAAGTTATCTGTCTGACAGGAAACCAGCTGTAGTTTTCAACTCAGCCATATCTGACCTCTCATCTATACATATTAGCATTCCCCAGGGCTCCATACTTGGCCCCTTGCTTTTCACAATCTTTATTAATTACCTTCTGCTGCTTGCACCAACCTGTTCATCTCTGCTCTACGCAGATGATCTTGTTATTTACCATAGTGCAAGAAACATCTCTGACATAAACCACTCTCTTGCTTTGGACTTTTTAAGTATTCAAACCTGGCTAACAGAGAATAACCTTGTTCTCAATACAAGCAAGACACACTCCATGCTCTTAGGCTCACCTGCCAGACTTAAAGCAAACCAAAACGCCCTCAAAATATCATGTGCTGATGGTTCTCCACTGGCTAGCGCTAGCTCCTTTAAATATCTTGTCATTCTTCTTGATGAATCTCTGGATTTTGATCTGCACGTCACCTCCACCTGTGAATCTGTCAATGCTAAGATAGGAGGTGCCTACCACACTAGCTATGTCCTCACCCCATCAGCTAGACTAGCTGTGGCACAAAGCATTCTGCTCCCAGCCCTGGCCTATGGCTCAGGCATCTACCTATCTGCCCTCCATAAATGGAACACCACCTACAATACTATTTGCCACTATGCCTTTGCATCTCCATGATACAAACACCACCATCAGCTCTATGCTGACCTTAAATGGCCTTGCCTCTCTACCCATCAACTCTAGTCCTCTGGCTCTCTAATTGACGATGTTGCCAGATCAGGCCTTCCATAACCCATTGCCTCTCTGCTTCACTTGCAACCTCTCTCCTGTGGGCTCTGATCTGCTGACCAAGCTCCTCTACATATTCCTAGATGCTAAACCAATATGAGTGCACAGGCTTTCTCATGCACAGCTCCAAAGTACTGAAGTGCCATATCTCAAACTATTCGTCAAGCTCCCACCCATGCTAGCTTCAAGAAACTTCACTGTGACCACCTACGTGCTAACAGCCCCTGCACCTGCTTTCACCCACCTTAGACCATACTTTCTCCCTGCCTCTGTGCCACTAGGCAACTGCTCCTTTTCTCTCATCCTTTACTCTCTTCCTCTGCCACCCACCACTATCTCCTCTCCTCTCCTCCCTGCTCTACTCTCCTAACACCAATTGGCGACATAATGGCACTTATTCTATGCTGTATTTACTTCTTTTTGACATGCCTGGTTTCTCACATGTTTTTCTGCTTTTGTGTTCTTTACTCTGTCCAAATTGTATTTGATCGAATTATGCTGAACTATGTTTCCCCTAACCCTATAGTTGATTGTAGGTTGATCCCCCTTCACTGTCTACATATCTCATGTGCTATATCACATGTATACGCATGTATTTTGTATACTGATGTATTTTTTTCAACTTGTATCCTCCCTGGTCATGCCTGAAAATAGGCATTCTTATGCCTAGTGCACCCACATGGTTACCAAAAGCAACTAAATAAATAACTCCTTGGTATCAACAGGACTTACAGTACAAGTATTGCATGCCATTACTTATAACAGATCCAGAAACAAATGATTTGATACATTTTATTAGACCAACATAGATGCTACTCAAAAAAGAACAAAGTGCTCTAGCTTTCGGACCAACCAGGTCTTTCTTCAGGAGCTTTAAAGCTTAAGCTTATAACAGGAATTTCCTCCCAACTTGTGTAGATGACAGATTTAGTCAGTGGGAATGAGAGGGCTTACTGCATATACAGATATATACTTTATCTATCTATCTATCTACCTATCTATCTATCTATCTATCTATCTATCTATCTATCTATCTATCTATCTATTATAAGGACGCGGTCATGCCCATATACAGTGGTTAGGGTTGAGTAGGCACTTTAATATTAAACCCAAAAAGTTTTCACTTTAATAACTTTGCAACCGTTCAACAGATTTACACAAAAGTTGGTATGTGCAGTCCCATGGGGTGCATCTCTTGATGTGCCAAGTTTTGTTTTGATCAGATGTCCAGATTTTATGCAGCGCATAGTAAGAAAAGTGTGTTTTTCATTTTTTTTGCCCATTTTTACTGATTTGTCTTCATTGCCCTACACCCACACCATTTGGGAAAATTTCAGGCTAGAAAGAGCTTGCCCCAAGGAACAATTCAGCATTGGTTTGGTGAAAAAATATTAATCCATACCAGAGTAATTCAATTTTACAATTTCACATTCTTAGCATGCCCTGTTCAGTCTTTTGGATAGATGTACAGCCTCGAACAAAGATTTTGACTCACAAACAAGGATTCTGACAGTTCACAAATGGGAATATCCATCCGTGAGAAAAAAAAAACATTTGTGAGCTGCCATCTTGTTTTTACCTTTTGCCCAGAACAAACTGTTGTAACTTGTCCCACGGATATACTATCAACAAACAACTGTATGGGTTTTTTCAAGGTGACACCCTCTGCAAACCCTTTTGCTTACCTCACTTTATTCAAAAAAGTAAGTTTTTTCTTCAGAAAATCTCTATTCATGACTCATTTAAAATCCCCATTTGTGAGGTGTCAAAATCCCTATTCGTGATCCGATCCCCATTCTTGAGCTGTCAAAATCCATGTTCATGAGATGAGGACCAGATGGTCCTATCTCATGAACAGGGATTCACTCATGAATGGGGATTTTGACACCTCACAAATGGGGATTTGACTCATGAACATGGATTTTAACACCTAACGAACGGGGATTATACAAACAAAAATCCCTGTTCGTGAGGTGTCAAAATCCCCGTTCACGAGCTGATCCCCATTTGTGAGGTGTCAAAATCCCCATTCCTGAGATGAAGACCAGATGGCCAGATATGGCCATCTGGTCTCCATCTCACGAACCGTGATGTTATCAGCTCACGAATGGGGATTGAAGGTGTCACAAACGTGCATTTCCCCTATAAAAAAACAGGCTTTTTCCTGGCAGCCCACCCCAGTGTGGCAAAATTATTTTTATTTAAGTGTTTCCAACACTGGGATGCCCACTCCCAGTGTCAGATGCCCCCCCAAGCCTGTATTCTTTAATTGCCAAATTCGGGATACCCAGTCCCCATGTTGGCATGTATCTCCCCCTCCACTACTATGGCACATTGGGAGTCCATCCCAGTGTGCCAAATATATATTTATTTTAAAATGTGTATGTTTACAACACCGGAATGCACACTCCTGGTGTTGGATGATGCCCCCCAAGACGGTGTTCTTTAATTGTCGACATCATGCTGCCCAATCCCTGTGTTGGCATGTAGCTACCCTCTACACTAATATGGCACACTTGGAGCTCAACCCAATGTGCCCAAATGGGTTATCATAGTTTTCAAAATCTGTAAAATAAAGAAAACCATCCCCCGGTGCCTTTTATTTTTTTTTATCTGTAAAAAAGAAAACGGTCCCTCGTTGTCTCCCCAGTCTCCTCTCCCCCAACCCCACCTTCCTGCTGTGCACCCACCTCTCCAGAACTCTCTAGACCGCCCCTTACCCCATACTTACCTCTGAGGTTGGGCACTGTCATCTTCTCTGGACTGGGACACGTCTGTACTCTTCAAAGCTGAACTGAAAAGTGAAGAATCAAGGTAAGAGTCATATAATGACAGTCAATGAGGGTTTCAACTTAGGTTCATATCTCAGCCATTTTTAGGAATTTTGGCCACACATTTTCAAAATGGAGTTCTTGGGACCCCACCTCATGAAATCTGTCACTGTCATTTCATTACTCAGTCCTGAAAGGTAATTTAGTGGTTGCTGCGTGGAATCACCTTTTGGGACTGATTAACAAAATGACAGTGCTACTGTACATGAGATGGGGTCCCAAAAATTCCATGTTTCAAATTTGGTGAAAAATTCTAAAAAATGGATGTGTTACGAGCATGCATTATGTAGTTTCAACACACGCTTGTAACTGTGCCAATTTTTTTATATTTTCACTCCAGATTTTCAACATTGCCATTTTCTTACACCTCCTTATGAACAGTATAACTGTCATTTTTCATATCCTGCCTGAAATATGTTTTCGCACCTGTGGTGCAGAATGACACAGTCACTTTGCAAAATCAACTTTCAGAACAGATTAAAAAAATCACAGTGCCATCGTTCATGAGGGGAGGTCCCAAAAAACCCATGTTGAAAATTTGGTGAAAATAGTCAAAAAAAACGACTGTGTTACAAGTGTGTATTATGCAGTTTCAACGCACGCTCGTTACTTAGCCAAGCTTTTATATTTTCACTCCAGATTTTCTAAATTGCCACTGTTTCACACGTCCTTATGAACTGTACAGCTGTCATTTTTCATATCCTGCTTGAAATATATTTTCGCACCTGTGGCGTAGAATGGCACAGTCCGTGTGCAAAATCAACTTTCCAGACAGATTACAAAATCACAGTGACACTGCTCATGAGAAAAGGTCCCAAAAAGCCCATTTTGCAAATTGAGGGAAAAAAATTCCAAAAAATGACTGTGTCATGAGTGTGTGTTGTGCAGTTTCTATGCACACTCGTAACTTTGTCAGTTTTTCATATTTTCACTCCAGATTTTCAACATTACCATTTACCATACCACCTCATGAATAGTGCAGCTATAATTTTTAAAATCTTGCCAGAAACATTTTCCTGCACCTGTGGCACCAAAACGGTGTTACAGTTGCACAGAATTACATTTCAACAGGGATTTGAAAGTTTTCAGTACTGGGTACATGCAATGAGATGATAAGAAGGTTATGTTGAACATTTGGGGTGAAAATTATTTAAGATGGCACAGTTATGACTAT
Source organism: Neoceratodus forsteri (assembly GCA_016271365.2). Taxonomy (NCBI): domain Eukaryota; kingdom Metazoa; phylum Chordata; order Ceratodontiformes; family Ceratodontidae; genus Neoceratodus; species Neoceratodus forsteri. The sequence continues at coordinate 846,149,388 of CM057451.1, read as the reverse complement.
TTGTTGAAATTTTGCTACACCTGCTCGAAATTAATGTGTAGAAGCACAGACACCACATATCTCGGCATTTCCACAGCTAGATACATACGTGCATCTGTGGAGGGATGGGAGTGCAGGGTCCAAAGGATTCTGTGCTCCCACAGTAAAATAAAGATATTAATATATTATCTCAAAAAGTGAGGAAATAAATTGCAAAAAAAAATTCATTAATGCATCAGTTAGGGTTGAAGCAACAAAATTAGGGAAATGAGACATTAGGGTTGAGCCCCTAACACCTCCCATCAAACCCCACCAGCCCAACCCACACCCATCTTCCACAGACCAACAGGAATCGGGGTGTGCCTTGGGGTCCTTGGGCCTAACTCTCACCCCATTCTCCTATAGGGTACCATTTCAAATTTCTTACACATAGAATGGGGTGAGAGTTAGGCCTGATAACACAAGGCACACCCTGGTGCCTGTTGGTCTGTGGAGGTTGGGTATGGGGTTAGCTGGCAGGGTTGGATGGGGGCTATTAGAGGCTCAACCCTAATGTCTCATTTCCCTATGTTTATTGCTTCAGCCCTAACTGATGCATTAATAAAGTTTTTTGGTAATTTATATGATATATATATATATATATATATATATATATTTGGACTGAAGATATCATATTTATCTTGATGAGAGGCCAATGATATCATGATATCTCATGAGTTGTGAAGCCACGAGTGATATATCTTGATATCATTTGCCTCTTGTGAAGATAAATATGTTACCTTCAGTCAGGTCATAGCATGTTCTGTTTATATAACACATGTTCAGGTGGTTTTGAGATAAAAATGGTAAAAAATTAAAAAGAGAATAATGACTAGCTCACTGGGTATTACCACTGAGTAATACCATCAAGAGGTTCTGGACACATAGGAACCTCGAGACTGAAGCTCAAGAGGTTACAGTGTCCTGAACCTTGAGATGGTATCTCACCAGTAATGCCTGTGAGATATCCATTATTTTTTTAATATATGGATGCGAGTTGTTTTTTCCCCATGCTGTTTTGTTACAGGCGATCGGCTCTTCAGTGAAGAACTGTCTGAGTCCTAGCTAACTGCCGCACTTTCTTGGGCAGTTGGTGCCTCTCTCTCTCTCCTGCCCCTGCCGCCTACATGCACACATGGACAGTTTGTTTTTAGTCCTACCTTTTGCTTTCTTGAGGGGAACACAGGATCAGCCAGATAAATCCTTTTGTGGAATGATAAAAAAAGGAAAAAAACAGGAAGTGCCATGGACACTTTACATTCTCACTAAGCTGCCACCATGTTTCTGAAACTGTTTTGGCCACCCACAGACAGAAAGCGACCAATGATAAGCCGTGATGTGAATGTGAATGCTTGATTGACATTTGCCAGCTTTACTGATTTGTGGAGTTGTGCAAATGCACTGTTGAGCTTCAGTGAAATACTATCATTCAGGTCCTGAATGATACTATTACGGGACCTGAGCAATAGTATTATCACCCTTGAAGTGTGGTATTATCACTTTGGGAGTGAATATTACCAATAATTTTTTGTATACTTTAGTAGAGTATTAAATTCAAAATCCATGTATTAAAAAAGTACAATGTGTAAACTTTGCTCCACTGTTCAGTGGTTCTGTATTAGAGGAAATGATGAATACAAACCTCACAATCAATGGGAATGGCAATGGCAACCAAAAGATATCTGGGATCTCACATGGGAAGATATCTACCGATTGTATTTTTGTAGCATTGCTGTACTGTTCCTCTATTTGTATTATTGTACCCATGTTACTGTTGTTCAACTCTTTTCTTTTTGTTGTACTCTCCCGGGTCGTGCCTGAAAATAATAATTTTAAGGCTCGTGCATGAGCATGCTCACTCAGCAACTTCAAAAGATATCAAGAATCTCACAAGTGACCATGCTCAGTGAGCAGCTTTATGTATCTTTGTATGTTGGGTCAAGATATCACTTTTTATCTTGCTATTTATCACATGTTGTGTATGTATATATGTGTGTGTGTGTGTATATATATATATATATATATATATATATATATATATTATATATATATATATATATATTAGGAATAGTAGCTACCATAGTTAGAGTTGAGAGCCATTTCCATGTTAAACCCCAAATTTTGCACCTTAATAACTTTGCAACCACTTGATGGATTTGCCTGAAATTTGGAATGTATGATCAAGACCCATAGGCCTTGGGATCTGCTAAGCTTTGTACTGATCGGATCTCGAGTTTGCAGAGTTATTAAAGCGTGATCTGTCTGGCAGCGTTCGCTTTCTGGAATTCTGTGGTGGCGTACAGGTCGTCGGTTTGCGTGACCGGCCCGAAATCTTCAGGAACATGCAGGCAGGGTCCCCGATGCGCCTTTCAAAGATTTGGTGAAAAAATATTAAACGGTTCAAAAGTTATTCAAAAAACAGTTTCCCATTATAAGTCAATGGGAAAAAGTTAACAAAAAGTTCGACAGTGTCACAAATGCATTTTTACTTTCGTAAATGGGCCTGTTACTTTCGCAAATCCGCCATTTTGTTTTCAGTTGGTGATCAGTAAAATGGTTGGCATTTAAATTTGAGACCCTCTAGTAACGTAATTCTTTTTGTATTTAGCTATTCGGGCCCTGAGGATGCTTGCCATGTCTTTATTTTGTGGTAAAATACCCAGAAATATGTTTTCAAATTTCTGGAAAAGTACTTTAGAAATTACTTTAGTACTCGTCGAACTTTTTGCAGCTTCCATGAAGTACGACAGTAATTTTCTAGTCTGTGGGAAAATGACAGCAATTCTTTGGCACTGCACTGCAAAATAACCGTTGGGAGTTTTGGGCTGAAATTTGGAGGAATGCAGCCGACATCTCACAGATGTGCCTTTCAGTGTTGTATTGAAAAATATTACACAGTGGCAAAGTTATGGCACTCCAAAGTTGACAGTTTTTCCCATAGGATAACATTACGGCACCCGGAGCATTACAGGAATCCTTTGGCACCCTGCTGCAAAATAACGGTTTGGTCTTTTTTCCTGAAATTTGGAGGGAAGACAGCCAACAGTACACAGATGTGCCTTTCAGTAGTTTGGTGAAAAAATATCACATGTCGGCAAAGTTACGACACTCCAAAATTGATGTTTTTTCCCATAGGATAACATTATGGCGCCCGACACTTAACAGAAATCATTTGGAGCCCTGCTGCAAAATAACGTTTTGGTCTTTTTTCCTGAAATTTGGAGGGAAGACAGCCAACAGCCCACAGATGTGCCTTTCAGTAGTTTGGTGAAAAACATTACAGGAGGCAAAAGTTATAGGCGCTCGAACATTTCTTTTTTTCCCATAGGATAACATTACTCGTTCGCCGTGCCTTTCAGGGCCCGTATCTCGGAAACGGTGCGAGATACGGACTTTTCGTCGGAAAATCTCTTAGCCCCCTAATGGGGTTAAGATTCAAATTAGCCAGGACAGTTGTAAATAATATGACTTTTAAATTTTTTTTCTACATCGTACGGTTCCTGAGATATAATGTATTTAGTATTCCAAGATCTCATTTTCTGCGCCGATACTCATTATTTTGCATACATTATTTGTACTCACTGTCTTTCTCAATGCAGGTTTTGGGGAAAACCAGCCTGTGCGCTTACATTACTGTTACTGTTGCCCTTTCCGCTTGCAGATCCATACCCGTTTCACTTACCATTGACGTCTGCGCCACCATGTGCGTTATCCTTTGCGTTTTCATTTGCGCTTGCGTTTCTGTTATTTTTTGCCATTTCTGTCTACAGTACTGTTTATCTTACTGTTTCACTTTACATCACCATGCCCATTAACATTTCTGTTTGCAGGCACCATGTTACTATGTGACAACACATCATGTGGCAGACCATTCCCGTCTACGCCACCATATGCGTTACCTTTCTGTTCTCATTCGTGCTTGTGTTACCATATGCGCCACTGTTAACATTTCTGTTTGTGTTGCTGTCCCTGTTGGTATGCCACAACACATCATGTGGCGGGGCAGCGGGGCCCAAAGGGCCCCGCGGCTCCTTCCGCATCCACGCATTCACTATTTCTGTTATCATTCTCAAAAGAAATTAGAGGCAAAAACTCTGTTTAATGCATTAGTTAGGGTTGTTCCACAGCGACAAAGTGAGAAATTAGCTGTTAGGGTTGAACCCATTGGACCCCCTTGGACCCCCAACCGGCATTGGGGTGCGCATTGGGATCGTGGGTCCTAACTCTCCCATTCTCCTATACTTCTGCTGCTTTACACATGTCATGGGGTGAGAGTTGGCTGGCGATCTCCACCCAATGCCGGTTGAAAGTGGGCGGGGGTTCAAGGGGTTTTCAACCCCACAGCTAATTTCCTCACTTTGTCACTGTGGAACAACCCTAACTAATGCATTAAATGGAGTTTTTGCCTCTAATATATATATATATATATATATATATATATATATATATATGTATGTATGTAGTTAGGGTTGAACTGCAGTTTCTGTGTTAAACTCAACATTTTGCACTTTATCTTCCCAACTGTCCAACTGATTTGTGCAAAAGTTTGCATGCACAGCCTCATGGGGTAGATCTCTGAATGTACCAAGTCTTATTATGGTTGGATGTGCAGTTTCTGGGATTTTGATAGTGAAAAAAGTGAATTTTTCATAGTTTCTTTCCTATAGGTTTGAATGGGATTTTCTTTTAATTTGGCTGTAGCCCAAATGGTTCAGAATTTTGGTCTGGAATTTTCAAGGTAGAAAGGGGATGAATCACAGATGTGCATTTTGCTAGTTTTGGTTACAAAATATTAATCTGTTCCAAAGTTATTTCAATTTAAAATGTTCATAAATTGTTTCTGAGCATGCTCAGTAAGCATCTCAAGACAGCTGTTTGATACAAAAAAAAATAATTATTTTTTCATAAGACATTATACTTTTTCATTTGAGGAAAATCCTTTTTCCTATGGCTGCTACCTTGTTTTCAGTTTTACCCGAGAAATTCAAATTTGGAATCCCCCAAAAATGATATTCTGGGGAGGAACCAACACATGTAGCTTGCTTAATTATTTATTTATTTATTTATTTATTTATTTAGACAGCAGTTTGGAAAACCTTTGAGCCATAGGCTTATTTACAAAGGTACCTTGTCACAGTAAGACAAACGAAAATACACAGTATAACAGTGTAACACAGTATAACAGTAACTTGGGACCCCTTTAGCTGTATTTTGTACTTTACTGCTTGAGAAATGCTATTAAAATGTGTTTTTTTAAACATTGAAATTCTCCCTTCCCTCCCTGGAAGCCATATGCTTTGCTCACTGTGTTTCCTTTATCTTTAAATACTGGCTAGGTTCCCTCCCCTCCTACCTTACCTCTCTTCTCACCACCTCCCCCCACATCCTTCATAACTCTGGCTTTCACTTCCTTGCTCTACCTCCAAGAAAATCATCAGCTGGCCAGGCTATTTTCTCTTATCAATTCCCCAAGGTATGGAATGCTCTATCTTAAACATCTGCTCTGCCTCTTCCCAGTGATCGCTCTCTTTTCTACTCTATGACTTCTCAACTCACACCTGCAATTGTACCTGATAACTGTCCCTGTCCTCCACTCTAAACCTGCTTCCACCATTTCCTCCTGATCTTTTCTTGGCTTCTCCTTCTGTTATTCCCTGCTACCCTTATGCCTGTATTTGTTTCTTTTCATAACCTAATGAATACTTCTCTACCTTTTCTTTCCTTTGCACTTTGCACTTTTTTGTTCCTCTGTGATGCTCTCTGGGTTGCAATCCCCTCATCATCCTCGAAAATATTGCAGTAATGTATAACATTGCTTGTTTGATTGTAGCTTAATGTTTGTTTTGACCATTACCCACCATATTTTTTTTTTTGCATATGATTGTGTAAATTACTCTCCCCTTCCCCCAGGACACATCTGGAAACAAGCTGTTTCAGCTCAGTATGTCTTTCTTGGTGAAACCTATTAAAATAAATAAATAAATAAATAAATAAATAATAAAAAATGCTTCAGCTGTACCAAATGAAGGAGCCCCCCCAGCCGAATCCCAACTCAAGCGACAGTGCAAACTAAAAATGCAAACTGCCTATCTAATGTTAGTGACCTTTACCACTGAGGAAAGGAAATAAATCCTGTGGAGGAAACCTCTGGGGATCTAAGGCTTTAGGTCACCATCCCTGCAGGCCAAGCAGTTCTTTTTAAGTCTAGGTGCCATAAGAAACACTGAAAATTGACTGCAGAGAAGACAAGGACAACTGGGCAACTCAAATAACTTGAGCATTTGTGTAATCGAGGAAGGAACAGGGGATTGGCATACTTTGGAGGAAGTAGGAACTCACTCCATCTGTTTAATAAGATGATTATTCTCAAAGGTGCCACAGAGCAGATATCGTACAACTAAAGAGACCCAGAGAGAAGTCTGCACCCTTGAAGAAAAGATGCCCAACTCCTGTAATAAGGCAGATTAGCCTCCTGTGAGGCACTGAACTCTGCAATGGGGAATGCCTAAGCTTCATACCTGTAGGAAGCCTAAACCTAGGTGGGTATCACTGAGTTGCAGTCATGTGCTTAAAGGAGCCCTAAGTGCTGGGGCTTCACCCTGTGGTTAGGGAGCAAGGTCTCTCTGGAAGCAATGTCCCACTTAAGGAAGGGGTACAGGAAGAGACCAGGCATGTAAATAGCAGGTGCAGTAGATGAATCATTGCCAAACAAACAAGCTGCCCAGATACCTCCTAGGATTGATAGGTCAAGAGTGTCAAAGAGTTGCAGTCATATGACCAAAGAAACCCTTGCAGAAAGTTCCAGTCCTACACTATGCTCAAACAGCATAGACAGAGTAGGGGACAGAATAGGGGTGCTAGCTGCAAAATCAAGCAGACTTGAAAGTCTCTAAATGGCCTTTTTCTGCTTGTAGTTTCATAACTACAGGACACCTAAACTACCACTCATACCACAGAAAGAGCTTGAGTTACACCTACAGTCTTTGGAACAGAAAAGAAATTTGACTACCACCTGTCGATACCAAACTATGCCCTCAATCTACCTTAGTCAAACTAGGTCCTAACTGTTTCCAGGAGGAGTGGTGGTAGCATAGACAGAGACAAGTCAGGCATAGGTTGGTTGGTCAGTATGGAGCCCAGTGTGTGAATGTAGCACACCCTGGAAGGACTTAGTTAGTTGCACTACGATGCTAGGAGGGGCAATGTATGCCAAATCCTGAGGTTATTGTTGGGGCAAAGCCAGAGAGCCATTGCAGTGTAAGCTCAGTAGTTGTGAGGTGAGAGCCCGGTGGTCATAAGACATAGGTCTATTGTTGTGTGGTGTGAGCCCAGCAGAGAAAAGGCAGGTAAAAGCCAGGGCAATAGGAAGGCCCATAGAGCCAGAGGAAGTATGGCCACCACAGCAGTTACTCAAATGCAAGGGCCTTGTGGCAGGCAAGGTCAACAAAGAAAAGGCAGGAGGGAGAAAAGAGACCAGTAACCAGGGGCCCCCCCCAACAGAAATGAACACATGGGGCAAGCAGCAGAAGAAGCAGCCCAGCAAGGCAGGGAGGAGCAACACAGAAAGGCCCATCAGCGAGCACCAAGTAGGACAAGAGGGGCACAGAAACACCAAGCAGGCACTGCTCCACAAAACAGGAGGTGCAGACAGGGCCCGAGGTCCCTGGTACCACCATACAAACACAGGTGGCAAAATGAATACAAGCCGTAGAACAAAGAGGAAAAATGACTGAAGCCATAACCTCATGGCAGCAGGAAAGTGAAGGGAGGCAGCAGGCAGTTGAACACATCACCAGCTGTGACAGAGAAACCAGAGCTAATGGAGAGCAAGACCAACAGAACAGAGTGGGGCCCAGAGCAGGAATGCCCCAGGCAGTAGCCGTGCAATGAGCTAAGGAGGATGGGGAGGGCAGGCAGGAAATCAACAGTCACATGGTCATTGCAACAAAACAAGAGTCTGGAGGACACTTGGACATGTGTGTTTCTATAGCGCTTGGTGGGGGGCAAGGTGAGGTTGCCTACTTCCCCACTGAACCCCAGTTACTCCCTGATGAAGACCTAGTAGTCAAAGCAGCAGGGCTAGTTAGGTTCACAGGAACTTTATGCTTTGATCAAGTCAATATCAATTCCAGCAATAAATTGTTCAACAGATATTGCTGTCTCCTGGATTCTTTGATGCAGACTACCTTTGAGTGTAAAGCTTTCCTGTCTTTGTTATGCCTGTCAGTAGATTTTTGAGACAGTCAATTAAAATGCAAAGTGATTTGTTGTGGTTTTGTGTTGTATTTTGTAATTGTTCATTTTGTATTTTAACTGTAAAGTACTTTAAGCCCTGGAAAGGTGCTATATAAATAAAAATCTATCATCCATCCATCTGTCTATCTAGTGGTCTGTATGTCTGTTTGTCTGTTTCGATCTCTCACTCTCTCTTTCTCTCTCTCTCTGTCCTACAGCATGTACTTGATACACATTTCTGTGCTGACAGGTTTATTGGTAAGCTGGAATGTAAGGTGGAAGACTATGTTGATTATGCCCCAAATGGCACCAGATATCATACCTTCTAATTATACCTTATTATAGTCCTAGTGTGGAACAAGATTCAGTTTACAGTGACAAAGTTACTGGCCAAAAATATACTACATTGTGCTTTAGAAGATGCCACCTCGTCCAGGATCATGGCTCTTGGGAGTTTTACCACGAATGCAACTGCACATCATACTTTCTTGGCTGACTTAATTATTTTTAAGTTAAAAGAATATTTCTCTACTACTTTTTTTAAATTAGACTTTATGCTTCTAAACCTGACAGCCCCATCTACCCTAGCCTTCCAGTCCTATCACCCATCTTTCTAGAACTTACCTGGAACCCCTAACAGCTTTTCTGATACCCCTGTAGAGTGGGGCCACAAAGGGTGGGGGATGACCCACATGGAGACTGTTGGAGGTCCCATGGCCTAGTGAATGGAGCAAGGCCCATGGAGAGTGAGTGTTTTATTCTGTTGTGGCTCCATTTTCTTCATGAATTCTGCCCGTGCCCAAGATGCTTGGCCATGAAAGTACAACAATGCATGCGACAGGTATGTATGCATCTACATTCCTACTGCTGTCCCGGACTGACCTCTACTGTCCAGACATCTCTAGGTGGCACTCATACAGAAGGGCAGCTTTCTTCCTGGAGGACAGCATCATCCAGGATGCTTAATCCTCCACCCCCAACTGGCCTTGATTACACAAGCTTGATTCCAAAACCCATTTGTGTGAGCAGTAACCCTACTCAAAGTCATTTTGGCAAGGAGTTGGGGGGACCATCTCTTCTGCTGAGGGACTACCTAGCCAGACACCGCTACCTCAAAGGTTGCCAGAAGGAAGGAGCAGCTGGACTAAGATGGGCTTAAAGAGGGTAGGGGTGGTAGGATCAGGAAGGCTGAGGAGAGTGGGTAACAGGCACTCTCCTCATCCAGTGCCACTAAGAAACTTCAATGCCATTTTTGTAGAGCAGGACTGCCACAAAGGGGCACCTGAAGTGGTGGACAGACAGGATATGGGGGACCACCCAAATGGAGTCTCTGGGGGGAAGGGAAGGAGCCCCAAGAGAAGGAGGAAGCAACTTCTAGTGGAGAGTTGAGAGGGAGGTTAAGTGCCTACCTGGTGCATCAGCTCGGAGGGATGAAAAACATATCCAGTGGATCAGGAGGGCTATAAGAAGGAAGTTGGAGATGGATGTCATTGACCACCTGGGGATGAATGACCTAGTTCTGGAAAGGACAGGGGCAGAGCAGTAGCAGTTTAGGGAGCTGAGGAAGGATATTAGGCAGACAGCATGCACTGTAGCCTTTATGGAAGTGCTGACTGCCTACAACAGTGGGAAGGAGTGGGAGCTTTGCACTAAGGACTTTAACTCATGGTTGAAGGAATGGTGCCAAGAGGAGGGGTATGGCTATATTATGGACTGGAGCTTCACCTGGAGAAATCATAGCTTGTACTGGGGTGTGGCTTGCATCCATCCAGGAAGGGAATGGCAGTCCTCAGTGGGTGGTTTAAGTGTTACTTCAGTGGATATTTAAACTAGCCAAGGGGGTGGCGGAAGGCAAAGGGGTGGCAGAAACTGACCCTTCTCAGGCTGTGATGAAGGGTAGAGAATTTCTGAGGGAAAGAATTTTCACCAAAATGAAGGACAATCAAGGGTGCAAGGGATCAGCATGGGAGAAAGAGGGCAAGAGAAGTAGGCAGTATGAAAAGAAGAAGAATGGTGGAAGAACTAGACAACATGAGAAGGGATAAGAGTAGGACTAACAAAATATGGACAGCCATGTGTGCCTGTGCTATAGGCCTGGTAAATAAGATGCCAGACCTGGAGGCTACCATGGCTGAGGCAGGCCTGGAAATTGTGGTCATCACCAAAATATGGTGCACAAACAACCATGACTGGGAAATAGCCATACTGGGTACACACTGTTTAGAAGGGACAGGGTAGAAAGGAAAAGTGGAGGAGTGGTGCTTTATGTTAAGGAAAACATCAAAGTGATGGAAATACATGGAAGTCGGGAGGGGGCGAGGTGTTGTGGGTCAACCTTGAGTCTGGATGCAGAGTCACCACTCCCTTGGGAGCGGTATACAAGCCTCCAACACAGGGACAGGACATTGACAAAGAGATGGTGGAAGACACAGACAAAATGGCTAAGAAGGGTGAGGTGGTGCTAGGGGAGACTTTAATCTGTAAGATGTAGAGTGCTGCCTACCTGCTGCAGCATCAGCTAGGAGCAGAGACATATTGGACTCCCCACAGTGGGCATTCCTCAGGCATCTGGTCAGTGAACCCACTCGGGGTGGGGCAATGCTGGACCTGGTACTTCTGAACAGAGACAGTGATATGGATGTCAGAGTGGGAAGTCATCTGGGGACCAGTGACCATTGCACAGCATTAATTAATATAACAACAACTGCTGAATCCAGTCATATAAGGGTGAGAGTCCTGGATTTCAGAAGGGCTGACTTTATGAAGATGGGGGAATGCATCCGAAAGGACCTGGTGGGGGAAGAGGTTGAGGGAAGGTGGAGGAAAAATGGGCCAGAATAAGATAGAGCACAGTAAAGGCAACACACTTGTACATCAGACAAATAAGCAAAAGCAGAAGGAGGAGGAAACCATTATGGTTATCAAAGGAAGTGGCAGAAAAGGTAAGGGTGAAAACAGTGCCATTCAGAAGGTATAAGGAGACCCAGAGAGAGGGGGACAGAGAAGTGCATCTGGGGAAATGGAGGGAGGCAGGCAAGGCAGTAAGAAGCTGAAAAGCACAATCTGAGGAAAGAATAGCCTAGACAGTATCGAAGGGGGGAAAGACATTTTTCAGGTATATTAGCAAGAAAAGGAAGACTAAGGGAGGGATTGCATGGTTAATAAAGGAGGGAGGGGACTATACTGAGAAGGACCAAGGAAAGGCAAATATCTTAAGCAAATATTTCTGCTCAGTGTTCACAGCTGAGGGGGAAGGAGAAGGACCACAAATAAGGATCAAGATATTGGGTTGGTGGGGTTGGTAAGTGAACACCAGTCTCTTTTCTGAGAAGAGGGTCAGGAAAGATCTTGCTAATCTGAGGATAGACAAAGCCATTGGGCCAAACGTGGTCCGTCCAAGAGTGTTAAAGGAACTCAGGGAGGTGCTAGCTGCACCCCATGACAGACTTGTTTAACAGTTCACTGGAGACCAGAGTGGTCCAAGAGGACTGGAGAAGGGCAGATGTAGTCCTACTTCATAAAAGTGGTAGCAAGGAAGAGATGGGAACTTACAGACCTGTCAGCCTGACATCTGTAGTAGGGAAATTAATGGAAACACTATTAAAGGAAAGAATCATGGAACACCTGGATTCCAGCGGACTGGAGGACCCAAGGCAGCATGGCTTTACAGAGGGTCATGCCAAACAAATCTGATAGATTTTTTTGACTGGGTAACCAAGGTGTTGGATCAGGGAGGGGCAGTGCATGTGGCCTATGTGGACTTCAACAAGGCCTCTGACACTGTTCCACATAGGAGGCTGGTAAACAAATTGGGTAGCATGGGGGTGGGCAATCAGTTGGTAACCTGAGTAAAAAATTGGTTATGGGATAGAAGGCAGAGGGTGGTGGTAAAGGGAGTTCATTCTGAGGAGAGGAGAGTGACCAGCAGGGTACTGCAGGGGTCAGCAATGGGGACAGTCCTCTTTAATGTCTTCATTAGCGACATAGCAGAGGAACTAGAAGGGAAGGTCTGCCTCTTTGCAGATGACACCAAGAGCTGCAACAGTGTGGACACTCCGGGGGGGGGCAAAGGAGGGACAGAGACTTGAAATGAATGGAGGAGTGTTCAAAAGTTTGGCAGCTAAGGTTTAATGCACAAAAGAGCAAAATAATGTACTTGGGTCACAAAAACCCAGGGGAGCAATACAAAATGAGAGGAGAGATACTAACTATGACCAAGTAGAAAAGGGACCTGGGGGTAATCATATTGGATGACCTCAAGGTGATCAGACAATGCAACAAAGCAATCAGAAGAGCTATTGAGATGCTGGGGTGTATAGGTAGGGGTATTACCAGCAGGAAAAGGGAAGTGATGTCACCACTATATAGGTCTTTGGTAAGATCCCACCTGGAGTATTGTGTCCAGTTTTGGAGGCCACATCTCAGGAAGGACATAGACAGGATGGAGGCTGTCCAAAGGAGGGCTGCCAATACTGTATGGTACAGGGTCTACATCAAATGTTCTATGAGGAGAGGCTAAAGGAACGAAACATGTAGTTCCTGAAGGAGATGAGGAAGGGTGGGATATGACCGAGATCTTTGAATACCTCATGGGGTTGAATAAGGTACAAGTGAGAGATATTTTTTTGAGAAAATTATGTTTGAGAACAAGGGGCCACTATATGAAGCTGGAGGGGAGTAGGTCAGGAGAGATGAGAGGAAGTACTTCTTCTCAGAAAGAAGGAGGATGCCTAGAACAGTCTTCAAGTGGAGGTTGTGGGGCCAAAGACAATGATGGGATTTAAAAAAAGCCTGGGATAAGCACAAGGAAATCATAAGTGATTGGTAAGGGGGTGGAAGAGAAAATATCGTAGACCTGGAGGGGCCTTCAGTGTAAGCAATGCAACAAAAAAGGGCAGACTGGATGGGCCATGCAGCCATTATCTGCCATCAGTTTCTATGTTGCCACTGCACCAACAGGCCAGTCATTCATCTATCTATTAATCTATCTCTATCTCTTTATGTATGTATGTATGTATCTATTTATCTTTCTATCTATCCATCCATCCATCCATCCATCAATCCATCCACTATCCATGAGACATAGCCAGTCATGAGGCCACCACAAATGATGTAGGCCCTCTGCAAACTTACTATTACCCCTCCACTGTTCTCAGCCTCATCATTATCTGTGAGTGTAAAAATATGCCCAGAAGCAATAACCACATAATTGTAATATTTGCTCAGTATCAAATGGCTACCCTCCCTATGCTATTTTCCCATTGGGCATGGGGTAGAGTCTGCAAACTATTGGGCTGTGAATTTTCATGTTTAGGCAGGTATGAGCCCTTGTGGAATAACCTTGTGATTAAGGTGAGTGGTCAAGTGCATGCCTGGCATATTTGCGAGCTACAAGGTATTCAGGTTATTGGGGGTCTGATCAACGTTAAGGCAGGTATTCTTAATTAATTCCTTTACTGATTTACATGTGAGACACCAAATTCCATCTCATCATCTGTGGTGATATTTTCAATTGAGACATGCTGTATTTTCTATCTTTTTTTTCAGGATTCTTGTCTAAAATTGGTTCCAGTGGGTGACTAGTTGCAAAAGTAGTTCAAGGCATCTAAAGGCCATCTTAGTGTGTTATATAAAGAATTATAAAAAATGTTCTTGTCGGATTGGAATGCCCACCGGCATAAGTGGGGATAGGACTTGGGTATCGTCTTGGATCCTAAGACGTGGTCGTGTTGTTGGAGAGAGGCTCATAAGGCTTCCGCTGATCCAGTTAATACAAAAGAAAGTGTTTAGTAGGTGGCACCACACTCTGGTACAATTGGTGCAGCTGGGAGTTCTGGGTTCAGATCTGTGTTGACGATGCTCTCGGGATCTGGGAATGATATACCATCTTCTATGGGATTGCTCGCTATTGAAGGAGTGGTGGGAGAATATTATTTTTTGTTTGGAGGACACTCTACAACTTTCTATCCCCAGATCCCCCCTTTTTTTGATTTTGGGTGACCCCTGCATGTTGGACTTGAAAGCCTTGCCTTGTAAAGGTCTTCTTTTTGCCACTGCCCTGGAGGCAAAACGACTTTTACTTATACACTGGAGATCAGTGGAGGTGCCATCCATTTCATGATGGAAACAAGCTCTGTATAAAGTGTCCTCATATTATAAGGTGATCCTATGGTGAAGGAACACTTTTATGTGTTGTCACGGAGGGTGGGATTTATGGGTAACTTCCAGGAATATGCTTCTACTTAGAAAAAAAATGATGAGGTTATCTTTGTTTGAGGATGAAGGTGGATGTCATAGCTATGAGATTAAGTTGGTAAAGGGGTAAGCCTTAAGGGGTTGTCTGTGATTTTGTTAATGTATTCTCCTTTTGCCCATTTCAGGTTATTGTTTCTGTTTATTCTTGTTATATTTGTTTTTTATGAGATCTTTATGAAGAGATTGTTGGACTGTTCCATTTACTTTTTCTTGTTACAAAGCTTATTGCTCTTGTTTGTATTGTATTCTGATGGATTTAAGCATTGTTTTGACTTTCTGATGTTTCAATAAAATGTTTATATACAAAAAAAGGAATATTTGCTCAAGGGGAAGAATAAACATTTTGGAAAAGAGAGCCCTGTCAGGTGGTGCTGGGGGTAATGTGTCACACAGATGTGTAGCAGTTCTGTGTTCCTATCCAAATCCAAACTCCAGGCACAAGTTCAGAGGAGCTGTCAGTGAGAAGTCATGAACTCCTCAGATTCCAAGGAGAAGAATGCAACTGTTCCACCACTTGACCCTTCCTTCAGTGGAGTTGCTGAGTGGCAATGGACACCATGAGTGACCACACAATGTATCCCCTGAAGGTATAGCATGATGGGCCAGTCCCATGCAGAGGGATATCACATGGTGGAAGGCACTAATGAAGCTGGTAGCCAGTGAAGGCATGGTGCCCTGTCCATCCACACACCAATAATCCATCAGCATCCCCAGAAATGCCTGCCTCTGTGTTGGACTCTGAGCATTATAGGAGAGGTCAGCAGTGGGCCTGAAGCAAGATGGCAACCTGAAAGGTGACAAGGGGAAAGCCAATGATATCAGGCCAGAAGATTGGACAAATCAATAGAAGACAACCCCAGTAGCAGAAGTGAAAATGGTCAAAAAAAGGAAAACAGAGACAAACACCTAAGTGGCAGTAAGTCTTTTCCTCCTGGCCTTTAGATGCACTCAACATGTGTTTGGAAAAACAGGCCATCATTTTAACTTGTCATGCAAGAGGGCTGCTTGCTTTCCCACAGTCCTTGCCAGCTTTGGTGAAAGAATCCCCTTCCCCACTGTCTTGCTTATCTAACGGGAAGTTTTAAGAGAGTACTGTATAACTCTGGGCAACATCAACTAACAGTCACGGTAAAAAATGTAATCATCACAGTTCAGAACCCTGGAGGGCAGCCATGTTGAAATTATGATTAAATGCTTCTGTCTGCATTTTCATTTGAACATGCTGGATAAATATTTACAGCTGGAGTGGAGCAGTGATGGGAGGGTTGCCTTAGTAAAGATTTTATAGTCCGTGGCTTTTCAAGTTTAATTTTCTTTCCAAGAAGTACTATTATTATCCCATAGATACCAAGGGCCAATTAAGTGTTTATTGCTGAAAAGAAGCACCAGATTTTGGCATGTATGTAGCCTCTGTGTCTGTGGTCAACATCAGCAGCCTTTGGGGGCTGAAGGGATTTATTACTGATCTTATAGAAGTGATTTAATCAAGAAATCTGTCCAGAGCAAAGGTGGTGCAATTTGACATTTTGTTTCCTTTTTAGATCATATAGCAATACAAGTTGACTGAAAAACACAAAACACATTAGGCAGGTTTATAAATCACCCATCCAGCTACTGTACCTTTGAGGGTTAAGAAATTGGACAGCCTTTTTTAACCTGTTGTGACCTACTGAGTTGAAAGCATTTATGTAGCAGAGTGTTGACTAACTAGTGGTGCAGGCATAATTCCATATACCTCAAGTATTGTGCAAGGCACACATGCAAGAGACTTCACAGCAAACTCAGCACAGGAATCTGACAAGCACAATGTGAATGAGGGAGAAATTCTTGCAGAGCCTTGCATCATCCAGGCTTAATTGTTGCATTTTCACTGGTATGGGATGACTGATATGGAAATTATAGAAACAGAGAAACATAGAAAACTGTCAGCAGATGGAGGCCTTACAGTCTATCCAGTATGCCCCATGAGGTTGCACATGCTCCCTAGGGGATCATGTCCAACCTACCCCCCTCCCCTACCTCCCCAGATCCTTTGGCCAGCTCTTTATGTTTCTCTCACCCCTCTTACAGCTCAACACCACTTTTGCACTGAACAGTGGCTCGGGCAGCTCGCTCTACACCCTTGCAACTCTCTGGCCTCCATTGAGTACATGTGGTAGTACTTTGATCTTATGCTCTTATGTTCTCTACAGTTGCCCCCAAATCATTTGGGTAAATTTCCTCTGCACTGACTCCCATGTGTTGATATCCTATTTTTAGAAGAAGGTTCCAAAATTGCACACACTACTCCAGGATCCTGAACAGAGCAACATGACTGCCTTTTTTCTGCTACTGAACCCCCTCCCAATGCATCCTGTCATTCTGTTCACCTTTCCTTTCACCTTGTCACATTGTGCTGATGCTTTGAGGCTGTTTGAGATCACAAACCCTAGATTGCTTTCCTCCTCTGTCAAGTAACTGTCACTCCCCCAACCTGTACTCTGTCCCTGTAATTTTGTTTCTTATGTGCATGACCTTGCACTTTTTGGCATTAAAGTCCTGCTGCCAGATCACTGACCATCTCTCAGCCTCTCCAGGGTCCTAGGCAGAGTGTCTCTTTCATGCTTTCACCTACTGGATGCCACCAGTGAATGTGTTAAAAAGCAATGGCTCCAGCCATGACCCCTGTGGCATCCAACTGGGGACTTCCCTGATTCCTGAGAATTCCTGTTAATCACTACAATCTATGTGCTCCCCACTGCCAGTTCTCCTACCTTATCAGTTTGTCCCCCTCCCCCAGGTACTCCAGCTTTTTGAGTAACCTCCTGTGCAGGGCAGAGCGGAATGCCTTACTAAATCAATGTACAGTATGTTGACAGCCTGTCCTTTATCAACCATCCTTGTTACATAGTCAAAAAAGTTTATCATAAATTGTTTTACAAGGTCTTCCTGCAACAGAATCATGTTGTCTACCATCTTGCTGCCCATAAGTCATCAGCAACTTCTCCAGTCTTTCCTTAATTATGGCTTCCAGTAGTTTGTTGACAATTGATGTCAGACTGGACAGCCTGTCATTCTCTGGCTCATCCTTTTTATCAGTCCAGGCAATGGGCACCTCTCCAGTCTCTACAGAGCAGTTAAAGAGGTCCATCATGGGCACACCCAGTATTTGCACCATTTCCTTTAGCATTCTGAGTGCAGTCTATCTGGTTCTAGGGATTTAATTGCCTTCAGAGTGTTGAGCCCTCTTAACATCCTCTCCATGGCAATTGGTTCCATACATAGTTCTGGCCCCTTTCAGGTCTGGTGCTGACTTTACCCTATGGTAAGATTCCTTCCCTTTCCTTTGTAAATAATGAACAGAATTAATAATTCAATAGCTTTACTATGCCTTTGTTGTCTTTCACCCACCCCTCATCCTATTTCAGCTTGACAATGCCTTCCTTCATTTTTCTTCTCTCCATGAAGTAGCCATAGAAGGCCTTGCTCCCTTCCTTAACTTGGTTATTTGGTTACTTGGTATTAAGGACAAAAGGAGGCCGAAGCCCATCTTGATTGTCCCCCACATTGTGGGACATTGTACCCCATATTAATTTAACTAAAGAACCAGTTATCCAGGTGAATTTTAAAGGTAGTTAGGTTTGAACAGTCCACTAATTCTTGTGGTAATTTGTTCCACAGCTTCATGGCTGTGATGGAGAAAAAATTCAGTCTGTTTGTCCTAGCTTTACCAACTTTTAACTGTTTATTGTGGAGTTTTGGTACAATTTCCCTTGTGTCATATGAAATGCCACATTGATCTATTTGGGTGGGTGATTGAAGGATTTTAAATATCTGAAGGAGATCCCCTCTAACCCTTCTGGTTTCAAGTGAATAAAGGCATGTTCTTTTTAGTCTATTTTCGTAATCGAGATGTGCTAAGTATGGAACAATTTTTGTTGCCCTATGTTGTATCTGCTCAATCCTTTTTATGTCAGAAGTCAGATAGGGGCTCCAAAAGGGACCCATAGTCCACATAAGGCTGAATGTGGGATCTATACAAGGTAATTATACATTGTTCTGTTTTAGGAGTAAAAGTGTGATTGATCCATCTAAGAAGTGCATTGGCTGAGTTAGCTACTTTACTGCAATGGTCTGCTGGTGACAATTTGTGATTAACCATTATTCCCATGTCTTTTTCACTATGGGATGATCTAATAATTTTACTATTGAGGGTGTATATTTGTTTGGGGTTGTTTTTGCCCATATGCAGGACTGAGCATTTAGTTACATTGAATAACATTTATTAGTTATTGCCCACTGTTTGATGGTAGCTAGATCTAACTTTAATTCTTTTTGATTGATTAAATTGTCTACTCTTCCTCCTAATTTGGGATCATCAGCAAATTTTGTGATAATATTTGATGATTCTATTTTAATGTCACTAATGAAAATATTAAATAATATGGGTCCCGGGACAGGGCTCTGCGAGACCCCACTAGTGACCCTCCCCTCATCAGACAACACTCCATTTATCCTGACCTTCTGAGTTCTACCTGTTAACCAACAGTGCCCCCATCTAACGATCGCTGGTGAGAAGCCCAGTGTAATAAGCTTATTCCCAAGTATGATGTGTGATACTTTGTTGAACGCTTTACTGTAGTCTAGTAAAATAAGGTCGACAGGGATGTTAGAATCTAGATGTTTACTAACATATTCATAGAAGGTAAGCAAGTTGGTAGTACAGGAGTAGCCCTGTCTAAACCCATGTTGAGTTAAGTGTACAATATTTAAGCAATGCATTCCTAGTTCAGTGATGGATTTGAGTATGTTCTCCATCATCTTACATGGAATTGAAGTGAGACTGATAGGTCTATAGTTTTTGGTTTTTGAACATGTACCTTGTTTAAATATTGGGGTGACAGTGGCAGTTAGCCAATCAGATGGTATTTGGGCTTCTTTTAAGGATTTATTGAATATTATGGTTAATGGTAAGGTAATGGCGTCTAATGTACCTATTAGAAATTTGGAATTTATGTTGTCATGGCCAGGACTGGTTGTTTTGTTAAGAGTTCTAAGCCTAACCTTTGTGTCTTGTAGAGAAAATGTTGTAATCAATGGGGTGGATATTAGGGTTGGGGATTTGGTTCCAGGTGTTTTCTCTTTGAAAAAAACAGAAAAATAAATATTTATTAAAAACTGTGGCTATTTCTGTATAAGAGATGATAGTGGTATCATTAATAACCATTGGACCTACTGATCTATTGTTTCCTTTTTTCCATTGAGGTATGAGTACAGTGCTTTATGTGAGTCTTTTGTATGGGCTATTTTGAACTCAAGATTATGTTTTGCAATAGTTATGAGTGTTTTTAAATCCTTGACTGATTTTCTATGCTTAAGTAGTGTTTCCTCTTAAAGATTATTAGTGCAGTTTTTTTTAAGGATTTAAATAGTGTTTGTTTAAGTGTGATTTGCTTCTTAATAGTATTATTGAACCATAAGAGTATTTTTCCCTTATTATTGTATTTATTTTTCTCAGGGTCATATTGATTTTCAAGTTCGTGAATTTTTCATTTAAGATAGGTCCAAGCCTCTTCAGTATTAAGTGGTAAAAATAGATGCTACCAATTAATACTATTTAGATGTTCATTGATTTTGTGAAAGTTGGTCTTATCATATTGTTTAATCATGAGTTTATTACGTGGAATTTGTGAGTTGTAGAGAATAGAAAACTGTATGGACATATGGTCACTATTGCCCAGGGGGTCAGAAATGTAGAGGTTGGTTATTTTGTTTTCAATATTAGTAATAAGGAGGTCTAAAATGTTAGTTCCTCGAGTTGGTTCCCTGATTAATTGGATGAGGCCTAGGTCTATGACAGATGAGAGAAGGAGCTTGTCACGTTGGGTACTACCAGTTGAAGCCTCCCAGTCTATGGTTGGGAAGTTTAAATCCTGAGAATAAGAACCGTACCTCTGTTAGCAAGTGAAGATATTTCTTTTGTTAAATGTAGGGCGTAATCTAAGTCAGCTGATGGTGGCCTATAACAAGTGCCCAGTACAGTTTTTGGTAGGCCATATAGTTGAAGGGTAACCCATACACTCTCAGATTGGATGTTAAAGGAGGATTCAAATGATGGAATGTCATTCCTTACGTAAAGACAGACCCCTCCTCCCTTTCTAATTCCTGTTCTGTTTTTAGAATAGAGTTTGAATCCTGGCATCTCAACTGTCCATTGATTGTCTGAGTTACCCCATGTCTCAGTTATAGATATTATGCTGAGGTTGTGAGATTGAATTTTAATTTCTAATTCAGCAAATTTAGAAATATTTAGTGAACGAGCATTAAGGGATAGAATATTAAGTGATTATTCTTAGGATTAGACCTAATCTCCCCCGCTGTTATTGATTTAAATTACTATTAATGAATGTAGAGATCTTACATCCCAGCAGTGTACTCCCTCTTCTGCTGAGATGCAAACCATCCAGCAAAAGAGGGATGGGTTATCAAAGAATTCCTCCCAGTAGGTTAAGCAGGGGATGTTCTGCCTATAGCACCATTTACGTAACCATTCATTGAGGACTTTGATCTTACTTGAAATCTGAGAAGTTGCTCTGGGGACTGGTAGGATCTCAGAGAAACAAATACTACATCCTCTATCTTCAAGAATATTATGGCGGGCAACATAGTCTTGTTTTAGCTGTCCAATTGGTGTTCTATTGATGTCATTAGTCCCTAGGTGAATGACCATAAGAGGATTTTCTCCTGCTTGTGATACAATAGTTTTTACCATTGGTGTTATATCTGATATCTTAGCCCCCCTATAGCTGGAGCATGTTTGGTTGACTTTATCTGGATTACAAATAGCTCGATCGGTATATTTAATTATGGAATCCCCCAAAACAAAAACTTGTTTACTGTTTGGTGCAGGGGTATAATATTCCTCTTGTATCTCTGTGGAGGTGGGAAGGGTATTGTGCAACTGTGATTAGCCAGCAAATTTGGAAAATTCTGGAAGGGGGAGGTTGTTGGTTGAACTTGCAACTGGAGTTATAATTCCTGAAGTGACAGGGCACGTATTCAAGGTTGAAGTACCGTTTGATTCACCATCATCTATATGTGTTAGAGGATCAAAGGAATTATGCAATGGTAGTACAGAGACACCATTGGAAATCTGGACACCTCTTCTTTTTGTCTTGATCTTAGAAATGGTCAACCAGTCCTCTCTTTCTGAGGGTAGTGATACCTGTGATGTGAAATCTATATCAGCGGGGTTAGAGCTTATAATACTGTTCTCCTTAAATGGAGGGATACATTTCATTTTAGAGTCAGTTTCCTGTACTATGACAGACTTATCAGTACAAGTAGTTGATATGTCAATGTCTAGAAGTAATGACATCTGGTCTATATAATCTTCGAGAGCATCAATCACAGGATTAATTGAGGATTTTGTTGTGAGATGTTTAATGTTGTCTTGTAAGGTTATGATTGTCACAAACCCACTCAGCAGGTCAGGCCCTCTACTCCCAAAGTGCCAACCTCCAAGTGCAGTCTTGTGAACAGTTTAACAGAGCAAGGTAACCCTCTTGTCTGTTTTGTGAGTTCAGATTAACCGTTGGTCTCAAGTCTTGGAGGGATTCAAACTGTGAACCCAATGCACAGGATCAGATATTTCTGTCTTTGGGGGGCCAGATATCTTTGCCTACGGGCACCTTAGCAGGTATACAGAGATGAACCCTTAAAAACATTAATAAAGACCTCAGATTTAAAACGCTTCTCATTCCAGTTTGGTACCACCATTCAAGCTTATACTTAGTGTCTGCTATAACCATATATACTATTCTTACAACTAAAAAGAAGTCAAAGACAGACCAAGTAAGATCTAAAAAGAATTTTACTAAAATATTTAAAAATTTTGTTAAACACAAAATACAGAACTCTTATATCACAAGACATACAAATCTTTTAAAAGAACAAGGTTTAAACAGTGCAATTCCTACTTACAGTACTTAGATTTGACTCTCTTTCTAAAATATCTGTTTACAAGTGCTCCAAAGATCTTTCCTTGTCAGAGTCTAGATAAAAAGGGTGTAAGTAAAACAGAGTATTCCTTAAACAACTGTATGGGCCAACCCCTCTTTGTGTGAGGTCAGCTAGCCCCTCCTCTGTCAGATTATATAAAAAAAAATCTAATAAAAAAAGATGTCTTTTCAAAGTACTAATTTTGCAATCCTCAGCATGACTCATGTTTCAAATGTCATCTCTTTGATCCATGCTGCATCCTCCCTCACACAGGATTCACAGGAGCATTTACAACCTTGCACCCGGTGTAACAACCAAGGTTCCTCTCCAACGTCATAAAATTGATATGATATAGCAACTAAGGCTGTAATAAACTCAGACAAACAGGATCCTTGATTAAGGCCTTCCACGTAACACCTACTATCTAAAAACTGAGTGTGTGTGATACACGTGCTGTTTCAGCATTTTCTCATGGCTTTCATCTTTCAGCTGAAACCTTGGTGGGTGATAAGTGAGGTCATTCTAAGAGCATCAGATTTTCAGCAATGACAGTCAGTAATACATTTTATATTAAAAAAATGATACAGCACTCAGAACTGGCTGTATACGTCACAATGACTAGTTGGCATTTATCACAGGTGACGTTTGGGGTTTTATTGCCAATAGCATACATTTGGCAGGAGGTACAGCAGTTCTTTGTTTGTTTCATTTTGTGTAATAATTGCTATTGCTGACTTAAGAACTGTAGGCTCGGTTTTCTATGTCAAAAGCTACTGATTCTAGTATATGACCCTTATCCTGATGTCCCTGGTGGACACGGTAGACATGCGCTGAGATGCACGTGTCTCTGCACGCGGCCCCACACATGCTCACCCCGCTTGCTAGTGCTGGTCTTTTATGTGTGAAAACCAGAATCATTTACTCGCGCTACTTCCGGTTTCGCGCTTGAGATATATTTATTAAAAGTACTGAATAAGCCTTTAAAAAGGCTCTCCCTGGCTGATTAAGGGATTTTTAAAGGCTGGACAAGTGCACCTAGATTGTGCTTAGCTGTTACAACTGGCTTAAGTGGGTGCTTTTCAGTGGCAGTATAGCCTGAACCACCAGTGTCCCACAATCCTTAGCCGAGTAGCACAACAATGTAGGAATAGGGATGGAAACCCTTTTTCCGCACACTGCCCAGTAGTACAATTATACAGCAGTACTTATTTCAACAGCAGTACAAAATGTTTCATTAGACCTGTCACCAGAGGTATGCTAGTTATGTACAGAGCTTCTATCTCAACATCTATTCTTAGGTCCATATTGGCTTTTCCCTTTCTCACCAGCCTGTCAGCCTTCTTTCAGATTTATAAGGTATATGTTCCTATCCCTATCCTTTTGACTCACTTTAAATTTCTTAAAATCCTCCCTTTTTCCCCCTTACAACATCTTCCACCTCCCTAGTGAACCAGATTATTTTTCTGCACCATTTTCTTTTCCCTACCTGCCTTAAGCTGGAGTTGGTGACCTTCTGTAGGCTCTCCCTGATGGTGGCCCATTTCCCCTTCACCCCTTCTGCCCCCTCTATTCCCTCCAGCCTACTTCTGTAGTCCCCTTCATTTCTTCAGAATTAGCCCATCTGAAATCAAGGGCCTCAGTTTGGAATTTAGCTCTTCGTTGCCAAGCTTTAGTGCAAACCACGCAGAGAGGTGGCCGCTACTACCTAGTAGTTCCCCTGTTCTGATATCCTAGACATAGTTGCTATTTTTCAGCACTAAGTCTAGGGTTACTTTTTACCATATTGACTCTGTGACCCCCCCCCGGACTGATAAGCCATCCTGAAATGCATCCAAGAGTGACTGACATTTGTTGCTGCAGGCCCTCAAGATGCTCCAGTGCACATCAGGTAGCCTGAAATCTTCTGTAACCACCACCTTCACTGGTGCAGCCACTCCTCTGATTTTATATTCAAGTTATTTAACTACTCCCTCCTTTTGATTTGAGGACCTATAGATCACTCCAGTCTTACCTTCCTGACCCTCTACAATTACAGCTGTACCCATAACATCTCTGTCTCCACCTTTTCTTTTGCTATTATGTCTCTGGTAGCCTTACTGGCCTCCCTCATGTGTATGGTCACTCCCTGCCCCCACACACTCTATATTTTCTGAAGATTCAGTACCCTAGGACTACTGTTGAACACATACAAGGAGAGATTGAAGGACCTCAGTATGTATTCACTGGAGGAAAGGAGGGAGTTGAGAGACATGATAGAGATCTTCAAGTACCTTTAGGGCATAAACAAGGTGCAAGGGGGTGGCATGTTTCAATATAGGAGAAGTACGAGAACAAGGGGGCACGATATGAGTCTTGAGGGGGGCAGGATAAGGGACAATATGAGGAAGTTTTTCTTCATGGAAAGGGTGGTGAATACATTGAACAATCTGCCACAGGAGGCAGTGGGAGAAAATGTGGGGGGCTTCAAACACGTATGGGATAGACATAAAGGGACCCTTAGGGTAGAAAAGATAGGGGAAAGCCAATGACCGAGCAGGGTCAAAGGCTACAAACAAGAATGGGCTTACGGGCAGACTAAATAGGCCATGCAGTCCTTACCTGCCGACAACTTCTATGTTTCCATATTTCAAGGTCCCAGTCATGGTGTGGAGTTGGACATCATTCTGTAATGGCCAATAAGATCAAGTGGGCCTCCACAACCAGTGCCAGTAGCCCCCCCCAGTTTGTTGCCCACGTTACTGACTTTGATGGATATGGCCTTCCAAAATGACTGGTTCCATTTAGTGTTTTTCTTTGAGATCTTGAGTTTCCTCTGCTCCAGTATGTGTTGCCCATTTGGGCCCTGCTTCTGTGTGGTGCATTTTGATATGCTTTCTATTTTTGTAACCCTCCTGCCCATATCCTGTTTCTTACCCACTCCTTGCTTTCTCTTTGGGTGTTGTCCTAGAGGGGCCCTATGGCTTCCTCCATATGAAAGCTTAGAGTCCTGTTCCCTGGTAAAACACTCCCCACACCTAGATGAAATACTGACATACTCCTCCAGCTCCCTCCCCAGTGCCCTGGTTCCCCTTTCACATTATATGCATTGGTGGTCCAATGCATATAATACCTTATCCTCCCAGAAGGTTCGCCAGTGCCCTACAAACCAATAGCCTTGCTCACTTCACCCCCTCAAGCCATCTGTTTAAGTGTGCAGTCCTAGCCTTTCTATCCTGGCTGGCATGTGACACCAGTAGCAATTCAGAAATGGCCACTGAGACTGCTCACCCCCTGAGCTTCTTTCCCAGCACCCTGAACCTGTCCAGTGCTACTTCTATCCTGTTACACTCCAGATAATTAATTCCTAAATGCATCACAATGTTTGGCTTCCCTGTACTCCCATCACCCCCCTGGTCAAGGTCTGGACCCTGACTAGTATCTTCACTGTTGCCATACCCATGAGGCACACTACCTTCCTAATGCTGGGCTCTAGTCCCTCAACTAGTCTCCCAATCTCCCTTAAATCTGAGTCCCCAGATATTATATGATTCTCCTCCTACTTTTTCACCCCTTACTGACTAGCTCCTCAGCAGGCTTCTCCTGTGCACTTTTCTTCTAAGTATACAGTTGGGGGGTGGAGAAAGAGGGGGACACTCACAAAAAATAAACTTGAGGCTTTTTATGTGTTGTTAATCAGTCTTCAGAAATTGCTAAAGCCCCAACATTTCTCCACATTTGTCTTCTTCTAAATTTAATTTTAAATCTAAAAATAGAATATTTACATAAATAGTACACAAATTATAACAGTTTATTCTTAATGTCACATAGTATGAATTAATGTTCAGGGATTTCCTTATGAAAATACATATTTTAATTACGGTTTTCAGTTTGTTCACAAGTTTATAAATATTTATTTCTTGTATAACTTCATAGATCCTGTAACACATGATGTGTTTCAAAAGTTTCATAAGTACTCTTATTGTTTTTCTTATTGACGTTATTATTTCACTTCCAGTGTGCCTTTTTCACCCTTAGTACCATCACAACTCATGCTGTGTTTAAGTTGGCTAAAACAGCCTTTTCTACCCTGCAAGACACAGACTGTACTTCATTGCTGGCAATGTATAGCCTCTCTGCAATATTTCTGTGCTTTTTTCTTTCTTTAGTTTGTCTGGTTTTAAATCAAAAAGTAATAATGTTTTACTATTTGTTTGTAACCTTGAGTGCACAAGCACAAAGCTACCTTAACACTCTGTATAGTAAAAGAAGATCGTCTTACCCTCTCCTGGGGCATGTGCTTCTAACACCATTAAGAACCACAGCAGCCGTGATGTTTATGTTTGAATGCCTCTTCAGCTCTCCCAGATGTCATAGTGTCAGTGAAGTGACGATGTGACCCACTGTGAATCCCCAAGTGGGCGGTAGTTTGCTAGCCAACCCACTTGCTCAAAACACAAGCCTCTTGTTGGCTGTCTAGAAGTGATTTATTGCAGTGTGGGATAAGAACCTTTTTCTATATAAAATTAGAACAGCATTTCATATATTTTAATAAACTTTTGTGTTTTGTTACATTTGTATTGTATTAAAGGGGAGCAGAAATAAAAGTTTGTTGTATTATAGAATTTAAACCCCATTGTAGTTTATTCATTCTCTAGGGGGTCCCATGATGTAATAGACAAGAAGACATTAAAAGCAGGGACCAGAAAGAGGAAGGTGACTCAGAGTGGAATTGATGAATGGGACTTACTTTTTCTGTACTAAAAGCCTGACCGTTTATTGCTTGCTATCAAAAGGATGCAATTTTCTTTTGTCCTCAGCCTTTTATTTGGATACTGTACCACCAATAGTATCATGATAGGTCCTTATACTGCATATATATCTTCACTTACTCACAACAGGAACTATCCATACATACTGTATGCTTTTACCAGCAAACTCTCCAATTACTCTCTGCATTCATTACTTTTCTGGATTCAAGGCCTGTAAATTAAATATCCAAGGCATTTCGACCTTCTCCATGGTCTTATTGTGATCACCCACTCTGGAGAGCAGTCTGACTACTTCCAAACCCCAGAACCTGAGAGACTCTCCAGTTTAGCCTGCTATTTTGAAATGTTGTGCTACTGGTGAGTTCTTGTCTCATCTTCTTGTATATTGCTCCCTTGTCTTCTAATATGCTCATTTTGATTTACCTTAGTGTTTTTCGCACATAAATGTGGTCACATGGACACTGAAGGGTATGTACTACCCCTATAGTGTTACAGTTTATGTGCTGTTTAATAGTATGTTTTACACTGGTAATAGGGTACTCATCCTGTACAGACTCAACCCCAACACTAAGCTCCTTCCACATGTATTGAACTGTAACCCCTGGGGTTGGTGTCTGTTCTGTGCCATCAATTTAGAGTTCATGGTATGCAACCTCCACCAGATGACTCCAAGAGCTGATAACAGCTCTTAGTCACCATCCCAGGATTTGACCTTGTCTCTTATCAGCCACACTCTTTATGCCTGGATGAGACATGACTGTGCAAGTCTCACCCACTCCTTGCATTTTGCTTGTGAATCTCATGTTAAAGAGCAGCTATCTACTAAAATAAACATCTTAAAAAGGTGTAAGTGTACAAAACCACCTATACATTTCCAATCATTATGTTTAACTTTTAATGTTTTATCTGTCTTTGCTTTTTCCTGTTTTTGGCCTACTAAATGTTCCAGCAAACACAGTTTACATAACATAGAGACTTTCAAAAACCATCTGACTCCCCAACTAACCTCACAATTGCCATCTGAAACATCACAGTCTGTTTCTCGGTACCCTATGATGCTGAGCTGCAGGACAGCAAGCAGTATGGTTTTGTGTCGGGAAGACTGTATTAGACCTGTTTAATCATAGAAACATAGAATTTGACATTAGATCTCTCTCACACCCAACTCTGTAAATTGTTCAACTCAGTATATTCAAAAAATACAAGGGCTCAAATAGCAACAAGGATAGGGACGCTTTCATAAGCAGCTTGATGGAAGCTTCTAGGGTGATTAGAGCGGCAAAGGCACAAACTGAGGTAGAAATTGCACAGGAGGTAAACGAAGTAAAAAACCCTTCTTTAGGTACATCAGTGACAAAAGGAAAAACAGGGGTATTGTTAGACTAATAAGAAGTGATGGGAAGAAGATAGGAGATGACAGCTTAATCTGGTTCAAGGTCAGTTGGCATTCATCTGTATCCCCCTCCCCCGGGTCGTGCCTGAAAATAGGCAGGATTTGTCTAGTGCACTTACCCGGTCAACAAAAGCTAAATAAATAAATAAAATAAATAAGAGAGAAGGCAGAGGTCTTAAATGAGTACTTTTACTCTGTCTTTACAAAGAAGGAGCCTGGAAATGGGCACACCACTAAATAATTGCACAAGGTGGGGTAGACACAAGCCTTTTCTCAGTAGAGAGGGTAAGGACTGAACTCAATAAATTAAAGATAGATAAACCCATGGCTCTGGACAGCATCCACCCACACATACTGAGAGAACTTAGGGTTGAATTGGCAGCACCTTTAACAGATCTTTTTAGCAGATCCCTGAGAGAGGGAATTGTTCCACAAGACTGAAAAAGGGCAAAAGTGGTTCCCATACATAAAGGATGGAGCAGAAAGGTGGCAGTTAACTACCGCCCTGTCAGACTTACCTCGGAGGTAGGCAAGATGATTGAAACCCTGCTAATGGAAATAATTTTAACTTTCCTGGAAGAGATTGGACAGCAGGACAGCAGGCAATATGGCTTCATGGTGGGAAGGTCCTGCCAGACTAATCTGATCGAGTTTTTTGACTCGGTTACTAAGATAGTGGACTGGGGGAGTTGTGGATGTTATCTACCTTGACTTTAGCAAAGCCTTCGACTCGGTCCCACACAGAAGGCTACTAAATAAGCTTGAGCATACAGGGGTGGGACAGGAAGTGGTATCATGGGTTAAGAGCTGGCTTAGTCAGAAGAACCAGTCAGTGATGGTTAACAGGGCAGCATCTGGGGATAAGGGGGTGACCAGCAGGGTGCAACAGGGGTCTGTCCTGGGTCCTTTACTCTTCAATATTTTCATAAGTGACATCTCTGAGAGGCTGGGTGGGAAGTAAGTCTGTCTGCAGAGGATACAAAGATCTGCAACAGAGATCTGCAACACTGCTTAGGGAGTGGAACAAATGAAAAATGACCTGCTCAAGTTAGAAAAATGGTCTAACGTGTGGCAGTTAAAATTTAATGCAAAAAAATGCAAAGTGATGCATTTGGGCAGGAGCAACCCAGGGACAGTCTACTATCTGGGAGGGGAGCAGCTAACAGCCACCAAACAGGAGTAGGATATTGGGGTCATCATCTCTGGTGACTTAAAAGTGGGAAGACAATATGAAAAAGTGGTATAAAAAGCCAACAAAATGCTGGGATGCATAGGAAGAGGCATCACAAGTAGAAAGAGGGAAGTGATCATGCCACTGTACAAGTCACTAGTAAGGCCTCACCTTGAGTACTGCGTACAGTTCTGGAGGCCTTATCTTAGGAAGGATGTGGATAGACTAGAGATGGTACAGAGGAGGGCAATAAAAATGATACAAGAGCTCCAAGAATTGCCATATGAAAGCAGATTATGGCAACTCAGTATGTACTCACTGGAGCAGTGCAGAGATAGGAGTGATATGATAGAGACATTCAAGTTCCTGAAGGGCATAAACAGAGTCCCTACTCAGAAACTCTTTCTGATCAATGGCTCCACAAGGTCAAGAAGTCATGAAATGAAATTAAGGGGAAGGAGGGAGGTTCCGGGGTAACATGTGTAAGTTCTTCTTTAGGGAAAGGGTGGTGGCTCCATGGAGTAGCCTACCTGTAGAAGTCATTGACTCAAAAACAGTAGGGAAAATTCAAATCTGCTTGGGATAGGCATAAGTGGATTGTCTCTAAGAAATTCTAAGGGGTGGGTAGCACTCAGGGCAGATAAATAGATCTTTGGTCCCCATCTGCTGTCAGTTTCTATAGTATGTTTTTTATGTATGGTATTTTGTTGGTGAGACATTTTCGGATAGCACACCAACCCACTCCTGAGAGTTTTCTACCTTTAGACACCTCTATCTCTATATCTCAAATATCATTGATGAGGCATTTATTTAACTTCCCCACTTTTCAACTTACATTTGGTTTGCCCTCATTTTTAAATATCTTCAGCACCTGCTGATTTGCAAGAGGCTTTTTTATGGTCGATGAGGTACCTTGAAGGCATGGTTAAATGCAATATCTTAACATTTATTTTCTTCAATGATTCCCATCAAGTGCGGGATTTGTTTGGCAAGGTATTGCAGAGAGCTCAATTGGATGCTTAAGTTACTTAGCCTCTATTTGTAGAATATTAGATGTGACTGCACTGTAAGGGTGGGAGGGGGGTTGGATTTTAAGGGTTGTTTTTTCTTTGGGCATTTATTGTGTGTTATATACTTTTCTCTTTTTATAGTTTATCTTGGTTCTATTTTATTGTTTTGCTTTTGTGTGTTCTTGTTGAATTATACAGTTTAAAAAAATAAAGTTCATTGAATTAAAAGAAAGAAAAAAAATAATTTAATGGCAGATAAGGGCCACTTGTCCGATCTTGTCTGCCCATTCCTCCCTACCTACACTATTACCACAGACCATGCCCAATCTACAGCTCTTTCTCCCTCCCCTCTCAACTTTAAACTATGATTCCCTCATGCTTATCCCATGCATTCATGAACTCCACCACTGTTTTCACCCACGCCACCTTTGCTGGAAGGCTATTCCAGGAATCCACCACTCCTGGGAAGAAATATTTCCTCACATCTCTCCTGAAGCTACCTCCCTCCAGCTTCATAGCATGTTCCTTTGTTCTTGAGCACTTTTCTTCTGAAAAATAATTCCCTCCTGTACCTTATTTAACCTTGTGAGGTATTTAAAGATCTCTATCATATCACCCTTTCCTTATTTTCTTCCAAGGTGTACATAGCAAGGTCCTTTAGTCTCTTTTCTTAGGGATTTTGATGCAGACCCTGTACCATTTTAATTGCCCTCCTCTGAACTGCCTTTACACTGTTGTTGTATTTCCAGAGATGTTGTCTCCAGAACTGGACACAGTACTGTAGGTGGTGTCTTACCAGCAATCTATACAGAGGTAACACCACCTCTCTCTCTTTCTGCTGGTGATACCCCTCCTTGTGCACCCCAGCATCTCAGTTGCCCTCTCTACTGTCTTGTTGCACTGTCTGGCTACCTTTAGGTCATCCAGTATGATTACCCTCAGGTTTCTTTCCTGCTTTGTGGTTTTCAGTTCCACTCCATCCATTTTGTACTCTGTCCCTGGGTTTCTGTGCCCTGAGAGTAATATTTTGCAGGTTTTTGCATTGAAACCCAGCTGCCATACCCTTGGCCATTCCTCTAGCTTTCTCATGTCTCTGCTCATCTTTTCTATCTCCCCTGGAGTGTCCACCTATAACAGATTTTGATGTCATCTGCAAAAAGGCAGACCTTCCATTCCAGATCTTCTACAACATTGCTTATAAAGACATTAAAGAGGACCATTCCCAGCATTTATCCTTGAGGCATTCTGCTGGGCACTTTCCTTGGAGTGAACTCCATTTTCCAACACCTTCTATTGCCTATAACCTAACCAATTTCTTATCCAGTTTACCACATTTGAATCCAATCCTAAACTACCCAGCTTACTTACTAGTTTCCTATGTGGAACTATGTTGAAAGTCATATTGAAATCTAGGTAGGCCATGTTCACTGTTCCATTCTGATCTAGGTTCTTGGTCACCCAGTCAACCCAGTCAAAAAATATATCAGATTCATTTGTTGTGACTGCCCATTTTGTGAAACCATGCTGCCTCAGGTCTTGCAACCCACTGGATTCAAGATATTCCACAATCTTTCCTTCAGCAGTGATTCCCAAGGGTGCCAATAGAAATTCCTGGGCCTTGGACACACCTTTAGGACTGGGCCCTCCTTAACTTCACATCCTCTGTTACCGGTCCCCCTATGGGCCCCCTGAGCCACTGGGCCTGGGACAGTTGTCCCCCCTCATTATCTTTCCCACCACTGATGTGAGGTTAACTGACCTAAAGCTGCCAGTCTCCTCCCTGCTACCACTTTTGTGTAGTGGGACTATATCTACCTTCCCTCAGTCCTCCGGAACCACTCTTGTTTCCAGTACGCTATTGAATAGAACTGTCAGGAGGTGCAGCCAGTATTTCTCTGAGCCCCCACAATACCCTTCGATGTACCCCATCTGGCCCCATTGCTTTGTCTACCTTCAGATTAGCAAGTCCCTTCAGGATACTCACCTCCAAAAAAGGACTAGTGTCCACCTCCCTCCCTCCCTCCAAAGCTTCTGTTACTTTGTAGCCCCTTCCCTTCTCCTTCCTCTGTGAGCACTGAACAAAAATATTTGTTCTGGATATCTGCTTTTTCCTGGTCCCCCCCTTGCACAGCCCTCCTTCTTCCCTTTTTCACCTTACACTCCCACCCATGGTCTTCCTCCCTCACTTACATACCTAAAAAATGTATTGTTCTGTTTTGCTACCTCTTGGGTTATTCTCACTTCAGTTTGTGCTGTTGTGCTCCTTACTGCTTACCCTACTTACCTCTGTCTCCCCTGATACACATCCCTATCCTCCTCCCTCTGCATCTCCTTATACCTTCTGAAGGCTACTCTTTTAGTTTTTACCTTTTCAGTCACCTCTTCCGAGAACCATAGTGGTCTCTTTTTCCTCTTGCTATTGCTCACTTGCTTGACACAGATGTTTGCTGCCTTTACTGTGCTCCCTTTTGTCTTTGTCCACTGTTTCTCTGCCCCTTTCAGGCCATCCCTCCACCAGGTCTCCCAGAAGCATTCACCCATCTTTATAAAATCTACCCTCCTGAAGTCCAGGACCCTTGTCCTTGTCTGGTTCAGTTCTGCAGCCATCCTTATATTGAACCACACTATACAGTGATCACTGGTCACCAAGTGACCTCCCAATTTGATGTCTCCCAACACTGTCCCTGTCAGTGAGTCCCAGGTTCATTATTCCCCACTATGTGTAGGTTCACTATTTGCTTGAGGAATTCCCCCTGCAGAAAGTCCCGGATGTCCCTGCTTCTAGCTGTTGCTGGAATGCTCCAATCAACACCTAACAGGCTGAAGTCTCCTGCCAACAGCACCTCCCCCTTTTCTGCCATCTTGCCAGTAGCTTCCACCATACTGTATCTAATTCCTCCCTCTGTGCTGGAGGTCTATAGATCACTCCAGTGTGAATAGTGGCTCCATTTCCCATCTTCAGGGTGACCCACAGTACCGCTGCTTTCACCTGTATTCCCTGTATCTCCATCGCTTTCATGCTTTCCCTTACATAAAGTACCACACCTGATCCTTTCCATGCCACTTGGTCCTTCTAGAACAGAGCAAAGCCTAGTATGGCCATGTCCCAGTCATGGATGTCAGTGCACCATTACTTAGTAGTGGCTACAGTATCCAGGTTGGTCTCTGCCATGATGGCCTCTAGGTTCAGAATCATATTTTCTGGACTTCCAGCATTTGCAAATATGGCCTTCCAGATTTTGTTTCCACTCTGCTTATTGACCTCCCTTTTTACTTTTTGCTATCCCCAACTTCCCCCCTCTCTTTTAATGCTCCTGTTTCTTCCCCCCTTTATTTCTACCACCCTGTTTCCTTTAATAATTTGCACCCTGTGGGACTCCTCTTCCCTTGGGTTCTCCTTAATCTCTACTTTGGCCTGTGTGGGGGGGGGGTAGTTTCTGACTCTCCAATTCCTTCCACCGTCCCTCTTGGCTAGTTTAAATGTTTATCAAATTAACACTTAAACTATTCTCTGAGGATTATGGTTCCCCCCAAGATGGGTGCAGACCATCTCTCCTGTGTAGGCCTTTATCCTCCCAGGTGGGTCCCCAGTCCCTAATATAGCTGAACCCTTCCTCTCTGCACCATTTCTTCAGCCATGAGTTGAAGCTCCTGGTGCAGAGATCCCTCTCCTGTCCCCTGTCATTAACAGACAGTACCTCAGTGAAAACCAGTGATCTAGGTACCTGTCAAAGACCCCCTCCCGAGAAAATAAATTTGGTTGAGGGAATATTTCTTTTAATCTGTTCCAAAGATAACTTCCACCCAGACAAAAACTTGGACCCTAGACCCTCAGGTTAAAAGTCTAGCACGCTATCAACTGAGTAATCCAAGCTCTCTAATCATGTTTTTTGACTGAGTCACAAGGGTGGTGGATAGAGAACAGCCAGTGTATTTGCTTCTCTTTGATTTCGGCAGTCTTTAATTCTGTGCATATATGAGTCTGCAAAAAAGGCTGGAGGACATGGGAGTAGAGATAGTATTAGTCAAGTGGGTGGGAAACTGATTGGGGGATCACAGCAGAGGATGATAGTAAATGGGTCAAAACTGAGAATAGGGGGTCTCAAGTGGGGCGTTGCAGTGGTCAGTCTTAGGACCTGTCTTATTTAATATGTTCATTATCATTAGTGACACAGGTGAAGGTATCAAGGGAAGGATGTGCCTTCATTAGTAACATGGGAAAGGTATCCAGGAAAAGACAAGCCTTTTTTTTGATGATACAAAGCTCTGTATCAGGGTGTGCAATGAGGAAGGAGTGAGGAAACTTCAGAGGAATCTACAAAGCCTTTAAAGGTGGTCAGAGATCTGGTAGTTGAGATTAACTGCCCAAGATATGCAAGGTGATGCAGTTAGAGAATAAGAACCCACATGCAGAGTGTTGGATGGGAGAGGTTAAGCTGGGTACTTCAGCAGAGGAGAGGAATCTGGCAGTTCATATCAAAGACTCATTCAAGCAAACCAGCCAGTACAATAAGACCTGTAACAAGGGCATCTGGGATTTTGAGGTACATAGGGAGGAGTTTCAACAGTAGGAGAGGTGATACTGCCGCTATATGGATTACTGATGAGGTCTCACATGGAGTACTGTGGCCAGTCTTGGAGTCCTCACCTGAGAAAGGACATTGCTAGACTGGAGTCAGTGCAGAAAACGCTCACAAAAAATGATTCTGGGCCAGCAGGGTACATTCTTCAAGGAACGGCAGAAAGCCCTGAACATGTACTCACTGGAGACCAGACTGCAGAGTGGGGACATGATAGAGAATGTTCCTAAGGTGCATACATAGAGTAAATTGTAAAGGCCTGTTTGTTAGAGATGTAGTTCATGGGGGGGGGCACCACTGGAGAAGGATATGAAGAAGTTCTGCACTGAAAGTATAGTGGAGACTTGAAATTAATTATTGGTGGAATTCCTGTGGGCAAGGACCCTTAATGGTTCAAACATGTAGGAGACAAAGCCAAAGGACTCACAGTCCCACTTGTGGG
The DNA here is from genome assembly GCA_016271365.2 of Neoceratodus forsteri. Lineage (NCBI taxonomy): Eukaryota > Metazoa > Chordata > Ceratodontiformes > Ceratodontidae > Neoceratodus > Neoceratodus forsteri. Next base: position 846,113,556 of record CM057451.1, on the reverse strand, counting down.
AGCCAGGTAGGGGCAGGAAGCAGAATGGGAGGATGGAGTGAATAACTCACTACAATTGTAGGCCAGGGGGTAAGAATATAACTATAGGCAGACTTGATGGGACATTGGTTTCCTTTGACCATCAGATTCTGTGTGTTTAGGCCATAAACAAAGGTACTATGAGATCAGTTGGGCACAGGCAATGCTTTTTATGCAGCCATTTTGAAAACATTGCAAAAATGTGTTATAACACTGCAAAAGAAAACTGAAAATTAAAAAAAATTATTCTGTAGTGAATTGTAATGGCACCAATTAAAATGGCATCAGTGACATTTGAAACATAGAAACATAGAAGTTGACGGCAGATAAGGACCGCAAGGCCCATCCAGTTTGAGACCATCTAATCTTCTTGCTGGTTGGCAAAAATAATCCTTCTGCTCAACCCCCTCACCCACCCAAATAAAACCACATTTTTGGGTATATTTACAAAATTACACTTTGGTTTTCATGAAGTAGGGTGCTGATATTGGCATGATCCTAAAAATAAGAGCTCACAACAACCAAAAATTACCATGGTATGAGCCAAAGGTAAAATAAATTGGGGAAAATGTATGTCCAGCATGCTCCATTAGCACATTTTCAGACTTGGGTTTTTTCCTCATTTGTGGAAGTTTAGCTCTAGATAGAGTAGCACACTGAGGGACATTTAGGAGCTACACTGAAGGACCTGGAGGATTCACAACAAGGGACAAAGGCAACAAATGGGTGTCAGTAGTGGGAGATGGGTGGCATGGGTGAATAGAAGGTAGGTATGGATGGGGTTAATTTTATTCACTTTGAGTATGAGTGGTGATACCAATAGTAGTACTGGGCACCCACTGCCAGTTGTGCTTTTCGGTGCTAGCTGAGATTGATCGGGGAGGAGGGTTGCGTGAATGCCAGAGGGTAATCAAGAATGAAGGATGCAATTTTAATGGGTCAGACGGGAGGGGGGAGACAGGCAATGGGATTGGGCACCCACCTTTGGTATGCATTGTTATTTGGATTCTAGCTTTTTCCTTAAAGAGTTTAGTATTTGGGGACATCAAGGAAATGTACTGGGGGACATGGATGATTAGCAGTGAGGGACAGGCCAAGTGATGCTTGCGTGACAGTTGGGGGTGGCATGGGTGCTAGAATGTGGAGAAGGGTGAGAAGATTACATTTTAAAGGGTCATACAAGAGGAGGAAGACCAGTGGTGGGATTGGGTACCCACCATCAGTAATAATCAGACATCATGGAAGCTGGCTGTGAAACTGGGCACATACTGATAGGCACAAAAACTGCAGCATAGCTGGGGGATCAGAGTTAAAAATTTATGTGTGAGATACTGGAGGATGTAATGATTAAAACTCATCAACTGACATGCTTTAGTTTTTCTATAAAGGATTTTTTTTAAATAGATCAAGTGACAAAACCTTTTTAAATAATAAACATGTTTTATTACTCACTCTATAAAAAAAGACCAAAATCTTTTTTAAACTAAAGCATGACTATTAGTAAGGTATGATTCTCACATCCTACCCTGTTTCCCACATAAATATCTGTCTGATTCCCCCAACTATTCCAGAAATATTTTCTACTGCTTACATAACTGCTAGCAGTCATGTAAGCAGTAAAAAATAGAATAGGTCTCATGAAAATTCTCTTATCCTTCAAATGTTCAGTTTTTACACTGTGCATGTGCAACAACAGAACATATTTTTGCTCATAATTTAAAAACTATCAAATAATTATCTTTGGGCCCAGCTCTACCAAAATTGTAAATTTCAGCTTTCAAATCCAGCAGTTTGTTTGCTACTGGTGAGCAACAAATGTCTTAATTTTGCATATTTTATGTTTTTAACTTTCTAGAACTTCTGAACTGCTGAACTGATCAGTACCAGACTTACAGGATCTCAAGATCCTGGCATCCACTCGGCTAAATGTTAGGTGAATCAGTCAAAGGATAGTGAGTTATCAAAGTGTACAAATCGGAGTTTTTCATTAAGCTACCTACTCAGTTGTAATATACTCTGGTCCATGGTGGTCTTAGTTGCTTTTGCAGACTCTGTCACAACACCATAAACAGCAATCCACAGCAGGTGCATGCCAAAAGTAAGCTATAGTAATTCATATTCCTTGTTGACCTCAAGGCTTCTTCCCCTACCTGTAGTTTTTATGTTGCTTGCGTGCATGTGCAAGAAACATAGTGCCATCATCGGAGATTTCGGAGGTGTGTCACCTCCTCCTCCAATTCAGTCAGTGAGCTGGCAGGCACACGGCCCTGTAAGCAATGCATTTTTGGAGCTGTCTATGACACGCTCCAAAATGCAGTAACACTCCCCAGTTGAAGAGGAGCTAAGCTTCAGTGAGCACCGATAAGCGTAGCTCCCCCCCACATGCAGGCATGCGCGCCCCTGCACCTACTGTGTAGCCGACGGGGTGCCCAATCCCTCGCCGGCTGAGCTGCGTCGTCCCCCCCCGTAGTTGGTGCCATGCTGGGAGCCCACCTCAGCGTGGCAATCAGTCCTTTTAGCTGGCCAGAAGTGCCCAATCCCCGTCAGCTGAACGAACCCCCCCCATCCTTGTGCCACGCTGGGAGCCACCCCAGTGTGGCAAACATCCAACGATGTCTTTTTTTTTTAAACCTATAAAAAAAAAGCGGTCCCATGGCGCGTCTCACGACCCCCACAACCCGCACCCACCCACTGCGCACCCAGTCTCCCCCACCTCACCCCATACTTACCTCTGGACTCCTGGCGTGGACGATCTTCGTGGACCGGGAACACGCTGCACACTTCAAAGCTGACCCCGAACTGAGGAAATGCCGGTAAGCTGTATAATGAGCTAGATAGAGGTTCAACTTTATTGCATATCTCAGGCATTTTTGAGAATTTTGCACCAAATTTTCAACATGGAGTTTTAGGACCCCTTCTCATGAATGATATCACTGTCATGGTGTTATTCGGCCCGAAGGGTGATTTACGCACAGTGACTGCGCGGTGACTGTGAAATCACCGCTGGGCCTGAATACCACCATGACAGTGACATCATTCATGAGAAGGGGTTCCAAACCCCATGTTGAAAATTGGTCCAAAAATTCAAAAATGATCATTGTTTTATTTAGTGTGTTGCTAGCAGTTCCACGCAGGCTCGTAAGTTCATGAAATTAATATTTTCACCCAGATTTCAACATTGCCATTTTACAACGTGTTCTTATGAGTAGTACAGCTGTCATTTTTCACATCTCACCCAAAATGTGTTTACGCCTTGTAGCGAAGAATGGCGCAGTTGTGAAGCAAATCAATGTACAGGACAAATTAAGAAAATCACAGTGACACTGTTCATGAGCAGAGGTCTTAAAATGGCTATGTTGAAATTTGCGAAAAAATCTCAAAAATGACTGTTTTACGAGTGTGCGTTGTGCAGTTCCTACGCAGTCTCGTAAGTTCACAAATTTTCAATATTTTTACTCCAGATTTTCAACATTGCCATTTTACTACACCTCCTCATGAGCAATACAGCTGTCATTTTTCACATCCTGCCCAAAACATGTTTCCACTATGTAGAGCACAATGGCGCAGTCGGTGTGCGAACTCAGTGTGTGGGACACATTAAGAAAATCACAGTGTCTCTGTTCATGAGCAGAGATCTTAAAATGGCAATGTTGAAAATTTGGTGAAAGAATTCCTAAAAATGACTGTTTTATGAGTGTGTGTTGCACAGTTTTCACATGCCGTCAGAGGTTTGCTTGAATTTTCAATATTTCCACTCCAGATTTTCAACATTGCCATTTTACCACACCTCCTTATGAGCAGTACAGCTGTCATTTTTCACATCCTGCCCAAACGTAGTCACTTTGCTGTAGCGCATATAATGGCGCAGTCGGTGTGCAAACTCAATGTATGGGACACATTAACAAAATCACACTGACACTGTTCATGAGCAGAGGGTCTTAAAATGGCTATGTTGAACATTTCATGAAAAATTTCCTAACAATGACTGTTTTACGAGCGCGCGTTGCGCAGTTCCTACGCACGCTCGTAAGTTCGCAAATTTTCAATATTTGCACTCCAATGACTTCCAAATACCTAAACAGCACATAGAAGCAAGCAACATTCGGCATTGACAAATGCTTGTTTTTAAACCCTATGCCACTTACTGCACTGAGACTCAAAGTGGTTGAGCTGAACCAAAAGTGAGAGAAGTGATAAGACTTTTTTCAGAAAGTATTTCAAAAACCAGGACATGCTGTGTACAGACACTGAGCAGTACTTCATACATTGACATCGTAAATCAATACATGAAAAACCGTGAGTTACCTACAAATCATTTGGTACAAATTTGTTGGGGAAAACCTAAAGGTAGACACACATATTAACATTTTCAGTACACAATATGGTTCAGTGCAACCAATGCCCATTCAGTTCCATGCCAATAAAAATTAAACAATTTGCTACTGGCTATTCATATTTTGTGGTGTTGCAAAAACCTGAAAAGAAAGTTCCCCATGTAGTATGAGTTCCCTTTGTGTAATGAGATCATAAAGACTTGTGACAGCCTCCCATGCCCAGAAATCCAGATAATAACTTAAACATTTTCACTGTAAGTCTCCAGCTAATATATAAGCATATCTTTCTGCCTGTGACTTATATGGCAGCAGATACTAAACAAAATTAAGGACACCAATATGTCCCTACCCCCCCCCCCATATTCCACCATAGCATTATGCCACAGCACGCAGCATCTTGACACAAGATGTAAAACACAAACAGTACAGCCTTGGTATTGCACAGTAATGTAGTTAAAATGGTAAAAAAAAGATGTAAAGTAGATCCAAAGATTCCTTGGGGAAGAAAGACCCCCCTTTAAATGTGCAGTAAAACTCACAAACAAGGGGCCATCCTATCTTTTCTTTGCGAGACCCAACAATTTGGTGCAAATAGTAAACTTAGTTAATAATGAAAAAAGCAGGTTTCAAATGAGTAACATTGTATGCCAAACAGTAAGAATATTACACATAAATCTAAGTAGTACAGTAACTATTACCCCAAGGAAAACAGGTGACCAAGGACTTGCCCCCTCTAACTCAGCCCATAAGGGTTCAAATCAGAAAATCATTAATTCAGCACTGATCTTGGGGAAGAATAATCTATTGCAAACTGGTATATACAGTAAACTCACTCACCACACATAAAATGTTAGTGCTTAAAAGCTAATTTTACACTTTGATGTTTTTGTTTTTCTTCACAACGATACAGAAAATGTTATTACAAATGTTTTGGAATTATCCTTCATCAGTGTTTTCCTATATCTAATACAATGTAAATAAAATGTATTAAAAATAACAAAGTTCTATATCTTTGTAAGTTAATTTACTGAGACCAACATATTCTATAAGTCACAGCTCACCAAAAATGTTCAGTATTAGAGATATGTTCCAGGTTCTTAAATTCCATATTCACCCAACGGTCAACTAAAAGGTAAATATCAAAGAAACTCATTTGCAGTTTTGTTGCTTCTTTTAACATTGTTCTATGTATTTATCACTGGTTCTCACCTGTTACTAAAGTGTAAATAATGTAAACAAGGCTCCTGTTAGTCCCATTATGTAGCTCCTTGTACAGCAAGTAAAGTGTGTGTCTGTAAAGTAATGTTGTCCTCCTTTCAGTATTTTTTCAGAAAGTAATGACACAAGTTTCTCAGTTACCTCTCCGTTTTGTTTGTGTATCTTATGGGTACTTTACTGTTCATTATTTGTCTCACAGGCTCTCATTGGTATCTCTAAATATAAATGAAGATGTTTTTCAGACTCGTTTAAGACAAACATCAAGACTCTCCAACTGTTCTAAGTATATAAAAAGGTAGTCTCTTGTACTCATATAGTTTATGCTGCAGCGTGAAGTGAGACCTCCTGCTCTCTCTCTCCATAGGGAGGTGACCCGTTCGCTCTGCTTGCTGCTTTAATGGTGCATCTGGTCTGGAATCGGGTGCAGAGCAGCATGCGTCACTGCGAGACTGCAAACAGACTCTTGCAGTGGTAGGCACTTGCCCAGGGTGCCCGACCCTCTACTTAAAGAAATAGCAGCACCAAAAATGTTTTTTTTTGTGTCCTACCAGCTTCAGGTTAAAGCTTCACAAAGTGTCTCCATCTGTATTTATAGTTTCTACCAGTTTTCAAGTGTACAAACAGAGCTGATTGCGAGTGTGTACTGGTGTCTGGTATTATTATAAGTGCTGTGCTTATTTACTGGGGAGTCTATAGGATCACAATGTGTCTGATACTGCCAATTAAGTTATCAGTATTCATTCATTTATAAAGTTAAACATTTAATGTATCTTACTGACTTGGTTAACACCTATTTATCAGTTCTCAGAAAGAGAAACATCAAAAAGAGAGAAGTTGGGGGGATAAGATTAAAGGGAAGAGCCTGTGAGACAAATAGTGAACAGTAAAGTACCCATAAGATACACAGACAAAATGGAGAGATAATTGAGAAACTTGTGTCATTACTTTCTGAAAAAATACTGAAAGGGGGAAAAATTACTTTACAGACACACACTTTACTTGCTTTACAGGGAGCTACATAATGGAACTAGCAGGAGCCTTGCTTACATTATTTACACTTTAGTAACAGGTGAGAATCAGTGATAAATACATAGAACAATGTTAAAAGAAGCAACAAAACTGCAAATTATTTTTTTTGATATTTACCTTTTAGTTGACTGCTGGGTGAATATGGAATTTAAGAACCTGGAATATGTCTCTAACACTGAGAATTTTTGGTGAGCTGCAACTTATAGAATGTGTTGGTCTCAGTAAATTAACTTACAAAGATATACAACGTATTATTTTTTAATACATTTTATTTACATTGTATTAGATATAGGACAACACTGATGAAGGATAATTCCAAAATGTTTATAATGAATTTTTCAGTATCGTTGTGAAGAAAAAGAAAAACTTCAAAGAGTAAAATGAGCTTTTAAGCACTAAAATTTTATGTGTGGTGAATGAGTCCATATACCAGTTTGCAATAGTTTTTTATAGCCCTCAACTGATACAGACACCTCCCTGACTTAATATATTTTCATTTTTTTTGAGGTTGGTTATGCTGGATAACTCTCTCTATGAAGAATAATCTATTTAAATGTAATTAACTGCTTAAATGTTCTGGTTTCTCTAGGGTCCATGTAAAGATAAGACCATTTACCAACACTTGACATGAAGCTGGATTGGGAGAAGAACAAGAGGAGAAAAGCATGCAGAATTATAAGCTCTCTCAGCTTGAGTTTGACTATATCAGAGCCCTTCCTCTTCATCCTAGTTTGAAGGATGAGCCTAGAAACATAAGAACTTGTGATCCATTTAGTAAACCATTAGTTCTGCTTGGTCTTTATAGTGGAATGGGAAGATGGACCAACATTTATTAACAGGCGCCAGAAGTGGATTAGGAGCTGGTGCATGCGCAAAATGGCAGCCTAGGAATATTGGTGTGTATTGTGAGCTCCTTCTCAGTGGTCTCAGTCAGAGATTTAAACAGTTGAATGGCCCAGTTCTGAAGTAAAATCAGGAGGAAACTTGCACCATATGTACCTTGTGGGTAGTGTTGAAGCGGTTCTGTTGCACCAGTGAGATAACTCTTTTTTTCAAAGCAGCATTGACTAAATCAATTCTGCATCAAAATAAGATGCTAGCACTGGGGAGACACTGGTCACTGAATGCCCAGAATGCATTTCCCCAAGTTGAAGGGGAACAGGTAACACAAAATAATAATATCCAAGGGGGAAAAGGTACAGTTACCTACTGTGATTTTGATTTAAATATATCTAAAGCTATAGATAACTGGCAGATAGATAAGGACAAAAATGCCAAACAGGTATCTATCTACCTCCTGTGGTAAATTAAATATAGTGGGAGTTGAAGTGGCATCTACATCGCTGATTTTGGTGTGCATGTTTTCACAACAGACAATATTTGAATCAGTGACCTCCCCAGTCTGTATAAAAGAGCATTTGGCTCATAAAGCCCTTAAGATGGCATATTCTGCAAAAATGAGGTCAGCAAAAAAAAAGTGGGAAAAACCTGAAAAACTTAAAAAAAACAACAATTTGACAAACAAGAAATGTCTGAGGATAAATATGGGGGAGTTTGGGGACTCTAACAAATAATGGCCTTCCCCTAGTATGACCCCCCCCAACAGAGGAAGAGTTATTAATAGAAAATAAATGTCACTCTGACAATGTAAAAGAGTCGAGGGCTGAAAACGGCTCTGTTGAGAGACTGGAACAATCCCAACAGAAGATCTTAAAAGAGCTTCAGCAGGGGTTTGGTAGCATTAATATTACTTTAAATGCTCTGGCTATAAAACTTAATGAGTTAGCAGGTAAATTGGATGGCCTTTCATTGAGAACAGATGAGGTAGAATACAGACTGAGCTCCATTGAAGACCAATTACCAAATGTTACTGAACAGGTGAAAAATACAACAAAATAATTAGAATCTTTCAAATTAAAAACTGAACATCTGGAGACAAGGTCCCAGAGGGATAACATAAAATTAGATAACTTACCAGAAGGCATAGAAGGAGCAGACCCTCTAAGATTTTGTGAGGAAATGCTAACTACAATATTGGGACTAAAATATCCTGAACAACGTATAGAACTTGACAGGGCCCATACAACCTTTGGACAAACACTGCCAGATCCAAGACCAAGATTCATGTATATTAAAACATTAAGGTTCCAAGACTGGGAATGGGTATGCCAAACAGTAAGAATATTGCACATAAATCTAAGTAGTACAGTAACTATTACCCCAAGGAAAACAGGTGACCAAGGACTTGCCCCCTCTAACTCAATTTAAATGTAATTAACTGCTTAAATGTTCAGGTTTTTCTAGGGTCCATGTAAAGATATAAGCATTTACCAACTGTGACAAGGCAAGACAAGTTGGAAAAGGGGCTACATTACAATGGAAATAGACTTCACAGTTATCCTGATATCCCCCCCCCCAGTAGTTTCTAAAAGAAAAGCTTTTGTTGCAGTTTGGGACACTCTTAAACAAGAAGGCATCCCATTTGCACTCTTATACCCTGCAAAACTTTGGTAAACTTTGATAGTAAAATGTGGTTCTTTTACTCTCCTTTTGAAGCAGAGGAAGCTTTAAAAAAAGGAAAAAGTATGAATCCCAATCCTCCTCCCAATCAGATCAGAATAACTCAGATAAGGAGGTTTCAGGAGACAAGGGAGCTGGTTAATTTAACTGGCTTAATTTAACGTTTATACACCATGCTACAAGATGTGATCTGTCTTGCTCTCATTATACATTGTCAAAAGGAAAGAAAAGGGGAAGGGGAGAGGGAAAAGAAAAGAAAAAGGGAGAAAAGGAAGAAAGAAAGGAAAAGGGAGAAGAAAAAAGAGAAAGGGAAAGGGGATGTAAGGAGAAGGTGGGAGCATGGGTTAGCTTGCTGTCTGTGAAGCTATAGTCATAAGTCTAGCCTAGAAAAATGTAGGAGCTGGATAGAAGTGAGAAGGTTTACTGGGGAGCTGTGGTGTGGAGAAGGGGGGGAGAAATGTAGAAAAGGGTGGTGCAGATATGTAATAAGGGTGAATAGGGTGAAAGTTATTTGGTTCTTAACTATCTCAAATCAACATTCTTCAGGGGAGTCTTGAAAAGTGTTCTATTGTACCCCCTAGGTATACTATTTCGCTGTCCTGTTTTTTCTTTTTTTTGTCTTGCTATGGGAAGAGTATTCTTAAGGAGGTATACTTTCTGAGACCAATGCATGAGAGTGTGGTTTCTCACAAATGACCTCACGCACACTGACCAGTTTGCTAGTTTCACATTTCATGGGAAAGAGAAAGGATCTACTCATAGGTGTGTGTGGGATCTTAGGAACAGGGAGGGTTTTGCTCATAAAAAAACATTTTTAACCAGGAAATCGGTGGGGGGAGGCAGAGGGTGGGGGCTACTGAGAACGATTTAGATACAAAGAAACACAATACTTTTTTTTTCTTTCCAGTACTAATTAAGCAGAAATGTGGATGTATTGTTTCTTTTCTAACTTTACCAATATTGTGGTTTAGCTGTCTTTACAATATGGAAGATGTAAGGCCAGGTATCTGTCTGCCTTGGAATCCTTTCCAAACTTCTAAGGGTTGTCAACTGAAAAATAATGTTCTTTTTAGTATGGGTTATGGCTGAACTTAGAATAATGACATGGCATCTAATTGGTGCCAGAGGTAGAACTAAAATGCATAAAATAGTCCAGATGGCTAATAATAACAAGATTAATTGCCTCTATCTTCAGGAGACCCATTTTGATTGAAAAGACATGACATTTTTTGCAAACCTCTTTCAGGCTATAGGAATATATACATTTGTTGCAGGCAATGCTAGAGGAGTAGCAATGTGTATTAACAAGAATTTAAATATTGAAATACTGAATTCAAAAATAGATTTAGAGGGCAGATTTGTCTGCTGTAAATTGAATAGTCTACAGACTCAGATCTTACTGTTAAATCTATACGCACCCAACAAGGAAGTTCTATAATTTTTTTTAACACCATTTTTTTAATTAACCACATGGGACACCCCTTTAGTAGTAGGTGGGAACTTTAATGTTATTCTTCACCCCTAGATAGTGCCTTCTTGGCATTAGAATGGAAAACCAGAATTGTAAATCTACTTAAATGATATATGGAGGACTTGGGCCTGCAGGATCCATTTAGGTTTCTTCATCCTGTATTGTAAAAATATTCCTTTCACTCTTAAACCAATACTACATTTTCCAGACTAGACTTTTTTCTGGTATCAGCTAATTTACTCTCAGAAATAAAGTTTGTTAGACATAACTCAATATTAGTGTCCAATCGTGCCTCCTGCAACATGCAGGTAGATTTAAATCCCACTCAAGCACCACAATTTAGAAACTGGACAGTGGATGATTATTTGTGGAACAATTATAATTTTAATGAGCAGAACAGGGAACAAATCCAGCTTTTTCTCTTCTGGAACCCACCTGGAGATACTCTGGTGTATATAATCTGGGAAGCACTAAAATGCTATATTAGGGGGTGTATTTCCTTCATGAGTATTGATTAGGAAAAAAGTGATAGAACAAAGCAATTTAGAAAAAGATGTATTAGTAGCAGAGGCCTCTTTTGCTCAAAATCCATCTGAGGAGAATACAATTAAATGGATTCATGTCAAGGAGAGACTGGGAAAAAAACTACATATGCATGCTTAATGACAACTGTATTGATCCAAAGCCAAATATTATTTCTATTCAGATCTCCCCTCTAACGTCTGACATACCAAATAAAAATGGACCAGAATAAGAATTTAATTGATAAATTGAAAACAAACATGGGAGCATCTATACTGGACACTTTTGAAATCAATACTTAGTTTAAAATGTTTTTGTCAATTTGTATACCACAAGATAACTGCAGAGAATGAACATATAGAGGAAATGCTAAAGAAAATAACCATTCTTAAAATAACTGCAACAGATAAAAATATTTTGAATGCAAACATCACTCTGCAGGAAATTCTCCAGGTAATTCAGGAACTACCAAACGGGAAATTGCCAGGACCCAATGGATTTTCCTTTGAGTTCTATAAAAAGTTGAAGGATATTATAGCTTCTCTGTTATTACAAACATTCCAGGGCATCGTTGAGGTGGGTGCTGTTCCTCCTCCCTTCAATGAAGCCAATATCATCTTATTATTTAAAAAAGATAAACCTCCTGAATTATGTTCATCATATAGACCTATTTCACTTTTAAATTGTGGTTATAAGATCTTTACAAAAATATTGGCCAACAGATTGGCTAAGGTGGTTCCTAAAATTATACACCAGGATCAGACTGGCTTCATCGAGGGCAGGAGGTTACAGCACAATATAAGAAAAGCTCTGGATATTATGGAGTGTACACAGGGTACAGAAGCAGTGATTCTATCTTTGGATGCTGAGAAGGCCTTTGATAGGGTGCAATGGCCTTATTTGATGGAAGTTTTAAAGGTCTTTGGCTTTGAGGGTAACTTCATTGGGTAGCTTCAAGCCATATACTCTAACCCTACTGTAAAAGTGAAAAAAAAAATGCTAACATTTTGGATTATTTCCCTCTACTTCTGTGCATGAGACAGGGGTGTCCCCTATCCCCTCTGTTATTTGCACTGTTCTTAGAACCATTGGCAATTAGTTTTAGATCATATAATCAAATTAAAGGTATTCAAATAGGAGAATATGTACATAAAACCTTACATAGATGGTATTCTCCTTTTCCTATCTACCCCAGAACAATCTTATTACCACCTATTGAATCTTATTTCTGATTTTGGAAATATTTCTGGTTATAACATTGACTGGAAGAAAAGTGATGTTTTATTTATGAATGATCCTTTTCAAATCTCATTAGAACACCCTTTAATAAAACTGAAAAAAGAATCCATCAAATATCTGGGTGTCCAAATAACCCCTAATCAAACTACATTATTTCAACTCAACTATCCTCCCATTTTGGAAAAAAATCACAGCTGATTTAGAAAGATGGCAGCATTTACAATTAGTATTACTAGGTAGGGTTAGTATTTTGAAAATGAACATTCTACCAAGCATTCTATTTTTATTCCAAACTCTTCTTATTCTTCTGCTTAGATCTTTCTTTTCAGAATGGGAAAAAACATACAGTAAGACTTTTTTTTTATGGAAGAATCTGTCCCCTAGGGTCGCTCTACAGAAATTGTATTTGCCTAAAGAGAGAGGTGGATTATATCTTCCACACATACAGTATGATATTATTACTTGGCAGCTCAGCTTGTGATAGTGGCAGATTGGTTTAGGGGAAGTGTAAATCTGAATTCTTACTATTATATAGAAATGAATAGAGTCCCGTTTCCTAAACTGGTGCAGTCCTTAATGATAAATTTAAATATGAAAAAAAAACTATAACTTAATCCTGTCTTCTACAAAAGTCACAAGCTATCTATGAACTGTGGCACAAGGTCTATCAGGAAATGGAAAACACATATCTAGATTCAGTCCTATTATTAATAATGGATATATTCACCCCCTCAGTGATGGAGGATTCATTTAGAAGAGCATGTTTTGGAAAAGGAATAACTGAATTGGGGTATTTTTTGATAATTCAGAATGTCTTTCTTTTAATATCCTCCAAGGAAAGTATGGAATAAGTGGTAGGCGATATTTCAGTATTATCAGATTAAGAACTACTATTTAAAAAAACAAAGGAAGTTTGATTACACCTAAATTATCAACCCTTGAAGAAATTATGATTTATACCTCCCAGACCAAAAAATTAATCTCTGTATTATATAAACATTTTATATTTAAGAATAACTTTTCTCTATAGGGCTTGAAGGGGGCTTGGGAAAAAGAGATGCAGTCATTTCTCATATCAGATTAAAAGTGGGCTCTGATTACTGACCTTTCAAATTTCAAAATAAAAAATAATAGGTTGAAATACATACACATAAATACATTACACAGAACTTATTTAACTCCAGTTAGATTAAATAAATTTGGAGCAAACCCTACAAACATATGTCAGAGGTGCCAGTTGGAAAAAGGCTCTTTTAGATAGGAAAGAGGGAAAAAATCATATCATTAGGACCAAAGTCCCATTTACAAGATGGTCCTATTATTACATAGAATTGACTTATAAAAATATAAACAATAAATTACATACAAATGGTGTACAAAACATTCAATTTTACCACAAAAGAGGAAGTCTACACACTCCTCTATACATACTAGATATAGATCCTATGTGTGAATAGAACTAACCATTGCACATACTCATGGCTCTTGGCCATGTGCAAATCTGCAGATTTTTTGGACAAGCATTTTTCAGATGCTTGGGTAAGCTAGTAGGTAAAGACTTTCCTTTTAATCCAGGTATGGTTCTTTTTGGTTGGATTCTGGAAGTAGAGACACAATATAATTATCTTATTCTGATTAATTTATGTTTTGTAATTGCCAGGAAGACAGTTCTTTTAAAATGAAAGAAATCCAAAGCACCTGAACTTGTAGAATTTATACAATTAAAGTTTGATGTAGCTAAAATGGAGAAGGCATACTATATAACAGAGGGACATCCAGTTTCTATTCAGGAAATATGGCACCAATTCATTACTATTCTAGGTTTATGAGAAATTGGATAAATAAGGCAGCGGGACAGGCACAAATTGACTTATGGGTGACAATGATGTGAGCAAATGGTTCTGATTATTCTTAATGATCTCAGTAGCCACGCTTTGAGTCACCAATTAAAAAAAAAAAAACAGGCACCAGGATGGAGGGAGTGGACACAAGTCAATTTATTGAAAAGACAGTCCACTGGGGATTCAAAGTCATAAAGGAAAACAAGGTGATGGAGCCTGATCAGATCCACCCCAGTGCACTAAAAGAAAATTGCATGGATTGGGGAAGGGGTTGAATGGGAGGGGAAGTGGATAATGGGGAATGGGGAGGATCCCTCAGTAGATACTGGGGGTGGGTTCTGCAAACTCAAGCAGACTAGATAGACCATAATGTCTTTTTCTGCTGACTATTTTCATACATTGTCATGTAAGTGAGCACAGTGCTAGCCACCTCTGTGGCAACAACACTATTCAACACTTAAGTGGAGATGGGGGGTGGTTCCAGAGGACTGGAAGAGGGTTGATGTGGTCCCTCTGCACATCAATGGCAGCAGGGAGGAGGCTAGCAATTACATAACAGTCAGTGTTACATCAGTGGTAAACATAGAAAATTAGTTTTGTTGCTGTATTGGTCCTTGTGACAAAAGATCTGGAAAAAAAGAGAGAGGGAGGTAAAAGTTATCAAATCATCTCTTTTTTTCTGGATCAGTGGTAAAGAAATTAATGGAGTCCCTGCTGATGGAAAAACTGATGGAGTACCTGGAGACAAATTGGTTGCAAGTAAACCGGCAGCATGGCTTCACAAGTGGGGGTCATGTCAAAAAAAACCTCATAGATTTCTTTAACTGGGTAATTAGGGAGATGGCTCAGGGAGAGCAGTAGATGTTGCCTATCTGGACACCGGTAAGGCTTTTGACATTGTACCACACAGGAGGCTGATAAAGAAACTTAGCAGCCTGGTGGTGGGGGAGAAGGGCGTAAGCTGAGTATCTAGCTGGTTGAAAGATGGGAGGCAGAGGGTAATGGTAAATGGCAGTCACTCGGGGAAACAAGAAAGTGATCAGTAGAGTACCATAGGGATCAGTACTGGGTCCTGTCCTCTTCATTGTCTTCACAAGTGACATTGCTGAGGATTTGTAAGGAAAGGTGTCTCTTTGCAGATGACAGAAAAATCTGCAATATGACTGATACTCAGGAGGAGGTAGAGAGAATCTGGGGAAACTAGAGGAGTGATCTAGGAAGTGGCAGCTAGGTTTCAATGCCAGAAAGTGCAAAGTCATACACCTGGGATGGGAAACTGGGGGGGGGGGGCTGTGTATAAGATGGGTATGGAAGTACTTTATTTATTTATTTCTTTTTTATTTAGTTTTTTTGACCAGCTAAGTGCACTAGGCAGATTCTGCCTATTTTCAGGCATGATCCGGGGAGGGGGTTACAGATGAATGCCAACTGACCTTGAACCAAATTAAGCTGTTGGTGGTATTTTTTTTTAGTGAATGAGGGAAATTTGGCCAGTGCACCGGAGAAATTTCCCTACTCTGCCAGCAGGGAGCCTGACTTCCTGTGAGCAGTGGAGGAGCTTAGTTTGGAGCTGGACCACAGAGGAGGAGGAAGTGCTGATGTGGCAGTGTCTTTGAGGGAGTGAATGAGCTGCAATCCCTCTTGGCAGTCAGCCAAGATGGTGGATGGCCTGCTAACAGAGGTGGAGCAGGACAATCTTATGGAGACTGATATCCTAGAGAATAATGAGAAACTGCAAGAAACAAATGAAATGGCAGCAACAGAAAACCAAATACATACATCCGGGTAAGATCCAGTTGGATACTTCTGTGCCAAATGTGATTGAAGTAATGACAAGCTTGCCAAGTGATAGTAATTCTCCTCTGGATGAAACTGTGCTGCAAAATGAGGATAGTATTGGATGTATAAGCACAGTATACCAGAACAAGAGGTAGCCTTGAGGAAGCAATTTGAGAGAGAAGAACGTCAGTACTTTTTGAAAGAGGCACAATTTGAAGCCCAGCTTAGATCAGTGCATACTGATAAGCCACAATTACCTATTAGAGATGCTCAGCTGGAAAGATATGATGCATCAGCATCAAAGAAAAGTGAAAGTAGCTGGGCAGAGACAGTAGAGAATGTGGAGTGCATTAGTTCTCAGGACAGGGTGGGGTACAGCAATCAATTGAGTGAATCTGCAGCCACAAGTCGGGAATGGCAAAACGAGCGCAACTCAGCCTAAGTCTTGATATGGTTGGGGAGCAGAAAGCAGCACCAGAAAAAGAGCAGAACTAGTCAGTCCCTAATGCTTTGGAGACAGCAGGATGGCAACAAAATCCTAAGAATGGGCAGGGGGAATCAGGTAATTCTCCTATTATTATGCCTCAACTAAAAAGTATAACAAATGTAAAAACCTCGGAGGGACATAACAGTGCAGAGCAGGATCTCCCACCAGAACTTCAGCTCACCAAAAACCTGGAGTTACAATTATTTACAAACCAAACTGAACTAACTGTAGAAGGGGGACACCCCATACAAACAGAAAATACTGAACAAAGGCCTTTGAATATTATTAGAAAAGACTCACCTAAAATGTTTGCTTCTCTGTTTAAAACTCCAATTTTTCCTGCAAAAAGGCACAATGCAGTGGAATTAACTTATACAGGGGGCACGAATGATCCACCAGATAGACTATTTGTTGCATGAACGTTGTTAAAAGAATCCATGAAGTTTTTTTCTTCAGAAATGTATGCCTTAATTCACATCTCAGGGGAGGTAACTTTTGATGTGAGTTTTAAGACCCTGTATGGTTTGGAGCGTTTTGGACAAAATATAATGTTTTGAAAAAATCTTCTGTCTGGGAACCTTTTATGGTGACTCCTTTAACCAGACCTAGACAAAAAATAACTACTGTTTTATTCAGGAACAAAGGAGTAAGTGTGCATGATGTAACTATCCAGCCGAAAAAGCATTGTACAGTAATAGAAAACCCAATAGCGATTTTGGATTCAGAAAACATATGGACGGGGGCTAGAAAGTAAAGGTCATGCTCAAAACATCAGATACAGGACTGCTGCATCTACCAAACTCTTTTTTCTAGGTCAGGATAGGGGCATTCTATTCTATGCTGGCCAGCCAAAAATGTGTTATAAATGTGGTGTTTTAGACCATTCAAGTGGGATATGTGACAAAACTAGATGTACAATATGTGGTGAATTAGGGCATACAGGAAATGGTTGTCAAAATTAATGTAAATGCAACTTATGTGGGGATTTGGGTCATACATTCAGAACTGCAGATTGGCTACACATAATCTTCCAGACCAAGCTGATGGAGAGGAGGAAAGATTAATGATGGCCCTGGCACAAAAGGATAAAGTTGGGAATTTTAGGCTAGATCCTAATAGAGAACAAAACAAACCAGAGAGAGATCCCAACACAGTTCCCTCACCCCTCCCCCCGAGACAAGCAGGGAAAAAGAGAAATTATACCATACCGGACAGAAAACCCAGAGAGCAGGAATCTTGAGACTGCACCTACACATTCAGAGAGAGTAGAACCAGAGGAAGGGCCTTCAGGGAAAGTAATGCCCCCCCACTCCAGGGAAGAAATTAGAAGGAAGAATAACAAGACAGAAATTCAAGGAGGTAGCAGAGCTGGGAAGAACATCAATCCCTTTAAAAAACAAATTTGATGTTCTGCAGTCTGAATATTCAGAAGATGAATCTGAATATTCCTCAGTGGAGTCCTTCCTTCAGGAAAACACAAAAGACACAGAGGAGAAAGACAAACCTAAGGGGCAACAATAAAGGAAAGTCAAAGTTAAATTGAAAAACATTGACAAACAAAGTAGGAAAGGGAGCTATAAATCATGACAGAACCATTCTCTATCCTTACGGTAAATGTAAATAGTATAAAAAGAGCCGATAAAAGGAAAACAGTTTTTTCTGTGTTATCCTTTTTACATTTTGGGATAATTTTCCTGCAAGACACAAGGTTACTCACCTTATCAGAGGTACAGCAAGCCACAAAAGCATGGTTCTTAGGACCCTCCTTCTGGTCTGTAGGAGAGGATACCTGTTCAGGGGTGGGAATATTATTCAAGCATCCAGAAGTTGGATTATTAAAGTATTTTGATTTAATACCAGGCAGGGTTTAAATTTTAAATGTTCTACTACAAAACTCTCCATACAAACTGATAAATATTTATGTACCTCAGTTGAAAGTGTTACACTGTGAAGTACCACAAGCTATTCAACCATATTTACAAACAACACATACTATTGTCTTTGCTGGATATTTTAACTGCCCAATTAGGGCAAAAACAACAAAATAATACTGTGATTCCAACTTACTAGCGCAGTTGGTACAAAGATCAAATTTGACAGATTCAGCATCCCAGTGTACAAAACAGGAGCTTCCAACTTTTCATAAAGAGTGTCTAACCTCTAGAATAGACTATTTCTATTAAAGACTATACCCATTAGTAAAGCTGCGGTAACAGTAGCAGAATTTCCAGATCATAATATAGTGTCAGTAACTTTGGGGAGGTATATAAAAGACTTAAAAGGTCCAGAATATTGGAAACTAAATTTCTCCCTGCTCTCAGAACCAGGAACAAGACAAATAGTGCAAGGCTTTTTACAGGCTAGAAAGTCTGTTTTTTTTTTTTTTTGAGGACCTGGTCATCTAGTGGCTAGACACAAAGGCAGACCTTCAGAAACTATGTAAAAGAACAAGTAGAATAGCAATAGAGAATAATATTTTCAGTATATACATTAAAGGAGGAATTTACAACAATTAGTATCAATATCACATGAAACTGGACAAAATCTGACCCTACAAATTACAAACTTAAAACAAATAATGCTAGATTTCCATAATAAAAAGGCTACCATATTGCATTATCAACAGCAATTTGGAACCCTAGGTAAGTCAGAAGTCATATGTCCTTATGAACACTGGCAAAAACAAATACAAAATAAAACAAAGGTTAAGATGAAGAATAAAGAAGAAATAGAACATACAGAACAGAAAAATATTAAAGAAATTATGTTATGACCACATATACTAGAGATATGTATGCTTTATTACAAGTGGAAAATGGAAATGCACATAGTTTCTTAGAAAATTTAGATATACTATTCTTAGAACAAGAAGAGATACAGAATATAACAAGAGAGATACAGGAACAGGAAGTACAGAATGCAATCTTAACACTAACAGGGAATAAATCACCAGGGCCGGATGGCCTACCAAATGAAATTATGAAGATCATAGCCCAACTTCCAGTACAGGAATTAACTCAAGTATTAAATAAATCAATCAATCAATCAATCAATCAAAGTCTTTATTTAACCAGGCAATCACCGTTGAGCAAGCTCATTTTCGAGGTGGACCTGGGTTTGTTAACAAGGAACAAGGGACAATATACATGGGATGCAACACACTAGAAAATAGTAATACTACAAAAAAAAAAATAAGATACAATAATACAGTGTATACAAAGTATCAGCAGGTAGCATTGACAGTAGTATACATTTGGAACAGAAGATACAGCTAGTTTTGGGACAGAACAAATCCCAGTTGAACTAAATGAAGGTATATTAAAATACATATATAAAACAGGAGACAAAGTGGAAATAAAAAACTGGAGGCTGATCACTTTGTTAAATTCAGACTTTAAAATACTGACAAAAATACTAGCTACAAGACTATCAACAGTAGCATTAAACCTTATCTCCCCAGCACAATCATTTGCAATTCTGGGGAGGCAAATACACAGTTATCTCATATTACTAAGAGAAGTAGTTGAGCAAGGGAAACTGAGCAACACGGATGGATACTTGGTGTCCTTAGACCAAAAAAAAAAGCATTTGATCAGGTTAACCATGATTTTTTGTGGGAAACATTAACTCGTTATATACCAGAGAAAATGATAAAATGGTTAAAATGTACAGTATTTATAATACTGCAACTATCAGAATAATAATACAAGGGTGGAAGGGTCCTCTCATACATTTGAAAAGAGGAGTTAGACAAGGCTGCCTCCTGAGCCCCATACTATATGATTTTTTTATAGACCCTCTTTTAAGAGCAATAAATAAAGGGGTGGAAATAAGAGCAATAACAATAAACACTCAGATGATTACATACAAAATAATTGCATACGCAGATGATATGACCTTAATGGTACAAGATGAGATGTCTCTTTCCAAAGCTTTGGAAATTTGTGAGAAATTTGTGAAGATGTAAGGAACATCTTTAAATTTAGAGAAGTGCATAGGGCAGTGATTGAATTATCAGTTAAGGTGGCAGGGGGTTATAACAGGGATTGAAGTTACGCAAACTCTGATTCCACCTGGTTTCTTAGGTCCATTAGAAGATTTAAAATTAGGAGACCTTGCCCCTCAAGGGAAGACCCTATCGTACGAACAGGTTTGTTCTAAGTTTCCAGAGATAAAACCTTACTGCTTTAAATTTTGTCAAGTTAGAGAAGCAATAAAGACCCATCTTAAAAGAACAAAGTGGGTACAAAATAAAGTCGAATTGTTCTCCCTACTCAAAGTAGCCAATCAACCCCATTCTATTTCTAAAGTCTATAAGCTGTTACAAAATCTGGATGAAGGTCTTCCTTGAGATTTATTATTACTAGAGTGCACAAGCTAGGGATACGGAAAGCTCATGCATATGGAAACAGATATGGGTTAGTAACTATAAGTACATTCGACAGGACAAATATAGATTGCAACAATTTAATATATTGCATAATCTGTATTATACCCTGTTAAACTCAGTAAAATGGGTAGGTTGGGTCACCTTATGTAACAGATGAGGGTTAAGGACGGGGACCTGTACCATATATTATGGGAATGTGCCCGGACTACAACCCTTCTGGTGTACAATCAGGTCCTCCCTGTCACAGATATCTGATATATCTGATTTGTTTATTCCTGAAGTTTGCCTGTTGAATAGACACCAGGAGGGCACGACTAAAAGAGCCAAATTGTATATGGGTATTATTTCGGCGGCCACTAAGGCAGTACTCTTAAGGCACTGGAAGGACCCAAACCCTCCATCTATTATGGAATGGCATAGAGAATTTGTCCTTGCATTGCAAGTTGAGTTGCACATTGTTAAGATGAATCGCCTGAGACACTTACGTGATCCCATTTGGGAGACCCTGAATACTGCCCTGTCTACATGGCGTAGTCTAAGTACTTAACACTTGGTTCTGTTCCTTAGTCTGATACTTCATGTTTCAATGGGGCTCTTTGTCAGGTTGAGTCTCTAAGATCACTGTAGGTAGGATGTGGATGTTATGGTAGGATGGGGGGGTAGTGGGAGGAGGGAGGATGATACTTGCTGGTTGATTTAGATTGGCTCCTTGTTTTCTCTTTTTCCTTTTCCTGAACTTTGTAGAAATTGGTAACAGATGGCCAGTTGTGGCTGCTTAATGTTCCTATTGTATTTTAATTTTCTTATGGTTTTCCACACTGTAATGTTTTGTGTGTTCTCACGATACCAGTCAAAACGAATAAAATATATTGAATGGGATTGAAATTACAAGAGAGCCAATAAAAATATTGGGGCTATTTTATGGGAATGAGAACCTAGATAGACTGAACTGGGACAGGAAAGTTGACATTGGTAAGCAGAAGATAGTACAATGGAATAGGTGTAAACCAAGCAAAAAGAAGAGAATTTGCTTAATTAAAACCTATCTAATACCAGTTTGCTTATACAATAGCTACATCTTTCCACCACCAAAATAATTAGAAACAACATTGTTAAGCATATTTTTTCAGGCTTGCTGGGGTAGCAGGCTAAACCCCTTAAAAAGGGAAATTTTATACTTACCAATAAAGAAGGGAGGTTTGAGTATGCCAAACCCCATCCTATTTTTTTTAATAGTTTTTTTCTTATATGCTAACACAAAACCTTTGATAATGAATATAAATACAGGATGGGAACATCTCCTTAAATCAAAATGTGCATACTGGCTACAAATGGAAACAAAATCTTTTAGCGCTTTAAAAAGATCAGTTATAACCCCAGAATACATAAGATACACCTTCATGAGAATAAAACAATGGGATGTCACAAAAGAACAGATGATGGATATGCAAAGAAAACAGCTATAGTTTTATATATTAGAAACTACCTGTTTGGTGGAAGAGGTTTTTGTAAAATGTCCTAGAGAACACAGGAATGCATTAATTACATTTTTTAATAACAAATGAGTGCCAGAACACAAATGGGATTTCCACTGGTTAGCATGCCATGAGAAAATTAATGTAAAGTCAATTCAAAAATATAAACCTCATCATGAAAGGATTTGTAGCAGATTAACATGTATAAATGTGGAAGAAACCATAATGCATCTACTATTCCAATGTTCGTTTATCTCAGGGTTTTGGACTTATATGGCACAATGGGGGGGGGGGTATCTTTAGCACCATAAATTTTGAAAATATCATGTGTAGAATATTTGAAATTGAATGGCAAAAATGGCATAAAAGTACCTTACAAGTAATGATGGTAATTTTTAGATGGAATATCTGGTTGATGAGGTGTACTTTTGTGCTCCAACAAAAGGAGGGGGGGGGCTTTACAAAATCACTGAACAAAATTACAGTTAATTTAAAAAAATATCTATGGGAAAGAGAAAACTATCTTAACAAGGAGGAAATTATTAGAATACTGGAAAGGGCTTCAATGGATAACAGATAATGACTTTCCCATCACGTAGAAAAGTAATGTTAATTCTGACTAGGACTACTGTATGTGGAGTAGATTGTGCAGTAGAGAAATGAATTATGAAAGTACCTCAGGAGGACTGAAATACTCAAATGTTTTTCACTTAATGATGAGAAGAGGAGTTTCTATGAATATGGATGGAAAACACATAGATTATCTAAATAAAAATTCCCCTCATTCAGAAGGAGAATTCATGTTACTTTGAAATCTGTACTAAATATAAAAGGGAATACAATGGCTACATTGTTAACAGTTATGACAAATTAGAAATTGATCAAATATAGAATGCAGGATTGCAACAAGTATTTATTCTGTTTATGAGTCATATACTCTTGTATATTTTAATTTATTTTTCTGTTTGTGAGATTGAACTTTATAATTATACAAATTGTTTTGTATGACTTAACACATTTGTTGTATATATGTGATTTTGATGTTGACAAATAAAAAATTTCCCCTACTCTTTTTGAGAATTGCCATGGTATCTTTAACATCCACCTGAACTACCACCAGAACAGGCAGATGGGACCTCGGTTTAAAGTCTCATCAAAAGATGGTTACTTACAGTTACCAAGCAATAAAGAAACCTTGGGGTGATCATATATGATGATCTCAAGGTGGCATGGCAGTGTAAGAGGCCAGTAGGCATGATGAGTCAGATGCTGGGGTGCATAAGGAGGGGGATCTCCAGCAGAATGGAGGTTGTGTTGCTTTAGACACCACCTGGAGTACTGTAACTAGTTCTGGAGGCCACACCCTTGCAAGGGCATTGACAGGGTGGAAGCAGTCCAGAGGAGGGTTTCTAAAGTGATGTGGGAATTGCACAAGAATCCATATGAGGGGAGGCTACTTCCTTGAGGAGAGGAGAGTGACAGGGGATGTGATTGAGACCAATAAGTACCTCACAGAGGTAAACAGAGTTCAAAAGGGATGTCTCTTTCAGAGGGGGAGGAGTGCCAGAACACAGGGGCATGCTATGAAGGTTGAGTGGGGGACATTTAAGAGGGATATGAGGAAATACTTCTTTACAGAAAGGGTGGTGGACACCTGCAACAGCCTGCCAGAAGAGGCAGTAGGGGCAAAGACAGTGGTGAGATTCAAGCATGCGTGGGATATGCACATAGGTGTAATAAGTAGAAGTAAGACAGGAGGGAGGGACACCTGTAACCAAATAGGGTCCAGGGTGTAGTAATAGGCAAAGAAATTAAGGCAGACTAGATGGGCCTAATGGTCCTTTCCTATTGACACATTCTATGTCTCTGTCCCTTGTTGTGTCATAGTTGCCTGCAGAATCCAGTCTCACATTGCTGATTCTGTGACCAGGACCACTCTGGATCCATCTATCTGCTGCTCTGCTCACCTCAGGGAAACTGGGTAGGTAATCACCAAAGCATGCTGTAGCTCCAAACCAAATGTATCCTTCAGCCAGGCTTCCAGGAAAGTTAGTAGATCCAACCCCTTTGCACCTGCCTGAATCCCAAAGATTTTTATGTTTGGGGATCACATAATTTTCAAGGTGTTCTAGCCTTCATTTCAAAAGGATGAACTCCTTAATGGATGTCATGGCTGATGTCAAGGCTTTACTAAAGACAGTTCCAGATTCCTTAACGGTGTGCACCATGATGTCTATATGATTTTCCACCACAGCCAAATGCTCTCAGTATATGTCGATTTTCTTGTCCATGTGCTGGGCAGTTTTTATTAAGGCTGTGATTGCAAACTGCAGTGAATCTAAAGAGGTGGGACATTTCTCCTCACATGTGGCCTCAACCAATGTTCTTTGCAGCCCCATCATGATACACAAAGAAATTTATTTTGGATTCCATGTTCTTGCAGCACATCTTCCTCAGTCTTGCTGCTAATTACCAAATCAGGAATGTACAATGATATCTGTGCCCTCAGTCTAGTGAGGATGTCCACGGACTTTGCACCTGGGAAGATGGAGCCCACCTTTGCAAGATGGAAATGGGGAGGTGGGGTTACAGAAGTGTGGACAGTTCCTGGAAAATAACAATGTGCAGTTCCTTACACAGCTGAGGCAGAGTTCCAGCTGCCAAATAGGGACAGGTACTCCTATTAGCAAATATGATACTACCTAGGAATGGAACCATGTAGATCCATGTTAGAAAAAGAGGAGGATGGGCTTAGAGGTTTTTTTGCAGGTTCTTTGGGAGATTTACCCAAACAAAAATAATAGCAGACCCTTACAAATGTATTGGGGATTTTGCTGAAGACCCATTAGCAAACATTAACATAAAATGGGGGGTTGAAGTATAATGCTCTCTTTTTAATAAACAATGGGAGAGCATATGGGCACAGGCAAACAAGACTACTGTCTCATACTTGGTGAGAATTTAGATGGAAAATAGTTACCAGGTTCTTCTGCACAACCATAAACAGTACAATGCACTTTGGCTTGCATTTTTAAGATAAATGCTGAAGACAGTGTGGTGAGAAAGGGGCAAACAAACATATTATCTAGGGCTAGCCAAAGCTCAGTGGATACTGGGACAAGGTCCCCTGCAAACATAAGTAATATTCTGGGACTGACCCAGCATTGACTTTTACTCACTATACTACTGTGGTTCTAGAGAAATTCCCAGAAGGGATCTCTAATAACAGAGACAAATACCTTTATAATACAGTATCCTGATTGTTGCAGCATCAAAGGCAGTCACTGAAAAATGGAGAATGGAGGACCCCCCTGTTCGTGAAGGGCAGTGGCTAAATAATTGTGAAAGCATAAGAGAGATGGAGCTATAATGGCCTCCTTCCATCTCCAGAAGGACAACTAAGAAAACTGGTGGAGGAATGGAGCGAGTAATTGGGAGCATACCAAGCTGAGACCTTTGAGGTATTCAGGCCCCCAACCATGCAGAGCTTCAGAAGTTAACAAAGCAACCTTGAAGGTGGTATGCCACCTAATTGGAAGCCAGTGCAGCTGATGCAGCACAGGCATGATATGCTTCCTGCACCAGGAGCCCATAATCAGCCTGGCCATGGCATTCTGCACCAGCTACAGGTGGTGCTCCAACTTCTGAAACAGCCCTAGGTTAGGAGTATTACAGTAGTCCGGTCTCAAGGTCACAGAGCCAGGGACTGAAATAAGTGGGCGCTAAGCACCAATTTGCACTTATCTTTAGGTAATTAGCACCTGGCCCTTTAAAAAATGGCAAGTCAGCAGCGCTACAAGCAGTTCCTGTCTCTGTGCAGTGCATTTGTTTCTCAGCAGCATAGGGAGAGTGGAAGTGTCTAAGCTCCACAGTTAGCGATGCCCAATTTTGAAAAAGGAGCCAATCCCCTAAATGCAGAGGAGAACGGGGCATGAACTAGGCAGAAATGGAACAATGTGACCAGAGGAAAAGGAGTCCTGAAATGTGAGCCACTGAGACTCCAAGTGATTAGGAGACAGAAGGAAAGCGTGCGATAAGGAGAAAGAAGGGAACAGTACCAGTATGAGCAAGGCATGACAAAGAAAACTGTGAAAACGCGCTCTGTATTTAAATGTTATACTTGCAGCTGCTAGTGTCTTAATCCCTAATGTATGTGACTTAACAGAATGTTGCTGGAACTGGTTATGTAGAGTATGCATTTTTTTTTTAACAGCTTGCAAGAGTTTGACTACCCTGTTTAATTCACAGAATGCTAGAGGAGCAGCTGTTATAATTCTTAACTACAACAGCCAACTACCCTATGCAGCAGCTGAAATACTGTAGTTACTTTATTTAAAAAAACAATTAGGGACATTTAAAGACACATTTATCTTTTATGCAGTTTTTGCAAGTGCAAACATTTACTCTGCTGCCTGCTCCATGCCTGCAAATTGCTACAGTAATTTGCTGCACAAAAGTAAAGCTTGCACATACAAAAATGGCATAAAAGCTGTGTCCCAAACTCCTAACCCCGCCCCACAAAACCAGAGGACGCATATACAGAATTCATGAGTGTTACAGCCACCATCCCATGGCAGTCATTATCAGGAATATTATTCCTTCTGAAATGCTACAACTTGTTTTCAGTGGGGTCCCTAGTTTCTACTTATTTTCATAGCTGGGTGGACTGGAGGATGGGGTGGGTGAGTGTCTTGGGTCACACAGTGAGTATCTGGAGCTAGTAGGGTTTAAACTTGAAACTTCTCTTCCTGAGCCAGTGCTCTAACCACTAGACCAGTACTTCCTAGTAGCTGCACTGCCTCCTTACTGACCACTACATCTTATCATGTTTTTAATATATTTTACCTTCAGCTTCTGGTTTTGCCAGAGTAGCTCCTGGTCAGCTGGAAAATGCCAACACCTAGGAGCTATTCCTGGCTCTTGGCTGCCAAATCCTTATTTCTACCCCTGCAGAGGCATAAACTAGAGTAGCCAGATTCTCTAGCAGCAGATAATATTTAATCCAGGAGATATTCCTGAGTCGGAAAAATCCACTGCAAACCATTGCCGAAACATGTGTTTAAGGGTCAGCCTGGAATCTACAGTGACTCCCAGATTTTTCCCCCTATCCACAGCAGCCATAGGTTTGCTATTCCAACAAGGCAACACCATGGCATTCCTTCTTTCCACTAACCCACGAGAATCTGGCTCCACAAGTAACAACTCCGCTTTGTCCAGAGTAAGGCTCAGTCAGCTTGGTGATAACTATATCATTGCTAAAATTATCTTCTAATCTAGGTAGGCCTGGCAAAATAGGTACGTTTCCAGGAAAGTCTTAAAGGCCTCGATGGTGCCAGCAGAGTGAATGCTAGGATGACAGTTCCATACCATGGCAGCCACTCCCAGAGCTCTGTCCTCTGACGGCTTGAGCTGAGAACATGGGACCAGAAGCAAGACCACATTCATGGAGAGGACATATAATAGTGTAGGACATCAGGAGATCTTTGAGGTAATCAGGACCTAAGCCATGTAGGGCCTTGAATGTTAACAAGCAAATCTTGAAGGTGATACACCTCTGAATAGGCAGCAAGTACAGAATATATAGGACCAGCATGATGTGGTCACTCCAAGAAGTTTCCACCACCAGCTGAGTTGCAGTATTCTGGACCTCCTGCAGGCAGCACATCAAACCTCCAGATAACCCTAAGTAAAGGACATTATAGTAATCCAGTCTGGAGGTGACAAAGGCATGGACTGAGAGTGCCAAATCAGCAGGTGCTAGATAAGGCTTGATCTAGGTAATGTTATGAAGATGGTAAAAGCTGCTGCATTCTGCCATTGACACCTATTGTTCTGTAGTCAACTTGTAGTCCATAATGGCCCCAAGATACTTTACAACATCCATAGCTCTAAGTGTTTGGCCATTTAAAGATGTTAACAGTCATCAATACTCATTATAAAGTGGTGGAACTATTCCTACCAATCAGAAGGCACCATCTACTGTACCTCTTATCCATGGTACAGTAGGCGCCTTGCACACCACTGCACAGCTGATTCATGCCACAGAGATTCTCATCAAACAGTGACTGTCACAGTCCACGAGAACTTGCAGCACTATAGTAAATCAGAAATCCAAGGTGTGACTTAAACAACGTGAACAGAATGGTACACAAAAAAGTGCAGCATAGCAGGTAAAAACCCTTAATAAAGTCCACACACAGGGTTAAAAGTGAAAATAATCCTGTAAAATGAGTGATTAATATTATTTTTTTCTTTCATCAGATATAAAAGCAGTACAGCTTTGAGATCAAACCTTCCTGTTACTCATAACAAGAAAACTAAATGAAAGTAGAATATACCACAAAAAACAGAATCAGGGAGTTCTACATCAGTCAGGAATGTATCAGTTTGTTGGAATAAAAAGTACCACAGAGCTAATGTTTGTAACACATTAACCTATTTAAAATTAATCCAGTGAGCTTCAATATGTCAGTGGAGCCAGATGATTTCTTCCCTTTAACAGCAGAAAACCTGGAAGAAATAACAGAAATAGAGTCAGAGGCTATTCAAAGAAGTTGAACAAGCCTCTCAGAGATTCCCAACACTTACAAAGGAAGATATAGCTACACTAGAAGGCCACACTACCAAGAAAAACACAAAATGGCAAGAAAACTGGGCTGCTAAAATCCTAAAAGACTATTGCTTAGAGAAAGCCCTCTCACCAGATTTTGAGCTATTACCAACAATAGAACTTGCTTATCTACTAAATACATTTTATTTATCAGTCAGACAGCATGATGGCAGCCTATACAAAAATGGTAGCCTAATTAACATCTGAAGTGGCATAAATCGTTACTTTCAGCAGCAGCCATGGGAAAGAAACATTGATATAAACAAAGATGCTGCATTCCAGCAAGCCAATCAGTATCTTAATCTGCAAGCAAAAAACGCAGCATACCACGGCTTAAATCATATAGCACGTAAGTAGCCAATCTCAAAAACAGACCTAGCAAAGTTGTACAATAGTGGCACATTGAGCTGCACAGATGCCATTAGTTTGTTGTACAAAGTATGGTTTGAGGTTCAGTTATTCTGTCGCAGAGGTAATGAAAACACAACCAGGCTCGCCAAAAGTGCCTTTTCTGTTATGACTGACAGCAGTGGCTTAAAACATATCAGTATCACCACAGCACTGCAAACAAAAAAACATCAAGGTGGCCTGAATGACACCCCGATCTCAATTTATGCCCATATGTGTAAGCAGTCTGGTAATAAGAACTGTCCAGTGCGTAGCTTAATGTATATCAGTAAGTTACACCAAGATCAGCCCAGATTTTTCCAATTACCCAGGAAACCAGACTATCCATCCGAAATATGGTATGGAAAAAACCCTCTGGGTAAGAGGTACATATGTGCCCTAATGAAAACAATTTCTATGAAAACAGGTCTGTCACGTTTCTATATGAACCACTGCATCAGGGCAACATGCCTACAACTGCTGAGTGATGCAGGCATGGAATCCAGTCACATCACAGCAATCGCTGGGCACAGATCAGAAATGAGCATCAAGCACTATGCCAACCAGTCCGATGACACCCAGAAGTGTCAATTTAACCACATTCTGCAAAACAGCCTTACAAAGCAACTTCCACAACAAAAACCAGCACTGACCGACAGTACTCCTAGGGCATCAACCTCAAAGCATGCTACAAACCGTGATACAGCATTCCAAAGTTCATATCATCCTAAGACAGACATTCCCAACAATCTAACATGCACCTAGTCAGACACTACTGGGTGCTGCTGGTGCCAACTTCAATGTCTGCACCTTTATTTCAACAATAAGTGACAAAACTGTATAAAAATAATGACATAAAAACAAAACAAAATATTGTAATCTTGTGATCACACTCTAAATAATTGAAATAAGCAAAAATCTGTAGAATTGTTCATCTCCAAACAACTTAGTAGTTAAAAGTAAATATTTCCTGTTTTTTCAAGAAGTTTTCAAAAGTAAATATTTAATAAAGTTAATAGTGCATTAGTTAGCATGTTGTTAAACAAACCATTCACATTTGCAACTGCTAAAGAAAAGGTTCAGATTTGAAGTGTTAAGTATTACTTCTTGTTGCACACTGAACCTTTCACACCCAAAAAACAAAAACTTGTTTGTTTACATATTGTTATCAATCAGTTGTACAAACCTCATACCAGGAATGAAAAGCAATGTTACAAATATACAGAATAAAGAAATGTTTTCACTAATTACATTCTCTTTTGTCTTTTTATCATAGTAAAATAAACTGTTTTTTCCTCATCATGCCATATCTTAAAAATACGTGACAACACATGATGCATGTCTCCCATGTCACACAGAACATATCAATGCCGCTGAGGGGAAACAGCTAAACCAGTGAAAAGCACCACAACACCGAAATACACGTATTACATCCTAACACAATTCAACAGCAATTCCACCACTTTATAATATGTTTATAGTGGTAGTGGTGGTTGTTTGCTTCACGGTTCTCTCGTCCAAACCAGCACAAGATAACATTCTTATCTCATAAGAAACAACCACCACTACCCTATAAACATATATAGCTGACCCACACTGAAATGGTCAACAAGTCTAACATACAGTAGGTGTATATAAGCTTATTAAGGCCTATGTCACATTATGGGGCCCAATGGGTGCTACTCCCACAAGACAGATATGTAGTGGCACTCCCCATAAAGGGCAAGACACTATCCTGGGGACCTATAGATGTCTATGCTTAGCTGCATGACAGCTAGTGGCATCTTTATTATTCCAGCAATCAGATGGTCCAGTTGTGCAGGCCTCCCTTCGGCATCACACTGATAGGTCCTAGTGACCCCAAATGCAACAGACTGACTTGTCTGGCCCAACCACTGCGGGACTTAACTAACCCTGACTTTTGCCAAGCTCCTTATCTTGTTGAATCAGTACCATTTACCATTACATATAACTAAATACCATTACCCAGTAGTTAATTGTTTCATATACTTCTGCTCCTCTCTGCACATTACTTCCTCCCTTCTAGTTGAGTGGATGTGCAAGGATCTTGGTGATCTCTTTTGAGAGGAAGTCCACCACTACTCCCTGGTGCCTATCAGGTCAGGTGGTGGTTCTGCCTTGCTAGGCAAGGATACTTGGGTTCTTTTTCCATGGCTGTTCCTGAAGAAACCCTCTTCACCCCAGAAGGGGATAAGGAGAGGCAGGGCTCTGTTTAGACCTTCTCTCTCTCTCTCTCTCTCTCTCTCACTGTCTCTTTCTCTCTCTACACCTAGATGTATCTGATAATACCAATGGAACACTGGATTTTACTGCCTTCAGTCTTCTGAGCTTTCAGCAAGCCTCTTCTCTTTATAGAGCAAAGGGGAAGGGCAGGACAATGAATATTAAGTTTGTGCTTCCTGTTTCTAGTGCCAGGAAGCACAGGCTATCAACACTCAGACACCCTGTCTCCCAACTGAGACATAGTAGAGAGCAGCTCTCTAGGGTAGGCTCAAACTTTAAGTGCTTTCCTAGTAACCTGCTTTAAGCTAGAGGGAGAGAGGCCGGTTACACTTGTCTCCTACATCCTTCTGTCCCAGCAACATATAGACCAGCCCTATTCTTAAAATTTATCCTCACAGCAGGTTTCAGCAGCACCCAGATTGATTCCACTCCTCCTCCCTTCATTTTGATTCCCCCTTCTGCCATCCACCATAGTCTCTTTGTCTCCATAATGTAGTGTAGTACTCCTCCCCCTTACCCTTTCCTTTAGCCCTCCTGTATAGGTTATACCCTGGTATGGCCTGGTTCCAGTCATTAACCCCAGTGGCCCAAGTATCTACAATTGCCACCAAGTCTAACTCAGTATCTGCCGACAACACCTGTAGTTTACAAATTTTTTTATCCACTTTCCTGGTGTTCATACCACCTTCCATTTCCCACTCCTTACTACCCTTTTCTTACTTGTGCCCCATCCCGTGTCCTTACACCTACTTCTTCCCTGTCACCTTTATTCCTTACTGGTTTGTTGTAACTCTCCCCCGCTTGGCATTTCCTGAACCAATCAGATCCTTGTCAGTGCTGTCCTTGGGACTCTGGAAGAGTCCTAACTATGCATAGATACACAGATACATAGACAGTGTCGGCAGATAAGGGCCTATGGCCCACCCAGTCTGCCCATTTGAGCTTGTAAGTTCAGTTTGTTTTCCTAGAAGTCTGTTGCCCCTTACCCCTGACCTCCAGAATTCCTTTATGTCTATCCCATGCATTCTTAAATCCCATGATTGTTTCAGCCCCCACCACTTCCTCTGGCAGGATGTTCCACTTGTCCACCACCCGTTCTGTGAAGAGATTGCTTCTCATGTTTCCTCTGAATCGTCCTCCTCCAACTTCATCCCATGCCTCTAGTCCTGGAACATCTTTTCGCTTAAAATAGTGTTTTCCTGCACCCTGTTCCTCCCTGTAAGATACTTGTATGTCTATCATATCTCTCTCCCTCCTCTCCTCCAGGAGTACATGTTCAGTTCCTTCAACCTGTCTTCATAGGACTTGTGATGCAATCCATGCACCATCTTTGTTGCCCTCCTCTGAACCTTCTCTACCCTGTCTATGTCCTTCACGTAGGTATGGTCTCTCCAGAACTGTACACTGTACTCCAGGTGGGCCTCACTAGTGTCTTGTATAGCGGAGTTATGACCTCCCTTTTCCTGCTGGTGGTAGTGCCCCTGCCTATACATCCCAGCATCCTATTTGCTTTACCTGCTGCCTTGTCACACTGTTCCCTACCTTGAGGGTCATCAGAGATGATAACCCCAAGATCCCTTTCCTGCTTGGTGCATGCTATATCCTCACCCCCAACTGATATATTGTGCCAGAGTTTTTGTACCCCATATGCATTATCTTGCACTTCTTTGCATTGAATTTCAACTGCCAAACCCTGACCATTCTTCAAGTTTCTGCAGGTCGCTTCTCATTCTGTCTACACCCTCTGGTGTGTCTACTCTGTTACAGAGCTTTGTCATCAGCGAACAGTGAAATTCTGCCTTCTAGGTCCCGCTAATGTCACTGATGAAGATGTTGAATAGGACCCGGTCCCAGCACTGATCCCTGGGTACCCCACTGGTCACTCTTTCCTCTGTGGAGTGACAGCCATTTACCACCACCCTCTGTGTCCTGCCACCCAGCCAGTTACCTACCCACCACACTACTGTCCTGCCCACCCATATTCCCAGTTTGTGTGATAGTCTTCTATGTGGCACAGTGTCAAAGGCCTTGCTGAAGTCCAGATAGGCCATGTCCACCGCCTCCCTGATCCACCTCCTAGTCACCCAGTCAAAAATTCAACGAGGTTGGTCTGACACGACCTCCCTGGTGAAACCATGCTGCCTTGGGTCCTGTAGTCCATTGACAACCAGATGTTCTACCAATCTCTCCTTCAGTAGTGCTTCGATGATCTTCCCCACTACCGAGGTGAGGCTGACTGGTCTGTAGTTCCCTGCTTCCTCTTTGTTCCCACTTTTGTATAAGGGGACTACATCTGCTGTCCTCCAGTCTTTGGGTACCTCCCCTGTTTCCAGTGATCGGCTAAACAGCTTCCCTTTTCCCCTGCTCTAAGAGTTTCCCTAACAACAATCTCCCCCTAGTTAGTTTAAATGTCCATCCATCTAGACATCTAGCATTTGCAAAAGCATGGTAGTTCCTTCCCTCATCAGGTAAAGCCCTTCTCTTTTAAAGAACATCCTGTCACAGGAGTTCCCCCAGTCTCCCACAAAGTGATACCCTTATTCTTAACACCACCCCTTTAAGCATTTGCTGAGAGTCTTTATTTCCTCCATCTTTACTCTTCCCTTCTCCTTGCCCCACACCAGGAGGATTTCCTAAAAAGCAAAAAAGCTACCTTTTCCCTTAAACTATCTCCCAGCTACCTGAGGTTCAATTTAACTACTTCTAGTCTCTGAGTTTCCATATCATGGATACCTTAGTGTACCAGGATCCCTGTTTCCCCTTCTGTGTTACTAACCAATCTCTGCAGCCTGTCTGTATCCCTAAAGGCTGATGTGTCTGGTTGGCATCAGACCAACCCTCTTTTTTCTCCTTCTACACACCACCCTTTCCACACTTCTTAACATGCAGTCTCCAATCAACAGAACTCAACTGGCTGCCTTTTTCCTCCACTTTTCCCCACTAGGTGCTGCACTCTAAGTCACTTCCTTCCTCGCAGCCAGCTCACCACCCCCCTGGGACAATCAGGTACCTGCACCTCCTCCAGGGTTGCAAAGCAGTTCACAGTTGCTAATAAAGCACCATGACATGCTGTACACCTGCTTACCTTTGTTTGCCATCCTTCCCCACCATGCTCCAACTCCTCGGACCAGTTAGTTTCTGGGGGGACGTGGGATGTGGTTTTGAACTCCAGCTCAACTGGTTATGCAGCAGGGATACCTAATCTGATGCTGGCACCGGCCATGTCTGGAGTTCTGCAATCCTCCAACAGATGGGACAGTGACCCATCCTCCAGAATGTAGCTGAGGGAATGATCACCCCACAGTAGCCCTCTGTCATTCGTGCGTTCAATTCTTTTAATAGTCCCCTATATAGATGCAGCTTACTTTTACCAACCCTTAAAAGTCCCTTTCCTAAATTACTATTTCACTCTACTCTAGATAGGGTGTTACATCCCTAGCTAGATATTACCTATTTTTTACCTGATAGGATGGTAGCTGAAGTAGTTAACCCCTCCTCCCCTGCGCAGACTTATCCAACCGTTCCAAGCAGAGTTTCCTGAAGATTTGCAGATCTCCTGTGGATGCTCCTGCACACGCTGTCCTCTTGTTTATGTGGTCCTCACACTCCAGGTAGTCACATTCTTCTGGGGGTCACAGACTTTTGGGATTTAAGGGAAAATATACCCTGGTTTGCTCTGAAGTCAGACAAAATGTTACAGTAAGTTGTAGCCACATTGATCTCCCAGGTTAAAACAAATCCCTCTGCTTCAGCTGAGCTCATTTGCAAAATTGTTTCTTGGGGGAGGGGGAGCACAGGCCTGCTCAACTGCCTCAGAAATGCCTGATGGTTTGCCCTAAGTGTAAGAAAAAATAGAGCTGGAAGCTGCAGCCAAAAGATCAGTGTTGGAATTATACTTTATGAGCTTTGGGAGCCAGGGGGATCATAAGGGCACTATCTTTAAATTGAGTTCCCCCTTCCCATTGTAAGTCAATGGCAGTGATGCATGAGCTACCGGGGCTTACTTCAGAACTGGAGGGGGCAGAGCCCTGGCAATCTCCCATGTAATTCCAGCACTGCAAAACATGAAGTCAGAAAGGACAAGAATCATGTTTCCATACAACTTTTTTTAGTAATAGAGAATAAATGGAGGATAAAAAGAATATAGGAAATATAACAAGAACTCTGTATGATTCCCAAAGTTTTCCCAGATATGTTCCAGTCTACTTAGGCACCCCAGAGAGCAGGAGTAGTGGTCTACAAAGTGCACAAAAGTCGCAAAGTGCTGTGACTTTTTGTATTTTAAAGTTGCACTTTGCATTGTAGGATCAGCTTTGTGAAACTGCAAATAAAGAACTTCACCACTGAAGCTGTGCCCTGAGGTAAAATTCTCTGGAAGTAAGCAATGTACCACGTGGCTGCAGGTCAAATGGTGCTGAAACTACATTTATGTCATGGGGAGGCTGTGTTCACTGCAATCTTATGTAGACAGTTGGAAACTAGTCTGTTCCTGTGCTTGTCCAATATAAAACCTGTCAAATCCTTCAAAAGTGGGCTTTTTTCTTAGATTACTCACACGACTTACTCTAGTGTGCCTTGTACATCTAATGTGTGGAAGGCAGCAGCAAGGGGAGCAGTACAACATGAGGTATCAGAATGTCAGGCTCAGGAGTGGTTGAGGAGAAGGGTGTTGTGGGTGCCACTGTGACTGCTAGTGGCACAGAAAAATCATAAAGTCATCCTTACTCTTAATCCTACACCTGCCTTTCCTCCTGTTGTTGTTGCCAGTACACATAATGCCTTGAAAAAGCCCCACACAAAACCCCAGCTGCTCCAACCCCTATCAGCCATCACCATACTTGTTTCATTTAAAAATCAAGGGGCTCCAAATTTCTAGTTGGGATTTTTAGGTACTTATTCCTGAGGATGATACTGTAGCAATATGACATCTTTGTCAAGCTTGTGTCAGCAGGTGAAAAACCGGCAGTCACCTAGACACTGGTGGGCAACACACATACAGTACCTAAAGTTATGACACATTGTACCCTGTACTCAACATCAGACATAAGCTGATGCAGGTGCAGAGGGATCCTTATCACCCAAGGCAGCCAAAACAAACCTAGAACTACCCCGGGGGAAGGAGGAGTGGCTGAGGATGGTTACAGAGAGGAGGAGTCGGAGTCTGGGGTTTCCTA
This sequence comes from Neoceratodus forsteri, assembly GCA_016271365.2. Lineage (NCBI taxonomy): Eukaryota > Metazoa > Chordata > Ceratodontiformes > Ceratodontidae > Neoceratodus > Neoceratodus forsteri. The sequence continues at coordinate 846,076,818 of CM057451.1, read as the reverse complement.
GTAGTAAGCATAGCAGCAGCATGTTGAGTAGTACCACCTTCTCCACACACAGTAAAACAACCACAACAGTGAAAAAGACCCCCAAAAATCATTGGTTTCATCTGAACACAAACATGTAGGCCCACAAGTCAAATATTTCCCTACCAACAATGCTGCCACGAAGAGTTCAGCTGTTTGATAGCCCCACCCCAAGAAAAGTGCTACCTACACTCCAAAGCATGTTTGAGCCACATTCTAAATACACATCCTGTTATTCCATTGCATCAGGAATTAAATGCAACAACTGCTGAAATGCTGGCCACTGATCTCCTACCATTCTCCTTTGTTCAGAATGTGTGTTTTTGATGGTTGAAGACCCATGCCTGTCCCAATTGGCAGAATCTAGTAGTAGTAGTAGTAGTAGTAGTAGTAAAACTTCTATTTTCAGACAGGAAAGATGGAAAAAACCACATCATTAGGACCAAAGTCCCAATTACACGATGGTCCTGGTATTACATAGAATTGACACATAAAAAATATAAACAATAAATTACATATAAATGGTGTACAAAACATTCAATTTTACCATAAGAGATGGGAGTCTACACACTTCTGTATACATACAAGATATACAGTACATACTATGTGAGAATAGAACGAACCATTACACATACACCTTCCATTCAGTTCATGTTTTAATTCAGCAGTAAATGACTTAATGCTATTGTGGACTTTGTTTGTTGTGATTTTTATTAAATTTAATTTGATAAAAGTTACATAAAGACAACACATACTTCTGAATTTATTTAATAGTTTGGGAGTTTTAAAACCTCTCAGTTTCATAGTTCTTAGGTTATATTTATGTTCTGTTTTTTTCTAGTTTATCATGTACAGTAAGTATGATGGTGTCTTATAATTTAATACTTTATATATCTGGTTTGCCCAAGATAATTTTCATCTATTTTCTGGTGTTAACCAGCCTAGTTCCTCATAAAGGTCACAGTGTTGGGTTTTATAATCCCATCTCAGAATAAATCTGGCCAGGCGATTGTACACCACATTTATTTTTGATAGTAATCCTTTTTTTGCTAGGCTGTATATGTGATTGCCATAGTCAAGTACCAGCATCAATAGTTGATTTACTATTGAAGTTCTTATAGATATATTTGTGCAAAAACTAGTACATCTGAAGGTCCCCAACTTTTTATTTACTCTTTTTATTGTATCTTCTATGTGATAATCGAATTTTAAGTATTCATCAAACCAAATGCCCAGATATTTATATTCTGATACCTGGGCAACTTTGCACCTTTTAATGTTTGTATATGTACTTCAGGTAGGGTTTTCTCAGTTTTTTAATATACTTAATTAAATATCATTAGCTTAGTCTTTTTTTCATTTAGTACCAGGCCTGAATCTGACAACCACCTACATAGCGATGTGAAATCTAACTGCAAATTTGTTTCTAATATTTTTAGATTTTTTTCCCTTAGCTACCAACACGGTATCATCTGCATATAATCTTAAATCACTAAACTCAACAGTATCTGCAAGGCGGTTTATGTATATAAGACATAATGTGGGCCCAATAATGGAGCCTTGTGGTGCTTCTCTTTTAACCTGGGCCCTGTTAGATAGACAACCGTCTAGCTGAACCTATTGGGTCCATCCCACCAGGTAAGATTCAAACCATCCACGTGTTTCCCTGGATATACCAATCTCAAATAGTCTTTCTCCCAATAGACTGTGATCCACAGTATCAAACGCTTTGGATAAATCCATGAACACCACACCCACTGACAGACCCCACTTCAGACCAGATGCTATTTGGTCCACCATGTTGGTGAGTGCGGTGCCCATGGAGAATCCTTTGCAAAATCCAGATTGAGACCTGGAGAGCAGCGAATGCTTTTCCAGGAACTCACTAAGTTGTTCTTACACTAACATCTCTAACACCTTTGAGACCACCGACAATAGGACAACATGTCTGAGCTGAATCAGGTGTGGAGTCAGTGCTTTGGCTTCTCAGAAGGAACTAGAAGGGGGACAGGATCAGACCTATAGTACAGTAGCTTCTTGTTGTTTTTTACATTGTTTTTTGTGGATTCTACTTGGTAGAAGGTTATTTCTTTCATTTCTTACTACTAAGGGGCTAGCAGGGTATTGTTTGGGGCTGTTGGAATTTTGAAATTAGTTTTGGTAGCTATAAGTGGGCTCATTTGTTTGATTCACTGTGTGGCAGGCTGCATTTGTAGAGGCATATTTCTTCTGTTTTAAAACATAATTGTGATTTAACTGGGTCTGTTTTTTGAATTGAGACCTATATCTTCTAATTCCAAGCCTATTTTGATGTGTTGTTGGTGAAGCTGTTTGAATTGGAGTCCTGTTTCTTTGGGTAGCAAACCTATTTGGGGGCTTTGGTAGCATGGTGATTCATTGTTGCTGGCTTCACTAGCTGCAAAGTTTTAAGTGCAGAGCGGGGGAGGGCTAATGGTCTGACCAGAGGTCTCAGCTACCTGATTGTTTCTGGAAGACTTGGGCTGGTCCACCCACCCAAACCCCTCACCCCACCCACCCTGGTCCATTATTTCCTTTATACCAGGGGTTCTGACATCACTTCCTCAAACAGGCAAAGGATATGCACCTATCATAGCAGAAGCAGACATCCAGGAAAGGAACAGCAGCAAGGGAAGAGGTGACTGCTATCTCAGTGGAAGGGAAGTAAATGCAAATCTAGGAGCTTTCATTATTACTTATTCGCATTGATATTGCAGTGGAGAAAGGAGGAGTAGGAGTTTGAAGAAGGTTGTACAATGGCTACTTAAAGTCTCTTTTTGAGTGTGGATAGGAAGGATAGGAATATAAAAAGAAGTTGCTCAATATATCTAAACGTGTGCAACAAAAGAGGTAAGGAAATAAAGAAAATGTTTTGCACTGATAGAGGGAGAGGGAGACTTGGGGGAGTGTTTGGCATCCTGCATCTGAAGGGTGTGGGGTCGCCTGGGCAACGAAGCAATGTAGGGTGGTAGGCTGCAACAACTGTGGTGCACCAATCTTTCTAAAAATTGCCTGGAGTGTGGGAGGATGTTTAGTGTGCAACCACATAGAAAAACTTAGAAAGTAGATTGAGGGTCTGCAGGGAAACTAAGACAGGCAAGGCAGATTGGGGGTGTGTTTAGCCCAATACTGGAGGAAGGAAGAAGGGGAGATGAGGGAGGGCCATTTAAGCCAACAGTGGTGAGGAGAGGGTCAGAAGAAGGGACGCAGAGACAAAGGGGCCCAGGCCAGGAAGAACGATTGCCGGGGAAACCCGGTCAGGAGACAAAAGACAAATGGAAGGAGGAGATAGGGACTTGTGAGGGGAGGCGAAGAAGTGGCAAAAGTCATGGAGTGTAAAGGAGAGAACAGGTTACTATGAAGAGAGAGGGAGAGGGCATTTGTGAAGGGTCTTCAGAAAATAGTTTTGCACTACTAGAGAGGAAGAAGGTGGAGGAGGGAAATGATGAAATTAGAGAGTAATTGATAAATGCCTGGACCAAACTGGAGGGGGGGGAAGTTTTGCTGGGAGAATTGCAACAGGGGTAAAAGGGGGAAATAATGTGCAGGAGGAAGAAGAGGAGCTGGAAATGAGAGAGGGAGATGAATGGAAGCAATCAGGGAGTAAGAGGGGTGGAATCTTAGTTCTGGAGGACTCAATACTAAGAGGAGTCAGGTAGGGTAGCAAGGGGAGAGGCATAATCGCATTTGGGTGGAGGCCATGCCAGGAATGACAGCAGAAAGGGTGGGACAATCTGTTCTGAAATATGCTAGAAGGGGTGGGGACAAATCTCATTTAATTATACATCTTGGGACAAATGACCTGGCTGACGAGACAGTAGATATAGTCCAGAGGAGGTTTGAGGAACTAGCACAATTATGTGAGGGAGCAGGAAGATCAGTAACTTTTTCAGAGATACTTCCAGTGCCAAAGGCAAGCACAACAAGAAAGCTGAAAAAAAGAGGAATTTAACGGATGGCTAAGAACCTGGTGTTGTGCTAAAGGGTATGGGCTGTTGGGTGGGGTGGGGAGGGACCTGGGAGGACAGTAGTCTCTATGCCAGGACAGACTACACTTGGTGAGGAGGGAAAGAAAGTGTTGAGACAGAGGATGGAGGAGTACATAGATGAAGTTGGGAATTAAACTAGGAATGGGGGTAGCAGTTGGGAAGAGATATGCAGAGACCACAGGTTGGGAAACCATATGAGCTTACCCCCATAACAGTGACAAAGGACAAATGGCAAGTACTATTGGTGATGCTAGGAAAGGAGGGCAGGATGGGAGGAGGGAAAAGGGTGGAAGGTGGTTACCCTTAATGCTAGGAGCCTTGGGAGGAAAACTGCAGAGTTACAGGTTCTCATGGCAGAGGGAGAGGTGGACATTGCAGCCATCACAGAAACATGGGCCACCCAATACAATGACTGGGACCTGTCTGTACCAGGGTACAGGTTATTTCGTAGGGACAGGGTGATTGGGAAGGAGGGGGAGTGGCACTATATGTGAAGGAAGGACTGAAGTGTGTAAGGGAGGAAGGGGAGGAGGGTAGTACAGAGTCGCTTTGGGTGCAAATCCAGGATTCCAAGAATGAGGATCTTAGAATGGGAGTGGTGTACAAGCCACCATCTCAGACGGAGGAGTTAGACAGGGAACTAGCGGGACAGACAGGAGGACCTAGGAGAAGGGTAATGTGGTGATTGTGGGGGACTTCAACATGCCAGGAGTGGACTGGAGCACAACAACAACCAGGAACAGAAGGGAGCAGGTACTGCTGGATGCTTTCCAGGACAGCTTCCTGCTGCAAATGGTCAGTGAACCAACCAGGTCAGGGAATACCCTTGACCTTGTGCTAGCAAATGGGGACTTTGTGAGAGAACTTACAGTGGAGGAACCACTGTCAGGGAGTGACCACCCCTCAGTATGGCTCACATTGGATATGGGCAAGGAAGGAGTGGAATCTGGCACAAGAGTGCTGAACTTCAGGAGGGCCGACTTTGGGAGGATGGGGGAAGTGGTAAAAGGGTACCTGGCCAGAATTCAATCTAGTATGGAACTAACCAGAGGTGGAGCTCACAAAGCTGGGATAGTGGAGGCAACCAAAACCTGCTGCAAAGCCCAGAGCAAGAAGGCTAGGCAAGAAACCGAGCTGATTGAGCAAGGAGGTCATGGAAAAGGTAAGGAGGAAAGAGCTGCCTTTAGGAAGTACAAGAAAACAGGAGGTGGGGAGGACAGGAGGGTATGACAGAATCGAAGGAGGTATTAAGGGCAGGAAGGAGCCATCCTACTGAACTCAGGCTGGCACAAGGCATTAAGAAGGGGAGAAGGACTCTTTAAGCACATCAGGGAGAAAGGAGCTGTAAGGACCACACAGTAAGGATAAGGAAGGAGGGGGGTTGGGTGGAAGCAGGGTGCGATAAGGCAGAAGCACTAAATGACTACTCTGCTCAGTATTTACTAAGAGGGGTGATACCAGGTGGGAGAAATGGCGAAGCAGGGAAGTGAGCAGATGGGAAATCATGGAGGCAGAGTTCGAGAGGGTTTGAAGGCATTGAGGGTGGACAAGGTGCCAGGCCCAGATGGCATCCACCCAGGCTACTGAAGGAGCTGGCAGAGGTCCTTGCAGGACCCTTGGCAGACCTATTTAATGCCTCCACTACATTCAGGTGTGTACCCCAGGACTGGAGGATGGCTCATGTGGTACCCTCCATAAGGTGGCTCCAAGGATGAACGGGAAACTACAGACCAGTGAGCCTCACATCCATCGTGGGTAAGCTAATGGAGACTATCCTGAAGGAGAGGCTGGTGGCCCTCCTAGAGGCCAAAGGACTACAGGACAGCAGACAGCATGGCTTCATACGTGGCAGATCCTGCCAAACCAACCTGGTTGAGTTCTATGACTGGGTAACTAGGCAACTGGACAGGGGCCATGCAGTGGATGTCCTGTATCTGGACTTCAGTAAGGCATTCAACTCAGTGCCACATGGAAGGCTGGGAAGGAAGTTAGTAGGCACAGGTGTGGGTGCAAAGCTGGTGAACTGGGTATGAAACTGGCTTCAGGGAAGGCAACAGAGGGTGGTGGTAGGTGGGGAGCTCTCACACCCAAGGGCAGTGACGAGCGGTGTTCCACAGGGCTCGGTGTTGGGACCAGTGTTGCTTGGGATATTCATTGCAGACATATCATGGGACATCAAGAGCAAGATCAGTCTGTTTGCTGATGATACCAAGGTAGGGCGGTGGTGGATGACCTAGGGGATGGCAGGGGTTGCAGAATGATCTGGCAAAGCTTGAAACCTGGTCAGACACCTGGCAACTGGGGTTTAATGCCAAAAGTGCAAGGTGCTGCATTTTGGGATGAAGAACCCAAGGAGGAGTTACCAGCTGGGGGAGTGCAGCTAGCCTAGACAGAGGAGGAGAAGGATCTGGGTGTGCTCATTACAGGTCAATGAACAACTCAGCACAATGGTAGGAAGGCAGCTGCAAAGCCCAACAAATGCTGGGTTGTATTGCAAGGTATATCTTCGAGGAAGGAGGGAGATGATTCTGCCACTGTATAGGTCATTAGTTAGACCACACCTGGAGTACCACGTGCAGTACTAGCACCCATTATCTGAAGAGGGACATTAAGTTACTGGAGGGTACAGCGCAGGGCGACAAAGATGATCAAGGGGCTGGGGACTTTATCATATGAGAGGAGGTTGAAGGAGTTGAACATGTACTCACTGGAGGAGAGGAGGGACGGTGACATGATTGAAACCTTTAAATACATGAAAGGAATAAACAAGACGGTACAGAGAGGCTGTTCAAAGTAAGAGGAGGGCACCAGGGGCCATGATATGAGACTGGATGGAGGAAGGTTCAGGAGGGATGAGGAGATACTTTTTACAGAGAGGTGGTGGCTGGGTGGAATAAGCCCTGCAGAAGTGGTATGCAGTAGAACAGTGGACTGCTTCAAAAGGGGATGGGACAGGACAAGGGGGAGGGTTAATGAAGGGGAAGGGTGGAAGGGAAGGGCAGCTGCAGAATAAGGGGTGCTAGCTGCACATTCAAGCAGACTTGATAGACCTCTAGGCCTTTATCTGCTAACAAATTTCGTATGTTCGTATGTCTATAATTATTTGGTTGAGTAATATCATTGCCCTTGTAAACTGGAATAACTTTGGCATTTTTCCATAATGATGTAAAATGATCCTCCATCAAGCTCCAATTAAATAGTTTTGTTAGTACTGGAGCAGTGATCTCTAATGAGTCCTTTAGGAACCTGCTGTCTATACAATCCAGTCCAAAGGCCTTTTTCATTTTTAATTTTCTTATTTCATTTTTGACTTGTTTGAAAGTGACACATCCGAATCTAAATTATGGGGCATTTTGTGACCTTTGTTTTAATTTTGTTTGTTTTACATCTAAAACTGGGGATGGAATATCTTTATCCGGTAAAGCTACAAAGTATTCATTTAGAATGTTTGCTGAATATTTAGGAGTTTGTGGTACTCCATTACTAAACATATGAATTGGAGGCCTTTGGATACCTGGTGTTTCAAAGGACTTTATCGATGACCATCTTCTTGGCTTTTCTAATCTGTGACTTTAAAGTATTCCTTGATTTTTTTAACTGATCCCATTTCATGGGTTCCAGAGATTTATTAGCAAGTTTCCAAAGTCTATTTTTAATGTGTATTTGTTTTTTAAATTTTTCAGTTATCCAAGGAACATGGGACTTTTTTGAGCCTGTGATTTAAAAGGGGCTACTTCACTACATATTTCAAGAAACCAAGTAATACATTCTGACTAGCAAGACCAAGAATTGGTATCAAAAATAATCTATCCAACCGAACTCATGCAAGTTTAGATACAAAAGACTCTTTACTGTAATTTCTAAAATTTCTGCATCTTATTTTTATTGGGGGCTGAGATCAAATTCCATTTCCTGCCCAAAATTTCAAGCACAGCTTATTGTGACCACCCCAGATTGGTTGATTTATTTGTAAGTTTAGAGCTCTAATACAGGGTGTTATAAATATCAAGTCTAGTATGTTTCCTTTACTGGACTGGGAGAGTCTTTCTTGTAGGCTGATGTATTACTTGTGTTAGCCCCAAAGTTTTAAAGCTATTATCTAGGGTAAGCCCTCTTTGGTTGCCCCAAGATGCATTAAAATCTCCAGTTAAAATTAAATCTTGTCCCATGGTAGTATCTTGTATAGTGTGGGATAGACTATCAAATTCACCTATTTTTGTTAGGGGAGGGGCATATGCAACACCCACTGAAGCTAATAGGTTTAAAGCTGATACCAGAAGGCAATCAGTTTGTCCTATCTGACCAGAAAAACTGATTTTAGTTTAGTTTAAGTCCCATTTAGTGAATAATATAACCTCTCCCCTGTCTCCTCACTCTATCTAACCGATGACAATGATAACCCTTGCAATTCAGTTTCATTAGTATCCATTTTCTGATTTAACCATGTCTCCGTTAAAGCCACAATATCAGGAGTTTCAGTGCCTACCCAAGTTCTAAATAAATCTGTTTTATTTTTAATGCTTCTTACATTGTCATGGATTATTTTTATTTTATTCGGACCTTGAGGTCCAGGATTTGTTTCTATGCCCCCCCCAGCAAAAGGGAAATAATTCAGCAATTTTTGACTTATGTGGACTATGGCCTACTATGTTTTCCAGGTAAAGCCTCCTTTTTAACTGTAAATGGACTTTAGCAAATGAATTCCTACTTCTATCACCTGTATGTTGGTCCAGTCTGGGTTTCATTATGCCTTGTGTTGATAAACTTCCTAACTCTATTGCAAGGATTGCAGGGCTACCTATGAAATCTATATTTTGAATTTTAATATAAAATGCAGAAGATACAAAAATATGGAACAAAAGCATGTATAACAACTTCATTTTGCTGCAAGAATTAAAGAACATTTATAATAAATACCAATGTTTGTTGAATATCTGTTATGAATTTATTTGTTATTGCATGCCATTCCTAAACCATATGGTACATTGTCATGTGCAGTAGTTCATGCTCTGCTGCAGTATTCAGCATCACCATTAATACAGCTTAGTATGGATATTGGATATTGAAGGCAATTATTGTGGGGGGTTGCAGGAAATAGGCTGTTGGTTAACTAGAATCTGCAGCTTATCCAGTAGGTAGGGAAATGGGCAGACTGGGTGGGCCAAGTGGTCCTTATCTGCCGTCAAAGTCTATATGTGGACCAGTGGCCAAACAGCTGGTAACTCTTATACTGTATGTGCATTACAGCACACTGGGCACAGCTGCTGAGTAGTACTATACTCCAGGAAATGTTCACATTCATTTTATTTTCACTACATTCATGGATTTGGAAAAAAAAAGGCAAACATTAATGGCTAGCAAACATTTATAGATAGTGAAATAAATGAAACTCGATATGTGCTGTAATACAGTAAATTTCTCATGATGGGAGAGAAGCCGCAGAGGCTTTGTGTGGGTACGCTGTCTGCCCCTATAAATGGAACTCAATATGTGCTGTAATACAGTACATTTCTCAGGACAGGCGAGAAGCAACAGAGGCACTAGGTGGGTATGCTGGCTGCCACTATAAATGGAACTCGATATGTGCTGTGGAGCTTACAGTTTGTGGTCAACTGTGATTCAAAGTTGAGACAGGAGAGAAGCGGCAATGTGCGGTATTCAATCTTTATTGACACAACAACAATTTAAAAAAAGGGTGACATTCATTTCAGTATTCCTTTTATTCGCTTCATTCATTTGCTCCATTCACTCTCGCATGTGCTTCTCCATCCCATGAATTTGTAAGGGAAAGAAAAGACAATACTGAGAAGTTCAGTACTTAAGGAAACACAGTGTGATGTAATGAAACTTAATGTACCTCTCTGTCCATTTAGACAGCTTTCACGTGCTTCAGCGATTCTGGCCTTCAGAAATCCATGGTTGCTATAATTTTTTTCTCTTCGATTATTGAAACTAGACTCCAGCCTTTGAGCATATTTCTCTTTTAGCATTGTCAGCTTTAGATCCACCTTTACATTTGTAACCCCATCAGACAGCTGTCTAGCAACAACCCCTGCATACCACTCAGTGAAACATTTTTTTATCTCATCCTTAAAACAGTTTCTTTACTGAGATGTCCAATAGCTGCAGGAGGTCTGTGCAGGGTGCTGGGACAAAAAATGGGACATAACCATTTTCCAGTTGTTCAAGCACTGATGTGGTGGTATGTGCTCAAAGCAAACTGAGTATAAGCAGTACTTTCTGTTCACTTGCCAGCTCCATCCATAGCTTTATAAATTGAAGGTAGGGCAAAGCACTGAAGAGATGTACTCACACATTGTATTTTCATTTGCCCAGTGATTTGGGCGAATGTGAGATACACCAGTCTGTTGGGGATTTGTGTAATGGGTGGCATACAGGAGCTTTACCCTTGTAAATTACTTGTGGCCCCACAAAATATCACCAGCAAGGGTGCAAGCCCGAAAATGAGACACCTAGTGGTTGTTCCCCAATCCTGTCACAGTCAGTTGTCTGGACCCTGTTGCAGCCACAGTCCACTCAGAGACAGGGACCATACTCACCCTGGTTTCATTTAGATTTATTACTAGTTCTGGCGGTATCTGTTCCTGTGTTGCAGCATTTGATATTCTAGCTAAGAACCCATGTTTCAGTTTATCAAAATCTATGGGTGTCTTGTGTGCTGCTTTTGTACCTTTTCTGTGGCTGAATCCCATGTGGTTTAGAAAACCCCTTGCCCACTTTGTTGTGACACTAACACTACCACCATTCTCAAGTAGCAGTAGTGGGCAGTTCAATTTGACTATGCCAAGAGGTACTACATGAACAACCCTAGCATTTATTACTGCACCCTCGGCTCGAAAACTACAGATGATTTGCTATAGTTTTTCCTCCACTTCCTCAAACAGTAAAGCTGGCATTCCTCTGGGTTTTGTTGGCAAACATGGGGTTAATGGAGTTGGGTCAGGAGTTTACCTTAGCTTTGTTTTGTAGTCAGCCTTAAACTTTCAAATTGTGGATTCATTTATGGTGCTGTGGTATTTTGAATTATAAAGCCAAACAGCAGCCACAACATCATTTTCTGTGGCATAATGGCCCATTTCAAAACAGACCTCAGCCGAATAGGAGGCATAGGATGAAGGGTGCCACTTTTTGGATGGTAGAGGATTACAAGCTGACAACTCCTTAGCCACAGACACTGTGGTCTCAGCGTCAGGATCAGAGCAGCTTGTTAGTTGTTTGGAAGCAATGTCACCAACATAAACAGGGTATTCACACTTTGCCAGTTTCTTTGCATTCACCCACTTTAGTATGGACATTGTTATTTAGCTTTCCTGTCTGTAAGGTAAGCAGACTAGCAGGGTTGTACAGAAGAGCGGAGGAACAGAGGGACAGAGGAGATACATTTAAACTGAGGGTTATTCTAGGTCAAAGAATCAAAGACAATTACAACTCCAGGTTACTAAAGGTCGAATACTGTGATAGCAGTTGTTAACAGCTGTTAACAGACATTCGCAAACACATTAGCTCTCATTTAGGTGTCAGAATTCATTACAGCAGATTTGGAGTGCAAACATTGATAGCCACAAACGTGTTGCAACAGCTGGAACTGCAAACATTATGGGAAGTGAATATTTTCTGTAGTACAGTATTTGACTCAGGTCTGGAGAGAAACTGCACCAAGCTAAATTGCAGTAGAAATGACACTCCGGGTATTCTCCAGCATGCCATGTTGGCAAAGTGTCACTGGAGCACACACTGGTCAGAAGATGTTACCCCCACTCACTTAAGACAGGTTATATTGTGAGTGAAAATGGCGCCAGTGTTTTGAAGTGCATCAGTGATGGTGTATTTTTCAGGGTGCCAGGCCTGGCAAACTATCTTAAAGGTGATAGGAAACAATTTTTTTACACCTCTAAATGCTCTCATGTATTCTTTTTAGTCTGTGTGCAATATTCTGATATGTTTCTGATCTTTTTTGTTAAATTAATAATGTAATTTTGTTGCCTTTGTAACTACCCTGAATCAATTTGAAAGAACAAAAGAAATGTGGTAGTTGTGCTCAAATCCCCTATATACAGGTGAAAAGGTACAATAGTGGTGCCAGATAGCAGGGATATGCATCGTGGAGCAGCCCCCAATTCCCTGAGTCAATCTCTCCTCAGCAGTTGCTGCCCTCTCTTTCCATACTGCTTGGACATTCTATGACATCCATAACACTATTCCAGGCCATTCAGATGAATCGCCTGGAATAGTGTAATTGATGTCATGGAATGTTTTACAAATATGAAAAGAAAGAGCAGCAGCCAGTGAGGAGAGTGAAACTCTATGTAGATTTGAAGGCACCTGAAAACTAGATCATTTATTTGTCAAAAAAATCCTCAAAGTATATCAGAATACATAACTGGCATGGAAAGGAAGATGGGAAGGTAGTTAACTATGTAAAAATCATTTCCGGTCTCCTGTATTCTTGTTGTGCAGGAGTTCATCACATATATGGACATTAAGGCAGTGTTGACAGTGGCCCATTGAGTCTGTGCCCACTTTGCCCATTCTGGCAAGGCCCATGACCAACTATGGCACCTGCAGATATAAAACAAACTGCCTTAGCACTGTATTAAGTTGGAAGTCATCCCTAGGTGCAACTCAACACTATATATGATAGAGCACTTCCCCTCCAATAAATGTGCACATTCTCCTCCACATTTAGCTTTTACACAACCACTGCATCACTTCAGTGGGTGTGGAAGGAGTGGCATTGCTTTCCCTTTTAAATTATTTAAATGGATGTGTTGCCCATCAGTTCCCAGATGGCTGCCTTGTTTTCCATGCATAACAACAGTGTTGCACAGTATGCAGGTGAGCAACTGTTGTCAGCAGGGTCCATTTGAAAAAAAGTCCCACACCAGGGACTTGTGGTGCTGCACAGGTGAGGAGCAAGAGATGGATGGTCTCTCAGTTTCTGGTGCATGAGGGGAATCAGCCAGTGGCAGTACCACAGAAGTAGCACAAGGGTACATTGCCTGCTGCTTGTAATATGGGGCGCACAGGGGGTACTGCTTCTTCATCCTGATGCTGTGATATGTGTGTGTGTGTGGGGGGGAGTGTTGCTGCCTTCTCTACAACCTGGTTCTGCTGCTGCTTCCTTGTACCAATGCTCCTGTTGCCACCTGTAGTGACTGCTTGAAGTGTACTATATGTGGGGTGGATGACATTCCCCTCTCATCACAGCCACTCCCAGTCACAAACTCAACAAACTCAGTCATTTTTATATTCAGAACATAAAGATGTATGTCCCTCTGTGTGTGTGTGTGTGTGTGTGTGTGTGTGTGTGTGTGTGTGTGTGTATATTTATATATATAGACACACATATATATTATACCTGCATGGTAGTTTGGGTTGCATGGCCATATCTATGTTAAACCCAAAATTTGCACTTTAATAACTTTGCAACCGTTCATCCGAGTTGCCTGAAATTTTGCATGTGCTGTCTGGTAGTATAGATCTCCATACTGTCAAGTTTCATTCTGGTCAGTTGTGTGGTTGTGGAGTTGCAGAGTGCCAAAAAATGTGAAAAATACCACTTTTTTGCAAATTCATTGCTCAGGGCTACAGCCAAAACAGTTTGAGGGTCTGGTCTGAAATTGTCAGGGTATATGGGATCTGGGTCACTGAAGTGTCTTTTAAAGGTTTGATGAAAAAATATTAATCTATTCAAAAGTTATTAAAGTTTAAAGTTTCCCATTATAGCCTATGGGGAAAAATAAATGTGCACCTCAAAGGAACTTTTTGCTTTCACGAAAACATTTTTGACTGCTGCAAATGGGTTTTGCACTTTTGCACGGTTGCCATCTTGTTTTCAGTTAGTAGTGGCTAAAAAACACTGTAGTTCAAAAAATACTGCCCCTTGGTAAATACCAACAGTTGTGTTTACCTAATCGAGGCCTGAGGAACACCATCCTGGCATTATTTTTTCAAAATAGTGTCTGGAAATAGGTTGTCTGCATTTCAGTCATTGGTAGTGCTGCAATTTGCACTTTAATAACTTAGCAACAGTTTAACAGATGTGCAAGAAACTTTGCATGCATAATCTTGTGGGACAGGTCTGTTGATGTGGCAAATTTTGTTAGAATCACATGTGTGGTTTCTGAGATACAAAGTCTCAAAGACTGGTAAATTTATGTGTTTTTTGTTGTTTCTTTGTCCACCTGTATCTTAGAAACTGTTTTAAGTTGTGGTCTAAACTTTTCAGAGTAGAAAGCCTTTGCCTCACAGATGTGCTTTTTGAAGGTTTGGTGAAAAAAATATTAATCCATTGCAAAGTTATTAAAAGTTGAAGTTCCCATTTTTCGCAATAGGAAATTATAGATGCTCAGCACTAAAATGGATTCTGTGTCACAGGAGCTAATCCATTTTCACAGACGGATCAGCTTGTGTTGCAGGTGGAAAATCCTTTTTCATTGGTCCGCCATTTTGTTTTTACAGTAGCGAGAGAAAGAAAATAAACACATAAAAATGACTGGCTGATGAACTTGGACTTGGAGGAAAGCGGCAGAGTGGCCGCATGCTGGTTTTGGTTGCTGAGATAGCAGAGAGTTAGAAACATGAATTACCGGCCTACAAAAGATATACCACCATTGCCTGAATTGTGTACCCGAGTTCTGGCTCTTTTCCAGGATTTCTTGTGCCGCAGCATTGCCTTGCCCGGTCTCCTGTGTGTTTTTTTCTCCCTTTTGGGCTTTGGAGTCTTGTCAGTGGAAGAGTCATGCCAGAAGGAAGGAAGGAAGTTACAACACTCCACGGGGGGTGAGAAGCCAGTGAACGGACACAGCTGGTTGCCTTTGCTCTGTTTTTACTGACCTTGAAAAACAATTTTGAGCTATGATATTTAAGTCATAATATCTAGTTGTTGTAAATCTGGACTGCAACCTTTGACTGAATATTTAACTGGTTAGAGAATAAAGAAGAATGAAAAATGGAGAGGAATACAGTGAATCCCGTTGAAATCCGAGAGGACAGAAAAGCAGAGGGTGAGAAAGAAAAAAAAAAGAGACAGTTTGCAGGATCACCCAAACAGGGAGTTCTAAAAACCTTTTGTGCTATTGTTCTGTGTTCCTCTGTTTATTTTGCACTTCTTACCTTTCTTTACCCTTCTCTCCCCCTGTTCAAGCCAAGTAGTCTAACTCAGTATCAAGGCTGTGAATGACGAGAACTGTGTTTTTGTTTGTTTTTTTGTTCTCCTTGTATTTTCTCCTCTGAGCCTTATCTGACAGATGATTGTTCAATTTTAATAAATTGTATGAGTTAAATCTAGAATTAAGTAAGAAAAGTAAAGTTTTAAAGAAGTTTTATAAGAACTTTATGGTGGTGTTGGTTAGTGCGCAATTCCCATTTAATAGAAATTTTAATGTGAAAAAGTTGCTGTATGCTGCATGTATGCTGCATGTTAATCATCTCCTAAGCAGTTTCTGTTTAGTATTTTTTTATTTTGCTTGTGTTATTTTAGTGTTTTAGTGTTTTAAAGGATCAATTATTTTAAGTAAGGTAGATTGTTTGATTTTCGCGTGGTTCACCACACATGATTGATCTGGTTTTACATTAAAGCACATGCATGATGTTTTTGAGATTCAGTCATCATCCTTGTGATCTACAGGCAGGTTGTGCCATTAGCATCTGAGAGTAAGCTCCAGGAAAGTTGGATAGCTGTACTTTAGTTGTTTTAAGTTGCTAAATTTTTTAAGCTGCTTCTCTTATTTCGCTGCGATGGACTTGCCTCCTGGTTAATTTAGCCTGCTGATTTGCACTGGAATTTATTCTCGCTATTCGCTCCTTTTCCAGTTAATATTTGTCAGGCTAAGAGCTGCGAATTAAGTATAACAGTGCATAGCAGGAGCCACTGAAATCTCTTTTCTGCCATCTGGCTAGTAGGAACCCTCTTGTATAACAGTAAGTAGCATTATGCACTTTGTAAGGACAGTTGTGTCTGTTTGTTAAAGGTCTCTTGGTGGTAGTGTTATTTTTTCCTTTTTTTCTTTCTTTCTCCAGGTAAATCTTCAATTCACTTCAGCATTATTTACTCTTAGTGAGTTTAGTAATTTTAGTAACTCCTATTAGGGTACAACAAAGGGGGGTTGTATGTGTAATAACTCGACACAGTTTTATTTGAAATCTTAAACTTATTATTTGCTTATTCATTTTTTAACGGAAAAAGCTACTTTTGCTGCTAAACAAACATTATTCTTGGGAACATTGTATCATTTACCCTGACTGGTTGTGGTGGATGGAAGTTTTAACTCAAGGAAGTTGGTAGAATAAATAGTCTTTCTAAATACTAAGAAACTCAAGAAGCTGTCCAGAAGATTAAGCCCTGCCTATCTGTGAATTTGGTGTTGGACATTCTTTGAAGCTCATGGAAGAAGGTCATCCTTGATTTGATTTGACTTGAGACTTGAGAACTGAGCTTACTCACCTTTGACTTTATATACTGTGGTTGTTCTTTTTAGGACAACCAAGGAATTAGTTTTGCTTTCCTGAAGGAGTGTTTCTGAAAGTTGATTTACTCCAGAAATAATATATAACTATAGCTAAAGTAAATATTCTTGATAATCAGGGAAATCATTTTAGTGTCTTGCATAGTCTGGTGAGCTTAAAGTGTGATATATAAAAAAATATGACTAGACAAGCTGTTAGGAATCCTCAAGGAGTTAATACTAAGCCATTAAATAAAAAAGGTGTATCCAAAAGTGCTAGTCTAGTAAAAGGAAAAGGATATAAAAGTGTTAAAACTGGCAACACAGACTCTGGAAAAAAGAAGATCACTAGCTATGTACAGCCGCCAGGTTCACAATTAAACCTGGTGGGGAAAAATGACATGGTAAGAATCCAGAGTGTGTCTTTTCCTGCACTTAGTTCCTCTCCAATACAACTAATCAGAAGCAGGGAGACAGCAATTCCTGAAGACTTTGACTGTAGTGTTGTTAGTGAACACCCAGTATTGAAAACCATTAGGTTATTAGAAAATGACATGCATAATAAGAGTGCCAATATTATCTGTAGTGGTTATCAAGCAGAGAATTTTAGGATCCAATAGACAGCAGAAGTGGAAAAAGAAATAGCTAACACTGTAGCTGATGTCTCTGATTGTTTAGGAGTCAAAATGATATTGGTAGGAAAAAAATTAGCTAATAAAGAGAAGAAAGCTGGGGCAATAGTCTATAGTATTCCAAGTTGTGCTGACAGGTGGTTTTTGGAGGAATTCAAAGCTTTTTTGGCTCCCTACACACAAAGGTTAAGTACTGAACACCAAGTAGTATTACCAGACAAGGTTGTTGGTATACCAGAGCAACATGCATTAAGGAAAAAAGAAACAAAGGAAAAAGAACTTGAAAGAAAAGAAAGGAAAACCGATTAATAGTATTACTCCACAGAAGGTGGATTATTCAGTACATGAGCTGCTTAAAGAGAGAAGAAACGGGATCCTTCTAAATAACAACTTATTAATTAATTTAATATCTTCTATAAACAACTTACTAGAAAAAGATAAGGGGAATTTCGTAGCCCCCAGGAAGGATTAATCGTTCAAATTACAGAAGAAATAGGAAATAAAGAGGTAGAGGAGATAGGAAAGTTAGTGGAAGAGTTGAAATCTAATAAGAGCACTACTCAGAAGGGAAACAAAGATCAAAGTAAATAAAAAAATGGGAAAAAGGTGAAGTCTACCCAAAGTAAGCGAAAGGAAGTGACTCAAAAATTTTTACTAAGTGATGAGAATGGGGTACAGAAAAAATACCATATTATTGAGATGGATAATGTGGACTATGGAAAGCAGAAACTACCAGAACTCAATAACAACTGTCAGTGTATAAGAGGTAGGGATGAGGTTAATGAAGAGGTGGATGAAAAAAACAAATAAGCTTTAATAGAAAGGGGTTTGTTGGTCTCCACTGTTTTTTTCAAAGGCCTCCCTAAGGCCAGAAATGAAAACCTCATCACCTTGAAACTGGCAGTTTACAATGTCTGTAAGGGAGTACTGGGTAATAAGTTTGTGTGGACTGATATCAGTTCAGTATATAGATACAAAGCAGGGAAGGAAAAGGGATGGGTTTGTTTAGTAAAAAAAAATCTAGTTCATTAAGGCAAAGAATTCTTTTACATAAAAATGATTTGTACACTCTGGGAATTATAGCAGAGACAACTAGTAGGGAAGAAGAAGGGAAGCTGCATGAGAAAACTCATTTAAGGAGACAAGAAGGAAATAAAACAAAGAAAGAAAGCAAGGGGAATTGTAGCTCCTAAGCGCCAGCAAAGGATCACAAACTATATGGTACAATCTGAAATGATTCACGATTTGATTCCTGATAATAATATAGTGAGGTAGGAGACATGAAGAAACATCATAGGGAGGCTTCAGCAAGGGGTGAGAATAAATTTCAATATAATTTTAGAAACTTCATCAGATTTGACTCAACTTTCAAACAAATATACACTATCCAACTCAGAAGTATATGATGATAGCACACTTAGTAAATCTAGGCTAGATAGTGTAGCTACCTTAAGTGAAACAGTGCTGGAAAATTGACCAAAAATAAAAACAAATGGAAAGAAAGTGCAATCCCTTGATATTTTGAGCTGTAACATTACTGGAATTGTGAGTAAGTTAAGGCATGTTGGTTGTATAAAGTTTTTGTCTGTGCACTCTCTGATATTGCTGCAGAAAACTTGGGCCATATATTCTGAGGCCCTTTCAATTGAAGAGTTTTACTCTTGGGATATCCCTGCAAAGAAGTTAAATAAAATTGGGCGTGTAGCAGGTGGAGTGTGCACCCTGATAAAGGTAGATAAAGGTATAAAAGCTAAATGTGTATATAAGGATTGCGAATATGATATTATTTGCATAGAAATCATTAGAAAGAATACTCCACCATGTATATGAATTAATATCTATATTCCGCCCAATTCTAAAAAATCACTTTTAACTAACCATCTGCAGAAGCTGGAAGAAATAATATTCTCTTTCCAGGCTCAGAACCCAGGTATAATGATAATAGTAGCTGGTGACTTTAATGCTAGAACAGGGAATCAATCAGAGTGCAAGAACTTCAGTGGACCCTAAGGTGAATGCAACAGGTTGTAAATTGTTGGATTGCTTAAACTCATTAAATCTAAGAATTGTAACTGGTAGGTGTCAAGGTGATGAATGTGGCAACTAAAGTTTTTCCTGTATAACTGGGGGTAGTGTGATTGATTATATTACGGTGGATGTTTTCTCCTTAGCCAACGTTAAAAGATTAGAAGTCTTGGACCAGTGTGAAAGTGACCACAGGCCCATTACATTTTTCTTAGAAGGAAGTTGGGCTGTGAGTAAACACCAAACATATGGAAGTAATGCGGATCCTGATGAAAAGATGATGATATGTACTGCCAGGAAAATTAAGTGGACAAATCACATGGAGGATAGGATTCAAAGGATCCTGCAATTGGAAACCCTCAGTACTCTTAAAAAAGACTGTATACTGGGATTTGCAAATAGCAAGCCTGAAATGATTTGGGGATATTATAATGAAATGGTGGAAATTATTGCTCATTTACTTTCCAGAGAAACTAGAGCCAAGACTCCCAACTTGGGGCAGAAAGCAAGGTGGTATGATTCTGACTATATAAATATGAAGAAATTAATTGCTAAAGTGGGGAGACAAATTAGGAAATTTAACCTATTACAGGATAGAATTGCCTTAAAGCATCTTAAGGCTGAATATAAGGAAATAATAAGAGGGAAGAAAGCAAAATTCTATAAAGGTATGTGGTTGGACATGCAAGAAGCAATTACGAACAAGGATAATGTACTTTTTTGGAACTTGGCTTTTGGTATGGATAAAAGTAGATTTAATATTGAAGCTGTCATATCTGGTGAAGATGGGTATTCCTATTTCAAAAAAGTGTTTGGTACTATATGCACAGGAGACAAACAACTAACTCTGATTGATTATGGTGTTAGAGATCCTTGTAACTGGGGTCCTACTAAACAAGAAATAATTCAAGCAATACTTGACCAAAAACATAATAAAGCACCAGGACTAGACAATCTCGGAAATGAAATATATCAGGCTGATCCTAGTTGGTGGGCAGAATTAATGGTACCATATTTGAATTTATTTTTAGAACTGAGTCAATCCCAGAGTTTTGGAAAATGAGAATAATTATTCCTTTGCACAAAAATGGGGCCACTAATAGTCCATTAAATTATCAACCTATTACTCTTTTGAGTGTATCATTGAAGATTTTTTCCAGAATTTTATTGAATAGATTGCAGCTTTGGTTAGAGGAAAATAAGATAATATCTATTTTCCAAGCAGGGTTCTGTAAAGGCAGGTCTACATTAGACCATATATTTGTATTGAATTATATTTTACATAAATATGTTAAGCAAAAAAAAAAAATAATGCTGCTTTCAGGTAGAGTCGCTTTCGACTCGGTCAATAGAGATATTTTATGGGATATCCTAAAAACAAAAGGTATTGATGGTAATTTATTAAAAATGTTGATTTTATTGCATTACAATACAAAAGTAAGAGTTAGGTATGGTAAGAATGGGGTGCTAACATACCAAATTGATGCAGATTTAGGGATTAAACAAGGGTGTTTGCTAGCCCCCACTCTTTAACATTTATATTAAAATATTAGTTGAAGAGATTTCGAAAATTGATACTTTCTCTCCAAGGGTTAATCAAGTCCCAATAAAGATACTTATGTATGAGGATGATGCCATTATATTGGTGCAAATGCCATTATGACTTAAAAGGCACTAGACCCTGTTACTCAAAGTCTAGCTAAGTTGAAATTATCCATAAATATAGATCAAATAAAACTGCATACTTTGGGTCCTGTAAGAAAAAATTAGCACCATGGAATTTTAATGGAACTGAGATAGTAGAAGTAAAGAAGTTCCAATATTTAGGGGTTATTTTTAGTAGAGATTTAAGTTGAAAACCTCAAATAACACATATTAAAAAGAGTGTAAAGAGTAGTATGTTAGTCCTTAATAGGTTTACAAAAACATTTTCGAAAGATTCTTTTTTGGCTCTTTATAAATGTTTTGATGCAAAAATAAATGCAAAAGTTCTCTATGGTGCTGAAGTTTGGGGTCTGTATGTTAACAGTAAAGTTCTTGAATCTCTTCAAGCACCCTTTTTAAAAAATATATTAGGTCTCCCCTATTATGTGATGAATAGTGCTGTAAAAGCTGAAACTGGCACTTTGCCTGTTAGAAGTAATATATTAAAGGGAAAGCTTTCTTATGCTGTTAAGGTGATGAATGCTCTCCTTAATAGCTTATTGGCCCACTGTAAAAGAGATATGCAAATTAACCTGGTAAAAAATCAGAGTTGTTGGTTTATAAACCTAAATTAAGAACTAAACAAGATGGTCCTGACCAAAGACATTCTGTTAAATCCATCAAACGATTTTGTAACTCTACCAAATTTAGCAACGGAACGAAGTATAGATATTGCAATGCAGATGGACTTGGGAAACATTAAAAACTCTGGTAGATTTAACATTTTAAAAATGACTAAACAACTGTTCTGTAAAGAAAAATATTTTGCATATTGTAATAATGCTAACTGTAGCAAAGCATTAACTCAATTAAGATTTAACCTGATTGGGAAAATATGGAAACCAAAAAATTTTGAAAGTACTCAGGCCTTGTGTTTTTGTGCACCAGATGTTAGACTTTCTGCCTTGCATCAAATATGGGATTGTCCTGACTTAGTGGAAGAAAGGAAAAAGGTTTTAGACCATATAGATGTTTCTGAAAAAAGTTATACCATTTTGGATACAAACCAAAAGAATGGTAGTCAAATATTTGCTTTGGCAAACTTTACCTATGAGATAATGGGTAAATTCCACTGATATAAACTGCAGTTACAGTAATTTATGGAACTGGGCAATGGGAATTGTGCAATAGGGAAAATTACAATTTGTATGTAATTTAGATATATATATTTATGTATAAATCTGGTATTGTATATTTTGTATAAAATATGTATGTAACAATCTTTTTTTATACGTATTTTAACAATAAACTTGAAGTTGAACAACTTGGTTGGATTTCAAAATACAAACATCAGAACTTGGGTAAACTGGATCTGTTTAGCTATATTCTGAATTTTTTTTTAAATAATGCCAAGAAATATGTTTGGTGGGCACCTGAAATCCTGTGTGCCCAGCTTATCGAGATGAGCACTTCCCCATGTTCTCTGTGTGAGAATTTCTTCACTTCTGCAGCCGCAGCTGAAGTTGTGCTGCCAGCTGCAGTGTGAGCTGTGAGGTGCTATTTTCCCTGCTGTCTAGTGGCTCCCCCAACTGATTGATGTCTCTGACTCTCCATGCTAATTATATAAATTCTTTACATGTATTCCCTGGTGTGTAGTGGCACCTCCCACCCACTAATTTTCCTTCCATCTTTCCCTGGTGTCCAGTGGCACCCCCCACCCACTGATCACCGCTTCTGGTAGTCTAATGGTCCCTCCCCCCTCCCTCCATGTCCAGTCACCATCCCTGTAAATTTAAAAAGTGCTGGTAGTGTAGTGACCCCTCTCTCATCCCTCCCTTGATGTCTGATCACCATTTCCATAATGAAAAAGAAAATACCTAGTAGTCTAGTGGTCCCTCCCTGATGCCCAAAGACCATTTTCTAATAAACAAAAATATCGTGATAGTGTAGTGGTCCACCATGATGTTTGATCCCTGTTTGCATATAAAAATAGAAATTACCTGGTAGTCCAGTGGTCCCTCCCCTCTCCCTGATCCCCCTCCCCGAAAACACATTAATTTTCCTGGTGAACTAGTGGCCCCTTCCCCACCCTGTTAGGTGATGACCCACCACCCCGCTCCCCCCAACCTGATTACCTACCTTCGACCAGCACAGCCCTCCTCTCACCTCCATGGATGGCTACAGACTGAGCTATTAATGAGCACTCTATGCCTATACGTGGCGCTCATTCTTAGCTTCAGTCTGTGGCCAACCGTGAAGTGAGAGGGAGGGTTGAATGAAGACGGGCAGCTGGAATGGAGATGAGGGGATGGGGTGGTGGAGTCATTACCTAAGAGTGGTGGGGCCACTAGACAAGCAGGAAACTACTGCACTTCGGAGGGGATCAGGAAGAGGAGAGGATCACTAGACTTCTCAGGTAATTTCTGTTTTTATTTGCTGATGGGTATCGGACATTGGGGGAGGAGGGAGGGCTGTTAGACTTCCAGGATATTTTTTTAAAAAGGAAAGTTTTCAACAGCAGGGTTACAAAACAGAGGTTCTTGATAGAGCCGAGACAGCAGTCCGCTCAATGGACTGAAGTAATCTACTTACACAAAGGGTACAGGCTCAGGGAAAAGAACAACATCTGAACTTTGTGAGTAAATACAGCAGAAATTCTGCAACGATCGGGAATATCATTTCAAAACATTGGAGCATAATCAGTTCAGATCCAATACTTAAAGATCTAGTCTCGTCCCCACCAAGGTTTAGCTACAGAAGAGGGAAAAACTTAGCAGATAGTCTCACCCATAACTATCCCCCACTTGCTCCACTGACCATCAGAAGCACACCACCAATGACCAGCAGCCACTGCAGCAAGGCTGCTTCAGTCCGCTTCCACCACCATTTGTTCCACTGACCATCGGAAGCACACTGCTGATGGCCAGCAGCCATAGCAGCAAGGCTTCTTCAGCCTGCTTCTACCCCCACTTGCTCCACCGACCATCTGGAGCACACTGCTAATGGCCAGCAGCCATGGCAGCAAGGTATAGCGCAATGGAACCTGTCTTCACCTGGAGTGTTTGTGTGAAGGGGTGTACTTGGCTAATTAAAAGTTTTATTCTACTGTTTTCCAACTGCCATTTTTGATTGGCACAGTGCTTAGATAGGTTAATTTCAAACTGTGGTTTTCTGTGGTTATGGGGCATTTTTGGCAATTGGGGATGTTACTTTAAACACTAATCTAGGGTATGTGTACTGTGGGGACGGTTCCTTAAGAGAGCACATTTTTATTACAGTCTGGTGGGATTACTGCTGTAAGTCAAGGATGTAAGGTAGCTACTGTACCTCTGTTTAATTAAAATTCCTCAGCACACCATATTACCTCCTCCCTGCTGGGGTAGATAAGTCTGAGCTGCCATCTTTGTTCAACAGTTCCCGCCCTTAGGTTCCCTTTGTTCTCTCTTTAACCACAAGCTGCTTCAGTCTGCTTCCACCCCCATTTGCTCCACTGACCATCGGGAGCACACCGCTGATGGCCAGCAGCCATAGCAGCAAGGTGCAGCACAGCGGAGCCTGTCTTCACCGGGAGTGTTTGTGTGAAGGGGGTGTTGGCCCATTGATGCTGCATGTCAACTGCCCCACCCACCCCAGTCACTCTCCCACCCAAGGCCGGCTGTAGTGTTATAGTCAACTTGCGTCACATGACCAGTCATGTGACACTAAATTACTAGGTCCCTAGTTTCCCATTTGCAGGTTTTCATACCTGGCCACTACAGGTCAGACCTGTCTCACCTCTCCATAGCCCATCTGCCAGTGCCCTCCTATCCTCCTCATATTGCCCTGCTAACTTTTCTTCTCATGTCCAGTCTTCTTTATTTTCCCTGTGTGACCTCTAGGAGTCACTACTGAGCCCAGCTGCAGCCTGCCTTAACTCCCCCTTTTCCCACCCTTCACCTCTGGTCCACTGCACTTTCTGCACCTTCCTTCCTTCCTTCCTTCTGCTTCTGCTTTCCCCACAGTTATCTCCCCCCCGGGATTTGAACCTGTGACCCTTGGCTCTGAAGGCATACATCCTACCACTATGCCATTTTATGGGTCACAATTAGCCTTCACTAGTTGCCCCCCCATAGCCTATGCCCACCTGAAAATTCCATCAGTGCGCTTGGCCTCCCCTCATCCCGCTACTAAGCCATCACCCCCTGGACTTCTGACTTACCCTGCAACTCTGCAAAACTGCACTGCACTGCACCCTCTCTAGCCAATCTCTCCCCCCAGACTACTTACCAGTTCCCACTCCTCTCTGGCAGTTGAGCTGTACCTGCCCTCCCCCCCTCACTTGCTTAACTCACCCCACTATGGGTTCACATAAGTGCATAGCCCCTATGTATCTACTACCTCTTGTCCTTGTTGTTGTGATCCCACAACACTGCCCTGACTGCAATGCCACAACACAGCTACACAGCCCCTACCCACCTGCAAAGACCACCCTGTGGTCTCTACAACTGCCTATGAATGCCCCCCCAATACCCCAACTAGTTTGGGTAGTCATCCTATTTCACCTAATACTCCACACACACTCCTCCTTCCCTACTAGCCCAGCCCCATCCTTTCATTCCACCCAGAGCTGCTAGGCTAATCTCTACATACATCCATCCCCACTGAAATGGCTTAAGCTACTACTCTACTGCTATGCTCTACTGCTGCTCCTACTTTCAGGGAATGTACACCTTAACCCCAGGCCTATGAAACACCTGCCTGCACACCAGTGTCCCATCAAGCTGTCATCCATTAATATCCGCAGCCTGCTCCAGAAAATAGATAGGCTTCAGGTTTGGGTAACCCAGTACAAGCCTGATATGACAGCTATAGCTAAGACTTGGCTCTCACCTGAAGTCCCAGACAGCGTTGTCTCACTCCATGGCTACACTATCTACCTGGATGAAAGGTATGGAAAAAGAGGTGGTGGCAGTACCATCTATGTAAAAACTGCCCTCCAAAGCCATGCCCTCCCCAAGATCTCCACTGGTTCCCACACCCAAGTCCTTGTTATCAAACTATTACTTGGTTAACTGGGCAAGGCACTCACAATCCTTGCCATTAACATACCTCCACGCGACTGCTCATTAGGCTTCAACTTTACCCTTGATTACATCAAAAACCTTCCCCATTCTCCAGAGGTGGTGCTGCTGGGTGAGTTTAATATTAACTGGCTCACTCCCAGTGCTGCTAGATTTAAAGACACTGCAGCAGCTTCTGATCTAACCCAAGTTGTCAACACCCCCACCAGAATTAACCATAAAAGTGGCACCAGCACCCTGATCAACCTCATCCTTGCACATCGGATCTCTCACCCTGAGGTACTCTCTGACTCCATCAGTGACCACTCCCCCATCACATGACTCTGATCGAACAAGTCCCCCAAGTGCAAAAACACAACTTCCTTCCAGCGTGTCTTAAAAAGGGGGCAGCTCAGTCAACTCAATGCCAACCTCCAAAACACGGACTGGTTACCTCTTGATTCTTCCACCAGCATTGACCAGGCCCTAAACCATTTTATCACCCGATTTAACACAGCCTGTGACACCTATGCCCCCTTTAAAAAGCGTAGATTAAAGAATATCAGTAACTCATGGATTTCAGCCTCTCTCCTCAAATCTTTGGCTGACAGGGACCACCTCTGGGCTAAAGCCTGAGTGTCAGGCAATGGGACTGACTGGCAGCAATACCACCACATCAGAAACTCCTGTACCCATGCTGTCCAGAAAGCCAAGGCTGACTACTACAAGGAATCCCTCAGCAACTCTTGGGGAGATAGTAGGAAGTTCTGGAAGAATCTAAAAGAACTCTTTGGGAAAACAGACAATTCCACCCCCAGCATGCTCAGTGTGGACAGGGACACGATTCTGTATCCAAAACTAATTTCAGATACTTTTAATGCGGCATTCACCGACCTCAGCTGTGTCCTTCCCCTGGACTTTTTCGAGAATTCCCCCTTGCCTCCACATCCTCTGACCCCCTCCTAACACCCTGCCCCCTTCTACTTTAAGAAGGTCACATTGCATGAAATGAAGTGCTACCTCCTAAAGGTATTTGAGAAAACATGCTTCAGTAGTGACTCCATTGACCTCAAACTCCTTGATGTTGTGCTCCTCCCACTCTCTAAGATCATTAACCTATAACTCTGGCTTGGGCAGTTTCCCTCCATCTGAAAGTCTGCAGTTGTGACTCCCATTCCTAAAAATGGTAATCAGTTCCTGCATACCAACTACTGCCCATTTCCATTCCCCCCCCAAGTGTTAGAGCTCATAGTCTCTGACCAACTCACTGAGTATTTGTCCAAGTACAACATCCGGTACCCAGAGCAGCATGGATTCAGAAAAGGCCACAGTATAACAATCGCTCTTGTTGTCTATACAGACTATATCCACAAAGCACTTGACTGTGGCCACCTGGTGGGATCAGTGTACATTGAGCTCACCAAGGCCTTTGATACGGTCAGTCACAACCTGCTTCTGACATCCCTCTGTGGTGCAGGCATCTCCTTGCAGGTGGCTAAATGGTTCAAAGATTGCCTGACTGACAGATCTCAAAGGGTCAAAATTGGGGGCGCATTATCCACCTTCCAACCTGTCCACTCTGGTGTCCCGCAGGGCTCAATTCTCAGCCCACTGCTATTCAGCATCTTCCTCAACTCCCTCCCTCAATTCTGCAACACCAGCCTCCTCCTCTATGTGGACGATGCTGTGCTTTTCATTAGTGGTGCCAAACACACTGCCCTTGGGCAAAGGCTTCATTCTGACTTTGCGACAATTGAAAGCTGGTTCTCGCAAAAAAAAAGCTGATTATGAATTACAAAAAAAACAAGTCCATGATCTTCACCAGTCCCCAAAACAAGCAAAAATCAACCATCCTCACCTTCATTAATGCTGAGAACACCCCCATTGACCAGGTCCCCTCCTTCAAATACCTGGGCAGTACTCTTGACAGTGCCCTTGCCTACGGAGAGCATGTCATCATCATATCCAAACTTGCCAAATCAAGAATTGGTCTGCTATATAGGAATAGGCAATGTATGACGCAGGATGCCCTTGTCACAGCTGTCACCAGTTCCATACTATCTATCATCGACTATGGCCTGATAATTTATGGCTCCACCACAGACACCACCCTTAAGTGAATCCATACTATGCTAAACAAATCATGCCAGTTGATCACTGGTGCCCCTAAACAGACACACACTTGTGACCTCTATGCCAGTACTAATTGGCTAACCCTCAAGGGTAGACTCTCCTACCACACCTGTCTATTTGCTAAAAAAATTGGCTTGGGTCTCATTGCACCATCCTGCCAGCCCCTTCTCAATCTGGTCACAAAAACCAATGGTACCAGGAGTGGCATCAGAAACTTCTACCAGACCCCTTTTTGCTGCACCTTCCAGGCCCAATGGTCCTTTAGCTACAAGGCTCCCAGCCTGCTGAATGCCATCCCCTCTGATGTCTTTGATACCCCTACCCTGGGCATCTTCAAGTGGAAGCTCAAGGAACACCTCATGACATTCAACATGTGTGACTGTCCCATATAGTCCATCTCTGACTGTCCCATTTAGCCCACCTATGCCCTGCACTACCCCGACAAATTCTACTTCAATAGAATGCTCTTTAATGGTCACTGCCTCATCCAGCACTACTGTACTAAATAATAATGAACTTGCCTCTGTCTATTGCCTCTGACAAGATCGATATCCTGTTGATTGCTTTCAATTTGGCTCTGCCTTAGCTTGCACAAATGTAAATAGTACTTTTTTAATGACCTGATTGTAATGGACCTGCAGCACTGTTCGAAATCACTATTCTATCCTTTGTGTACCTCTGAGTTTTTGTCCCTAACTCTGTGCTTCAGTGTTTTGTTATGTCCTTGCTTCTTGATGTGGAACCTCTGTAAAAGTGTCCTTGACTCAAAGGTTGTAATCCAAAATAATAATAAATAATAAACCACCGGGTGAAACACCACACATGGTTGCCTGATCCACCTAAAAGGAACCATAGAAGTGGACATTGCAAGTATTGTAATGTAGTGGATAAAAACACCATATTCACAAGGAGCAATGTCACAAAACCATCTGACATCAGAAGCTTCATCACATGCAATTCAACACATGCAGTGTATTTAGCAAAATACAGCTGCGGAAGCTTCTATAAAAGGAAAACAACAAGTATGCTAAAACTAAGAATAGGAGAACACACGAGGGCCATACAAAAGGGGGACAACACAAATGCATTAGCAGCTCATGTTAAAAGTTCACATATCAGAAAATCATGAATTCAAGTTTATTGGCTTTGAAAAAGTGACAAGTAGAAGAGGAGGGGACCTAGATGAATTAATTTTAGAAAGGGAAGCAAATATAAAATGGTGCAAACCAAATGTAAGAAACTGATAAGAATGAGTAAAAACAATGGAAGTGAATCTAGCATCCACAGCCAACAGAGATAATATGCAACAATTCTATAGTTATGTAAACGCCCTGAGGAAACCAAACATAACTTATGCTCTATAAAAAAAGGAAGTGAGATCATCACAGACCCGCTCAAAGCAGCAAACATATTTAAAGAATATTTTAGTACAGCATTTTCCAGCAAACAGCCAAGTAAATTTGACATTAGGCCAAATGATGAGAGACCCATAAGCATCACTGCCGAGATAATATTGAAAAAGATTCAGTCCCTCAAAAGTACTTACTCTGCGGGTCACGATAATATTTCAAATAGGATGCTTAAACTATTTTCCCATAGTGTAGCAACACCTCTAGCCATATTGTTCAATAAATCACTTGTAAGCGGGACTGTGCCTCGGGATTGGTTGGAGGTAAATGTGGTACCCATACATAAAAGGAAGACAGGGTGGACTGTACCAATTATAGGCCCATTAGTCTGACTTCAGTCTCAGGAAAGCTTGTGGAATCCATCCCAAAAGACGCCATTGATGCCCACCTCAGGGGGACAGGTCAGGAGGACAGAGAGCAGCATGGGTTTATTGTGGGGAGATCATGTGTGACTAATCTACTATGTTTTTATGAGAAGATCTCGGAGGTGTTGGAAAATAGGCAGGATGTGGATTGCATTTATCTGGATCTGATGAAGGCTTTTGATAAGGTTCCCCACCACCAGGTCCTCCGCTGTCATACTGATATAGATACAGACCACAGAGTGGTATGCTGGATCAGGGCCTGGCTGAGTGGGAGGACCCAGAGGGTGTGTATAAATGGATATTACTCAGACAGGGTGGGTGTCACTAGTGGGGTCCCACAGGGGTCGGTCCTGGGCCTGGTGCTTTTTAGGGTTGCTGGATTAGTAAGTATGCTGACGACACCAAACTTGCTAGAATAGCAACTGACCCAGAAGGAGCAAGAAGCCTACAGGCCGATCCGAACAGTATTTGTGACTGGGCATCATCTAGGGGTATGACGTTTAATGTGGACAAGTGCATGTGCAATACATTTGGGGAATCATAATGGTATGAAAAACTATCACATGAACGGTAAGGTGCTGTGTAAATCTGTAGAAGAGAAAGACTTGGGAATTCCTATAGATCACAAACTGACCTACCGCGCTCACACAAATAAACAGATAGTAAAAGCCAAACAAGTATTACGCAACATAAGGAGAAATTTTAGGAGCCGTTAAGAAAGTGATCATGCCCTATACAGGGCATATGTTGAACCAGTTTTGGACTATAGGGCCTGTGAGGACCCATAACTAAGGAGCAGTGAATGACATTGAAAGGGTTCAAAGGCAAGTCACAAAATTGATACATAATATTAAAAACTTGCCCTATGAAGGGCACTTGGAGCATCTGAAGCTTATGTCCCTTGAAACAAGAAGAGTTAGAGGAAATTTACTACTCTGTTATGAGATATAATGGGGGATAATTATTTACTAAGCGAGTTAAACCTCCAATTTAAAAATGACACCAAAGGGACAGCTTAGGCACATAAGATACAATACTAATAGAAGGAGGGCCTTCTTCACACAGAGGATGGTGGCCCCCATGGAATGAGCTCCCAATGTCGCTCATCTGTTCTAAATCAAAGCAACATTTCAAAACCCAGTTGGATAACTATATAATGAAAGAGGGTAAAATCATCTAATAAGGGATACTGGAAGGGAGCAGCTATGGGCTTCTTTTTCTTTTTGGCCTCCTTAGCTCCCACACACCTTTGTATGAACCGTTGTGTTATGGATTTTTCAGTTAGGAGGATATCACCAACCAGGACTTAATGATAGACTGGAAGTTATGCCACTTCTGAAAAAGAAAGAAAAAGAAAAGGAAAACTGATAGGCTAGTGATGGAGTATTTAGAACAAAATAGATTATTGTCTAGTGACACAGTAGCTGTTTCAAGCTAAAAAAGCTATGGAGAAAAAACTATTTTTATATATAAAAAAGCTATGAAAATGTATTTTACAATGGTCTAATGGCATTCTCTTTTCTTTTCTCATCACAGGTTCCATTTGGGAGGAGTCACTATGTTAAATAAGAGTGGAAATGAAACCAGCCATAGAGGGTGGCGGATATTGAGCTCTGTTAAAACAGGTGATAGCCAGTGGAACGTTTGCTTATAATATGTATACTCATAAACAAATTAAAAAATAATAAGCATCTGTAAATAAATGGAGAAATGCTGCTATGATAAGTAGTGTACCTGTCATATAGGGCAAGCTTTTTAACAGAGGGCTAGTGGTTTTAATGTTTAAATACACTAATACTTTATCTAAAGCACTAGCACTTTGAAATGGATGATACTGCACCTTTAAATTTAGATGTATGTAATTTGATTGGTTGATGGCACTTTACAAACCCTGACCAGTAACTAACTGCCATCCATTGATAAAGTCATTTAGGCACAACCTAGTTGGGATGTTCTGCACTTTTGGAAGTCAAAGTCTGTGTACAGTATGTAACTGTGATTTAAATAAAAGGAGGAATTCATTGATACTGGAACCTGGTGCCAGTCTTCTCTGTTGTCTATTTTTTTTATAAACAGAGGTAGATCGGGCTTTGGGGGGGGGGTATGGACCACTAGACTACCATGTGTTTTTTATTTTCAGCATTTTTTTTAACTTACAGGGATGGCGATCAGACACCGGGGGGAGGGACCAATTCACTACACTACCAGCATTGTCGTTTAACTGACAGGGACAGCGATCGGACATCGAGGGGAAGGTCTACTAGACTACCAGGATTTATTTTTAACTTACAGGGTTGTGAATGGACATTTACAGGGAGGGGGGAGGAGAGACCACTAGACTAAAAAGGTATTTTATTTTAAGAAGGTGATGATCGGACATGAGGGGGTGACTACAGTACAATTCTTTCTTTTTTTTAAGAAGATGGTGATCGGACATGGGGAGGATGACTACAATACAAATTCTTTAGTTATGATTGGCATGAAATAGGATCCTGTTTTGCTAAAACGGTATCCTGTATGGTGCTTTCCCATTCACTACAATGGGATTAGTCCGTTTTAGGATGCTGTTTCACAAAAGGATCCTTGATTGTGCTTTCCCATTGACTACAGACAAATAAGGATATGATTATACTACCTGAAAAAGTAAGGAAATTCATTGTAAAGAACTTCATTAATGCATCAGTTAGGGTTGTTACTAAATTGACAAAAGCAGGGAAATGTGGCATTAGGGTTTTCAACCCTAACACCCCACCCCCACCCTGCAGACACCAGCAGGCATCGGGGGTGTGCCTTGGGGATGTCAGCCCTACCGCTCAGCCCATTCTCCTATACTGTACCCATCTCAGCTTATTTACTTATGGAATGGGGTAAGCGTTAAGGCTGATGACCCCAAGGCACACCCCCAATGCCTGTCGGTGTCTGTAGAGTGGGGGTTGGGTTTTAGGGTTGAAAACCCTAATGCCACATTTCCTACTTTGTTAATTTAGTAACAACCTGAACTGATGCATTAATTAAGTTTTGCAGAAGAATATATATATATATATATATTCTTTGCAAAAAACTAGATGTTACAACAGTTAAGGGTTTTCTAGCGACAAAAGCGAGGAAGTGCGTGTTAGGGTTACCACTTCCCTCATGACCACCCACCCCACCAACAGGCATTGGTGTGCGTTAGGTCATCGGTCCTAACTCTCACCCCATTCCATTGTAAATAAGCTGAGGTGGTGCGTAGATAGGAGAATGGGGCTAGAGTTGGGACGATACTTCAGCATGCGCCTGATGCCTGTTGGTCTGGTCAGGTGGTCATAAGTACTGGGGGTGACAACTGTAATGGTGTTCTCACTTTCTCATAAACCTAACTGTTCGTGCTGATTTTGCAAGAGTTCACTTGCTTTTAGAAAGCTTAGTAAAATACAATGTTGCACAAATTGGTAAGGGGCCGGCGCTCCCACCAACTTGAATTTCTGCCTAACATAACAGTACAAGTACTGAATAGCATATGTATTGGTAGGAGCGCGTATTGGTGGGCCCCGCACTCCCAACAACTTGAAATGAACCACATTTTCATTCATTGGAGTGGCGTAATTCTGTACCTGTTTACATTTTACACACCTAACCACTGAAAATTACCTCAGTGGCAGTAAGGCTAGCTACTCTATAAATATCAAGCCACTACCACAATGCAGCATGCTATCTGCAAAACATAAACTGCGTCACATAATATGTCCGCAGCAAATTAATTTCCTGACACCTAAACACCATATTTCACATCTCTAGGACATCCCCTCAACGCCCTCCAAATTTAAAGTTAAAAGACCAAACCGTTTCTGAGATATTTAATTTTAAAGTTTGAGATTTTCATTCATCGGAGTGGCATAATTCTGCACCTGTTTACATTTTACACACCTAACTATTGAAAAGTACCTCTGTGGCAGTAAGGCTAGCTACCCTAAAAATTTCAAGCCACTAAGGCAATGAAGAATGCTATCTGCAAAATGTAAACTGCGTCATGTAATATCTCCACAGCAAATTAATTTTCTGATACATAAATGCAAATCCATTGAACAGGTCCAAAGTTATTAACATGCAAAGTTTCAAGTTTAACATTAAAGTGCCTTCATAACCCTAACGCACCCTATAATTATATATATATATATATATATATATATATATATATATAGAGAGAGAGAGAGAGAGAGAGAGAGATGTTGCAAAAAACTTTGTTAATGCTCCAGTTAGGGTCAAAGCAACAGCTCATTCAATTCCATCTGTAAATAAGGTCAGATATGTAGACTTTATGAGAATGGGCTGAGCATTAGGCTTGAGAAGCCCAAGGCACACCTATACCTGCTCTCCTGCCTGGTTTGGGAGGGTGGGGTGTTAGGACTGGAAACCCTAATGCCTCCTTTATCAACTTTTGTCACTTTGGTCCTAACTGGGGCATTAACAACATTTTTTGCAACTTATTTCCTTACTTTTTGAGATAGTATAATAGTATCCTTATTTTACTGTGGGAGCATAGGGTCCTTCGGACCCTGAGATCCCATCCCTCTGTAGATTTGTATATACTGTATATATAACTGTGGAAGCACAGGGCCGTGTGGCCCTGCTCTTCCATTTATAGGACAACAGTGACCAAATTGTCAGGATAGCCACCTTATTACCCCACCACATGTACCCGGTACAGAAACATTTTCGAATCCCCACCAAAATGTAATTCTGGGCAACTGCAACACCACAGGTGCGAAGACACATTGTGGGCAGGATTTAAAAAAATGACAGCTGTGACATACATGAGGTGGGGTAATAAGCAGGCAATGTGGAAAACCTGGGGTCAAAATATTTAAAATGTCCAAGGTTATGAGCGTGCATAGTAAAATTGCAATGAATGGTCATAACTTTGGCATGTTTTCATATTTTAAACCCAAATTTTCAACATAGTTTTCTTATGACCCACCTCATAAACACCATAGGTGAAAATGTTCACATCTGTGCAAAACACCATTCTGTGCCACAGGTATGAAACATTTTTTTGGGATAGGATGTGAAAAATGACAGCTCTACTGTTCATGAGACGGTGTGAAAAAAAGACTATGTTGAAATTTAGAGTCAGAATATTAAAAATTAACAATTTTGTGCATGCGCATAGAAAAATTTCAATGAACGCTCATAACTCGGCCATTTTTAGGAATTTTTTCACCAACTTTTCAACATGGCCTTTTTGGGATCCCACCTCATTTGCACTGGTGGTGAAATTTCATTATTCTGTCCAAAAAGGTAATTCCATGCAGCGACCGCAAAATCACTTTCCGGGCCCGTTAATGAAATGACAGTGCCAGTGTTCATGAGTGGGGTCCCAAAAAAGCCATGTTGAAAATTTGGTGCAAAAATTCCTTAAAATGGCAAAGTTATGAACAAAGTTCAAAACACCATTAAAATACATTATACAGCACTTACCTTTATTCCTCAGTTCGCGGTCCGGCTTTGAAGAGTGCAAACGTGTCTCAGTCCACAGAATATGACAGAATTTGACATCAGCTGGTAAGTATAGGGTAAGGGTGTGTGCGGGTAAGTGGGTGCTCAGTGGGAGGGTCGGGATGGGGGAGGGGTCAGCAGTGATGACGAGGGACCGTTTCATTTGTTTCAGGTTAAAATAAAAAGACATCAGGGGACAGTTTTCCTAATGCAGATAGGAATAATATTAATAAACTATCTTGGAATACTGAGGGTGGGCTCCTCAGTGTCCCACAAATGGGGACAGCGATCAGAGGCTGGTGGGTGCCACCAGACACCAGGGAATATATAAATGTATAAGGGGGATGGCAATCGGCGGGTGGGGGTGCCACTAGACAACATGTAATACTGTAGAACTAATGTATTTTGCTTTTAAAATATTTGGTGAATTCAGCTGTGGGGGTCTATTGGCTTAAGTTCATTTTTGCAGGTCTGAGAGCTCTACAGCATGTACTTTTTACAGCTCCTGGTATACTTCCATGCATTGCGGTGTGTCTCTCTCTCTCTCTCCCCTCATTTTCCTTCCCAGCTCATTACTGGGCGGTAATGTGAGGAATGCTGCTGATCACTCTGGGTCAAGGCTTGAGCAACAGCAGCAGCTCCCACAGTACAGGAGGGGAGCTGTTAGTGAGCAGCAAGAATCAAAATATTTTGTGCTCACATCTGGGGCACCGACTGTGAGGAGTTCACCTATGAATGCAGCAGCAACATCACCGAAAGCAAACCTCCCCCTTCCAAATCCAGACAGCATCTCAATGGTGCTCATAAAAAAAGTAGCCCAGCCCATCCCAATGAGAATGCAACATCCCCTATCTAGCACCTTGACGTGACCCATGAGTGACTGATGGACTTGACTCCTGACCTGATTCATCATTCCATCTGACCACTGAACAGTTAGTCAGTATCTCCCTGCCTCTTGAACCCATGGCCAACACAGAAAAACATGAACAGTCAGATGGGCAACTTATAGGAATAAGAAGACATGACTCTGTGTGGCCACGGGACATGACAAACCAGGAGTTGGGATAATGGTGAGAGAGACGATCACCTTCCATTTCCAGCGGCAGCACAGGACACTCAGACAGCATGCAGTTTGCTGTAATGATGGAAAGTCCTGTAAAAGCAAAGAAACTGCCCTTTTGAACAACCTGATATAAATTAAAATGGGGATGGCGATCGGAGCGTGGGGGGGTGCCACTAGACACCAGGGAAGCTATGATTTATGGGGACAGTGTGTGTGTGTGGGGGGGGGGGTCATGCCCCCAAACACCAAGGAAATGGAGGGGCGGTTCACAACTCACACTGCAGCTGACAGCAGGAGTTAAGAAAATCCACAGTTCTCATACTAATGTCTGCATTAACGTAATTATTTGCAATGATTTTTCCTTCTTTGGGACAGTGGAATTGTATTCTTATTCACACAGGTCCCTTCAGGGCATGTGCAAAATGAAATAAACAAAACAGTGTAGATATTTGAAGTCCCATTTTTCATGTTAAATCACTTCTTCCAGTGCAGTATGTGGCACCGTCAGGTCTTGACATGCACTTCAACCCCTTGAGATGGAAGGCTCCGTGGCCTGCATAAGGTGTAACCTGCAGGGCAGAACACTGTGCAGTCACTTCCCAGGCTAGGAGTGGTGCCACACACCCATGCTGGCACCATCCTTGTGCTGCCCAGTTAGCTTCCAGAGCTCATCCCCAAACTCAAGTCACCAGCAGGGAAACACAACACGTTAGACACTGGACCATCTCCGGGCCCTGCACACAATGTTTGTTCATAACTTTCTTTTTCACATTGTGACCCACATTTTCAACATAGTCTTTTTATTATACTCCTTCTGAACTTGATAGGTGTCATTCATAAAATACTGGAAAAATGCCATTTTGAGCCAAAAAGTGCAAAAACACATTTTGGGCAGGATTTGAAAAACAACACCTGGCATGTTTAAGAGTTGGTGTGAAAAATGACTGTGCTGAAAATTTGAGGTCAAAATACTGAAAATTACTAAAGAGTTGAGCAAACGTTATTACATTTCAATGTACCTTCATAACTCTGTTATTTTTTAAATCAGATTTTGACCTCAAGTTTTTAACATAGTCTTTTTATGACCCCACCTCATGAACCTGGTAGGGGAAATTTTTCAAATCCTGCCCAAAAGGTGATTCTGCAGGGTGACTGCAAATAACATTTTGGGCCAGATTTGAATAATTTCCAGTGCTGTTCATAATTGGTCTCTAAAAGTCCATGCTGAAAATTTGGTGAAAAATATTTGAAAATGAAATTTAAAAAAGTTATGAGTAAAAGTTCAAAATGCATAACAAATACATTAACCACACTTGCCTTGTTTTAGTTCTTGGTTAGCATTGAAGGAGGGATGTTTGTCATCACAGAGACTGGGGATTATGGCACTGGACTTAAAGTAAGTGGTGGGTACTGAGTGGGTGGGCAAAAAAACTCTGCAAAAGACATTGAGGGAGGAATTTTTTTTTTTTTTTAGTTATGAGTTTTCTTCCCCACTGCCGGCTATCTCAGGAGGGCGTCCCCAGCCCCATCCCCTGGCATCTACCAGCTGACGTTGACCTGACCCCAGGGCTTGCCCCCCTGGTGGGGTCAGTGGGGGGGTCCCCAACTCCCCCACCAAAGTCCAGATATAGTTGGCTGGTGCCGTGGCTAGCCGGGGGCAGAGCCTGTGAGGCACCCTCCACCATCCTGCACTGCAGTCTATTTCCTCTAGTTTTTCTCCCTGGGAGTTGGGACCGTGCAATGTAGCCAGTGGGGGGGCGCACACGCTTCCACACACGCTTCCTCCAGGCATCTGGCCTGACTCCTCCCAGCTTGTGGTATGGTGCCTTGTCCTCCAGCCTCCGCAGGGGGGTGAGCAAGCGTCGACCATCAGGAACCCCTCCCTCTCTGGAGAAGGAGAGCAGTCCATTGGATGCTCTGTCCTTCTCCTCCCCTGCTGACTCTCGATGGCCCATGCTCATTCCCGAACATGGGTCGCCGGCGTAGCATGAAGTAAGGCGCCAGTGCCTCAGCCCTCAGCACCACCGGGCTGGCAAGGGAGGAACTTTTTTATCTTTTACAGGTGTACAAGATAAAAGACAATGAGGGATGTGTTCTGTTTCCTTTAGGTAGTACAGTACTGAATCGACAGTGGATCTTGGGCACCCCTGTGTCAAAAATCTCTGGCAGCATAAGGGATGTGCATCCCTATGTCGCATATATAAATGGGGGGGCATGACACTGTTGGCATCACCGAAGGGGTTGGGCACCTCAGTGCTGGCCCATTTTGATGGGAGAGAATATTATTGGCAGCAATGTCGCACACACCACTGGTACAATATAGTTGAAGTTGGGTTGGGAGGGACAGTGGATACCTATAATGGGATAGAGCGGCACTCACTGCCAGTTTACAGTTTAAACAAGTGTTGGGGGGGGGATACCTGCATCAAGCATTTGTTCAATACTGGAGATGGCTTGTGCACCCATCCCAAGTTCTATATGCAAAACAGGGGTCAGTGGAAGGGGGAATACCAGGGATGGGTGGTTTTGAGAGCACCTGCTGCCATTTAAAAAAAATGTATATATAGAAGTGCATTAGGAGGGATACTGGTGGTGGAACTGAGCACTCAACATCATTTTTCTTCTAAGGATGTGCTACATTTTCACTAGCAGTGTGTGTTAGTAATTTGCAGCACAGTGCTTTTGTTTTACATGAATCACTAATGCACATTGTTATCGTGAAAATACAGCTATCCTTAGAATGCTGATTTCTGCTACCGAGCATGCAG
The DNA here is from genome assembly GCA_016271365.2 of Neoceratodus forsteri. Lineage (NCBI taxonomy): Eukaryota > Metazoa > Chordata > Ceratodontiformes > Ceratodontidae > Neoceratodus > Neoceratodus forsteri. The sequence goes on along the minus strand of CM057451.1, from coordinate 846,037,773 downwards.
AGAAATGGCAGTGCTGTGAACTTACATTTCAAAAAGAATTTAAGTAAAAACTTTAAAACTTGCAAAACGTGGTACCTTGGGTCCAACTATCAATCCTGTCAGATTCAGATTTCAAAGAAAAACAGTTTGTTATAGGTGATCAAAGGAACCGCTTATTTTGGTGAATTTATGCATTGTTTGCACCTTCATAACTTTGCCAGCTACACCAAATGTCAAAAAATGTACAAGCTCTGGAGATCCTTGCTCAGACTCCATGCCTGTCAAACTGCAGGCAAATCTGTCAAACAAGGGCAGAGTTATCAAGGTGCAAAATGCCCTAATGTACAGGTGCTACTGTGCCTCTATATCTATATTTATATCTCTATATTAAGAAGACAAAGTAACAGTAAGAAAAGTAGCAGAAAGAAAATACGTTTAGAAGAGAGGTAAAAAATTAGAAACTCAAATTAAAAAGATTCACTAAAAACAAATATTATTAGAACAAGAGGTTTGAAAGCCAGAAAAGTGAGAGGGAAATACTGTAATGGACCCATTCCAGCAGGCCCACCCCCATGCTTAGAAACCTAACAGAGGAAGTGGCTCCAGGAAGTTTCTAGGGAAAGGAGGGGCATCAGGTGCTGGTGCCTTTTGTGTATCCTGTGGGATGTCGAGTTTCTGGAGTGACAACCCCAGGCACAAATCGAGACAGACTGTAAGCAGGGCCTATAAAGGCAGACTGTGCTGGAGGAGTGCAGATCTGGCGGAGGGCTAGTGGTGGAAAGGATACTGGGAGTAGGTGCAAGCTGGGCCACCCTAGCCCTCGAAAGCAGAGAGCAAACTGTGAACAGAGCTGCTGAGCCGGAAAGAAACAGAGTGGCAACTGCTTGTGAGCCAGAATGTGGATGATACTGAAGATATAGCATTGAGAAAAAGACCAAGGGCTGCTGATCCAGGTCCTGTAGCAGGCATTACAGCATGCTGCTGATCTGCCTCTGACCTAGGGATTTGAAAGCCAGGATGTGTGAGGGTTAGATTGGGGCCTCAGCAGACCAGAATGAGTGGAAGGAATTCGGAAGAGCCTTCAGCCAGTGGCCAAGGTAGTTAGTTCAGCATGGAGCAGAAGAAGAAAGCCTACCAGCATTGTAGGCACCCTGGGGAGGCAGAGATCCAATGGTCTGTTGCATCAGAAAGAGCTATTTGGGTCCAGGAACCATGAGTAGGCTGCAGTGTGGCATTGTTTCAAGGGACAACACCTATTGTTTCACCATGTTTCACAATTTAGATTAGAAATAGCCCATATTGAGTTTTTTTTTTCTGTCATTTTAGGAATTGCATAGCCTGTGGAGTTTGGAAAATTGAGCACATTGCTCGTTTAAAGTGCACCAATGCCAGCCAACCCATGGCAACATCTATAGACCTGCAGTGATTCTACACTTGTGGCACCCAGAGACTGAGTTAAGAGAGTTCCCATTGGGATCTGCTTAAAACCTGGTACCAGGTGGGAAGGGTTAGAGCTGGCCTGCCTATGACAGCACCAAAGAGGGCTATGTTTAAGGCTGATATTTGCATTAGCTCTCTTTTTTGCAGGTGGTCGATTGTTAATAAAGCTGTGTTTATTCTATTAAAACTTGGGATGGTTATGGACTCCCAATGTGGTAGAGAAATTGGTGGTCTCCTTACCGAGCCCACCAATAGCCAAAGACCTTGTGACTTGGTCAATTGGAGTATCTCCAGGACTCACCCCTGAACTGCAATTTACTGGACTGCACCAGTTCATCAAAGGTGGTGGCAGCACCATGTGTATGGCCTGGGCATGCTGTGCTGCAGGGTCTGTCACAGTACAGCTTTAATGTCATAGAAATATAAAGAGAATAGAAAGAAAATAAAGCTTACACCCCTACTAAATCAAATAAAGCTGGATAAGAGCACTGAAAAACACAGATAACTTGGCTTTTTAAATCAACTAAAATGGAGTGCTCTGTCCCACAACACACTCACTGACTGCAAACTGAAAGTGAATCCACATATTCTGTACAGAGCTGCCTGTACCATGTGATCTACTGTACAGACAGATTTTTTTTTTACCAAGAGCGACTTTCTAATATTCTGTCCTGAAGCTTCACTCAACTTCAACTTAGCACAGAAACATAAAGTTTGGCCCACCCAGTCTGCCTAAACTGTCACTGCAGACCCTACTTGATCTCCAGCTCCCTTCCGCCCTTGTTTCCCACTAAGACTTGCTTGTGCCTATCCAATGCAAGCTTGAAGCACTCCACTGTTTTTGCCCCATCGCCTCCACTGGAAGACTGCCCAGGCATCGACCACTCTTTCAGTGAAGAAGTACTTCCTCACTTCTCTCTCTTGAATTTACTCCCTTCCAGCTTCATTGCAAGTACCTTTGTTCTCGAGCATCTTATTCTCTGAAACATACCACACTCCTGTACCTCATTTGTCCCCATGAGGTATTTACAGGTCTCTATCATACCCCCCCACTCTTCTCGGGTGTACATATTGAGGTCCTTCAGTATCTTTCTTCAGGGCTTCCAATACAGACCCTGCACCATTTTAGTTGCTCTCGTCTGGACTGCCTCCACTCAGTTTATGTCCTTCCTAAAATATGGTCTCCAGAACTGGATACAGTGCTCCAAGTGGGGTCTCACCAGCAATCTACACAGTGGCAACACCATCTCCCTCCTTCTGATGGTGATACCCCTCCCTTTACACCCAAACATCACAATGGCCATACCCCCTGTCTTGTCACATGTTATCAGTTATGAATGCACCCAGATCCCTTTGCTGTTTGGTGACTATCAATACATCTTCTCCCATACTGTACTCCACCTCTGGATTTCTGTGACCTAAGTACATGATTCTGCACTTTTTTGCATTGAGATCCAGCTGCTATGCCCTTGACCACTCCTTGAATTTGATCAAGACTCTGCACATTCTTTCCATCCCCTCTGGAGTGCTCACCCTATTGCAGATTTTGGCATTATCCTAAAAGAAGCAGACCTTCCCTTCCAGTTCATCTGCAATGTCACTTATAAAGACATTAAAGAGGATTGGTTCCAGTATTAAGCCCTGTGGTACCCTACTGGTCACCCTCCCTTTCCTGGAGTGAACTCTGTTTACCACCACCCTCTGTCACCTATCCCTTAACCAATTTGTTACCCAGTTTACCACCTTTAGATCAGCTCTACGATGCCGGTTTGACAACACTTTCATTGACCGGCATCACTGTGACAGGATTTATGCCGACCACAAGTTGCTGCCGACATAAATCCTGATTGTATCCTGGTCTGTTTCTTCATCAGGGGCTTCACCCTCCCAAACCCCCATGCGGGGGGCTCTGCCCCCACACCCTCCATATTAGATTATCAACTACAAGTTGGAGTTGATTAAGGGAGAGGGTGCAGGACCTGGAGATAATGTGGCCCTGTCTCAAGCTCACCGACACAGGAACCTGTCGGAGAACTATCGATTTTGTTGACAGGGCTATAGGTCATTTTGTTGGTGTCACTGATCATGGCACATACCCTTTGGACCCACCCCTAAGCCTCCCAATTTCTCTATGAGCCTCTTATGTGGAATGGTGTCAAAAGTCTTACTGAAATCTAAGTAGGTCACGTCCACTGCCCCACCCTGATCTATGTCCCTGGTCATCTAGTCCAAGAAATCTATCAGATTTGTCTGGCTTAACCTCCCCAAAGTGAATCCATGTTACCTCAGGTCTACTCAACAATCCTTTCCTTTAGAAGTGATCATCAGGCTGACTGTCCTGTAGGTGCCACCCTCCTCCTTGCTACTGCTTTTGTGAAGCAGGACTACATCTGCCCTCCTCCAGTCCCCTGGAATCACTGCTATTTCCAGTGAGTTGTTAAAAAGAACTGTCAGAGGAGCAGCCAAGATAAGCAAAGTTTATTGTGAAGTTTGCCGTCAAAGTGCAGGGGTGACTTGACTACGAAGTTGCTCCAGAAATTGAGCCAACTTCATGAAGTGATTCACAAAGGCAAAGTTGATCACTTTGCCAGTGAATTAAAACTTCCCAATATCTGTATGTAGGGGGCACAGGGATGTATCATCCCAACACAAAGGAAGTTGCAAGAAATGCCAAAATGGGTTAAGTCTTTGTATGGAGAGGTAGAGACTGGGAGGGAAAAATTAACAAAAATAAGCTCTGGCCAGCACCAACCATGTTTGCTTGATGGTATTTGCTCTGCAATTGTTGGGCATAGATAATGCAGCAGTTACATATACATTCTGAAAGCGTGCTATGACAATGGTACTTGGTGCATACAGATACTTTTAACATTGTCTGATTTTAAGGTCTGCGATATGATGTTGAAATATGCATATACCGTTATTGATGTTTATTATTGCATTTTTCAAATCAAATTGCTAAAGCAAGAAAAGTGCCACACATTTTTAGTTTTTTAGGGGCTTGGGCTGTATTTTCTGTTCACACTGGGGCACTGTTACCTTCTAGTATTTATTTTTGGTCCTCTGGGACCAGTGTGCCTGTCAAAGACTACATGCTTTCCGACTGTATCTAACCCGCCCATTTTACCTTATTCATTAGTTTATTGTTATTTTTCAATCAAAAGGTCATTTTACTCAGTCAGAGCTTCTTACCTCATAGCTTGTCTGAAGTTCCACCTGCCTGATATCTTTGTGTGTTCCCAAGGACAAGAGAATGTGTGTCTGAGCAAGGTGACCCCGAACTGACATGAACTCATGCTTCCTCGAGTTATGCATATTTTAAGCACTCTGAGATAAACACATGGCTGAAAGTAGGCTTTGTCCTGAACATGGCAGTATGTCTTATGTTGAAATACAAGCATGGAAACACTTAAAACATTGCTTTTAAAATCAGGGGCCAGATATTCAAAACTTAGCCCCGGGGCTAAATTAGCACTGCAAGGCGTGCTAAATTAGTCCTGAACCACTAGCAAGCTATATTCAAAGGAATATTCCGGGACTAAACCTGCCGAATATAGCATGCAAAGGAAGCAGGGCAAACAGGGCTGAGAGTGCAGTGCTAAAATAGCCCGGGAAACATAGAATTTGATGGTAGATATGGACCGCTAGCCCACCTAGTCTGCACATTTCCCTACCTAATGGATAAGCTGCAGATCCTAGTTAACCAACAGCCTACTTCTTCCTACCCCCCACTAGAATTGCCTTGTGTCTGTCCCATGCATTCTTGAATTCCCCAACTGTTTTTGGCTCTATGATTTCCTCAGGAAGGCTGTTCCATGCATCTACAACCCTCTCTGTGAAGAAATACTTCCTCATATTACCTCTGAGTTGTCCCCCCTCTATCTTCAAATTGTGCCCCCGTTGTTGTTGCACATCTCTTTTTCTGAAAGATGCTACCCTCTTGGACTTTGTTGATTCCCTTGAGGTATTTGAAAGTTTCTATCATGTCCCCCCTCTCCCTCCTTTCCTCGAGGCTGTACATCTTAAGCTCCTTTAGTCTTTCTTCATATGTCTTCTGTTGCAGATCCTGCACCATTTTGGTTGCCCTCCTCTGGACAGCATCCACCCTGTCTATGTCTTTGCCGAGATGGGGTCTCCAGAACTGTACACAGTACTCCAGATGTGGTCTTACCAACTGTCTGTTCAGAGGGCCAACAACTCCTTGTTTTCTACTGGTGATGCATCTCCCTATGCATCTCAGTATCCCCCCAGCCCTCCTTACTGCCTTCTCACATTGCTGGCCCACCTTTAGGTCATCTGACATGACTACCCCCAGGTCCCTTTCCATTGTTGTTGTTGCCAGTATCTCACCCCCTATTGTGTACTCTTCCCTGGGTTTTTGTTTCCCAGGTGCATTACTTTGCACTTCTTTGCGTTGATTCTAAGCTGCCTTACATTTGACCATTCCTCCAATCTTGCCAAGTCCCTTTTCATCCTTTCCACCCCACCTTGTGTATTAACCCTGTTGCAGATCTTTCTGTCTTCTGCAAAGAGACATACTTTCCCTTCCAGTCCCTCTGCAGTCACTTATAAAGACATTAAAAAGGACTAGCCTCAGTACTGAACCCTGCAGTATCATAGAAACATAGACTTTGATGGCAGATAAGAACCGCTTGGCCCGCCTAGTCTGCCCATTTCCCTACCTAGAGGATAAGCTGCAGATCCTATTTAACCAACAGCCTATTTCTTCCTACCCCCCACAAAAATTGTCTTATGTCTGTCCCATGCATTCTTGAATTCTCCCACAGTTTTAGACCCCACAACCTCCTCAGGAAGGCTGTTCCATGCATCCACCACCCTCTCTGTGAAAAAATACTTCCTCACATGGCCCTGAGCCGTCCCCTCTATCTTCAAATTGTGTCCCCATTGTTCTTGCACATCTCTTTTTCTGAAAGATGCTACCCTCTTGGACTTTGTTGATTCCACTGAGGTACTTAAATGTTTCTATCATGTCCCCCCTCTCCCTCCTTTCCTCAAGGGTATACATATTAAGCTCCTTTAGCCTCTCCTCATATGGCTTCTCTTGCAGACCCTGCACCATTTTAGTTGCCCTCCTCGGACCTGCCTCCATCCTGTCTATGTCCTTGCGGAGATGGGGTCTCCAGAACTGTACACAGTACTCCAGATGGTGTCTCACCAACTGTCTGTACAGGGGGATAACAACTTCCTGTTTTCTGCTGGTGATGCCTCTCCCTATACATCTCAGTATCCCCCCAGCCCTCCCTACTGTCTTCTCACATTGCTTGCCAACCTTAAATTCATCTGATATGATTACCCCCAGGTCCCTTTCCATTTTTGTTATTGTTACTACCTCCCCCCCATTGTGTAATCTTCCCCTGGTTTTTGTTTCCCAGGTGCATTACTTTGCACTTCTTTGCATTGAATCCAAGCCGCCATACTTCTGACCATTCTCCAACCTTGCCAAGTCCCTTCTCATTCTTTCCATGCCTCTTTGTGTATCAACCCTGTTGCAGATCTTTGTATCATCTGCAAAGAGGCATACTTTTCCTTCCAGTCCCTCTGCAATGTCACTTATAAAGATATTAAAAAGGACTGGACACAGTACTGAACCCTGCGGTACCCCACTAGTAACCCCTCTTTCTTCAGAGTGGACTCCATTTACAATTACCTTCTGTGTCCTTTTGTTCTGCCAATGTTCTACCCAGGCTACCACCCTGGGACCCACTCCAAGGATGGGTAATTTGACTGCTAATCTTTTGTGTGGGACTGTGTCAAATGCCTTGCTAAAGTCTTTTTTTTTTTTTTTAGTTGTTTAACCAGGAGTAGCACATTAAGCTAAAAGCTTTTTTACAGGTGCAACCTGGGAGCACAGGTAAGTTAAGTGACTTGCTCAGGGTCACACAGTATGTAAGTGAAAGCTGCGGGATTCAAACCCAGGTCTGGTTTACTGGATGTCACCAGATTTGCAGCTCAGGCCTTAAACCACTGTGCTATGCCTCCTGCCTAAAAGTCTAGGTAGGCCATGTCCACAGCCCCTCCTGGTCTACTACTTTGGTCACCCAGTCAAAGAAATCAATTAGATTCGTCTGACATGACCTTCCCACTGTGAACCCATGCTGCCTTGGGTCCTGTGCCCCACTGGCCTCTAGGTACTCAACAATTCTTTCCTTCAGAAGTGATTCCATCACTTTCCCTATCACAGAGGTCAAACTGACAGGTCTGTAGTTTCCTGCCTCTGTCTTGGTCCCACTTTTGTGAAGGGGACTCACATCAGCCTTCTTCCAGTCCTCAGGTACCACACCATCCTCCCATGATTTATTGTAAAGGGTAGTCAGTGGTGTCACTAGTTCTCTGCTTAATTCTTTTAGAATTCTGGGGTGAATTCCATCTGGCCCATTGCTTTGTCCACCTTCAGTTTTAGGAGTTCTTTCAGAACCCTTTCTTCTGTGAAAGGACTGGGATCGACCCCCCTCTCCAGAGTGCTTCTGTTAATTGGATTAGGCACCTCCCCCACTTCTTCTTTTGTGAATACTGAACAGAAGTATTCATTCAGTATCCCTGCTTTTTCACTGACACTCTCTGCCCACCCAACATCCATTCTATTCAGCCTCACTATCCCTCCCTTTGTCTTTCTATGCTCCCTGATATACCTATAGAAGGTTTTATCCCCCTTCTTAACCGAGTTTCCTATCTTTTCCTCAGTTTGTGCCTTTGCTATTCTGACTACCCTCCCTGCTTCCTTCTGCCTTAACTGGTACATTCTCTATCCTGCTCCTTCTGTGTTTCCTTATACTTCCTAAATGCTGTCTTTTTCCCCTAACTCGCCATTTCTTTGAGAACCATAGTGGCTTTTCTTTTGTTTTGATTTGTTTATTTGCTTCACACAAAGGCTTGTTGCCTCTGTGATGGCAGTTTGATATTTTCCTTTGTTGCTCCACCCTCCTTCTAGCCTGTTTGCTAGTGCTTTTCTAAGGCACTCTCCCATCTTGCCAAAGTCAGCCCTCTTGAAGTCCACAACCCTCACTTTTGTATGGCTTGAATCTGTAGCTGAGTTTATCGTGAACCACAGTGTTTGGTGGTCACTTGTTCCCAAATGGCTACCCACTTCTAGATCTGAGATCCTCTCACTGTCCCCATTTGACAGTATGAGGTCTAAGATTGCTGTCTCATGAGTAGGTTCCAAAACTAGCTGTCTGAGGCATGCCACCTGAAGGGCATCAAGAATGGCCCTGCTTTTGGATGTGGCTGCAGCAAAGTTGCTCCAGTTAGCATCTGGCATATTAAGGTCCCCCATCAATAGTATCTCCCTTTTCTCTGCCAACCTGAGTATGCATTCTATCATATCCTTGTCCATTCCCTCCCCCTGACATGGGGGCCTGTATACAATCCCTGTGCGTATTGTGTTGCAATTTCCAGTCTCTAAGGTGACCCACGGTGCCTCCTCTCCTCCCTGTTTACTCTTTTGTTCAGTTGCTTTTATCCCTTCCCTTACATAGAGAGCTACTCCCCCCTCTTCTGCCCTCCCTGTCTCTCCTGTAGGTTGTGTACCCTGGTATGTTAACAACCCAGTCATGGTTCTCTGTGTACCATGTTTCAGTGACTGTTACGATATCCAGGCATCCCTCTTCCATCAAGGCCATCAGTTCAGGGAGCTTGTTGCCCAGACTATGGGTGTTGGTACTCATTACCCTCCATTTCTTGATGACCTTACCCCTTTTTGCCCCATCCCTGTCCATATTGCATTTGTCATTTTCTCCATTTACCCCTGCACTTCTCCATATTGACATCCCTATGTTGGTGTCTACCTCACTTAGTACCCTGATTTTTTTTGTGGGGGGCTAGGATTTCCCTGCTTCTTTGCAGTGCCTCCCCCTTTGGCTGGTTTAAATGCTTGCCAATAAAGTATTTAGACCTATCACCTAGTATCCTGGTTTCCCTCCTGGACAGATGCAGACCATCACACCAGTATAGGCCTGCATCTGTCCAGGTGGACCCCCAGTCCCCAATGATGCCAAATCCCTGAGCTCTGCACCAGTTTTTCAACCACTGATTGAATCCCATGGTGTGGAGCAGCCTAGCCTCATCCATGCCATAGATAGGCAGCACCTCCGAGAAGGTTATTGTGTGTGTTATTTGTCTAAGGCCCCTCCCCATCTCCACAAATGCTTCTTGCACTACTCTGATCCCTTTCTTAGCCAGGTCATTTGTCCCTAGGTGGACAATGACATCCAGCTCCCTCCCCTGTGCAGCTGCTCCTGTGATCCTAAGGATTTGCTCCCTGTCCCTCCAAGCCATGGCTCCAGGCAGGCACCTTACCTCCCTCTCCCCTTCCTCCCCCAGTTCTACCTTCCTAACAATGGAGTCCCCCAGTAGGAGTTGTTTCCTTCCCTTGTGGGGTCCCATGCTACCCTCCTGTGGGTCTTCTTTGTGGAGGTTCCCAGCATCCTCCTTGGTCTCCACTGTGGGTGCCTCCATAGAGGAACCACACTTTTCCAAAATGGCATAGAAATTGTAGAGAGGTACAGCTGGAGGGATGCACCTCTTTTCCACCACTCTCACCCTCCCTGAGTCCACTGTGGTCCAACTGCTCCTCTTTCTTGGCAACCTCTGAGGCACCGGCAGTGACCCTGGTGGTCCCTGGGTGGGAGAGAAGGTCCCATAAATTATGGCCAACTCATCCTGGAGATGAGCAACCTCCTCCCTCAGTCCAGAGAGGTGCCTGCAGATGGGACAACTCTGCATCCGACAGAACATCTCCCAGAAAACTGCTGCTGCACAGCCACTGCACTGCACCTCTTCCATCATGTCTTTTTTCTGGGCCCCTAACTGTTGTTTGGAATACTTACTCTTTCCTCTGTTTATTTTCTTTTTTTTCTTCCCCTAATTACTTACTGCCTCTGTGCCCTTTTAGCTCCTGATCTTCCTATTCTAAGACAAGAAGTTTCTATATTTCTCAGTAGTCTTCTTACTTGCTCAGAGTCAGACCTCCAGCAGCTGGGGGGGGGGGACGGAGAGCTACTCTTGCCCTTCTAGGATGGTGAGTCTTTGGTGGCTCTGTGATCATTCACTTCCTGCTCCCAAACAGGAAGTTCCTGATGTCAGTTAAATCCTGTGCCTATAAGAGTAGAACTGGTTTAGGGTGGAGGGGAGGGAAGGAGGGCAATATAGTCCCAGTAGAGAAGTTTTAGTTATACCAGTAGCTCCTTCCTCCTGGTGTTCTGTCTGTTCTGTGGCAGAAGCTATCCCCACTAGTAACCCCGCTTTCTTCACTGTGGACTCCATTTAGTATTACCTGCTGTGTCCAGTTGTCCAGCCAGTGTTTTATCCTGGCTATCACCCTAGGACCCACTCCCAGGCTGGCTAGTTTGTTTATTAATCTTTTGTGCGGGACTGTGTCAAATGCCTTGCTAAAGTCTAGGTAGGCCATGTCCACAGCCCCTCCCTGGTCTACTACTTTGGTCACCCAGTCAAAGAAATCAATTAGATTTGTCTGACATGACCTTACTGCTGTGAATCCATGTTGCATTGGGTCCTGTGCCTCACTGGCCTCTAGGTACTCAACAATTCTTTCCTTCAGAAGTGATTCCATCATTTCCCTTCCACTGAGGTCAAACTGACTGGTCTATAGTTTCCTGTCTCTGTCTTGCTCCCACTTTTGTGAAGGGGAATCACATCCACCGCCTCCAGTCCTCAGGTACCACACCATCCTCCCATGATTTATTAAAAGGGTAGTCAGTGGTGTTACTAGTTCTTCCCTTAGTTCTTTTAGAATTCTGGGGTGAATCCCATCAGGCCCCATTGCTTTATCCACCTTCAGTTTTAAGAGTTCTTTCAGAACCCTTTCTTCTGTGAAAGGACTAATATCAACCCCCCATGACCAGAGTGCTTCTATTGACTGGATTAGGTATCGCCCCCTGGTTTTCCATTGTGAATACTGAGCAGAAGTATTCATTCGGTATACCTGCTTTTTCACTATCACTGTCTGCCCAACCACCTTCCTCTTTATTCAGCCTCAGTATCCCTGCCTTAGTCTTTCTTTGCTCCCTAATGTACCTATAAAAGGTTTTATCCCGCTTCTTAACTGAGTTGGCTATGTTTTCCTCAGTCTGGGCCTTTGCAATTCTGACTGTCTTCCCCGCTTCTTTCTGCTTTAACTGGTACAGTTCTCTGTCCTGCTCCTTTTGTGTTTCCTTATACTTCCTGAATGCCATCTTTTTCTCCCTTACCTTCTCTGCCACTTCTTTTGAGAACCATTGTGTTTTTTTCTTTCATTTTGAATTGTTTATTTGCTTCACACAAAGGCTTGTTGCTTCTGTAATGGTGGTTTTGATGTTTCCCCATTGTTGCTCCACCCCACCTTCTTGCCTGTTTGCTAGTGCTTTTCTGAGGCACTCTCCCATTTTGCTAAAATCAGCCCTCCTGAAGTCCAGTACCTTCACTTTTGTGTGACTTGACTCTACAGCTAAGTTTATCGTGAACTACACTGTTTGGTGATCGCTTGTTCCCAGATGGCTACCCACTTCAAGATTGAAGATCCTCTCTCTGTCCCCATTTGACAATAAATAAGATAGCTCTGAGTATAGCAACAGGGAAGTCCAAAATCAACAGCAGCTCAGTGGACACAGAGGTGGAGCAAGGCAGAGTTGAAGTTGGTGGACAATGTGTGTGACAGCAATGAAGTGTTGCACAACAACTGCAAACAACAGTGCTGGTCACACACTGCAGAACTGTGCTATGTTGATGAGAGGTTGCCCATGGCTAACCTGATTGCTGAGTGCTAACACATTATCCCGGTGCAAACAGGTTAACCCAGGACAAAGTTCTGCCATATTCAAAACTCTTATGCAAATGAGCCTACTTAGGTAATCCAAGAGCAAACAGTCACATTTGCATCTCATTATGGGCTGCTTAGCATACAGTCCCATGTAGTTTGCTCGGTGCTATTGCATGAAACTCACAGCAACCCCCTATTGGTCAGAATGGAAGAACAGGCTGGAAGCTGCAGGCCAGGGTGTGCACACAGCAACCCCCTGTTGGTCGGAATGGAAATACAGGCTGGGTGCTGCAGGATATGTGTGTTCATAGGCACATTCAGTGCATACCACTCAGCCATGCAGCACTGCAATAAGGGACACAGACATGCTGACTGAGGGGCAATGAGGGACACTGCTCCCAAGAACATACCTCTAAACCCCTTGCCACAGAAATCAGGGATGAGGTTCAGCAAATCAGGGACTACAAACCAAACTCTGGGACGCATCTTATGCATTGGTAATATCCACCCAGATAGCTGACAGAATGAGGGGAATAGTGTAAAATGCAGTGTCCGAGGAACAACAGGCCTGTAACTTTATTGTGTTACAGTATGTGGAGCATACCAATCCCCACTGTTCAGTCACAAAAACACATAGTTCATGAGGAACAGGGTGAACATCTGAGGCAAACACAGGGAAATCCCTTAAAATCAGGGACATTTGAGAGGTATGCCCCAGACAGGGAGACACAGCCTCACACATGAGACACTCATAGTACAAGAATGCTAATAATTACCCTGGTAGTCTAGTGGTCCCCCCCATCATGATCCCCAACCCCCGGCCCCCGTAGGGTGTAAATATATGTTCTTTCCCTGGTAGTCTAGTGGTTCCCCCACTCCCCCATCATGATCTCTGACCCCGACCCCTGTATGTTCCAAAATACTGTTATGTCCCTGGTAGTCTAGTGGTCCCTGCACCCCCCATCATGATTCCTGACCCCAGTATGTTCTAAAATATTATTTCCCTGGTAGTCTAGTGGTCCCCACACTCCCCCATTGTGATCCCTGACAACAGTATGGTATACAAACAACTATTCCCTGGTTGTCCAGTGGCCCCCCCACCTCCCCACCTGGCAGTGCTGATCCCACCGTTTCCCCCAACTATCCCCGAATGGAGCCAGCAACTGGCTCAACCCACCGCTCACCTCCGCGGACAGTCACCAACTGACTGCTGAATGAGTGTGTGCCAGTGAGTAATTAATGCGCGCATTCATTGCTCACTGGAGTGCGATAACTTCAACTTTTCGGTCCAGCGGCTGGCTGCAGAGGTGAAAGGTGGGTTGAGCCAGTTGCCAGCTCTGTTTGGGGATGGTTGGGGGAGCAGGGGTCAGCACTGCCAGGTGTGGGGGCGGGGACCACTGGACTATCAGGGAACAGTTGTTTGTATACCATGCTGGTGTCGGGGATCGTGATGGGTGGGGGGTGGGGAGGACCACTAGACTACCATCAAATAAAAATACTTTGGAACATACGGGGGTTGGGGATCATGATGAGGGGTAGGGGCACCACTAGACTACCAGGGTTGGACATGGACTTAAATAGAAGTTACACTTTGAATTACTGTGGTATTCCACAGAATCACCACCACCCACCTGTGTCCTGTAGCTGAAACCGGAAGAGCCCTACGTGAAGCTCCCCAAACCCATGACCAGGTTTGTCTGAGGCAGTGCAGCTCCACAGAATCACTGCCATCCATCTGTGTCCTCTAGCTGAAACCTGAGAAGCCCTACATGAAGCTCCCCAAACCCCCTGACCTGGTTTGTCCAAGATGGTGTGGCTCTACAGAATCACTGCTGCCCACCTCTGTCCTATAGCTGAAACTGGCAGAGCCCTACAAGAAGCTCCCCTAGCCCATGATCGGGTTTGTCTGAGGCAGTACGGCTCCACAGAATCACTGCCGCCCGCCTGTGTCCTGTAGCTGAAACCAGAGGAGCCCTACATGAAGGTACAGTCTCCTGAACTCCATTGCCATTTTCAAGCTAGGCGCTCTTCTGACTGGTGGCTACTGATTGGCTGCATCTCGGGACTGCACTATCCTGAATGGTCCTACTGCGAGCGTGCTTGCTCGTTCCTTAGTTCTAAGTGTCCAGTGTGCCTACTATTTTTGTATTTTAAGTGCTACTAATATTTTGTTCTAACATTATGGCGGAATATTTAATTGTATCTAAGCTGCAAATGTTTACACTGTGAAATTTCCAGTTTGGACTGTTGTTGTTTATGCCCACACTCCAATTGAGCGTGATTGGTTGGTAAAACTGTTCTTGAAACTTTACTACCTTGCTGTTTTTGCCTACCCCTGTGTACTCTCGCTTTCACTGCTTCTTCCCTTCCCTTGAATTTTTTTTTACCTCCACCATTTCCCACCACTGTGACCTCTACCGCTCCCTTGCCTTCCCATCCTCAAAAATTGCCGACAGCTGCACTGCTCCAAGTTTGTCTCAAAATTCTGGCTTGGTACCCTCTCCTCCTACCTCTCCTCCATACTGTTGTCAGCTCCCAGCCCCCCTCATGCCCTCCGGTCCCTTGATACCTGACTACTAAATATTCCCAGACGAAAGACCTCTGCTGCACAAATAGCCTTCTCGCACCAATTCCTGAAACCCTGGAATGCTCTCCCCCTTGAAATTCATCACTCTTCTTCTACCCATTCCCTATCGACTGCACTGGCAAACTACCTTAAGGTAAACTGTGCCTGCACTTAAAAAATTAATGCCCCCTCCCAAAAAATTTCCACTGCCTGACCAGTGACACTGCCCTATCCTTGAAAGCTGGCTTATATATATATATAAAACAAAACAAAAAAAATGGCACTTACTTGCTTACTCTTGTCTCTTGCTGTCCTGCCTAGATTTAGCCCCAAGTGTTAATCTACAGCACCAATCCATCCCCTATGTATGTATGTATGTAATTATGTATATATGTCTGGAAGTTGTATGTATACCTCTGGAATATGCTTTTAGCTGACTGTTACCAATGTTGTAACAAAGTATTCCATCCTCTTCTGTATAACTGTTTAATTGTTATTGTGATAACCTGCGTGTTATCCTCCCCTTGTCCCCTTCCCCCAGGTCGCACCGGGAGATGAGCATCGTTTTACTAAGTGTGCCTTTCCTGGTGAATCAATTCAATAAATAAATAAATACTGCACCTAATTTACTCCATGTATCTTTCCTCTTTCATTGAGGACTTAAGCTGTATTTCGCTTTAGGTTCGCACCCCCCCCCATGGGCGGTGACTGGCAGTCCCTGTCTAACACTTTCCTTTTGCATAAATTTGAACCCCTATCAAGCTCTCCTTTTGTTCTTTCCCTCCTGCCTGTCTTTTGTTGATCTCCACTGCCCCAGCTTCCTTCGTCACCCCGCCCCCCCTTCCCTCACTTACTAGGCTAATTCAGTCTACCTTCTCTTCCCACAGCTCCCCAAACCCCTGACTGAGTTTGTCTGAGGCGGTGTGGCTCCAAAGAATCACCACCACCTGCATCTGTCCTGTAGCTGAAACTGGAGGAGCCCTACATGAAGGCATGGTCTCCTGAACTAAATTGCCATTTTCAAGCTAGGCGTCTTCTGACTGGCGGCTCCTGATTGTCTGCATCTCAGGACTGCGCTATCCTGATTGGTCCTACCATGAGCCTGCTTGCTCATTCCTTAGTCTCTCTCTCTCTCTCTGCTAAGTGTCCAGTGTGCCTACTATTTAGTCCCGTCCACCCTCCCCTGACCTCTATCAAATACAGCTAAGTCCTGCCCCCTGCTCATATCTCCCTCAATCATTGGCCTCCCTATCATTTTCTCAGCTTACTCTTAAACAGCTACCCTAACTCGATGTGGCTCAACTATTTTCAAGTGCCTGATTAACCAAGGATGCCACCTGCCAACTTTCTACTGGGCCTGCTCTGCTTCATGGGTCTACTATCCTGCACTAGCCTTATAAGGGCCTATAACCACTGCTGTTTCATGCAATAGAAATATAACTACTCACTGTCAGTTTATATGTCCTACACAAGCGACATTAACCTTAACCCTAATAAGGAACCCTCTCCTGGACTACACAACCTCTGGGTGCTCCTAAAACTCTCAAGGAGTGACACATTGCTCCTTAAACCTACAATACTTATAACCTTCACTCTACACCAAGACAGGAATAAAACATCGATGGAGAGGACACAGTTACTCCACAGGAAATATCTGAAAGCCTTTCTCAAATGCCTAATACTAGTGATGCTACTTCTCTCGGGCAATATTCACCCCAACCCTGGACCTCCACACCTAGCGACTAAGAAGTCCGACAGTTCTGCTACTCTGTCCATGGCAAGTTTAATATCTGCAGCCTCCTTCTGAAACTCGATACACTCACTGCATGGATCTCCCAACATAACCCCAAAATACTCTCGATCCTTGAGACATGATTGCCCCCAAAGATCCCTGACTCTGCTATTGCTCTTTCCGGCTACACAGTCTTCAGATTGGACAGATTGTCTAAGAAAGGTGGGGGCTGTGCTCTCTACCTTAAAGAGTCACTTATGGGGCATGTACTAGCCCTTCCCAGCACTGGGGTTGACATTCAGATTTTAGCCATAAAGGTGCTGCTTGGTGCTCACAATAAGGCACTGACCATTGCATCAGTATATATTCTACCTAAGCTGACAAATCAGAATCTTCCCTTCCTCCTTTGTGTGAAGCAAATAAACAAAACAAAATGATGTAAGAAACCACTATGGTTCTCAAAGGAGGTGGCAGGAAAGGTTAGGGAGAAAAAGAGAGTATTCAGGAAGTACATGGAATCACAGAAGGAGCAGGACAGAGAATTGTATCAGTTAAAGCAAAAGGAAGCAGGATAGGCAGTCAGAACAGCAAAGTCCCAAACCGAGGAAAAGATAACCAACTCAGTTAAGAAGGGGGATAAAACCTTTTATGGGTACATCAGGGAGTGAAGGAAGACCAAGGGAAGGATAGTGAGGCTTAATAAAGGGGAAGGGGTGGGCAGAGGGTGACTGTGAAAAGGCAGAGATACTAAACAAATACTTTTGCTCAGTATTCACAAATGAAGAGGGGGAGGTACCTAAACCAAACAATAGAAACACATTGGATACGGGGGTTGATACCAGCCCTTTCACATAAGAAAGGGTTCTGAAGGAACTCTTAAAACTGAAGGTGGACAAAGCAATGGGGCCTGATGGGATTAATCCCAGAATTTTAAAAGAACTAAGGGTAGAATTAGTGACACCACTGACTACACTCTTTAATAAATCATGGGAGGATGAGGTGGTACCTGAAGACTGGAGGAGGGCAGATATTATTCCACTTCACAAATGTGGGAGCAGGGCAGAAGCAGGAAACTACAGACCTGTTAGTTTAACCTCAATGATTGGGAAAATGATGGAATCACTTCTGAAAGAAAGAATTGTTGAGTACTTAGAGGCCAGAGGAGCGCAGGACCCAAGGCAGCATGGATTCACAGTAGGAAGGTATGTCAGATGAATCGAGGAGAGGAGGGAGAGGGGGGACATGATAGAAACTTTCAAATACCTCAAGGGAATTAACAAAGTCCAAGAGGGTAGCACCTTTTAGAAAAAGAGGTGTGCAAGAGCAAGGGGGTACAATTTGAAGCTAGAGGGGGGACGGCTCAGAGGTAATGTGAGGAAGTATTTTTTCATGGAGAGGGTTGTGGATGCATGGAGCAGCCTTCCTGAGGAGGTTGTGAAGTCAAAATCAGTGGTGGAATTCAGGAATGCATGGGACAGACATGAGGCAATTCTAGGGGGTGGAGGTTGGAAGAAGTCGGCTGTTGGTTAGCTAGGATCTGCAGCTTATCCATTAGGTAGGGAAATGGGCAGATTAGTTGGCCAAGCGGCCTTATCTGCCATCAAATTCCATGTTTCTATGTTTCTCCTCAACTGCATTAACTCCTTAGGGTGAAACACAGAACTTACTATGCTTGGTGACTTTAATGTCAACTGGCTGTCCCCCAGTGCTAGCAACTATAAGGACGCCATGGCTACTGCCAATCTTGCACAGATGGTACAGTCACTCACCAGGATAAACTATAGGACTGGGACCTCCTCTCTCCTGGACTGGGTTCTTACTAATCGACCTGAACACATCTCTATAATTGAAGTACTCCCTGACACTATTAGCGACCATTCTCCAGTACTTTTCCTCTGGTCCAACAAATTCAATAAACCCCCACCTAAAGCCATTGTCAATAGAACATTACTTTCTGGCTGACTAGGTCCATTAAAATCACATCTGTGATCACTTGACTGGTCTCCAATTGATGAAGCCCAGGATGTGGATTCAGCCCTTGAATTCTTTATTACTACCTTTAACTCAGCGTGTGATGAACATGCTCCATTCAAGAAAAGAAAGATTCGGGGATTAATTAACCCTTTGGTGACCCATGACCTTCTCAAGCTGATGAAATCCCATGACCAGCTCTGGTACTGAGCAAAGGCATCCAGCACCCTAGCAAATACTGAAACCTACAAATCAGCATGGAACACTTGCACAAGAGCAATATGCCAGGTGAAAGCCAACTACTATAGGAAAGCCCTTTCAAACTCCTAGAATGATGGGAGGAAGTTCTGGGAAAACCTCTCTGAGGTAACTGGGAAAAACCTCAAAGTTGCACCCGGAATGCTCAGCATCGATGTAACTATCACCCTGGAAAGAGTAACCATTGCCAATGCCTTCAACACCATTTTTTCGGATCTCAGTCATGTGCTCCCAACTAACTTCTTTGATCCAACACCTGCAGTTACCTGCCCTAACATCCCTCATGCGGTCCAGGATCTTCCCCCATTTTATTTTAAGACAGTCCCAGAAGGGCTAGCCAGAAAACACCTACTGAAAGTACTCGGAAAGACTAGGCACAGTGGTGACTCCCTTGATTTGAAACTCATCACCCTCACCATTGATGAACTTCTTCCACCACTTACTAAAATTCTTAACCACTCGCTTATGCTCTCACAATTCCCTAGTAAATGGAAGGCTGCCATGGTGACTCCTATTCACAAAATTGGTGACAAGACACTCGCAAGCAACTACAGGCCTATCTTCATCCTTCCCCTGCTCTCCAATGCTTTGGAAAGGTTAGTTGCGGAACAACTTGTTGACTACCTGGAAAAATATTACCTGCAATGTCCCCAACAACACAGTTTTTGTAAAGGGCACAGCACCACCACTGCACTCCTTGACCTCACCTCCTTCATCCACCAAGCACTAGACCACAACCAGTTGGTGGGCACCACCTTTATTGATCTGACAAAGGCATTTGATACCGTTAATCACTCCCTACTAACTGAACAATTATCACATCTAGGACTTTCACCAGGTGCCACTGGTTGGTTTCAAAGCTACCTTAGTGACTGCTCTCAGCAGGTCATAATTGGAGATTCTGTCTCAACCTCTTTCCCAGTCCAGTCTGGTGTCCCCCAAGATTCCATCCTAGGCTCCTTACTCTTCAGCATCTTTGTAAACAACCTTCCTGCTGCCTACCATGTCCGCATTCTACTGTATGCTGATGATGCTGTCATTTTCTCGGCCACTTCAACCCCCACCTCCTTCAGCAGCAACTACAACAGAGTTTCTCCAAAGTTGAAACCTGGTTCAGGTTGCGCAAGCTCATCCTAAACTACTCTAAAACAAAAACAATGCTGTTTCATGGAACTCTCAACAAACACAGACTCTGACAACTGCATATCTACAATAACAGGGGCTCTTCGCTAGAACAGGTTTACCACTTCAAGTACCTGGAAGTGACTGTTGACTGCACTCTATCATACTCCATGCATATACATAACATTGTCAAAGCAGCTAATACCCGCTTAGGTTTGCTCTATAGACACAGGAACTGTTTGATGTCCAATGCCTTAAAACTTGCTATCCAAAGCTCAATTACCTAATTAATTGACTATGGTCTTGTACTTTATGGATCAGCTACTGACACTGCCCTCTGGCAAATAGCCCTAGCCCTAAACAAGGCTTGCCAGCTGTTC
The DNA here is from genome assembly GCA_016271365.2 of Neoceratodus forsteri. Classification (NCBI taxonomy): domain Eukaryota; kingdom Metazoa; phylum Chordata; order Ceratodontiformes; family Ceratodontidae; genus Neoceratodus; species Neoceratodus forsteri. The sequence goes on along the minus strand of CM057451.1, from coordinate 846,017,551 downwards.
TCCTCAGCAGATCGACTCGCTCACACTTGTGAAATCTATGAGCTGGCAAATTGGCTACAGCTTTATGGCAGACTAAAGTACCAGACCTGCATACTTGCTAAGAAGACTTTGCTAGGCCTCCTTTCCCATGGGATTCAATCTATACTCTCCTCTCATTGTGCCACTCATCCCACTAGGAGTTCTGAAACTCTATCCTTTTCTGTTCCACGCTGCCGGACCTCACAAGGGCAGCACTCCTACAAAGTTAGAGCTTCTAACTGGCTCAACATGCTCCCAGTGGATATCACCAACACAGAGAATCTCAGCTCCTTTAAGCACAAATTATGACAGCATTTGGTGGCTGGTGCTCTCTGTGACTGCTTCACTTAAATTTCCCCTGCCTGTATTCCTGATCTCCCCTTTACTTATGCACTCTCCCCACACCCCGCTCCTTCCCTGGTATCTCCTTCCAATTTCCCCTGCCAGCTTCCTTAGCCTCCCCTCCCCCTTCTTATTTCTCTTCTCTCTCCCCTTGTTCTCTTTACTCCCACCCCTTCCGCCCACCCTTTCTATTTACCTCTTCATCTTCTCACCCTACCCCTCTCCCTTCCTCTCACTGCCCACCTTCCACTCTTACTCCAATCCCCCCCAATGATCCTGCCTGTCCCCTGCTACTGTGTCACCTTCCTTAGCTTTCTCTCTTACCTCATGCACTTGTTATGAACATTTATTTTCATATGTAATCCGGTGTATTGTTCAAGTGCTTACCTATTCCTCGATCCTGTTAAAAGCCTTTTTGGTAACCCATGTGCTGAAGTCAATCTGAAATGTCTTACCTGTTATTAATATGACCGTCCTGTCCTTACAAAGCCTTTGGCAGCTTATGTATTTGTGTATAACTGTAACTGTTAGTCATTTGATTGTTTTGTCCAAACTTGTTCATTGTCCATGACGTGGAATATTTGTAAAAGAGCACTATGTGCTCAAAGGTGTTATCTGAAATCTTAATAAATAAATAAAATAAAATAATTTGAAGTGTCACTTTGAATTACTTCAGATTCCACCGACAATTACCACATGCTTTTTGCAGGCAGTATTTAGCACTGTGCTATGGGTGGTGCAACAACCTGTAGCACGGCGCTAATATTTTGAATATACAGTGCACCAGCAATCATGGCCACTTCCTACCTCCCACTCCTTACATACATTAACTTTTAACTGGTGCTATCCACATAACACTGGTGCTAAAGAACTTTAAATATATTGCAGTCTGGTGCAAATTCGGCGCTATTCCAGCACTATGGGTTTGCGCCAGGTGCAAAGCTTTGAATATCTGGCACCAGAACTATAACTTGGGGTGTGTGCATCAGCGTTGAGGCTGATGTGCGTGCCCTGAGTCACAGTTCTGGTTTTTAAAGCAATAGTTTTAAGTGTTCACATGTTCATTTTTCAATATAAAATATATTGCTATGTTCAGGACAAAGCCTACTTTCAGCCATATATTTATCTCAAAGTGCTGAAAATATGTATAACTCATGCATGCACAAGTTTTTGTCTGTTTGGGGGCCACCTTGCTCAGATGCATATTCTCCTGCTCAGGAACATGCAGAGGCATCAGTCAGGTGGAACTTCAGATGAGCTATGAGGTGAGAATCTCAGGCAAAGTAAAATCCCATTTTGATTGAAAAATAACAATAAACTAATGAATAAGGGAAAATGGACAGCCTAGATACAGTCAGCAAGCATGTAGTCTTTGACAGGCACACTGATCCCATCGGACCAAAATAAATAGGAAAAGTTGACAGTGCCTGTGACGGGGTATATGTCCTCCATGCTCCTTTCACCTGTAAACCCTTTCAAACCTCTGCAACACAGGTTTTAATGAGGACTGTGGGTCTTTGTCCCAAGAGTAAAGCATTTTTCATTTAATTTAGACTGATGTCCATAGTGTTCTCTTTGTGAGTGTTCACTAAGAAGCTGCTCAGTTCACTATCCTGTCACAGTGCCCCTGTGTTAAAACAGACCAGTGGAACCAAAAGCATGAGATTGGTTTCAAATACAGGAATTAGGAGTCATGCAAAAAAAAAAAAAAGAAATTGCATTTTCCAGCCTTGTGATTGGGCAAGGACTTCAGAGATAGAAGGAGGAGCAAGAGGGAGAGTGGGCAGAATTAGGGACAATATTTGTTATTAAGAAGCTGTGATTGGTGGTGGAGGGGCATGCCTCCAAAAGTCCTCTCATAGAATATGTTCACATTCTTTGCAAGTGAACATGAAAATGTAATTTGTGAGAATGTCTGTAGTGTTTGTACGACTGTGAGCTCAGTGAGAATGAATATGGTGATGCACATAAAGCAGAATGATGCACTTCAATGGCCAGGTAACTGATATAACCACAATTCTTAAAATAATCAGAGTGTATCCTATGAAAGATATGCTATGGTATTATTAGTAACATAGAAACATAAAATTTGACAGCTGATAAGGACCACTTGGCCCACCTAGTCTGCCCATTTCCCTGCCTAATAGATAAGCTGAAGATCCTAGTTAACCAACAGCCTACTTCCTCCTACCCCCCAACAAAATTGTCTTATGTCTGTCCCATGCATTCTTGAATTCCCCCACTGTTTTTGACTCCATGACCTCCTCAGGAAAGCAGTTCCATGCATCCACAACCCTATCCATGAAAAAATACTTCCTCACATTACCTCTGAGCCGTTCCCTCTCCATCTTCAGATTGTGCCCCCTTATTCTTGCTCATCTCTTTTTCTGAAAGATGCTACCCTCTTGTACTTTGTTGATTCCCTTGAGGTACTTGAAAGTTTCTATAGCACAAGCATTTAAGTTCACTCATCAAAACTTCTGTTTTCAGACCGTGATGTAGTTGGGGAAGAAATTTTAGGGTGTGCCATCTCAAATTTCCATCACAGTGCTTGGGTTATTATTGGAGTCAGGCATGCCCCAGACTCATTTTCTTTGCCATATAGTAGGGTTCCACCAGGGCTCCCTTCTATTTTTACCTATTTTAGATGCTTTCGTAAATCAAATAAACTGTTTCTGGACTTGTTCTGGTAATGTTATTTTCTGAAGTGGGTTTTTGCTCCAAGGTGAGTTTCGATCTCAGATTAACACTTTGTAAGTCCAAAACACTGATTAGCGGAGCAAGTTTCTTCCTTGGTGATCCTGTCTTTGTTTTCTCTATCAAACTGTTTGTTTTTCTCAATCTCACATTACATAGATCTTTGAGGGTGACTGCCACAGTTCCCTCTGATTTTTCAGGGGTGGAAACCTGAAGTCGTTCAATGCTTTGCACTTTCTTGAGCAGCTGTAATGGCTTTACAACAGGCATTGGGGGGAGGAGGTGGTGGAGGATGAGGAGGAAGCATTACAACTGAAGGTATCTACTAGTTGTGGAAGCCTCTAATTTTGCTGAACAGACATGCCCGGTGACATGCTAACCCTGCAGGTGGCGTGACCACACTTTTGACAGGGGATGATGTCCATGGGTGCCAGGACACTACTGCACATGCTCATGTGCACACTCTCTTGCAGTCTTGACAGGCCCATCTGCAGTTGCTGCACTGTTCCTCGTAATTGGGATATTTCAGTCTCCTGTGTCTCCATCGGCTGTCAGACTGTGAGCAGCTCCCAAAAGTAGAAGTGAAAAGGAAATGTTGCATTTGTTACAAATTGCAAACCCTGTACCATGATGTTTTGTCGCTGCCAAGACAAACAGAAAACTGTACTTAGTGGATTATACATGCTTACATATGGGACATGTACTGTAAATCATGAGAAGTAATGTAGAAATGGTGGTGGCTGTATGGCAATTATATTCAATTACAAACATAAAAATGAATTTAGTTGCAGTGAGACTAAATTAAAATAATGCAAAGTTTATGAACTTGCATACCGATGTTGCGTTGCAAATTTGTTCTGGACCAAATTTATGAAAGTTAAAGACAAACGTTACATAGAAGCATTGGGGAAGATAATCACAAAGGGAGGAGTAGATGGGAGGATTAATTGAGAGATGTGGTAGGCAGAAATAAAAACTGAAATACATAAACCTCTTGCTGAGTTTTCCTTTGTTTACTGAAATTTATGGTGGAAGGGATCATATTGCAGGCAGAGTAATGAGCAACATTAGTTTAGCTTTCATAGTAAGATAAATAAGTGTCGGGTATGCACATTGTTTCATAAACAAAAAAGAATAGTTAAATAGAGCAAATGAAGAAACTTTAAAATGGAAGTGTACCAAATGAAAACAAATTAATTGGGACAATATGAGAAATGCAGACCGGAATAAAAATAGGAGTACCTAAAGACAGCAGGTATGTGGCAGTGCTGTATTGGGAAGGGAATGGTAAAAAGGAATGTAAGAAGTAGAAATGTGTTTAATAAAATGGTAGGGTAAAATCCAGTAATCTGATTGGCTCTTATTTATGTGTAAAATATGGTTTACACATGGTTAAAAAAAAGGACTGTTCAGCAGTGAAGAGTCTGGAACTCAGATCATTGGACATTTGGAACACAGGCATTTCAGTTAGCCCCCTACAGTCACAACTGATCTTCCACCACAAACATGGCTTCTACCATAAACTATAAACAACCTCAACTGGGCCCTAAAAATAAAACTACCTTAAATAAAAAATAAAACAAATTAATTAAATGTTGTTTCCCTTATTTTTACACTCTCCTTATGTACATAAATAAATTAAGAAACAATAAGTATGGTTTATAGTTTTCACTACAACTGTTTCTTTGCTGACAGTGAAAAATCCCCCTTCTATCTTTACCTGCTTATCAGGGAACTCTCTCCTTCTTGCCCTGACAGTGAGATAATTGAGTCTCTGGCTGTAACAAAGGCCTTTGTTGTATGTGTGTACAGTGTGTTAGGAGAGAAATATTCTGCCAGTGGAACTGAGCAGAATTTTGAATCCATGTATTCCATGGTAAACATTCCATGATAAACATTCCATATCTTAAATGTGGAGAAAAAAACAGAGAAAAAAACCAAAAACAGGAAGTAGAAAGTAGGCAGTGATACAATGGCATCATCAATGACATCACTTACAGTGGGTGGAAGGACTATTTTATCACAAATGCACACACATAAATCTATTGTTTCTGCATATAAACATGCTTTTCCCAACAGTAAAAGTAAAAAAAAAAAAGGAGTCAATTTTATAAGTGCAATAAGGCACTCGGGGGTGTGTAAAATACTTTACAGCACGTCCAGTGGCTTAGCTCACCAGCCTTCGGCCTCATGCTCATTACGCCCCTGGCCATGCTGTAAACATGTTATACACATACCCCTTCATGTCCTATTTCTTACATAAACATTGCAGACAACAGTAGCAAGCAATTGACAGTTAACAGACTATGGCAGCGGGGGAGGGCAAAAATCAGGGAGGGAAGTGATAAAGAGGAAGTGCCAAAGAGTGGCTCATATGAATTACAATAAATGACAGCAGATTTAAAAGGGACAGGGATTGGGGAGGTGAAAAGAGTCTAACATGTCTAAATATAAGAAAAATAGCAGGACAAGAGGACACAGCATGAGATTAGAGGGGGCCGATTAAAGGGAATGTGAGGTAATTCTTTTTCACAGAGAGGGTGGTGGATGCATGGAATGGCTTACCATAAGAAGTGGTGGCTATGAATACAGTGCAGGGCTTCAAACAGGCATGGGATAGGCATAAGGGAGCAATACAAATGACTATGAATAGATAGGCCACTGACAGAGCAAAGGCCGATGGCACATTTATAAGGTAGAAAAAGAAATGGGCAGACTGGATGGGCCTTGCGGTCCTTATCTGCCATCAACTTCTATGTTTCTATGTTCTATGAAAGGAAAGAGAAAGTGCCAGAGATTGGGCAGGGGGAGAGAGGAAGTGCTGCAGAGCGACTAATGTATAGAGAGAATATGGCCATGTTAGGGGCAGAGATTGGCAAAGGGATAGAGCAAGTGCTGAAGAGCAGCTAATGTGTAGGGACAATGCCAGCATGTTTGGGGGCAAAAATTGGGGAGAGGAGGGATAGAGACCCAATGCTACAGAGCAGTTAATGTAAATGGCGGCAGGTGTAGGGAGGGGGGCTGAGATTGGGAACGAAGACAGAGAAAAAGTGCTGTAGAGCAGCCAATGTGTAGGGGCAATGCCGGCATTTTGAGGGACAGACATTGGGGAGGGGAGGAATAAACAGCAAGTGCCATGGAAAGGCTAATGTGAATGACAGTGCATGGCAGCACTTTGGGGGGCAGAGATTGGGGAGAGGAGGAAGAGCAACTGCTGAACAGCAGCTAATGTATAGTAGTAGTAGTGCAACTTATATTCAATAGAAACATAGAATTTGATGGCAGATAAGGACCGCTTGGCCCACCTAGTCTGCCCATTTCTCTACCTAACGGATAAGCTGCAGATCCTAGTTAACCAACTTCCTAGCCTACTTCCTCCTACCCCCCACTAGAATTGCTGTATGTCTGTCCCATGCATTCTTGAATTCCCCCACTGTTTTTGACTCTATGACCTCCTCAGGAAGGTTGTTTCATGCATCTACAACCCTCTCTGTGAAGAAATACTTCCTCACATTACCTCTGAGCCATCCCCCCCTCTATCTTCAAATTGTGGCCCCTTGTTCTTGCACATCTCTTATTCTGAAAGATGCTACTCTCTTGGACTTTGTTAATTCCCTTGAGGTATTTGAAAATTTCTATCATGTCCCCCCGCTCCCTCCTTTCCTCGAGGCTATACATCTTAAGCTCCTTTAGTCTTTCTTCATATGTCTTCGGGTGCAGACCCTGCACCATTTTGGTTGCCCTCCTCTGGACAGCCTCCACCCTGTCTATGTCTTTGTGGAGAGGGGGTCACCAGAACTGTACACAGTACTCCAGATGTGGTCTTTTATTTATTTATTTATTTAAACATCAGTTTAGAACCTTTGAGCCAGAGGCTCATTTACAAAGGTACCTCGTCACACAGAGGACATCAGAACAATAGAACAAGGGACAACAGCAATTACACAAAGAAGATACAATTCAGTTACACTTTTGTTACAGTAGAACTCATAACCCATGCACAGAATAGCCTAGGGTGCACAGGTGGTTGGGGGGTGCAGGTAGAGGAAGGAGGGGAGGAGGATTAGTAAGGGGGGGTGGTGGGAGCCGCTCAGTGAGCATTGTCAGCAGTGCATATTTTTATTTTTATTTTTTTTTTTTAGGTTAGCGGCAGTTGCATTTGCGTGAGGCAAGTAGGAAATTTCTGAGCCTGGACTTAAAGCAAGCTAAGGTTGGTGAGTTTGAGACACTGGCAGGAAGGGAGTTATACCAGTAGGGTGCATGGTAGGGGAATGCCCTCTGCCCTTGAGAGGTTCTGGCTCGCGGAATGACTAGGGTTGCTCTTGAGGAGCTGCGGGTGTTTAGGGTCGGTACAGATCTGCGAATTGTGTTGGATAGGCCTACGGGGGATAGGCCCTGCAGGGTTTTAAATGTGAGCTGGCAGGTCTGATACATGAGACGCTCGTCCAGGTTGAGTAGAGAAGCCAGGGTATACAGCTCACATGTGTGAGTGAGTCTGGAGGCACCGGCGATAAGTCTACAGGCCTTGTTGAGTGTAAGGCGAACCTTGTTGAGGGCAGTCTGGTCTGCTGAGCCATAGACTGGTAGACCATAGTCAATGAGGGATATGACAGAGGAGGTGACAGCCAGGCGGAGGGCATCAGGAGGGAGGCATTTCTTGTGCCGTGAGAATGCCTAGCCATGAGTTGGCGGCAGAATTTAGGGTAGATATGTCCATGGAAGAAAGTGCAGGGTCAAAGGTTATTCCAAGATATTTATAGGACTGAACAGGGTCAATGAAGTTGTTGGGTGTGGAGTGGATGGATAGGGGGAGCTTACTATGCTTATTTTGGGGGTGGGAGAAGAGCATCGTTTTTGTTTTCTTTAGGTTGATAACAAGTCGGTGCTCAGTGAACCAGGTTGCTGCAGAGTCAAAAGCTAGTTGGAGGGAGTTCTGTAGCAGCATGGGGTCATTGTGAGAGGCAAAGAGGACAGCATCATCCGCATAGAGAAGAATCTTACTCGCACAATTGCTGGGTAGGGAGTTGAGAAGAGGAGAATAGTAGGGTCCAAGAAAGCCCACGGTACCCAGAGCGAATAGGGCAGGTTTCGAGAGTACTGTTGACTTTCACACGTTGGAAGCGGGCAGAGAGATAGCTGGTGCACCAGGAAACAGGACCAGAGGCAAAGCCTATTTGGTCGGGGTGTAGAGCAGGAGAGGATGCGAAGCGGTATCAAAGGCTTTAGACAAGTCAATGAATATGGCACCAGCCAGAGGCACCAGAGTCCAAGGAGGCATGGAGGAAGTTGGAAAATTCCAGGAGAGCTGTGTTGGTACTATGACCTGCTCTGAACCCATGTTGTTCAGGGCAGAGGACATTGTACTTACGAAGGTAGTCAGAGACCTGGGAAACCACAATTTTCTCCAAAGCCTTAGAGAGGGGGGAGAAGATCGAGATGGGCCGGTAGTTGCCCGGAAGAGTCCTGTCACCACCTTTGTGGACAGGGGTAACTGTGGCAACCTTCCAGGCAGCAGGGAATTGTCCGAGACATAGTGATTTGTTGAAGATACATGTGATAGGTGAGAGGACCTGATCCAGGACCTGACGTAACAGGCAGGGATCAAGTGAGTCATTACCGATGGTGTTACCTTTTAGGGCTCTTAGTAGGTATGGTGTGGTCTCATGTATGGTGACACGATGCAGGTGGAAGGGGGGGCAAGTGATGGGTAGTGGAGCAGAAGGAGGTAGCGGACTGAAAAAGTTACCAGGGAGTACTGAGCTAAGGTCAGTAAAGGAGTTATTGAAGTGAGTGGCAATGAGGGCAGGATCAGTGGAGTCAGCACCATTGATGTTGAGAAGCGAGGGAGAGGGGGACTGGGAGTTGCCATTCAGTATCTTGATGTTGTCCCAGAAGCACCTGGGGTTCCCCAAGAGGAGTGGCAGGCTTGGTAGTATTCACGCCGCTTTGCAGATGTGGAGTGCACTGGTTGCGGGTGGTAGCATAAGACTGTCTGTCAGCTGGGCCAGTAGCAACAGCAAGGTGCCAGAGGTTGTCCCGTTGCTTAAGTTGCCATAGCAGGGCAGGGGTGATCCAAGGGTATGTCTCACTTTGGACCTCCTAGCAGTTATGGGGGCAAAGATGTCGCAGGCAGAGTTGAAGGTGTTCACAAAAGGCCAGGGCCCAGTCAATGTTAGTTAAGCTTGCCAGAGGGACCAATCAGTATGAGCAAGAAGGTGCTTAAGGCTTTTGAGTCCCCCGGGTCTAAGCCGCCTCCGAGAAGTGGTTTTGACTGCAGAAGAAGGCTGAGGGGTTTCCCAGTTGAAGAGAACAGGGGAGTGGTCACTGAGGCAGTCAGGGAGGATTTGTATGTTATGGACGCGGCTTGGCCTGTTGGTGAGGACCACATCCAGGAGGGTGCTAGTACCCCTGCTGGGGTTGAATCTAGTAGGCTGTGTGACCAGTTGAGTTAGGTCAATAGAATCAAAGGCTTCACGGTGGGAGGAGGATGACGGGCAAAGCCAGTTTATATTCAAGTCACCAACTTTCAGATTTGGTCCGAGGGGTTGGGTATGGAGGTAAGGTATTCAAGTAGTGGGCCTAGGGCCAGGGATTGGTTCCTAGGGGGTATGTAGGCTACAGTCAGGAATAAAGGGCCTCTAGAAGGGTCAGGGGACAGCTTTAGTGTGAGGGCCTGGGCCTTATGGTCGAGGTCAGGTGGGGGGAGTGGCAGACCCATGAGAGAATCCTTCAAATAGAAGGCACAACCCCCACCTCTCCTGCCGACACGGTCCAAACGGTGGAGAGTGTAGCCGGGGAGAAAGACATGAGAATTGGGAGTGGAGTGAGACAGCCAGGTTTCAACAAGGCAACAACATCAGGTTTATGAAGCATTACCCAGCAGTGTAGTGAGTCCAGTTTTTCAGGAGGCTACAGATGTTCATAGATGCAATACACAGCCCGGAAGATTTCAGGGGAGTACCAATGCTGCCAGGCCCAGGATTGGGGTGGACATTGCCTGACAGGAGCAGGAGGAGGAGGGCTGCTCTTGGGAGTGCGTGATACCGGGATAGTTTTCGACGACTGGAGGGGGGGTAATGAGGGGCTGAGATAGCGCAGGGGATAGGCAGATTGGAACAGGCAGGAGAGGCAAGCACGATGAGATGAACAGGGGGGCAGTGGGGGTAAGAGAGAGGGTGACAATATGTTGGGAGATGGGTCGGTGCAGCTGCAGGGTGAGTGCAAGTAACAAGGGGAGGTGACACAAGGGGGGAAGAGGGGAGGATTGTGGGCAGATCATTAGGGGCATAGGGGCAGCATGAGTGCGGGGCTATAGTACCCAAAGGTACGGCAATGATTATAAGAAGGAGGGGGAGTAGTGCAGGATGCAGAGTGATGGGCATTTTTTTTTCTCCTTCCTCTCACTCTCTCAACAGGCTAGGGGAGTAGTGAGAGTAATTATAGTTGGTGGGTAGGATGGGATAAGGCAGGGAGAGTCTATCTGGGATCAGATAGGTTTGCACTACCACAGGGTGGTTAGTAGGGGACCAGAGCCCCCTGGTGGTCAGCAGGTATAACCTGCTAATGAGAAAGTGTGGACTTAGGTTCTGGTACCACAGGAAGTGACGTCAGTGACCGAAGCCAATAAAGATGCAGCCGCCCCTGGGTGGGTGGGTGGCTGGGTGGAGTGGGGCAGGCAGGCGTGGCGGCTCGTCGGGCTACCCCACAGCAGCTGTCCACTGAAAACAATCAGTGGACTGTGGGTGGAGAAGCTAGCAAATGAGACCTTCCGCTTCCCGATCGCCGACTGGCTAATTACCTGTTGAGGCTCCAGAAGCGTCCTTCCCTGCCGTGGTCGGCAGTGCTCTGGCGTGGGGGGTCCGTCTGAAAATGTAGGAGGCAGGGGAAATTAGTATGCAGCGGAGGATTTAAAACAGCACTACAATTTCAGACTGCGCATGACTCAGCCCCAAAACAACGCTAGTCAAACATAAAGAAGCTGCCTTTAAACATTTAACAAGCTAAACTATGGTCATACAGCATCTACTTCATCTAACCTGAAAGCTGAGTGCCTAGGGTTGAATTACTCAGATTTTACCTAGTAATCTCAGCTAAACACAGGCCAGCAGGCACTTATGGCATCTTATGACATAGCACAGTACAGCACATTTAAATTAATTAGCAGGAGAAAGCTGAATAGTGGCTCACAATAGCACACAAGGGCGCACACTCCCTTTAGCAGCCACTCCAACCCACCCAAGTCAAGTCCAGTTAATCGGTAGCACCCACAGCAGCTGTCCGCTGAAAACAATCAGTGGACTGTGGGTGGAGAAGCTAGCAAATGAGTCCTTCTGTTTCCCGATCGCAGACTGGCTAATTACCTGTTGAGGCTCCGAAAGCGCCCTTCCTGCACGGTCGTCGGCAGCTCTGAGCGTGGGGGGTCCGTCTGTTGAGGCTCCGAGCGCCCTTCCCTGCCGCGGTCGGCAGCGCTCTGGCGTGGGGGTCCGTCTGTTGAGGCTCCCGAGCGTCCTTCCCTACCGCGGTCGGCAGTGCTCTGGCGTGGGGGTCCATCTGTTGAGGCTCCCGGCGTCCTTCCTGCGCGGTCGGCAGCGCTCTGGCGTGGGGGTCCGTCTGTTGAGGCTCCCGAAGCGCCTTCCCTGCCGCTGGGTCGCAGCGCCTGAGCGTAAATCCGCTCTGTTGAGGCTCCCGAAAGCCGCCCTTCCTGCCGGTCGGCAGCGCCTACCAACTGTCTGTTCAGAGGGCCGACAACTTCCTGTTTTCTACTGATGATGCCTATCCCTATGCATCCCAGTATCCCTCCAGCCCTCCTTACTGCCTTCTCACATTGCTGGCCCACCTTTAGGTCATCTGATATGACTACCCCCAGGTCCCTTTCCATTTTTGTTGTTGTCAGTATCTCACCCCCCATTGTGTACTTTTCCACTGGGTTTTTGTTTCCCAGGTGCATTACTTTGCACTTCTTTGCATTGAATCTAAGCTGCCATACATTTGACCATTCCTCCAACCTTGCCAAGTCCTTTTTCATCCTTTCTACCCCACCTTGCATATCACCCCTGTTGCAGATCATTGTGTCATCTGCAAAGAGACATACTTTTCCTTCCAGTCCCTCTGTAATGTCACTTATAAAGACATTAAAAAGGACCGGCCCCAGTGCTGAACCCTGAGGTACCCCACTAGTAACCCCTCTTTCTTTACTGTGGACTCCATTTACTATTAACCTCTAAGTCCTGTTGTCCAGCCGTGTTTTACCCAGGCTACCACCCTGGGACCCACTCCCAGGCTGGCTAATTTGTTTATTAATCTTTTGTGCGGGACTGTGTCAAATGCCTTGCTAAAGTCTAGGTAGGCCATGTCCACAGCCCCTCCCTGGTCTACTACTTTGGTCACCCAGTCAAAGAAATCAATTAGATTTGTCTGACATGACCTTCCTGCTGTGAATCCATGTGGCCTTGGATCCTGTGCCCCACTGGCCTCTAGGTACTCAACAATTCTTTCCTTCAGAAGTGATTCCATCATTTTCCCTACCACTGAGGTTAAACTGACAGGTCTGTAGTTTCCTGCCTCTGTCTTGCTCCCACTTTTGTGAAAGGGAATCACATCCACAATAATATGCATAGGGATAACAATTCAGTTGAGCATAGCTCATTTCCAATGAGGTCCCTCTACACAGGAAAATGACAGCATGTTGAAGGGGGTAGCAGTTGGTGAGGGGATGGATATGGAACAAATTGCGCAGAGCAGCTAATGTGAATTATGGTGAATGGTGTCAGTTCAGGGGGCAGATACAGAAGAGGATGGATAGAGCAAGTGCTACAGAGAAAGTTAATATGAGTGATGGAGAATGGGGGGCACACTGGGGGCAATGACTGGGGTGAGAGCAAGTGCCACACAATGTCAAATGTGTACAGAAAATGGCAGCATATTATGGGGGTCAGAGATGGGGTAGAACAAGGATAGAGCCAGAGAATATGTCATGTTTATGGAGAGTGGCAGTGCACTCAGGGGAGAGAGAGATCAGAGAGGGAAGGTCTAGAGAGCAAGTGCTGCAGAGAAGCTAATGTTAATGACAGTATTTTGGGGGTCAGAGATTGGGGAGGGGGATGAGCAAGTGTCACAGAGTGGCTAATGTATTTGGAGAATGGCAGCAATCTGGGTGGTAGAGATCAGTGAGGGGAGGGATACAGATCAAATTGTGAACAGTGGATAATGCGAAATAGCAGGAACGGGGGGGACATAATGGAGAGGAAAGATGATGTAGCGGGAGGGGTGAGCACAAGTGGCAAATAGCAGATGATGCAAATTATTGGGAATAGTGTCATTTTGGGGTTGGGGGCATAGATTGTGGAGTGGGGAGAGAGCAATTGCTGCAGAGCAGCAAGTGTATATGACCAATGGCTGCATGTTTGGGGGCAGAGATTGGGAAGGAACATAGGACAAGTAGGGAAGAGCAGATCACGTGTTTCATGGGGAGAATGGCAGAGATGAAGGAGGGGTGTTAGGAGGAAGTACGGCAAGCAGCAAATGTAAAGCTGCAAAGAGTGTTGTTCTGTGTGTTCCCTGTGGTGCAGAGTGTGTTGAAAGCACAGGGCAGCAACACAGAAGCAAAACTAAAGCAGGGACAGCATTTCATGGAGAGCTTACGAACTGCACAAGAAAACCCACTATTTCGTATTTTCCAGCCTTGCGACTGGACAAGGACTTCAAAAGAACAAGGCAGAGAGTGGATGGTATTAGGAAGGAGAGTCAGTATTCAGTAGCTGTGCTAGATGAAGAAGGGACATCCCTACAAAAGCCCTTTCGCAGTTGAGACTAATACCAGTTTATTCACATGCTTTTCAAGCAATAACATGCCATGCTGCCTAGAGTATATGTATTCAGACTTGTTTATGTTGTAATGACCAAATATGTTTTTTTTTCTCTGTTAGTGTTCAAAACCCAGATAGGCAGAGTAACACAGCTCATTACCTAAAGTAATCAATAGTGTAGGAACATGCTTAAGCACATGCTTTATTTGCTTTTTACCGGATATGTGAATGCATTACTTCCATGCAAGCACTGCATCATAGGTATACAAAAGATTTAAGTTGTGCAACATCTCTGCTGTTCTCTGAGAAACAGATCTCTAAACTGCAACATCTACTGTATGAAAGAAGTAAACAGTAGTACATATGTGGAATGGGAAGCAGGGGTATGATTCAAGCACAGGAGTTAGAAGCTACACAGGAAAAGCTTGCAGCTTGCATTTTCTTGACTTTTGACTTTTGGTACCAGGCAAAGGCTCACCAGGCTTACAGTTACCCCCACTTTCCACACTCTAGATGGTTCCCTATTGGAAGATGTCTCCTCCTTCTTTAAATACCTTTGGCTCTAGCTTAATAGGAACCTCGACTTCTCTGGGCATGTGGATGCTATTCAAAAAAAGCTTCATCCCAGACTTGGTGCACTTTATAGACACTGTGGCTGTACACCCCTTCAGGCCCGCCAGGAAATTGTCCAGAAGATGATTCTCCCAATTTTTGACTTTGGAAACATTGTCTGCAGTGTTGCTCCTAATTCCACCCTCACCACACCGGACACCCTAGTCAACCCCTTCTGCCACTTTGCCCTTAATTGTCTGCCACATATGCACCACTGTGACCTCTACACTGCTGTCTCATTTCCACCTCTTGAGGCCAGATGTCTTGCTCATTGCACTTCACTAGTTGGTAAGTTCTGGTCTGGCTACCTTCCATCCTACCTAAATGCTCTCCTTTCTACCCCCTCTTCTATCTCCGATTCCCTCCAAAACTCCCCCATAGGACTGTAGCCCTCACTGCCTGTAATTCCACTTCAGCAGGGCTGCCTTCTCCTATTATATTCCTAATCTCTGGAACTCGCTCCCCTTATATAGCCACACTGCACCATCCACTAGTTCAATTTCTTGTCTTCTCCATGCATATATTTCCCTTTCCTGCAACTGCTCCTGACCCCTATTTCCTTCAGTATTGTATCCCTTTTCTTGCTATCTGTCCTGATTCTCTTACCTACACTTGCCTTCTTCCTTTGTTTTCATTCCTTCTACCCTCCTCTCCTCCCAAAAATATTTTGCGTCTGTATGTGTTTATGTACGTGTATGTCATCTCTATTACATATATGTATGTGTATGTTCTTTACATACATATATATTGATATAAATATTTGTAAGCATTGATGTGTCTTGTTCATTATTGGTTATGCGCAGTTTCATCTTTTTGTATTGTCATACCCTTTCGGGTTCAACTGTATCTTGTACGGTTTTGTTGCTTTCTTCAATTCATGGTATTTTGTACCTTGATATCTTTACTGTATCCCATTCTCACCTTATCCTCAGGATGCTTCTGGAAATTAACTCTTTGTAGCTCATGATGTCTTTCCTGGTGAAACTTTTCAAATAAATGAATTAAATTTTCCGACACTATGAGTGGGGAAGAATTTCAAAGAGAAAAGGAGGACAAAGGCGGAGAATGGGCAGAATTAGGATGGAGAGCTGGTATTCTGAAGCTGTGATAATTGGAGGACAGGCATGCCTCCAAAAACCCTTTCACAGCAGGCTGATATCAGTATGTTTGTATGCTCTGCAAGTGACCATAAAAGTGAATAGTAGAAAACCTGTGCCTTTTAAAATGAGGAAACAGACTTGTATATGCACCTCATGCAAGCCCTTGTATTCATTTTGTTTGAAAATCATTGACCGGGAATGGTACACTGAGCTGAAGCTTGTTTATTGTATAATTACGGGGCTTCCCTGAATAAAACATTCTGTTAATTACAGTCTTAACAAGTTCAAGCCAGAGCCGATACAGCTGCGGTGCAATTGTTCCAGCACCGGGGAAGGTGTGCCGTGGAGTGCCATCAGTAAGATGGCGGCAGCAATGGAACTGCGCATGTTTGGCACTCACACATGTGCAGTTTGCTGAATGGCAAAATGCCATTCTGAAGATGGCGACGCCAGTGGAACTACACATGCATGATGCTCGCGCAGGCGCAGTTCCTTTGCAATGCGGAAGTGGCAGACATCACAACAAATAGTGCAGTCCTGCTGAATGCTTTGCAGTCAGCATCACAAACTGTTTCTGTTGCTTTGGAGTGTCAGAAGGCTACACTTCTGACAGTCCAAAGCAGAAGGTTCCACGATCAGCTGATTTTAAGCCTCCGATGGTCAAACGACTGTGGGCTCTGCCCACACAGCCATAAAAAGGATACAGTCTGGAGTTAGTAGTACAGGAAAAGGGATCTGGAGTTGTTTAGTGATTCTGGCAATGATTCAGTTTTATTAGGCTATAAACATTACAGTAGGTTTTATTTTTTTTTTTATTTGAAGTTTTGCATACCAGGATAAGCACATTTTGGTGTAGCATCTATTTTCTAGCTGATAGTGGGGAAACAAGAGAGGCAGCAAAGCATTTACCTTTCAGTTATAAGAAACAGTAACACTCTAGTCATTAAAATAATTTTCTGATTTGAAGTAGTGACTTACATTAAATTGTAGCTTAGAGCAGTGACAGTCCATTTCTGCTATTTTTAAATTTTTATTTTAAGCCTGTATTGAGCTGGAAGGGATCATAGTTTGGTCCTGGCAAGGTGGTCCGCTGATCCCTTCCACTTCCCTATTAATGTGCATGCCCCTGTGCTCAGGCACGTTATGACATACGCCATGAAAGAGCACAGGGATGCACCCCATTTAAGTGAAGTGAATGGCAGGCTATTTTAAATGCAGTTTTATGCATTATGATGGTCATCTGGAGATTAATGAAGACCACCACTCGACTAACAAGGGCTATTCTTCATTAATCTCC
Source organism: Neoceratodus forsteri (assembly GCA_016271365.2). Taxonomy (NCBI): domain Eukaryota; kingdom Metazoa; phylum Chordata; order Ceratodontiformes; family Ceratodontidae; genus Neoceratodus; species Neoceratodus forsteri. Next base: position 846,000,680 of record CM057451.1, on the reverse strand, counting down.
AACTAGCCATCATAATGAATAAAACAGTAATTAAAATAGCCTCCCATTCACTTCTATGGGGTGTGTACCTCAATAGGAAAGTGGAAGGGATTGGCTGGCCACCTTGTGGGGCTAAACCATGATCCCTTCCAACTCAATGCAGGCTTACAATGCAACTTTAAAAAGAGCAGAGATAGACTGTCATCACCCTAAGCTACCAAATACAATCAGGGTTATACCTTGATCAGAAGACTGGAAAATCATTTTAAATATACCATGCAATCCAAGGAGAGGAAGACTGCATATATTGTATTTGTTGTTTAAGCAGTTTGTATTATAAGCAAGACCCCTTGAGTTCTGCAGTACTATTGCCATAGAATTTTCCACAGAATTTACAGCATGTCACAGAATATATGTAGTGCTTCAGAATTTATTAATCTTGGTGAATTTTCATTCAAATATACAATTTTCTCATAAAGCCTGTCTCCCTTCCACATCTCATTTATCCTGAAGCCCCTCCCCTATGCTTGGCATGTGATGCCATTGATGACATCACACCAAATTTTAGCCAATAGCAGGGCTACATTTTGCTACAGAAATTAATAAATCATGCCATACAGAAGCCAAGAAGCCATGTTGCAGAAATCAGTACAAAGGGCCACAGAACACTAGGGTCCCTGATTATAGGGGTGTGGTAGCACCTCTGTTGTTAGGGTTGAATATACTGTTTAATGTTAAACCCCATTTCTGCATCTTAATAATTTGTTGTCCTTTGACAAAATAGCCCTAGATTTGGCATGTGTGGTCAGGCTGTCAGAGTCTCAAGACATCAAAAGTTTTGTTATGCATTTTGTTCAGTCTTTGAGACACAGAGGGCCAAAAATACAGAACAAAATGTGTTTGGTTTCCATGTACTTAACATTGTATATTTTTATTCTCACCTACAGCCTAGATAATGTGGAATGTTTTCATGAAATTTTCAGGGTTGAAGGGGCCTGTGCCAAGGGTATGTCTTTGAAGGTTTCATAAAAAAATATTAAAGGGTTCCAGAGTTATAAGGATTTTTTTGATAACTGAGACATGCGAATGGTAACAAAAACCAAAAAATCATGAATGTTTATTTTCAGGATTTACTTGTCGTGTGGACAAAAATATACCAATTGTGACAGCTGCCATCTTTTTTTTTTACTGAAAACCATTGAAAATACATAAAAATGCCACATTTAAAAGAAAACACCTGAACCTAGGTATAACAGGACAATTTAGCTAGATTCTAATGTTTGTTTTCTGAAAATTGCCTGGAAATAAAGTTTCTGAGCACCCAAAAATCCTGGGTGCCTAGCTTAGTGAGAGGAGCCATTCATCTGTGTTCTCAGTATGAAAACAGTGTGACTTTCTTGAAACGTGAAGCTGCAGCTAGAGTGGTGCTGCTGGCTGCGGTTACAGCAGCAAGCCGGAGATCCTCTGCTCTTTCTCTCTGTCTCTGTCTGTCTGTCTGTCTGCCTATCTAGATCTGTCTGTCTGTCTATCTATCTATCTCTCTATCAAAATAAGTAGCAAACTGGGGTGCCTATCCCTGGTACCGCTTTTTTCTCCTCCCCAGGTCACCCACCCCCCTTTCCATATTTTATTTTAAGTTTCTATAAGCTGAACAGCACCCTCAGTATCACTTCTGTTCTCTCTGTCTATGTCTGTCTGTCTATTTAGATCAGTCTGTCTGTCTGTCTATCTATCTATCTCTCTATCAAAATAAATAGCAAACTGGGGTGCACATCCCTGGTACCGCTTTTTTCTCTCCCTCCCATCCAGGTCACCCACCCCCATTCCATACACATAGCTGCACTGAGGTGTCCTCTCTCTTTGTGCTGCCAAACAGTAAGACAATGGGGTGACCAATCCCCAGTGTGAAGTCCCCTAAAATAAAGAAAACCATCCCTCACTACTTTTTTAAACCTGTAAAACAGAAAATGGTCCCTTGTCAATCTGACCCCCCACTCACCCAATTCTGAACTCCCACTCAGCACCCCCCAACCCCACACTCCACACAGCCTTACTCACCTGAACATGTCCTATGGCATAGATCCACTCTCTGATTGAAGACACATCTTGCTGCAGGAACTGGAGACTGCGATATGGGCAAGCATTAGTGAGTGCTAGCTGGGATATAGGGCAGTTACATTAACAGTATCAACAAAAACACAACTCAAAACTCTAAATTTCTGACAGCATTTCTGTTTGCTTTCCCACAAAAAAAAGTGTGAACTCTTTACTGCTTGATGTAACTTCCATGTCTCCCAGCCAACACTTGCTCATATAATAGTCACCAGTTCCAGCTGTTAGTGCTGGTTGTAATTAACACCTGACCACTCTGCAGCTTGGCTCCCCAATACCACTTGAACCCTTTACCAAGAACAAACATCCATCTTATGCCAGCCCAGGGGTACTATTTAGGGAGGAATGATCTCATCAATGCTGCATAGCATTAAGCACACGTTTGGGTGGGGTGTGTTAGAATGTTCAGTCTGTCATCAGCCTGAGCCTCCACTGTGCTGGCATGTGAGTTTGTAGTTTGGTCACTTGCGGCTGAGTGCTTTAAAGCTACAGGTTAGATTGTTTATCTGGGTATGATAAGGTCAACACAAATCAAACTGTGACTGACAGGCTGTGCTCTCTCTCTTTTTCTCCCCCTCTGTCCTTGCTGGTGGAGGAGTGTGAAGAAAGATAAGAGGAATTTGAACTGTGGAGGCTGTCTGATGATGGTGATGGTCCCCTACATAGTTATCAGAAAGACATGGTTGCTGCAGTTGCTGCTGTACTGCAGATAACACTAAAGTACAGTAGTAAGCCAATGTGAAACATTCTCAGTTCAGCAAATATGCTCATTGATTGCTGCGACTGATGGATGGAGACCATGACCCAAGGTCAGAAATGTGAAAAACAAACAACATTAAAGCAGCTGCTGGGGGCCATGGCCCACTGTGGGAAACTGGAGAGGTAAGGCACTGTTCTAGGGCAACAAAAATCATTAAACCTCACACACTACTGATGTGCTTGAATCAGAAAAGTACACATGAGCAGCAAGACATGGCACTTTTGACTGTCATTTAGTGTGTAAAAAATGTTTTAATTCATGCAAAGCAGTGAAACATGCTGAGTGCCTGATAAAGGAAGCGGACATGGAATCACATTAGGCATCAACCAGGTTTTGCACATGTGGGCATCGTCAAGAAGTCATACACAGCACAGAGACAAATGTAGTATGCATATATCTTAAAGCCATAACAACAGTTATTAAAATAATGTGCACATTAGGATTACTAACAGCTGTATCACAAACACAGTCTATTGGAAAAATATGCCATATCCTATAAAAAGGCTGCAAATAATTAATTACTTTTGACCAAATCAACTTAACTGCTATATAGAGTCAAATCCTGAAAGAAAACATTACAATAGATCAGGTTGTAATAAATGACTAATAATCAAATTGCTTGGAATAAAGTCCAAAGAACCAATTTAATTGCACTTAGTAAATCATAAGTTTGTGCGTGTGTGGGGGGAGGGGGTCACTGCAAGACACTGAAGGTCAATTCAAAAAAAACATTCTTACATTAAATAATTAATAATAAATATTCCCTTGAAAAAATGTCCACAGTGAGTAACAAACACAATATGAAAAACACTTGATCATACTGTATGTAATAGTAATAGATCAGAATGCACCAGCGCTGGCAGTGACTTTCATCAAGTTGCTATGCAGTTGCTAGCTGAGGGTGCCAGTGCATAACAATGGAACACAAAAAAGGAACAGGACCAGATAAAACTGATTCTTCAGCAGTGTTCGTCCTGGAAGACAAAATATATTAAACTGTGACAAGCACCATAGCTTCATAGATGCAGAGAATTTACTCACACCAGCCGCTGTCAATACTTTTAGCAGTTTGTGTGGTTACAAAAGAAAAAAAAATACTGCATTTCAAGATGAAGAACCCATTCCACATTAAAAAGGGGGTTTGCAAACATAATACCATCTGATTGTTCACTCAGACTGGAGTGAATGAAGAAAAAACAACAACTGTGAGGGAGAACCAATGGGAATAAGATACAAAGAATAATATTACATTATCCTAGCAAGGAACAAAAGCCTAATAGCAATTAGCTAGCCACAAGTATGAAACAACTGCAGTGAACTGCTAAAGACACAGATGGTCATTGGAGCTTACCAGATGTCAAAAGCCCTTACCCATGTAAAAAGCAAAAATGTGGATACATACTGTATAGCAGGAAATATTAGCTTTCAGTTTATTTTTGCTATATTAGCTTAACTGACAAAAGTGCTAAAATAAGCTGATCGCTAATATTACAGGGAGTATAGAGCTGTAACTGGACATGAAGTTGATGTGCTAATTCAACCAGGCACAAAATAGGACTGCACCCCTCTCCGTGCTAAATAAAGAGGGTGCTAAAATAAGCTGCTATACAGTATATATATATATATATATATATATATATATATATATATACAAAATGCCACTGAAAATTACCCAAACGGGCAACTATGTATAAAATTACTCTCGTGAACTATATGTTCTGAATAGCTGCCCTAAGTAAACAGCTAGTTCATGATATACTGTAGATAGCTGATCTCCTAAGCATTTTATAGATAGCTGATCTCCTAAACATTTTAAAAGGTGACTGCACATATGAAGAAATCCCAACTTGAATATACTAGCTGAAAAAGGAACTAGTTAGCAAAAAGTAATAAGTGACAGGAGGTCACCAAAGTCACATTAAAATACTCAACTAAATATAATCAAAGATGGCATCAGTGTTAACCCAATGGCGTAATTCATAACCACATATGAAAGAAAAAACATATAGTGGAGACAAAAGTAACTAGAGTCCCAGAATATACAAACCTCAGCAAAAAGCATATGTATACTATTCTTAATTTAAAAAAGCAAAAAAAAAAAAAAATAATAATAAAAAAATCTCAAAGGGATAAAACAATAGCAGAAAAATAATCAATCATATGCAACTAACATTACTGCATAACAACAGGTCACAGGAATAACGTTTTCATCTATCTTTTAGGAAAAATGCTATCTCAATGTGATTATTTAGACCTAAGTGTTTAAGGGCATCAAGTTGATGTATCCAAAAGGACTACTTTTTCAGAATCAAGGAACACAAATCGCACCCTGTGGGCCCAGCCAAGGTCTATTGATACCACAGAATAAAAAAAAATGTTCAGACTGCTCAGGCATTTCAATCATATTTTTCTCCTGGCCATTATTTGCATCTTCATTTCTTTCTAGGTGCTTGCCCATAGCAGGAGGAATAAGGTAATACCTTTATAAAGAACTCTGGTGAGGCAACATTGAGAATACTGTGCACTGTTCCAGAGCCCCACCTAAGGAAAGACAAAGACAGGCTGAAGATGGTGCACTGTAGGGTAACCAGATGATTCAGGGCCAATGGAAGATCCTATGAAGAACAGCTTACAGCACTGAACATGTACTCCCTAGAGGCCAGAAGGCAGAGGGAAGACATGCTGGGGGGGTGAGAAGGTTTAGGAGAGATGTGAGGAAACGCTTCTTCACAGGAAAGGTTGTAGATGACTGGAACAGTCTTCCAGTAGAGGTTGTGGGGGCAAAAACAGTGGTGGGATTCAAAACTGCCTGGCATAAGCGAAAGGAAGTCATAAGGGCTTGGTAAGGGGGTGGGAGAGAAGCTGCCATAGACCTGGAGGGGTCTACATTGTAAGCAATGCAATAAAAAAGGACAGACTGGAAGGGCCATGTGGCCCTTGTCTGCTGTCAGCTTCTATATTTCTATGACAGAGACCTTCAAGTTACAGAAAGGAACATGTAAGGTGAACTGAGGAACTCTTTTAGCAGGAGTGTTGAGTCAAGTGAGCGAATTGGGAATGTTCCTGATGGTGTGGCATGGGTAACAGCTGGTAGCGTGAAAGAGAATGTTAATGCATGTAGATTTTCAACATAGATTCATTTTCACTGTGACATCATCCAACCTGATGATTTATAGATTCAAAAATTCTACAACCATACATTGGTATTTTACAGTTCAATGAGGGTCCTATTGAAGTTCTCCAACTCTTTATGAACAGCAATGCAAGGGAAAAATTGTTGAAATGAAAGTTGTCTCTAGGGCAGCCCTGCCTTATGGGCAACACTGCCCTGGGGGCAGACATTATGCTAGGGTTGCCTCCCAGGTAGGGCTTTAAGCTCTACAGCAAAATAGCTGAACTTCACTGCTGTGCCAGCTTGGTGGCACACTGGCATAGTGGAAAGGTATACAGTCTCATAAACAAGAGACTGTGGGCCTGAAGTCAGAGAAGATCTCTTCAGTTTTCTTTTCTTAGAATTTCACTAGAGTGGTGAACAATGTCATTGTGGAATTATAATAGTAAATATATAGGAAACAGGACTTCAATGTGAGAAAGAATAAGCGCTAAAGTAAAGTGCTGCCATTGTGTGTGTGTGTGTGGGGGGGAGGTTCTTTCTTTTCAAAAATATGTAATTTGCAACTTCAAAAGTATCCTCCCCCCATACCACACCATCAAGGCATCATTGATATAATGATGCCAGAGGTCAGTCGTTTCAAAATAAGGGCTGACTCCCTAGTTGTAAGGCACCTGTTGTTCCTATTGGCCCAGGTATAAGTGGGGATAGTTGTGGCAAAAGTAGCCCCATTGCTTTTCCTTTAATTTAGTGGTAAAATTTACCCAGGAACAGAAAAAAAATATTTTCATCACAAAGTTAAACAATTTAATTAGAAATTTCTTCTGTTGTGTACTTAAGTAGCACCACTGTCCAACCATGCCTGCACTGCCAAAAGCCATGATGATGTGGAATGTTTGTATACAGTCACTCAACATCCCTAGCGACAAAAGGCCAATCTGGTTCTATTTGGATGACCCTCAGGACTTTTAAGATATCTGTAGTGTCCTGTAGATGTGATAGGAGGGTCCTCACCAGATCTTTAACATATGCATCCACATATTAAGATAGTGGTTCAGTGAGGGACCCTATCCCTACCACAGTTAGACATATCAGGGGATTGTCGAATCTCTTATGGGCTTTTTTAAATTTTTTTTATTTACTATGCATTTTGCTGCCAGCCATTTGTCCCATCAGCACCAGCCCCGAGCACCTGCCTTGTTGGCCAATCACCTTACCCTTGCAGATACCCCCTGGCTTACTTCCCAGGGTGGTGCTACAGCACGGAGCAGATCCATCTACAATTGGAGAAGGTGTCAATGGACCAACACTGCCTCCCTGGCTTCTCCCCCAGGGCGGGTTCATGGCCTGGTGGTTCCGCAGAGCCATAATTGGTTGGCAGGGAGGCAGGGAGCTAAGGAGGCAGGTGCTGGGCAGGCTTCATCTGTGGCAGCCGGCAGTTATTTTCTGAGCTGCTCTGGAGGTGGGGATGTGCAATGATGTCCAGCGTTTGTCCCACCTTACTTAGTGTGTTGGCACCAGTCACCTGTGGTTCCCCCAGCCTCTGCCAGGGGTCCATCAGGCACCAGATACTCTACCTCTCCCTTCCCTTGGAGAAGGACAGCAGTTCATGGGATGCTCAATCCTTCTCCTCCGGCTGGCCCTCCAACTCCCCGGGTCCATTCCCAAACCTGGGTCATGGGCATCACAAGTGGAAATCCAACCGCTGTGCCAGTGGGCTGACCCTCTCTTATGGGCTTTTGGCAAAGCGTACATACAGTAATTGTTTGAACTGGATGTTGAACAGAAAGAAGTAATTTGTTTGCTGAGTTATAATGCCATCTTACAATGTCATGAAGAGGTACTCCCCATGTCAGTTTTAAACTTCTGGGTGAGGCTGGACTTCAAGGGATTATAAAAGGCAGCACTGGAGAGTTGTCAATTTATTTCTTGGATGTATTTTAAGTGTCCATAAGCACCACCAATCAACCCTTATCATCTGTTTTAATGTTCATGTCCTGATGATTTACACTTGGTATTTAAATTGGGTGATAGAAGAAGTCTTGGGAGCCCATCATGTCTGTCTATGTCCAGCGCACCCCCACTACAGTTAAGTAGATATTTGTCTAATTTATACTTAAATGTTTCTATATTATTGCTCTGTATTATATCGTCTGGTAGAATATTCCACAGCCTTTCCACATGTTGAGATAAGGTATTTAATATCCCATTTCTTGTAGTGCCTTCCAATTTAATTTATAGTTTGTGCAATCTAAGACTAAGGGGTATTATCTGAACCTTAAATTCCATTTCCCTCACCAGTTTTGCAAATTTCATTATTTTGAAGATCATTAGGTGGTCTCCTCTGATTCATCTGTGTTCAAGGTGATACATTCCTAGGCTTTCCAGCTTTCTTCATAAGCCATGTGGCACAGCCCAGTGACCAAGTTGGTTGTTCTACGCTTGATCCTTTCCACCCTCTCTACATCCTTCCTCATGTATGGACTCCACAGCTGTGTATAGTAATCTAAGTGATGTCTGACAAATGCTTTATACAGTGGCATAATACATTGTCTACTTCTACTCAAGAAAGCCTTTTTTACGCAATTACTGTAACTATACGGTTTGCTTTTTGAACCAACTTGGTACAATCATGTTATCTTCCAGTTTGTTTAAAGCCAGACTTTCTCAGCAGTGGCATTGATATAAGTTGATGCATTCCTGTTCTCATACAGAGTCGCAAAGTCCCATAAACAGAGGTACAGCAGTATTGTAGGGAGTATTAAAGGTGGAGGAGACTTCAAAGAAATAAATTTATGACAGTTGAACCAGAGTCCTGAGTTTGTACCTCTGTTCTTGTCTTGTTAGACTGAGTATCAGGTCCACAACACATTTTGTACATATTAAAGAACATCCTCAGATTCAGTCTATGAGAGAATTGCTAGCACTTTATATATTAGAGGTGATACTGGAGATATGTAACAACTGAACCACATGTGTTTCTGTAAGTCACCAGTGGTGGCATAACTACATTTGATTTGACTTGAGTAACAGACTTTCTATGTATATATTGCAAATTGCACTTCTCAGTCACCTGTGCACCTGAATAAAGCAGCTCATGGCATACTACCACTTATGCTGTATTAAGGCTTGCTTTTTTGTGGATTTCAGGAATGTGCTTTTGAATATGTAGTATATAATATATTATCTGAGACAAGCAATGACAGTTATATTTTTTCTTACGATGTCAGTATTTTATGTGATAAGACTGTATTACAGTCAATCAATTTGCTGATGATCTGCTTTCCTGTAAATAAAAAATTCCTGCACTCCAGATGGTGTCAGGTACACCTTAGATACACATTCCAAAGCACATTGCTGGAATCTGCAAAAAAACAAGGCTTAATACAGCTCAATGGCTCCACTGGTTGCGTAGCACAAGTGTGTCATATGATGCCAGTTGCAAGACGGTTGCATGTCGTACACTAGCGCTGTCAAATTGAAACAATCCCTTCATATGCTGCTAATGGAGTCCACAAATGGTTTACAAGAGTGTTCTTCAGAGTTTTTTTTATGTACAAAGCCCATTATACATAAAGACACCCCTACCAAACAAATAGGATGTGGCAATGTATCAAGATGGGCATTGACAGTAAAAGAAAAATGATATTACAGTATTACCATTATAAAGATCAACGGTAAGGTCACACTTGGAGTACTGTAGCCAGTTCTAGCGTCCTCACCTCAGAAAAAATAAGGACAGACTATAGTCTGCAAAAACTGAGGATCATAATGATACAGGACCAGCATCAGATCAAATGGGGATTAGTTCAAAGCACTAAACATACACTTGTTTAAGACCAGACTGAAGAGGGGTGGTATGTTACAGACTGTCAAATCACCACAAGAAATAAATAATGTAAACTGAAAGTACTTATTTAGCATAACGATAAGTTTGATGTCTCAGAGACTTGAGTGGAAACTAAAAGGATGAAAGAATAAGAGGGATGTGACAAAGTATAAGGCAAATATAACTACCATTCCAGTTTAACTACTTGGAAGTCAGATATTGCATGATAATGGGCAAAGTTTTGAAGTGGGGGATCAGAGACTGTATTAGGATATAGATACTTGCTAAGTGATATTCCATATTGAACTGGAATACATGTATAGGGGGCTGGAAGGTTCCAGGTGGGATAGGGATTTGAGACTCCCTAACAATTACAGGATAGGCCAGATGAATCTGGAAGGAGAGACAGGACGCTTACTCAAGGATCAAGATGTAAATGGTTTATTTACAAGGAATAAGAATAATGACAAAATAACTGTTTTCTACAACGCTACTACAGGATAATAAACAACAAAACAATATGATTGGGACCAACAATTGGTCGAACCTAGAAAAGGGGGTTGGTCCAAGTTCTGCGTGCACTTGGCCAAGATGACAAATGGCTGAAGAACCAAGCTTGGGCTTTGTGATGAGTCAGCTGATCAGCAGGTGGGCATCTACCCCATAAAATGCTTTTTTTGACAGCTGGTTCTGATCACTGTATGCTTTTTGTAATATAAAAATGTGTTATTGACTGTCTCTCATGAGAAATGCTGAGACAGCGCGTGAGATGACACACACACCCAGGTTTTAGATACAAGGTGTTACCTGGAAGGCCAGGAGCTAATTACAGACTAGAACAGGCCTTAATCAAAAATCTCCTGTTCATCTAAGTTAAATATAGCTTTAACTGCTAAGAGGGATATCAATATCCATTTTATGATGTTTAGAGGAGGAAACCAGGTTATGGCACACTGGTGCGAAATCATAAATGCTTTGATGTCTGTGTGAGAGAGGATACTGCTCATAGATGAAAGGAAATTTACAGACTTGATTGGGGAAGTCACATGGGGAAAGGAGTTTCTGCTTATGTAACTTTAATTAACTTACCTTCAAAAATGATAAAACATCCTGGGTGTATGATTTTTAATAAACAGAGGAGGAGCTAGGTGACCTCACACAAAGGGGTTGGCAAAGACAGTTTTTAAACAGTATTCTATTTTCCATTTTCACACAAATGTTTGGAAAAAGAAACATCTTCAGCACTGTGAGATAAGAATACCTTAGAAAAAACAATTCTAAGAGTACTGTGGTAGGATATTTTGTCTGCACTTTTAAACCTGTTTTGTTTAAGTGATTTGTATGTTTTGTGATATATGGTTCTGTATTTTATGTTTTACATACTTTTATCTATTTTAGTAAAACTCTATTTTTAGAGCTTACTTGCTCTGTCTTTGACATTTCTTTCTTTAACAAGTGAAGTATATATGGTTAAAGCTGACACTATGCATAAGCTTGAATGGTGATACCAAACTCGAAAGGTAAGAGTTTAATCTAAGGTCTTTTATTAGAGTTTTTAAGGGTTCTTTTTTTGTACACCTGGTTAGGTGCCCATAGACAAAGATATCTGGCCCCCTGAAGACAGAATTATCTGAGCCTGTACATTGGGTATGCTAACAAGAGGTTCACAGTTAGAATCCCTCCAAAACTTGAGACCAAAGGTTGATTCGAACCCACAAAACAGACAGGAGGGTTACCCTGTTTCTGCTAACTGTTCACAAGACTGCGCTCAGAGGTTGGCACTTTGGGAGTAGAGGGCTGACCTGCTGAGTGGGTTTGTGACAGGCATCTACCCCACGAAGTGCTTTTTTACAAACAGGTCATAATGTGGCATCCCCCGGACAAACAGCACACAAAGAGGAACACTGCTAGCTGGACAATGAAGAACTTGCCGATCCTCCATAGCTTCAGGCAAGAAGCGGAAGGCTTCTGGTCAGCAGATGGTTCTCTGTACAATCTGCAGCAATGACTCTGGCAGGTCCCCAGCACCCAGATGACCTCCCAACAAGAAGACTGCTGGTGTTACGATCTTCGGGTAGCCTCTATGGAGTGACATGGGTATACGCACACTTACCAACAGCCAACAAAATAAGAAAATGGCATGCATGACGTTAACTGTGGTCCCTCATACTTGAGCCAGGGTAGCTCCTAAGCTGACTCACTACGTGATACCTGACTAGTGCTTTCTACACTTACCATCAGTCAGTGTCAGGCTCTGAGGAAGCTGATCTGGACAACAAAGGCAAAGCTGGCTGTCAAGTACGCAGTTTTAGTATCGCGCAAACAGTGCAGACTTCAAACAGAGAGTTCAGTTCTTGCAAAGGGTGCAGTCTCTAGGGGGTGCCAGGCAAGATACAACACAATTTGGGTAGGGTGGGGCTCAAGACACGTTCATGTAACTCGATGGGCCACCTAGGGCCATTAGGCATCCCCCCCAAGGGGTGCTGCACCTTTAAGGATCACCTCCCTTTTTTGGCTGTTTTTCCAGGACCTACCCACTTTATCAATATTAATAGCCACCCCTGGGCCTGGTTCTACAGGACTCTTGCCTGGGCCTGCCTCCCTTATCAATATTAATTGACCCCTGTGCCTCAGGTAGGGCCTCGTCCAGCCTGCCCACTTATTACTATGCATGAAGGCCTGGATGCTTGACCCTCACAGCTAGCCTTCTCCCTTACAGGTCTTGATTCTTTTTTCTCTGTCTCTGGCACAAAATGTTGCTGAGTGCAAGAAAGGGACTCAGGCCCTCTGTGTCCCTGGTCCGCTCCTTTTTTTCCTTTTTCTCGACTACTTTGGGCTTTAAAATTGTGGTGCCCTTTTTTTCACAACCACACAAAGATAAAAACAAATGTATAGCTCTGCCCCCCCCCCGGCCTCTCGTTGCCCTTACTGGGCACTCGGCCCACTGTTCCTTAGTTTTCTCTCCTCAGGGCTGGCAGCCCACCCAGGGAGCCCACAAGGCCCCTTATTGTACTTTTGAGCTCCAGCCCTTTAATTTACCCCTTTCTCCCCTCTCTCTGCCTGGCACTTGTGGTGTAAGTGTAAACAAAAGATCAGGCACTCAGCTCATTCCCATCATGGCCTGGGACTCTAGCACTGCTGGGGGGTCAGAAAAAGAAGGCTGGGGAGCTGCACTCCCACTTGGCTTTATTTTCCTACTGTGGCTGTTGCCAGCCGAACTAATGGTCTGGGGCGCATTTTCCACCTGGACAAAATTTTGTGCTGCACCACCTGGTCTGGCCCATGGAGGCTTCCACTTACACCACTCAGGGCTCTGGGGAAAACAAACAGATTGCATTGGAGAGCCAAGCTCCCACCCGATGGACCCTGCTGCTGCTACCAGCATGCACCCTCGACTGGAGAAGGAGGGGAGCAATGCCAGGGGAGCCACGGACCAACCGAAGGTATGTGCTTTACCTCTGTGCTCCCTGCATCCTGCATCCTCCATGTCTGGCTGCTGACTTCTTCTCAAGCCACTCCCCAGCCCTTTTATAGGTGCACGGGAGGTCTTACTGGGTAGCCCCGGGGACTGGGGCACCATCACTCGGGAGGGAGGGTCTTCTGCCCATGGCCCCCCTTCTTAGTACCAAACAGTGTGAAAGTGAACAAAGGATGGGGAGGGGGTATAAGGCTGCAGATGGGGGGGTTGTCTGTGGGGCTTGAGGGAAGGCATGGAGGAAGGCAGAGAGGCAGGAGAAAAGAAAAATACCATGTTGCGGAAAGGGTCCCCAACTTGTTGTTGTGTCCCCTAACTTTGGGGCACTAGACATGACATGTAGAATATTGTCATAGAGAGAGGTACATAATATGGCATGCACTGACTATGAATCATGCCTGCAAAAATAAATAAATAAATAAAATTAGGCCTGTGATGTACTGTCTATCATAATGATCATAGTAAATTCATTTATCTACTTCAAGAGTATGATAACTAGCATATCAACTATGAGGTGGTATTATTATGCAAAATGAACTGCAAACATTATCTTGTTTTAAACTTTGAACAGGAGCAAACAACTTTGTAAATATCTTGTACTCGTGCATGAAAAAATGACACAATAAAATTAAATTTGAAAAATATGATGCACTAACATCATTGAACCCTTGACTGACCCTCATTTCATCATACATATGGGTGCCAGAGTAACAATAGTGACTTAATGACACTTGTATGTATAACCATGATTGTACATTTATTTTAAGGATTGAATGACAGACTTCCTTTTCATATACACATATACTGTATACAGTATGATTTGTTTCTCACAAACTGAATGTTATTCTGAAACAAGTGCAACAATGATTTAAAAAATTCTAATGTTAGTTTGCTCAGTAATATAAAAAAACACATAGTAATAGTCATAATTGACAATAAAGGTATGCATTTTGTAAGAAGATTTGTAATTTCAAAGTCAAAATATAAATCTCAGTTAACAGCTCCAGCTTTACCACTGTCCGTCCTGAACTGATATATGGGTACATGCTGCACATAGTGCTTTTCCATGCACATCTGTTGGTAATGCATGTTGCAGTTTCAGACACTTTTAATGACTTCTGATGTTGCAAGATATTTTATTACAACACATATTTCATTTCCTGTCTGTAAGTTGCATACAAACCAGCTAATTAAAACTGAATTTAATTTAGCCGATGGTTGTGTGTGTTGTTCTTCCATTTTTTCTTTTTAGTCTAATGTGATCAAGATTTCAATGCCCCTGTCCCCAGCGAACTGCCATGTTATCATATACAGGAGGATGATGTACAGCATGTGTCAACAACTGCAACCAGGCCCTGACACATTTAAGGGTCTGTTTACTGACCTATAAGGCCCTACACGGACAGGGTCTGAGTTATCTGCAAGACCTTCATCCCTATTGCCCCTCCCGGCTGCTTCGCTCCACTGACGAGGGATTGCTAGAGATTCCCAGGGTTTGTTTAAAGTCATCTGGAACCCATGCATTTGAATCTGTTGCCCCATCCCTGTGGAATTCTCTAACTCACCGGATTCAACAGTGCCTGACGGTGGAGAGCTTTAATTCTGTGTTAAAAAATCATTTATTTATTTTGGTGTTCCCTGATTTTATTTGATCTGCTGCAGCTATTTTTATAAGGGTAGTCGTTTTTATGGATTTTATGGTTATGTACTAGCGCTATAGTTCTGGAATAGCACTACTTTATAAATAAACGTTGACTGATTGATTGAATGTGACAGTGTAGTCTGGAGAATTACAGGAGAGACACAAGCGACTGAGACCGATTGAGACTTGTGGCAGTTTCCAATAAATTAATGAAGTCATCCATGCGAGACAAAATGGGGCATAGTCCTACAATTTTCCCCATTATCAGCTAATAATATGCTTGAAATGACCCTTCCTTACATTGTACAGTATAGTGACTGAAAATAAGAGTTATGTGTTTCGGCCAAGTATATATTCTGTTCTTGTCTTGCAGCATTCTTTTTTCAATGTGATAAAAAAAAAACTCCTGCCTCCCCAGCCAACAGTTCCAAAGGACTCCTGCATGTTTTACTGGAAAATCCATGAACTTGAATAATATATATTTATTTATCCCCACTAAAAAAGCACAAGAAAGCAAACTGAGGCTTGTAAGGAGTGGATAATTCTGAGAAATTATACAGAATAAACCCAGAGGGCCCTGAACTTCTGCATCCTCCCAGACAGCCCATGAATTTCCACAACAGATGTCTGGACTCTTCTTTTGTTGCAAGGCTAAGAGTGAGCAAATGAATCTGTTCATGTGGGTCCCAAAGGCACCGGTGTACATGAAGATACTATGCCACTATATCAAAAAGAAAGGAAATTCATTGCAAAAAACTGTGTTAATGTACCGGCTAGGGTTTAACGTAATTCCCAAAAAGTAGCAAAATGTGCTATTAGGGTTTCCAACCATAACTCCCCACTCCCTCAAGCAACAAAAGGACAAGGCCACACAAACAACCGCAGATGACCATTATCTGTTAAGGCAAACAACATGCAACTGTTTCCAGATGACAGAAAAGACATTCATAATCATGGTCAGTGCTTCTGCAGCCATGGATACACACGCATACTTCTAAACATACTGTACATATTCACTTGTAGCTGCAGATAGGAATCCACAATACTCACATCACAACAATATTTCTTCATGTAGGACCTGTGCTACTGCACCCACAGATACAAATCTTTGATTCCCAGACTACAGGATTATTTTCATCTGTTCTTCTATAGGCAGGCATAGAAGTCTAAGATACCCTGATCAGCAGAGTACTTCTGCCTGCAGAAGCACAGACCCCTGTGTAGCCTGCAATTCTGTAGACTCAGCTACAATTGCATAGTGTAAGAGATACACAGCCCCTTTTGGCTGTAGAAGTACAGGCACATGTGTGTCCTATGCTTCTGCAGTCACATATACACAAATCCATAATACCCAGAATACAACAGTATTTCTGTCTGCAGTCACAGATACAGTTGCATAGTGTAAGAGATACACATCTACTTCTGTCTGCTGAAGCACAAGCCCCTGTGTAGCATGCAATTCTATAGATTCAGATACATTTGCATAGTGTAAGGCATACACATCCACTTCTGGCTGTAGAAGTGTATGTCACTGTGAGGCCTGCACTTCTGTAGCCACATATACAAATCCAGTATAACCAGATTAGAAAAGTACTTCTGTTTGCTGAACTGCAGGCCCCTGTGTAGCCAGCAAATATGTAGACACAGATACAATTGTACATTGTAAGACATGCACATCCAACTCTGCAAATTTCAGACAGCTGTGGGGCCTCTGCCGTCATGAATACAGTACTCAAATTACAATAGTACTTGTCTACAGAAATGCCAGCCCCCAGCCACATATACAGTTGTGTATTATAAAACGGACACACCCAAGTCATCTGTGTTGCATGTCATGCATTTTGGGGGCCTGTGCTTCTGCACACAGAAGTTAGTGTGTGTGTGTGTGTGTGTGTGAGCACGCGTGTGCGTGTGTGTGTGTTGATGTATGCATGTGTATCCATGGCTGTAGAAGTGTTGGACCATGATGATGGATGTCTTTTGAATCATCTGGAGACAGTTGTGTATTGTTTGTCTTACCAGATGATGGTCATCTGTAATTCCTCATGTGGTCTTGACCTTTTGTAGCTGGGGGTGGAGTTAGGTTTGGAAACCCTAATATCACAATTCCCTACTTTTGTGGCATTAAGTTGGACCGTAGCCTATGCATTAATGCAGTTTATATAGTGCTCCCTCTCTATAAAGAACCCTCTATAACAAACTCCCTCTAATACTAAATGTCACGAACCCACTCCTGAAGGTCAGGTCCACTGAGCTTACAGTGCCCACCACTAAGTGCAATCCATGATGGGGGGGCAAGAATACCCTCCAAGTATCCATCTAGAGTGCTCGCTAAGTTCATGACTGAACACCTGCCTCAAGGTCCCAGGGCATCCTTCTAAACTAAACTAAAGCCTTTTTAGTATTTTACCCTGTATGTCCAGGAACTTTAATCCCCCCCAGAAAGTACACTTAATATATGTAGTGGGTTTTAGCATTCCTGATTGCAGTAAGGTAATTAAGTATAGTGCCTGGAGCTCCAAACATTGCACTGGAAATATTGTGATAATAATAATGCAGATTAAATTTAAAAAGGCTTTCTCTGTATAAACAAATAGGAGATGGAGCTCTAAGTGATTTATATAAAATAAGATCATGTAGTTGTATACATTTTTTAAACAAAGTGAATCACATTTGTGGTTTGAATTTGCACTACCTGTGTGGTGATTGGCTGCACTAAACATGTGATGTGCACTGAACCTGTTTAAACCCCCCTGAGAAAACCATCAGCTTGTTCTTCAGGATACAGCAAGGGTCCTTTGAGGTCACGAGGGCCGGAGAGCAGGCACCCTCCCCCACCCCCGAGACCACCATCAGCTTGTTCTTCAGCATCCAGCAAGGGTCCTCTGAGGTCGCGAGGGCTGGATAGCAGGCGCCCTCCCCCCCCCCAAGACTACCATCAGGTTGTTCTTCAGGATCCAGCGAGGGTCCTCTGTGGTCGCAAGGGCCGGATAGTAGGCACCCTACCCCGCCCCCTGAGACCACCATCAGGCACGGAACGGAGCTCAGCCATGCTGTGGAGCTACAGGACTGTGGCGCATTTAGGACTTATGTTTGTTTGGTGCCTTTTTGCTTTGAATATTTCTTCAGCCCAGGAATGGAGATAGTTTTATTTCATACAGAATTCCATCGCTGCTAGCACTAGCCATATGCCTTTACAAAATGTACCTTAAGGACCTTTAAGGAACCTTTTACTTCTTACTAGCCTGTTTAGAATGTACTTGTTTGTAAAACTGGTATCCTGATAGGTTCATCAGCTTTAACTCTAACTGCCTCTAGCAACTGTTCCCAAAGAAAAGCCATTTCTAAATGTTTTCTACACCGGGGGCTAAAAATACCAATATCTCAATAGTAAGGCCTTACGTAATGTTTTTTTTACATCTGGGGCAACATCGGGGACTGAAAAAATGAATATCTCAATAATAAGGCCTTACTTAATGTTTTTTTTTACATTGGGGGCAATATCGGGGACTGAAAAGCTAAGATCACGATAATAAGGCTTTTATTTTTATGTGTTTCACATCGGGGACAGTATGGGTAACATTTGCTAGCTTGGAACGCTCCAAAAAAGCAAAGTACAACACTGTGCCCTAGAAGAATTATAGTGAACTCCTCCCTTTGCAGCTTTTACTATATAACTCTCTTACCTACTTTCCACAGTTTGTTCTTCAGGATCTAGCGAGGGTGCTCTGAGGTCACAAGGGCCGGATAGCAGGTGCCCTCCCCCCCCCCGAGACCACCATCAGGTACAGAATGGAGCTTGGCCACGCTATGGAGCTACAGGACTGTGGCGCATTTAGGACTTGTGTTTGCCCTGCCGATGCTCTGTGTTGGCTCCCCACCACCTCCACCATCTCCCTTGGTTGACACCCTCTTATATAGGGCTGAGGAAGTGAGTAGAACCAATAGGACTGAGGCTGAGTTCTGAACCAATCAGCCCACTTCACCATTAGCAGCTTATAACATTTCACCACTTGAGGCAGCACTGTCCTGCATCCCCAATCACTGATTCCCCTGTGCCTTGCATAACACTTTTATATTATTTTCTATGGTTTCTTTTCCTTCTCACTCTCCCTTCCTTCTTTCTCTTCTAACAACCCCTTTCCCGTGCCACCAGAGACAGTTTCCCCACTGCTTCTCAATCCCTGGCATCTCCACCTGGCTGCAGCACACCAGCACTGAATGCTTACTTTACTCCTCATTTTCGTCATCCTCCTCCAGGGATTCCGCAGTCCCTCAATTGTGGGTCACCCTTCTGACACCCCCACGACACAACACTGGCTCCCACCTAATCTCCCTTTCACTGTAGCTCTACTGCTGCCCCACTCATCTCCCAGCTATCTCCTCCCAACACCACCCACCATGTCCTATTACATTCCTCTCCTTCCCTACCCTCATCTCCCTGGACATCCCTTACTCAGGCGGCACCTCAGCTAAGAAGCATCATGCCAACACCAGCAAGCAGAGAGTTCTGGCCCTCTTCATAATCTTTGCTCTATTGCTCCTTAGTTCAGGCAATGTTCACCCCAACCCAGGCCCCATCTCACTCAGTCCTAGAGCCTCACACCATGGGCTAGGTATAGCTGCAATGAATATCTGCAGCCTACCCAAAAAGTTAGCACCACTACAATGCTGGATGCTGCAGCATCAACCAGATGTGCTGGCACTCACTGAAACCTGGCTGTCAAAGAAGGTCCCGGACTCCTCTGTTGCACTCCCAGGCCTCACTCTTTATAGAGCGGACAAAATTGGCAAATGGGGAAGGGGGGTGTTTTTTACATCCGTGACTCACTGCTATGCCAAAACCTATCAACACCCTCCCTGAATAACGGGCACAAGCCCTGATAATAAAAATCACACCAGACCCTACCAGAGTCCCTGTAACTATTACTGTGGCTTACATCCCACCATGAAACCAAACCTCAGCTTTTCAGTCCCTGGCCGACTATATCTCCAGCTTCCCACCAAAAACAGAGCACATTATTTTGGGGAATTTTAATGTGAACTGGTTATCGAGCTCGGCCTCCCCTATAAAAGACACCCTTTCTGCACTAGATCTAGCCCAGTTAGTAAACAAGCCAAAAAGGGTGAATCCCAGAAGTGGTTCTAGCACCCTGATTGACCTCCTACTCACCAATCGCCCAAACAGAATCTCAAACCTAACTGTACTCCCAGATTCAATAAGCGATCACTCCCCCATCCTCTTCACCTGGTCATGTCAGCAGCAACTGCCCCGACCAAACAGTTTTACCCAACGGCATCTTCAACCTGGAGGCCTCACTAAACTAAGGAGACATCTTGCCCAGTGTGATTGGTCCCCCATCAGCCACATCCCTTTCATAGATGTAGCCTTTGACTCCTTCGCCCACACATTCAACAATGCTTGTGATAGATTTGCCCCCCTCACAAAGGTTCAGTCCAAAAAACGTAATGCCCCCTGGATCTCACCAGCACTACTTCAGCAACTAAAGAAAGTGAAGATCTCTGGCACAAAGCAATTGCCTTTAGTGGGCAGGCGGACATGCTTGCCTATAAAATGGCTCACAACAAGTGTACCTGGGCTATTAGGGTGGCCAAATCTAGCTACTACAAATCCACCCTCACTTCCTCCTGGGGGAATGCTAGGTTGTTTTGGGACAACCTAAAGGAACTGAATGGAAAATCCAGGATGCCACCCCCATCCCAGCTAACTGTCAACAATAATATTACCTCAGACCCACTCACCATCTCCAGTGGCCTAAACGCTGCATTCTCTGATCTAAGCACAGTTCTTCTAAACAACTTCTTCGTCCCTACCCCAGTGACCCCAGAGCCAAGCAATAAGTAGCCCCGTTCTACCTCAGGGTTATTACTATGAATGAAGTGAGAGCATACCTTGCAAAAGCCCTCGGGGGCTCAAACTACTACAAAGACTCCTTCAACATGAAAATCCTTAATTTGGTACTTGACTCAGGGCTCTCCCCCCTGACCGATCTCCTTAACCTCTCCCTATGCCTAGGGCAGTTCCCAACCAATTGGAAGATGGCCACTATCACACCAATACTAAAGAGTGGGAACCCCACCTTACCCAATAATTACCAGCCCATCTCCATTCTCCCTTCCCTCTCAAAAGTCTTGGAAAAAATCGTTGCCACCCAACTCACAGACTACCTGCTTGCACATGACGTACTATGTAGGGAACAGCATGGCTTTAGAGCTGGACACAGCACAACTACTGCCCTCATAGATTTCTCCAACTCTCTGCACAATGCCCTAGATAAGAAGCAGCTAGCAGGAGCTGTATTCATAGACCTGTCGAAAGCATTCGATACAGTCTCCCACACCCTGCTCCTAAATACTCTACGCCTCACCTGTCTGTCCCCTGGACTCATCACATGGTTCACAAGTTACCTCACAGATGGGTCCCAATATGTGAAGATAAACAGCACCCTCTCACCTACTCTACCAGTCCACTCAGGGATCCCCCAGGGCTCCATTTTTGGTCCATTATTATTCAGCATCTTCCTAAACACCCTGTCTAAATCCTGCCCATGTAACCTTCTGCTCCACGCAGATCTCGTGGTACTGTATGTCTGCCACTCAGATCTCACAATCCTTCAGTCCTCCCTACAACTTGCCTTCAACCATGTTGAAAACTGGTTCACTGACCACAAACTGGTGGTCAATGTAAAAAAAAGACTAAATCAATGCTCTTTGCTCACCACCAGAGCAAGGACTACGATGCCCAACTAACAATCTTTTCCAAAGCCCTCCTCCCACTGGAACAGGTTTACACCTATAAATACCTGGGCCTTACTTTCGATCCTAACCTTTCATTCCACCCACATATCAGTAATCTATCCTCTGCCATAAATATACGCACAGGACTACTCTATCGGCACGAAGCCTGTTTACTGCCAGAGGCCCTAAACATTGCTGTTACCTCCTCTGTTCTCTCTCTTGTAGACTATGGGCTAACCGTCTACTTGGCCGCTGACCACACTGCACTAAATAAAATCCACCTGGCCATCAACAAAGCCTGTAGGCTCCTCGCTGTAGTAGATAAGCATACCCACAGCTGCACCCTCTATGCCCTAACAAATATCCTCACCCTAGACGAAAGAGTACGTTATCAAACATGTCTCCTCACAAAAATAATCCAACTAGGCCTTACCCCCACTGGAGTCTCTGCCTCCCTCCACACTGCTCATACCACAGCAAACACGTGCATGGCAGATAAACTATTGTGGGCTGTTCCCATGGTCACAACCTCCCTAGCCCAAAGATGTTTTTCCTACAGAGAGCCATCTAGGTACAATGAACTCCTTCTGGCTATTACCTCTATCTCCAGACTAGGCCCCTTCAAAATAGCCCTCAAAGACCACATACTCTCCACCCATCACTGCCAATGCTCCGGCTAAGTATCAGAAGCTGCCTACACACAGCGAGAATCTGGGCTAAAGTTCTCTTTATTCCACTGCTGTTATTGTAATTGACTGTGTGTTACTGACAATGTTGGTATTCCGACAGTTCGCCCCACTTGCAAGTGTACAGGCCTCACCATCCTATTGCTTGTACTGCTCATTGACATTCACAAGCTCCTTTCAGGGCTTGTATAGCTATCCAACTGTATAGAACTGACTGTAATGTTCATACCCTGTTGTTTTTTCTCCTACCCGCATTGTAATATTGTATACTGCTTGTTACTGATCTGTATTGCACTCTGACATGCAGTCTTTGTAAATGAGTCCTTGACTCAAAGGTTGTAATCCGATATCCTCAATAAATAAATAAATAAACTGAAACATAGAAACATAGACTTTGACGGCAGATAAGGACCGCTAGGCCAATCTAGTCTGCCCATTTCCCTACCTAGAGGATAGGCCGCAGATTCTAGTAAACCAACAGCCTATTTCTTCCTACCCCCCACAAGAATTGCCTTATGTCTGTCCCATGCATTCTTGAATTCTCCCACAGTTTTAGACCCCACAACCTCCTCAGGAAGGCTGTTCCATCCATCCACTACCCTCTCTGTGAAATAATACTTCCTCACATTGCCCCTGAACCGCCCTCCTTCTATCTTTAAATTGTGTCCGCTTGTTCTTGCAAGTCTCTTTTTCTGAAAGATGCTACCCTCTTGGACTTTGTTGATTCCACTGAGGTACTTAAAAGTTTCTATCATGTCCCCCTCTCCCTTCTTTCCTCAAGGGTATACATATTAAGCTCCTTTAGTCTCTCCTCATACGGCTTCTCTTGCAGACCCTGCACCATTTTAGTTGCCCTCCTCTGGACTACCTCTATCCTGTCTATGTCCTTGCTGAGATGGGGTCTCCAGAACTAGACACAGTACTCCAGATGGGGTCTCACCAACTGTCTGTACAGAGGGATAACAACTTCCTGTTTTCTGCTGGTGATGCCTCTCCCTATACATCCCAGTATACCCCCAGCCTCTCTACTGCCTTCTCACATTGCTTGCTAACCTTAAGGTCATCTGATATGATTACCCCCAGGTCCCTTCCTTTTGTTGTTGTTACTACCTCCCCACCCATTGTGTATTCTTCCCCTGGGTTCTTGTTTCCCAGGTGCATTATTTTGCACTTCTTTGCATTGAATCCTAGCTGCCATACTTCTGACCATTCCTCCAACTTTGCCAAGTCCCTTTTCATCCTTTCCACGCCTCCTTGTGTATCAACCCTGTTGCAGATCTTTGTGTCATCTGCAAAAAGGCATACTTTTCCTTCCAGTCCCTCTGCAATGTCACTGATGAAGACATTAAAAAGGACTGGACCCAATACTGAACCCTGCGGTACCCCACTAGTAACCCTCTTTCTTCAGAGTGGACTCCATTTACAATTACCTTCTGTGTCCTGTTGTGCAGCCAATGTTTTACCCAGCTACCACCCTGGGACCCACTCCCAGACTGGTTAATTTGACTATTAATCTTTTGTGTGGGACTGTGTCAAATGCCTTGCTAAAGTCTAGGTAGGCCATGTCCACAGCCCCTCCCTGGTCTACTACTTTGGTCACCCAGTCAAAGAAATCTATTAGATTTGTTTGACATGACCTTCCTGCTGTGAACCCATGCTGCCTTGGGTCCTGTGCTCCACTGGCCTCTAGGTACTCAACTATTCTTTCCTTCAGAAGTGACTCCATCACTTTCCCTACCACAGAGGTCAGACTGACAGGTCTGTAGTTTCCTGCCTCTGTCTTGGTCCCACTTTTGTGAAAGGGAATCACATCCACCTTCCTCCAGTCCTCAGGTACCACACCATCCTCCCATGATTTATTAAAAAGAGTAGCCAGTGGTTTCACTAGTTCCTCCCTTAAATCTTTTAGAATTCTGGTGTGAATTCCATCAGGACCCATTGCTTAGTCCACCTTCAGTTTTAAGAGTTCTTGCAGAACCCTTTCTTCTGTGAAAGGACTGGGATCGACCCCCTATCAAGAGTGCTTCTGTTAATTGGATTAGGCACTTCCCCCCCCCTCCTCTTTTGTGAATACTGAGCAGAAATATTCGTTCAGTATCCCCTGCTTTTTCACTGTCCCCCTCTGTCCACCCACCATTCATTCTATTCAGCCTCACTATCCCTCCCTTTGTCTTTCTACGCTCGCTGATGTACCTATAAAAGGTTTTATCCCCTTCTTAACTGAGTTGGCTATCTTTCCTCAGTTTGGGCCTTTGCTATTCTGACTTCCCTCCCTGCTTCCTTCTGCCTTAACTGGTACAGCTCTCTGTCCTGCTCCTTCTGTGTTTCCTTATACTTCCGGAATGCTATTTTTTCTTCCTGACTTTCACAGCCACCTCTTTTGAGAACCATAGTGGCTTTTTCTTTTGTTTTGATTTGTTTATTTGCTTCACAGAAAGGCTTGTTGCCTCTGTGATGGCAGTTTTGATGATTCCCCATTGTTGCTCCACACCTCCTTCTAGCCTGTTTGCTAGTGCTTTTCTGAGGCACTCTCCCATCTTGCCAAAGTCAGCCCTCCTAAAATCCAGTACCCTCACTTTTGTATGGCTTGACTCTGTAGCTTAGTTTAATGTGAACCACACTGTTTGATGGTCACTTGTCCCCAGATGGCAACCCACTTCTAGATCTGAGATCCTCTCACTGCCCCGTTTGAGAGTACGAGGTCTAAGATTGCTCCCTCACGAGTGGGTTCCGAAACTAGCTGTCTAATGCCTGCCACCTGTAGGGCATCAAGAATGGCCCTGCTCTTGGATGTGGCTGCAGCAAATGTGCTCCAGTTAACATCTGGCATATTCAGGTCTCCCATCAACAGTATCTCCCCTTTCTCTGCCATTATAAGAATGCCTTCTATCATATCCTTGTTCATTCCCTCCCCCCTGACATGGGGGTCTGTACACAACCCCTGTGAGGATTGTGGTGCCCTTTCCAGTCTTCAAGGTGACCCATGCCTCTTCTCCTCCCTGTTTACTCTTTTGTTCAGTTGCTTTTATCCCTTCCTTTACATAGAGAGCTACTCCTCCCCCTCTTCTCTCCTGCCTGTCTCTCCTGTAGGTTATGTACCCTGGTATGTTAACATCCCAGTCATGGTTCTCTGTGTACCATGTTTCTGTGACTGCTATGATATCCAGGCATCCCTCTTCCATCATGGCCACCAGCTCTGGGAGCTTGTTGCCCAGACTATGGGCATTGGTACTCATTACCCTCCATTTCCTGATGGCCTTACTCCCTTTTGCCCCATCCCTGTCCTTCTTGCCTTTGTCACTTTCTCCATTTACCCCTGCCCTTCTCCCTATCGACACCTCTATGTTGGTGTTTGCCGCACTTACTACCGTGATTATTTGGGGGGGGCTAGGATTTCCCTGCTCCTTTCCAGTGCCTCCCCCCTTGGCTAGTTTAAATGCTTGCCAATGAAGCATTTAAACCTATCACCTAGGATCCTGGTTCCCCTCCTGGACAGATGCAGCCCATCATGCCAGTATAGGCTTGCATCACTCCAGGTGGACCCCCAGTCCCCAATGAAGCCAAATCCCTGAGCTCCACACCAGTTTTTCAACCACTGATTGAATCCCATGGTGCGGAACACCCTAGCCTCTCCTATGCCATAGATGGGCAGCACCTCCGAGAAGTTGACCATGCATGCTACTTGACTAAGGCCCCTCCCCAATTCCACAAACTCTTCCTGCACTTCTCTAATCCCTTTCTTAGCCAGGTAATTTGTCCCTAGGTGGACAATGACATCCAGCTCCCTCCCCTGTGCAGCTGCTCCGGCAATCCTGAGGATTCTCCCTGTCCCTCCAAGCCATGGCGCCAGGCAGGCACCATACCTCCCTCTCCCCTTCCTTCCCCAGTTTTACCTTCCTAACAATGGAGTCCCCCACCAGGAGTTGTTTCCTTCCCCTGCAGGGTCCCCTGCCACCCTCCTATGGGTCTCCTTTGTGGAGGTTCCCAGCATCCTCCTTGGTCTCCACTGCGGGTGCCTCCATAGAGGAACCACACTTTGCCAGAATGGCATAGGAATTGTGGAGAGGTACCACTGGAGGGATGCACCTCTGTTCCACCACCCTCACCCTCCCCAGCCCACTGTGGTCCAACCACCTCTTTCTTGACAACCTCTGAGGCAACGGCAGTGGCACTGGTGGTCCCTGGATGGAAGAGGAGGTCCCACAAATCCTGGCCAACTCAGCCTGGAGATGAGCAACCTCCTCCCTCAGCCCAGAGAGGTGCTTGCAGATGGGACAACACCGCATCCTCCAGAACGTCTCCCGGAAGACTGCTGCTCCACAGCCACTGCACTGCACCACTCCAATCATGTCTTATTTCTGGCCCCTTAACTGTTTTCAATCCTTACTCTTTCCTCTGTTTTTTTTCTCTCTCTCTCCTTACTTTCTGCCTGTGTGCCCTTTAAGCTCCTGATTGTCCTGTTGTGAGACAAGAATATCCTATATTTCTCAGTAGACCACTTACTTGCTCAGAGGCAGACCTCCAGCAGCTAGAGGGGGCCAGAAAGCTACTCTTGCCCTTCTAGGATGGTGGGTCTTTGGTGGTTCTGTGATCACTCACTTCCTGCTCCCAAACAGGAAGTTTCTGTTGTCAGTCAAATCCTGTGACTATAAAAATAGAACTAGCTTTGGGTAGAGGGGAGGGAAGGAGGGCAACATAGTCCCAGCAGAGAAGTCCAGTCACACAGCAGTCCTTTCTCCTGGTGTCTTCTGCCAAGCTATTAGATCTGAGCACTGTTGTAACCTACTATATTACTCTGAAGAAGCTTAGCAGCACGTTAGGTGAAATGTCAGTTTGTTGATTATGCAGAAGCCACTTTTGCCAGTTGTACCTATGGTTACCAAATCACTGTCAATCACTTTTGCCAGTTGTGTATGACATACGCTATCTACATAAAGGACAGAGCTAATGACTTCAATGAGTCCTGTTTTTTTCTTGTCTGGAGCAGTGGGTGCTAACTTTTGTGTTACAGATAGAAATTCACAATACTCAAATCAAAACACTACTTCTTTTTGCAGAAGCACAGCCCCTGCAGCCTGAGATACAAATCCACAATACCAAATTAGAAGAGTTCTTTTGCCTGAAAAACTGCAGGATGCTATGGGGACAGTGATTTGGTAACCATAGGTACTCATGTATACTGTAAAAGATATGCACAGTTCTATCTGCAGATGGGCTGGCCTCTGAGGGGCCTGTGCTTCTGCAGTCACAGGTGTAAGTCACACACACCGACCTCTGATTGGAGAAGTGCAGGTGCCACGAAATCCATGATACCAAAACTGCAACAGTACTTCTGTCTGCAGAAGCATGTTACCCAAATTACAACAGTACTTCAGTCTGCAGAAGTGCAGGCCCTTGTGGGGCCAGCACTTATGCAGTTATAGGTCATGGTCTTAGAGAGGCTTTTTGGATTGATCGTTTCGGGACACTAAACAAACGTTATAGTATAAATGAAGAAATTGTATGGTCAGAGTTTGTCGAGTGAAACTGTCAAGTTCAATGTTTCTTAGATGCCCAACTGGTTCACCCTCTACAGAGCCTGTAGTCTAGACTGACCACCTTCTGACAACCCCCAAGTGTTAATTGTTGGTGGCCACCAGTAATAGACTTTGGCTAGGTGGGTCGGGATGTGGGGCTATATTTCTTCAATTAGCCCCAGCATCCAGATTCAGTCTCCTGATACTGTTTTGATTAAATTGTGAAAAAATATATTGGATGGAAGAGATCAATATGATTAACATAAACATGAGAAAGGAATGTACTTTTGCTTAAAATCAGTTTTAAAAACCTAAACATATTCGGTAAAAAAAGAAATGAACCAAAAGTACATTTTTTATCAATTTGTGCATGACAGAAGAAATAACTTAGAAGTGCTAGACAAAATGGAGCAGAATTCTTTAAAAGATAGAAACGAATGAAAAAACATTCTGATCGCATACGCACTCTACATGTGACGTATTGCGTCATCATGGTAACCAATCAGTATAAAAGGAAAGGTGTAGAGCCCAGCTTGGTGGTGCTGAGGTTGTGGTACTGGATGCCACACCTCGTGCCACACTGGTGACCTGGGTTCAAGAGTGAGCCCGGGCCATCAGGGGTTGGCAGGCACAGGAAAGGATTGAGCATCCAGAAGACTGCTCTCCTTTCCTGGGGGCAGGGGGTTGTGCTTGCCACAGTGATGGCAGCTCCTGGTGGTACTGGGGCAGCACACTTGTGGCAAGCTTCACTGGGGTGGAGCAGTGGCAGATGCCTTACGTGCAGGTGCGGGAGTCTGCCTGTGGTATGCAGGGCATCATTGCACATCTACACTCCCTGGGCAACATCAAGGTAGTGGAAAATTCCTGGCCTGCAGATAGGTGAATGCAACTTCCAGTGCCTGCTGCCACACACCCAGTGCCAGACTTGCACTGCCAGCTCTTCCGATCTCTTACCTTGCCTTGGGTCCAGTTTGGGTGGTTGCTGGATTGGGGTAGGGTGGAGAGTGTCTGCCCCCGAATCTCCCGGTGGTGCAAGGATCAGGTGGGTGGTAGAGTGGTTTTGTGAGTGGGGTCTGTTGGAGAAACTTCCGCATGGATAGTGTAGAAATAAAGATGATGAAAAAAAAGAAGGGTGTGGAGCTCAATGGCAACCGCCAGAAAGAGAAAACACCAGAAACCACGGTGTAAGAAAGCACAGCGTACTTCTATTTAAAAAACTAAAGACTTTAACTTAGATTAGCTGTAAGAAATACCATGAACTAGGTTTCTAAACAGCACAACTTTGTAACTGATTAGCGAATGAACACAAGCGAATGGAAAGCATTTGCAAATACAAAAGTGCCCAAAGCGTGAAAAAACAAATGGGATAAATGTTTAACAGAAAGTTCGTATAGCACTTTCAGTTACCTGTGCTTACCTGTGAATTAGATACACAAGATTTAAATATAATCCAGCACATGTTTTTAAAAACAAATGTTTATGTTGATGAAACACCTTTCAATATATTGCTCATTACCTTTGTACCATACTTGACTCTGGGTTGTTTTACCATCTGCATTCATTCGTAATACCTTTCATTGTATTGTCCATTTCTCTTGTTTTTTTCTTTATTTGTTTTTTATTAAGGTTTTAAATCGATGAGGCACTTTACAATCATTGACATTCAGTACAATACTTCAGATTTACATTTATGTGACATCCTCTGGTTAAATTAAAGTAAAACATTTTGATCAGTTACTTGAATATTTTAGTTTTGGCTTAACATTTTATAGGACATATCCATGTCTTTTCCCACTGTTTGACTCCCTCTCCCTACCAATCAAGTCTTGCTATGGGCAAAAGTCTGGATCCATACCTGCCTGGTGTAAAGACCAACGCTGCCATTGCCTGGTGAAGGATTGGGATTGATTGTTCATCTTGGCAGTCAGACTTTATATCTGATATATGGAGATCATGATACTCCTCCAATCGTATATGGTAGGGATAACACGGGACATCCATTTCTTTGTGATAGATTTTTTAGCTGCTAACAACATAATAGGTAGCAAAGTTTTTGTCCATGGTGGGGAACAGACAAGGTAAACAGCCAACAAAACCACCTCAGCTGTAAGATCAACACTCTCTCCCAGACTTTCTGTTATTTCCTTTTGGAGATTTATCCAGAAGGGCATCAATAGTGGGCATTGCCACATTATATGTGCAATGTCAGCCATTCCACACCCACAACCCCTCCAGCAATTCTTGTACTCTGCTGGAAGATATTTCATTAGCCTCGTCGGAGACCTGAAAAACCTCGACCTACACTTCCATGATTATTCTCTCCATATGTATGATTTGGTTATTTTAACCCCTCTAAGAGCTACGGAGGACCATTCTTCTGTTGATATATTTAGATCTAGGTCTTTGTTCCAGCTTAACAGTATCGAGTTTGTTGATTCTTTAGTTAGGTCTCTCATGATTTTATTTAAGTTTCCAATTAAATGATTCCAGTGATTACCTTTGGATTGATCAGAAAATAATTTTAAAAGGGGAGGAATTGGATGCGTCAATTTAATCTGGATAATACGATTTCGTAATATATGATTTCTTATTTGAAAGTATCCGAACTGATCAGTGTTTGGAAGATTAAATTTCTGTTAAAGGTCATCGAATGTTAATACCCCTTTAGGATCCAGGAACTGGAAAGTCTGTTCCAACCCTAGTCTTCTCCAACGGGAAAAGGATAAGTCAGTGTAGGACGGGGCCAAAAGTTCATCCTCTGAGATCACTTTACAGTATACAGAAATTTGCTGAAATGGTTCTTTTTTACGCAAATGAAACCAAATTTTCAGAACCTGGGATGAGATAACCGAAAAGTTCTTCAAAGGAGGAGTGTTTCCTGGGGATGAAAATAAAATCCTTTTAATGTCGTATGAATCATTCAAATGAAATTCTAATCTCTTCCAGGGGATTCAAAATTGTCCGAAAGCCATAGAAGTAGTATGCAGAGAAACGCCGCCTCTGCATACCGTTTGAAATCTGGGAGATTTATTCCACCCTGGAGCAATGACAGCTTTAGTATAGAAACCCAGATTCGTGGATTTTTTTTGTTCCAAACAAATGAAGATATCATACTATCCCACGATTTAAAAAAATATGGGGATGGAAAATATGGAATATTTTGGAACTAGTATAAAAGTTGGGGTAGGATATTGGTTCTAATTGTTTCTACATGTTGAAACAAGGTAAGAGGAAGCTGGGTCCATCTATTCAGATCATTCTGGATTGAAATGGAGAGGGGTTCATAGTTAATTAACTCAATCACTTGTAGGTTTTGTGAGATGTATATGCCTAGGTATTTTATTTTTATGGAGTTCCATTTTAAAGGCAGACTTTATTTAAGAAGTTTTGGGGGGGTATAATGGAATTAAAGGGCTTTTGTTTTAGATATATTTAATTTAAAACCTGCTAACTCTTCATAGTTTTTAAGGATTCTCCATGCCTCTGGGATCGAGTCTGAAGGAGCTAGAAAGGAAAGGAGTATGTCATCCACAAATAAGCTAGTCTTGTATTCAGTCTGACCTAAGGGAATTCCCTCTATTTTTGTTGATGCCCTTAATGCTACCGCTAGGGGTTCTATATATAGTATAAATAATAGAGGGGATAATCGACATCCCTGTCTTGTACCGTGGTGTAATGGAAAGGGTGAAGATAATCCTCCATTAATTCAAATGTAAACTTTGAGAGAGAGGTAAATTTGATGCAGCCAATTCAGTAGTTTATCTGAGAATCCAAACTCCCTCAATGTGTACCACTAAAAGGGTCAATAGACATTGTCGAATGCTTTTTCTGCATCTAGGCTTATAAAAGCTGTTGGTATTTTCCGGGCTTGGATGTATTCAATTAGGATTAGGGATCTTCTAATATTATCCATTGTTGATCATTTCTTTATAAAGCCAGCTTGGTCTGGATGGATTATTGTTGGAAGGATATTTTCAATTCTGGCTGCCCAAATGGCCATATAGATCTTATAGTCTGAATTTAGGATTGATATTGGGTGGCATGAGAATGGTTCTAATTTATTCCCATTAGGTTTTGGAACTGTGGCTATCATTGCATAGCCCCATGTTGGGGAATGGGGGTTTACCCTCGGTTATCTCTCTATATAATTGGAGAAGTCTGGGAGATAGTTCTTTGTTAAAGGATTTGTACCACTCACCAGTAAATCCATTGGGACCTGGGCAGCGGCCTGTAGATAGATTAGCAATCACTGTGTTTATTTCTTCAGCTGTTATGGGGGCCTTCAGTTTCTGCGTTTGGGTATTATTTAATTTCGGTAGGTGCAAGTTAGTCAGAAAGTTCTGTCTTTGTTCTGAGGAAGACGTTGCTTTAGGTGTGCATAGTTGTTGGTAATAAGGCATAAAAGTTTGCCTTATTTCTTCTTCTCTGTGTAGTATTGCACCCGTTTTAGAGTGTTTGATTTTTAAAATTGTTACTGTGTTTTTCCTGGCCTTCAGCTTCTGTGCTAGTTGACATGTCCCTCTTGATCCCCCTTCATAGTGGGCTTGTTTTAAATATATTAGGGACATTTGAATCTTGGTGTCCATAATTTTTTGGATAGCCGCTTTTGTTTCTCTGATTTTTATTTGTATTGTTTTATCTCCTTCACTGTACAGTAGTTGGTAGGTTTGTAGGCCAGTAATAAGCTCAATGTATCTGGCCTCTCTCTCTCTACTTTTTTTCAGAGGCATAGGCAATAATTTCACCTCTTATTGTGGCTTTCATAGCATCCCATACGGTGGCTTCTGAAAGGGAAGGGGAATTATTTTCTTCAAAAAATTGTTGGATTCTCTTTTTCATTTGGTCAGTAAATTCTTTATCTTTTAGGTAGTAAGAGTTGAGTTGCCACAGAGAATATTTTGTTTTTTTTCACAAGTCTAATTTTAACATAAGCGGGTGATGATCAGAGAGGATTTTTGGGCTGATTTCTATGTCCTCGATTGTTGGAAAGTGTTCACATGTAGTAAAGAAATAGTCTAATCTGGAGTATGAGTGGAATCTACTTGAGTGGTACGTGTATCCTGGTGAAGTAGAGAAAGTTTTCTGCCAGATATCTACCAGACCCAAGTGTTGGAGCTGTGATTAAAAAAACTTTACAGGGCAAGAGAAATGGTAAATTTTAGGGTTTGATGAGTCTAAATTAGGCTGTAAGGTCATGTTGAAATCACCAGTCATTATTAGTTGCCCCTTAAGTTGATCTAGTATCTTGGCCAAGATTGATCAAATTATTGAGGTCTGAGTCTGTGGAGGCAGATGTATGTTAGCCAAGGTAACCTCTTGGTTGTATAGACATCTCTGGACAACAATGCATCGACCTAGTCCATCAGAATGAACTGAGTTTATTTTAAATTGGGTAGTGGCTGGGATTAATATAGCAACTCCCCTCCTATGTCCACTTGGATGAGAGGAGGAATGTACAATGTATCTGCCCCTCCAGGACAGTTCTGGTGCTCAACTTCTGAGAGGTGAGTTTCTTGTATGAAAATTATGCCCGTCCTTTGTTTATTGAGATGCTGCATCATCTGTGATCTTTTAATAGGGCTGTGGAGTCCATTAACATTTAATGAATAAATTTGTACTGGTTGTGTAGTCATTTAGATTTTTTTTCCCTATTTGTGTAAAGGTTGAAGTCTAGGGCTACGCCTAGTATGTGAATCATTAACTCCTTGTTTTTATATTTATTTTTCAGATCTCCCCTGCCCTCCATCACCCAGACCATTCCCCACAACATCTCCAGAACAATTTGGTCTGTTACAACAATATATGTTCGGTGATTGCTAGCCCTGGACTCTGGTTTAGATGCTTCTGAAGTATTTCTAATAAAGCATTAGTATACCCTTTGCAGTAATGCCTCCAGTGTCTCATTTCTTGTAACTTAATTGAACAAAACATAAAGAATAATGTATTCAGCAACATTACTGTATAAACAAGAACTATGTACAACGGTGCTTCCATTTTTAAGATGGCAAACCCAGTCCACCTTACTGTAATCTCACACCAGCCTCCCAAAGGGGACCTGGTATGATTGGAGGTCTCCTGTTTCAAAGGGAGGGGGTTTCCCCCCAACCCCAATGGGGAGATCCCCTTGGGGAATGTTTTTTCTCCTTCCAATTGGTCCGATATACAGTTTTCTCTGTGCCCCCCAGTACCCTTGAGTTTTCAATCTCCCTTTTCCCTAGTTTAGAATACTGTTCCAGGTCAACTTCTGCCATTCATTCCCCCAGCCCCCCCCCAAGATCTCACATCATGTTAGACATAGTATGTGGGTTGCACTGGATCTAAAGCACCCGACCCTTCCCTCCACCTTACACCAACAGCTATGTGTTCCCTTTCCTCAAATTAAGGGTAGAGGTTCCCTTGACCCTCCCCTACTATAATCTCTCTCCCCAAGCAATCTCAAGGGTATCTTTATCCTGTTCTGGTGTTCTTTTCACATATATCCCCTCACTGTTGAAACAGTGATTATTTTCTAATTAATAGATACATTTCCTTCTCAGACGTTCCCGAGAGAACATCATCCCTGTAATTAAACAAATGTTAATATCTGGTTAAGATGAGTCATCTTCAATGTGTTAAATATTCATATCACTTCCCCTCCTGGATCCCTCCATCTCCCCCAAAGCTCCTCCTCTTCGTATTAACAACTTATTTACTTTGGACTGACATTAGGGGTGAAGGAAGAGAGAGAGAGAGAGAGAGTCCCAAGGGAAAAAGAAGAGGGGGAAAAAAAAAGGAGTGGAACCATAACATCATCATTGAGATTGTGCTGTCCCAAATTAAATATTCTGTTAATTCAGTTCCCAGGGATCTTCTCCTGTTTTGATCTATTACTCTCTGTGGGCTGTGAATTAGTTCAAGGGACTCAGCAGTGCAAATGTTTGTCTGACTCGAATGTTGCTTGTGTATAGATTGCCCAGTAATCCAGATCATCCTTTAGTCTTTCCACCTCTCACCCAGGTCAAAGCCCTCCCATCTTCCCCCTACTTCCAGGAGACCCCCCCCGGTACCCCCACCAGCACAGAATAATCGGTGATAGATCCCAGGAGCATGAGGGAAGTCAGAGAGAGCAAGCAGACCATGGAGGGGGAATATAATACCGCAGGGTGGCCTTCAGGCTCTCCCCAGCCTGACAACATGTCAGCCATCGAGGGGACCCAGGTACCCAACATTACAGTGTAAGGTCAAAACTTGGAAGTATAGTTTTTTTTTCATTTATTTTCCACTGTTTGGGTTGGCAGTGTCCTCCCGAGACCTTCCCCCCCAACGGTCTGCCCCCCCAATCTCACCCCCAAAAGTCCACCCAGGCATCAGAGAGGCAGAAGGGAAATCAAGACCCGGGACTTACTTCTGGTTTATGGATAATGTGGGTATTTCAGGAGATGAATTCTCCTCAACATTTCTTCTAAGTCGAGACTAGGCCCAGTAGACTGTGCTTCCACTTCGAGTTGTCTGGTGTGGATAGGCTTTGTAGCTTTCTGGCTCATCATGCACTCTTTGATTATCCCTCACTGAAACAGGTCTTCTTTTGCCTCGGGGGCTGAGTTATATGTAACTGGACCATTCAGTAACAGTATAGTGAGCTTTGAGGGGTATGGAGTGCGGAATTTTATCTGTTGTACTCTCAAAATATGGAATATGGGTGTATATTCTCTTCTTTGGCCCTGGGTGTAAGGAGCATAGTCGTTGTCCATGATTAAACAATTTGATCCCAACATTATTTTACCCTTTTGCCATGCTTTTCTAAGCATCACTTCTTTTGTTTGGAAGTTTAGGAACCTGACCATGAAGGATCTAGGCCTGGCATCTCTGGCCAAGGGTTTGGGACCCAGAGCATGATGGGCTCACTCAAAGTCCAATTGATATTCAGGACCTAGCTCCAAAACAGACCTAAAAAGGTAGTCTGCATAGGAGAGAGGGTCAGTACCCTCCTCCCCCTCTGGCAGGCAAAAAATCCAGATGTTTTTCCTCCTCCCGTGATTCTCCGCATCCTCCTGCCTCAAAGAATTATGTAATTGTGCAGAGGTCAAGGAGAGAATCGCTCATTCAAGAGATTCAGTTTTGTTCCAGTTAGCAGATATTTGGTTGTCCACTTCATCCAACTGTCATTGCAATGTCCCCAGATCTATTCTGAGTTCCTGAATTGAGCCCCCCATTTCTTCTTGGAACTCTGATATAGCCCGTAAGATATTTTGTTTGGGCTGAGAGCCTGGTAGAGGGTCGTTATCCTTCTTTTCTCCACCTTTAGCTGACATTTGGTCTGTTTCCTCATTGTCAGCTGGATTGAGAGATTGCAGGCCTTGCTGGGCTTTGCCACGCTGTTCTGTCCCTTGAGACTGCTCACTGCTCTCCCCCTCCAGGTCAGTGAGCAGTAGAAATCTATTTGATTGGTATCTGGCCATCCAAGAAAGGGATCAATAGGGGTTTTCACTGCTGCAGTCTCCCGGTTGTTTAATCGCTGAAGTATTTCCCGAAATGGTGAAAGTTATTAAGGTAGGAGTTTATATTTTGTAGATTGGCCGGGGAGCCTGAGTGAGAACAATGTTCAAGCAGTCATACCGGAACCAGAATTCCCCATTTCTCATGTTTTGTACTTCTATTATGTGGAGCCTTTGCAAAGGAGTCTCTGACTCAATGGTTTGTAATTCCGATCTCTCAATAAATAAATAAAAATATAAACAACCAAATAGAAACAAGAGACGCAAGTATGAAAACTAATATAGGTAGTGCTTGAATATTGTCTCTAAGACCATGACTCTGTTTTAAAACAAAACAATGAACTGTAAGTCAGTATTAACAAAGAAAAAGACATTATAAAGCAACACGCTAAATAAAACTTTTTTTGTATTAAGGTGGTACATACTGTAGGAAGAAACCAGGTGCTTCCCATTAAACTGATAAAATCTATTCATATAAAGACATAAGAAAAAAAGCTCCATTGAGGTAATTGGACCACAATATACTTATTTTATGAAGTCCATGGGACTGTTTATTTTCATTACTTGTAAAAAACTACTTTTACTTTATGTTGTTACAGTGCAAATATTTGTAGATGATTTAATTTCAGACTAAGGCACAAGCGATCACGTTTAAAAGGTGGGCACTATCCACTTTTATTCTTAGACTTTGTGTTTTCCTGTTTACCTTAAGAAACACAAAAAAGGTTAAAATAAAATAAAAATGTATGTTAACCAGAATGACAAGATTATATCCATGTTAAAAATTATTTTTTTCTAGAATGCTATATAATTTAAATAATATAACAGTTAATGATATATATGAACACGTTATTCAGATAACCTTTTATACCTCGACCTTTGATGCATATAAAATAAATATTGTAATAATCTTATGAAATAATATGTAAATATTAATTAATTGTTAGATCCTGAAGAAGTAGTGAGTTAACTGCGAAACGTTAATGTAATATTCTCTGACTTTAATGTGATATTAAAAATTTCTAAAACCTTTTTCAGTGAGTGGGTCTGACTTTCTCCAATTCTACAAGCTAGTTCATTTAGAGGTATATTGGAGCCTGATCCCTCCCGGAGCTTTGCTTTCTCTAATAGGTACTTGAGGGCCACACTGCTCTATCTGTGGTCCTCTATGCATGTCCCATGCATGCTTAAATCCAGTCACAATGCTTGCTTCCATCACCTCCTATGGCAGACCATTCCATGCATCCACCACCCTCTCTGTGAAAAAGAACTTCCTCACATTCCCTCTTAACCTGCCACCTTACAATTTCATGTCATGCCCCCTCATTCTTGTACTTCTCCTGTATTGTAAGATGTCTCCCCTCTGCACCTTCTTTATGCCCTTGAGGTACTTGAATGTTTCTATCATGTCCTCTCTTTCCCTCCTCTCCTCCAGTGAGTACATGTTGAGGTACTTTAATCTCTCCTCATAAGTTTTGTGGTGCAAGCCCTGTACCATCTTAGTCACCCTTCTCTGGACTGTCGCCAACCTATTAATGTCCTTACAAAGGTGAGGCCTCCAGAGCTGCACACAGTATTTCATGTGAGGTCTGACCAGGGTTTTATATAATGGCATCATTACCTCCTGTCTTCTGCTGATGATACCCCTGCCTATGCATCCCAGCATGCCACTGGCATTCCCTACTGCCCTTGTACTGTGCTTTGACATTTTTGGGTCATCTGAAATAATAACCCCCAGGTTCCTTTCTTCCTTGGTGACTGTTGGCAACTCCCTCCCCCATCCTGTAGCTCTCTCCAGGGTTTCTATGCCCCAGGTAAATGATTTTGCATTTCTTTGAATTAAACCTCAGTTGCCACTCCTCAGACCATTTCTCAAGCTTCCCTGGGCCCTTCCTCCTTTTCTCCACACCTTCTGGAGTATTCTCCTTCTGTTACAGATCTTGGTGTCATCTGCAAACCGGCAGACATTTCCTTCCAGCCCCTCTGCAATGTCACTAATGAAGACATTGAACAAGTCTGGCCCAAGGACTGATCCCTACGGTACCCAGCTGGTCACCTCCCTCTCCCCAGATTGTACCCCATTTACAGCCACTCTCTGCCTTCTGTCTGTTAGCCAGTTCCTAACCCAGTTTAGCACCTTGTCTCCCATGCCCAGACTACCCATCCTGTTAACCAGCCTCTTATGTGGGATGGTGTCGAAGGCTTTACTGAAATTGAGGTAGGTGTCATCCACCCCCCCGATTTACTTCCTTCGTCACCCAGTCAAAGAAATCTATCAGATTTGTCTAACACGACCTACTCACTGTGAAACCATGCTGCCAAGGGTCCTGGGCACCGATGGCTTCTAGATGTCCCACTATCCTTTCTTTAAGCAGTGCCTCCATGATCTTCCCCACTACTGAGGTGAGGCTGATGGCCTGTAGTTCCTCACCTCCTCCCTACTGCCGGATTTGTGTAGAGGGACCACATGTGCCCTCCTACAATCCTCTAGCACCATTCCAGTATTGAGTGACTCGGTGAACAAGGCTGCTAGAGGTTCTGCTAGCTCTCTTCATAGCTCCCTTAATTGTCTCTGGTGTATGCCATCTGGCCCCATCGCTTTGTCCACCTTCAATTAATGAGCCCCTGCAGGACTCTCTCTCTCCTATGAATGGCCTGTTATCCATCTCTCCCCATCCCTTGGCATCTGTTGTTCAGCTGTGGTCCCTGTCCCGCCCCCCTTCCATGAATACTGAACAGAAGTATTTATTCAGTATTTCTGCCTTATCCATGTCTCCCTCCTTACATTCCCCTTCCTCTTCTTTGAGCTTAACTATCCCCCCTGGTTTTCCTTATTTATTTATTTATTTAGCATGGCTTCCAACCTGGCCACAGCACTACGACTGCCTGCCCTAGCGAAATTCTCT
The DNA here is from genome assembly GCA_016271365.2 of Neoceratodus forsteri. Lineage (NCBI taxonomy): Eukaryota > Metazoa > Chordata > Ceratodontiformes > Ceratodontidae > Neoceratodus > Neoceratodus forsteri. The sequence goes on along the minus strand of CM057451.1, from coordinate 845,961,430 downwards.
AACCATACCTTAACCAGCATGGATGGAGGTTAGGTCATGGGTGCTGTCTTTATTGACTTATCGAAGGCATTCGACTCAGTCAATCGGATTTATGTGATAAGGGCAAAAGCCCAATTATGATTGGTGGCAGGGAGACAATACATCACCGAAAATCACTTTCGGTGATGTACACCCCCCGGCTCACAAGAAAATGGTGCCGGGGACTTAGATTATAGTGTTCATATGGGGAATGTGCCCCTGCACCTACTACTAAAGAAGTTCTTAACTCCAGGGGGTGCATGTCGTGGGGGTGCAAAATCCAGAAAAAAAAGGATTTCAGGCTGGGCACACAGAAATGTAGGCGTGCCCAGACCCGAACCTGGAACCCACACAGCTTTAGGCTGCCAACCACCCACCACGCTATGGGGCCAGCTCAGGAGCCCCATGCCAACCATGCCAAGCCAACCCTCCCTTCCTTCCAACACACTCCCCCCCGCGCACGTATACATACAATGACATCCTGTCACTATATGCGCCCACCTCCCCCATCCGGTCACCCTTCCTTAGCAGTAGACCCATGGAAATGCAATGGGATTGAGTCACCGTTATTGCAAGTGCTCAATCACCGATGCCTATGTCATGGGATACCAGTCAGTCACTCACTCACTACTTCTGCATCAGTTAGGCCCCTTGGGGGCCTCCTAGTCCACCCTCGCCTTGTTCACCAGCTACCTTGACAATCACTCCCAGTCCGTCTCCTACCATAAGGTCCTCTCCTCCCCTGCCCCATTATCCTCTGGTGTCCCACAAGATTCCATCCTTGAGCCCCTGCTCTTCCCTATATTTATAAACAATTTACACGCCATTCTCTCCCACTGTCACACCTTACTCTACACTGAAGGTTTGGTCCTCAATGTCTCCTCTAGCTCTATCTCAAACATTAATTCCTACCTCTCTTCTGACCTACAACAAATCCAAGCATGGCTCACAATTCACCACCTTATACTGAACATTGCCAAGACACAGGCTATGATGTTTGGACCCCACAGGAAACACTGTCCTAAACCCCTCTTTTCTGGTTTCTTGTCTCGATGGCTGTCCTGTACAAGTTACTGACTCCTTCAGATACTTAGGAGTCACACTGGATCCCTTGCTCAATTTCTCTCTCCATGTCAAAGCAGCTTGCAAGTCCGTCAATGCCAAAATCAGGTTAGCTTATCGTGTCCACCATTCCCTGCGTCTGCTGCAAGGATCTCCCTCACCCAAGGACTTCTGCTCCCTGGTCTCTGTTATACACTGCCAGTCTTTGCTCATGCACAGGCAAACATCCTACACATGTGGGATGTTGCCTACAACAATATCTGCAGATTCGACTCATCTGCCCATTGTCTCACACACTGTTGCACACTTTACTCTGACCTCTGCTGGTTATCCTCCTTTTCCCAGCATTTATATTCCACGGGTTGCCTGGCGGACAGTATTATTCGTTCTTTTCTTCCCTCCTCCCTTGCTGCCTTGTTCACTCCAGCCGACTGCCCCTGTCTCCTCCAGTCCACGATTTATGCGCTGGTCTCTGTCCCCAAATGCTCTACCAAAATGGGTGAACTTGCCTTCTTCTTCCATGCTTCAAAATTCTGGAACTCTCTTCCGCTTTCCCTTAGATGTTTTAATTCTCACCCTGCCTTCAAGCATGCTCTCTTTGACTACATCTCCTCCGTGGACACATGTAAATGCCTTTAACGTAAGCATTGTCCCTCTCATTGCCTTGCACTTCTATCCTCCACTGTCACTTCCCCTCTTCCCATGCCACCAGCACTTATGTTACTTACTCTGTTAGCAGCTTAGAACTGTGAAGCTTTGCAATGTATACCATTTCATTTTTGGCTATGTAGTGTACTCTTCTCCCCTGTTAAGGTTGCTGATCTCTTTTATGTACTGCATTGTATCTGCTTTTCCATGTACTATTGTTTGTAATTTGTCTTGATCTGTAATCTCTCAGGTCGTGTCTGAAAATAGGCAATCCTGTCTAGTGCACTTACCCTATTACCAAAAGCAAATAAATATATATTTATTCAATCTTGGATTACAATACCTTTTAGCACAAACAGCTCTTTTACAAAGGTTCCACATTAGTGGGGAAGGGTGAACATACATACATGAAAGGTATTACAATTAGTTTCAACATTACAGTATAAAACAAACTTAGTGTAGTAGCAGAAAATTCCAACTGTACAATGGTAAGTATTCAGGATAACCTAAGAACCAAAAAGGAAAAATTGCAGCTCAGAGGGCCATGTCAAATCAGTAGGGACTAGGAGGGATGAAACAAGGTTCAGGTAGGTGAAGATGAAACAGCAGAAGGCAGGTGGTGGGAGGGGTGGTGGGTGAAAAGAACAGGGGAAAAGAAGATGGGCAGGGCAAAGGACAGAACAATGAGGGAGGGACTGGTCTGGCCAGCGGGCAGGGTGGGGAATGTAGACACACAGGGATGGGATAGTGTTACTGTGGGAGAGCCCAGCTAGGTGAAACAATCACAAGAACTGTTAGTTGTGAGGTGCTGATGAAGTGTACTTTTATACAGTCCCATTTGTGGTATAGAAGTGATTTCAATGAGCAGTGCATTAAACCACAATGGTGCTCTATAAGCAAATGACCATTGCCCTTGGGTAGTCTGACATCTTGGAACAGAGAAGTGTTGTTTGACAGAGCTATGTGTGTGCTGGGAGCTGTAGAAGGGGTTTAGAAGGTTTGCAACACCAGGAGGCATGAGCCCAAGAAGTGCCTTTTTTGTTAGCAGGCAGGTTTGATAATGGATCCTCCTGTTTAGCTGAAGCCAACCAGATTGCTCATACAGTTCACAAGTATGGGTGAGGTGTGCTACACCAGTAAGAAGTTGGCATGCTCTGTTAAGTGCCACTGAGATTCTGCAGAGGGAAGTGGTGGAGGCTGAGCCGTATATGACCAGTCAACAATGGATACTATGGAACTATAGATAGACAATCTAAGGGTGTCAGGCATTAGAGTGTCTTTATGACAGTGAAGTAACCTAATCCTGATGTTAGCAGACTCGACAGCATTGTCAATGTGCTGGGCATAGGAAAGCGAGCTGTCCACAGTCACCCCTAGGTACTTGAGGTCTTGAGTTTGTTCAAGGGGGACACCAGAGGTGTTCCTGATGGTTAGAGCACATGATCTGTGTTTGCTATGAGCATCACTGAACAACATAACTTTTGTTTTTTTTGTAGTTCAGAATCAGTTTGTGGATTCTGAACCATTCCTCCACTTCCTTAAAGCTATGCTGAAGTTGTTGTTCCAGAGGCGCGGGGTCAGTTTTGCTGGTGAAGATGATTGCATCATCCATATACAGGAGGATCAGTTGGTTACAGGAGTGAGGAAAGTTATTAAGAAAGACACTAAAGAGGAATGGACCCAGGATGGAACCCTGTGGCACTCCAGAGTGGGCTTGTTGATGGTCGGAGGTGACATTAGCTATTTTCACCTGCTGGGTGTGGTCAACCAGATAGCTTTTGAACCAAGGCACAGTTTCAGCAGAGAGGTCAATGGAGGACAGTTGCTTGAGGAGTAGAGAGTGATTCACTGTATCAAAGGCCTTCGTAAGATCAATGAATGCTGCACCCACTAATCTACCTTGATACAGTGCATGATGAATGAACCCAGTGAATTCCAGCAGTGCTGAGGTGGTGCTGTGACCCTTTTTAAATCCATGCTGCTTTGGGCATTGGATGGAGTATTTTTCCATGTACTCCTGCAGCTGATCCACAACTATGTGATCAACTGCCTTAGAGAGAGGTGGCAGTATAGAGATTGGTATATAGCTGGAGTGTAATGTGCGGTCCCCACTTTTGTGCACAGGTGTAACCAGGGCTGACTTCCAAATTTGGGGGAATTGACCACGCTTTAGAGAGAGGTTCAGAATCTTTGCTATGGGCAATGGCATTTCTTCAATGGTAAGGGCAACTAGTTTGAGGTCAGGAGAGTCACCACAATGCCCTGACTTCCCAATAACTTTTTCTAAGTATTTCCTAACCAGATAGCACAGGACTTCTTTGAAGTAGAAAGGAGGTGGTGCAGAGAGTTGATCATTTGCACCCTGTTTACTGTTGTCAGCAGTGTTTTCAAAGAAGTCTGATGGGAGGACTCTACCCAGATCTGTAAAAGAACTATTAAATGTATTGGCTATAGTCTGTAGGTCCAGAGTGCAGACACCATTAATACTGAGCATTGTGAGTGCAACCTTGGAGTCTTTCCCAGTTACATCTTTTATACTACTCCTAAAATTCTTACTGTCACCCCAGGTATTTGCAAGTACCTTCCTATGATACCTGCTTTTTTCGATACGAATAGCCCGGGTGCACATGTTTCTAGCTGCCTTGTATTGTTGTTCATCTGCTAATTCGTCAGTAGCCTTAGTACGGTGCCAGAGGTGATCTCTGAGATTCATCTGGCTGATAAGCTCTGCGGAAATCCAGGGACTGATGGAGCCTCAGACTTTCCTCTTTTTCAAAGGTGCATGGATATCGCAAGCTTCATTAAAGTGCCTGATGAGATGGTTCAGAGCTATATTAACATCAGTAGTGGTATCAAGTTAGGACCAGTTAATCCTCTGGAGGCGTTGTTTCAGAGGATCAAGGTGTCCCCGTTTTAGCACACTGCTGAGAATAATTTAATGGGGAGGCTTATTAAATTTGTTGGACCAGGTACAGATAATAGGGGAGTGGTCACTTAATGCATCAGAGAGCACATTCACATCTGAGATTCAATCCGGGCGGTTGGACAGAATCCAGTCTATTAGGGTACTAGTACCCATGTTATAATTAGTCCTGGTAGGTGATGAAATGAACGGAGTCAGGTTAAGTGCTGAGATTGTGTCCTTAAAGGCACTGACTGCAGCAGACTGCCAGCTGACATTGAAGTCACCCATAATTATCATCTCTGAGTTATGAGGTAGGTTCTTAACATAATCCATGAGTCTATGAAAGCCAGGGAGGTGGTCCTTGGGTGGCAAGTAAGCACTTAACAATCGTTAGAGCTTTGTTATGTGCTCTAAGTAGGCCCTTGATAGCAAGCTCCTAAGCCTCATTGCCTAGGCTGTGAATTGGTAATGCATGTCTCATGGGTGTGTCCTTGATGTATATGGCACAGCCACCACCACGTTTTGTTAGCCGGTCCAGTTTGAAGATGGTGTAGCCAGGTATAGCAACAGCTGAGTTAGGGATCTTCGGTGAAAGCCACATTTCCACTGCAGATAGGATGCCAGGGTTTTCCTGTGTTACCCCAAATTGGAGTCTATCTATTTTACATAGCAAGCTGCAGATGTGGATAGAAGCCAGTGAGACTGACCCAGTCTGATTTTGGTTGCTAGATGAGACAGATCTTGATGGGCCTGGGTCAGGATGTACATTGCCAGCCAATAACAACATGAGAATGAGACTGAGTATGAAACCTTTCACTTGTTTGAGAATCAACTTGTGAGACAGACAAGGGTTTGAGCTCTTACTATGCTTTAGGTGCAATACAGTAAAGTTATATGGCAGTGTCAGAGGCAGGCAGGGTGCATGAGCTCTTGTGATTTGCAGGTGCACCAATACCCTTGGGGCATTCATGTGATTATAGAAGCAGGTAACAGACTACTGGTAGCCATGCCAGGGACATAATGAATGTTGCCCTGGAATGTTAATCCGATGCAGTGTTGTTGGGCAGACTCTTGCAGTGTACCTTGACTAAGCACCCTAATTAGTAGGATTAAGAGTGGTAACGGGTGAGGAAGATCCATTGCTTTAGGTGGCATGATTGAGTATTGAAGGAACATGATACCACAGCACTTAAATGAGGAGTTAATCAATGGGAGAGCTTACAGTACAATTGTAAGGTCCTCTAGTGGCGGCTGAGTATAATCTACTAATAAGAGATCTTGATACTTCATAAATTTAACCCTAGTCAGGTGACCCACCAGTATTATGTAAGTAAATGCCCAGATAGGGCGTGCAGGTGGGAAGCTGGCGCAAGGCACCGGTGGTGTTCTTTCAGAAACCCGGGAGAGACGGCAAGCTCCAGCAGTGGCTTTTGGCTTTGCTTGCTGGGGGTCCAGAAGGTGGACAATGACGTAAAATCAAAGGCTGCTGGTGTTACTGAGGACCTGGTTAGGGGCCTCACACTGGTAAGTAAAGAAGAATAAACCAGATTAGATATAGCCAGGGGGAGTCAGGGGCATGGGAGACAGTATGGAGACAAGAGCTAGCAAGGGGTCTGCAAGGACAAAGGAAAGTTAAATAGGGGTAGCTTAGCAGCAGAAGGTAAAATGGGAATGCAGTTAAGTTAAAGTAGGTGGGAATGTGGGGGTGGTCTGGCTGGGGGGGAGCCAAGAGAGTTACAGTAATCACGAGAGCAGATTAGCAAAAAGGAAGAAATAGGGGGTCGGGCTAGCAGGAGTAGAAAGAGGGAGAGATTAGAGCAGTGAATAGCTTAGGTTTTAACAAACATTAAACATTTGAAATTGCAGAAGTAATAACAGTTCCTTTAGGAAAAAATACAGTACACTCATTAGAACTAATGCCCCAAAAAAGCCATAACACTTACTGAAAAGCAGGTGTAGAACAAGGGGAGCTTAGTGCAGTGAGTAGCTTAGGTTTAACATACATTAAACAATAGCAACAAGTAATAACAGATCCTTTTGGAAAAAATGCAGTACAATCACTAGGACTAAAGCCCAAAAAGAGTTGTAATGCTCACTAGAGCAGAGCTAAGCTCGTAGAGTGGGCTAGAGAAATTGGCCAATCAGCGGCCGCTGCCCTAGAATAATACCCAATTGGGTAAGAGTCAATGCTTGGTTCCTAATTTTCAAAAGCAGTAGCATTTCTAGCAACCATACCTTGCAGCACTTAGGGGTTCTTTCAGGAACCCAGGAGAGATGGCCAGCTCCTGCTGCAGCTTTTAACTTTGCTTGCTGGGGGTCTGGAAGGTGGGTGGTGGCATAAAATCAGAGGCTGCCAATGATGCTCAGCACCCGGTCAGGGGCCTGCCACTGGGACTTCTTTCATTGATGTACCTGTAGAATGACTTGTTCCCTTTCTTTACTTTCTGTGCTAATTCTGTCTCAGTCCACACCTTTGCTCTCCTTACTGCCCTCCCAGCTTCTCTTAGACTCTCTAGGTACACCTCCCTGTCCTCTTCCCTTTGGGTCTCCTCATATTTCCTGAACCCCGCCCTTCTAGCCCTTACTTTGTCTGCCACCTCTTTCAAGGATCATACTGGCCTTTTACTTCTCTTGCCTTTTGATACCAATCTGAAGCATTGGTTAGTCACTTCCACTGTGACTCCTTTAAGGTGCTCCCACTGCTCTTTCACCCCACCAGACTCCTTTTCTCCAGGGCTGTTTTGATACCTTTCCCCATTTCAGTGAAGTCTGCCTTTTTGAAATTCAAAACATTTGATCTAGTGTGACTTGACTGAGTCCCCGTCCCCATGCAGAAACACACTATGTGGTGATCGCTGGATCCCAGTTGCCCTTCTACCTGGACATCTGTGATTCTATCCACATTGGCCATCACTAGATCCAGAATCGGCCTGTCCTTGGTGGGATTAAGCACAAGCTGCCTGACTCCTGCCTCCTGTAGGGAATCTAAGATGCGTCTGCTTCTGGCTGAAGCAGCCACCTGGGTGGTGCAGTCTATGTCCAGCATATTAAAATCCCCCATCAGCAGAATTTAAGTTTCTTTGCCATCTTGTGTATTTCACCCACTAGCTCCCAGTCCATTTCCTTTCCCTGTCCTGGAGGCCTGAATATCACCCCTGTGTGTATTGCTGTGCTGTTTTCAGGTTCAAGGATGACCCACAGTGCCTCAACCGCTCCCTGCTTACCCTGTACCAGTGTCAACTTTATACCCTCCCTGACATACATGGTGACCCTCCCCTTTTTTTTACCCACTCGATCCTTCCTGAACAGAGCATAACCCGGTACATTGATTTCCCACTCATGATTTGCAATGTACCAGGTTTCAGTTATTTCTACTACAGTATGTCCAGGTCTGCTTCTACTATGAAGGCCTCCAGGTCTGGGAGTTTATTTCCCAGGCTGCAGGCATTAGTTGCCATGGCCTTCCATGCTGTGCATTTTAGATTACTCCATCTACTCCTATTACTGCTCTCCTGCTTCCTTCCCTGACCCCAGTTACCTTTCTTGAGTGGTCCTGATTCCACCACTTTGGCCTCCCCTCTGACAACTTCAGTTCTTGCCGTCAAATTATTTTCCTGCAAGTGCCCTTCAGGGGTTGTTACTAAGCCTCCTGGCTCCACCCTCTTGGCCAATTTAAATGCTCACTGCTGAAGCATTCAGACTTGTCACTTAGGATTGTGGTCCCCTTCCCAGATGGATGCAAGCCATCGTTCATATAAAGGCTTGCATCCATCCAGTTTGGACCCCAGTCCCTCATGAAGCCAAATCCCTCACTTCTACACTATTTCTTCAACCAAGAGTTGAATTTCTGGATACAGAGTGTCCTTGCCTCCCCCCTGCCATGGACAGGTAGAACCTCCGAGAAAGTGATGGAGTGTGCTACCTGCTTTAAGCCCCCTCCAGCTTCCTGAAATCTTCCTGTATTCTGACTAACTCCACCCTGTCTCCCGCTACGTCATTCATCCCCAGGTGAATTCATCCCCAAGTGAATGATGACATTCAGTTCCTCCATCCTTGTGATCCTATTGATCTACTTTACATCCCTTTATGCCATGCTTTCTGGGATGCACTTGACCTCCCTGTCCTTCCTGCTAGGTTTCCCTAAAGTAACTCTCCAGACAATTGAGTCCCCCACCAGTAGAAGCTTCCTCCTCCTCTTGGGTTCTCTACCCCCTTCCCTTGGGCTCCATCATGAAGGACCTGCTCATCTTCCCTGGCCTCAGCTCTAGGTGCACCTGTGGAGCTATCCCACTACTCCAAAACAGTGTAGGAGTTAGTTAGCTGGACCGGTTGGAGGATGAGCCTCGACCCCCCCACACCCTCCCTGAGCCCACTGTAATCCAACCACTCCTCCTCCTCCAGGGCATCCTTTGAAGTTTCAGTTGTGGACTCGGTGGCCTCTGGGTGGGAATGAAAGCTCCCTGTAACCTGGCCAGCTTGGTTCAGAGAAAAGTGACTTCCTCCCTCAACCCAGAGAGGTGCCTGCAGATAGGGCAGCATCGCAGCCTCCAGAACGCCTCCCTGAAGACAGACGCTCCTCAACCACTGCACTGCACCACTCCCATCATGTTTGTTGTGGCCTTCCCCTGTTTAGCCTTAACTACTAGCTCCTTCCCTGCCTGGGTAGGTATATACTGATTGGTGTACTGTCTTATGGTCCCACATACTATATAATGAGTAAGAGTTGTTGCTGTCTTACAGAAACACCCCTTAAAACCATTACAAATGAGACGGCAGCAATGCTACTGTTTAGACCCAGTCTCAGCACTAGGTTGGATTTAATTAAACGAAGTATCCAGGGGGCTGTCAATAACAAACAATTTGTTAAGGCTATAGCATAATCTGGTTTAAAGGCCCGATAGCTATAAGTGGATCAGTCAGTAGTAGTGCAAGACTACTGAAAGGAGCAAAAATGGTGGCCTGGAACTGTACACCTGCAAACAGGGCCCAGGAATTATCAAGTACAAGTGGGACCAGGTGTCATTTGGTATCGGCACATCGATCAGATCGGGGGCATTAAGGATCCTCGCCAGAGACAAGAAATAAACATTCTAACCATGCCTGAAGAGGCTATTTCTATTCCTGTGATACAGCAATCTTGCGACCCTGCTGTTTTTACTGACAAAGAGGCAGGTGGTGATGACCAGAGCCAACTTGCGAACTCAGAAATTTCTGGGCACAGCAATAAACTTTTGTGCCAAGATGCTCAGCAGTCCCAGTGAGATGGTTTCCAGGGAGGATTCGTAAGGCTCAATATACATACAGACTGGATTTATAGGCTCAACAGTGCTATGCACTTAATAGTAATTCCTCAGTTATTTTGTTTAGTGACTAAAATCATTGCAAGTAAAAGGGAATTCATTTAAATGTCTATCTAACAAGACAGGGTATGTAGTATATTTTCAGTTTGACAGCTACTTCAGTACTAGTTTCCACTAGATGTCATTTGGAATGTTTCTTTTATGCAAATGAGCTGCCTGTGCTGCCAAGCTCTGTGTGTGTGTGTGCATGTGTGTGTGTGTCCACTTTTAGCCTGCAGTGTCCAAGTTAATAAACAGTTGTGTTCAACTTCAATGTGTGCTCAGAATCTTCCCTATTAATTTGTTGGACCCAAACACTACAGTACCCCACCCATGAAGGTAATCGGGGCCCAGTACTCTGTGAGTGGTGAGTTAACCCACCCTTTCTTCTTTGTAGGGGCAGAGGGTGCTCAATAAACCTGTGTTTGCTATTTAAATTGGTTATCATTATTGACTGCCATTCATACTGTGCATGCCAGTGAGTGGATAGCTACCATTTGTGTGTGGAGTTGGGGGTGGTGGTGGTGGGGGTGGGGGCTTGACCACAGTATGGAGTTGAATAGGTATAGCATCCCAGGGGGCTATACCGAATAGTCATCTAACTCACTACAGTGCAGCCCACTTATAAGAACATCGGTTAAGGAAACATCCCACTTATAAGAACAATGTTATGATGTCTCGATTTTTCCCCCATGTATTCCTATGGCCTTAAAGCTCATTCATAAGAACGATCAGCCCGGTTATAGGAACATATTGTTTTTCTTAGCAGTAATCAAAGTGCATTTGCGCCTATCATCATGCTCATTAGCACCGGCTCGGGTGTTGTTCTAAGTGTTAATTACATCCTATAGAACACTTTCCTGCATGTATTCATGGCTGTGAAGCACCTTTTATTCTCCGACCAGCCTTACCTACCCCCAACCATCAGAAAATTAGTAATCTTGTGAAAGAGTGCAACATCAGCAAGGTCACTGTGATTTTAAGTAATTAAGACCAGTTGCAAAGGCACAGAGTGCAAAGAGAGCGAGAACACACTGGGGCTGACTGGAAAGGAGTTCTCTACTGATGTGGCTACCTGACTGTTGACAACGAAATCAAAACATTGGGCACTACAACCCAGGAGGAATGTAATCTCACCAAAATGAGACACAGACTCCCTCTGAACCATCAATGCTAAATAAGACTGCATGATACAATTGCAGCATTACATTGTCCATAAGTAGTCAGCTGATCTAAACCAATTTTATACACTCAATTCATACATTATTTTAACAAAAGTACAGTAACTTTTTAAAGTTTATTTTATCATTCTTAACAGATTTTTAACTTGAATAAAAGCTATGCCTTCTAAGTACAAGTTCTTCCTGTATTATTTTGGTACTGCACTAGCACCACCGTTTGTTCACCTATCATTATTATAGCAAGCTCGAATGTAGGAACAGCCCGGTTATAAGAACATTTTTCTTTGGCAAATGAGGTGTTCTTATAAATGGGCTCCACTGTATTATACTTTTCTTGGTTGAGGCACTGTGCATTTCTACTTACTTTGAATGCACATCCCACTTGCAGCTAGTGAGAAAAGGAATCTGAAGCCACTGTTAACACCCATGGCAGCCTAGTGGGAGTGTAGGGTAGTGCTGACTTACCCTTGAGTCAGTTGGGAGGGATGCCCCACCTGCAAAGTTATTGTACTTCTCCTCCTTGCTTTTTTCAGTTTTTCTCCTTTTAGCTTGCCTTCACTCCATTGGCAGGATTACCAAAAAAAAAATTGGTTTTACAATATATAACCTGTCTTATACAAACATATCCCAAAATGTTTTACAGTGCAGGAGAAGAGAGAATTTCACTATATTTTTCAGCCTACAAGGAGATTCAAAGCGCACAGGGATACAGTACATTATAGAAATTACAGGGAGGTTAAGTACAGATAGGGCAAATGACTTGCTCACAGTCACACAGTAACAGGTGGTCATAGATTCAAATGTGGGTCTCCAGGCTCATGGCTCTGCACTCTGATGACTAGGTCAAGTACTGCTTCCCCTTAAAATAATTAAATATATTCTGGAAGGCAAAGGTTTATATTGAGCAGATGAGTCTGAAACCACATGTACTGCAAGATAAACTAAAACGCCTGGGTCCCTGTGCAGGCAGCTAAGTTTTAAACACCTATGTGCAAATATGAATCGCTTGCTAATTAATGCATAGTGATACTTTTAGTGTGGACTCATCTCTGGTAAAGATAGCTGATGAGTGCCTGGAAGAAGCTGGAAGTTAAATCCATCATCCACTCTCCTCTGAGATGGCAGTGCACCTCAAAAGCAGCCATGGAAACAAGGAATGGACACCCAAGGACTCCCCTATATTCTGTTCACCTTCTGGATTGTGGTGATATACAGTTTGCATCTGTCCAAACACCACTGCCTTTGTGTGCCTCCTCGAAATAAATCTTCCGCATTGTTCTGTAAGGCAGGAAGGGTGACAGATTTTTCAAATGCTAGCTGTAATAAGCTGTTCCCTGGGCAGTTTGACTTCAGTAGAAATACCTCCCAGCTAGTCAACAGAGTCATGAAGTTTATTAATGTGCATTCCTGAAAAGCTTGACATTTCAGATGTGGACCTTTCAAAAGGAATGGAGAAACATTTTTAGCACAGTCAAATTCTTTTAAGGTTATTAAGGTGACTTGTCAACCACAGATAAAAAAGAATTTTGGTGAAAAAACGCATTAATCAGTATTAAACTATTTACCTTTGTGTACTCTCTATTCTTCCCTTGTCTCTTTTCCTATTTCCTTTGCCTGGTGCCTGCCGAGAGGAACACACACACACACACACACACGGTGACAGGCTGAGATGCCACAACAGGCTTTCTTACTATTGCACATAACAGGAATGCCATAGTGTGTTCTTTCAAAGACTATGATTTTTTTTTTCAATTGAGAAGTCACCCAGAACTGTAATGATGAGCATCAGAAAATATTGGATAATTCTCAGACCTCTAATGCATGCTGTAGTTTGCTTCTGGTGGTGGTAGTTTCAATAATGTTTATAAGCATAGTGTGTAGTATATAAGCATGCATCAAAAACCTGTTTGTCAAAACTGGCTATGTACCTAAATAGTTGTTTCTTATGGGGTCCAGATTGCTCTTCTCTTAATAGAAGAAAAGATATATATATATATATGTTTTGATATTACTTTTCTCCCCTGTCCCGGTCGGCACTACTCCATTTCCGTCCTTCCAGTCCCATCCTCTGAACTTCAGACCCCCTTCCATCTTCTGCCACAGCTTACCCTCTATGGTAGGGTGGCGAGGAGCCCCCAACTCAACCCACCAGGTCTGGATCCAGCATCGGGGAGGTGCCTTCTTGGGGGCGGTGCCTGCAGAGAACAGGCATTCATGAAGCGTGACTGTGACCAGTTTTCCGCTTTTCCCTATGGAGGGGAACATGCAGTGCTGACAATGGCTGTGCTACGCACACAGCATGCTGGTAGGCTGCTTCTCCTCCGTGCCCCCCTGTACAGAACCTGGCGTGCCGACACATAGCCTCCAGTAGGTGTCAGGCAGGTGCCGGTCTCTGTTTCCCACCCTCCCCAGGAGAGGAGAGCTGTCCTCCAGATGCTCAATCCTCTCCCACCCCGGCCAACCCCCAATGACCCACTCGCACCATGAACATGGGTCGCTGGCATGGCAGGAGGTAAGGCATGATGCCTCAGCCCTCCATGCCACTGGGTCAGCCTTTGTAGAAGAAAATATTTAATGTCTTGGGTAATCCAAAAAGACTGCAAAATCTGGTACTCATGGGAAAGATGAACACCATAAGATGTGTTATATGTAACTCATTTTTTTTAAACTTCAAGCAACACAACCAGGGCAACGTTTCATGGTTTTTACCACTCCTTCAGGTCCACTTTGTTCAGTATCTGTCAAAATTTTAAACAAATTAATCTAAGCCTCCAATTCTAATACATATTCACTTGGCACCACCTTGCTGCCCTTCATCAGCAAACAGTGCTTCTGCACTATCACCAGTATTAGTGCTTCTCCCTTATTCACAACCAATTACTCTGTTCTGTCAGTCCCTGTATGCTCAGAAGTTAGTACATTTTTTTAAAAAGATTTTCCATCTTACTCAGGTACCTATATAATAAGAATGACTTCATTTTTTTATATATTAATCAACAAACTTTTAATCCCGCTGTTGTGGGGTGAGGGTGTATAAGGAAACACAGAGACAAGGATTCAGGTGCAACATGTCACAAACCCACTCAGCAGGTCAGCCCGCTGCTCTCAAAGTGCCAACCTCCAAGCGCAGCCTTGTGAACAATTTAACAGAACAAGGTAACCTTCTTGTCTGTTTTGTGAGTTCTGATCAACCTTTGGTCTGCAATCTTGGCGGGATTCAAACTGTGAACCTCTTGTTAGCATACCCAATGTACAGGCTCAGATAATTCTGTCTTTGGGAGGGCCAGATATCTTTGCCTATGGGCACCTAACCAGGTGTACAGGAATGAACCCTTAAAAACTTTAATAAAGACCTCAGATTTAAAACGCTTCTCTTTCCAGTTTGGTATCACCATTCAAGCTTATGCCTAGTGTCTGCTATAACCATGTATACTTTTCTTGCAAATGAAAGAAAATCAAAGACAGACCAAGTATGCTCTAAAAATAGATTTTACTAAAATAGATAAAAATATGTAAAACACAAAAATACAAAACTATTATATCACAAGACATACAAATCTTATAAAAGAACAAGGTTTTAAACAGTGCAATTCCTACTAAAGTAATTAGATTTGTCTCTCTAAATACCTGCTTAAAGTGCTCCAAAGATGTTTCTTTGTCAGAGTCTAGATTGAAGTGTTTCTGAAGGAAAACAGAATAATCTTTAAAAAGCTGGTTTTCCCCACCTATTTACATGAGGTCATCTAGCTCCTCCCTGTCAGAGTATATAAAAAATATATATCTATATAAAACAGGATGTCTTTTCCAAGTATTAAATTCTGCAATCCTCAGCATGACTCATGTCCTTCAAATGACATTTCTTTGATCTACTGATCAGTTTCCCCTCTCACACAGACATCAGTATTTATGATTTCACACCAGTTTACTAAACCTGGTTTCCTCCTCTTGAAACGTCATAAAAGGGATGCTGATTTCCCTTTTAGCAGCTAAAGCTATAATTAACTTAGAAGAGTCTGTAATTAGCTTCTAGCCTGCCATGTAACACCTTGTTTCTAAAACCTGTGTGTGTGTATAATCTCACAAGCTGTTTCAGCATTTTCTCATGGCTTTTATCTTTCAGCTGAAACCTGGGGGGGAAAGCAAGGTCACTCCAAGAGCACCAGATTTGTCAGCATCTGTCATGACAGACAGTCCACAATCCATTTTAATTTTACAAAAAATGATACAGTGATCAGAACCAGCTGTCTAAGCGTCACATTTCTCCCCAGCTAGACTGAATTCAGGAGCTCTATCCCCTGCATGGGATGAGCTTTCCAAATCAGTTCACTCCACATGGAGCCTAGACAGACCATCTGAGTTCTGATTTTGTTTTCCAGCCCTATGTACGATTGTCACATCATACCCTTGCAAAGTAAGACTCCATCTTAGCAATCTACCATTGTTTTTCCCCATCTGCGTCAGCCAAACCAGGGGGTTGTGGTCAGTCTGCACCACAAAATGCTGCCCATACAAGTATGGCTCCAGCTTCTTTAGGGCCCACACTGTGGCAAGACATTCTTTTTCCACAGTGGAGTATGCCTGCTCCCTGGGAAGTAACTTTTTACTCAGCTAGGCTATTGGGTGATCCCTCCCTTAGCTGGATGTCTGACTCAGTACTGCCCCAATACCCACATCTGAGGTGTCAGTCTGAACTATAAAGGTTTTACTATAGTCAGTACTTGTCAAAACAGGAGCACTGCACAGTGCCTCCTTTACTTTGGAAAAGGCTTCCTCACAGGCTGGACCCCAGGTAATTTTCTTGGGCATCGTTTTCTTTGTCAAGTCAGATAGGGGAGCAGCCAGGGCACTGTAATTGGGTACAAAATTCCTGTATACCCTACTGTCCCCAGAAAACTCCTGACCTGCTTCTGGGTTTCTAGTCTGGGCCACGCCTGGATCACCTCTATCTTTATTTGGTTAGGATGGAGCTGTCCCCGGCCTACCACATGCATGAGGTATGCCACTTCTCCCATGGCCACCTGGCACTTCTCGGCTTTGACAGTGAGCCTGGCCCTCTGTATCCTGCCCAGCACTTCCCTAAGGTGGGATGAGTGTTCCTCCCAGCTGGTACTAAAGATGGCAATGTCATCCAGGTACGCCACGGCATACTCCTCAGCACCATATAACACTTGGTTCACCAACCTTTGGAAAGTGGCCAGGGCGTTCTTCATTCCAAAAGGCATTACTTTAAACTCAAATAAGCCTATCGGAGTGATGAAGGCCGACCTCTCCCTAGCTCTGTCTGTCAATTCTACCAGCCAATACACCTTCATCAGGTCAATGGTTGTAAGGTAGGTCACCCCTCCCAACTTGTCCAGGAGTTCATCCATCTGGGGCATCAGGTGGGTGTCTGACATTGTAACTGCATTCAGTCCATGATAGTCCACACAGAAATTAGTAGAGCCATCTGGCTTAGGCACAAGGACTACAGGTGAGGCCCAGGGGCTGTGGGATCTCTGGATTACCCCTAAATTCAGCATCTCCTCCACTTCCCTCCTAATGTCCTTTTGGACAGCCTCTGACACCTGATATGCTGTCTGCCGTATGGGTGTCTGTGTCCCTGTCTCCACATCGTGTGTCGCTAAGGGGGTTAGTCCAGGCTTGGCACTAAACAAGGGGACAAAGTCTGCTAAAACCTCCCTTACTTTCTGGATCTGGTCCGGGGCTAGCTGGGGAGACAATTTTACTGCCTCCACAGAGGACTCCCGCTTACTCTCTTCCAGCAAATCCAGAAGGGGTCTCCTTCATCCGTCCCCTCCCCATTACTACACACTGCAAACATCATGTCAGCCCTATTTGCATATGGCTTCATCATATTGACATGGTACATCCTTTCTGTATGTCTTCTGTCAGGTAACTCCACAATGTAGTTCACATCATTTACCTTCCTAACTGTGTATGGTCCTGCCCACTCAGCCTGCAGCTTGTCTTTCCAGACCGGAATAAGGACCATGACTTCCTGACCCACCATATATGAGTGAGCTCTGGCTCTGTGGTTGTACCACACTTTTTGTTTCTGTTGGGCAGCTGCCAGGTTGCTCTGGGCTGTCCCCATAAGCTCCTTTATCCTTTCCATAAACCTAAGGATGTAATCCACAATGGGAGTTCCCTAGGTGGTGAGCTTGCCTTCCCAGTCCTCCCGGATCAAGTCTGGAGGCCCACATACCCAGCATCCATATAAGAGTTCAAGGGGGAAAATCCTGTCGACTCTTGGGGCACCTCCCTGTATGCAAACAACAGTTGGGGAAGGTATCTCTCCCAGTCCCTCTCATGCTGTTCAGCAAATGCCCAGAGCATTGACTTTAGGGTACCATTGAATCATTCCACAAGTCCATTGGCTTGTGGGTGATACAGTGTCGTGCATCTCTGCACCACCCCACACTTCTCCCATAAACATTTCATCAGGTCCAACATGAAGGAACCCCCTCAATTGGTGATTACCTCCTGTGGAAACCCAACAAGGGAGAAAAACACAAGTAAGGCATCTGCCACTTTGTCTGTCCTCAGTGAGGATAGGGTGACTGCCTCTGGGTACCGGGTGGCATAATCCACCAGTCTGGATGAATCTCTTCCCTGACAAGCTGGGGGTATTTAAAGGCCTCACAATATCCATTCTCACCCTTTGGAATGGCTCCTCCACTATGGGTAATGGAATCAGGGCAGCTTGGGTTTTCTTGCCCGCCTTCCCTATTTCTGGGCACCAGTGACAAGACCTGCAATACTCCTTCACCTGCTGGGTGAAGTTAGGCCAATAGAAATTCTGGGCTAACTGCTGCATAGTGCATGTGATTCCCAGATGACCAGACAAGGAACTATCATTTTCAGTTTTGAGCAATTGCTCACAATTCCTCTGGGGAATGACAAGCTGCCTGCCTAGCATCCCTCCCTCTGTCTGTACTGCCTGAGTATACATAAGTCCATTTTCCCAATAAACCTTATGTCTGCTGTCACCTCCCTGTGCTCTGTCAGAGTCTGCCCAAGCCCTCAGCTTCTCTAAACTAGGGTCACTTCTCTGAGCAGCTGCAAACCCCTCACACATTCCCAAGGCATGGGACAGGTCCCCTTCAGTTGCCAAACTAGGGTCCCTAGCACTAGCATCAGGGCACTCAGGATCACTGTCAGTCCCAACCCTCTGACAATGGGTCACCTCCTCCTCGAGTAACCCTCGTACCTGTGTGGTTACTTGCTATTGGGAAATGTCTACCCCCTTTTCATTAGTCTCTCCATCTGGAGACACAGGCTGGGGAACCAGCCTCTCAGTGGTTTCCACAATGGCTTCTGTGGGGTTCAGGGAACTACAATTTTCCCTTGCTGCTTGGCTACAGGTAACTGCACATACCATCCCCTGTTTTAGATTGTTGCCCAGGATCACATCCACTGCTAAGGTTTTGGCTACAGTCACCTGTTGCACGGTTCCCCCTGTTTCACCCCAAGCTAAGAGAACACTAGTGAGGGGCAATGTTTTCATCTCACCAGTGAAGTCCTGTACAGTGATGTATTTATTGGGTATAAGACTATAACCACAATGATGTAAAAGCTGTAACTGCAATGATGTAACTAAATGTTGTACTATATGTGCCCTCTTTGTGATGAGGTACCTTTGGAAATGAGCCTCTGGCTCAAAGGTTGTAAACCAATGTACAAATAAATAAATAAAATAAATAAATAAGCTGACCAGGCTTTACCAGATCCCCCTTTACCAAGATCAGGGATACCCCTGCGTCCCTTAACTCTTGCGTCTGTACACCATTCACCATGACTGGGTGCATGTGTTCCCTCATGTTCACTGGCATGCTTCCAGGGACACACAAACAACCCACTTCTTTTCTAGCACCCAGTTGTGTATTATTGCTCAACTTTTTGGGACACTGTCTGGCAATATGCCCAGTTTCTTTACACAATCAACATTTATTTCTTCTCTCAGAGAAATCTTTCTCTAAAACCTGGGGCTAACTGGTTTCAGTGGAGGCAGTGAGGGTTTTAGCTGCCCTGAAGGTGTGATTTTCCCTTTCTGTGCTGCCACACCCACCCCATTCACTCTTAGAGCAGGTCTGCTCTTGGCATAGTGGTCTGAGAATTCAGCAGCCTCTTGCACTGTTTTGGGATCTCAGTCCTCTAGCCAGGTTTTTAGCTCAGCTGGGCATGCCCAATAAAACTGTTCTAATAAAATCACATTTTCAATGTTATCAACAGAGTTTGCCTCAAGTCCTTCCCACCAACATTTTAAAAACTGACGTTGTTTCATGGCTAGCTCCTCATAGCTCATGTCAGGGCTTCTTCTGAGCTTATGGAATTTAACTCTGTATGATTCAGCAGTTAATTCAAACTTTTTTAACAGTGCAGCTTTTAGTTTGCTGTAATTATTACTGTCCTCATTGTCTATTTGACCCAATGCATCCTGAGCTTTCCCAGTAAGTAGCGGGGATAGCTGGAAGTTCCAGGACTCTCTAGGAATTTTAGCCTGAATACAAACTTTTTCAAAAGAATCTAAAAAGGCATCCATATCCCCCCCCTCTTTAAATTCGGCTATTCATTTGGAATTCAATTTGTAACCCAGTCCTGTAGTCCCAGTTAAACCCAAGCCACTTACCAGCTCTGGTGCTGCTGGTCAGAATCGTATCTTCTCCAGTTCGTATTGCCTCTGGTGCTCCTGCTCCTCACGGTCTGCGTCTCAGTATTCTCGCTCCCTCTTCTCCTCTGCATCTCGCTTGCACTCATGCTCCTCATGGTCTGCATCTCTCTGTTCTCACTCTGCCTCTCAGCGTTCTCGCTCTGCCTCTTGTTGTTCCCGTTCTCTCTTCTCCTGGAAGTCCAGCTCCATCCTGCACAACTCAATTTGCAGCCTGAGTACCTCTGGATTCGGGATACTGGTTACCTTCCCCCGCTGCTGTAGACCTTCACTGACAGTGGCCCTGTCACCCTCCTCATCGGATCTGGACACTGTACTGGCCACTAGCCCTGCCACACTCGAGGTTTGGTCCTTTCCACTCATGGTCCGTGACTCGCTGCTCTGGGTATCTGATACCATCAGAGCATCTATGAGGTTCTGCTTTTTGGCTGTCACCTCGAACGGGACTCCTCTGCCCCTGCACAACTGCTTTAAGTAATCTACAGTGTGCCTGCTGTAGCAAGAAGCCAACTTCCCTGACTACTGCTATTCTGACTTGCACTTTAGGAAAAAAAAATAAAACAGGTAGAAACTTGACTGTACACCAAGTGATATAGTTCTGTTTCCTTTTAAAATGAAACTCTGCCTTTTTCTTTCTTTGCAAGTGAGCTAATGGCCTCAAGCTGACATGCTGAACAATAAAAGCTTGTAATACCAAAATTTATGCCACTGCTGCCAACCAATCTGTCACAAACCCACTCAGCAGGTCAGCCCAAAGTGCCAACCTCTGAGCGTAGTCTTGTGAACAGTTTAACAGAACAAGGTAACCCTCTTGTCTCTTTTGTGAGTTTGGATCAACCTTTGGTCTCTAGTCTTGGAGGGATTCAAACTGTGAACCTCTTGCTAGCGTACCCAATGTACAGGCTCAGATAATTCTGTGTTCGGGGAGGCAGATATCTTTGCCTATGGGCACCTAACCAGGTGTACAGAAATGAACCCTTAAAAACTTTAATAAAGACCTCAGATTTAAAACGCTTCTCTTTTCAGTTTGGTATCACCATTCAAACTTATGCCTAGTGTCTGCTATAACCATATATACTTTTCTTGCAAATGAAAGAAAATCAAAGACAGACCAAGTATGCTCTAAAAGAGTTTTACTAAAATAGATAAAAATATGTAAAACACAAAATACAGAACTGTTATATCACAAGACATACAAATCTTATAAAAGAACAAGGTTTTAAACAGTGCAATTCCTACTACAGTAATTAGATTTGTTTCTTTAAATACCTGCTTAAAGTGCTCCATAGATGTTTCTTTGTCAGAGTCTAGATTGAAGTGTTTCTGAAGGAAAACAGAATAATCTTTAAAAAGCTGATTTTCCCCACCTATTTGCATGAGGTCACCTAGCTGCTCCCTGTCAGAGTATATAAAAAAATATATATCTATATAAAAACAGGATGTCTTTTCCAAGTATTAAATTCTGCAATCCTCAGCATGACTCATGTCCTTCAAATGACATTTCTTTGATCTACTGATCAGTTTCCCCTCTCACACAGACATCAGTATTTATGATTTCGCACCAGTTTACTAAACCTGGTTTCCTCCTCTTGAAACGTCATAAAAGGGATGCTGATTTCCCTTTTAGCAGCTAAAGCTATAATTAACTTAGAAAAGTCTGTAATTAGCTTCTGGCCTGTCATGTAACACCTTGTCTCTAAAATCTGTATCTGTATGATCTCACATGCTGTTTCAGCATTTTCTCATGGCTTTCATCTTTCAGCTTAAACCCGGGGGGGGGGGCTAGGTCACTCCAAGAGCACCAGATTTCTCAGCATCTCATGACAGACAGTCCATAACCCAATTTTATTTTACAAAAATTGATATAGTGATCAGAACCAGCTGTCTAAGCGTCACACAACACACCTATAGTAAGTATGTTTTATTTTCACATAAGTCAGGATAAACATGACAATAAAATAGAAAATAAGGGGCCAGAAATAAAATAAAGTTCAGTGCACCTTAGTGCACTTGTGCAGAAAACAGTTCCATGGACCATTTCACATGGTTTCAAGCTGGGTTTCTGATGCAGTCCCTTTTTAGGGTATAATTCCCAGTCAGATCACCCCACCTGGATCTCTCTTACTCTACCTCTTCTTGTAACAAGAGAGGGCTGAGATCCTACCTCTGTCAGGACAGACAGCAGCTGAGAGAATCTGACTTCCTTTTGCTTCGTTTGGACTTAAACCAATTAGCATCTCTAATTGGACAACAGAAAGGAAAAAAAAACTAAGGTTAAGCATAACACATACAGAGTAACACAAAAACACAATATAGCAGGTAGGGCCTCACAGTCTGAACATTTTGTTACTGAAAAATAAATGACTAATTAATACATATGCAAATATCCTGTAGCCCCTCCTTCAGACCTGCCTCTGTTCTTAGTGACAACTCCCCTGTCAGTCATACAATTCTGGGCAGAGTGAGGCTGGCCGCTCCTTAAAGAACTAAGAGCTTACAGTCACAGAGTGCTGCAACTACTACTAAGCTGGGTAAGTGAGGCCTTATATATTTATTCTCACCAAGAGCCACATAAAATGCTAGGCTCTCTTATTTCTTCCTTTGTTATGGTAGGCACTATAGTGCAGTGAAACGGAACATAAAAGTGACACTTTAGAAAGGGGGAATTAACTCTGCTGTGATCCCCTTTGTTTATTCACTTACTATATGCCTAGACGTAGCATGTTAACAAGCAACAGACTAGGGTTGCCACTTGGTCGATTTTCAACCAGCATGACTAGTTTTTCCACTGCTGTGCCGATTGCTGATAAAACAGTGCAAGCATCTGGTTTTTTTTTTAGATTTTCAGCATCAGCTTTGAACTGCCATAGTGACAGTCAACAGTACTAGGAGGCTAGTTTGCTAGTAGTGGGACTGGGGTCAAAGTGAGCAGCCAAGAGCAGAGAGAGTGAGAATAGGGTTCAGCAGCAGCAGCACTGAAGTGGTCAGTTGTCATGATGACAAGAAGAATCTCTGGTGGGACAGCATTGAGCAGCTATGAGCAGGAGTGGAGAGAGAGAGAGGGTGAGGCAGCGACGAGACGTCACGTAAGTGATTTCAGCAGCACAATGTAGTGTGTGTTGAGTGTTGTCATAGTGACCAGTCGGAGTGAGCATGCTCAGCAGCTGCAGTGTGAGCAGGGGAGAGAGAGAGTGAGCGATGAGGGGAGATGATGACAGTGCGAGGTGCAGACCCGGTGCGTGTGGGCAGTGTCATGTTTCTTTATAATTGTCATCCTTAACCCCTGTCAGTGAGTGAGCCAGGAGTCTTGTCCAGCAGATCGGGAGGGAGAGAGGTGCATTGCTTGCTGCTTTGATTGTCATTGTTGATTTGACAGCTATTACAACAGCTGAGCAGCTCTTCTGAGAGATAGCTCTGTGACTGTGTGACAGGATTGCTCTCTCCTGCACAGACAGAGTGAGCAGGGCAAGTGGGTTGGGACTGAAGCAGAGTGCATCATGCAGTCAGACAGTAACAGTCTTCTACTCTCTGCGAGTCTGCGACTGAGTGAGTGAGTGAGTGAGTGAATAGACATAATAATAACGTTCGGCAAATAAATGCAAGTGTGTGGAGAAGACTAAAGAAGGTCAAGGAAGAGAATAAAAAAAAAGTCAGGGGTGGAATATGAAATGGAACTTGCTGGTTCTGCTGACTGTAAATGCTATATGTTTATATTTTATACTAGGCTGCAGACCTGCAGTGCTACCTGCTATTGCTACTAACGCAGATGGTTAAAAGTACAGTAACAGTGACAGATAAATACAGATTACAGACTTGCTATAGTGGCAGCTTGCAGCAGTAGCACATCACAGCCTGGAGAGATCCTATATTGATTGACCTGGCTGTCTCAAACAAGTTTTACAAAAGTTACTGTATATAAAGGTTCCTCAGACCACCACTGTCTGACAAACTTTAACTGACTGACATTTAACCTTAGGTTCTGGTAAAGGCTATTGAGGAAAGCATTGTGTTCCTCTGAAAGAGGTATATATACCAATTATTGCCATCAGACCAGGATGCCCATAAGAACAATCAGTCAGTGACTGTCTGTCTGTGACATCAAGGTGCAAAAATAAACTACAAAGTGCTGTGCTTGCCCTGTCTATGAGGAATCTTAACATTACATTAAAGAAAAGCAGGCAGGTAATCTGAAGTCAGCCCCCCACCACAGCAGCTACTCTGTCTTAGGGAATTGGGAAGGTGTTTAACTCTTGACAACTTTTAATTAAGTTGATGAATTAAATAATATTATTATACCAACAATGGAAGGTTTGGGCAGTGATCATGATGAACATCCCTAACCCCAACAACTTCAGGATACATCCACAGGAGACTCCTAGTCCATGCCTCTGAAGAAGAAAGCTCGAATCCAAAACTGCACATTCAGTGACAGCTGGCTAAGTGCAGCAGAGTTTAAAGATTGGCTGGCAAAATACCATTTATCAGTGCGTATTTACTGTAAAATATGATGAAGTTGATGCTGTCCAGAATCACTCTAAAGTAAAAAAAAATACCAAATAGCCATTGAGAATGCAAAGCAGAATGCAGGCATAACAAAGTTTTGCTTACTGTCGACAAATACTAAGGATGATGCTGTCACTGCCGGTAAACTGGCCTATGTATTTCATGGAGTGATGCACAACCACAGTTTTCTCTCATTGAACTATGGCAGTAAACTAGCTACACGACTACATTCTGACTCCACCGTGGCAAGCAAAATGAAACTGGGAAGAACAAAAACTGAAAGTCTGGTTGAAAATGTACTTGGGCCATTTTCTGTGAACACAGCAGATGAAAAGATAAATGCAAGCAGTTCTCCATTTGCAATTGTTACGGATGCTTCAAATAAAGGAAACTATAAGTTTTTTCCTTTGGCTGCTCATATTTTTGATGCTGAAAGTGGTATAAATGATGTCCTTTTGAATTTTTATGAAGAGCCTGATGAATCATCAGAATCTATTGCCAGACGTATCATTGATGCCATAAAGGAGCTTGGGTTGGACCTGAAAGATATCACTGCCAATGGAGCTGACAATGCTTCAGTGAATTATGGTAGGAACTATACTGTGAAACTGAAAACTATTGAACCACAAGTACTCCAAGTTAACTGCAACTGCCACGTTTTACACAATGCAGCAAAAAAAAATCTATGAAAGCCCTCAGCTTTGACATGAAAAGTTTGGTTTTAAAGATTTTCAATAAGTTTTCATGCAGTGCAAAAAAAAAAGTCACATGCCTTCAGTTCTGTTTTGAATTTGTGCAGCAAGAGTATTGCCAAGTGCTTTCACATGTGCCCACTCGCTGGTTAAGCCTCTTTGCTACAGTTGGAAGGCTTCTGTTGGACTTGGAAGATGTCAAGGTGTATTTCTTAGAGCTTGGAGAATTGGACTGTGACAGGCTAATCTGGTGATTCATCAAGGATCAGGGGCATGAGTTATGTGACAAGCTGACACTTTCTGAGTGCTACATTTATTTTCGGCATTCTGCAATTGCTGTCTTTCAGAAGGCAATCTCCATTCTTGAAACTGACTCTATGAGTGCCCCAGAACTGCTTGATGTTATAGCGGATCTCAGAAACCAGCTGATTAATAGAGTAAAGGATGAGTTATTTGGTTATCAGGTGAACAGAGCTTTGCCACACCTGTCCAGAGATGCCTAGGAAAAGTTTAAAAAAGAAGCAAAAGATGCTTACAGTTGAAGAGTAGCCTATCTGGAGAAATGGTTTTCTTTTGATAACTCTCCATCTAAGTTATTTTCTTGCCTAAATTTCAAGAAACTGTCATCATTTGATGACTTTATGAAGCTGAATTACCTTTTAAAATTGAACTTGGATGGGGATGAGTTGTACAGGGAGTTCTGGCTACTGCGGACTGCTACACCAGCTATAATGGGAGATCATAGTCTCACTGGACTGGCTGAGAAGTGTGTTGCAGGTATGTGGGTTGCAAAGATAACACAGGACAGCTATTGGGTACGACACACCTGCAGTGTGTTTTATTTTATACAGAAGTATCAAAATACAGAAATAATAAATTAATAGAAATAAACAATTCAAACTGAACTAGAAAATAAACAATAGTTCAATGCTGTTCCACCTTACTTCCAAGTATCTCTATAAGCAGAGTACAGGCAGAGAGCACCAGGAGGAAGGAGCTGCTGGTATAACTAAATTTCTCTACTTTGACTAAGAACTAGAACTCTACTATTGGGACCTTCAGTTTAGGGTAGAACAAAAAGTTAGTGTGTTTGTCAGAGTTAGTTGAAGTGAATTTTTATCTGTGCAGTTATCTAGGTGCTTGTCTCAGGTGGCTGAAGGGAATTGTTATCTGTGCCATTAACTAAGTGTAGAAAGATTTGCAAAGTAGGAGGAGTGGCTTAGCTAGAAGGAAGCCAGGTTAAAGCCAGATTTAAACACTGCCCTAGATAGCTTCTGCCAGAGTACAGGCAGCGAGCACCAGGAGGAAGGAGCTGCTGGCATAACTAAACTTCTCTACTGGAACTATATTGGCCTCCTTCCCTGCCCTCCACCCTAAACCAGTTCTACTTTAATAGGCACAGGATTTGACTGACAACAGGAAATTCCTGTTTAGGAGCAGGAAGTGAGTGGTCACTGAGCCACTAAAGACTCACCATCCTAGAAGGATAAGAGTAGCTCTCTGTCCCCCCTAGTTGCTGGAGGTCTGACTCTGAGCAAGTAAGGAGACTACTGAGAAATATAGGAACTTCTTGTCTCAGAACAGGAAGATCAGGAGCGTAAAGGGCACAGAGGCAGTAAGTAAGTAGGGAGAAAAAAAAGAAAAAAAATAGAGGAAATAGTAAGTATTCCAAACAACAATTAGGGGGCCAGAAATAAGACATGATGGGAGTGGTGCAGTGCAGTGGCTGTGGAGCAGCAGTCTTCCAGGAGATGTTCTGGAGGATGCGGTGTTGTCCCATCTGCAGGCACCTCTCTGGGCTGAGGGAGGAGGTTGTTCATCTCCAGGCTGAGTTGGCCAGGATTTGTGGGACCTCCTCTCCCACCCAGGGACCACCAGGGCCACTGCCATTGCCTCAGAGGTTGCCAAGAAAGAGGAGTGGTTGGACCACAGTGGGCTCAGGGAGGGTGAGGGTGGTGGAACAGAGGCACATCCCTCCAGATGTACCTCTCCACAATTCATATGCTGTTCTGGCAAGTGTGGTTCCTCTATGGAGGCACCCACAGTGGAGACCAAGGAGAATGCTGGGAACCTCCACAAAGAGATCCACAGGAGGTGGCATGGGACCCACAGGAAGGAAACAACTCCTGGTGGGGACTCCATTGTTAGGAAGGTAGAACTGGGGGAGGGAGGGGAGAGGGAGGTAAGGTGCCTGCCTGGTGCCATGGCTTGGAGGGACAGGGAGCGAATCCTCAGGATCGCTGGAGCAGCTGCACAGGGAAGGGAGCTGGATGTCATTGTCCACCTAGGGACAAATTACCTGGCTAAGAAAGGGATCAGAGCAGTGCAGAAAGCATTTGTGGAGTTGGGGAGTGGCCTTAGACAGGTAGTACGTACGGTAACCTTCTCAAAGGTGCTGCCTGTCTATGGCATGGGTGATGCTAGGGTGCTCCATGCCATGGAATTGAATCAGTGGTTGAAAAACTGGTGCAGAGCTCAGGGATTTGGCTGCATTGGGGACTGGGGGTCCACCTGGAGGGATGCAGGCCTATACTGGCGTGATGATCTGCATCTGTCCAGGAGGGGAACCAGGATCCTAGGTGATTGGTTTAAATACTTCATTGGCAAGCATTTAAACTAGCCAAGGGGGGAGGCACTGGAGAGGAGCAGGGAAATCCTAGCCCCCCCAAAAAATCAGGGTACTAAGTGAGATAAACACCAAGATAGAGATGTTGATAGGGAGAAAGGCAGGGGTAAACAGAGAAAATTACGAATGCAATAAGGACAGGGATGGGGCAAAAAGGGGTAAGGCCATCAAGAAATGGAGGGTAATGAGTACCAGTGCCATAGTCTGGGCAACAAGCTCCCTGAACTGGTGGCCTTGATGGAACAGGAATGCCTTGGTTTTGTAGGAGTCACAGAAACATGGTACACAGAGAACCATGCCTGGGTTGTTAACATACTAGGGTACATAAGCTACAGGAGAGACAGGGAGGGGAGAAGAGGGGGCAGAGTAGCTCTCTATGTAAAGGAAGGGATAAAAGCAACTGAACAAAAGAGTAAACAGGGAGGAGAGGAGGCACTGTGGGTTACCTTAGAGGCTGGAAATGGCACCACAATCCGAACCGGGGTTGTATACAGAACCCCATGTCAGGGGGAGGGAATGGAAAAGGATATGATAGAAGGCATCCTTAGGATGGAAGAGAAAGGGGAGATACTGTTGATGGGGGACCTTAATATGCCAGATGTTAACTGGAGCACCTTTGCTGCAGCTACATCTAAAATCAGGGCCATTCTTGATGCTCTTCAGGTGGCATGCCTCCGACAGCTAGTTTTGGAACCCACTTATTGTCTTTCATTTGTCAGCATTTGTTACATCATTTTCATGAATCACATGTTGTTCTTTGGGGGGTAAAAACCCCTAGCACTGACAACATTGCAGATATATTACAGCACTTCTGGTTCATAGTACTCAACTTTACTACAATCTAACTGAAACAGTAACAGTAGGCGCTACTGTCTGGGATGTGTTCCATCATTTCACTATCTATAATTAATTGTCTGGCATCCAGAGAATACCCATAACAGAAGTCTATCAGGGGACATTCTCTATCTCTGGTGTAAAAGAAAAGTATCTCTTTAGTACAGTTCAGGCATCTTACTCTTAACCACTGTCATGGAGTAACCATCTGGTCCATTTCTGTTGATATATCTGTGGCTTTTGCTTAAGATTGATCGTTAACCTTTCCATCAAATGTATGGATTCAACCATATCCTTCCATTCCCCTACCCCCGGGGCCCTCGGCTGCAACCAATTCTTTGTAATAATTTTTAGGGCTGCCGCTACCAGGATCTTCAATAGGTATCTGGCATCCTTATCTTTAACTTCCCCTGGGATTAGTCCCAAAACCAAGTGTTCAGGTCCTAACTGCGTCGCAATTGCAAATATCTGTTCTAGATGTTTCGTACCTCCATCCAATAAACAGCGATGCCTGGACATGACCAAAAGACATATGCCTGTGAGGCATGTTGTTCTCCACAAGCCCTCCAACACCCAGCCGTGGCCCCTCCCTTCACATGAACCATTTGTGTTGGTACTAAGAAATATCTGGTTCTCAACTTCCAACAGAAATCCCTCCACACCTAAGAACTAGAAGTTGACCATGTACTTCTCCACATCAGAGACCATTGTTTATCTGTTATGTGAATTACTAAGTCCTGTTCCCATTTTTGCTTTATGTGTTGGGACGTGTTGGCCATATATGCCACATAATTATTATACAGCAACAAAATGGCGTAGTCAGCCCCCCTTGTCCCCCACACTCTTTGAAATAGCCCTCTCTCTTCCAACACCGGCTCCTCCAGTATTGTCTTGTTAATTTGTATATTCAAATAGTCTCTCAATTCATAATACCTGATTTTATCTGTCTGCTTTAGGCCATATTTTTCTTGGATTGCTTCAAAGGAGAGTAGGGTATTCCCCGACATTATTTGATAAGGCGAGCACAGACCCCTTCTAGCTTGTTTCTGATACCACTTATCAAGCATTGCTGGGGTAAATTGATTGTCATATGCCCACCATTTATACCTCCACAGATTCCCAAATGTGCCCCCCCACTTATTCCCCTCCTCCATCCTTCCAACACTGCCCTTGTACCTGAGAGACCGAATGTTTCCCCTGTGTCCAGAGGCCCAAACATCACCACCTGCAAAGGGGGATCCTGTTGTTTCCAAAGATCTGTTCACTTCCAATGGGTGTCATATCCCAGATTGCCCCAAAGTAGTGCAACCCTCATCTGGGCTGCCACCCAGTAGCCCTGCAAACATGGGAACACAAGGCTCCCCTCTTCCTTAGGAAGATAAAGCAAGGATCTTCTTAATCTAGGTTTTTTACCCTTCCATAAATAGGAGAAAAACATACCCTGCCAAGTCTCCAGATCTGCCGGAGTTAACAGACATGGGACACATTGAAATAAGTAGAGAAGGCATGGTAATGCATTCATCTTAAGGGCTTGAGCCCTAGCACTAAGTGAGATGGGTAGAAGGGACCATCTTTGAAAGTCACTTTTGAGCTGTGCTATTATAGGAGGATAGTTCAGTTCTTTCAATTGTGTATTGTTCCTACCCAACTTTACCCCTAAATATTTTATCTCTGTCTGATCCCATAACATGGGGTACTTACTTTTAAGCTCCTCAGTTGGGGTAAAATTGAAACAGAGAATTTCCATTTTATTATTATTCAGTTTATAGCCGGATAACCCCGAGAACTTATCCAGCCATGAGGGAGCAATCTTATACCTCGTACTCTCAAATGGGGACAGTGAGAGGATCTCAGATCTAGAAGTGGGTAGCCATCTAGGAACAAGTGACCACCAAACAGTGTGGTTCATGATAAATTCAGCTACAGAGTCAAGCCATACAAAAGTGAGGGTTCTGGACTTCAGGAGGACTGACTTTGGCAAGATGGGAGAGTGCCTTAGAAAAGCACTAACAAACAGGCTAGAATGAGGGGTGAAGCAACAATGGGGAATCATCAAAACTGCCATCACAGAGGCAACAAGCCTTTGTGTGAAGCAAATAAACAAATCAAAACTAAAAAATAGCTACTATGGTTCTCAAAAGAAGTGGCGGTGAAGGTTAGGGAGAAAAAGAGAGCATTTAGGAAGTATAAGGAAACACAGAAGAAGCAGGACAGAGAACTGTACCAGTTAAGGCAGAAGGAAGCAGGGAAGATAATCAGAATAGCAAAGGCCCAAACTGAGGAAAAGATAGCCAACTCAGTTAAGAAGAGGGATAAAACCTTTTATAGGTATATCAGGGAGCGTAGAAAGACAAAGGGAGGGATAGTGAGGCTGAACAGAATGGACGGTGGCTGGGCAGAGAGGGACAGTGAAAAAGCAGGGATACTGAATAAATATTTCTGCTCAGTATTCACAAAAGAGGAGATGGGGGAGGTGCCTAATCCAATTAACAGAAGCACTTTGGATAGGGGGGTCGATCCCAGTCCTTTCACAGAAGAAAGGATTCTGAAAGAACTCCTAAAACTGAAGGCGGACAAACCAATGGGGCCTGTTGGAATTCACCCCAGAATTCTAAAAGAATTAAGGAGAGAATTAGTGACACCACTGACTACCCTTTTTAGCAAATCATGGGAGGATGGTGTGGTACCTGAGGACTGGAGGAAGGCAGACGTGATTCCCCTTCACAAAAGTAGTGGGAGCAAGACAGAGGCAGGAAACTACAGACCTATCAGTTTGACCTCTGTGGTAGGGAAATTGATGGAATCACTTCTGAAGAAAATAATTGTTGAGTACCTAGACGCCAGTGGGGCACAGGACCCAAGGCAGCATGGATTCACAGTAGGAAGGTCATGTCAGATGAATCTAATTGATTTCTTTGACTGGGTGAGAAATGTAGTAGACCAGAGAAGGACTGTGGATATGGCCTACCTAGACTTTAGCAAGGCATTTGACACAGTCCCAAACAAAAGATTAAAATTCAAATTAACCAGCCTGGGAGTCAGTCCCAGGGTGGTAGCCTGGGTAAAACATTGGCTGGACAACAGGACACAGAAGGTAATTGTAAATGGAGTCCACTCTGAAGAAAGAGGGGTTACTAGCGGGGTACTGCAGGGTTCCATACTGGGTCCAGTCCTTTTTAATGTCTTTATAAGTAACATTGCAGAGGGACTGGAAGGAAAAGTATGCCTCTTTGCAGATGACACAAAGATCTGCAACAGGGTTGATACACAAGGAGGTGTGGAAAGGATGAGAAGGGACTTGGCAAGGTTGGAGGAAAGGTCAGAAGTATGGCAGCTTGGATTCAATGCAAAGAATTGCAAAATAATGCACCTGGGAAACAAAAACCCAAGGGAAGATTACACAATGGGGAGAGGTAGTAACAACAACAAAAATGGAAAGGGACCTGGGGTAGTCATATCAGATGACCATAAGGTTAGCAAGCAATGTGAGAAGGCAGTAGGGAAGGCTGGGGGGATACTGGGATGTATAGGGAGAGGCATCACCAGTAGAAAACAGGAAGTTGTCATCCCTCTGTACAGACAGTTGGTGAGACCCCATCTGGAGTACTGCGTCCAGTTCTGGAAACCCCATCTCTGCAAGGACATAGACAGGATGGAGGCAGTCCAGAGGAGGGCAACTAAAATGGTGCAGGGTCTGCAAGAGAAGCCATAGGAGAGACTAAAGGAGCTTAATATGTATACCCTTGAGGAAAGGAGGGAGGGAGGAGAGGGGACATGATAGAAACTTTTAAGTACCTCAGTAGAATCAATAAAGTCAAGAGGAAGCATCTTTCAGAAAAAGAGATGTGCAAGAACAAGGGACACAATTTGAAGATAGAGGGGATGGCTCAAGGTAATGTGAGGAAGTATTATTTCACAGAGAGGGTGGTGGAAGCATGGAACAGCCTTCCTGAGGAGGTTGTGGGGGTCTAAAACTGTGGGAGAATTCATGAATGCATGGGACAGACATAAGGCATTTTTTATGGGAGGTAAGAAGAAATAGGCTGTTGGTTAAATAGGATCTGCAGCTTATCCTGTAGGTAGGCAAATGGGCAGACTAGGTGGGCCAAATGGTCCTTATCTGCTGTCAAAGTCTATGCATTCTATGTAAAACAATACTCAGCTTTCCTGTTGTTCAAGATAAACTTCTGTTTCAGTCACAGGTCCTTCTCTTACCTCATCCTCAGATAAATGAGACTGGCTGGATACCTAATCTGACTCATGGTATTTGAGGAGGACTTATATAACCCTCAAACTTATGGGAATGTCCCTCCCATAACCTCCAATTAGTTCTAGAGTAATCCCTAAATAGGGAAACTCCTCCTCTATTACATAATGGGGTTTTACTTCTGGGAAGTTCCTCTATAGGAAATCTCCTTCCTGAGGTCTTACGAATGGGAAGTCATCACAGAGGCAACAAGCCTTTGTGTGAAGCAAATAAACAAATCAAAATGAAAGAAAAAGCCACTATGGTTCTTAAAAGAGGTGGCTGGGAAAGTCAGGGAGAAAAGATAGCATTCTGGAAGTATAAAGAAACACACAAGGAGCAGGACAGAGAGCTGTACCAGTTAAGGCAGAAGGAAGCAGGGAGGGAAGTCAGAATAGCAAAGGCCCAAACTGAGGAAAAGATAGCCAACTCGGTTAAGAAGGGGATAAAACCTTATATAGGTACATCAGCGAGCGTAGAAAGACAAAGGGAGGGATAGTGAGGCCGAATAGAATGGACGGTGGGTGGGCAGAGAGGGACAGTGAAAAAGCAGGGATACTGAATAAATACTTCCGCTCAGTATTCACAAAAGAGGAGGAGGGGAGGTGCCTAATCCAATTTTTTTTTTTGTTTAGTTATTTAACCAGGTGAGACGCACTAAGCTAAAAGATTTTTTACAGGTGCAACCTGGGAGCACAGGGAAATTAAGTGACTTGCTCAGGGTCACACAGTATGCAAGTGGAAGCTGTGGGATTCAAACCCAGGTCTGGTTTGCAGGATGTCACCAGATTTGCAGTTCAGGGCCTTAAACCACTGCGCAATATTGCCTCCCTATTAACAGAAGCACTGTTGACAGGGGGGTCGATCCCAGTCCTTTCACAGAAGAAAGGGTTCTGCAAGAACTCCTAAAACTGAAGGTGGACAAAGCAATGGGGCCTGATGGAATTCACCCCAGAATTCTAAAAGAATTAAAGGGGGAACTAGTGAAACCACTGGCTACTGTTTTTAATAAATCA
Source organism: Neoceratodus forsteri (assembly GCA_016271365.2). Classification (NCBI taxonomy): domain Eukaryota; kingdom Metazoa; phylum Chordata; order Ceratodontiformes; family Ceratodontidae; genus Neoceratodus; species Neoceratodus forsteri. The sequence continues at coordinate 845,927,692 of CM057451.1, read as the reverse complement.
TGGGAGGATGGTGTGGTACCTGAGGACTGGAGGAAGGTGGATGTAATTCCTCTTCACAAAGTGGGACCAAGACAGAGGCAGGAAACTACAGACCTGTCAGTTTGACCTCTGTGGTAGGAAAAGTGATGGAGTCACTTCTGAAGGAAATAATTGTTGAGTACCTAGAGGCCAGTGGGGCATAGGACCCAAGGCAGCATGGGTTCACAGTGGGAAGGTCATGTCAGATGAATCTAATAGATTTCTTTGACTGGGTGACCAAAGTAGCAGACCAGAGAGGGGCTGTGGACATGGCCTACCTAGACTTTAGCAAGGCATTTGACACAGTCCCACACAAAAGATTAATAGTCAAATTAACCAGCCTGGAAGTAAGTCCCAGGGTGGTAGCCTGGGTAAAACATTGGCTGGACAACAGGACACAGAAGGTAATTGTAAATGGAGTCCACTCTGAAGAAAGAGGGGTTACTAGTGGGGTACTGCAGGGTTCAGTGCTGGGTCCAGTCCTTTTTAATGTCTTTATTAGTGACATTGCAGAAGGACTGGAAGGAAAAGTATGCCTCTTTGCAGATGACACAAAGATCTGCAACAGGGTTGATACCTTCCTCCAATAACTCTTGCAGGTGTTGCCTGATGTTTTTGATGTCTCCAGGGGCTAGCCTCTGAGACCTTCCTCTGAATGGGTGATCATCCCTCAGACAAATCCAATGATCTTCACCTTTGATGCACAACATGTCCCATTCGTGGAGTGAGAAGACTTTATGCCGCTTGACAAACTTTTAGCTTAAGTCACACCAGTAGCTGGCAGGTATGGGGAAATCTCCCAAATCAAACCAGGTTGGATCTATTTCTTCCTCTGCAGCCACAAGCGGATTCACCTCAATAGCACCAGCAGCTTTGTAGATATTCACCAGCACTTAGCCTTTCTGGACAAATGGCTGTGAGTTTCCAGGATTCATTCCTGACCCTCATCGTAATGTGACTGGCCCAGGGGGTCTCTGGAGGTGGCAGTACTCCTCTTTGCACAATTAATCTTTCTGGCAAGCTGCCCTCCAGTGGGGCATCAAAGATGACAGCAGGTCCTTCAGGAGGCTGAGCAAGCTCAGCAATTCCTACCACCCTGCATTCTGAATTCGGGGGCAGGATCAATTCTTTGCTGTCCACCCTGCACAACACACCAACAGACTCATCCATCAACTTAGCTTCTGCACTATCCAGTCAGACTGACCCTTTTTACCACTGCTTTGACTGAAGGGTTCACTATCTTGTATACCCATCCTCTCTCTTTACACATTCTAGCCAACCGCCCAGACATATTAGTTTTTGTCCCAATTAACACAGGCATGTAGGACATCCCTTTGGGCTGTGTGCAGATCAGAGCCAGAGTCTCAATGGTGAAGTGTTCACCCTGGCCCTTTGAGGTGAATGCAAGTTGTACTAGGCAATAACCATCATAGGGCTAGCTGGAACGGTACCAGGTTAATACGTCATTCCATGTAGAGCGCAGTCAAAACCGAGCAACATATTGAGTGTAGGGGAATATAACTACAGGGTACAAAATACCGCAAGGTCAAAATGATGTGTAAACCCCCAACCCTTCATTTTGCAATGACAGGCGGTATGCTGTTTGAATCTGACAGCAATACCAGGTGGGCTGGGTTCGGGGAAGAATAGGTCACTCGGCACAAGGGCTAGGTTTGGCTACTCTGCACAGGGGCACCCAAGTAACTCTGAACACAGGAAGCAATAACTGTAATGTCCAATACCAGAAATGGAATTCTAAAGTGTGGCTTTATTCACATCCAAACAGAATAACCAAAGCATAGACAGACTCCCACGGGGCTACACTCCTGGTAATGCAGATTAAAAGAATCAAGAACACTTCTTCTACACTTTACCCCTCAGGCTCTGAACCCCACCAGGCACATAGCCTGGACTTGCTACCTTCACTTTGAATTTTGGCCAGAACATACACTGTCCTGGGTTTTCCCTGGCTTGGCTCCCTTGCCGCCACGGACACCTTTCATATGTCATGGAAACATTTACTGGTGGCCCCCTAAACCGCCTAAGAGCACCTCAGCTCTATCAGGGAATTTTCCTTTTAATCCCACATCTGGGTACTTTCCTCAGGCACTGGCCAAGTACCTGAGAGAAAGTAAAGGTGCCACAGAGCAAATCCATAGAGGTGAATTTGGTTACTACTGATGGGGGGGTCTCCCACCTCTCGCTCCCACAATTCATACCCGGCCATTTCTCTGGACAGTAAACACCTCATACTGTAAAGCTTGGCAATGTAGATTATGGCTAAATGTTTGTCACATTTCCTCTACTTGTCTTGCTTTCCCTTTGTGCTGGACTTGAACATACTTTTAATTGGCATAGCCCATTGCCCTAGGCCCCTCACTGAATAAGCAGTCCAATCCCCACATTACAACTGTACTTGGCTGTCTTTTTCCTGTCCTCACAGTAACAGTCCCTTTAGTTTCCTTCTGTTAAGTTGAAACACACATGTCCCTCTTTCAGAGCGAACTCACCCTTTGGTTGCAGGTGCCCCACAGGCGATTCCTCCACCGGAATTTCTCTCTCAGAGCTTCTGGTGCTGCAGCACAACTTGAAATAGGCAGCTTCTTCCCTTAGCCAGAATCAGGAGGGTTGCCCCTGGAAAACAGGCAAACCTTTCCCCCATCCCCTCAGGGATGGGGACCTTGGACCAGTAACAGTGGTCTCCACCACTTCAACAACCAGTTTCTGTGTTCCTCTTATGGTGGAAACACACTCCTTCTTAACAGTAGCTCTAAAACAGTGCTTAAAGCTCTGACAGCCTGTACACAGACAGCTGTGCTACTGTCTCTCACCAAGACTGCATACAGACTGAATTCAAAATCCCCAACGTTCTATTCTAACCTACAACTGCAACATTCCAGTGAGGCTTATGCAGCTGCGAAAGTTCCATGGTGATGTCATCCCTCAGTCTCAGCTGAGACTGAGAACACAGTGAGACAGTGTGAAATCCATTTAACTGGAGTTTCACAAGCTGCCTTCCCTGTGTACTACTAGGTCTTACTGGGATTCTAGTAACCCCGGGTAACAGTGGGGTTACAGGTGCAAGTGCAGTTTTGTACCCTTTAGCTAATGGCTGGGATGCAGGGATGCAGTGATGCAGAGCATAAGACCCCTGTTGGGGGGGTGGTCCACTGAGCAGCTGCCGTGGCTCAGAGGGATGAGCCACCAGCAGTGGAGGGAAGCATTGCATCTGTGGACTGTGTCTCAAATCCCGGTCCCAGACTACTACTGATTTTCCTGTATTTTTTCTTTAAACTTGTGTGGCCAGTTGCTTTTTCTCCCATGTCTGTTTCTCCCCATCCCCGTGTTATGTACTCCAGGAGTTGATTACATTAAAGGGAGGGCAATGGGGGGTGGGGGTGGAGACCCCTCAAAAAATTAAATTGTGTGTTTTTTCACCAATTTTTGTAGTCTTAGTAATGTGTGACCACTGACAATGTCCCCGCTGTATTGACAGCGCAGTACAGTGCTATGCTATTTTTGTGTGTGACATTATGATCCTGTGCCAGCTGGACCTACCTATCCCACACAGGGACAGGCCAGACAGGGGCAGGAGGGGCAACTGCTTCAGGTATCTGTCATAGAAGGTCCGGTGTATTATAGTGACCTGTGACCCACTGTCCAGTAGGGCTAAACAAAGCATTCTCTTGATTAAAATCTCCACATTAGCCCAGGAACTGACCAAACCAAGTGGCACCTGACTGTCGGGGGGAATCTTAGGGTCAATCCACTTGGTGGAGCCTTGCAGTTGCAGGGACCCAGTTTGCACCTTCACTGGTCCCCATTGGTGTTTCACTGGTCCTTCTGCCTCCTTTTCTCAGCAATGAGCTGTGGATTCTCCACACTGATGCCCCCTTACATCAAGTGGTCATCCTGACTACATCCAAAGCAGAACCAACCTTCTCGGGACACAGGGGTTATTCTGGGCCTAGTCCGGGGAGAGGCAGCGTAGAAGGTTGACTGCCATCCAGGTTCAGGCAGGACAGCACTCGGCAGTGACAGGAACTCATTGGCCAGCTGCAGAGCCTTTACACAGTTTTTTATGTTGGCTCGCGCATGTGCACCAGCCAACATATTGCAGTAGTAGCAGATTTGGAGGTGCGGGCACTGTGGGCGAATGCAGGGCACACATCAGTAGGTGCATCCCTCATTCCCCAATAAGGCAGCTGCAGGCACTGACACCAGCAACATGTAAACTGGCCACCAGATCTAAGAAAATATCCGCTGCAATAAGAGCCAAGCTTGTCATGCAGTGGCGTGCTTTTCCTGGTGAAGCAGTTTAATAAACATGGTGGCACTGACAGCTACCGTGCAGAGTGCCCCAACCCACTTAATTTACTGACAGGGAGCCACTCTCCATCGGGCATAATGCCCCTCCCATTTAGTGTATGCCAAGGGGTACCCAAACCCCTTGGCATCATGCGCCTCGAACAGCTTTCTTTGCCATGGGGGTCCAATCCCGGCCAGCTTCAGTCCCTTCCCCTTATTTTGCTGATGGGAGCCCACTCCCATTGACATAATGACCCCACCGCTTGTTAGGTGTGCTGGGGGGGTGCCCAATACCCCTCGGCTCTTGTCCCCCCCTTCGGTATGTGCCGATGGGGGAGCCCAATCCCCCGTTGGCTACAGTACCCCACAAAAAAACAGTCAGGTGGCACATTGGAAGCCCACCCCAATGTGCCAAATGCCCCTGTAAAACAAAAACTGTCCTGTGATGATTTTATTTTTTTTTTAAACCTGCAAACCAGAAAACAGTCCCTCGTCGATTCCGGTGGCCCTCCCCCAACCCGCGCCCACCCTCTGTGCACCCTGCCTCCCCACATCCCTCTCACCCCATACTTACCTTTGGGGCATGGCGCGACGATCTTCGGTGGACCGGGAACACATCTGCACCCTTCAAAGCCAACCGCGAACTGAAGAAATGCCGGTAAGCTGTATAATGGCATAAATAGGGTTTTTTCAACTTTGGTACATATCTCAGGCATTTTTGGGAATTTTGGCACCAAATTTTCAACATGGGGTTATTGGGACCCCTCCTCATGAATTCAGTCACTGTCATGGCGTTGTTGGTGCTGAAAGGTGATTTTGCAGTCACTGCGCAGAATCATCTTTCAGGACCGATATAATAACAGTGCCACTATTCATGAGGGGCTCTCAAAAAGCCTCTGTTACAAATTTGGTGGAAAAAATCCAAAAAAATGGTTTGTTTCTGACATGTGACTGCGCGAGTTTCCACACATGCTCTGGACGCTCGTGAATTTGTAATATTTATACTCCAGATTTTCAAAATTGGCATTTTTCCATACCTCCTTATGAACAGTACAGCTGTCATTTTCCATATCCTGGCCAAAATGTGTTTTTGCATGTCCGGCGCAGAATAGCGCGGTCGCTATGCGAAATCAGTGTTCGGGACAGTTTGAGAAAATGACAGTGAAACTGTTCATGAGCAGAGGTCCTAAAATGCCTATGTTGAAAATCTGGTGATGAAAGTCCATAAATGACTGTATTACAAGTGTGCATTGCGCAGTTTCCACGCGTCCTTGTAACTTCTCAAATTTGCAATATTTTCATGCCAGATTTTCAACACTGGCATTTTTTCACACTTCCTTATGAACAGTACAGCTGTCATTTTTCATATCCTGACCATTTTTCTCTTATCCTCTTTCTTTAATTTTTAATTGTTCTTTAAAATATTTTGTTTTTCCCCAAATCTAGAAATCATCTACCATTAAACCTATCTTGAAAAATGGTAACTCACAGATTGTATCTAATTATCGACCTATTTCTCTGCTGAACCCATTATCTAAAATTCTTGAAAGAATTATTTTAGATCAAACCCCAGAATATCTTACAAAATATAAAATGTTAACTGACTGTCAGCACGGGTTTAAACCAAATCATAACACTGAGACGGCCTTGGTGAGGTTCACCAGCCACATTCAGTGTGCCCTTGATAAAGGGCACTCTGTTGGGGGTTTATTTGTGGACCTCACCAAGGCCTTTGACCTAGCTGATCACACTTTACTGCCATCTATACTTTCAAATCAAAATGGTATTCTCATTACCTCTCAAATAGGACCTTTAGGACTTTGATTGGTGACAGTTTCTCAAATTCAATAGTCATGCAGAGTAGGGTGCCCCAGGGTTCTATCCTGGGCCCCCTTATTTTTTCTCTTTATGTCAATTCCGCCCTGAGAGTTTGTACAAAAACATCTATGATTCTATACACAGACGATGCAGTTATTTATAGTGACAGAGTTAACATAAACAAAATACTAAATGATGTTCAGTTAGATTTTGATTTTTTTTCAAGATTGGCTGATTCAGAATCACATGGTCTTAAATTAAAAAAACAAAAACAAAATGTGTAATCTTTTCTAGTAGGTCTGGGGGAATGATGATGAATTTATTTTAATTAAAGATAAGGAGGGGTTGTTATTGAGTTGGTCGAAAGCTTTAAGTACTTGGGTATTCTATTGGATAGTAAATTATCCTTTGAATCCCATGTAAAATATCTTAGAAAGATTATACATCAAAGACTAGGTCTTTTATATCATGCAAAAACTTTTTTAACTGCTGGCTCCCGGAGGTTACTTTCACATAGTTTTCTCTTAAGTATTTTTGATTATGGCTTACTGGTTTACTCCTCAACTAGGACTACAGTGTTGAATAACCTGAGGGTCATGTATAATTCAATATTATGGTTTATGCTCAACGCACCTTACCGTTTGCATCATTGTCAGTTACACAAATCTTCTGGATGCCTATCTTTGGCTGACAGAATCTCTCATAAAATGGGAGTTTTTCCTATTCAAAATTATAAATGGGTTCCTACCTTTGTCAGTTATTAACCTGTTCCCTAGATTTTCCCATCCCTGTAGAACTAGGTCTCAGAGTAGATTTTCTTTTAAAATTCTGTTTTAAAAAAAAACAGTTGGCTGTAGGTCTGTTCTTCATTGAGCACCACTTTTCTATAATAGTGTTTCAGTGGATTCTGCTGACTGTAAGACTGTTCACTGCTATAGAACTCACCTTAAACAATGGCTATTCAATAAATTTGACTGTACTTGTTGATCACAAATCATAATTTAACTGCTATATTTTAATGTTAGTTGTTTTTTTTGTAATAGTAAAAGTTATTTATTCTGTCCTGTTTATGTGTTTTGTATTACTGTAGCTTGTCCTCTGTGAAAATGGGCAATTTCTGCTCATCAGATTTACAAGTATAAAAAATAAAAATGAAATTAAATGAAAAATGTGTTTTCGCACCTGTGGCGCACAATGGCATGGTCGCTGTGGAAGATCACCCTTTGGGACAGATTAACAAAATTACAGTGCCACTGTTCATGAGGAGAGGTCCCAAAATGCCTATGTTGAAAATGACGTTAAAAAATCCCAAAAATAATTGGGATACTGATGTGTGTTGTGTGCAGTGTCTTTGCTTGCTCATGACTTCACCAATTTTTTATATTTTCACTCCAGATTTTCAATGTGGCCATTTTTTTACACCTCCTCATAAACAATACAGTTGTAATTTTTCACATCCTGCCCAAAATGTATTTTAATGCCTGTGTCACCAAATGGCATAGTCTCTGTGCAAAACCACCTTTCAGCTAACAAACTGATAGTGCCACTCTTCATGAGGTGGGGTCACAAAAAGCCCATGTTGAAATTTTGAAGTGAAAATACCAACAAACGCCTATGGCATTATGGTTTCCAATTGCAACATCACACCCTGCAGCCAGTGACAGGCATCGAGGTGTGCCTTGGAGTGTTCGGCCCTAAAGTTCACCCCGTTCTCCTATACTGCACCCATCTCAGTGTATTTCCTTATGGAATGGGGTAAGTATAAGGCCCAAAGACCCCAACACACACCACGACAGTTGTCAGTGTCTACAGGGTAGGGTGAAGTTAAATGGCATGAGTGTCATAGCTGATGACCCAAAAGCAGACCCCAACGCCTGTCAGTCTCTGCAGGGTGGGGGTGGGGTTGGTGTCAATTCAATACTTCACTGCCATTCCTATTATGCGTCTCTAACTCCTGCACTACCAATGCCAGCGAGACAACATTCGGCATTGACAAATGCTTGTTTATCTTGAAACTCAGCCATAGTGGGGGCTGAGGGAGTCTCCTTCACCCCCTTTAAGTCCTGCATACATTCTCTCTGCTCCTTCAATGCAATGCCCAGCTCCAGTGGGAGAGTGGGTGGTTCCCCGTGGCTGGGTACTTGGGGTCATAGAGTGCAATGGTTGCTGCTGGCACCTGTAAGGAGTCAGCAATATCTTTCTGAGCTTCTTCTTCCTTTACCTCATCCAGCAGCTACTTAAAGGTCAGGGGCTAAGTTCTGAATTCCCGCAGCCTGAGGGAGATTAGAGTCAGTCGGGAATGCACAACACCTCGCAGGATCTGATCAGGCCTCATTTTGGTGACCTGCTCCAAGGTGTTCCCCCAGTCTCAGTGATCTTGTTTATCAGTGCTTCTTCCATGGTGATGTACTGTGACAACTTTTCCCCTTTTTGTTGCATGGTGAACCACAGCTGGAACATAATGGCCTCTTTCTTCTCTGCAGCTCCAAAGGTGCTTTTCAATATTGTCAGGTGGTCATCTGCTGTACATATAGGCTGACTGGCCTGCAATGACTAAATCATATCCAGAGCCATGCCCCTTAAGCTCTCTACAACCCTCTTACACTTTTCCTCATCAGAACACTTTGGGGAGGTACCTAAAACAAACAATAGAAACACTCTGGATACAGAAGTTGATACCAGCCCATTTACAGAAGAAAGGGTTGTGAAAGAACTCTTAAATCTGAAGGTGGACAAAGCAATGGGGCCTGATGGGATTCATCCCAGAATTCTAAAAGAACTAAGGGTAGAACTAGTGACACCACTGACTACCCTCTTTAACAAATCATGGGAGGATGGGGTGGTACCTGAGGACTGGTGGAGGCCCGATGTGATTCCCCTTCACAAAAGTGGGAGCAGGGCAGAAGTGGGAAACTACAGACCAGTTAGTTTAACCTCAGTGATAGGGAAAATGATGGAATCACTTCTGAAGGAAAGAATTGTCGAGTACCTAGAGGCCAGAGGAGCACCGGACCCAAGGCAGCATGGATTCACAGCAGGAAGGTCATGCCAGACGAATCTAATAGATTTCTTTGACTGGGTGACCAAAGTAGTAGATCAGGGAGGGGCTGTGGACATGGCCTACCGAGACTTTAGCAAGGCATTTGACTCAGTCCCACACAAAAGATTAATATACAAGTTAGCCAGCATGGGAGTGGGTCCCAAGATGATAGCCTGGGTAAAGAATTGGCTGGAGAATAGGGCACAGGGTAATAGTAAATGGAGTCCACTCTGAAGAAAGGGGGGTTACTAGTGGGGTGCTGCAGGGTTCAGTATTAGGACCAGTCCTCTTCAATGTCTTTGTAAGCAACATTGCAGAGGGACTGGAAGGAAAAGTATATCTCTTTGCAGATAACACAAAGATCTGCAACAGAGTTGATGCACAAAGTGGGGTGGAAAGGATGAGAAGGGACTTGGCAAGGTTAGAGGAATGGTCAAATGTATGGCAGCTTAGATTTAATGCTAAGAAGTGCAAGGTAATGCACCTGGGAAACAAAACCAGGGGAAGAGTACACAATGGGGGGTGAGATACTAACAACAACAAAAATGGAAAGGGACCTGGGGGTAGTCATATCAGATGACTTAAAGGTGGGAAAGCAATGTGAGAGGGCAGTAAGGAGGGCTGGGGGATACTGGGATGCATAGGGAGAGGCATCACTAGTAGAAAACAGGAAGTTGTTATCCCTCTGTACAGACAGTTGGTGAGACCCCATCTGGAGTACTGTGGGCAGTTCTGGAGACCCAGTCTCCGTAAGGACATAGACAGGATGGAAGCTGTCCAGAGGAGGGCAACTAAAATGGTGCAGGGTCTGCACCGGAAGACATATGAAAAGAGACTAAAGGAGCTTAATATGTATAGCCTTGAGGAAAGGAGGGAGAGGGGGGAACTGATAGAAACGTTCAAGTACCTCAAGGGAATCAACAAAGTCCAAGAGGGTAGCATCTTTCAAAAAAAGAGGTGTGCAAGAACAAAGGGGCACAATTTGAAGATGGGGGGGCGGCTCAGAGGTAATGTAAAGAAGTATTTTTTCACAGAGAGGGTTGTGGATGCATGGAATGGCCTTCCAGAGGAGGTTGTGGAGTCAAAAACAGTGATTGAATTCAAGCATGCATGGGACAGCCATAAGGCAATTCTAGGGGGTGGGGGTAGAAAGAAGTAGGCTGCTGGTTAACATGGATCTGCAGCTTATCCATTAGGTAGGGAAACGGGCAGACTGGGTGGGCCAAGCGGTCCTTATCTGCCGTCAAATTCTATGTTTCTATACTTGTACTATTTGGGCCGCCTGACATATCCAGCTTTCAAAGTCATACTCCCCAGCCAGAGTGGAGATGGCCCCTGAGAAGGTGCACAGCCACTTGTGTTGTTCATATGGTGCCACAACATGGGGGTCATCCTGCTAGTCAGCACTATGGGGGTGGGCTCCTTTTCTGAAAACAAAGCCCATATATCTTTCATGGACTTCACTTCATTAGCCAGCAGGGACTCTAACTTAGGCTTTAAATCCCCTCCTTCACTTGGATGCAGGGTCAAGGGAGGGGAAGAAGGTTTCAGGCTGGCTGGCCTTCCTTTCTTCAGCACCACCCAGGCCTCTTGGAACCCTTCGAGTGTCAGATTGGAGGCACATCTACAGGCCCCAAGTCCTTGTCAGTCTCTACAATCAAGTTCCTAAACTGGGTGCCTGGTTGTCTAGTCACCCTTTGGATTTTCATGTGCCCATGTTCCTTCAGAGCCCCCTCTAACTCTCCCCAAATGAACTCCTATCTCGCTCTTCAGCCACATTTTGTATAAGGAGCACTTTCTGGGGGTCAAATCCATCAAACATGTTCCAGTCCTCTACTTCTTGGAAGTCCATTTTCCCTTTTTCTTTTTTTATAAACACTTGGGGGGGGTACCAAATTGTTCAAAATGGCAAGATTGGGGTAGCCACTAGGGGACAGTAAATCCCAGCAGTGCCTCCACTTGTAACAGCCCTTTCACTCACCTTGGCTGCTCTGGGTCCATCGTGTCTTTACTGTTCACACCTCCAAGGGACCTGGCCCGGGTTCCATAGTGGACAAGAAGTTTGGTGCAGTGCCTCCACCCGGGGAAGTGGTAGGGGAAACCTGTAGACAGATAACAGGTTACCACCCTTCAGGAAAATACATAAGCTGCCCCCCAGACACTCCTCCGTATGCTGATCGCACATCAAAACCTGCGCCATGAACGATAGTACAGCGACAACATCGACAGGTCACGGTACTGTCACTGCGGGACCCGGCACTGCTTTCTGGGGGTCATGCACTCCCTCCCTGAGTCAACTCTGACTTGGAGTTGATTAGTTTAGTTAGGGGGATGCGGGGGCGGTAGAGCCTTCTGCAGGGGGGATTCAGGAGGCAAAGCCCCCAAAAGAAAACAAAGCCTGTAGTGAACAGTTTTATGCCGGCTACAATTGCGGTCGACATAAAGCTGTCGCTGTAATGTCAGTCGAACTGGCATCATAGAGCCACACTCTCCTCACAACAGCAATCTCCTCCATTCACAATGAAGCATAATAACAAGATATAACATGCAACCAATAACAGTGTTTATTTTGAGGGAAGGGGAAATAGGGAGAAGAAAGCAACAACAACAACTGTAAAACAATGTCACCCAACACAGCTCCTCACCTCCCACATTTGGGTGCACCTTGGCCTGGGTCTCTTCAGATGTAGTGGGTACCTCACTGAAATGATGATGGTGCTCAAGCTGGGATGGGTGCATTGGGGCCCAATACTTTTAAACAGTTAACTTTGTTTGAGCTTCAGGTCTGGGCTAAACTTTATGACAGAGTCCTGCCCAGGACCTAACCCCCTGATTTTAACCTAGCTAGCTAGCTATTTAAATACTCCCCAAAGCCACAGCCTGGGATACTTACAGTTCAGCAGTTCACGGGGGTTGGGGGTTCAGCAGGTGGGATCTGGTACAGTACCATGAAGGTATCCTGTTAGTGGTGCACCACAAGGCTGTAGAGCTGGATGGCTGGAGAACTGAAGAATGCTGATCTTCACCTGCCTTGCCTCGGCAACTTCACCTCAGAGGCCTTTGTAAGTAGTTTTCACCAGGCAGGCCTCTCGTTGTCTTCCTCTGCTGGTCTTCTTTCTCTTCTTTGGTCTAGGGGCAGGGCAGGCATGGTTTTCTGGACCCCTCTGTTGCACACCCTGAACACACAATTACCAGCTGGGCCTTTACTCAGTCTCTAGCCACAGCACTCTTACTTCAGTTTCTCTGTACACAGCTGCACTGGGCCCTTGCTCAGTCTCTAGCCCCAGCACTCTTACTTCAGTTTCTTTGTACACAGCTGCACTGGGCCCTTGCTCAGTCTCTAGCCCCAGCACTCTTACTTCAGTTTCTCTGTACACAGCTGCACTGGGCCCCTGCTCATTCTCTAGCCACAGCATGCTCATGCTGTCCCCTTGCTGAAACTTGTACTCTCCAAACTTACCCTTCCATGGTGGAACAGAGTAGCTCAGTCTCTGCAAGGTTACAGCACTTGGCAAATTAGGCTGCACACACAAAGTCTCTCTTTGTAGCTGTAGCTTTGTAGACTGTAGCTGCAATCACTTGGGCTCTCTCAGCTTCCTTTGCATGGAATCTCCTTTTTTCTGGCAAGAAAGTTCCACAAAAACTTTCTCTTCCTCTAGGCAGCAGCAGGAGGCTGTCTCAGGCACTCTGTCCCTAGTTGCTAAACTGTGGCCGAACAGGCCATTGAGGCAAAATTGCAGTCATAGGGCTGGTAGCCCAAAGCAGTTTTTCTGGCACTCCAACTTGGGCTTCTCACTCATTTTGGTGGGCTGGCAGTTCTATTTAACTTTTTTACACAGCCCTCTACTGATTGGCTGCTGCAGTCCCAGGCAAATTCAATGCCCTTTGCCTTTTCCCAGGAACCCCTCTGTTATAGAAATCCCTGGAGACTGCCATATTTGTGTATTTTACAGCCCCAAACAAGCCTGCCCCATAACTTTTCAGTAAAGCCCTTTCAAAGGCTAATGCTTATATGCCCTGGCTCTGATTTACCTGCTGGAGCCAGGACAGCTCTTATTTTATCTGAGGGAGCCCCCTTTAGCCCACAAGGGCTCCCAGAACTCATACACCCCCGCACCCTTTACTGGCACTCTCTTTATTGGAGTCACTGCTTCTTTAAATTTTGCCTCACGGCAGCTGCACATGCTCAGAAGGTGCGGTATTGCCATGTTTTTTGTTTACATTCTGCAGTTCCAATTCTCTAGCTCTCTGAGACCACAGCTGTCCCCGACAAGTGCCCAGAGATGCAGGAATGGCTCAGACACCTCGGTCCCCTCCTTCCCTGGGGTTGAGTAAATGGAAGATTTTCGGTGGCCGTTGCTGCAGAGATAAAGTGGGGGCCAGGTTCATACCCCACCAGGGACCACTACAAGACAGCATTGGGGAGCAGAGGGCTGGAGCCCATACAGGTAGGGGCTTACATTTATATTTATTCTCTTATATATGTTTGCACACATTTTCTTTTGGATGTCTTTATATTTTCTATACCTTAGATGGGGGTGTGTGTGGCTTGTACAGCAGTACAGTTTTATATTGGCATCCCTTTCCAGTTTTCCAGGGCCTTGCAGGGCTTCACCCTGTCACACCTGCAGGTAATCTAAAAATAATGCATAAGCTGTTTATAAAGAGTTATGTTTTTTACTTACTGGTGTAACCCCTCTGCAAATGGGGGTTCCTGGAAACCTCCCAGAGCTTGCCTAAAGGCTCCCTGTTTAACTGGGGTTCGGCAAGATGCCAACTGTGGGCGTTGGGAGTGCTTTTAAAGCCTCTAGTACTGTCTCTTTAAGAGCTGCCTGCTTGCAGGTTTTATTAGTTTGTACAGGGGGACAGTGGGTTTACTGCTTAAATCCTACTCGAGAGGATATTTGGATTGCTCCGTTTCTGCAGTCGCTAAGGGAGCAGGGGGAGCTGGGTTGGAAGATGTGGCTGTCTGCTGGAAAATATGTAGTGCCATTGCAGAAATGTAGCTTGTTTAACCTGCTTTATTTGCAGCTAGGACTCTGTGTGTGCAGCCCCTCCATTTTGGACCCGAGCTGAGGAGATGAACCAATTGGGAAAAGGGGGGCTTGAAATAGAGACCGCTGGAACCAATTAGAGTTGGGACTCTCACTGAGAGCCTGCCTAAAGGGGACTATACGGCAGGTGCCCCTGGGAAGTGTAGTCTGGACCCTGGCACCTTTTCTGCACCAATGGGTTGGCGGTATAAGTGACTGGCATCAGCAATCCACCTATGGGATCGGGTGGTGCCCAAATTGAGAGGCTTGCCCTAACTGTCGAGAGACAAAGAGGCTGTGGTGGTGAGCGAGGAAGGAGCTCTTGGCTTCTGTGCTGCTGAGTTCGTGCAGGAAGCACGTGTGGGACAGCCAGAAATCGGCAGTTGTGAATGCCCGCAAGTTCGGACTAAATCCACTAGGCAGCGATCAGAGGAGGCTGTGCAAAAGCGCAGCTACCTACCAGGCTCACCCTGTAGAGGACTGGAGAACCCGCTTCAATCACACTCGGTCTGTCAGGACAAGCGAAGCTGCGTCGTTTGGCCCAGTGTGTGCAGCAAAAGCGATCGGAAGGTATACAGCAGCTGCCTGGTATGGTACCCCTCTGTCTCTCATATAAATGTGTGGAGAAGTGTTGAATTCCAGGCTCGGTCCTGCGAGTGGTGTGACAGCGCTCTTCCTACTGGAGTCGTGAGTACTAAACCAGGGTCGCTCCCTGTCCATTGTTCCTAGTGAGGGCAAGACCTTCTGGCTTCTTTACTGGCTACACTAACTGAGCCTGCTGGCTCTATTTAATCTTCGTAGGAATCAGAGGCTTGTTTCTGTGTCAGGGCCCCAACCAGCTGCATCGAGAGGCTAGCCTTTTATTGCCTGGGTACCCAGAGACATTGACTTATAGGTTAGGCCTGTGCACAGTGCCCTAGATAGATACATATATATTAGAGTGGTAAGCTAATTAACCTGATTGCCCCAGTCCTTGTTATCTCCCCCCTAAATAAATCAGATTGGTTGTTTTGCAAAGGTATACTGGCTGAGCTGTGTGTTTATGGTGAACTACTGTACGGTGAATATTGTGTAACAGTGTCTTACTTTTCAGGAGGTCCCCAGAGCAAGCAGACTGGTTCAAGTCTGGGGGTAAGTGTATGCTGCTGGGACATTGGAGTGTACTTGAGTGGGCCACTCGTGGGAAGAAAGGGGAGTCACAGTGGCCCAGAGGGCTGTGACCTGCTCATATCAGACTGTACCAACCCCAACCTCTGGGTGGAGGCACCCGCCATCGGATCCAAGCCCCTCAACCTGTTAGTGTCAGAGCAGGCAGGGGTAGTAGCCCTTGGGATAGCGCCCCCTAGGGGTTACACTGTTCCTAAACAAAGTTATCACAAATATTCTATTATTTCATGAAGTGCAAACTCATACCTTTACTTTCTTGGAAAAATCAACTGTATTTTTTTCTTTATGGGCTCAGTTTGTGGGTCATCTGAATCTCTAAGCAAAACATAATTATAACCATAATATGTATAATTTTTTTCCATATTATTTATTTATTTATTAGCTTTTGGTAACCGGGTAAGTGTGCTAGGCAACAGTCCTGCCTATTTTCAGGCACGACCCAGGAGAGTACAGAACAAAGGTACACATATTATAGTAGTACATCTTACATTAAAGAAAACATAAGGTAGCAAGCAATAATTTAACAGCATACACAGTGGATAAGAACAACAAGATTGGTACGACAGGATACAAACACATTAAAAGCCTTAATGTTGCAAGAAATGGGAGTAGGTCCGGGCCACAGGCCGGCCGTCAAGTGAAGTTATGTTATGAGCATCTGCAGTGACCAAGGGTGTGTAGGTGAGAAAACAGCGAGTTTTTAAAGACCCGGTGGGAGGTAGAACTTTTAACCTGTAGGGGGAGTGAGTTCCAGAACTTAGGGGCAAAGTAAGAGAAAGCCTGTTCTCCCATTTTTGTGGCGCAAGGTCTACTTGAGGGCAAAGGGACAGAGGAGGACCTCTAAGTATACGGGTTCGGGAAGCGGGGGTCAGCAAGTAGGCCAGGGAGTCAGGTCTAGGAGGTCTAGTTAGGGAGTCAATAAAGCATCCCAGGGAGTAGGCCCGGAAATCCTTGGGTGACAGCCAGTTTAACCCGGAGTAGAGGAGGCAGTGATGAGTAAGGTGGGGGGCAGTTAAGGCGAATCTGCAGATTTATTGTAGGAAGCGTCCCATTTGCTGAGCACACTGGAGTTGGCAGAGTAAAGAAGAGGTAGTGCATATTGGAGCTGAGAGAGAAGCACCCCCCTTGCTACAGATAATCTGGCAGATGGTGTGAGGGAGTGGCACACTCAGTAGGCACCGTCAATTTTTGCGTTAACAGCACGACAAACCACATTGATATGAATAGAAAAGTCGAGGGAGGGATCTAGTGTGACCCCCAGGTATTTGAAGGAGGACATGTTGGTGATAGAGGAACCGTCTCGGCAGTGAACCAGAAGCTTAGGAGTCGTGGAGGGTAGTTTTTTTGAAGAACCAAATAGCATGGCCCTCATTTTGTCCAGGTTAAGATATTGATGGCTGTTCAAGAGCCATTGTTGAAGGACCTGAAAGTCATTTGAAAGAGTGAGGTTGATGTCCTCCATTGATTTAGATGCCGAGTAGAAAACCAGGTTGTCGGCGTACATGAGAGTGCAGCTGTGACGGGAAGGGTTGGGAATGTCATTTAGGAAAAGGGAGAAAAGTAGAGGACCATACCCCCACTTTGGAAAGCTAGGTTTTAACATACCTTGTTAAACACTTTACCCAACTGGGTAACTACATCCCTCTTGTCAACAACCATTTCCAGGGGTCCACTTAGCCCTCTTCAATATCTGCTAATATAAGTGCTTGTATCAAGGTATTTACAAATTTTATATACTATGTCTATGTTTTGTGCCAGTTCTAGTGATACAAAAATTGCTTTCTGAAGCAGGGAAACTTGCCACCCAGCCCAGCCATCTCCCTCAGTGTTTAGGAGTGGCTGGATTGGTGATCACGTGCTATTAACGTACCGTAATGCAGGAGGTGGGATGACGTCCTTTGTGGCATCACTTAATGGCACCACCCACCATTGCTGCTTCAGGATCCCATCCTAGACAGGCCACTTTAAGTTCCCCAGTAGCACAGCGGAAACTGGAATTGGCGGTTCACACTGCGCCTCAGGAGAGCCTGACCTACTGCAGCAGTTCTCCCCCATCCTGGGGCTAAAGCCCAAACATTTTTTGTATTTGAGAATTCCATGTTTTTTTTTGTTTGTTTGTTTTGTTATTAGACCACATGAAATTTGTTGAGAATATAATTGCTATACTTAACATGTTATTTGATTAGAAATCAAAGAAAGACAAAAGTGGGCAAGTAAAGAGCAAGAACCACCATGTACTGGCAGTTATCCCAGACAGTTATCAGTCCTAAAATATGCACAAAAAAGAGATTTCTATGATGTTAAAGTATTTCAAATATATAGTACACACTCCAAGTTTAGTTTATATCTGGTGACATTGATTTATTTATTTATTTTTGTCTTTGGTAACCAGGTAAGTGAGCTTATCCAAAGGACCATTTTCAGTCATGACCCAGGCCACAAGGTCGCAACAACATAAATTCAGCAGCAGTAAAAGTACAGAAAACAGCAGTAAGAGTACAGAAAATACAGAGGTACAAAAATATAAACACACCTCACCATGAGGTCAATAAAATACAAGAACAACTATGTGCAATATATGCTGAAATATAAAAACACAAAAGTCAAATAGTACAGCAGTAGAGATAGCAGGTTGAATTCAAAAATTGTAATGGTACATGTTAATTGCATGCAGTAGTTGCAGCTGACATAAGTTAACATGCCTGACAATACACTGTGCAGGTTCAGAGAAAACGAGCTTCAAGGACTGCTAGGAGCTCAGGACAGGACAGAGGAGCAAATTTCATTCATTTTATTCCTTTTTTTATTTGTTAACTGGGTAAGGACACTGGAACAAGCCCATTTTCAGTTCTGACCCAACAAGAGAAACAAATAACAAACAATTTATAAACTAAGCAAAACAAGTACACAACTCTGTTGAGTTCAAATAAGCCCTAAAATTATGCTTAACATTTAACAGAGAAGTGGAGGAGCAGACATCAAGGGGCAAGGCATTCCAGAATTGGGGGCTGCCACTGAAAAACACCTTGCACCCACATTAATACGGAAGGAGGCATTTGTTAAAATAATGGCATTACAAGAGCGTAGGTTACAAATGGGGGCCCTTATTTTTACCAAATCAGATAACATACATTTAGTGTTTAGAAAAATAGATTTGAAAACTTGACGACCAAAATAAAATGTAATCCTGTTATTTAACAATAACCAACTGAGATTGGAGTACATTGAACAATGATGGAATCGATAGGGACAATCCAAAACAAACCGGCAAACATTATTATAGGTCACAGTGAGCATTTTAAGCTCCCCAACTGGAAGCCTATAATAAAGGCTAGCAACGTAATCAAAGTGAGGCAAGAGTATTCCAATGGCAATAGACATTCTAATGTCTTCAGAAAAATATTTCTTCATTCTGAATAGAATACCCAATTTTTGGTTAATTTTTTTACAAATGTCTTTTACCTGCAAAGAAAATGTTAAGCCAGGATCCAAAAGGACACCCAAGTATCTAAACTCTTTTACAAATTCAACAATTCCCCCGGTATTATAATTCAACAAGGAAGGATCCTCCTTCAACATGTGGGGGGTGCCAAACAACATAGCTTTTGTCTTACTAATATTAAGAACCATGTGATTGTTGGCAAGTCAAATACAGTTATCATCGAAATCAGACTGTAATGTGGATGCAAGTTGGGAGTTAGAACATGATTAAGAAAAAATTATCAAATCGTCCGCATAAAGCAGACAATTACAGACCTTAAAAATTGAGGGAAGAGAATTAACAAACAATGAAATACTAGTACCGCCACACTTGTTACAGTGTTCCTCAAACCCCAATAAGCTGGGCACTCCCAAAAAAGAGCTACACCACCCTTCTACCTCAGCCACTGAGCACACTATTTAATGCAACTGGACAACACAGTGCTGGCACCACCCCCAAACTAGTTGTCCTTTCCCTCTTTGTTATCTCTCATGGGGATAAAGTTAACAAGAAGATTGCTTCCCCTAATATGGATCACCCCACCCTCTCGGGAACCCCATGGCCAGTGATCTGCACTGCAAGTGGGACAAACACAGAACCTTACCTGTGGCTTGCTTTCAAGCTCCCACCACAAATCTACAAACCCCGGGTACTGCCCAAAATCTCCATAGCTGCCCTGCTGTGTTACTGCACCTTAACTAGTGCCATCTGTGGCTACAATCTCTCCAAATTTAAGAATGCTGACTCCTCTTGGGTATTCTGGGCATGCTTCCTTAGAAAGCTAATCCTGGTACTCCTCCTACTATCCAGAAATGTGCACCCCAACCTAGGACCCCCCCACCTTGCAAGCAACTTAGAGGCAGGTCTAACCCATAGATAAACTCTGAGCTTGTAGCATGGCTCAGACAAAGGGACCACCTCTGGCACTGTGCTTGAGCCACATCAGTGCAAGGGGACATACAAAAATACAAATCTGCAAGAAATGACTGTACCCAAGCTATACAGAAGGCTAAAAGCAAATATTTTAGGGAGGCACTTTCCAACTCCTGGGGTGATGGGAAAAATTCTGGTATAACTTGAAGGAGCTTACAGGCAAGGATCCTAAGGCATCACCCACCATGCTGAACATTGATGGAACACCTATGTTAGACCTTGGTACCATCGCCAATACATTCAATAATGCATTCTCTAACCTGGGCAGTGTCCTTCCACCTGATTTGTTCAACACCCCCACCACCAATTCCCCCTTTGATACTGTGTCTCAGGTACACATAGCTCTGCAGTTCTTCTTCAAAGAGATCCCAATGCACTTAACCAGAACTTATATATGCAAGGCCATCTGAAAAACTGGCTACAGTGGTGACTCACTTGTCCTGAAGTTGCTTGCACTAGTCCTAGATGAAATCATTGAACCCCTGACAAAGATCTTCAACCTATCCCTAAGATTGGGTCAATTCTCATTACTCTGGAAACAGGAGACTATCACACCTGTACACAAAAGTGGAGACAAGTCACTGCACATGAACTACAGGCCTATCTCCACCCTCCCCCCTTATCTAAAGCTCTAGAATGAATAGTCTTGGACCAGCATGTTGAGTACCTGGACAAACATGAAATCCAATGCCCAGAACAGCATGGCTTCCATAAAGGGCATAGTACCACCACTGCACTGTTGGAATTTACAGGATTTATCCACAACACCCTCGACCAAGGAAACTGTGAGTGGGGGGCAGTATTCATTGACCTAAAGGCCTTTGATACTGTTAATCACCCACTCCTACTCAGGCAACTGACCACTCTTGGGCTCTCCAAAGATGCACTGCTCTGGTTTGCTAGCTACCTTGGGGGAAGGGTCCAACATAATAGGATTGCCAGTGTCACCTCTGATGAAAAAACAGTCCTCTCAGGTGTCCCTCAGGGGTCTATACTGGGGCCATTACTCTTCTCTCTTCCTGAACAGTCTTCCTAGCATCTGCCAACAGAAAATATTACGCTGTGCAGACGCTGCAGTACTGTTTACTAGCAACCATGACACTAAACAACTTGAGAGTCAGTTGCAGCATGATTTCAGGCATGTTGAAAAATGGTTTCGTTCACACAAACTTGTCCTGAACTATAGCAAAACTTAGGTCATGACATTCTGCAACACACGGAGCAAATATAAACCTCTGTCCCTCACCATCAAGAACCATGCTAGGACTTCACTTGAACATGTTCCTGAGTTTAAATATCTGGGCATCATCCTGGACAGTTCCCTTTCTTACACTTGGCACATTGGCAATGTAGCTAAGGCCACCAAAATACAGATCAGCCTGCTCCACAAGCGCAAACACTGCATAACTACTGATGCCCTTAGACTGGCCATCTACTGATCTGTCACCTCCATCATCGACTTTGGTCTAGCCACCTATGGCTCTACTTACCCTACTGCCCTCTGGCAGATATCGGTGACACTTAACAAGGCCTGTAGGCTTCTAATGGGTGCTGCCCTCCTTACACACACCTGTGACCTGCACGCCCAGGTTGGATGGTTTCCACTCCTCAGTAGAATACAATATTAGACCTGCCTGTTAACCAAAAGGTTCTCCTCATGCTCATGCCGTCAGGTGTTGCAAAGCTCCTTACTGCCCACAGCAGTACCCAGCATACACGTAGCTCAATATCAAACCTTCTAGGTACTGAGATGCCGGATCGCAATAGGTCAGAGGTCATTCACCCACAGGGATCCTCAGTGGTACAATACCCTTAACAAAGAAGCACTTACAGCTGCAATGCTTGGACCCTTTAAAAGGCAGCTCTGACTATTCCTCACCTCAACCACTCAATGTGACTGCCTCTCCTAAAGGAACTGCCTCTTCATTTTACTCTAGTCAAAGGTGACCTGTAACCTCCCTTAGAGCTCCACACCATTGGCACCTGCTTCCCCCACTTTCACCCTTAACCTCACCCTTCCACCACCTCCCATCTTTAATCGCACTTTACAGATATGGGGTCCCCCAGCCCCTATCGACCTTGCACTTTTGCCACCCAGCCCTACCCTCCAACAATGACCCTTTAACCTGCCTACTCCTTCCTGACCCCCTCCTACCCTATACTCACTATATACTGTTCACCCTGAAACTTGTCATAATCTGGCTTATGATGTCTCTTCCCTTTAATGTTTGTATATTTAAAGCTTAGCCATCTCTGTGTTTTAAGACTGTTACCCATTGTCGACCTTTGCATGTATGTTACCCTACATCCTTTGATGTGGAACCTTTGTAAATGAGCAATTCTTGCTCAAAGGTATTTGTAATCCTAGAGTTTAATAAATAAATAAATCAAACTCCATGAAACTGGAACATAGAAAACATAGAAACATAGAATTTGATGGCAGATAAGGACCGCTTGGCCCACCCAGTCTGCCCATTTCCCTACCTAATGGATAAGCTGCAGATACTAGTTAACCAGCAGCCTACTTCTTCCTACCCCCACCCCCTAGAATTGCCTTATGACTGTCCCATGCATGCATTCCACCACTGTTTTTGACTCCACAACCTCCTCCGGAAGGCCGTTCCATGCATCCACCACCCTCTCTGTGAAAAAATACTTCCTTAAATTACCTCTGAGCCACCCCTTCTATCTTCAAATTGTGCCCCCTTGTTCTTGCACACCTCTTTTTTTGAAAGATGCTACCCTCTTGGACTTTGTTGATTCCCTTGAGGTACTTGAAAGTTTCTATCATGACCCCCCTCTCCCTCGTTTCCTCGAGGCTATACATATTAGCTCCTTAAGTCTCTCTTCATATGTCTTCCAGTGCAGACCCTGCACCATTTTAGTTGCCCTCCTCTGGACAGCTTCCATCCTGTCTATGTTTTTGAGGAGAGTGGGTCTCCAGAACTGCATGCAGCACTCCAGATGGGGTCTCACCAACTGTCTGTACAGAGGGATAATAACTTCCTGTTTTCTACTGGTGATGCCTCTCCCTATGCATCCCAGTATCCCCCAGCCCTCCTTGATGCCCTCCTCATTGCTTGCCCACCTTTAGGTCATCTGATATGACTACCCCAGGTCCCTTTCCATTTTTGTTGTTGTTAGTATCTCACCCCCATTGTGTACTCTTCCTCTGGGTTTTGTTTCCCAGGTGCATTACCTTGCACTTCTTAGCATTGAATCTAAGCTGCCATACATTTGACCATTCCTCTAACCTTGTCAAGTCCCTTCTCATCCTTTCCACCCCACCTTGTGCATCAACTCTGTTGCAGATCTTTGTGTCATCTGCAAGAGACATACTTTTCCTTCCAGTCCCTCTGCAATGTCACTTATAAAGACATTGAAGAGGACCGGTCCTAATACTGAACCCTGCAGTACCCCACTAGTAACCCCCCCCTTTCTTCAGAGTGGACTCCATTTACTATTACTCTCTGTGTCCTATTCTCCAGCCAATTCCTTATCCAGGCTGTCATCTTGGGACCCACTTCCAGGCTGGATAACTTGTATATTAATCTTTTGTGTGGGACTGTGTCAAATGCCTTGCTAAAGGCTAGGTAGGCCATGTCCACAGCCCCTCCCTGATCTACTACTTTGGTCACCCAGTCAAAGAAATCTATCAGATTCATCTGGCATGACCATCCTGCTGTGAATCCATGCTGCCTTGGGTCCTGTGCCCCTCTGGCCTCTAGACACTCAACAATTATTTCCTTCAGAAGTGATTCCATCATTTTCCCTACCACTGAGGTTAAACTAACAGGTCTGTAGTTCCCTGCTTCTGCCTTGTTCCCACTTTTGTGAAGGGGAATCACATCTGTCCTCGGGTACCACCCCATCCTCCCATAATTTGTTAAAGAGGGTAGTCAGTGGTGTCACTAGTTCTACCCTTAGTTCTTTTAGAATTCTGGGATGAATCCCATCAGGCCCCATTGCTTTGTCCGCCTTCAGTTTTAAGAGTTCTTTCAGAACCCTTTCTTCTGTAAATGGGCTGGTATCAACTTATGTATACAGAGTGTTTCTACTGTTTGTTTTAGGTACCTCCCCCACTTCCTTTGTAAATACTGAGCAAAAATATTTGTTTAGTATCTCTGCCTTTTCACAGTCACCCTCTGCCCACCCTCTCTCCCCTTTATTAAGCCTCACTAACCCTCCCTTGGTCTTCCTTCGCTCCCTGATGTACCTATAAAAGGTTTTATCCCCCTTCTTAACTGAGTTGGCTATCTTTTCCTCAGTTTGGGCCTTTGCTGTTCTGACTGCCTTCCCAGCTTCCATTTGCTTTAACTGATACAGTTCTCTGTCCTGCTCCTTCTGTGATTCCTTGTACTTCCTGAATGCTGTCTTTTTCTCTTGAACCTTCACTGCCACTTCCTTTGAGAACCATAGTGTTTTTTTTACATTGTTTCATTTTGTTTATTTGCTTCACACAAAGGCTTGTTACCTCTGTGATGGCAGTTTTTATTATTCCCCATTGTTCTTCCACCCCTCCTTCCTGCCCATTTGCTAGTGCATTCCTTAGGCACTCACCCATTTTGAAAGTCAATCCTCCTAAAGTCCAGTACTTTTGCCTTTGTATGGCATGACTCTATTGCTGTGTTTATTGTGAACCATACTGTTTGATGGTCGCTAGTTCCCAGATGTCTACCCACTTCTACATCTGTGATCCTCTCGTCATCTCCATCTGAGAGAACCAGGTCTAAGATTGCTCCCTCTCGAGTGGGCTCCAATACTAGTTGTCTAAGGCATGCCCCCTGTAGGGCATCTAGAATAACCCCACTCTTTGAAGTGGCTGCTGCAATTACACTCTGTCCTTCCAGGGACCCAAATGGATCAATTAACTACTGACCACCCTAATTGAGTGTAACGAGCTCTACCAGTTCAAAGCTTGGCTCCACTCCCACCTGGACTGTGAAAATGTCAGTGCATACTTCTCCTAATGCTGATCTACCCACCTCAATCTGACCCTCTCTCCCTCCACTTTGATCCAGCCCCCCATCCGCACCCCTCTTCCCCCTCCCCCTCCCCAGTCCATACTCCCTCACTCCTCCCATGGCACCCTTAACAAAGCCTATCCTTGCTGCTCCTGCCACTTCCCAGCAGCCCAAGTTCCCTCCCTCTTCTCTGTCTCTATGCTCTTCCCACTGCCTGCCTCTCCACTCCTCAAACCCATCCCTGACAAAGCCTACTCTGGCTGCTTACTTCACTCTCCTCCCCTCTATGGACCCACCCCTGACAAAATTTACTCTGGCTGCTAATTTCACTATTCCTCAGTAGTGAACCCACATGGCAGTCTCAAAGTGCTGTTTCTTACTCAGTGAGTGATGATACTGCTAGCACATCCATGCTGTAAATATTTCCCTATTTGCTGTTACAACATCACCTGTGTGTACTGCGTAACCTCTGTTAAGCGATGTCATGTTATGTTATGCTATGTCTTGTATTGTACTGTATTAACTGACTTGGAACCTTTGTAAATTAGCCCTTGGTTCAAAGGTATTAATCCTAAACTGAAATAAATAAATAAAACATTAAATAAATACTCAGAAGTGCATTACTATACTAGGGAGTAAGGAAACATGGGATAGCAGCAGTAAGAGGCAGATAGGATGTAGGGAGAGCAATAGCAGTTCATCCTAGATCAAGGGCATTTGAGGACCCTATTGTTGTCCAGGGAAACAGTTGCAAGTGGATTCAGTCAGGAGCCAGGCTCTTAGGTTCATTTTAAAGGACAGGTGGGAGGGGGACAAGTGAATAGATGATGGTAGTCTGTTCCATAGGGAGGGGGCAGAGACAGAGAAGGTCTTACTTCCCATAACAGTGGTGATGCATGGTACTTCCAGAGGAGGGATGGAGGAGACGCTGAGGCTCCTAGAAGCCACCTTGTTGGTTAGCAGTGAGGAGTAGGGGACAGCTGGTTGCTTCTGAGTGCATTATCTACTAAGCAGCCCATGGCATAGTCAAAGTGGCCTTGTGGTGGAAGCCACCCTAGGGACTGGTAGAGTGTGCAGTGGTGGGTGGAGTAAGGGGCATGAAGAACAAAGCAACAGATGGAGTTGTATGTTGTGTTTAGTCAAGAACATAGGGTAGAGGACATGAAGGAGCAGACAGTGGAGCAGTAGTCAAGGAGGGGCAGTAGGTTACCTTGCGCAATAGCAAGGCAAGCTTCAGGAGACAGAAGTTATTTGATACGGTAGACAGCACCTAATTTTTGGTGGATTTTCCATACAGTGTTGTTTATATGTTAAGAGAATGTAAGGAAGGGATTGAGGGTAACACCAAGATAATTGAAAGAGGGCACATTTTTGAAGGGGGGGGGGCTGCTGCGGTGAGTACCAGGAGGGAGGAGGTGGATTTGGCAGCCTTGGCAAGGAAAGGTTTGGAGCCAAAGAGCATAGCATTTGTCTTCTTTACATTGACTAGGAGATTGCTGGAAAGGAACCATTTATGTGCAGAGGCACAATTTAGTGTGAGGGTGGATGAGATGGATTCAAGTGATTTATCACTATGGTAGAGGACTAGGTCATCTGCATAGAGGAGCGCATTACAGTTCAGACTATCTGCAGGAAGAGCATTACTGAACATAGAAAAGAGTAATGGGCCAAGTATGGAACCCTGGGGGACTCCAGTGTGGATAGGTGGGGTAATAGAGGAATCTTTACCTATTAAGACAGACTGAGACCTGTCAGAGAGATAACTACAGAACCACTCAGCAGTTTCAAGGGAGCAGCCAATGTGAAGTAGGGTGGAATAGAGAAGGTGGTGGTCGACAAGGTTGAAAGCCTTAGACAGGTCCATGAATACCACACCTGTGGCCTTACCCATGTCCATATTCCTAAAATGTGGTTGGAGAAGACAGCCAATGCAGAGGAGGTACTGTGATGCTTACAGAAACCATGCTGGAGGGGACATATGAGGTTATATTTATCTAGGCTTTCAGATAGCTGGTAGTGTGTGATTTATTCCAGTAATTTACTTAGATGTGGGAGGAGGGAGATGGGTCTCTAGTTTTCAGGGGAGAGGGGATCACCTGCTTTGAAAATTGATACCACATGTGCACGTTTCTAGGAGTCAGGCACAGTGGATGATGAGAGGGTGAGATTGAATAAGAAGGTAAGTGATTTAGCAATGGCTTGGGAGATGAATTTTAGAAAGGTGGGGCAAAGTCCATCGCTGCTGGGGCTTCATCTGCCCAGTAGAGTCTTTAAGAGTTTGGTGGTGACCTTCTGACTAATGGCCCTAAAGTGGAAAGGGTGAGGAAGGGCATTGCTTGTGGAGGAAGGGAAGTGGCTAGGTTGGTTTTTCAGGTCTGAGGGAGGCTGAAGAGGGAGTTTACTGAGATAAAAGGATAGGTCAGTGAACACTGTGTTAAAAGTCTCCACAATCCCAACAGGATCTGAGATAGGACCAGAGGGGGGGTGAGAGGTGAGTAATTTGTTTGCTGGTCTTGGGGTTAAGGAGAAACCCTATGGAGGCCAGAAACTACAAGGATTACCAAGGGTATTATTTTGTTGGTTGAGGTAATATTTGCTCTTGAGTGATTTGGCCGCCTGTTTGCTGGAATTGTGCAGTTGTCTATAGGCGTTCCAGAGTTGGGGGAAGGGATGCCTTGTAGGCTTTACATTTATTATCTCTGTCCTTCATTTGTGCCAGAAGTTCCTTAGATAGCCAGTGGGTGCATCTCCCTCTAACCCTTCTGGCTGTGAAAGGGAAATGCTTGTCCTGAAGCTTTTGGAGGACAGCAGTAAGGAAAGCAACTGTGGCTGAGATGTTGCTGTGCCAGTACAGGTCAGACCAGGTTATAGACTTAGCATCTCTGAGGACAGGTTCATAATCCTTGCAGTTAACATTCTGAAAGACAGAAGTTTGAGGGGAGGATGATTTGTTTTGGTGGTCAGAATGATGTAAGTTGGGGTGCGGTCACTAATTGAGTCAAACATTGTGCCTGCCTGGAGAACCAAGTCTACCCAGTTTGTGGAAATCCAGTCAAAGATGGTGTGGTTTAGTGAGCGGGAGTTGTGTCTGGTAGGGGAGGAGATGACTTGCTCCATATGATGCATTTTTAGTAAGCTTGTGTATTCTGGCTGTGGAGCACCTAACCAAGCAGACCTCTAAAGCAGTAGGTAAGGCTAGGAGGATGTTAGGTTGTATTAGTAGGGGTATCAAAAGTCATAAGAGGGAGGTAATAATCCCTCTTTGCAAGACACTGGTTAGGCCCCATCTGGAGTACTGCATTCAGTACTGGAGGCCACACCTTCACAAGGACATTAACCAAATTGAGGCAGTCCAGAGAACGGCAACCAAAATGGTGCATGGACTGCATCAGAAGACATATGAGGATGGATTAATGGAGCTCAGTATGTATACCCTTGAGCAAAGGAGGGAGAGAGGTGATATGATTGAAACATTCAAACACCTTAAGGGCATTAACAAGGTGAAAGATTCTAACATGTTTAAATATAAGACAAATAGCAGGACAAGAGGACACAGCATGAGATTAGAGGGAGCCCGATTAAGGGGGAATGTGAGGAAATTCTTTTTCACAGAAAGTGTGGTGGATGCATTGAACGGCCTACCTCAGGAAGTGGTGCCTATGAATACAGTGCAGGGCTTCAAACAGGCATGGGATAGGCATAAAGGAGCAATACAGATGAGTATGAATAGATAGATCACTGACAGAGCAAAGGCCAATGGCACATTTATAAGGTAGAAAAAGAAATGGGCAGATTGGGTGGGCCTTGCTGTCCTTATCTGCCATCAACCTCTATGTTTCTATGTTAAGGTTAAAGTCCACGAGTATAATGGTATCTCTTGAGGGTGTGAGGCTACTCAAACCATCAAGGAAGTTTGATAGTCCCAAGATGCCTCCTGTAGGGGGTTATAGCAGCACCCTAGGTAGAGTTTTTTAGATGCACCCAGGGTTATCTCAGAAAGGAGCCACTCGCTCAGGAAGGAGGGGGGCTGAGCAACTGATGGAGGTATTAGAGATATGATCTTGAACATACAGTGCCATACCCCCACCTTTCTTTCTTCCTGGTCTGTCCAGGCATAAGAGGAAGTAACCGTGGAGCTGATATGAGGCATCAGAGTGGTGCGGTTTCAACCAGGTCTCGGAGAGGCCTAACACATGCAGCTTGTTCATGGACACCCAAGCATCAAGCTCAGGGAGTTTAGATGGGAGGCTACAGACATTCAGGTTGGCAACCTTGAGGCCGATTTGTTTCACCCAGGTGTTATCAGTGCAGTCAATAAGGGTTTTTGTGGGGGCCAAATTAGTTTTTACATCTCTGGTAAGGAGTAAGAGGGAGAGGAGAGGACAGGTGGGAGGGAGCCAGTGGGGAAACTGGATGGTAAAGGAGTGTACAAATAGGCCAAGCAAACAATGCTTATAGTTTTACAGCAGTGCAAGCATGGCTGAGTATATTCAATTCAGTTCAATTCAATTTTATATTTTACCAGGAATACACTATTGAGAAAAACTCATTTGCAAGGAGATCCTGGGAGGACAACACAAAATACAGTAGAGAACAAAAACAATTCAAAAGCAATTCATCTAGTACAGTCAGGTGAAGCAAGTACAATAGGGAATACAGCAATTCATAGGTACAGCACTGGAAGAACAGGAACAATGCGATCTAGGGATATGATAAACAGAAAAGGGAACAGAACAAGTCTTAGGGAATTACAGTAACAATGTAGTCATGACAGGTACACAAAAATAAAAGACCACAATATTAAGTGCAACAATTATGGCTGAGGCGACGAGAGGAAGGCATGTGGAAGGAGGCAAGCGTTGACAAGGGGAACGTGAAGAGAGATTAGGAGGGGGCGACAAGAGTTCTAGGACTGGGTAGGATGGGATGAGGGGAAGGTGACTAAGGGGGTTGGAGAGATGGGGGAACAAGAGTAGGCAACCTGTGAGCGTTGGGTGGAGGAGGGTGCTAAGGGCAGAGAAAAAGAGGGGAATAATAGAGGACCTTGCAGGGAGGGGCTAATGTGTAGCATTGGCAATTTTCCTTCAGCAGGGGCTTTATAAGCAGCTTGAATGTGGGAAGACTAACGAAGTGGGACAACTTTACGGTCCTTTGGAGGGGGTTCCACAATGTGGGTAGGAAGTGGATAATAGAGAAGGTGCCAAAGCATGATCTGATCCTTGGTGTATCAACCAAAATGTAAGCATATTTTCTAAGAGCGTAAGCACGGGCGTGAACTTAAATATATCAGATATGTATTGGAGGAGTCTGTTCGTGATAGCTTTGTAAGTCCATATAGAGGCATTGAGCCACCTTCTGGTCACCAACGAGATCCAGCCTAGCTGGGCATATAGTGAGCAGTGGTGGGTTTTGTATGGGGCATTGATCACGAATTTTAGAGCCCTGTGATATAGAACATCCAGTTTGGCAAGAGTGGAGTTTGGACAGTCGCTATAAAGGAAGTCTGCATAGTCAAGAAGAGGAAGAAACATTGCTTGCACAAGTCTAGATTTAGCATTGGCGGTGAGTAGCCATTTAATGCGAAAGAATACCCCCAGCCTTTGTTTCAGTTTTTTGGAGAGCTCCTTGACATGGGGAGGTGAAAGAGAGAGAGAGCAGTCCAACCAGAAACCTAGGTATTTAAACTTGTCCACAATTTCCAAGGACTCACCAGACATAGTAGTAATTCCGATGTGTGTGGCATTAACTCATGTGGACGTAAGCCTGGACTGTGGGAAGATAAGCAATATCTTTGGGGTTTTTTTGCATCAAGGAGTAGTTTCATTTGAAGCAGGTTTATCTGTAGGGTGTTGAAGTCCTGTTGTAGTGCCCTACTTGAGGACTCAATGGATGACCGAGCGACATAGAGAATGGTGTCATCTGTGAATAGATAAACACTGACAGTACTAATGTTAAGGTTAACATTGTTGATGTATAAGGCAAATAGTATGGGGCCCAGGACTGATCCTTGAGGGACCCCTTGGGGGAGTGTTTTACTGGGAGAGAGGTCGCCTTGTGATCTCACTAGTTGAATTCTGCCAATGAGGTAGCAGGAGAACCAACTTAAGGCAGCGTCATCTAGGCCAATGGTTTTTAAAAGTGACAGTATGAGACTGTGGTCTGCTGTATCAAACACTTTGCTTAAGTCAAAGAATAGTGCTGCTACATGTTTTTTTGCATTGAGAGAATTTTCCCAGTCATTGGTTACATTGGCTAGTGCGGTGACAGTACTGTGGTGTGGCCTAAATCTGGACTGCAGGGGATTTAAAAGATTATGATATTCTAGGAATTCTCTTAGTTGGGCATTTACCAGTTTTTCGAGGAGTTTCGACAGGATAGGAAGTAAGGATATGGGTCTGTAGTTGTTCAAGTTACATGGGTCTCCTGATCTGAACCGAGGGATACCATGTGTAGTTTTTCACACTGAGGGGAGAGACCTTTCATTGAGGGACATGTTGAAGAGGTGGGTAATTGGAGGGGCTAACTGGTAGTAGCCTAACCTCAGAAGGGCGGGATCGATTTGGTCAGCCACAGCACCTTTTTTAGTGTCTAAAGAGACAAAGATGTTTTGTGTTTGCTTTAGTGTGATGGGGTGAAACTAAATTACTCAGCGTAGGTGGGAGCTGGGATGGAGGGCCAAAGGGAAGTATTGCTGGATTGCTGGTTTAGCAATTTGCTTAGGGGGGAGGCATCAAAAGCAAGACCTGCCATAGCAAAATGGTTATTGAAGGCTTCTAGGATGTCATGTTTGTTAGTATATATACCGTCACCAAGGGATATCTTTGAGGGTAAGAAGGAGGAAGAACTATGACCTTCAATTTGTTATAGGGTCTGCCAGAATTTAGCACCATTGTTCATGGAAGAATCGAGGGTATTTTGAAAGAATTCAGCCTTTACAGATCTAATCCTTTACAGATCTAATCATCTTAGTTCAGTGGTTCCTGGATGTTCTGAAGGCAGCCCAATCAGAGTCTAGTTTGTTTTTTCTAGCCTTTTTCCATAACATGTCTGTTATGTATGCGAAATGGTAATGCATTGTGTTACTTCTGCCACCTGGGGGCAGCATTCCGATTAGAGTAAACCTGATAGAGAGAGCAGAGAGAGGTCATTGTTCAGACCAGAGAAGTACCTCAATAAAAATGAAAGCTGCTCAACTCCAGCTGCGGTGTGAGTTTGTCGAACTATACCAGAATAAATGTTAGAACATAACATAATTGGCGACGAGGTGTTTAGTTACTCTTCGGTACCTTACAAGAACAAACTTCAGCTGTGAGGTTTTCTGCAACGTAACTTTTGGACCCACGAGTGAACCAGGGAGAGACACAAAAAGATGGCCGCGACCATAGGACATATTGATGCCTTTGATGAAAATGTGGAACAATGGATAACCTATATCGAGAGATTTGGACATTTTGTCACAGCAAATGATATAAGTGATGAAAAACAAGTGGCTGTGTTACTGAGTGTCATGGGCAGCACAACGTACAGTTTGCTAAGAAGTCTCATAGCACCAGAAAAGCCTGGGGAGAAAACGTTTGCCAGTGTTGTGGAGGTCTTACAGACACATTTCTCTCTTAAGCCTCTGGTAATCGCTGAAAGATTTCGCTTTCACAAATGAAATCAAGCAGAGGATGAGTCCGTTGCGCAGTATGTGGCTGTTTTAAAGAAATTAGCTGAGCATTGCGAGTTTGGCACACATTTGGATGATGCCCTGCGAGACAGATTTGTGTGCGGTTTGAAAAGTGAAGTGACACAGAAGCGTCTCTTAATGGAGGTGTGACTGACATACAAGAAAGTGATGGAGATCGCTGTATCAATGGAAACAGCTGCACGGGAGGCTCAGCACCTAAGTGATTCTCTGAAGGTAAATGCTTTATCCTTCTCTTCCGCCAGGAAGCCTAATAAATGTGGACGTTGTGGGAAGGCTAATCACAGTGATAAGGATTGCTGGTTTAAAGAACAGACATGTCATAACTGTGGGAAGAAAGGCCACATAGGGCGAGTGTGCAGAGGGAAAAAGAAAGAAGGGGAACTCAATGGAAGCAAAGGGAAGCAATTTGCGAAATGTAGAAAGAGAGAAGTACATCATGTGGAAACACAGGGAACGTGCAGTGATGACACTGATACTGAATTAGCATTACACGTGCTGACTCTTAAAGGGGAAATGGCAACCATCTGTGTAACACCTGAAATTGAAGGGAAACCACTGAAAATGGAATTAGACACAGGAGCTGCAGTTTCATTGATTTCTACAGACAAGTATGAAGCTATGTTGAGACAACTACCCCTGCAAACGACTGACATTGTACTGAGGACATATACTGGCGAGGCAATTTCACCTGAAGGTGTCATCAAAGTGAAGGTGAAAATGAATGAACAAACGGCACTACTGCCTTTGTACGTGGTTAAAGGTAACTATCCTTCACTCTTAGGCAGGGAATGGCTGAAGAAAATACGCCTCAACTGGCAGGAGATAAGGACTGTTAATACGAGTGACCACAACACACTAGAAGCAGTGTTGCAAAAACATGCTCCTTTATTCAAAGGGGAGCTAGGCACAATGAAGGGCATTGAGGCAAAAGTGTCTCTGAGGATGCAGCAAAAACCAAAGTTTTATCAACAACGCCCAGTACCATATGCACTTAGACCAAAAGTGGAGACTGAATTAACTCGCCTAACCAAAGCTGGAGTCTTGTCACCTGTACAGTGTAGTGACTGGGCAACGCCAGTAGTGCCAGTGGTAAAGAAAGACAGTTCCGTGCGAATATGTGGAGACTTTAAAGTAACCATTAATCCAGTTCTGTGCGTGGAACAGTATCCGATTCCATGCATCGAGGACTTGTTTGCATCGTTGGCACAGGGCCAACGCTTCAGTAAGCTGGATTTGTCACATGCTTATCTACAAATGAGAGTAGATGAAAACTCAAGGAAATATCTCACAATAACCACCCAAAAGGGTCTTTTCTGCTACAATCGCCTACCTTTTGGCATTGCATCAGCTCCAGCCATATTTCAGTGAGCTATGGACCAGGTTTTACGAGGTCTTTCTAATGTTCACTGTTACCTGGATGAAATACTGGTGACTGGAAGAAATGATGCAGAGCACTTGAAGAATCTGGATGTAGTTCTGCAGCACCTAGAAGATTTTGGCTTGCGTGTCCAGAAGGAGAAGTGTGAATTTTTCAAGACTTCATTGGAATACCTGGGCCACACCATAGATGCAGCAGGCTTACACAAATCGCCTGAGAAAGAAAAAGCGATTGTGGACGCCCCAGCACTGGAAAATGTGAGCCAGTTACGTTCGTTCTTGGGCCTGTTAAATTATTATGGCAGGTTTATTCCCAATCTGGCTACAATTCTCAACCCACTAAATGGTTTGCTGTGCAAAGAGAAATCCTGGTGTTGGACAAAGGACTGCGAGAGCGCGTTCAAGAAGGCTAAAAGCAGCTTGTTTCACAAGATGTGCTCATTCACTACAATCCACAGCTGAGCATCAGACTGGCATGTGATGCCTCACCTTATGGTGTGGGAGCAGTCCTTTCCCATATTCTACCAAATGTAGATGAAAAGCCAATTGCCTTTGCATACAGAACTCTCAGCAAAGCTGAACAAAATTATGCCCAAATTGAGAGAGAAGCGTTGGCAATAGTGTTCGGAGTTCGTAAATTCCACCAATACCTCTATGGTCGGGCATTCACACTCCTCACGGATCACCATCCCCTCACGACCATTTTCAGCCCCCACAAAGGTGTTCCTTCCATGGCAGCAGCCAGAATGCAATGTTGGGCTCTTTTGTTATCAGCTCACAACTATCGCATTGAATATAAGAAGGCAGCTCTTCATGGCAATGTCGATGGGCTCTCAAGATTGCCTCTCCAGGTAGCCCACAGTGACAAAGTTGACACTGTCGATGTTTTCTACATCAGCCAGCTTGAGAAACTACCCATCACAAGTTCTGAAATTAAAAAGGAGACAAAAGTTGACCTTGTGTTGTCTCAAGTCTTGGAGTTAGTAACAAAAGGGAATTTTACTGTGAACCAGGACATTCACAGTGAGTTATCACCATTCTATGCTAGACATAATGAGCTTTCAGTACAGCAAAGTTGCTTGATGTGGGGTGTCTGGGTGATTGTCCCCTTCAAAGCTACGCACCCGTGTTTTGGAAGAGCTACATGTGGGACACCCGGGCGTGGTGAGAATGAAGGCTTTGGCTAGAAGCTATATTTGGTGGCCAGGGGATTGATTTTCAAATTGAACAACAAGCAAAAACATGCACTACCTGTCAGAGTGTTCAGAAAATGCCGTGTCCCTCACCTTTACATCCCTGGATGTGGCCAGGTGCACCTTGGCAACGCATTCATGTAGATTTTGTGGGGCCATGGGAGAGACACATGTACTTAGTCATTGTGGATGCCCACTCAAAGTGGCCCGAAATTCAAGTCATGGGCACCACTACTACAAGTAAGACCATTCATGTGCTGCAAGGGCTGTTTAGCCATTACGGGATTCCTGAACAGCTGGTTAGTGACAATGGACCACAATTTATTTCTAGTGACTTTGCAGCATTTTTGAAGGCCAATGGTGTGAGGCATACTCGTAGTGCCTAATATCACCCCTCTACTAATGGTCTAGTGGAGCATTTTGTGCAGACCATGAAGAATGCTCTGAAATCGGTGGGGGGTCTTTGACCTTACAACACAAGTTGGATAACTTCCTGCTGGCATACCAAAATACACCCCATGCTACAACAAAGGAATCTCCAGCAATGTTGTTTTTTCCGTGTAAGCTTCGCTCCCATCTTGATTTGCTTAAGCCAGATGTGGCATCAGAGGTTTTGAAGAACCAAGAATCTCAAATACTACACCGGCAAGCTCGCTCAAAAGACAGGCAGTTCAGTGTTGGTCAAGGGGTGCTTGTTTGAGATTACCAGAAGGGGGAGAAGTGGACCTCTGCTGTGGTGGCCCAGTGTCATATACAGTTGATGGTGAATCTGGAGTGAAATGGAAACATCATGCTGAACAGCTCATAGATCTTCAGCAGTGCACAGATGGGGACACCTCCAGGGAAGAAAACCCATGGGAAATGTGGATTCCATCTGCCGTAGCTTACGGAAGCCCCACTACGGAAATCCCAACACCTTCTGAAGATGCAGAGGAGGAGGTGGAGAGGAGCATTGGTGAGGCTGTACAACCACCAACTGAGGATCGGAGGGATGTACCAGACAGGGCAGCCATGCCAAGGGTTGCTCACGAGAAACGTTATCCATCCCGAATTTCAAAACCTCCAGATCGTTTGAACTTGTGAGACATTTAAAAGAAACAAATGTCTTGTGTAGTTAGAGAGCCAGATCAGGTTAATGGGGCAGAATAATCCTCTTCACTGGTTCGAGATCTAGGGCAGTCTACCCCCCTACCTCTAGCATAGTATGAACCATATTAATAATAGTGAATAATACTAATAGTTGTTCATTTGGTAACAATATAATTTAGTTGGGAGGAAATGTTATGTATGCGAAATGGTAATGCATTGTGTTACTTCTGCCACCTGGGGGCAGCTTTCCGATTGGAGTAAACCTGACAGAGAGAGCAGAGAGAGGTCACTGTTCAGACCAGAAAAGCACCTCAATAAATATGAAAGCTGCTCAACTCTGGCTGCGGTGTGAGTTTGTCGAACTATACCAGAATAAATGTTAGAACATAACAATGTCCCTATGGCGTAAAGCAGCTTTTAACATGTTGTTGAACCATAGGCAGATTTTTTTCATGGTCCTGGTTTTGGCAAAGGGTGCATGGGTGGTGATCACATTCAGAAGTAGAGAGTGAAAAATTGCATAGGCTTCGGAGACTGTAGGAGCAAGGCAGAAGTCCTGCTACCTAATTCCATTGAGGTGAGAGAGGAAGGCAGCAGGGCTGAAGTTACGGTAGCTCCTTTTATGTGTACACCCAGATGCAGAGGTGGGTTTGGGAGATTGCCTGACATAGGTGATTGCCACCCTATGGTCACTGATGTTGTTATGGAATACCCCAACATGGG
Source organism: Neoceratodus forsteri (assembly GCA_016271365.2). Classification (NCBI taxonomy): domain Eukaryota; kingdom Metazoa; phylum Chordata; order Ceratodontiformes; family Ceratodontidae; genus Neoceratodus; species Neoceratodus forsteri. Next base: position 845,890,858 of record CM057451.1, on the reverse strand, counting down.
AGATTCTATGGGGCTTATTGGTGACGATTAAATCCAGAAGTGAACTGCGTGCTGGGTTTTTAATATTGGGGTGGGTCACATCAGAGATTAGCTGTTGAAGGCCAAAGACATTGCAGAGCTCCTTCAGGGGTAAGGAATGGGGGGTACCAGTCCAATTTAAGGTCGCCCAAGATGATAGTTTCAGTATCGGTGGAATTTAGCAGATGACATAGCAGATGTATTAGCTGTAGGCCTCCAAAAGGAGGTCTATAACAGCCTATAACCTGAATAGATTTGCTAGTGGATAAGGGGATTTTTAGGGTAAGACATTCATATTCTTTAGTCCTAGAAAAGGAGTCGATGATTGAGGCCGAGAACTTATCTGAAACGTAGCTTGCAACTCCTCCCCCCCACTTGGTTTATCAGCTCTAAACAAGTTATAAGAGGGGATGACATCACTGTGGTCTGGGATGAAACCTCTCAGCCATGATTCAGATATGACCAATATGTCAGGCCTTGTGTGCATTACCTAGGCCTGAACCAAATCAAGTTTTTTAATAGGCTACAAGCATTAATGTACAGGAAGCTGTGCCCTTTTGACTGAGAGAGTTCAACTGGAGCAGCGAGGGAGGCAAAAGGCCCAGGGTTTAATTCCACATTGCTGGAGCAAAGTAGAAGCAAGAATAGCAGCTTTATAAGTCCACATAATAACACTTTAAGCAAAAATTTTCTTGAATAGGAGTGGGGGTTAGGGTTTGGAGGATTTACTTTTGAGGTTTTAGGATGCTGACGTTGAAATAGAGTGAACAGCATAACATGCACTGGTATGCATACTGGCGTGGAACTATGTGGATGTGGTTTCGTGTTGATGGCGAGGTCCATATCATCAGCATAGTTTGTTCTGGTATACGTGTGCTGAAGGGTGTGTGTGACCTTAGGCACAAGGACATGGGTGAAAGGTATGTTGCGAAAGCTATCAAATGGAATACTTTTCAGTACAGAATGTTTTGGGATGCAGGGGGCACTGAGTAGTACCAGGAGAGTGAGTAAACAGGGTGGCAGGTTGAAGGGATGTGATTTTGATGAGCAGTGCTCCATGGTAGCAAGTTATGCAAGAAGACAAGTGAAGCGGTGTACTTGCCCCTTTAAGTAATAGTAGGAGAGAAGCTTGAGGGTAAAATGGGGGTGGGAAAGGGGAAAATTGTTTAACCCGGAAAGGCACACTAAGCTGGAGCTTGTTTCCAGGTGCGACCTGGGAGCACAACGAAGTTAAGTGACTTGCTCAGGGTCACACGGTATGCAAGTGGAAGCTGTGGGATTCAAACCCAGGTCTGGTCTGCTGGATGTCACCAGATTTGCAGCTCAGAGCCTTAGACCACTGCACTGTACTGCTGGTGGAGCATAAGTGTATTTAATAGAGGTCGAGGCCGGGTCGGGGTGGTGGGTGTGAAAATGAATATGAGAGGGGACAAAGCTGAGCACTGCAAAAGCAGTGCTTCACAGGCACTGAAACAATGCTGGCTGAGCAGCAGGAAGCCGGCAGCTTCTGAGCCAAGCAGATCGAGACTCGAGCCTGAGATTGAGACTGGCGCCAAAGTTTGAAAAAGGCTTCTCTCTCATATCTTGAACCTTGCTGAGCAGATGGGTGGCTGCCTGTCTTGAGGTGCTCGAACCATGGGCAGTGGTTCTCAGAGGGAACTGTGAGCCCTGATGGGGCTAGAAATCCCTAAGGAGAGAGGGCAAAAGAGCAAATTTATTTAGAAGCTGGGAAGGAGGAGAGGAGCAAACACAAAGGGCTCAAAACAAGCGGGGGGTTAAGTTAGGCTACTTAACAAGCTGGGCGGGGTAACAAGCGCTATGGGGGGGCGAGTGGGCTACAGAACTATGGGGCCAGTGCTGACTACAGGGGTTGCAGGAGCTAATGACGCACAACCAAATTTGAATTGAACCCAGCCAGCTGTAGGCACAAACAGGAAAAAATGTTCATTGCCGAGGATCAGGATAACAGTTGAGGAGTTATTTCCTAGCTGTGATACTGGCTAAAACCAAGTTACAACTAGCAGTCCTACAAAATCAAGTGATGGGAAATTAGCTAACAATCAGGCTAAGGAATTTTTAACTTGTAACGGCTGAACCTAGTGCAAGCAGTAAAAATTAATGTTTGCTAGGTAGCAGGCTGAAATTAAGCTATGGGGGAAGCAAAACATCCACAGGAGCAGGCAATGGTAAGTGGCACTGCACAGTTTACATGCAAAACAAAACAGGAACATTTTACATAAATAAAGGAAAAATCCAATTACAAGCAAATTAATATGAGAGGGGACAAAGCTGAGCACTGCAAAAGCAGTGCTTCACAGGCACTGATACAATACTGGCTGAGCAGCAGGAAGCCGGCCGCTTCTCAACCACGTAGACCAAGACTCGAGCCTGAGACTGAAACTGGTGCCAACATTTGAAAAAGGCTTCTCTCCTGTACGTTGAGGCTTGCTGAGCAGATGGGCGGCTGCCTGTCTTGAGGTGCTTAAATTGCGGTCAGCAGTTCTCAGAAAGAACTGTGAGCCCTGATGGGGCTAGAGATCCTTTGAGGCTTGCTGAGCAGATGGGCGGCTGCCTGTCTTGAGGTGCTCGAACATGTAAGAGTAGGCTCAAGCATGTAAGAGTAGGTTCATGCCTACTCTTACATGTTCGAGCACCTCAAGGCAGGCTACCTGAGTGGTGGAAAAAGAATGTAGGTTTTGTTGGTCAACAGCAAGTACTAAGGCACAAAAGTATGTTGTCAATAGCTGGTTAGTCGTGGAAGTCAGTATAAGAAGAATCAGGGGTATATTAATTTTTGAGTTTAAACTAGCAGGAGGAGACCAGGGAAGGAATAGATTCCTAGGACGTTCCAGGTCAAATAAAGTTACAGGCAAGCAGGGGCACAAAAGAAACACTATTATACAGATGCCTGGAACTGGAACTGTATAATACAAACGCCTGGTACTTTAGGTTGTAGATGATAATTGACGAAGTATGTTGGTGTCATCTGCAAACAGGCAAATCTTACCCTGCAGATAGACTGGAAGGTAAGGTTTGCTTGTTTGCAGATGACACCAAGATCTGCAACAGAGTAGATGATCCCGATGGAGTGGTCAGAATGAGAAGAGATCTGGAAAAACTGGCAAAATGGTCAGAAGAGTGGTAACTGGGGTTTAACACAAAGAAGTGCAAGATCATGCACATAGGGAAGAGAAATCCTGAAGCTGCCTATAGGTTGGGACGGGAATTGCTGGCAATCACAAGAGAAGAAAGAGACTTGGGCATTATCATTACAAATGACCTGAAATCATCCAAGCAGACCACTAAAGCAGTAGGTAAGGCTAAAGGGATGTTGGGGTGTATTAGTAGGGGTATCACAAGCCATAAGAGGGAGGTAATAATCTCTCTTTACAAGACACTAGTTAGGCCCCATCTGGAGTACTGCGTGCAGTCCTGGAGGCCACACCTGCACAATGACATTAACAAAATGGAGGCAGTTCAGAGAAGGGCAACCAAAATGGTGCAGGGACTGCATCAGAAAACATATGAGGACAGATTAACAGAGTTCAGTACGTTTACCCTAGAGCAAAGGAGGGAAAGAGGTGATATGATTGAAACATTCAAACAGCTTAAAGGCATTAACAAGGTGAAAGAGTCTAACATGTTTCAATATAAGAAAAATAGCAGGACAAGAGGACACAGCATGAAATTAGAGGGAGGCCAATTAAGGGGTAATGTGAGGGAAGTTCTTTTTCACAGAAAAGGGTGGTGGCTGCATGGAATGGCCCACCTCAGGAATTGGTGGATATGAATACAGTGCAGGGCTTCAAACAGGCATGGGATAAGCATAAGGGAACAATACAGACGAGTATGAATAGATAGGCCATTGACAGAGTAAAGGCCTGTGGTACATTCATAAGGTAGAAAAAATGGGCAGACTGGATGGGCCTTGCGGTCCTTATCTGCTGTCAACTTCTATGCTTCTATGTAAGTAAACTAAATGGAGGAATAAGCAATCTAGCCAAAAGGAGAAAAAAGGTCTGTCATCTAAATTATTAAAACTAATCCTTAGTAGTGTGAACAATGAAGAAGAGAGGCGCTTATGGGGAGGGTGAGAGGTAATGTGGCACAGTAACAAAATTTAGAGACAGAAATGGACAGAAATGGATTTTGTAATATTTATTATAACATGTTGTTCATTTAGCTGGCCAGACCAGGTACGAGACCATAAGTCCAAAATCAAATTGTTCCCTTAACTTTACTTGAAGAGGCCCAAATTACATTCTTCATTCAGGCCCACTTCTGGATTTAAACAGTCTATGAAATATATCCAAAATACCTCCCTTCTCAGGAGGAGATTATCCCAATCAATACTTCTTACTGGTGCCTTCACATGCTCCAGTCCCAAGAATCTTAATGACATTACAGAACAGGGCTGGCCAAGTGGCAGGGAGGGATGAAGCACTGAGCACCTCGTCCTTGCCACACTGGTGACCTGAGTTCAGGAATAGACACGGGATACTTTGGAGGGGGGTGGAGGAGGGAAGGTTGAGCATCCGTAGGAATGCTCTCCTCCTTTGTGGGAGGGGGAGTTGTTGTGGCTTACTGTCGACTGCCACCTGGAGGAATCTAGGTGGTGGTGTATGCGAGTCACACTGTGTGTGGGAAGGGATCCCACATTCAGAGCATCAGGGGTATCTCCATGGAGGCAGAGCTTGCACATCTTGCTTGCTGCACATCTGTAGGCCCAGAGTAGAAAAGGAGGAAAATCAATGGTGGATGGACTCCATGAAGCCCTGCCCATCACACTGTAGCGTGCCTTGTCACTTTGGTTAGGGTAGACCTGTATGTTTGTGTCTTGGAGAGGAAGGATGGCCCTCCCTCCCTTACCCCACCATGGGAGAAATTCACGGGGGATAATGATCAGGAGGAGGCAAGGGGCAGTTGCAGCATGAAGTGACAGGGCTGAGTAGCCACCCATCCTGCCAAGAAGGATAAAAACTTGTATGAAAAAAATAATGCTGCTGAGTGTCCAGCACTTTCAAAATGTCTCACAACTGAATTCTTGTCTTGCCTCCACATATCATTCTTGTGTTCCCCAATGCACACTTGTAATTCCCCCTTGGTCTTTCTCATACAGGTTCTATGTGATTTGAGTGATGCAAAAACAGCAAGCCCAAAATGATCAATGGTAAAAGAGCATGTGCGAGGGGTATTTATTTATTTTTTTTAACCAGGAGAGACACACTAAGCTGAAGCTTGTTTACAGGTGTGACCTGGGAGCACAAGGAAGTTAAGTGACTTGCTCAGGGTCACACAGTATGCAAGTGGGGGCTGTGGGTTTCAAACCCAGGTCTCCAGGTTTGCAGCTCAGATCCTTAAACCACTGCAGGGTAGAAGTCAGTGATCACTGAAACGGCGCCAAAAATCAAAAGGGGCTTTTTTGTGAGGGTGGGGGGGGGCTTTGCCACTTGCATCCCCCTTTGCAGGGGGCTTAGCCCCCGACACCCTCCTTACTAAAATAACTAACTCCAAGGGGGAAGCAACTTGGGGAAGGGGAAAAGCCGTAGATCGCTGTTTTTCGGCCATCACTGACTTGCCCTTTCTGGCCACGCTCTTTTGCCGTCACTCATTTTGGGCTCACTGTTTTTCCTTTCCCCAAATCACAGGATACCTCTCACACACAGTTTATTGCATGGGCACTCTAGCAGGCAAATAACATCTGAGAAAAATCAGATAATACGTGATAAACTAGTGTACACAGCCCACTATACACCCCAGGTAGAGGAAAGACAGTTATTATTAGGACCACTGGCAAATGGAAATTATCTCTGTGGAAGGTTTTTCCAATGTGGGAGCAAAAGTAGAAAGATTGAATGCAAACACCCACACACCAATGCAAAATTCCAAATAAAACAGCTTGTAACGTGTACACCAGACCAAATTGTTTACCTACTACAGTGTGCCCTTATGATAAACTCTATGTGAGAAAGACCAAGAGGGAATTATGAGTGCACGCTGGGGAACACAAGAGTGACATACAGAGGAGAGACAAGAATTCAGTTGTTGCAAGAGATTTTGAAAAGTGCAGGATACTAAGTAATGTCATTAAGATTTTGGGGACTGGAGCATGTGAAGGAATCAGCAAGAAGTATTGATCAGGATAATCTCCTGAGAAGGGAGGAATTTGGTATACATTCCACGGACTGTTTAAATCCAGACATGGGCCTAAATAAGAACATACTTGGTCCCTTTTCTGGTAAAGATAAGGGAACTATATGATTTTGGACATATGAGGCCTGATATTCAGAGAAGTGCAAAGTGGAGCGCCAAGGTTTGCACCGTGATTTGCAATTGCCCAGGGGTCCGAGGATGCTATATGCAGTCAGATAGTGCACCGGCACTGTCTGACTGAATATAGGGCCATGTCAGCACAGTACTAAGTGAAGTAGCGCTGCCTGGACTTGACTTCAGAAGTGGGCTTGAAGAGTGATTAGTGCCAGAGCGCTATCTGCAAATTTCAAAGGGACCCATGCAAATGAGTCTATTGAGCATGCAAGGCACTAAGGGGCCATTTGCATGGGTAGCAAAGGCAGGTTAACATGGCATGATCCCCTTACCTGGTCCTTTTTTTTTTTATTTACCATTTTTCCTGGGGAGCCTCCATCCTGTCTCTGCCCTGGTCATGGCCCCCGAAGCTCCCACCAACTGCCAAGTGCCGCAACTCCCGATCAACCCCGGTTTACCGCTCTCAGGGCAGGGCCACGGCACCAGTTCCCCTAATTCCGGTGCTGTGGGACTATTATCTGGCTGGGAGTGTGGTGGCAGTGGCTAATTAAAGCCCAGGGAGGGCTTCATGTAGACGGAGGCTCTCTCCTCCATTTTCTTAGCTTTTTCCTCTGAGGTGAGGATGTGCAATGATGTCCAGCGTCCGCCCCGCCTCCATTGAGCGCAAGCACCAGTGCTGTGGGATCCCCGGCCTCCATTAGGGGTCCATCACATGCCGGACACTTCCCCACCCTCCACCCGGAGAAGGAGAGCTGTCCATAGGACGATCAATCCTTCTCCCCCCAGCAGGCCCTCCAGCAACCCAGGTCCATTCCCAAACCTGGTTCGCTGGCGTCGCAAGTGGATTTCCAACCACTGCACTGGCGGGCTGGCTTACCTGGTCCTTAACATGTGGATATATCCCTGGTGCTAATGGTCCCCCCTTCCTCCAATCAGCAGCCCATAATGTTAAAAAACACTCCCTGGTACTAGTGGCCCCCTCCCCAATCACCAGCCCATAATAAAAAAAAAAAAAATCTTCCTGGCATCCAGTGTTCTCCACCCGGGCACCAATCTATGGTACTGCTGTTTGAAATTTCATAATCCCTGGCATCTAGCAGCCCCCCCACGGCACTGAACACCCACTCCCTAGTCACCTTACCAGTACTCTCGGTGCCATGGGTGCATATATGGCGACCAGTGAAGCCCTCCTCACACACCCTCAGCTGTCTGTCAAAAGTCTAGGCAGAGAGCGCACCTCTAATTTATAGGACAGAGTGCACCACTGTGTCCTATAAATATGAGGTGTGCTCCCTGCCTAGACATATAGCAGCTGGTTTGGGGAGGTGTGAGGAGGGCTGTGTTTGTCACCGAATGTGCACCCATGGCACTGAGGGTAATGGTAAGGTGTCTGGGGGGTGGGTGTTCAGTGCTACAGGGGGCTGCTAGATGCCGGGATTATGGAATTTCTGGTAGCAATACCATGGATCGGTGCTGGGGGGGGGACCACTGGACACCAGGGAGTTTGTTTTTTTTCATTATGGACTGGTGATCAGTGTGGGGGGGTACCACTAGCATAGGGAAGTGTTTTTTTAACATAATGAGCTGGTGATCAGAGGGAGGGTCAACCAATAGCACCAGGGAGTTTGGTTATAAATTATGGGCTTGCGATCTGAGGGAGGGGGACCACTAGCACCAGGGAGTGTTCTTTTAACATTACGGGCTGGAAATTGGAGGGAGGGGGGCCACTAACACCAGGAAATGTTTTTTAGCATTCTGGGATGGTGATCAGAGGGTTGGGGGACCACTAGCACCAGGGATGTGTGTTATAAATTACAGGCTGGAGATTGGAGGGGGGGCTACTAACACCAGGAAATGTTTTTTAACATTATGGTATGGTGATCAGAGGGATGGGGGACTACTAGCACCAGGGAGGTGTGTTATAAATTACAGGCTGGGGATGGCGAGGAGGGGTGCCACTAGCACCAGAGAGTTTTTTTTTCCAACATTACAGGCTGTCGATTAAGGGGGGGGCACTAGCACCAGGAAGTACTTTTTACCATTACAGACTAGCAATCAGAAGGTGGTGCACAGACCACAGGATTGGTTGCACTCCCCCAGCGGTCACCCAGATTGGTTGTACTCCCCCAGCGGTCAACCAGCTAGTTGGCTGTGTTATCTCTGGCAGCTGCTAGGGTTGCACAGAGTAAGAGGAGGTTTTTTCCAGTGGTATTTGTGCCACACAAAAGAACCATACAAAACCCTTTTGTGTGGTGTAAATCTGCTAAACATCAGCATGCATCGATATTTCTGTTTCCACCCCACCATTTGTATACCCCCCTCTTTGGCTTGCATGGGTGCTAACCCTGTTTACCGGTGTAACTGAACTCTTTAAATACTGGTCTGCAATGAAAAAGCCAGTTTGCACAGGCAAACATAGTTAGTGCCGTGTAAACTTTTGAATACCGGGCCCACATTCGCTTATATCTGGTCTGTCCAGCTAAATGAATAACATGGTATAGTAAATCAATGTCACCAGGTATTAACTACACTTACACTGCTATAAGTTTGAAATATTTTAACTCTGAAGAGATCTATTTTTATGCATTTTTAGGGTTGATAACAGTTTGGATAACTGCCAGTACATGATGGCTCTTGGTCTTTATTTGCAAACCTTTGTCTTCCTTTGATTTCTAATCCAATAACATGTTATGTGCAGCAATAATATTCTCAACAAATATCATGTGGACTAATAACAATAAAAAACAACGACATGAATTTCACAAATACAAAAAATGTTTGGGGCTTTAGCCCTAGGAGGGGGGCAAACCACTGTAGTTTGTCAGGTTCTCCTGAGCTGCAGTGTGAACTGCCAGTTCCAACTTCTACTGTACTATTGGAAAACTGGCAGTGGTCTGTCTCACATGGTCTCCTGTAGCAGCAATGGTGAGTGGTACCATTGAGTGATGTCACAAATGAGATCACTCCCTTCCCACATTATGGTATATTAATAGTGCATGATCACTCATCCAGCCACTCCTAGACACTGAGGGGGATGGCTAGGCAGTGTGGCGAGTTCCCTTGTTGTAGAAAGTAAGTTTTTTTTTTTATCACTGGAATTGGCACAAAAACATAGACATTGGCCCTGATTCTAGAAAGGTTATGCCTGGCGTAACAGCACTTGCGCCAAGTAGAATGATGCAAATAGCAATTTATGCCAGCAGTTGCGACTTGCGCTATTCTACAAAGTGGCCTGCGACATGTTACAGGCCACTTGTGCAGAACAACTGTTAAGCCAGCAGTTGCACCATAAACCCCCTGCAACATGGCACTAGAGGGTTTATGGCAGCAGTTGCGCCCCATTCCAGAAGGGCAGCAACAAAGTCCCCAATGTCAGGATTCTACAAGAACCCCCAGAGGAGAACCAGCAACGTTAAGTTACACCTGCATTTAGCTGGTGTAACTTACATCTGTCCTCTGAGGGTCCTGTAGAACCTGGTCCATGTGCCCCCCCATGCCCAGACCACCCATGTTGCTGCCCCACTGGGCATCACAGCATGATTTCGCTGATCCCCATACTGTACATGCCCCCCATAAAGTAATGGCCCTGCAGGGCTGCCCACACCAACAGCCCCCTCAATCCTATGTTACATGCCCAGCAGGGCTGACCACACCTCCCAGCCCCCCAAATCCCCCATTGTAAAATGCCCCATAGGGTGGCGCTGTCAGACCCCCACTTATGCTCCCAAGTTGCCGGCCGCAAATGCAGCAAATAACCCAATAAGCCCTGGTAGTCTAGTGGCCCCCCACCCAGCCATGCCAGCCACCAGCACCCCCACCATCCCCGGCCAGTGAGCTGGCACAGCCCACCTCTCACCACTAATTAATTTCTGAGCGCATCTGTTCAGCGCACTCATACTGAACTCAGTCAGCAGCTGGCCATGGTGGTGAGAGGTGGGCTGTGCCAGTGTCGCCAGGGATGGGTGGGGGTGCTGGGTGGCTGGCATGGCTGGGTGGGGATGGTGGGCCACTAGAATACCAGGGCAGGGTATTTGCCGCATTTGTGGCTGGTGACTCGGGTCGGGGCATGGGTGTGGGGATGGCAGCGTCACCCTGTGGGGCGTGTTCCAACAGGGGATTCAGGGGGCTGGGGGTATGGGATGCCCTGTGGGGTCCATTTGGACATGTCAGGGGTGGTTGCAGTGGGCAGCCCTGCGTGCAGCTGCCAGACTGTTATCATTTTGGAGGTAGAATTGTAATTCTGGAAGAATTATGCATTCTGCTCAGCCCGAACATGTACCTGATTGCATAGCTGGAATGAGTACTGTAGATCCATCAAGTACATCTCCTGCTATCCTAATAGCCATTTCCCACTGACCCAAGTTTGCTATCCTGATTGTACTAACCTGAAATATTATTGCCCCATATGATTTCAGCTAGTCCAGATTTACAGTATTGCACTTTGTTTGCATGTAGTAGAAACAATGATAGCCTGTTCCAAAGAACTATTGCTCTCTGAGTGAAAACAAATTGTAATTACAGTTCAGGTAATTGGTATCTGCAGCACTGCGGGGTGCGTATTGAGGCTAGCTGGGCATGGGGGGCACTTGCAATCGGCATTGCGGCTTGTGACATGCTCACCAGGTGCACCCGAAGTTCGGCGTACCTGGCCGCATGTCTCAAATTGCAGGACTTTGCTGCAGAGACCCTGCACCTTCTAGAATAGGGCACAGGGTCAATGTTGCAGTACCGTGGAAATGGCTGTTTGATGAGAGGGATGTAGCTACTCAATTGGGTAAAGTGTTTTACAGTTTAAGGTACTGTATGCTCCCACCTTGCTCTCCAAAGTGGACTTATAATATGGAAACTTTTTATATATACTATGGTTATAATTAGAGGTTCAGATGACCCAGGAATTGAAACCATAAAGCAAAAATATGGTTGATGTATCCAAGAAAGTAAAGATATGAGTTTGTCATGAAATAATAGAGCATTTGTGGATTTTGTTTAGGAACAGCAAGTAAAAACTGTCAATCATTATCAGCTCATGCATTATTTTTTAGATTACCTGTGGGATTAAAAAGTTTGATGACTAATATAAACAATGAAAATGCAAAAAATGAAATGATTCTTATTATGCAGGTACATGAGTTATATGGCAATGATTTTTTTAAGTTGATTTACTTACTTCTGAGTGTACAAGGAATGACAAGAGAGGATAATTGGTTGTGAATACGGGAGAAGCAATAATTGTGGTGATAGTGCTATAGCACTGTTTGCTGGTGAATGGGGAGCACGGTGTCTCCAAGTAAATATGTATTAGAATTTGAGGCTTAGACGAATTTGTTTTTTATCAGATATTGAACATAGTGTGCCTGAGGAAATGGCGATGACCATGACATGTTGTCCTGGTCATGTTGTATGAAGCTAAGAAATAAACTGCGTTATGGATAAGACATCTTATTTATTGTGGTCTTCATCTTTCCTGCATGAGTGCATTCCTAAATAGAACAGTAGGATTTGTTTTGTCCTGCCTCTATAAACCTCACATGTACCATGTTGGGGAAATTCAAACTGGCCTGATTTAGGAAGACAAAACAAATTACTTTAGTACTATCCAAGCTAAGTGAAGTGCTTCAAATCATCTAAGCTCAGTTCAGTTGCAGTCAGTGGTGTGGGACTCAGGAATTGCTCCAGTCAAACATTAAAGGTGTAAAACATTTCCTTTATTCAATGTACAAAAAAAAAACAACAAAAAAATGAAAAATGGCATTGGCACAGAAATGGCCACTACTTAAAGTTTTACTTGTGGGCAAGCTCTGTCAAAGGTTACTGCCTCCCAAGAGATCATTAGTTTTATAGAGTAGAATTTAAAGGAGTTGTCAACAATAAAAAACATGGTCAATCACATATATTATTGGGCAAAACACACCAGCATACAACTAATGTAAGGTGCATAGGGCAATAAATAAAACAAGACCACAGGTAACACATCCCAGACTTCCATGGAAAACTAATCCATGTCAAAGACTAAAAGCTGGTCATAAATATACCCTTGCCTACATTGTAAATGTGTTTAAAAGTTTTAATGGGAAATTAACCATATAAAAGCTACATGTCTAACACTGGCAGAAAAACTGATCCCTGTTTAAAAAAAAAGTATTGGACTACTTCAATGATGCTGATTGCATGTTTTTATAATGCAAATATGGTGTGGGCTCCTATATGGATACCATTTTGCAAGGGAGACAGGCTGGATTGCTGCTGAGTATAGCTTATATTACTGCACCTGGGGGAAGGGGGTCTGGGACAGCCTGCTTCAGTGGTGTCTAGCTAGCTGGGTCCCTTCTGCTCCTCTGAAATAAACAACATGGCTTGCCTAGGCAGCCAACAGCTGGTTTGCTTCCCACAACCCCTGCAGGGGGACCAGGATGGTTTGCCTTGGTGAAGGGCAGCTGGATAGATCCGCACTACTCCTGTGGTGGGGGTGGGGGGTCAAGATGACCTGCACTGGCAGTGGGCAGCTGGTTGATTTCCTGCCTCTCTTATAGAGTGACCTGGATGGCCTGCCTCGGTGGTGGGCTGCTGGTTGGGTCCCTGACACTCTTGCAGGGGACTGAGATGTGTCACTTCAAGTGGACATCTGGTTGAGTCCCTGCCCCTCTTGAGATGGTCCTGGATGGCTTGCCATGACAGTGAGCATGAGTGTCATTTTGTTTAAAATAAAAAGGGTTCAGCAGAGAGGGTTTCTTAAGCTGGAAGCAGAGAGGGTCATTTTATTTAAAAAAGTATGGATCCAGCAGGAGTGTTACCCTGAGCTGGAAGTGGGGAGGGTAATTTTATTTAAAATAATAAAAAAGACACACACAGATTGGCTGAGAGGTTTTCCTGCACTGGGAGTGGGGAGTGTTGTTTTATTTTAAACACATACTGAGGATTTAAAGAGAGAGTTTCTTAAGATGGGAGTGGGGAGTGTCATTTTATTTTAAAAGAAAAAAATGGGCATCAGGCATGGTGGGTATCCTGAGATGGGTGTGGGGATGGGGGTTCCATTGAAAAAGTAGCAAGCAAATAAAAAACACTGAAATGAAAAGGTCCATTAAAAATGAATGGGCTAATTCATTTAATTTTTTTCATCGTCATAATTTTTTTTTTTAAATATTTTTATCTACTTTTCTCTGTCAGGAGCTATTTACTCCCACCCTTACAAATCCGATGAGTATCAACATTCAAATCCTTCTGAAATGGGTGTTTGTGGTGGACACAGGCATGGGGAATTGAAAGCTGACATCCACAGGGTTTGTGAGGGTGGGGTTAACAAAAACTAAACAGAAAAAAGTAGGTTAAAATATTAAAAAACCAAAAGCTTATGAACTATAGAAAAAAACATTGACATGATTGGCCTGTTGAAATGAATGAGCCCTATTCATTTCAGTGCAGTTGGCAGTCCGAGAAACACTGTATCGAATGATACTGCGGAGTCAGTATCAAGGGAAAGAAGAGCTCTGATGATGGACAGAGGTGGCTGCCAGTGGAGGGAGGTGGGTGGTGGGTGGTGGATGCACAGAGGATAGGATAGGGTGGGAGTTACTTTTCAGTAGTTCGGGGGGGGGGATACTGAGTGGCAAGATTAGGCATCCTCTGCCAGCAGTTATGTGTGTGGTGGTGGAGTTTCCATTATCATGGCAGGGAAGGAGTATGGCGGGATGGAGAGAGAGTGATAGAGGGTAGGGGGTTAGTTTCTGGGACAGTGAGGGGAGGAGGTGTTGATTATTGGCTGGGCAGAAGGGAGGTTGCTGCCACCTGTTGTAGAGGACCCCAATCCCGGAGGGTCTCTTGTTGTTGCTGCCACCTGCAGTGGTGGATCCAGACCTCAAAAGGTCTGATTGTTGGTGATGCCACTGGCAGAGCTGGTGTTGCTGTTGAGATGGGTAGGAGGGACAGAGTGTCAGATGAGCTACTTTACAAGAGAAGCCAGTGCTGATCCATCAAAAACTTAGTGGTTTCGAGCACTCGCCACCCCATAAGAGGGACACAGAGACATCTGTGTTTATCTCAGTGTTTTTATTCAGACATCAAACAGACAGAGACAGTCCTGCCTGACAGGTTTTGAACTCAACATCCTTTATCAAAGGCTAAAGACTTCAAATCAGGGCATCATTTAAATATTCACAGCAGTTCACAAAAACTTTGTGACATCACATCATTCCTAGTGTTCCTATTGGTTAAAACTTTGCTTTAATTGATCAATTAAAAAACACCCTAAATCCTACCACAGTGTTACTTAATTATAAGGTTAAAAAAGCTCAGCATGGTAAAGGCAGACTTGAAAGGGTATAAATAGTTATAATCATATTTGAAACCTCGGGGGGGGGGCCAATTATAGAAACATAGAATCTGTCGGCAGATAAGGACTATACAGCCCACCTAGTCTGCCCATTTCCCTACTTGGTTTGACAATCCCTACTCTTATCTGGACTGCCTTTTCCCTGCTCTGCTGTACAGCAGGGTGCCTTTATGCTTATCCCATGTGCTTTTGAATCCCTGTACTGTTTTCGCTTCCACCACCTCTGCTCGTAGGCTGTTCCATGGATCCACCACCCTCTCTGTGAAAAAATACTTCCTAGCATTCCCCCTAAGCCTCCTTCCCTCCAGCCTCATGTTATGCCCCCTTGTCCTTGTGCACTTTCGTCTCCGAAACAAGCTCCCCTCCTGTACCCTGTTTATTCCTCTAAGGTATTTGAAAGTCTCTATCATATCCCCTCTCTCCCTTCTCTCCTCTACTGATCAGCTGTTTAGTTCCTTGAGTCTTTCCTCATAAGGTTTGTGGTGCAGTCCATGTATCATTTTTGTTGCTCTTCTCTGGACTGCTTCCATTCTGCCTATGTTCTTCCTGAGATATGGTCTCCAGAATTGGACACAGTATTCCAGATGAGGCCTCACCAGTGATCTATACAGTGGCATCACCACTTCACTCCTCCTACTGTTCTGCCCCTTTCTATGCACCCCAGCATTCTGTTTCTCTTCCTCGCTGCTTTTACACATTGTTTGGCTGACTTCAGGTCATCTGATATGATGACCCCCAGGTCTCTGTCCTGGCTTGTGGTGGCTAGAACCTGCCCCCCCGTCCTGTATTCCTTTCTTGGGTTTCTCTGTCCCAGGTGCATTATCTAGCACTTCTTAGCATTGAAACGCAACTGCCAAGCCCTTGACCATTCCTCAAGTAGTCTTAGGTCATTTCTCATTTTATCTAGCCCTTTCTGTGAGTCGACTCTGTTACAGATCTTGGTGTCAACTGCAAACAAGCATGCTTTCCCCTCCAGTCCCTCTGTAATGTCACTTATGAAGACATTGAATAGAACTGGACCCAGAACTGATCCCTGTGGAACCCCACTGGTCACTTTCTCCTCTTCTGATTTTATGCCATTTACTACCTTCCTCTGGGTCCTGCCTTTTAGCCAGTTATCCACCCATTTTACCACTTTAGAGCCCACACCCAGATTCCCCAATTTGTTAAGCAACCTTCTATGAGGAATGGTGTCGAAGGCCTTACTGAAATCCAGCTAGGCCACATCAACCGCCCCTCCCTGATCCACCACCCTGGTCACCCAGTCAAAGAAATCAATAAGATTAGTGAATCCATGCTGCCTTGGGTCTTCTGCACCACTTGACTCCAGGAACTTCACTACCCTCTCCTTAAGCAGGGACTCCGTCAGCTTCCCCACCACTGAGGTCAGGCTTACAGGTCTGTAATTGCCTGCCTCCTCCCTACTTCCAGTCTTGTGCAGGGGGGCCACCTCTGCCTTCCTCCAGTCCCCAGGTACCTCCCCATCTCTAGTGATTGGTTGACTAGGGTTGTCAGTGGACCTGCTAGGACTTCCCTGAGTTCCTTCAACACTCTAGCGTGAATCCCGTCTGGCCCCATAGCCTTGTCTGTCTTTACTTTTCCTTTCCTTTCCTTTTCCTACTTTCTTCAAGACTCTATCCACTGTAAATGGGCTGGTGTCCACCTCTTCCCCCTGTACATTTTTCCTCATGAGTCTTGGCCCCTCCCCTGCCTCTTGCTTGGTAAATACTGAGCAAAAATATTTGTTCAGTGCCTCATATTTTGCAAGGTCATCTTCCATCCACCCTCTCCCTTCTTTAGCCTAACAATACCATTTCTGGTCTTCTTCTTCTCGCTAATATAATGGAAGAAAGTCTTGACCCCCTTTTTAATAGCCTGTGCTATTCCTTCCTCCATTCTTGCCTTAGTCCCTCTGTCAGCTTTCCCAGCTTCTCTCTGCTTCTCCAGATATTTCAGCCTGTCTTCTTCTTTCTGTGTCTCTTTGTATTTCCTGAATGCCATACTTTTTTCTCACACTTTCTCAGCTACTGATTTAGAGAATCACAGTGGCCGCTTCTTTCTTTCGCTAAGCAATCTGACACATTGACTTGTCACTCCTGCTATGGATCTCTTCTACCACCCCCCCATAACTTCTGCTGCCAGGGCAATTTTGAGCTGTTCCCCCATCTCCATGAAGTTGGCCTTCCAGAAATCTAGGATCTTAATCTTTGAATGGCTTTCTTCTGCTAACATGTTGACTCTAAACCATACAGTTCTGTGGTTACTGGTATCAAGGGGATTGCCCACCTCAACATCCATGATTCAGTCCCCATTTGTCAGCACTAAGTCCAGCACAGCCCCCCTCCCTGGTGGGCTCAACCACCATATGTACAAGAGTCCTAATACATCATCATTCACACCAATCTTTGCAATATTTACCCAAAGGAATTAAACCTTTTATGAACCCCCAAGTAAATGAGATATGCATCTTAACATGAACAGATTAAAAAATGTGACAGTATGTAATCTACCCACTGACAACTAGTAGAAGGAAGTAAACATTCACTGTATATGAAAACTAAGAGTACTAGCCACTGTAACATTATTATGTCATCTGCTTGAATAAAAGCCTACCTCAATATCATCACAATAACCACACCCACTATACCCACAAAAACCACCCCAACACCCACATAAAAATTGCCCCATGCCACACTCCCCCAATACATACATGTATACACACACACTCACATGCACCATACACACCAACACACAAACACCACACACACCATCACACAAACACAACACACACACAGCAAACACAACACATTATGATCACAAGAAAGAAATTATGTACTTAGTAAAATAAATCCATTTCTATGGAACGGATGTTTAGTGTATCAAAAACAGTGTACACACTAGATTATGCTAATCAGATTACTCAAGTACTCTTTTTTATGAATCCATCTGAGTCACTTGATTATCATTATTCTATTATAAAACAATATCAGATTTTTATTAAATCCCAAGAGGTCTGAAATCAACTTTTCAGATTCTTGCTTACTCAAGTTTCTATTTCTAATCCTGATCTGGTACAGTCCACAACTCACAAAGGGCCAGAAAGTTTAGAGAACAGGGGGATATCTATTTACATTTTTATGTTGGCTCGAGCTTCTGCAGCCAACATATTGCATTAGTAGCAGATTTGGAGGTGCGGTCACTGTTGGGTGAAAGCAGGGCATGCATCAGTAGGTGTGTCCCTCATTCCTCAATAAGCCAGCATGCCGGTGCCACACCAGGAATACATATTGTGGTGAGCACATCTAAGGAAAGGTCCACTGCAATGGGAGCCAAGCTCGTCATGCAGTGGTACCAAAACATGCCCTCCTTACATGTCTTTCCTGGTGAATCCCTTCTATTAACATGGCGAAGAGCCTACTTCAGGGGTGCCCAATCCCCCTGACAGCATGCCCTAACCCATGTCATTTGCTGACATGGGGTGCCCACTCCCCATTGGCATAATGCAACCCCCTCCCATTTAAAGTGTGTGCCGATGGGGTGCCCAATCCCCCTCGGCATCATGTCCCCCCTTCCCAGTTTCATTTGCTGATAGGGGAGCCCGCTTCCCATCAGCATAATATCCCCCACATTTGTTGTGTACTGACAGGTGCCCAATTTCCATTGGCTACAGAACCCCTCCAAAAAAAAACCACACTAAGGTAGCACACTGGGAGCCCACCCCAGCATGCCAAATGACTCTGTAAAAGGAAAACCGTCCCGCAATGTTTTTTTTTGTTTTTAAATCCTGCAAAGCAGAAAACGGTCCCTCATCGACTCCGGTGGCCCTCCCCACCCCGTGCCCACGCTCTGTGCACCCTACCTACCCACACCCCCCATCCCATACTTATCTCTAGAGCATGGCACGACGATCTTTGGTGGACCAGGAACATATCTGCACTCTTCAAAGCTGACCGCGAACTGAAGAAATGCTGATAAGCTGTATAATGGTATAAATAGGTTTTTTTTCAACTTTGCTGCATATCTCAGGCATTTTAGGGAATTTTTGCACCAAATTTTCAATATGGGGTTATTGGGAACCCCCTCATGAATTCAGTCACTGTCATGGCATTATTTGGTCCTGGAAGGTGATTTCGCGATCATTGCGTGGAATCACCTTTCAGGACCGATTAATGAAACAACAGTGCCACTGCTCATGAGGGGGCTCTCAAAAAGCCTATATTGCAAATTAGATGAAAAAAATTAAAAAATGGCTGTTTTACGAGCGTGCTTTGTGCAGTTTCCATGCATGCTCATAACTTCGTGAATTTGTAATATTTTCACTCCAGATTTTCAAAATTAGCATTTTTACACACCTGCTTATGAACAGTACAGCTATCATTTTACATATCCTGGCCGAAATGTGTTTTGCCGTCCGGCGCGATAGAGTTGCTGTCTTGAAATCAGTTTCGGGACAGTTTCAGAAAATGACGGTGACACTGTTCATGAACAGAGGCCCTAAATTGCCTGTGTTGAAAATTTGGTAACAAACATCCATAAAATGACTGTTACAAGCATGCGTTGTGCAGTTTCCAAGCATCCTTGTAACTTCGCAAATTTGCAATATTTTCACATCAGATTTTCAATACTGGCAATTTTTCACACTGCCTTATGAACGTACTGTGTCATTTTTCACAGCCTGCCCAAAATGTATTTCTGCACCTGTGGTGCACAATGGCATGGTCACTGTGGGAAATCAACGTTTGGGACAGATTAACAAAATCACAGCGCCACTGTTCATGAGGGGAGGTCCCAAAATGCCTATGTTGAAAATGTGGCCAAACAAATCCCAAAAATAATTGGGTTATGGATGTGTGTTGCGCAGTTTCTATGCATGCTCATGACTTCACCAATTTTTCATATTTTCAGTCCAGATTTTCAACATTGCCATTTTTTATACCTCCTCATGAACAATACAGTTGTCATTTTTCACATCTTGCCCAAAATGTGTTTTCATCCCCGTGTCGCCAAATGGCATAGCCACTGTGCAACACCACCTTTCAGCTAACAAACTGATTGTGCCGCTCTTCATGAGCTGGGGTCACAAAAAGCCCATGTTGAAAATATACTGATTGTGCTGCTCTTCATGAGCTGGGGTCACAAAAAGCCCATGTTGAAAATTTGGAGTGACAATACCAACAAATGCCTATGATGTTAGGGTTTCCAGCTGTAACACCCCACCCTGTAGTGACTGCCAGGCATCAGTGGTGTGACTTGGGATCATTGGCTATAATGCTCACGCCATTCCACCCCCACCCCCACCCTGCAGCCAGCGACAGGCATCGAGGTATGCCTTGGAGTGTTCGGCCCTAAAGTTCACCCCATTCTCCTATACTGCTCCCATCTCAGGGTATTTCCTTATGGAATGGGGTAAGTATAAGGCCCAAAGACCCTAAAGCACACCACAACACTTGTCAGTGTCTACAGGGTAGGGTGAGGTAAAATGGCATGAGCGTTATAGCTGATGCCCCAAGGCACACCCCAAAGCCTGTCAGTCTCTGCAGGGTGGGGGTGGAGTTGGCATCAGTTCAATACTTCATTGCCATTCCTGCTATGCATCTCTAACTCCTGTACTACCAATGCCAATGCCAGCAAGACAACATTCGGCATTGACAAATGCTTGTTTTAAGTATGGTTTGACAGTTTGGAATCCAACTGGGTATTCAAGCCTGTTTTTTTTTTATTTGCTTTAAATGTGAGTATTGAGAAGTTCTTTTGAATTAACATTGAGTTGTTGAACTCCCCACCCTGGGGATTTCTACTCACCTTGTCAATAGCTGTAAAGTTAACACTGTGTACATTACTATTCTGACTTATTTATATATACTGCGGTGGTATAAGTGACATCATTCCTCACTATAGCTCGTACGTGTTCATCTACTCATGTTTTAAAACATCAAGTGGTATTCTCTTCGAAAAATGCTTTGCAAGTGTATGTGGCCAGTTATATAACTCCCATTGTGTTACATGCAATGCATTGTCTTATTTGATATTTTTTGGCCGCATTGTAACTTGCAAATTCTTTCCCTGGTGCCACATGCTCACCGTTTACACAGTTATGACACTTTCAACATCCTGGTGTAGGTTTTAGCCAAATGATATGTGGCGTATCTCTAAAATGGCTATGTACTAGATAGTCCTTTAGTATGGGGCCCTTTTATAGCACATCCTTAGCTGCTGTTTGCAAATTACCCAAAGGCCTGGGTCTGCTGCCAGGGTGTGCTAACGTTTCTTGAGAATATCTTCCAATGTTCTGCCTTGCATAGAATAGCTGGTTACAAAACTGAATCTGTCATTTACTGTCTCATTTTTTGGTTATTTTTCTGTTAGTAAATGTTCACTGTTAGCAGCCCTGACGTTATTGTAAATTTAGTTAATTTTCTTTTGCTGTACCACCTTTCTATTAATCTGTTAGTTAAATCTGTAGCTCCTGCTTCAAAAGCTTCCTGTGTAGTAGTTATATCGAGTCCTTAGGTATTGGCTGTTAGGGATATTCAGAGCCACATGGGGTGGATCTCAACTGCTAGCCAGAAGGATAGTGTTCCATCCACCTCTTTTCTGTAAATCTTGCTTACTATTTTATCTTCCTGATTTTTGACTAAGTTCAATCCAAGGTAAGAGATGTGGTCCTGGCTGCTGGAATAGGTGAAACATAAGTGTGGATTGGTGCTATGCAAAAAGTTTAGAAATAATTAAAAATCACTAATTTTACTCTTCCAGTCAACCAGAACATTGTCGATAATATGTTTTAATGTTAACAGTTAGGGGAGGAAAGTATTGACATTAAGATTCCACACAGTGTCTTCCTCCCACTTCCCTACATATAGGCTGGCAATCGAGGGGGCCCATGTCACCCCATCACCATTCCCTTTACCTGAAGGAACATTTCTTTATCAAATGAGAACGTGTTACATTTTAATACAATACTGACAGTTTTATTAAAAAGTCCGTAGGAGGAGTATTTCCATTTTGCTGTTTGTTCAAATAATATTTTGCTGTATTCAAAGCCCCCTGGTGTGGAACATTAGCATATTGGGCTTCAATATCCATAATTATTAAATGTGTGTCTTCTTCTAGTGAGATGTCAGGAATCAAATTTAAAACTTCTTTGATGTTCTTGAGGTAAGATAGTAGCCCTTCCACTAGCGGTCTAAGGAAGGAACCATAACATTTTGAAAGGGGTTCAGTAAGTGACCCAATGCCACTCACTATGGGTCAGACAGGTGGATTCATTAAGGTCTTGTGGACCTTTGGACGGACATAGAAAGTTGCCTAGATGGGGTTTTATGAAATTAGGAAGTCCCTGGTTTTCTTTTCTATTCTCCCCGTTCAAAAGCTTTTTCTATTTCTATGTCGATTTATTGTTTGTTCTCAGCTGTTGGGTCTCAGTTAAGTTTTACATAGAAGTCCCGTATTGCTAAATTTTCTGTTGATTTAATTTATGTAGTCAGTTTTGTCTGATAACACAACTGCCCCACCCTTATCCACTTTCTTTATTATCAACCGCAAATCCTCCTGTAATGTTTTTATTGCTTCTTTTTCCATGTTACTTAGATTTTTAAAGTACTCAGTATGTGGCATTTCAAGGAATTCTTCAAGTTCTTGTTCCACTAGTTCCTTAAATATTGTGACTGCTATGCTGGGGGGGGGCAGGCAGAAAGTAAAAAGAATTTTAAAAGAGTCTGTGTTACTGACAGTAGTATTCCCTCCTTCATTGTTACTTTTTTTGTCTAAAAAAATGCTTTAAGATTTAGTTTTCTATAATTTAGATGGAGATCAATTAATGTTTGTACTCTGTCAATGTGCTTACTAGGTGCAAAGCTGAGACCCTTCTTTTATAAATCACTTTCTGCTTTCATAAGCACATGCTTAGACAGATTGCTAACTTGTTCATTTTTTGTTTGAGTGCTTATTTGTTTGAGTGCTTACTTCCTCAACCCTCATCCCCTCTGGAATCTCTGTTGGAAGAAGCATCCTCCGTTGTTCCAGAATGGTCATCCATTCCTGTACCTGCAAGCATCTCCTTCTCCCCTGCCTCATTCTCCTTCTGCTCCCATTGTGTAGTCCCATAGGTGCTCATGTAATCACGGTCTCCTGCACTGGGGAGGGGATGAGGAATTGGTTGTTGTTGTGGGTAACCCATGGGTGGTGGATTGGAACTGTGTGCATTAGAAAAAATTACTTCTATTACCATCTTCACTCTCAAAATCACTTTGGTCAGTACTAAACTCAAAAGAAACATTTCTACTGTGCTTCAGGATCCCAAATGGTGTACACTTTTTCCAGTTATATACTGTACCACATTCGTAGTCACCCTTGTTCCTAATGAATTTAGTCCTCTTTACTTGTTGCAAACCACTACCCAGTTTTTTAATAGACTCTTGTAATTTTTTCTATTTAGTCTATCAAATTCTTTGTGGTCTTTGTATTTTAAAACCTCTACCTTTTCATTTTTAAGGTATTCCCTTAGTTTGATTTCTCTTTCGATACTATATTTAATAATCCATTCCATAATTTTGAAACTAGCTTCTGTTAAAATTGTTTCCCTACTCACGCATGAAGGTTTCATTGATGGCTCCAAATGCTGGATTTTTAATTAATCTCAGTCTTCTGGGTATGCGCTTAACTTGAATATAAGCCTTGAGGTCAGTGTTGTTCCAGTAAATGTGCCTAAGTTGGTGTATTGGTTTTTCAAGCCCTCTAACTGCTTCAAACAGGAAGTGTGCTTCTGGTTTTACGTGACTCAGACCTCCATCTTCTTTAAGAAAGGGGTTATCAGTTGTTGCTGTAGAGATGAGATGGTCCACATATTCGAAGGGGTTTGATGTACCTTCTGTATCTCCTGTTGTGCTGTTGCTCAGAAAAACAAGATTTGGTGTGCTTTCTAAAGACATTTCTTGTAGTTCTTGTGAGTCTGTTAGTTTTGTCTTGAATAATGAACTTGTACACCTTTGAGGTTTTACACAGGAAGGGAGTATAAATAACAATAAAAAAAATTATCTTGGAGTTCTTAAGGCAATTGCAAACAATTCCTTTACCCATAACCCATGCGTTAACACTCAGTAGCAGTCCTTAGAAACACAATAGGAATGCACACAGGGAATGTGATGCTTCCAGAAACAAAAAGAGGATCCAGCAAAAACTTAGTGGTTTTGAGCACTTGCCACCCTATAAGAGGGACTCAGAAACATCTGTGTTTATCTCAACATTTTTATTCAGACATCAAACAAAGACAGTCCTGCCTGACATGTTTTGGACTCAGCGTCCTTTATGAAAGGATAAGGACTTCGAATCAAGACACCATTTCAATACTCAAAGCAGTTCCCAAAAACTTTGTGACATCACATCATTCCTAGTGTTCTTATTGGTTAAAACCTTTTGCTTTAATTGATCAATTAAAAAACACCCTAAATCCCACCACAGTGTTTATTAATTGCAAGGGTAAAAAAGTTCAGCACTCAACCCCAGAGGGTCATTTTTTGTTGCTGCCACCTGCAGTGGCAGATTCCAACCCCAAAGGAACTCATTGTTGGTCATGCCATTGGTGGAGCTGGTGTTGCTGTTCAGGTGGGAGGGAGCGGGAGAGTGTCATGAGAGGGACATCACTGGTGCAGTCGGTGTTGCAACTAGTTGCCTTGGAGCAGGGTAGGCAGTGTGCTGAGTAATAAAACAGTAATGGTCCCAGACTGGGGTTCTGAGTGCAGGGCAGGCAGCACTCTGAGGAACAAAGAAAAGATAGTAATAGAAAAGGAAGTGGCATGGTGGGGAGAGAAAACCATCAGACAGGAGATGATGGCACACAGCATCATCACAAGTGCAAAATCCAGTGCACTCCATGGAGCAGCAAAACTCCTTTGAAAAACTTCCTTTTTAATTCAAAACCTATGTCACTGGCAGAATCAACTCCCATTGACTGCAGTCTAACTTCCAGCCAGCTCACTGGTTCACAGCCTGACACACCTCCAGATCTTGTTTTTTTTTTCACAGACCTTACCAATATGCTGGATATTCATTCTGCAAATATAATGAAAGTTGGTTATAAAGTTAACATTTCCAGACTTGCAGATGTATTTAAAAGCTTATCATGGAAAATGTTCAATTCTGCAAGTGTAAGATATATATACAAATTGTATGTGGAAAATGTCCAACAATAACCTTTAAAACACTCTTGCAACTTCCCATTATAAGCTTTTAAAGGCTTTCACACAATGATATTCCAAGTAGGTACTGAATGGGGAGGGTTCGTTTCTAGTGAAATGGTCATGGCCTTGTATACTTAGTATTTTTTAATAAGAAACTATAGTTTATAGTCCGTGCCCTAATGCTTGCTATATGCTTTTAGTACCAACATATCTACTTCCTGTCAGTGTAAACTCAACTTTGATATAGTGGATTATGAAGTAATGCAGTATTTGCTGTACAGGTAAATGTCTCATGGGGCCCAATATTAGAAACTGGGCAAAAGCGGAGTGCAGAGGTTTGCATTCTGCTTGCCCTTCCCCATGACCCTGAGGATGCGTTATTGAGTCGGATAGCACACCAGTGCTATCTGACAGAACATAGGACCATGTCAAAGCAGCGTAAAGTCGAGTATCTGTCCTGACATGGATCTGAGATGTATGCAATCTATACAAAGTGCTCAGAACTTGTAAGCCCCCAGACCTGTTAGTGCTCGGAGCCCTAGCATGATATTCAGCTGGCAACATGCAAATGAGTCTATTGGGCACACAAGATGTTGAGAGACCCGTGGAAAGTGGGAATAACAGATGGAAACAGCAACAGATGTCAAGTGCAACCCGCTTGGTTTCGTGGGATTTTTTTTTTCAAAAGAAAGAAAAAATAAACATTGCAATACATCTTGCACAGAAAATAAACAATTCAAATAAGGTAACTAAATAATAAGCTTTGTGTGGCAAACCAGCAGTGTTTCCACAGACACTTAGTGCAGCATTAGCCTCCCCTAGTCCTCACCTGTACAGTCAGCGCCAACTGACTTCCTATCTGCTTTATGGTCCCACAGGAGGGCTTTATATACCCACCCCCTATGGTCAGGTGATGCTAGCACCATCATATCTTTAACTTTCTTTTTTAGCCCTCTTTTTAATTTACACAATCTCTGAGGGCTAACTAAAGACAATGTTTATTTGGACAAAGGATCATAAGATATTAAAAGCACTCAGGAATTAAATTAATTTGCTGAGGGAAATGGAAAACTTTCCACTCTCTTTGAGTGACAGTCTAAGGAATATAAAATAGGGCACTAGGGGCCACTGCTCTCCTAAAGGGCACCTTGACTGGCATTCCCCTTGGAACCACTACTAAGGTAGGACTAAGGTAGGACAGGCTGTATTTTTCCCCACCATGTTTAGGCCCATATTTTATACTCTCTTTATGTTCCACCATAATAACATTCTAAGTAATTGTGTATAATGGAATGGGAAACACAGGTTTTATTGAGGCCACCAGAAGATATATACTTGTGCAAAATGTGCAGTACAAACTGCAAACTCAAATGTAAACTCTCTCTGTAAAGTTATGAATGAAACCTTCCTTTAGGGTACCTTAGAAGTGTAGTTAACATTGCTAACAACTAAATGGCTTGTTTTAAAAGAGCAGCTACAAGCTGCTTTATGGGCTGTTCCTCATTTATTTTGTTACTGGAGCAGCTGAAATCTTTCTTGCCAGCTGCTCCTCTTTTCATTCTGGCCCTTTACCAAAGGCCATTTCTCTAGTGACACAGGTAACCCTCAGGAAACTACCTGAAGAGGGACATGTGCCTCCGAGCTACCTCAGCACAATTTACTGTAGGGGCACCCTGTTTTTTTTTTTTTTTCTGTGCCAGGCTACCATACCATATATGTGTGATCCTGGAGACAGAGGGAGCGCTCCTGGCAATGATCGCTTGCTCATCTATCTTCTCTGTCCTGTTTTCATGCCCCTTTTTGCAGCGCTGAACCTTCTTGGGCTGCAAGAGGCTCGGGAACCTCAGGGGGAGCCAGAAACCCCAAGAGGTGACCTGCAAGCAGCAATGGAAAAAAATGCAATTTGCATTAAATTATTTAGCAGCTGAGCCCCAACCCTGCGGCTCCTTCTGTAATGCAAGGTGCATTTTTCTGCAGAACAGGAGAGTGAAAGGGAATGCTTTACACTGCACTTCTCCAACAAACCTCTTCTCTCCTTTTTTTCTCTGTGGCAGAAAGTTGTTTACTATGAAATGGGGGAAAATAAGGAGCTATTTTACAGCATGGGGCTCCCTTTACTTATCCCCGTGGCAGGGAATATATAATCAAGACCTTTCCCTAGCCACTTTCTTTAGGCATTTTACACTAGTGTGCCAGTACATAAAACAGGCAGCAGCAAGGGCATATAAAGTCAACATTTCAATGAAATACTGTGTACTTCTTCATTACATAGCAGGGAAAAAGGTACGCACCTACAATGCCTTTCTGTACAGATTTAGGCTTACATAAGCCTGGAGGTCATGTTGCACTTGACCTCCCAGGCTGCCACTAGACCCAAGGAGATATATGAATATAAAGGAAAAGGGACAGTTTTTAGAAATAGACAGAAGAGTTCACCTGAAGGTGACTTGCCTTTTGGACTAGAAATGATAGAGACAAATAAGGGAAGGAAAGGTTGCAACCAAGAGTTTTTAAACTCAAAAAGGGTCCAATTCCATGGCAGGGACTTCCCCTGTCGCAGGGCCATATGCATACCCATTATGGGCTCATCTGCATGGCAAGCAGTGGCAGGTTTATGCCCCTGTGACTGGCCCCCCCCACACTCAGCAGCTGTCATTCACTGAGCACATACTATTTACAGTACATGCTCATTGAAGAGCTCAGTTAGCAGCTGGCCATGGTGGTGAGAGGTGGGCTGTGCCAGTCACTGACTTGAAACAGGTTGGGGGGAGCAGGGTGGTTGGGCACTGCTGGGGGGGCCACTAGACTACCAGGGATAATGGGGATCTGCATTTTAGAGCTATAATTTTGGGGATCAGGAATGGGGGCTCTAGTCCTGTGGGGCTTTTTGTGACAATCGGGAACTGGGGGCATGAGTAGCCCTGTGGGGCTGGTACCATTGGGGATCGGGGCATGAACCATGTGGGCTTTTTGCAATTAATGGTGGGATCGGTGCATGGGGTGACACTTGTGCCCTTCACATCCAAGGTTTCAGGCTTGTGACATACCCTTCAGATATGCCGTTCATTTGGCGTAACTATTGGATTGTCGCAGTCACAGGACTTTGCCACGGGGACCCTGCCCCTTACAGAATCAGGTGCTGGATCCTTGTTGCAACAGGGTTTGGCACAAGTCACCTTTGGCACGACTTGTGCCACATCTTCTAGAATTGGGCCCTATCTTTTTTTTGTATATTTCCAAATTTTGTTTCATATCCTGTGACCAATATTAAGAAAAATATATAATTTTCTTGTATGTTATTTACAGTACTTATTTACCAATTAGTAGTGCCTTTTGGCTTACTTTATAGGGAATCCGTTCAATTCTCTATATAACTATAGTAAAGATTACTGTGAGATATCACATATTTAAACTGTTGTGTTATATTTAAAAAATGTCTTCAGGAAAGTACTTTGAAAATTGTGATGTGGAGAAATCCATTTTGTGGACAAGAAAGTTGCTGTGATGATCTCACTTTCTCACTAGCTATAACAGTGTGCAATGAAGCAGGTTAAAAACGAACTGCTCCTAAAGACAGGGATCCTGTTAAATCATGCAGAAAAGTAATGGATTCTTTTGTTACACTCTGCCAAACCTAAAATCCAGCATATTATTCAGAATATAATAGGATCACTAACAGCATTGCAGAACTGTTCTCACCTGTTGCACTGTACACTTTAACATTATTGAGGCAGTGACATCATCACAACACCCTTATTGTCCACAAAATGAATGCCTCCACATCCCTATTTAAACATTTGTCAATATTTTATTCAAGTCTTTTTCTAAATGTATCCTTTTCAAGCAATTTCTGCACAGCTTTGGTAACTGTTGAAATAATCATTTAGGGAATCGTACAGATTCTCTTTAATTTTGCCGGTTCTAGTGTGTCTTGGTTTTGGAAAAGTTCGTTCAAATAATCTATGCCTATCTAATGATTAAGGGCCAGATGCTACAAAGACAAAATCCAAGAAGGTACTCTGTAAATGAAAGGAGGGGGGAATACAAAAGATCTCTCAAAAGGGATCTGTGGGCTTGAATTGGTCTTCGCAATTTTTTCTGGGAAAAGACACATATAGGGTTTATAGGGCATCCCTGAAGACCTATACACACCTGTGGCTTTTCTGATTCACTGCAAATTGGCCAAGAAGATTCTTTCCCAGGGACACAGCCTTGAGACTGTATTTGCATCCCTCACACAGAGAGAGGAAGCCTAAGGATATCCTTGGCTAATGTTCAGTTGTGAAACAGTAAGCATTCTAAAAGGACAGGAGGGGGAGTATTGCTGACCCAGATCACAATGAGTTTTACTGTAGCCCAGAGAATCCTGCCCCACCTGGAGTGGGCTTATTTATTTATTTGCTTCTGGTAACTGGGTAGGTGCTCTAGGCATAGAGATTCCTATTTTCAGGCATGATCTGGGAGGGTACATGTTTCCATACGTAACAACAAACAATGCAAATACAGTACATCAAGTGGGTAAAACAAAGGGTTACAGGTCAAAACACTTAGTTCTTAGGAAAAAATACAGTTTGAGTCTAAATAACAAATAACATAACAAGTGCAACTTCAGCAATATACAAAGTACAAATCTGACAGACGTATTAATAATTTCTACATTTCAGGGACGCTTCTCCCCTACATTGGGTAGTATGGTAGTACTCTAAAAATATATAAGAGAATTGTTCTTTTAAAAATTGTAAATTAAGCTTGTCAATTTAAGTAATTAATCAATTTAAGTACATACTGAAAATGACATTACAGGACCTGCACTTACATATATTTATCATGAAGTTTTCTGTATCTTGTATTTCACTTTATATACTGTAACTTCAGCCACCACAGGCAAACTTAACATGTAGCCTGCATACATAAAAATATTTCTATAAAGTAGGTTAACTCATAGCAAAATATAAAACAGCAATGATACGTTTCTATATTACGGGGGCACAGAAGCACTACCCTATAGTTATGGCTGAGTAACCTGTTCAATGTTAAACCCCTAATTTAGCACATTAATATCTTTGGCTCCATTTGACAAAATGAGGTGAAATGTTGTGCTGGGTATGTGTTGTTTAGGAGGCATTGTCTTGATCTATGGAAATTTGTGTGATGGCAATTAATGCAGTTTCTGAGATCTGCATGTGTCATTTTTTGTAAATGTGAAACTTTTTTCCTATACTTCACATAGTTTTTACGTTGCTCTCCCCTATAGCCTGCGTGGAGTAGAATTTGTATTCCAAACTTGCAGGGGACGTATGGCATGTCCTAAGGTAGTGCATTTGACAGATCTGGTGAAAAAATATTAAAGGATTCCAGAGTTATAAGGCTTTAAAATTGTATGGTTTCTGATCTGCGCATGCACAGTAAGGGTTTTGAGATAATATTCTGTGGCAAAAGTTAAAATTTGATGCTGCAAATGTGTGTTTTTGATTTCATGCCACTTGCTTAGCAGGGCACAAGACTTTTTTTGTGCCATGCCAACCGCCATCTTTTCCACAAACTAATAAATGTGGAAAATACATAAAAATGCTGGGATTGAAAAAAAACAAACATCAATACCTAGCTAAATGGGACCTGTTTAGCTAGATTCTGCTGCTTGTTTCTTAACATAATGGCCCAAAATACCTTTTCTGGGCACCCCAAATCCCAGGTGCCCAGCTTAGCGACAGGAGTGCTTCCCTCATGTTCTCTGTATGAGAACAGCAGGAATTTATTGACTTCTGCAGCAACAGCTGAACTCATGCTTCTGGCCACAGTGTGAGCTATACGCCACAATTTTTCTGATATTTGGTGGTGCCCCCCCACTCTCCATTGCTGTCCCTGGCAATGTGTCAAGTTGCCCTGGTGTCTAGTGGCATCCCCACCCTTTTGATCATGCTCCCCTTAATTATATAAAATTTCCCTGGTGTCTAGTGGCAACCCCCACCCTCTGATTGCCATCCTGGTTAATATATTATGTATTTCTGGGGTCTAGTGGCACCCTACCACCTGCCAATCACTGTTTCCAGATTTTCCTAGTGTCTAGTGGCACCCCCACCTGCTGATTGCCATTTCCTGATTTTCCTGGTGTCTAGTGTCACCCTCTGTCACAAATCCACTCCAGGGGTCAGGCCCTCTGCTTCCACAGTGCCCAACCTTGAAATGCGATTCATGAACAGGGGACAAACAGGGACATTTTCCTCTTTGTTTTGGGTCATAGCAAACTACCAGTCTCAAGTTCTGGGGGCAGTTATGAACCCTTTTTAGCTAACACGCCCAGGTAACAGGTCCAAATATCACACTCTCTTCAGGGAAAGCAGTGCACTACTTGACCCAGTGGGCATACAACCAACTTGGTTCACAACCCCCTGCCAACTCAATTGAGATGCTGGTATTTTCTTACCTTGCTGGATCTTTACAGAGATCTTTGTTAGCGTGACTGCTTATGGTGACACACTAAGCAACTTAACAGTTATGTTAGAATTATCAATACTGTTCCACTATTCACACTCAAAATGAGAAAATGTCTCAACAGGTTTTAAGGAAAAACAAAGTTTACTAAAATTCAAAATAGTAAATTAAATACAGTACATAAAATAAACATACAGGCCTGGATATTCAGACTGTGACTGGCAGTGGTGCAAGCCTGGGCACAGTGCAACTGGGATGCTCTGGGGTCAGGACCAGGTGATACTCAACAGTGATGCACCATGGTGCAGCACTGTTGAATATAGCATGGACTGCACATGGTGCAGTGGCATTGCACCAGTGCAAGCCACAAATAGGGAGCATGAGGATGCACCAGCACAAATGCAGCTGCGCTAGGTGCATCAGTTGCAATATTCAGCAGAGGGCATGCAAATGAGGCCATAATATATGCAAAGCACAAATGGGGCAAGTTGCATGACATTATGGCTCCATTTACATGCCTTGTGCAGGGCAGCCAGGCAACTTGCGTCTTTCACCCTGCATAGCATGACATGTGCACAGTGTGGGTCCAGGGACATCTCCTACTCCGTCACTGCAATTGCCGTGAAATGCCTTAAAACAATTCCCTGGTAGTCTAGTGTCATCCCCCTCCCTCCCATTGCCATGATCACCAGTACAGTACTGACTTCATTCACATATCTGGGACCATCTAATACAGTATGCCCTGCAAGACCATTGGTCCACACTGTGGGCCTATGGGCTACAACCCACACTGTACCTGTCATTTGGCGGGTGGCCGGGTGGTATGCAGGCAGGTTGCAGCCACTTGCCCATGATGAGGGGGAATGGGGTGGGCAAGGGGTCCTGTGTGGGTGGCAGGGATGGGGGGTGCCACTGGATCACCAGGGAATTATGTTGCTGTGATTTACCAGTGATCGGGGAATCAGGTGGGATGAGTGTTCCACTAGACTACCAGAGAAGGACTTATTTTACATTTAGCAGTGATCCGAGAATCAGGAGGGGAGTTTACTAGACTACCAGGGGGATGTGGGTGCTTGTGGACGGTGTTCTGGGTGGGCGGGTGGCCACCCATGGCTGGCAGCTGTATTACACCATGAAATACAGCAGCCTGCCTGTGGGTGGCCAGGAGTTGTTCCAACATTTCACGGACTCAACTTTGAACCACCCTATGCAGTGCAATGCAGGGTTGTGCCAGCATATGCATCACACATCCTGAGCTGAATATCGGGATTTGCTGCATATGCATGGACATGCCCCCTACATCTGCGCCACATGCATTAACATTGCACCCCAGTGCATTGAGATTTGCACTGCATCAGGCAGCCTTTTCAATATCCCACCAGAGTGCAATGCAGGGTTGCACCAGTGCAACTTTGTTGCACATTGCGCAACCCCTTTGAATATCTGGGCCACAGTATATGCAATAAGATTACAGTCAGAAAGAAATGGAAAAATTCAAATTAAAGTATCCTTGTAACTGATTTAGCTAATTCTACCTCAGTGTTTAATTGGCAAGGGGTTCACATTTTAATTACCATTCTTGGCACAGGTGGTCTCTCTTGAGTCCAGGAACAAGTGTCCCTTAGAAGTCCAGAACAAAAAGTGTCATTCCTATCAGCTAGCTTCTCCAATATCAAAGAGGACAGAATGTCCCTCCCATCCTGTGATGTCACTGGGCTGCTAGCATGAGGTCACACTTAATTCTACATACTTAATTTGTAACATGCAACTGCATAGGCAAAACAGGTCATAGTACTACTTGAATGGAATCTGCAAATACAGCAATAGTTTTAATTATAACAAGACAGGCTGTGCTCATCACAGTATGTTTTTTATGGCAGGTACAATATCCCTTTGATCTTTCAAAGAATCATTCTGGAAACACTTCTCATATTAGGTTGAATTTTCACACAGGTCTTTCAGAAGTGGCTTCCTTCTTGGTACACTGTAAGATGTAATATTTTATGACCAGTTGCCTAGGTTCAAAGCAGAGGCTTGTTATAACCTGTTTTTTATAACAGTCTCAGGAAGTTTAGCAGATAAGTGTTAGATTTTCTACAAGCCAGATGTGCCCTTTAAGGTCAGCCAGAGGGCAGAACATTTTTCCTTTAAAAAAAATCCAGTGTCCCATGATGCCTTGTTGTTTGTCCTGTTTCTAAGCAGGACTTAAAAAGAACATATATTCATAGCAAAAATATAACACAAATAATAACAGTCAGATGGCTTTTGCCACATCCCCCCAGCCTCTGATCACTGTCTCCATTAGTAAATTATATATTCCCTGGTGTCTAGTGACACCCCCCAATCACTGTTCCTGATTTCCTTGGTGTCTAGTGGCTATCTCTACCCTCCAATCCCCATCCCCATTATTGATGTATATATTCTCTGGTGTCTAGTGGCACACCCCACCCTCTCAGTTGAGGCACAACCTGAAATAAAGAAAACAGTCCCTCAATGTTTTTGTTCTCCAAAACTGGTAAAAAAAGAAAATGGTCCCTCTCCGATCAGCCCCCCACCTCCTACTCAGCATTCACCATCCCAGACCCCCCCCAATATATTCCCACACAGCATCCTCACCTGAACAGGTCCCAGATTTAAGGTCTACTCTCTGACTGAAGAAACATCTTGCTGCTGGAACCGGTGACTGCGACATGAGAAACTAAGGTAAATGTGGTTCAATGTATTTCAAGGGGGGGGTTAACTTTTATGCATAACTTAGCCATTTCTTCACATTTTGAATCAAAAATTTTCAACATGACCTTTTGAGGACCTTACCTCTTGAACAATATGACTGTCATTACACAACTCCCACTAAAATGGTGATTTTGCAGTCACTTGGAAAATTCACCTTTTGGGCAGACTTTGAAAATCTTTCCTGCCCTTGTTCATGAGGTTTGGTCATAAGAAGACTATGTTGAATATTTGGGGTCAAAATATGTAAAAATGGCAAAGTTATGACCATTTATTGAAATTTTGCAACACACACTTGTAACTTTAGAAATTTTAAATATTTTGACCCCAGATTTTCAACATAGCCTTATTACCACACCCCACCTCATGTATGTCACAACTATCATTTTTCAAATCCTGGCCAAAATGTGTTTTCACACCTGTGGCACAGAATGGTGTTACAATTGCGAAGAATTATATTTTGGTGGGGATTCGAAAATTTGCAGCACTGGGTACGTGAGGTGGGGAAATAAGATGACTATGCTGACAATTTGGTCACTGTTGTCCTATAAATGTAAGCACAGCTGCATACATATATGCATCTATGGAGGGATGGGAGTGCAAGGCCCAGAGGACTGTGCTCTCCCATAGGCAAATAGGGATATGACTATACTATCTCAAAAAGTAAGGAAATAAATTGCTTCATTAATGCACCAGTTAGGGTTAAAGTGACAAAAATAGGTAAATGTGGCATTAGGGTTTCCAACCCTAACACCCCACCCTCACCCTGCACACACCAACAGGCATCAGGGGTGGCCTTGGGGTTATCAGCCCTAATGCTCATCAGAGTTGGGGTGAATTCCACTAATTCAGTTCAATTCAATTCACTTACCTTTTCAAATCCATCAATTCCAATTCCAATACAATTTTGTGTTCCCAATTCAAATTCAATTCAAATTCTTTCCTCTCAAATTCCAATTCCAGTTATATTACGAACATATGAAATTTGCCAGCAGATAAAGGCCTAGAGGTCTATCAAGTCGGCTTGAATGTGCAGCTAGCCCCCCTTATTCTGCAGCTTACCCTCCCTTCCACCCTTCCACTTCATTGACCCTCCCCCTTGTCCTGTCCCATTGTCCTGCCCCCTTGTTCTGATATTAAATCAGGTGGTCGATTCTAATTAGGGAATAGATTCACTCAAGCTTATTTTAGATAGGAATGCTAAGTACAGCTTTGGAAATCATTCAAAAAGTCACAGAAGCTTTAAATGACAAAATAGAAAGCCATGCAAAGGAAGATGTCGTTTGCATTTTAAAGCTTCAATGAGTGTTATGTAGTTCAAAACTGTCCTTAACCAGTCACCAAAACACTTGGTGAATACAGCCCACTCTCTCACAATCCATTAAATTTCCTAAGTTTGTATCAACAACATCCAACACAAGTTATGCATTTTGTCATATTTATTGTCACTTATTACATCAGGAAGGAAGGACGAGGATAGGCATCACTTATCAAATATGTTGCGTCTGATCATCATTAGCTCTTCAAATTTTGCGTCACTTAAGTTGCATCGTTCAGACCTAAACATTTTTCTGGCAACCCTAAAAAGTCTCTCTATAGGTGCAGATGAGGCAGGTATGGTGAGATGCTTGCAGGCTAGCTGGGATAAATAGGGGAAATCTGTTAGTTTTTCTTTCCAATATGCCAGAGGATCAGAGTCTTCTGGCAGACAGGGTTGACTCAGGTAGTTCGAGATTTCAACATATGCAAATGTGTTGGTGTTACTGCTGTCCATTTCAGCAGAACGGGAGGTCATGTATGAGAAGAGTTTGGTGTGTTCTCTTAATGGAGGTGATGTAGCCATGTCAGCAGCTCTTGGCCGCAGGGAGGTCACCTCTTCAATCAGCAGCTCCTTCATGCTGTGTACTTCCTCATCTTTGCATCACTCCTGCTTGAAGCGAGGATCCAGGCTTGCAGCCATCTTGAAATTCTCCATCTCCTCATACTTTGTAAGTCATATGTCCAAGGATGACTGCATGGTTTATACCATCTTGTTACTGTACTTCTCACTAATATGTGCCATTGCATGACGTAAACCTCTGACACATGCAGTGACATAGCTGGCAGTGATTATCTGGTCCCCCTGAATCTTCTCGGTGGCCTCCACAAAGGGCACAAGAATTTCACAGAGTTCACCAATGATTTTCAGTTCATATGATGTCAGCTTGCATGGGGTATTAAGCTCAGATAGGACCTCTGTAGGGATTTTCAGAATGGACCTCAGCATTTTAAGCTGGCTATTCCACCTTGTGACATTTGACATCTGTAGTTTGCAGTGTCCCTCTAGTATCTCTGTGGTCTTGTTGGATTTATGGCACTGAGCAACTATTCTCGACACCTTTGCCATCACTGGTCTTAAAGGACCAGGCTGCTTAAGGGCATCATGAACGACCAGCTGAAGAGTGTGAGCAAAACAAGGGCTATGCACAGGTGGCAAATAATCCAGCTAGTTGCACACATTCACCACTTCAATGGCAACATCCTCATCCTGGTCTTCATCACTGTCTTGGACATCTACTGGTGGGAATATAGTGAATGCCTTCACCATGTTGGCAGCATTGTCAGTCACTATGCCTGACACTTTAGCTACAATGTTATAAAATGTCACAGTTTCCACATACTGTCTGTAAATGTTCTCTGCAGTATGTGCACCCCTAAATCAGAGACAAGTCAACATGGTGGCCTCTAGTGAGTGGTCAACAATGAAGTGGCTTGTGAATCCAATAAATGATCTCATATCTCTGCTAGACCACATATCTATGGTAAGGTAAATGTTTTGTGCTTGCTGCATTTGATTCCTCAGTTTATCTTGGACACTGGAAGCATGTTCAGGAAGTAGCTTTTGGCTGACATGTTTCCTGCTGGGCATGGTGAAATGTTGTTCAGCTGTGCTGAGGATGGCGTGAAATGCTGTGTTGTCTACCACAGACAAAGGCATGAGGTCTTCAGCAATGAAGCTACCAATTTTGCTGATAAGCTTCTCCTGGTGAGGGTCTGTGTCTTCCCACTTCTTGGGAACTGAGGTCAGGCCAGATTGATGAGACAACCCCCCAAAGACTTCAGGGTGTTTCATGTAAAGCATTAACATAGAAGTTACATTACTTTATCCATATTATAACCACACAGACAACATTTGCACACAATATACTCTACTAGCATGGGAGGATTCTCTAGTTAAACAACATACTCATTGAATTGATCAATAAAATTATTGATCCATGTAGATATGCAAGACAAAGAATTTAAATTTTAACTGTACTTACTTTGAGGTGCCTTATGAAGTTAGAAGTAGCTTTTATTGAGCCAGAAACAGAAGTTCCACAGTATTTTCATATAGCACGGTAGTTCCCATTTGCATTATATTCACTTGGCTCCCCAAAATGTTCAAAGACTGAATACTTTTTTGGCATAATGGCACTTGAGATCAATGGCAACGTCTAGTTTGTCAGGCAAAGTTTGTGGTCAAACAGCAAGCAAAATAGGGTTTTTTTCCATTTCTCAGTTCCTCTTCCAGTCCAGGGTCATCCAGTCATCAAGGTTTTCCATTCCAGTCCCGGTCCAAATCCAAATCCAAGTAATCATTCAAAACTCTCCAACACACCAAACTGTTCTCCAAATCCCAACACTCCTAGTCACTCTCCTTGTTTTTCCAAGAATGTACTCAACAAACAATGAGTGTATGGCTGGCTCTTACATAGAGCTACAAGACAGGAGAGATTGTTCTAATTAATTAAAGAACAGGTGTGAGCATTCACAACACAGTTAGATACTAATAGACTCACCTACATAGTTCCTCTGGATGAGGCAGTAGGTGTGCTAAGCTGCAGTCAGCTCATCTGAAGGCTCATTTCTGAAGGGTCTTCAGAAAACAGCTGTGCATTGCTAGAGAGGAAGAAAGTGGAGGAGGGAAATGATGAAATTAGAGGAGTAATTGATAAATGCCTGGACCAAACTGGAGCGGGGGGAAGTTCTGCTGGGAGAATTGCAACAGGGGTAAAAGGGGGGAAATAATGTGCAGGAGGAAGAAGAGGAGCTGGAAATGAGAGAGGGAGGGAGATGAATGGAAGCAAGCAGGGAGTAAGAGGGGTGGAATCTTAGTGCTGGGGGACTCAATACTAAGAGGAGTTAGGTGGGGTAGCAAGGGTGAGAGGCATAGTCGCATTTGGGTGGAGGCCATGCCAGGAATGACAGCGGACAGGGTGGGATAGTCTGTTCTAAAATATGCTAGAAGGGGTAGGGACAAGCCTCATTTAATTATACATCTTGGGACAAATGACCTGGCTGACAAGACAGTAGATATAGTCCAGAGGAGGTTTGAGGAACTAACACAATTATGTGAGGGGGCAGGAAGATCAGTAACTTTTTCTGAGATACTTCCAGTGCCAAAGGCAAACACAACAAGAAAGCTGAGAATAGAGGAATTTAACGGATGGCTAAGAACCTGGTGTTGTGCTAAAGGGTATGGGCTGTTGGGGGGGTGAGGAGGGACCTGGGAGGACAGTAGTCTCTATGCCAAGAACAGACTACACTTGAGTGAGGAGGGAAAGAAAGTGTTGAAACAGAAGATGGAAGAGTATAAAGAGGAAGTTTGGAATTTAAACTAGGAGTGGGGGGTGGCAGTTGGGGAAGAGATATGCAGAGACCACAGGTTGGGAAATCATATGAGCTCACCCCCCATAACAGTGACAAAGGACAAATGGCAAGTACTATTGGTGATGCTAGGAAAGGAGGGCAGGATGAGAGGAGGGAAAAGGGTGGAAGGTGGTTACCCTTAATGCTAGGAGCCTTGGGAGGAAAACTGCAGAGTTACAAGTTCTCATGGCAGAGGGAGAGGTGGACATTGCAGCCATCATGGAAACATGGGCCACCCAGTATAATGACTGGGACCTGTCTGTACCAGGGTACAGGTTATTTCGTAGGGACAGGGTGATTGGGAAAGGAGGGGGAGTGGCACTATATGTGAAGGAAGGACTGAAGTGTGTAAGGGAGAAAGGGGAGGAGGGTAGTACGGAGTCACTTTGGGTGCAAATCCAGGATTCCAAGAATAGGATTCTTAGAATGGGAGTGGTACAGGCCACCATCTCAGATGGAGGAGTTAGACAGGGAACTAGTGGGACAGATCAGGAGGACTATGAGAAGAGTAGTATGGTGATTGTGGGGACTTCAACATGCCAGGACTGGACTGGAGCACCCCAACAACCAGGAACAGAAGGGAGCAGGTACTGCTGGATGCCTTCCAGGACAGCTTCCTGCTGCAAATGGTCAGTGAACCAACCAGGTTAGGGAATACCTTGACCTTGTGCTGGCAAATGGGGACTTTGTGAGAGAACTTACAGTGGAGGAACCGCTGTCAGGGAGTGACCACCACTCAGTATGGCTCATATTGCATATGGGCAAGGAAGGAGTGGAATCTGGCACAAGAGTGCTGGACTTCAGGAGGGCCAACTTTGGGAGGATGGGGGAAGTGGTAAAAGGGTACCTGGCCAGAATTCAATCTAGTATGGATACTGACCAGAGGTGGGAGCTCATAAAACTGGGGATAGTGGAGGCAACCAAAACCTGCTGCAAAGCCCAGAGCAAGAAGGCTAGGGCTAAGAAACCAAGCTGGTTGAGCAAGGAGATCATGGAAAAGGTAAGGAGGAAAGAGCTGCCTTTAGAAAGTACAAGAAAATGGGGGGGGGAGACAGAGAGGAATACTTGACAGAATCGAAGGAGGTGATAAGGGCAGTAAGGGAAGCCAAAGCATCTACAGAACTCAGGCTGGCACAAGGCATTAAGAAGGGGGAGAAGGACTTTAAGTACATCAGGAGAAAAAGGAGCTGTATGACCACATAGTAAGGATTAGGAAGGAGGGGGTTGGTGGAAGCAGGGCACAATAAGGCAGAAGTAATTAAATGAATACTTGCTCAGTATTTACTAAAGAGAAGAGGGGGTGACACCCAAGGTGGGAGAAATGGGAAGCAGGGGGGAAGTGGTGACA
This sequence comes from Neoceratodus forsteri, assembly GCA_016271365.2. Lineage (NCBI taxonomy): Eukaryota > Metazoa > Chordata > Ceratodontiformes > Ceratodontidae > Neoceratodus > Neoceratodus forsteri. The sequence continues at coordinate 845,850,888 of CM057451.1, read as the reverse complement.
GATGGGAAATCATGGAGGGCAGAGTTCGAGAGGGTTTGAAGGCACTGAGGGTGGACAAGCGCCAGGCCCAGATGGCATCCACCCCAGGGTACTGAAGGAGCTGGCAGAGGTCCTTGCAGGACCTTTGGCAGACCTATTTAATGCCTCACTACATTTGGGGTGTGTACCAGGACTGGAGGATGGCTCATGTGGTGCCCCTTCACAAGAGTTGCCCCAAGGATGAACGGGAAACTACAGACCAGTGAGCCTCACATCCATTGTGGGTAAGCTAATGGAGACTATTCTGAAGGAGAGGCTGGTGGCCCTCCTAGAGGCCAAAGGACTACAGGACAGCAGACAGCATGGCTTCATACATGGCAGATCCTGCCAGACCAACCTGGTCAAGTTCTATGACTGGGTAACTAGGCAACTGGACAGGGGCCATGCAGTGGATGACTTCAGTAAGGCATTCGACTCAGAGTCACATGGAAGGCTGGGAAGGAGGTTAGTAGGCACAGGGGCGGGTGCAAAGCTGGTGAGATGGGTAGGAAACTGGCTGCAGGGAAGGCAACAGAGGGTGGTGGTGGGTGGTGAGCTCTCACACCCAAGGGCAGTGACGAGCGGTGTCCCACAGGTCTTGGTGTTGGGACCAGTGTTGCTTGGGATATTCATTGCAGATATATCATTGGACATCAAGAGCAAGATCAGTCTATTTGCTGATGATACCAAGGTTGGCGCAGTGGTGGATGACCTAGGGGGATGGCAGGGGTTGCAGGATGATCTGGCAAAGCTTGAAACCTGGTCAGACACCTGGCAACTGGGGTTTAATGTCAAAAAGTGCAAGGTGCTGCATTTTGGGATGAAGAACCCAATGAGGAGTTACCAGCTAGGGGAGTGCAGCCAGCCCAGACAGAGGAGGAGAAGGATCTGGGTGTCCATTACAGGGTCAATGAACAACTCAGCACAATGTAGGAAGGCAGCTGCAAAGGCCAACAAAATGCTGGGTTGTATTGCAAGGGGTATATCCTCGAGGAGGGAGGAGGTGATTCTGCCACTGTATAGGTCATTAGTTAGACCATACCTGGAATACTGCGTGTAGTACTGGCATCCGTATCTGAAGAGGGACATTAAGTTACTGGAGGGGGTGCAGTGCAGGGCGACAAAGATGATCAAGAGGCTGGGGGACTTATCATACGAGAGGAGGTTGAAGGAGTTGAACATGTACTCACTGGAGGAGAGGAGAGACAGGGGTGATGTGATTCAAACCTTTAAATACATGAAAGGAATAAACAAGACGGGTACAGAGGGGCTGTTCAAAGTAAGGGAGGGGAGGGCCACCAGGGGCCATGATATGAGACTGGAGCGAGGAAGGTTCAGGAGGGAGATGAGGAGACACTTTTTTACAGAGAGGGTGGTGGCTGGGTGGAATGCATTACCTGCAGAAGTAGTATGCAGTAGAACAGTGGACTGCTTCAAACAAAGATGGGACAGGACAAGGGGGAAGGTTAATGAAGGAGAAGGGTGGAATGGAGGGGCAGCTGCAGAATAAGGGGTGCTAGCTGCACAGTCAAGCAGACTTGATAGACCTCTAGGCCTTTATCTGCTGGCAAATTTCGTATGTTCATATGTTCATCATTCATGACACCCGTTACTGTGATTGTGTGATTTACATACAGGTGTGTTGACCATTGAACCAGGCTCAATTAATCATTAGGTTAAGCTACCATGTGCTACCAATGATTGACAGAACCAGTGAGTTGAACTAGTCAAAATGATTTGCTCTCCACCGTAAAGCACTTTGATTGGTTCAAATCAGTCAGTCATTGGCAACATGGTAGCTCACTTTTTGGTTCATGATGCCTCACTTGCCAAACACTAAGCCAGACTACACTATGAATGCTATTCCACAATTTAAAGCAAAAGTTTTGCGAAAAATAAATGTTATTTAAGGATTGGATTTCAAATTGAATTGATAATTAATATGTCAAATTCAGTTCAATTCCAATTCTATAGCTTTCATTTTGTTTCAAATCTAATTCAATTCCAATCACCCACTTGATCACAGTTTTATTTGAATTGTTTTATAAATTTCAATTAAATTCTGAATTGACCCCTACTCTGATACTCATCCCATTCCATAAGTAATTAAGCTGAGATGGGTACAGTATAGGAGAATGGGGTGAGCATTAGGGCTGATGACCCCAAGGCACACCCTCGACACCTGTTGGTGTGTGTAGGGTGGGTGTGGGGTGTTAAGGTTAGAAATCCTAATGCCACATTTCCCTACATTTGTCACTTTATCCCTAACTAGAGCATATATTTTTTGCAATATATATATATATATATATATATATATATATAGTCATGCAGTAGCATCACTATAGCTAGGACTTAGCAGGGATTTCTATGTTAAACCTCAAACTTTGCACTTAAATAACTTTGTAACTGTTCAAAGGATTTGCATGAAATATTTCATGCACAGTCTTCTGTGGTAGATCTCTTGACTTGCCAAGTTTTGTTTCAGTCAGATTTGTGAATTCAGAGTGGCACATAGTGCTAAAATGTTAAAAAGTATTGTTTTTTTATGCTTTTTTGTCATATTGTTGCACCCAGATGGTTTGGAATTTTGGTCTGACAGTTTCAGGGTAAGAAGGGCTTGTCACACAGAAGTGCCTTTCGCTGGTTTAATGAAAAAAATACTAATCTGTTCAAAGTTATTTAATTTTAAAGATTTGAGTTCTGAGCATGCTCAGTTCAGTCTTTTGGATAGCTTCCTGGCATGGCAAAAGAATTTGGTCTTACGTAAAAATTTTCTTTGTTGTGAGGGGCCAATTCTTTTTTCTGAGAAAAAAATAATTTTTTGTGAGATGCCATCTTTGCACTTTAATGTCTTTCCAACTGTTTAATGGATTTGCACAAAATGTTGCATGCTCGGTCTCAGATGGTAGATCTCTTGACTGGTCAAGTTTCCTTCCAGCTGCTTATGTGGATTCTGAGATCCGGATAGTGAAAAAAGTTAAAAAACAAATCACCATTTTTTGCTGTTTTTTTTTTTTGCTATCATCTATTGCCCAGATGATTTGGGATTTGGTCTGAAAGTTTTAGGGTAGAAAGGACTTGGCCCAATGATGTGCCTTTTGCTGGTTTGGAGAAGAAATATTAATCCTTTGCCGAGTTATAAGGATGTGAATTTTCAGTTCTTGAATAGATGTTTGATGCCCTACTGAGCATGTTCAGAACCAAAATTTCAAATGCTTATAACTTGGGAATAGATTAATATTTTTTTCACTAAGCTAGTGAAAGGTGCCATTCTCTGGCATGCCCTTTCTACCCTGAAAATTTCAGACTAAAATGCCAAACCATCTGGGCTGTAGGTGATGACAAAAAAAAGCAAAAACTTTTCCTAAAAAGGCACTATCTGGATTTTAGAATCCTCACATCTGACTGGAATGAAGCTTGGCAAATCAAGACACCTTGCCTACTACAGTTAGGGATGAGTAGTGTCTATGTTAAACCTCAAATTTTGCACTATGATATCTTTGCTACCGTTTTTGCAGGCACAGTTTCAAGGGGTAGATCTCTTGATGTGCCAAGTTTTGTTCTGGTTAGATGTGTGTATTCTGAGATGTGGATAGAAAAAATGTAAACAATTGCTGTTTTTTTGCTGTTCTTTTATTGTCATCTCCTTTCACCCAGACAGTTTGGAATTTTGCTCTGAAATTTTCAGGGTAGAAAGGACTTGGCTCACAGATGTGCCTTTGCTGGTTTGGTGAAAAAATTATTGAACAGGATTTTCAAACTGTGGCACAGGGCTTGCATCTTGCCCTGCACCATGGGACTTAGGTTTTGCTGGTGCTCCACACCATATTGCCACAACTACACCCAATTTTCCATTCCTGGGTGTAGTTCTGACATGTTCCGTGATTTACAGCAGCTTGCACCAAATATCTGTTGCAAGCTTCATATTAGAGGCCCCAGGGAGTGACCTAGGCCATACCACATAAATGTGGTCTGTGGACTTGCGGTTGGCATAAGGGATAGAAAATCCCGATTGCCAACAGGAGAATGCTGCAAGCTTCATGCACCATATGGTCAATGCACCGGGGGTTTGTGGCATGCTTACCGATTCAAAAATCTGACCCATTAAATTTTAAAAATTCAGGTTCTGAGCATGCTCAGTCAGCACTTCAAAATAGCTGTATGAAGTTTTCATATAGGAACCATTTTTCATATGATTTTTAATTTTTTTTTTGTATGGCCGCCATATTGTTTTCTGTTTTCCTCTAAAAATTCTAATTTGGAAAACCACAAAAATGACATTCTGCAATCAACCATCAAATGCAATATGAGAAACTAAGGTAATGCAGTTCAATGTATTTCAATGGGGGTTTCAACTTTGATTCACAACTTGGGTATTTTTGCAGATTTTGACACCATCTTTTAAACATGGCCTTTCTGTGACCCCACCTCATGAACAATGTCAGTGGAATTCTGCAAATCTGGCCTGGCAGGCAATTTCATGGTCATTTGGTGAAATCACCTTTTGGGCAGGATTTAAAATATTTCACTATCCTTGTTTATGAGGTGGGGTCATAAGAAGGCTATGTTGAAAATATGGGGTCAAAATATGCAAAAACATTATGAGCATGTATTTAAATTTTGCTATGCTTGCTCATAACTGGCAATTTTCAATATTTTACCACAAAATTTTCAATGTAAACATATTTTTACACCACCTCAGGAACATGACAGTTGTCATTTTTCAAATCCTGATGAAATTGTCTTTTCACACTTGTGGCATGGAATGATGTTGCAGTGGCACAGAATCACATTTTGGCAGGGATTTGAACATTTTCAGTATCAGATTCATTAGGTGGAGTAATAAAATGTCTATGGTGATGATTTGGTTGTGGTTTTGCTAAAATTGGAAGCGCAGGGCCCAGAGAGCCCTGTGTTTCTACTTCAATGTACATATATGCATCTGTGGAGGGCTGGGCCCTGCTCTCCCACAGGCAAATGAGGATGCAATTACACTATCTGAAAAAGTATGGAAATCCATTGCAAAAAATGTTGTTGATGCACCAGTTAGGGTTCAAGCAACAAAAGTAGGGGAAATGTGGCTTTAGGGTTTCCCAACCCTGACAACCCTACCCTACCCTAGAGGCAGCAACAGGTATGGAGTGTGCCTTGGGGTTGTCAACCCTAACGCTCACTCCATTCTCTTATACTGTACCTATCTCAGATTATTTACTCATGGAATGGGGTAAGCATTAGGGTTGACAACTCCAAGGCACACCCCATGCCTGTTGCTGATATAGGGTAGGGGTGGATTATTGGGGTTGGAAATCCTAATGCCACATTTCCGTAATGTTGCTGCTTTAACCCTAAATGGTGCATTAACAAAGTTTTTGCAATGAATATATATTTTAGGATTGTACAGACACTTCAATGTTAATCCCCCAGTTTTGCACTTTAATAACTTTGTAACTGTTCAATGGATTGGCATGCAACTTTGCTTGCGTGGTCTCATGGTGCTGCTGTCTTGACATACCAAGTTTTGTTCCAATCAGATGTGCAGATTCTGAGATATACTGTAGATAGTGTAAAAAGTGAATTTTTAAATAAATTTTCCTGTTGGTTTAGATGGGTTTTCTGTTAACTTGGCTAGTGCCCAGACAATTTTGTATTTAGGCCTAAACATTTCTGGGTAGAAAGTGGCTGGCCCACAAATGTGCCTTTTGCTTGTTTGGTGAAAAAATAGTAATCCGGTCCAAAGTTATTTAATTTAGGAATTTTGAAAACTTGGTTTTGAGCATGCTCAGTAAACACTGAAAAACAGCTGTATGAAAAGGAAAAAAAATATTTTTTTTTGTATGGGGCCAGTCTTTCTTCATGAGGGGAAAATTGTTGTTTCATTTTCTGCCATCTTGTTTTCCCTTTTCTCATAAAAATTCATATTTGAAACCCCACAAAAATGACATTCCTGAGAGCAACCAACATATGTAGCATGCTTATCAGGACCCCCTTAGCTGGATTCTGCACTTAACTTTTATATAAATGCCCTTAAAATGTAATTTTTTATGATTGTTAATCTAATTTTATGACTCGCGATATGAAACAAGGTTCTTTTTTTGTACAACGACTCACGAAAAAAATATTTTTTCATGTTGGGAATCAATGTACTGTATTTCAATGGGGCTTTTAACTCTGGTGCATAACTTTGTAATTTTTCAAGATTTTAACACCAAATGTTCAACATACACTTTTTGATACCCCACCTCTTGAACAATGTTGGTGTCATTTCACAAATCCTGCCCAAAAGGCAATTTTGTGGTTGGTTGGTGAAATCACCTTTCTGATGAGATTTCAGAATTTTCACCACACTTGTTCATGAGGTGGGGTCATAAGAAGGGCATGTTGAAAATTTGGGGTCAGAATATGCTAAAATGACAAACCTCTGTACATCTGTTGACATTTCACTATGTTTGCTCATAACGTTCTTAATTTTCAATCTTTTAACCCCAAATTATCAGCATAGCCATTTCTTTACACCACCTTATGAATGTGACAGTTATAATTTTTCAAATATTGCCCAAAATGTTTTTTCATGGCCCTACATTACATTGCGGTGGTATGTAATGACATTTTGGTGGGAATTTTACATTTTTCCTACCGGATTGATTAGGTGTGGTAATAGGAAGGCTATATTGACAGTTTGGGTGCTGTTATCCTACAAATGGAATTACCCATAAACAAACATATACAGATCTATGGAGGGGTGGGAGCACAGGTCCCAGAGGGCCCTGTACTCTGTCAGACAAATAAGGATATGATTACACTATCTCAGAAAGTATGGATGCATGGAAGTGCAGGACCTAGTGGGACCTGCACTCCAACAAGAACATAAGGATACAGTTATACTACAGTATCTTAAAAAGTAAAAAATTCTTTGCCAAAAAGACTGCATTAATGCAACATTTAGGGTTCAGGCTAAAGTGACAAAAATAGGGATATGTGGGTTTGGGTTTCCAACCCTAAAACCTCAATACCACCCCTAAACCAAATCAGGGGCAGAGTCTTCCTAGGGGATGTCAACCCTAAAGCTTATCTCATTCTATACAATCCAGAAGCAGACACACCTAATGGAGTGAGCTTTAGGGTTGACAACCCTTAGGAAGACTCCATCCTTGAATTGCTTTAGGGGTGTCAGTATAACATTTTCATTTACTACTCCTCTGTTTACTTTTTTAGTTGACTTGAGGGGGAAGGATCTGCATGTGAACATTTTGTTTAGGATTTTATTGCAAATAGCCTGTGCCCATAGTATAAGCATTGATCTAAAAATGTCTTACCTTCTTAGTGGCAAAAACCCCATAAGGCTCACAATATTCTCCACTTCTGTGAGTAACAGACAGCTGTACAGCAGCTCCATTCATAGTGTAGAACTGCCAGAGTCTGGTGCCTCTCATTGTGCTCCCGTGGTGACACGCATCATGTCACTCGCATACTTGTGCATGCTCAGGCACTGTGCACACTCAGTGAGATACCAGACCCACTAGCTTAATGAAACCTAGTGGAAATATCTAGGTGTCTGACTCCTTTTGCAATTCTGAAGTTAAATACATGTTTAAATCAAATAAGAAGCCAAGCAAATGCACAGATCCAATTGAGTCAAGGTTTTGCCTCACAATGTTCAAATGTAAATAGGTTTCTAACCACTATTTCTACACAATGGATATGCATTTATAATGTACAATTAAATCTAATGTTAGATCAATACCATTAGATTTAATTGTGTAAATTGTGTCTTAAATGCAACATATATTGAATAAGAATGGTGAACCTATGGAACAAGAACAGGCTAAGAAATTTAGTAGGGAGACAGAAGACTTTTGTAAAACGCTTTGCTTATAAAATAGGTAGTCAATCTATACCATCATTTATCCTATACATTGGGTTTGTTGATTGAAAAATGTTGCTATAATAGCTTCCCTGGTCAGCAGTTGTTTGTCAAAATCTCCCTCTCAATGATCCTTTGTTATCTTCTCAGCGTGAACAAATCATAATGTTGGTAACTGATGTGTTTGTTACTATTGCCAGCCTTAAAAAACAAGCCCTTCTGCAAGTGAGGTGAGCATGAGTGGGGGGGAGCATGCATCAATGTGCAAGGAGACATGAGCAGAGACTAGTGTGTATCTGCTGTGTCCGCTGTAGACACTGGGATACAAGGACAAAAAGCTCTGCAATGGCAGGCTGCTTTGTTAGTCTTCTTTAAAGTAAGTGAGGGATATCAGAGGCTGACTTGTGCCATCTCTCCCTAGAATTGGGGTGGTAAAAGACTTGCACCTTTAGGCAGAATTCAGACTTGACCTTAGAGAAAGGGAAGTCTCCTATTTTGTCTAACATTCTGTAACCTGCAGATTAAGATAAACAAGTGTACATCTTACATCCCCAAAGCTTTTGTGTGACCTACACACTATATATCTCTTAAAATGGATCTGACAGTCACAATAAGAGGAAGCACCTGGAACTGGCAAATGGAGGTAGTTTATATGTATGCTTTACTTGTAGTCACCTTCAGCTTAAGAGTCTTCTTCTGCCTGGTACTCAAGATTCAACACCTTGTGAAAATTGTTCAGTTATTAAAGGTCTCAAAGAAGAGTTACAATTCACCAGTAAAGAATTAAGGAGAATTAAGGAACTATGCAAATTAAAATGTTATGTGGACAGCATGGTCCGAAATGTTGCCCCAGAACCTGAAAACATGTTACAAATAAACAGTGTTGTTGCTCAACCAACACCCAATGATATTTATTATGTGTAGTCCTATTGAAGAAAATACAGTGCTACATGGTAAAAGGACTAGAGATGGGGAACCATTGACAAATGATCAGTTAGATTTGGAAACAGTTCAACTGAGAACATTAAAAAGGTCAGAAGGGCAGATGTACATAACGTATCTACTCCAAGTGGAAATATCTTCTCAAAAAATAGATTTGCCCCACTTCAAGAACACTCTGAATGTTCTGAATGAAGTAATTACAACAATTTACCTTTGGATAATGTCCAAATTGTATTGGGTGACTCAATTGTTTGTTTCACCGATTCCTACTTATGCAAGAATGATAATTAACATAACAGAGTAAACTGTTTCCCAGGTGCTGAAATTGAAGATTTAAAAGACAGAATAGATAAATTAGTGATTGGAAGCAAGTCCAAAATTGTTCTGCATGTTGGGACGAATAGTATAGGCCACACTCACAAAAAATATATTTGTTTTGAATTGTTGGAATTGGGAAAAAATATCAGATCAAAGGGTTGTAAGACTGCTATTTGGGCCATTCTCCCAATCCCACAAGCCTCTAGGGAAAAGAATAATACAATAAAAAGAATTAAAACACATCTGGCAGACTGGTGCAAAAAAGAAGGCATCTTATTTATTGACCATTGGGATTCCTTTTTTCATAACAATCACTTATACAGTAGGGATGGACTAATTTAAATAAGTGGGGCAAAGCAATTAGGTGTCCACTTTCAATCAGTCTTTAATGCCATTAATTTAAATTAAATTTGTGGGGGAATTATTGTAGTCTGGATGAAGATGGTCTCTTTCAATCTAATATTAATCCTCCACTGGTCCCAAATAAAACAGATACATACTCTAGTAGCACAGATGGGTGTGTGAAAGCAAATATTAAAGGCTTTCTAATAAATGCTCATAGCTTAAATAATAAATTTGACAAGCTCCTCATCATCTGTGAAGTGGAAAAGCTCAACATCATAGCCATAACTAAAACATGGTGGCAGGGAACTTATCTATGGAGGAAAAATATAACTGTTTTTTTATCTTTTTCACTTTAATAGATGTGATAGAATGGGTGGAGGCATAGCACTGTATGTTAATTCAGCTTTGCAGCCTAATTATATTTCACAAACAAATTAAAACATTTAGCTTCCCAGAATCAGTTTGGGTGAATATTAATATACACAAAAAAACTTAAAGTGATTTTCTGAGATGTTGAAGCTACCTTTTTTACATAGTATGCCATCACCACCCATGCTTCAGATGTTGAAGCTGCAATTTGTTTTGTAAAAAAACCTGCCAAATTCATTTTTTTTATGTTTTATCACCACTTTATTTCTGCCCGCCCTCCAATTTTTTTTGTGTAACCACCCCACCAGAGTGGTGTCATACAAGGGATGTTTTACATAAAGCAGCAAGGAATTCTGGGTAAATTGAAAGGTTGACTTAAATGTTTGTTACTCAGAGGTGCAGTCCCTTAATTTGGTAGCGGTGACTGCAGTACAGCACCTAATATGTAGACTTATTTATTAAGTAAATGTTTCACCAGGAAAGACATACTGAGCAGACAAGCTAGTTTCCAGATGCATCCTGGGGTTGAGGGGAAAGGGGTACACAGTAGTTACATATGTAGCAAGGCATTGTGGGTACAGCACATAGCTGATTTTCCTGTCTCCCTACTCCTATTTTGCTAGTGTAGATGTCTGAAATAACAAGACTGACCAACTGAGGTCTCTTAGGGTTACCTCCTTTTAAGAAGCCTAGAGTAGGACATTTCTTACTGAAATATGCTTTTTTACAGGACAATATGAAACATTGACCAATGCAACAGACCTGTTTTCTCAAAATAATCAGAATTAAGAGTAGGTGTTGTAGTTTTTTGGATGTTTCTATTGTTTCTTATCATTTTAAGTTATTTTTGTTTAGGTATTATAGTTTCTGCAACTTTTAGAATAAAGACAATATGTTTTTCCTACTATAAGGTCAGGACATGCAGTATTTTTTTTTTTTTTTTTTTTTGCAGGACACAGCTGCCCAAATGAGGGCTGTCCTGCAAAAATCAGGGGAGGTGGTAACCCTAAAGTTTCTATTTCTTAACAGTGCTTAGAAACTTTGTTTCCCTTGCATGATGTCCCAGTTGTGGGTTGCAGCACTGAGAAAAAAGGGGCAGGTTATGCAAATGAAGCAGAGTATAGAAATATAAGCATTTTTCTCATGGAAAACAGCACTTTTGGGCAGTTTGACTGGTAGGAGGTTGAATCACAACTCCCACAGGTTACTAATCCCATTTGCTATGGCAAAAGTCAGAAAATCACTTTAAGCCACTTATAGACCACCTAATTCTAACACTGAGATTACACAAGCTATCTTTAAAGAAATTGAAACTGCAGTTGAGTTGAATGAAGTTTTATTCACAGGAAACCAGGGGCCTGATTCTCAAATAAGGCGTAAGGGCAGCTCAAGGTGCGTTGGATGCACCGTGCGCCAAAGGATCCTGCGCCACTGGCAATAAACCCAATTCAGTAAGAAACGCACTATGCACCAAACGCAGTGCACATGACACAAGAACACATGGTGCATCATATAAACAGTGTAGGCAGACCGCATGATGCGTGCAGCATCAACATGCAGGAGTAGAGTCATGGCTGATCCACAGAGGATGCAGCAAGGAGAGAGGGGGCAGACAACCCCCTGAACATGGAGGAGAAAGACTGGGCACTCCAGGAAGAGGAACTTTACTGACCAGGAGACAGACATTCTCCTGGATGCAACTGAGGCCCAGGTAGATGGATATGTGGGTGAAAATAGCACAAGTGCTTGATGTGCAATGGTGCAAGGATGTGACATTGTGTACGTGTGTAATGTGACACCCAACAGGTGGACCTGCTAATATCCTGGGGAAGGGACAGAAGGTACAGACACAGCAGCAGGAAGCATGGGACAAGGTAGCCAGACTGCACAAGGTAAGCACAGATCATGCATGTGGTGGGTGACACAACCATGCAGACAGCAGACGTGGCACTGCCAGTGGAGGCTGATGCCATGCATGGCCAAAAGGGACCCACAGTGCAAGGCCCAACAATGGATAGTGACCCAGGAGAGGCCAGGGATGGTTGTAAATAGTGATGGCCTGGTCTATCATGCAGAAGCATGGGATGCATGTAGCGACCCCTCCACTGATCACCACAGGCTGGACACGCACTGAGACATTGGACACATGCAAGAACATGTGGACCAGATGAAACTCACCATGCACATATGTCTGTATACCCAGTAGGAGGCCAGAGTACACAGACTGGAAGATGTGCCACTGCCAGGCAGCCCACATCTTCACAATGCCATGCTGTGTCTGACAGTGACAGTGATGCATTGGAACAGCAAGGCACAGACAGCAACAGTGAAGGTGAACAACAGCAGGTGTCCACCAATGACAGCACAGTGAGTCAAGCCCAGAGGAGAGAGACAGACAGTGAAGCTGGAGAAGGACAGGCAAGTGACAATGACAGCAATGCTGCACTATCCAACAGCAGCAGAACAACAGGGGCAGCACATTGGCAAGCATAACAGCAGACCAACAATGGTCCACAGCAGACACTGAGCAGCCAGAGGACAGTAAGGATGGCAATGTTGTGGGACAGGCAGACAGTGTACACACTACTAGTGGCCATGATGGCCAAACACACAGCACTGCAGGACAGGCCCCTGGAGGTGCAGGTGGGACAGGCCAACAAGGTGCAATGCCACTGCCATTGGAGGAAGACCTTTGGGACAACCTGTCTTGATACTGCCAGGACGTCATGTTCACCCATGAGGCAGCACAGCTTGAGCTGGCTGGGATATGTGACAGCATTCGTCACCACACTAATACCACAGTAGCACACATGGGACAGCTGCAGCTGCCTGTGGCAGACATCCACGCAGCTGTGATACATGGAATACAGGAAGGGGCAGGCCAAATAACACGGACAGCAAGGTTACTCCAGGACATACAGCTATGTGTTGCATGCCAGACAGATGCTATAGAAAGGCAGAGCACTGTCATGGAATGCAGCATTGTGCTGCACATCACCCAGATGTAGGCAATGACAACAATGTTGCAGCACTGCAGGAGATTGCAAGATGCATGCAACAGCATGCAGCCAGCATGGCAATGGTACCATAGTCACGTCCCAAGTGCGATGGGTGGTGGCACTGCAGATGGGCAGGTGACGAACAGCACAGCACGGAACACACAGCAAGTGTGACCCAGCATGTGTCCCACATAGGCTGCAGGATACAAGACAGAGCTGTGAGGGCACACAGGGCACGGCACAGCCAGCAATGCCCACAGGGCAACAGCCAGCAACAGTGTTGACACAGCACATGGCATGCACTTCCAGATCTGAAGACAGGGCAGTGGGTGACACAGATGGCTGTCATGGAGACATAGGTAAACAGCAACAGGACAAAAATGCCACTGATGACAGACATGTGGGCACAACAGACAACAGGGTAGGGCTGGTGGCACACAGTGATGCCGGTGTTGAAAGTGGGAATGGCACAATGGAGCACACACAACAGGGAGCCACAGTTGAATATGACATGGAAGACACCAACAGCAACACTCCCATGAACATAGCCGAGGAGGTGCAAAGGCACGTAGGGGTAGTGGAACAGAAGGTGCAGAGGGGGCAGGACGCTCACCTACCAGACAGTGTTGTGGTGCAGGACAGCCACACACAAATCACAACAGGGCAGGGCAACAACGTGGACATGACAACAGCCAGTGCAGCAGAGAAGCCAGCACAGCACATGACATCCCAGATCCGAGACCACAAGAGGAGCCACACTGATGCAGGTGGAATGGCCTGTGAGGGGCAGATGGCCAGTCAAGGACCAGCAGTAGAACCTAGTGCACAGACAGCAGCAGTGGGCAGCCAGACCAGATGGAGGGGTAACCACAGCAGTGTGACAGGAACTGATGCAGCACAACAACCATGGCTGGAGACACCATGATGGTCACAGAGGCACAGGGTGCACACACAGCTGGCTAGCCCAGGAGCACAGACAAAGTATGACATACCTCAGGAAGCAGTGCAGAGCAACACCACGGCAATACAGCCACCATGTGCAGCACAGAGCTGGACACCGGCCACTGTAGGCAGTAAATGGCAGCCTGACTACAGACAGGAGTAGTAAGCACACATCATGCTAGGCATGTACACAGGATGGGGGGATGACCTTGACGATAGTGTCTGCCACTCTGCACTGGGGTTCATGGCCATACCATACCCTGAGCACAGCCACCCACCCAAACACACACCACACATGGCAGCACACATGTGCCGTGTATATGTGTGGTGCATGTACAATGACCCCATGTCCTGTGTACTGTGCCCATGGCCATTACCCACCCGGACATGCCACCACAGGCAGGGGACACATGCACACAAGCCTGTAGCCTGCCACTAACCACGTGACAGCAGTACTCACATTGCCAGCCTGTACAGCATGTGCAGGATGCCTGTACATCCTCCCAAAGCCTGCCCTGGGAACAGTGGCCTGCAAACATGTGAGTACAACATGGCATGCTACACGCCTATTGACACTACACCCCCACATCTCATGCACCGCTGACTACCACCAACCAGGAATGCCCCCCCACACACCCCTGTTCTCAGTGTGTGCCCAGTGGGTGCACACACCACAGTGGGGCACACCACCACAGACATTGCCCGTGGCACACACAGCACTGTACCCATCCATGATGCTAGACATACTGCCACACACAAGTGCATGGCCTGTGCAGGACTGTTACCACTACTCCACACATGGTGTAACACACACAACCCATTGTCGGCATACCTACACACAGTACCTGACATGTGACATGCCACCACATCAGGCATACTGTGATTCACAATGCATTATGATGGGCGGCCATTGTGGTATGCCCCATACTCTGACACACCACAGTCCCAACATGGAATGGTGTACCACATGTATGGTACTGTGACATGCACAACACATGCAGGCCCAAACCGCAGGGTCCCACCTTGTCAACTGGTGGTTTGACTTACCCACAGTAGCATGCCACTGTGGAACTAAGAGAACACCAATACTGGATGCAACACATGCTCGCCGGGATACAGTGATCTAACACTGTGCCCAGAGTGTGACACTACTGATTCCTGTGATGCATGGTGCCATGTTGGCATACAGTGCACGTCACATGGTGTAGGACAATAGACTCTGGTGTCCAGGTGTGGACCTGTGTATGCTCTTGTGGGCTGGTAATCACACATTGTCTGACACTGAACAGTACACAGCATAGGCAGATGTAGGGCATGCACAATCATGAATGACACATGGACACAGTATGAACATAGAACAGCAATATTTTATGCACAACAACAAAGCAA
Source organism: Neoceratodus forsteri (assembly GCA_016271365.2). Lineage (NCBI taxonomy): Eukaryota > Metazoa > Chordata > Ceratodontiformes > Ceratodontidae > Neoceratodus > Neoceratodus forsteri. The sequence goes on along the minus strand of CM057451.1, from coordinate 845,835,705 downwards.
TACACCACATCAGAGATGGCATTTGGATTGGTAGACAGTGCAGTGGGCACAGCAACTTACACAGAAACAGAGTTGGAACAGCATGACAGTTAACATCATTGTACACTGTGTTAACCACAACCTGAACAAACGTACACCTGTGTATGGGCTAAACTATGTGCCCTGTCTGTAGCATGTCTGCCATGTAGCATCCTGGAAAATGTTGCAGTCACATGTCCAACAGTCACTGACCGCCAGTGTGTTCGAGGTACTCCAGCAGGTCATGCATAGCATCATTCATCATGGACATGTGCCTTGCCAGGGGCCTAATATGAATGCTAAGTCCCCACACAAAGTCACGAAGGGTGGGCAGCTGCAGATGTACATCGGCATCACCCCCGGCATCCATGACTGGCAATATATCATCGGCACACACAGGCTGCACAGGTACATGTTCAAGGGCAGGTCCCATGGCCCTATACACAGGGGCAGCACCATCATCATCCTGGCCAGCACTCGCCTGTCCTGCCACACCCAGGGTGCCTTTGCCTGTGGACATTTCTGCTGTCATCGACCTTGGACTGACCCACAGCATCATTGTCCAGCTCCACATGTGGAGGCCGCTGCTGACATTCTACTGGGTCTGCCTCCTCCTCTGTACTGTCCTCTGTACCCTCCTGCCATAACACCTGCTGATCAAACTGGGCCATCCTCCAAGTTTTATCAGCATACGCCCTAGCTTCACCCCACTTCAGGTGGCTCATCACTCGCTCAAGGGCATACCACCATGTATCATGGCTCTGCTGTCCCCTTTCCACACCTGCGGTGGCAGCTGAAATACAATGTAACAGACTGTGAGGGATTGCAATGTGTGTCTGCACCTATGTGTCACCAGACAAGATATGTTGTCCAGACCGCGAACACAAGGGTGACATGCCATTGACATGCCATGCCACGTGTTATGCCCCACAGCCGTGACATGCACCAGTTGTGTATGGGGCACAATCTCACAATTGTGTAAACAGTGCATGTGCCCTACCTCCCAACTACATCCACAGCCGTCATCGCTGGCCTTGCAGCTGTGTGCCTGTGTGTGTATATGTGTGTGTGTGTGTGTGTGTGCACTGCATCATGTGCCGGCCGTGCATGGCTCCATCGGTACCATCGTGTGGCCTGTCATGGCATTGTACAGTGCATGTGTAACACATGCATGGCACCGCTGCATGCCAGCAGGTGTATGATGGTGTCCATCCCTGTGTCTGAACTCCATACCATGTGTGTCACCTGTGCTGCCTGGCATGCCCATGTGTCCCCCAGTGTGTGCAGCTGCAAACACGTTGGCGGAACATGTTGCTTGTATGCATGACATTGTACCGCCACAGGTACTCATGACACTTGGTTGCTGCCATGCCTCCCTCTGCATGATGGGCCCTACACAGTAGCTTATATTGCTGCATACATAGCATGTTGGTTGTACACTTACTTTGGCAATGTTGAACTTCGCATGGTCCTTGTCTCTCTCCACCCTGTCCATGTCTCACGGGTCTCCCCTGCCCTTCAATGGCTTTATCCTCTCCTGCAGAAACATAACATGGTGTGACATCATCTGTACACAGCTATACATCTGTGGTCACTGTGGTGTGCTTTGTATCAGTATCAGTTGTGGTTACACACATACCTGACTTCCTTGGCTGTCCTCCATGCATCTGAACATCTGCGTCGCAAACCATCCTCTGCGGGTGGGCCAGGAACTGACCCTCCCTCCAGGCAAGGTCATTCCACCAGTGCCTGACCTGCCTCATGGTCCTCCTGATGCCAGAAACTGCCTGGAGCCTGCTACCAATGGTGGACCACACCCTTTCTCTGTCTGAGGGGCTGGGTTGCTGTCCTCCCCATGGGAACAGCACCCTGGTCCATTGCTCAACCAGGCTTATGAGGAGCACTGTCTCATCATCTGAGTAGTTTGGTGTCCTGCTCCAGCCTGACATTGCTTCTGTGATAGACACCTGTTGTGTGCTATTGGGATATATCTTTCCCCTGACTGCCTATGCACTGTGTCTGCCAACCGTTGCTTGGGCTGCACTGTTCTGTGTGGCCTACTGCATGTGCAACTGCTGTCCTAGCACATGCTGGTAGATGTGCTGTATGTGGCCCATATTTCCCTGCATTCCTGTGGCTCTGGCTGTGTGAGATGCATGTTGCATAGTCCAATGGACCAAATGCAATGCAGGTTGTGTCTGCATCAGCATCGCACATGGTGGCTGCAGCATGCTTGCTGCAATGCACCCTGCATCCCCAAGGGTGCATTCGGCGTGAGATGCATGGTGTGCTGCTGGACACTGTGTCTGTTCAAGGTCACACACTAGTGCTGCTGGGGGGGTGGCCACATGCTTACTGTAACACTATGTGCCACTCAACATGGCATGCCATATGGATATGCCACCGCCCATCCATTTCCTGCAGCCACAGGTGCACTGTGCCTGGCCATGTGGCACTCCTTGGGCTGTGCTGCATGGTGTGTGCAGCCACCCACCCCCGTGTTCCCCCCTGCTATCACTGCTAGGACTATTCCTTGTGGCCAGCACACAGTGACATTGCATGGGGGCAACAACACTGGTATGCTGTGTGTGGCATGGTGGCACTGTTGTGCTGTACCAAACCCATGCTGTCTGTGTGGCCCACCCAGTGCCCTGACTGCAGTGCCTGGCACTCAACAAGTCCCACCATGCCAGTCACCATCTCAGTCAAACGTTGCTCATTCAACTGTTCCATGTGCATGCAGTGCCCACCCAGCCACACATGATGCTGCCAGTGTGACTGTGACATGTGCCGTCTGGGTCTGCAAACAGGCAATGGACACCTCTTTGTCAACAGTGCTGCCACTGCATGTCTGCAGGCACAGGCAGTGACACCTCCATATCACTGCAGCTGTTCCAGTCCACCAGCAGTCTGTGGCCACTCCACGGTGGTCCCTGGGTACCTGGCACTACTTTGTTGTTCTCTGCAGAACCATGGCATTGCTACCCAGTGTGCCTGGAGTGTGTTACATGGCTGCATGGGTGCAGACTCCACATGGCCTCAGTGCTGTGGTCCATGCCCTATGGGCCATCATGGGAGTGTTGCTCTACCTGTGCCCTTGCACACTGCACATGCTGCTGTGTGCTCATCTGAAACATGACCTAATTAACTGTGCCCACATGCGTTGTACAACCAGTGTGTGTTGTGGCTGGCCTTGTTGTCACCAGTCAATGGCAGTCCTTGTCTCCTCCTCCATGGTTTCACCATCATCACTGGGTGCTTCCTCATCCTCTGGCATTGGTGTGCTGTGTTTGAGTGCTGTGTTGTGCAGCACGCAACATGCTATGATGATTTGTATCCACATGCTTCACATGTCCACCTGTTCTCTGTGTGTATGTGTGTGCCTTACCTATCAGCCAGCTATCTGTGAGTGTTCCATTCTGGAATGCCTCACACACTCCGCAGTTCTGGTAGATATAAGCATCACTTGTGGACCCAGGATACTGTGCCATGACATCCAGTATACAGCACCTGCTGTTGCTGATGACTTGTACATTCATAGAATGGTATCCCTTGTGATTCACATAGGTGTCGGGTTCTTCCAGTGGTGCCCTCATGGCAATGTGTGTGCAGTCTATTGCACCAAGCACACATGGGCATCCTACTGTGTTGTAGAATCCATGCTTGATTGCCAGTTGCTCATGGGCATCTGTGGGTAGGCATATGTATTGGTGTGACCTGCGTACCAGGGCATCCTGAATGCCCTCAGGCAATGTGATATGGAGGGCTTTGAGATGCCCACTGTGTTGCCGCTTGGTGTATGGAATCTACCACTGGCTAATACCCGTAGGGCTGCACATACCTTCACCTCTGTTAGTATGGCATGGCCTCTACATGTCCTGTTTCTCATGTCAGCCTCCAGATCCTGGCATACCTGTGCTATGGCTGCCTTGCCAAGCCGATATCATGCAATGCATTGCTCCTCGGTCAGTTCCATGTGTGAAGTGCATGGGCGATACACTCACATGGCATGCCTCCTGTGTCTGCATTGTTGTTGTCTGTGTACCTGCTGCATCTGTTGCAGTGGCTGTTGTACAGCACCACCCTGTTGTGCTTCCTGATGGGCATGCCACCTGTGGCATATCATGGTCAGCCATATGCCCAGTAGGGCCAGTGGTGCAAACATCCTCTGGGATGTCTCTCTCTGTCCTGATGCATTCCTGTGTGTCAGTCCTGTAACACTACCTCTGCCTTTTCCTTTCCTTTTTCTAAGTCCCCTTAGATCAGCTCTGAGTGGTCTAGCAGGTGTTTGACATTTCCTGTTTGAGGCAGGTTTGTGAATTGCACTGCTGCATCCAGCTTGCCTTGCCCATGTTGCAATGCACCATGTGTCTTGGTGCTAGCCAGCATGTGGTGCTGTGAAAATGCATAAGATGGTTGACTCACCCATTTTTGCATTCTTGCAAAGTGCATTTCTGAATCCCATCTTGCTTGTGTTTTGGCACAAGGTGCTACTTGCATCATTCTGCTTGATGCAAGCACCTTGCATCTTGGTCCAGCATTTGAGAATTGGGCCCCTTAATTTAAATAATATCAGCTGGACCCTCCATTCAGCTAGTACTACAATGAATAAGCAATTATTAACTTTCTGTGATAAATTAGGTATGCATCAGTTTGTATTAAACCCCACACATGCCTCAACTATTTTAGATATTATTTTGGGGTCTGACAATATTAAAATATCAAATTGTATAATTAAAACACCCCTTGGCAATATCGACCAAAATATGGTCACATATTTTATAAATAACTTAATAAAAACACATATATCTAAAATGGAAATTTTCCTCTATAAGAGGACTGATCAAGATAAACTTCTGGAAGAATTAGCTATGATTAATTGGGAGGTCATTTTAAAAGAAGACACAGTTAATGATAAATGGAATACACTTAAAACTGTTATTCTGCAGACTGCACATAACGTTATACCCAAAATTAAAAAAAAATAATAACAGAGCTACTCCTAAGTGGCTAACCAGTAAACTAAGAAAATTCAAAACAGAAGAAAATTTGACTTTATAAAAAAATAGCAAATAAAAAATGCAAACAGGTGGGAAGACTATAAACAAGATCAAAAGAATTGTAAACAAGCTATTAGAAGGGCAAATATATCATTTGAAAAATCTCCAGTGGAGCAGGCTTCAAAAACTAACAGCAAGAAATTCTACAGTTATATAAATTCCTTGAAAAAGCTACAGTGTAAAGTATGTCCTCTGTTTGTCAACAACAAACTAATCACATCCTCTCAAGAAATGGCTGGTACCTTAAATGAACATTTCTGTAAGGTCTTCTCAGAGCAAAAATCCAAAACAATCATGAGAGATACGTCTCTTGCTGCTGACATAACCTTCTCTTTAGAGGATATAAGAAAACAATTTGATTTAGTTAAAACTGGTACCTCACCCGGACCTGATGGCCTTTCAGGTGACATGGTTGACATCATGAAAGAGCATCTTATGATCCCACTAAAAATAACATTTAATGTGAATATAAAGGCAGAACAACTACCCAAGGATTGGAAAAGAGCCAGTATAATACCTATTTTTAAAGAGAGAGTCCGGCCAAAATTTTTGGCATTAATACATTCAGAATTTGGATCAGCACTTTCCCAATCAGCCTCATGCCAAAAATGAGATCTCTAAGTTACTTTGTTTAAAAGTTACAGGTATTTTTGTAGCCATAAATTCACTGCCTGTTTAAGTAAGTCAGTTTCAGTAAAGAGAAACATAGAAACATAGAAACATAGAATTTGACGGCAGATAAGGACCGCTTGGCCCATGTAGTCTGCCCATTTTCCTACCTAGCAGATAAGCTGCAGATCCTAGTTAATCAACAGCTTACTTCCTCTTACCCACCCCTAGGACTGCCTTATGCCTGTCCCATGCATTCTTAAGTCCCCCACTGTTCTTGACTCCACAACCTCCTCAGGAGGCTGTTCCATGCATCCACAACCCTCTCAGTGAAAAATACTTCTCACATTACCCCTGAGCCGTCCCCCTCTATCTTCAAATTGTGCCTTGTTCTTGCATCTCTTTTCTGGAAGATGCTACCCTCTTGGACTTTGTTAATTCCTTGAGGTACTTGAATGTTTCTATCATGTCCTCTCTCCCTTCTTTCCTCAAGAGTATACATATTCAGCTCCTTTAGTCTTTCTTCATATGTCTTCTGGTGCAGACCCTGCACCATTTTGGTTGCCCTCCTCTGGACAGCCTCCACTCTGTCTATGTCTTTGCGGAGAAGGGGTCTCCAGAACTGCACACAGTACTCCAGATGGGGTCTCACCAACTGTCTGTACAGAGGGATAACAACTTCCTGTTTTCTACTATTGATGCCTCTTCCTATGTATCCCAGTATCCCTCCAGCCTTCCTTACTGCCTTCTCACATTGCTTGCCCACCTTTAGGTCATCTGATATAATTACCCCCAGGTCCCTTTCTATTTTTACTGTTGTCAGTATCTCACCCCCCATTGTGTACGCTTCCCCTGGGTTTTTGTTTCCCATGTGCATTATCTTGCACTTCTTTGCATTAAATCTGAGCTGCCATACATTTGACCATTCCTCCAACCTTGCCAAGTCCCTTCTCATCCTTTTCACTCCATCCTGTGTATCAACCCTGTTGTAGATCTTTGTGTCATCTGCAAAGAGACATACTTTTCCTTCCAGTTCCTCTGCAATGTCACTTATAAAGACATTAAAAAGGACCGGTCCCAGTACTGAACCCTCGGTACCCCACTAGTAAACCTCCTTTCTTCACTGTACTCTATTTACTACTACCCTTTGTGTCCTGTTGTCTAGCCAATTTTTTATCCAGGCTACCACCTGGGACCCATTCCAAGGCTGGCTATCTTGTGTATTAATCTTTTGGGGACTGTATCAAATGCCTTGCTAAATCTAGGTAGGCCATGTCCACAGCCCTCCCTGATCTACTACTTTGGTCACCCAGTCAAAGAAATCTATCAGATTGTCTGACATGACCTTCCATCGCGGAATCCATGTTGCCTCGGGTCCCAGCCCCCAATGGCCCTAGGTACTCAACAATTCTTTCCTTCAGAAGTGATTCCATCATTTTCCCTACCACTGAGGTCAAACTAACTGGTCTGTAGTTTCCTGCTTCTGTCCAGCTCCCACTTTTGTGAAGAGGAATTACATCTGCCCTCCTCCAGTCCTTGGGTACCACCCATCCTTCCATGATTTGTTAAAGAGAGTAGTCAGCGATGTCACTAGTTCTACCTTAGTTCTTTTAGAATTCTTGGGTGAATCCCATCAGGCCCATTGCTTTGTCCACCTTCAATTTTATTAGTTCTTTCAGAACCCTTTCTTCTGTAAATGGACTGGTATTGACCCCATCTTCAGAGTATTTCTCTTGTTTGGTTTTAGGTAACTCTCCCTCCTCTTCCTTTGTGAATACTGAGCAGAAATATTCGTTCAGTAACCCTGCTTTTTCACTGTCACCCTCTACCCAGATTCCCTCCCCTTTATTAAGCTTCAGTATCCCTCCTTTGTCTTTCTTCACTCCTTAATGTACCTATAAAAGGTCTTATCCCCCTTCTTAACAGAATTGGCTATCCTTTCTTCGGTTTGGGCCTTTGCTATTCTGACTACCTTCCCAGCCTCTTTCTGCTTTAACTGATAAAGTTCTCTGTCCTGCTCCTTCTGTGTTTCCTTATATTTCCTGAATGCTGCCCTTTTCTCTTTAACCTTCCCTGCCACCTCTTTCGTGAACCATAGCGGTTTTTTCCTTCGTTGTGTTTTATTGATTTTTTTTACGCAGAGGCTTGTTGCCTCTGTGATGGCTGTTTTGATCACTCCCCATTGTTCCTCCACCCCTCCTTCTTGCCTGTTTGCTAGTGTTTTCTGAGGCACTCTCATTTTCCCAAAGTCAGCCCTCCTAAAGTCTAGTACTCTTGCTTTTGTATGGCTTGATTGTATGGCTGTGTTTATCGTGAACCACACTGTTTGGTGGTCACTTGTTCCCAGATGGCTACCCACTTCTAAATCTGAGATTCTTTCTCCATCCCCATTTGAAAGTACCAGGTCTAAGATTGCTCCCTCCCGAGTTGGTTCCAATACTAGCTGTCTGAGACATGCCCCCTGTAGGGCATTAAGAATGACCCTGCTCTTGGATGTGCCTGCAGCAAAGGTGCTCCAGTTAACATCTGGCATATTCAGGTCCCCCATCAACAATATCTCCCCTTTTTCTGCCATTCTAAGAAAGCCTTCTATCATTTCCTTGTCCATTCCCTCCCCCTGAGATGGGGTCTGTATACAACCCCCATGCGGATTGTGGCACCATTTCCTGTCTCCAGGGTGACCCAAAGTGCCTCATCTGCTCCCTGTTTACTCTTTATTTCTGTTGCTTTGATCCCTTCCTTTACATAGAGAGCTACTCCTCCTCCTCTTTTACCCTCCCTATCCCTCCTAGATTGTGTATCCTGGTATGTTGACATCCCAGTCATGGTTCTCTGTGTACCATGTTTCTGTGACTGCCACAATATCCAGGCAACCCTCTTCCATCAAGGCCACTAGTTCAGGGAGCTTGTTACACAGACTACGGGCATTGGTACTCATCACCCTTCACTTTTGATAGCCTCACCCTTTTAGCCCCATTTCTGTCCTTACTGCCTTTGCTTTTTACGTTTAAATCTGTTCTGCTCCTAATAACTTCTGTACCTTGGTGTTTACCTCACTAATCACCATGTTTTGTGGGGAGGCTCAGATTTCCCAGCTCCTTTCAGTGCCTCCCCTTGGCTAGTTTAATTGCTTGCCAATGAAGCATTTAAACCTCTCACCTAGGATCCTGGTTCCCCCCTGGACAGATGCAGACCATCGCACCAGTATGAGGTCTGCATTCCTCCAGGTGGCTCTCCAGTCCCAGTGAAGCCAAAACCCTGAGCTCCACAGTTTTCAACCACTCATTGAATTCCCTGGAGAAGTGCCTAGCATCTCCTTACCATAGACAGGCAGCACCTCCGAGAAGGTTACCGTGTCGCTACTTGTCTAAGGCCCTTCCCAACTCTACAAACTCCTTTTGCACTGCTCTGATCCCATTCCTAGCCAGGTCATTTGTCCCCAGGTGGACAATGACATCCAGCTCCCTCCCTCGTGCAGTTCCCTCCCACGATCCTGAGGATCGCCTCCTGTCCCTCCAAGCCGTAGGCGCCCGGAAGGCACCTTACTTCCTCTCCCCATCCTCCCCAATCCTACCCCCTAATGATTGAGTCCCCCACCAGGAGTTGTTTCCTTCCCCTGTGGTGTCCCATGCCACCCTCCTTTGGGTCTCCTTTGTGAAGGTTCCCAGCATCCTCCTTGGTTTCCACTGCAGGTGCCTCCATAGAGGAACCACTATCCACCAGAAGATTGACTGAATTGTGAAGAGGTACAGCTGGAGGGATGCAACTCTGTTCCACCACCCTCTCCCTCCTTGAGCCCACCCTGGTCCAGCCACTCCTCTTTCTTGGCAACCTCTGAGGTAGTGGCATTGGCCCTGGTGGTCCCTGGGTGGGGGAGGAGGTTTCGCGAATCCTAGCCAGGTCAGCCTGGAGACGGGCAACCTCCTCTCTCAGACCAGAGAGGTGCCTGCAAATAGGGCAGCATCGCAGCCTCCAGAATGTCTTCCGAACACTGGCGCCCCAGCCATTGCACTGCACCACTCCTATCATGTCTTATTTTGTGTCCCTCTACTGTTTCTCTGGATGATTACTCTCCTCTCCTTACAACTCTCACCCTTCTTGTTCTGGGACAGCAACTTCCTATCTTCTTCAGTAGTCTCCTTCTTCCTTGCTCAATATCAAACTACCAGCAGCTGGGGGGGGGGAGAGTGAGCTACTTTTTCTACTTCAGGGTTGACAAAACCAATGTTTCTCTATGATCCTTTTCTTCCTACTGCCAAACAGGTACTGATGATGTCAAAACCAGGAGTCACAGCCTAGTCCTTCTTGTAAACTACCTTATAAGCCTTATTTCTACCACATTACATAAAATTATGGTTGTAGTAAACCTCTGAAAAAGGAAAGCTGACACTGGGTGGGTCAGGGCATGCATTTCCATAATGTGTAGATGCAAGATACAGTACTTAGAAATGTGAAGGGGAGGTTAGAATACAGCTGCAAACCTGGCTTTAGAATGACAAAAATGTGTACAGTTTTTAGACTACTGCAGGGATGAGATTTTGAAATGTCACCTGACAGCAACTGTGGACTGCAGCAATGGCACACTCTCAGAAAGAAGCTGGGACACAAAATTTGGAAAGTGGTAGGGAGATCACGTGGTGCAGAACATGAGATAGTCGCTCCTCTCAGAGCTCCCTCCTCCCAAGCGTTATTTCGGCTCTTTTCACTGTCCCAAACAGCTCCAATCGAGTAGGAAAAGGTATCAGAACTCCTTACCTGTCATACGGAGGGCGGAGATGGACGCGGAGCTTAAAGATGCCTTACCTAGGCACATGCCTCCTACGACTCCCGAGAAGGCCCCTAAGAAAGCCAGGGCCTCGGGTACTCTTCAGCCGACCTCGCAAGCTTTGGTACTCCCAGAGGAACCGCTCACACTAGCCAGCTTTCTTAAAGAATTCCAACCATTCAGGGATGAGATGAAGGAGCTGGCTAGTGAAGGTAACGGTCTCTCGTGCTGTGGAAGAATTAGCTCGTCGCACCACAGACGTGGAGGCTCACGTCAGCTCGGTCGAGCGCAAGCAAGATGGATTGGCCCCTGAAATACCCCTACTAAGGCGGAGGATATTAAAACTGGAAAATAAGGTCGAGGACCTCGAAGGCCGGAGTCGCCGTAACAACGTGGTCGTAATTGGCCTCCCGGAAAAGGAAGAAGGGACTGAACCTGTTAAATTCGCCCAACGTCTTGTCCAGAAGATCGCTGGTCCCTCGCCATTTGGGCAAGCCTATGTGATTGAAAGGGCCCATCGGGCGTTGAGGGCTATGCCCCCGAATGGAGCCCCACCAAGGCCCTTCATCTTTAAGTTTTTGAACTTCTTGGAGCGGCAGCATTTTCTGAGTAAAGCAAGGGACCTAAAGGAGCTGATCTGGGAGGGCGCTGGGCTGCGGGTGGTTCAAGATCTCCCCCTTTCTATCCGGCAAAAGAGAGCGTCTTTCCACCTGGCAGTCTCCAAGTTAATCACTGCAAATGTGCGCTTCCGAGTGAGATATCCTGCTCGACTTCAAGTTATGGCGAAGGAGTCCTGGCAGAGCTTTGATAATCCGGAGACCGTGCTCCCATCATTGAAACAGCTTTTCCCGGACTTGTTCAGGGACTCATGAAGGTGGCACCTGAAGTTGGAGAAGTCTGGTTATGCCCAGAGGATATACTGGCATGGAGAGCAATTTGAGCCTTACTTTGGTCTCGGAGTACGGGAGTCCCGGCCACTTTGGAGTTGATGGCCCTGATCTCTGTGCATCTCTGGATGCCACCCGTTCTTGGGGTAGCCAACCCCCACTGGTTTCTGGGTGGCCCCTTTTTTTTTTTTTCTCTATCCCCCCTAACAAGAAGTTGGACAATTTGACCAGTGCCAGTGCATGTTTGTCTACTTTTCCCAATGGTTGGAGATCTCTTGGGGTTTAGTTTTATATTATAGAGACCTTTATGTTTTACGGACTTGAACTACAGCGGCTGGCATAATGACTGTTAGTGTGGGGAATGTTTTTTCATGAATTTATTCAGACATTTGTTTTGGGGGGAATTTGTGGGCCAGTTTGGGTAGGGCCAAGTGCTATCAATACATTATAAGTCTATTTCGTTATAGTATGTATATAATTGATAATGGGGGTCCTTTTTTCCAGCCTTACTATGTCTGTCCCTAAGTAGTTATATAGTTGTGTCTGGGGCTTTTGGGACAGCTTAGTTCTAATGTTATAGGTAGAAGGGTAGTGAACGGGAAGGGTAACCCTGTTCCGGATTACTATGGGGCAAATTGGGTTGTTTATGCTCTAGTCTGGTTGGGGGGGCGGGGATGGAGTGTGTCATGGTGCTGGAACCACATTCATTGGCAGCTTGGGTGGGTTTGGGGTGGAGGGGTTGTTGGGGATTAGGGGTTATTAGTGTAATGGGTTATTTTGAGGTTATGGGATCCGGGTTGGGGGTGGGTCCCTTAGCACAGCACCCTTTATTTCTCTCTAGGTCTTTTTCCATGGTACTGGAGTTTCAACGATTTAAGTTTTCCGATTTAGTTAGCGTATGGCTAGGCGTCTAAATGTAGTGACTTGGAATGTACATGGGCTTCTCCATAGAGTAAAGCAATATAAGATTTTAAAGCACCTGGGCTATGTACAGGCAGATATCGTATTCCTGCAAGAGACGCATTTATTGAAGGCGGAGAGTAATCAGTTGTGCAGGCTGCAAATGGGTCAGAATTTTGCTGCTGAAGGTAATTCTCATAGTAAAGGGGTGATGATACTGATACATAAATCTATTCCATTTCACCCGATTCAGGTGTTGGAGGATAGTTACCGGAGGTATATTTTCGTTAGGGGTAATTTACATGCTCAAGAGATTATCTTGGGCTCTATCTATGGCCCCAATTCTGATAGTCCGAACTTCTTTGTTCAAATCATGGAGTTACTTCTCCCTTGGGACAATATCCCTATAGTAGTGGGAGGTGACCTGAACCTGGTTATGGATCCGTCTCTGGACAGATCTTCTCCTACTAAAGGGGCTTACCCGGGCAAAAGCTGTTAGAGATGATGGATGGACTGGGGCTCATGATGTGTGTGGAGAGTGTTCCAATCGAATGTACGTGATTTTATTTTTACTTCACAGGTGCACAACACTCAGTCCAGAATCGACTATGTACTAGTCTCGAACAAGCTTCTAGCTGAGGTACTAGACTCTAGTATAGTATCCGGCCGCTATCGGACCACGCCTTAGTTAGGTGCCTTTTAACCTTCTTGTCCTTCCCAAACCAGGGTAGGTGGAAAGTGAATAACCAAATACTAAAAGACCTAAGATGGTTGAATATATTTCGTCCCAAATAAGTGAATTTATATCCTATAATCAGGGTTCCACCAATAGGCCAGATATTGAATGGGGAGCTTTAAGGCCTTTATTCATGGTATTCTGATTGGGCTTGCATCCGTGGGAAGAAGGAGAGGCTAATCACATTTCTGAGCTACTTATTAAGATTCGTGATAAGGAGCGAGGCCTTCTGTCTGTTCTTCGGATGCCTACAGACATGAACTAACCCTGTTAAGGGATTCATATCTCAAGATATTAAGTAAGCAAACTGAGTGGGCCTTTATAAGGACCAAAGCTAGATTCACAGATCAGGGAGAAAAGGCCAGCCGTCTATTAGCAAGGAGAGTCAAACAGTTAGAGTCCTCTAGATGGGTGTCGGCCATTCGCCCCGCGGAAGGGGGTCAAATCAAGACATCCCCGGAAGGTATTTTGGGGGAATTTGTTGATATTTTAAAGGGATTTATGGGCCTATGAAGGACCCTCCATCGGATGAGAAAATTAACCACTTTCTAGGGGAGTTAAAATTTCCTTCTTTAGATGAAATGGATCAACTCCAACTCCTGGCCCCTATATCGGCAGATGAAATAGATCGGGTCATCAAGTCCCTTCCTTTAGATAGAACGCCGGGCCCAGACGGTCTTTCTGCTAACTTTTACAAGACTTTTTCGAAGGAATTAATCCCTTTCCTGCTAAGGCTCTTCCAATGTATTTTGGATGGTGAGGCCTCTGATCAAACTCTCTTCGAAGCCTTAATCGTACTTCTACCTAAGCCGGGGAAGCTGCCTGACTCGGTTGCCAATTATAGGCCTATATCCCTCCTAAACCAGGATATTAAAATTCTCACTAAAGTGTTGGCTGATAGAATCAGCAGGGTTCTTCCCGACCTAATTGGAGCTGAGCAAGTGGGCTTTATGAAAGGTAGGTCCTCCGCCGATCATTTACGAGTCTTGGCCCACGTCTTCTCGGCCTCCAGGGATTCCGATCAACCCAGGGTCATGGTCTCTCTGGATGCCGAGAAGGCCTTTGATAGGGTTTATAATTATTTTCTCATGAAGGTCATGGATCGTTTTGTTTTCCCCCAGCAATTCTCAGGTTGGATTAAAAATATTTGTAAATTTCCATCAGCTAGAATTACATGTAATGGTGCAACCTCAGTGCCATTTAGGCTTTTTCTAGGCACTAGACAGGGTTGCCCCTTTCCTGCTCCTTTTTAATCTATATATTGAACCGCTCATTATGCGGATTAAACAGGAGCAACAGATCCAGGGTATCCAGATATGGGGACATACCTTCAAGGTGCTGGCATATGCGATGACCTGCTTCTACTTGTTTCCCATCCTTCTCTTCTATTCCAAGTTTATTGGATATCATAGAGAGATTTGGTAGTATCGCCAACTATCGGCTCAACATTAACAAATCAGTGGTTTCCCCTCTAAATTTTAGGACATACGCGCACGACATTGCCCCCTTTGGTCTAACTTGGAGTGCCGAGTCTATCAGATACCTTGGCCTTACCCTTACTAGGGATGCTTCACGTTTGGTGCAGCAAAATTTAGATCCGGTGTTACATGATGTTGAGGCTGACCTGCGGAGATGGGCGATTATCCCCTTGTCTATTTGGGGTAGGATTAATTTGATTAAATGAATGTTTTTCCCTCCTATTTTACCCATTAATATGTTAAGTATATGGCTTCCATTGAAATGGTTTAAGAAAGTGCACAAAATGGTATCTGATTTTATTTGGAACTACAAAAGCCTAGATTATCGATTTTAAATTATTTGCCATTAAATCATCTGGTGGTCTGAGACTTCCCATTTTGCGCTATATTACTGGGCCTGTCATGCATCTAAATATCTCTGCTGGGCTAAGGGGCAGATGATCCACATGCTAACACTTACACACCATTATGGTTAAATTTAGAAATCTCCCAATCGTGGGTTCTGGTCTTAAACCGAGGGCCTTGTTATATTGTTCGTTAAAGTTCTCCCAACTGTATTATGAGTTGCCCTATTGGGACCTCAATCAGAGTACATACACAATTATGCTCTTTCCTCAAATACGCCACATTGGGACCCGGCTCAACCACTACTGGGTAATCCAATTTTTCAATAGATGGTAAGCCTATTAAAGATTCTTGGTTGCCACCCTTGGGGAAGGTGTCGGTCAAGGATCTAGTTGATGAGGGTAAGTGCTCACCTCTACTGAAATTTTGAATAAGTTCCAAATTTCCCAACGTCTAATTTTTAGATTATTTCAACTCCGTCACCTACTGGTGGGAAATTGACAGTGTTACCAGGGAAGTGGTCTACGACTTTGAGGAGGCTCTGACTCCTCTGGTCGAAAACCTCACGCCATATCGGGCCGCCTATAATAACCCGATTAGATGGTTACACCCGACCACCCTCGCTCCTAAAGATATTGGTCCCTGCGGTTTCCTGAGCATGATTTCAATTGGGGCGGTATCTGGGGGCCTGTCACAAATTTTGTTACAGGATAGACTTAGATTAATGCAGTATAAACTTTTGCACAATTGCTATTCCTGTGCAGCTAGTGGATGGGGGCCTGATTGCTTCCGTTTCTTGTTTTGGGTGTCGGCAGGGTGAGATCTGCTCACATTTTTGGCACTGCCGAAAGTGTCAGTCTTATGGGAGGCTATTAAAAGAAATCTTGACCCTTTGCTGGGTCTGGACAGTTTATTCACCCTGAGATCTGTATCCTAGGGACATGTCCCAGGTGGATGTTCGAGTAGGAAATACCATATGGGGCTGATATCGGCCTCAGTTAAAAAGTAGTGTTGAGGCATTGGAAGGACACTATAGAAATCTCATATGGCAGTGGTTACAAGAACTTTTAGCCAATCTTAGAACAGACAGAACCATAGCTAGTTTGCAACATAAACTCCATAAATTTAACAGTATCTGGGTTCTCTATATACCTTTTTCCTGCTTCTTTATGATTCACTATGTGACTTCCAGTCAGTTCATACCTTGTGCTGAGCTTGGGGAGGGGATGGGGGTGGGACTGGGACTGCATCCTGTTGGTTTTTATCAATAGAGGTATGTTTTTGTGTCTGTCAATCTGTTTTCTCGTTGGATGCTGTCCTTTGTTGGTGTAAAATCTTTAATAAAAGTTGAATTGAAAAAAAAAAGGAAAGTGGTAGAGGATGCTAAAATTCATAATGTGGTAGTGTCATATAGTTTTAGAATGAGTCAGAGATGCACAATTTTGAAATGTGGGAGACAAATAGGTATGGAAGGTGGCAGAAATATGTAATTTTGTTATGTGTCTTGGATGCATTAATTTGGCATGTGGAGATGATGCACAATTTCAGAACGTGGTTGGTATGCTTGATTTAAGATTGGTGGCAGCATTCAATTTCATAATGTGGTGTGGACATGGAATCTCAGAATGTGGTGGTGCAAATTTGTGGAATGTGGCTGTGACACACAATTTTGGAATATGGTGGTAACACACAATTTCAGAATGTGGTGGTGATGCACAATTTTGGAATGTGGCAGAGATGCATGATTTCAGAATGTGGAGGTGATGTAGGATTTCAAAATGTGGCAGTGACTCGCAATTTTGGAATGTGGCTGAGATGCACAATTTCAGAAAAAGGTGATGACGCACAACTTAGGAATATGATGATGATGCACAACTTGGGAATGTGGTGGTGATGCACAACTTAGGAATGTGGCATTAACGCACAGCTTCAGAATGTGGCTATGACACACGATTTTGGAATGTGGTGGTGACGCATGATTTCAGAATGTGGCTGTGATGCATGATTTCAGAATGTGGTAGTGATGCACGATTTTGGAATGTGCTGGTGATGCACAATTTTGGAATGTGGCGGTGATGCACATTTTTGCACTGCGGCAGTGACTCAGTTTGGAATGTGGCAGAGACGCACAATTTCGGAATGTGGTGGTGATGCACATTTTTGGAATGTGGTGGTGCACTATTTTGGAATGTGGTGGTGACGCACAATTTTGAAATGTTGTGGCAGTGCACAATTTTGAATTGTAGTGGTGATGTACTATTTTAGAATGTGGCGGTGACACATTACTTTGGAATGTGGCACTGATGCATGACTTCAGAATGTGGCACTGACGCACGACTTTTGATTGTGGTAATGACACAGTTTTGTAATGTGGTGGTAATGTACAGTTTCAGAATGTGGTGGTGACGCACAGTTTCAGAATGTGGCAATGACAGTTTCGGAATATGTCGGTGATGCACTATTTTGGAATGTGGCAATGGCAGTTTCAGAACGTAGCATTGAAACACAACTTTGGAAAGTTGTTTGAATATGCAATTTTAGAATGCTGTGGGGTGTGCAATTTTTGAATATCACTGGGATGCACAATGTTGGATTGTGGTGGGGATGTGATGCACAGTTTTGAAATGCGGTGGGTGCATACAGTTCTGGAATGTGTCAAGGACAAGCCATTTCAAAATAAAATGGTGTGTCCTGTCACATTCTTATATTGTGTATATCCTTACTATATTTCAGAATTCCCAGTCAAATTCCTCAATATGTATCCCTGTCACATTCTAAGATTGAGTGTCCCACTACACTGTGAGATGGCACATCCCTGCCACATGCCGAGATCGCATGTCCCCCCAAAACCTGATAAAAATTGTACACCTCTTTGACATTCTATATTTTGATTCAGTGCTGCATTCCAACACCGCCTCCTGATGCACTCTAAACTACAATACTATGTATCTGAACATTCTGGAAATGTGAGCACTGCAGGCAGCTCTGTGTATTTTTTTTAAATGATTGCTGTAGCTATAGTTTCTATAACTTCGGAGAAATAGATCCTATAAGATTGCTGACAGGGAAGACTAGTCTGTGAATTCTGGTTGTGACACCATTAGTGGCTCTTCACAGAAACTGACTTTTTTGAACAGGGAGTGAGATCAGGGTTACAAAATAGCTCATAACTGTAAAATGGAGTAATACAGAAACCTAATCTTTGGTATGAGAATTGTTGCGGATAGGCTGATTATGATTCTGCAAAGCAATACTTTTAACAAGACTCCCTCTTTAAAATGGGGGCTAAAAATGATGTAGACAATTATCATCCCATAAGTCTTACCCCAATATTAGGTAAAATCATTTTGTGTCTAATAAAGGATAGGATTGGGATTGAACTTGAAAATTTGGATATTAATCAACACGGTTTTACCAAAGGAAGGTTGATTACAACTAACTTGCTAAGTTTTTATGAATCAATAAGTAAATATTTAGACCAAAGGTCTTCATGTGATGTGATGTTTTTTTAGACTTCTGGAAGGTCTTTGATTCAGTGCCTCATTGGGCATTGTGTGAAAAAAATAGATAAATGAACATTCACCCAAAGATAAAAAAATTTGGATAAAAATTGGCTTATGGACCACACGCAAAGAGTAGTATTGGACAGATATCATTTGTCATTAAAGCCAGAAACCAGTGGGGTCCCACAGGGCTCTGTTTTAGCACCTGTGGTATTTCAGGTTTTTATAGCAGACCTTTCCAACAATTTAAACAGATGGGTAATTAAATATGCAGATGACTGCAAAATAGGCAGTCCCTGCAATACTGCATCAGATGTGGTTACAATTCAGGAGGATCTAAATATTCTGTACCAGTGGGTAAAAACTTGGGTAATGTCTTTTAACATTAAAAAATGTAGTGTGCTGCATTTTGGCATGCACAATCCCAAATATAATTATACTCTTGGAGGAGAAACATTAAAAAATCTGTTGAGGAAAGGGACTTAGGAGTTACCATTGATGGTAATTTAACTTTTAGCAGCCAGATATCAGAAATTATTAACAAATCAAATAAAACATGGTGGGCTATTAGAATAAATATTAAATCAAAATAAACTTCAGTTTTGCTACCTCTGCATAGAGCATATGTTTGCCCACATCTGGATTTTTGCTCTCAGTTGTAGAACCCACACCAAAAAAAATGAGAAGCATAGGATTGAGAGGGTACAATGCAAGATAACTAAGTATATGAAGGGTTTGAGTGATATGAATTGTAATGATAGGCTAAAATCCCTTAAGCTGATGGCCTTGGAAATTAGAATACTATGGGGATATTAATTGTGCATTTGGGATATCTTAAGAGACCAGCAGCTCATGTCAGATATAGGCTTAGATTTTAAGCAAATCACTGTAGTGACCAGAGGGCATCTATTGCAGATTGCAAAGCCTAGGTTTAAAACTATCAAGAAAGGAAATTTTTTTCATTTTTTATTGAGAGTGGTACAATCTAGGAATTCACTTCCTTTGCAAGTACTCATCAGTGAATCCAAGTCTACTTTTAAATATAGACTTGATCATTGCCTTCTGACAGGATGTAACTGATTTAATAGGAGCTATCATGGGCTACGTCTTTTGCTCCTTGCTGCAACTTTAGTGAACCTTAGTTCTGTGAAACGTCATGACAATGGAAAGTTTTTATCCTATTTCCTGATATAACCTTTATGTTCTGCAATTCTTGTCTTCAGTTGTCTGCCTGTTTTTCCTATATATATCTTGTCACAGGAAACTTTATGACATATATTACTCCACTTGTCTGACATGTAATAAATTCCTTAATTTTCAGATACTCCTCTCTGTAGACATTTCTGATCTTTTTAACCTACTGTACATGTGTTATTGCAGTGTTTACATCTGCCACAAGTCCTTATGAGATTATTTTGTGGTCATTGCATGTAATTCTGTCTTGGATGGATCTTACTTTTTTCAGAACTACCAGGGCATCATTAGTAAAAATTCTTTCCTCTGCCTGGGTTGATTTCAAGACATGCCAATGCTTTTTTAACTACACTTTTGATATCATAAAAGGTGTCAATAAATTTTAGGAACATCAATCTATTTAAATTTTCCTCTCTACCATGTTTACTTGTTTTAAGTAAGTCTGTTCTGTCTTTATTTTTTGCCCTTTGGCTCTCCTTATTGTGGTTTGTGAATAACCTCTTCTGGAACTGTTTCTCCATTTCATCAACTGTTAATCTATAATCTGAATCACCACTAGTATTCCTTTTTGACCTCAAAAACTGACTGTAGGGTATTGAGTCCTTCAGATTCTTTAGGTGATAACTGTCTGCTTGTGAGATAGCATTTCTGTTTCCTTCCTATGTAATTGTGCACACAATTTTCCACTTAAAAAAATGCTTAGATCCAAAAATTAGATATGTTCTCTATTATGGTTCTTCACAAAAACTAAATGGTCTGTCCTTCTATTAAGAAAGCAATGAAATTCTCCCAGCTGTTATTCTGCACCTAGCCACATGACAAATATGTCCTCTATAAAATGTTTCCACAAACCTACCTTACTGTAAAAATAATTATTTTGCTGAATATACTGTCTCTCCGAGTAGTTTATATACAAATTGACATATGATGGGGACATACTGTAGTCCATCGTATTCCTCTAATCTGTACATAAAACTAATTTTCAAATGTAAAATAGATCTGAGATAAATTCTATTCTGCTAACTGAATCAGAAATTCATTAGAAGGTTTAGTCTCTTGTCTATTTCTTGTTAATGCTTCACTTAAAGATTCATACTCCATGTCATGAGGGATAGACATATACAGATCTTTTACATTCCATGTTACTAAAATACAATTTTCTAAATCTATCCTCTCTTGAGTACTTTGGTCTAATAAATTAATAATATGCATACTAGCTCTGAGAAAAGAATCTGTTATTTCTGCTATGTTTCTTATATGATGATCTACAAAGATGGATAACGGTTCCAGTACAGAGTTCACCCCCCAACACAATGGGTCTCTCTGGTGGGTTTAATGGGTCCTTGTGAATTTTATTAAGTATATAGAAGACTGGAATGGATGGTGTTAATCTCACTAAGGCCTCTCTTTCCCAATCAGAAGTCTATCACCTTCTGAGAGCCCTTTGCAGAACTCCCACAATTAAATCTCTAATATGTATTGTTGGGATCTCTCTCAATGTTAAGATAATTGATCCTGTCATCTCAAATATCTTTACACTTGTCTCTATAAGTCTCATAATCTTGAATTACAATAGCCTGCCTTCATCAGCCTTTTTTATTACTATATTTGGCCAGTTTCTAAGTTATTTTACTGTAATTTCAGCTGAAGTCATGTTGAAGCTAGTCCTATGGTCCATGTTTCTTATAAGTTGAGATAAACACTATCCATTTATCTTCTATACACTTCCTAGAATTCACAGCCCCAAGGAAGATCCCACCATTGATCTGCCAAGACTCTGGGGACCCAGAACCCTATTTTGTTGTCCTTTTTCTGCTTAGGGGTGGGGGTGGGACATTAGAGTTGAAAACCCTAACCCCACATTTTCCTACTTTTGCGGCATTAAGTTTCCTTAATGGGTGCATTAACAGAGATTTTTGTAAAGAATATACTATATATATTTATATATATATTCATTGCAAAACACTACTTTAATGCAAACATTATGGTTCAAGAATGTGAAGTGACGAAGTAAGAACATGAAAAACAGTAGGGTTTGAAGCCTTGGAACTCTTGGTGAATTGGTGGTGTTGTGTTCCTTGTGGTTATCAACACTAATGCCCACCCCCTCAGCTCCAAGCCAGTGCCTCATAGGCATACTGTATACTCTTTGGAGGTAGAAAAGTAAGTCCCATCACATGTGACCAACAGAATGAATTGCAGCTTTTTTCAAAGCAATGGATCATATTTGTTTGCTCAGCGGAAGAACTGGGCATTAGGGTTAATGATCCCAAGGAACACCGCACCACCAATTCACCAAGACTCCCTAGACTCTAAACCATAATTTTTTTTTTATTTCCTTTGTCCACTTTTCATTCTTCAATGATAATGTCTACATTGATGTAGTGTTTTGCAATTAATTTCATTTTTTGTGATAGTGAAATCATATCCTCTTTCACATAGGTCCCTTTGGGACATTTATGAACAGATATAGATGTGCAGGCTCCTCTTTTTCATTTTGTGACATCCACCATCTTATTTTTCACCTCAGTAACAAACTACTAATTCAAACTTTCATTAAGGCAGCCATAATAGAAAACAAACAAACAAATAAACCATGAATCTACCTCATTAGAGCATGATAGTTCATAGTCTGAGGCTTGTTTCAGTCAGTCATTAAAATAAATATGTTTTCCATACTTCTCCTGGCAATGTTAACATCTTTCCCATTTTTTGACTAGTGACACAATTTTCTGTGTTGCAACATTGAGGTGGTGCAAAACTAAATTTGACTTGCAAAACTATTTTTAAGTGAAATTCAGAAAAAGTCTGTTAGAAATACATTTTGATTGTCCATCATAACTTTTTGTTTCAAAGCAGAAAATTGGTTTATCAGCATGAAATGTGGTTGCACACCATGATTTTCTGTTTTGCAGCAGAAAATTGGTTTCTCAGCATGAAATTTGATTGCATACCATGATTTGTTGTTTTGTGACAAAAATAGTTTTCTTAACTTGAAATTTGGTTGCATGTCAGAATTGTGTGATTTGCTGCAGAAAACTGGTTTCTCCGTATGAAATTTGATTTGTGCAGCATGATTTTCCATTTTACAGCAGAAGATTGGTTTCTTGGCATGAAACTTGATTTGTGCAACATGATTTTCATTTTACAGCAGAACACTGGTTTCTCAGCATGAAATTTGATTGCACACAATGATTTTTCATTTTGCAACAAAAATTGGTTTTTGGCTTAAAATGTGACTATGCATCGGAATTTTTTGCTTCAAAGCAGAAAATTAGTTTCTCAGCATGAAATTTGATTGTGCACCATGATTTTTCATCTTATGACAGATATTGGTTTCTTAATTTCAAATTTGATTCTACATCAGATTTCTTGCCATGAAATTTGATTATGCACCTTAATTTCCCATTTTGTGGCAAACAAATTGGTCTCGTGATATGAAATTTCACTGTGGATCATAATTTATCATTGTACATGACAAATTGGTTGCTGGACATGAAATTTGACTGCAGTCTATAATTTTTTGTTTCACATGGTTAGAAACACGAAACTAAATATGACTTGTGAAAATATATTTTATTTGTGATTCAAAAATATCTGTTGGAAACACATTTTGATTCTGGATCATAACTTGTACTTGCAAAAATGGAAATTGATTGCTCAATACGAAATTTAATTACAAATAATAATTTCCCATTGCATGACTATTATTGGTTTTGTGACATTAAATCTTCAGTGCGGGTCATAATTTTTTCATGCTGGGGCTCAAACTGGTACTTCAACATGCAATTGCTGTTAGGGAACACCAAGCCCTCCTCAGATTCTAGATGGTAATAAACCAATAGAAGAAATGACAGACAAGTGGCAAAAGCAGTAATAACGTGTTTATTACTTACAAGAATCAGGCTTGCTTCCTAAACAGTGTCTCACCTAAGTGAACAACTGGGAGATGCACTTTATCATCCCTACAAGACAATCTCAGTGAGAATGTATAATGCAACAGTTCTTGCTGTAAAGAAAAATAATGACTATGGCAACAGCTAGTCCATGCGTATATTATAATTATTGTTAGAGTTACAGACAAGCCCTGTTGGTCAAAATAGCTAGGTGGCTCCACAGTGTAGATAACATTATACAAAAAAGTGTAATGTCAGCAGAAAATGAACAAAGTGATAATACATAATACAGGAGAACACATGCACTATTACATAATAAGTGCAATATTACACAAATCCAAAAGATGTTGCAGACTGTATAATAACTTATTAGAAGTTAACAAAGACACAAGTGTCTTCACCTACTACATGCTGTTACTAAGCACAGTAATATGGAATCATAATGTTTCCCTGGCTACTTACACTTGTACGGTAAGTGCCAATGCCCTATAAGTTAGTAGTGATTTGTCATAATGTGTATAACATAAGGTTTGTCTAAGGTTCACAGTGGGAGGCTAATTAGGATGTGGGGACCACTTGTAACATTGCATTGCAAATAACATTGTGCATAGCATTATTTAAATTGGTTGTGCAACATGAAATGTGTTTGCCTAAAATAATTTTTCATTTCACAGCAGAAAATTGGTCTCTTGGCATGAAATTTAATTGCACACCATGATTTTTCATTTCATGGCAAAAATTGGTTGCTTGACTTGAAATGTTTTTGCACATGTTAATTTTTGGATGAAATTTGATTGCGGATATAGTGAAGACAAATCTTCTCTTGGCATAGGGCCATGCACATCTGAACCCATGGGTTGCAGAGGGCCCTGTGTATTGACTGACAGATGGACTCTTTCCCCTGTACATCTGTATCTGCAGCTACATCGAAGTACAGAGAGCTTAGAGTCCAAAAAAGGCTCAGTCTGCAAGCACTGCAGTGCAGGGTCAAGTGCAGGGCAATGGGCATCCAACCCTAAATGGCAAATAAAATCAGGAGAAAGCCCAGTACTTGTTGTTAAAGAAAAATACACTGGAGACAGTATAGATTAGATTAAATCTGTTGAATGATTACAAAAGGTCATATTCACAGGCAGCTTCACCCACGACTAGTCCAAGCACTTCAAGTCAATGGACTCTTTGCCCTCTGATGAAGAGTCTGTTGACTCAAAGCACTGGGGCTAGCTGTGGGTGAACCTGCCTGTGAGTATGATGACCTTTTGTACTCATTAAATGTATTTAAGTCAAGCTATACGGTCCCCAGTGTATTGTTCTTCAGCAATGAGTACAGGACTTCCTCCTGATTTTATCAGAGAATATAGAACCCTGCACTTCAGCAGTCCACCTGACAACCCCATGAATTCTTGGCATCCGTCGTTACATAGAACTGCAGGGCACACAAGGACCCTGGACTTCCAATGGCAGACAGTCTTTCCTTTCTTCCCTTAAGCCCTGCACATCTGCTTGTCTTTATGTAAACAGTAATAACTATATATATATATATATATATATATATACTATATATATATATAGTATGTGTATATATATATATATATATATATATATATATATATATATATTATGGTAGTATGATAGTGCCCATAGTTAGGGTTGAGGAGCCAGTTACATGTTAAACCCAAAATCTTGCACCTTAATAACTTTGCAACTGTTTGACAGATTTGCCTGAAATTTGGAATACACAATCAAGACCCACACACCATGAGCTCTGCCAAGTTTTGTACTGGCCGGATACACAACTGCGGAGTTATTAAGCATGATCTTCGCATTCGTTTACGCTTTTTCTGGAATTCTACGGTCGCACCTACAGGTAGCACAGTTTGCGCAACTGGTCCAAAATATTCAGGGAACATGCGGCCAGGGTCCCCAGTGTGCCTTTTGAAGATTTCGTAAAAAAATATTAAACGGTTCAAAAGTTATTCAAAAAACAATTTCCCATTTTAAGTCAATGGGAAAAGTTAACAAAAAGTTTGACAGTGTCGCAAATGCACTTTTTACTGTCACAAATGGCCCTTTTACTGTCACAAATCTACCATTTTGTTTTCAGTTAGTGATCATAAAAATGCTTGGCATTTAAAATTGGAAGCCTCTAGCAACCTAATTCTTATTGTATTCACCTAGTCGGGCCTGAGGATGCTAGCCATGTCTTTATTTTGGGGTAAAACACCCCAGAAATATGTTTTAAATTTCTGGAAGAAGTGCTTTCACAAAGTATTGTCACACTTGCGACACTGTTGAATGCATTTGCAAAAGCTTTCTCAAATTGCGACAGTACTTTTCTAGGCTGTGGGAAAATGAAAGCTATTCTTTGACACCCTGCTGCAAAAGAACGGTTTGGTGCTTTGGCGAAAAATTTGGAGGGAATACAGCCGACTTCTCACAGATGTGCCTTTCAGTGTTGTGTTGAAAAAATATTAACTGGCAGCAAAGTTACGGCACTCCAAAGTTGACGCTTTTCCCCATAGAAGCAATCCTTTGGTGCCCTGCTGCAAAATAACGGCTCGGTCTTTTGGGCTGAAATTTGGAGGGAAGACAGCCAACATACCACAGATGTGCCTTTTAGTGGTTTGGTGAAAAAATATTACAGGGAGCCAAAGTTATGGCACTCCGAACTTCTCTTTTTTTCCCATAGGATAACATTACGGCGTTCGCCGGACCTTTCAGGGTCCGTATCTTGGAAACGGTGTGAGATACAGACTTTTCATCAGAAAAATACTTAGCCCCCTACTGGGGGCTAAGTATAAAATTAGCCAGGAAAGTCATAAATCATATGACTTTTCAATTTTTTTCCTATGTCGTAGAGTTCCTGAGATATAAGCAATTCAGTATTCCAACTCCTCATTTTCTGCTCCAATACCCATTTTTATGCATACATTCTTTGTACTCACTGTCTTTCTCTATGCATCTTTTCGGGAAAACCAGCCTGTGCACTTACATTACTGTTACAGTTGCCCTTTCAGCTTGCAGTTCCGTACCCATTTCACTTACCGTTCATGTCTACACCACCATGTGCGTTATCCTTTGTGTTTCCATTTGTGCTTGCGTTTCCGTTATTTTTTGCCATTTATGTCTACAGTACTGTTTCTCTTTCTGTCTCGCTTTGCGTCACCATGCCCATTGCCATTTCCGTTTGCGGGCACCATGTTACTATGTGACAAGACATCACGTGACGGACTGTTCCCGTCCATGCCACCGTGTGTGTTACCCTTTCTGTTCTCATTTGCGCTTGCATTACCATGTGCACCATTGTTAGCACTTCTGCTTGCATTGCTGTTCCTGTTACTATGTCACAAGACATCACGTGGTGGGAACATTCACTATTTCTCATTATCATTCTCAAAAAGAAGGGAAATTATAGGCAAAAACTCAATTTAATGCATCAGTTAGGGTTGTTCCACAGTGACAAAAGTGAGGAAATTCAGTGTTAGGGTTGAAAAACCCCCTTGGAACCCCCAGCCCACCCCCCAACCGGCATTGGGGTGCTCGGTCCTAACTCTCACCCCATTCTCCTATACCTCTGCTTTCTTACATGTGATGGGGTGAGAGTTAGGCCAACGAGCTCAATGCACACCCCAATGCCAGTTGGCGGGTGGTCTGGGGTCCAAGGGGTTTTCAACCCTATCACCGAATTCTCACTTTTGTCACCGTGGAAATCCTAACTGATGCATTAAATGGAGTTTTTTGCCTCTATTATATATATAGGATATATATATATATATATATATATATATATATATAAATATATTATAGTAGCACGGTAGTGCTACCATAGTTAGGGTTGAGGAGCCATTTACATGTTAAACCCCAAATTTTGCACCTTAATAACTTTGCAACCATTTAATGGATTTGCCTGAAATTTGGAATACACGATCAAGACCCATATGCCTTGGGATCTGCCAAGTTTCATACTGGTCGATACACGGCTGCGGAGTTATTAAGCGTGATCTGCACATGCGTTTATACTTTTTCTGGGATTCTGCGGTCACGCCTACAGGTCGCACAGTTTACGCGACCGGCCCGAAATCTTCAGGGAACATGCGGCCAGGGTTCCCTGATGTGCCTTTCAAAGATTTTGTGAAAAAATATTAAACGGTTCAAAATGTATTCAAAAAACAATTTCCAATTATAAGTCAATGGAAAAAGTTAGCAAAAAGTTCGAGAGTGTCGCAAATGCACTTTTTACTGTTGCAAATGGCCCTGTTTCTGTCACAAATCCACCATTTTGTTTTCAGTTAGTGATCAGAAAAATGCTTGGCATTTAAAATTGAGACCCTCTAGCAACCTAATTCTTTTTGTATTCTCCTAGTCGGGCCCTGAGGATGCTAGCCATGTCTTTATTTTGGGGGTAAAACACCCCAGAAATATGTTTTTCAGATTTCTGGAAAAAGTACTTTTGCAAAGTAGTGTCGCACTCATGAAAGTGTCACAAATTTTTGTGAAAGCTTTTGCAAATCATGACACTACTTTGCGACACCATGCCCAAAATAACAATAATTCTTTGGCACTCTATTGTAAAAAACTGATTTGGAGTTTTGGGCTGAAATTTTGAGGAAACGCAGCCGACATCTCACAGATGTGCCTTGCAGTGTTTTGCTGAAAAAATATTACACAACGGCAAAGTTACGGTACTCCAAAGTTGACGCTTTTTCCCAAAGGATAACATTGCGGCGTACGACACATTGCAGCAATCGCTTGACGCCCTGCTGCAAAATAACGGTTTGGTCTTTTGGGATGAAATTTGCAGGGAACACAGCCAACATCCCACAGATGTGCCTTTCAATGGTTTGATAAAAAAATATTACAGGGAGACAAAGTTATGGCACTACGAACTTCTGTTTGTTTCCCATAGGATAACATTATGGTGTTCACCGCGCCTTTCAGGGCCTGTATCTCGAAAACTGTGTGAGATACGGACTTTTCATTGAAAAATTCTTACCCCCCTCAGGGGGCTAAGTAGAAAACTAGCCAGGACAGTGATAATTCATATGACTATTAAATTGTTTTTCTATGTTGTACAGTTACTGAGATATAAGCAATTTACTATTCCAAGTCCTCATTTTTGTGTTCCGAGAGTCATTATTTTGCATACATTCTTTGTACTCACTGTCTTTCTCTATACAGCTTTTTGGGAAAACCAGCCTGTGCACTTACATTACTGTTACCATTACTGTTTCTGCTTGCGGTTCCATACTCGTTTCACTTACCGTTCACGTTTACGCCACCATGTGCGTTAGCCTTTGCGTTTTCATTTGCATTTGCATTTGCGTTTGCATTGTTTTTAACATTTCTGTCTACAGTACTGTTTCTCTTTCTGTTTTGCTTGCTTTGTGTCACCCTGTGCATTATGATTTGCGTCTGCAGGCACAATGTTACTATGTGACAAGACATCACGTGGCGTGAGCATGGGGCCTGCAGGGCTCCGCGCTCCCGCCACCGCATTACATTCACTATTTCTCATTATCATTCTCAAGAAGAAGGGAAATTAGAGGCAAAAAACTCAGTTTAATGCATCAGTTAGGGTTGTTCCACAGCGACAAAAGCGAGGAAATTCAATGTTAGGGTTGAAACCCCCTTTGCACCCCTCCAGCCCACCCCTCCAATTGGAATCGTGGTGCACATTGGGGTCATCGGTCCTAACTGTTACCCCATTCTCCTATTCCTCAGCTTCTTTCCACATGTGATGGGGTGACAGGGCCGACGACCCCAATATGCACCCCGATTCCAGTTGGGGGGGTGGGCTGGAGGGGTGCAAAGGGGGTTTCAACCCTAACATTGAATTTCCTCACTTTTGTCACTGTGGAATAACCCTAACTGATGCATTAAACTGAGTTTTTTGCCTCTAAAATAGTTTTTTATTTTAATGGGTTCACCACAATACATCTAAGGCACACTGCCTTAAGGGTAGCTGGTCCATTCCACTGGGGTGTCAAACAGACGAGGCATACTGATGAGTCCTGGTAGGACGAAACACATGTCTATGTCTTCTGTTAGCACCCTTTACAAACTGTGTGAGAGGCCTTTCGGCACCATGCAATTCTGCTTAAAGTTGGACCAGCATAACATTCTGTGGTGATCTGCATATGCAGCCCATGATGCTTTGCATTGTGGGAGCATGTGTGATTTTGTATTTTATATACAGTGGCGTGAAAAAGTATTTGCCCCCTTCCTGATTTTCTCTATTATTGCATATTTGTCACACTGGATGTTTTCAGGTCTTTAGAGAAAATGTAATATTAGATAAAGGGAACCTGAGTGAACAAATAACACTTGTTTTTTTTTTTTAATTTCACTTATTTAATGAAAAAAAGTTAACCAACACCAACTGGCACTGTGTGAAAAAGTAATTGCCCCCTTACACTTAATAACTGGTTATGCCACATTTAGCTGCAATGACTGCAACCAAACACTTCCTATAATTCAATATCAGTCTTTCACATCGCTGTGGAGGAATTTTAACCCACTCTTCCTCGCAGAACTGCTTTAATTCAGTAACATTTGGTAGGTTTTCGAGCATGAACTGCTCGTTTCAGGTCCTGCCACAGCATCTCTATTAGGTTTCAGTCTGGACTTTGACTAGGCCACTCCAAAACTTTAATTTTACTTTTTTAGCCATTCTGATGTGGACTTGCTTTTGTGTTTTGGATCATTGTCTTGCTGCATGACCCAACTACGCTTCAGCTTCAGCTGACGGAAGGATGACTGGACATTCTCCTTAAGAATTTTCTGGTACAGAGCAGAATTCATGGTTCCTTTAATTATGGCAAGTCATCCAGGTCCTTAGGCAGCAGCATCCCCACACTATCACACTACCACCACCATGTTTGACTGTTGGTATGGTGTTCTTACTGTGGAATGCTGTGTTTGCTTTATGCGAGAGCATTATGGGATCCATGTTGTCCAAAAAGTTCCACTTTGGACTCATCTGTCCATAGAACATTTTCCCAAAAGGCTTGTGGATCATCCAGGTGCTTCTTGGCAAATGAGGAGGCGAGCATTTATGTTCTTCTTGGTTAGCAGTGGTTTCCGCCTTGCTACTCTCACATGAAGCCCATTTTTGCCCAGTCTCTTTCTGATTGTGGAGTCATGAACACTGACCTTAGCTGAGGCAAGAGTAGCCTGCAGTTCTTTGGATGTTGTTTTAGGATCCTTTGAGACTTCTTGGATGATTTTACACTGTGCCCTTGGAGTAATTTTGGCAGGCCGCCCACTCCTGGGAAGGTTCACTACTGTTCCAAGTGTTCTCCATTTGGAGATTATGGCTCTCACTGTGGTTCGATGGAGTCCCAGAGCCTTAGAAATAGCTTTGTAACCCTTTCCAGACTGACAGAGGGCAACAAATTTTTTTCTGATCTTTTCAGGAACTTCCTTTGATCATGGCATAATGTGCTTGTTGAATCTTTGTGCTGGCACCGAGACTCTGATGGTAAGGGCAAAATAAGTGAGGTTTATATTGGCAGGGCTGGCTGTAATCAAGCCTGGCTGTGTTCAATCAGCTGACTCTAATTATCCCTTTAATTGGGTTGATTTAATTAGGGGCAATATACTTTTTCACAGTGCCAGTTGGTGTTGGTTAACTTTTTCATTAAATAAATGAAATAAGTAAAAAAAAAAAGTGTTATTTGTTCACTCAGGTTCCCTTTATCTAATATTATATTTTGTCTAAAGACCTGAAAACATCCAGTGTGACAAATATGCAATAATAGAGAAAATCAGGAAGGGGGCAAATACTTTTTCACGCCACTGTATATATATATATACACATATATATATATATCTATCTATATAAAGAAAACAGGGAAGGGTCCTGGTTGGGGCATGCCCATGGAGATACAGTACTAAAACAAGCAATCAAGACCATTCAAACAGAGTCATACATACTTTACATAGCTCTGAGATACCATGAATAACTTCAAAACAAACAATTACATTAGTATGTATAAGAGAATCTCAAGTTGGGTCTAGGGGAATAAATCGTGAGATACAGCAGTATCCCCCTTGTCCTGGGGTCAGGGGTGGGGATGTAGGGGGTATAGATGCAGGGCAAACAGGTTATAAACCTCCGATGCTCATTGACATCCACCTAGGCCCAAGTGTTCACTATTGTCATGTGAGTGGGGCAGACTGCAGAGAGGACACAAAGTAACCTTGCAGATTTTGACAATATCTTGAGGTAAGGTATGGGCCCCATATGGTATCAAAGTCAGCCTGCCTGCCATTCACGGCATAATGTACAGTATCAAAGCTTGCAATCTTATCCAGCTCCTGCAGTTATTCAGATAGGGTAGGACAAGTTCTCTCCTTCCAATACCTGAGTAGGATTTGTTTTGCTGTAATTAGGGCACCAAGGAGCCACTTTGTGGCTTGTGGTGATAGCGTGTGTTGCATTTGTCCTACTCTGATCAGATCCAGCAGCACCAGCTGTGGGGGAGTTATGGCAAGTCTGTTCATAAGTTGCACACAAGTGGTTTGGATGCTGTCCCAGCAGGGTTTGAGCACCAGGCAGCCCCAGAAAATGTGTGTGATCAATCCTACTTCACTTAGGCACCTCCAGCACTTGTCTGAGGGGGATAAGCCCCACTTGTGTAGGTTTTGCAGGGTTATGTGCTACCAGTACAGTATTTTAAATTGTGTAAAGTGACTTTTGGCATCTCTGGTTGCTTGCTTCATATCTATCCAGCAGCAGTCTCAGTCTTGGCAGGGGGGATGTCCTGTACCAGTTTCTGTTCCCACTTGAAATAGAAGGAGTCTGTTGGATTCCCTCCAAGACCTAACTATTGCAAGTATATTTCTCTGGTCAACCGATGACCTCCTGAGGAAGGTAACATAATCTATTCTAGGATGTTTTGTTCTCCAAGGTGGAACTGAGGGTCCAAAAGAGTTTCCAATGCATGTCACAGCTGTAGAAATTGCCAGTGTTGCTTCTTTAGGAGACCATACTTGGTTTACAGCTTGGCAAATGATTTAATGTGTCTAGTGTTAGAGCCAGTGATGTGCATAAGTTTGCTAGTGCCCTTCCACTCCCAGTCCTTCCAGTGAAGGGGTTTGTCCACAATACGTAATAAAGGGTTGTTCTGTAAAGGAAAGGTATACAACTGCTTTGAGCACCAGCTGGCCAGCTTAGTGAAATCTCAACATACTGCAGCCATATGACCCATGGTGGGGTGGTATCTGAGGCTAGTTGGAAGCTTTCCAAACAGAAACGTATCCTGAACCTGGGCCTGCAATAGAGGGGATTCACAAAGGACCCATTTAGAAACTTAAGTTGCATCAGCAGATGTGCCTGTTTGCACCTGCTGGTGCAGAGTTCATGCTATTTGTTTCAGGGAGAAGTTTGGCAGGTTCAGACCATCTTTACTTGAGTTCTGTATTAGCTTACGCTAAGCAATCCGCTTGGGGCCAGCCTCAAAAGTTTAACATTTGGTGTGTAGTAAATTAGGTAAATGACATTTGAGTCCAATAGGAAGATGGTCTAGAATGTATTTGTATTTTAGGGACCACCATCATCTTGAAGGTGTGCACCCTTCCCAAGTGGGTGAGATGGAGGCAGCTCCACCGTACCATATCTTGCTCTGTGGCTGTAAGGAGCAGCCACAGAATAAGGTTGCCTAAGGTGGTTATGTCCTAAAAAAAGCTAATACCCAAGTATTTGAGGCTTGGGGAAGCTGGCTTCAAGCCCCATGGGAAGCCTTGAGCAGTACTAACTTGTGCAGTGGAAGAAATGATAGCAGATTTTAGTACATTGGCCTTGTATCCTGACAGCTGCCCAAACTATGCCAACAAGGCTAGAGTTGCTGATACCAATTCTTTGAGTATGGACAGCATCAGTATTATAATGTTTGCATATGCTAGGGCCTTGTGTTCATCACCCATTTCAATGCCATGCATATACTTGTTCAGCCTAATGGCCTGCAGAAGTGGCTTCAGGACGAGCACAAAAGCAGAGGAGAGAGCAGGCATCCTTGCCACATACCTCTTCCCAATGGAAAGGAGTCTGAGGTTTGTGTGTTTGTGATCACTGATGCAGAAGTACCATTGTATAGGATCCAGACTAGATGGATGAACTGTGTCCCAAACCTATAGACCCAAGGACATGGAACAAATAGTCCCACTCTACCCTTTCAAATGCTTTCTCCACATCAAGGGATACTAACACTAATGGAAGAGATGCTTAAAGACCTGCCATATTACATTTATCAGCCATCTGGTGCTGTCATCCACCTTATGGCCTTTAACAAAACCGACTTCCGATTTATGATCCATTAACTAGGGTTGGGACAACATCCCCCACCTGGGATGCTGGAGCCTTAGTGTATGCCTTGCAGTTGACTGGGATTAATGATATTGGGTGATAGCTGCCAGACAGGGAAGGGTCCTTCCCTGGCTTGGGAAGGAGGAAGATTATTGCTGTCCTACAGTTAAGGCCTCTGTCAGTGTCTTTGAAGTTGACTGTAGCAAGACCTCCCTGAAGGCATATAGTAACTCAGCTGGCAAACCTTCTCCCTTTGGTGCTTTTCCTGTGGGCATTGTGCACTGAACGTTTTCCAGTTTTATTTGGGTGATTGGCCTGTTCACTGCTGCTCTCACATCAAGTGCTGTACTGGAGAGATGCAGTGGGGCAGTGAACGCAGATAGTTCCTCTTCAGTTAGGGACACTTCCTTCTTATAGAGGGCTTTACAGAACTCCAGTAAAGCATCATTTATCACTTTTGACTTGTGCCACAGCTGGTCAGCCTTGTTGCAGACTCCTAATATGATGGACTTCTCCTGGTGCTTCTTAGGTTGGTATGCCAGGAAGCATCCCGCACACTCCTCTGCATCTCAGAAGGTCTGTTAAAGGTGAAATAATGTGCTTTCAGTCCTCTGGTGTAGATGCATATTCACTTTGTAATGCGTGCCTACAGTTTTGTACAGCAGATCTGAGGAGTGCTGTGCATCCTTCCTGGGCTTCTCCTTGAGGTCTTTAAGTCAACTGAACTGGTCCTCAAGATATGTGGATCTGGTCTTCTTTAAATAGGAGACATGGCTAATGCAGCAAAACCTAATGAAGGCCTTTAATGTGTCCCATCAGATTGCTGCCAACGTGTCCCCTGCTTTGTTTGTCTCCAGAAAGGATTAGATAACTGCCTCCAGTGAGCTGCAAAACTGGGAATCCTTCAAAAAGGTGGTATTAAAGCACCACTGCCTCTTTGGCAGTAAAACAGCACCTAATGGTAGCCATGTGAGGGAAGCCAGTGTGTGTGGTCTGAAATGATCATTGTACCAATTCAGGCCTCTGCCACATCCAGTACCCCTTGCTTAGGGACAAGCCAGACATCAATTCTGGATTATGTTTAGTGTGGGTTTGAGTAAAAGGGAAAGTCCCTTCCTGTGGGATGGACCAGCCTCCATATGTCTACCAGGCCCAGGTCATCAGTCATGCTCGCTAGGGCACGTTAGGCTGGGCTCTGAGGGACAGTTGGAGGGATGCTCCTGTCCATGAAGTAATCAAAGACTGCATTGGCATCACCACCCCTGACCAGATTACTCTTAGAGTGTTGCATCAGTAGTGGGGCTAATTAGGGTCAGTGAGGTTTGGAACATACATATTGCACAGGATGACTTCCTGTGTACCAAGGATCCCCTGCACAATGACATTGTGAAACTCAGGATCTTGAAATTACATTTCTTGCCACAAATGAGTTATCTTTGTGAATTAGAAAGGCTACCCTCTTGCTCTTGGTTTTATAGGAACTGCCAAACACCTGTGAGACCCATCTGGTTCAGAGTTCGGCTGTTTCAAGTGGAGTAAGTTGAGTCTTCTGTATGAATGCAATTCCCTTCCCTCCCATTCTAAGTGATCTAATATTTTTCTGCAGTTAATTGGAGACTGGATTCCCTTAACATTCCATGATACCAATTTTATGGACTGATTGGCCATAACCAATTAAATGACAAAGAATGGGGGGGAGTAATGAATTCAGCAATTACTGTGAAGAACAAGTTGGTAAAAGTATAAATTGGAGGCATGCCTAAGTTTTAATATAAGAGTTTCACCCACAAGTTTGTGGAGACCCCTGTACCCTTCTGGATGAGAAACATATTTTAAAACTTGTAAAAATAAGATATGCAAACCCATGAAAATCCACATGAAACAATACCAATAAACAAGAATAGTTACATAACATATAACCTTAGTAATAATTAAGAACCAGAGCAAAACCCTGAAACCAGCCTTTCTACCCAGGGAGCAGGTAGAGGCAGGCAGTATACCATTGTGGGTATCTGGGCTTGACCTGAGCAAGGGTAAAGGCCCCTGAATCAGTCACCTAGCACATCCAGTGCATCCACTCATAGTGTGGATTTATGCAGGCAGCAGTGAGGTGGCAGTGGTACCACCCAGCTTGATAAGACCCTCACTGATCTTCACCCAAGGGGGGTTGTCAGTCTTCTGTTAGGCCATTACATAGAAGAAGTAGGAGCTTATGGGGGCAGGAAATGAAAGTGACAAAGAGGAGAGAAGGCTGACAGTTCACCTAGATGGTGATGTACCTAGATTCATAGTGCTGCTGGGGGGGGGCAGTGGTAGGACCTTAGAACTGGATAGGGAGCCTAGGGAGTCAGTGCAGGTCTTGGGGCCTGAAAGGGTACAGAAAGGGTGTCTGCACATATGGCAGAGTGTGTAGAGCAACTGCTATTAGGATGGTGTCTGTGGGGGGTTAACTGGCCAGCTGAGTTGCTTGCTGTCCCTAACTGCCATCCAGAGGGCCCTTTCACATACTCAAACAGAGATGACACCACTGCTCGAATCTGCAGTGTGTGCATCTCTGATTACCTAAATGGGCAGCTCCATGGATGACAGGAGACAGCTGGAGTAGACTACACAGATGTAGCATCAAAGTGCCAGTTCCCATCTAATCATCCAGCCCTTGTGTGACAGGAGAGTCCATTTCATGGCTAGATAAGAGTCAAGTAGGTGTAAACCTGCCCTTCTACCACAGTTTGGCCTGCTGAAGTGTCCTGTGCTGGCAATAGGTATCTGGTTCTGTGGCTGTAGTCCCCTCACCCCATTACCCTCCAGTTGCAAGTCAGGAGGCTCATTTGCTACAGAGCTAAAATGTGTCAGTGGAAAAGGGGCAGTAGAGGTTGGAAAGAAGTGGTTTTCATGAATGTCTGTCTTACCTGGGGAGAGTCGGCTCGTGACCTGTACCAAGGGTCCAGCTAAGTTCTGCATATGACTTGAAACCCCTTCCCCAAGCAGATTATGTGTTTTGTATAATGTCCAACTTACTACTTGGCCCCTGATGTACCTAGATTCATAGTGCTGCTGGGGGGGGCAGCGGTAGGACCTTAGAACTGGATAGGGAGCCTAGGGAGTCAATGTAGGTCTTGGGGCCTGAAAGGGTACAGAAAGGGTGTCTGCACATATGGCAGAGTGTGAAGAGCAACTGCTATTAGGATGGTGTCTGTGGGGGGTTAACTGGCCAGTTGAGTTGCTTGCTGTCCCTAACTTGGCTGGTTATAACAAAACTAAGAGTACAGTTACAAAATGAGAGGGCAGTCTTAATAGAAGAATAACAAAAGTTTGTGTCTGTTTTTTCTAGATGTTAGCAGCCCCCTTCTAAGATATATTTTACAGCAGACAGCATGAGGTAATTTGATCCTGCAGGAGAGTTTTAGAGAGCTCAGAATGTTCTGACATCGCCTCTGACCTTTAACAATGTTTTAGAAAATGGCTAAGTAAATGCTGGCGTTCTGACTGGCTGGGAGGGTAACTTCAGTGGGTAGGTATTTCTCGATGGAGCCTGCTGAAAAACAAGTATCAATTTAGGGTGCCCCTCTACTTGGGGTATTATTGGACACCCCAAATTGTCAAACTGACCAGCTGCCACTTTTTGTATGCCACTTACCAGACAAATTGGTGGCTGGCCAACACCCCCCCAATTGGGCTTCATTCCATTTAAAAACCCTAACATTCCACAAAAAATCTGTTCACCTCAAATCTTCTTGCAATTTGCTTCACACTGTAACTCCACATTGACCCCTGTAAATACACATCAACCAGTCACCTGCAGGTACGATCCACCACCAAAAATGGAAACACTAATGCAGTAACGGCACATATTTTATGCCACAAATTTAAAAAACTGCTCCTCTGTGTAACTGAAGAATAAAAAACAAACAGCTCTTGTGCCACATCGTAGCTCCCTCAGAACACTTCCTGTTTGTACCCAGGGTCGCGCAAGGTCATGTATGCAATAACACCCCTACTCCTGAGTGAGAAAGTCCAGCAAGAACACCAGAAAATTATGTTTTTTTCCCCCTAAAACAACCTTAGTAAGAAATTGGTAGGGTAGGAAAACTATAGAAAAATCAAAATCTTATTCCTGAGCTGCTGTTCACAGTGGTGGTGGTGGGGGGCATACATTGAATGGAATGGCTCTCTGATGGTGGTGGTGGGGCAACATGTGATACAACAGCAGAAATAAAGGGACTACTTTACAACACAGACATACAGCTCATTGTTACTGTATATTTTCAAAACAGAAATTTTTTATTTTTTTAAAATCCTATCTAAATGCCAGAGCTTGCCATTTTCTAAGTGCAATAATACCCTCCAGGGTGGGTGGTATTGGACAATACTGGACCTTCCAGGGGCTATAAAGCACTCTGCCTGCAGCTTCAAGCCTTATTACACCTCTGGGTGGTCCGGTATTGCCCAATATCACCCATCCTGTAAAGTATAATTGCTTACATAAACAAGTTATGTAATATGCTCCAGGTGCCAAATAACTGTTCTCTGTGGTGCAAGAGTGGCCCCTAGTAGCTAGTTTTATGTTATGTCTACTGTTGATCTAAAGGCCTGGGAAAATGATTTTCCAGCTTCTAGTGAGCCTATAAAAATCCTTAACTCAGTGCGGAGAGAGGATGGATAGATAGGGAGGTCAGTTGAATACTGACTGAGAAAAGTGAAAGACCTCCTGGTAGTGTGTGCTTTCACACCATTTGATTCATGTTAGGCTGCAGAAAAGCCTTAGAAACTGTTGAAGATAAGCAGTTGTCTGACTTACGATTTTGCTTTCTGTATATTTTACTTGATGAAAATAAAATGATCAATGCAACCATGCATTTTTTTATGCACCTGACTTGTGGTCTGCCTGAAACTGTGTTGTCCTAAACACATGCCCAGTGACACTGTGACTCGTGAGTTGGGTCAGCCTTTAATATCTCAGGTACAAGAATTCTTTGCAAGCATACTTCATTGCCTCTCCCAGGTAGGTCAGAAAATACCTAGAGGTGTTGTGAAGGAGGGGAAGAGTCTGATGGCAAGAGGATGGAGCGATGATGTCTGTATGGGTCAGGCATCAAACATGCACAATTTATTGTGTCTAGACAACAAGGAGGAAGAGGGAGGGGAGGAAAGGAAGCCAAGGACAACCTAGTCCAGTTCCCAGTGAATGATCTGTTAGCGGGCCTGCCTTTATGCCTGTTCAAGGCAGCTGAAAGATGTTGAAGGTGTGTGGTAACAGCTGCTCTCTTTGGGGAATTGGGGGCCAGCATGGATATAAGGTTGCATTTTGAAGATATAGGGGGGTGGTGGCACCAGGGAGACCATGCTGTCAGCAGTGAAATAAAGATGCAAGGAAGCTGCCAATTTTATATTGCAAAGGATACAAGTTTAAAGTCTGTGAAATGTCTGTTCATTCATAGTCATTTGTAGGTGCAGCTCTGATGTTCCCACTGCCACATTTTCAGTTCAGAGTAGTCTCTTCGGAGCATTGCTCCACAGTTGCACATCTGGCTGCCCTCTCTGCCCAAGACTCTGTGCCAGCTTGACCCTGTGTGGAGGCCTTTATCAAGGACTGTTGAAGGGGCATGGAATGTGGCTGGGCTTCTGCCTTCCCGGGTCATTTGGGAACCGGCTCACCAGTGGAGTCTTAGTTAGCGTTGGAGTGCTCAGAGTCTATGTTTCCGTTAAGGTGTGCACTTCCGTGGCCGCACAGCATCCACAAACAAGCTGCACACTGCTGAAATGGTACCACACAAACAACTCATTGGCTCAGCCTTGCATACTGAAGCAGGGCTGCAAAGCACATCTTATAAGGACAGAGGTTACTCTAGAAGGTAATTACTAAGTAGCCAATGAATGTGATTTCAATATTTAGACTCTAGACCCCCTTCCCCATACATATCACTCACCTCCAGGAACAGCAGGAGTTCAAAGCAAAAGAAAAGCTTTGGCTAGATGGACAATGTGCTAAGGCTACTCCCTCGCCCCCAACAAAACAGTTCCTTAATGTGTTGCTCCCTCGGCTATAAGAGTAGACCCTCCCTATGGAAACAAATGGCAGTTCTGGTTGAAGTGAGCTG
The DNA here is from genome assembly GCA_016271365.2 of Neoceratodus forsteri. NCBI lineage: Eukaryota > Metazoa > Chordata > Ceratodontiformes > Ceratodontidae > Neoceratodus > Neoceratodus forsteri. Next base: position 845,795,910 of record CM057451.1, on the reverse strand, counting down.
AACTGGGAATTGATGTAGTAAAAAATATATATATATTTATTTATTACTATTGAATTCCCCCACATTTGATCTGCAATGAGTACGTGGCCAAGCTGCTAGTAGCCTTAGACAGACTGCCCTGGTTAGTAATAGGTGCACTTTACATCTTATGTAGCATCACTACCCTCTTCATAAAAACCAGACCACCATCCTGATCAATTTCTGGCACCAAGTTGAGTGTAAAAAACTGTTCTGGCATTTGTGCATCAACTCAGTTCTGGCTCATGACATAAGAGCCACCAAGAAAAAGTACAAACAGAGGAAAGGAACTCTGTAAGGCACAAAGAACTACCCAAATTCTGAAGCACTGCATGGGTTTTGCTGAACTTTTCTATATTTATATTATGTGGTCTGCATTTTGTTAGTGTAGAAATATGCATGTCCTCAGTTGTGAGAGTGTGTCATAAAGAGGTATTGCTTCATTTGGTGTTGACTTTTCTTTAATATGCTAAGAAAATCAAGTAAATGGCAGACTAAAGCTTAACGTGTTGCTATGTTTTCAACCATGCAGGGGAAATGAAATAAAAGTGTTGCCATAAAAAAATTATATGAAAATTTGGCTAATCGATTTTTATGTTTCATACCCAAAAAGTCCTGTCACTCTTTTTTTTTTTTTTACTTTATTTCTTTTATTCTCCTTCCTGCTCTCGGAGCCCTCTCCTTCCTTCCTCTCAACCTCCGATTCCACTTCGGGGGGATCTGCCTCTAGAGTGCCTCCTTCTCCCCCTGCACAGTGGGGTCTGTCCCTCTTCTGGTGGTCCTGGATGGTACCGAGAGGCTATCATCTAGGGCTTACCGAGAGGTGTTTTCCCTTTCTCCCTGGTTTCCCCTACCCTCTGGGGCGGCTGAGCGCTAGGGGCGTACGTCCCGGTGATGTGCTGGCCTTGCCTTAGAGCACTCATCGTCATGTCCCCCTCCCCAACTCCGTTGAACGGAGCCGCCTCCATCCCCTCTATTGTCGGTGCTTCCACTGGCTACGAGGGTGATGTAGAACGCGGAAGCGTTCCTTGGTTCCCACCCCTGAGGGAGGAGAGCATCCGTTGGGATGCTCGATCCTCCCTTCCCCTGCTGACCCCCGGCCACCCGAGTCCGTTCCTGAACCCGGGTCGCCGGCGCAGCGCAAGGTGTGGCGACCAGCGCCTCAGCCCTCATGTGCCACCGGGCCGGCCTGTCACTCTTAATGAGGAGTCAGAAGGGGCAGTAAGCAACTCCTCCCCATCCCCAAATGGCAGGGATACATACTCAGTAAAAAAAAGAAGCTGCTTCGGGGATTTGGAGCAGTATCTCACTGGTGGAACAGTAAACTACCCCCCCACCAAAATGGCAGAGCTATATACCACAGTCCCTAAGCAACAGACAGGAGGCTTTCATGGATGATGCTGTAGCTACATATAGTCAGCCCATGGGGAGATGTGAGCACTAAGGCTGGTACTGAGGAAAACAATTTTTATTAAATTTACACAAGTACCCCATCCCTGTCTCTACACCCTTTACACAATATATTCCATCGAGATGTCCTGCAGCTCCATTTAGATAAGTGAGAAAATAATAAGTTACCCTTTGAGAACTGACACGATAGGGAATATAGTATATTGTGTAGAGGGGCAAAGGAATGAACATTGATACTGGGACAGGGGTTTAGGATTAATGGATGACTGGGTTAGGAGATTTAGTTTTGGGCCAGCCGGTACTTTAACGAGCCCTGTACCAATGCTACTTTTGCAAAGTTTTAGATTGTAGGTCTGTACATGGAAAAAAAGTGTTTGCTGAGAGTCACCAGTGGTACCTAGTGCATATCAGTTTTTGCTTGGCTCCGAGTCTCATTCGGGAGTTGGCAGGACAGTAAGCTAAACACTGCAACCCCCTCAAAAAAAAAAATCAGCACTACATACCCCTATCCCAGTACCAGCTTTCATTCCTTTTCCCTCTACAGAATATATTCCCTAGCTGTTTCCTCCAGAATCATTTAGATTAGCAGGAAAACAAATGCTAATGTGCTGTTTTTTGAGAATGGGCACAAAGCACTGAAGGATGATTAGGTTAGGTAGCTGGTTTTGTTTTAGGCCAGTCAGTATTTCTGATGAGCCCTGCATCTCTTTTGCTTTGCTGGATTAATTTATCTTTACAGAGGTTAAGTCTATAAAACAGATTCAAAGTCCAGGTAGGTCTGGGAAAAACAGTACTGTACTTTATGTGTACTATCTGGCCCATCCCTACAAAATCGATCACTTGTCACCATCCATCCTAGGTTGAACAGCACCTTTTCTTTTTATGTGGTTTAAATCTGGGATTTGGGGCTAACTTAAAATGTAGAAAAGCAAAAGAAGACTGGCACCTATTGCGGTTATATCAGTGTTTATTTGTGGAAAAAATGTTTAAAGTGAATACCATGGCATGCATAAGTAAGAACAAGGCACTACTACATACTAGCAGCAGTAGCAGCATCAAGGTGCAGGAATAGGTTTACAGTGCATACATATAACATACATAAGTAAGAAAAAGGCACACTCATGCTAGTAGCAGCAGCAGCAGCAAGGTCAGGACCTTGCTGCTGCTGCTACTAGTGTAAGTGTGCCTTGTGCTCACTTATGCACATTATAATATATGCTTGAAACCTTTTTATCACAAATAAACAGTGCTGTAACTGTAACTGGTGCCAGTCTCCTTTTGTTATGGCTGCAGTGGGCAGAGCCCTTCAGCCATTTTGGGACTGTTGAGAAAAGGGAGCTCACCGGATAGAGTCTGCTCCTTTTTCTCTGTAGTTCTGGTAGTGGAGGTAGACACCAATCCTTGGGCGTCCACCGCGCTACTTTGTTTAGTGGCCAGAACACAGCACCATCCACCGTGTCCAATATGGCTGCCAGAGTACAGTGTGCATGCATGAAAACTTGCGCATGTGCACTAGACTCTGGAAAGCTGGCAGCACAGTCCAATACGAACATACAAAACTTGCCAGCAGAAACAGGCCTTATGGTCTATCAAGTCTGCTTATATGTGTTGCTAGCACCCCTATATTGCAGCTGCCCCACTCCCCACCCCCCCATCCTGGGACTGCTTAGTGTCCTTTACCCAGCCCCACCTTCCATGCCCTGTTCCATGCCCTTTTGAAATTCCCCACCATCCTGCATGCTACCCCTCTGGCAGAGCATTCCATTTTGACACAACCCTCTTTGTGAAATAATGCATTCTCATCTCCCTCTTGAACCTGCCTCTCTCCAATCTCAGCCCATGCCCCCTCGTGTCCCTTCCCTTTCTTTGCTTAAACAGCCCTTCTGCACCAGATTTGTTGATCCCCCTCATGTATTTAAAAATCTCAGTCATGTCCCCCCATCCCTTCTCCAGGGTGAACAAACTCAAGTGGCTCAGTCTTTCCTCGTAGGTTATGCCCTCCATCTCCTGTATCATTTTGATCACCCTGCATTGCACTGCCTCTAGGATCTTGATATCCTTCTTTAGGTAAGGATGCCAATATTGCACACAGTACTCCAAATGCGGCCTGACCAAGGACCTGTACAGGGGGCAGGATCACCTCTTTGTGCCTGGATGAGAATCCTTGTGCAATGAACCCCAGCATCCTACAGGCCTTGGCTACCACCCTCCTGCACTGAGCAGAGTTATTCATGCTCCCTGTTACTATGACCCCCAGGTCCTTCTCCTCCTCGGTGACTCCTAACCGCACCCCACCCAACCAACATTCCCTCCTCTGGTTCCTTGCACTGAAGTGCATTATTTTGCACTTCTTTGCATTAAACCCTAGTTGCCACTTCATTGACCACTCCTCAAGCTTGGTGAGGTCACCCTGTAGCCTTTGCCATCCCTCTATGTCATCCACTACCGCTCCCATCTTGCTGTCATCCGCAAACAGACTGATCCTGCACTCTAGCCCATGTGCTATATACAATATGAACAGTCTGAACAGCACTGACACAGAGCCCTGTGGCACACCACTGGTCACTTTCTTGGGAGATGAGAGCTCTCCCCCTCACCACCACCCACTGCAGTCTATCCCCAAGCTAATTCCTGATCCAGCCAGTCATCTTTACATCCACCACCATGTGTTCCAGTTTTACCCGCAGTCACCCATGAGGGACCGAGTCAAAGGCCTTGCTGAAATCCAAATATACCTCTGGGACATCCACTGCATGACCCTTGTCCAGTTCCCTTGTCACCCAGTTGTAGTATTCCATCAGGTTGGCCTGGCATGATCTTCCTGAGATGAATCCATGCTGCCACCCATCTTGGAGATCACTGGCCTCCAGGAAGGTTACCAGTCTCTCTTTTTAAGATCGATTCTATTAGCTTACCCACTATGGAAGTGAGAGTGACAGGTCTGTAGTTGCCCAGCTTATCCTTTGGGCCGCTCTTGTGGATAGGCACCACATGAGCCAGCCTCCAGTCCTGTGGTATGCATCCCATGTGCAGAGAGGTGTTGAACAGGTCAGTCAGTGACCCAGCCAACACCTCTGCCATCTCCTTCAATACCCTAGGGTGAATGCCATCAGGACCTTGTGCCTTATCCACCCTGAGTGCCTTCAGACCTTCCAATACCCTGCTCTCTTGAATCACTTTGTCAGTCACCCTCCCCCATCCTCTTCCCTCCAGTCCACGGAGGTAGTGGTCCTCCTACCTCCCTCATGAACACAGAGCAGAAGTATTCATTCAGTACCTCTGTCTGTTCCTCCTCCTTCTCCTCCTACCCCCCACCCTTCCTAATCCAAACTATCCAGTCCTTACAGTTCCTTTTTTCCCTCACGTACTTAAAGAGTTCCTTCTCCCCTTCCCATATGCCCTGAGCCAGCCTCAGCTCCTTGGCTGCTTTGGCCTCCCTTACTAACTTGGCTACCTCCCTGGCCCTCTTTGTGTACAACTCCCTGTCCTTCCTTCCTCCCTCTTCTCTTCATTTGCCTAAACGCAGCTCTCTTGGCTCTTACCCCATCCAGCACCCTCCTGGACATCCAGCATGGTACCTTGGCCGTGGATTTTTTTTGCTCAGAGTCCTTCTGCACTCTATAGTAGCCTGTCTCAGTCCAGACTTTATGATCCTCCTCTTCTGGTGCGTGTCCATCTCTGACCTAATTCCATTAAGGCTCCCCCTCAGTATTTTCCTCATCCTTCCAAAGTCCACCCATCTGAAGTCCACTTCCTTTGTTGCTGTCCCCACTGCCTCCTTGCTCATACTTAGCCTGAACCACACTGACAGGTGGTCACTCCTGGCTAGTGGATCCTCCACCCATAGCTCCCTCACCATCTCCCAATTTGTTAGTACTAGATCCAATATGTTGCTCATTCTGGTTGGTTCACCAACCATCTTCTCCAGATGGCTGTCCTGGAATGCATCCAGAAGCACTTGTTCCCTGACACTAGAGGTGGCCATGATGGCTACTGGCGCTTACTGCACATGTGCGAGTTGTCTGCCGAGCCCCGGGGGTCCCCTTGCTCACTGCCACTAGCCTTCAGTTCCTGCTGCCATTAATCGCTACCCACTGACTCCTGCTTCTGCTGATATCAAGAGGGAGATGGGGAGCATGTAAGCACAACCACGTGGCTTAAATACTAAAGCTGGCAGTCGGCAGATGTGCCTTAAGCACCTGGTATTTTCTGCCACAAGCTGCAGCCAAACAGAGGGTCCCCCCATGCTCCTGGACCCCAGGATAGTCAATGCTGGTGGCACAGTCTGGCAGCCATCTTATACATGTTGAACTGTGCTACCAGCATTCCAAAGCCCCCTTGTTTGATAGCCCAGGCGATTCTCTATAAAATGCTGCTGGCTCCAAGTCTGTAAGTGTCTCCATTGCATGCTCCTAAAAATGGTACCCCCCCGCACAGGCTGTCCCATTGATTTACATGGGCGCAGAGGATACTACAACTTCCAGCAGCATTTGCGCTGCTGGGAAAATCTATCTTTTAAATGAAGACATTTAAAGGGCTTCTGCCAGCCCTCTCTCATTTCTCCAGACCCTGACTTGACTATCCTGGGGTCTCAGAGCACGGGGAGACTCTCAATTTGGCTGCAGCTTGTGGCAAAAACTATTAGGTACTTAAGGTGCATTCGCCAACTGCTGGTTCCAGTAGTTAAGCCACGTTATTGTTCTCACATGCTCACCAATCTCCCTTTTGACACCAACAGAAGCGGAAATCGGTGGGCAGTGAATAATGGCAGCAGGGACACAAGGCTGGTGACAGTGAGCAGGGGGATCCTTGGGGCATGGCGGACAGTGCTGTGTTCCATCCACCTCTATAGCTGCAGCCATACTGGCTCTGGCCAGATTTTATTTTTCTGATGTTCTCTTGACTGAGCAAAGTTACACTGTGGAGTAACCAGCTGCATTCGCTGACTGCAGGCTCCAGTAGTTAAGTTGCATAATTGTGTTCACGTGTTCCCCCATCTAAGCAGGGACCCAAGGCTGGTGGCAGTGAGCAGGGGGATCCTGGGGCATGGCGGACAGTGTCATGTTCCATCCACCTCTTCAGCTGCAGCTGTACTGGCTCTGGCCAAAGTTTGTTTTTCTGATTTTTACTGAGGAAAGTTACACTGCGGAGTGACCAGCTGCTGTTTACCTATTATAAAATGCTTGGTGTGAGGCTATCTGGAGGCAAGTGTTTTTGAGGGCTTATCGAAAAGTGTTTGGGTCACTGTGGGATGATTCCTTGATGATCCTGGCAAACAAATCATGAGTGCAGGGCTGCAGGCTATTTTTTGTCTTTGTACAATTTGCTTATTTTCAGGAGCTGTGAGATGCAGCCATGGGGAGTCAAACAGATTAAAAAAAAAGGAAAATGATGTTCACCATTTTAAAAGGCCAGCAGCTGCTGGAGGGGAACTGGACAGGTTGCCTTTGTCTGATTGCATTCCCACAGTCATGATATTTGATATCCCAAATATTTGCAGTGTCAGTGGCTCAGTGGGTAGCACACTCACCTCTGAGGCCGGGAGATCAGAGGGATGTGGGGTCAGTTCCCACATCTGGCACTTGGGTTACTTTTCCAATACTGACACTGTAGTGCGACATTAGAGGGGTGCTGCATTTCTGAGGTGCCGTCTTTCAGATGAGATGTTAAACCGAGGTGCCATCTGCCTGGATTGGTGGTAGTCCAGGTGGATGTTAAAGATCCCATGGCACTTATCGAAAAGAGTAGGGGAATTTCCCCAGTGTCCTGGCCAAATTTCCCTCATTCAGTAAAAATACCACCAACAGCTTAATCTGGTTCAAGGTCAGTTGGCATTCATCTGTATCCCCCTCCCCCGGGTCATGCCTGAAAATAGGCAGGATTTGTCTAGTGCACTTACCTGGTCAACAAAAACTAAATAAATAAATAAAAAATAAATATCACTTGCACAGACTGTTGGAATGGCAGTCAATCAGAAAATTCAGCTTTCATTTTGAATCTTCCTACCTGCGCAAAAACTTGCCAGACACGCTGTCACTATAAAAATGGGGCCTACTACTACAGAAGAGAGAGGATACCTTGGCTCCAATCCATTTACCACAGCTGCCCGGAGACATTGCTGGGCTTACCTAGCAGGAAGGAAACTCACCAAAGAGCACAGGAAGAGTGCAGGATCCAGCGTGGATAGGCAAAGGTAAGACTGCAAATATGTGTTTGAGGTATTTTGTGATTTGTATCTTTTTCTGAGGAATTATGTGTGCATATTATGGGGATAAATTGCACTATCTGTGAGTGGTTGAAAATAAAGCCAAAAAAGCACAGCACAGATGTTTTTATCAGCTGGAGTGAAGTGGACACATTGCTGTGCTTTTTAAAAAGGGTCCTCATCTGGCTAATAGTTTAAAATTAATATAAAAACAATTTATTAGAACTGGGAGAAGAACACATAATTGTGTTTAAACTCCATCTCTTATTTGTTAAAATTAAAGCCATTGTGGAAAAGGCAGTTTGAGTTGAGGATCTGGTTCTGTAAAAGCAAAAAGGACAACCAATGGAAGGGATTCAGAGGAGAAACTTAAAATATAAGACACTGTAGTGTGTGTGTGTGGGGGGGTGATTAGTGATGAAGTGTGGGAGGTGGTTTGCTGTTTTTGTGGCTGTGAGACTTAAATATAAGCTAACTGATGTGCTGCTCTGCTAACATGGTGAACACATGATGCATAAATGGAATTTGAAACAAAAATAAATGTACAGCAGGATCAATACTGCAGATGAAAATTGCAGTTGGAAAGAAGTCCATAGTCTGGTAACGTAAAAGTGTTTTAACAAACCTAAAATCAAGGAACAGAGAGAGCTTTATTTTATTTTCTAAAGAAACTCTGAGAAGTGTAAGAACTCTAAGCAGAGTAATATGATGGAGCTTAAATTTGTGCAAAAAAGTGTGTGTGTGTGTGTGTGTGTGTGTGTGTGTGTGTGTGTGTGTGTGTGTGTGAGAGACAGTTTAAAGGGTGAACAAATTGTGCATTTTTCTTGATCACATTTTTAAATGCCTAAACAACTGCACTGCATTATGTTGGTGTGAGCTGCATTGGAACTGCAAGTTTGGTTATGTTTTGAGACCTCAAACAGTTTCATGTGTCTGTGAGGTTTATGGGCTTAAGGAATGGAGTGCTTCTACATGAGGTTTTAAAACTTTAAACAGTTGTACGTGCCTGAGGTTTAAATGCCGAAAGAATGGAGTGCATCTCTATGAGGTTTTAAAACCATTAACAGAGGTGTGTGCCAGTGAGGTTTAAAGGCTTAAGGAATGGAGTGCTTCTGTGTGAGGATGAAAAGGCCTAGTCATGTAATCATGCAGAACTGGTATAAAAAATGTGAGCATGTCTCTGGAATTTACATTGTTATGGAAGCCCCCCCCCCCATTCTAAACTCCTAGGTGGTGACCATGACCTAAAAAAAACACACATTTTATTCTCCTGGCTCTCACACACCATCTTGCAATTTACGGTAACAATTCTGACCAATACTTTTTAGTCCATTTTGGATTGTCCTTACGTTCTTGTATAATACCCTTCTTTTACCCCATTTGGTGTGTGTTAGCAAAAAGGAAAGCCTAGACCAGGTTTTTCATCAGTATTCTCAGCTATTGTTTTACTCTATTTATCCCTTAAGGTCAGAGAAAAATGTCTGCTACATGCTAATTTGTTTTAGTCACAAGAAAAGTGATGTTAAAAAATGGGTATCCAAAAACAACACAGAATACTAATGAACATTTTGGTTGAGCAATATTTAAAATTGCACTCCTTTTTATTTTTCAAATGTAGAGCATGTGCAACCAGACTTAAAATGTGTGTGTGTGTGTGTGTGTGTGGGGTTATTATACTAGGCAAAAAAATGAGATTAGGGCCAATATAACATGGAATAAAAAAAGTCAACAATTTCACCTAAGACATATTGCGATGCTGCTTTAATTTGTTTTCCCTGTGCCAGCCCCCACTGCCTTCAGCCCTGTGTAACATAAGCACTTTTAAAAATAGCCTTATAATTGCATGAACATTTACTCCTAATTGCTTGAGTCTGAGTATGCAAGTCACTTGGTTCAGAAGCAGTGAGCATGTTTTATATACAAGACAAGGTGTATATAAGGTGGGAGATGGAAATGTGTGTGAATTTCTAAACTGCCATGGAGCACTGCACTAGTCTACTACACATGGATTTTTTTTATGTAGCGAAACTGCTTGGAGATGCCGAAGTGTACCTGGAAACACTTGATTCAATACGCCAAGTGGCTCGGTGCTGTGTGTGAGCATATGCGTGTGTGTGTATCTTCTCTTCATTATTTCTAACCCTGGGAATGTGGAAAGTGTAGGCTTAACCAACAGACTGTGAGCAGCAGAACTGTGGCAAGGTCTTTCCTCATGTCTGCTGAATAGTACCTTACCTCTTTGGAGTTCACCAGGACAAGGTCCTACTCCATGTCTGCTGAATAGTATCTTACCTAGTTGGAGTTTGCCAGGACACAGTCCTTCTCCATATCTGTTGAATAGTAGCTGACTTGTTGGAGTTCACCAGAGCAAGGTCCTTCCCTTATGTCTGCTGAATAATATCTTACTGTTTATTTATTTATTTGAAAAGTTTCACCAGGAAAGGCATACTGAGCTGAAATAGTTCATTTCTAGATGTGTCCTGGGGGGAAGGGGAGATGGGAGTACAGTATGATTAAAATACAGAGTGCATAAATATTGGTACACAAATACAGGAATATACAGGTAATAAACAGGTAATTACACATAAGTACGCAAAATGTACCCATAAGTACACTAAGTATTAATTCAGGTAATAAACAGGAATACACATATATACACTGGAGTGGTAATGCATGAGATAGAAGGCAGAGATTAAAGTACAGGAGTCAGAGATATGGGTAGGTAAGGGGAGGGGTGAAGGTGGTAAATAATAATAATAATAATGTTTTATTTGTTAAGTGCAGTTCACTAAAATCAAAGCGCTGTACAAAACACACCAAACTCTAAAATAGTATAGAGAAAATAAAAAATATAAAAACTTAGTAAAATACTCAAGCAATATACCAAATCAAACTAATCCAAATCAGAAATCAGGAAAAGCACATAAATACAGATGGGTTTTTAAAGCAGTTTTGAAGCTCTCCACTGTCTGGCACTCTCATATCTGATGAGGTAGAGAATTCCACAGGGTAGGGGCACCATAAACAAAAGCCCGAGTTCCGGAGGTCTGCAAATGCACCCTGCCTGGGAATCTCTAGCAATCCCTCATTGGTTGAGCAGAGTGGTCGGAGGGGGCAGTAGGGATTCAGAAGCTCTTGCAAGTAATTCAGACCCAAACCATGTAGGGCTCTGAAAGTCAGTTAAACAACTTTAAAGTTCATCCACCACTGAACTGGCAGCCAGTGCAGAGAGCGTAGCACAGGAGAAATATAGCTGGATCAAGCTGATCCAAGCAATAACCTGGCCACAGCATTCTCTAGCTGCAAGTGGTGGATATCAACCCCAGGAAGCCCCTGGTACAGGGAGTTACAGTAGTCAAGGCACGAGGTCACAAAAGCATGGACCAGGGTTGGAAGGTCATCAGATGGAACAAGGTGCTTAATCCGGGTGATATTTCTCAGGTAGTTAAATAAGGACTTGACCACAGCTGACACCTGTGAACAAAGCGTCAGCCTGTCATCAAGCATCACCCCTAGATTCTGCACCCGTTCAGAGGACAACAGCTGGGAGCCCTCAAGCCAAAATGCGGCAGGCCACCCAGTGGCTGGCCCCTCTATCTGGTGACCCAGTTCCACCACTAACACCTCCATCTGGTCAGAGTTTAACTTTAACTAACTGGAATTCATCCAGTCTTGGATTTCAGAGAGACAGTTGGAAAAGACTGAGAGTGCACTATCCTGGTCAGGCACAAAAGACAGGTACAGCTGAGTATCATCTGCATAACAGTGAAAACTCAGCCCATACTATCTCACAATGTCTCCCAAAGGTAGCATGTACACCATGAACAACATGGGGGACAACACTGAAGCCTGCAGGACCTCACATGGCAAGGAGGAAGAGTCAGAGAAGGGATAGAGGTGAGTAGAGAAGCGGAATGGACTTTCATCCATCAAGTGTGAAACCTTGCCATGAGTAGATGAGGGATAGAGCACTCCCAGGCAATGACAAGGTCACAGGGACTGGATGGGCAAGTGAGAAGTTCAGAAAAGGGCTCGTAAAATGTGGGTCAACCATGCTGAAGTCAAAGCATGAGATGAATAGGGAGTCAGTAGTAGTAGCAAGAGGGAATGGTGAGTTCAGGGAGGTAGGGGGGCAAGAGAGAAGGAAGAAGAGGTGGATTGGATGTGTAGCAGTAGTGAGTCTCAGAGTTTAGGAAAGTGGTAGGAGAATATAGCTTGGCCAGCCATGGAGGATCTGGATGGGAGAGCAAGGGTGCCGCTAGAGAAGCTGCGAAGGGCATAGGAGGAGGGTGGGGGTGGGGAGATAATGGAGGAAAGGTAGAAAGGAAGAGATAGCCCAGGCAGTATTTGGCTATGAAAGAGGCACAATGAGCCAGGCATCTGTCATCAAGTGAGCGTAAGGAGAGGGAGTTATAGAGGGAGCAGTGGTGAGTTTGAGATGGAGAGTCCAGTGCAAAATAGCAAAAGGAGTGGAAATGTGGGTCCAGTCTGGAGAAGGAAGTTTTGGGAGCAGCACTACAGACAATGTGTCCATAGTCAAATAGTGGCAGGATCATTTTCTGAACAATGGCTCTGTGGGCCTGCAGAGGGATGCAGCTGCAGCTGTGATAGAGCGCGCCAAGTTTGAGATGTTGTTTTTTGAGAATGACATCCACATGTTCAGAAAAGTCAAGGTGGCTGTCGAGCCAGACCCTGGGGTATTTGAAAGTGGGGACAACTTCCATGGCAAACCCTTCCAGGGTATGGAAGCCATGGAGAGCAGTAAAACTGGCTAGTTTTTGCCTAGAGTCAAAGGTCATTGAGAACATTTTCTTGGTGTTTAGAGCCAGCTGATTTGCCCAGAACCAGTGCTGAATGTTATCAAAGTCCAGCTAGAGTCAGGGAAGCAAATCTGAGGGAGAGGGGCCTGAGGCAAACAGGACTGTATCATCAGCGTTCATATGAATGGACACTACTGTGGTGCAGGCAGGAGGGAGGTCATTTAAGAAAACTGAAAAGAGTACTGGACTAAGGACTGAGCCTTGGGGGACACCGGTATTGAGTGGAAAGGGGGAGAGGTGGAATTATCAGTTCTAACCGATTGAGTCCTGCCTTCAAGGTAGGAGTGGAACCAGTTAGTGGTGGGGATGGAGAGCCCTGCTGCAGCAAGCTTAGCAAGGAGGAGGTGGTAGGCAACAGTGTTGAAGGCTTTGGCCAGGTTGACAAAGATGGCTGAGGTAATATGGCACTGATCCATATCAGAAAGAATGTAGTCAGTAAGCAGACATGGATCTTTTCCTTTGCTCCCAGTGCCACACAAACACATGAGACTTCCACCCACTTCCACCCACAGAGCTGAAAAATTAGAGGGAACATTACTCAGAGTCTCTACTGCCCTCTGCGCCAGAGTTTGTGGCCATAATCTCCTGATAACTGCCAATCTCTGCCTCTGTGGTTGGACCTTTTTGATCTTGTAGTCTGCCAGTCCATGCTGCCTCCACCAGTAGTGTTGTTCCGAGATGGTGAGGGATGATGCAGAATCCAAGATGCTGTGGGCTGCCCTTGCCATTGTTGTGGTCTGGAATTGGCCAGTTGGTTGAAGGCTGAAGCTTTCTCTGGCCACTTCTTTGATATATAGTGGACTGCCTCCTCCAGTGCCAAGAAGGTGTGGGGGATCTCCCTTATGATTAATGCACAGCCTGGCAGGACACCAAAGTTTATATTGTATCCCTAGGTCTTGTAGCACCTTCTAGGCCCCTGCATAGCCTTTCCTTCTTTGCGCCAGCTCCATGGAATAATCAGCAAAAATGTAGACATGGTGCCCCTGCCAGGTAAAGGGCTCCCTGTCCCTCACTAGAGACAAGATTTTCTCCTTGTCGGGGTACCACAGGAACTTTGTGAGGATGGGTTGTGGTCTCTCGCTAGGCTTTGTTGGTGGGGGGCGAGGGTTCTGTGAGCCCTTTTAATTTCAAAGATCAGCTTCTAGGTGTGTTTGGGGGAGCTGGGGGATCTTTCACTGCAGGAATCCTACTACATCTTTATTCTCATCCCCCTCAGGAAATCCCATGAAATCCCATGAAGTGCAAGTTGTTCCTGCAGCTCCTATTGTCTGATTCCTCTGCCTGCTCCCATAGTAGGGCCATGAGGTGTTCCAGCTCCTAGGTTCACGCCTCATGCCTAGTGTCCTTGTCGTCAATGTACGATAAGTAGGTTTCCTTGTCTCTGGCTTTTAATTGTAGCTCTTGTACCTTCTCCTCAAGAGCTGCCATCAAAATATTAAAAGAGGTGATCTCATTGTTTAATTTACTGTATATTTATTGTTTTAGTGTAAATTTTATGTTCGTATATTGTGTTTTAATTGTGAAGAGCCTTGGTTTTGGAAAGGTGATATATAAATAAAGGTTCACTTACTTACTCATGAAAGACTTGAAGTAATATCTGCTTTATCTCTTAGGCATCTGTCAAAAGTGTTGTGTTTTGTGCTGCCACTACCTCTGCCATCTTTCTGTCTCACAGCTTTCCCACTGCTGAAAGTATTTTACTGTTTTCTCAGCTGGGACGACTTGATGCGAGGCAAGCTCTGGGATTTCATTAGAGAGTTCTTATATCTAATGAACGAGTGTCAAGCTGACTGAAAAGCAAGGTTTTTTTGAGTTTATTTAAAGGAATCTTCACTGAGTGACACCGAGCTAAGGACTCAAGCTGCCATCCCAATCCTTGGCTTACTTAATGTGATTTTATGATGTGTGATTTTATGATTGTTTATTCAGATTTGTTTTTGATTTTAATTTGTATGGCGCCTTGGCATTTGAAAGGTGCCTAAAAATAAAGATATTATTATTATTATTATGGAAGCGCCATCTCTGGATTCTTTAGCTAGGGGAATTTGCCAATAACTCTAGATGAGATTGAGAGTACTGATTTACTTGACACTTCACAGTCTGTCCACCAAATCATCTATCCTGGGCATAGGATAGCTCTCAAATATGGACACTTGATTTAATTTCCTAAAATCAAGGCATATTCTTACACCCCCTTCTTTTTTATTTTCAGTCACCATTGGTTATGACCAAATGCTTCTCAATTCTTCAATGATACCCAACTCTTTCATGTTTTGTATTTCCTTAACCACATCTGCTCTTAACCACTCTGATAATCTCTATGTCTTTTATCTGATATGGCAATCATTCTGTCACTATTATGTGCTTGACCCCTTTTGCTCAGCCTGGCACTCTGGTAAAAGTACTTTTAAATGTGTTTACCAAGTTATGAATTTCTGTGGTTTGTTCTGAGGATAAAGAAACATTTACTTTTACAGCATCAGAAGTTGCAGTTTGTTTCAGTCTGTCATAAGCTATGTCAGTATCTTCTTTCGAAGTTTTTTGTAATACTGACAAAGCAATCGCTGGTGTTTTTTCAACTCATTTTCTTCAGGAGGTTAGCATGGTATATCTTAATAGGATTTTTCTTATCAGGGGTCTCAATCTCATAGTTAATTGTACCAGTACATCTAACCACTTTAATAAGGCCCTTGCCATTTCATTAACAATTTTTCTGCAGTGGATAACAATAACTATACCTTTTCAACTGGCTGAAAAACCTTTTCTTTTACCCCATGGTCATAATACACTTTCTGCTATTGTTGAGTTTCTTCTTGATTACTGTGGATAATTTCAACATATTTGGCCAGTTTCTTTCTCAGTACACTCATATAAAATGTAATATATTCCTTTTGAGTGGGGTTATCTTGCCATGTTTCTTTCATTGCATCTAGTGGTCCTCTGGGTTGTCTACCATACAACATTTCTAAGGGTGAAAAACCTATTGATGCTTGTGGCACTTCTTTGTAAGCAAAAAGTAGGTAAGGCACATATTGTACCCAGTATTCCCCTTCACCTTTCACAAATCTTTTTAGCATGCATTTTAGGGTTTGATTAAAATGCTCAACAAGTCCATCTATCTGAGGGTGATAAGAGGAGGATCTTGAGGCAGTAATACCTAGTAGTCAGTACAGCTCCTTCAGCAATGCAGCACCAAAATTACTAACCTGATCAATAATAATCTCAGTAGGTATGCCCACCCTGCTGAAAGCTTCAGCAAACTATGCTGCCACTTTTGTGACTATGACAGTATGCATTGGAATTACCTCTGGGTATCAAGTAGCATAGTCCCACATTACCAAAATTAATTAATTACCCCTTTTACTTTTGTCTATTGGGTAAACCACATTCATTGCAATTCTCTCAAAAGGCACCTCTATCAAGGATAGGGGGTACCGGGGCACTTTGTCTTTTTTAGTCATTGGGAATACGTTCTGATATTCAGTACAAGAACTGCAATGGGTAGCAACATCCTCATGAATCCCAGGCCAGTAAAATCTGTACAACAATCTGGCTAGGGTGTAGTACCTTCCCAAGTGACCAGTCATAGGATTATCATGTGTTATCTGTAACGGCTCAGTTCTATACTTCTTTGGTATGACCAATTGTTCTATCCATTCCTGCATCTGAGGATTAACCCAAACTCTGTACAGTATCACATTACATTTTTTAAACCTTGGTTCACCCTATTTTTGTTTCACCACCAGCTGCTTAAAATAATCTTGGAGAGAAACATCACTACTTTGCTCAAAAACAAAATGACAATCAGTTATCGATTTAGTTTCAGTATTTTCATAATTCAACCCCACTTGTCCATCAGTCTTTTGTTGCAACTGTTTTTTCAGGTGTCTTCTTTCTTTTCTGTACTTCCAGCCCTGGAGCTGGGTTCAAACAAGTCAAAATTAAAGTCACCAAAAGGAAAAGAGTCCCCAACACCGGATATTTTCTTTGCCTGTGCTCATGTTATCACAACGGCTAAAACAGCAGCATTTACTCCCTCTGTAATTAACTTAGCAAATCTTGGAAAGTCATTTCTAATAATCACAGATACTGATAACTTTGGTACTACCTCCCCACTTTCATTTAATGCAACACCCCATTAATGTGCAGAGTCACTTGGGTGGTGGGATAGTATCAAGTGTCCCCATGGATCCAGATGACTCCAGTATCTGGTCCTTTTGCAGTCTTTTCCCAGAACTTCAACATGCAACAGGGTCTGTCTGCTTCCCAAATATATAGGTCCCTTCACAGTCTTATCTCCTACCTTGACATCTGTTAAATACTTGCCCCAATTTGTTAAGAGAAAATTTGCTCCAGTGTTACCCTCCTTATTTTTATGGCAGTTTCTTGCAACATGATCTGGCTTATTTTAGATATAGCAAATAAAGTCTCTGGGTATGTATGCTATCCCCATCAAAGTCTATATCTGCTCTGGAGTTAAATCAGGAAACAGGGGGTCTTGCCATTTATTGATTGTTACTTCACTGCTGCAGTGTCTATTTGGTCATCTGATAGTCCTCAGCCAAAGAAATGGCATTTTCCCCTACTTGCTGGTCGGTATTCTTTACCCAGAGGTGCACATATATAGTAAGGATGTTGATGAATTGTTCCACTGCAAATATGTCGATGACCTGTGGGACTGTTTTGCCCTCTGATTGAAGCCATTCAATGAGGAGTTCTCTGAGTCAGGTGAAGGCTTCTCAAGGATTGTCAATGGATTGGTTCTTCAGGAACCAGAATTTCTGCCTGTAGGTCTCTCCTAAGATGTATCTTTTCAGGATTTCTCTTTTCACAAGGTCACAGTTTTCTGACTGTGTACTGACCATATTGCTGTAGGCAAGTTGTGCTTTACCTGTCAGATAAGGTACCAGCCTGATTACCCATTGCTGTTTTGGCCATTGGCAGGCTCCGGTGACCTTTTCAAAAGTTGTCAGGTATGCTCTGATATCATCTGAGGGACACAGCTTTGTGAGTTTAATGTATTTTAGTTGTTTGTGTTTTGTTGATCTGCTGGGCCTGTACCAGATCCTCCAGCTTTGATAACTTTTAAGACATTCAACCACTGCTGCTCCTGTTGCTGCATCTCTTCTCTCCTGTGTTTCTCAGTCTCCCTTTGTTCTATAACCTATCATTTGAAGAAGGCAAACATGCTTTCAGGTTCTGTCCCTGCCAGTTCTTCTTCGTTTGTCATTGGTGTGAGCTGTACAGTCTCAGTTTGGACTTTTATTTCTGCTTCTAATTTGGTTACCATTCTTCTGGTAATCACCCCTGAGCTTGTTATTGCAGGATCCATACCTTTCTTCTATGCTTCCCTGGTAACAGGTCTAGTACTCACACACAAAACTCCTGACATACAGTATGCATGGTGTAAATCCCACTTTGTCTGGCACCAGCTGTCACAGGGGTGTGGGTAAGGAAGCATAGGCAGACCAGCAGATGTTATAACATTTGCAAGTAGCATTTTATTATCATTTACAATAGAATAAAAAAATAAAATAGCATTGTACAGGATAGCACTTCATACAGCAGCACTCGATAACCTCTATAATGGATAAATCCAGGTCCAGACAATAGTAATGATCCAAGCAGATTTATTTAAACCAAAAGACAGACCTGAGATCCACAGAAAAAGGAGCTTACTTGCTCCAGCGCTTCAACTCTACACAAGTCTTCATCGGGGGTTAGAAATATCTGGCTACAGACGACCCTATATACTGGGTCAAATTAAGTAAATTACAAACACATCACACTTTACAAAACAAAAAAATGTCATTAAAATAAAACATTGTTCCCAGCATAAGTCCAGCAGCCACCCACCCACACACTAACTCATATGGCAGAACTTGTTCTTAAACGCAATGCTTTTTTCTTTTAATAACAGTTTTTTCAGCAGGTCAGTGGAGTTGCCATGGATACCAAGATGGGTCCCAGGTTTGCTAATCTTTTTGTGGGTTGGGTGGCAGAACAGTTTTTTTCTCATTCACAAGGACTGTGCCTGAACTCTACAAATGCTACATACTGTAGATGGCTGTGTGGGTACCACCCCCTGCTCCAGGGAGACCCTCCAAGTCTTCCTCAACAAGTTTACCATGGCCCATCCTTCCCTTCAATTCACTGTTGAAGTATCCTCCTCTATACTGCCTTTTCTGGATATCCAACTGTCAGTACAGAACACTGGTCTGAAGACATCAGTTTATTACAAACCCATTGACTCTCACAGTTTCCTCCTCTACAGCTCCTTCTATCCTTAACATGTCAAGAATGGCCTGTCTTACTCACAGTTTCTTAGACTTCACAGGATATGCAGTGAACAGGATGATTTTGCTGAGCAGGCCCAAATAATAATAATAATATTATTAAAAATAATAATAAAAGCTTTATTTCACATAAGCGCCTTTCAAATTATCAAGGCGCTTTACAAAAAGATAAAACAACAGTAATAAAATCAACAAACATGATAATAATAATAATAATAATAACAATAATGCACAGTTATTTTATTAACAGGGGATACCCCAAAAGCACCGTGGACGGAGCACTCTCCTGGATCAGTAACTTGCCAAGTAACCTTGACCCCTGCAGGAAGGATACTGTCACACAAGAACAACAGCGAATTCCACTACTGCTTCTTTTCCATCAGAGTACACCTTCTCTTCACAGGATCATCACCAGTAACTTTCCTATTTTACAAACTGACCTCAACATTGGTGCTTCCTTTACAGAACCACCTATTGCCTCCTACCACCAGCCACCCAACCTGTGGAATCTCCTGGTAAAAAGCAGCCTACCTACTCCTAACAGTTCCTCCCTACCAGGTACCAAACCTTGCAACAGAACTCACTGGTACACCTGCAAATTTGTTTCTAGTGTGACAGAAATTCGGTGTCCTACAGGTGTTTTTCACATCACCAAGGAGTTCTCGTGCACCTCCACTAATGTGGTATATTGTATTCTTTGCAGGAAGTGTGCAGCTATTTACATCAGAGAGACTGGTAAACACCTTGCTGACCATTTCAGGGAACATTACAGGGCAGTCAAGAATGGATACACTGATAATCATTGTATCCCACTTTATCTCCAGGGACCACAGTGTCAATGACCTTTCTGTTTGTGTACTTCAGCAGGACTTCTGACCATAGAAACAACATGGAAACCAAGCTGATCTCCACCTTGGCTCCCAGCAGCCCTCCAGTTTAAATGATAGACTTATTTTCTACTAACATCTTTCAGTCACCCCTTGTTTTCTCTAAAGTCTGTTTGTATCTGTACACATTTAATTTCTTTTTCATGGGGGTGTGGCTTGGACGCTGAGGAAGATGGCCGCATAAGCTGCCAGCTCAATCCCCAGCTAAGTCAATCCGAGCCTAAATGTCCGCATCCAGGGACAATTCCTCCTCTTAATGCTCTAATAGGCCTCCTTAGTTGCTGACTCACTGATTGGCATGAGTATTATGGTGATCGGGGCTCAGTAAATTGTCTTGTGGCACCAGTCCCTACGCAACCCAACCTCGATCCGAGTAGACCTCAAGCCCCAGCTTAGCCTGGCAACTGTTCTGACTCAGCAGCACTGTGAAGACTAGTCATCTATTGCTACCTACAACCTCTGCAGCGAACACGGTGCCCAAACCTCCTTATCACTGCTAGCAACCCCATGCAGATCCACCCTAGCTCCTTTATGGCCTCTTCCAAGCAACCTCCCGTAGGCCTGGCCACTGCAACCCCAGAGCCCTCCTTTCAGTCGCCTGATGTAGGCAGCTCTCTTCAACACATCACAACCCTGCTAGAAATGCTACTCTCTAGAGTGGATTCCATTTCAACAACTCTGGCTGGCACGGTTGCCGAAGTGCGTGTCCACAATGACAAGATGAATGTGGTAGAACAAAAAAAAATGACCTGGAGCTCAATCTGGCCAAAATTCTACAATGCCTCCAAGAGCATGACAATAAATTAACTACACTCTTGCAAAGGGTGGAAGATCAGGAAAACTGCAGGTGCTGCAACAACATCAGAATACTCGGTATTCCCGAGGGATTGGAAGGCCCTAACGCTGAATGATTCCTAAATGAAGAAATCCCAAAAATGCTGGGGGATAGGTGGCATATCCCAATAGAAGTAGAGAGAGTGCACTGGATCCCCGGTGATCCTTGCTCTGTGAACTCACCACCAAGACCTATAATAGCCTACTTACTCAAATACTCTACTAAAGAGAGAGTACTATGAGCAGCTCAGGACATAACAGAAATCATATGGCGTGGGGCAAGGATATCCTTCTTTATGGATTTTTCTGCAGAAGTGGTGGCCCACAGGAAGGCCTTCATCCCTATCAAAAAACTCCTGGCACAGCATGGGTTTAAGTATGGCTTTTGCCATTTGGTCTACCTGTTTGTCTCTAGGGAAGGGAAGGACATATCAGTCAAGACTCCTCGAGAGATTGAAATGTGGGTTTTCAAACACTGGCTGAGGCTACCTCTGAAAACTTCATCTCCCAAGAAGCTTTGGAACCCAAGGCAACAAGAGCAGAGCAGGGGGATCCAATTTCCTGGTAGCAGCTACTAGAGGGACCACATTAGTAGCCAGACAGTCCCATGAACAACAGTATCCCCCAAGCCTCCCTACTCAATATACCCTACAAACTTGACAAACAACAATTCTAAAGCACAGCAAGAATCGAAAATCACCTCTCCTCCCCCTGGACCGCAATGGGGGCCATGCTGAACAACCAGGATACGCCATCACTCCCATAGTGACCACAATCTAGCCTCTGATGGACTGGAGACAGCCCCACCTGCCAAGCAGACCAAGGATGAGCTCTTGCCTGAAAGTCAACTTGAACCTGCCAACATCCCAGATGACCTAATAATGGAAGCTGCGGCCATTGATTCATAGGCAGATTTCTCCTCAGAAATGGATGACCACTCAGATCTTGCTACATTGCCAATCAAACCAGGACTGTTAACATTTGCGGAAGCACTCTCCAAGGATCTGCAGAATACTATCACTGGTCCTACCCCAAATGAGCAAACTACATCACCAGACTGATTCCTATAAGTGTTTTCTTTTTTTTTTGATCTCTCTACAATGATTGAAGCCCCCTTCCTGATCATACAGCTATTGATTACAGGAACCTAGAATGGTACAGGCAGTGGATGGGCCCTTCTCCCACTGATGCAGCAGTGTGGCATGGTGATTCACTTCTCTTGCTCTGGCTGCTAAGGGGAACCTGGCCCACGCACCTAGGGGGCTTCTTACTATGGCACATTGTTGGGCAACCATGCTACCTCTGGGTGGTTGCTTCTATACATACAACCTAATTTTCATAAGTTGGTCTACCCACTGCAAGGGAGCCATACTACTTTAGGTGACTACCCCTTTCCTGTCCCTGCTGGATGATCAACCCAGTGCCACCTCATCCAGACCTACTCCCCCCTCTAGCTCATACTCTCTAAGGAACCTATATAATGAGTCTGTATTACATGTGTATTCCAGTTGCACTGCAAGCAATGCCTGACCTAAAGATCAGGATTCTTACTGCCTTGGGGCACTTAAGCAAGCCTGCCTCCCCCCTCTTTTCCCACTCTCTTCCTCCCCATCCTCTCCCACCCCCCTCTTTTTTCCTCCCTATCCTCCCTTCCCACCTCATTTCCACATATCTCCTCCCTGGATGCTCCACCTACTATTCTTCTAGGTGGGGGAATTAACCTATAATGTGCTATCTTATAGCTGGGGATGGAGTCTCAAAGCACCTACTGGCTAAACTCCTACTTCTCCTTTTCAGATATTTGACTAGCACAGCTGTGCGATTCTTCTCTTAATAAGTGGAGGATCGATATCTTCGTGCATAACTCAAATACCTTTAGCTTATTGCTCACACAATATTACTCTGATCTTGTTAAAATGTTATCAAAGAGTTGACAAGTACATTGTCTGACCCACTTTTTAGTGGATGTCACTGTTGAATTTACAAAGTACTGTTATATATACATGTTTGGATTGTTTATTGGTGCATTGCACTCACCTGTTTTTCTTTCTTATTAGGTCAATCCTGCTGCGTCTCTTTGATCTCTTTCTTTTACTGACTTTCCATACTATACTTCAGGTAACCTGTGTGCTCACATGCATTCACCTTCTCTGGACCCCTGGGGTAAGTATCTACACATCTTTGAACCTCAGATATAGAGATGCAACACTCCAGGGCGGGAGTTAGACTTATATCATGGAACGTAAAGGGTCTGAATCACCCAACCAAATGGTCAGTGGCACTTAAGCATTTACACTCCTTGCAAGCAGACATAGCACTCATTCAAGAGATGCACTTCACTGCAAGAACTGTATTGTGGTTCAAAAAGTCATGGATAGGGTCAGTGTTAGCCAGCTGGGCAACAAATACATCCAAAGGGAGTCACCATTCTAGTTTGGAAAACGTGGTCATGGAAGGAAGACAAGGTAGTCGCCAATGCTCAAGGCCACTGGATAGCGGTCAGGTTTTCCTACCCTGGGGGACATGTGGAACTGGCCAATGTATATGGCCCAAATATGGACTCCTCTGAACTCTTTTTGGACCTCAACCAAGCCCTTGAATCTCTTCCCATGGGACACCCCAATATCCCAGGTCAATGTCAACTCGCTCCCAACAATACGCGCCGCGACAACTCGCTCCCGACAATTCATATCCACCTCAATTAACTCCCGTACTTTACGCTCCGTGTATTTTCACTCCCAGTGCTACGTAAATAATGCTGTTCCTTACAAGCCAAGATTCATTACAGTATTTTATGTGTGCAGTATATGCTGTGCAGATTAGACCAGCAGCAGTAAGAAGAACATAGTGTAAAGTTCATAACAACAAACGGAGTCAACCAGAATGCAGTGCAGTACAAAACAGGATTAATACCTGTGCAATATGTATTGTACCAGGTAACCTAGTGGGGGTAAAAGGTGTCATGTGCATAACTGTAAAAACACTATGCATGAAAAAAAAAGAAAGAATTACTACAATCATAGCTGAGGCATAACAAATTCGATTCCTAATGTATATAGCTAATATTAGTCATGATGCTGTTATGTTGAGATATTCTTTTAAAAAAATATTCCTTTGAAGCCTGCCCGGGAAAATCCTAGTTTGATATCCTGCTTGCATCAAATGTGGGCACAAGGGTGTGAGACAAATCTGCAACGTAATCATTTTATGAACTGTTGTAAGCTCACTAGCATTCCTACAGCAATGAGCTATAAAATCTAATTGTATCAACAGATGATCAAGAAAGGTTGAAATGAGTGCCTGTAAGGTACACATATCGTGTTGAACGCTGTCTTCCCTGCTTAGAGAATCTGTTCTGTCCTCAGTGATTGCTTCTGAAAAATATGTGCTCCGAAACTTTAATGCTAATGTGTGTTTTTTTTTTTACTTATTTTGATAATATTTATGTTCATCCCTGTTCCGGCTTGAAATCTGTGCCCCACTGATGCCTATTTTACTTATTAGCTCATAACTCTTTGAACAGCGGCAGCATGGAACAGGGACCGGGGGTTTGAAATGTGCCTGACAGGAGTTGGAACTCACAGATGCAAGGAAAATGCTTTATGGATTATGCAAAATATGAAAATAAATCAATGGGGAGAGAAACAAGGTCAGATGTAATTGTTTATAAATGCAGTGATTAGAAAAGCATGCTGTTATGTTGGATGCTCAGCCGTCTCTTTCTAAACATCTAAGAACAACGATTGCTAAATAGTAAGGTCAGCATTAGGCACGCCCCACACAAAAGATGATAAGTTGTACACTACGCTGAGCATGCAATGGTGTGTCTTTGGTTTGAACCATGCCATTAAATACTGAATTCCAAAATATTCATGTGGCTGCTCAAGATACTGTTTGATTCTGTGATGTCTGGTTTCACTTGTGAGACTTGCATGTTGCATACCATGCCATTTGCATCAATATAGACTTTATCCCAAGTTTGAATTAAAGTATTTTTAAATAATTAATATGTTGGGAACAGTCTTGGAACCTGACCTACTTCTAGGTCTATTGGGCATATCATTGAGCCAATCACTTCCAGAGTCCTGTTCTAAAATGAGTGCAGTAGCCACCGATCAGTGCCAAGAGGTGTGTAGTGCACTATTGGCTGGACCATATAGCTCCTATGCAGGATCTGTGATGGGAGGTATTTATGCACAGTATCAATTGTATGTGGCTTAAAAAGAACCATTATTTTGGGAACAGCTAAGGAGTTTAATTCAGCAATAGTATCTGAATGGGATTTTACTGCTACAATTTGTCCAAGCCTGTTCAACAGTATTATTTATTTAATTATTTTCAGTGGGAGTGAGTTGACATAGGGAGTGAGTTGACATCGGGAGTGAATTGACAGGAGCGTATTGTTGGGAGCGAGTTGTCGCGGCGTGTATTGTCGGGAGCGAATTGACGCACTCCCCAATATCCCTATTATGATAGGTGGAGATTTTAACCTAGCCCTATATATTTTTTCTGGATAAATCCAAACCTACTCCACAAACTCACCCTAAAGCAGTGCTCACACTGCAGGAGATAGTGAGGGAGTGGGGAATGACTGATATATGGCGGAGGGACCACCCTACGGGAAGGGACTATTCTTTTTTTTTGTCAGTGCATACCACTTACAGTCGTATAGACTTCTGGCTAGCGAACTCGTTTGCAGCCCAGAACATTGTCTCCTCTAACAGAGATAATATCCTTGTCTCTGACCATGCCCCCCTTTCATGCACATACACACCCTCGGGGCAAAGTGGTTCAGGCACTAGATGGTGCTGTAACCCCTTACTAATTAAGAACCCCTCATTCCAAACCATGGTAAAGAGTGCTGCTCAAGACTATTTCACTAACAACAAAGCCATGGACACCTCTGCTGCTGTGGTCTGGGAAGCTTTTAAGGCTGTCCTGAGGGGACACATCATTGCATTTGTGGCTCAAAGAAACAAGACAAAATGGACAGACCTTAATTGTCTTCAAGCCGACTTATCAGTTCTGGAGGCTAGGTTCAAGGCCTCTATGACAGGGTGCCCTGACATCGCGAACCTACAGGAGATAGTTAGTCTAAAATACATTATCAACACTATACTCCACCAAAAAGCAGAGTGGCTCATGGCCAGGACTAAACCTGCTTACTGGGAAGGTGGGGATAAGGGAGGGAAGCTCTTAGTCTTTCAACTAAAGAACCAACAGGCTGCTTCCCACATACATGCCCTTAAGAATTCTAGGGCAGAGGTGCTCACTGCCCCTAAACTGATCAATGACTGTATGCAACAGTTTAATCAGCAACTGTACCAGTTGCATACATCCTTAGAGCAAAACCAACTAGGGTGCCACCTGACGGAATTTTGCTGCTCAACTAACATCCCCCAACTTACACAATCTATGAAGACCGCTTTGTACAAACCCTTCACTGAGTTGGAACTCCTGCTGGCATTATCCCAACTTGCCAAAGGCAAATCCCCAGGGCCAGATGGTATGACCACCGAGCTGTACCAACTTGTTAGCTTAGAAATCAGCACCCCACTGCTTTCTGCTCTCCAAGAGGCCCACTCGAATGGTATCCTTCCACTAACCATGCGAGAGGCCCTAATTATCCTCATCCCTAAGATGATCAGTTGAACTGTACAAATTACCGTCCTATATCCCTAATCTCTGTGAATAATAAAATTGCAGCTAAGATGCTTGCTAGCCAGATGATGGACGTTATACCCTCTATAGTACATCCATCACAGGTCGGGTTTACCAAGGGCAGGGTTGTTCCTGATAACATCCACCTGGTCCTTAACCTTAAATGGCTAGCTCTCTGCTCCCCCATTCCCATGGCAGCAATGGCAGTGGACTTCACAAAAGCCTTCGGCTCAGTCAAATGGCCCTACCTGCATGTGGTACTCAGACTTCATGGGTTTGGCCTGTACTTCAGGCAATGGATCCATGTAATGTATAATAAACCCCTGGCCAGATTCCTAACTAATAATGACATCTCCTCATCCTTCTTATTGCAGCGTGGCACTCGGCAACGATGCCTGCTTTCACCTCTACTATTCTTGGTAGCACTGGATCCCCTTACTCATAAACTACAGGCCACCAAGGAAATTAAGGACATTCAGGTAGAAGAACATTCATACCCAATGGCCTCTTATGCAGACGATCTACTCCTAACACTTGCCCATCCATGAGAGTCCCTGCATTCAGTCCTGGAAGTCCTGCAGGATTTGCCCACATATTGGGTCTGCAAGTTAATCAAAAGAAAACTAGCATTACCCCCTGGAACGCGACTTGTTCCAAAGACTGCCTGCAAGGTTTAGGGCTCTCCTGGGCTCCCAACAACTTATCCTATCTGGGTATACATATTCCATTTGACTGGAAGCAGATCAAAGCCAGGAGCTTCTCTCCTCTTCTAGCTCAACTGACAATCGAAACATCTCATTGGCATTGACTCAACCTCTCCCTCCCAGGGAAAGTTGAGGCACTCCATATGCTCCTGCTAACTAGAGTAGCATATCTCCTTAACAACTTACCAGTAGCCCTCTCAGATAAGGTCTATCACCCTCTAGACAGACTAATCTCGTACTTTCTCTGGGAAGGTAAAAGACTGTGGTGGAGCATTCATAAATTAAGGGCCCACTGGTCCCGGGGGGTGGGCCTTGGACTTCCATGGCTGCAGGACTACCACTGGTCTTTCCTCGCAGCTCAGGCTGTCAAATGGTTTGTCTCTACACCCTCTCCACCTGCACTATGGGTGCAGCTTGAAGCACAAATCCTACAAGAGACCCCTCTTAGTTTACTGCTGACTAACATCCCCATATCCCCTTGCAAACTCTCACCAGTCATAGCCGAAACCAGGAAAGCATGGTTTCGACTTACGACTGCAGCCAAGGCCAAGAACTGAATATGCTCACTACCATTCAGGTGCCTAAATATATGGCATAATCGGCTCCCAATGATAGACAACAAACCATTTATCTGGTCATCATGGGACAGGAAGGGGATACACATTGTCCAGGATCTCTACCTACCTAACTCAACTACACTTATGTAATTTGAACAGCTCAAAAGTCGCTACTAGCTTCAGTCTCATGATTTCTGGAAATTTCTGCAGCTCCATAATGCGGTACAGTCCCTTAACTGGGCCCATGTAGCTGATCCGAAGTGGCACTGGCTGTCCACATTGCACCTAAAACCCTCCTCTCGGGGTCTGGCTGGTAGGTTCTATTGTACCTGGCGTGAGGCACAGCCTGACCACACAGATACCTGTAGAGCTGAGTGGAGCAAGGATTTGGGTTGTCCCATCACACCAGAAACATGGTCATGCTGCCTGTCTTTGGTCCATTCCACCTATAAAGATACCAAAAGTCAACTGATCCAACTCAAGATTCTCCTTTGCTGGTATTGCATCCCCACAGCCCTTCACAAGTGGGGTGTCCTCCTGCATGCAGAATATTGGAGGTGCCGGCACAGCCCAGTCAACATTTTGCACCTTCTGTGACAATGTCCTGTTTTGGTCCCCTTTTGGTCCACAGCAGCAATGGACTCTCCTGGGGTTCTGGGATAGCCCCTAGATCTCTCCAACCCCATGCTACTGTTAGGCAACTGTACATCTCTGAAACGAATTGACCCACAACAACAAAGCTGGATCCTGGCAGCCCTCCTAGAAGTTAAACGGCTTTTATTGATGACCTGGCGGCAACCCTCCCCTCCTGTCATCTCCCTATGGCACTCTGCTTTAGCTAGGCTGGCCAACTTTGAAAGGCTCACCTATACCAGCACAGGACAACTCTTATTGTACTACAGTAAATGGGAGGCTTACCTTAAATCAGCACTTATGTCGAGTAGCACCCCCCTTTCCTAGTAACCCTCCCACTTAAGTAGCTGGCAAGAGTTAGCCCCACTTGGATAGCCAGACTGTTGGAATCTTGACTCAGACCATTATAAACCCATTCTGTATGTTTGAGCTCCTCTATACTAGTTCTTATTTCTACTCCTTTCCTTTCTCTTTGTTATCATTTGATATAATGCAGGACTTGGCCCTTAGAGTCAAGTGAGAGAATTGTCTATTTTTATAACCTAACCATATGACCGTGATGCTGCCTCTTATGTTAAGATCAATGAAGCAGTGAATAATTAATCTAAGTTTACTATACTGACTGTTTAAACTGATATGGGAATGTTACACTGATAATTTTATAACTTGATGTACTGGACATGTAGTCTTTTTATAGATATATACAATTATCCTTGTATATACTGTATGGTTAACACCTCTGCATGTATCCAAGTATGCATTCTCCAGTACTAGTGGAATGTACTTAATGAATAATAATAAAAATTACTCTATGATAAAAAAATAATTTCTTTTTCATTTTCACCATATGTCTCCGTCTCTGTCTCCTTCCCACACATTTGTCACCTTTCAGCCCTCTTAGAAGGCCCTGTTAATTAGTCCCCACCTGACGATTTCTCTAGCGCATTCACTCCTATTATACCTCAGCTTTCCCATCATCACCTTTTTGTTTCACAGATTCTTTCTTAATCTTGCCATTTATCACTTCTTCTCCCACAGCCTTCCCCTTTTTTCCCCATACATATCCCTTATTTTACCTCCCCTCTACATTAACTTTGTTTTTTTCTCTTTTAGATATTTCCTGAAGAAGACCAAAGGTCAAAATGTAGATTTTTAACTCTAGTTTCTATTTTCAGTGTGCATTTAATATAACCATTTTGTTTTGGATTACGAAGTGATACTTCAGTTACAGATATTATGTACAGATGTGTGATATAGACTTAATATTGCCTCCAGATAAACTTAGACAATAAATCTGCAAAGCAAAATACAACTTGAGCTATGGTCAGGAAGAACATAATTACAAGCCACTACAGTACTGCTGCGTTTGTGACAGTGAGTCCAATTTATGTGCGTGGGGGGTGGGAGGAGAGAAAGGATTGATGCGATTAATGCTTCACACATATATATTGCTAGAAAAATGTGTGTTAGTACATATTTTACTTAAAAACATGACACTTTGCTTAACTTCATACTTTTTAAGGGTTTTAAGTCAAGTGCACAGTTGTTTACTGTGAAATCAGTCACCCTGACATCCTCATATGCTGAATCTCTATGGGGGGAAAAGTTTCAGTTGCATCGCAAATCCACACATCTATCTACATAAAATAGATAAATACAGATAAAGCAAGTTGTATACAGGTGAAATGTAAGCTGAATGAAAATTTACCTTGTGATCAAAGTTCCTGACATTGATTAGATGTCAGTAAGCTGAAAGCTGCCTTCCTCCCACTGTCACTCCTATCTCAGCTGTGCTGTGCACGCTGCAACCAGTACTTACAGAAGAAGTGCTGAGACAGCCACAGAAGTGCAAGTTTAAAATCAGGAAAAAATACTTCTAACAGACTAAAGCTCAACAAATAGCAACAACTGGGTACTCCAGTCATTGTAATAGAGCAAAAAGGGCCCTGTACACTAGCTCTTTAAACTATCTCTTCAACACACAGGAGAAGACAGTGTTTCTCTCTCGCGGTGGATTTTGAGGAACTAACAACAAATCGACTTGCGGGACCTATACACAGCATGCCTGGAGGGCCACATGAAAGAGCAGGATCAAACAATTCACCAACTTTGGAACCCCTTTGAGGACCTTGACAATTTAAGAAGTAGGAAAAAATTATGACTCAGCTTCCCTGAAGGTATGAAAGGTAAAAACACTAATGCCTTCCTTCAAAATGCCTTCCCCATACTGATGCAACATCAATGGCTGTCACCCCTTGAGCCTGAGTGGTCACATCAATCCCTGGCCCCACCACCAAAGCCTGGACAACAACAAAGGCCAATTCTAGTAAAATTCCTAGTCTATCTAGTTAAAGAACAAATAATGTAGCTAGCTAGGGAGCGAGGACCACTTGCCTGGGAGGGTCAATGCATCCAAATATACCCGGACTTCTCAGCCACCCTCACAATGCAGGAGGTCCTACACTGGGGCTAGGCATACACTCATTAAACTTCAAGTGCCTTACAGCCTCCAATACCCAGTGACACTTAAGATTTCTCGAAATGGTGTCTTCCACTCATTCTACACTCCAGAAGCATCTGAAAGTTTCATTCAGCACTCCTGGCCTTCTGCTAACCTCCCAGATCCAGATGACCAAGATGACACAGTCAAGATAGACTCTGCACCGGATCCTAATCACTGCAAGCAATGGTCCTACCAGGGCCCTCCTGCTGCATATTCATCCCAGCCAGAAGACAACCCCTGGATCCCTACATTTCAAAGAAGGGGTAGAGGGGCATCATGGAACAAAAACAGATCAGCTAGAAAAATTCACTTTTCTTCCCACCCATCTTCACAGTTGGAGCCAAAGCAGGGAACATGGGACATCCTCTGTCAGTAACCTGGATGGCAAGTTAGCTGGGAGTCAATATGCCCCTCTTCAGAAGGCTTCTACAACATCAGATCCTGTACCAAAGTCTCATCATCCCAAGCAGCATAAACATGATGTTCCCACTCCTGCACAACCCCAGCAACTAGCCACTCAGCCTCCCTTACTTACCCCGCTTCCATTAAGCACCCCACTCAGCTCAGAGGAACAACATCTTTGGTCCTATGCTGCAGCTACAGCCTCCTCCTTGGCAGCTGGTCCTAGAGCTTCTGGCGAACAAGGTTAAACTGGTGCAATTCACATTGCCATCCTTGTGCTATGCTCAACCATATATAGGACAGCCATCCTCCCTCTTTGTTTTCCTTTTTGTACCTACTAAACAATCCCAAAGCTTCAGCAATTAAGCCTCTATTGACACTTCAACACCACTTAAAAGGGTGATGCCATCATCTGTGCGTACTGTTTCTAACTGACTCCATAGTTCTTTCTTATCAGCCCTTTAAGATACTGGTAATGACTGTTCACTTCACATTTTGGTTGCTCAGTTATGCTTATAATGAATAGCTGTGCAATGTACTGCCTAGACCAGGTGGAGTCCTCTGTTAACTCCAAAGGACAGCAGTTTCCTTTTTTACTGAGCTGATCTTTCTAGTTCTAAGCAAATACCACCCAGTTCAAACATGTGACACCACTGGGAGTGTACTACTGTAATACAACTAATATCCAGGCCAACAGATCAGATGTACATGGGTCTCTGTTTCCCTAAGTTACTGGGATCACATCCACCCTGCAGTTTTATTGTTAGATTTTGTGAGAAGTATTTCATGCTGGACTTGGTTTCAAGTAGGGGTCTCTGCCTCAGATACATCAAAAAGGAAGATAAGCCCAGATTTCACAGTTCAGTTCCTACCACAGCCCCATTCTCCTGCCATTATATTTATTCATTTGTTCCCTCCTGTTTTCCCTTTCCTGCCTCTGTACCACTCAACAGTTTCCCTTTCGCATGCCCTTATACAAAGCACAGTGCAAAGTGTTCCCTCGAGGAGCGTTAAATCAATTTCTGAGAGTCCATCGCACTTGCAGAATTGTTACTGCTTTGGAAAGCAGGGCACAGGAATTACAGAACCATTTTTATGATAGAGGTTATAATAATACTGATATTTACAGAACTCTCAAAAGGGCATGGAACATATAGAAAAATGAGCTACTTACACAAAAGCAGATGCAACAGGACCAAAATACTAGACTGAACTTTGTGACCATGTATACAATACGTGCAAGTGCAGTGGAATGTATTTTGAGAAGGAACCAGAAAATGCTGCAATCTGAGCCTAAGTTAAGCGAACAGGTTACTCACCCCCTCCCTACATTGTGTATAGGAGGGCACGTAATACTGGAGACAAGGTCACCCATAGCCACCAACCTTTCAGTCATCATTGTACATGGTTACTGCCTCAGTCATCAGGGACTCACAAATGTGGCAGCTGCAAATACTGTGATGTGTTAACTGCTGGTAATATGTTCAATAATCTAGCCACAGGGGAACAAGATCTAGTGAATAGATTTATTAACTGAGATACCACCTATGTGGTTTATCTTGCCCTTTGCCAGCATGGGCCATACTTTGTGGGGTGCAGTAAGTGCAAATTCAAAGAGGGAGTAGGGGCATGGGTGTAGGCAGGCATACTCCAAACATTCCATGATGTGTAATGTTATTTAAGGGGGGTAGCAAATAGGCCTGAACTGCTTCTTTTTTCCATGAAAACTAACAAAGAAATACTGAACCTTTCTTTAATTTTATTCATAGGAGTTGAAACTAGAAGGACTGGTCACTAATACTCTCTTTGCATCTCAAGGACTATACAACTTTACAGGCTCTGGGCTTGTATGTGGGTGTCTTAGGGATCAATGCATGGCATTTGTATTTACCCATGCATGGCAACAACCATTATCATGAGATACAAAAGTTGTATTTATTGTGCCAAATGAGGCAACAAACACGGTCCTAGTGTACACTTGTGTATTGTCTGTCTGCACCTGGGGGGGTAGCTCACCATAACAAGGGGGGGTAGCAATGAGTCCACTTGGTGTGCAGATCTGAAATCCCTGGCTACACCCCTGAGTAGGGGATCTTGTGAGTGTGATTTTAAATAAAACTGATGATTCGGCCCTTGAAGTACACACCCTACAGTTCCCTAGAAAAGGGGGGCATAAATTGTCCTTTGTTGGGGTGGAAAAAATCTCATTTTGGTCCCAGAAGTGGGGTTGCAGACTCCTCTTTGGCCAGAAGGGAGTCTTTCTGGATTTTTAGGCCGAAAGCATTTGCATCTCCTGTGTTAAATGCTTGTTCTGAAATTATGTCAGCCACTGTTTAGATATGTTACTTGTTATACATTTACTGTTATACATTTACCTGCTGTCTGATTTAACTGTGTGAATGACCCTTCAAGCAGGCTATAGTAAAAAATGAAAACACAATTCAACTTTCATAACGTACGATAGCTACTAACTGACTGTCATGTATTGTTTTTTTTTAATGTTAAGTTCTGCCAACAACACCAAAATGTTCATCACAAGCTTTAAGACTGCATTAGGAATTACTCCATGTTAAGCATCCTACTTAGTTATAGCTGGTATTGAACTTTTTATCCACTTTTGGCTAGGTCTAGCTGATTCTGGCAACTGCACACAAATCATTTCTCATACGCCAGCATATTGTTGTTTGCCAGTTTTAAATTTTTTATTGCTATCTTGGAAATATTTTTTGCACTAAACGCACTCATGGTGTAAAATTATGGCTTGATCTTATGTCGTTTCTATCTCTTTATGTACAGCTGTTAAATACAGACAGAAACAGCTGTGTGACAGCTTCTTGACAAAGCGCATACACACAAAGCGTTGAAACGTAATTGCACCCCGTTTCTGTGCCTGGTTTCTGGTTGCTGTGTTACCCACAAGAATAATGTTGATGCACTGTTGCACTGGAGCTACTGGTGTTGCAGCTTCTATCTGCACTTGGTGAGTTGCACCAGTTTTCTGGTTTTCTGCCTCAGAGTCACACAATTTCAGGATAAATTAATAAACAGAAGTAGAAATTTCAAAATCTTCCAGAGAGCTCTGTCTCTGTTCTTATCCCTCAAAAGGTGGGCAAATGGTTAAACTAAGAATTTTAATATTGCTAAGTCTTTTGCTGTCAGGAGATATTCATTTAAATCCAGGGCTAGGTCAAGAAGAATCTTATACAGCAAATATTACAGAGGGTTGTAGAATAGCTTTACTCATTTTTATGCTAGAGGTGTGTCCCCAAAATATGATGCTATTCGGGAGTGTGTTTTAGAGTATAGGCCTGATATATTGATAATAACAGAGACCTGGTTAAGTAAGAAAATATCAGATGATGAAGTTCATATCCCTGGTTACTAGCTGTGGAGGCATGACCGTGTGAAAAGGGGGGGAGGGTTATGGCTTACTGAGCTTTAGCCTTGGAAATTAAAAGTAGTGATTGTGATATACATACAGTAGGCATGGAAAGGCTAGCACTGGAAATAAAAATCCTAAATTGTAAGCCTATTATATTATAATAATAATATAATATTTTTATTTATGAAGCGCAATTCTTATTTCAAAGCACTGTACATACAAAACATATCATAATAATTTAAAACTTAACACAAAATCAGCAATTTAATTTAAAAACATCCCCAATTATAAGCAACATTCATTAAATGCTTGTCGGAATAGGTGTGTTTCAGGCTGGTTTTGAAGCTGTCCACGGTCCTGCACTCCCTAATCTGATGAGGTAGAGAGTTCCACAGGGTTGGTGCCATAAACATAAATGCCTGGGCACCAGATGTTTTTAAACATACCCTGGGAACCTCTAACAACCCCTCACCAGATGAGCGGAGAGGCCAGCTGGGGTTGTAGGGAAATCAGGAGCTCTTGCAGGTAACTCGGTCCCAGTCCATGCAGGGCTTTATAGATCAGCGGACAGATCTTAAAGGTAATCCACCACTGTATGGGCAGCCAGTGCAGAAGACGCAGCACAGAAGTAATATGACTAGAGCGAGATGTCCCAGTCAACAACCAAGCTGCAGCATTCTGCACTAGCTGCAAGCAATGGATATCAGCCCCTGGAAGCCCCAGGTAAAAGACGTTACAGTAATCAAGGCATGAGGTCACTAAGGCATGGATCAACATGGGCAAATCATCAGATAGAACAAGGCGTTTGATTCTGGAGATGTTCCTAAGGTGGTAAAAGGAAGACTTAATGACTGCCAACACCTGCACATGCACTACGCAGTGTAAGCCCATCATCAAGAACCACCCCTAGATCATGCACCCATTCCAAGGTCGGCAATTGTATGCCATCCAGCCAAAGCCCAGATGGTAAACCCATCACCTGCCTCTCTATCTGGTGCCCCAGATCCATTACCAACACCTCAGTCTTCCCGGAGTTCAATTTCAACCAGCTAGTCTTCATCCAGTCATGGATCTCCATCAAACAGCTGTTAAACAATGAGACCATACTATCCTGGTCAGTTGCAAAAGACAGATAGAGCTGGGTATCATCAGCATAACAATGAAACCTCAGCCCATATCTTCTTAAAATTTCTCCGAAGGGCAGCAAATACACTGCGAACAACATGGGGGACAACATCGAGCCCTGAGGGACCCCGCACGGCAGAGAGAATGGTTCTGAGGAAAAAAATCCCAGACACCACCCTCTGAAACCTGCTGGCAAGGAAAGAATGAAACCATCTGAGGACTGGACCAGCCAGGCCACAGATAACCCTCAGGCGCTCAAGTAGCACCCCATGGTCCACAGTGTCGAACGCTGAGGAGAGATCCAGAAGTGCCAAGATGGAGCAAAGTTT
The DNA here is from genome assembly GCA_016271365.2 of Neoceratodus forsteri. Lineage (NCBI taxonomy): Eukaryota > Metazoa > Chordata > Ceratodontiformes > Ceratodontidae > Neoceratodus > Neoceratodus forsteri. The sequence goes on along the minus strand of CM057451.1, from coordinate 845,760,144 downwards.
CTGGTCTCTCACCATCAGGAGATAATTGAGCACCCGAACCAGAGCTGTCTCAGTGCTATGTCTCTTCCGGAAGCCTGACTGGAGAGGGTCGAAGATATCATGCATGGTAAGATGGTTCTCCAGTTGCAGCGCAACCGCTTTCTCAATTACCTTCCCAACAAAGGGAAGGTTAGAGATAGGTCTGTAGTTGGCACAGTTGTTCGGATCCAAAGAAGCTTTCTTAAGAAGGGGTGTCACCGCTGCCTCCTTCAGGGAGCTGGGAATTCTCCCCAGCCTAAGGAGCACCAAACAATCTGTCCCAGGATCGGGCTGATAAACTCAATACACCCCAATAATAGGCATGTAGAGCCCGGATCCAAACTACAGTACGTCGGATGCAAATTCTGGACAATCTGCATGATATCCTCAGTCTCTGGCTGGTCAAAACAACTCCAGGTTGGCCGAGAGAGAGTGCCCACATACCAACCGCCATCATCTCCCATAGAAGATGCTAAACGGATCTCGGCCCTGATGTCGGTCACCTTATCAGCAAAAAATCGCGCAAACTCATCACACTTAATTTGTGAAAATGCTCCTCGATTTTGCAGACAGGCTGGGTTGCACAACCTGTCTATAGTTCGAAAGAGCTGAGTTGGTCGGTTTTGAGCAGCAGCAGCAGTCTCACCGGACAGGAATTCTGCCTTCTTACGCGTGATTGCTGATTGATAGAAATGATACTGTTCTATCAATCTAAGGTGGTCAACATCAAGGGATGATTTTCACCAGCAGTGTTCTAACCTTCTTCCAACTCATCTCATCTCCCTCAAAACTCCAGCAAACTAGGGGAGTTGGGGGCGAAGAGAGAGCGGATGAACATGGACTGGGGTGATGGAATCCAGAGCATCAGTGGTGGCCTTATTGTAGGCCAAAACTAAATGCTCTGGATCCTCCCCTGCCTGTGGAACTTCCAATAGGCCCAATACTGCCTGAAGGTCTTCAGGGGTTACTCCCCTCAATGGGCAGTATTTGACCATTTCTACAGGGGCAGGCCTATAAGGGGGGGGGCTGGAAATTGAATCTCACCGTGTAGTGATCGGGCCACACAACTGGTTCCACCACCAAGTTGAAGGCCTCGATCCCCAGGAGGAAGACCATATCAAGAGAGTGACCTTGCTTATGAGTGGCAGAGGTGACTACCTGTGTGAACCCCAACACATACATAAGTTGGAGGAAATGTTGACCAAACTGTGAGAGTTCACTGTCAACCCAGGCATTGAAGTCACCCAGGACCATCAGCCTGGGCGACTCCAATGTCATGTCAAAGATGAAGTCCGCGATGTCCTGCAGAAACAATTTCTCACCCCCAGGTAGACGGGTAGATGAGAATGATTCTACAGCCCACACCTGCTACTGCGGTAAACTCAAATGATCTGGCCCTCTCTCCTGGTACAACAGTAAGGTCCAATTTCAATCTAAAACAGATAGCTACCCCCCAGCCCCTGCGGTCCGATCTCGAGTGGTGTATCACCGAAAAACCAGCTGGGACTGCTGCCTCCAAAATGGGGCCAGCGTTGTCATCAAGCCAGGTCTCGGTGATGCAAGCCACGTCTGTCGACTCAACAAGACCACAAATAATTGCTGTCATGTTTCTAACAGACCTGGCATTGCATATAACCATTCGGGTCGGACGGGGTTCGAGCTGGCGAGTTATCTGCCCAGACAAGCCGGAGCCTTTGGGTTTAATAACTAGACATGGAAGACTACGTTCCAGTGATTATTTTGCCCCAGGGCATCTCCTGGACCGTACAACCCTGATGTGGCTGCCCCATTCCCCCCCCTCCACTGTCCTGGACTCCCTGCCCCTCTTCCCCTCCTCCTACCAACAATTCCCAATGCCCTACTGCGGTAATAAACTGCTGCAGGCAAAGGAGGGGGTGAGAAGGGCCGGAGGCCCCAAAGTTCAGATGAGGAGTAGTGCCTGACCAGGAGAGCCTCAGCCCAACACATCCTCCAACTCGCAAAATCTGTACTTCCACTCCCTATACAGCTATTTTTCCCTCCCCAAAATCCACAAACCAAGACACTCCCAAATATAACCAAACAACCCACAAAAATAAAACATAAAATCCAAAAGAAAATACTATCAAACAAAACCACCCCCCAATTAATAAATAACAGTTTTAAAAGATTTATAGTGCAGCAATTGCAGTCTCCAGTTGAATTATTCCCATCACAGTGCTCTCACCACTGCAAGGACATCTTTCAGTCCTCTTTACCCTCCCTTTCACGGGGCCAAATTTTAGTAATTCCCAGTATTAAAAGAAAAGTGCTCAAAGTATAATGTCCAAGCAAGAGTACATAACATCCATCATTTAAAAAGGAGGAAATTGTACATCACCAAATTCAGCAGAGGTCCAATGAGAAGAACCTTTATCCAAATACAGCTGATTACAGACTCCACTCAGCGAGCTATTAAATCACCTTTGATCTTTGTATAGGGGTACCTTGTTGCAGCCTCCCAGAAACCTCTTTTCCATGGGTCAGGTTCTCTCAGACTAGTACCTTGGTGGCTAAAAATTGACCCACCCTTCGGTGGGCTCCTTGTTCCACCTAAGGAAAATGAATCCACCCCACCACACTCTGCTAGCGGCAAGGACCGTCCCTCTGTCTGGGCTGGGGACCTAACCCTCTTTGGAAATCACAAGGACTCTCTGAAGAATTTATTGCATGTACCCCTTCCACAGGCTACTTCCCCACTGGTCCCATCCGAAAAAGGCATTGATGTTGCTCCTCTTGTTTGGTCTGACTGGGTTCTCACCTCAGCAGAAACCGCTGCAAGATGTAAAGTTCTTTCACTTCATCTCACCTTCATGAAAGTCCCAGCAGTCAAGCTTACACTGCCTGCATCACTACGTCCTCCATACAGTCCTCTGGATACTGATTTGCTCCACTCCACCTTAGCCCTCTGCCTTTATGGAACCAAAAGATATTGTCTTCTAAAAACACTAATATATGAGGTAAAACAGCTCTCCTGCTTAGCTGTTATATTATTGTATTGTTTGTAATGGTATATTCATTTAGCTGTACCGCATTTGGTATTCGGGATTCACTGCAAACACTCCGAAATGCTCGGGTTTTGTAAATATCTTACTGTAAAACCCTAACTATTACAACACTTTTCAACTACTTTTCCATTAAAATACATACTAAGAATACTACATAGATACTAAAAAAACAACTAGCTCTGCACTAGACTTCAGGCACACCTAGCATGGTGGCCATCACAAAAAACATGCTTATAATGTATTATAATGCATACACATGTATATGTGCAGAACAGGACTGTGTGAATACCTTTTTCTGAATATTAGGCCAAATATTCAGTATTCGTCATATTAGTGGGTTGTTATTTCCGTCCCAAAGGGGATGATCGAAATTTCTAGGCCCTTTGTGATTTTTTGTTCCCTTTAGGTCCCTTTTATTAGTTGTCTTGCTCTGCGCAAGCTATAATTTTATTCCTAGTGCTGTTAGCTGCGTCTAACACTTACTGTCTGATTGCAAAATATATATTTTCTGTATTGTGTTCTCCCCTCCCCTCTCCCCCCAGGATGCAACTGGAATTGAGCAGTACTCTGCTCAGTGTGCCCTCCTGGTGAAACTCTTAAATAAATAAATAAATAAATTAGGAGACCTAAATGTGGATTGGGCAACAGTACCCTCCTCAAGCAAACTACTAGAACTATCATCAAGTTTGGGATTATTTCAATTAATGAAATCCCCTTCTAGACTTAACCCAAAAGACCCAAGCCTCTCTACTATTTTAGATTTAATATTTACTTTAGCCCCAGATAATTATTCGCTACATGACTTATTGCCAGACGCTTTCAGCAATCACCAAGTCACTTTCTGCATTATATATAAAGATAAAAAAACAAGTCTATCCCAAGTTAAAACCTATCCAACCTTAAAAACTTTCAATTATACTACATCTATGGTAGACTTAGAAATGAGAAACTGGGACAGGCTGGCACTAATCCCTGATGTAGATAATGCCTGGCAGTATTTCCAAAGTGAATTCCTATGGGTATGTAATGACCATGGCCTGATTTGATACCTCTTCTTGATATCTCTAAGCACCTCAAATGCCTCCCTGACCATGGCTCCCCCCGGGTCCAACACTCTCTCCCCTATCTTCCTTAGACTCATCTCTCCTGCCATTGTCAAATGCCTCACCTTTATTTTTAACCTTGCCCTATCCACCTCTACCATGCCCGATCCATGAAAGACCACTAAAGAGATCCCCATTATCAAAGCTGGTGACCCCCACTCCACTGACAACTACTGGCCTATCTCCATTCTCCCCCACCTAAGTAAGCTTCTCGAGAAAGTTATCCACTACCAGCTCACCGACCACATTAAAAAGTACAACCTCATGTGTAGCAAGCAACATGGCTTTTGCAAGAATCATAGCACCTCCACTGCCCTTGCACTGCTGACTGACCACATCCTCATGAAAACAGACAATGGGCAAGCCACTGGCACAGTTTTCGTTGACCTCTCCAAGGCCTTTGACTTGGTAAACCATGCCCTCCTCCTCTCGAAACTACATCTCCTTGGCTGTTCCCATGTGGTATCTAACTGGTTCAGGAGCTACCTCTCCAATCACTCCCAATATATCTGAGTAGGCCCCGCTTGCTCCCCTACCCTGCTTGTCTCAACCAGTATCCCTTAGGACTCCATTCTGGGTCCCCTACTTTTCTCCTTATTTATAAATTCCCTTCCCTCTGACAGTCTTACTTGTCACTCCCTCCTCTGTGCTGATGACCTTGTCATTTTTTTCAGCGATAAATCCCTGTCCCACATTTCCTCCATCCTCACCCAAAACTATGGAGCTGCCCACAATTGGTTTGCAACCTACCTCCTTGCTGATGTCAAGAAAACAAAGTCCATGCTGTTTGGGTCAAAGCCCTTCCTAGCCTAGCTCAAATCTTCCTCCTCTCTCAACATAGCCTCCCCAGATGGCCAGGTTCTTGAAAATGTAGATAAATTCAAGTATCTAGGTGTCTTGCTTGACCCCTCTCCTTCTCTGAGCACAGTAACTCAATAGTTCACAGGATACACCAAAAGCTGGGTGAAGCCTGCAGATTTAGGCACTACCTCACCCCTGAGGCTCAATTTGCCATCGTTCAGGGTAACCTACTCTCTAAACTTGATTATTGTTCCACCATCTATGCCAGGTCATTCTCTACCCTCACAGCCAAACTCTCCACTGCCTACAATAGTGCCTGCCATTTCATCTTACTGGCCCCTTTTTCCACTCACCATTATGTCCTTTATCAGTCATTGGGGTGGCTTCCACTACAAGATTGCTTTGACTTCGCCCTTTGCTGCTTGGTTGATAATGCCATCCACACCAGCCAAGAGTCCCCTCTCGCAGCCCTCTTCAAAGTCAGAAACTTGTGCCGCTGCCTCTGCTCAAATACTATCCCCCCCAAGTTCCCAGAGTATCTACCAATATGGGTGGGAGAGCCCTGTCAGCTGCAACCACCTCGCTATGGGACAGGTTGCCCACTGAGCTCCACTCCCCAGACACTCACAACCTGTTCAAATTCCACCTCAAAGACTAGCTCCTAGCTGAGTCATGCTGCCAGTGCTTTTCTGGGTAGCTTTTCCCCCTTCCCTCGACCTCTGTTACTTCCTTGAGTCTATCCTAGTTTCCCTTCCCTTGTTTTTATTGCCAACCCTCCCATTCTTAGCACATATCCCCTCCCTCCCATTGTTTGTCTGTCTGTGGTTACTGACACTTTGTATTTTTGCTGTTCATTGTATTTTGAGTATTTACTGTACCTTGTATTATGTTTCTGTACCTAATATTGTTATGGCCTATTGTTGTATTTTCTTTTATCACTTTATCATCATTGTGTAAACTGATCTTTCATGTTTCTATGTATTTTGCTTTCATTGCTCCTGTGCCACGTCTTAGCCAGGGTCGTGCCTGAAAATGGTCCCTGGGATCAGTGTACTTACCTGGTTATCAAAGTCATAAATAAATAAATAAATAAACTGACATTAAAAAGTTAAAAATAATAATTTCCCTTAGTATACAGTGGAACTGAGAAAATATTGTAAGGCAAGACAGATAGCATGGAAGCAAGCTAAAGAAAACAAAAATGAGAGATTATATTGGGACAGATACAGCCACACCCGAAATCTTTATACCAAAAAAATAAGGAAGTCCAAGGCAGATTATTTTTTATCAAAATCTTAGATCAGAAAACACAAAAAACTCTAGAGATTGTTGGAACATGGCTACAAAATTACAGGGTAATAAACCTTTTTAATTACCTGGTTCCTTTTTGGTTGACAATGTTTCCCACCCTATTTCTGAGAAGGTGGCTGGCATGTTTAATGAAAAAATTATTAACACTGGATCTTCTACACTGTAGATGGTAGCTTAGCTTCCTTCTTGCCATGGAAACAGCCAACTGACCATGAAAGAAAAGAGACAGTGATGCCTAGTTTCTCTTTTAAATGTACAACTGTGAACCAGGTGCTAAAGGAATTAATGAAATTAAATATTTAAAGGCCAATGCACAGATGGTATTCCTTCCTACCTACTTAAACTGGCTGCATCTGTGGTAGCTCTCTTATTGGCAGAAATGTTTAATTTCTCTATAAAACCCAGTTCCTACCCTCAAGCCTGGAAACAGGCAAATGTGGTTCCAATTTACAAGACTGGACCAAAAAATGATATGGAAAATTATAGGCCCATATCTTTGCTTCCTGTAAATTCTAAGATATTTGAAAAAAATTGTAGTGCATCAGTCGAAATGTCATCTAGAAGCCCAGAAACTGTATAATACACATCAATCAGGTTTTAGGGGGCAGCATAGCACCTCCACAGTGCTGGTTAAAGTGGTGTCAGACTTTCAGATAGCCATGGACAAAGGCCTCATGGTTGGGGCAGTATTCATAGCTTTATCTAAAGCATTCAACACTTTGAATCATGATATGTTAATCAATAAATTAAGATCTGTTGGCCTCAGTCACGAGCCTTCAAAATGGTTCCATGGCAATCTGACAGGAAGTCAACAGAGAGTGACATTAAATAACAATTATAGATCTAAGTTCTTGACCATCAAAACTGGGGAGCCTCAAGGGTTCATGTTAGGACTTGTGTTGTTCAACTTATATACAAATGATGTCAAACATTTATTAAGGGATGCCCAACATCACTTGTATGCTGACAACACAGTATTGTATAGTGAAGATAGGTCTGCTACTCAGATTAAGGAAAACTACAAAATGATTTTAATAGGTTACAGAATTATTTTCATGAGCATGGGCTGGTATTAAAGCCTACAAAGTTGCAAATTATCTTGTTTTGTAATAAACCAGGCATAAATAAACAAATTCTGAATATAAAAACACTAGATAATTGTAGTTTAAACCATGTTGATTCTTACAAATACTTGGGAATCTCTTTTGATTCCCAATGTAAATGGGATACACAAATAGATTTTCTAATTAGGAAGTTAAATAAGAAATTAGGAATTTTGTACAAGCTCAAGAACTGTATCCCACAAGATATGAGACTACAAATAGTGAATTGTATGGTAATTCCCCTCATTGATCATGGGGATGTTGTATATGGGGGGTGTCCAGGGGTGTGCTGTGCAAACTGGACATCGGGACATAGTATATAATAGGTTTGCATGGTACATCCTGGATGCCCTACAGGGCACGCATTACCATGCCAGTTATAGAGCTCTAAATTGGATCAAATTAGTAGAACATCAAAATCTCCATATGACCCATTTGATTTACAAATGTTATCTTAAAAAAATGCCTGTTTATTTACTGGAGTTGGTAAGAGTAAGGAATGTAAAGAAAGCTTACATACTGCAGGGGCAATTGAATGCATGGTACCAGCGATGAAAACTGTGAAGAGTAATTCTAACTTTATCTACATGGATCCTAAATTATGGAATAAATTACCAGGTCATTTGAGATCGCAAAGAGGAACCATATCCTGGAGTTATGAACATATGAACATACGAATGTGCCAACAGAAACAGACCACCCAAGCTATCTAAGTCTGCTCGAGTGTGCAGCCAACACCCCTAGTTTGCAGCTGCCCCACTTCCCTCCCCTTTGTCATCCCACTGCCACCCCCACCCTCACTTTTCCATAAAACATGAATTTATACTGCTGAGCTACCAAAAGGCTTGTTGTGACTAAATCGGTCTAATTCATTGTACTATTATTATATTTAACTTTTTGTCATTTGCATGTTTGTAAATAACATTTTAAAATCTGAAACTTTTTTTTTGTACTTTGGGACCCCATTGTAAATGAGCCTTCACTCAACTGGGTTATCCTTTTCTCAAATTACAGAATACATTTTTACTACTACTACTAATAGAACAGCAAAGACCGAGTTGTTGCTGTCCTTGGAATCCTTATGTGCCCAGAATTCTATGCTGGTTGACAGATTTGGGCTGCACCACTCTACCCCAGTAGTGGAGCTAATAACCCATAAATATTAACTCCCATGAACAATGTGAAGTGATACAGAAAATTCCAAATTGCACTAGCAAGGCACTATGAGGTCATTTGCATCTCATTAGGGCCTCCTTAGAGGCCAGAAGCAAACAGTGTTTACAACCCCTCCCACCTTCTGTCAGGGCTGCCTGCTGGTGTTCTAGTGCCCTCCCCCATCCCCTGAACATGCCCCAATCTGTTCTATTATTTTCACAGGTGACTAGTGGTCCCCCTCTTCCCAGATCACACTCGATCTGTGGTAACATTTGTCATGGTGGCTACTGGGTACCTCCACCCCCAAACACAAAACCCCAATCTGTTCTATCATTTTCCCTGGTGTCTAGTGGTCCTCCCTTTGTAGGTTTGAATTCCCCTACTGTCATATATTAGATTATTCCCTGGTGTCCAGTGGTCCCCCCACACCCGAACACCCCTGATAAGTATAAGTTTTCCCTGGTCTCTAGTGGTCCCCCTTCCTCCCCAAATGTTTGAATCCCCATGCCCTCTGCCATTTTTGCTGTGCCCCCTGTGGTTCTGACCCCTCCACAATCCACCCAACCCCAGCGTACCACTCTCTTCCCTCAAAGACTGGCACAGACTCTCAGTTTACCTCCATGGCTGGCCCTCGACTGACAGGTTGCGCTCACATGCCTACTGTACTCAGTTGATTACAGTATCATGTGAGTAGAACCTCTCGGTTTCCCTGAGAACAGAAATTAAAGGTGCCAAACTAGAGATTTTAGAGACAGCACTGATTCAGAGCCATAGCAAATTACCAGAGAGTGAGAAACAGAGTGAAATGGATGCACTGGAGAGTGAAGAGCGATAACAGAGACATCTGGGAAAATAAGCTGTCTTAGATAGCCTTTTCTGCCACACTGTTTTTATAAGTGATATATAAATACTATTACTTTTATCCTCCTAGAAAAATTGTATTCCTTTTGCTCCCACTCTCTCTGAAGACTATCTTTTACCTAGCGTCAGGTATAAATTTTCTTTTTTTATTGTTGATTACTCTTACGTGAATTTATATGACTTGTGAAGAATTTTACACTTACTATTTAATGATTTTATACTTCTGTTTGTGTAATAATGGGGGGGGATTTTATTCTTTCCATTTTTCTTTATTTAATATTTAATATAGCTCTTAGCTACCTTTTGGTACAGTTTGGCTTTTGTCTTTTGAACTGGAACGCAACCTGCTTCTGGGCATCATTTTTACCTTAGCTGTAGAAATTCATGATCAATTGATACAAACATACAAAGAAACCAGCAGAAGAAGGCCATTTGGTCTATCAAGTCTGCTCATATTGCAGGGTTTACAGCTTGAGCTAATGTCCCTGCCCTCCCTCCCCATTCCTCCCATCCTCCCTATCCATGATCCTTACCCTCCCCCATACCTATCCCAGCCTCTCTTAAAGCTTCCCACTGTCTTCAATGAGTTGACCTCTTCTGGCAGTGCATTCCAAGTGTCCACCACCTTATCTGTGAAGAAGTGCTTCCTGACCTCCCTCCTAAACCTCCCTCCCTCCAGCTTAAGACTGTGCCCCCTCATGTTATGGTTGCCACTAAGCTTAAAGAGATTCTCCTTATCAACCTTATTTATCCCTTACAAGTACTTGAAAGTCCCAATTGTGTCCTCCTCTCTCTCTTTCCTGTCTTCCAGGGAGTACATGTTCAGTGGCCTCAACCTCTACTCATATGCCTTACCCTATAATTAATGCACTACATTGTACACTTCGGCAAGTACAATATGTGGGTAAGGCTTGAAAGCCCTGTTTTGTAAATTTTATGTCTTTCTGTCCTGTGTGAATAAGATCAATACAAGTGTGCACTAGACACTGGTACCTGAAACTCTAGCAGCACGACAGTGCAGAAGCAAAGCAGCATACTGTCTTCTTGAAAAATCCTTTAACAAACATCTGACTAAGCCTAGGAACTTACGGTAGTTCACTTTTATTTCACTGTATTATATTAGGTAATTTGTGTACTTTTTGAATGCTATGTGCTTAATAATTTTTATATAATTTTGAGACAAGCTTGTTTCTGTAGTCAAATTTTAAGGTAAATTACTGCATAAAAGTGTCACGTTGCTAATATTACAGTAATACATTAGCATTAATTAGCATTTTATTTTTTCACTTTAATTTCTTTTAGATCATAGATTTATTATGTTTGCTTGCTCACCTGTGCAAAGTGAACACATTGGTATTGTAGTGTAGGGGTCTATGTACTATGTACTGTATAAGCCAATGGATGTTGAAATGCAGGAGACTTACCTCTCAAAAGCCAGTTCTGAGAAGGCTGATGATGACAGTGTTCAGCTGGCGGATGGGTGAAACCTTTTTGTAGTTCAAAGGAGAAAGCTCCACAAATCACATTGGTCTTCTGCCCATTAGCCAGCTAACAGACATCCTCAGACTTTGAAAATAAATATCAAGCCTCAGTGTGTGTGTGTGTGTGTGTGTGTGTGTGTGTGGTGTGTGTTTCTTCCTAGTTATAGACAGGAAGCACCTATCTCAAAGCACCAAACAGAGTTGGGGGGAACAATAGAATGCAGAATTCAAGTATAATTACTGGTGGCCCCCTTTAACCATGTACAGCCCCTCTCAAACACTGTAATAACCCAAAAACTGGTTATTATGGCATTCTCAAACTTTTTGCTTCACTCTCAATTCAATTCTTGTAGTGTCTACCTCATTGGCTAATATTCTGTGTGTGGGCTGGCTAAACAGATCTGGAAACACAGCGGCTCTGTAACTCTGGAGGAGCCACATGGCTCATTCATTATTTTTGTACTTTTGTCTCTCTTTCTTTACATTTTTCACTGTTTATCTGGTTGATCCTGCCTATACACCTGGATTTCAGCAGAAATTGGCACTGACCCTCTGCAGTACAATTGGTGTGCACTTGGGAATTTCCAGTGTTTTGGACTGGGCAGGAAAGGGTTGAGATACAGAAGGCAGCAAAGTCACATGGTTGTTGGCTCCACCCAACTGGCCCAGAGTGCCTTTCGCCTCAAAGGTTGAAGAAGGGAAGTCCCTCCAAAACCAAAATGGCGATTTGAGAATGCCAAAAGCAGAGCACCCAGTTTGAAAACACCAGGTAAAAGCAGCTTTTTAGAAGAGATAGTGAAGTTTGTGTTAAGAAAAATGCACAGTAATTCAAGGAATGTTTGTTTTACTTGTTTGTTACAGCCTGCAAATAAAAACAGATGAACGGTGGTGAATAAAAACATTAACGTTTGAGAATTAGTAAGCAAAGAAGTTACAACAGAGAGCCCATGATGACTGCAACCTTTGTTTGTCCCGGATTCCCCCCTTTCCCCCACAAAAGACAGACCACCAGTGTGTTGTTGTGCTCAGATTGGCAATCAATTTATTATAAACCATATTTTCTTTTGTTACATTCCTATCATCATCTTTAGCTATTGTCTTATTACACCTCTTTTATTATATTGCATTACATATCAATATCAGTTCAACTCCTCCTCTTCTTCCGCTTCTTCTTGCCTCCCCAGGTGAAAACCTGCTAGCCTTCTTCTTCTCTCTTCTTGTCGGTAACGGTGATAACTGAGACCACTTTCTTCTCTTTCTGTTGTTCTCCTTCTCCTCCTTTTTCATTCCCCCCTTCCCTTCCCCCCCCTTATTTTTCACACTTTTCTGCCATCCACCTTTGGCAGACCCTGCAAGAATAATCACGACCAGACATTTTTCTGCCATCCCAGACAGACCCTCTTGGCGCTATCAAGAGACATACTCTCACTTCCTTCTTTTGGGTGGTGGTCGATAACAAAATTATTCAGCAAAAGAGGCAGAATATCTCTGTGCTGCCTGTTATGTACCCTGTATTTTCCCCTCCACTTCCTTAGCCCTCTTATGGTTGACCTGTTCCTCTTTTTACCCCTCTCTTCCTGACTATTGTCCTGTGCTCACCCCCTCCCTTCCCCTCCTCCTTCTGAAGCACTACCACTTTGTCCTCAGGAAGAGGTCCACCAGGATAACTTGGTCTGCCCCTTAAAGGGCACACTCCATTGTCCCGGATTCCCCCCTTTTCCCCACAAAAGACAAACCACCAGTGTGCTGTTGTGCTCAGATCGGCAATCAATTTATTATAAACCATATTTTCTTTTGTTACATTCCCATCATCAGCTTTAGCTATTGTCTTATTACACCTATTTTATTACATTGCATTACATAGCAATATCAATTCAACTCCTCCTCTTCTCTTCTTGCCTCCCCAGGTTAAAACCTGGGAGCAGCTTCCCAATCCTATTTAGAAGCTTTACTGAAGCTTAGGAATGAATATGTGGATTTGTTAAGGGATAAGGCAGAGTACGTCATCCTTAAAACCAAAGCCTGTTATTTTGATCAAAGAGAGAAAACAGGTAGATTGCTAGCTCTTCGATTGCGGGAAGTAGAAAGCTCAAGGCTGATCCCTTCATTGTGTTCCCCAGATGGCACTATTAAGACCTCCCCTCGGGATATCTCCCAGGTTTTTGAATCCTTTTACCAGAGATCTATATAATAACGGTCCTTCTCAGCCCTCCTACTCTTGTATTGAACAATTTCTGGATGGCCTTAAACTCCCTTCTCTGCAGGCCCACCAGTGCGAGATCCTAGCCTCTCCTACTACTCTGGCTGAAGTGGAAGCAGCGATTAATGGGTTAGCATCAGACAAATCCCCAGGTCCTGATGGTTTTCCCTCCAATTTCTATAAAGCTTTTAGTAAGGAGATTGCTCCCCTTCTCCTGAAGCTATTTGACTATATGTTCACCTCAGACCTTCTGGATCCTACTTTATTGGAAGCCACGATTGTCTTGATTTGGAAACCAGACAAACCCCAGAGAGATCCCACCAGTTACCGTCTGATTTCACTATTAAATTATAACATTAAAATTTTAACTAAAATCCTATCTCTCAGAATTAAGCAGATTTGGTATAATTTGTTGAGTCCCGAACAGGTGGGGTTTGTTCAAGGCAGATCCTGGGTAGATCACCTGCGAACCCTCTCGCATATTTTTCAGGTCGCCCAAAATTCCCACACTCCCATGGCTCTAATCTCATTGGATGCAGAAAAAGCTTTCGACAGAGTAAACTGGGATTTTCTTTGGGCCACTCTGAAGAGAATGGGTTTCCCAGATACTTTTATTCAATGGATTTGGACGGTATACAAGTCCCCTACTGCCAGGATTTACTCTAATGGGGTTTTCTCTTCTCGATTCCCCCTGTTCACCGGTACTCGGCAAGGTTATCCCCTCTCTCTCTTCTTGTTTAATTTATACTTGGAACACCTGCTAATTAGCATCAAGAGCTCACCACAGGTCACAGGTTGTCTAGTATACCAGCAACCTTTGACCCTCTCAGTTTATGCTGATGACATTCTTTTACATTTGGCTAATCCAGAACTCTCACTAACACATGCACTACAAATTATTGATTGGTTTGGTCAGGTAGCCAATTATAAGCTCAATTTATCCAAATCTGTTACATTCCCATTAAATGCCCTCACGCTTCATGTCAATTTCATTCATTTTGGTATGAAATGGTCTCCCTCCTCTCTCAAATACTTAGGCATACATCTCACCAGAGACCCAGACAATTTCAGGAAACTTAATCTGGATGTTTTAGTGATGAAGATACAGCAGGATCTTCAAAGATGGGTCAACCTCCCATTGTCTTTATGGGGTCACATCAGCATTATAAAGATGAATGTTCTGCCCTATATTTTTTATCCCCCAAATCTGCTGAACATTTGGCTCCCAGAATCCTATTTTCAGCAGCTTCACTCTTCTCTCTCTAAATTTATCTGGCTAGGCAAACATCCTAGACGGGCCTTCTTAAAACTTAATTTACCTAAGGAGAAAGGTGGACTCCACCTCCCCAATTGCATGCTATATTATTGGGCAAGTCATTTGTCTAAAATGGGGAGATGGCTTGAGGCCATGCCTGATACATATCTTCCCATTTGGCTTCAACTGGAGAGAAGGCTTTTGGATATGTATAAGCTTTACTCACCCAGAGTTTTTCACTAGCCTACTTCTGCATTACCTTCTCTTTAGCAAAATTCAGTGGTAGGGGTCTCCATAAAGGTCCTGACTCAGTGTTTGAACTTCTTTAGTATTTCAACCAAAAAAGATACAGCACAACCTCTCATCTCTAACCCTAACATTAAAATAGGGGGCTTCCCGCTTTCCCCAGACTGGCTTCCTCAACTTCGGGATACTTTTGTGGAAAATTTGTTTTCTCAGGATTCTCTCCTTTCCTCAACTGATATAATAGTTAAACTGAATATCCCTCAGAAATCTATATTTAAGGTTTTCCAGCTGAGCCATCATATGGTCTTTATTTTTGGGACTACATTCATGCCGTCCCGAGTTAGGCCCTTTTTAGACTAGATACAGGAACTCGCATATAGACCCCATGGAATCTCTAAGATTTATTCCTTCCTATTGAGTATCAAATTCCCTAATGCCCTTATTGGTTCTAAAATCTGGGCTCCGCTTCTGCCATACTCCCCTTCGATTTGGGGTCAGGTTTGGGAGGACTTGCATAGATATCTCACTCAAGATAGGCACAGGTTTATACAGTATCATATCTTAAATAATCTGTATTATGCTCCGGTTAAATTAGGCAGATTACCTTTGACTAATTGTATACGGTGTGGCACAGCTGATGGGAACCTGATACACATTCTATGGTACTGCAACAAAGTGGCTCCATTATGGAACACAATTCAATCCAATCTGAACCCCCTTCTGGGACTGGGTGAGCTGTTTACTATTGAAATTTGCATCTTAGGGATGTTGTCCAATATTAGTGTCCGGGATCATAGGTTTCATATGACTTTAATCTCTATAGCAGTCAAAAGGCTGGTTCTCAAGCATTGGATGGACCAATTGGTAATATCATATGCTGAATGGATGAAAGAAATGTCTCTCTGTTTCAATACTGAAAGGTTAATTGATAGCTCCTGGAATTGCATAGCCTCCTTCAACCAGAAATGGGGTAAACTATATGCTTTATATCTGAATTAAGCCCTATGTATTGCATGCCTCTGATTGTTTTAGTATGTATTATTTTCTTCTGATATTTTGTCATTGTTGATGTAGTTTCACCTTTTGATATCTCTTTGTCACGTTTTTTCCTTTAATAAGGCACACTCCAGGGGTGGGGAGTGGGGGTGTGGTGTGAGGGAGGGATGGTTGGGGGTTGGGTATTGCAGTAGGTTATCCTTTTGTAGTATTTGATCTGGTGAAAGTCTGGCATCATGTTACCACTAATTTGATTCTGGTTATCATTGTAATGCTGTTCATTTTTATCTTTGTCATACTTTATGTGTTTAATATAATCCAATAAAACCTGGGAGCCTTCTTCTTCTCTCTTCTTATAGGTAATGGTGATAACCGAGACCACTTTCTTCTCTTTCTGTTGCTCTCCTTCTCTTTCTTTTTCATCCCCCCCCCAATTTTCCTATAGCCTGTCTCCAGCTTGTGTTGGATGACTGGCCTTCCCCCTTTTCCCCCACCCCATCTGGCTCTACTTGCTTTTTGTCTCCTCCAGGCCTCAATAAACCCCAACATCTCTGTGTTAAACATATCTATAGCCAGGTCTGATAAATGTACTCCATCGGATCTGTAAAAATCCTCTACCCATTCTTCCACTCCCCTCATTATTATATGCCCGTCCATGTTTCTTACCAGAGTCCCCACCCTCCTAATCATCTTTCTCCTGGCTCTATCTACTGCAACGTGTCTGTGTGCATGTCTCCATACTCTGTGGTATCATGTCAGAACATGCCAGACTCACATCCGGCCACCATTGTTTTACCTTCTCCAAATCCCCTTTTACCTTTAGATACATGTCTATCCATGGTTTTTCCACTATGTCATTCCCTCCCAGGTGTATGATAATCAAATCCGGTATGGGTCTCCACTGCTTCATCTCTAGCAATGTCGGCAGTAGTAGTAGTAGTAAAAATATTTATTCAATTGACAAGCAAAAGAATAGGAGATTCGACTGAGGCAAGCTCATTTCCAGTGAGGTCCTTAATGCAATCATTCCTAATTACAACATAATTATAAAAAAAAAATTACAACAAAATTACATATATAAATATACATACAGTATAAACTAACATCACAACAGTTACTAAATTACAATTAACTACTTAGGATCTATATAATAGATCTACATAGACAACACAGGACACATTCATTCACATACATGTGCAAACCTTCATCATATTGAATACATAATATTCAAGGTGGATCGACATTAAACCTTCTATTAGCTTCAATTTTAAACCATCTTTTTATTTCTCCTATACAAGGGCTAAATTTCATTGGCCTAAGGTGTAGTGGCAATGAATTCCATATATAGGGACCCAAATAGAAGAAATGCACTCTACCCAGGTCTGTCCTTCTTCTGGGCAAGTCATATTCCATACCCTTCGTAGAGTGCAGTCCTCCTCTAATCATCCTAACCTGGAGTTCATCAGTACCTTACCTCTAACTGAGTTAACCATATACAACAAAGCATGAAAAGACCTTCTATCATTTGGATACATCCAATTCAAAGACTGATATAGCTCACTTCTGTGAGTTCTCTTTGGTACATTAAAAACAAACCTTGCTATTTTATTAAAAAGAACATCTATCTTAGCTAACTGGGTAGAGGTTGCCCCCATACAGACTATGTCTCCATAGTCCAAAAGTGGTATCACTGCAGTTGTAACTATATACTTCTTTACCCTTTTATTTATGCAATTTCTAATTCTATATAGTGCACCCAAGCATCCCCTAACTTTCTTAATTATATGTTCTATATGGGTAACCCATCCAAGTGATCTATCTAGGTACATTCCTAAATATCTATAACATTGCACTTGTTCAAAAATAATTTTTTTTTCTAGTTACTATATTCAAACCTAGCTCACAATAAGTTACACTATTCTCTTTAGAGAACAATATAACCTATTTTTTTAGTTCAAAATAAGTTTAGACTCACTATAAAATGTCTGTAACTTATCAAACTCACCCTGCAGAATAGGTTCTATCTGCATTATCGATGTGCCTTCCACATAAATAATGGTATCATCAGCATATAAGTGACATTGCACACCAGAATAGGTTAAAACAAGATCATTCATATACAAATTAAATAATATTGGGCCCAAAATAGATCCCTGGGACACTCCAGAAATAACTGCCCCAAGACCAGATCCCCAACCATTAATTGATACCATTTGTTTCCTTCCAGATAGATAAGCATCAAACCACCTAACTACATTAGTAGATATACCCAAAGCAGGTAGTCTGGACAGGAGGAAGTCATGGTTTAGGGTATCAAACACCTTTGATAAATCAACAAAAATTGCCCCCACTGACATCCCCCTGTCCAGAGCACCTGTAATGTCCCCAGTAACTTTCAATAGGGCAGAAGCTGTACCATGCAAAGGTCTAAAACCAGACTGAAACTAATAATTATTAATCTTCCTTCCTTTTTCCAAAAATATCTGAAGTTGTTCAGCTACCAACTTTTCAAACACTTTAGCCACTATCGGTAATAATGAGATGGACCTATAATTCTCTAACAAAGCTCTAGAGCAATTTTTAAAAATGGGAATTACTTTAGCCAACTTCCACATTTCAGGAATTTCCCCACATGTAAGTGACATGTTAAAAATACTGGTCAAAGGGTACTAAATAACTGGAGCAGCATATTTCAAAAGAATATTAGGAATCTCATCTAAACCCCCTGCTTTCCTAATATTTATTCTAAGTAATGCATCTTGTACATCTAAAGATGATACAAGTTCAAAAACAAAGTCCTTACCCTTTTCAATTGAAACTTCTGTATCTTTTTTGGGGACTTCTGGTGGAGAAAAATTTATTACACCTTGTGATGAAGCCACTGTGCCCATGGTTGTAAAATAGTCATTAAAACTAACTACCACCTGTAGGCCCAATAGGATTTTCACATTCCCAATCTCAAAATTTTCCAGGTAATCTAATTGTTGTTCTCACGTAACCTTTTTTAAAACTTTCCAAAATTCCCTCAGATTATCAGTCAGATTAGTTGTTAATTCCCTATTATAATAATCTTGTTTAACTTTCTTAAGTTCATAATTATAATGATTTCGCAATTGTTTATACTTCTCCCAATCTGTATAATTTTTTGTGGATTTAGCCACTTTGCATGCCCTATCTCATTGTTTCTTAAATTAAAAAGGCAAGAATTTTACCAGGGAGCATTATTAGACTTTAGTTTCCTAGTTTTAGGTGGCGCATGCCTATTATAAATTGTCAAAAAATCATCATGGAACATTACCCCAGCATCATCAACAGTGGGGACCAATTCTAACTTCTCCCAATTATATTCTTCCAACTCTAGCATAAATTTTATGTAGTCATGGTTTTTAAATTATCTATATTGAACTATTTACTCTGGCTTTCTTGGTTTCTTTGATTTATTATGCCATATATCATCTGGTGATCCGAAAAAGAATCTGGGAGAACACCACTAGCCACAAACTTCTCTGGATCCGTGGTAAATAATAGGTCCAAAATTGTGGAAGAAATTGAATGTTTAGTATTAATTCTGGTTACATCTGTTATTAACTGGGTCATACCCAAAATGGTACCCATCTCTACGATGCTATGATTAGTCTTTACCATCTTCTAATCTACATTAAGGTCCCCAATCGAAAGAATCTCAAGGCTATTCAGTTATTCCCCTAGAAAATCCTGCAATGCATGAAACACTTCAAGGCTGGCTTTTGGTGGTCGATACATACCAATTAATAATAAAGGCTTATTAAAAGGGAAATTAAATAGTCATGGAAGAACTTCAGAACCACACCAATCCTGTTGACTGATAAGTGTTGACACATTTAGGAGCTAAGAGCATACAGTAAATAATAACTCCCCTTATTTGATCTTTCCTCCATAAACTATAACCATTTATATGTACCATATTATCCATAATCTTATCATTCAACCATGACACTGTGACTATAATCACATCCAGACTATATTTAATAGTCCATTCCCTCAGACGTTCAATCTTTCTTAATAAGCTACAGATGTTAATATGAATCATACACAGCCCTTCTTCCTTCAAAATATTTGCAGTAAGATCAGGTTTCAAAACATCACTGGAATTTAAATAATTTTCAAGATGTAAATCAGTATAGGGGCCTGGATTAGGATGAACATCCCCACTTACAACTAAGCTAATCATTAACACCATTTTACAAAATTTATATAATTGCCCTTTCATTGTTACTTTCTTAAGGTGTTTAATTGTGGGTTGATCCAAATAAATTTTATTTTGTCCCCACCCTGCCAATAATCCTTTAAATATCATTATCCACTTGGTTAAGTTAATTTCCAGATAATCACTCAACAATCCTGATGAAATTGGGTAGTTACTTAATTGGCTCACCCCAACACATGTGCTTGATGTGTTCTCATGCAACCAGTTGCACCAATAAATTTCCATATAATCAATATTACTCATGATACTTCCGGGAGCAAGGGGAAACATACAACCAGTCGCATACAGCAAAATCCCCAGTTGGAATATCAACATTTCTAGCTTCAAACACAGGGATTACACTATGGAACAAAATATTTATGAAACGCTGCTAATTACCAATATTAGACCACTACACCAAAATTAATGCCCTGTCCCAACTATAATGTCTAAAGTTAAGTTCAAAACATAAATTATCACTTTAACAATCTTTTAAAAATAGTACTTATACTGTATATAATACAAACAGCTAAACAGCCTAAAACATTTAAAACAAGGCACCACCAGTACACATAGACTGAAACTACTGATACTACATTGATGTGCCATGATTAGAATAACCAATTTGTCCTCAACTTGCTTATAACTAATCCAAACACTTTCTGTGTACGAGTGGCGCTCACACCAATCACTATCGCTCATGCTAGATTTAAACAAAAGCGCTTTCCCTTTTCCATGATCTCAGCGGTCGACTCCCCCGAGCCCCCTGCACACTGAGATGTAAAGTCAATGGCAATAACAGTAGAATGACAACAAGGAAATGTACAGTCTGTCACTCTGGGGTCGTTGAAGATGATTCTGTTCTGCAAGTAGTTTTGCCCACTTCATCCCCCGAATGCCATGCCATATCAGCCTACAATGTCTAACATTTTGATAGAGCTGCTTTCCCACTTCTTTTCCACTCTCCTTTCTGCCCAGTATATGTAGGAATGCCTGCAGATCCACACCTCCGTTATCCTCCCTTTACCTACTGGATTAAACAAGACACTTTTAATACCTTAAACTTCTTGACTTTTTATTCCTCCCCAGCCTTCCTTCCCCCCACATCCCCTTCCCCCCCTTTTTGATCTGAACCTGCAAAACAAAACATAGATGGCATGTGAGTCCTTAAACCTTGAAAGCACAAATGTATCTTTTGTAACTGGCAGACCACCAGCTCCCCATTTTCAACATATTGTTCATTGATTCTCCTTCTGCCGCCCATTTTGATGCGGCTCCTATACGAAAAGAATGGGAAGAATAACTAGCTGGGTCTTCACCCAGAAACTCCATGCCTTTCTTAAGCATGGCTGCAACCTGGTAACTGATCACCTTCCTCCCATTCCATGCACAAATAATCTCCCTTCTTTTTTGTATCTCTCTGCAGCTTAAGCCCACAGAGCCTTCACTGGACACAAGGTCCCTTCGGGATGGGGTTTTAAGATTATGACACAGCCTTTTCCCACCTGATCTGTTTTTGACCTCCTGGTTATGAGTTGTATTGTTTTCTGTCCCCAATCTATATCTCCCCATTCCAGCCCCCCATCTTAGTCCTTACCGCCATGCCCCACTGCCTCCCTTACTCTCAATGCCCCTGCCAACATTACTACGTAGATTGTAAAGAATAGCTGTGCTTCATCCTTGGATTTACAAGCCTCTGTGAGTATTCCCCATAGTCTGGCTAGCCAATGCTCAGCTATTGGGTGCCTTCCATCCCGTTCCCTTTGTTTCAGCCTGCTTCACCCTTGCATTATCCTCCATATCAACATTGATTTCATGGGATCCTGCCATCTCTTCAGGCTACATACTACACTGATCCCAGCTAGATATACCCCCATAGTGGTGTATGCCAACCCCTTCTCCCATTGATCTACCATAAACTTTCCTAGCTGGTCTTCTGTAACTGCCCCACTTACCTCCATGTGGTGTGCCACCCTGAAAGCCTGCAACACCTGCCATGCCCCTTCATAGGCCCTCAAGGTCCGTAGTGCCCATGATTTCCAAAACAGCATCTCAGCTCCCTCTTGCCAATGTCCCAGATGTTCATTGGGATGGGCATTTTTAGTTCCTCTGCTGTTGGTACCAGCACCCGGAAATGATCCAGCTGCAGACGGGAAAGACTGTCAGCTAGGATATACCTCACCCCGTCTATGTGCTTGACCCTAAATGACATATTCAACTGTAGCCCTGTCAACACTAACTGCCTCAAAACCCACATTACTGGCTCTGATCTGACCCCCTTGTTATTCAGGACATCCACCACCACCCTACTGTCATGCCAGAAAGTCACCTTCTGATTTCACAACTCCTCCCCCCATACCAAGGTGCAAGTCCAAATTGGCATTATTTCCAACAATGTGATGTCCTTTACCCTGCCATCCCTTATCCAATCATTTGGCCATGGTTCTGCAAACTATTTTCCTCTCAAGTACCCTCCCATCCCCTTCCCTCCTGCTGCATCCATATATAAATCTAGAATGGTGTTATAGACCCAGTCTTCTTGCCAGAAGGATATGCCATTGTAGCTACTTAGAAATTCCTCCCATACCCTGAAGTCGTCTTTTACCCCTTGGTTTATATCCTCCCAATGGTGTGGCCTTGTCACCCCTGCTGTTGCCCTTGCTAGTCTCCTTGTGAACATACTCCTGGCCCAATTGCCCTGCAGGCAAAATTCAAATGCCTCAACACTTGCTGCACCGGCCTTAATTGTTAAACTCACCTCTTGCTTGTGTGTTGCTGAATCAATTCTCTTAGCCGCTACACTTTTTTATCAGGTAAATGAAATACCTCCCCTAATGCATCTACTTCAATCCCCCAAAACTACAGTGCCTTGCTAGGGCCTTCTGTTTTTTCTGGCGCCAGTGGTACACCAGGCTCCCCACATAATAGTTGAAAACTTACTAGCATATTTCTGCCTCTGTGCATCCACTGCCTATCAGTAAGAAGTCATCCAAATAGTGTATCACCATCTTATACCCAGTTTTCTTTTGAAAAATCCATTGCAAGCAGGTGCTGAATGTTTCAAACGTAGCACAAGCTATAGAACAACCCATAGGCATCGCCTTATCAAAATAGTATTGTTCTTCAATTTTAAACCTCAAAAGGTCCCAGTCTTCCTTTCTAACAGGTAGCAAATGGAAATCTGACTCAATATCTGTCTTCGCTAACCATGCATCGGGGTAGCCCGGATGATCTACACTGCCTCTTCCAGTGTGGCACAGGTCACTCTGCTGTGCTTTTCCCCCTATAAAGTCATTCACAGAATCTCCCTCCGGAAACAACAGGTGGTGGATCACTCTGTACTCCCCTTCCTGTTTTTAGGGACCAAACCCAGGGGGGAAATCCTCAAGTTTTCTATCAGGGAAATGGATATGGGCCTTCCACCCTCTCTGCTGCCTTCTCCTTTTCAATCTTCCATCTCAAAATGTCTTCCTTTCCCCTGACTGACCCCAAATTATTCACTTCCCTCACTTGTCTTGGCATATCGCACTGTAGGGAAAAACCTGATCTAAAACCTTCTTTAAGGTTCTTTCTGCCTTCGTGTCTGGGTACTCTGTGAGCCACTTCTCCCAGGCCTCACTCCTGAGAGGGATCCTGGTGGCCTGAAATTGCTCCCTGCCCACCGTGCTCCCTTTCCCACATTCCTGGCCCCCCCTCCCCAGTCATTACTCCTCCACCTTTCTCTTCAGTATGACTGGGCTCCTCTACGCCCCTGACCCCTGACCCTCCTCCCTCTGTTCCAGGCCTGACCCCTATAACCCAATCCCTCATGAAAGGGCTGGTGACTTGTCCCTTGCACCCCCCCAATTGTGTCCCCTGGGACCATGAGGTCCTGCATCTCGACGCTGGATGGGAACCCCCACATTTTGAGCATGCATGCCTAAATCGACACTGGGGCCAGGAACATAATCCTGTGCTGTAGCCCCAGCAGCATTTTTGCAACATCCCCCCTTTTCTGCCCATCTCCCCCTCCAGGGTGAATTGGTCGGTAATGTAGTCCATCCATAAATCTAACTATTTAGTGTCCCATCTTACATCCCTGTATGTGACCGTCCTCTGGCAAAAAAATTAATTGCAGTATATCCACCCCACCTCCCCTTTGCTTTTGCCCACCGCATGATCAATGAGTATGTGATCAGTGGGATCCCCAGCTCTGGCTTCTTCTCCATCACTATGGCGGAATATGTGGCAAAACTGACAAACCATCCATCCCACATTTTTTCTTTCGTAAATTTATCTTCCTCTTTCTTGCCCAATAACATTACGGTGACTGCCATCTCACCCTTCCCTATATTCTCTGACTCCTCCTACTTGGCAGTCGCTTCCCTACTCACCAGGGCAACTATGTCCACATATTCCCCTTTCCATATTTTTTCTTTTGTAACCACATGTTCCCCTATCCTCAAGCCAGGTGTTCTAGTTTCCTGTGTACCTTTTCCAAAACTGTCTGTTTCCTTCTTCTTTCCCCCCGTGGCTTCTTTGTCTGTCCTAATCTCCGCCAATGCCGACTCCATCTGTCCTCACCCCCCTACCCCCAGCTCCACAATGATTTGACTGATGTATTCTTTGATACTTTCACCTACGGAATCTGATATACTACCTATTGGCCTGTCTGTTCCTTGAGGCCTGTTGTCCGTGAGCTGCATCGTCCTGTTTCTTGTGACAGTATTGTTGTCTGTGGCATCGGGGGGTGACAGGGCAACCGTGGCCTGGGGCTCTGCCCTGGGCTCCTCCAGGGGCACCACTGATGGTTCCAGAGGGGTACTAGTGGCTCAGGGACACAACGGGGTGGAGGTACTGGGCTGAATGCTTGGGGGACCACCACTGGGGCCTTCTTGGACTAACTGTCCTCCCCGTCAGCCTTTTCCCATCGCCCCCTTTTCCCTTCTCTGCTTTCTGTTTCTCCCCAGACCTCCAAGGCTCATTCCCCTCCACTAGCTGCCACATCATGTTGGCCTTCTCCACCAATTCTACAATTGCCTTGTATGCCTCCTCTCTTGAAGGCTTGTTCTTCTTTGATGCCATCATCTCTCCTTGTCATGCCTGAATAAATGCTGTAAAGCAAACTGAAAATGTCATTCATTATCCAAACTGCTAAATTTTGAAACAGGCTGGCCCCCCTTTCTCTTTTCTTGTGCTTATTTTTATTTATTTATTTTTTTTTATAAAAAAACACCCATAGTAAGCAAGCTTTAAACTGTGACCTCAGATGCCATCCCATCGCCACTGGGCCTGGCTCGCTCCGTGCTCCCTCAGTCCAAGTCATTCTCCCCCCTTCCCTCTCCACACCTAGCTCACTAAACCAATATGGCCCTTCATGTTTCTTTGGAAACACCTGCCTTATTTCCTCCCAGCGGCGCATTTCCTCCATAATTCCCCTTCCCTTTCCAGTTATCGTCTGCTCCATATTTGTCTTGTTCCCCTCTGCCATGAGGCGTGACGTCAGACGGCAAGCAAATTGCCTGCCACATGGTTTCTGATAGGGCCTTGCCTTATCATGCCTGCATAACTTCTGATTGAAATCTCCATTTGATTGTTTAAATCCTTCACCCCTTGACTATTTCTTTATTGAAAAAGCCTTACCCAGCTTACATTGCTATTCCTCTTCAACACTTCTAACATCCCCGAAAACCCGCTCCCCGCCACTGCGGTATGACATCAAGCGCCAGGTCTGCGCCAAACCACGTGGCTTCTTCTAGGCCTTGCTCCACTGGAGTGGTGCTGTAATCATCTCTCCCCTTGCAGTTTGCAATGGGAACTTCACTCGCTTTTTCTCCCCAGTATCCTTCTCGCCCTCCTCCTTTTCCTGCTCCTATTGTACCACAACACAACGAAAACAGCCTCAGTTCGCTCCCCTTTTTTGGGCTATGCTGTCCCACATCGCTCTCCTGTTTCTTGCCACTAACTCCCAAAAATGCCAGCTTCTCTCTCTTACCCCACATGCTTCCTCCTGTTCCTCTGCCTTAAACAACTTTCTTTCTTGCTAGCCCATGCCAACGTCACCCCTGCAAACCACCGCCTTCAATTGTACTGACACTAGGCCTACTCAAAACAGTATCACAAAGCCCAAATGGCCTTCCAAAACTCTGCATATCTGGCCATACCCTCGTAACATGGCTTAATCTGCTGCAACAATCCGCAAGGCCTCCCCGACCCTGCTTTTTCAGTATGATTCGTTTCTCGTATTTTTAAAAAAAAAAAACAACACTGCAGTACCATGTAATTGGCCTAATCTGCCACCACGCATTGCCAGGCCACAACAGCACATGCTTTATTCCTGTCCATTCATTTTCTCACTTCTGTCACAAACACAGCAATACAGTACCAAAGTAAATTCCCTATTCTACTGATAACCAATTGCAAGGTCTCAAAGGCACATGCTTTTAAATTTCATTCTTTTGCTCGTTTATATCAACAAACACATTTCTCTCTCTTTTTTTAAATGTTTCTTTCCTTACCTTGCACAAATTCCTTGTTCCACAAACCTTGTTGCTATTTTAATCTGATTCTTCCCACAATTTCCTCCAACTCTATTGATAGCCAGTCTGACATGCTGGTTCTGTTGATCTAAATCTATCAAAATTATCCAGCAAAAGAGGCAGAGTACCTCTGTGCTGCCTGTTATGTACCCTGTATTCCCCCCCACTTCCTTAGCTCTACTATGGTTCACCTGTTCCTCTTTTTGGCCCTCCTCTTCCTGAATATTGTCCCTGTGACTCCACCCCCTTCCCTTCCCATGGCTCCTCCTTCTGAGTACTACCACTTTGTCCCAGGGAAGGGGTCCACCAGGGCAACTTGGTCTGCCCCTTAAAGGGCAAACTCCATTATAAAAAAAAAAATTAGCATAGTGTTAAACATAATAATAAATTAAAAAACTCATCTCAAATCATGAAACATAGAAACACAGACTTTGATGGTGGATAAGGACTGCTTGGCCCACCCAGTCTGCCTATTTCCCAACCTATTGGATACGCTGCAGAGCCTAGTTTTGCCAACAGCCTACTTCCTCCTACCTCCTACAAGAATTGCCTTATGTCTGTCCCATGCATTCTTAATTTCATCCACTGTTTTTGACTCCATGACCTCCTCAGGAAGGCCATTCCACACGTCCACCACCCACTCCATAAAAAAATACTTCCTCACATTGCCCCTGAGTTGTCCCCCCTCTATATTCAAATTGTGCCCTCTTGTTCTTGCACATCTCTTTTTCTGGAAGATGCTATCCTCCTGGACTTTGTTGATTCACTTGAGTTACTTGAAAGTTTCTATCATGTCCCCCTCTCATTTATTTCCTCAAGGGCATACATATTAAGCTCATAGAAACATAGAAACATAGAAGTTGACGGCAGATAAGGACCGCAAGGCCCATCCAGTCTGCCCATTTCTTTTTCTACCTTATGAATGTGCCATCGGCCTTTGCTCTGTCAGTGACCTATCTATTCATAGTCATTTGTATTGCTCCCTTATGCCTATCCCATGCCTGTTTGAAGCCCTGCACTGTATTCATAGCCACCACTTCTTGTGGTAAGCTATTCCATGCATCTACCACCCTATCTGTGAAAAAGAATTTCCTCACATTCCCCCTTAATCGGCCTCCTCTAATCTCATGCTGTGTCCTCTTGTCCTGCTATTTTTCTTATATTTAAACATGTTAGACTCTTTCACCTTGTTTATGCCCTTAAGGTGTTTAAATGTCTTGATCATATCACCTCTCTCCCTCCTTTGCTCAAGGGTATACATATTGAGCTCCGTTAATCTGTCCTCATATGTCTTCTGATGCAGTCCCTGCACCATTTTGGTTGCCCTTCTCTGGACTGCCTCAGTTTGGTTAATATCCTTGTGAAGGTGTGGCCTCCAATACTGCAGTACTCCAGATGGGGCTAACCAATGTCTTGCACAGAGGATTATTACCTCCTACGACTTGTGATACCCCTACTACTCTACACCCTAACACCCCCTAGCCTTACCTACTGCTTTAGAGGTCTGCTTGGATGATTTTAGGTCATCAGTGATGATGATGCTGCCCAAGTCTCTTTCTTCCTTTGTGACTGCTAGCAACTCCCCTCCCAGCCTATAAGTGGCTTCAGGGTTTCTCTTCCCTATGTGCATGATTTTGCACTTCTTTGCATTAAATCCCAGTTGCCACTCTTCTGACCATTTTGCTAGTTTATCCAGATCTCTTCTCATTCTGCCCACCCCATCTGGATCATCTACTCTGTTGCAGATCTTGGTGTCATCTGCAAACAGACAAGCCTTACCCTCTAGTCCATCTGCGAGGTCACTAATGAAGATGTTGAATAGGACTGGCCCCAGGACTGATCCCTGAGGTACCCCACTTGTGACTTGCATCTCTTCTGACTGTATACCATTTACCACCACTTCTGTTTTCTGCCATTCAACCAGTTTGCCACCCAGTTGACCAACTTCTGACCCACCCGAGCCTACTAGCTTATTTATCAATCTTCTATGTGGAACAGTGTCAAAAGCTTTGCTGAAGTCAAGGTAGGCGACATCAACTGCTCCCCTTGGTCCACCACTCTGTTACCCAGTCAAAGAAATCTATGAGATTAGTTTGACAGGACCTTCCTTTGTAAACCCATGCTGTCTTGGATCCTGTGCCCCATGGATTCCAGGTGTTGCACTATCCTTTCCTTAAGGAGTGCCTCCATAATCTTGCCCACTACTGAGGTAAGACTGACTGGTCTGTAGTTCCCGCCTCCTCCCTGCTACCACTCTTGTGGAGCGGGATCACATGAGCCCTTCTCCAGTCTTCTGGGACCTCTCCTGTGCTCAGAGACTCACTAAACAATTCTGCTAATGGCTCTGCTAGTTCCTCCTTTAGCTCCTTAGAGTACCCTGGGATGTTGCCATCAGGTCCCATTGCCTTATCCACCTGAGCTTAGCAAGCTCTTGTAGGACCCTTTCTTTGTGAAGGGAGTAGTGCTCACCTCCCTCCCCCTGTGTCCATGATGCTGAGCTGTGGGCCCTGCCTACCGTCTCTTCAGTAAATACTGAGCAAAGTATCTATTTAGGATAGATGCCTTTACAGGGTCCTCCTCCTCACATGCTCCCTTTTCTCCATTAAGCTTAGCAATACCCCTCTGGACTTTCTCCTTTCACTAATGTATCTATAGAAAGTCTTGTCACCTTCTTTTACTGTTCAGTGCTAGTGTTTCCTCAGTTTGGGACTTTGCCTGCCTTACTGCCTTACCTGCTTCCTTAGGGCAGTTTGGTATGCCTCCCTATCTTCATCCCGCTGTGTTCCTTATATTTCCTGAAGGCCAGCCTTTTGGCTCTGACCTTTTCTGCTACTGTATTTGAGAACCAAAGTGGTTTCCTTCTTCTTTGCATTTCCTTTTCTGTCTAACACAATGGGATGTTGCTTCAAGTATTGTATCCTTAATGCTTGCCCACTTTGCCTGTACCCCCTCACCTGTGTTTCTTTTGCCAGGGCTAGCTTAACTCTGTTGGCCATCTTATCAAAGTCAGCTCCTCTGAAGTCCCATATTTTTGCCTTGGAATGGGATGATTTAGATGTAGTAGCCAAATTGAACCATACCATGTGATGGTCATGGCCTGGTGACCTTCTACCTGGAGATCTGTGATCCCTTCTTTGTTAGTCAGTACTAGATCTAGGATAGCCCTGTCTCTGTGGGTTGCTGTACCCAGTTGTTTGAGGCCCTCCCCTGCAGGAATCCACTATGAGTCTAGTTCTGGCAGATGTTCCTGCTGGTATTGACCAATCTGTATCTGGCATGTTGAAGTCTCCCATTATCAGAACCTCCCTTTAGCTGTCATGTTTTGTATATCTTCTAACAGTAATGTGTCTATGTCCTCCCTCTGGTCTGGGGCCTGTAGACAACCCCAGTTCTTATGGCTGTCCCATTTCCTGTTTCCAGGGTGACCCACAGTTCTTCTGGCTCCTTATGTGTATTCTGAATTTCTGTAGCTTTGATATTTTCATTAACATACAGGCCACTCCTCCCCCTTTTACACCTCGGTCTCTTCTGAACAATACATAGCCAGGTACTGAAGTCTCCCAAGTGTGGTTACTGGTAAACCACGTCTCACTAATTGCTACTATGTCCAGTTTAGCCTCTGACATTATTGCCTGCAGGTCTGGGATCTTATTTCCCAGGCTGTGAGCATTTGTGTACATGATTTTCCATTGGCCAGATTTTGGTGTGTTAGTTGTTGGGTGAAGTTTGGCATTACCCCTGTGCATCGTATGGGGAGACAAACCTTTTTTCTTACCTGGTGATGCAAATGAACGGCAAACACGCTGAATTCCTGTTTGACCACTAGCTGAGGGGAGGTGTTCTTCCCATTCGGACGTATGGGGTGCTGCACCTCTCCCCATTTGCTAGTTTAAATATTCTGCAAAGACGCAAACTTCTGCCCCAATGCACTGACTCCTCTTTAGTCAGATGCAGTCCATCAAATTTAAAGAACTTTCACTCCCAGAACTGTTGCCAGTTCCTACAAATCTGTGTCCTTTTCCTGGCACCAGTCCTTGAGCCACGTGTTTAGCTCCCCTATCTCCCTTCTCTGACCTTCCGTCCATCTGCTCCCTTCTCCCAGACTGGCAGGATCTCAGAGAAGAGCGGATGAAATAGATGATAGTTTGTCACCCAGCCTAGTCAGGTGTTCCTTGGTCTCCACAACTGACGGCTGGAGATCGATTAGTCCCTATGTGTACTAGGACATCAATGTTTTCTCCTTCTTTGTGAACAATTTTAGTAACGCGGTCAGTGTCTCTCCATGCTGATGTACCTGGGAGACATCTGACCATCACCCTGGCTGGAGATGGGTATCAACTCCCGAATCATGGAGTCTCCTATGATCAGAAGTTTTTGGATTTCCTTTGTGCTTGTTTAGTTTTGGTTCCTGATTTGGGTGAGTATTGTTGTGCTAGCTCCTGTGCAAGTGTGTCCTGCTCTGCAGTGTCTTCTGCCTCTTTATTTGATTTCAGAGATAGAGGCAGATACCTGTTTGTAGTGTTTATATGGTTTTGGAGGTAATGTGTTGGAGAGCAGAGAGTGATGGGGCACCTGGTTTGCTCCTCCTAACCACCTGCCAACCTCCTGGACCAACTACCCTCTGCGGTCGAGGTTTTTCTGTTGGATGCTGGGAAATGGCGGGTGGTTCTTATAATGTATTTCCTCTTCAATATGAAATTTGAGGCGTGCAATCTCTGCCCATGCTGCCGGAGTTGAGACCCAAGATCTCAGGCCCAGCATGTAGGACAGTGTCCTAAATCCTGTAAGACTGTCCTTCTGAAAATTGTTCCACAGTACCTGCAGTTAATGAAATCCATTCCAAATAAGTTGCTGGGTTTGTAACCTAGTCAGAGTAATTAGAAGGAAAAAAAGGAAAAATGCAAGTAATGGTTTAATTGTGCTTTGTTTAACTTGTTATAACAAGTTAAATTACTAGTGCCCCTGTAAATGAGATCACCTTGTGGAGGCCCCACTGATCCGCCCCTTCCTGCTCTGCCACAGGAAATGTCACAACTGTGGTACCCTATAAAAGGAGTGTAGCGTGGGGTGGTTGGGGATGGGGGTGGGTGGCTGGGCCCTTCCCCTGCCTAAAAAGAAGAACCATGGACGAAAGAACAAGGAGGTAAGAGCAGAAACAATCAGTCAACAACAAATGCAGTAACCCTGAAAGCTTATCCTAATGTTAGATAAAACTGTAAAACCTGTAAAGCACCACCTGTAATAATTTCAGAGAAGATATACCTGTAAGAAACACTTTGCTCCAGAGAAAATAAAGCAGTAACAGAAGATATACCCTGCAAAGACAATTTGAATCAGAAGATTACAGCAGTAATCTGTTAGCACACACCTGTAGGCACACCTTGTAATAATGCAGAAGAAGGTATACCAGCAACAACAATTTGAATCAGAAAAAATAAAGCAATGAAATGTTAGCAAAAACAGTAGCAATCCCTGTGAGTAAAAATAAAAACACCACCACACAGTAAATCTGTTAGCCAAACTAAATCTTAATCCTTCTCCTTGCTCTGGTAAGTTAATCTACTCTGCCTTTCAAGCAGTCTTAGAAGGAAAGAGCTCAGGTGAAGCTAGGTGCCTTGGCCAGCAAACCAAGTCTTCTACCTCCAAGATATCAACTAACCTGACTTTTTAACCCTTCTTTCTGTTGGAAATTACTGACAGTTTGCCAGCTCCACCCCACACACACCTAATGCTTTGGAAGAGCTGTGGAGGAAAAGCAATTAGCTCCTTCAATGTGAGAAGGAGACTGAAACACCTCTGAGACAACAAACCTTTTCAACAAACAAGAATAAAATAAAACACAGTGTCAAACACTAATTTTGCTTAGCCAATGATAAAAAGTCACAAAATGTAAGCTCCACCTGTAATACAGTAATTTCAGAGAAGATATACCCTGTAAAAAACACTTTGCTCCAGAGAAAAATAAAGCAGTAACAGAAGATATACCTTGCAAAGACAATTTGAATCAGAAGATTACAGCGTAATCTGTTAGCACACACCTGTAGGCACACCTTGTAATAATGCAGAAGAAGGTATACCAGCAACAACAATTTGAATCAGAGAAAAATAAAGCAATGAAATGTTAACAACAAACAGTAGCAATCCCTGTGAGTAAAAAATAAAAACACCACCACACAGTAAATCTGCTTAGCCAAACTAAGTCTTAATCCTTCTCCCTTGCTCTGGTAAGTTTCTCTACTCTGCCTTTCAAGCAGTCTTAGAAGGAAAGAGCTCAGGTGAAGCTAGGTGCCTTGGCCAGCAAACCAAGTCTCTCTTCATATGGCTTCTGCTGTAGACCCTGCACCATTTTAGTTGCCCTCCTCTGGACTGCCTCCATCCTGTCTATGTACTTGTGGAGGTGGGGTCTCCAGAACT
Source organism: Neoceratodus forsteri (assembly GCA_016271365.2). Classification (NCBI taxonomy): domain Eukaryota; kingdom Metazoa; phylum Chordata; order Ceratodontiformes; family Ceratodontidae; genus Neoceratodus; species Neoceratodus forsteri. Next base: position 845,727,431 of record CM057451.1, on the reverse strand, counting down.
GCACGCAGTACTCCAGATGGGGTCTCATCAACTGTCTATACAGAGGAATAACAACTTTCAGTTTTCAACTGGTGACCTCTTCCTATTCTTCCCAGTATCCCCCCAGGCCTCCTTACTGCCTTCTCACATTGCTTACCTACCTTTAGGTTGTCTGATGTGACTACCCCAGGTCCCTTTCCATTTTTGTTGTTGTTAATACCTCCCCCTATTGTATACTCTTCCCTTGGGTTTTTGTTTCCCAGCTGCATTACTTTGCACTTCTTTGCATTGTACCTAAGCTGCCATACTTTTGACCACTCCTCCAACCTTGCCAAGTCCCTTCTCATCCTTTCTGATCCCCTTGTGTATCAGCCCTGTTGCAGATCTTGTGTGATCTGCAAAGAGGCATATTTTTCCTTCCAGACCCTCCACAATGTCACCTATAGAGAAATTAAAGAGGACTGGTCACAGCACTGAATCCTACTGTACCCCGCTAGTAACCCCCTTTCTTTGGAGTGGACTCCATTCACTGTTACCCTCTGTGTCCTGCTGTCCAGCCAATTTTTTAACCAAGTTACCACCCTGGGATCTGCTCCCAGGCTAGGTGACTTGTTTATTAATCTTTTGCGTGGGACTGTGTCAAATGCCTTGTTAAAGTCTAGGTAGGCCATGTCCACAGCCCCTTCCTGGTCTACTACTTTGGTCACCCAGTCAAAGAAATCTGTTAGATTCATCTGACATGACCTTCCCACTGTGAATTAATAAAACATACTATCTGTGTTTTCTAGAACCACAAAAGCCATTTAAACATTGGTATAAAAATGAGGACCCCTCTGAAAATAAGATGCACACAGATAAGGTAACACTGAGAATGGTGATGTGAATTTAATGCAGTTTATTTCATTTAGTGCTGGTGTTGATACATTAAAAATGGATATAGTTAGAACAACACTGTAGATTTTGGAAGTTTTTTGATGTAAAATATGTTAAGAACAAGATCCTCTAGTAATAATCCCTGCATATATAAATTGTAGTTATAGCAAATGAAGGAACCTGTAAAACATCAGAACAAAGCAAATGTGTATTTTAGTGTGAGAACACATAAGGTAACTTGGAGTTCTGTCCATTCCAAGTTTACAACTTTCATAAATATTTTGTGATGATAAAGTACATTTACTAATAGTGCATTTTATGTATATTTACTTAGCCTTTTCCCTGAAGAAGAGATCAGATTCAGTTCTGGAAACATTGGATGGATTATTAAATAAAGTTTTGACTGAAGGCTATGCAAGAAATAAATAATATGCACATAAAATCTATTCTGAACTGACTGGCCCTGAAATTGTTGATTATTACCACTTTTGAAGAGCTGGTTTTCATCAGGACTAACTGGAAGCAAAAGGACACAGAATTCACTGGACTTGTGATTTACTATAATTGACACTGTCCCAACAGGAGGATTGGTTCCAGGAATTTGTTTTACTTTGTTTGAGTCAGAAGAAGGAAGACACCAACATTATTTGGAACTTACACAGAACTACAGTATATGTTAAATGCTGAATGTTTTATATACCTGTACATCTACAGCTCCACTATTTGGGTAAGACCTATACCATCCCATTTTTTAGTCTCTATTGAATTATGGCTAATTTTGCAGATGTAGATAAATTAACAGATGTTAGATCCGATACTATCAGTTTTAATGAAAATGATGCAACTAGAATTATTAATCTAGTCACGAGCATGAGAAATTTAGACAATCCTAAAGTTGTCAAGTCTGAAAGCCACAAATTAGAATCTCTGAAACAAAGTGGTATTCATTGGATTGGCATGCTGTAAATGTAACATCTTATGTGAAACAAAAAATAATACCCGGAAGATTACATGTTTTAGTAGAACCAAATCTGGGTTTCACTGTAGAAGGGTTCCAAGATAAATGGGATGGCATATGCTCCAAATGCTCATTTGATTTTATGTTGTTATCTATAGAAACATTAATAAATGAGCAGAAAAAGTCCAACAGGAAACTGAAGAACTAGAGACTCAATTAAAGGGCACTTTGGAAACTAATGAATTGAAAAAAAAAAAAAACATTCTTAGTAAAATTGAAAAGGGTATAGCTGAGTATGATGAAAATTGGAGACAGGTAAAATTATCCAAATTCCTTTGAGACATGCATGACTATAAAAAGGGCAAGATATATAATTGGAAAAAAAGATATAAAAAATTATATATAAAGTATAACCTCGATTATCTGACCCTCCCATTATCCGAACCTCTGGATTATCCAACTCATACCATGTCTCCCAAGCTAATAGGAACACAATGAGAGGGAACCTCAATTTTACAAACCCCTTGATTATCCAAACTAATCTTACGTCCCCCAGTAAGTTCAGATAATTGAGGTTGTACTGTATTTGATTTGCAAATCTCTGACCCTAATTTAAATTATAGTGATTCAGACAGTAGTTATAAGATGAGGGAATCGATGTATTATTAACAACCACAAATTTACAGGGCTAATAGACATAAGTTTAGACCCTCCAGAAGATTTTATTACAATCATTTCTAAGGACCCAATTTTCACAGGAGTAGTTATATGGATTTTCAGAGGGAGGTTTGGGTAAGGAGAGGGGGAAGGGCAATGTCTTCAGAGAATGGAGAAGATATGCCTTCCTCTTTGAATCTAGGCACTACAAGAGAAACAGGCCACATTCCACTGAAGGTACATGTCACATGACAATAAGGGGAAAATAACCCATAGTGTTTCATTTATCTGACAGAAATATAACTGACTGAGGAAACTGTTTTGAATAAGGGTCTGGGGTTTTGTTTGAATCAGAAACTGGTTGCATTTGAACTTAAATTAGGTTTTGAAGATTTCTTAGAAAAATTAGAATAAGACACTTTTTTGATAACAAGCAAATTTTGCCAGAAACAACTTCAGTGATAGAAAAAGAACAAAACAGATGTTTATGGGAATCTTTGAAAATTAAGTCCACATTCCTGCCTCCAGGGCCTATACCAGTGAATATACAGATTTATAATGCTATAGTAAGAAGGAGACATTTAAAAAAAAAAACAGAGAGGAATTATAATATTACAAAGTCTGACTATATATATATATATATATATATATCTATATATATATCTATATATAGATATAGATATATATATAGATATATATATATATATATATATACACATACAGCATCTAGAAAAGATGACGGCATATTTGTTAAAAAATGCTGACAAAGGTCGGGGCATAGTCATAATGAATAAAACAGACTATCAGGCAGAATGCTATTCCCAATTGAATGATGAAGTGAAATATATTCCATTTGATTATTTAAAAGAGATCCTTAAACATACAGTTGAAGAAGATATTGACAGAAAGTGAACTGATGAATGGGTAGGAGAAGCGTCAATCAACAAACATCAGAAAATTCCTTCATTTGATATGCTTCATAAGATTCATAAAAACTCAACAAAACCACCTGGAAGATCAATAATTTCAGGACAAGACTCTATTACTGAACCACTACCTATTTTTTATAGATTTCCATTGTAAACCTATAGTTGAGAAATCTGACTCATACTTAAAAGATTCCAGACATCTAATACAAGTCTTGGAAGACTTTAATAAAAAAGGAATAGACCTCAGTGCCTTACTTTTGGGTACCATTGATGTAAGAAACCTGTATACATCCATTCCACGCAAGAAGGTCTGCAAGCCCAAACAGAGGCACTATTTGATAATAAAACATTTAGACCACCTGATGATTTCATTTTAAAATTGGCAGAACTTGTGCTGTACAATAACTATTTCAAGTTTGAAAACAATACTTTTTTACAAAAGAAAGGGGACAGCAATGGGGGGGAAGGCAGCATGGCACCCCCATGCCAAATTTAATATGATACAATTTGAAAAACTTTTGTTTACACAGGAACTAATAACCCTTAAAAAGACAACATAATTATGTGGACATGCTTTATTTACAATATTTTCATGTTATGGAATGGTAACACTACTGATCTCAAAAAAGTTCTGAATATTTAAATCAATGTAAACCACACTTGAAATTCACAATGGAACAAAATGAGACACATATTCCATATTTTGATCTGATGGTAATTAAGGAGGGTAATATCATAACAACAGATCTATATACAAAAGACATACATAGAAATACATTATCACACGCTTAAAGTTACCACCCAAAAAAAGCATACCAAACAGTCAATTACTCTGCTGCAAAAGAAACAGTGGGAATGACAGGAAATATGAGAAAAACAAAAAATATTACTGCAGAAATTTAAAGATAGATGTTATAATAACAAAATATTGGGGCAAGTAGAATTGAAAGCAGATGCTAAACAAAGGACATACCTTTTAAAAAGTAATGGATAGCAAAATGGGACATCTAGTTGACTATCTACGACCACCATGTACTGTGACCAATTCTATGAGATTAAAAGTGCTATTTTGAAAAATTGGTTTCCTTTGCAAAGTACTGAAGCAGGTAAAACTAGCTGTGCTGTAAAACCATGGGTAACATCAAACAGAACAAATAATGTCAAACAGAAAGTTATGGGGTGGAGCTAGCCATTCAAGATGGAAGCAGTGCAGCTGATATACTGCAGTACCAGCTTCACCCATCTGGACCCATCCATTGAACCATCTTCCCCTATCCAAGGAATAATCAGGGGATCCGGCATCTCCAGACAGTGCCAATCATTTTGACACCTCAGTTGCCGAAAACCAGACATTAGATGGCTGAGAACTTCAGGCATCAAGGAGCAGTACAAGAACCCACACTGCTGGCCTATCAGACAAGTTTGTAACACCAGTGTCAAGTTGGAAACCAGCCTGAGACAAATGCTGATGGAGGGACTTCAGAATACACAAACTATAACAGCCCAGATCATGGAACAACAGCTGGCTAATATTACTTCAATGCTGAAAAGAGTTCTGCCGGACACTGCTGAGCTGAAAGATACTACTGCCAGCAACAAAGCAGATTTAGAGAAATTAACAACATGAGTAACAGCAACAAGCCAATTGACAAAAGACAGGGAGATATCTTGCACAACCGTTACTGAAGCTACGGGACTACCACAACCAATTACAATACCTGCTTGCCAAAGCAGACGACTTGGAGAACAGGGGAAGGTGAAAAAATATAAGGATTGTGGGCATTCTGGAAGGGGCTAAAGGTAATGATATGATGGCCTTTTTGAAACAAGCCCTCCCGGTAATGCTAAGGTTGAATAACTACCCTCCCCAGGAGCTGAAATGCGCCCACTGATCCTTGGCACCCTGGCCCCAACAGGGGGATTGGCTGCAGCCGATCCTCTGCAAATTTCTCAGGTACCCTGAAAAAGAGCTGTTCGTAAAAGCAGCAAGAGAACAGAAATGACTGGCATGGGATGGATGTCACATGCAAATCTTTCAATATTACTCCTTTGACCTATCCCACAGAAGACAAGCTTATGGGCCAGTAAAGCAAGTTCTTTACAAAATGAACATTACAGCATCTTTGAATTACCCCACCCAACTGAGCAGTAACTATAGGGGTGAACTCATTGCCTTTAACACTCCTGCTGAGGTTGAAATGTTTCTCACAGTTGTATCCAGACAAAGGGGTTGCTCAGTGCCAGTTGACATTCCAGCCTCGTGGTGAGGCCCAGCAAGCCATGGACACCTCTGAGCCACACAGCTCCACCAACGAGCAGGCTCAGGATACAGGAGTAGTAGTGGATATTGGACCAGAGTGGCAGCAAATACAGAAAGGGAGGCAGTGGAAGAAGTCCAACAGCTGAATCAGAATACATCCTCCCCGCAACATGCCAGGACCTGCAGGAACAGATCCCGAAGCAAGCAACAGAAATCCATCTCTCTGAGGGGAAGCAGTTCATTGATGTACATGACTCTAGTGAAAACAATCAACTGCTTGAAGCCACTGGGAGAACTTCAGCCAGCAGCTATAGACCTCTCCAGCAGGAGTGGGATCAGAGTGACAGCAGAGGACCAACTGACATCTAAGGATTTTGCCAGTGACTGGGCTCCAATTTACCAAGACTGGGTGAACTGTATAGAGAGCTCCCAGGCCACACAAGATGCCATGGTGACTCTGGAGATTGAAGACTTCAGCAAGACCTAAAGGCTCCTAGGAAGTAAGGTAATGGGTTGTGGCTGTCCCCCTGGGGCTAATTAGCATACTTCCCCTATTGTCTGTACACTAAGATGTTAACACGGGAATGAAGATGGGGGTTGGGGTCCACCTCAGTTATATCAGGCCAGTGAATGAGGGGGACACCCCTGAGGGAAGCCACTAAAATCTGGACAATGTCTTACAGTTAAACAGTTGTTTAAAAATTCCAATATGTAGGTGCTGGGCCATTTGCCCATGTATAGCTTGGTAAAAGTTGGTAATGTTCTTAACATAAAAGTTTGCTCGTTAGTATAAAGGCTGTGTTAGTTAATCTGGGAATGAGTAATGATGATGGGTGGGTGGAGTTTTCTCCCAGAAAGATGGTTGTATGTCAGCTCCAAGCAGTAATAAGTTTGCTCAGCTCATAAAAGTATAAGCTCTGACACTGCTCTCAAATTGCTTCCATACAGTCATGGATGCCACCGGAATAAGAACAGGGCATCAGCTGTGGTGAATTGGAGTATGATACCACATACAGGAACAGTGGCTGCTGCCTTGAGCTGATAGCGTAGCCAACAAGTCATGTACTGCTCACAGTATCACTAAAGGAGCAATGACGAGCATGGGGAAGGGAGCAGGGGAGGGTTGAAGCACATAGAAACAATGCGGGGTCAGGAGCACCTAGGCCCAAGAAGGGAATGGTTAAAACACCCCACAGCTTTTACTGCATGTTACAGCAGTCTGTACCAGAAGCACACATAAGCAAAATGGATCCCACTACAAAAGTTCATACCCTCATAATGATGCAAACTCACTGCCCCCAGGGACTCAACAAGAGGTTAACAGTCTCAGACTCCCCCACATCACCCTGAAAAGTCATTTCTGAGGCTGGCAAACTAGAACAAGGCATTGTCATGGAAGATATATACCCATGATACATGACCTGAAAGGATAAGAGGAAGTACGTCTCCATTAAAAGGAAGGTATCTGGTCCTCCATACCCTCTATCAAAGCAGCCTAAGCTGAAACCAGGATGTTGGTATTCTTGGCAGGCTGCCGAGTGCATTATGGTCTATAACCCCCTGAGAGGAGTATTACCTGACCATTTGGGGGAGGGTAAATGTTCTCACCCCCGGTCAGTGATGGTAAAACAATCTTGAGTGTGTGTCACAGCAGTAGTGATGTATGCCAAGAGGTCCATGGTTTTGTTAAAACTCTTAATCACTTGTACTAATATTGTGAAGAGCAACAGTATACCTTGCTGGCATTTCTCTACTTGTTTTTTGATTTCTACTAAAGAAGCACAATGTTTTTGTTTGGGGAACTTCAAAGAGACTATGACCTTAGAGACGGCATTAAATGAAAAGAGGGTAGTGGTCATACACCCTAGGCAGGGGTGAAAACAAAAATTGTCAGGGGGCAAAGCTTATAGGAGGAGGGCAAGTTTGACTGAGGGAGCCAAAGTGATAGGAATTTCAGGTAGTTCTAGGGAATCACTCATGGTACTGACTGTATTGTTAATCATATGTTGGCACGTAAAATGGAGACATCCTAACTATGGCTAGTTCTAGAGATATAATAGCCACCTTGTGGAATGTGAAGGGTCTTAATTCACTGGTGAAAAGGAAAATGATGTTGGCAAACTAAAAAAAACTGGGAACCCAAGTAGCTTTCTTACAAGAAACTAAGCTCTGCTCCAGAGAGGCAGACAAATTGGTTAGGGAATGGGAGGGTAAAGAGGCCCACAGTGTCACAGGGTCAGCCAAGAGGGATGTCTCAATTTTGCTACATCGTCAGTTCCAGTGGCAACCTATAGAAGTGCATGCAGGTGGTGGGTGGTGAAGGAAGGTGGATAATCATGAAGGTCTCTACCCCCACAGGGCCGGTGGTGTTGGCTAATATATACGCTCCCAATGAAGACTCCCCAGAGTTCTTCGATGCCATATCCCAAAAGATTATGGATGTCTCTTTCGACAATCCAGATATACTTCTGGGAGGGGATTTTATCCTGACAATGGATCACTTGCTAGACAGGTACAATGCAAAACAAGAACCCCATACCCACTCATTCCTATCCCTGAAGGACTCTATAACATTACATCAGTTATCGGATATATGGTGGCTTTATTATCCCATGAATAGGCACTGTACATTTTTTCTCAGCACCCAAAACCATGGCCAGCAAACTAAACCACTGGTTCACCTCCCCTAATTTGACCTCTGCCACGACTGGGGCGCATATCTAACCAATATATATATATATATATATATATATATATATAACCCTGTATATGATCATGCTCCTGGGGTCCTGAACAGCCTACCTTCCCTACAAACCGGTAGATCCCTTTTATGGTGACTGGACCCTCTACTCCTACAGGATAAGGAGTTTACACCTTGGCTCAAGGTAGAAATTGAACTGTTTTTTAAGGATAACCCTGCAGGACTGGCTTTGGCTGCTAAGATTTGGGAGACTTATAAGGCTACCATAAGGGGCAAAATAATTAGTTTTGCATCCTACAGATGCAGACAGAGAGAAAAAGAGAACTTACAGTTGGTAAGCAAACTTAAAGATCTGGAGAGGCAATACAAAAAACACCCATCAACCCTAAATAAATCCCAGGTGATTGCAGAGCTCATGGACCTATGGCTAAGAATTAACACCCTATCAACCAGAAAACCAGAACTATACATACAAGGGGTCCAATATAGGTACTGGGCAGATGAGGAAAAGGCCAACAAAATCCTGGCCTACAGATTAAAACAGGCAAGCAGAGAGGACCATTCACAAACTAAAAGAAAAAACAGGCAAGCTGGCCCCGAACCCAGAAGTAATTAATGGGATTATGGCCGACTTTTACAAAACCCTGTATTCCTCCCAGGCAAAGTGGGACAGGGGAAGTTATGCAAATTTCACAGATAAATGTCCCTTCCAAAAGTGGTGGCATCACATAGAGACACACTTGATGCCAGCACTACCAAAGAGGAAATTGCCCAGGCTATCTCTAGCATGGCCCCACACAAGACTCCAGGGGGTCATGGGTTCCCAGTAGATTTTTACAAAATGGTCCAACCCCTGATAGCTACTCCACTACTAGAGATGCCACAAGAGGCACACACAATTAAAACTCTCCCCTCCTCTCTGAGCAAGGCCATCATTACAGTACTTCCCAAAGAGGGAAAAGACCATACTCTTCCAGCTAACCATAGCCCCATTTCATTGATAAATGTGGATGTCAAAATCTTGGCTAAGGTCCTAGCTGCGCACCTGAAAAAATGTCTGCCCGATATTACTCACCCATCCCAGGAGGGGTTTGTTAAGTGGAGAATAAGTTCAGACCACATTCAGGCCTTAATACTCCTAATGCAAGCTGCAGCAGTACTCCCCACTCCAGCAGCAGCAATAATGACAGACTCCGAAAACACTGTTGGCTCAGTAGAGTGGGAGTACTTGCATGCAGTATTGGACAGTTTCAACATAGGTCCCTACTTCTCGGCCTGGATAAAGACAATGTATACATGTCCCAGGGCAAGGGTATTTACCAATGGGAACCTGTCAGACTCTTTCCTACTGCATAGGGGTACCAGGCAAGGGTTCCCGCTGTCCCCTCTGCTGTTTGTATTAGCTATGGAGCCAATGATAGCAGCTATAGGAGCCCACCCCTGTATACAAGGGATCTAAATCAGAGATAAGCACTACATCACTAAACTCTACACTGATGACTGTTTAATCCTGACCAGAGACATATCCCAGAGTCTCTCTCACATTCTAAACACACTCAATACATTTGGAGGATTCTCAGGTCTCAGAATTAATGTTACAAAATCTGAAATCCTACCCCTGAATGGTTTTACCTCCCCAGCAGCACTAAGAAACCTAGGATTGTCATGAGCACATTCAGAAATTAAATATCTAGGGATAAAAATCTCTCCTAACCTAAAAACCCTGGTGTATATTATTTTTAAACCACTGGTGGAGGCACTCCAAAAGGACACGGCAAGATGGGAATACCTTAAGCTGTTGATGGTGGGCAAAATAGCTGTGATTAAACTAATGATGGCCCCAAGAGTAAATTACCTGTTATTGCACCGCCCTATAATTCTACCTGAACTTTGGGCACAGAAATTGAAAAGCTTAATCAGCAAGTTTCTATGGGGACCCCCCCCCCCCCATGTTACAGCAGGGCCAAACTGACAACCCACTGGCTAAGAGGGGGATGGAACCTACCAGACTTTTCTCAATACTCCATCACATTCATCACAGCAAAATCAGTGAAGTGGTTTCAGTTGAGTGAAACACACACACCCGGCCTGGATAACAATAGAGAAGGATATCCTAGGAGGATCATCCCTATCCGTGTATCTCAGCCATCACCTGCCCAAGCAGTATCAGCAATGGATAACTATACATAACTCCCATTTGGCATGGCACAAGGTAGGTTTCAGGGCCAAACACTGTCATAATTCAGGTTTTTTTTTATGCCCATATGGTGTAATCCCTTCTTGTGCATCAATCACCGAGCAATTAAATGGGCAGAGTGGATGATTAAACCAATCATTTTCATGGGTGACATAGAGACCCCAGACAGTTATACTATGGACACATTCTAGGGGTTAAAAACTAGGCTAATGCTACCACAGGGTGACTTTTGGAGATACCTTCAGATCAGAAACCTTTTCACCACCTGGGGTAAGCAGAAATGCTCATGTTCAATGTGTACCAGGCATAAGCATTAGAATCTATGCCCACTCCCCATAGAGTCTTGGATTAAGCAAAAACAAGGCCTGGCTGGAAAAATACAGGGCTTAATGAGGGACAGTGCCCCAGACTCCTTCCTTCCAGCCAAGAGTAAATGGGAAATAAAACTATGTATTCAGATCACAGAGCAGCAGTGGCAACAGGGTTGGCTAAGGACACATCAAGCCTGCAGTGACAAGAGAAGCCTGCTCATCCAAAACAAGGTAATGAACTTATGGTACCACACACTGGCACAATTGAAGTCAATGGATCTGTTACAGACACCTTCTGGAGGTATGGCACCCCCGCTGCTGACCTACCCCACATCTTATGTGTTTGTATCCCCCTACAACCCTTTTGGTCATTGGTGGTAAAATACTGCTCACAAATCATGGGTATGCCAATCCCAATGGACCCCAGTTTGTAGATCTTAGGTTTATCTCCTCATAGCTCTGCTTTGACTAAATGCCAGATGCTATGGCTCATACAGGCTTCAGTGGATGTGAAGAGGATGATCTTGAGAAGATGGAGGTCAACAGCAATCCCAGCATTCAGGGAGTGGCTCAAGGCTAACTTGACTAGAATAACCTGTTATAATAAAGGGAATATGCACAAATATGAAACTTATGAGCCCCCCACCTAAGTCACATTGCAATCTGCAGCATAGGGAAGCTAAATAGAAATATAAAGGATAGGTTAAGGCCTCCTTGAAGCATCCATGAGGATTGGCTGGTTAACTTGGTCATGAATGTAAACTGTTTTTTTCAGATACCATGATTCCTAGAATGTGGACATCCACATGGGTCCCCCCTTCTACACACTAGGTGAAGAAGTTCAGTCTCCCCCAAAAGCTTATGGTAAGCCCTCTGGACACATAGAAAGGTCTTTCAAGTTTAAATAGTTTGGACCACAGAAGGTAAGTCCCTAATACATCCTGTCACTGTTATTAAAAGTTATAAAAGATGTTGTCGTACATTTTGCATTACAGTTGTTTTTCCAGGTTGTTAATGCTGTAAAATGTATCACAATGTGTTTCTGTATTATGTTATTCTAAGTGCACTGTATTTGTTGGAAACTACTCAATAAAAAGATTAACTATAAAAAAAAAAAAAATATGCAAACACAACACTGGAAACCACCACCACTCATGAATGTGAGACAAGGCCCCGAAATCAAAGGCTTTTTCAGTTGTGGCAAGTGTGTTCACTGTTTGGGTGCAATTAAGGTCAAGGAATTCTTTAACACCAGTAAAAATGGAAATGTTATTATCAGAGATCTAATTACATGTGATACAGATCATGTAGTTTATATGTTAAAATGTCCATGTGGCCTTATTTATATAGGAAAAACCAAGCGCCCCTTGAAAAACTGCATTAGTGAACACAAATGTTCTATCAGAAATTGTGATGAGAAATCAGCCAACACTTTCATTCAGTTAGAAAAGAACACTTACATTTATGGGTTGTGAGAAGGTAACTAATCCAGAAATGGGTGAGATTGGGAAAGCGCTTTATTGAAACAAGAAGGGTGGTGAATAGACTGAATAGTATTAGTCCCAGACATGGTCTCAATGAAGAGATCAAAAGGACAGGTTTCATGTAAAAAATATGTACAGTAAGAGGGGAACATTATTTAGATTCCTTTACAAAACAAGGTAATTCTATGTCTAAAGACTGAGGATCCTCATTGCAATAATAACATTTTCGTTACAGAAACATGTAGATCTGACCCCCCCCCCGGGCCCTAGACCCCATTCTGTATCCACATTGATTTTCCTTGTACCCCCCCGGGCCCTAGATCCCTGTTCTGTATCCACATTGATTTGCCCTGTATAATTAAAAGTGCTGAGCACAGAGATCTTGGAAAGATATTGTGGTAACATGGAGATAGTACAATAAACAGGTACAGATGCATCAGAATATGAATTACTGCTTGTGAGCAAAAATTGGCACTAACTTTCTGCAGCACAACTGGTGTGCACTTGAGAGTTTCCAGTGTTTTGGACTAGACAGGAAAGGGTGTCTCTTTGAGACAAAGGAGGCAGCAACGTCACATGGTTGTTAGCTACATCCAACCTGCCCAGAGTACCTTTCACCTGAAAGGTAGAAGAAGGGAAGTCCCTCTGAAATGAAAATGACGATTTGAGGATGCCAAGAGCACAGCACCCAGTTTGAAAACACCAGGAAAATGTAGCTTTTTTAGAAGAGATAGCGAAGTTTGTGTTAAGAAAAATGCACAGTAACTCAAAGAATGTGTGGTTTACTTGTCTGTTACAGCATGCAAATAAAAACAGATGACAGGTGGTGAATAAAAACATCAAAGATTGAGAATTGGTAAGCAAGGAAGTTTCAAGAGGGAGCTCATGATGAGTGCAACCTTTTTTTTTTAATAAAAACAAGCATAGTGAGTGTTAAACATAATAATAAATTTAGAAACCTCTCAAATCATGCATTAGTAAAACAAACTATCTATATTTTCTAGACCACAAAAGCCATTTAAACATTGGCATGGAAACAAGAACCCCTCTGAAAATAAGATTCACACAGAGAAGGTAACACTGAGAATTTTGATATGAATTTAATGTAGCATATTTCATTTAGTGTTGGTGTTGATACATTAGAAGTGAATATAATTAGAACAACATTGTATATTTTGGAAGTTTTTTTGATGCAAAAGTGTTAAGAATGAGATCCTCTAGGGTAACTTGGCATTCTGTCCATTCCAAGTTTACAACTTTTATAAATATTTTGTGATGATAAAGTACATTTATTAACAGTGCATTTTATGTATATTTATTTAGATGATGGATCATTAAAAAGTTTTGACTGAAGGCTATACAAGAAATAAATTATATGCACATAAAACCTGTTTTGAACTGACTAGTCCTGAAACTGTTGGTTATTAGCACTTTTGAAGAGTTGGTTTTCACCAGGACTAATTGGAAGCAAAAGGATACAGAATTCACTGGGATTGTGATTTACTATAATGCAACATCTGAACATAATTTATTTTTTATAACTTACTGGTTAGCAGTGTTTATCAGCACTGCTAGATCCTGTTTTCATTAAATCCCTTTTCCCTTGTTGTAATAGAGATTTTCTGAAATGGTTCTTAGCAAAGCCAGCATGTTTATTTACCATCAAGGAAACAGTCTTTTAAAATTCATGACAACAGCATCACTACCTCCATACCACATATTACAGTCACCATACCATTACTGGTGCTGCAGTTGAAAAACATGAATAAGAGATGAGATGAACTGTCACACTGTCTGGAGTGCAAGGTGAGGGATCAGAGTAGTATAGTTAGTGAAGTTCTTGGTAATACATTTTAAAGGAACAAAATATGTTTGTATGAGCTTTTTATGTTGCTTGCATGCATGTGCAAGAAACATAGTGCCATCATTCGAGTATTTGGAGGTGTGTCAGCCCGTCTTCCGATGCAGTCAGTGTGTTTGCAGGCACGGCCCGAGTTCCCCAATCACTGCTGCAGCTGTCTATGACAAGCTGAAAATGCAGTGGCATACAGTTAAAGGGAGGCTCAGCAGGTGAGCAGAGCTCTCCCCACACCCTGGCTCGGCGCACACATACACACTGCATGCTCATGCGCCTTCCCCTCCCCCACACTGTCGGTGTGAGGTGCCCAATCCCCATCGGCTCCATGCCCCAAGCATCAGGTACCTCCTGGAAGCCCACCCCAGCATGACAAAATGATGTTATGGCTGTGAGGGTGCCCAATCCCCGTCGGCTCCCTATCTCTCCCCAAGCATCCAGGTGCCACGCTGAGAGCCCACCCCAGCGTGGCAAAATCTATTATAGCGACGGGGATACCCAATCCTAACGACCCTGCTCCCACACCAGCCATCCTTGTGCCACGCTGGAGTCCACCCCAGCAGCAGCGATCCACGTCATCATTAAAAAACAAAAACCTGGATATAAAACTGTCCCGCGGCGCTTCTCCCTGCTCCCCCCACAACCCACCCACCCACTGCACCCTGCCTCCCCACCCCCCACCCCATACTTACCTCCAGAGTCTGGCGCGGCGATCTTGGTGGACCGGAACACGTCTGCACTCTTCAAAGCCGACCGCGAACTGAAGAAATCCCGTAAGCTGTATAATGGAATAGATAGGGTTTTTTCAACTTTATTGCATATCTCAGGCATTTTTTGGAATTTTTGCACCAAATTTTCAACATGGGGTTTTTGGGACACCTTCTCATGAATGATTTCACTGTCATGGCGTTACTCGGGCCCGAAGGGTGATTTCGCAGCCAAAATCACCTTTCTGGAATGATTAATGAAAGGACACTGCCAGTGTTCATAAGGTGGGCTCTCAAAAAGCCTATTTTGAAAATTTGGTGGAAAAATTCCAAAAAATGACTGTTTTACGAGCGTGCGTTGTGCAGTTCCTACACAGACTCGTAAGTTCATGAATTTTCAATATTTTCACTCCAGATTTTCAACATTGCCATTTTACTACACCTCCTTATGAGCAGTATAGCTGTCATTGTTCACATCTTGCCCAAAATGTGTTTCCGCCCATGTAGCACACAATGGCGCAGTCGGTGTGCGAACGCAATGTATGGGACACATTAAGAAAATCACAGTGACACTGTTCATGAGCAGAGGTCTTAAAATGGCTATGTTGAAAATTTGGTGAAAAAAATTCCTAAAATGACTGTTTTACGGCGTGCATTGCGCGGATTCCTACCTTGCCTTTCGTAAGTTGGTAATTTTCAATATGTGCACTCCAATGACTTCCAAATTCCTAAACAGCACATAGAAGCAAGCAACATTCGGCATTGACAAATGCTTGTTAAGGTATGGTACAGGTTTAAACAAACAGCACAGGCTTTGACTGATATTAACCAGTTACCTGGTTATCACAGAGCTTTGTAATAACTGGGTAACCAGTTGATAATGCTGAAGTCTGGTACTACAGCATTTGAAAGTAATGGATAGCTGGTTGATAAACACTACTACCAGTAATTATACTACTATTAATTATTATTCAGTGTTTAGTATACTGATCCATAGTCTATTAAAGACACTTTGTGAGTCTTATTAGATAATTATTAACAGGTGGTCATCTAGTCAATCCCAGCTCCAGCTAGAAAACCTTTGGTTTACAAAAAAACAATTTGGATATTTTTCTCTCCTAGCATCCAAAATACAGAATCCATATACTGCTTTCTCTGCAAACTGCTTTTGTAGTATGCTCATTCTGAGCATTCTAAATGGACATAGAATTGGGGTTCTGACACAGTGCCAAGTTGGAAGTACTACTATAGTAAAGGGAGGCATCCCAAAGAGGATGAAACATGTGTCTACTTTGTTGTTATCAGCCTATACTGGATATGACTCCAATCCTAGCCTGAACCAGAATGACTCCAGAAAATCCCTACATTTTATCGTTCAAGCTCCTCCCACACCTGTACCCCATGAGACATTGTCACCAAGACTGCAAGTCTTGAGACAGGCATGTTGCAGTGAACAACCCCCAACGCTTACTGGTAGGAAAGGTTTGTTACATTTCTTCCATTATTTCTCTCTCTCTCTCTCTTTCTCTCCCTTTCTGCATGCAATTTGTTGAAGTTCAAAGAGAACTGTTTGACTTTAGTAAAAGTGTCTTGACACCAGATTATTGTGGCAAAGCTAAACCTTTGTGCAGCAGGCAATGTTTGTGTTGCATCTCTAACATCATCACCCTCAGCAGTATTTTAATGGTCTGGTTTTCATTACTGGGCATGCTAGCTGTGCAATTACATTTACAGACATGAAGAGAAAAGTTCACAGCTGTACAGATGGAGTGATGTTCTCTCTCACACTGCCTGTGAGATTTATGGAAATGTACTAACTAGTAGTCATGGAAAGCTGGAAAGCTGGACAGATGTGCTACAGTATGTGTCAGCACAAAACTGCAGCACTGTGCCACAGGGACTTGTGATCAGACCCACTGCTGACACTGCATCAAATTGATGGGGGTGTGAGGGGGGGCTACATTGCTAGAGGTTTTGTCTTTCCAATTAGAAATGAAGCCTGTGCCCCTTATCTGTCTGCCTATGGTGCTTGTCTGAGTGGAAATTAAAGATCCCAGGGCTTTTTAAAGAGTAGAGGGTAGTCCCAATGTGCTCCAATGTCACTGTTCCCATAAGTCAGGATCAGTTTACCAGCCAAGCTGATCTGGGAACAGTTTACCATGAGAATGTTTCACTTCCAGAGCTATTCGTTCTTGAACTTTTTTGTTACAATTTACTTATCCAGAATAGCCCAGCTAAGATACAGCATCTTTGTTTCTATTTATCCATTTCCACAGCTGGGTGGACTGGAACACAGGGAGGTTAAGTGACTTGCCCAAGGTCCCACAGTGAATATTTTGGACAGGATTTGACCTTGCGTTCTCCTAGTTCCAAAGTCAGTGCACTATACAATTAGACCACAGTGCCTCCCAGCTTAACTCCCTTTACCGTAGATTTACTATTCTAACACACACTGTTAGGGATCACCACAGTGGTTACATTGAAGGGAAAAGGACAAGTTTACATTTGTGATACCTTTTCTAGGATTCAGTCCCAGATTTCCATGCTTACAGCCATGTGTTCTAACCACTATGTCACGCCTGCTGCCATTTTGTAAACTTTTGGTTAAATACATGTCTGACACAGACTGAGCCCACATCATTTTAGCTGGGAGTGCGATCCTGTATCAGTTTGCTTAGCCAGTAAACTGATCCTGGATCTGTTTGACTGAGAATCAGATCATGGCTTGGGAATGAGAGCATGGATTAGTTTGCCTGGTAAACTGGTCCTGGATCTGTTTGGCCGGGAATGTGATCCTTTATCCCTTTGGCTGTGAATCTGATCCTCTACCAGTTATCTGGGAATCTGATCCTGGATAAGTCTGACTGGTAAACTGGCCCTGGGTCCATCTGACTGGGAATATGATCCTGGATCAATTTGGCTATGAATCTTATTCTAGACCAATTCAGCTGGTATACGGATCATGGATCTATCTGACAAAGAACCTGATCCTGGACAAGCTCTACAGGTAAATTAACCCTGGATCCATTTGGCTGGGAATCTGATCTTGAATCAGTTTGACTGATAAGCTAATCATGGAGCAGTTGTCCTACCCAACATTCACTTCTTTTAATTGGACTGATTTGGTGATTAACAATGTCAATCACTGTGAGTGGGTGCCACCTGCATGGTGGCTGCAGCATGTCTGCATACAGTCCCAGCACTATCTGTGTCTATCGCATTTGGCATAGAAGGTTCTCTGTGTATGAATTTATGAAATGTACCACATACATAACACATTTTTTTATTTTGCAGTATGTAGAGGGGCTTCGAACACTATACCATAAGATACTGTTTCTTAGTGCTGTACTACTTTCTCATGACACTCAAACACTAAAGGGTTTGGTAGATGTGATTTATATGTTGACAGGTCATGGAACTCTGAGTTGTGATGCTACTGTGCTTAAATAGCATGCAAGTGGCACTTATTTCCCATGCAACCACCCTATGCTCATGAGGAGTGTCACAGAATGAGCCAACCAGTGAGAAGTTAAGCTGTACCAGTCAGAAGCCTGGTCCAGTGATACAGTGGGTCCCCTGCTCCTCCCATGTAAGAGATTATGGGATATGGCAGTCTCTGGACAAGACAACTATATCCCCATTACACCCAGAGGATTTCAGCTAAAAGATCCCACTTGTCAAGCCTGTGTCCCTCCTCCCCCAGCTGTCCACAGCAAAGACAGGGCTCAGGCACTGGCTGGCATTTGTTTTGTTGGGGCAGTTTCAATTTCAAGATCTGAGGCAGCTTGGGGAAGGGGGAGCATGCATGATATGTCTTATAGCCACACTGTATACTGTTGCTACTATGCCACTGGTTATTATGTTCTTTTATTTCCCCATCCACCCACAGACACTGAGTTGGGTACAAATGGGATGCAATGCTTGGCTATTTCCCCAGTCAGATGGTTCTGGAAACCTGTGTGAGAGGAAAGGCACTGTACTGGGCTGACATGGCAGACAACAGGAACTGTAAGACTTCAACAACCTTAAAGCAAGACTTTACTAAGCGGTTCTGCCAGCTTGACAGACACAGCAGCAATAAATTAATGGCAGTGGATAGCCTACACCCTATAAGTACCTGCAATATTAATCACACTGAATGTTGAAAAAGCATTTGACTGGGTTGAATTGCCATACATTTTAAGATCATGGAGACATACAGCATTCCCCCCATCTTTACTGCATTGGTGAGGCTCCTATACACTGACACTAAGGCAGCAATATGCACAATTGGCATCACCTCCTCTAAATTCCTGCTGGTCTGTGGGACTCAACAGAGGTGTCCTCTATATCCCTCTCTATTTAATCTGGTACATGAGCCACTTCTGAGGAAAATGGTCCAGGAACAAAACATCCAAGGAATACAGATAGCAGGCTCACACCACAAGCTACTTTTTATTATTATTTAACCAGGAGTAGCACACTAAGCTGAAAGCTTGTTTACAGGTGCGACCTGGGAGCACAGGGAAATTAAGTGACTTGCTCAGGGTCACACAGTATGCAAGTGGGGACTGTGGGATTCAAATCCAGGTCTCCAGATGTGCAGCTCAGAGCCTTAAACCACTGCGCTATACTGCCTCCCTCCGCTATAATGCCATTGTCTATGCCGACAATGTCCTTCTTTCACTGGTGAATCCAACTGAGCCCACGCCACCTCTTAAGAAGCTCCTGAGCAGGTTTGGGTTTTTCTTCATATATAAAAGTCAGCAAGTCTGAAATCTTACAACTTCACTGCCATTGCAATAGGGCTGAAATGGCACACTTGGGAATGCAGTGGCATCCAAGGCAATACAATACCTGGGAATAATGGTTTGCCCCTCTCGAGAAGAAATAGTGGAGGTCAACAACAAAGAACTGGTTAATCGCTATGTACTGTGTAGTATAGAAGGGAGTTGGGACCTAGTAAGGTAGATTTGACAGGCATGATGTAGCATACATGTACTCGTTTAAGAAAATATTTTTCATTGCACTGGTGCTATAAGTTGTACTAAAAAAGGAAGCAAATAAAACAACCAGCAACATCAATGAATTTTACATAAGGTAAGCACTCCAAAAATATGGGTTTTCAACTAGAAATAATATGATACAAAAAGGGCTGACAGTGTTCATTTCATGCCATTGGTACTGTTGGCACTGATGTTAATCTTTTCCTGTAAAAAAATGCTGAATTTGGGCCCTACCTACAAAGCAGTTTGACATTACACAGATATGGTGAAAGTGTTTTGTGGATATGGTCCATGGTAGTAGAATGACAGGCAACATTTCTTCATATTCTATTTAAAGTGTCCTTTTTTTCCCCAGACCCACACAGTATTTATCAACCACCATCTGAGTTGTCACCATCAGTATTCACAACAGCATCAATCACATCATCAGGATAAGCTGGCATACTTTTGTAGGGATATGAAAATCTTGTCTTATTAACTTTAATAAATGTTAACGTGTGTACATTTTGTAGCAGCAACCAGTTTCTGGTGTTTGTCGCAATATTGCCTGCTGTACTAAACATGTTTTCTGAAGAGACACTTGTTGCAGGACAACTCAGATATTTAAAGGTTTCATCATACAGCTCAGGCCATATTAACTTTTTTCTATCTTCAGTATTCAAAAGGGCATGCATCAGTAGGAATAAGTGGTTCTTGCAGTTATCTGTCTACCACGATGGACAGAGAATGATCAGAAAAAGAATAATAGATACATAGACAGTGTCGGCAGATAAGGGCCTATGGCCCACCCAGTCTGCCCATTTGAGCTTGTAAGTTCAGTTTATGTTTTCCTAGAAGTCTGTTGCCCCTTACCCCTGACCTCCAGAATTCCTTTATGTCTATCCCATGCATTCTTAAATCCCGTGATTGTTTCAGCCCCACCACTTCCTCTGGCAGGGTGTTCCCTTGTCCACCACCTGTTCTGTGAAGAAATTCTTCCTCATGTTTCCTCTGAATCGTCCTCCTCCAACTTCATCCCATGCCCTCTAGTTCTGGAACATATTTTTGCTTAAAAATAGTGTATTCCTGCACCCTGTTCCTCCTGTAAGATACTTGTCGTCTCTATCATTCCCTCTCTCCTCCTCTCCTCCAGGGAGTACATGTTCAGTTCCTTCAACCTGTCTTCATAGGACTTGTGATGCAATCCATCACCACCTTTGTTGCCCTCCTCTGAACCTTCTACCCTGTCTATGTCCTTACATAGGTATGGTCTCCAGAACTGTACACTGTACTCCAGGTGGGCCTCACTAGTGTCTTGTATAGTGGAATTATGACCTCCCTTTTCCTGCTGGTGATGCCCTGCCTACCATCCCAGCATCCTATTTGCTTTACCTGCTGCCTTGTCACACTGTTTCCCTACCTTGAGGTCATCAGAGATGATAACCCCAAGATCCCTTTCCTGCTTGGTGCATGCTATATCCTCACCTCCCAACTGATATATTGTGCCAAGGTTTTGTGCCCCATATGCATTATCTTGCACTTCCTTGCATTAGATTTCAACTTCAAACCCTGACCATTCTTCAAGTTTCTGCAGGTCCTTCTCATTCTGTCTACACCCTCTGGTGTGTCTACTCTATTACAGAGCTTTGTGTCATCAGTGAACAGTGAAATTCTGCCTTCTAGGTCCTGCACAATGTCACTGATGAAGATGTGAATATGGACCAGTCCAGCACTGATCCTGTGGTACCCCACTGATCACTCTTCCCTCTGTGGAGTGACAGCCATTTACCACCACCCTCTGTGTCCTGCCACCAGCCAGTTACCTACCCACCACACTACTGTCCTGCCCACACCCATATTCCCCAGTTTGTGTAATAGTCTTCTATGTGGCACAGTGTCAAAGGCCTTGCTGAAGTCCAGATAGGCCATGTCCACTGCCCTCCCTGATCCACCTCCTAGTCACCCAGTCAAAAATTCAATGAGGTTGGTCTGACATGACCTCCCCCTGGTGAAACCATGCTGCCTTGGGTCCTGTAGTCCATTGACAACCAGACGTTCCACCAATCTCTCCTTCAGTAGTGCTTCCATGATCTTCCCCGCTACCGAGATGAGGCTGACTGGTCTGTAGTTCCCTGCTTCCTCTTTGTTCCCACTTTTATATAAGGGGACTACATCTGTTCCCACTTTTGTATAAGGGGACTACATCTGCTGCCATACAAAATGTAACTTTGTATGGCAGCAGTTTGTGAAAGGTTTTACCACAGATTTAGCTTGCTACTAGGGGTGGAAATGGGTGTTGTGGAAGAACTACTGCTTACTTTTGGTGACTTTTCCTGTCCTGTATCTCTTTGTGAAGATGGACCTGCACGTTGTGGAGATGACAACTTGAAGCAAATGTGTGCATCTGTATTTGACTCCTGTGAGGGCTGCAGCTCATCTAGCAACAGAAATTTGTAGTGATTTACATTATCTGTTTTTGGAAGATGTATAGCCTTGAACCTGGGCTCTAAGAGAACTGCAAGTATGTAGTGTTCTGCTTTTGCAATTGCAACTAATCGGTCATCATTTTGGAAGCACCCAGACATTCTCTTTACAAGATTTCTGTGATACTGTTGACACCTTGTCTCGTCTTCAGGTCTGTCTCTTTCTATCTGTAGAGTCAGAACACTCACATGTTGTGTAATCAGCATTATAAGTAGAATAACTAGACTTAGGGTCACACCTTTTGAAGACATGTCCCTTGTAGCTGTCTCAAAAGGAGCTAGGATGCAGCACACTGTCTCTATTAACTTCCACTGAAGCACAGAACGCATAATGCCATCACCAATATAAGGAATAATGTATGGGCGCCCATACACAATGAGCCAGTATTTCCATCAAGAGATTGAGATACCAGCATATGGATCTTGATGCAAAGCTTGAGCGGTACATGCTGGTATCTCAACCCTGAGATGGAAACACAAAGCAAGTTGTGTATGGGCACTCATATTTTATTTGTTACAGTGTATGGTTTAAAACAAAAAAGCATCTGACTATTGTTTTTTAAAATGCGGTTACTATAAGGTTGAGGTGCAGTTAGCAGAGAGAGTGAAACTAGGCAGTGGAAGTCAGCAAGAGGGGATCACTGCTGCAGTTAATGATAGAACATGCACAATAAGGCTTTAGAACATGCACAACAACTTTAGAATGTGCATAACAAGGTTTTTGAGCTGCTGGAATTCAGTGCACAGTAAGCCCTAACCATACACTAAATAGAGGATAATGGATGGGCAACAGTGAACAACAACACTGTTGTTCACCTTGAGAGGTTGCCATGACAACCATGTCATTTACAGTTGTCATACAACCTTGAGAAGTGAAGACAGTGTTTTTGTTTACTGACACCCATCCATTGTCTTGTATAGTGTATGGGCATTAGTAAAACAACAATGGAACACTTCTTTGATCCATGCGACTCTATTTCCGTCTTTGTGTGACCACCCCATCCACAACCCAAGGACAATCCTCACTCATACCCCAGTCCCACGATGTCACAAGCTACTTTAAAAAAAAATAATGAGTTCTGAAGTACTGCTGTTGTCCACCACTAAAGGTAAGCCCAATTTAATATCTTACTTTGTGATCTTTGGATCATCAATGTTTATTTAATTTTCCCAGCAAAACAATGTGGCCATTTCCCTGAAGTGCAGCATATATATTTGGCGCATGCGCAAACACATTCACTGCTGTTGTACCATCGATGTGACATATCTAAGATGGTACAACAGCAAGGTGATGTCACATCGATGGTACAACAGTGTTAGCCAACAACAATGTTCTACCATACACTATAATGTAATTCTAGCAATATTCATGTACAGCTTGCTTCTGTTCCAAGAGGTGCTGCAGCATACAGTATACACAATTGAGTTCCACTGAATGGAAATATTTTGAATTAGCTTTTGGTGGGACAGCTAGTGTTTCTTTTGCAGTTCAGATAATATCTATAAAGCCATGGTTGAATGAGAAAACTGAGTTAATTTTTTTTTTTGCAAATGGCAATCATACCATCAACTTGTGTTTCATTGTTCAGGAACCCAGTGACCATTAAATGTTACCAATGTGCAAAGCAAGAAGCATGTATAAACCTTCCATTCTGTACTGCTTTCAAGATGTCAGCTCCATTGCCACTTACAGTAAAGCCACATTTTAGACCATGAGAATAAATCTAGTCATTATGGAGTTTGTTTAGTTCTTGCAAGATATTTTCGGCTGTATGACTTTGCCCAAACGTCTTTGTATGCAGCAGCACTATCTTTTGGGGTGTGTATGTTTTTGAAGAAGCACAAGAAAAACTGATCCAATGAGCAGTAAGGGACATATAATCTATTTACATGCTGAAAATAGAGTTAGATTTGACATTTCGACCATAGGTCTTCGTCAGGAATTATCTAAAAGAGAAAAAAGCAAAGCTGGTGGAGAGGTAAGGGGAAATGAGGGATATATAAGTGAGGAAGGAAAACAGGGGAAGCTCTGGGAGAAAAAGTGATAACAGGCAAGGTAAGAAAAAGAATCTAGAAAAGAAAAAGACAATGATGGGTATGAAAAGGCATAGTATGAATGAATGGGCTGAGGAGTCCTCAAGTGGAGACTAATTAGAAGGCCTAGTAAGAAGGCTGAAAGGTGACAAATGCAGTGAAGATGATTTTGCTGAGCAGGCTCAAATAATGCAGTTTATTTTATTAACAGGGGATACCTAGAAAGCACAGTGGAAAGAGCCCTCTCCCAGGTCAGTAGTATGACCCTCACAGGAGGGATACTCTCATGCAACAACAATGATGTATTCCACTAGTGCTTCTCTTTCATCATAATACACCTTCTCTTCACAGAATCATCACTCAGAACTTCCCTATTCTGCAAACTGACCCTAATTTCAAAGCTTTCTTTACAGAGCCACCAATTGCCTCCTACTACTGTCCGCCCAACCTATGGAATCTCCTGGTATGTAGCAGACATCATACTCCTAACAATTGGTGAACTGGGTTGGAAATTGGTTGAGGGATATAATACAGAGGGTGGTGGTAAACAGAGCTAAATCTGAGGAAGGGAAGGAGGGTGACCAGTAGGGTGCCACAGGGGTCAGTTCTTGGGCCAGTACTGTTTTCATTAGTGACATTGCGGAGGAGCTATAGGGGAAGGTATGCCTGTTTGCAGATGACACTAAGATCTGCAATAGGGTAGACACTCCAGGAGGGGCGGAAAAAATGAGGAAGGACCTAGCTAAACTGGAGGAATGGTCCAGAGTGTGGCAGCTAAGATTCAATGTGAAGTAGTCCAAAATCATGCACTTGGGGTTCAGGAACCCAGGGGAGGATTACATGATGGGTGGGGAGTTATTAATGGCCACCAAACAGGAAAGAGATTGTGGGGTGATCATAGCTAATGACCTAAAGGTGGCCAAACAATGTGCCATGATGGTAGGGAGAATCAGTGGGATGCTGGGATGCATAGGGAGAAGTATCACCAGCAGAAGAAAAGAGGTGGTGATGCCACTGTACAAATCTTTGGTGAGACCTCATTTGGAGTACTGTGTCCAATTCTGGAGGCTGCATCTCCAAAGGGACATAGACAGGGTAGAGTCAGTTCAAAGAAGGGCAACAAAAATGGTGCAGAGCCTGCACCAAAGGTCATATGAGGAGAGACTGGAGGAGTTCAATATGTATATCCTAGAGGAGAGGAGAGAGAGAGAGAGAGGAGACATGACAGAGACCTTCAAGTACCTAAAGGGAATAAATAAGGTACAGGAGGGAAGCATATTTCAGAAAAGAAGATGCTGTAGAACAAGAGGTCATGACATGAGACTGGAGGGGGGATAGACTAAGGGGCAATGTGAGAAAGTACTTCTTCACGGAAAAGGTGGTGGAGGCATGGAACAACTTTCCAGCAGAGGTGGCTTGAGCAGAGTCAGTGGGGGAATTCAGAACTGCATGGTATAGCCATAGGGTGACCCTAACGATTCAAAAGAGAAGGTAAAACCAGAGATAAAGTACGATCTCTGGCATTTTAAACAGGTAGGAAAAAAAGGCAGACTGGATGGGCCTAGCGGTCCTTATCTGCCATCAAATTCTATGTTTCAGTGTTTCTAATTCCACCCTACTGGGTACCAAAGCTTGCAACAGAACTTGCTGTTCTACCTGCAATTTTATTTCTAGTGTCACTGAAATTCAGTGTCCCACATGTGTTTTTCCCATCACCAAGGAGTTCTCATGCACTTTGACTAATGTAATATATTGTATTGTTTGCAGGAAGTGTACAGCTATGTACACTGGAGAAACCGGCAGATGCTTGGCTGACTGATTCAAGGAACATTACAGGGTAAACAGGAATGAAGACACTGATAAACCCATTGTATCCCGCTTTACCTCCAGGGACCACAGTGTAAATTATCTTTCTGTCTGTGTCCTTCAGCAGAGTTTCTGGGATGCTGACCAAAGAAAAAATATAGAAACCAAGCTGATCATCTGCCTAGGCTCCTAGCAGCCCTCCAGTTTAAACAACAGACTTATTTTCTACTAACATCTTTCAGCCACCTTATGGTTTACCACTGTAGTCTGTCTTTTTTACCACCACCCCGTCATATATTTGTTTGCATGTGTACATGGTAGTTTGCATGTGTGGGTATGCCTGTACACTCTTCCTCCTAGTGTGTGGGTGGGGGGGGGGATGCTCTCATGGGCATTCCAGTTATGTGTGCACATCTATTTTCATTTTCCACAGATTTGTCTGTCTTTGTCTCCTTCCCCCACATTTGTCACCTTTCAGGCTTGTTACTAGGCCCTGTTAATTAGCCCCTACTTGAGGACTCCTCAGCACATTCACTCCTACTAAGCATTTTCATACCCATCATCATCTTTTTGTTTTCCAGATTTTTTCTTATCTTGCCTATTATCACTTTTTCCCAGAGCCTCCCCCATTTTCTTTCCTCACATATATATCCCTAATTTTCCCTTACCTCTCCACCAGTGAAAATTGTGAAATTCACACATATTGTTGCCAGATATTCTTTGTGATACTATCGGGAGTCTTGTGGTTGACCAGTGTTAGTTTGAGCAAGGGCTGGGCTACGGTGTGCAGGTGTTTGAAACTGGCTCAATGTGTTGTGCCATATGCTTCTTTCTACTGTTTACTGTGGGCCGCAGGTGTTAGTACTTTGTGATAGAGTGCGTTTCTGGGTGTCTGTCTGTCTTGTGAGGGTTTTCAGGTTGTCTCTGTTTCTTGTGTGTTAGTCATAGTAGTGCAGTGTTTTCGGTCGCTGTGGTGCATTTCCCACTGGCATGTCAGCTCAACATTTGAAAAGTCAGAAGAGGAAAAGTCGGCTCTTGTGTAACAGCTACCTATATTAGAGAGACAAGGCACTCAAGGAGAATGTGTATTGGCAGTGCGTGGGTGCCTTAGTATTTCTGTGGTATTATGCTGCTCCTATTCCACTTATTAGTCTCCCAAGGTTCCTTTTTTTGTTTTTTCTTTTATATTTTTCAGATTGTTTAAAGTAAACAGAGGAGTGAGACTGTGCAGATTAATGTTATATAGTCAAAAGAAGAAGTCTCACTCTACCCTTAATGACTCAAACAAAAATCTCCTTCTTCAGATTTACTTTATTGTGTTCATATGTTTACATTTCAATTTCACATGCTCCTTTTTTTTTTATTTTATTTTCTGTAACATTTCAGAACTCATTCAGGTCCTTCATCAGACTGGGAGCTTTCTCATTATTATCTAAAGAGAGATAAAATACACAAAATTGTATGTTTTTATCTACATTTTTTGTTCTCCCTTTTAAATATTTATACGTGAAACTTTGTGATTACAAAATATAGTTATTAGCTTTCATATCAGGTGGAACTGACCTGTGCATGTCATGGAAATTTCTTTATATTCTGAAAAGTCAGCGTGAAAATGGGGGAGGGGTAGACCGCTAGTTCTTTGCCTTCTAATTATTTCTGTACTTTCAATTCTGGGTAGAAAATAATGTTTTTTATTAGACATTGTACAGAGTACTATGCCTCTTATTTTTTTATTATTATTATTTATGCTTTCCTTAAATATTTTTAATTTCTTACTTTAATTTTTCAAGATACAAAACTAACACAACATGGCTTAAAAATAACATTACGTGCTTCTTTCTATGTGGAAACTGTGTCCACTGCAACAGTGGACAAAAAACAAAAGGAATAAAAAGTACATGGAATGATAAAGAATACACAATAAGTAGTAGTAGTAATAAAATGTATTGTTGTAACAAATAAAATTGTCAATACAATTAAAACATTTATAGCACATACATACACTTTATCTATACATACTCTGTGTAGTAAATTACCTATACAAAAATAAAAATATTTTATAAAAATACCCTCATCATTCTTTGCAAATATCACTCAATTATGTTATACAATCTTTCTCTATATCAAGATTAATGCTTTTGCTAGTTCTTTCACATCTTCATCTGATTAATCCACATCCACAAGTCACCAAGTCATTGTCTTTATTCATGGGTTATATCATTTGGTCTCCCCCACCATTTTTATTAAATGTTTTTTTTCTTTCAATAAGACTTAAAAACTTTGTTAGGTTCTCTAATTGCCAAATATCAATACTTTTAAGAAGACTATTCAATTGGAGATTTGGAGACATATCGATGTTCCTCAATATATTTCCCAGAAAGAACTGTCTCTCATATGCATATAATGGGCATAGTATCAGAATATGTAATAGACTGTTCTCTCCTAATTTACATTCACAAAAGCCTTCTTTGTGCTTGGCTAATATTCCTCTCACTTTTTGAGAATCAGAATATTCAAATCAAAATTTTGTTAAAGATTTTCTTTTTTTCGGATCTTTAATAATTGTTAAATATGATTCTAATATTTTTTGCCAACCACTTACTAATTTTCACTTGTCTACTAATTTTCATCTCATATTGTATGCATATATCCTTAATTCTTCTTTTTGTATATATTTCTACATATTTTCTAGATGTTATGAGGCTATTAGCCAAGCAGTCCAGAAGGCCATAAGGTTTTATAATTTTTTTCTAGAGCATATAAACATGGGCAAACAAACCCTTTGTTGCTATAGACTAGGGATTCGTCTAGGCAAATTCTTGGCAGTCTCTCTTCGCTCATTCTATAAGCCTTGAACCAACAGTATGCCAATCTCTGTTCTATATTATACCTGACAGGCAGTTGGTCCAACTCTAATCTCGTCAGAGCACTGGATGTGCCATTTGGCAGTCCCAATATTCTCTTATAGATTTTATTTAATATCTTTTCTAAACCCTTGGATTCCTTCTCATCCCCACCCCAAATTTCAGCCCCATATAAAATTTGGCTTCTTAGTTTTGCATTGAGGACCTTAATGAATCCTTTAACAGACTGTCCTGCATATTGGTAAGCAAAATGTTCTACCATCAGTAAAAATCTCTTTATTTTCTCTATTATAGATCTTCTATGGAATTTCCATTTTAAATTCCGTGTGATGGTTACCCCCAGATAACAAAAACTAAGAACCCTCTGTATGATGTTAGAGTCATAGAAACATAGAAACATAGAATTTGACGGCAGATAAGGACCGCTTGGCCCACCTAGTCTGCCCATTTTCCTATCTAACAGATAAGCTGCAGATCCTAGTTAACCAACAGCTTAATTCCTCCTACTCCCCACTAGGACTGCCCTATGCCTTATGTCATGTCTTAAATTCAAATCATTTCCTTAGTAGGGTTCGATTGCAGACCATGTGTTTTGTTTTTGTGTAATTAATCTCCAATGCCATTGCTTTACATTTATTCCCAAATTTTTCTATACTTCTTTTTATTCCTAAAATGGCTTGTGAACAACAATACTACGCCATCTGCAAATGCCAAATATGGGCAGCATCTTTCCCCTATCTTTGGCGTATGGAGTTTCTTATCATACAAATTCATAAGTATTTTATTTAAATATAAATTAAATAATATAGGGGAAAGCACACAACCTTGTCTTAATCCCATATTTGTGCTAAATTTTTTTGTCTTATCGCCCTCGTTGTTATATCTTATACATGTCCAGTTATCTGTGTAAAGTCTCTTTATTAAGTCAATCAAGGCCTGCTCATCCCATATTCTCCCAATACCCTCCAAAGTTTATTTCTCTTAATTTTATCAAAAACTGCTCTTAAATCAATAAAAACACAATACAACTTTTGTCTTTTTATATTAATGTATTTATTGATTATATGGGATAGAACAAAGCATTGGTCTACTGTTGAGTGACCTGCCATAAATCCTGCCTGAGCCTCATCTATTATTTTAAACTCCTTTACCCATGCCATAATCCTTTTTTGTATTATCTTTGTTAAGCTCTTTTGAGTATTGTCAATCAGGCTTATTGGTCTATAGTCTTTTGGGTTATTTCTGTCTCCCTTCTTAAAAATAGGTATTACTATATTTTGTTTCCTTGTGTCAATTATTTCACTTGTCTTAATTATATGGTCAAACAGCTTTTTTAATACAGGGATCCATAAATATATAGCGCTTAATATAATAGCCACTGGTATACCATCTGGCCCAGGTGCTTTATGCTTTTTTGCTTCCATCAAAGCATTATAGATTTCATATTCCTGTATTTCCTGTTTAACAATATTCCACTTATCCTCTTTCATTTTTTGTCCTTGTATAGAAGTATCAAAGAATAATGATTTATAGTACCATTCCCATGTATGGGGTTCGAAATGGCATTCTATTTCTTCACTAAAGGAGCTACAGCCTCTTACCACCATCCTCCAAAATTTTTTCTGGTCATTTTGCCCAACAGCATCTTCTAGATCTTTCCATAGCCTCATTCTATGTTGCTCTCTCTTGCTTAGCAACAGTAGTTTATACTCTTTTCAAGCTTTGACCAATTGTATCCTATATTTTTGATAATTTGTTTTCTTAAATAATCTAGCCAGTTTGTTAACTCCTCTTTGTTTTTCTTTACAATCTTTATCAAACCACTGACTTCCTTCTCTTTTTTCCCACTTATTACTTTCTTTATTATTTGTGCTAGATGTTTCGTAGCTTCCTCAAATTTCCTAATAATATCCTTCCCTTCAATATTCTTTATATCTCAATCCACTTTTCTCTTATACCAATTTCCATTATAAAATTATTAGAGTTTAAATTATCTATCAAATCCCATTGTCCATTGTATTCCTATTTTTGTCCTTAATAACTCTTGTCTCACTCTTGGTATGTCTATCTTATTTAATAAATCCAACTTAATCTCTAGTGGATTATGTTCTCCCTCCACCCTATCTCCAACTTGAAGTTCTTTAATTCACATCAGGGCATTCATATTTACCCAACATAAGTCTATTGCTGATGACCCTCTTTTTCCCATATACGTATATTCCCCTTCTATGTCTCCTTTACACCTACCATTAATTAATGTGACATTTCTTTGTTGCAGCTTTCTACATATATCCTTCCCCCAGCAGATACCTTCTTATCCTTCATTTATCTAATCATATTTATATCATTTTTATTAACTGCTATACATAAATCTCTCATGTCTTTTACCATATTAATATTCGACCCTACCCTAGCATTCAAATCTCCCACTATTACTATTCCACAGTAGGGTTTTTCCTTTTCCCAACTATCTATTATTTTAATTAGCAAGGTCAAGGTATTAATATTATTATACTTTGTATTTGTTGGTGGCAAATATACATTTAGCAGTAACCACATGTCTTCATTATTTTCGATTGTTACCCCCAAAATGCAATCAGAGTCTATGACAACTTCTTCAGTTCTAAAGTTTTTTGCAATCTTTAGCCAAATTGCCAATCCTCCTATTAACCTCCCATATTTTTTTTTGTTTGATAGCCTGTTTCCTAAAAAGTTTATAACCATCAAGCTGTATCTCATCTGCACTCCATGTCTCCTGGAGGCATATAATTTCAAAATCCCTTACATAACTCTTAAAAGAAGGATCATCTATCTTATCCCTAATTCCTGACACATTCCAGGAGATCGTTGTCTCAAACATATCTTTATTTACCTTTATTCTCATTATTTTTTCCTTGAATGCATTATGTTTTAACCTTCAATCATTATTTAGATCTTGTAATACCTGAAAATGATTTGACACCTGTATGAGGTTTAACCATTGCTCAGAATCAAAGTATACTGGTCTAGCTTCATCCATGCTGATTTCTCCCTCTATATTAATCTTTAAATTATCCAGAATCTTTTTTTAGATAAAATTAAGTCATAATCTCATCTGTTGTTTACCCATAGTGTTAATTGTCCATTATCTTTCCATCTTACCACTTTTTTAATTTTATTGTTCAAATCACCCCTCTTTAATATGATCTGAAGCAGTTCTACCACCTTGTTTCTCACATTCCTTTCATTTTCATTAAGAAAGTTATTTATACCAAAGATAGATATTATCCAGCACTGTTCTTCCTTATCTTTGTTCTATCTTTCATAGTAGTCTGGAAATAATACCTTTATATTAACAATACTTTCAACTAGAAATCCTACATTCCTAAATCTATGCCTTTGATTTTCGACCATCTTCAACACAAAGTACTGATCTGAGACTAATAAAATCATTTCTTTGTCTTCTAGGGGTCGAATAACACTCATGTAGTTCAACATTGGAAATTGGTAGTCATTTTCATTAAAAATCATTTGTATATAAGATTCATATGCCTCTCTAATTGTTCCTCTGTCTCATTTGTTAAAAGGCCAACCTTATGAATAGGAAGCACATAATCAGTTTCTAATATTCTTTTCAATATTTTGTCCAAATACATGTTTTGCCTCTCTTTATTTGTTTTATCTTCCAGCTCTTTTTGATTCTCATTCAAATGTATCAGTCCTTCCTCATCTGAATCTATTGTGTCTTCTATCTCCCTCCCCGCCTTTTAAACCATTCTCTGACTTTTCCTTTACCTCAATCTTATTATTCCTTTTTTTTGTCTATAGTTCTTATCATTGTCTGAATCTCTCTTTTTCTTTTCTTTTTTTATTCTTTACTTTGTTTTTCTTATCCTGCAATTTTTTTCCCATTAAAGTTGGTGGATCCCTCCCTAGAGGATCCCCCATTGCCCTTTCCTTGTTTATTTATTTCTGTTATCATACTTGCCTTGTCTTCTTTCTGATCAATAATAGATCCTGTAGTTTTCACTGCCCCTTTCTCCTTCATTTTTTTCTTGCTCTAGTCCTTTTTTCCCCATATGATTTCATTACCTTTTCTCAACTCTCTTACAATACTTCCATCTCTCCATTCTTCCTGTGGTAGCATAATAAATTCAGAACCCACCTCAGATTGGGTTTGTTCTGAATAATTTTCTATAGTTATAGCACTTCTTGCATTTTTCCTTTCCATAATCTCCAGAGTTATTACTTCCCTGTTGTTTATATGATCTTTCTTCCCTTTCTCTAATGAGATCTTACCTAACTCCTCTGCATTTTCCCAAACTTTATCAACCACTCTCTCTCCCCACTTACAATATTGGTCTCTACCTTGTAATATAATATTTCTATTTTCTAAACAGACCCCTTTTAAAAATTGCAAATCCTGTTTAATTGAAATTAGCTGTTCATATAACAGAATATTAGCCTGACATGGATCTCGCAAGGCCTTAAGTATTTCATTAGATAAATTATTGAAAGAGAAAGAATCCATTGAAATAGGACTCATAAATTGGGTTCCATCTCCTTTGTAATCCTCATAATCTATATTACCACTCCCATCTTTTCTTTCAACCTCTTTATCCCCTGTTGGCTCCTCATTGATTAATTCCTCTTGTTTAGAATCCATTTTTCCATGTAACTCATTCCTCCCTACTTCTGTTTGAATCATACTTGATCTGAAATCTTTAATTTTTTGTTCAATCCTTCTAGTTGTTTTTCTGGTTTCTCTAATGTCCTCCACCATTTTACTTACTTCTTTATGGATTAGATCTAAAATATCTAAACCTTCAAGATCTATTAACATCTCACTTTGTGGTTCTTTGATCTCTAATTTCTTTGGATAGAAAATAGATTTCAAGGACAGTTGTTTCATATTTTTTTTTACCTATGTCTATTGTTGGAGTCGAGGTAAACTCTAAAACCCCCTCCCTCATTGTTTTATCCATCTCTTTTTTCCTATCCATTTCCTCATGTGTTTTTTTATCTTTGGTTCCTATTATCTTATAATTATTTTGACCTTTTTTCACTCTTAATTCATTCATTCTAGATGTACCTTTTACATTTCCTGTTATTATTTTTTCTTCCAACATTTTTTTCCCCTCATCTCGTTGTTGGTGGCATTATAACTACAATATTCTATCTTGAAGATCCCCTATACTATAGCACCCTTATTTTCAAATCCACACTTATTACCCAATTAACTTTATTAACCCAATTAACACGATTGACATAATTGACACAATTAACTCACAAACTGACTCAGTTATCACAAACTGATACTATTCTGCCCAACTAATGACTTGGCAACCTGAAGGTATCAATTCTTTTTAAACCTTTATATATATTTTTGAAATATTCTAAAGCATTCGCAATTTCTTAATTAAGTAACTTGTGATAAAAAAGCAGAAGGGTTTGAACACCAATTATATATACTTTTACTCTACAAAGATAATCTTCCATAGAATACTAAATCTAAATAGTGCACCTATGTGGTCCTTTTTTGCAAACAGAATATTACTCTTCGCTTGCAAAAACAATAAAAATATTCCAAAACAGCAATAATATTCTTGGCTAAATACTAAATACTGAAAACAAGTAAGATGTTGGCTAGATATTAACTAATTGCCATGTAAAAATGTGCAAATTGAGCCAAATAAAAAAAAACATATAATCCCAAAAAATAGGAAGAAATAAGGGAAGAATATAATAGACCTCTGGGCCTTCTTTTGTTTCCTTAATTTCTCTCATCCTTTTCTTCCTCTATAAATACAAGTCTCTTAGACTCTCAACCTCTCAGTCTCTTAATCCCAGTTCGAAAAAAGGTTCTTTATAGTGGTCCCAGGCACATCCTCCATCTGTATTGTCACTAGTTGGAAAGATAACTTCAAGGTCTCTTCTATACCAACTTGCCATTCTAAAGTTCCAACTTGCCATTATAAAGTTCCTGCAGTGTTCCTGAGTTCAGTACTCTCTCCTTGACTCACTTCCTCTGTGTGCTTCAAACACCATTGCTTTCTTTGTGAAGGCAGGGTTTCTACTCATTAAACTCTCTTGAATGAACACAAAGTGGACGTTTTCAATATCAGATCTGTTATTTCTACCTTCACTGACCCTTGATTTAAACTTTCTCTGTAAATCCTTCGCATAAATCTTGGACCACCAAGAGCACCTAGTTCAATCAGCAATTGCCCTCTGGTTATTAATGCAAGATTCATTACTAAGTCTCTCTTCTGCTTAATATCAAGAAAGAAGCTTAGCATGTCCGAACTCCATGAAGGTTGCCCAACAAGTGAGGGATTTTATTACCTGCAGAACAGAATATGAAGGAACTGAATGAGTTCTGAATTGCTACAGAAAATAAAAAAAATAAAAAAAGCAGCATGTGAAATTGAAATGAAAAGATATGAACACAATAAAGTAAATCTGAAGAAGGAGATTTTTTATTTGATTCATTATGGGTAGAGCGAGACTTTTTCTTTTGACTATATAACATTAATCCACACAGTCTGGCTCCTTTGTTTATTTTAAACAATCTGAAAAATATAAAAGAAAAAAACAAAAAAAAGGAACCTTGGGAGACTAATAAGTGGAATTGGTTCTAATTTTCCTAAACGGATTTAGGATTGAAGTCTTCCTGAACTGCATAAATAAAGAAAGAATAGGACATCTCTTTTTGCAAACATAGCCACATTTTCAGAATTGGGCAAAATAACAGATAATAGGTTCATAGCGTTAAGCATAAACACAGAAGAAGCCGCAATAATGATGGCATTAGTGAAAAGTAAAAGACATATAGACAGTGGGAAAACCATTGAATTACCAAAAGCTTCAATTAATAAACTAGAATCATTGAAAGAAAGAGAAATAAGACTAGATTGGCATGCTGTGACACTTTTGGAGTATATGAAACTGAAGAGAATTCCAAGGGGACTTAAAGTCTTGGTGGAATCACAATTGGGCTTTATTCCTGAGGGCTTCCAGGTGAAATGGGATGGAATTAAATCAAAATGTTCTTTCGATTTCATGTTGCTGCTTATTGAAACATTAACAATAAAACAAACTAGAGTACTAGAAGAAATTCAAACACCGGAAACAAAATTGAAGGACACAGTGGAAACAGTACAACTAAAAGAGTTATTTGATAGAATAGAAAAATCTTTAAAAGAATATGACAACCATATCAGAAGTATAAAAATTAAGAAATTCAAAAGAGATATCAGTGATTATAAAAATGGAACTATATACTCTTGGAAAAAATCAGACTATAACACAAATTATTATAACCTGGATGACAGTTCAACCTCCTCAGGAACCTCAGACACAGGAAATTATGACCAAAGGAATTACAGAGGAACTACATATAATAGACCATACCATAGAAGAAATAGATATTCCCATTACTACAATAGGCCCACTGGGAGATTTCAGAACCAAAGAGGAAATTATTATGACAGAGATTCTTACAGAACACAACAATGGCAACAATTAGATAAAGAAACAGAAAGGGATTATTTTTTTGTTTGTTTATTCTTTTCATCTCCTCCTACACCCCAACACCTGCCACCCCTTCAGTCCTCCTAGCACTCCGTTCCCCTCAGCAGTCCTCTTCTGGAGCACTTCCCCACAGATAGCAGTCAATCCTGAGTTGTCCCGACATATCCCATCGCCAGGCGGGTCCCCCTTCTCCGAGGGAGAAGGAACTGGGTGGCAGGGAACCGCAGCACACTATTTTTACTTATGGTCCAGGATGCCACTGTGGCAGAGGATGCTCCTGGAGGCTCCGGGGGAACAAGAAGGGCAGGGGCTGTCATCTGGCAGGGCCAAAGCCGATTTCTGGCTTTCTCTATTTTTAGTTCCTCCTGCTTCTGCTACTTGTGTTACTCCCGGTCTCCACTGGGGGCCACTACAGAGTGAAGCTATCCCCCCACTCCTCCCCAGGAGAGGAAAGCAGTCCTCCAGATGCTCAATCCTCTCCTTCCCTCTGTCAACCCATGGCACCCGAGTCTGTTCCTGAACCCGGATCACCAGCATGGACCAAGGTAAGGCACCAGCGCCTCAGCCCTCTGCACCACTGGGCCAGCAGAAAGGGATTTTCAGAGAGGAACAGAGCAGGCAGGCCCTTCTGGGATAAGAAGGAAAGTAAGAGAAAAAGAAACAGGTGGAGGAGAAATAGAAAAAGGAAAAACACACAAATTGAGATCACAGAGTCAACAAAATTAAACATTTACAACCTCTCCAATAGAATTCTTCCTCCCTTAGAAGAAAAAGTTTTGAATCTTGGTTTATCCTTCAGTTTAACAAAAAAAATTAAACTCGTTTGAACTTAAAGTAAATTTGGAAAAATGTTATCGTAAAATAAGGTTAAAGCAGTTTTTTTGGTATGAGGGAACAATCGTCAGAGAATGAAGACGAAACAGCAAGGAAAAAAGAACGCTATGATTTGAAACAAGCTCTTGAAACTAAATCTAATTTTGATCCAGCAAGATTCACTCCACCAAACATAACATGTTACATTGACAAAGTCAATAAGGATATAGAAAGAATAGTGACAGAAAGCACAATTAAACCAGTTCATTACAATTTAATAAAAAAAGAAAAAGACGAATTGGACAACCTCAGCCAAGACAACTCAATAATAATAAAACCAGCAGACAAAGGAGGGGGAATAGTTATTCAGAATAGGGATGATTATAGAGCAGAATGTTTAAAACAACTTAATGATCTAAACACATATGGAAAAGTAAGAAATATTCCATTTAAATAACTTAGAACCATGATTACAGAAACAGTTATAGAAGCCAGTGATAGAGGAATAATAGAACAGTGGGTTTCAGAAGAACTTATAAACAAAACACCAGGGGCCAGATATTCAAAAGATAGCATGGGGCACAAATTCCTTGCACTGGACTAGCATCGAATTTGCCCCCAACTGCTATATTAAAAAGGACATTTAGTGCCGGCACTAGGTGTTAGCGCCGATGCTAAATTATAATGTATGCAAGGGAGGGAGTTAGGGGAGGGGCCCTGAATGCTGGCACACTGGCATATTCCAATGTATAGTGCTGCGCTACAGGCATTAGCGTGACCTTAATGGCGCATCATCCCCATGGCAAAAAGCTGGCGGTAATACTGATATCGACCTCCTTCCCTTCGATCCCGACCCTCGTAGCACTGAATAACATGGCATGCTATGGTGGTGTAGTGGCCCCACCCCCAGCACATGTCCTGACCCCGTTTAATATAACAATAGATCAATTTCCCTGGTAGTCTAGTGGTCACCCCACTCCCCTGCAAGTATCCTGACCCATTAAATAAAAGAATAGATTCATTTCCCTGGTAGTCTAGTGGTCTCCCCACCCCCGCACGTATCCCGACCCCTGTGTAATGTACAAATAGATCCATTTCCCTGGTAGTCTAGTGGTCCCCCCACCCCCCGCACGTGTCTGCCGCTTCACGCTTTCTGCCCCTCCCCTCACTCATCGTTGCCCGAGCCTATACAGCGCCTGGGTAGCTTCCCCACAAGCTTGCTCGCTCCTTCATTCTAAAGTAATTTTATTGACAACATCATCGTTCTAGCACCCCCAGCTCTGGCCTTCCCTTAAACCTGGCGTCCACATCCACCACCTCTGATCACATCAACTCAGGGCAGCCTGGTTCCTAGAACACGCACCCTTGCGGGGGACCGAGCCTTCCACACCTATGCCCCCAAACTCTGGAACTTGCTACCCGAACTCACTCAGTCCTCCTTCTCCCACTCAAGCTTCAAAGCCTCCCTCTGGAACTTCCTGAAACCTCCCTCCCCCTGCTCCTGCTCAACGTAGACCTACTCCTCTGCCCCTCGCCAACCTGACTGGAAGGTGGGGGCCTCAGCGTGACTTGCACTACTCCTTCTGAATCTGGCCATGATTCCTGGACTTACCACTTGCCCAGGGCACCCCGTGCACCACCGAGATTTATCTTGCCTGTCTCATCCTACTCTAAATGCACTATGCCAACCTTGTCCTTGAGTCAGCCTTGAACTGCCTGTTAATTTAGTTTATGTTTCTTGTCTCCTCAATGTATATGTATGAATTCTGTGCCAACTTTGCCCTAGAGCTAGCCCTGTAACTACCTGTGTATTTCTATATGATTCTGTGCCAACTTTGCCCTAGAGCTAGCCCTGTAACTGCCTGTGTATTTCTTATACACTCTTCTCTGTTCCCCAACTGCTCAATGTATCCCTACCTTGCTTTAGAGCCAGCACTGAATTGCCTGTTATCTTTCTCTGCATTCCTTATGCTCCCTCTGTTGTTTATGTACGAAGTATTTACTTGTAACTACCTTCCTATGTATTTCTAATGCTTCCTCAATTGTCGCTGTATGAAGTTTTACCTGTAACTCTCCCGGGTCGCACCTGAAAATAGGCACATGGCTGTCTAATGTGCCTACCCGGTTAACAAAAGCAAATAAATAAATAAATATCCCGAACCCCGTGTAATGTACAAATAGATCCATTTCCCTGGTAGTCTAGTGGTCCCCCCACCCCCCCTGCATGTATTCCAACCCTATGTAATGTACAAATAGATCCATTTCCCAGGTAGTCTAGTGGTACTCCCACCCCCCTACTGCGTATCCCGACCACCGTGTAATGTACAAATAGATCCATTTCCCTGGTAGTCTAGTAGGCCCCCCACCCCGCGTATATCCAACCCCGTGTAATGTACAAATAGATCCATTTCCCTGGTAGTCTCCCCGGTGCTACTGCATGGAGCAAAAAGCTCCCCCTTTTGGTTGGAATGGAAGTACAGGCTAGATGCTGCAGGCCAAGGCATGCCCACAGCATCCCCTGTTGGTCGGAATGGAAGTAAAAGCTAAACAGCACATAATGAGATGCAAATGTACTTGTTTGCCCACGGATTACCTAAGTAGGCTCATTTGCATGGAAGCTTTGAATATAGCTCCCGTTTGCCCCAGACTAATGTGTTAGCACTGTGCAATCAGGTTAGACCCGAGCAAACCTCACTTCAGCATAGCACACTAAGCACAGTTCTGCAGTGTGTGGCTTACATTGTTGTTTGCATTCATACCTCTCAACTGTCCCTGATTATCAGGGATGTCCCTGGAGTTACCTCAGACTTTTACTGTCCCTCCTACAAATTGTGTTTCCATGACCAAACAGTGGGGGTTGTAGGCATAACATAATGTCAGACATTAATGTTAAAGACGTGTTCTTCATTAAACAATGCATTTTACACTACACCACTTATTCTACCAGCTTCCTGAGTGGATATCACCAATTTTTAAGGTGTGTCCCTGGTTGTAAACCTGTTGTCCCTGATTTATGAGGCAGCAGGTTGAGAGGTCTGTTTGCAGTAGCTGTGAGACATCTCTGTGCAATCACACACAATGTTCTCTGCCTGCAACGCTGGCTTGC
This sequence comes from Neoceratodus forsteri, assembly GCA_016271365.2. Lineage (NCBI taxonomy): Eukaryota > Metazoa > Chordata > Ceratodontiformes > Ceratodontidae > Neoceratodus > Neoceratodus forsteri. The sequence continues at coordinate 845,686,938 of CM057451.1, read as the reverse complement.
TACAGAGTCTAATGAGCTGCAGTTGTAGTTTGCACTTCCCTGCTGCTATATTCAGTGCTGTCTTATTCCTGGGCTATTTTTGCTCTGCACTCCCAGACCAGTTTGGCTGGCTTCCTTAGATTGTTATATTCAGCAGGATTAGCACTGGGCTATTTCCTTTTGAATATAGCTTGCTTTGTGCTCCGGGCTAAGTTTGCCCACCGGGCAGTGCTAATTTAGCGCCGGGGCAAAGTTTTGAATATCTGGCCCCAAGAATACCATTATTTTATTGTTTGCCAAAAATACGTAAAGACCAGACACACCCTCCTGGGAGACCTATTATTTCAGGTATTTCGATCAATTACAGAACCCTTGTCAAACTTTGTGGACCATTACTATAAAGAACTAGTTACAAACACTTGGTCACACTTAAAAGACAGCAAACATTGCATACAATTGTTAGAAGAATTAAACAAGAAAAAATATGGCCTAAAGGAGAGTTCATTCATCCCTTTAGATGTTAAATGTCATTATACAAGCATTCCACATGACGATGGCATAAAAGCACTGGATTGTTTCTCATCAAAAAGGCAACAAAATAAATCAAATAAAGAATTTTTATTACAACTCACAAAGATGGTGCTTGAAAATAATTATTTTGCGTTTGAAACTTTTACCTATTTGCAAAAAATAGGTACAGCAATGGGTGCCACCCTGGCACCCACCTACGCCAATCTTTACATGGCACATTTTGAAAAAGAATATATTGAATCAGAAAATAACAGATTTAAATCAAAATGAATCCTTTATAAGAGGTTTATTGATGATATTCTTATAATTTGGAATGGAACGCTACAAGAAGTGCAAGACTTTCATCAATATTTGGAAACAGACAATCAAAATCTATCATTTACAGTGTTATTTTCTGATTCAATATATTCTTTTTCAAAATGTCCCCAACAAACCAGTGCACTCCCACCAGTTCAATAGTTCTCCTTCTGCCCTGTATCCCAAGCCGAATTCTTCAGATCCCTACGCGTCCTGAACCCCTACAAAGGCAAATGCCCTACGTCCCTGGATGCTAAGATACTATTCTTGTCCGCCCCAGCCATTGCCGCCCCTCTTGCCACACTTTTCAACCTCTCCTTCACTCTGGGCAAGTTACCCACAGATTGGAAAAGGGCCACCATCATACCCCTACCTAAAGGGGGTGACCCCTCCTCCCCAGGCAACTATCGCCCCATCTCCCAACTCTCGATTCTGGCCAAATTACAGGAACGTCTTGTCCTCACTCAACTCACACCCCACCTAGATGCCTCCTCATTCTTCACTCCTTTCCAATCGGGCTTTCGCAAATCTCACTCAACCATCACCTCCCTTCTACGAGTCACTGGCGACATGCTCACAGGTATGGACAATGGACATATCACCTCTGCCATCTTTATTGACCTAGCCAAGGCTTTTGATACCATCTCCCACTCCCTGCTCCTCTCCAAACTCACTGAAGCTGGGCTCTCCAAACCAGCCACTGCATGGTTCCATGACTACCTAGTGGATAGACACCAAGCAGTCAAAGTTGCATCGCACACCTCAAACCCCCTGCCCATTACCACCGGCGTCCCCCAAGGCTCAGTCCTGGGACCACTGCTTTTCTCCATATTTCTAAATGACCTCCCATCAGCATGTCACCACTTCTCCATCCAGATGTATGTGGATGGCACAGTCCTGTATGCCTCTGGCCCTACAACAAGCAGTGTGGCAACTCTCCTACAGGAGGATGTCAACGCCATCCAGGAATGGTTCAGATCAAACCAGTTATTTCTAAACCCTAAAAAAACTATGTCACTAACCTTTGGTTCCCAACAAAGACTCTCCCGCCAAGCCCCCTGCCCCCCTTTCAAAACCATGGACAGGACCCTTCTGAAGCAATGCACCAGCTTCAGATACCTAGGTGTCTGGCTCAACCAGCACCTCGATTTTGCCACTCATATCGACTCCTTACATAAGAGGCTGCTCTCCAAACTTGGCGCACTATACAGAAACAAAAGCTGCCTCCCCTCACCCACGAGGCATGCTATTGTCCAAAAGATGATACTACCAGTACTCGACTATGGTGACATAGTGTACAATATCGCTCCCTCCTCCTCCTTGGCCAGCCTCGACACCCTGTTCCACTCATTCTGTCGCTTCATCCTCGACTGCCCACAAACCACCCATCACTACACCTTATATAGCTCCCTAGCCCTGCCATCCCTCCAAGATTGTAGACTAATCCATTGTGCTAGGTTTGCAGCCAAATTTTGGTCCCTCTCCCTACCCCCTTACCTGGCCTCTACCCTCTCCCGACAGCCTCCACCTGCTTACTCCCTCAGACGCACTGACCCCAGGCTACTCCACATCCTCTTTATGCGCACAACCAAAGGTCAGGCCACTTTCAACTTCTGAATCTCACAGATTTGGAATGCCCTGCCAGCTACCATAAGACACACACCGAATCCCAGCCATCGCAACCAACTACTCAGCACACATTTCTCCTCCAGCTGCGCCTGTTTTAATTAACAATGTACTACTGTGTTCCTGAAGCTTAGTTGCATCTTCTAATTGTATCATGTATTCAAACATTCTACTGTATGTATCTATCTGCCTGTCTGTAGCTATCTGCCGATTGTCTGCAAGGCAGTTAGCCATTTCATTTCACTGTTGAATGTCTCTGTTTCAAATACTGTGTACTGTATTGGGTCTTGGCCCCCAGGTCGCATCTGGAATCGAGCATCACTGCTCAGTATGCCTTCCTGGTAAAACTTGTAAATAAATAAATAAATAAAGATCTGCTATTTGGATCTCAAGATAATAAAAGAAAATTGGAAAATCATTACAGATTTATATAGAAAGGAAACATCAACCAATACCATCTTACATGCAAAAAGCTTCCATCCAAAGTCTTAAAAACAGTATTCCCTACAGCCAAATGCTGCGAGTGAAGAGGAATAGTGGCAATGAGGAGAAGTATGAAACAAATATAACAGATCTAACCAGAAGACTCAAATCAAGAGGTTATACGGATACTGTTTTAAAAACATCCAAAGAAAAATATGATTTAAGAGAAAGAGAAACTAAAGACAAAGAAAAGATCCCCACAGAGAATGTATCAAAAGTAACGATGTCCACACAATATTCAGAAAGTTTTTGGAGGATTAAACATGTGGAATTTATCCAACTGGAATATTCTACAAACAAATGATACAGGACAACGAATTTTTCAACACAAACCATAGGTGACAGCCAAAAAAACTACTACAATAAGAAAAAAATAACAAGGACCCAACATTGGACACCAGAAGAAACTAACACAACATGGTTTAAAAATAACATTACAGGCTTCCTTCTATGTGGAAACTGTGTCCACTGCAACAGTGGACAAACAACAAAAGGAATAAAACATACATGTGTAACCCCCCTGCAAATGGGGGTTCCCAAAAGTCTTCCAAAAGATTGCCTAATTGCTCAGAGCCTGGAAATGTTCAGCGTCTAAGCCATTTAAATGTGATTCCCAGTGAGCACTTTTAAAAGCTTCCAAGTACTGTCTCTTTAACAGCTGTCTGCTTGCAGACATAATTAGTTTGAATGGGGGGACTGTGTGTGTTTATGCCAGAGTCCCGCCCGAGCTGCTGGCTATATGCTCTGTTTCTGCCTTCTCTAAGTGGGCAGAGTGAGCACTCTTGAAAGATGTAACTAATTCTGGGGAGAAATGCAGAGTTTTAATGGAAATGTAGTTTGTCTAACCTGTTTCTCCTGCAGCATGAACTGTTTCTGTTGTGTCCACAATTTTCATCCTGGACTGTTGAATTGAACCAATCAGTATGTGAGGACTCTAAGATGGAGCTTGCTTTGGGCCATTCGGGACTGGGATTCTCAGTTAGAGCCTGTGGAAATGGGACTGTATGGAAGGTGCCTCTGGGTAATATAGTTTTGGATCCTTGGCGCCTTTTTGCACTTATAGACGGAGCCCTGCTATGATTAGGGTTGCCACCTGTCAGGTTTTTTACCTGGTGATCAGGTTTTCAGGGTCTCTATCAGGTAATCCGGTTTTGCTCTGTGCTGGTCAGGTTTTTGAGCCATTTTGAGTGCTCACATACTTCTGACACAAATGTTGTCATATGACTCATTGTTTCATAGAAACATAGAAACATAGAAGTTGACGGCAGATAAGGACCGCAAGGCCCATCCAGTCTGCCCATTTCTTTTTCTACCTTATAAATGTGCCATCGGTCTTTGCTCTGTCAGTGACCTATCTATTCATAGTCATTTGTATTGCTCCCTTATGCCTATCCCATGCCTGTTTGAAGCCCTGCACTGTATTCATAGCCACCACTTCTTGTGGTAAGCCATTCCATGCATCTACCACCCTTTCTGTGAAACCGATTTCCTCACAATCCCCTTAATGGCCTCCTCTAATCTCATGCTGTGTCCTCTTGTCCTGCTATTTTTCTTATATTTAAACATGTTAGACTCTTTCACCTTGTTTATGCCCTTAAGGTGTTTGAATACCTCGATCATATCACCTCTCTCCCTCCTTTGCTCAAGGGCATACATATTGAGCTCGTTAATCTGTCCTCATATGTCTTCTGATGCAGTCCCTGCACCATTTTAGTTGCCCTTCTCTGGACTGCCTCAATTTGGATTAATGTCCTTGTAAATGGTGTGGCCTCCAATACTGCACGCAGTACTCCAGATGAGGCCTAACCAATGTCTTGTACAGAGATTATTACCTCCCTCTTACGACTTGTGATACCCCTGCTAATACACCCTAACACCCCCCTAGCCTTACCTACTGCTTTAGAGGTCTGCTTGGATGATTTTAGCTCATCAGTGATGATGATGCCCAAGTCTCTTTCTTCCTTTGTGACTGCTAGCAACTCCCCTCCCAGCCTATAAGTGGGTTCAGGGTTTCTCTTCCCTATGTGCATGATTTTGCACTTCTTTGCATTAAATCCCAGTTGCCACTCTTCTGACCATTCTGCTAGTTTATCCAGATCTCTTCTCATTCTGCCCACCCCATCTGGATCATCTACTCTGTTGCAGATCTTGGTGTCATCTGCAAACAGACAAGCCTTACCCTCTAGTCCATCTGCAAGGTCACTAATGAAGATGTTGAATAGGACTGGCCCCAGGACTGATCCTGAGGTACCCACTTGTGACTTGCATCTCTTCTGACTGTATACCATTTACCACCCCTCTCTGTTTTCTGCCAGTCAACCAGTTTGCCACCCAGTTGACCAACTTTGACCCAAAGCCTGAGCCTCCTAGTTATTTATCAATCTTCTATGTGGAACAGTGTCAAAAGCTTTGCTGAAGTCAAGGTAGGCGACATCAACTGCTCCCCCTTTGGTCCACCACTCTGGTTACCCAGTCAAAAGAAATCTATGAGATTGGTTTGACAGGACCTTCTTTGTAAACCCATTGTCTTGGATCCTGTGCCCTATGGATTCCAGGTGTTGCACTATCATTTCCTTAAGGAGTGCCTCCATAATCTTGCCACTACTGAGGTAAGACTGACCGGTCTGTAGTTCCCCGCCTCCTCCCTGCTACCACTCTTGTGGAGCGGGATCACATGAACCCTTCTCCAGTCTTCTGGGACCTCTCCTGTGCTCAGAGACTCACTAAACAATTCTGCTAATGGCTCTGCTAGTTCCTCCTTTAGCTCCTTAAGTACCTGGGATGTATGCCATCAGGTCCCATTGCCTTATCCACCCTGAGCTTGTAGGCTCTTGTAGGACCCTTTCTTTTGTAAGAGGGAGTGGTGCTCACCTCCCTCCCCGTGTCCATGATGCTGAGCTGTGGGCCTGCCCTACCTTCTCTTCAGTAAATACTGAGCAAAAGTATCTATTTAGGATAGATGCCTTTACAGGGTCCTCCTCCTCACATGCTCCCTTTTCTCCATTGAGCTTAGCAATACCCCCTCTGGACTTTCTCCTTTCACTAATGTATCTATAGAAAGTCTTGTCACCTTCTTTTACTGTTCGTGCTAGTGTTTCCTCAGTTTGGGACTTTGCCTGCCTTGCTGCCTTACCTGCTTCCCTTAGGGCAGTTTGGTATGCCTCCCTATCTTCATCCTGCTGTGTTCCCTTATATTTCCTGAAGGCCAGCCTTTTGGCTCTGACCTTTTCTGCTACTGTATTTGAGAACCAAAGTGGTTTCCTTCTTCTTTTGCACTTCCTTTTCTGTCTAACACAATGGGATGTTGCTTCAAGTATTGCATCCTTAATGCTTGCCCACTTTGCCTGTACCCCCTCACCTGTTTCAGGTACATGTCCACATTACAAACAAGTTCTGTTGTCAGTGTAGCCTTTTGTTTGTGAATGCAGTAACCCTGGGAGGTGTAAAGTATGGCCATTAACACCATTAGCACTTACTTAACCTAATCTTGCCACTGCATCATAAAGTGGCATAGCAGCAAAGCTGCCCCCACCTTTTGTAACAGTAACAGAGCCAGTTGTCCTCCACTTTCATTTGCTGGTAAACATTTTCATCTCTAACAGAATTTAGGCATTTTTAAATGTTTTAAATTATTTTTTCCACAAGAAAAAAGTATGATCACTTCTTTGGCTTTGAAATAGTACTGCAGACAAAGATATAAAGTATGTATACTGCTGTATGCTATTTACAGTATTTCCTTGTCTCCCCAGATCAAATCTGTAAATTAAAGTTCTTTTATCTCTGTATGTTTATCTGGTTAACCAATGTCAATAAATAAATAAATACATAAATAAATAATTAGGAAGACCCTAGGAAAGTAACTTTAAGAGCACAGTATAGTATCTTGACATTTTTATTTCACTGCTGCTTTAAGTGTTGTCTTTTATTGGAGGAACAGTGCATGATGAGTCATGAAAAGGGGTGGGGCTAGGGGTGGAGCTTAGGATCCGTTTTTTGTCTCATCCAAAGGTGGCAACCCTAGCTATGATTGGCAACTGAAGTGACCAACCGAACCTTTTGGATCTAAGTGAAAGACCCTGGGCTGTCTGTTGGGAAGCCAGATCCAAGTTAAGAGTGAAGAGTGAAGGAGCTTAGCTCTGCTCAGTTCAAGCAGCATGATAGTTCATGCAGGAGGCACATGTGAGGCCCGAATCTCGGCCTGCTTGCCGTTGTGAGAGAAAGAGAGAGAAAAAGGTGTTTTCGGACTGAATCTGAAGTTTGTGAGGAAAAAGCAAGCTGCTGCTGTTGGGAATAGGCTTACCCTGTAGAAGACCGAAGATTTTGTTGAAAGCGATCGGCCTGTCAGGACTTTAGCTACCATAGTGTTCCCGGGTAATTGCAATGATTTTTTGTGATCGGGACTGAGGAGTCATCTGCCTGGTACAGTAAGCTTTCTTTTACATATAAATGTGCTATGTGCTGGAAGGGGATCACAATATGGTTTCCCCATTTGCTGTGAACTGTGTGCTAGTGCTGGAAGCAGTTTTCCCAGAAAGAATTGGACTGAATCCCTGCTGCCTGGTGCAGATAGGCCCTGCCACGAGGGTCTTGCCTCACTACATTGCTGTACAGAAAGATCCATCGTCGAGGGGTCAAGCTTCCTCTGGCAATCCAGAAAGATTATCCACCAGCCCTCCTATGTTTAGCCTGGGTATTGTGAGTAATTATCAGGGTAGCTCCCTGCAACTTTTGTCTAATCAAAGTGTGTCATCTGATTGTTTGTGCTTTTCTTTCCAAGAAACTAAGCCATCTGGCTCTGGATTACAAATTGTGTGTGCATGTTCTTTTTTCCATCACAGGGCCCCAACCAGCTGCAACGGACCTGGCTAGCCCCTATCCCATCCTGGGTACCCAGAGAGTGCGATTATTGGGACTCTAAGTGCATGCACAGTACTGTGATTATTAATGTGTTTAAGCTAATTAACCTGATTTTCCCCGTTCCTTGTTACAGCCCTCTGAATAAATCAGATCTGTTCAGGGACACTGGTTTACTGGGATTGAGAAAGGGCATATTCCGTTTTGCACATTGCAAAAAACGGTATTGTCACCGGTGTCTGCTAAGCCAAAATCCGGTTTTACCGGTGTTTGGTTTAGTGTACTTTATTTAACAATTTTTAACTCTGCTAACATGCATTTTAGAAATTTTGACCTCCACTATTACACATCCTTCCATCCTTGTACCAATTTAAAGTTATTTTACTGTAGGTACAAGATGTGATGGCAGCAGTGGCACTATGGCCCCATCTCTCAGGTGCGATGGCAGCACCAACAGCACTAAGGCTCCCATCCCTCTGGTGTGATGGCAGCAGCAACAGCACTACAACCTCCTTCCCTCAGGTGCGACAGAGGCAGCAGCACTGTGGCCCCCATCCCTTAGGTGTGATGGCAGCAGAACTACATTCACCATTCCTCAGTTGTGATGGCAGTATCAGCACTATGGCCCCTATCCCTCAGGTGAGGCATCAGCAGTACTACATTCCCCATCCACCTGTGGTGATGGCAGAAGCAGTACAGCCTCCACCCCTCACACCGATGGCAGTAGCAACAATGCAGTCCACATCCCTCTGGGGTGATGGCAGTAGTGACAGCACTATGATCCCCTTTCTTCAACACCCACACCCCACATGCACAAGTTACAAATGACTTAGTCTCTTTGTTTGTTAGAACTCAGATGTGAATTAATCTGAACCATCATCGCTAAGGTGGATGACCTTTGTTTTTTCCTATCTATAATTTAGCTGCCTGAATTGGATTTCTGCCTGTGACACCACTGACCAGGATTAGGGAACAGACTTGGGTGTTGGAGGGCCAGCTGGTGGGTGAAGGTTTAAGTATCCAATGACCACTCACCTTCTCCTGGGAGGGAGGGTGGGTTCATGGCTCAGCATTTGCTGGCCCCTGGGGGGAGGCCAGAGGCATGACAACATGTCAGCCCTCACTGCAGGAGGGAGCGTGACGGATGTCGGCTTGTGCCTTGACATCATGTGGCCTGTCACGCTCCCAAGAAAATGGGAAAACACCCACTGACCAACCGAAGGATGGCTATTGGTCCCTCCATAAGCCAGAAGCCCCAGACATGTGTTCGGTCTGACCCCTACCATGCCCAGGACACACAGGAAGCTCTTTGGGGTAATTCTTCTCCCCTGGTAGCCTCCCACAGGGGTAGGCACCCACTCAGTGAAGGGTTACTTTGGGTTACCTGGAAGCACAACAGTAAGGGCCAGTGGATGGTGGTCGGGATTCAGCAGCGGTGGTAGGCGGCCTTGGCAGGCCTGAAGGAGTGGATGGCCAGGGGGTAGGAGGAGAAAAAAAAAAACTGCTTGAATTTGCTTCTTTGAAATAAAGTGTCTTTACCTAAAAAGTCCAGAAGTGATTAGTGGAGAACTTTCAAATGGATTCATGCATCTCCCAGACATGTGGATGCTTTTTTTTACTTGGTGTCCATGAAAAGGTTGTCTCCCAGTTTTCATGTCTTTGCTCAGATGTGAATTGAGCACTACTCTGCCCACCAGCATCATATAGCCCCTGGGGTCTTACCTTCTGTATAACATTGATTGTTCTTTCAAAATCCACTGGGCAAACATAAGTACACATAAACACTTAACATTTGCTTTTTGTTGAAGCGGTCTATCAGAAATGTTTTTGTTGTCACAGAAACTGAAACAGCAGGTGGGAGTAAAGGTGCAAATGATCCCATTCACCTAAATGGGGTGCCAACTGTGAAGTTTTTTCATAATTAGTAAGGCAGTTTCTTCTTTGCGAACATACTTTCATTCAGACTAGTTTTCATTCAAACACCTGAGGATTTTGGATGGGCCTACTGATTATAAACTTGAATAAGCTAGTTCGTAACAGTGATCCTGCGTTTAGAAATCTACCACCTAGATGCTTATATGCAAAGAATACAATAAAAACCTGACTAAAATCTAAAAAGAAGCTTATAAAACACATAAAATGTATCTGAACATATATCTTTACCTATACAAAATAATTGCAGCCCAAATAAAACTCAGGTAAATTACATGGTACCCTGACTACTATTCTATGATGTAGTAAACATATATTGGCATTTTTTCTATATTCTTTGTAAAGCAGGTAAGGCCCACTAGGCAGAACTGTCTGTTTTCAGGAGTGACCTAGAAGCGCTGGGGAGGTTAAGTGACTTGCTTGGAGTCACACAGTATGCAAGTGGAGGTTGTGGGAATCAAACCAAGTCTGCTGGATGTACCCAGTTCAATCACTGTTTATTACTCTAACCACTAGGCATGGGTGGCTAAACTGAATGGCTGATTACAACAAAGTGGTGTGGGTGATTTCCTTATTGACTCTATATGCAGCAAAGCAGAAAGAATACAAAGCACAGCAGCATTCATTTTAAGATGCTGAAATCTGGGTCGGCCTGCTGGTGCTGTGGTAGCACTACTGCTTGCAATGCCAGTGACCCAGAGCCAGAAGAGAACTCAGGTTGCTGGAGGTCTGGCCAGGGGAGTAGGATCGAGCACCTGGGGGACTGCTGTCCTCCTCCAGGGAGGGTAGGCTGCAGGTCCTGCTGCTTTACCACCATCTGTGTGGCCACGGGTGGTGGTGCAATGGTGCTGCAGAGTGATTAGGAGGGGAGGACGCTAGCCAGGATCTGGAGCAGTGGCATGTCTTTATGTGATCTACCTCCTTGGATCTCCTCTAGTGCCAGTGCCCTCAGGGACAGAGACCAGAAAACCAGGAACAATCACCCCACATTGGCCACTGGCAGAAGGTACCCAGGTGCCCCAGTCTTCATAACCAGGCTCCATGAGGGACCCACTAAGCTGCCTAACACACACTAAGGGAGTGTGGAGGGGTGATCTGGGGTTCCCTCCTTCTCACCTGGGGGAGTACAACCCAGGCAGGATAGGGGCAGGCCCACAGGAGCTCCTGAGCATTAGCTGGGGTGAAGCTATGGGATACCCAGCCTAGGGATCTCTGAAAAGTGGAGACTGATGCTGTGAGAAGGGGACATAGAAAGAGAAAATAAAAAAAATGTAAAAAGATGCTAAATCTTAAAGATTCTGTGCAGTGACATGCAATTTCCGTGAGGCACCGGTACAAGATTTCAAAATCCGCAAACCAAGCATGATTCCATGATTGTTACCGGTGTTACCGGTTAAAATGGAAAACCAGGGTCCCTGGATCTGTTTGTTTCTGCAATTTACCTTGACTGTGGTGTCAGTTTATGCTGAAAGTATTTTATTGTGGCTATTGTACTGCATCGCCTTATTTTACAGGGGGTCTCCAGAGCCAAGCTGAAGGAACCAGTCCTGGGGTAAGTGCCAAGTACAAGTGCATGTGGTTTGCATATCTGGGGTATTGGAAAAGTTGCTGTTGTGTACTGTGCGGGTCACTAGAGGGAGAAAAGGGGGGTTGCAGTGTCCCAGAGGGCTGTGACCTGGTTAGATTAGCCACAACCAACCCAGACCTTTGGGTGGAGGCACCCATTCTAGAACTCAGACCCCTTAACCTGTTAGTAGCCAAGTAGGCAGGGGTAGTAACCCAAGGGATAGTGCCACCTAGGGGTAACATCTTGGAGGCACCACTGGGATTAGTGTCCTCTAGTGGCCACATAAAGAAATGACCCCAATATGTTCAGTTTAGGAGAGAAAATGGAGGAGCGTATTAAGCCTAAGCTAAAAATTGCCCCCCCCCATAAGCTGATGGTACACAAAATGATGGGGTGGAGCAAATCTGAGGGATAGACTCCCAAAAGGCTATTCTGTTGCTGGATGTCCCCTTAGGGACCAGTAATGCTGACATTGTATGCACTGTGGATCATGTTAAGGGTTTGGGCAAGGTAGAAGTAAGGGGAAAAGATGCTGATTTATTTGAACAAACCTTGCCAGTGCTGATCTCTTGTAGTTCCCCAGTGGACCCAGAAAAGGTACCCCCTGTTATTCTGCCCGAAGGTGCCCAGAAAGGACGGAGGGTCACCCATATACATAGTGGTCTGGCCACCCCGGGTGGGTCTCCAGATACAGATGGGTTTAAAGAGAAGCTGACCAAATTGTTAGCATCTGAGGGGCGAACTGCTCAGGAACTGGTAAAGGTATTAGACCTCTCAGGTGACCATACACCCCTGCATTCCCCAGGTACATCCCCAGTTTCCCCCAAAAGCTCTCCAGTAGCCCCCTCCCCATCATAATTCCCCTGATCCAGCTGGACTCCTACTGAAAACTCAGGCTTTTCTCCGGTACAGTCCCAGTGCCCTCAGGGGAGGATGACCTAGAGACATGGATGGACTATGCCACCCCATTAGTGCAGGAATGGCAGTGTTTGGAGGGGGAAAAGAGGAAGTGCTTAAAGGAGAGTTTGAGGGGCCCTGCACTAGAAGCCATCTGGTTCATATGAGCCACTTGCCCAGAGGCTACTGCAGCTGAATACCTCTCTGCCCTAGAGTGGGTATTTGGCAGCACTGAGTCAGGGGATGACCTGTTTTGGAAGTTCAAGTTAGCTAAACAGTGGAAGAATGAAAAGTTGTCAGCCTTTGTTACCTGGATCGAGAAGGCTCTGCAGAGGGCCCACAGGAAAGGGGAAGTGTCTGCCAAGGATTTAAACATGGTCAGACTGGACCACATCCTGAAGTCAGCTAGATTTTCAAGTGTAATGGTATTAAAGCTCAAGTTGCAAGATAGGAGGGCCAGCACTCCTAGGTACTGCCACCTCATGAAAGAAATTCGTGAAATTGAAACTGATGAAGAGGGCTGGGAGCCCTATGCTGGGGTTTTGAACTCTTGTAAGACTCCAGAGAGGAGTGATTCAGATGAGGCCCAACAGTTGAGAGAATTGATTAAAGAGTTGACTGAGACAGCCAGAGAAACTGATCCATATCAGGCATCAGAGACTAAAAGTAGAGTGGGAGTGCATGTTGTCTCCCTGGAACTCCAGACTGAGGGGAGTTTACTGGAAGAAGTGCAGGAGTTGAAAGCCTTAATGGGGGACTTGCTGCGAAACTCGCCCAATCTCCACCTTTGTGGCTACTCAGAAGTTCAAGAACGGAGGCCCCAAGTTCAGGAAGGGCCACGAAGTACCCCTGAGTTACCCCAGTTGAGAAAGACATCCTCACCCATTAAGGACTCTAGAGAAACTAAGTTTTGTTACCACTGTGGGGGAGATGGACATTTCCAGTTTGCCTGTCGCTCACCAGAGAACTTGAGGAGAGTTACTGCTCGGTTGTTGGCTATGGCTCGACGGAGCAATGGTCGGCCACCGGGGGAACTGCTCGGAAAAGTTATTCCACCAAAGCCAATGCCAGATCGACACCCAGGTCAGTGCCACCAGAGTGGTCCGAAGTGGAGGGTCCCTCCATGGAGATGACTGTGAAAGTGAATGGAGTATATTCTTTTCAGATAAGGTTGCCACAGTCAGGTCTGATATCCATTTGACCCTTCCTAATGGGAGTTGTGATAGTCGGCAGGAGATGTCGGACACCCAGTTTGTGTGGTCTGACTTCAGCCTTCCCACAATCAATGACATTGTGATGATCATCCAATTAGTGCATCCGACCAACTGTGGTTTGGATCTGGGCCCCACACATCTCCCAGTGGGCTGTGTGGATAAAATTGGTCCAGTCCTTGCTGAGATAGTCTGGAGGTCTTTGGATAGGGGGATCTTTCCAAATCCTCTGAAGGAGGCTGTGGTTCAGCCCCTTCTTAAGAAGTCCTCCTTGGACCCGGATTGTCTGGCTAACTACAGGCCTGTCTCTAACCTGCCCTTTGTGGGTAAAGTTATTGAGAAGGTGGTCATGTTGCAGCTGGATGATCATTTGACCAGCCACAATGTCTATGATTCTCTCCAGTCTGGATTTAGGAAAAGACATAGTACCAAGACAGCTCTTGTCTGGGTACTAAATGACCTCCTAATAGTGAGAGATCGAAGGACTCGTTCCATCTTGGTCCTTCTTGATCTCTCTGCAGCATTTGACACTGTGGACCACGGTGTGCTATTGGAGTGCTTGCAGTTTATCTGTGGGCTGTCTGGTACAGTCCTCAGTTGGTTTCAATCTTTCCTCGAGGGTAGGACTCAGAGGGTGGTGTCTGGAATTTTTTCCCCGGCATCATTCCCCCTATCCTGTGGGGTGCCGCAGGGCTCCTTTTTGGCGCCCATGTTGTTTGCGGTGTACATGCTGCCATTAGGAGCGATTATCAGGTGGTGCAGTCTGAGTTTTCACTGCTATGCAGATGATACTCAGCTGTACACATCCTTTGTGCCCAGCCAAGATGCTGCCTTTCGGTCTTTAACAACTGTCTTGCCAAAATCCAGGACTGGATGAATGTGAGTTGGTTGCGGTTAAACCCAGAAAAAACTGAGGTGTTGGTTGTGGACCAGGGTCGCCGGGAGGTGGGTTTGTTGGTGGGATCACCCTCGGGTTTATGGTTTGGGGGTGTCCAGCTAACTACCTCAGACCGAGTGTGGAACCTGGGCATTGTGTTTAATGACTGTTTGACACTTAAATCTCAGGTGTCGGCAGTTGTCAAAACCTCTTTTTACCATCTGAGGAACATCTCCCGGGTGAAGCACCTGGTTCCTCCAGATGATCTTCCTACTTTGGTCCACACTTTTGTTACTGCCAGCCTTGACTACTGCAATGCCCTTTATCTTGGGCTACCGGGGGTTGAGATTCACCGCTTGCAGCTAGTGCAGAATCGACAGCCAGGCTATTGACTGGTTCTTCTAAGGTCAGTAATCATCAATGCCTATGCTCCATACGACTGCACTGGCTGCAATTACTAGCTGAATCACCTTCAAGGTCAGTTTGCTGACCTATAAGACCCTACGATCAGGGACCTGGCTACCTGAAAGATCTCCTTTGTCCCTCCCACTCCTCCGATCCACTGACGGTTACTAGAGATTCCCAGGTTCGGCTCAAAACTTCATGGGCCAGTCTTTTAGTTTTATGGCCCCAACCCTATGGAATTCTATACCTCGGCCAGGTGTAGATTGCCCGACTATCCAAAGCTTTAAGGAGGCTTTAAAAACATATCTTTTTAGCCTAGCATACAATGAGTTTTAAACGCTGTTGTCAAGTCTAATTTTAATATTGTTTTAATTATTTATTGTTTTTATCATGCAGTGTACAGGCGCCTTGGTTTTGGAAAGGAGCCTTTTATAAATAAAGATTGATTGATTGATTGATCTACTAGGGCTGTGCTGGACAGTGGCTCCCAAATAACCATTATGTTCCAAGACTGGTACCAGAAGCATTTGTCTGATGTGCCTTTACAGCCTTTGGAAGGACTGCATGTCTGTGGGTTAATTGAAAAGGCATTCCCATACTCTGGCTACATTAGAATTTGGCTGTCTTACCCCACCTCGATAGCTGGAGTGGCTGAGCAAGTGGAAACCTTGACATTAGTGTGTCTCCCCTACTGGCTTGTATGATGGGGTTCCTCTGCTGATTGGGACGAACGCCCATATGTTTAGATGGTTGGCACAACTCTCTGCTATGAAAAACAGGGGCACAGGACCGGTAAAGCTTTGAGGATTCCTGTCTTGATCAAGAAGGCTTATGAGTCACAGAAGAATACTGAAGAGATGGATCCAGATGAACCAGTTGGGGTCGTATGGAAGAAGGACCTTGAGTCCCTAATTCTGGTGCCTAACACTCAGTGTATCTTACAAGGAGAGGTTCGCCTAAGGAAGGATGTTAAGAATAAAAATACTCATGCTGGATGCACCAGGTGATGGAAAATTGCCAGAAGGATTGTTGGTTAAAGCTCAGTATCATACCCGCTCAGGCCCATGCCTATGCTCGACGGGTAATGGTCCAGGTTCATAATGTGTCAGACAGAGAGAGCCGAGTGAATAGAGGTTGCACTCTGGCAAATGTACACTGTGCAGACACTGCAGTGATACCCAGTAACAAGTATTCGGGGAGAATGACAGAGTGACGCCCAACTTGTTTGATTTTGGTGACTCCCCATTGCCAGCCGAATGGAAGATGAGAATCAGTAGGAAACTTGCCCAGAGGGACCAGGTGTTTTCCCTAAAGGAATGGGATGTGGGATGTGTACAAGGAGCTGAGCATCATATCCAGCTGCATGATGAGAAGCCAATCCGTGAGAGGTCCCGACGCCTGGCACCGGCTGACATAGATAATGTAAGACGCCACCTACAGGAGATGCTTGTGACTGGTGTAATTCAAGAATCCAGGAGCCCTTATGCTTCCCCTATTGTAGTGGTGAGAAAGAAGAATGGAACAGTACAGATGTGTGTGGACTATCGGACCCTCAACAGGAGGACCATCCCTGACCAATACACCATGCCCCACATTCAAGATGCACTAGACGGTCTGAACAGTAGCAAGTGGTTCTCCATGTTGGATATTCACAGTGGGTACTACCAGATCCCCATGGCCCCAGAAGACCGTGAGAAGACAGCCTTCATATGTTCGCTCAGGTTCTATGAGTTTATGAGAATGCCCCAAGGGATCTTGGGTGCCTCTGCCACCTTTCGACAGCTGATGGAGCGTGCAGTGGGGGACATGAACTTGTTAGAGTGCTTGGTATACCTCAACGATATTATAGTATTTGGGAATTCATTGGAGGAACATAAACGCAGACTTTTCAAAGTATTGGACCGCCTGGAAGATTTCGGCCTCAAGCTATCCATCGACAAGTGCCAATTCTTTCAAACATCAGTGAAATATGTAGGGCATATAGTATCCACTGAGGGGATAGAGATTGATCCTAGCAAAGTTGAGGCCTTGACCACCTGGTCCCAGCCCCACAACCTCAAAGAGCTGCAAAAATGTCTAGGCTTCTGTGGTTATTACAGGCGGTTCATTAAAGACTACTCGAGGGTGATTCGACCACTCCTGAATCTTACCCAAGGTTACCCTCCAACAAACAAGAAATACAAGAGAGTGGCCTCCACTGAGACCAAGAGAGTGTATTTCCAACCCTGTGTCACGCTGAACACCTGATTGTGAAACTGCTTTTCATGAGATCACATATCAACTCACTCACGCTCCTGTCCTCGCCTATACTTATCCTGCAAAACCATATGTGTTACATACTGATGCTAGCCTACAAGGCTTGGGGGCTGTGTTATATCAAGAGCACAAGAATGGCCTGAGACCAGTGGCCTTTGCAAGCAGAAGTCTGATCCCATCTGAGAAGAATTATCCTGTGCATAAATTGGAGTTCCTGACATTGAAAAGGGCTATTGTGGATCAATTTCAAAACTATTTGTATGGGGCAAAAATACTGATAAGGACAGATAATAATCCTTTGACCTATGTGCAGACTTCAGCCAAATTAGATGCCCTCGGCCATAGGTGGCTTTCTGCCTTGTCTACCTATGATTGCGCTGTACAGTATAGAGCAGGCCTAAATCACATCATTGCGGATGCCCTCCCTAGGAGGCCTGTTTCCAGAAATGACTGGGTCAGACTGTCAGAGCCTGATATTCGAGCACTATGCCAGAAGTTTGATAAGGAGGAACAAGTATCCCCAGACTCAGTGGACTGTCTAGTAGATTGCTTGGGGCCCTCTGACAATTGTATACCTGCTGCTTACTGTCACTTTTCTGCATTAGACATTGGTGCACTGTCTCGGTTAGATAATGATAGTCTTCAGCGGGCTCAATCCTGAGATCTAATGATCAGAACAAGCACTTGAAGCCCTCTACACAGGGAAAGATGTGTCCAAGTTGTGCTCCTCTGATTTAAGAACTGCATTGTTGTATAAAGAAGGCCCCAAACTGAAACTGATTAATCGCTTGCTGTAACAAGAAACAGTAGACAGAGGGTGGCACGTAGACAAGCAACAGTTGATTCTGCCTACTGCTTTCAGAGACTTGGTACTGAGGTCCCTACACAACCAAATGGGGCACCTCAGTATAGACAGAACCCTTGATCTAGTGCTGTCAAGATTCTACTGATCAAAAATGGGGGCTGATGTTGAGCATCATATACGGACTTGCAGTCGCTGCCTGCAGAGAAAGGCTTTGCCCCAGACGGCTGCACCCCTTGTTAACATCACCACCAGCACCCCCATGGAGTTGGTTTGTATTGACTTTCTGAGTTTGGAGCCTGATCAATGAAATATTAGCAATGTGCTGGTGGTCACTGACCATTTTACGAGCTATGCCAAGCTTTCCCCACCAAGGACCAGAAAGCATCCACTGTAGCTAAGGTGTTGGTAGAGAATGTCTTTGTACATTATGGAGCCCCTCAGAGAATCCATTCTGATCAAGGCCAAGACTTCGAGAGCCGATTAATCAAGAAGATGCTCTTTCTGTGGGGAGTGCGGAAATCTAGAACTACCCCTTACCACCCCCAGGGGGACCCACAGCCTGAACGTTTTAACCGCACTCTACTGAACATTCTGGGCACTCTCCTCCCCTAAAGACAAACCCAGATGGAGCCAGCAAATTAGCACCTTGAAAAATGCTTACAACTGCACCAGAAGTGATGCCACTGGGTTCTCCCCTTACCGCCTTATGTTTGGAAGAGAAGCCCGATTGCCTGTAGATGTTTGTTTCGGCGTTTCTCCTGATGGGGTCCGAGCTGACAATTACCTACAATATGTGCAAAAGTTAAAAGCTCAATTGAATCATGCTTACCAACTAGCTCAGACCATGGCTGAATAGAGAAATTTGGCTAATAAAGAAAAATATGATAAAAAGGTGACGGCCCAAGAGCTCCAAATGGGAGACCGTGTATTGTTGAGAAATCTGGGACTACATGGCAAACACAAAATTGCTGACAGGACCATCTCCCTCACATTGTAGTGGGTAAACTGGATGATCTACCCGTGTATAACGTAAGGCCTGAAAAAAACTCGAAGGGTGTTAAGACAATGCATCACAATCACTTGTTGCCCATTGGTCAGATGCTGATTGAATCTGAGCCCCCAGAAGTTGCTCCCCCTGGACCAGTGACAAGGGCTGCTGCAAAACAGAAATAGAGAAAGCCTGCAACTGCCAATACTGACCTAAGGGTTCCTCCCCAGCCAACACAAGTTGAGAATGACTGTCAGTCTGTATCATATGAAAGTGAGTGCAACTATGGTTACTACTCTTCATACGAACTAAGTCAGTTGTTTCAAGGTAACCCCCTGGTCAATTATGGGGATGAAGCTGGACCCTCTAGACTGTCTAAGCCCCCAGCTTCGTCCTTGGAGCCAATACTCCCAGAAAGTGAAGTGCTGAGTGTTAAGTCTGATGATCTTGAATCCCTATGTATGGTAAAACTGTTTGAATCGCCTGAGGAAGAACCAGATGAACTGAGACCGACTGGTGATTTACCAGAGCAGGAAGAGTACTTTGAGTGTCCTGATAGTTCCCTGCCAGTGCCAGAGTGCTCTCCAAGTGAACCAAGTGTTGTAGAATCAGAAATTGCAGATCCTGGAGCTGAAAGTGCACCAAGTTCAAACCTTCCTACTCCAATGGAAACTCCCCTAGCAAGTAAAGACAGCACAGAAAGTGAGGCTAAAAGTGCAGAGACTGTAACAGTTCACCCTAGAAGACTGGATGAGCTGTAAAGCTTGAAGTGCACCTCAGATATGATTCTCCTGGGAGGCCTGTAGATTTGCCTCTCAATGTAGTCCATAAAGGAGTATATGTATCCCAGAGCTCACTGCCCAAACTGAGCATAAATGCTAACTCCAGGTTAATTGTTTTGCCCTCCAGGTATGGTGCCCCATCCCATCTAGCCCCAGGGTAGCTGATAGAAAAGGGCCACCCTTTCTCCAAGTTTTATGTACAGGAAGTAATGACGTGAGTTCAAAGTACTATGTATGTATAATACTGTGTAGAAAGTAATGTGCTGAAAAATGTAAAAATTGTGTTTATAACAAAGATAATCTGCTGGAGTGTAAATGTATATGATGTTTGGTATTAGAGTTTATTGAGGGTACTTACTTGATGTGGATGCCAAGTTTTTCCAGGCCAGGAAGGGTGTAACCCCCCTGCAAATAGGGGTTCCCAAAAGTCTTCCAAAAGCTTGGCTAACTGCTCAGAGCCTGGAGGTGGTCAGTGTCTAAGCTGTTTAAATGTGATTCCCAGTGAGCGCTTTTAAAAGCCTCCAAGTACTGTCTCTTTAACAGCTGTCTGCTTGCAGACATAATTAGTTTGAATGGGGGGACTGTGTGCTATATGCTCCGTTTCTGCCTTCACTAAGTGGGCAGAGTGAGCACTCTTGAAAGATGTAACTAATTCTGGGGAGAAATGCAGAGTTTTAATGGAAATGTAGTTTGTCTAACCTGTTTCTCCTGCAGCATGAACTGTTTTGTTGTGCCCACCATTTTCGTCCCGGACTGTTGAATTGGACCAATCAGTATGTGAGGACTCTAAGATGGAGCTTGCTTTGGGCCAATCAGGACTGGGACTCTCAGTTAGAGCCTGTGGAAATGGGACTGTATGGAAAGTGCCTCTGGGTAATGTAGTTTTGGATCCTTGGTGCCTATTTTGCACCTATAGAGGGAGCCCTGCTATGATTGATAACCGAAGTGACCAACCGAACCTTTTGGATGTAAGTGAAAGACCCTGGGCTGTCTGTTGGGAAGCCAGATCCTAGTTGAGAGTGAAGAGTGAAGGAGCTTAGCTCTGCTCTGTTCGAGTGGCATGGTAGTTCACGCGTGAGGTGCGTGTGAGGCCCGAATCTCGGCCTACTTGCCATTGTGAGAGGAAGAGAAAGAAAGAGAAAAAGGTGTTTTTGGACTGAATCCGAAGTTTGTGAGGAAAAGCAAGCTGCTGCTGTTGGGACCAGACTTACCCTGTAGAAGACCGAAGATTTTGCTAAAAGCGATCGGCCTGTCAGGACTTTAGCTACCATAATGTTCCTGGGTAATTGCAGTGATTTTTGCAATTGGGACCAAGGAGTCATCTGCCTGGTACAGTAAGCTTTCTTTTACATATAAATGTGCTATGTGCTGGAAGGGGATCACGATCTGGTTTCCCCATTTGCTGTGAACTGTGTGCTAGTGCTGGTAGCAGTTTTCCCAGCAAGAATTGGACTGAATCCATGCTGCCTGGTGCAGATAGGCCCTGTCATGGGGTTCTTGCCTCACTACCTTGCTGCACAGAAAGATCCATCGTCAAGGGGCCAAGCTTCCTCTGGCAATCCAGAAAGATTATCCACCAGCCCTCCAATGTTTAGCCTGGGTATCGTGAGTAATTATCAGGGTAGCTCCCTGCAACTTTTGTCTAATCAAAGTGTGTCATCTGATTGTGCTTTTCTTTCCATGAACTAAGCCATCTGGCTCCGGATTACAAATTGTGTGTGCATGTTCTTTTTTCCATCACAGGGCCCCAACCAGCTGCAACGGACCTGGCTAGCCCCTTTTCCATCCTGGGTACCCAGAGAGTGTGACTATTGGGACTCTAAGTGCATGTGCAGTACTGTGATTATTAATGTGTTTAAGCTAATTAACCTGATTTTCCCCCTTTCTTGTTACAGCCCCCTGAATAAATCAGATCTGTTTGTTTCTGCAATTTACCTTGACTGTGGTGTCAGTTTACGCTGAAAGTATTGCACTGTGGCTATTGTACTGCATCACTTTATTTTACAGGGGGTCCACATAGCCAAGCTGAAGGAACCAGTCCTGGGGGTAAGTGCCAAGTACAAGTGTACGTGGTTTGCATATCTGGGGTATTGGGAAAGTTACTGTTGTGTACTGTGCGGGTCACTAGAGGGAGAAAAGGGCGGTTGCAGTGTCCCAGAGGGCTGTAACCTGGTTAGATTAGCCACAACCAACCCAGACCTTTGGTTAGAGGCACCCATTCCAGAACTCAGACACCTTAACCTGTTAGTAGCCAAGTAGGCAGGGGTAGTAGCCCAAGGGATAGCGCCACCTAAGGGTTACACATGGAATGATAAAGAATACACAATAAGGGATTTTATTACCTGCAGAACAGAATATGTTGTCTATTGTATTATTTGTCCCTGTTCCCTGTATTATATTAGTGAAACAACAAGACCTTTAAAACAACGTATAACAGAACACAAAAGTAACATAAGAAGAGGCAATGTTAGGTCACCTTTAGCAAGACATTTTATTGAACTTCATCATCCTATATCCAGTTCGAGATTTTGTTGCAATAGAGAGAATATCAGCAAACCCACGTGGAGGAAACAGGGAATCAGCTTTGCTACAAAGAGAAGCCTGGTGGATTTACACTTTAAGGACACACATATCCAGATATGGACTTAATGAAAACTTAATTTGGACAACTTTCAATTAATTATACTGCATATTTTTCTCGAATCTACAATGTTACACTGATTCATTCAAATCCCGAGAACTTTATCACCCTGGTAAAATGTATAAAAATTTATAAATATTACTCTCCTCTGGTCCTTTATTTCCACCTTAATTCTCACCTTAGTTCTTCTGTTCCATCTACACTTATTCTTTCACATTTATTTATTTAGAGTGTTAACTAGACCTATCATATTCTTTTCTGAAGATCTGTATTCATGTTCTACTCCCACCAGTTCCCAAACTAGGGGAAGATGAATTTCTTGCCCCCTTCCCCCCTCCCTCCATGCTCGAACTGTAATATCCATCACACCACTGTCTCTCCTGTATAAACTGCTACCAGCCTGTTCCTTTTCTGATATAACCCCTCCATTTTTTCTTCTCTTTCCTATGTCCAGAGGCATTTTTTCATCTTAGCGTGTGCATGTTATGGTCTGCACAAATCAGAATCTACAATGGGGTTTACTCATTTTATGTACTATTTTAGAAATCTAGCTAAAGAAGATGAAACGTATCTTGCTTAAGATAAACTGTTTAACATAATTGAGATCCATTTATAAATATGGAAAGAAACACAATATTAAAACGGTGTGAAGTAAGTGTCCAGTTCAGGAAGGCAAAAACGAGCAAAAGCAGAAGTGTTTGTTTGTAAGGAATTAAAAGCTTTTTTTACAGAAAAGAATGAACATATTTAAAAACAACTATTGAAATTTAAAGACAAGGAGAAGGGGACTATGTGGATGTTTATTCATACTCCAGTTAGTTTTCTTTAATGACTGGGCCGACCAGGTGACATCATACATGACGTCAGCATACCTTCAGGTGTGCAGCCAAACGGCCCGGCCCTTCTTCTTCACCTGGAAAGGTGAATCTAAGTTGTATTTCATACAAGTGCAGCATGTAATGGCAGTGGGAGTAGTGGCATGCTTTGTCATATTTGTTTAAATCTTGATACATAAGACAATGAAACGAACATTTGGGCACAGGTAAGAAAAGTAAAGCTTACTAATTCTTATCATTCTGGAGTTGAAATTTGTGGATTTGGGACTTACATTAAACAGAGCTCTCTATTTTGGTGCACAAAAAGAATTGAAAGCATTGTATCCATAGGTGGGCTCTTTTACAACGAACATTTTGTATCTTGAAAAATTAAAGTAAGAAATTAAAATATTTAAGGAAAGCATAAAAAATAATAATACAATAATAAGAGACACAGTACTTTGTACAATGTCAAATAAAAAACTTTATTTTCTACCCAGAATCGACAGTACAGAGATAATTAGAAGGCAAAGAACTAGCGCTCTGCCCCCCCCCCATTTTCATGCTAACTTTTCAGAATATAAACAAATGTCCATGACACGCACAGGTCAGTTCCACCTAATATGAAAGCTAATAACTATATTTTGTAAACACAAAGTTTCACATATAAATATTTAAAAAGGAGAACAAAAAATGTAGATAAAAACATAAACTTTTGTGTATTTTGTCTCTGTTTAGATAATAATGAGAAAGCTCCAAGCCTGATGAAGGAACTGAATGAGTTCTGAAATGTTACAGAAAAAAAAAAGGAGCATGTGAAATTGAAATGGAATCATATGAACACAATAAAGTGTGGTGGGGTCTGTGTTACTGTCCTCTGGAGACCCCCCCCCCATTTCTAAGTCTGTTGCAACAGCATACTGTTCTTTTCTCTGCCTTCCCCTACTCCTTGTTGTGTCCTTTTCTAGTTCCCCATTAGGTAGTCTGGCCACCTACCTAGTGTTCTTGCTGTCCTTATCCTTGTTTCGTTTCCCCTACTGTCTCCAAGAACCATGGGTGTAGGCAGGCATACTCCAAGCACTCCATGGTGTGCAATTTTATTTAAGGGGGGTAGCAAATAGGCTCTGAACTGCTTCCTTTTTCCATGAAAACTAACAAAGAAATTACTGAACCTTTCTGTAATTTTATTCATAGGAGTCGAAACTAGAAGGACTGGTCACTAATACTCTCTTTGCATCCCAAGGACAATACAACTTCACAGGTTCTGGGCTGGTATGTGGGTGTCTTAGGAACAATGCAGCATTGTATTTACCATGCATGGCAACAACCACTGTCATGAGATACAAAAGTTGTATTTATTGTGCCAAATGAGGCAACGAACATGGTCCTGGTGTACATTTGTATATTGTCTGGCTACACCTGGGGGGGAGCTCACCCTAGCAAGGGGGGGTGGGGTAGCAGTGAGTCCACTTGGTGTGTGGATCTGAAATCCCTGGCTACACCCCTGCCAAGAACAGTCCCAATCCTGTTATTTCGTTTCATTTTCAGGCTTGTAAGAATGAGGAGAAGTTGTACTGAATAAAATAATGTTGAAATTGCCTGGTATTTCTGTAAATGAAACCTTCTGAATGTCCCCTAAGCAACCCAGTGTTAAGCACAGCCTAAACCTCACGTTTAGGAAGCTGAATGTTTTAACAAGCAGACTGAAACTTAAAAAAGCTAGCATTTCGGTGGAGAAAGCTGAAATAAGTACTGACTTGAGATTCAGTCTGCTTGTAGACTGCAGGCTCTTGCAAACAGCCCACATAAAAATCCTGAGTAATGTTGATAGTGATGAGTCCTTACTACTTTTAAGGGCTGTGGTAGTACAGGTTTTCACACAGAAATTGCACAGCTGCAGCCTGTAGAAACCCTATAGTTAACCCTGTAGTGCTAATGTATGTTGCTGTCTCTGCAAAAAGATATAGAAATGTCATTTTCAATCTAAACTGACTTGATACAGGTTAAAATGTTGAGTTTATGTTTCTTACCTGAAATCACTATTGTGGCCCTTTGTTCTCAGGACTCCACTCCTACTTAGTCCCTGTTCATTTAAGAGCCGGCCGGCCAAACCCTCCTTACATTTATACAGAGTTTAAGGGGGAGGAGTTCAGAGAACATAGGAACAGCCCATGTATGTGAACCAGTTGAGTTTAAACCTCTTATTTTTACATTCCAGCCCTTCTATATGTTTATATTTTCACTGTTTAATTGTTGGAAATGTTTTGTAATGATATTTATGTGGTTTACAAGTTTTTGTTCCCAGTTATATAAGAAGGGAGTGGTTTTCTAGATCACATGTCCTCTTGATACTATAAAACAGGCAAAAGCTACCTAAAATTAGTCTAACAGGGGGTCAGCAGGGCGCTATCCTCAGTACCTTAGCCTATTCTAAGGAAAGTTGATTGCTCGCTTATTCTTTTGGATGTCTGCATTCTGTTACGTGGAAGAAGTATTCCTCCTAGCTTTATTTTATTTTTGTAATTGAACAGTTCGTTTGCTTTTATTTCTGTTTTTCGAATAAAACTGCTGCAGTATATTCCATCCACGCTGGTGTCAGAGTCGTATATCCCACAATACTTCCACACTGGTGTCAGCAGTGGGATATTCCAAGGCTGAGCCAAGTGGTCATGGAATTCTGAATACCGGATCTGGTGTTCACGACCCTGATGGATGGACAAAGCTACTGCCAGTACCCCAGCTGCCGGTCTACCAGAGAGTGTAAGAACTCAGAAGATGACAGAAATAACATAGGAACCACTGTGGCCTGGGTTGCCAGATGTTCGGAGGAGAGAGACCAAGAGAGAGGAGAAAGACAAGGAGGAAGGTGCTACTGTGGCAGAGGCAGAGGAGTACCCACCTGAAGAGAATCCTCCTGAGGAAATCTAGGGCCTTTTAAGGTGGTTATGCACCCGACAGATAGACTTGGAACGACGGCAAGAAGAGGATCGAGCACAGAATGAAGCGCGTTGAACTGACACCCTGAGGGCCATTCAAGCTATTGGTGTGGCCAGGCCTCCAGTCCCTAGAGAAGTAGAGGGACCCAGGGATATTAAATTGCCCAAGTTAACAGACTGATGATATCGAAGCCTATATAATGACGTTTGAGAGGGTTGCTGAAGCCTGCAAGTGGCCTAGAGAACAATGGGTCATCCGGTTGGCTCCATACTTATCAGGTAGAGCCCAACTTGCCTATAGCTACATGGACAGAGCACATGTGAACGATTATGACTACTTGAAACAGGCCATACTGAAATGATACGATATAAGTACAGAAACCTATCGGCAAAGATTTTGGACCTTTAAATACCACAACGCGAGCTCACCCACAAGGAGCATATACCCGCTTACAAGACTTGTGCTACAAATGGTTGCAACCCCTAACCAAGACCATCGAGCAGGTAATGGAGGCTATTATCATGGAGCAATTCATTAAAATATTGCCACAGGACACTCAGATATGGGTGAGAGAACATCGTCTTGAAACGTCACAGGTGGCTATTAGTCTGGCTGAGGACTACATATCAGCTAGAAGCTCTCAACCAAGAATCCATCCTGGGACTCGAGGACCCCCACCCATGGTAAGACCTTCTACACCTACTATTCCTGTGACTTCTGTAAAACCTAGGGATGTGGTGAACACTAACACTGGGGGACCTAGTAGAGCTGGGAGGGGCCAGAACATGGACATTATCTGCCATATTTGCCAAGATAAAGGACACATTGCAAGATTCTGTCCTCGTAAGAAGAAAGAATATTCCCACCTAGCCCTAGCCAACTGAGGACATTATATGATACCTGTACGCATAGATGGTAAAGAGTTGCATGCCCTCCTAGATTCTGGTAGTAAGCAAATGCTAGTGCAAGCATCTTTAATGCCTCAGGACAGAACTGTGAATACAACCAGTGTCACTTGCATTCATGGAGACATACACACTTATCCAATACAAGATGCTATTCTGGAGGTGCATGGGCAGCAGATACGTATACCAGTGGGGTTGGTTCCTAATCTTCCAGTGCCTATGGTAATTGGACACGACTACCTGACTTTGATTCACTCCTACTAACGATGGGGGATTGGCCGCTGTTACTACTCAAGCTCAAAGCCAACTCACACCCAGTATTCCACAAATATTCCCTTTTGCAGAGGATATTTTCTCCAGTCCCGGAAAGGACTGGAAAACCAGAGGTAGGAGACAGGAAAAGAAGTCATGGAACTGTGAAAGGGACATTATTTCTGTTATGGACAAACAAAATAGACATGACACATTTTTGAAAGAACAAAGTACTGATGTTTCTTTGCAACCTTGCTTTTTGCAGGTAGTGACTACTGATGATAAAGGGGAGTACCCCAGATATGTTCTTATCAACCACTTATTATATAGGGAGTGTAAACATCCAAAAACGGGGGGAATAATAGAACAATTGTTGATACCATCCCACTATGAGGAGCAACTGATAGCCTGGCACACGATATACCTATGGCAGGTCATCTGGGTAGAGACAAGACCCGTAGTAAGTTATTGTACAGGTATTACTGGCCAGAGATTCATGCACAAGTCTCTTCTTACTGTAGTAGCTGCCCTGAATGCCAGAAGGTAGCTGACATCACCAGGAAGGATAAGGTCCCCCTACAACCCCTTCCATTAATAACTACACCATGTGAACGCATGGCCATGGATATAGTAGGACCTTTGCCAAGAGGCAGTAAGGGGAATCACTTTATTCTGGTCATCTGTGATTATGCTACCTGTTACCCAGAGACCATTCCCATGTGCATTGTTACAGCCTCCCGTATAGCAGAGGAATTATTAAAGGTGTTCAGTAGGGTAGGAGTGCCTAAAGAAATTCTAACAGATAGGGGAAGTAATTTTCGATCCAAGTTATTGACCCATCTCTACCAGTCTTTGGACTCCTCTTCGCCCCAACACTGCTACAAAAAAACACAGCACTAAACCTCTATGACACTGCGACATACACTGCGACATGTGTTCTTATGCTAGCCTCCTGTCCACCTCCCATTCCCATAAACCCCTCCCTCAACCCTCCTTTCTCCTCCTACACCCCACACACACTGGCTCGCCCAACTGCCTCCTCTCACCCCCCTCCGACACCCATATCCTGTGCAGCCCACAATAGCTGGTGGCATCCCCCTGCGCTAGCCCTGCCCACCCTTAGCTCCCTGCCCATCCCCTGCAATACCCTCGCAAACCCTCCCAACCGCCCAGACACCACCACCATCACAGCTGCAGTCCCTTGCTCTGGCTCACCATCTTACTCCTCCTGCTCGGGTAATGTCCACCCAACCCTGGCCCAGGACCCGTACACTGCCCTCCACAGGGCATGGCCTCCGCATTGCCTGCATGAATGTCTGCAGTCTGCCTAAAAAGACTGTTGCACTCCAATGCTGGGCCTCCCAGCATAAGCCCAATGTCCTTGCCATAGTGGAAACCTGCTCTCACCACTGATCCGGACTCAACCGTCTCCCTCCTGGCTTCTCCCTCTTCAGAGATGATCATGTGGGTAAGCGTGGAGGGGCCTCGCTGTCTACTAAGGAACTCCCTCCTGGGTCATGCCTCACGTGACCAAAGCTCGATCATGGGGCTCAAGCTATCACCTAAAATCTCTCCTGACCCAGGCCGTGGCCCGCTTTACTTCTGACGACACTATGGCCTTCACGTGAACAAAACCAAGCTATCCACTCCCTCACTGAATGCCTCTCTTCCCTGCCTCACAAGGCAGAACAACTCATAGTGGTGACCTCAACATCAACTGGCTCCAGTACTACCTCTGCTCAAATCAAAGATACCTTCACTTCCCTTGATCTATCCCAGCTAGTGACTCAACCCACCAGATTTAACCAATCTAGTGGGACTAGCACGCTATGACATTGTGCTCTCAACCGCCACACAAAAAAAGGATATCAATATATTGCCCAACTCCCTCAGTGACCACTCACCCAATTCTTTGCCACTGGTCCACCCCCGCTCAAAACCTCGGGCACTTGCCACCCCGTCGTCGTTTTGTGGGGGTCTACATAAACAAATCACCTTGGTGAACTTGATTGGTCTCCAATCTCCCTTGCGCGACATAGGCCGCTGCCCTTGCACCTCTCACCAATACCTTCTACAAAGCCTGTGATGTTTTGCCCTATCACCGCCTCCATACCAAGAGGCACTCGGCTGCCTGAATAACCACCCCTGATCCAACAGCTAAGCAACGTGATAATCTATGGCACATTGCTGTCAATACTGGCAAACTAGCTGACAGACAGGCCTATAATGCAGCACGGAACCAGTGCACATGGGCCATAAGAAAAGCCAAAGCCAGCTACTACCAATCCATCTTGACATCCACTTGGGGCAATGCCCGCACCTTCTGGAATAACATGAAGGAGTTAAACGGGATGACTTGCTCCACTCCTCCGTCTCAGATGCTCATAAATGGCACTGTTAATGCGGACCCTCCCATATTGCCAACTGCCTCAACAGAAACTTTCACTGACCTAAGCTCCAGTTCTCCGGCCCACTTCTTTGACCCATACCGGTGTCGACAACCCAGCTATTGCCGCCCCATTTCTCTTTAGGACTATCTCCCCACGGATGTGAAGCCAATCTCTAAATACTCTTTCCTCCCCAACCCTGGTGAGGACCCCTCGACTTCTGGATACTCACCTAACACTGGATGTCATGTTAGTCCCCTCACTGACCTCCTCAATCCGATCCCTGTGTCTCGGACAATTCGAAGGCATGGAAGCAGGCGAAATCATCCTATACAAAGAATGGAGACCGTATCGTACCTAACAATACAGACCCATCTCCATCCTCCCCCTCTCCAAAGCGCTTGAAAATAGTAGCCACACAATTCGTAACTTATCTATCCAGCCATGACATACTGTGCCCTGAACAACATGGATTCCGTCAGGTCACAGCACCACCACAGCCCTTCTGGAATTCTCCCACCATAACACTCTGCACTAGATGGCAGGGGAATTGGCTGGGGCAGTTTTCATAGACCTGTCCAAGGCCTTTGACACCGTGAACCACCACTATTGCTTGCCACCCTCTGTAAAGTAGGGCTGTCTGCTAGCCCGTTAGCCTGGTTCTCCAGCTACCTTAATGGCAGGTCTCAACAGCGTCAAGCTAGCTGGTTGCCTATCCTCGGCCCTGCCTGTCCTCTCGGGAGTCCTCAAGGCTCAATTCCCCAGGCCCCACATTATTCAGTCTCTTCCTGAACACCTTCCCAGCTCGTGTGCAAGGAAAGCTGCTATTATCATCAGATGATGCAGTCCTGCTCTCTCGCACCCGATCGGTCACTCTCCAGAACAGCCTACAAACCTCCTTCAGCCAAGCTGAAAATGGTTCCTCAACCACCGCCTGGTCCAGAATCTCAAGAAGACAAAGTCAATGATCTTCACACACCACCAAAGTAGCTCCAAAAATGCCCCTCTCCATACTTCCCAACACCTCCATCCCTTGAACAGGTGTCAACTTTCAAATATCTGGGGATCACCTTTGACTCGTCCTTCTCCTTTCATACCTATCAGTGCCTATCCTCTGCCATGAACACCCGGATTGGGCTCTATCGCCACAAAGACTGCCTCCCTGACTTCGCCCTGCGGTTGGCCATTACTTCCTCCATCATGTCACTAGTCGACTATGGCCTCCCCATATACGCAGCTGCTAGCCCCACTACCCTCACTAAAGTCCAGACCTCCATCAACAAAGCCTGTCGGCTCCTGGCCGGTGCCCCAAGCAGAACCCACACATGCAAGCTCTACGCCTCCACGAATATACTCAATCTGCAATATCACACTGGTATACTAGAAAAAAAAGACTCTTCTAGGTCTGTGTCCCCCTGGTGTCGCGGCTCAGCTCCAGCCTGCTTCCCACTCTACCATCACCCGTGCCGCTTGCAAGACTGCCTTCCTGGTGCCTAGAGCCAGGACCTCCCTTGCCCAAAGGTCCTTTTATTACAGGGCACCAACCTGGTACAACTCCCTCCCAAGCACCTCGCTAACACCCCTAAATTGGTCAATTCAAAACTGCCCTCATAACCACCTACTTGGCACTCGGAAGTGTATGTGCTCTACCGTAAGCCATCGTCTTCTCTCCAGCCTCGATAGCCTGCCCCACTCCGTTTCTTCTCTGGAGCTCGCTGCATGACCTACCAGGCTTTAACAGTGTTCTCCATTCTGTACTATGGTAATCTACCTATTCTTTATGCTATGTATAATTTACTCTGTAAAACACCCTATGTCTTATGCTATGTATAATGTATGTACACAACTGTATTGTCTCACCCTGTCTCGCCTCACTACTTGTTGTCTCCCCCTTCCTGTGACGAGGTGCTTTTGTAAATGAGTCTATGACTCAAAGGTTGTAAATCCGATTTATGAACTAAAAAAATAAAAAATTAAAAAATAGGAGTATTATATACCTCACCCTACCACCCTCAGACCGATGGACTGGTAGAGAGGTTCAATAAAACCCTGAAGAAAATGCTAATGAAGTTTGTACAGGGAGAGGGCAAGACCTGGGATGTACAGCTTCCACTGTTGATGTTTGCCCATAGGGAGGTGCCCCAGTCTTCCATGGGGTTTTCCCCATTTGAGTTACTCTATGGGAAAAACCCTTGGGGACCCCTTGATATTATCAAGGAACGATGGGAAGGTAGGAAGGGCACAGAAGGTTTGCCCCCCCCCGGAACATGTGACCCGACTAAAAGAAAAATTTAAGAAATATAGTGACTTTGCACATCATTATAATCAAGGAAAACAAGCCTCCCAAAAGCAGACGTATGATAAAGGGGTAGGACAAAGAACTTACAGCCAGGGATAAAGTGCTACTATCCCTACCCTCAGAGAACAAATTGACTATGAAATGGCAGGGTCCCTATACTATTCAGAGACAGGTAGGACCTGTGAATTATGAAGTAGATGTCCCGGACAGAAGACAGAGGTTACAGATTTACCATGCCAACCTATTAAAAAAATGGCATGAGAGACAACCAAACCCTGTCATGTATATATATCCTGAGCAAGACACATCAGAGTTAGATCAGGCATACCAGAGATTAGAAAGGAATGTGGGCTACAAGACCTTAAATATAAATGCAGACTTGGACCTCTACAGAGACACACTTTAGATAGTTTATTACCAAGTATAAAAAGTGTTCTTGCCAGACCTGGGAGGGCCTAGGAGGGAACATCATATACACCTGAAACAAGAAGTCCCTATTAGGCAAAAGCCCACGCTTGCTGGAAAAAGTACAAGGAGGTTATTAAAGAGATAAAGAAAATGCAAGACCTAGGGTAATAGAGCCTCCACTAGTGAATGGGGTCTCCAATGGTCGTGGTGGAAAAGAAGGAGGGTGGCAAAGACTGTGCCCCGATTTCCGCTTTAATGTTGTTTCCAAATTCGATGCATATCCCATGCTCGAATTGTCCACATCATCGACCATCTAGGAAAAGCGAAATACATCAGTACCCTTGACCTCACAAAAGGGTACTGGCAAATACCCCTTGACCCCCTAGCTAAGGACAAGACAGCCTTTAGTACCCCACTAGGTCATTTTCAGTTTCAAACTATGCCCTTCGGGCTTCACGGGGCACCAGCTACTTTTCAAAGATTCATAAATACGATACTCAGATCCCATATGGGCTATAGTGCAGCATACTTGGACGATGTCATAGTATTCAGCCCTAGCTGAGAAGAGCACATACAGCATCTAGCCCAGGTTCTAGAGGCTATATCTCAAGCAGGGGTACCTATCAACCCAACCAATTGTGCTATAGCTATGAGAGAAGTTAAATATCTAGGTTTTAGGATAGGGTATGGTCAAGTAAAGCCAGACATTGACAAAATTAATGCTTTAGCCAAAAGCCCTCGACCACTGACGAAGCGTCAAGTGAGGTCTTTTCTAGGCCTCACCAGCTATTATAGGCGTTTTGTGCCTAATTTTTCTTCTATAGCGAGTTCTCTGACTGACCTCACTAAAAAGAACAACCCTACCAAGGTGAAATGGACACCCGCATGTGAGGAGGCATTTTGCACCATAAAAGGGCATCTATGTGCTTTTCCTGTTCTTAGCAGTCCTGATTTTTCCTCCCTTTGTGATACAAACTGATGCCTCTAATACCGGAATAGGTGCTGTGCTGTCCCAACTGGTAGAGGGAGAAGAACACCCAGTAATATATACATATATATATATATATATATATATATATATATATATATATATGTAGAAAGTTACATTCAAGAGAGGTTAAATATTCCACTATCGAAAAGGAATGTCTGGCCTTAAAATGGGCAATACACACCTTAAAATTCTATCTTTGGGGGGTAGAATTCAAGGTATGGACAGATCATAACCCCCTATGTTGGCTCCATGCCATGAAAGATAAGAATCCCCGAAGTGTGCAATGGTATTTGGCATTACAGCCATATAAATTCACCGTCAAGCATAGACCAGGATCTGCTAATAAAAATGCTGAGTATATGTCCAGATATGGAGGAGGGCTTAGTATGACTTGTTACAAAAAAAAAAAAAACAGACCTCTGGGTGATGAATAAGTGCAAGACTAAATACATGGTATCAATATGTTTCAGATATCAGATATATTATGTCTGGTATCTATAAAGGGACCCAGGTGGAGCTTGGGAGGCGGGTGGCTGAAGCTCCATCTCTCTTTGGAGAGATCTGGTATCTAGAAACCCATTTTGGGTTTAGCAAATTGAGAACCTTAACAGGGTTCCTCTTAGGTGGGAGGAGTATGTGGCAGGGTCTGTGTTACTGTCCTCTGGAGACCCCCCCCCCATTTCTAAGTCTGTTCCAACAGCATACTGTTCTTTTCTCTGCCTTCCCCTACTCCTTGCTGTGTCCTTTTCTAGTTTTCTAGTTCCCCATTAGGTAGTCTGGCCACCTACCTAGTGTTCTTGCTGTCCTTAACCTTGTTTTGTTTCCCCTACTGTCTCCAAGAACAGTCCCAATCCTGTTATTTCGTTTCATTTTCAGGCTTGTAAGAATGAGGAGAAGTTGTACTGAATAAAATAATGTTGAAATTGCCTGGTATTTCTGTAAATGAAACCTTCTGAATGTCCCCTAAGCAACCCAGTGTTAAGCACAGCCTAAACCTCGCGTTTAGGAAGCTGAATGTTTTAACAAGCACTGAAACTTAGAAAAGCTAGCATTTCAGTGGAGAAAGCTGAAATAAGTACTGACTTGAGATTCAGTCTGCTTGTAGACTGCCGGCTCTTGCAAACAGCCCACATAAAAATCCTGAGTAATGTTAATAGTGATAAGAGTCCTTACTACTTTTAAGGCCTGTGGTAGTACAGGTTTTCACACAGAAATTGCACAGCTGCAGCCTGTAGAAACCCTATAGTTAACCCTGTATTGCTATTGTATGTTGCTGTCTCTGCAAAAATATATAGAAATGTCATTTTCAATCTAAACTGACTTGATACAGGTTAAAATGTTGAGTTTATGTTTCTTACCTGAAATCACTACTGTGGCCCTTTGTTCTCAGGACTCCACTCCTACTTAGTCCCTGTTCATTTAAGAGCCGGCCGGCCAAATCCTCCTTACATTTATACAGAGTTTAAGGGGGAGGAGTTCAGAGAACATAGGAACAGCCCATGTATGTGAAGCAGTTGAGTTTAAAACTCTTATTTTTACATTCCAGCCCTTCTATATGTTTATATTTTCACTGTTTAATTGTTGGAAATGTTTTGTAATGATATTTATGTGGTTTACAAGTTTTTTGTTCCCAGTTATATAAGAAGGGGAGTGGTTTTCTAGATCACATGTCCTCTTGATACTATAAAAACAGGCAAAAAGCTACCTAAAATTAGTCTAACCCAGGGGGTCAGCAGAGCGCTATCCTCAGTACCTTAGCCTATTCTAAGGAAAGTTGATTGCTCGCTTATTCTTTTGGATGTCTGCATTCTGTTACGTGGAAAAAGTATTCCTCCTAGCTTTATTTTATTTTTGTACTCAAACAGTTCATTTGCTTTTATTTCTGTTTTTCGAATAAAACTGCAGCAGTATATTCCATCCACGCTGGTGTCAGAGTCATATATCCCACAATACTTCCACATAAAGTAAATCTGGAGAAGGAGATTTTTTTGTTTGATTCATTAAGGGTAGAGTGAGACTTTTTATTTTGACTATATAACATTATGCTGCTCCTCTCATTGATTTGTTCATTGTTTTGTTTGTGAATAAACTCCAACGTTGGTATTGTACTTGTTCCTGTGCTGTGTGTTTTTTCCTGTGTGTGCTTATGTGAGGTTTTGCTGGCTGTTCTTTTTTGCCCCTAAGGTTTTTGCTGTTTTGACCCTTCGCAGTTATTGTCCCTCGTTGACTTAGTCCTCACTACATTGACTTCACTGTTAAGATTGACACTTTTGTTTTTTTTTGCTGTTTTGACCTAGTACCGATTTTTCTGTTCTCCCTGAGTCCCCTCGGGAAATATTTCTAGCATTTGTTTAAAGATACCACAGAAAAGGGTGCTGGATTGCACATGGTCACACACTGGGTACAGTGCAGTCAAAGGGCACACAGCAGGATGATAGCCAGTATGCCACGTAGGAGTCACACAACACACAGATTGTTTTGTTTTTTTGTAATGAGTATGGGATTTTCCTCTCCTCCCTGAGTCCCCTCAGCAAATATTTCTGGAATTTATTTAAAGGTACCACAGAAATGGGTGCTGAGCTGCATACCATCACACACTGGGTACACTGCAGTCAAAGGCACACATCAGGATGATGGTCTGTACGCCACATAGGATTCACACAGCACAGATTTCATTTTATTTTGTAACAAGTAGGAGATTTTTCTGTCCCCCTGAGTCCCCTCAGGAAATATTTCTGGCATTTATTTAAAGGTACAACAGAAATGGGTGCTGGGCTGCACACAGTCACACACTGGGTATAGTGCAAAGGGCACACAGCAGGATGATGTCCAGTACGCCATGTGAGAGTCACACAACACAGATTTTTTGTTTGTAATGAGTAATGGATTTGTATTTTTTCTCTCTCCTCCCCAAGTCCCCTCAGGAAATATTTCTGGCATTTATTTAAATGTAACCCCCCTTAAAAGAGGGGCTTATGCTCCCTTTTTAGGCACCCTTTTTTCCCCCTCCTACCCTCCCAAGCTAGGGAATTTATTAGAGCTCTGAGGGACTCAGGCTACTCAATACCTCAAGGCGGCAGCAGAGAGCAGGTTTTAGGGATATATAAGGGAGCAGACAGGAGTTTTGGGGCCTTTTCCAGCCTGGGCATTAGGCCTGGGTCTGGAGGGGGGGGTGACTGGAGGAGCAGATATAGGCGGTGAGGAAAGGGAGCTCAGGGGTCTGGGTGGACCAGTGGGCCCCTCCCCCCACTCCAGTGCAGACAGGATGGCTTTTCCAATGTTGCGGCATTGAGGAGCTGGGTAAGAGAGCTCCATGGGGGAGGATGATTAGCAGGTCCTGCGTCATTGGGGGTCAGGGAAAATTAGGCAGCCTTAGAGGCCAGGATAAGCAGGAGCCCTTAGAGACATGGTGAAGGTATTCCCAGGCTTCCAGGGCTGTGGGGACAGTGGTAGGGTCCCCACAGGGGGGAGGCCAGTGGCAGTGATGCTTCCCCATACCCAGTGTGGCAGGGTGGCCTGGGGGGCAGATGGAGCCAAAGGGCCTTTCACCCATTTATGGAGCCTACTTGGAGGGGCAGGTCCTGGGGCACTGGCATATAAGGGCCAGGCAGGTCACAGGTCATTTTGACAGGTCTTGGAGGGTAGCCTCTAGTTGGAGCTTAATGTGAGCCCAGGATCCCAGGATATAGCAGAAGGGATGTGGGCCTGTGCAGATATCCCTCTAAAGTAATGGTCATCTGGAAGCAGAGCTAGAAGCACGCCATTATGTG
Organism: Neoceratodus forsteri; assembly: GCA_016271365.2. NCBI lineage: Eukaryota > Metazoa > Chordata > Ceratodontiformes > Ceratodontidae > Neoceratodus > Neoceratodus forsteri. The sequence continues at coordinate 845,650,043 of CM057451.1, read as the reverse complement.
TGAAGGCAGGTTGTTTGGAGGGACCTGGGTGGTGGCAGTTCCCAGAAGCTCTCCCGTGGCAGTGCAGCTAGTAGCAGGGAGCATAAGTACTGGAGTAGGGCCGGGCTTTGGGGCCACTGCACCAGAGGAGCCATGCAGAAGAGAGGCTGAGCCAAAAGCAGGGAACAGGTACAGAGAGTCTGGTAGCACCAGCAAGTAGCTAAGATGGAGTAGGTTACAGGGCCTAGGTCGAAGGACAAAAATCCTGGTATCCTTTTGGAGTTTGGGCCGAGGCACCAGGGCCAGGTGGGAGAAGTCACACACTTTTCTGTGCTGGAGAGAGGGCATCGACCAGTGCAAGAGTGAGAATGAATAGCTCAGTAGTGAAGAGAAAAAGTTTGGCTTACCAGATAAAGACACCCAGGAGCCTGTGGGTTGGTAAGCTGGGAGGTGCCTTGGGTATAGCATCCAAGCAGATAACTAGAGAGAATCCTTGCTTGCACTGCCTGTAAATCCATCAGTTGCTGCTCAAAAAGTCCAGCCAAAGTGTTTGTAAAAAGGTTCAGATAGCCCCGTGGACCTATAAGGCCCTGCACAGACTGGGTCCTGGCTACCTGCAAGAGCTCCTGGTTCCTTACTGCCCCCTTCGACCCCTACGCTCAGCTGATGAGGGATTGCTAGAGGTTCCCAGGATTTAATTGAAAACTTCTGGTGCGAGAGCATTTATGTATGCAGCCCCAACCCTGTGGAATTCTCTACCTCGCTGGATTAGAGAGTGCCTGACTGTGGAGAGCTTTAAGACAGCTTTAAAAACATATTTATTTAGCCGTGCCTTTGGGTATTGTTGAAGTTGCAATACTGTATTTTTATTGATCTATTTTATTGTTTATTTGTGTTTTAATCCCTGTACAGCGCTTTGATACTTGTTGAATTGCACTTTATAAATACATTTTATTATTATTATTTATTCAGATAAAGTATGTGACCCCCGCATTGCTGGAATAATTTGTGATGCAGGAGCTAAATAAAGAAGTTGGTTGGGAGGAGATCTGTAGTGATGCGCTTTATTTAAACTGAAAGGGGGAACTAATGAAATGGAGATTTTTCTTCTTCTTCGTAGCCAAATTAATTTTGTCATAAGTTTGATTCCAGATTAATTTTTACCTTGTCTTAAACGGGGTCATGGGGCTCTGGGGCTCAAGGAGTCAGGAGCTGCAGCATGGAGATCCTGGTCTGGTGTCAGCATTTGGAGAGAACCTAGATTTCTGTGGGTGTGAGCAAAAGTGCTCAGGTGGATGAAGACATCAGTAAGGTATGCCACATCTTTCCTGCCTTGTGTTGGGACTGCACTTCTCAGGTGATTTTTAGCATTTGATATAGCTTTCCCCTGTGCCCCTGGACCACCAGTGAGAGAAGTATGCCCCTAGACAGGGGGTCTAGGGGGAAGGGTTACATAAAGGTACCGCAGAAATGGGTGCTGGGCTGCACATGGTCACACACTGGGTACAGTGCAGTCAAAGGGCACACAGAAGGATGATGGCCGTATGTCACATAGGAGTCTCACAACACACAGCTTTTTCTCTTTTTTTGTGATAAGTAAGTGATTTTTCTGTCCCCCTGAGTCCCCTCTGGAAATATTTCTGGCATTTATTTGAAGATACAATTGAAATGGGTGCTGGGATGCAGTCACACACTGGGTACAGTGCAAAGGGCACACAGCAGGATGATGGCCAGATGCCATGTAAGAGTCACACAACTCACAGATTTTTTAATTTGTAATGAGTAAGGGATATTCATTTTTTCTGTCCTCCTCGACTCCCATCAGGAAATATTTCTGGCATTTATTTAAAGGTACCACGGAAACAGGTGGTGGGCTACACAGGGTCACACACTTGGTACAGTACAGTCAAAGGTCGCACAGCAGGATGATAGCTGGCTATACACCCTGATGTACAGTAGGAGTCACCAAAATGAGAACATTTCATTTACCCCTTTCAGGAATTTCTCTCTCCCCCAAAATTCAGTCACCAATATAGGAGAGGAAAACAGTCAGCAAGACCCTCCCTCTCAGCCAATCCTCCACCTCGATTCCTCTCAGCCCTGAGTCCCTATCCAAAGAAATTTAAAAACTACTGCCTTGGTATTCTTTTCAATTAACAGAACAAAACAGAACAACAAAAAAAGATTTTACTTGTCTTAGGCAAGGCACTGAAGTAAGTGCTAGTAGCAGCAAGTTCCCCCACGCCACCTCATTTATGTCTCTGTGGGCCTGGCTAACCTGCCTGCCTATCCCCTTTTTCCTTTTAGCTGTTTTAAATTTCTTCCCAGGAAAAATAAATATTTTTAATAAGCTGCTAAGCACTGTGGTACAGTCCACTAGTGCCTAGTCTATAGCCTGCCTCCTCCACTCTTCGAGTGTTTTCTTCGAGGTGGAAGTTTGGAACACATTTGGAACACATCCTGCTCCTTTCCAGCTCTGCTGGTGTGTACTGTGCTGAGTTCTTGCTGTGCCAGCAGTCAACTCAGTGGGTCAAATGACTTGTCTCCAAAAGTCGTGTGAGTTTAGGAGCCACTGGGGAAAAAAACAGACTGTTTAATTATACAGTCTCTCCCCCTCCCAGCTCTTGTCTCAGTCCCTCCCATTGTCCTCAGAGTCCCGTTTCAGTCCTGCTCCCTCCCACCTCTCTGTCCCTCCCACTTTCCTCCAAGTCCTGTTTCAGTCCCTCCCTCCCAGTCCCACTGTCCTCAGATTCCAACTGAGTCCTGTTTCTTGCTGGAACACCTTGCCCCAAGAGTCTCTGAGACCATCCACCCTCAACTGTTCCCAGGCAGACAGGCACCGCAGCACATGTATGGGTGAGCTGATTGATTTTTAAAGTGTTTCATGCTTGAACCATACTGCGAACCCTCTAGTGTTTGAGTTCTAAATTAGAACTCAAACTTAGAAACATAGAATGTGTCAGCAGATGGGGACCACATGATCCATCAAGTCTGCCCGTGGTTTCACCCCCTCCCTATTTTGTGTTATTATTGAGGATCCCCTTATGCCTGTTCCATGCTAGTTTAAATTCCCTTACTGTCTTTGTTCCCATGACCCCTTGGGGTAGATCATTCCATGTTGCCACCACCCACTCTGTGAAGAAGTACTTTCTCATATTGCTCCTGAATCTGCCACCCTTGAGTCACATACAGTATCGTGTCCTCTAGTCCTGATACAGCTGTTTACCTGAAAAAGGTTCTGTGCCTGAACCTTCTTGACACCCTTCAGGTATCTGAACATCGCTTTCATATCCCCCTGATCTTTTCATTGCTCCAAGGAGTATAAGTTGAGTTTCTTCAGCCTTGCTTCGTATGGCTCTCGATGCATACCCTGCACTATCTTCATTGCCCTTCTCTGCACTGTCCATAATCAATCAATATCTTTCCTGAGGTGTGGTCTCCAAAACCGGATGCAGTACTCAAGGTGGGACCTCATCTGTGATCTATATAGTGGCATGATCACTTCCCATCTCCTACTTGTGATTTCCCCTTCCTATGCATCCCTGGATGTCACTAGCCTTCAGTGATGCCTTTTCCCATTGCTTGTTCACCCTCAAGTCATCTGAAATGATAACCCCTAAATCACACTCATGGTTTGTAGCCATTAGCTATTCCTCTCCCATTAAGTATACTGTCCCTGGGTTACGTTTTCCCAGGTTCGTGATCTTACATTTTTTCACATTGAACTTCAACTGCCAGTTTCTCGACCACTCCTGTAGTTTACTCAATTTGGACTCCATCTTTTGTGTCCCGTCAGGTGTATCCACCCTGTTGCAGATCTTTGTGTCATCCACAAATAGGCACACCTTCCCTTCCAGACCATCTGAAATGCCACTGATGAATATATTGTAGAGGATAGGTCCCAGCACCGATCCCTGTGGTACTCCACTAGTCACCATACCCTCTTTTGACAGAGTAGCATTCACTAATACCCTCTGAGACCTCTCATTCAGCCAATTTGTAACCCAACATGTTATTTTACGCCCAGATCCAATGTATTCCAGTTTACTGACCAACCTCCTGTGAGGAATACAGTCGAAGGCCTTGCTGAAGTCCAGGTGGACCACATCAACTGCACCCTCCTGGTCCACTGTCCTAGTGACCTAGTCAAAAAAATCAACCAGGTTAGTCAGGCAGGACCTTCCCACTGTGAAGCCATGTTGCTTGGGATCTAATTAATTACTTGCTTCTAAAAATGCCAATATCCTCTCCTTTAACAGGGTTTCCATCCGTTTACCACCACTGAAGTGAGGCTGACTGGCCGATAGTTCCCCGGTTCCTCTTTGCTTCCACTCTTGTAAAGTGGAACCACCGTAGACTTTTTCCAGTCCTCTGGAACATCCCCACTCTCCAGTGACATATTTTGCTAGGGGTGCGGCCAGCTCCTTCCCAAGCTCTCTCAGAATTCTTGAGTGCATCTCATCCAGCCACATTGCTTTTTCTATCTTCAGCTTATTGAGTTCTTCCAGGACTCTTTTCTTTGTGAAGAAACTCATTTCTACCCCTCCTGGGGAAGGTTCATTAGCATTTTCTTCCTGCATGAAGACTGAGCAGAAGTACTTGTTAAGTATCTCTGCCATTTCCCTGTCATCCTCTGTAATATGCCCATTCTTTGCAATTCTAATGATTCCTCCTCTGCTCTTCCTCTTTTCCCTTATGTATCTGTAGAAGGTTTTGTCTCCCTTCTTGACTCCCTGCACTATCTTTTCTTCTGTTTGAGCTTTTGCAATCCTTATTGCCCTCCCTGCTTCATCAGTTTTTCTTTGTACTCTGTTCTGTCACTGTCCTTTTTTGATTCCTTGTACTTTCTGAAGGCACTTTTCTTTTCCCTCACTTTGGTTGCCACCTCCTTGGGGAACCAAAGTGAGTTTCTTCTCTTCTGATTTACTAACTTGTCTAGCGTACTGTGATGTGACTATTGTTAGTGCTCCCTTCAACCTGGCCCAGTATTCTTCCACATCTTCAGACATACTGTCTCACTTTTACTTCAGTCAGGGTTCTCATTTATTGAAATCTGCTTTCCTGAAATCGAGGACGTTCAGTTTTGAGTGCCTGGCATCCTTGATTTTGTTTACCCTGAACCATACAGTGCGGTGGTCACTTGTTCTCAGATGGCTCCCAACTTTGACACCTAAGACCCTGTTATTATTTGTAAATACTAGGTCCAGGGTTGCTTCTTCTCTTGTGGGTGATTTCACTAGCTGACTTAGTCCTGCCCCCCTTTAGGGCAACTAGCAACTCCATGCTTCTTTCTGATGCAGCCTTGAAGGAACTCCAATTAATGTCTTGTAGATTGAAATCCCCAACCAGCACAATGTCCCCTTTGTTTGACATCTTTAGATTGGTTTCTATGATCTCCATGTTCCTTGCCTCCTCCTAAGAAGGGGGTCTGTAGATCACTACTACCCAAATGGGTGCCTTGTTACCGGCCCCAATTGTAAGCCACAGGGCCTCCGCTTCCCCTTGTGCCCCCTGTATCTCTGTAACTTTAATATCTTCCCTTGCACAAATAGCTACCCCTACTCCTTTTTCCCATTATGGGTGTTCCTAATAGGTTATACCCTGGGATAGTTGTATCCCAAGTATGATTATCATTGAACCAAGTTTCGGTTATGGCAACCCAGTCCAGCCCTCCCTCAGCTACTGTGGCAGTAAGGTCTGGGATCTTGTTTGCTAGACTGCACGCATTTGTGCACATTGCTTTCCAAACCTGAATACCTCCATTGTCTACAAGGATGCCACTTCGCTGCTGGTTACCCTTTTTACCTTTTTTTTGCACACCCCGCTGGACCCTTTTTGAGTTGTATGCTCACTTTCCTCTGTGACTCTCCTGTAATTATGTTTTCCAGTGCTAGCTGATGGGGGAGGGACAGCTAGTTCCCTGTGATTTGTTACAGGTGCTACTATGATCTCCCTATTTGCTAGTTTAAATGTCCCTTGTGAATGCTGAATTTCTGGCCCAGCATGCTAACCCCCTCCCTCATGAGGTGGAGGCCATCGAACTTCAAGAACTCCCTCTCCCAGAAGTTCTGCCACTTTCTTTTTTTATTTTATTTATTTAGTTTTTGTTAACCGGGTAGGTGTACTAGCCATAAAATTACTATTTTCAGGCACGACCCGGGAGAGTACAACAAAAGGAGAACAGTTGAACAACAGCAACATGGGTACAATAATACAAATAGAGGAACAGTACAGCAATGCTGCAAAAATACAATGGGTAGAGACAACAAAAAATAATGGCAAGCATTATACAGAAAGTGGTGCGCTTTTGTGTGTCACCAGTCCCTTAGCCAGATGTTAAGTTTCTATGTTCTGACAATGCTTATCTAGCACCTAACTGTATCTTGACTGTTTGCACTGTTTTTATTGAAATGTCCTTTTATTATTACTATATAACTTCTCTGTCTCAACTCACAGTTTGCTATGTACAATCTACATGGAACCTTTGTGAAAGAGCCTTGCTAAAAGATGTATCTCTGAAATATGAATAAATAAATAAATATTTCTTTTCCCCTGATTTTTTGCCTTTTTCCCTCTTTTTCCCATACAGGCAGAACTTCAGAAAAGGTAAGGCCGGACAAAAGAAGAGTCAATTTTTTCCCTAGCTGTGCTGCTTAACCTCTTCTACTGATTGGCTAGCAAGGTCATTGGTCCCTAGGGGGACCAGGACATTTGTGTCCATCCTTTCTTTCTGTATTATTTTGACAATGCAGTCAGTGACCCTCCTTGCTGATGCTCCCCGGAGACATCTGACCAACACCTTTGTCTGCCCATTTTGTATCAGGTGAGGATCCACACCATATCAGAGTTCGAGTATGGTTTGAATCCTTTTCAAACTAGCTCTGACAACCCTACTAAGCAGATTAACACAGATTTGCAATGCTGGTATAAACTACCATTATCACTGGGCCAGAGGATCACCACCATCAAAATGAATGTCCTCCTCAGGGTTCTGTTCACCTTGTCCATGCTACACACTCCACTATCGACCATATGGCTAAAAAGGCTACAAAATCCATTGCAGACTTTATGTGGGCTTATAAAAGACCTAGGTGCTCTCTTAAATAAATAGCTCAGCTTTCTACAGGTGGTAGCCTAAGGTTCCCTGATCTAACACTATACTTGTCTGCCATCCATCTCTCCACCACAGATCACTGGATCAGGCCACATATCAATGAAAATGGGCAACCCTACTATCCAGACTGGCTCTCCATCGAACACTTCCTATGCTAACCAACTGGATTTGACTTGGGGGCAATCCTGTTTGGCAGCTCTTCACCCTCCCTCTATAATGCCTCCCTCAGAGTCACCCACTCCATGCTAATAAGCACTCTCAAACTCGCCAAAGCTGCCCGCAAAACCAGCATCCAACCACCTCTCTTGGAAAATAGCAACTTCATAATCAATGGAGACAAAATCAGATACCCCAAATGGCAAGATAGAGGCATCCAATACATAGAACACATTCTAGTGGAAAATTACTGTACCCCCTTTTGCCAACTCCAAACAGCCCACAATTTGCCTGCCAGGAATGTCTTCAGATACTTACAAGTTCAGCACACATTATCTTAGCATTGGAAACTGAAGACCTCTAAAGACAATTGCTCTAAATAGGAGAAAGACATTCTGATTCACATGGAACATAACAGCTCAATCTCTCAATGGTACAATTTGCTTGTGGACCAGACTCATAGACAGACTGAAGAATTAATAGTGTGGTGGAGCAGAGAACTAGACCAGAAAAATGGAGTCCAGGGATTGGTAGAAACCATGGCAGTTTGCTAGATAGACCACCTCAGTATGTGGACCATAAGACCCAAACATTTAAAGGCAAAGTAACTTGTACGTGACTCCAGTAAAATTCAATAAAATGGGTTCAATTCCAGCATCCTCATGATACAGATGTGACAGCACTCCTGGCTCCCTAATTCATCTTCTTTGGAGCCGCTCACTCATCCAGAAGTTGTGGTGTGAAATCATATGTAAACTAAACTTGCTCCAAAGCCTAAATGATCTCTTTACACTGGACAACTATAGAGCGGGTAATGTGGGGAAGGCAAGAGTAAAAAGTACCCCTGAGTAAACAATACACCACTTACATGCTGGCCAACACACTGCCAAATGCCAAATCCTGAAACTATTGCTGAACAAATGACCACTGACCTACAGAGAATGGCTTACAGACATCCTGGAATACTTCAGATTAGAGCAGCTCTCTCACAGCATGCTCAATGGCCCAACAGACATACCTCCAAAAATTCGGTCTCCTGCGTTGATTAATATACCAGACAAAGAAGAGTAACAGTCACCCGTAATAGACTATCTGATCATCCCATCACCTGAGTGACGAACCACATAAGCCTATTAATCAATGATCCCTTATACTTTTCATAACCATCAGGCCGTCATTCCTGCCTGACCCATTCTACAGTATATGAGTGCACTAGCAGGTTTTTACAAAATTATTGTACATTAATTTAGGTTTCTTAGGCTGAACAGAGCCATAACAGAATTTATAAATTAAATCAAAAATTTGAATATATGGTTTATATGTTCTGTATTTTTGTTGCATTTGTAGATTGTGTGTTTTCCTCTGAGAGGTTCTCTTATCTGCAGAATATGGTCAGTGTGTAGCATAGTATAGCATACTACTGGGCCCCATACCAGACTCCCATGTTCATCCCTATAGGTTGTGGGCTATGCAGCCTTGGAATGTAGGAATTGCGCATCCATGAAAACATACTTACTGAACAGCCAGAAGCCAAGACATCCTGGAATCCTTGCAGGCAGCAGACCTCAAGCAGTTAGTACTAGAACCCAGCAGGGACAGTGCAGTTCTGGACCTTGTACTAACCAACAGGGACGGAATCATAGAAGTCTGGGTAGAAGGACATCTATGGTCCAGTAACCACCATACAGTGTGGTTTAAAATGAGCACGGTGGTTTAGTCGAGCCACACAAGGGTGAAGGTCTTGGATTTCAGGATGGTGGATTTTGCTAGGATGAGGATATGTATCAAGGAAGCCCTAGCAAGAAAGGAAGTGCGGAGTGGGGTTGAGGAACAGTGGGCAAACCTAAAAGGAGTCATAGTAGAGGTGACAAACCAATAAATAGCACAGAGAAACAAGGGCAAGAGAAGGAAAAAAACACGGTGGTACTCAAAGGATGTGGCAGGGAAAGTAAGGGCCAAAACATTGGCTTGCACAACATACAAGGGGACACAAAGAAGACAGGGAGCTGTATTTAATTAGGCAGAGGGAAGCAGGGAAAGTAGTCAGGAGGGCTAAGGCACAAACAGAGGACAGAATAGCACAGACAGTAAAGAAAGGGGATAAGACATTCTATAGGTACATTAGTGAAAGAAGGAAGACCAGGGATAGGATTGTAATACTCAAAAGGGAAAGAAGGGAATGTGTAGAAGGGGACCTACAGAAAGTGTCAATACTGAAAAAATACTTCTGTTCAGTGTTCACAGAAGAAGGGAATGGGGAGGGACCACAGCTAGGCATCACAAACACAGAAGGGAGGGAGCTGAACACTAGTCCATTTACTGAAGAGAGAGTCCTAGAGGAGCTTGCAAAACTAAGGGTGGACAAAGCAATGGGACTAGATGGCAGACATCCTAGGATATTGAAAGAACTGTGAGAGGTGCTAGTAGCACCACTGGCAGCTCTGTTTAATGAGTCACTTGATACAGGAGAGGTTCCAGAGGACTGGAGGAGGGCACATATGGTCCCTCTTCACAAAAGTTGGAGCAGGTAGGAGGCAGTTAACTATAGACCCATCAACCTCACTTCAGTAGAACCCAGTGGAGCACAGGATCCGAGGCAGCATGGATTCACTGGTCATGTCAAACAAATGGTGTGCCGACACAAGGTCGACACCACCACCATGAAATCCAGCACAGTGACAGATTTTTCCTGAAAGCAGTGAGTCGCTGTGCTGGTGAACAGCAGACACCAGCAGTGCGGCTCCCATTGTTGTGCCCCCCCCCACTAGTCCAACTCTGACTCAGAGTTAAATATCTAGAGACTGGAGGGTGTGGGGGTTTGGGGGAACACAGCCCCCTGATGCAACACAGATACATCCCCGACAGTGTGATGCCGACACTCGGCATTGTGGCTGTCGCTGTCGGGGATGTCGGCGCTACGGATGTCGCAGCACCATAGTAAAACCCAAACAAATCTGATAGGTTTGTTTGACTGGGTGACAAAGGAGGTGGATCGGGGGGGTTGGGGGCAGTGGACATCGCCTACCTCGATTTCAGCAAAGCCTTCTACACATATCCACACAAAAGACTGGTAAACAAGCTGGGTAGCCTGGGGATGGATCATAGGGTAGTTAACTGGGTTAATAATTGGTTAAGGGACAGAAAGAAAGGTGGTGGTAAATGGAGTTCAATCTGAGGAAAGGGAGGTGACCAGTGGTGTGCCACAGAGATCAGTCCTAAGGCCTGTCCTTTTCAATATCTTCATTAGTGACATTGCTAAAGGACTGAAAGGTTTGCCTATTTGCGGATGACACCAAGATGTGCAACAGAGTAGACACTCCAGATAGGTGTAGAAAATGAGAAGGAACCTAGAAAAATTAGAAACATTGTTCCAAAGTGTGGCAGCAAAGATTCAATGTGAAGAAGTGCAAAGTCATGCTCCTGGGGCGCAGAAACCCAGGGGAGCCAGGATGGGTGGGGGGTTACTGATGGACACCAAGGAAGAAAGGAATTTGGGAATAATCATATCAGATGACCTAAAGGTGGCCAAGGAGTGTGCCAAGGCAGTCGGGAGGGTCAGAGGCATGCTGGGATGCATAGGAAGGGGTATCATTAATAGAAGAAGGAAGGTGGTAATGCCACTGTACAAAACACTGGTGAGGCCTCATATGGATTACTGCATACAGTTCTGGAGGCTGCATCTCTGTAGTGACATAGACAGGGTAGATTTGGTCCAGAGAAGGGCAACTAAAATGGTGCAGGGCTTGCACGATAAGACATATGAGGAGAGATTAAGGGATCTCAACATGCATACATTGGAAGAGAGAAGGGAATGGGGAATATGATAGAAACCTTCAAGTATCTTAAAGGCATTAGCAAGGTGCAAGGGGGGTGACATCTTTCAGTATAGGAGTTGCACAAGAACAAGGGGGCATGATATGAGATAGAAGGGGGCAGGCTAAGAGGTAATGTGAGGTAGTTTTTCTTCACAGAAAGGATGGTGGATGCATGGAATAGTCTACCTGGGGAGGTAGTTGGAGCAAAAATGGTGCAGAAATTCAAGAAAGCATGGGATAGGCATAAGGGTACCCTAGAGGGGAGAAAGGGAGGCTAAAGCTGAGGACCAAGTAGGGTCAGTGGCTGCTGATACAGGTAGGGAAATGGGCAGACTGTATGGGCCTAGCAGTCTTTATCTGCCAAGAAATTCTATGTTTCTTTGAATATCATCCACACCCTGAGCTTTCATGCCCATCCCTACTGGATGTGAGTTGTGCAATCAATGTAGAACAAGTAGAACAAGGGGGCACAGTTTGAAGATAGAGGGGGGGTGGCTCAGAGGTAATTTAAGGAAGTATTTTTTCACAGAAAGGGTTGTGGATGCATGGAATGGCCTTCCTGAGGAGATTGTGGAGTCAAAAACAGTGGTGGAATTAAAGCATGCATGGGACAGTCATAAGGCAATTCTAGGGGGTTGGGGTAGGAAGAAGTAGGCTGCTGGTTAACTAGGATCTTCAGCTTATCCAGTAGGTAAGGAAATGGGCAGACTGGGTGGGCCAAGCGGTCCTTATCTGCCATCAAATTCTATGTTTCTATGTTTCTATATAATAAGAAGTAGGAACAATTCAAGGGAAAGTGCGCATATACAGACATTAAAATCAGAACATATAGTACAATCACAGGCAGGTTAGGTAATGTTTAGAATAACATGGGGTAAACACTAGTTTCACAAGAGTGGCAGTTACATAAGGCTCTTTTATCAGGTCAGTTTTACGGGTTACAATTTCAAGTGTTTCAGAAGTGATAAGATTCAACTGATATAGGATACCAACCTGTTAGGTGGCGGGTTTTTAGTATCAGAGGTGGAGTGCTGTTTTCTATCCTCAGCAGTGGCATGCACAGAGGCTTAGCTCTAGAAGATACATCTTTAGGCCTTTTTTAAAACCCCCAAAGGAGCTGCAGTCCTGAAGATTGCTAGGTAGGCCATTCCATAGGGACGGGATGTAATTTTCGAATGACAGAAGACCTTGACTTGTTCAGACTTTTGGGACATGGAGGAGTCGACGACATGAGGATCTAAGTGTTCTTTTAGGCTGCTTGAGTACTAAGGTATGACTCAGGCTGGGGGGAGCATCCATTTGTAGAAGCTTGAAAGCCAAGCATAGGGAAGTGTAAGCCAGTCTGCCCTCCAGGGAGGGCCAATTCAGTGAGTCGAGTATATTACAGTGGTGTTCTAGTGGCTGAGCTCCCAGGGCAAAGTGTCCTATTCTGTGGTACAATTTTCCTAGCTTTCGTATCTCTGTGTTTTGCATTGAATGTAGCACTGGGGCACCATAAAGTAAGGTGGGCAGGAGCAAGCCCGTGGCTATCTTTAGCCTGGATGCCTGAGTGAGAAAAGGGGTTAGACGGTACATGAGCCCAAGCTTTTGATTTAGCACCTTGGTTAATTGTTCAACATGAACCTTGAAAGAGCAGTCTTGATCGATTTAGATTCCCAGGTATTTGATGCAATCCACCACCTCAATAGGATGGCCACTGGACAGATAAGGGGATAGTAGACATGTTCTGTTGGGGTCCAATTTACTGGGTCTGAATAGGATGGCTTTGTTTTTTTTCTCATTTAGGACTAGCCTATTTGTCAGGAACCAGGTTTCGAGTAGGGAGAGATTGTGGTTCAGGAGCTGCTTTAGCTGTACAGCATTTGAAGCAGATCTGTATAGTACTGCATCATCCGCATAGATGGTCACTTTCGCTCTGCTGCAGTGCTTTGGTAGGTTGTTGATAAACAGGGAGAACAGAAGGGTCCCCAGTATTGAACCCTGGGGGCACCCTCAGCAATGGAGCGCTTGCCTGATTCCACCCCCTGCCATCTGATTATCTGAGATCTGTCTTGCAAGTAATCTTTAAACCACTGTGTTGAGTGGTTGTCCAGTCCGAGAGAGCTAAGCTGCTGAATGAGCAATTTATGGTCTACTAGATCAAAGGCCTTGGTAAGGTCTATAAAGACTGCACCAGTAAGTTGGCTTTTGTCTTGGGCAGCAAGGATGTCAGATGTTAGACTCACCAGAGCAGTATCAGTATCAGTACCATGTTGTTTTCAGAATCCATGTTGCGTGGAGTGAGGAGGCTATGTTGTTCAGCACATACCTGACCTTGTTGGTATACAATTCTCTCAAGCATTTTATTTAGTGTGCAGAGAATAGAAATTGGTCTATAGTTTTCAACTAGCTCTGACTCCTCCCTTAGGGATAGGGGTAACCAAAGATGTTTTCCAAGCTGAGGGGACTTTGCCTTCCATCAGCGACCTATTGAACAACCACATGACTGGCACTGCAATTTCTTGGTCAGCCAGTCTGAGTAACCTGGGTTCAACCTTGCCATAGCCTGGAGAACCATTTGTCTTAATGCTCCTAATGAGCTTTAGGACCTCAGTTTTTGATGTTAACCTAAGGTGAAAATTAAGTGATGAGGGGAGATTCAACGTGTCATCCGAAGATCGCTTTTTTGGGCTGCAGGGATGAACCCTGTACTTGCCAAGGTCAGTGAGGAATTCATTAAAGGCATTTGCAGCATCTTGCAGGTGCTTAGCTGAATACAGGTACCAGAAAGTGGCAGGCATAAGCTAAGCTTTCAAACAGACTGTAGGGTCACTGGCCATGGCATGGGTGCTCGCAAGCCCACCGTCACACTAGCTGCAAAACAGGACTCAGCACTCTCATTCCACTGATGAAGAAATCAGAACACTGTTTCTCTGTGTTCATGAATAAATATACTTTTATTGTAAAAACATGGAACAGTACACTTGAGCTGTCAAAACCCAAGGAGATATCCCACTAAGATCAACATTTCATGCCCACTTCACAGGCACTTTGTCAAGCACAAGAACACCTTGACAAAGCGCCCATAAAGTGCGTGTGAAATGTTGGTCTTAGTGGGGATACCTCCTTGGGATCTGACGGCTCAAGTGTTCTGTTCCATGTTTTCACAATAAAAGCATATTTGCTGTATCCATGAACACTGAGTGACAGTGTTGCGATTTCATCATCAGTGGAATGAGAGTGTTGAGTCCTGTTTTGCAGCTTATAAACAAAGCTTTCCCTAGGCTCACTTACAGCCCTGTTTGTCCCAGTTACTGAGATACAGGCAATCCCCTATGTACTAGCATACTGGTTGAGAGCTAGTCCCCTACCTTGCTATAGGCCACTATAAGCCGGACACCTTCTGGTCTGATCTGGTCCTTTCAGGTCTGCCCCCCCCCACACACACACACTTGATCTCCCTGAAAATGAGCTGTGCAGCTACTTTTATACTCTCTAAGCATTCCACAAAACTAAAACCCGCTGGTCAGAGTCCCTCTTCCCATCCTCAACACCAATTGACTGTTATTCTCTGTTAGAATCCTACAGCAGGATGAGTCACATTGGAATGCTCCTGTTTGAAATCCCAACCATCACCAAGATTTTAAACCCTTTTCTCACTGTCAAAATGAAAATAAGTGAAGTGATGTAGAAACCTAATTTTTGGTATGAGATTTATTGTGGTTATGCTTATTCTAATTCTGCAGTGTAGCACTTTTGGCAAGACTCCATGTTTATAGGGCAGTTACAACTAGAGCCAGGGTTCTCCAGATTTTTGGGGTTCCAGTTTGGTTCTGGTTCTACAGTGGGGTTCTGGCTTGGTTCAGTTCTGCTTAAAAAATACATGTTTGAGTTCTGGTTCAGTTTGGGTCTAAACTTTTGGTTTATTTTCTAGTTCTGGTTCAGTTCTGGTTCTGGATCAGGTTAAGTGTTACTAAATTCACCGTATATTGCCAAATAATATATTACATATATAATATAAAACATGGAGACAAGACCTGATTTCACAGTATTCACTTTATTCAAATCAACATTACTTTGAGTAAAAGAAACTAAAAAGCAGGCATATACAAGTTCAATTGTAACGTATAAACATTCAAGAATTTAACAAATACAGAACAAGCAAGTGTGTAAACTGATAGGTGAGATCTTCGGTCATCTAGAAGTTGCTTGCAGAATGAGTTAGTATAACTGTCATGTTCTAAATATATTTTTAGTTCACTGGATGACAATGATCTGGTTGCTGTTGAAGAGGCCCACCTAGACCGGATAGCATGCCCTTGAGATCAGTTTTTGGCCTTTTTGCTGGTGGCTCATTATCATTGGATTTTGCTTTGATATTGACAGTCATTACTGACTTCAATGAAGAAATCATTTCACAATCTGTAGGCAATACTTCACACAAGTGGAGAAGTGTAGAATAGCTTGGATAGACTACTGCCTCCATGTTGGTTCTCCTCATTTCACATGCTCTGGGTTCAGGTTTGGTTCAGGTTCATCTGTTTTTTAATTTTAGGGTTCTAGTTCAGTTAGAATCAGGCAAAAATCGAATAGTTCTGGTTCGGTTCGGGTTCAGTTCTCAGAAGAAACCTGACTCTAGTTACAGCTTGTAAAATCCTAAAACTCTTAAATTTTGCTTCTGCATATCAGTGTTTGAAATGGTTTGGAAACAGTAAAGCAAAGTGTGGGTGGAGTGAAGAGGTGAAGTGGTGTCATCAGTTTGTTCCCATGGCAACAAACTGTGATATCACAACAGAGCATTATGACATCAAGTTGGGAATAAGCTACAAAAGCCAAAGGGACTCTCAGGGCTAAAGATCTTGTTTTTGTGGTAATTTCTTTAGTAATAAATAACAGGGATGAGAAATATATAGAAGATGGCCAAATACAAGCTACATTGTGTCTAAATATTATATTTTCTAATATTTTTCCAAAGGTGTCAGCTGCTCTTTAATCTTGCTGCTGGGACTAACAGAAGCCCCTGGGTATCTGACCAGAGAACTCTGTGTAACCCTCCACCATCACCGGACCCTTATTTAACTAGTAGGCACATCTCCAATACTTTTTTCTATGTAGTGGAAAAGAGAGGAGTGGGGCTACAAAGCAATTGCAACAGAAACACAAAGTGTGTACAAGACACAAACAGACCTATACCAAAACCCAGGTCCTGAGGAGAGAACTTTTGGTGAGGGCTATGCTAGGTTTGCTACTTCTGACAGGGGTACCAAGTAAATCCACACAGGAAGCAGTAACTAGATTGTCCATACCAGGTTGGGATTCTAGAGTGTGGCTTTATTCCAAAACAAAGTTAGAACACAGAAGCAAAGATGAACCCCCAAGGGTTTACACTTCAAAGCACTAGGCAATGCAGAACACATCTGTAGAAAAACAGAAACTGAACTTCCCATATAGCATAGGATTAGACATCTGGAAATGTGATACCGGCCATGCTGAAAATGCACACAATTCTCCTGGCAGTGGCACTAAGCCATGACTTAGAACAGTTCCCATATGACATAGGATTTACAGAAAGGAATGTGGCACACTGACCATGATGGAGCACACTAGGGCTCAAGACTAGCAAAACCCACATACAAGGGATAAACTCATCTTCAGGCATTGACCACATGAACTGAAAGAAACAGGTGCCCTTACAGAACCTGAAGTGCTGAACTGGTCACTCCAGATTGGGGGGGTCTCCCACCTTTTGCTTTCTCGTCCATATCCAGCCATTCTTTTAGAGTTACACCTCAACAAATACTGAACAGTAGAAATTGTGTTTTCTTCAAATGTTTAGCACATTTTAGCATTAGGAAACACCACAAGGGTGTAAAGTTAAAGTTCAGAACAAAGTGCCTAGTCACATATGGGACATCCACTGTTGTCAGCAAACTTTAAAACAAACTTCTTGAGAAAAGTCTCACAGAAATGGGTGAATGGGTCCCTTTATCAGAGTGTCAACCCACAGAAAACAAGGCAGGTACATATCCTGGGTAACTCAGACAGAATCTACTCACAGTTTGCACACCAAAGGCAGCTTCAAAATGTTCTAGGTTGGATCAGGGGATTGCCCCTCAAAACCTCTGCAGCCCCCCTTATCCCACTGGGAAGAAGGGCATCAGGAAATCCTGGAGACAGTTTCCACTACTTCACAAGTCAGGCAAGTGATGTCCTCAGACTAGGGTGAGAAATACAGACTCTCCTCACTCCTCCAGCTGCTCACTCTCTGAGCCGCTGCTGGAACTCACTCCAGCTCGAACTGCACTACAGACTGAACTAATCTCAGAATTCTAAAACTCCCCACACTCACAACAAACTGTGGCTTATGGTGCTGTGAGAGTTCTAAATGACATCACCTCTGATCTCAGCTGAGACCAAGTAAACAGAGAGGGAGCTGGTGAAAATCCAATTAACTAGATATTCACCAGCTGCCTTCCCTACCTAACACTGACACTGATGGGATTTTAGTAACCCCAGGGAACAGGGGGGTTACATCTGGTACCCAAAAAATCTTCCTGATGGGTTGCCAGTAATTCATAAATGTAGAGTGGTCCCAGTCCATTATTGGCCTTATATACCAGCAAAAGAATTTTAAATTCAGAATGCCATCTAATCGGGAGTAAGTGCAACTCCCTCAAAGCGGGAGTAATGTGTTTGAATCTGAATAAACCAGTTAACAATCTGGCAGAAAATTCTGTAGTAACTGCAGATGGTGTAGCTGAGAAGCTGGAAGGCCATAGTAGAGTGCGTTGCAGTAGTCGATTCATGAGGTAACAATAGCTTGTACTAGTGTGTGCAGATCGTAATGGTCAAGGAAAGGACGCAATCTGGTTATAGTTTTCAAGTGGTAAAAAACACTTCTGATAACAGTAGTAATTTGAGATTCAAGGTCTAATTGACTGCCAAACATTACTCCCAGATTACAAACCTCCTCCTTAATCTATAGTAAATCTCCATCACACACAGGGTGAACGGATTTTCCTTTACGGCAAACACCAAGTGGTCTGAGCCCACCAGAAGCAATTTGGTTTTGCTGAGATTGAGTCACAGCCAGCTCGCACTCATCCAACACTTGATCTCCATGATGGCCTTCTCAACCACATGCATCGGATCCCCCTGACCGGGTCTAAATGAGAGGCAAAGGTGAGTGTCATTTGCATAGCAGAGAAAACTCAAGCCGTACCTTCAGATCACTTCTCCCAGTGGAAACATATATACTGAGAATAACGATGGGGAGAGTATAGAGCCCTGCGGGATGCCACACAAGACCAGTGAAGGGGCAGGTTGACAGTAGAAGCACCTAGAACCACAATCTATGACAATTTTTCAGGAAAGATCTGAACTAGTGTAACACTGTGAAAGCCAATCCACAGAAACACCTCAGGCACTGACCTAACTCTCCATGATCCACAGTATCAAATGCTGATGACAGGTCAAGGAGAACCAAAACAGATAGCGCTCCTCGATCCTTTGCCAGGAGCAGATCATGCATGACCAGGACCAGGGCGGTCTCTATGTTGTAGCGTGAGCAGAAACTAGATTGAAGATGCTCATAGAGCTCAAATTCCCCCAGGTGTTCTGTCAGACAAATTGCCACCACTTTCTTAATAACCTTCCTCATAAAAAGAAAAAAGTTAGAGATAGGCCTGTAGTTTGCGAAATCGTCCAAATCTATATTTTACTTCTTGAGAAGGGGCTTCAGAATGGTCCCTTTAAAGGAGTCAGGGGAAAACACCTGCTCTCACAGAAAAATTCATAGTCTCTACAAAAACAGGCACTAGCATCTGCCAGCCTGCCTTAACCAAATGGGAGGGGGTAGGGTCTAAGATGCAAGTGGATTGGTGCATTGCCAACACCTGTCAGATTTCTACATAATCATGTAACCCCTAGGGGACGCTATCCCAAGGGCTATTACCCCTACCTGTTCAGCTAATAACAGGTAAAGGAGCCTGGATCCATTGGCGGGTGCCTCCACCCAGAGGTCAGGGTTAAGACAGTCTGATATGACTTGGTCACAGCCCTCTGGGTCACTGCAACCCCCCTTTCTTCCCACTAGTGGCCCACACAAATCAATCACAGTACCCTTGCAATATACTGTACACTTACCCCCAGGATTGGTTAAATCAGCTTGACTCTGGGGACCCCTTGTAAAGTAAGATGCAATTATACAATAACCACTGTACAGTAATTCAACATAGACACACAGTTTAAGCAGTGTAACATTGCTAAACAACCAAATCTGATTTATTTAGGGGGACAGTAACAAGGACAGGGGGAAATCAGGTTAATTGATTCAGTCACATTAATAATCACAGTACTGTGCACATATTTCAGAGTACCAAATGTCACTCTTACTGGGTACCCAGGCAATAAGAGGCTAGTCTATTTGGTGCAGCTGGTTGGGGCCCTGAGGATGGAAAATGCATGCATAATACCCACTTTGTAATCCGGAGCCGGTAGGCTCAGTTCGTGAAGAAAGAAAGGAAAAGTAATCAGATGGAACACTTGCAATTAGATGATGGCAGGGGAGCTACCCTGATTTGTACTCACAAATTCAATGCTGAAACTGAATGGAAGGCAGATTGTCCTGGATTGCCAGGAAGAGCAGAGCATGTGGACACGGTCCTTGTGACTGGACCCCACAGCAGTTCAGAGCAAATGGATGTAGTCTGGATTAAGCTGGGGTTTACTTCCAGCTTCAGGCACTCAATCCACTGTACAGGGGATTTGAAACGCGATTCCCTACAAGCACTACACACATTTATATGTAAAAGGAAAGTACTATACTAGGCAGGTTGCTTCTCTATCCTGATCACAATTACTGCACAATACCCGGGAGAACACACAGCAGATTCAGTTCCTGACAGACCAAGAGCGATTCAGCAATTTCTCCAGTCTTCTACAGGGTGAGCCTGGTTTCCTCACTTCTGGTGATTCTTTCTCCTTACAACTCTGATTCAGTCCACACTGGCACTCTCAAACAGTTGCAGGCCGAACTTCAGGGCCCCAAACGAGCTTCCCGTGTGAAAACTCAGCAGTGCAGAAGCCCGGAGCTCCTTACCTCTTCACAGTCACAACTCATCTGATCTTTCCAGTAGACAGAGCAGGGCATTTCATTTGAGTTCCTCCCAGTTCAGTTGGCTGGTTTGGCTGTCACTCACAGTAAACTCCCCCTGTTGGTGGGAAAAAGGTGCCGAAGTCCAAACTACAATTCCCAGAATCATTGGCCATACAGTACATAGGTGGCTGGCTCCACAATGAGAGTTCAAGTTCTGATTTGCCAGCAGCAGGCTCCATTTCAAAGGTCCCCCCACACTGATTGGTCCAGTTCAGCAGTTCAAAACTAGAATGGGGGACTAGGCAAACACAGTTCTGACTGCAAAGAAAAGCAGGTTAGACAAACTGTATTTTGTTATTACTCTAAATGATGTCTGGCAAACAGTTATATCTTTGAAAAGTGCTCACTCTGCCCACTTAGTGCGCAGAAGCAGAGCGGTTGGCAGCAGCTCGAGTGGGACTCAAGCAGGAAACACACAAACCCCCATCCAAATTAATTATGTCTGCAGGCAGACAGCTCTTAAAGAGACAGTACCAGAGGCACTAAAAGCACTCACAGATAAACGACTTAGATGCCGAACACCATCCAGGCTAGGAGCATTCAAGCAAGCTCCTGGAAGACTTTCGGGAACCCCCATTTGCAGGGGTTACACCCTTCCCAGCCTGGGAAAAGCTTGGTGTCCGCGTCAAGCAGTACCCCCATAAGTTTCAATTGCAACCATATACATTTGCATCAGGATCACATTAGGCTCATACATGTAATCATTAGGCAATATATCACTTTACCAGGAACACATTTCTGAAACTTTGCAGTACGTCACTCTTTACACAGTATTACACACACATTGTGCCATAACTCAGGTTATTACCTCTTGTACATGAAACCTGAAGAGAGGGGGCCCTTCCTATCAGCTACCTTGGGGCTGGATGGGGCAGGGGCACCATACCTAGAGGGCAACACAAATAACTTGGAGTTAGCACTGATGTTCAGTTTGGGCAATGAGCTTGGGGACACATACACTCCTTTATGGACAACATTGAGAGACAAGTCCACCAGCCTCCGAGGGGAATCATAACTGAGGTGCACCACAGGCTTTACAGCTTGACCAGTCTTTCTAGGGGGAACTGTTACAGTCTCTGCACTCTGAGCCTCATTTTCAGCATTGTCCTCACTTGTCAGGGGAGTCTCCATTGGGGTAGAGAGGCTAGAACTTGGGGCACTTTCAGCTCCAGAAGTTACAATCTCTGAGTCCACAACACTTGGCTCACATGGAGAGCTTTCGGACACTGGCAGTGGACCGTCAGGGCACTCAAAATACTCTTCTTGTTCTGGTGTATCACCAGTCTGTTCCAGTCCATCATTTTCTTCCCCTAAAAGCTCAAACAGTTCAGCCATACGCAATGATTCCATATCATTTGACTTGATGCTTTGCACTTCACTTTCTGAGAGCATTGGCTCCAGGGACAAAGCTGGGGGCTTAGACAGTCCAGAAGGCCCAGCTTCATCTCCAGTATTGACTAGGAGATTGGCCCGAAACAATTGACTCAGTTCGTAAGAAGGGTAGTATTCAAAGTCACACTCACTTTCCTCTGATATGGACTGACAGTCATGCTCAACTGGGATTTGTGGAGGGGAACACTTTAACTCAGCTTCTGTAGGTGCAGACTTTCTTGATTTTTTTCTTAGCAGCAGCTCTAGTCATTGGTCCAGAGGGGGCATTTTCTGGGGCTCAGACTCAATCAGGATTTGTCCAATGGGCAGTAAATGATTTCTATGCATTGTTTTAACATCTTTTAGATTATTCTCAGGCCTTACTTTGTACACAGACAGATCATCTAGTTTGCCACTACAATGTGAGGAGATGGTGCCATCTGTCAGCAATCTTGTGTTTGCCATGCAGTCCCAGATTTCTTAGCAATACCGATCTCCCTCCTGGAGTTCCTGTGCTTTCACCTTTTATCATACCTTTCTTTGTTGGCCAATTTCTTTTGCAGCCATGGTTTGAGCCAGTTGGTATGCATGATTAGCTGGGCCTTTAACTTTTGCACATACTGTAAATAGTTGTCAGCTCGAACCCCATCAGGAGAGACCCCAAAGCACACATCTACTGGCAGTCGAGCTTCTCTTCCAAACATCAGGCGGTGGGGAAGAACCCAGTGGCATCACTTTTGGTGCAGTTGTAGGCATGTACCAGGGTGCTAATTTGTTGGCTCCATCTAGGCTTGTCCTTTGGGTGGAGGGTGCCTAGCATATCTAGCAAAGTGTGGTTGAAACGTTCAGGCCATGGGTCCCCCTTGGGGTGGTTCTGGACTTTTGCACTACCCACAGAGAAAGCATCTCTTTGATCAGACAACTCTCAAAGTCTCTCCCTTGATCGGAATGGATTCTTTGTGGTGCCCCATAGTGAACAAAAAAGTTTTCTACAAGTACTTTTGCCACAGTGGATGCCTGTTGGTCCTTGGTGGGGAAAGCTTGGGCATATCTCGTTAAATGGTCAGTGACCACCAGCACATTACTAATATTTCTTTGATCTGACTCCAAACTCAGAAAATCAATACAGACCAGCTCCATGGGTGCACTGGTGGTAGTGTTAACAAGGGGAGCAGCCCTCTGGGGCACAGTTTTCCTCTGTAAGCAGCGACTACAAGTTTGAATGTGTTGCTCCACATCAGCCCCCATCTTAGGCCAATAGAATCTGGATCTCACCAAGTCAAGTGTTCTGTCTATACCATGGTGCCCCATGTGGTTATGTAAGGACCTCAGTACTGAATCTCAAAAGGCAGTGGGCAGCACTAGTTGTTGTTTGTCTACTTGCCCCCCTCTGTCTACTGTTTCTCTGTATAACAGTCTATTGATCAGTTTTAACTTAGGGCCTTCTTTGTATAACAATGCAGTTCTCAAATCAGTGGAACATAATTTGGACACATCTTTCCCTGCATATAGGGCTTCTAAAGCTGATTTGATCATGGGATCTCGGGATTGAGCCCTCTGAATACTGTCATTGTCCAGCTGAGGCAGTGCACCAATGTCTATTGCGGAAAAGTGGCAATAAGCAGCAGGTATGCTATTCTCAGAGGGTCCCAAACAATCCACCATACAGTCCACTGCGTCCATGTTCATTTGTTCCTCCCTGTCAATCTTCTGGCAGACTGCTCTAATATTAGGTTCTGACAGTCTGACCCAGTCATTCTGGGGAACAGGCCTCTGGGAGAGAGCATCAGCATCTATGTGGTTCAGGTCTGCTCTGTAGTCAACTGCATAGTCATAGGTAGATAAGGCAGAGAGCCACCTATGGCCAGTGGCACCAACTTAGCTGAAGTCTGCACATAGGTCAAAGGATTATTGTCAGTATTTACTAGTATCTTAGCCCCATACAAGTACTCATGGAATTGATCAACAATGGCCCACTTCAAAGCTAGGACCTCTAACTTGTGTACAGGATAGTTCTTTTCGGAAGGGGTCAGGCTTCTGCTGGCAAAGGCCACTGGTCTCAGGCCATTCTTGTGCTCTTGGTACAACACAGCCCCCAACCCTTGCAAGCTAGCATCAGTGTGCAGGACATAAGGTTTTGTTGGATCAGCATAGGCCAACACTGGAGCATGGGTAAGTTGATATATGATCTCATGAAAAGCAGTCTCACAATCAGGAGTCCAGCGAGCCCCAAATACTTCACTTGGATGAAAATACACTCTTTTAGTCTCGAGGGACGCTGACTTTTTGTATTGTGGGTTGGTGGATACACTTGAGTAAGGTTAAGTAAAGGGTGGATCACTCTTGAATAGTCCTTGATGAAATGCTGATAATAACCACAGAATCCCAGGAATCTTTGCAGTTCTTTTAGATTTTTGGACTGTGGCCAGGTGGTCAATGCCTCGACTTTACTTGGGTCGGTCTCTATTCCCTCGGTGGATACTATGTGTCCCACATACTTTACTGATGTTTAAAAGAATTGACACTTATCAATGGACAGTTTAAGGCCAAAGTCTTCCAGTCGGTCCAACACCTTGAATAATCTGCTCTCATATTCCTCCAGTGAGCTGCCAAACACAATAACATCATCTAGGTATACCAGGCACTCTAATAAGTTCTTGTCCCCCACTGCACGCTCCATCAGTCGCTGAAAGGTGGCTGGGGTGCCTGAAATCCCTTGAGGCATTCTCATGAATTCATAGAAGCCAAGCAGACAGATAAAGGCTGTCTTCTCACGGTCTTCTGGGGCCATCGGGATCTAGTAGTACCCACTGTGAAGATCCAGCACAGAGAACCACTTGCTATCGTTCAGGCAGTCCAAAGCATCCTGAATGCAGGGCATTGTATACTGATCAGGGATAGTCCGCTGGTTTAAAGCACAATAATCCATGCACATCCTTACTGCCCCATTCTTTTTTCTCACTACCACAATGGGGGAAGCATAGGGGCTTCTGGATTCTTGTATTACACCAGCAGCTAGCACCTCTTGCAGATGCCATCTCACATCATCTATGTCAGCAGGGGCCAGGCGTCGAGACCTCTCATGAAATGGCCTTTCATCATGCAGCCAGATGTGGTGCTCAGCTCCTTGCACACATCCTACATCCCATTCCTTTAAGGAAAACACCTGGTCTCTCTGGGCAAGCTTCTCACTGATCCTCACTTTCCATTCAGCTGGCAAAGGGGAGTCACTGAAATCAAACAAGTCAGGCGTTACTCTGTCATTCTTCCTCGAACTCTTGCTACTGGGTAGCAATGCAGTATCTGCACAATGCACATTTGCCAGGGTGAAACCTCTATTTACTTGAATCTCTCTGTCAGACACATTATGAACTTGAACCATTACCCTTCTGGCATAAGCATGGGCTCTAGCAGGCAAAATACTAGGCTTGACCAGCAGTCCCTCCAGCAATTTCCCATCGCCTGGTGCATCCAACATGAGGATTTTATTCTTGACATCCTTTCTGATACGGACTTCCCCCTGGATGGTACACTGGGCATTTGGCGTCAGGATCAGAGACTCAGGATCCTTTTTCCAGACAACTCCAACCGGTTCCTCTGGTTCCACTTTGTCAGCATCTCTCTGTGCCTCATAGGCCTTCTTGATCAAGGCTGGAACTCTTAAAGCTCTACTAGTCCTTGACCCCTGTTTTTCATAACACAACTGTGCCAGCCATCCAAACATATGTGCATTAGTCCCAATTAGTAAAGGAACCCCATCATACAGTCCAGTAGGGGGACCCACTAAGGCCAGGGTCTCTACTTGCTCTGCCATTCTAACCACAGGGGTGGGGAAAGACATCCAAATTTGGATATACCCGGAGTAGGGGTAGGCCTTCTTACTTAACCCCCAGACATGCAGTCCTTCTAATGGTTGTAAGGGTACATCTGACAAATGCTTCTGATACCAATCCTGGAACATAGTTGTCACTTGGGAGCCACTGTCTAATACAGCTCTTGTAGACACTCCATTCACCTTTACAGTGGTCTCCATGGAAGGACCCACTATTCTGGACCAGTCTGGAGAGGCGGTAGCGGGGGTCTGGGCAACTGACCTTGCCACAGAGGGACGTGAGTTAGCATTTTTGGGACCCTCACTTCTTCCATTTTGTGCACCTCTTAACCACTAACTTGTTCTCTGAAGTTCTCCTTGTAGCCGGCTCACCACTCTCTCTAAGTCTTTCTGAGACTGGCATTCCCTCTTCATGTGCCCATCCTTCCCACAATTATGGCAAAATATGTCTGCTGAAGTTTGGGGTGACCGAGGCATCACTGTGGGGGCTGCGGCATTGGTACTATCGATAGAAAACTTTGGTGCCACCTTAGCCAGCGGTGGGTTGGACATTTGGAGACATCTTTTTAGTTCCCTCACTTCCATAGTCAATGCATCAAGTTTTGAACTGTTGTCAACATGAGGTGCCTGGGTGAGCACCCCCACCACCATAGCAGAAGCAGTCGGGCACGTATCAGTGCCCGTGCTCATAGAAGTATCCTTCATGATGAGACTATCTGTTACTTTCCTAATCTCCCTCAGCAACTTCTCCCAGTGTGGGGTGTTTACTGCCATCCCCGTTTGGCAGGCACTTAATCCTTGACTTTCATCATGGGTTTTCGGTGATCCCTGGCCGTCAGCAGCCAACCCCGCCCTTGGAGCAGAGGTTGTAGCAGCTACAACTACGCTGGCTCTGAGAAATCCTCCTCCTCCTCCTCAACTTCCTGGATTTCTTTCATCAAATCACAATGATCCGGTGGGTTACCTCTCCTGTCATGAAGCCTCAACTGAAGGAGCTGCAATTTTAAGTGCTTTGTGTGTTGCAATATATGCCCCAACCTCACACGGTTTAAGTCACTGGTGGCCACCCCCACTTTCCAGTAGGCCCTCTGTAGTGCTCCTTCCAGACGAGTAACATATGCAGATAAACTTTCCCCTGGCTATTGTTTTGTACCTTGAAACTTCCACATCAAGCTCTCCCCTGACTCAGTACTCCCAAAATTGCATTCAAGTGCAGTTAGGTACTTTTGGGCAGATGTCTCAGGGTTTGTGGACCTCAAAGACTTAATGGCTTCCAGAGCGGGACCTCTCAAGTGCTCTAGGATTCTTTTCATTTCTCAGCCTCTGCACACTGCCACTCAGATACCAAAGGGGCAACACAGTCTATCCAGGTCTCCCAATCATCCTCCCCTTGTGGGGTGGGGAAGGTGCCAGAGAAAATTCTCAACCTGCGGTAAGAGTCGTGAGTATTGGCAGGTACAGACATGGGGGCTTGCACTGGCACAGAAAGAGGGGCAATAACAGGTGCTGGAGGGGAAGAGGGTGTTGGTGGAGGAATGTTCTCAGGTGGCAATAATAGTTTCTTTAAATCCTCCACAGTTTTCCCTTCCCCCAACAACAATTTAGCAAATTTCTCCTCAAAAGTTTCAGATAATGGGGGAGGCTCGTTCTCCTTGGGGTCTTTACTGTCTTTGGTTATCACTCTCCAGACAGTGAGGGTTTCCCCGGGGGTAACAGTCTGTGGCACTTTAGAACTGTCTACAGGGTCCTTACACTCTATTAGGGCCATGAAAGTTTGGGTGAGCAGATCAGCCTGTTGCCCCTCTACCACAGGGTCTCATAAACATTCAACCTTGGAAAGTGCTCCCTCTACAGTGTCTGCACTGGTACCCAGCGGGATATCCAAGATAAGTATAGCATTTTGGGGGTTGATCTCCTCCCCAGTACACCACTTCACCAGCTGGTGTACAGCCACTTCTGTTGGGGTACCCATTTATTTTTTAACAGTAATTCATAAATGTGGCCACTAGAGGACACTAATCCCAGTGGTGCCTCCAAGATGTAACCCCTAGGGAGCACTATCCCAAGGGCTACTACGCCTGCCTGTTCAGCTAATAACAGGTTGAGGGGCCTGGATCCATTGGCGGGTGCCTCCACCCAGAGGTCGGGGTTAAGACAGTCTGATATGACTTGGTCACAGCCCTCTGGGTCACTGCAACCCCCCTTTCTTCCCACTAGTGGCCCACACAAATCAATCACAGTACCCTTGCAATATACACTTACCCCCAGGATTGGTTCAATCAGCTTGACTCTGGGGACCCCCCTGTAAAGTAAGATGCAGTTATACAATAACCACTGTACATTGATTCAACATAGACACACAGTTTAAGCAGTGTAACCTTGCTAAACAACCAAATCTGATTTACTTAGGGGATAGTAACAAGGACAGGGGGAAATCAGGTTAATTGATTCAGTCACATTAATAATCACAGTACTGTGCACATATTTCAGAGTCCCAAATGTCACTCTTACTGGGTACCCAGGCAATAAGAGGCTAGTCTATTTGGTGCAGCTGGCTGGGGCCCTGAGGATGGAAAATGCATGCACAATACCCACTTTGTAATCCGGAGCTGGTAGGCTCAGTTCGTGAAGAAAGAAAGGAAAAGTAATCAGATGGAACACTTGCAATTTGATGATGGCAGGGAGCTACCTTGATTTGTACTCACAAATTCAGTGCTGAAACTGAATGGAAGGCAGATTGTCCTGGATTGCCAGGAGGAGTAGACCATGTGGACAAGGTCCTTGTGACTGGACCCCACGGCAGTTCAGAGCAAATGGATGTAGTCTGGATTAAGCTGGGGTTTACTTCCAGCTTCAGGCACTCAATTCACTGTACAGGGGATCTGAAATGTGATTCCCCACAAGCACTACACACATTTATATGTAAAAGGGAAGTACTATACCAGGCAGGCTGCTTCTCTATCCTGATCGCAATTACTGCACAATACCCGGGAGAACACACAGCAGATTCAGTTCCTGACAGACCGGGCGTGATTCAACAATTTCTTCAGTCTTCTACAGGGTGAGCCTGGTTTCCTCATTTCTGGTGCTTCTTTCTCCTTACAACTCTGATTCAGTCCACACTGGCACTCACAAACAGTTGTAGGCCGAACTTCAGGGCCCCAAACGAGCTTTCCGTTTGAAAACTCAACAGCGCAGAAGCCTGGAGCTCCTTCCCTCTTCACAGTCACAACTCATCTGATCTTTCCAGTAGACAGAGCCAGGCATTTCCTTTGAGTTCCTCCAAGTTCAGTTGGCTGGTTTGGCTGTCACTCACAGTAAACACCCCCTGGTGGTGGAAAAAAGGCACCAAAGTCCAAACTACAATTCCCAGAAGCATTGGCCACACAGTACATAGGTGGCTGGCTCCACAACGAGAGTCCAAGTTCTGATTTGCCAGCAGCAGGCTCCATTTCAAAGGTCCCCCCACACTGATTGGTCCAGTTCAGCAGTTCAAAACTAGAATGGGGGACTAGGCAAACACAGTTCTGACTGCAAAGAAAAGCAAGTTAAACAAACTGTATTTTTGTTATTACTCTAAATGATGTCTGGCAAACAGTTATATCTTTGAAAAGTGCTCACTCTGCCCACTTAGTGATGGCAGAAATGGAGCAATTTGGAAACAGCTCGAGTGGGACTCAAGCAGGGAAACACACAGACCCCCATCCAAATTAATTATGTCTGCAGGCATACAGCTCTTAAAGAGACAGTACCAGAGGCTCTAAAAGCACTCACAGAAAAATGGCTTAGATGCCGAACACCATCTAGGCTAGAGCATTCAAGCAAGCTCCTGAAGACTTTTGGGAACCCCCATTTGCAGGGGGGGTTACAATCAGATGACAAACTCCATCCACAGTACCCGAGATTCAACTATCTCAGCTCCATGAGCACTGCCCTGGTGACCAGCACTAGTGGAGGAGATGTTTCTTGGCTTCGAAGAAATCCTAAAACCGCTCTGATCTCTCTACTGAACTTGGCTGTGACCAAGAGCCAAGACATTTTGGATTAAGAATCTTATCCACCAGCCTGAAGAGAGCTGCAGGTCTATTTTTCCCAGATATAATGAGGAGGGTATAAAATTGTTTCCTCACACTATTCATTGACTCCTGATATCTGTCATAATGAGGGATCAGGACAAGCTTGTTGGAAAGTAGGCCAGATCCCCTCCAACACCTCTCAAGCCTCTGTCCACATCTTTTCAGTCCCCTCACCTCATCATTATACCAATGACAGCTGCGACTTCCAGGATGTGGACGGAGGCAGACTGGTGACAGGGAGTCAGCTGCAGCAAGAACAGCTATATTATAAGCTTCTGTCACTGCATGGGGCCCCCTGGAAGAGGCAGTCAAAATCCCTGAAATGTCCACATGATCCAAAAAAACTTCAGGTTCAATACTCCTCCAAATACGACAGTAGATCATCTCAGCAGAGGAGGGAGTATTAGTTATCTTGCTCATATATCAAACCATAAAATGGAATGGTCAGACCAGATAACTGGTTCAACAGATATTTTAGGTATTCCCATGCCTGTAGTAAAAAGCAAATCAAGAGTGTGGCCTACCGCATGTGTGGGGGTTCTTACATTTTGATGTAAATCCATTGATTCCATAAAATTAAGGAAATCATATTTATTATTATTTGAATTTTGGTAACTGGGTAGGCCCACTGAGATGGAATGTCCCTTTTTCAGGGTGACCCATGGAAAAGGGTTACAAAGGGAGAAACAGTGATACAATAAATAATAGCACGTGGTAAATATACACACATACATAATAAACAAAGCAAACTATCACACAGGCAGTAAATTAAGTTACATCTTCAAATCTCCCACAAATATGGATAAGGAGGAGTCTGCCCATTTCATACATGGTCCTGAGATGACAGCCACTCCTCCTCCCCTGCATCTAATACAAGGGTGATGAATCATGGAGTAACCTGAAGGAATCAGACCTGATAAAATAGGCCAGTAGTATTATCGTCCAGCTAAGTCTCTGTGATAAAAATCAGGTCAGCTTTTTTTGAATCAAATAAGTTATGCAGAATCATAGTCTTATTAACTACTGACCTGACATTTAACAACATTGCCCTAGCAGGAAACGGTTGGTCGCCTCGCACACCCCCCACAGCTGGATTACAGACAGAGGAGGATCTCAAAATGGCAGGGGAGACCCCTGTCCATACAATACCTTCTCTTCTCCCTCCTCATCCTAGCTGCCCAAGCCCTTCCTCTTCTTCTTCTTCTCTTTGATATACTTTAATATACCTATTTACATAACTTCAGACTTCCATCTTCTGATCCCACAGTCAATCTCAAAATGGACGCAGCTGCTTAAGCCTGCTGGGAGAATGCCTCATAAAATGAGTCTGACAAAAATCTCTTTCACCAGGGACTTCTAATTTATTGCCACCACCAGGTTTTTACCAGAACAGGAACCAGGAAACCTGCTTTTTTCCTCCTCCTTGGACAAGGTTACGAAGGTCAACACAACTGTGGGTAGAGTGCCCTTCAGAGATGGAGTGCAAACAGAGCCCAGCAGAAATAGAATTACCTTTTTAAATAAAACAAGCAGTCACTGATTCTATAAAAAAAAAGAATTATTTACTAGTGACAACAAGTATATACAAGCAGGATGTATTTTCAGGAAAACAAAAAGGTTTGCACATTTACTAAGAAACAGAAAATAAAGCAAGCGAAACAGACAGTTGGTGTACAGCAAAATTCTGAGCCATCCTTACTTAAAATCCTTCACCTGCCCAAGCTACAGAAAGCACTGTCCCTCACTGTGCTATCTTACCAGTCAGCTAGTCTTTGAATGGCAGGGCCCTGGTCTTTAAATGTTCCAAGTCCAAGAGAAAGAGCTGAACCTCAGCTCACTGATTTATTCTTTTTGACTGTGGGAGATGGTTTCGCTCATTTGAATGACAGTTTACCCCTGCCCCGGCCCTCCCCAGATGTGTGTGTATGGAGGGATGACATTGTCCGGACCAGCTGGCTTATTTCACACCCAGACACCCTCAGTCCAATTTTATGATTCACTTTTCCAGGATGTCTGAGGTGTGTAACCCCACACCTCTGCCTTTCAGGATGACTGAAGCATTCAAAATGGCATTCTCCCATCTGCCTTTCAGGATGTATGGCTAAATATTCCCTAGGGAACATTCCTCTGCAGCTGAGTTAGCTAATTATTTCCCACAAGGCCTACTTGGACATGTGATCTTGGAAGCCATGTTTTGTGTCCACTTTGCAAATGCTGTAGCAGAACTTATAACAGAATCATGATTACGTTAACAAAGGAAATTAAAAAAAGAAATGAATAAATAAATCTGGTCATATGTCCATCACAATTGGTACCTAAGCACATTTTAAAATTCTCATACTCCAATTTTACAAAAACTACTATTTAAATCACAACACTACACTACACCCACTACACAGTCAACCTGACTCAGAGAACTTGCACTAGCAGTTGTGAAACAAACCTGCAGGCAACTCCCAGAATGACTGAATTCCTTTACTTTATTTGTATTTGTTAAACAAAACATTCAAACTCCATGATTACAGGAGTGCAGAGCTATACACCCTGCCCTCTTCCTCATGGGCCTACATTGACACATCACCAATTGCAAAAACAGGCAAGAGTTGCTGGACAGTTTGATACCTTTTATTGGATCAGCATGTGTCTTTTATAAAGATGGTATAGTACACATGCTTTCAGAGCCCCACAGGTCCTTTCTTCAGGTAAGAAGGTACCTGTGGGGCCTTGAAAGCTGGTGTACTATACTATCTTTGTATAAGACACATGTTGGTCCAATAAAAGGTATCAAACCATCCAGGTACTCCTGTTTTCCAAGAACCAATATGGCTAAAATCTCTTTTTACCAAATACAAGAACAGGCAGAGAAGGCTACAGTTCCATTTCTCCTTTTGTGGCTTGAAGTGGCCCACCATCACCTGCAGCACATGTTACTGTGGGTATGACCAAATCAGGCAGAAGGCAGGACAAGGTGCTCAGCCATACTGAACAGGGACCGAGATCAACATAGGGTTTGCACCAAGATTCAATATTGCATTTAGCAATCAGAAATGTAATAAACAAAGCTGGCCTGGTGGTACAACAGTAGCATTACTACCTGCCACATTAGGGACCCGGGTTCAGGAGTGGACTTAGGTCATTCAAGAGTTGGCCGAGAGAGAGGATGAAGCATCCAAGAGACAGCTCTCCTCATTTGGGAGGAGGTTCTGGTGTTAAACTCCTAGGCTGTCACCTGGCAAAAGCTAGGTGGTAGAGTAGTGGGTTCAACCTAGCAGTGGGAGGGCTACCTTCATGCTGATCTGCCAGTGTGTGCATACGTAGTGCATCTTTGCACTTTAGTAGTCCTTGGGAGAAATGTCAGAGGAAAAACCTCAACAGGCTTGATGATTCCCTGACCTAATGAAGACTCCACACCACTGACTGGGATGGACTCCAGATATGGATTGTGCTGGGAGGGCCCTACCCCCTCAGGACCTATCCCAGAGGAAATCCACAGGGAATTAATGACGCCAGGTAAGTCCCAGAGGAGGGTGATGATAGGGATAGATGGGCAAGGGATGATGGGGGCCAGCTGGCAGTAAGAAGCATAAACACCTGAATAAAATTCAAACATGTAATAAATGAATAACCCAACACATGCTGTTGTTAAAGAGCCCAGGATATCTCACTAAACTTAAAAAAACAAAACATAATTTTTAAACACATTTCAGCTTATGTTTTATATAGTTCCCACATCTATATCTAGCCTCCCCTTTGTCTTTATATCTATGTAAATTAACATAAAAATGATGGGATACTCCAGCAGCAAAGACCACCTGAAGTCAGGCCCTGCTTGACACATGCAGGACTATCAGGGAGCAGGGACTGCTGATCCAGCCTGGTGCTTGAATATCCAAAAATGAGCCATGGAAAAAAGGATCCCGCACTCAGTCTGAAATGAAATGCACTGAACAGCCGATGGTGTATCTTCAATAAATCATTTAATTTTTGCTATAAAAATGCAAACAAACAGCTAATATTCTTCAAGTGAAACTACCTCTGGCTGGAAGCTGCAATACTGAACATAGGATTTGCAAGAAAGCGAGTTGTGCTTACAACAGAGGGAGGTGAACCTTACAATTGTCTTTGGTTTGTAGCAGATATTCTGCAGGTGGAGGCTACTTCTAACTGAAAGGTGAAATAAGGAACTTAGAATTATCAGGAAAAGACAGTCTTTCAAGCAACAGAGGGAGGTGGATCTAGCTTTACGTTTGTTACAGTTCTTAAGATTTTCAGTGCAGGAAGAGTTTAAAGCAAAGCTGACTTATTTTGGGGCTGACTGCTTTCAGAGCACAAACCACCAGGCTGTTTTGGGGCCAGAGAGGTTTACCTGTGTCTGACTTGGATGTCTGGATTTTTCTCTGTTTGATTAGCAGGGTATTTTCTCTGTCAAATTGTTGTGTAGGGCATCTTGCTGACAGAAAGGCACTCATGCAGCGGTGGGTCAGAGCTTTTAGCTGATTGTTTTGTGAGGGCACAGTTTAGGCCCAACCCCTTCCCACCCTCACCCCACCCACCCCTGGAAATAGTTCCTTTATACCTGGGGTTCTGACATCATTTCCTCAGGAGTGCAAGATGCATATCATTGTCATATCCTCTCTAGCACACTGCACTGACAATATAAGCATAAACATTGTATAATATATATATATTTCTATATAACAAACCAATCACACACACAAACACACACACACAAAAAAAAAGTAGATAAACATGTAGGGAGTAGTGCAATGTAATGGCTGTGGGGCAGCAGTCTTCCAGGAGTCTTTCTGGAGGCTGAGATGCTGCCCTATTTGCAGACAACTCTCTGCCCTGAGGGAGGAAGTTGCCCATCTTCAGGCCACACTGGACAGTAGTAAGGGAACCTTCCCCCAGGCCACACTGGATGGTATGAAGGGAACCTCCCCCATCCAGGGAGCACCAGAGCCACCACCACTACCTCAGAGGTTGTGAAGAAAGCACAGCAGTTGGACCACAGTGGGCTCAGGGAGGGTGAGGATGGTGGAACAGAGGCACACCCAGTCAGTTGTTCCACTCCACAATTCATACACCATTCTGGGGGAGCATAGCTCCCCTATGGATGCTCCCGCAGAGGAGACTAAGAAGGCTGAGGACAACTGTCACAAGGGAGGCCCACAGGAAGGAGGCAGAGGACACCACAAGGAAAGGAAGCAGCTCCTGGTGGGGGACTCAGTTATTAGGGGGATAGAACTGGAGGGAGCAGGAAAACTGAAGTAAGGTGCCTGCCTGGTGCCATGGCTTGGAGGGACAGGAAGCGCATCCTCAGGATCACAAGAACAGCTACACGGGAGTCTGAGCTGGACGTCATTGTCCACCTAGGGACAAATGACTTGGCTCAGCATGAGATTAGAGCAGTGCAGAAGGACTTTGTAGAATTGGGGAAGGGCCTAAGACAAGTAGCACACACAGTATCCTTCTCAGAGGTGCTGCCTGTCAATGGCATGAGTGAGGCGAGGGTACTTTGCACCATGCAGTTTAATGAATGGTTGAAAAAATGGTGTGGAGCACAGGGGTTTGGCTTCATTGGGGACTGGGGTTCCACCTGGAGGGACACCAGCCTATACTGGCAGGATGGTATGCATCTGTCCAGGAAGGGAACAAGTCTTTTGAGCAATCGGTTTAAATGCTTCATTGGCAAGCTTTTAAACTAGTCAAGGGGGGAGGCACTGATAAGCAGCAGAAAAATCCCAGCCTCTCCCTACAAAACAGGGTACTAAATGAGAAAAAGACCGAGGTAGAAAGGTCAGTGGGGGATGCTGCAACAGAAGGTAAAGCCATCAAAAAATGGAGAGCAATGAGTACCAATGCCGGTTGTCTGAGTAACAAGCTTCCTGAATTAGTGGCCTTGATGGAGGAGGAACATCTGGATATCGTGGCAGTCACAGAGACATGGTACACACAAAAACATGACTGGGACGTAAACATACCAGGATACACTATCTACAGGAGGGACAGGGAGGGTAAAAGAGGAGGAGGAGGAGGAGTAGCTCTTTACATAAGGGAAGGAATCAAAGCAACAGAACAAAAGGGAAAACAGGGAGGAGAAGAAGCACTGTGGGTAAATTTGGAGACCGGCAATGGCACCACAATCCACACAGGGGTTAGATGCAGACCTTCTCAGGGGGGAAATGGACAAGGAAATGATAGAAAGTATACTTAGAATGGCAGAAAGGGGAGATATTGCTGATGGGTGATCTGAATATGCCAGATGTTAACTAGAGTGCAGTTGCAGCAGCCACTTCAAGAGTGGGGTTATTCTAGATGCCCCACAGGGGCATGCCTTAGACAACTAGTATGGAGCCCACTCAAGAGGGAGCATCTTAGACCTGGTTCTCTCAAATGGAGATGAAGAGAGGATCACAGATGTAGAAGTGGGTAGCCATCTGGGAACTAGCGACCATCGAACAGTATGGTTCACAATAAACACAGCAATAGAGTCAAGCCATACAAAGGCAAAAGTACTGGACTTTAGGAGGGCTGACTTTGCCAAAATGGGTGAGTGCCTAAGGAATGCACTAGCAAATGGGCAGGAAGGAGGGGTGGAAGAACAATGGGGAATAATAAAACTTCCCATCACAGAGGTAAAAAGTCTTTGTGTAAGCAAATAAACAAAACGAATGGGATGTAAGAAACTACTATGGTTCCTAAAGGAAGTGGCAGTGAAGGTTCAAGAGAAAAAGAAAGTATCTCAGGAAGTACAAGGAATCACAGAAGGAGCAGGGACAGAGAACTGTATGAAGTTAAAGCAAAGGAAGCTGGGAAGGCAGTCAGAACAGCAAAGGCCCAAACCGAGGAAAAGATAGCCAACTCAGTTAAGAAGGGGATAAAACCTTTATAGGTACATCAGGAGCGAAGGGAAGACCAAGGAGGGATAGTGAGGCTTAATAAAGGGGAGGGAAGGTGGGCAGAGGGTGACTGTGAAAAGGCAGAGATACTAAACAAATATTTTGCCAGTATTTACAAAGGAAGAGGGGAGGTACCTAAAACAAACAGTAGAAACACTCTGGATACAGAAGTTGATACCAGCCCATTTACAGAAGAAAGGGTTCTGAAAAACTCTTAAAACTGAAGGTGGACAAAGCAATGGGCCTGATGGGATTCATCCCAGAATTCTAAAAGAACTAAGGGTAAAACTAGTGACACCACTGACTACCTCTTTAACAAATCATGGAGGATGGGGTGGTACCCGAGGACTGGAGGAGGGCAGATGTGATTCCCCTTCACAAAAGTGGGAGCAAGGCAGAAGCAGGAAATTACAGACCTGTTAGTTTAACCTCAGTGGTAGGGAAAATGATGGAATCACTTCTGAAGGAAAGGACTGTCGAGTATCTAGAGGCTAGAGGGGCACAGGACCCAAGGCAGCATGGATTCACAGCGGGAAGGTCATGCCAGACAAATCTGATAGATTTCTTTGACTGGGTGACCAAAGTAGTAGATCAGGGAGGGGCTGTGGAGATGGCCTACCTAGACTTTAGCAGGGCATTTGACACAGTCCCACACAAAAGATTAATATACAAGTTAGCCAGCCTGGGAGTGGGTCCCAAGATGACAGCCTGGGTAAAGAATTGGCTGGAGAATAAGACACAGAGAGTAATAGTAAATGGAGTCAACGCTGAAGAAAGGGGGGTTACTAGTGGGGTACCGCAGGGTTCAGTATTAGGACTGGTCCTCTTCAATATCTTTATAAGCGACTTTGCAGAGGGACTGGAAGGAAAAATATGTCTCTTTGCAGATGACACAAAGATCTGCAACAGAGTTGATGCACAAGGTGGGGTGGAAAAGATGAGAAGGAACTTGGCAAGGTTAGAGGAATGGTCAAATGTATGGCAGCTTAGATTCAATGCTAAGAAGTGCAAGGTAATGCACCTGGGAAACAAAAACCCAGGGAAGAGTACGCAATGGGGGTGAGATACCAACAACAACAAAATGGAACGGACCTGGGGTAGTCATATCAGATGACCTAAAGGTGGGCAAGCAATGTGAGAGGGCAGCAAGGAGGGCTGGGGGATACTGGGATGCATAGGAGAGGATCACCAGTAGAAAACAGGAAGTTATTATCCTCTGTACAGACAGCGGTAAGACCCCATCTGAGTACTCGTGCAGTTCTGGAGACCCAATCTCCGCAAAGACATAGACAGGATGGAAGCTGTCCAGAGGAGGGCAACTAAAATGGTGCAGGGTCTGCACCAGAAGACATATGAAGAGAGACTTAAGGAGCTTAATATGTATAGCCTCGAGGAAAGGAGGGATAGGGGGACAATGATAGAAACTTTCAAGTACCTCAAGGGAATCAACAAAGTCCAAGAGGGTAGCATCTTTCAAAAAAAGAGGTGTGCAAGAACAAGGGGCACAATTTGAAGATGGGGGGCGCTCAGAGGTAATTTAAGGAAGTATTTTTTCACAGAGAGGGTTGTGGATGCATGGAATGGCCTTCCGGAGGAGGTTGTGGAGTCAAAAACAGTGGTGGAATTCAGGCATGCATGGGACAGTCATAAGGCAATTCTAGGGGGTGGGGGTAGGAAGAAGTAGGCTGCTGGTTAACTAGGATCTGCAGCTTATCCATTAGGTAGGGAAATGGGCAGACTGGGTGGGCCAAGCGGTCCTTATCTGCAATCAAATTCTATGTTTCTATGTTTCTAAACACCATGTTCACACACAGTTACACCCACTGGAGCCCCGTTTCATGCCTGCTGCTCCCTGGCACTCTGTCAGGGTGTTTGGTATATTTAGTTTTGGACTGAGTACTGGATCTTTGTTTCTGTGACACTGCAGGACTGCTTACTGGTCAGGGAACCCAAGAGACAGACAGCCATTCTTGGTTTGGTACTCACCAACTCAGAGGTGGTAGATTAGGTGGTAGTAGGGTTACCATTAGGGTCCAGAGACATTAATACTGTATGGTTTAAACTGGCTCTGGGTAATGGTAGACCCTCACTAAAAACTGTGGTTCTGAACTTCAGAAGGGCAGATTTTGACCAGATGAGGGAGAGTCAGGGAAAAAATGGAGGGTGTGGATAAGATGGGGGGGGGGTAGAGGATAAGTAGGGTGCAGTTAAAGGTGTTACTGTAAAAGTGACCAACACATGCATGAGGACAGTACCAAAGGTAAAAAGTATAAAAGGGTGATCTGATTCTCAAAACAGGTAAAGTGCAGTGAAGGCCAAAAAAGAGCCTTTATTAGGTACAAAAAGAATCAGCTGCAGGTGGAGGAGTGGGGGGAATACATGAGTAAGCTGAAGGAGGCCAAGAAATTGGTCAGAAGTGCAAAGGTACTGTAGACACAGAGATGTGAATTGCTGAGCCTGTCAAGGAAGGGAAAAAAGAATGTGTCTGGTACATTAGGGAAAAAAGGAAGATGAGGGGGGAATTGTTAGTTTAGCGGGGGAAGGGGAGATAGTTGTGGATGATCAGCAGACAGCAAATGTTAAACTACTTCTGCTCGGTATTTATGGTGGAGGAAGAAGATCCTCTGCCAGAGAGTGGAGTTAAGGCATCCACGAGGGGGGAAGGTTCATGAAATGAGGCGGGTAGAGATTACAGTTTATATGGTAAGGCAAGGGCTCGCCACCTTGAAAGTAGATAAGGCAGGAGGCCCAGATGGGTTACTCCCGAGAGGACACAGGGAAGTTGCATTAGAGCTGACTGAGCCCTTGGCTGAGCTATTCAATGGCTCACTACAATCTGGTGTGGTTCCAAGGGATTGGAGGACTGCAGATGTTGTCCCGCTCCACAAGGGAGGGGATAGGGAGGAGCCAAGCAACTATAGGCCAGTCAGTCTTACCTTCGTAGTAGGTAAACTGATGGAGACCCTGATCAAGGAAAGCCTGAATGGACTAGAGATAGTAAACAACATGGGTTTGTGGCAGGGAGGTCATGTCAGACTAATCAGATAGTGTTCTTTGACTAAGTGATGAGGGCAGTGGCTAGAAGCCAGTGGTTGATTTACTTTTCTTTGATTCCAACTAAGCCTTAGATTCAGTTCCACACAAGAGGCTGCTGATGAAGTTACAGGACATGGGAGTGGGAAAGGAGTTAGTCAGGTGGGTAGAGAATTGGCTAGGGGAAGATGCAACAGAAGACGGTGGTTAACGTGGTTAAATAAGGGGATAAATGGTCATGAGTGGGGTACCACAAGGGTCAGTTCTGGGATCTGTCCTTTTCAATATGTTTATTTAGTGACATAGGGGCATGATATGTCTCCTTGCAGATGGCATAAAACTATGCAGCAGGGTGGATGAGAAAAAGAGGTGAGGGAGCTACAAAGGGATCTGCAAAGACTGAAGAGATGGACAAAGGTATGGCAGTTGAGATTCAACACCAAGAAGTGCAAGGTGATGCACATACAGAAAAGGAACCCATGGACAGAGAATTGGATGGGTGGGGTAAGTCTGGCCACTACCTCTGAGGAAAGGGACCGGGGAGTCATTATCAGCAACTTCCTCAAATAAAATAGTCAATGTAATAAAGCCTACTGCAAGGCAGCAAGAATGCTGGGGTGTACTAGGAGGGATTTTGACAGTAGAAGAGGGGAAATGATATTACCCCTGTATAGGTCACTTTTGAGGCATCATCTGGAATATTTTTCCCAGTTCTGGAGTCCACACATGAAAAAGGACAGGAACAGTCAGGAGTAAATGCAGCATAGGGTCACGAAGATGATTCAGGGTTGACAGGACAGATCCTATGAGGAATGGCTCTAGGCCTTGAATATGTACTCACTGGAGGCCGGAAGGGAGAAGGGGTGTGTGATAAAGAACTAAAAGTTTCTAAGGGAAATAAATAAAGTGAACAGTGAGGACATATTTAACCGGACTATGGTTGCAGTAATGAGGCAGAATGAATGGAAGGTTGTAAGTGAAATTCAGGAGGTATGTGAAGGACTTCTACTTCACAGAAAGGGTGGTTGGGCAACAGAACAGACAACTGGCAGAGGTGGTGGGGGCATGGACAATAAATGGGTTCAAGCACAGCTGGGACAGGGTATGGGGACTGATAGTTCCACTAGACAGAACTAGGGAGGTAATGGATTCAAGGAAGGGAAGGGGGTAGATACCCCATCAGGACATTAGGTTGGGGGGCTGAAGTAGGGGTACCTATATTGGCAGACTGGTTCCCTTGGTCTTTTCTGTGGCAACACGTATGTTTCTATGTTACTATGTAAAAGTCATTTTTATTATTTATTTATTTCAAAAGATTTGCCAGGAAAGACATACTGAGTTGAAACAGCTTGTAACCAGTCACATCCTGTGGGAAGGGGGAAATGAGGAGAGTACAGCAATAAGGTAGACAGGTGCATGATATCTGATCCTACCTGTGTGGCCATTGCTTTCAATAACACCTTCACAAACCTTGACTACGTTCTCACCCCCCCAATTTCTTTGACCCTCCTTCTGCCAGCTCCCCCTCTCCCCTAAAGCTCCCCCCTTTCACCTGCACTGCATTACACCCAAGTCTGTGGAGCTGTACCTTAGAAAAACCCTAAGTCACTCCAGCTACAGTAGTGACACCCTAGACTTGAAACTCCTGCGGCTCACCCTGCATGAGGTTCTCTACCCCCTTACCCATATACTAAACCACTCCTTATGTCAGGGTGTATTTCCCTCTAGGTGGAAATCAGCCTCCATCGCCCCTATATTTAAAAGTGGTGACCGTACTATCGTCAATAACTACTGCCCCATCTCCATTCTTCCTCCCCTATCCAAGACCCTAGAGCGGATTGTCTCTGATCAGCTCACTGACCATCTCAACAAGTATAACCTACTCTGAGAGCAACAACACGGCTTTCAGAAAGGCCACAGCACTACCACCACCCTCCTCCAGTTTACCTCACACATCCACTCCACCCTGGACAGGGGTCATATCACTGGAGCTGTTTTCATCAACCTCACTAAGGTGTTTAACACCGTCAACCACTCCCTCCTGTTAACTACCCTGTCCAACATTGGTTATTCCCAGGACACCCTTGGTTGGTTCTCTGACAATCTCTCTAACTGCTTCCAGCAGGTCAAAATTGGTAACACCTTATCCAAAAGGCTGCCTGTCCTTTCAGGCTTCCCGCAGGGGTCCATACTAGGACCTCTACTTTTCAGCCTCTTCCTCAACTCCCTCCCCATGGCCTGCCCTGGTAACGTGTTACCATATGGGGATGATGCTGTCCTACTTTTCTCCGACCCTAACACCTCTCAACTCCATCGTTCCCTTCAATCCACCTTTAGCTCTGCTGAATACTGGTTCTCTGCACAGTGCCTTATCCTCAACTATAAGAAGACCAAAGTTATGCTTTTCTCTCATCCACTCAACACCTGGAAGGCGCATAGCCCCCAAGTTCTAACTGCCAATTGGACCCCCTTAGAGCTAGTCGACTCCTTTAAGTACCTGGGCATCACACTAGACCCTGCACTCAACTTCCACCAACATATCCATCTCCTGCCTAAAGCCCTCAATGTTAGGCTGGGGTTACTGTACCATTTCAAGCACTGCCTTACCACAGATGCTCTTAGGCTTGCCTTCTCCTCTGTCCTTTCACTGCTCGACTATGGTATACTTATAGCGCTGCTAGCACCTCAGCCCTATACAGACTTCGTCTCTCCCTAAATAAAGAGTGTCACCTCATACTGGGATGTGATCTCACTCATATATGCTCCCTCTATAACACCACCAACTGGCCCAACCTCGACAATAGTATCAAGTTCCATACCTGCCTCATGTCTAAAAAATTACCCTCAGCCTCTCCCCCCATGGGCTTGCCCCCTTGGTCCACTTGGCCCCAAAGCTTAAGCACACTCGAAGTTCTGTCAAGCCACTCCTCATGGTTCTATCCTACCGTACCTCACAATTCCAAAGGTCCTTCAGCTTTAGAGCCCCCTCCATCATAAACAGCCTTCCAACCTGGCTTGTAAATGAAAATAGAATTGGCTCTTTCAAAACACATCTTGGGAACCACCTCCAGGCCTCTAATACCTGTGATTGTTACTGAACCCCTACCCTCTCCCCTTCCCCGCTGACCATTGCCACTGGCCCGCCTTCCTAGGCCTCCAGACCTAAGATTTATCTCTGAGCTTTACCACATATCTCCAACTGTACTAATTTACTCTAGCTTCTGATTTTTAGCCTTCACTGTTTCCTTGTATTCATTGCTGAACTGTGTTCTCATTGAATTGCTATGTAAAGTCTGTTATGTACCGAATTTCTGTGACGTGGAACCTTTGTAAATGAGTCTTTGACTCAAAGGTATTTCCGATTCCTCAATAAATGAATAAATAAATAAATAAAAAAGTTACAACAATCGGTTGCAGAAATCAAAAATAAAAGTTAAACAATTAAGTAGCAACAAAATGAACAAGATGAGCTAGGCAAAGCACCTGAAGAGCGACAAGTAATATATAGAGGATAATAACTGGGGATTGGGTGATAACCACACTGTAATCACCTCGAGTGGTTGCTACGGCAACATGGTAAACCTCGAGAGCGCAGCTCGAGAGGTTTACTGTAGCCCTAGCAACCACGAGAGGTGATTTCAGCATAGTTGTCACCTGATCCCCAGCCATCATCTTTTATAATATACGGTCAGAAAAACACTGTTTGCATTCTATGTGTGAGAATTACGGAACTCTGGTGCATTCTTTTTTGTTATGCCACTGTTTGGAAGTTCAGAAGTGTGGTTAACAACTTTTAAAATTCTAAGCAGTGCATAACAAAGCTGTGTGGCTGCTGATTATGGTGGTTAATAGGCACTTACCATACATTATATAGAGGATAATGGCTGCGGATCGGGTGATAACCACACTGTAATCACCTCGAGTGGTTGCTAGGGCAACGTGGTAAACCTCAAGAGCGCAGCTCGAGAGGTTTACTGTAGCCCTAGCAACCACGAGAGGTGATTTCAGCGTGGTTATCACCCTATCCCCAGCCATCATCTTTTATAGTGTATGGTCAAAAAAACACTGTTTGCATTCTATGTGTGAGAATTATGGAACTCTGGTGCATTCTTTTTTGTTATGCCACTGTTTGGAAGTTCCAAAGTGTGGTTAACAACTTTTAAAATTCTAAACAGTGCATAACAAAGCTGTGTGACTGCTGATTATGGTGGTTAATAGGCACTTACCATACATTATATATAGAATAATATATGGGGTGGTGTGCGTAACAAGAATTTTACACACACCTGAGGTGATGGATGCCACATAAACCACGAGAGCGAAGGGTTTATCTAGGCATCCAACACTGAGGGTGTGTGTAGAATTTGAGTTTACACACCACCCCATATTTTATTTTATATAATTGCTTGTTTCCCTTTTTTGCTTAAGCAATTATAGAAAATAAAAAGAGGTTGCTGTGCGGCCGCTGTAAGGTTAGGTTACAACGCATGATCTGCAGTCGCTTTTCTTTCTTTATTTAAAAGTTTTATGTTTTTTCTATTTTGTGGGCAGACAAAAGTTAACTTTTTAATTTGTTGTAGTAAATTTTTTTTTATTACTTACCACCGAGATCGAGTAGTGGTTCAATCTCCATCAGCGGTTTGACTGGAAGAGCAGCAGCGGGCACATGCGCAGAGTGATGGAAACCATGCATGAGTTTGCCGTCATGAACACTCCTTTATAATGACAAATTATGCCATGGTCTCCCTATGGGAAAAAGGGGATGCCAGTTATTATAATCCTATAATGCACACCCTGTTGTGGCTGATTACTTACTTATAATGTATGGTAAGTGCCTATTAACCACCATAATCAGCAGTCACACAGCTTTGTTATGCACTGTTTTGAATTTTAAAAGTTGTTAACCACACTTCAGAACTCTAGTAATGCATGAGACCAAAGGCTGAGTGTCCTTACACCCCTTGGAAGTTCATTAAAATCCTATGATGCACACCCTGGAGGGGCTTATTACACTTATATAATGGATCTCAGTAGGTTTTTTTGGGAGGAAAATAAGATTTGGCCCTGACCATGCATTTATAGAGATTTAATGCATAGTCAGATGACATCTCTCAGCCAATGAAATTTTGAGAATTTTTCTTGCCATTTTATAAATGCAAACTCAAATACATCTGGAGTATGAAAAAGGCGCTGCTAGATACAGTACTAAAGTGCAGATGGCAGCAATTTGAAGGATGAATGAAGCACTGTTGGCCAGTCATTCATCAGAGAAGGAAGGAGGAAACTGGGGGGCAGGGGGAAATTAATTAGGGCAGAAACAGTGAGAGGAGGGAATTGCAGGGTGGTAAAAATACAGCACAGGATCAGAGGCAACTGCAGGAGTGAGTAGTAAATTCATGGAAGAGAAATTTGAGTGAGTGGGAGGAAGCAGCAGTA
Organism: Neoceratodus forsteri; assembly: GCA_016271365.2. NCBI lineage: Eukaryota > Metazoa > Chordata > Ceratodontiformes > Ceratodontidae > Neoceratodus > Neoceratodus forsteri. Next base: position 845,605,193 of record CM057451.1, on the reverse strand, counting down.
CAAATGATAATGGGAAGAGAGACCCATAGTTTGGGGAAGTGGAAGGAGAAGGCAGCTTGGCCAGCAGAAAGTTTTACAGAGGAAAGCGCAAGAGAACGGAGCCCAGAGCTGTGATGGGAGTAGGAATTGGGGAGGGGAGCTGAGAAGAGAGAAAAGGTAAGGGGGGGAAGGACCAAAGTCAGAATTTGGTGAAGAAAGTAGCACAATAAGCGAAGTGCCTGGCATCAAGGGAGGGAAAGGAGAGGGAGGAGTGAAGTGGGCAGTGGGGGGGTTCTGGTGGGCAATCAAGGGCAAAGTGGCTGAAGGAGTGAAAGAGAGGGTCCAGTCTGTCTAGGGTGGATTTAGGAGAAGCACTGTAAACTATGTCACCATTTTTGTAGATAGGCAGAAACATCTTCAAGTCAATCTCTCTGCAGGCAGGAAGCGTGATGCTTGCTTTATTTCTATAAAGCAGACCCAGTCTGGGGTGAAACTTCTGGTGGATGGCATTCACATAAATGGAAAAACTGAGGTGACAATCCAGCCAGACCCTAACATATTTAAAGCAGGAAACATCTTCAGCTGAAGCATCATCAAGGGAATGGAAATGGGGAGTAACCTAACTAGTCTCTGTCTTGTGTCAATAGTCATGGAGACTGTTTCGTTGGCACTGAGGAATAGCCGATTACCTGATTAGAGGATTACTGCCCCCTAGACTTTATCTGCTCTGGCTGCTTATCTGTGCCTGGCATCAAAATCCAATTGTTAGTGACATCACAGTCCGTTGCTCTGGGATAATCACAATATGTCATAAAACAGGATATTGGGGTCAGATATAGACAAGCAGCCATAGAAGCTGAATTTGTGGGGATCAGAGTCACTCAGCAGTGCATGAACTGCACCCTTTACACTCTAGCAGATTCCTTAGCTATACAGAGGGTGACCTCTGGGATAGATGTGCTCTGGGACAAATTTAGAGGACATTTTTTGTTCAATCCAGAATTAATTATCTGTTATCCAGATTTTGTCTGCATCAGCCATATAAACCACAATAGGCTAAACAAATTAGCAGTTGGTTGAATTTGGTGGTGAAGTAGCAAAAAAGTATATGCTGTCACACAAAGTGCAGGCACGGCAGCCAGCAGGTAGCTCAGTTGGAGCAGACCTTAATTTTTCTGATCCTGTTGGGATAGGTCGGTGTTTCCCTTTTCTGCCCTGCTTCTGCCAGATGCCTTGTGGGTTGGATGGCTGTGGCAGGAGCACACACAGCATGCTCATGCTACTGTCAGGAGACATATGCCCACACATTACTGCTCCTGTTGCACAACTACCATTGTTCACCCAGGCGGCACTATTGCGGTGAAGTGCACTGCCTCACTCTCTAGGTAGGAGCAGTACCATATTATAGTACAACAAGATTGTTGTCATCAGGTAAATTTGTGATTGGACAAAGCAATATGGAGGGAGGGGTAATAAAGATTAGATAGAGGAGGATGAGGAGTGTTTGTTGGGCACAGTTGTGGTGGTGCCCTAATAGTAAGGGTGTGGTGTGCACACCCTGGATATTAATTTCTGAATGCCATAAATAATGGGGCAAGTGCTACTCGGGGCCCACTGTTTTTTTCCATTATTCATGATACTTAGCCTCAGAAAATGAGAAAATGGTTTCAATTTTGTAAAAAACTTAGATCCCTCCCATGTGGCCTCCCTTGGCCACCTCTCCCTAACCCGGAAATTTAATGACACCCCTCACCATTTCTCCCATTTGTTTTAAAAACAAATTCTAGTTTGCTGGCACTATCCCAGGGGCTGATACATCTTTTCAAAGGCCACATCCCTTCCCAACCCCTGATGCTTGATTTGGGGGGCTCAGTACAATAGTCCAATATTCCCAGGTAATTTAGTCATCCCCCTTCCACAGTGAGACCACTCAAATTACTGTAGCAGTGAGGGTGATAGTCTCAAGTGGTGCACAACACCAGGAGGGGGGCTGAGCAGTCTGTGTCATTGACAGAGCTGAGCAGACTGGTTGTCAGTCAGCCCAGTATCATCAATGATGGAGGCCACTCTGTTCCCCTCCTTACTGGTACTACGCACCTCTCAACACTGTCAGTCTCACTGCTAGAGTAATGGGAGTGGGCTTACTGTGTAAGTGTACTGACTGAACTAGGTGGGAATAGCTACTAGGTATTTGGACTACAGACCCCCCCAAACCAAGTATTAGGAGTTGGATAGGAGGTAGAATTAAAATACTCAATTTTGGGGACTTGAGTATATCAGAGTAGAGAAGGGGATCTTCAAACAAACATATTGGCTCCTGGCACAGTGTCACTGAGACAGCTTTTTTTTTAAAAAGCCAGTGGGAGAAGGGACAAGTGAGTGGAGGTCAGAAAATTACTGTGGAGGGAAGGTGGTAGCCAAGGAAAGAATAGTTACTTACTGTAACAGTAAATCTTTGAGAGGATCTCCTCAATTGGGCCATGTCTTTTGAACTGTAAGCCACTGGCATAAGGGTCACTCAGAAACTTGGTAGCTGGTGGGGGGGGGCACCCAAGATGATGTATAACATCGACACCTACATAACATGGGTGGACCCATCACTGCTCAGTTCCCTGATGGAGACAAACTCAAAGGATATCTGGCCAGGAGGAACCAGTAGACCAGACTAGGACCTGGCATATTTAGAGAGGCATGGGACTGGACACAGAAATAAATACATAAGGTACTTAAAGGGACACTGACACGCTTTTTTTGCATGGTCATACTATTTTTAGGTAAAAACCCACATTTTATGATTGCTTACCTTCTCTAAAATTCATTGATGTTGCTGATTGTTTTATCTGCTTCCTTACTTATTAGGACTGAAATGCATGGAAATGTATAGCTATACCCAGCTATGTTTTGCTTCAAATCATTGAACTACTCTTACTGCATACTTCCTGAACATTAGAAATACCCTCAAACAGTGCAGCCACTTATGATCCCATAGTCTCGTCTATTCTCACTGCATTATGAGAGACTATATTGTGTTGGGGGTGTTCCTGAGTCCAGGAAAGATGCAGTGGAAGTTGGTCAAGAAATGTAAACAAACATGTTTTGATGTGGTACCACCATTATGGTGGGCACTCAGTTTTTCACTTTTTAAAAGAAAATAGGGATCTGAATCAAACTGCCAGCTGCATCAACAGTCTCTATACAATGTGAACAACCATAAAATGTGTTTTTCAAACTAGGGACACTTTGAGGCCTAAGGGGTTTGACAGTGTCCCATTAAGGACACCCTAAGAAGGCAGGAGATATTGCTGCAAGCATCTATATCATTCATAGAGAGAACAAGGGGGAAGGAGGGTTGGTGCACTGTAGGTCAATGGAGGAGAGACTCTCAAAAATCTATTATTATAGTAAGTAACTGAGGCTATCTCCTCCATTGGGCCACACCTTTGGAACAATTCCCAAGCAGTACTGGCAGTACTTAGGGAGGAGTTCAGAGTCTGACATGACATCAAGACAGGAGGCCCTGCAGTACAGCAGGGCCAAATCTAGCACATCTGCACATTACTCTGTGTGGCAGCAACACATTTTGGAAACAGGCAGCACAAGTGGCCATTCTACAGGTAGAGTGGCCATGAACAGAACCAGGAAGCTCCTTATCATGCATCCTATAACAGAAAACAATACAACTGGACAGCCATTTGATCAGGCATTGTTTAGTCACAGAGGTGCCCTCCTTACCAGAGGCAAATGAAACAAAAAGCTGAGAGGACTTTCTGCAGTCCTTTGTTTCTAGCCTTATTGCACAAAGTGTTCTACGTCCATCAATAGGGGCATGAAAAGCCAAAATGGCAGCCAAACACACCTTAATATACGAGTACTGGAGTCCAGAATCAGATAAGCACAGCAAGTACTCCAGTATAGTATTCACATGACACTTAACATATGGAGAAATGCTTCCACTTCAGAGAATATGTATGTCATGTGGGACCCGCTGACATCATGATAATGGTGGGAGCTTGATCATGGAGCTCTCACCCACCTCAACAGACAATCCTAAGTAATCCAGGACTTCATATACTTATTTTCATGCAAAACCCACACAGCAAGCATCACTGAAGATGTCAGCGCAGGCTGCAAAAGTTTAAAGCAGCACCTGCGGTGACCAAGGTTATGATCGACGATCAACGGAGCATGGGAGAATGAGGGCCTGGTGCATGGGCACTCTTCTAGGTCTCGCATGCATCTGTTTCCTTGGTAGGTTTAGAGATAGATGATGAAGATCTGCTCACTCCATTGGAACAGGCAATTCAAAAAGTCTTGCACACTGTAAACAAGACTGAGTCTGCATTTGCAGGTCTCAAAATGGACCTCAAGTCAACAGACAGGAAGCTGAGAGCCACAAATGAGAAAGTAGAAGCACTGACAGATTCAGCAGAAGTGCATGGCCATCTCCTGCTGCATCTGCTCAGCTGGGGCAAAGAGGTGCAGGATAGATTGGAGGATGCAGAGAGTAGATCCCAGTGCAATAATTTTCACATACATGTGGTCCAGGAGGGAGCCAAAGAAAATTTCACTTTTTCAAATGACTTTCTATTTCACCTACTTAAAACTACCCTCACAATTTCCGCAGACTTTCCATTTACTATTGAGTGGTCCCATCAGTCCCTAAACCCAAAGCTGACTGACCCGACAGCTCAATCACAATCCTGGATCATGTGGATGCTCCATTTCCAAACTAAAGAAGCTGTTCTAACTGCAGCCTGGATGGCAAAAATAGTAAATTTTGAGAATAAATGCATTTTTTACCAGGACTTTTCTTCAGCGCTACAAACTAAATGTCAAGCTGTTTGACTAGTTATTATTGAGCAGCTCACTACTATAATAAAAAGCTTACATGCACTAAATTTGAACCAGTTGTGTTTTAACTTTACTGTTTTACAGTTTTTTTAAATTTTTTTATACTTTTCCCTCTTGTTGGTTTCCTAATATTGCAGATAATGCATTGCTCATTTCATTGAGTCTTTCAAGATGCATTGAACTCTACCCTGCTGACCTCACAATTGCTGTTTGTGACATCACGGTCTGTTGTCATGGAGACTAGAGCACTATGATGTCACAGACAAAAAACACTGTGAAGTTACAAGGGGAAAGGCAAACGTTTTTCATAGAAACTTTTTGGACAGACTACCAAGATGTGCTGTAAATGGTTCACCCACTTCAGAGAGAACTGTCCAGAGTGCGGGACATTAGGAACAAGAGCCACCACAAATTGTGTCACCCTCTCATAATGGCAAATAGCCCAGCAAAGCAGTCCTCGTTGATTTTCTGTTGGGGGGAGCTCCACTCCATGGACCCCCCATAACATATATATAATATCCTCCACCCATGGCTTACTCTGGAGGAGTGCACAACCTGGGAAAGAGGGCATACCCGAAGATGCTCACTGTGGGGGATGCTGTGGTATCCGGGTCAGCTTTAATGTTTTCACCCTCATTCTGATGCCCACATTGTGGCACCCTGTTCCCTACACACCGTTGATGGGATACTGCTGTAAATCTTGGAAAGGAACACTGAAAATGAAAAAAAAAACAGTGTTCTCTAGTAAATTGCAGTAGATAAAACATCGTATTTATGAAAGTACACACTGAAGTGCAGAGCTGCTCATTAAAGCCCTGAAAGATCAATATAATCCAAAAGTGTAGTTGCTGTATGCAGCCAAGTTATGGATCCACCAGGACACGGTGAAAACATACCCCTTCTTATTAGACACCCTACCCATGCTGCACAAACTGAAAGTGAACAAGCAAATAGAAGTAGGCAAGCACTCTCTGGTACCTGAACAATGATGACAAGCAAGTCCAAGCTTTTGGCAAAAAGCTCAGTTTATTCTGTTTACATGTTACAGAACTTTATCTGCATTTGAACAATCCACTACAGACAACCCCTGCGCTTCGACTATTATCTTTCTGAGGCTGGTTTGACTGTGATACCCGAGTCTCTTATATGATCAAGTTAACTCTCTATTGCCACCTAAAGTACATTTAATTTATAACATTTAAGAAAAAGTAAATTCAGTGTCAGGTGAGGAGACTCAAACCCGACATCAACTTAATTCACTTTTAAATTATAATTCATTTTATTTTATACAAAATCCTAAATAAAGAAAAAAGTAAACATATTTTTAATGTTCTAGTAAAGTTTAGCACCGAGAAAGAAGAGAAATAACTGACATTGATATTGATATTACTAAAGATTGCATTTTTAAACAATACATTTTAGTAAACAGTCCATTTTTTAAAGCAAGAAACACTAAATATGTCAAAAGATTATTTTGCAGGAGTAACTTAGGAGACGTGATCACCAAATACCCTTTTGATTTTGGGAATTTTACTGGGTTCCACATTTTCCACTGTCACATGCCAAGGTTCCACATGATTCTGCAAAACAAGAAAGAAAAGAAAGACATTAACTTGGAAAACATTTAAATATTGTTCTTATATTGTCAGTAAGATAGCATTAACTCAGACAAATTCACTTTTTTTAATTTTTCTTCAAAAAAGGTTTAAGGTCTCACTCTGTATTATGACCTTTGGGTAGCAAGCTCCCAATGTTGAAAATCCAATAGCTCTCTTGTTGCAGCAGCTTGTTAGTTCTATCCCCCCCGATAATGTCTTCCTAGTGGTTTGTGAATGAGACCAGCCTTTATGTTTTGAATTTGTTCCTGTATACGTTGTCTTATGGGTCTGACTGTGCATCCAATAACAATTTACAGGGACATCAGATCCCATAGACAACGTATGGGCCGCTTGATGAAGCTACTGATTTCCAAAGTTTTTTCATACCCCTGCAACTCAAATGTTTTGCTTTGGCAGCAGTATTCACAAACAGAACACTTTCCACACTTGTTCATTCCCTTAGGGGGCGGGGGTAACCACTGTCTAAATGGCATTTCTGGCTTTTTCTCAGTGTAGGGTCTGTGAGCCAGCCTGTCTTTTAAATTATCTGCTCTGGAGAAGGTGACTCTGGGTTTATCTGTAAGTTCTTTTGCTAATATGTTATCATTTAACAGGATCGGCCAGTATTTCTTCACAATATTTCCTACACCTCCTGCTGCTCTGTTATATTTGGTAATAAAATTTACCGGTTGTGCACCTTCCTGTGTATGATTTTTGGGAGTCAGTAAGGTGTTTCTGTCCAGAGATCTGGCCTCATTTAATGCTGCATCCAAAGTTGATTTCTGACAGCCCCTTTCAACAAATCTGTTATACAGATCAGCTAATTGTTTGTCAAATTCTTCCTGGCGTGAACAGTTACACCTTATTCTGAGAAATTGTCCATAGGGAATGGAGTGTATCAGGTGATTGGGATGGGAGCTGTCTGCCCTCAAAAGACTATTTGTTGCTGTGGGGCTTTCTGTAGTTCATTGTCTTATCTCTTTTTCTATTTTTCTCTTCTTTCTTGTTTTGCAGAATCATGTGGAACCTTGGCATGTGACAGTGGAAAATGTGGATCCTAGTAAAATTCCAAAAACCAAAAGGGTATTTGGTGATCACATCTCCTAAGTTACTCCTGCAAAATAATCTTCTGACACATTTAGTGTTTCTTACTTTAAAAAAATGGACTGTTTCTAACATGTATTGTTTAAAAATGCAATCTTTAGCAATAATTACTACTGAATATGTTAGTTATTTGTCTTCTTACTCAGTGCTAAACTTTACTAGAACATTAAAAATATGTTTGCTTTTTACTCTATGATTTTGTATAAAGTAAAATTAATTATAATTTAAAAGTGCATTAAGTTGATATCAGGGTTTGAGTCCCCTCACCTGCTACTGAATTTGCTTTTTCTTAAATGTTATAAATTAAATATACTTTAGGTGGCAGTAGAGAGTTAACTTGATCATATGAAAGAGACTCAGGTGTCACAGTCAAACGTGCTCCCTCAGGAAGACAAGAGTCGAAGCGCAGGGGTTATCTGTGGTGGATTGTTCAAATGCCGATAAAGTTCCTGTAACATGTAAGCAGAATAAATTGAACTTTTTGCCAAAAGCTTGGACTAGCTTGTCATTATTGTTCAGGTACCAGAGAGTGCTTGCCTACTTCTACTTGCTCATTTATTTGATTTTGGGGGTTAGTAACCCTTTTGGCAGGGCACCAGACTCCATTTCAGCAGTGCACACCATTTTCTTACTATGCAAACTGAAAGTGGACTATCTTGATCAAGAGGTGGAGGCCTTGGAGGACTTATTACTGTGAACAGCCTGGATGCTTTCAGCCCACAGGAAGAGATCCCACATGGAAGGCAGCCTGCTCCCTCACCTTGTGGGGGACCTCACAGACTTTGTGAAAAAGATACCAAAACAAAATTAGACCAGGGCACTCAACCACCATGGTAGAACTCGGTGAAGCCTTGGTAACAGGGGACTAAACAGGCAGTATTCTTTAAATCATTTCTTTCTCCTTGCTTCACTGAACATTTAAACTAGCTGAGGTGGATGACAGAAGAAACCAGGGAGGTGGAAACTCGCCCCACAAGCCAAAGCAAAGAGTAGGGACAACCTGAGGATAGAGGAATCTCCCCAGGGTGCAAATTAATAACGGAAGTAGGGTGATAGTAACAGGGTCCTGGTGACAGAAACCTTACAAAGGGGGGAGAAGGAGGGGGCAAAATGGTAAAAAGGGGTAACAAGCAGAGTGCTAACAAAATCTGGAAGGCCATGTATGCTAATGCTAGACGTCTTGAAAATAAGATTCCAGACCTAGAGGCCATCATGGCAGAGGCTGCCCTGGATATAGTGGCCATTACTGAGTCATGGTGCACTGAAAACCATGACTGGGACATGACATACCAGGCTACACTCTGTTCAGGAAGGACAGGGTGGGAAGGAAAGGATGGAGTGCGGTGCTTTATGTAAAGGAAAGTATTAAAGTGATGGAGATACAGGGAATATGGGGGGTGGCAGAGGTACTGTGGGTCACTGTGAAGTCAGGGAATGGAGCCGCTATTCACACCAACAAGATGTAAAAACCTCCAGCACGGGGGGAGGAGTTAGATAAGGTACTGTGTGTGGAAGCCACTGTTCATATGGCAGAAAAGTGAGAGGTGCTGCTGAAGGGGAACTTCAGTCTGCCAGATGTACATTGGAGCCTCTCAACTGCAGCTTCAGCTAGAAGCTGGGACATCCTGGACTCCCTGCAGCAGGCATTCCTCAGGCAACTAGTCAGTGAGCCACTCAATGTGGGGCAATACTGGACCTGGTTCTCACTAACAGGGCAGTGCTGCAGATGTCAAGGTGGGAGGCCACCTGGGGACCAGTGATCACCATACAGTGTGGTTCAATATAAGGATGGCTGTGGAATCAAACCACACATGAGCAAGGGTCCTGGACTTCAGTAGGACAGATTTTATAAAGATGGGTAAGTGCATCAGGGATGACCTGGGGGGGGATGACCTGGAAGGGTGAAGGAACAGTAGGCCAAGCTAAAAGGGGGCATAGTGAAGGCAACATGCCTCTGCATCAAGCAAGTGAGCAAAAGCAAGAGCAAAAGGAGACCGCTATGATTTTCCAAAGAGGTGGTGGAAAAGATAAAGGCTAAAAGGGTTGCATTCAGAATGTACAAGGAGACACAGAGGGAGGAAGATAGGGAGGTGTTTCAGGAGAAACCAAGGGAAGCAATGAAAGCAGTAAGGAATGCAAAGATGTAAACTGAAGTGAGAATAGCCCAGGCAGTATCAAAAGTGGACAAGACATTGTATGTAAGTAAAAAGAGGAAGACCAAGGGAGAGACTGTAAGATTAAACAGGAACAGGTGCGACTGTACAGAGGGGGACCAGCCAGGAAAAGGCAGTCATCAAGAACAAATACTTCTGCTCAGTGTTCATAGAGGAAGGGGAAGGGGAGGGACCACAAAAAAGTAATAAGAGCATTGAAGGGGGGAGAGGAGGACACTAGTCCTTTTTTAGAGGAGGCTGCCCTGAAGGGACTCACCAATCTGAAAGTGAACAAAACAATGGGGCCAGACAGAGTGCATCCAAGGATATTGATGGAGCTCAGGGGGGTACTGGCTGCACTTCTGACAGTCCTATTTAACAGATCACTGAAAACTGGATTGGTTCCAAAGGACTGGAGGAGGGCAGATGATAGATTTCTTTGACTGGGTGACCAAGAAATTAGATCAGTGAGGAGCAGTAGACATAGCCTACCTAGATTTCAGTAAGGCTTTTGACACCATTCCACACTGGAGACTAGTAAGCAAACTGGGTAGCTTAGGGGTGGGTAAAAAGGTGGTAAACTGGGTAAGAAATTGATTAGGGGATAGGGGACAGAGGATGGTGGTAAACAGAGTTTACTCCGAGGAAGGGAGGGTGAGCAGTGGGCTACCTCAGGGATCAGTGATGTAGCTGGTCCTCTTCAATGTCTTTATAAGTGACATTGCAGAGGAGCTGGAAGGGAAGGTCTGCCTCTTTGCAGATGACACCAAGGGAAAGGGGAAATTGTTTAACCAGGAAAGGCATAATAAGCCAGAGTTTGTTTCCACGTGTGACCTGGGAGCACAAGAAAATTAAGTAACTTGCTCAGGGTCACACAGTATGCAAGTGGGGGCTGATGGGATTCAAACCCAGGTCTTCAGATTTGCAGCTCAGTGCCCTTAGCCACTACGCTATACTGCCTCCTAGCCACCAATATCTGCAACAGGGTGGACACTTCGGGGGATGTGGAAAGGATGAGCAGAGACCTGAGAAAACTTAATGAGTGGGCAAGGGAATGGCAGCTGGGTTTCAATGTCAAAATATGCAAAATAATGCACTTTGGGTACAGAAATCCAGGGGTGGAGTACAAAATGGGTGGAATGATATTGACGACTACCAAGCAGGAAAACAACCTGGTAATCATATCAGATTACCTAAAGGTAGCCAGGCAGTGCGACAGGGAAGTTGGGAGGGATAGTGGGATGCTAGGGTGTATAGGAAGGGGAATCATCGGCAGAAAGAGGGAGGTGTTGTTGCCCCTGTGTAGATCACTGGTATGGTGTCCGGTTCTAGTGACCACATTTCTGGAAGGACACAGACAGAGTGGAGGTGGCCCAGAGGAGGACAACTAAAATGGTGCATGATCTGCATCAAAAGCCCTATGAGAAGAGACTAAAGGACCTCAATATGTATACCCTGGAAGAGGGGAGGAAAAGGGGGGATAGAGACCTTTAGGTACCTCACAGGGATAAACAAGGTACAGGAGGGAAATATTTTTCAGAAAAGAAGGTGCTGAAGCATAACGGGACATGCTGTGAAGCTGGAAGGGGGTAGATTCAGAGGAGATGTGAGTCAGATCAAATCAAATCACTTTTATTAGTGAAAAACGCATTTCCAAGCTTGTCCAATGCACTTGTACAATAATTTTAAAACATCAACAGACACTACAACATTAATTAAAACCAAATCAAATATCAGACTCATAAATACTTAAAATTTATCATTTCTAGTAACTTCTATTAACCAATTTAAAACCTTAACAGCCATCAAGAAAGGCCATGCTGAACAAATAAGTTTTCAGAGCACTCTTAAAACTCTTGACTGTCAGGCACTCCCTCAGTCAATGAGGCAGAGAGTTCCACAGGGTAGGGGCCACAAAAGCAAAAGAATGGGCCCCGGATGTTTTAAGTCAAACCCTGGGAACCTCTAGCAATCCATCATCAGAGGAGCAGAGTGAGCGGAGGGGGCAATAGGGACAGCGGTCACCTGCAAGATCTCGAGGTCCCTGTCTGTGTAGGGCTTTGTAGGTCAGTAGACTGACCTAGAAGGTGATCCACCACTGTACTGGCAGCCAGTCCAGTCCGCGGAGCACAGATGTGATATGGCTTGATCTTGAAGAGCCAGTGAACAGCCTGGCTGCCACGTTCTGCACCAGCTGCAAGCGACAGATATCAACCACCGGTAGCCCTAGGTAAAGGGCATTACAGTAGTCAAGGCGGGAAGTCACAAAGGCATGGACCAAAGTTGGAAGATCATCAGGTGGAACTAGATGCTTCACCCAGGTGATAGAAACATAGAAACATAGAAACATAGAATTTGACGGCAGATAAGGACCACTTGGCCCACCCAGTCTGCCCATTTCCCTACCTACTGGATAAGCTGAAGATTCTAGTTAACCAACAGCCTACTTCCTGCCACTCCCCACTACAATTGCCTTGTGTCTTTCCCATGCATGTTTGAATTCCCCCACTGTTTTAGCCCCAACAACCTCCCCAGGAAGGCAGTTCCATGCATCCACCACTCTCTCCGTGAAAAAAGATTTCCTCACATTACCCCTGAGCTGTCCCCCCTCTATCTTTAAATTGTGTCCCCTTGTTCTTGCAACATCTCTTTTCTGAAAGATGCTACCTCCTGACTTTGTTGATTCCTTGAGGTACTTGAACATTTCTATCATGTCCCCTGTCCTCCTTTCTCATCAAGGGTATACATATTAAGCCTCTCAGTCTCTTCATATGATTTCTGATGCAGACTGTGCACCACTTTAGTTGCCCTCCTCTGACTGCTTCCATCCTGTCTATGTCCTTGCATAGATGAGGTCTCCAAACTGCACACAGTACTCCAGATGGGGTCTCACCAACTGTCTGTAGAGGGATAACCACTTCCTTTTCTACTTGTGATGCCCTTCCTACGCATCCCAGTATCCCCTGGCTCTCCTCACTGACTTCTCACATTGCTTACCCACCTTTAGATCATCCGTCCGATATGACTACCCCCAAGTCCTGTTCCATTTTGTTGTTGTTAGTACCTCCCCTGCTATTGTGTACTCTTCTCCTGGGTTTTTGTTTCAGGTGCATTACTTTGCACTTCTTTGCATTGAATCTAAGTTGCCATATGTCTGACCATTCTCCAACCTTGCCAAGTCCCTTCTCGTCCTTTCTACCCCCCTTGTGTATCAACTCTGTTACAGATCTTTGTATCATCTGCAAAGAGGCATACCTTTCCTCCAGACCTCTGCAATGTCACCTATAAAGATGTTAAAGAGGACTGGACCCAGTACTGAGCCCTGAGGTACTCCACTAGTGACCCCTTTCTTCTCGGAATGTGTGCCACTCACTATTACCTTCTGGTGTCCTGTTGTGCAGCCAGTTTGCAACCCAGGCTACCACCCTGGGACCCACTCCCAAGCTGGCTAACTTGATTATTAATCTTTGTGTGGGACTGTGTCAAATGCCTCTACAAGTCTAGGTAGGCCATATCCACAGCCCTCCTGGTCTATTACTTTGGTCACCCAGTCAAAGAAATCTATTAGATTTGTCTGACATGACCTTCCTGCTGTAAATCCATGCTGCTTTGGGTCCTCTGCCCCGCTGGCCTCTAGGTACTCAACAATTCTTTCTTTCAGAAGTGATTCCATCATTTTCCCTACCACTGAGGTCAAACTTATAGGTCTGTAGTTTCCAAATGGTAAAAAAAGGTATTGACAGCGGTCAACACCTGAGATTTAAGTGTCCAGGTTTCACACCCGATCAGAGGTTGTCAGCTGGATGCCCCAGAGCCAAAGCCCAGAGGGCTGTCCAGCTAGCAAACCTGTGCCCTGATAACCTGGGTCCACTACCTGCACCTCAGTTTTAGCTGGGTTCAACTGCAGCCAGCTAGCACTCACCCAATTCTGGATCGTGACGAGGCAGTTATTAAAAACCGAGAGGAACCCATCCTGCTTGGGCACAAAGGACATGTATAGCTGAGTATCATCCACATAGCAGTGGAAACTCAAGCCATACCACCTAATAATGTCTCCCAATGGCAGCGTATACACTGTGAACAACATGGGTGCCAGAATGGAGCCCTGCGGTACCCGGCAGGTTAGGGGGAGAGGAGCCGAGGAATAAATTCCCGAAGCCACTCTCTGAGTTCTACCCTCGAGGAAAGATCAAAACCAACTGAGGATTGTATCAGACAGTCCACAGATGAACCGCAGATGCTGTAGCAGCACACCATGGTCCACAGTGTCAAACGCTGCAGAGAGATCAAGGAGGACCAAGATCAAATGAGTCCTCTGATCTCTCAATGTTAGGAGATCATTAAGTACCTGAACAAGTGCTGTCTCGGTACTATGCCTCTTCCTAAATTCAGACTGGAGAGGATCATAGACATCGTGGGTAGTTAAATGATCCTCCAGCTGCAACGCAACCACCTTCTTAATAACCGAATCTACAAAGGGCAGGTTAGAGACAGGTCTGTAGTTTGCCAGACAGTCCGGGTCAAGGGAGGTCTTTTTAAGGAGCAGTCATACAACTACCTCCTTTAGGGGGTCTGGAAAGACCCCCCCCCACTCCAGTGACCTCCAGACTATCTCAGCAAGGACCAGAGTGACTACCTCAATGCACCTCACAAGGCTGCACATTGGGCCTGGGTCCAGACTACAGCAGGTTGGTCGCAAGGTCTGGATGATCCTCACGATGTCAGTGATCTCTGGTCCGATGAAGTCAGACCAGGTAAACTGGGTGCTTGCAACCATCCGACGACCTCCGCAACACCCAATAGAAGGGACTGAACAGATTGCAGATCTGATGGTGGCAACCTTATCTGTGAAAAACTGAGCAAACTCATCACACTTATCCTGTGAAAAAGATCCTCCAGACTGAAGACAGACTGGATTGCATAATCTGGCAACAGTCCGGAAGAGCTGAGCTGGTTGGTTTTGCACAGAGGCAATCTCTCTGGACAGGAAGTCTGCCTTCTTATGGGTGACTGCTGATTGATACACCGTATAATGATCCATCAATCTAAGTTTGTCAACAGCCAGACCTGATTTCTGCCAGTGCCTCTCCAACCTTTGCCCCACTCTCCTCAACTTCCTCAAGGTTCCATCGAACCATGGGGATCTTGGACGAAGAGTGAGGGGGCAAACCCAGACAGGAGCTATGGAATCCAGGACCTCTGCCATCACCTTATTTTAGGCCTGTACCAGAACCCCTGGATCCAAGCATTCACTATGTATACCCAATAGGTCCAGCACCGCCATTAGGCCATCTGGGGTCACACCCCTCAAAGAGCAGTACTGGACCATCTCCATAGGGGCAGGCCTATTTGGGGGTGCCACAAAACTGAACCCTATAGTGTGATGGTCAGACCACCTGACTGGTTCCACCACCAAGTCAGAGATCTCCTTCCACAGGAGAAATACCAGGTCTAATGAGTGACCATGAATGTGGGTTGCAGAGGTAATTACCTGTGTGAAGCTTAACAAAATCATAAGTTGGAGGAAGTCTTGACCAAATTGCAAGAGTTCATCGTCAACCCTAGCATTGAAGTCCCCTAGAATTAACCATCTGGTGGACTCCAACACCATGTTGATGATGAAGTCCGTGTCTTCCTGCAGGAGCTCTTTCCCATCACCTGGTGGATGGTAAATGAGAAGTATCCTGCATCCTACACCCACATGCATGATACACTCAAAAGATCTGGTAGCCCCCACTGGAACATCAATAAGGCCCAGTTCCGATTTGAAACAAATGGCTACGCCCCCGCCCCCATGATCCATCCTCGGGCAGTGTATCACTGAGTACCCATCCGGAACTCCTGATGCCAATACTGGACCAGCATTATCATCCAGCCAGATCTCAGTGATGCAAGCCAGGTTAGATGTACCAACAAGATCCACTATCACTGCGGTCTTGTTTTTCATCGATCTGGCATTGCACAACACCGCCCAAGTAGGATGGGCAACCGAGGAAGACTGAGCTACATGCCCACATAAAGTAGAGCCCTTGAGTATGGGAACCAGACAGGGAGAACCCCTGTCCTGATCCCACTTCACCCCAGGGCATCTCCTTGTCCCCATGACCCCAATCGGCCCACTCCCCTCCATTCCCCCACCAGGCCCTGTTATCCCCCACCTCTTTCTCCTTCTGGCTATTCCCAAGGCATCACACTGCATGTATACCTCTGCTGGTAAAGGGGGACAGTCAAAAGGATGGAGGACCCTGAGCCTGGTGGAAGAATAGTGCCTGACCATCAGTGCACTGAACTGACACATCCTAATCAACAACAGCACATGACAAAGGACAACAACTTCACAAAACACACACAATCACACTCAATCATGCACCTCACAAACACAATATAACCAAACAACCCCAGCAAACCACTATTAACTTCACCACCCCTCCACAAACCCAACTATTGTACACAATAATTTACAAACTTAACAAAACTAATAATATAAAATAAAAAAAAAACTCAACCCATCCCCGACAACAAAACCCACTAATCACAAACAATAACCAACAAACACAATAAAGAAAAATAATGTAAAAATAGAAATAAAAAGTATTTTAGCACAGTCTATATTTGCAGATTAATTTATTTATTATTTATTTCGTTTTTGTTGACCGGGTAAGTGCACTAGACAATTCCTGCCTATTTTCAGGCACGACCCGGGGGAGGGGGATACAGATGAATGCCGACTGACCTTGAACCAGATTAAGCTGTTGGTGGTATTTTTAATGAATGAGAGAAATTTGGCCAGGACACCGGGGAAATTCCCCTACTCTTTTCGATAAGTGCCATGGGATCTTTAACATCCACCTGAACTACCACCAATCCAGGCAGATGGGACCTCGGTTTAACGTCTCATCCGAAAGACGGCACCTCAGAAGTGCAGCACCCCTCTCATGCTGCACTACAGTGTCAGTACTGGGATATTAATCCAAGTGCCAGATGTGGGAACTGAACCCACAGCCCTCTGATCTCCCAGCCTCAGAGGCGAGTGTGCTACCTACTGAGCCACTGACACTGCTAAAATGAGACAGTTACTTGAGTCTCTCAATCAGTTTATATAAAAATCCATTGGAGCTCCCAACTGTTCTGGAAGTGAACCAGATAAACAGCTCAAGCTAGAGTCAGTCTCTCACACACAACCTAGCAATGAGCATACAGAATTTATTTAGAGTTTAAAAACTTTTATTGGCATTCTCACTGACAATGGGTTATGCAATGTAAAAAGCCCAAGTTGAAAAGGTCTAACCGGCAATGAGTCCAAACTGTGGATCCTGCTTTGGACTTCAGATGTATCTTTCCCCTGAAGTCCATTCTTGTTTGGCATTGATACTCTCCTCAATGTCTCCTCTTTCTCACATCTTACAAAACTGGCCTGCTACACTGTATGGGTCTGCCTAGTGACTACCGCCTCTACGGCAATCAATGGCACCACCAGACAGCAGGCAGGAGCACTGTATGAAGAGACAGAGAAGGATCACCTCAGCACACTGCACAGGAAATAGCTGCCTACCCCGAACCTGCAGCTATGGCCCCTGGCCCAGGGTCAGCCTACCAAGAGAGCACCTGAGAAACCTGGGAGCCACCAGTGAAAGTTTGTGCACCCTCCAGCCTCCTGCTGTGGACCTGGCAAACAATGGCCACCCCCTGAGAACCAGGTCAAGGCAGACCCCCAGTAACCTCTCCAGCCTCCAAAACTAACAAGTCCCAGTAATACCTCCGGGACTTTCAAAAGCAGACAGTCTGACACTAGAGGAGGGCTGACGATATTACAGCTAACAGTCCAACCACCAAAAGTTCTCAATTTGATATTCCGGTTGGAGAACACCCTTCTTTGACGGTTCCCACTTCAGTATCTTCTGAGACTTCTTCTCACTCTGGGATAGCTCTCCACAGGATCCAAAACTCCAAACATCTCAGAAATGCCTAAATCCAAAGATGCATACTGGCAGGTAAGGCTGATTAGATAAAATAACAACTTTGGCATTGTTTAGCTTGCAATGCCAAAGAAAACACAGACAGTTTGCAATATGAAGCTTGTAACTCCGTTTAAACAAAACACAGCGAGCAGTATACTATACTAAAACCCAGAAAATGCTGTACCTACACTCACTAGCTCACTTAACAACCCTGACTGTCACTAGCAAAATAGAATAAAAGTATACAAATATACAAAAAACATTGTAAATAAAATAAAATAATTGAGCAAACAACAATAATAACGACACAATAAATCAAACTAAAATGCTGCTGCTAATGATGGCCGGCCCAGCGTGAGGAAGTATTTCTTCACAGAAAGAGTGATGGATTCCTGGAACAGTCTTCCAGTGGAGGTGGTGAGGGTGAAAACAGTGGTGGGGTTTAGGAATGCATGGGATAGGCACAAGGGAGTTGTAGTGGAAAGGAAGGGTAGGAGGGAGAAAGAACTGTAGATCAAGTAGGGTCTGCAGTGAGAATGTAAGTAGGGAAAAAAGGGCAGACTGGGACAGCCAAGCAACCCTTATCTGCCTTCAGATTCTATGTTTCCATGCTTAGTTCTGTGGGGCGTGTAAAACTGGTTATGTGGAAGCAACTTCCAGCAGAGGTGGTGAGAGTGAAAATAGTGGTGGGGTTTAAGAAGGCATGGGATAGGTACAAGGGAACTGTAGTGGAAAGGAAGGATAGGAGGGAGAAAGCAGTAGATCAAGTAGGGTCTGTAGTGAAAATGTAGGTAGGGAAAAAGGGCAGACTAAATGGACTAAGCAAACCTTATCTGCCATCAGATTCTATGTTTCTATGGTTAGTTCTGTGGGTCATGTAAAACTGATTAAGCAGCATTGGTTGTGGCCCCTCACTTTGGAATACATTTTCTGTGCCCCTTAGATCATCCACTACTCATCATACCTTCAAGCAGAACCTTACAACCTGGCTCCTTGCTCGTGACACCTGCAACTGCTTAAATAGGTAGCACCCCCTGTGATATAGACAGCCAGCTCTGAGTGCTTGAGTGCTATATTAATTTTTGTTATTACATATAAAATATGTGAAGGGAAGGGTCAGTTCAAGGAAAAGGCTGTCTTACTGGAACTGACACATCAAGACCCCCCAGGGATAAGTTCAAAGGACAGGAGGTATTTTAAACTGCAGAGATCTGGGGTGCAATTACCTTGTCAATTTGCTTTCATCCCAGGAAATAAGAATAGCCATTCATAATTCCCCTTAGGAAGATCCTTTGACTTGCATATTTGCCAGGAAGGACTTGTGGGGAGGAGTGTCTGAGAGAGGCCAGAATGGACATTGAAGAGGTTTGATGTCTGAGCCATGGAGGACCCAGATGGATTTGGAAGGTCCAAAATACATCCCCGGGGAACCCTTGAATTACATCAGAAAGACCTGAGGTGTAGATTCCAAGGTCCAGATGGGATTAAAGAGCCCAATACACTTTTGCTTTGAATACAGTGACTTAGATCAAAGAAACTTTTGAGATGTATGTGTAGCAGAACAAAAACCAGTTCTGACCAGTTAACCTGTGGAGAGGAAAGTCAGTGAGGTCATCTCATATGTTTTTTAAATATTTTATTTGGAGACCCTGTATTGTAAAATATAGAGTTTGATACACCAAGGCGGAGTTAGTGACCTCATGAGAAGGCCGTCTCAGAAGTGTGTTTAAGTGCTGAAGTGAACCTGACAGAGACACAAGAAAATATTTCTGACTGAGAGGAGAGAGAGACCCTAAAAGCACTGAAAGAAAGTAAGCAATTGATTAGATTAGTCTGAAGTTATAAATTGTAGGAACTATACTTTTACCTGTTTTGTTTTAAAGCTGTATGTGTTGGGATATATATTTTGTTCTGTAATTATTGTTCTGTTTTGATATTTTTAAAGTAAAGATAGTTTTTTACAAATGAAACTGCTGGAGTGCCTCGACAATTCTTTTTATTTTAAGTGGAGCTTTTAAAGGTTATAAGTACACTGTGTATGGGCTTATTGTGTACCAAACTGGGAAATGGACAGAGTTGTCTAAAAGTCTTGCATTGAGTTCTAAGGGTTCATTTGAAAGACCTGGTTGGGTGCCCGTAGGCAAAGATATCTGGCCCCCCGAAGACAGAATTATCTGAGCCTGATAATTGGGTACGCTAACAAGAGGTTATCAGTTTGAATCCCTTCAGAGCTTGAGACTAAGGTGACTTAAACCCACAAAACAGACAAGAGGGTTGCCTTGTCTGTTCACTGTACACAAATCATACGCTCAGAGGTTGGCCCTTTGGGAGTAGAGGGTTGACTGACTGAGCGAGATTGTGACAGATTGGTTGGCAGCGGTGGCATAAAAGTTTGGTGGTATAAGCTTCATTGTTCAGTGTGTTAGCTTGAAACTGTTTAGCTCACTTAGAAAAAAAACGAAAGGCAGTGTTTTATTTCAAAAGAAAACAGAATTATATCCCTTGACTTACAGCTAAGTTCCCACCCATTTTATTTTTTTTTCTGAAGTGCCAGTTAGTATAGTATTAGTAGTGAGAGAAGAAGAAAATGTCTTCCGACTACAGCAAGCACACTGTAGATTTCTTAAAGCAGTTGTGCGGGGACAGGGGAGTCCCGTTTGGGGTGAAAGCCTGTAAGCAGAACCTCATAGAGGCCCTGATAGTAGCAGATACCCAGAGCAGTGAGTCACCAACCATGACTGAAAGGTACCAGACCTCGAGTGTGGCAGAACTAGCAGCCAGTGAGGGGTCCCGAGCCGATGAGGCGGACAGCAGGGCCACTGTCAGTGAAGGGCCACATCAGCAGGGGAAGGTCACCAGTATCCTGAATCCTGAGGTACTCAAGCTGCAAATTGAGTTGCAGAGGATAGAACTGGAGGCAGAGCGACAACAGAGGGAGGCGGACCGTGAGGAACATGAGCACCAGCGAGAGGCAGAGGAGAAGAGAGAGCGAGAACGCAGAGCTACAGAGGAGAGGAGAGAGGAGTGCCAGTGGCAACATGAACTGGAGAAGCTTTGACTCCAACCAGCGGCACCAGGGCAGGTAAGTGGCTTGGGTTTAACTGGGACTGCAGGACTGGGTTACAAATTGAACTCCAAATTAATAGCAGAGTTTAAGGACGGGGAGGATATAGACGCCTTTTTAAATTCTTTTGAAAAAAGTTTGTATTCAGGCTAAAATTCCTAGAGAGTCCTGGAGCTTCCAGCTATCTCCGCTACTTACCGGAAAAGCTCGGGAATCATTGGGTCACATGGACAATAAAGACAGTGATGATTACAGCAAGTTAAAAGCAGCACTACTAAAAATGTTTGAATTAACTGCTGAATCATATAGAACTAAATTCTGTAAGTTCAGGAGAAGCCCTGATATGAGCTATGAGGAGCTAGCCACGAAACAACATCAGTTTTTAAAATGTTGGTGGGAAGGAATTGAGGCAAACACTGTTGATAAAACTGAAAATGTGATTTTATTAGAACAGTTTTATTGGGCATGCCCAACAGAGTTAAAAACCTGGCTAGAAGACCAAAATCCAAAAACAGTGCAAGAGGCTGCTGAACTCTCGGACCGCTATGCCAAGAGCAGACCTGCTCTGAGACCGAATGGGGCTAGTGTGGCAGCACAGAAAGGGAAAAGCATGCCTTCAGGGCAGCTAAAACCCTCACTGCCTCTACCGAAACCAGCTTGCTCCAGGTTTCAAAGAAAAGATTTCTTGGAAGTAAGAAATGTTTGTTGGTTATGTAAAGAAACTGGGCACATTGCCAGACAGTGTCCAAGAAGGGCATGCAATAATATGCAAAGTAGTACCAGAAAGGAAATGGGTTGTTTATGTGTCCCTGGAAGCATGCCAGTGAACATGAGGGAACACATGCACCCAGTCATGGTAAATGGCGTACAGACTCAGGGGTTAAGGGACACAGGGGCATCCCTGACATTGGTAAAAGGGGATATGGTACAGCCTGGTCAGCTTATACCCAATAAATACGTGACTGTACAGGACTTTGCGGGTGTTGAGAAAACATTGCCCCTGGCCAGTGTTCTCCTGGACTGGGGTGAAACAGGGGGAACTGTGTAACAGGTGGCTGTAGCTAACACATTAGCAGTGGGTGTGATCCTGGGTAACAATCTCCAGCAGGGGGTGGTATGTGCAGTTACCTGTAGCCAAGAAGCCAGGGAAAACTGTAGTTCCCTGAGCCCCCCAGAAGCCATTGGGGAAGATACTGAGAGGCTGGTTCCCCAGCCTGTGTCTGCAGAGGGGGAGACTGATAAAAAGAGGGTAGAAATTTCCCCAGTAGCAAATAACCACATAGCTACAGAGGGTTACTCCAAAGAGGGAGGGGTTACCCCTTGTCAGAGGATTGGGATTGACAGTGATCCTGAGGTCCCTGATGCTAGTGCTAGGGACCCTAGTTTAGCGACTGAAGGGGACCTGTCCCATGCCTTGGGAAGGTGTGAGGGGTCCACAGCTGCTCAGATAAGTGACCCCAGTTTAGAGAAGCTGAGGGCTTGGGCAGACTCTGATGGTGCACAGGGAGGTGATGGCAGACATAAGGTTTATTGGGAAAATGGACTTATGTATACACAGGCAGTACAGACAGAGGGAGAGATGCTAGGCAGGCAGCTTGTTGTTCCCCAGGGATATCGTGACCAGTTGCTCAAGGTTGCCCATGATATTCCCTTATCTGGTCATCTGGGAATCGCATGAACTATGCAGCAGTTGGCCCAGAATTTCTACTGGCCTAACTTCACCCAGCAGGTGAAGGAATATTGCAGGTCTTGTCACCGGTGCCAAGAAATAGGAAAGGTGGGCCAGAAAACCCAAGCCGCCCTGATTCCCTTGCCTGTAGTGGAGGAGCCATTCCAGAGGGTGGGAATGGATATTGTGGGGCCTTTAAATACCCCCAGCTCCTCAGGGAAAAGGTTCATCCTGACTGTGGTGGATTATGCCACCGGCACCCAGGAGCAGTCTCCTTTCTCACTGAGGACAGACAAAGTGGCAGATGCCTTGCCAGGATTTCCTCCTGTGTTGGGTTTCCCAGGAGGTAATCACTGATTGAAGGGTTCCTTCATGTTGGACCTAATGAAATGTCTATGGAAGAAGTATGGGGGTGGTGCAGAGATGCACGACACGTATCACCCACAAGCCAATGGGCTGTGGAACGCTCAATGGTACCCTAAAGTCAATGCTCCAGGTGTTTGCTGAACAGCATGGGAGGGACTAGGAGAAATACCTTCCCCACCTGTTGTTCGCATACAGGGAAGGTACCCTAAGAGTCGACAGGATTTTCCCCCTTTGAACTCTTGTATTGACGCCGGGTACGTGGGCCCCTAGACTTGATCCGGGAGGACTGGGAAGGCAAGCACGCCACCCAGGGAACTCCTATTGTGGATTATGTCCTACAGTTTAGGGAAAGGCTGAAGGAGCTTATGGGGACAGCCCAGAGCAACCTGGCAGCTGCCCAGCAGAAACGAAAGGTATGGTATGACCGTAGAGCCAGAACTCACTCGTACATGGTGGGTCAGGAAGTCATGGTCCTTATTCAGGTCCAGAAAGACAAGCTGCAAGCTGAGTGGGCAGGACCGTACAAAGTGGTTAGGAAGGTAAATGACGTGTACATTGTAGAGTTACCTGACCGTAGACAGACAGCAAGGGTGTACCATGTCAACATGATGAAGCCATATGCAAATAGGGATGACATGGTGTTCGCAGTGTGTAGTCATGGAGAGGGAACGGATGAAGGAGACCCCCTTCTGGGCTTGCAGGAAGAGAGTAAGTGGGAGTCCTCTGTGGAGGCATTAAAATTGTCTCCCCAGCTGACCCCGGGCTAGATCCAAAAAGTGAGGGAGGTTTTAGCAGACTTTGCCCCCTTGTTTAGCGCCAAGTCTGGACTAACCCCCTTAGCAACAGACGATGTGGAGACAGGGACACAGATGCCCATAGGGCGGACAGCATATCAGGTGTCAGAGGCTGTCCAAAAGGACATTAGGAGGGAAGTGGAGGAGATGCTGGATTTAGGGGTAATCCAGAGATCCCACAGCCCCTGGGCCTCACCTGTAGTCCTTGTACCCAAGCCAGATGGCTCGACTCATTTCTGTGTAGACTGTCGTTGACTGAATGCAGTCACAAAGTCAGACGCACACCCAATGCCCCAAACGGATGAACTCCTGGACAAGTTGAGGGGGCGACCTACCTTACGACCATTGACCTGACAAAGGAGTATTGGCAGGTAGAGTTGATGGACAGAGCTACAGAGAGGTCGGCCTTCATCACTCCGATAGGCCTATTTGAGTTCAAAGTAATGCCTTTCAGAATGAAGAACGCCCCTGCCACTTTCCAAAGGTTGGTGAACCAGGTGTTAAATGGTGCTGAGGAGTACGCCATGGCATACCTGGATGACATTGCCATCTTCAGCACCAGCTGGGAGGAACACCTGTCGCACCTTAGGGAAGTGCTGGGCAGAATACAGAGGGCCGGGCTCACTGTCAAAGCCGAGAAGTGCCAGGTGGCCATGGGAGAAGTGGCATACCTCGGGCATGTGGTAGGCCGGGGACAGCTCCGTCCTAACCAGATAAAAATAGAAGTGATACAGGCATGGCCCAGACCAGAAACTCAGAAGCAGGTCAGGAGTTTTCTTGGGACAGCAGGGTACTATTGAAAATTTGTACCAAATTACAGTGCCCTGGCTGCTCCCCTACCTGACCTGACAAAGAGAAAAATGCCAAGGAAAATCACCTGGGGTCCAGCCTGTGAGGAATCCTTTACCAAACTGAAGGAGGCACTGTGCAGTGCTCCTGTTTTGACAAGTCCGGACTATAGCAAAACTTTTTGTAGTTCAGATGGACGCCTCAGACATGGGTATTGGGGCAGTACTAAGCCAAACATCCAGCGAAGGGAGGGACCACCCGATAGCCTACCTGAGCCGAAAGCTGCTCCCCAGGGAACAAGCATACTCCATGGTGGAAAAGGAGTGTCTTGCCCTATTGTGGGCCCTAAAGAAATTGGAGCCATACTTGTATGGGCAGCCTTTTGTGGTGCAGACTGACCACAACCCCCTGGTTTGGTTGTCACAGATGGGGAAAAACAATGGCAGACTGCTCAGATGGAGTCTTGCTTTACAAGGGTATGATTTGAAAATCATACATAGGGCCGGAGCCAAGAATAAGAACTCAGATGGACTGTCTAGGGTCTATGTGGAGTGAACTGATTTGGGAAGCTCATCCCATGTAGGGGATGGATCCCCCAAATTCAGTCTAGGTAGGGAGGATTGTGACGTAGACAGCCACCTCTGAGTGCTTGAGTGCTGTATTAATTTTTGCTATTACATATAAAATGTGTGAAGGGAAGGGTCAGTTCAAGTAAAAGGCTGTCTTACTGGAACTGACACATCAAGACCCCCCAAGGATAAGTTCAAAGGACAGCAGGAGGTATTTTAAACTGCAGAGATCTGGGGTGCAATTACCTTGTCAATTTGCTTTCATCCCAGGAAATAAGATTAGCCATTCATAATGCCCTCAGGGAGTTCCTTTGACTTGCATATTTGCCAGGAAGGACTTGTGGGGAGGAGTGTTGGAGAGAGGCCAGAATGGACATTGGAGAGGTTTGATGTCTGAGCCATGGAGGACCCAGACGGATTTGGAAGGTTCAAAATACATTCCCGGAGAACCCTTGAATTACATCAGAAAGACCTGAGGTGTAGATTCCAAGGTCCAGATGGGATTAAAGAGCCCAATACACTTTTGCTTTGAATACAGTGACTTAGATCAAAGAAACTTTTGAGATGTATGTGTAGCAGGACAAAAACCAGTTCTGACCAGTTAACCTGTGGAGAGGAAAGTCAGTGAGGTCATCTCATATGTTTTAAAATATTTTATTTGGAGACCCTGTATTGTAAAATATAGAGTTTGATACACCAAGGCAGAGTTAGTGACCTCATGAGAAGGCCGTCTCAGAAGTGTGTTTAAGTGCTGAAGTGAACCTGACAGAGACACAAGAAAATATTTCTGACTGAGAGGAGAGAGAGACCCTAAAAGCACTGAAAGAAAGTAAGCATTTGATTAGATTAGTCTGAAGTTATAAATTGTAGGAACTGTACTTTTACCTGTTTTGTTTTAAAGCTGTATGTGTTGGGATATATATTTTGTTCTGTAATTATTGTTCTGTTTTGATATTTTTAAAGTAAAGATAGTTTTTTACAAATGAAACTGCTGGAGTGCCTCGACAATTCTTTTTAAGTGGAGCTTTTAAAGGTTATAAGTACACTGTGTATGGGCTTATTGTATACCAAACTGGGAGAAGGATAGAGTTCCCTAAAAGTCTTGCATTGAGTTTTGAGGGTTCATTTGAAAGACCTGGTTGGGTGCCTGTAGGCAAAGATATCTGGCCCCCAAAAGACAGAATTATCTGAGCCTGATAATTGGGTACGCTAACAAGAGGTTATCAGTTTGAATCCCTTCAGAGCTTGAGACTAAGGTGACTTAAACCCACAAGACAGACAAGAGGGTTGCCTTGTCTGTTCACTGTACACAAATCATACGCTCAGAGGCTGGCACTTTGGGAGTAGAGGGTTGAACGTCTGAGCGAGATTGTGACACCCCCTTCCTAGCCCTTTGATCTCTCCCGCTTCAATCTGTCCTCACCTCTCTTCCTACTCTTTTCCAGTCTCTGCTAGGTCACTGGGTTAGTTTGGGCTTATTATGTTGGGGGGGGGGCTAGTGAGTTGTGGGTTGCGGTCTTCTAGTTTCCCTTAGGTCGTTGTTACTCCTGCCTGCTTGTATTATTATTATTTGCGCAATGAATGCAATTATTACTTTACTTCCTGAAGTTTTTTTATGTAATCAGCTATTATTTATTGTATGCCCTACCCTGACCATTAATGTCATATTAATGCTATTGTTACTGTTGTTTTCTTGCACTGTAAATATGTCTGCACGTGCACTGTAATAATGTCTGTACCTGTGCTTTTTGGCCCGGGTCGTGCCTGTAAACGGTCCATTGGACCAGTGCACCTACCCGGTTAACAAAGTCATAAATAAATACTATATTCAAATGCAGGACTTAATTTTGTGACTGATATTTTGGCATGTACAGAGAGACTGCAGCTGAAGGACCTTCAAGCAAAATTAACTTGTTTTTTCAGTGTTCTAACCTCAATACTGAAATTTTTAGCCCTCATGGTGGGGTGAGCTGAGGACAGCAGGACACTTTTGAAGTGCACCATAAGAACAAAAGTTTGTAGTGGGCAAGGTACAAGGGAGGCCTAGGGGGTGAATGAGCATCATAGCAGAGTGGCATTTGTAAGGGCTGCCATGGATCACATCGAAGGGCTGGCAAAGAGTAGTACATTCCTCACTTAGTGTAAGATATAGAAACTTGAGTATGCAAGGTGGGCTGGGGGGCAGCATTTGGACAGACCTTCTGTTAGTGGGGGGGGGGGGGCAGGATCCTTCTCTCCCCTTTCTTGCTTATAATCCACAGGTAAAAACTCAGGTCACACAGAGAGTAAGCCCAGCATCCTGGTTTTCCCAAATCACTACTAATTGTTGACAGTCCCCCAGGCCTCATCCAACCCAGCCTTGCTGAAGGAATACAAAAATATCTTATGGAATAAAGGTGTGCTGTTTGCCACCGCTGTCTGATCCACTCCCTTTTTACAGCCCCCAGAGGAATGACCTCCAGGTGCAAGGGAGAACAAGATAGGTTTAACGTTTACATTTATAACCTCTTGGCCAACATAATTCAAGAAGGGAGGTTTGGCACTTATTTAAGGGTATACTGATATATACCAGCACAATTCACTGCCGGGGAGGGAGCAATGGAGAGGGTTTATATCACCTGACGACATTATCCCAGTCATATACCAGTGACAGGAATTTAATATACCCTAGCAAGGGGGAGTTAGGCCCATCCATCATGGGCTGGCGTAAACCAGTGAATTTGTTCACTTAAAGGGGGCTGGCTATCTTCCACCTTCCATATCTCTGATACTCATCTAAGAAGCGACAAATTTTCATTGCATTTTGTTAGTACCTACAGATGTGTGTTAATACTTGTTTGACAGTTAGGAGACCCCTGAAGGTTCTGGGCGCAGGGAATCTTGAGTGTTTTGTTTACAGTTGCTGGAGCATATAATGTAGGTGTACTGTGATGTCAGTGAGTATTATTGAGCTTCTCAATAATACCACTCGTTCTGAGAGCGAGTAGGAAAAGATGCCGATGGGTAGGTTACAGTGAGTGTGGCAGTGAGCTGCACTCACTGTAACAGGATGTAAGCATTTGTTTGGCCAAGCCTTGCTGAACTGGCCATTTGGCATAGTGGCTAGAGCCACTGCTATCTGATCTGGTGGACCCAGGTTCAGCTCTGGGTACAGGACAGATGTTTGCTGTTTATTTTTTTTTGCTTCTTGCCTCTAAGTCCGCTACCCCTGGAGAATATATAGATTGGGGAGTGCAGGGTGTTTTCCCCCCACAAAGGGGGGTGCAGGGTTGCAGCCCTCCACATAAATCCATTTATTTTTATTGCCGTGCATCAGGGAGTAAGCGACCGTCGCTGTTTGCGATGATTGGCGTAATGTTTGCTGTTTTTACATTGGGCGCATTTGAGGTTGTGGTATGTGATCAGCACAGTTAAAGACTTACCGTTATCACATAAAAC
The DNA here is from genome assembly GCA_016271365.2 of Neoceratodus forsteri. Taxonomy (NCBI): domain Eukaryota; kingdom Metazoa; phylum Chordata; order Ceratodontiformes; family Ceratodontidae; genus Neoceratodus; species Neoceratodus forsteri. Next base: position 845,576,861 of record CM057451.1, on the reverse strand, counting down.
TGAGCATATAAAGTTTTTACATGTTATCATATGGTGCACCATAGAAAATGTGGTGGTATAATGCACTCAGACCATCACTGAATCTTCTAGGTAATGTGGCATTCTGTCCTAAGGGTAACAATCAGTTGAGGCTTTTCCCAGTTTAAATGGCAAAACTAAAATTAGTTATATACAGTTTTAAGGGTACTGAGTCCCCAGTCAAGCACCCCAAACATCTTGGCAGAACTCAAATGTCTAGAACTGGACACTGCATTTATAAAAAGCTTAGGAAATGTTAGGTGAGGCAAGTGGCGACAACTTCCCACCTAGGGGCAAAAAAGGCTGGCACGGCCATATTGATTCATAGAAACATTGAATTTGACAGCAGATAAGGATCGTTTGAACCACCCAGTCTGCCCACTTTCCTACCTATTGGATAAGCTGCAGATCCTCTTAACCAACAGCCTACTTCCTCCTATCCCCCACAAGAATTGCTTTATGTTTGTCCCATGCATTCTTGAATCCCCCCACTGTTTTTGACCCCACAACCTCCTTAGGAAAGCTGTTCCATGCATCCACTACCCTCTCTGTGAAAAAAGACTTCCTTACTTTGCCCCTGAGCCATCCCTCCTCTATCTTCAAATTGTGCCTCCTTGTTCTTGCACATCTCTTTTTCTGAAAGATGCTACCCTCTTGGACTTTATTGATTCCCTTGAGGTACTTAAATGTTTCTATCATGTCCCCCTCTCCCTCTTTTCCTTGAGGGTATATGTATTAAGCTCCTTTAATCTCTCTTCGTATGACTTCTGGTGCACACCTTGCACCATTTTAGTTGTCCTCCTCTTGACTGCCTCCATTCTGTCTATGTCCTTGCGGAGATGAGGTCTCCAGAACTGCATGCAGTATTCCATATGGGGTCTCACCAACTATCTGTAAAGAGGGATAACAACTTCCTGTTTTCTACTGGTGATGCCTCTCCCTATGCATCCAGTATCCCCCCCAGCTCTCCTTACTGCCTTCTCACATTGCTTGCCTACCTTTAGGTCCTCTGATAGGACTACCTCCAGGTCCTTTTCCATTTTTGTTGTTGTTAGTACCTCCCCCAACATTGTGTCCTCTTCCCCTGGGTTTTCGTTTCCCAGGTGCATTACTTTGCACTTCTTTACATTGAATCTAAGCTGCCATACTTTTGATCATTCCTCCAACCTTGCCAAGTCCCTTCTCATCCTTTCCACCCCCTCTTGTGTATCAACCCTGTTGCAGATCTTTGTGTCATCTGCAAAGAGACATACTTTCCCTTCCAGTCCCACTGCAATGTCACCTATAAAGACATTAAAGGGAACTGGTCTCAGTATTGAACCCTGCGGTACCCCACTATTAACCCCCCTTTCTTCAGAGTGGACTCCATTTACTATTACCCATTGCATCCTGTTGTCCAGCCAGTGTTTTACCCAGGCTACAACCCTGCGACCCACTCCAAGGCTGGCTAGCTTGTTTATTAATCTTTTGTGTGGGACTGTGCCAAATGCCTTGCTAAAGTCTAGGTAGGCCATGTCCACAGTCCCTCCCTGGTCTACTACTTTGGTCTCCCAGTCAAAGAAATCAATTAGATTCGTCTGACATGACCTTCCCGCTGTGAATCCATGCTGCTTTGGATCCTGTGCCCCACTGGCCTCTAGGAACTCAACAAATCATAAATGATTACCCCTGATCATTAACAAGGTAGATACTGGACTAGAGGGCAGACTAGTAATTGTTCAAGGTGAACTGCAAGGAGAGAGTTTGTGCAGGTAAATCTCTATGCACTGATTGAGCAAGCAGAGATTTTTTTAAAGATGTTTTTGGAAGGGTTGTCCATCTCCATAGCTGTAACGTTCTGATGGCAGGGGATTTTAATTGTGCCATTTAACCACTCATGGACAGAGCCAATGCTGCTGCCACCACTAACATCCAGATGGCTAAAACTTTGAGGGCCTTGATTGGGGAGGTGGGCTTTATTGATGTGTGGAGGAACCTTGATAGAGGGGAAAGGGACTATATCTTTTTCTCACAGTCTAAGCAATCTTACTCTCACAAATACTTCTTTCTAGTACCCTAAGCCTTTGCATATCACATATCAGAGTACTCAAATAAGTAGCACACTCAATCAGACCATGTTCCAGTCCTTTTCACATTTCAGTTGGGCTTGAAACCTCACAGGACAATTTGGAGGATGAATATCTCCTTGATCCATAAACCCCACATCAAGGCAGCTGTAGTCATGGGAATACAGGAAGTATACTCCCTGTCTACGAAGTTACTTGTCCCAGCACAGGTGGTATGGGAGACTGTAAGGACAGTGGTTCAGGGCAAAATAATCAAACTGGTGGCAGGACATAAGAAACAAAATGGCAGCCATTTGTGTTTCCTGAGAAAATAAATCGATACTGGAATTCCATTGTGACACGACCCGCAAAATGAAACACAAAAGGGAGGAGTTTGCTTCAAAAACCCAGAGACAGTGCTGTTGATTTGGTAATATGACTCACCACTTATGTATCAAAACATTTTTTATTGTCCCTTATGGTTTCAGCATTCCAATAACAGCAACTTAGTCAACATTTTAAGGACCACTGCCCTCTTCTTCAGGGCATGCAGTTCGTGTCCAATAGGGCCTCAAAATAGTGAACGTCTTGTTTGTTCAGCATAGTGTCCTACCTACCAGTGAATAGGAGACTGTTGTTCATTGGTAGGCTGGATGCTATGCTGAAGGAAACCCTAGGGTGGGTCAGATACTACAGAAGTGTGTTAGAATCTCAGAGATGCCAACAGTGATGAATGACTTTAAAAGAAAGTAAGGGAAATAGAGAAAATAAGAAAAAAAACAAGAAGTTCACTATTTTTGAGGCTCTATTGGACAGTAACTGCACGCCGTGAAGAAGAGAAGCATGGTGGTCCTTGAAACATTGGCTAGGTTGCTGTCATTGCAGTGCCGGCACCCTAAGGGAGAATACAAACTTTTTTGATACATAAGTGGTGAGTGAGTCGTATCGCCAAATCAACAGCATTGTCCCAAGAAAAATAAAGTCAGAGAGCTAGAACAAGCACACAAACAAACAGGGGACAGACAGTCACTCCAGGCCCTACAGTAGGCCAGAAGGGAGCTCAACAAGTTCCTGCATAAGCAAGCAGAGAGGGCCCTCCTATACACCTGCCAAAGGTATTATGAGGAAGGGGGTAAGGCTACTAGGTTGCTACTTTTAGACTCTGAAAGGCTGAAACCGACAGACCTATCCCTCAATTACAGCTTCACAAGAGGGGGATCCTCCATACATCATCCCTAAGTCCACAGCCACAGCATTTCAGTATTTTATTCTGAACTGTATACAGAATCCAGAGACTACAGGCAAGTGGTAAAGGAGTCTGGAATGTTTCTTAGCAACCCAGACCTGAGTGCTCTTTTGGAAGATGATAGAGAGCTATTGGAGAGTCCGATCCCAAAACCGGAAATCTCCACAGCCATTGACACACTTAAAACCAACAAGCTGCCAGGACTAGATGGTTTTAATACGGACATCTACAAAGCATTTACGGAGCACCTTATACCTATCCTGTGTCAAACATTTCGCAGTTGTCAGACTGAGTGTAGGATTCCAGACACCTAGCAAGATGCCATAATTACAGTCCTCTGCAAGCTGGAGACATCCTGTGAACCACATGCCTCATACCGACCAATTTCCCTGCTTAACCAGGACTTAAAGTTGTTTACTAAGATTTTAGCTACCAGAGTTTTAAAAGTCGTTACTAAACTTATACACCCAGATTAAACTGGTTTTATACAAAAAAAAAAAAAAATTCCTCATCGACAATGTGAGAAGGCTACTTAATATGCGCTCTCTAGAGCAAGGGAAACATAGCCCTACAAGTGGCATTCCTGATCAATGCAGAAAAGGCCTTTGATTGTCTGAACTGGCCTTTTCTTCTTGAGATCCTACGCTTGCTGGGCTTTAGGAAAAAGTTTTTTCAGTGGTTGGGAATGTTATGCGTCAAACCCTCAGTCAGGATTAGAGTGACTAGCACCCTGTCTGAACCTCTCGCTATACATAGGCGGGCCAGGCAGAGATGTCTTTTATTGCCCCTGCTTTTCTCACAAAGCATTGAACCCTTAGCTGCAGCCATTTGGTAGAGTGAAGAATTCAAGGGGATCATTGTGGCAGGCCAGTTACACTCTGTATCCAATCCTCTCACATCAATGACATCTCTGAATATACTCTACCAGGGCAGTATGAGGCCATCTCAGGCTTTGGTGCCAATGACTCAAAGACTGAAACTGCATCTGCAGGACAAGCACAACTAAAATAAAGGATCTTATCCCTTACAAATGGGTCTTATCTAAGGTCTTGAATCTTGGGGTGAAAGTACTGGTGGATCTCCCCTTTCTGCACCACACAAATTATTTAAACCTATGCCAAGAAGCCTTTGCAGGCATTAACAGATGGCCCTCTCTTCTACTCTCTTTCTCAAACCATATATACTTGGTAAAGATGTATATTATGCCATAGTTTCTGTTTTTATTCTCCACTGTGCAGACATGGTGGAATCAGAGAGACTGGAAGGAATTACATAAAGCCCTTAGCAAGTTCATTTGGAATGGGAAACAGCCTAGAATATAGTGGGAGTTCTGACAAGGAAGAGAGAGCTGTGGGGAATGGAGGCACCCGACTTGAAACAATACTACTTTGCTGCACAGGCATCACCCCTGGGTGAAATTTTAGGAGACAGAAATGAGAATGGATGGATACCTATGGAATGCAATGCATACGGACACACTTGATTTGCCACTTGCCTTGGATGTCAGGCTAAAGCACACATTCCCAATCCTTGGTCTAAAAGAATGCTTAAGGTATGAAACCAAGTTAATCTTCAAGTGGGTTCTTCTATTATGGTGTGGCCTCTTATCCCTATCTCCTGTATCCCAGGTCTCATTCCAGCAATTATAGACAATAATTATCAGAGGTGGGGCAGGAGAGGTTTAGTATTGGTCTTTCAACTTTGGGAGGGAGGCATCTTTAAGAGCTTTCAATCCCTTCAATAAGAATTTATATTTAATAGCCAAGAACACTTTAGCTCCCTCCAGCTCTGCAGTTTTCTGAATAAACAGGAGTTTCGTACTGTAGTGACAACACAGCTGCTCCTGGTAGTCAAGTAAACTACACCAAATATCTACTCTATATCAGATGATGACAATGGAGTCAGGCCAGGGTACTGTGGAAGGCATTCAAACCATGTGGGAAACTGAAGGCAGTTTTAATCTTCCTCCCAAACAGTGGATCACCATTTGATCTGTAGTACACTAAACCACAGCTGCAGTATCATGTAGAAAATTTAAATGAAAGTCTGTAGTTTGCTTCTTCCTAACACTCACAAAATCAAAACATTTTTCCGATTCCAACTCTGATCTGTGCTAGCGACAGTGTGGAGAAAGAAGTTCCCTGTACCATGTTTTTGGGGAATGCCCAATCAGTGTTCCAAATTGGGGTGAGGTCAGAGAAATTATACAAGAGATATAGATATCAGAGCGCTAATCTACCCTTATATTCCAGAACAGACAGAACACCAGGAGGAAGGAGCCACTGGTATAATTAAAACTTCTCTACTGGGACTAAGAACTAGAAATCTTGTACTGGGACCTTCAATTTAGGGTAAAAAAAAGAGTTAGTGTGTTTTTCAGAGGTAGTTGAAGTAAATTATCTGTTACCTGTGTTATCTGTGTACTTATCTAGGTGCTTGTCACAGGTGTCAGAAGGGAACTGTTATCTGTGAAATTAACTAAGTGTAGAAAGATTTGCAAAGTAGGGGGAGTAGTTTACCTAGAAGGAGCCAGGTTAAAACCAGATTTAAGCACTGCCCTAGATAGCTTCTGCCAGAGAACAGACAGAACACCAGGAGGAAGGAGCTACTGGTATAACTAAAACTTCTCTACTGGGACTATATTGCCCTCCTTCCCTCCCCTCCACCCCCACCCTAAACCAGTTCTACTTTTATAGGCACAGGATTTAACTGACAACAGGAACTTCCTGTTTGGGAGCAGAAAGTGAGTGATCACAGAGCCACCAAAGACTCACCATCCTAGAAGGGCAATATTTTCTGCCCCCTCCAGCTTCTGGAGGTCTGACTCTGAGCAAGTAAGGAGACTACTGAGAAATAAAGGAACTTCTTGTCTTAGAACAGGAAGATCAGGAGCTAAAAGGGCACAGAGGCAGTAAGTAAGTAAGGGAAGAAAAAAAAAAGAAAATAAACAAACAGAGGAAAGAGTAAGTATTTCAAACAACAGTTAGGGGGCCAGAAAAAAGACATGATGGGAGTGGTGCAGTGCAGTGACTGTGGAGCAGCAGTCTTCCGGGAGACATTCTGGAGGATGCAGTGCTGTCCCATCTGTAGGCACCTCTCTGGGCTGAGGGAGGAGGTTGCTCATCTCCAGGCTGAGTTGGCCAGGATTTGTGGGACCTCCTCTCCCAACCAGAGGCCACCAGGGTCACTGCCGTTGCCTCAGAGGTTGCCGTGAAAGAGGAGCGGTTGGACAAGAGTGGGCTCAGGGAAGGTGAGGGTGGTGGAACAGAGGCACATCCCTCCAGTTGTACCTCTCCACAATTTCTATGCCATTCTGGAAAAGTGTGGTTCCTCTATGGAGGCACCCACAGTGGAGACCAAGGAGGATGCTGGGAACCTCCACAAAGAAGACCCACAGGAGGGTGGCATGGGACCCCACAGGGGAAGGAAACAACTCCTAGTGGGGGACTCCATTGTTAGGAAGGTAGAACTGGAGGAGGAAGGGGAGAGGGAGGTAAGGTGCCTGCCTGGTGCCATGGCTTGGAGGGACAGGGAGCGAATCCTCAGGATCACAGGAGCAGCAGCATAGGGGAAGGAGGTGGATGTCATTGTCCACCTAGGGACAAATGACCTGGCTAAGAAAGGGATCAGAGCAGTGTAAGAAGCATTTGTGGAGATGGGGAAGGGCCTTAGACAAATAGCACACACGGTAACCTTCTCAGAGGTGCTGCTTGTCTATGGCATGGATGAGGCTAGGGTGCTCCACACCATGGGATTCAATCAGTGGTTGAAAACTGGTGCAGAGCTCAGGGATTTGCTTCATTGGGGACTGGGTCCACCTGGACAGATGCAGGCCTATACTGGCATGATGTCTGCATCTGTCCCAGGAGAACAGGATCACAAATGATGGGGTTAAATACTTCATTGTGAGCATTTAAACTAGCCAAGGGGAGGCACTGGAAAGGAGCAGGAAATCCTAGCCCCCAAAAAATCAGGGTACTAAGTGAGGTGAGACACCAGCATAGAGATGTCAATAGGGAGAAAGCGGGGGGTAAATGGAGAAAGTGACAAATGCATTAAGGACAGGGATGGGGCAAAAAGGGGTAAGGCCATCAAGAAATGGAGGGCAATGAGTACCAACGCCCATAGTCTGGGCAATAAGCTCCCTGAACTGGTGGCCTTGATGGAAGAGGGATGCCTGAATATCATAGCAGTCACAGAAACATGGTACACAGAGAACCATGACTGGGATGTTAACATACCAGAGTACACAACCTACAGGAGAGACAGTGAGGGCAGAAGAGGGGGGAGTAGCTCTCTATGTAAGGGAAGGGATAAAAGCAACTGAACAAAAGAGTAAACAGGGAGGAGAGGAGGCACTGTGGGTCACCTTGGAGACTGGAAAGCACCACAATCTGCACAGGGTTGTATACAGACCCCATGTCAGGAGGGAATGGACAAGGATATGATAGAAGGCATACTTAGGATGGAAGAAGAAGGAGATACTGTTGATGGAGGACCTAAATATGCCAGATGTTAACTGGAGCACCTTTGCTGCAGCCACATCCAAAAGCAGGGCCATTCTTGGTGCCCTTCAGGTGGCATGCCTCAGACAGCTAGTTTTGGAACCTACTCATGAGGGAGCAATCTTAGACCTCGTACTCTCAAATGAGGACAGTGAGAGGATCTCAGATCTAGAAGTGGGTAGCCATTTGGGAACAAGTGACCACCAAACAGTGTGGTTCACGATAAACTCAGCTACAGAGTCAAGCCATACAAAAGTGAGGGTTCTGGACTTCAGGAGGGCTGACTTTGGCAAGATGGGAGAGTGCCTTAGAAAAGCACTAGCAAACAGGCTAGAAGGAGGGGGTGGAGCAACAATGGGGAAATATCAAAACTGCCATCACAGAGGCAACAAGCCTTTGTGTGAAGCAAATAAACAAATCAAAATGAAAGAAAAAGGCACTATGGTTCTCAAAAGAAGTGGAGGTGAAGGTTAGGGAGAAAAAGATAGCATTTAGGAAGTATAAGAAAACACAGAAGGAGCAGGACAGAGAACTGTACCAGTTAAGGCAGAAGGAAGCAGGGAGGGTAGAGGGGGATATAACCTTTTATAGGTATATCAGGGAGCATAGAAAGACAAAGGGAGGGATAGTGAGGCTGAATAGAATGGATGGTGGGTGGGCAGAGAGTGACAGTGAAAAAGCAGGGATACTGAATGAATACTTCTGTTCAGTATTCACAGAAGAGGACGAGGGGGAGGTGCCTAATTCAATTAACAGAAGCATTCTGGAGAGGGGGGGGTCGATCCCAGTCCTTTCACAGAAGAAAGGGTTCTGAAAGAACTCCTAAAACTGAAGGTGGACAAAGCAATGGGGTCAGATGGAATTCACCCAGAATTCTAAAAGAATTAAGCAGAGAACTAGTGACACCACTGACTACCCTTTATAACAAATCATGGGAGGACGGTGTGGTACCTGAGGACTGGAAGAAGGCTGATGTGATTCCCCTTCACAAAAGTGGGAGCAAGACAGAGGCAGAAAACTACAGACCTGTCAGTTTGACCTCTGTAGTAGGGAAAGTGATGGAATCATTCTGAAGGAAAGAATTGTTGAGTACCTAGAGGCCAGTGGGGCACTGGACCCAAGGCAGCTTGGGTTCACAGCAGGAAGTTCATGTCAGATGAATCTAATTGATTTCTTTGACTGGGTGACCAAAGTAGTAGACCAGGGAGGGGCTATGGACATGGCCTACCTAGACTTTAGCAAGGCATTCGACACAGTCCCACACAAAAGATTAGTAGTCAAATTAACCAGCCTTGGAGTTGGTCCCAGGGTGGTAGCCTGGGTAAAACATTGGCTGAACAACAGGACACAGAAGGTAATTGTAAATGGAGTCCACTCTGAAGAAAGAGGGGTTACTAGTGGGGTACTGCAGGGTTCAGTACTGGGTCCAGTCATTTTTAATGTCTTTACAAGTGACATTGCAGAGGGACTGGAAGGAAAAGTACCTCTGCAGATGACACAAAGATCTGCAACAGGGTTGATACACAAGGAGGCGTGAAAAGGATGAGAGGGACTTGGCAAGGTTGGAGGAATGGTCAGAAGTATGGCAGCTTGGATTCAATGCAAAGAAGTGCAAGTAGTGCACCTGGGAAACAAAACCCAGGGAAGATTACACAATGGGGGAGGTAGTAACAGCAACAAAAATGGAAAGGGACCTAGGGTAATCATATCAGATGACCTTAAGGTTGGCAAGCAATGTGGAGAAGGCGGTAGGGAGGGCTGGGGGGATACTGGGATGTTTAGGGAGAGGCATCACCTGCAGAAAACAGGAATTTGTTATCCCCCTGTACAGACAGTTGGTGAGACCCCATCTGGAGTAATGCATCCAGTTCTGGAGACCCCATCTCTGCAAGGACATAGACAGGATGGAGGCAGTTCAGAGGAGGGTAACTAAAAATGGTGCAGGGTCTGCAAGAGAAGCCATACGAGGAGAGGCTAAAGGAGCTTAATATGTAACCCTGGAGGAAAGGAGGAGAGGGGGACATGATGAAACGTTTAAGTACCTCAGTGGAATCAACAAAGTCCAAGAGGGTAGCATCTTTCAGAAAAAGAGATGTGCAAGAACAAGGGGACACAATTTGAAGATGGGGACGGCTTAGGGGCAATGTTAGGAAGTATTTTTTAACAGAGAGGGTGGTGGACGCATGGAACAGCCTTCCTGAGGAGGTTGTGGGGTCTAAAATTGTGGGAGAATTCAAGAATGCATGGGACAGACATAAGGCAATTTTTGTGGGGGGTAGGAAGAAATAGGCTGTTGGTTAAATAGGATCTGCAACTTATCCTCTAGGTAGGGAAATGGGCAGACTAGGTGGGAAAGCGGTTCTTATCTGCCGTCAAAGTCTATGTTTCTATGTTCTATGTAACCTTATTCTGGGGCTGCCTCCAAGAGGGGCAGGTAAAACAAATAAATGCTGTATTTTCTTAATATTAACAGCTGCTGTTCTTAAAGTCATAACTAGACACTTGCTCTCAGCCCATCTCTCAGAAATTTCAGAATGGTTAACCATCTGTGATCAGATTAGGGAAATGGAAACCATTACAGCTTTGTTATGAGTCAGTAAGGACAAATTTACCTCCCGCTGGCTATCCTTCTTCAAATATAATGAAAAAACAGATGGGCCATTGACTTTGAAACGGATCTACTACTGTATCCCGACAGTCTCCCAAACTCCATAAGCCCGAGTTTAGGAGACCAACTGTCGGAAGACCCACAAGGTGTGGTGCATGGGGCAAGCCCAGCACCCCCATGGGGGGGCTCTGTCCACCCTGCTCTCCCTGTCAACTAAATAATAACCAACTCGAGGGGGTGGACCTCGAGTAGGTTAAAACAGTTTATGGGGCAAAAGAGTGCCACGAAAAGTGTAGACCTGGAATAGAACCCAGGTCTGAGCGCACTGGTGGCCGAGCTGCTAGTGGCTTAGCCCTCCATGCCACGGGAGCAGCTCAGCCAGCCATTGGATTTTTCTCCTTCTGGTGCACAGCTAGAGGCAAGGTAGTGGTTCATCACATCCACTACCTTACCCCTGCCGGCACCAGCGTCAGTCTGTCGGGCAGGTGTGTGTCGGGCAGCTGAACTCGGGATCCTGAATGTCGAGATCCCGACTTTTGGCTTTTCATCATACTCCCTTTGAAACAGATCCTTTAATGTTGTGCATATGCAGAGTATTATTTGACATTAATACAACTTGCTTATCTAATAAAACAAAATACAGATGATGTAACTGGTGCACCACAACTGTTGTGTTTTTTTAAAACTATGTTTGGTTACCTCAGTTTTAGGTGGTCACCATGAACTGTTTTAAACTCAACAATGGCAAATGTATGATAGTTACATAATTGTCATCTTTGTAACTCACAGGGTAAGGTGTGAAAAAGGGTTCTGCGTAACCAACCTTTCTGTCATAACTGTTGTATGATGGTGTCTCAGATATCTTAATAAACTGAGTTTTTAAGTATGTAAGGTGGATGGCTTTCAAGCCAAAAGCAAGACAACAGGAATTGTGGAGAAAACCCCAAAACAGACAATAGCTACATCTTCATGAGCTATGTATGCAGATGTACAGACGTCAGGTCTGGATAGACCAGACCCTTGTCCCTGGGACAGCAGATCTCAGCATAGAGGGAGCTGAACGGGAAGTTCCACTGTCAGATGATATAGAAGTGGAAACCATATCTGGAGGGGCCAGAAGGGTGCCATTAGTATTAGGGTGGCATTCTCTACCCCCACCTTGAGTAGTTCACTCTGTATGAGCAGTATCAGAGGAAAGGCATAAAGGAGCCTCCCTTTCCAGGAGAGGGACAACAGGCTTTGCCAAAAAACTCCATGCCCTGGAGCAAATGAGCAAAATGCAGCAGTTTCGCATTGGGTAGGAACCATACAGGCCAGCAGTTCCCATTTGTGAGTCAGGAACTGATACCTGCTTTGCCTGTCTGCCAAGATGTTTTGGACACCTAGGAGAAACACGGCTGACAGCTGAATGCCACAAGACATGGCCCAGTAACACACTCTTATTGTCTCCTTGCACAGTGGGTACAAGCGTGTACCCCCTTGCTTGTTTATGTAGTGCATGACACCAACATTGTATGACCAAATCAGCAAGGGAGCTGGACTGAGAAGGACTTCAAATGCCTGTAGGCCAAGAAGAACCTCACCTCAAAAAGGACATTAACCTGTTGGAGAAGGTCCAGAGGAGGGCTACAAAGATGATAGCCATTCAGCAGGGTAAGGCATATGAGGAGAGTTTGAGGACACTGAACATGTACTCTCTGGAAGACAGGAGAGAGAGAGAGAGAGAGAGAGAGAGAGAGAGAGAGAGAGGGGGCACATGACTGAGCCCTTCAAGTACTGGAAAGGGATAAATAAGGTTGATAAGGAGACTCTCTTTAAGCTGAGTAGCAACCATAACACGAGAGGGTACAGTCTTAAGCTGGAGGGTTGGAGGTTTAGTAGGGAGGTCAGGAAGCACTTCTTCACAGAGAGACAGAGTGGTGGACACTTGGAATGCACTGCCGGAAGAGGTCATCTCACTAGAGGCAGTGAGCAGCTTTACGAGAGGCTGGGATAGGCATGGGGGAAGGTAAGGATCATGGATAGGGAGGATGGGAGGAGTGGGGAGGAAGGGCAGGGACATTAGCTCAAGCTTTGGACCCTGCAATATGAGCAGACTTGACAGACCAAATGGCCTTCTTCTGCTGGCTTCTTTGTATGCTCATATGTTCATATGTAAAAACAGCCCGCATTTCTAAATTATTTATATGGAGGTCTGACTCCAGACTGAACCACATGTCTTGAGTCTGGCACCCCAGTCGGACCCTGAGGCATCTGTTGTTAGCATCTGCAGGGGAGTTGGATGAAAGAATGGGGTGCCCTGTAGTTAGTTTGGGGGTTCCATCCACCATAGTAGAGCACGGTGCTGGTGGGACGTGACTAGAACCATTTAGTCCAATTCGTCCCACAGCTGGTCCCACTGAACCTGAAATGTCCAGTGCAGGATGTGCATATGGAGGCAGGCTAAAGGATGGTTAAGATGGCGGCAGCCATCAGATCCAACAGAAGCAGTATTGGTCTGGCTGCTACTTAATGACTGCTGTGTATCATACGAGCCTGGGCCTGTTCCATGTTTTTGGGCAGGAAGGCACTGGCCACCACCATGTCCAACACTGCTCCAATGTACTTGAGGCACTGACAAAGAATAAGCATAGATTTCTGTTTGTTTGCCATATCTAAATCCCCAATGCTGAAACCAAGCTGCTCCGAACTTACACGGCTCGATTTCAGCAATTCCCAAGTTGAACACTGGCTGTTCAGTTCAGATTTCTTTTTTGTTTTGTTTTTTATTTTGCTTGCTCCCTTCCCCAGCTTCTCAGCCTGTTTGTCAGGCTTTCCAGTCCTTTGCTAGTCATGTAACTGGCTACTGGAGGATGAGGTGAAAGGGTGCCTGCAGTTGGACCCATACCCCAGTTTGACATGTGCAAACCCAGGTATAAAATAGGACTGCGCTTCAGTTCAGTGCCATTCCTGAGAGAAGGATCCAAGAGGAAGGACTGTGTCTCAGCTCGGGAGACAGTAGGTGACGGGTGTAGCAGCATGTGGTGTCAGGCCTTGTTGGGCAGGGAGAGAAGGTCACAGAGTTAGATGGATTATGAAAAGAAATTAAACCAAGAAAAGGTTTAAAATAAATTAAAACAAGCACTAGTGAAGGAAGGCTAAAGCAGATGCCAGACGGGACTCCAAGAGAAAGTAAAAATGGGGGTTGGGGGTTGGGGCAGTGAGTCTCGGAGGGTGACGTATGACATGGGGGTAGGGCTGTGCTGATTTAAAAGAAAACTTTAAGGAGGACAAACTAAGAGAAATAATAAGTTTAATATAACATATAATACAATATAATAATAGTTTAATATAATGTGGGTCAGAAAGTTATAAACTGGGTAAGAAGTTGGTTAAGCAACAGCAGTCAGAGGGTGGTGGTAAATGGTGTCCACTCTGGAGAAGGCAAGGTGACTAGTGGAATGCCTCAGAGCTCAGTACTAGGCCCAATCCTCCTCAATGTCTTTATTAGTGACATTGTGGGAGGGCTAGAAGGGAAAGTATGCCTGTTCATGGATGACACAAAATCTGCAACACAGTAGACACACCGGGGGTGATGAGGATGATTTCAAAAAGTTGGAAGAATGTCAAGAGTTTGGAAGTTGGGTTTCAATGCAAAAAAAATGCAAAATCATGCACTTGGGGCACTGAAACCTGAGGGCTACATATCAATTAGGAGGGAAAGTACTGACAACCACCAAACAGGAAAGGGACCAGGGGGTAATCGTTTCTGATGACCTGAAGGTAGCCAAGCAGTGTGATAAGGTAGTGGGAAAGGCTAGCAAGATGCCCGGGTGCATACGGAGGGGTATCACCAGTAGGAAGAAGGAGATAATATTACCCCTGTAGAGATCACTGGTAAGACCCCACCTCGAGTACTGTGTCCAGTTCTGGAAGCCCCATCTCTGGGAGGACATTGATATGGTGGAGGCGGTACAAAAGAGGGCTACTAAAATGGAGCAGGGCCTGCATTAAAAGCACTATGAGGAGATACTCATGGAACTGAATATGTACTCTCTGGAGCAGAGAGGGGAAAGGGGATGTAACAAGCCCAACCACCAAGTGCATGGTAGGACCTCCTGTTTGCAGAGAGGATCCCCCTTTTTACAGGGCAGTTGTAGGGTTCAGGAAGAATTACCAACCTTCCATTTCCCAGTGGGATGGTGTAAAAGGTAGTTTTGAGTTCCCCTGATTCTGTACTATGTTCGGGATATGAGTCCCACCACTGCCACTGGCAGCCTCTAGCCTAAGTAGTTTTATAGGATGGCCGAGTGGTTACTATATTCGTTATCAAGGCACACAGTCTTTGCAAAACCCTTCTGTTTAAAATGGTAGATCACACAATCAGAACCCAGGCAGAGTTGATAAGAAAATCATGAAAGTTTACTTAAAAGCAACACAGTAAATTCTACAATTTGGAAGATCTTTGAACTCCAGACAATACCAAAAATAACACTGGATGGTTTACAGAAAACACTAGATACTGTTGTTCTAAAATATACCTTATTCTGATGTTAGAGTCCAGAAAGTTTAAATGTCCTTTGTGGAGATGAAAATTCTCTTCCTGTAGGTGGAAGTTCATTAAGCAACAGCGTTTGTAACAAGTTTGTGATCAAAATCAGTTCTCTGAAGGTCTTTTTAAAAGGCTCAATGTGCTTCCTTGGTGAAAAGTCTTGGTTTCCAAAATCTAACTTAAAACCAGAATTTTCTATTCAGTATGTGATAGGTCAAATTTCTACACACTCAGGTCTGGTTTCAGAGGTTTTTCCAGGCCTACACATATACTTTTTGTAAAAGTAGATACCAGCTTAGTAAGTTTTTCTTAGCTCTGAGATTCTCCAAGTGCTCAGACTCTTGACACCAAACTAAAACTGAACTGCTGTTCAAAATGTATGTCTGATAAATACAGTCTGATCATTTTTTAAGACACACCCACTTCCTCTCTCCTCTGGAATTGGGTCACTCTTTTCAGCTAAGACAGATATTGTGGTGCAACAGTTTACCTTTTCCTGCAGGTGTCACTGTGGTTCCATGTCAAACCCCTGTAACATCTGGTTTATACATTTGGCTTGAGCCCCTAACCCCTAGGCCATCCCATGACCTTTTTCCTTCTATTGGAAACTACATGCCCAGTTTTATCTAATAGTTTATGACTTTTTGGGTCATAAACCTGTCAGTCCCTTATTTGAAGAAGGACCAGACCCAACCTAGCTGTTACAGAAATTCTGGCTATTTTGTTTAACTCTTAAAAGCCTTTTCAAGAGACAGTGTCTTAACTCTAAAGTACATTACAGCACATACAATAGGAACATTAATAAAGGATATAGGCATTTGAGGCCACATTCCTCCCTCCTAAAACAGAACCTGGGGGAATACGCCCCTATTGGAGGCAGTTCTTCCCAGTTCTGTTATAGATCCAGTATGCGAAATAGGCCATCTGCATTCCCATTCTTCGACCCAGGCCTATGCGAAACCTCCATGTCATAAGCCTGCAAGGCAATACTCCATCTCAGGGTTTTCCATTTGTTTTCCCCATTTGGCCCAATCATACTAATGGGTTGTGGTCCATTTGGACCTTAAAATGCCTCCCATGAAGGTATGGTTCAATTTTTTTAATGCCCAGACTAAGGTGAGACATTCCTTTTCTACTGTTGCATAGGCTTGTTCCCAGGGAAGCAGCTTCTTGCTTAAGTATACAATGGGGTACTCTCTTCCCCCGATTGGATACTTGGCTGAGGACTGCCCAATTCCCATATCTGAGGTATCTGTCTGTACCACAAATGGCCTGTTGTAGCCTGGGCTAGCCCGGTTGGGGTGCAAGAACTGCAGTTGCAGTAGGGCCCACACTGTTAGGGGGTCCACTGTCTCAGAAGTCAGCATTAAGAAGACATTTTCTCACAGAAAAACTTGCAAGTTTCTCTTTGGAAATTGCATATCCATTTGAAATTTGGTCTGTCAGCAATGGTGTCAGAAGATTCCAAATCCAGTTTCACGTGGTTGGGGAAAAAACACAGAAAAAAGAAGCAATAGGGCCCATTACTCAAAACATCTAATCTTGGTGCTATGTCCCCAGAAAGAGCAGGAACAAATTACATGGTTCAGTTCTTTGATCATGGTGCCAGCAAGGGGGATGGGGTGCAGCATGGACAAACTATGTATGCTCAGCAGGACTGATGCAAAAAAACTTACACTATAAAAATGTCATATGTGCTAATGGTTATTCTACATTTATTGGTGGGGAGGTGGGCCCACAAAATACTTTGCAGGGGGGGCCCTTTCAGTTGTTGGCACAGCCCTGCTGGGGCCCTACACAGCAAAGTTTTCAGCTGTGTGAAAGCTTGCTTACAGTCTGCATCCCATTTTACCCTCCTAGGCTCATTCTTTGTCAGCAACCCAGATAAAGGGGAAGCCAGAAGGCTGTAGTTGGGAATACATTTTCTATAATACCATGCTGTCCCAAGAAAGCTCCTGACTTGTCTTGTCTCTGGGTTTCAGGAGTGGGCCATGATGCAATCGCCTCTATTTTTGCTTGGTTTGGGCGGAGTTGGTGGAGTTGGCCTCGCACCACCACATGTCCCAAATAAGCGATCTCTGCCATGGCCACCTTTTTTTAAAAAATTTGTTGAATGAAATCTTGGATAACACCAGTGAGAGGATGCTCGTTAATTGGTTCCATGTAAGTTAACAAGTACAGAGTGATACATAAACATTCAGATACAAAGTCTCCACCCACTCAGCTTGCACCTTGTCCTCCCGGACCTGGATCAGAACCATTACCTCCTGTCATACCCTTTTCGAGCGAGCTCTGGCTCCACATTTGTACCAGGTCTTTTGTTTTGGCTGGGCAGCTGCCAGATTGCTCTGGGCCACGCCCATAAGCTCATTCAGTATCTCCCTGAATTTTGACACATACTCCACTATAGGAGTCCCTTGGGTGGCATGGTTACCTTCCCAGTCCTCTCGTATCAAATCTAGGGGCCCCCTCACCCTGCATCCATACACAAGCTCGAAGGGTGAAAACCTGGTCAACTCTTGTGGCACTTCCCTGTAGGCAAACAGCAGGTGGAGCAGGTATTTCTCCCAGTCCCGCCTAAGCTGTTCTGCAAATGCCAGAAGCATAGCTTTTAGGGTCCCATTAAATCTCTCTATGAGACCATTGGGTTGTGGGTGGTAAGGCATTGTGTGACTCTGTATGACACCACACTTTTCGCACAAACATTTCATTAGGTCCGACATGGAGTTACCCCCTCAAGCAGAGATAACCTCCTGTGGAAACCCAGCATGGGAGAAAATCCCCAACAAAGTGTCTGCCACTTTGTCCACCTTAGTAGAGGACAGCTCGATGGCTTCAGGGTAGTGGGCAGCATAATCAACAACTGTCAATATATACCTTTTCCCAGAGGACCTTGCAGTTTTCAAGGACCCACAATATCCATTCCAACCTTCTGAAATGGCTCCTCCATAAGTGGTAAGGGAATCAAGGCAGCCTTGGCTTTGCTTCCAGCCTTCCCTATTTCCTGACATCGGTGACAGGATTTGCAGTATTCCTTCACCTGCTTGGTAATATTGGGCCAATAGAAATTGTGGGCTAAGCGCTGCATAGTGCGAGCAATGCCCAAATGTCCAGACATGGGAATATTATGAACTACCTTGAACAATAACCCACGATACTCTTGGGGAACAACAAGCTGCCTGCCCATCACCCCTTCCTCTGTCCTGATGTCCTGTGTGTATAACAGTCCATTGTCTCAATACACTTTATGTTTTCCATTACCCCGCTGTGTCCCAGCAGACTCTGCACAGGCCCTCAGCTTCTCTAAGCTAGGGTCTGTCCGTTGTGCTGCTGCTAAGTCTTCCCACTTACCCAGAGCATGAGGCATGTCCCCATTAGTTCCCAGGCTGAGGTCCATATCTGAGGCAGTAGGGGACTCAGCATCACAACCTTCCCCCTCCCCTGGGCTATGTGTCACCCCACCCTCCTGAAAGCAACCTTCAGTAGCAGTTGGGTTAACTGCCACTAGGGGAGGTTCCATTCCCCTGGTATCACCCTCTTTTACAAGAGCCACAGGTTGGATGGCCTGTGTCCCAACCACTCCTGTCTGAATTTCTGTGGGGTCCCGAAGATCACTGGAGCCCCTAGTCTTTTTGCTCCTGGTCACAGCACAAACCATCTCCTGTGGAACATCATTCCACACAATAACATCTATAATTAGTTTTTTCAGCTACAGCCACATTCCTTACTCCTTCACCTGCATCTCCCCAATCCAGGGTAACCCTGGCTAATGGGTAAGTTTTCTTTTCCCTTGTGTAATCTCTCACAGAGACAAACTGATTCGGCTGTATTTGCTCAACCCCCAATAAATCCCCTTTTACCAGGGTAAGAGATGCTCCTGTATCCCTTAGCTGTCTAGTCTGTACCCCATTCACCATGACCAGGTGAATGTGCCCCCTCATATTGTCAGGGACAGTGTCACAGATACAGTGAGCAATTGTCTCAGTTTGCACAGGCCCTTTTACCTTTTGGGCTTTCCTAGGACATTGCCTAGAAAGATGGCCTGGCTGTTTACAAAAACAGAATTCATCATTTTTCTTGTCCCCAAACTCCCTTTAGGGCACCTGGGGATTCCCTTCTTTTTGCAGGGGTCTATGGTTTTCGGTTGTCCAAAATGTCCACTTTTCCCTTTTGGCCCTGAATTCCCCTTGGAAGCAGCCCTGCTTCGAGCATAATGATCTGCCAGCTCTGCAGCCTCTTTGGCAGTCTTAGGATCTCAGTCCTCTAGCCAAAGCTCTTAGTCAGGTGAACAAATCCAATAAAACAGTTCAAGCAATGCCAACCCTTCAATAGCTTCAACAGACAATGCTTTCATCCCCTCCCACCAATGTTTTAAACATTGATGCTGTTTTGTGGCTACTTCCTCAAAGCTCATTTCTGGTCCCTTTTGGAGTTTCTAGAATTTTGTTCTGTATGCATCTGGGTTCAGATCATAGTTTTTTAATAATGCAGTTTTTAACTCATCAAAATCTTTACTATCAAGATTATCCACCTGTCCCAATGCTTCCCTCCCTTTGCCAGTAAGTAGTGGAGACAGTTGAAAGCTCCAGGTCTCTTTGGGCAGATTGGCCTGGATACAGACCTTTTCAAATGAATTCAAAACATGTCCATATCCTCCCCCTCTTTAAACTCAGCCTTTAATTTGGAATTTAACTTGTACCCCACTCCTGGAGTTTCAGACCCAACCCCACCACTTACCTGCTCAGTTGTTGTTGGGGTGGTGGTCTGGTGGAGCCTCTGCTTTTCCAGCTCAAACTCCCTCTGGCATTGCTGTTCATCTCTTTGGAGCTGTTTTTCTTTGGCCTCTCTTTGGCACTGTTGTTGTTCGGCATCTCTCTGTTGCTGTCATTCCTCTAATTCCATCTTGAACTTTTTTGTTCATTCTCAAGCTGTTTCTCCTGCATCCACAGCCACAGCAGCTCCAGCTCTTTGTCTGTAGATGGCTCCTTCTCCTCTGAGAATTTGGAGTCACCACCTGTGGCTCCAGGTGGGGTGGAGCTTCCTCCATCTCAGCTGCCATAAGGGCCTCCATGAGTTGCTTTTTATTTTTGTTTTCACTAGGAATGCCCTTCTGCCCACAGATCTTACTCAGTTGTTCCAGGGCCACAGTGCCATATTGGGAAGACATTCTTCTATACTACACTACTCTACTTAAAAACCAAAATTCAAACAGGATAGGGTCTATTGTCTGCAAACAAATTTATTTTTCCGCTTTCCAAATTCTGCCCTTGATTGTGTGATGGTTTTGTAAGACCATTCAAAATCCCAGTAGCTGGCTCCAAATCTGTCATGAGCCCAACCCCCAAAGGCACGGTAGAACCTCCTGTTTGCAGAGAGGACCCCCTTTGTTACGGAACCCATGAGCAGTTGTAGGGTTCAGGAAGAATCACCAACCTTCTGTTTCCCAGTGGGAGGGTGGAAATGGTAGTTTTGAGTTTCCTTGACTGTACTACATTTGGGGTTTGAGTCCCACTACTGCCATTGGCAGTCTCTTGCCTAAGTAGTTTTGTAGGATAGCCAAGCAGTTACTATCTTCATTATCAAGGCACACAGTCTTTGCAAGACCCTTGTGTTTAAATGTTACATCACACAATCAGACCCTAGGCAAAGTTGATAAGAAAATCAAAAAAGTTTACTTAAATAAAAACAACACAAATAAACAAGTACATTTTGCAATTTGGAAGATCTTTGAACTGCAGACAATACCAAAACTAACACTGGATGGTTTACAGAAAACACTAGATACTGTTGTCTAAACTATACCTTATTCTGATGCTAGAGTCCAGAAAGTTTAAATGTCCTTTGTGGAGATGAACGTTCTCTTCCTGTAGGTGGAAGTTCATTAAGCAACAGAGTTTGTAGCAAGTTTGTGATCAAAGTCAGTTCTCTGAAGGTCCTTTTAAAAGTCTCAAGGTGCTTCCTTGGTGAAAAGTCTTATTTTCCAAAATTCTGACTTAACTCATGCACCGGCAAATAGAACCACAAAGCTTAGTTCCCAGCCTACCCTGACCCTGGCCAGTTCAGAAGAAACTTCCCCTACCTGGGAGACACAAGTGTACAGTCAATTGTTCTGTATCATACTAATTCCATTCCCTGTACAAGTTCTGTTCATTTTTATTGTGACTGTACAATTCATTTGTCCAGATGAATGTCTGAATCCTGACGTGTACTGTGTCTTGAAACCTGTGGCATGCTGACCAGATTGTAACTGAACTGGTCAGCATACCTACAGTATATGTTTTATATGTGAAATGTTCTTACTGTGAAACTAATTCCAGGTCTCCCCTGAAAAAGGGACCTTTGCGACTCAGTGGGCCTACTTGGTTATCAAAATTGAATAAATAAATAAGTAAAATCAGAATTTTCTGTTCAGTATGTGAAAGGTCTAATTTCCACACACTCAGGTCTGGTTTCAGAAGTCTTTCCAGGCCTACACATACACTTTTTCAATAAGTAATAATACCTGACAGGGTGAGCAGTACTGGGCAATACCCGGACACCAGGGTGTAATAGTCCGACGCCTACAGGCAGAGGGCCTTATAGCTCTGGAAGGTCCAGTATCGCCCATACTGTCCACCCTGGAGGGTATTATTGCACTTAGAAAATGGTCAACTGTATTATGTATGTGTGAAAAAAGAAATTATGTATCAGTGTTAAAAATCTTAAGAGTTTGTTGTCATGTAATAAAATAGTTCCTCCACTTGAAGTAGAATGGTGTTTTTTTTTTCCAGCTATGGAGTTCTGTCCTACTTTAGAGTGTGTAGTGGGGAAAAAGGAGGAAAAAAAAGCCAGTTGATGATGGGAGGGAAACAAACAATAAGTTTGCTAAAAAAAGGTACATTTCTGTGCTGAGCAGTGTTCATTTTAATGCTCAATGCAATGGGAAAATTGGGGTGAGGAACAGTGGTTGCGGGTGTCCCTAGTGTGGAGCTGATGAGGAATCACAGAAGGTCCATGCATTTACATCGAATGGAGGTCAGCTGAGCTGAAACATAAAATGAAACCTGCATAAAGCAGGAAAATGTGTGTGCTTTTTTGTGGCATTGTTTGTTTGCTAACTGGGATACTGCGGTGGTGTGGGCTATAATTGCAAGACTGCATGCATCTGAAGAATCAGGCTGAAGATCGGTGGTGGTGGCAGGTGGGTGACCGTGGTATGGAGCTGCTGAGGAGGTTGGAAGGCCTGTTGATTTTCATCGAGGGAGGTGGACTGAGGTGTGAGGAAAAGGATAGTATTCCTGCAAAAAGGCAGGTAGATTTCTATGGTTTTAGTGTTTTGGGGCTGGTGTACTGAACAGGGTTGCAGTTTAAAAACTGGGTGGAACGGAAGAATCGGAATGAGGACAGTCCGTTGCTGTTGTGCACATCTCCACCTGTGTTTTGGTTACTAATTGAAGCCTGTTTGCATTTCTTGAGGTTTGCTTTTTTTCTTTTCTTTCTACATAAAAGTGCAGCCGTTACTTTGTGCGTGCCAAGAACTTAAGACGTGACACCCGGAAGTATGGAGGGAAGGGAAGAAGTCTCAAAATGCTTAATTCACTTTTTTTTTAACATTAATATAGGGTTGTGGCTTTCCGTTCATGTTTATGCCACTTTTTCATTCATTCGTTATTCATTCAGTGCTCAGTGTGTATGTGTGGGAGAGTGGAGAATGAGCTGGGAATCAAAAGCGGTTCCAGCCATCAACTGACACACTCGACAATACTGTGGCTGCTGTTAGCTGCTATCCAGGTACAAATCTGTTAACAAAAAAAATAATGTTTTTTTTTCCTTTTTGTTATTTAAATATCAACTATCGAGTTGCTGGCTGACACAGAGTAGTTGGGGGGGGTGCCAGCTGATAGCTTGCTCACTTAGTAAAAAAAATGGCACTTTTTCATTTTGAATTTAGAACATAGCACCATAACTTGAGTGGGCAATGGAGCAGGTTGGGACTGGCACTTTTAATACCCAGGCTGTATTGTCTGACAGATGCCCACCTTGCCAGGGCTATCAGCCAATCAGAGCTCGGGATTTTCTTAGACCATTTTCTAAAAAAGTATATACCAGTTTGGCAAGTTTTTCTTAGCTTTGAGATTCTCCAAGTGCACAGACTCTTGACTCCAAGCTAAAACTGCACTGCTGTTCAAAATGTGTGTCTGATAAATACAGTCTGGTCATTTTTAAGACACACCCACTTCCTCTCTCCTCTGGGATTGGGTCACTATTTTCAGTTGAGACAGATATTGCGGTGCAACAGTTTACCTTTTCCTGCAGGTGTCACTGTGGTTCCTTGTCAAACCCCTGTAACATCTGGTCTATGCATTTGGCTTGAGCCCCGGACCCCTAGGCTATCCCATGACCTCTTTCCTGTTATTGGAAACTACATGCCCAGTTTTATCTAATAGTTTCTGACTTTTTGGGTCATAAACTTGTTGGTCCCTTATCTAGAGAAGGATCAACCCCAACCTAGCTGTTACAGAAATTCTGGCTATTTTGTTTAACGCTTAAAAGCCTTTTAAAGAGACAGTGTCTTAACTCTAAAGTACATTACAGCATATACAATAGGAACATTATTAAAAGATATAAACCTATTTGGCCACAGAGGAGATTATAGAAATATTCAAATACCTAACAGGTATAAATAAGGTACAGGATGTAGTATTTTCCATAAAAAAGAAGCTCAAGGACAAGGGGTCACACTATGAAGTTTGGGGGGGCTCAGAGGAAATGTGAGGAAATACGTCTTCATGGAGAGGGTGATGGATGCCTGTAACAGCCTTCCAATGGAGGTGATTGTTGCCAAAATGGTGATGGGATTCAAGCATTCATGGGAAAGATATAAGGGGACCTTGGTAGTAAGGCAAGGAGAAGAGACAACCGGAGAGTGAGTAGGGTCTGCAGGGGCAGATTAGGTAGGGAAAACTGGACAAACTAGATGGGCCAAGATGTCCTTATCTGCTGACCACTTCTATGCTTCTATGTAATATAATATATACTAATTATTATTCAATCTATTGTTTTAATCTTCTGTTGTATTATCTTTTATACTGTCTTTGATACCATGATGTGGAGCCCTTGCAAAGGTGTCCCTGACTCAAAAGTTTGTAATTCATTAAGCAACAGAGTTTGTGGCAAGTTTGTGATCAAAATCAATTCTCTGAAGGTCCTTTTAAAAGGCTCAAGGTGCTTCCTTGGTGAAAAGTCTTGGTTTCCAAAATTCTGACTTAAAACCAGAATTTTCTATTCAGTATGTGATAGCTCAAATTTCTACACACTCAGGTCTGGTTTCAGAGGTTTTTCCAGGCCTACACATATACTTTTTGGAAAAGTATATACCAGCTTAGTAAGTTTTTCTTAGCTCTGAGATTCTCCAAGTGCTCAGACTCTTGACACCAAGATAAAACTGCACTGCTGTTCAAAATGTGTGTCTGATAAATACAGTCTGATCATTTTTAAGACACACCCACTTCCTCTCTCCTCTGGAATTGGGTCACTATTTTCAGCTAAGACAGATATTGGGGTGCAACAGTTTACCTTTTCCTGCAGGTGTCACTGTGGTTCCATGTCAAACCCTGTAACATCTGGTTTATGCATTTGGCTTGAGCCTAACCCTAGGCCATCCCATGACCTTTTTCCTTCTATTGGAAACTACATGCCCAGTTTTATCTAATAGTTTATGACTTTTTGGGTCATAAACCTGTCGGTCCCTTATTTGAAGAAGAACCAGACCCAACCTAGCTGTTACAGAAATTCTGGCTATTTTGTTTAACTCTTAAAAGCCTTTTCAAGAGACAGTGCCTTAACTCTAAAGTACATTACAGCACATACAATAGGAATATTAATAAAGGATGTAGGCCTTTGTGGCCACATACCTCCCTCCTAAAACAGAACCTGGGGGAACACGCCCCTATTGGAAGCAGTTCTTCCCAGTTCTGTTATAGATTCAGTATGTGAGATAGGCCATCTGCATTCCCTTTCTTTGACCCAGGCCTATGCGAAACCTCCATATCATAAGCCTGCAAGGCAATACTCCATCTCAGAGTTTTCCATTTGTTTTCCCCATTTGGCCCAATCATACTAATGGGTTGTGGTCCATTTGGACCTTAAAATGCCTCCCATGAAGGTATGGTTCAATTTTTTTAATGCCCAAACTAAGGTGAGACATTTCTTTTCTACTGTTGCATTGGCTTGTTCCCATGGAAGCAGCTTCTTGCTTAAGTATACAATGGGGTAATCTCCCCCCCGACTGGATACTTGGCTGAGGACTGCCCCATTCCCACATCTGCAGTGTCCATCTGTACCACAAATGGCCTGTTGTAGTCTGGGCTAGCCGGGGGGGTGCAGGAGCTGCTGTTGCAGTAGGGGCCCACACTGTTAGGGGGCCCATTGTCTCAGAAGTCAGCATTAAGAAGACCTTTTCTCACAGAAAAACTTGTAAGTTTCTCTTTGGAAATTGCATATCCATTTGAAATTTGGTCTGTCAGCATTGGTCTCAGAAGATTCCAATTCCAGTTTCACATGTTTGGGGAAAGAGCACAGAAAAAAGAAGCAATAGGGCCCATTACTCAAAACATCTAATCTTGGTTCTGTGTCCCAAGAAAGAGCAGGAACAAATTACATTGTTCAGTTCTTTGATCATGGTGTTATCAAGGGGGACGGGGTGTAGCATGGACAAACTATGTATGCTCAGCAGGACTGATACAAAAAAACTTACACTGTAAAAATTTCATATGCGCTAATGGTTATTTTACATTTATTGGTGAGGAGGTGGGCCCAACAAAATATTTTGCAAGGGAGGCCCTTTCAGTTGTTGGCACAGCCCTGCTGGGGCCCTACACAGCAAAGTTTTCAGCAGTGTGAAGGTCTGCTCACAGTCTGCGTCCCATTTTACCCTCCTAGGCTTATTCTTTGTCAGCAA
Organism: Neoceratodus forsteri; assembly: GCA_016271365.2. Lineage (NCBI taxonomy): Eukaryota > Metazoa > Chordata > Ceratodontiformes > Ceratodontidae > Neoceratodus > Neoceratodus forsteri. The sequence continues at coordinate 845,550,969 of CM057451.1, read as the reverse complement.
CCCAGATAAAGGGGTAGCCAGGAAGGTGTAGTTGGGAATAAATTTTTTATAATACCATGCTGTCCCAAGAAAGCTCCTGACTTGTCTTGTCTCTGGGTTTCAGGAGTGGGCCATGATGCAATCGCCTCTATTTTTGCTTGGTTTGGGCGGAGTTGGCGGAGTTGGCCTCGCACCACCACATGTCCCAAATAAGCGATCTCTGCCATGGCCACCTTTTTTTTTTAAATTTATTGAATGAAATCTTGGATAACACCAGTGAGAGGATGCCCGTTAATTGGTTCCATGTCAGTTAACAAGTACAGAGTGATACATAAACATTCAGATACAAAGTCCCCACCCACTCAGCTTGCACCTTGTCCTTCCGGACCTGGATCAGAACCATTACCTCCTGTCCCACCCCTTTTGAGTGAGCTCTGGCTCCACGATTGTACCAGGTCTTTTGTTTTTTCCGGGCAGCTGCCAGATTGCTCTGGGCCACGCCCATAAGCTCCTTCAGCTTCTCCATGAATTTTGACACATACTCCACTATAGGAGTCCCTTGGGTGGCATGGTTACCTTCCCAGTCCTCTCATATTAAATCTAGGGGCCCCCTCACCCTGCATCCATACATGAGCTCGAAGGGTGAAAATCTGGTCAACTCTTGTGGCACTTCCCTGTAGGCAAACAGCAGGTGGAGCAGGTATTTGTCCCCGTCCCACCTATGCTGTTCTGCAAATGCCAGAAGCATAGCTTTTAGGGTCCCATTAAATTTCTCTATGAGACCATTGGCTTTTGGGTGGTAAGGCATTGTGCAGCTCTGTATGACACACGACACTTCTCCCACAAACATTTCATTAGGTCCGACATGAAGTTACCCCCTCAACCAGAGATAACCAGATATAGCCGGCAGTTTCTAGCAGAAGAGAACTCATTGCACAGCAAGAAACAGAAGTCCAGAACTACAGATTTTTTACTAATTAATCACTTCTGTCTCAACAGGAGTAGTACCTGTTTGGATTAAGCAAACATATACTTTATTAGAAGAAGGGGGTCTCATTTAAGTAAAAAAAAAGTATTTTTTCTGAGGAAAGGGGCAGTATCACCTTAATTTACTGAGAGTAGAGAGTGAATCTAATTGGGGGTGTGGCTTAGCAGCTTAGGTGTACAAAAGCAGCTGACTCCAATTACAGCTTCCGGCTGTTTCTGGCAGAAGAGAACTGGTTGCAGAGCAAGAAACAGAAGTCCAGAACTACAGATTTTTTTATTAGTTTCCCTCCTTCCCACCCAAAGCCAGTTCTAGTTTTATAGCCACTGAATTTGACTGACAACAGGAACTTCCTGTTTGGCAGTAGGAAGGGAAGGATCACTGAGACACATTAGTTTCAGCAACCTTGAAGGAACCTAAAAAAAAACAAAACTCTTTATCCCCTGGCTGCTGGAGGTCTGAATCCAAGCACGGAGGAAGGAGACTATTGAAGACTACAGGAAATTCCTGTCCCAGAACAGGAAGGGTGAGAGTTGTAAGGGCACATAGGCAGTAGGAAAGTAAGTGTAAAAATACATAGAGGGAGGAGACAATAAGCATACAAAGCAACAGGAGATGGGACACAATATAAGTCAAGATGGGAGTGGTGTAGTGCAATGGCTGTGGAGAAGCAGTGTTCTGGGAGACATTCTGGAGGCTGTGATGCTGCCCTATTTGCAGGCACCTCTCTGGTCTGAGGGAGGAGGTTGCCTGTCTCCAGACTGACCTGGCTAGGATTCGTGAAACCTCTTCCCCCACCCAGGGACCACCAGGGACACCACCGTTACCTCAGAGGTTGCCAAAAAAGAGAAGCGGTTGGACCAAGGTGTGCTCAGGAGGGAGAAGGTGGTGGAACAGAGGTGCATCCCTCCAGTTGTAGCTCTCCACAATTCATATGCTGTTCTGGCAAAAGTGGTTTCCTCTATGGAGGCACCTGCAGTGGAGACCAAGGAGGATGCTGAGAACCTCCACAAGGAGACCCACAGGAGGTGTACGAGACCTCACAGGGAAAGGAAACAACTCCTGGTGGGGGACTCAATCATTAGGGGTAGACGTGGAGGAGGAAGGGGATAGGGAGGTAAGGTGCCTTCCTGGCACCACGGCTTGGAAGGACAGGAAGCGAATCCTCAGGATCGCGGGAGCAGCTGTACGAGGGAGGGAGCTGGATGTCATTGTCCACCTAGGGACAAATGACCTGGCTCTAAATGGGATCAGAGTGGTGTAAGAGGAGTTTGTGGAGTTGGGGAGGGGTCTTAGACAAGTAGCATGTACGGTAACCTTCTCAGAGGTGCTGCCTGTCTATGGCAAGGATGATGATAGGGTATTCTGCATCATGGTATTCAATGAATGGTTGAAACACTGGTGTGGAGCTCAGGGTTTTGGCTTCGTTGGGGACTGGGGAGTCACCTGGAGGGATGCAGGCTTATACTGGTGCGATGGCCTGCATCAGTCCAGGGGGGGATCCAGGATACTAGGTGACAGGTTTAAATGCTTCGTTGGCAAGCATTTAAACTAGCCAAGGGGGGAGGCACTGAAAAGAAGCAGGGAAATCCCAGCCTCCCCAACAAAGTGCAGTAGTTAGAGAGGTAAACACCAAGGCAGAGAAGTCAGTAGGGAGCAGAACAGGGATAAATACAGAAAAAGGTGTTAAGGACAGGGATGGGGCTAAAAGGGGTAAGGTCATAAAAAATAAATGGAAGGTGATGAGTACCAGTGCCCATAGTCTGTGCAACAAGCTCCCTGAACTAGTGGCCTTAATGGAAGAGGGATGCCTGGATATTGTGGCAGTCACTGAAACATGGTACACAGAGAACCATGAGTGGGAAGTCAACATACCAGGTTACACAGTCTACAGGAGGGACAGGGTGGGTAAAGAGGAGGAGGAGTAGCTCTCTATATAAGGGAAGGATTAAAGCAACAGAACTAAAGAGTAAACGGGAAGTTGATGAGTCACTATGGGTCACCCAGGAAACAGGAAATGGCACCACAATCCCCATGGGGGTTGTGTACAGACCCCCATCTCAGGGGGAGGAAATAGACAAGGAAATGATGGAAGGCATCCTTAAAATGGCAGAAAAAGGGGAGATATTGTTGATGGGGGATCTGAATATGCCAGATGTTAACTGGAGTACCTTTGTTGCAGGCACCTCTAAGAGTAGGGTCATTCTTGATGCCCTACAGGGGGCATGCCTCAGACAGCTAGTATTGGAACCCACTCGGGAAGGAGCAATCTTAGACCTGGTACTCTCAAATGGGGAAGGAGAAAAGGATCTCAGATTTAGAAGTGGGTAGCCATCTGGGAACAAGTGACCACCAAACAGTGTGGAACACAATAAACACAGCCATACAGTCAAGCCATACAAAAACAAGAGTATTGGACTTTAGGAAGGCAGACTCTGGGAAAATGAGAGAGTGCCTTAGAAAAGCACTAGCAAATGGGCAAGAAGGAGGGGTGGAGGAACAAGGGGAATAATCAAAACAGCCATCATGAAACAACAACCTTTGTGAGCAAATCAATAAAACAAAGCGATGGAAAAAAACACTATGGTTCTCAAAAGAGGTGGCAGGGCGGTTAAGGGAAAAGGATAGCATTCAGGAAATATAAGGAAACACAGAAGGAGCAGGACAGAGAACTTTATCAGTTAAAGCAAAAGGAGGCAGGGAAGGCAGTCAGAATAGCAAAGGCACAAACTGAGGAAAAGATAGCCAACTCTGTTAAGAAGGGGGATAAAACCTTTTATAGGTACATTAGGGAGCTAAGAAAGACCAAGAGAGGGATACAGAGACTTAATAAAGGGGATGGAATGTGGGCAGAGGGCGACAGTGAAAAAGCAGGGATACTGAATGAATATTTCTGCTCAGTATTCACAACAGATGAGGAGGGGGAGGTGCCTAAACCAAACAAGGGAGAAACTCTGAATGGGGGGGTAGATACCAGTCCATTCACAGAAGAAAGGGTTTTGAAAGAACTCTTGAAACTGAGGGTGGACAAAGCAATGGGGCCTGATGGGATTCACCCAAGAATACTAAAAGAACTAAGGGTAGAACTAGTAACACCACTGACTACTATCTTTAACAAATCATGGGAGGATGGAGTGATACCTGAGAACTGGAGGAGGGCAAATGTGATTCCACTTCACAAAAGTGGGAGCAGGACAGAGGCAGGAAACTACAGACCAGTTAGTTTGACTTCAGTGGTAGGGAAAATGATGGAATCACTTCTGAAGGAAAGAATTGTTCAGTACCTAGAGGCCAGTGGGGCATAGGACCCAAGGCAGCATGGTTTCACAGCAGGAAGGTCATGTCAGATGAACCTAATAGATTTCTTTGACTGGGTGACCAAAGTAGTAGACCAGGGAGGGCTCTGGATATGATCTACCTAGATTTTAGCAAGGCATTCAACACAGTCTCACACAAAGATTAATATACAAGTTAGCCAGCCTTGGAGTGGGTTCCAAGGTGGTAGCCTGGATAAAAAACTGGCTGGACAAAAGGACGCAATAGGTAATAGTAAACGGAGCCCACAATGAAGAAAGGAGGGTAACTAGCGGGGTACCACAGGGTTCAGTACTGGGATCGGTCCTCTTTAATATCTTTATAAGTGATATTGGAGAGCACCTGGAAGGAAAGGTATGCCTCTTTGCAGATGACACAAAGATCTGCAACAGGGTTGATACACAAGGTGGGGTGGAAAGAATAAAAAGGGACTTGGCAAGGTTGGAGGAATGGTCAAATACGTGGCAGCTCAGATTCAATGCAAAGAAGTGCAAGGTAATGCATCTGAGAAACAAAAACCCAGGGGAAGAGTACACAATGGGAGGTGAGTTAATAACAACAACAAATCGAAAGAAACCTAGAGTAATTATATCAGATGACCTAAAGGTGGGCAAGCAATGAGAAGGCAGTAGGAGGGCTGGGGGATACTCGATGCATAGGGAGAGGCATCAACAGTAGAAAACAGGAAGTTGTTATCCCTCTCTACAGACAGTTGGTGAGACCCCATCTGGAGTACTGCGTGCAATTCTGGAGACCCCATCTCCACAAAGACATAGACGGAGTGGAGGCTGTTCAGAGGAGGGCAACCAAAATGGTGCACGGTCTGCACCAGAAGACATACGAGGAAAGACTAAAGCAGCTTAATATGTATACCCTTGAGGAAAGGAGGAGGGGGTTATGATAGAAACTTTCAAGTGTCTCAAGGGAATTAACACGGTACAAGAGGGTAGTATCTTTCAGAAGAAGAGATGTGCAAGAACAAGGGGACACAATTTGAAGATAGAGGGGGGATGGCTCAGAGGTAATGTTAGAAAGTATTTTTTCACAGAGAGAGTTGTGGATGCATGGAACAGCCTTCCTGAGGAGGTTGTGGAATCAGGAACAGTGGGAGAATTCAAGAATGCATGGGACAGGCATAAGGCAATTCTAGTGGGGGGCAGGAGGAAGTAAGCTGTTGATTAACTAGAATCTGCAGCTTATCCATCGGGTAGGAAAATGGGCAGACTGGGTGGGCCAAGCGGTCCTTATCTGCCATCAAATTCTATGTTCTATGTTTCTATGTAACCTCCTGTGGAAACCCAGCATGGGAGAAAATCCCCAACAAAGTGTCTGCCACTTTGTCCGACTTAGTAGAGGACAGCTCGATGGCTTCAGGGTAGTGGATAGCATAATCAACATCTGTCAATATATACCTTTTCCCAGAGGACCTTGCAGTTTTCAAGGACCCACAATATCCATTCCAACATTCTGAAATGGCTCCTCCACAAGTGGTAAGGGAATCAAGGCAGCCTTGGCTTTGCTTCCAGCCTTCCCTATTTCCTGATATCAGTGACAGGATTTGCAGTATTCCTTCACCTGCTTGGTAATATTGGGCCAATAGAAATTGTGGGCTAAGCGCTGCATAGTGTGAGCAATGCCCAAATGTCCAGACATGGGAATATCATGAGCTAACTTGAACAATAACCCACGATACTCTTGGGGAACAACAAGCTGCCTGCCCATCACCCCTCCCTCTGTCCTGATGTCCTGTGTGTATAACAGTCCATTGTCTCAATACACTCTATGTTTTCCATTACCCCCCTGTGTCCCAGCAGACTCTGCACAGGCCCTCAGCTTCTCTAAGCTAGGGTCTGTCCGTTGTGCTGCTACTAAGTCTTCCCACTTACCCAGAGCATGAGGCATGTCCCCATCAGTTCCCAGGTTGAGGTCAATAGCTGTGGCAGTAGGGGACTCAGCATCACAACCTTCCCCCTTCCCTTGGCTATGTGTCACCCCTCCCTCCTGAAAGCAACCTTCAGTAGCAGTTAGGTTAACTGCCAGAAGGGGAGGTTTCATTCCCCTGGTACAGTATCACCCTCTTTTACAAGATCCACAGGTTGGCTGGCCTGTCTCCCAAACACTCCTGTCTGAATTTCTGAGGGGTCCTGAAGATCACTGGAGCCCCTATTCTTTTTGCTCCTGATCACAGCACAAACCCTCCCCTGTGGAACATCATTCCACACAACAACATCTATAATTAGATTTTCAGCTACAGCCATATTCCTTACCCCTTCACCTGCATCTCCCCAATCCAGGGTAACCCTGGCTAATGGGTAAGTTTTCTTTTTCCCTGTGTAATCTCTCACAGAGACAAACTGATTTGGCTGTATTTGTTCAACCCCCAACAATTCCCCTTTTACCAGGGTAAGAGATGCTCCTGTATCCCTTAGCCCTCTAGTCTGTACCTCATTCACCATGACTGGGTGAATGTGCCCCCTCATATTGTCAGGGACAGTGTCACAGATACAGTGGGCAAATGTCTCAGTTTGCACAGGCCCTTTCACCTTTTGGGCTTTCCTAGGACACTGCCTAGAAAGATGGCCTGGCTGTTTACAAAAACAGAATTCATCATTTTTCTTGTCCTCAAACTCCCTTTTGGGCACCTGGGGATTCCCTTCTTTTTGCAGGGGTCTATGGTTTTCGGTTGTCCAAAATGTCCACTTTTCCCTTTTGCCCCTGAATTCCCCTTGGAAGCAGCCCTGCTTCGAGCATAATGATCTGCCAGCTCTGCAGCCTCTTTGGCAGTCTTAGGATCTTGGCCCTCTAGCCAAAGCTCTTAGTCAGGTGAGCAAATCCAATAAAACTGTTCAAGCAATACCACCCCTTCAATAGCTTCAACAGACTCTGCTTTCATCCCCTCCCACCAATGTTTTAAACATTGATGCTGTTTTGTGGCTACTTCCTCAAAGCTCATTTCTGGTCCCTTTTGGAGTTTCTAGAATTTTGTTCTGTATGCATCTGGGTTCAGATCATAGTTTTTTAATAATGCAGTTTTTAACTCATCAAAATCTTTACTATCAAGATTATCCACCTGTCCCAATGCTTCCCTCCCTTTGCCAGTAAGTAGTGGAGACAGTTGAAAGCTCCAGGTCTCTTTGGGCAGATTGGCCTGGATACAGACCTTTTCAAATGAATTCAAAAACATGTCCATATCCTCCCCCTCTTTAAACTCAGCCATTAATTTGGAATTTAACTTGTACCCCACTACTGGAGCTTCAGACCCAACCTCACCACTTACCTGCTCAGTTGTTGTTGGGGTTGCGGTCTAGTGGAGCTTCTGCTTTTCCAGCTCAAACTCCCACTGGCATTGCTGTTCATCTCTTTGGAGCTGTTTTTCTTTAGTCTCTCTTTGGAACTGTCGTTCTTCAGCATCTCTCTGTTGCTGTCATTGCTCTAATTCCATCTTGAACGTTTTGGTTCATTCTCAAGCTGTTTCTCCTGCATCCACAGCCTCAGCAGCTCCAGCTCTTTGTCTGTAGATGGCTCCTTCTCCTCTGGACATTTGGAGTCACCACCTGTGGCTCCAAGTGGGGTGGAACTTCCTCCATCTCAGCTGCCATAAGGGCCTCCATGAGTTGCTTTTTATTTTTGTTATCACTAGGAATGCCCTTCTCCCCACAGATCTTACTCTGTTGTTCCAGGGTCATAGTGCCATGCTGGGAAGACATTCTTCTATACTACACTACTCTACTTAAAAACAAAAATTCAAACAGAATAGGGTCTATTGTCTGCAAACAAATTTCTTTTTCTGCTTCCCCAAATCTGCCCTTGATTGTGTGATGGTTTTGTAAGACCATTCAAAATCCCAGTAGCTGGCGCCAAATCTGTCATGAGACCAAACCCCAATGGCATGGTAGGACCTCCTGTTTGCAGAGAGGATCCCCTTTGTTACAGAATCCATGAGCAGTTGTAGGGTTCAGGAAGAATCACCAACCTTCTGTTTCCCAGTGGGAGGATGGAAATGGTAGTTTTGAGTTTCCTTGACTGTACTTCATTTGGGGTTTGAGTCCCACCACTGTCACTGGCAGTCTCTTGCCTAAGTAGTTTTGTAGGATAGCCAAGCAGTTACTATCTTCATTATCTAGGCACACAGTCTTTGCAAAACCCTTGTGTTTAAAATGTTACATCACACAATGAGACCCCAGGCAGAGTTGATAAGAAAATCATAAAAGTTTACCTAAATAAAAACAACACAAATAAACAAATACATTCTACAGTTTGGAAGATATTTGAACTGCAGACAATACCAAAAATAACACTGGATGGTTTACAGAAAACACTAGATACTGTTGTTCTAAACTATACCTTATTCTGATGCTAGAGTCCAGAAAGTTTAAATGTCCTTCATGGAGATGAAAGTTCTCTTCCTGTAGGTGGAAGTTCATTAAGCAACAGAGTTTGTAGCAAGTTTGTGATCAAAGTCGGTCCTCTGAAGGCCCTTTTAAAAGTCTCAATGTGCTTCCTTGGTGAAAAGTCTTGGTTTCCAAAATTCTGACTTAACTCATGCACCGGTGCATAGATCCACAAATCTTAATTCCCAGCCTACCCTGACCCTGGCCAGTTCAGAAGAAGCTTCCCCTACCTAGGAGACACAAGTGTACTGTCAATTATTCTGTACCATACTAATTCCATTCCCTGTACAAATTCTGTTCATTTTTATTGTGACTGTACAATTCATTTGTCCTGATGAATGTCTGAATCCTGCCGTGTACTGTGTCTTGAAACCTGCGGCATGCTGACCAGATTGTAACTGAACTGGTCAGCATACCTATATGTTTTACGTGTGAAACGTTCTTACTGTGTAACTAATTCCAGGTCTCCCCTGAAAAAGGGACCTTTGGGCTCAGTGGGCCTACCCAGTTATCAAAATTGAATAAATAAATAAATAAGTAAAATCAGAATTTTCTGTTCAGTATGTGAAAGGTCTAATTTCCACACACTTAGGTCTGGTTTCAGAGGTCTTTCCATGCCTACACATATACTTTTTGTGTAAGCAATAATACCTGACAGGGTGGGCAGTATTGGGCAATACCGGACCACCCAGGGGTGTAATGAGGCCCGACGCCACAGGCAGAGGGCCTTATAGCCCCTGGAAGGTCCAGTATTATCCATACTGGCCACCCTGGAGGGTATTATTACGCTTAGAAAATGGTCAACTGTATTACATATGTGTGAAAAAAGAAATTATGTATCAGTGTTAAAAATCTTAAGAGTTTGTTGTCATGTAATAAAATAGTTCCTCCACCTGCAGTAGAATAGTGTTTTTTTCCAGCTATGAAGTTCTGTCCTACTTTAGAGTGTGTAGTAGTGAAAAAAGGAGAAAACAAAAGCCAGTTGATGATGGGAGGGAAACAAACAATAAGGTCGCAAAAAAAAGGTACAATTCTGTGCTGAGCAGTGTTCATTTTAATGCCCAATGCATCGGGAGAATTGGGGTGAGAAACAGTGGTTGCGGGTGTCCCTAGTGTGGAGCTGATGAGGAAGCACAGAAGGTCCATGCATTTACATCGAAGGTAGGTCAGCTGAGCTGAAACATAAAACTAAACCTGCATAAAGCAGGAAAATGTGTGTGCTTTTATGTGGCATTGTTTGCTTGCTAGCTGGGATACTGCAGTAGCGTGGGCTATAATTGCAAGACTGCATGCATCTGGAGAATCAGGCTGAGGATTGGTAGTGGTGGCAGGTGGGTGACCGTGGTATGGAGCTTCTGAGGAGGTCAGAAGGCCTGTTGATTGTCATCGAGGGAGGTGGACTGAGGTGCGAGGAAAAAGGATAGTATTCCTACAAAAAAGCAGGTAGATTTCTGTGGTTTTAGTGTTTTGGAGCTGGTGTACTGAGCAGGGTTGCAGTTTAAAAACTGGATGGAATGGAAGAATCGGAATGAGGATGGTCCGTTGCTGTTGTGCACATCTCCACCCATGTTCTGGTTACTAATTGAAGCCTGTTTGCATTTCTTGAGGTTTGCTTTTTTTTCTTTTCTTTCTACATAAAAGTGCAGCCGTTACTTTGTGCGTGCCAAGAACTTTAAGACGTGACACCTGGAAGTATGGAGGGAAGGGAAGAAGTCTCAAAGTGCTTAATTCACTTTTTTTTTAACATTAATATAGGGTTGTGGCTTTCCGTTCATGTTTATGCCACTTTTTTATTCATTCATTCATTATTCGTTCGGTGCTCAGTGTGTATGTGTGGGAGAGTGGAGAATGAGCTGGGAATCAAAAGCGGCTCCAGCGATCAACTGACACACTCGACAGTACTGTGGCTGCTGTTAGCTGCTATCTAGGTACAAATCTGTTAACAAAAAAAAAAATTGTTCTTTCTTTTTTGTTATTTAAATGTCAACTATCGAGTTGCTGGCTGACGCAGAGTAGTTGGGGGGTGCCAGCTGATAGCTTGCTCGCTTAGTAAAAAAAATGGCACTTTTTCATTTTGAATTTAGAACATGGCACCATAACTTGAGTGGGTAATGGAGCAGGTTGGGACTGGCACTTTTAATACCCAGGCTGTATTGTCTGATAGATGCCCACCTTGCCAGGACTATCAGCCAATCAGAGCTCGGGATTTTATTAGACCATTTTCTAAAAATGTATATACCAGCTTGGTAAGTTTTTTTAGCTCTGAGATTCTCCAAGTGCACAGACTCTTGACTCCAAGCTAAAACTGCACTGCTGTTCAAAATGTGTGTCTGATAAATACAGTCTTGTCATTTTTAAGGCACATCCACTTCCTCTCCCCTCTGGGATTGGGTCACTATTTTCAGCTGAGACAGATATTGGGGTGCAACAGTTTACCTTTTCCTGCAGGCATCTCTGTGGTTCCATGTCAAACCCCTGTAACATCTGGTCTATGCATTTGGCTTGAGCCCCTGACCCCTAGGCTATCCCATGACCTCTTTCCTGTTATTGGAAACTACATGCCCAGTTTAATCTAATAGTTTATGACTTTTTGGGTCATAAACTTGTTGGTCCCTTATCTGGAGAAGGACCAAACCCAACCTAGCTGTTACAGAAATTCTGGCTATTTTATTTAACTCTTAAAATCCATTTAAAGAGACGGTGTCTTAAGTCTAAAGTACATTACAGCATATACAATACGAACATTATTAAAAGATATAAGCCTATCTGGCCACAGGGTAAATTATAGAAATATTCAAATACCTAACAGGTATTAATTAGGTACAGAAAGGTAGCATTATCCATAAAAAGAAGAAGCTTGAGGACAAGGGGTCACACTATGAAGTTGGGGGGGGCTCAGGAAATGTGAGGAAATACGTCTTCATGGAGAGGGTGGTGGATGCCTGTAACAGCCTTCCAATGGAGGTGGTTGTTGCCAAAATGGTGACGGGATTCAAGCATGCATGGGAAAGATACAAGGGGACCTTGGTAGTAAGGCAAGGGGAGGAGATGACCGGAGATCGAGTAGGGTCTGCAGGGGCAGAGTAGGCAGGGGAGAAAACTGGGCAGACTAGGTGGGCCAAGATGTCCTTATCTGCTGACAACTTCTATGTTTCTATGTAATATAATATATACTAATTAGTATTCAATGTATTGTTTTAATCTTCTGTTGCATTATCTTTTATACTGTCTTTGATACCATGATGTGGAGCCCTTGCAAAGGAGTCTCTGACTCAAAGGTTTGTAATTCCAATCTGTTCTAAATAAATAAAATTAATAAATAATATATTATATAATAATGATTATAATGTAATAATATAATAATATTTAATATATGTTTTTCTTAATAATGATATTATGATGGTTAATATAATAAGTAATACATATTTTCTGGGCCCCATACTGTTTTCCATTTTTCTTAATAATCTCCTCTCCACCTGTGTCTCCTCACAGATACACGTGTATGCTGATGACATGATCATTTACTCATCAGGTCCATCTATGTCTGCAGTTGAAGCTTCACTCCAGAGTGATTTCCACAATGTGCCTTGCTGGTTCCATGCCAGCCAGCTCAAAGTTAACACCAAAATGACTGTGTCCATGACCTTAGGCACCAGCCAGAAACTAGCAAGGGTTTTGCCTTCCACAGTCTTCTCCACCCTGGATAGTACCCAACTGGAGGTCATCCCTGCATTCAAATACATTGGTGTGTGCCTTGATAATAAATTACAGAAATAGTTTTTTTTTTTTTTGCTGTATTGATATTGTAACAACAGATCCAGAAGCAAATGGTTTAATACATTTTATTGGACCAACATAGATGCTACAAAAAGAAAATAATGTCTAAGCTTTCAGACCAACCAAGTCCTTCCTCAGAGATGTATGCCAGTTTTTTAGAGAATCACATTCTATTAACACCCAGATCATACATAAAAAAGAAACAGAAAGAATTCTCATAGGTTTAATATACAGTACCTATTTAAAAAAATCACAGATTTAAATGAAAGGGACCAGATTCTATTAGTTTGTTGATGCTTGAGAAACCTTCCAAGGTAAAATGTCAACAGAAGCGATAAGAGAAACACTCAAGCAGACAGTCCCATTAACTGAAATGATGAATGACTGAGTGTGTTATGTGAATCATTTATCATTTCACTTACAGTAGTGGGACTATCTTCTTGAGCGTTCTTCTTATCTCTTCTGTTCATTCTGTTCATAGGTATCATAGATTATTTCAGAGCTAATAAGACTTGTGGGTCCATAACAGCTCACCCATATTTAATCTTAAAACAAAATTCCTGATGTTAGCAAGTGCTTGTCTAAGCTGCTTTTAAATTCTGCCATGGACTTGCCGGACACTACCTCGAGTGGGAGCTTTTTCCAAATTTTAGTCACCCTGATGCTGAACCAAAATTGTGACTGATAGATTGTGCCCTTTAATTGAACTGGGTGTGCTCTAGTGTTGTAGACCTGAGTCCTCAATTTTAATCCCAGTTGTTCCCATAAATTATTATCAAACAGTGCAGTGTACATTAGGCACATATCACCCCTAAGTCCACGATACTCCAGGGAGTATAACCCTAGAGACTGAAGCCTCTGCTGATAACTCAGCCCCTTTAATCCACTGATGTGTTTGATAGCTCTCCTCTGTACATGCTCGAGTGCTCTGTTTTCCGATTTACCTCCCGGTGACCAAAGTTGGGTGCAGTATTCCACATGTGGGTGGACCAGAGCTGTATAAAGTGGCATCATGACTTGCCTGTCTCTGCACTTTATATTCTTGGTAATACAAAATAACAAACTGCTAGCTTTTTTTATTGCCTGATTACAATGGGACTTAAAACTGAGGTCATCACTAATCTGTATACCCAGGTCCCTTTCATCATGTACTGATTTAAGCACCACCCCATTTAGTGTGTACTTGTGGTGACCATTGTTTCTTCCCATGTGCATTACCCTGCACTTATCCAGATTGACGGTGGATTGCTTCGCTATTGCCCACTGTTCCATCTCACTCAAAGCTGTTTGCAGAATTACGTCTTCGCTCTGTGAATTTATAATGGGCCCTATCTTTGTGTCATCGGCGAACTTAGATGACCAAACAGCTGCATTTGTTTCTAGTGAGGCAATGTAGAAGTTAAAAAGGCAAGGCAGGGCACCAACACTGAGCCCTGGAGAACTCCACTAGTCACAAGTTCCCATTCTGACATGGATCCCTTCACACATACCCTCTGTCTCCTGTCCCTTAACCAGCCCTCTATCCAACAGGTTATATTTCTATGGATGTCATGCTGGATTAGAGCATCTACCAATTGGCTGTGTGGAACTTTATCAAAGGCTTTCGAGTAGTCTAAGAATATAACATCTATTACATTTTTTGCATCAAGGGGCTTGCTAACTTTACCATAAAATTCCTACCGATTTGTTTGACATGATCTGCCCTTCTTGAATCCATGTTGGTAATGGTCTGAATTTCCTGCTAAAGTCAGTGCATCCATAATATATGTTTTGATAATAACTTCAAGGGGTTTACCTAGAATTTATGTCAAACTTACCAGCCTATAATTTGATACCTCCTGCCTTGATCCCTTCTTGTGTACCACATCAGCCTGCCTCCACTCACCAACACTACCCCATGATCCACTGAATATTGAAACAAAAAAGTTACTGGAGCAGCCAAAACATCAGCCAATTCCTTCAATACTCTAGGATGAAGTCCATCTGGACCCTGGGCTTTATTCTGGTCTAATGCCTTCAGCCTATCTCTGACATTATTTATGCTGATCTTAATTTTCTGGGCATCCTTCAATTTATGAACTTTCAGAGTTGCCTTGGTTTTGTGGTTAAAGACTGATGTAAAATAACTCTTATAATAAGTTGCCATTGAACTATTTTCGACCAATAGTTCCCCATTTTTATCCTTCAGTGGTCCAATTATTTTATTATTCCCATTTTATTATTTATATAAGAGTAGAATGACTTATAATTGTCATTAACTTTGGATGCCAGCTTTTTTTCATACTCAACCTTGGCCATGGATAAGTTTTTTTTGCAGACTTTTACTGCTGATTTATAGGCTGCCCAACAAGATTGCTGTCTACTTTTTTTTTGCAGTGCAATAAGCCTTATTTTTCATTTTTCTATACATTTTTACTGATGGCATCAGCCATGGTGGATGTTTAGGGGAACCTCCATACTTCATATGACTAAATGTAAATGTCTGCACTAGCTCTATGATTTTCTTGCACAGTATACTCCACATGAAGTGTAAGGCCTGCCCAGTAAAATCCACAGACCAATTCCAAGTTGCAAGCTGTTCCCTCATACTATTGAAGTCTGCTCTGTCATAATTAAAACCTACTGTATCACCAGCTGGTAGTGCTATATTCCCTTTGAAGTCAAAAATCACTATGTTATAATCACTGGAGCTAAGGGTGTGCAGAACCTGGCAATCATGAATAACATTATCCATGTTGCTGAGGACTAGATCCAGGATGTGTAAATTCCTGGTATAATGCTTAATGTGCTGGTCAAGGCCAGCTGTATGAATGCCTCCAGGAAATTTTGTTCTCCCGCTATTTCAGCTTTTAGGAGATCCCAGTTTATTCCTGGGAGATTAAAGTCTCCCATTAGAATCAGATTTCCTGCAGCCCCAATTTCATTTATAAACTCTAAGATTTGCAAGTCTTCAGAATGTGAGTCAGAAGGAGGTCTGTAAACCAATCCAATTTGACCTTGGAAGGTTTCTCAAGCATTAGCAAACTGGTAGAATCTGGTCCCTTCCACTTAAGTCTGTGATTTTTTGTATAGGTATCTTAAACCAATGAGAATTCTTTCTGGTTTTGTTTTTTTTTTAATATATGATCTTGGTGTTAATAGAATATGATTCTCTAAACAACTGGCATAAGTCTCCGAGAAAGGACTTGGTTGGTCCAAAAGCTTAGACACTGTTTTCTTTTTGTAACATCTGTGTTGGTCCAGTAAAAGGTATAAAACCATGTGCTTATGGATTTGATAATAAATTAGATTCCTCAGTCCAAGTTGAAGCCATACACTCCAAATTTCACATCAGGCTCAGCATCCTATATCGCAGTAAGGACTGCCTTCCTATTGAAGTCCACCGGGATCTGCTAACCAAAATGATCTTCCCTATTTTCCACTATGTGGATATGGTCTATAGCTCAGCCCCTCCCTCTTCTCTTGTTAGACTGGATAACCTCTGCAATGCTTTCTGTTGCTTTGCCTCCAACTCTCCTCTCCACACCCACCACTGTTCCCTCCATTCCTCCCTTTCTATCTCCCCCCTACCCTTATGTTGCCAGTCCCACTGCTCCGCTTTCATTGCCAAATACTGGTTTGGCTCCCATCCCTCCTATCTATCATCTCTCCTCTCCCCCTTCCCCCTCCTCTTACTCACTACACTAATGGGACACCCACACCTTCTCTATTCCTCACTCCCGCTCATGCTCCAGTCAGGCTGCTTTCTCCTACCGGCGCACCTACCTTTGGAACCTGCTCCCCTCCATCTAGCCCCCTCCTTACTATCACAAACATGCCTAATAAAACTCACTCCTCCACCTCCTTGTACCTTTTGCTCCCCCCCCCAACTCCTCTGTTTACTTTCCCTATACTCTGGGCCCTCTGTCCACTCTCACAGAAGGGCTTATGTCACCCTAACTCATCTACTAGATCCTGTACTGCTTATCCATGTACAATTTGAGCAACCTGTGCATATTCAGTGTTTTAAATTGTTACCAACTGAGCTTTTGCACTTGTAATTGCTGCTATTGCACTTATAGTTGTAACTGGCTGCTTGCCTACTCCCCATCCCTTCCCCCAGGTCGCTCCTGGAAATGAGCCTCGGCTCAGTGTGCCTTTCCCTGTTACCAAACTTTTAAATAAATAAAAAGGACTAAAAGCAGATGCCAGGCAGGACTCAGAGAGAAAGTGAAAGTGGGGGTTGGGGACTGGGGCGGTGGGACTCGGAAGGTGATGGGCATTGTGTGTGTGTGCGCTGATTTAAAGCAAAAGGAGGACAAACTCAGATTAAAAGAAGGAAATAAAAGAAAAGAAGACAGCAAAAGTTAAGAATATAGAAAGCAAAAGAGAGAGAGGAAAGGAAGTTAAGAAACTGAAACTGGGGGTTGGGGAGATGGACTGAAATGAGGGAGGGTGACAAACAATCATGGGTTGGGGTGCTTAAGGAGGCTAACTAAGAGAAAGAAAAGAAGAAATTAAAGAAGTTACATTTTACAACAGAAAAAAGAATATAATAAATAAAGCAAAACAAAGGGAAAGAAACTGAGACTGAGGTTTGGGGAAGTGGGCTGAAAGGTGGGAGGGTGACAATTAAATGATTGTGGGTGTGGCGGTGTGGGCTGAAACTAAAAAGAGGAAGTAAGAAAAGACTACAAGATAACAAGCCTAAAAATACAATTTTATTTTCACAACCAAAAATATAAAGAAAGAAAGAAAGATTAAAGAAGACTAGTGTGTGTGTGTGTGTGTGGGATGGGGGAGACAGTTTGGGATCTTACAGCCTATTCCATTGCCACTGGAGCTGGAGCAAAAAAAGAGAAAACAAAAAAGCTGTTCTGCACCATTCTACAAAGCTGAAGCAGAGCTCTTTGGCTAGTGTGCTATAAGCCTACTGGGCCAGCTGGCCAGTGACTACTTTATTTAAAAACAATCTCATTTTGAAAAAATATTCCAAGTAATCAGGCTGTTTATAAAAAATACATTTTGTTCTTGACCTGACCCTGACCATCTTCCAAAGCAGAAGCTGCTTGACTAGTGTTCCATAAGTCCTACTGGACTAGCTGCCCAATTAGTCAAAAAAAATTATGTTCTTGACCTGACCCAGACTATCCTGCAAAGCAGAAGCTCTTTGGCTAGTGTTCCATAAGCCCTACTGGGCTAGCTGCCTCATTTAGTCAAAAAAAAAAAAAAAACATTTTGTTCTCAACCTGACCCTGATCATCCTGCAAAGCCGAAGCTCCTTGGCTAGTGTGCCAGAAGCCTACTAGACTAGCTGCCCAATTTAGTAAAAAAATCACATTTGAAACAATATTCTTGTGTATATAGGAATTTTGTTCTCAACCTGACCCTGACCATCCTACAAAGCAGAAGCCGCTTGGCTAGCATGACATAAGCCTACTGGACAAACTGCCTAATTTTGTCAAAAAATTGCATTTGAAAAAATTATTCTTGTTTGTTTTCCAAATCATCCTGCTGTTTAAAAAAAAAGTTCTGTTCTCGAAAAGATATGAACAGAAGTAGGACTAAGAATAATAATAATAATGGTGGGTTGCAAGACAGTTTGCCCCCAAAAAAGGCAGAAAAAAACAACACGCTGATTCTGCTGTAAGCAGCACTGTCAGCCACACTCCTAGTGGTACTGCTGAATACTGTTTGACAGAAAAAAGACATTTTCAGTCTGTGAGTGACACTAGAAGCACATACCATTTCTTTATAAGTCATCCACTCCCTGCACATCAAGCAAAAAACAAAAAGAGAGGCTCAGGTGCTGTGACTTGTAAGAAGAGTAAGGGGCAAAGTAGCAGAGGCACTCATTAAAAAAGCAAATGTAGTTGGAGGCATCACCCACAGAGGCACTGAAAGGGTGACTACATATGCGTTCAACGTTCCACTATCCTAATCATCTCATGACTCAGATTCCAGCACAGACAATAACATCAGTGGTAGCACCTTTGTGCCCAGTGTGCTTGAGTCTGAGTTGTCTGATTCTTCCTCTAACACTGATGTGGTGCATGATGAAACTCCCATCAGAAACCCTGGAGATGGGCAATCAGGGGAGGCCAACACAAATGGAGGAGGCAAGGATGCTAGTACTGTCTCCCCTGCTGACACCATTATTTTACATGAAGAGAACAATGTCCCTGATGATAATGACATGATAAATGAAAGAATTGTTACTGCTAGTTAACAGGTACCTATGCCAGAGATAAAACTAAGAGGCCACTTCTTCGGTATGGAACTACAATTATATTGACCAAAAAATGCTCGTTGTATAATATGCACACTTTGTAAAACCAGTATCAGCAGGGGTAGACAGAAAAATCACTGTGGAACATTCACTTTAACAAGACACTTAAAGAGAATGTACCAAATTGCCTGTAACAGAAAAGACTGGATGTCAGTGTCTAGGGAGAGAGAGAGGATGTGGCACGTGACAGTGACCTAGAAGGTGTTTCTTCGTTATCAAAAAGTGGTGGTATAGTCAACAATTTTTCAACTCCATTTAACAAAAAAAGCAAACAACGTGCTCTTTCATCACTGTCACCATCACCATCTGGTACCTTTGCATCTGACAGTTCCCCTTGATTACCTACTCTCCATACCTCTCACAGCAGACCATGCCCCAAACCAAAACAGTTAACCATGCAAGAGTCGCTGGCCCATCAGCGCAGTGGTTGGATTTCCTCTTGTGATGCCAGCGACCTGGATTCGGAAACGGACCCGGGACATCAGAGGGCTGGCCGAGGGAGAAGGATAGAGCATCCCTAGGACTGCTCTCCTTCTCTGAGGGGAGGGACAGGAGTGTGACCAGTGCTTGATGTACCCCTGGTGGAGGCCAGGGGTACCACAGCAACCAACACCAAAATGTTGTCAGGGGGTGGGGCAGATGCAGGTGGTCATTACATGTCCCCACTCCCCCTTACACCGGGGGAAAGAAAGTACCACTGCCTTCCGCCTTGATGACGTCCACCTCGCCGCTCTGGATTGCTCCTAGGCGACTCCTGACCTATCCCGATGTTCATGGCACTTAGGCCCAGGTGCCAAGGGACTTTCACCCTGGGGGGTAAGCCAGGGGGTATCGGGGAGGAAGCTCATGTGGGAGTGAAGTGGTGAGGTCCATGACCAGACCGAGGTACCGGTGCAGGCAGCGGAACAAAAAGAAGAAAATAAAAAAAGAAAACATGCAAGAGTCGTTTCAAAGGGCATGTGTATATGATTACACCCATCCAGTTGCCCAGAAATTAAATGGGGCAATAGCTGTAATTATAGCTCTTGAACTACATCCCTTCTCTTTTGTTGAATCTGTTGGCTTTTAACAAGTAATGCAGATTGCAGTTCCACCATATCAAGTACCATCCAGAAAATATTCTGTTACCAAAGCAGTACTAAATCTCTATTGTGAATAGCATGAAAAAGTGATGCAGGCCTTGAAGCTCACAGAATTGCAACAAATACATATAAGTGATAAATGGTATACTACATTATAGTCACTGGTCACTGGGCATCCTTTCATGATTTCTCTTTCCCTGATCCTCTGTCTTGAACATGCCTGCCACACATTTAACATTTAAGAAGCAGGCTGGCTTGTGTAGTACTAGTTTTGAGTCAAAAAATTACACTGCAGAAACCCCTTGCAGGAATTAAGAAGGTGGTTTGTGGAACAGCTTACTCCTCCTGGCCTATATCCAGGGTTTTGGTATCTGATAATGCGGCTAACATCGTACATGCTGTGAAGGATGCAGGGTATGTGCACATACCTTGCTTTGCTCATACCCTCAGTCTTGTAGTACATGATTTTCTTAAAACTGATATAAGCATTCAGAATACGTTGAGTGTTGCACGAAAAGTATGTGGACATTTTAATCATCCCACTAAAGCATGTAAATGATTGTGGCAACTACAAAAGAACAGTAATGTTCCATAACATCAGTAAAAGCAGGAGGTGGTCACCAGGTAGAATTCCATGTTGTACATGGTATAATGGCTTATTGAGCAGCATAAAGCAGTGTATCAATACACCATGGATCACTCAGTAGGGAAAGGGGCTGTGTCACTCAATTCAAGCCAGTGGACCCTGATGGCACAATTGTCCCACATTCTTCAGCCATTTGAGGAAGCCACTCAGGAAATGAGTGCAGACAATACCAGTCTGAGTCAAGTAATACCCCAATAGTCCTTCTTAGGAACAAACTAGAGAAGCAGAAAGCAACACTTCTTGAGGAAAGTAGTGCTGCTTCTCCTGTTAGAAAGCTAGCTAAATCCCTGGAAGTGGACCCCAAAATATCAATGATGTTAAGATCAGAACATTATATTCTGGCCATAGTGTTAGACCCTCAATTTAAGGCTAGTCTGGCATCCTTTCTCCCCCTCTGGCCTCACAGACATCAGCAGGTATAAAGACCTACTCACTGATGCCAGTGTCAGATGAAATGATGGATACTATTTTGAGTTCCCAACCAGTTGAGCATGCAACCTCCCGAAACTTACTGCTAATGGGAGAAACATCCAGTGGAAAAGATGAAGATGGTGACATTTGGTCAAGGCTACATGATGTTGGTAAAGACAATAGTTCTTTCTGTGTTGGCCAAGGTCATACTGCTATCACTGTGGTTGACGTCTATCTAAAAGGCATTAAGAAACTCATCATATGAGAGAACCCTTTGAAAGACTGACAAAGTAAGAGAAAAATCTATAATGCATTGTGCAGAATTGCTATTTTATATTTAAGTTGCCCTCCAACCAGTGTCTACTCTGAGTGAATCTTCAGTACTGCTGGTGTTGTTGCCTCAGATCTGTGCAACCATATGCTGCCTAAAAATGTAGAACATTTATCATTCTTGTTCTCTTCTTTCCTGGCTCCACTGGTTTTCTACAAAGTCATTTTGATATTGATAATTATGATAAGCCAATATGTACTGATTAAATGGCAATTCTGCATGTATGAGGGATTATCATTCTGATGTATGTAAGGCCATAGGTGCAGCCTGTTTGTTAGCTGAAGGGTCTTCTAGACAGAATTTGAAATTAACTGATGGCAAAAAAGGCACAGCTTCTATGATGGAAAAAAGAAAACTTATCTCTTCTGCATATTCTGAGGAGAGTTCTGCCTGTCCACAAATTAAACCCATCAAGAAACAGTCAAGACTTGCAATCAATACTAGAGGCCAGTGAAGTCACAGGAAGCCACCTGACTCACCTGGCACAGTGTCTGCCCCCCAATCCCCATCTGCGTTTGGCTCATCAGAAGCAATTTGTGAAGCTTGATGAGCACAGGGGAAAATGCAATTTGTGCAGGATTTGATTGCTCCAGTAGCTGGAGCAGGGGTTGCAACAGGGGCTGGAGTTGAAGCAATTAGTTTCCAACCTGAGGATTTTATTATGGCTCAGAATGTTTCAAAGAGTGCTGCTCAGAATGCTGCTGGCACACCCAAGTGCACCATCGATTCACTTGGAGACTTTGTGAACAAAATAATGTCTCGGATTGAAAGGTGTGATAGGCATTCTGATTCCTTAAATGCTAAAGTAGACTTCCTACAAAATGATGCAAAGATTAATAGGGAGAAATTAGAAAACATTTCTGTTCAAGTAAAAACAAACTTGGAAGCCATAAGTGGGATTACTAATAAACCACAAACTGTTGAAGCTACTTTAACAATGTAATCCAAGAGAATTATAACATATTGAGAACAATGGAAAACTTGGAGGAGCAGACCCAGTACAAGAACTTATGACTCACTGGTCTGCCTATTTCGGTTTCTAAAAATTTTGAATCTGTCCAGGAACTGGTTAAGAACATTATATTTTCAGTTTTTTATTTGCCTGAGGACAACCCACTGGTCCTAATCAAAGCATTCAGAGTCCAAAAAAGGAGACCAAATGTTTTGGATCTGTCTGTAACTGGGATAGACACAGAGATTGATCAAGACCCCAAAGTCACAATTATGTCAGTCTTTGCTTTTGAAACAGATGGAGACTTGGTCATGAAATTGTCACAGATAAAGATACAATTAATATATAAGGGGTACAAGTTTTACATATACCCAGATTACTCCAATGTGCCTCAATAGAGACATAGATGCTTTCTGACATACCATTAATAAATTTTAAAGCTCGGTGCTCAGTATCAGTTCCTGCCACCAACCAAAGTTGTTTTGCTTGTGCACATTGTGTATATTTTTTTTCTCTTTTTAAAATTGTATAGTATTTATGAACTGTGTTTGATATGTAAAGTTCTTTTTAACCTTGTATGGACCTCAACTTGTGCCTTTGTGCTTGGCTGCAATAGTAAGAAATAAATATTAACTAAAGTTGTATACAAGAGCAAAGTATACTTCTTTTTTGAACTTGACCAGATATGCTAATTTTTACTTATTCAATATGAAAAAGAGAATGATGTGAATTCAGACTCTCTCAATCAGATAAGGGGATGTCTATCATTGTTACTGTAACTGAAAATAATCAAGTTTAAAATGAAATCAACTGACACTGACACCATTGCATTGATATCTGCTAATTGTGGAAACAATTTTGGAAATGCTGAGTATTTCTTTAAATATCTTTTTTAAATGTATCTTGACAAATTACTAAAACATGTTAGAATATTGAATATTACTTTTTGTTTTACTTTTTAAAATGTGCTTAGAGAAATAATGCATGATGCCTTGAAAAAACAATTAATATAGGGTCAAGTAAAATTTTCTTTGTCAAGCAGATGGTATTTTTTGGAGTGGATTAACTCTTCTTATTTATAAGTCTTTGACTTTAAAGGGACACTGTCAACCCCTTAGGCCTCATAGTGTCCCTAGTTTAAAAAAAATATATTTTACGATTGCCAACATTCTGTAAAGATTGCTGAGGTAGCTGGTAGTTTGATTCTGTTTGTTTTTTTTCCTTTAAAAGGTGAAAAACAGACTGCCCACCATACTGGTGTTATCACACAAAATCAGGTTTGTTTATATTCCTTGATCAACTCCCACTGCATTGTTCCTGGACTTGGAAACATCCCCAACATAGCCTAACCACTCATGATGCAATGGGAGTTTAGGAGGTTATTGCACCATGAATGACTGCACTGTTTAGAGGTATTTCTAATGTTCAGGAAGTATTCAGTAAGAACAGTTACAGGATTTGAAACAATCCTGCCAGTCTGGGAGAGGGGGCAGATGGACAGGAGGTCAGAGAAGAAGAGATATGGGAGCTAAACATGTGGCTCAAGGGCTCGTGCCAGGAAAAAAGACACAAATTTGTAGGGAACTGGCAACAGTTTTGGGAGCGAAAGTTCTTTACATTTGATGGACTGCATCTGACTAAGGAGGAAATCAGTGGATTGGGGCAGAGGTTTGACGTCTTTGCAGAATATTGAAATTAGCAAATGGGGAAAGGGGTGCAGCACCCCATACAGCGAATGGGAAGAACATCCCTCCCCCCCTCAGCTAGTGGTCAAACAGAAGTTCAGCATGTTTGCAGTTCATTTGCATCACCAGGTAAGGAAAATGGTCCAGCTCCCCATACGATGCACCTGGGGAAACACCAGACCTCACCCAACAACTAACACACCGAAATCTGGCCAATGCAAAATCATGTACACAAATGCTCGCAGTCTAGGAAACAAGATCCCAGACCTGCAGACAATAATGACAGAGGCTAAACTAGACATAGTAGCAATTAGCAAGACGTGGTTTACCAGTAACCACACTTGGGAGACTTCAGTACCTGGCTATGTACTGTTCAGAAGAGACAAAGGGAACAAGGGGGTGGAGTGGCCTGTATGTCAATGAAAATATCAAAGCTACAGAAATTCAGAATACACATAAGGAGCCAGAAGAACTGTGGGTCACCCTGGAAACAGAAAATGGGACAGCCATAAGAACCAAGGTTGTCTACAGGCCCCCAGACCAGGGGGAGGACATAGACACATTACTGTTAGAAGATATACAAAACATAACAGCTAAAGGGGAGGTTCTAATAATGGGAGACTTCAACATACCAGATACAGATTGGTCAATACCAGCAGGAACATCTGCAAGAACTAGACACATGGTGGATTCCCTGCAGGAGGAAGGCCTCAGACAACTGGTACAACAACCCACAAGAGAAAGGGCTATCCTAGATCTAGTACTGACTAACAGGGAAAGGATCACAGATCTCCAGGTAGAAGGTCACCTGGTGGCCAGTGACCATCACATGGTATGGTTAAATTTGACCACTACAACTAAATCATCCCATTCCAAGGCAAAAATATGGGACTTTAGAGGAGCTGACTTTGATAAGATGGCCAACAGAGTTAAACTAGCCCTGGCAAAAAGAAATACAGGTGAGGGGGTACAGACAAAGTGGGCAAGCATTAAGGATGCAATACTTAAAGCAACATCCCATTGTGTTAGAGAGAAAAGGAAGTTTAAAAGAAGAAGGAAACCACTTTGTTTCTCAAAAACAGTAGCAGAAAAGGTCAGAGCCAAAAGGCTGGCCTTCAGAAAATATAAAGGAACACAGTGGGATGAAAAGAGGGAAGCATACCAAACTTCCCTATGAGAAGCAGGGAAGGCAGTAAGGCAGGCAAAGGCCCAAACCAAGGAAACACTAGCACAGACAGCAAAAGAAGGTGACAAGACTTTCTGTAGATACATTAGTGAAAGGAGAAAGTCCAGAGGGGGTATTGTTAAGATCAAAGGAGATAAGGGGGCATGTGAGGAGGAGGACCATGTAAAAGCATCTATCCTAAATAGATACTTCTGCTCAGTATTTACTGAAGAGAAGGTAGGGCAGGGCTCATAGCTCAGAACCATGGACACAGGGGGGAGGGAGGTGAGCACTAGCCCCTTCACAAAAGAAAGGATCCTACAAGAGCTCAATAAGCTCAGGGTGGACAAGGCAATGGGACCTGATGGCATACATCCCAGGGTACTAAAGGAGCTAAGGGTGGAACTAGGAGAGCCATTGTCAGAACTGTTTAGTGAGTCTCTGAGCATAGGAGAGGTCCCAGAAGACTAGAGAAGAGCTCATGTGATCCTGCTCCACAAGAGTGGTAGCAGGGAGGATGCAGAGAACTACAGACCAGTCAGTCTTACCTCAGTAGTGGGCAAGATTATGGAGGCACTCCTTGAGGAAAGGATAGTGCAACACCTGGAATCCATAGGAGCACAGGATCCAAGACAGCATGGCTTTACAAAAGGAAGGTCCTGTCAAACTAATCTCATAGATTTCTTTGACTGGGTAACCAGAGTGGTGGACCAAGGGGGAGCAGTTGATGTCACCTACCTTGACTTCAGCAAAGCTTTTGATATTGTTCCACATAGAAGATTGATTAATAAGCTGGGAAGGCTCAGGGTGGGTCAGAAGTTGGTCAACTGGGTGGCAAACTGATTGACGGGCAGAAAACAGAGAGTAGTGGTAAATGGTATACAGTCAGAAGAGATGTGAGTCACAAGTGGGGTACTGCTGGGATCAGTCCTGGGGCCAGTCCTCTTCAATATCTTCATCAGTGACATTGCAGATGGACTGGAGGGTAAGGTTTGTCTGTTTGCAGATGACACCAAGATCTGCAACAGAGTAGATGATCCAGATGGGGTGGGCAGAATGAGCAGAGATCTGAATAAACTAGCAAAATGGTCGGAAGAGTGGCAACTGGGGCTTAATGCAAAGAAGTGCAAGATCATGCACATAGGGAAGAGAAACCCCAAACCACCTGTAGGCTGGGAGGGGAGTTACTGGCAGTCACAAGGGAAGAAAGAGACTTGGGCATCATCGTCACTGATGACCTGAAATCATCCAAGCAGACCACTAAAGCAGTAGGTAAGGCTAGGGGGATGTTAGGGTGTATTAGTAGGGGTATCACAAGTCAGAAGAGGGAGGTAATAATCCCTCTTTACAAGACACTGGTTAGGCCCCATCTGGAGTACTGTGTGCAGTACTGGAGGCCACACCTTCACAAGGACATGAACCAAATTGAGGCAGTCCAGAGAAGAGCAACCAAAATGGTGCAGGGACTGCATCAGAAAACATATGAGGACAGATTAATGGAGCTGAATATGTATAACCTAGAGCAAAGGAGGGAGAGAGGTGATATGATCGAAACATTCAAACACCTTAAGGGCATTAACAAGGTGAGAGTCTAACATGTTTCAATATAAGAAAAATAGCAGGACAAGAGGACACAGCATGAGATTAGAGGGAGGCCGATTAAGGGGTAACGTGAGGAAGTTCTTTTTCACAGAAAGGGTGGTGGATACATGGAATGGCCTACCTTAGGAAGTGTTGGGTATGAATACAGTGCTGGACTTCAAACAGGCATGGGATAGGCATAAGGGAGCAATACAGATGAGTATGAATAGATAGGCCATTGACAGAGCAAAGGCCGATGGCACATTTATAAGGCAGAAAAAGAAATGGGAAGACTGGATGGGCCTTGCAATCCTTATCTGCCGTCATCTTCTATGTTTCTATGTTTCAAAGTTGTTTATAAATATACATTAGCATGCATTTCAGTTCTATTAAACAAGCAGACAGACAAAACAAACAGCAACATCAATGAATTTTGGAGAAGATAAGCAATCATAAAAAGTGGGGTTTTAACTAGGAATATTATGATGCAAAACAGGTTGACAGTGTCCCTTTTGAATATAGCCTGTATAATTGATTTATACAGGGTGACCTCTGGTGTTAATTTACTTTTTCTTTTGTTACTCTGTCACTCGTTTTTTCCCTCCAAGCAATGGACTAAAACCTATCCTGTATGTACATGAGATAAGATTTATGTACTGTTTCAGTGTATATACATAAAATATAAAATCAATAAACTAGAAGTAAAAAAATCAACACAAAAAAGAAACCATGTGGTCTGTTAAATGGTGACTAAGAACAAAGAGACTATTAGTCTTGTCTGTAAAAAAACAAAAGTGTGCGTGTGTGTGTGTGTGTATTGGCGGATAATCAGTCTCTAGCTGAAATATAGAGTCCAGAATGAAACATCATGAGGGACTGCAGTGCTGGCAAAAAGAAACACCAGAGCTAGGTTTAACTCAGTATCAAGTAAAAATTCAACCTAATAGAAAAGAAAGCAAAGCAGAGAAGTGCCCAGAGCCCACTGATTTGCACCCACTAGGTTATATAAAAAATTTACTTAATTTGCTTGCTTTACTGCATTTTCTATTGGCCCTAATTTTCAGCTGACCACATCAGGGTGGGGGTCCTGTAAACTGTGTTTCATTTCACATCCTACATTTTGGCTTTTTGCTTTGCAGGTTGGTCCTGATCAGACAAAAACAAAGAATTTTAAAACAGCAGGATGCAGTGTGTCTCTCACAGTATACTCTGTACTATTATGTTTCTGTCCCTTTACATTCTGTGGTATTTTTCTCCTGTAATTTTTTTCCAGCACTTATCAAAATAGATCTGAACCAGGCAAATCCAAACCCTTTGCAAAACCAAATCCAGACTAATTCTGGATTAGGCAAATCCTAAACCAAATCCAAATCCATCCTACCTTTGTTCACCCCTAACACCTAGTTCCTCAAACAACTGTCTCATTATGGGCAGTGTGTACAGAATCACTTCCCTGGATGGAGCCATGAGGAGCCAATCATGTAGATAAAGGAACACATACAGCCCTTCCCTCCAGAGGGCTGTGCCACTACCACTAAGCTTTTGGTAGATACTGGTGGTACCAAGGACAAGCCAAAGAGCAGCACTGGGAACTAACTAATAATGACTGCCCTCCAGCATAAAGGGGGACACTGTCTGTAGCAATTACACATCTGTATTGATTTATTTCTTTGAAAATTAGTGACTGGGAAAGGCACACTGCATCTAGGCTCATTTCCAGGTGTAACCTGGGGGGAGGGGGAGCAATGAATCAAAACAATACAAAGCGCCAGAGCAAGGGATGGAAAGTCCTGATCATCCTCTGGAGACTGTCGCAAGCCCCATGTGCCAAATGTTCGGTGCACGGGAAGCAGGAACAATGGGAGAGGGAAGGAAGGAGTCTCATTTGGTATCGAGGGAGAAAGGGGAGGCAGAGGGAAGTTGGTTCCAAAGCGAGTGGAGACAACAGGTGAAGGCTGATTGGGCAGCAGAGGTACAAGGACATGGCAAGGGAAAGGTATGATCGTCCCTGAAGCCGAAGGTGTGTGAGGCAGAGGAAACAATGGAGAGGAATGATGAGACGTAGGAAGGAAGTGACCTAAACCAATATTTAGATATGACAAAAGGCACAGTGCATTTGATGATGGCATGGAAGGAGAAGAATGGATAGGGATGAGTAAAGTGAGCAGTGTAGAGTTTAAGAGGTTAAGTGGGTTGCAAAGTGACAGATATGCATCCTTCATATCCAGGACACATTGACAGTCCCCTGTTTGCAACAGATGGATGAGAGTCTGAAGAGAAACCATATGAAATATTTTATATTCAATGTGCTCACTCAGACCTTTTAAGTCAAATACAGGATGCAGATCTCTTATCCACTTAGGGATGAGGAAGTATTGGGAATAGAATTCCTGGTTTATGTCATGAGGGTTAACTAATTCTATAGCACACTTTTTTATCAGTGTCTGAACCTCTGTCAGCAAATGGGGTCAAGTGACCTGGAAGGTGATGTCAAGGATGTGGCTGATACACTGCAGCGGTAGACAGCAGCTCCAGAATATGCCTCTGTTCTACAATTTTCAGTACCCACTCATCTCTGGTGATATCCCTCCAGTTTGGTTGAGGAAGGGAGATTCTCCCCTCTCCCACCTGCATACCCAGAGGTAGAGGGGGAAGGGGTGTGGAGTCAGAAGGCGCCGGGTGCAGCAGAGATCCTGCCTGAACTGATATCTATAGGTGCCCTTGCATGGGCACTTGGGGGGAAGGAATCTGGGAGATGACCCCTACCCTGAGCATGGGGCTGCTGACTGGAGGCGCAGTCACTCTGAGCAGCATGATTATGACAAGCACCCATGCCACATCCCCTTCAGGGCTGAACGATCAGGGATTTAAGTAATCTGAGAGTCATTCTAGAATACTGAAGTTCTCACAGGGTGGATTCTACATCAGTTCCAAACAATCTATAGCCTCTAAAATGGGGCAGTATGACCAAACTGTTGCATGTCAGTGGCAAAATCTGCCACAAATAGGCAAGAATATCTCAGAAGGCAAGCACCATAAGCAGCAGCTCTGGCTTAACCATCAGAGGTATTATATGCAACATACAAAAGATGCTTACCAGTGTCAATGTCTGCTATAGCAGCTTTCAATTAATCAGCCTTGGCAGAGCTATTAGTCAATGAAGCAATGGTAGCCATGACAAATATCTAGAGGGTGTTCTGATATTTATACACATACATCTGGTAATTGGCTATCCTAAGGCCCAAAGAGTCAGAATTAAATGTCGTCTTCCCCATGACATCTAGTTTTCTGGATTTTTTATCAGAAGGCAGAAAACTCATATGCTTAGGTGCTCTAAACCTATCACGAGAAGCCTTAATGACTATGGAGTCAGTCTAAGACTATGAGGCGTAGAAGCATCCCCCAAAGCAGGATAAACTGGAGGTATAACTATGTAAGAAGTGGTAGGAACCTCCAGGAATTCAAGAAAATTGCATTCAGTGGAGACTTCTTCCTCACCTGCATATCCCATGGCACTCTGAATTTGCCTGAACAATGTCTGGAATGAGGCATCTTCATGGGGAGACCTACTATAGGTGTGTAAACATCCGTGTCCTCACTACAAAAAGATAACTTGGGACCAGAACCCAGACTGACCTCAAAGGGATCTATGTCCCCTTCCTCTTCTTCTAAATCCTCCTCCATATTAAGAAGGTCAGGATGACATACCTCTTTGTGGTTTTGAATGACAATGAGTAGATTGAGAAGTGTCAGCACTGTTGGGGGCGGCTGTGAGGAAAGAATAACAAATGTGCTTTGTGAACTCCCTGTTGACATGGATAGTGCCAATGGGAAAGTCCCTGCTGACAACACAGCTATGATCATCATTGGAAGGGTTAGCAGTAAACTCCAAAAGAGATCTGACACAGTGGCCAGCACAACTTGTAAGTCGATGATGCCTTGTAAAGATGTTGGAGTGATTGTCAGAGATTGGGTGATACCTGTTAACCGAGGCTGCGAGCCACCCATAGTAGGTGTAGAACAGCCAGACCCTGACCTTGGCATCTCTTGGACATTCAGGTGGGGGGCTTTAGGAGTCATGACCGACAGAGTAGACAATGATAAAGACTTACCCTCTGGACAGAGTGGAGTCCTCAACCTCTCCGGTGAAGCAGAAGCTTTATCCTTATGCTTGTGATGATGGCTAGATGAAGAAGGCTTGGCAAACTTGTACTTGTCCCTGGACTTCAATGACAATGTTGGCAATAGTGTCACCAAACACTCATAAGACTTCCTGGCAGCAGTGGTTGATGAACAGGATGGAGATGCCGGCTTCGAGCCCATGGACTTGTTGGCGGCATCCATCGCCTTTTTGGCAATGGAGGTCTCAAGGGCCTTCTGATGGCATCTCCTCATGGCCTGGTTGAATATCTGGAAGATCACACATGCCCACACATTGTGGAATAATTCCAAGCAGCAAACACAGATGAAATGTGTATTGTCTTTGTAGATCTTCTGGTTGCAATTACAAAGCCTAAATAATGGTTCTTTCGATGGTGGCATAGAAGAGCAATGATCAATGAAAATTAGGTAAAATAAAAGCCAAGTAAATGACAGTGTTGTTTCTCTGCATGACCATATGAGCAGTTGATGGCAGGAGAAAGAACTGAGGAGTGATGGGGCTAACCATGTTATACAGGCGTCAATGTCTTAAGTTATCATGGGTGACCTTCAACTAGCAAAAGTTTCTGAGTTGTCCTGATGCTGAAGGCTTACAATTCCAAAGGTATGGCCCAGTGAATGAGATATCCTCAATGAAGATCTAGCCCTGGTTACCTGGGGGAGGGAATACAGGCTTTTTAAAGCAGCAGTGCATTTTTCAGTGAAAATTTTTACATCCTTTGTAATTCCATTTTAGATGGCCCATTACCTCCTTTCTTGTAGGATACCATTCTTTCCCTTTTTTGAAGGTTCCACTATGCCATGGTGACATGAAATATGTCTACCATTGGCACAGTGATGGCACAACACCACCAATTGGTGTTGTGACATTGCTGGGGGAACTGGTGTTTTCTGTAGAGGGCTTTGCCCCCCACATCCCCCATGCAGGGGGCTCTGCCCCCCTACACTAAGGATTACTAACTCCAGGCAGGGTTAGTTCAGGGAGGGGGGCAAACACCCCAGTGGCAACAGTGTCGGGTAACATGGAGACCACCACAGTTGTGACATGATACCTTTTTGGAGTCTGCTTTAGCACATTTGTAACATTTTAAATAATAAAAGGAACACTCCTTTTACTATAGCATGGACCAGGTTTTCATCAGTATTCTCAGCTGCTTTTGTACACCTATTGTCCATTCAGGTCAGGGAGTAGTTTCTGCTGCACGCTAGTTTATTATAGTCACAAGAAAAGTGATGTTAAATAATGGGTGTCCAAAAACTGCAGAGAATACTGATGGAAACCTGGTCTGAGCCATATTAAAAGTTTTTTTTTTTTTTGAAATTCAGTAAACTTTATTAAGATATAATAATGACAACCATGACATACCAGAACATGCCATAAAGTCAGGATAATAAAACAACATCCTACCCCTCCCCACCCCAATCCACCCTGTGGAGTGACTCCTGGAAATCCTGTAAGAAATACATATGTAAGTAACCCGAAAAAAACAGGTTCCAGAAAAACGGATATAAGGGATAGAGTTAAGATGTATAAAGAGTGTACAGTTTGCCCCACTCTTTGTCAAATAACTGAGGTTTATGTTTTAAGCTAGCAATCATACATTTGGCCCTGAGGTGGAACAGAAGTTCTTGCAACCATTCTCGATAGGAGAGAGGTGTCTGGTCAAGCCAATGTCTGAGGACCAACTTCTTGACGCCATATTAAAAATTAACAATACATGCTACAGCAGACTCAAATTGAGGGAAGAAGGGTATCATACAAGACAAGAGATAAGGGGCAATCCAAAACAGAATAAAAAAGTATTGGTCAAAATATTCACTGCTAACGTGCACTGTTGGTTTAATTTTTTTTATTGTAAAGACCCTCCCCCCAGCACAAACAATAAGAACTGAATATCAGGGAGTGCTGAGAACTCACCAAGAATCTACAAAAAGATAGTCACACACACCTACCAGAGAGATTAACAAACTCTGGTCAGAGTCGCATCGGCTGCTAATGCATTAATGTGACTGATTGGTTGATTGATTTCAAAGGTTTTACTAGGAAAGACATGTTGAACTGGTAACCACTCATTTTCAGATCTGTCCTGGAGGAAGGGGAAAGGGGAAAAGATAACAGATGCAAAAATACAGAATACAAAATACATACAAATGGAATACGTATAACAAAAACAAACTGGACAATTATGCCTAAGAATAACTTGGCAAAAATAAATTACCAAGCAATAAGTTGTGAAACCGACCCGTGAAAAATTAAATAGTTGTCAACTTAACAAAATAAGAACTAGGGGAATGACTGCTACTGGGGAAGAATTCATGTGTGACTTAGTTGTACTTGTATTATTGTGATGTGAAAGTCCCACATTTACAGCCCAATAGCAGACAAACTCTGGTCAGAGCCGATACGGCTGCACCAAGCGTTTACTAGCACCACTGGAAAATGCCGCACAGCAACATGGTGGTGATGACAGAACTGCGCATGTGCAAAACTCGCGCATGCGCAGTCTGATTCAGTGCTGCCATGTTGTGCAGGAGTGCTGCCATGTTGTGCATGGCAGCCGTCACTTCCGCAGTTGCGGAAGAAAAAATGGTGCTCCCAAATTGAATGTGTTTATGTGGCTGCAGAGGGGAAGTGACGCATAAACTCAACCACTTCAACTGTGCCGCAGCACTGTGGAAGCACACCAGACAGCAGTCCGGTCACATGCTTCCATAGTGCTAGTATGTTTCAATGTGATGGTATAACGACTGCCGAGCTTTGCCCTTGCAGCCATAAAAAAACAAAACCATAAACATCAAGGTAATGCAGTGAATAGTGCTTTTGGTTCTGGACATATACACCCCCTTGAAAATACACACAACAAACACACAGACACAGGCGCACACACACACACACACACACACACACACACACCTGTTACAACAGTTGTGCACACACAAAGGGTGTGAGTGTGATTAGCAGACTAGGGCAACTGAGCTGCAATATTTCATTTTCAGTGGGATCCTGCTTTATACATTTTTACAGTGTATTTAGTAGAGTTAGCACAGCTAAAATGCAAACTCTCAGTTTTTACTGGGTCCCGTTTTAATACATTTTTACAATGTAGTTACCCAGGACAGGTCAGTTACCGGTAACATATGGTATCTCATGTTCAGTGAGGTCCTGATTGTACCTATTGTTACAATGCATTTTCCTAATAGTGACAAGCTGAGATGCAGTATTTTTTCAGAGGGATCTTGTGTATAGCAAATACAGGTAGTTATTTACACAATTTGTCATTTCAGTTGAAGACGGGGATTTATGATTTAAGCATGAGACTACGGAGCTGGTGAGGTGCTGACATCATAGAGAGCATCCTAATGTTGTTTACAATTTATTTACCCAGGACAGCCTAAATGAGTTGCATCATCTCATTTTCAGTGGAATCCTGCATCTACCTGCAGCCTAAAGTACAACAGCCCTTGATAAAGAACTCTGGAGCACAGTCAGCAACAGTGTTAGTTTAGCACCACCACATTGAGCACAAATACTGTACAATCACAATGCAAAAATAAATCAATAATTGCAAAAGTCAAACTTCTGTTTATGATTTTGGTTACATTAACACAGTACTTTAGTAGGCTATTTGTCAATTGGCCATTAAAAAAGAGAGAAAGTCATCACTTGGAATGTGGTGGCATTTAAAACTAGGCCTGCATACAAAAACAGACAGAAGTGTGCATACTGTGTTGCTCACCAATCTTTCCCCCCTCTGCCTAGGATCTTTCCAAAATAAAAAGGAAACACAACAAAGAAACTGGGCACCCACCACAAGGAGAAACAAGCATTTGTTAATGCCGAATGTTGTCTCACTGGCATTGGCACTGGTAGTGTTGGAGTTAGAGATGCATAATAGGAATGGCAGTGAAGTATTGAAGTGACGCCAACCCCACCCCCACCCTGTAGAGACTGACAGACATTGGAGTTTATCTTTGGGTCATCAGCTGTAACGCTCATGCCATTGTACCTCACCCTACCCTGTAGACAGTGACAAGTGTCATGGTGTACTTTGGGATCTTTGGGTGTTATACTTACCCCATTCCATAAGGAAATATGCTGAGGTAGGTGCAGTATAGGAGAATGGGGTGAACTTTGTGGCCGAACAGTGCAAGGCACATCACGATGCCTGTCACTGGCTGCAGGGTGGGGGTGGGGCTGGAATGGCATGAGCATTGCAGCCGATGATGCCAAGTCACACCCCTGATGCCTGCCAGTCTCTGCAGGGTGGGGTGCTACAGTTGGAAACCCTAACACAGTAGGCATGTCTTGGTATTTTCACTCCAAATTTTCAACATGGACTTTTTGGGAGCCCACCTCATGAAAAGCGTCACAGTTTTTTATCTGAAAGGTGGTTTTGCACATCGGCTATGCCACTTGGTGACACAGGGACGAAAACACATTTTGGGCAGGATGTGGAAAATGACAACTGTATTGTTCATGAGGAGGCATAAAAAAATGGCAACGCTGAAATTCTGGAGTGAAAATATGAAAAATTTGTGAAGTCATGAGTATGCAAAGAAATTGCATAACACACGTCCGTAACCCAATTATTTTTGGGAGTTTATTAGCCACATTTTTAACATAGGCATTTTGGGACCTCCCCTCATGAACAGTGGCACTGTGATTTTGTTAATCTGTACCAAAAGTTGAGTCCCACAGCGACCACACCATTGTGTGCCACAGGTGCGGAAATGCATTTTGGGCAGGATGTGAAAAATGACAGCTGTACTGTTCATAAGGAGGTGTGAAAAAATGCCAGTGTTGAAAATCTGGCATGGAAATATTGCAAATTTGCAAAGTTACAAGGGTGCTTGTAACACAGTCATTTTATGGACTTTTGGCACCAAATTTTCAACATAGGCATTTTAGGACCTCTGCTCATGAACAGTGTCACCGTCATTTCCTCAAACTGTCCCGAAATCTGATTTTGCACAGCAACCGCGTTATTCTGCGCTGGACGTGCGAAAACACATTTTGGCTAGAATATATAAAAAAACAGCTGCACTGTTCATCAGGAGGTGTGGAAAAATGTCAATTTTGAAAATCTGGAGTGAAAATATTACAAATTCATGAAGTTATGAGCATGCGTAGAAACTGCGCAACGCATGCTCATAAAACAGCCATTTTTGGTATTTTTTTCACTAAATTTTCAACATAGGCTTTTTGAGAGCCACCCTTATGAACAGTACCACAGTTGTTTCATTACTCCGTCCCAAAAGGTGATTCCTCGCAGTGACTGCGAAATCACCTTTCGGGACAGAATAACGCCAGGACAGTGACTGAATTCATGAGGAAGGGTCCCAATAACCCCATGTTGAATATTTGGTGCACAAATTCCCAAAAATGCCTGAGATATGCACCAAAGTTGAAAAAAACCTATTTAAGCCATTATACCAGTATTTCTTCAGTTTGCGGTCGGCCTTGAAGAGTGCAGACGTGTTCCCGGTCCACCGAAGAGCGTCGCGCCAGACTCCGGAGGTAAGTATGGGGCGAGGGAGGATGTGGGGAGGCAGGATGCACAGAGGGTGGGCGCAGGTTATGGGAGGGGGCAGGGAGACCGTGAGGGACCATTTTCTTTTTTTACAGGTTACAAAAAAATTAAAAAAACATTGCAGGACAGTTTTTAATTTTCAGGGGATTTGGCATGCTGGGATGGGCTCCCAGTATGCCACCTAAGTGTTTTGGGAGGGGTGCTGTAGCTGACGGGGGATTGGGCACCCCCGTCGGCACACAACAAAAGTGGGGGTGCAAGAGCCGAGAGGGATTGGGCACCCCCCGGCACATAACAAATGGGGGGTTGCATAATGCCAATGGGGAGTGGGCTCCCCCATCGGCACATACATTGGGACAGGGCATGCCGACAGGGGGATTGGGCACCCCTGAAATTGGCATTATGGCAGGACGTGTGCAGCCATGTTACATTTTTTTTCTCACCAGGGAAAGCACATTGGGAGGTCCGCTGCACATGATGAGCTTTGCTCACATTGCAGTGGACCTTTCCTTAGATGTGCTTGCCACATTATGTATGCATGGTGTGGCGCCAGCATGCAGGCTTATTGGGGAATGAAGGACGCACCTACTGATGCATGCCTTGCATTCAACCAACAGTGACCGCGCCTCCAAATCTGCTACTGCTGCAATATGTTGGCTGTGCATGTACGTGCCAACATAAAAAGTTGTAAGACATAAAGGCTTTAGTTTAAAAATGTCAAGAAGTTTAAGCAGAAGCCTTTTTCTGATCCCCAACCACATTCCTCACATGTCTCAATGAGTTAAAACTGAAGCCTTTCTCTGATGGCCCACTGCAGCCCTCCTGCACTGTGAACCTTGAAGCTGTATTAACCCTTGCTGTGCTACAGACTGATATAAATGCCCAGAATTCCTATACCTTCTAATTCTGTCAGTGACAGTAGCCTAAGAGTTTAATTTTGTTTTCAGCAGGTCAGGACAGTCTTCTTTAGTTGAGAGTTTCACACTAGTCAACTAGCACTTTTAAGTTTGATGGGCCAGGTCTTAGTAAAACAAACAAAAGTTACAGAAAGCAATAACACACAACACTCTTTCTTTTTACCAACATGTATTTATTTAATATTTTAAAGCAAAAAATTAGACTTTTTATCTGACAGTCTTCCTTTAAGTGCTTTGTGTGTTTGCTACTCAGGACCAATAGGTCCTGTTTCTTTCTTTTGAGACCTTTTGAAGAAAATAGTGCAGTGGGGGGGGGGGAGCTGCAGTGCACTGAATGGACAGGACACACTAAGATGTTATTCAACTCCAATCTGTGGAAGCAGACAGGCTGTGCTGTGTTAGGAAACATTCCAGACATTCTGGATCCCCCTTTCTTTATTGATATAATTGCAATACATCAGCATAGCTCTGTTGTGCAGCCATACAAACAAAGTCAGGGAAAACAATCTGATAATGATGGTATTTTGTTTTTTATTAGTATTTAAATAATTTTTTTAATTGTTAGTTTTGCTTTAATAGTATATTTGTCTTTCTTAGCAATTTAACAGATAAACAGATTGCTGAAGGATGCTATGATGTTAGTGGGTCACAGTTAAGTAGGCATGGGTTGTGGTCATCTGAATGTGTTCAATAATTTATGCTGACAGCTGGCTGAAGAATGCAATACTGGGATAGGGTCTGTGTCTTAGGAAAATGATTAAAGGTATATGACTTGACATTTTTGCATCAACTAGATAGGAGGCAAGAAAATGTAACTTAATGCAAGTTTCAGGCAAATGTTTTTGTGGCCCCACAGATGTTGAGGACACTAAACATGTCCTGTTTAGAGGTGTGTAAAGATAGGAAACTCTGCTTTGCAAAATTCTTTGTGAAGTTTCCTGACTTCACATAGTGTGAAGCAACACTTGCCATAGTTTTCTGAAGTGCTTGCTTCACCAGACAATCAGTCTTCTCATATCGCCTTTCTTCCCTCTATAACCTGCTCTCCTCTCCTCTCCTCTCCTCATCTCTCCCCCTTCCCATTCTCCTTTGGGCACCAGTCAAAATGTCTTCTCGCTCCCTCCTGCTCTTGTCATTCCCCTCCCTGATCTTTCCTTGTTTTATTATGATAAATTGTCTGATCCTATTTAATTGGCTTACTATGTTAAACTGTACTCAGTTTTACTTTATTTTGTACCAATCATTAATACAGTGTATGCTTTTAGTTTTGTGTTTCTTGTTCCCTCTCCCCCAGGTCACACCTGGAAATGAGCCTTTGCTCAATGTGTCTCTCCCAGTGACTAATTTTCAGTGAGATAATAAATAAGACTATGCCTAGTGGCACTTCCATGTGTGATGGTGCCACTGAGCATAGTTCTTCCCTGTCTTCCCATGATGAAGTGTCAAGTGAGCACTTCACCAAATGAAGATTATGTGTGGTGGCGCTCTGCTAGTGAAGTACAACTTAAAAACAACAACAAAAACACCCACATAGCAGTATTATCCCACCTTACCACCAGACCTGTGTAATTTTTTATAACCCTCCTACCTCCACCACCCTTCTAGCAACCTCCCCCCCCCAACAAGTTGAGTTGCATATTTCCATTCACTGGTCCTGCTGAAGCCACCCACTTCCCCCACCCACCTGATCCAGTAAACATAAAAGAATACTCCCACCTACCACCCTCTGGCCCCCCCAGCCCCCTCCCACACACACACACACACTCGTGATACAAAAAAATGGCCTGGAAACCTGTAAAAGAGAGAAAGATCCCACACAGCAGCAACCAGACATCCTTATCAACTTTGGCTCAATCAGTGAATAAAATGGTGATCTCATCAATTATAGTAGTGGTTGGTCACTGTGCTCAGCCAGCCTAGTGTTACTACTATACAGAATGTCACTATTTTATTCAAGGATGGAGCCAAAGCCAGTGAGGATGGCTGGGAGGGATGGTTCTCTGTTACAGGTTACATTGGCTTTTTTGTATTCTTTGGGGATGAGCATGGGGAGGAGGGGGAGGGTGCCAGAGGATGGTGAAGTGGTGGTATTCTATACATTTACTGGGTCAGATAGGTGGCTGAGGGGCTCCAGCAGCCAGGGATTAGAAATATACAACCTAGGTGGGGGAAGGGGAGATAGGTGTTATTTGTAAAAATATTTTTATTAAAAAGTTTTTATAAGATTTTATACATGGGTACAAGAAGTTCATCAGATGATGCAGTTTATATAAACATTATTTTTGTAAAACAGATATGTCATTTGGTATGCCATGCAGAGGTTATATACAAGATTCTTGTATGTGCTTCTAATGAGCATGTTTTGACTTATATATGTTAAGTATGTTATATTTGCTTTACATTTTATTAACTACAGGTTCAATTCATTACAAGGAAATTAAATTTACACATGAGTGAAGTAAAAGTTGTAGGTGCATATAACAATGTATTGATATCTGATCAGAGCACACACTCAGGCATTCACACTAAGAGTCACACTATGTTGGGAAAATCCCTTTATGCACAGCCTCAGTAATGGGTTCCACACTTTGAGATAAGTGTTCTCTTGATTATTGGTTTCATATTTTTTTTTTCAATATTTAGACAATCCAACATATTTTTTGACCAGTGTGCCTCTGTGGGTGGAGCTGTACTTGTACAGTACTGGATTATGGTATGCTTGGTAATCACTAATGCCAGCACCTAGGCTGGGTATTCCCAGAGAACCTTGGGTGGGGACTCAGCCCCTAATAAACGTTCTGTGGGTGTGAAGGGTAGGCTCCTTCTCAAGGTACATTATGTGCAAGGCCACTGATTTACGGTGATTAAAACAATTAAATTCCGTTTTCAAGACTTAAGATTCCGGAATTTCACCGGTGATTGTTACTCTAATTTCAGGATTTTACCGGGATTCTGTTATCATTCTTTTAGTATGTACATAAATAATCAGAATTAAAGAAGGCTTAATATACAGAGCATTAAATAAAGCAAACTGAAAACAGTACAGGAAGGAATTAAGAGAAAAACAGACTTTTTTGTAGATTTACTGATCTGATAGAAAATGCCAGATTCCATGAAATCTTCATTTTTACCGGTTTTCAGGCAGCCCTAATTCCAGAATTTTACCGGATTTTCCGGTAAAAACCGAAAAACAGTGGCCTTGATTATGTGCCTTGATTTAATGCATACCCCACAAAAATGTTGTAAGTTTTAGACATGTGAGGGCCAGGTATATAAAGGTGCTCTCTTCCATTCAGCACTTTGGGCATTTTGGGCTACATTCCTTCTTCATTTCATATGTAATGTACTAGGGCAGTAGTAAGTTCATTATATATAGAATGAAGGATGGGGGAAGTGTGTGTTATGAGAATTTAATGCATACCCAAAGTGTGGGAGGCCATATAAACCCTGATGGTGAAGCCCAAAGGGTTTATCAAAGCATCCCACACCAAGGGTGTGCATTAAATTGTCATATGGACACTTCCCCGTCCTTTATATCATATAATAAGTGGTCAGCAATTTTTTCCAGCCCAATTTCTGTGACCATGTGGCACAGAGACACACACACACTCTCTCACACATATACACACACACACACATACAGAAAGAGTCTATCTGTCCCTCTCTCCCTTTCCACACTGAGCATTTTGTTCTTTTTTTTTGTTGTTGTTGTTGTTTTTACTTATTTTTATTTTTTTTACTTACAATCTGTTGTTGGGATTGCGATATCTCTAGCGCTACGAGTTAAGCCGGGGCACCAATCCTGAAGTGGACGAAGGGCAGGATCAACCACATAGAGTTTTTAAAAAATGTAGACGGCAGGCTCAACCAGATACATTTACAAAACTAAAATCAGTGAGTGGACAGGCTTGTTGTGGTGGCTCCTCAGTAAGCAAGAGACAGAGCCGCCATGTTTAAGAAAGTGTTAAGCCCGCTCATGCACTGAATGAGAGCCAATGAGGGAGTGCACATTTTGAAGGACAGTATGCACGAATGCCTTAATAACCTGCGGGTTATTACAGAAAATATCAACTTGGTCAGCCCATAGAAAAAAATTGCCAACCAGTTATTATGAGAAGTTATACTGAGTCTGTTTGAGCTTGTGACGCCCAGCATACTGTTAGGTGTGGGATATGGCTCTGACCCAGGTGGTCTCCGATATTACTGAGCCCAGGTCATCCAACCATTTTTGTTTAAAATTAATTAGGAGATCTGATGCACCCTTCAAGAGTAAATGATAATACAGAGAAAGTGACTTCAAGGATGGTGGTGGGTGTAGGATAACATTCTCGAGAGGGGTAAGGGTAGGGGCCGTGTTATGGGGGCCTAGAATTTCCAGTAATATATATCTTACTCTTAACTATACAAAGAATTCTCCTGAATTTAGTTTAAAGTCTTTTTAAAGGGAAAAAGTCTGCGTCAAGGGCCCCATACTTAAATGTGGTGCTGGTCACAGTGTGCACATTGTGTGCAAAAATGTTTTGGTTTGCTTACTGTTTACTGTAGTATAATAGATTGGGTCAGATTTATTTTGTTTAGTTCTAGGCTGTCATCTTCTATTACTACAAATCCCAGAATCCCCTGCAGCTGATATCACAGCAGTAGACAGCAGTGGGAGATTCAATAGGCTGCAGTGCATCATAAGGCTTTATATAAGCTCTGATCTTTTGTTTGTTGGTCCCGCAGTCCTTTCTGGGCTAAGTACACATACAGAGGACTATACTTAGCCCCTGGAGAAAAGCAAACCCAGAAAATATCTGACTGGGATTACAAAACCTCTAACATGCACTGCAGGCTACTGAATCTCCCACTGCTGCCTACTGATCTGATGTTAGCTGCAGGGGATTTTGGGATTTGTAGTTACAGAAGTTGTCAGTCTAGAACTAAGCAAAA
Source organism: Neoceratodus forsteri (assembly GCA_016271365.2). Lineage (NCBI taxonomy): Eukaryota > Metazoa > Chordata > Ceratodontiformes > Ceratodontidae > Neoceratodus > Neoceratodus forsteri. The sequence goes on along the minus strand of CM057451.1, from coordinate 845,508,860 downwards.
TTAGTCTGATACAATCTACTATACCACAGTAAATGTTAAGTAAACCAAAATGTTATTGCACACAAAGTGCACATTGAGACCTGCTCCACACATGAGTGTGGGGGTCCTTTTTGCTGACTGTTCAAGTTTAAGCATTACAAATGATTTAAAAATCCCCCTTGTTTAGCTCTTTTTCATACTGGAGCCCCCGTCTTCCCAATCTCAAAATGTGCTGGTGTACATGTACTTCATATTCCCTAAGACCTCTCAGTGTCTGCACTAGCAGGGCATTTGGGGAGATGCTCTTTACTTGCTTAATCATTCTGTGAGCCTGTGTCCAACCTTGTGTATTCCTTCTTGTGTAGGAGTTTTTGACTTTGTCCACTTCAAGGTGTCAAATTCTGGGACTGAGGCCTCCAGCTGCCATCGGGGACCCCAAATTATGTTTTTCTATTTGTAACCATGGGGGGCAAGTGGCTCTCTGGTCATTCTCTATATGTGCCAGTTGGGCCACAGGATAATAAAGTTGTATATATAGCAAAGACAGTTCCTCCCCCCACTTGCAGTACCACTGCTCTAATTCTGGTAGGTGTTTTCCTCCATAGGAAGCTAACGATGACACTATTCAACTGATAAAAAAATGTGGCTGTCATCCTTACTGGTAGAGCCTGAAAAAGATAGAGCACTTTAGGCAAAATGCACATTTTAATACTGTTTACACTTCCTATTATGGGTAATGGGAGGGTAGTCTATCTCTCCAGATTGGCCCTTACTCTTTTCAGTAGTGGGGGGGAATTGAAATAAAATAAATTGGGTATCTTGGCCTATATTCATGAACAGTAACTCCAGTGTCAGTACAACTTTATTTTGTCTTTACTAGCCTGTTTCAACAATCTCCCTATTTTGTTCAGTAGCACATTGCTGAATCGAGGTAGGAACAGTTAAGTGAAGTGGTGCTAATTCTGGAGCTAATTTTCATGAATATAGGCCATTGTCTGGAATCAAAATAACCAGGTATTTCAGCGACATGAACTCTTTTATTCCCATGTTGGCTTCTATAGAGTGTGTAAGTGAGGGCCTGGTGGGTTCTCCCCCCTCCTCACCACCACCATCAAGAGAAGTTTGCTTCTCCCTCAATTTATCTTGTGGCCAGCCAACTCCCTGTACTCTTTCAATATCTCAGCAGTTTTTTGAAGGGCATATCCAGGGTCTTTCTTTTTATAAAGCAATAGGTCATCAAATGAATAAAGTATCTTATGATGCACCTTTTCCAATGTGAAACCAATGATGTCCTCTCTAGTGTTCAGTGCATCTGCCAGAGGTTCTTACTTGAGGACATAAAGTAGAGGCAAGGGAGATACCTCTGCTGCGTCCTCCTCATGAGTTTAAAGGGTGTGGAAAGCTGCCCGTTGATCATGATGTGGGCCTGGAGTGGCTTATGTGAGTTTTACCCAGTCCCTAAACCTGGGACCCATTCTGAATCTCTTCAGGGTGTGATGCAAGAACCCCCACTCCACATGGTGGAATGCCTTCTCACTGTCTAGAGCTAGAATACCCAGTGTATCATCCCTCCCACCTCCCCCCCACCGACCAACATCAGGGTTCTATGAATATTAGCCTTTCCCTGCTGCTCTTTAACAAAGCTCACCTGGTCAAGATGAATCACTATAGGGAGGGCCCTCTGTAGCATCTCAGATAGTACCTTGGCAATAATCTTATAATCTGCTGTTAACAGTGAGATGGGATGGTGGGAGTGACAGAGCCTGGGATCCTTCCCCAGTTTTGACAAAACTACAATAGTTGCAAATCATGCAGAGGGGGCAAAGCCCAACACATCATGGATTCCCAGATCATTCCTCACAGAGGCTCTTCAAGCTGCTTGAGAAATGTCTTATAAAAATCAATCAGCAGCCCATCTGGACCTGGCCCCTTCCCACCCTTCGGCACCTTTATGACAGCCGCCACCTCACTCCAGGTAACATCAGCATCTAGGCTATCTCTCATGTTGCCTGGTATTTATTTATTTATTTATTTTTATTTAGTTTTTGTTAATTGAGTAGGATGCACTAGGCAGACATCTGCCTATTTTCAGGCACGAAGACTGGTATAGTGGGCAGGGGAACTTTGGCATCAAATTACTTGATCTGGTGCTTGGTTGAATTCCCTTCAAGGTATATAGATCCCTACAATACTTTTTGAAATAGTCACTGTTTACTTTAGGATCTGCTGAGTCTGTTCCTTCGGAGGTTTTTATACAATTAATGTGTGTAGCCCCACCTTTCATTTTCAACTGCCATGCTAGCCACTTTGCTGCTGTCAACATCAAATTATTGACCAGCTTTGGCTAGCAATGTCTGCCTTTCTAGTTGGAGACTTGTCAGGGTGTTTAATTCAATTTTAGTTTTTTGTAGTACCTGCTAGCCCTGGAGGGTGGGGTGAGAAAAATTGGCCTGTTTATATGCTTTGAGCTTGGTGGTAAGGCTTAGTAACTTTTCCTATGAGAGCTTGAGCTTGTAGCTAGCATATGATATAGTTTCTCCCAAAATGTAATCTATAAGCACTTCCCATCTAATATAGCAGGAAGTCTCTCCCAAGTGATTGAATTGGAGAAATTCCAAAATTCTTCTGCCTATGTGCACCTTGTACCCAGTTGTTTGCAGAAGGGTGGGATCTAGGTACCTCTCATTTGAAGCTGGTGTTACAGAAGTCTTTCCCAGCTACAGCAAGACAGGTGCATGATCTGACACCATACTATACCTGACTCCCCTCCACCAGGAGCTGGGAGCTCACCAAGAATAGGTCTATTTGTGCATATGAGCAATGAGCCTGTGAGTAAAGCATGTACTCCTCCTAAAGGGTTCCAGTGCCTTCAAGCATCCGCTATGCCCTGATCTTCTACCAGTTCCTTTATGGCTTTGGAACTAAGATCATGGGCCAGAGGGATCCTCACTGAACTCTCTAATTAGTTTATGTAATTACTTACCCAAATTAGTAGTGAGCCAACTAGAATAAACAACAAAACTGGTAACCATACCCTCCTAAACTGAGGCCTTGTCTCTAAACCAGATCAGATCCGAGCTACAGGCATCTTTGCAAACTCTCTTAGTGATCATTCCCCAATCTTTTGTGTTTGGAAAAATGACATGCCCCCAAACCCCAACCCAGGATATTCATGGCCCATGACTACTCCAGATTTCACACTAGATTCCTGTGCTACCCAATCAGATATACATTGGGTCACAGTTAGAGCCCTTCCTGATGTGGATTCTGCCCAACATTTTTTGTGAGTAACTTCCTCTCTGCTGTAAGTGTACATGCCCCTTTTAAATAAGTTAGCGAAAGGCACAACCACAAAGAGCAGCCCCTTTGGTTAACATACCACCAGTTCACCCATGAAGCTGATGTGTATAGATTTCCTGAGTTTAGAGCCTGACTCCAAGAACATTGGTAATGTGTTGGTAGTGACAGACCATTTCACAAGATATGCTCAGGCATATCCAACCAAAGATGAGAAGATGGCCACAGTAGCAAAGGTCCTTGTTAAAAAGTTCTTTGTTCACTATGGTGCTCTGCAAAGGATCCATTTGGATCAAGGCTGGGACTTTGAATGTAGACTTATTATTGTCTATCTGGGGAGTAATCCAGAACCCCTTCCTACCATCCGCAAGGAGATCCGCAGCCAGAAAGGTTAAACAGAATCTTGCATGATATGCTTAACACTCTGCATTCTAAGGACAAACCAAGGTGAAGCCAACAGATCTATTCTCTAGTGCATGCCTATAATTGCACCAGAAATTATGCCGCAGGGTTTTCACCTTATCATCTCATGTTTGGCAGAGAGGCACGTCTTCCTGTTCATATCTGTTTCGGGGTTTTGCCGGATGGAGTCCAGTCTGATAATTACTTACAACACGTTAAGAAATTAAAAGCTCAATTAAATCATGTTTACCAATTGGCTAACACCATGGCTGCAAAGAAAAAACTTAGCTAACAAGGAACATCATGACAAGTGAGTAAAAGCTCATGAATTAAAGGCTGGAGATCGTGTGTTACTGATCAATCTAGGTTTCCAGGGGAAACATAAAATAGCTGACCACTGGAGCCACACAACCTACATTGTAATTAGAAAGTTGAATGATCTGCCAGTATACAAGGTGCAACCTGAAGGAAACCCTCAAGCTGTAAAGACAATATACTGAAATAATGTTCTGCCAGTTGGTCAAATTGTCATAGATACTGCACCACCAGATACTGCTCCAGCAGGGCCTGTTACCCATTCTGCTGCTCATAAGAAACAATCAGATTCACCTCCTGCGGCTCACCAGCCTGAGCACCCAGCTAAAAGTGCTACAGCTGATACTGATGCTGATTCTGAAGACAATAACAGCGAGTGTGGTGCTGCCTATTACCCTTCTCTTGAATTAGGACAATTGTTTCAAGGAGCCTACCATCTTATTTCTGGTCTCCCATCTAATATTCCTGAGATATTAGACAATCCTGCTCTCTCAATTGTACCTGAGCCTCCTGAGAGCGATGTACAAAGTGCAACTTCTGACATAGTAGACTCCCTCTGCTTAGTAGAACTGTCTGATATAGAAGTACTTGATTCTGACAGAGAAAATGGTGAACCAGTCTATGAATCTCAAGATACTAGTGAACCAGGTGGAGAACCTGCCAGTGAATTGAAAAGTGATGCTGGATTAAGTGTGCTAAGTGAACTATTTTGTGACCAAGGAAATACAGCTATTCCTGAAACTGTTAGTAATGTGTTGGATGATTCAAAGTTTGCTGAAATACCATTTTCAGATGAACATGAGCCTCCAGAGCCAGAGAACCACAGTAATGTGCAACATGAAGAACCAGTAACTAATGCCGAACCTCAAGAGAGTGCAGTGGTGCCCCCTTCTTTGGAAGCTGTCTTGTTGCTTGACAATAAGCAGGGAGTCATGAACCTGAATGCTAATGTTGAAGTGTCAGTGCCAATGCCCTCTACACCTAGAAGATCGGGATTAATTGTGAAACCAGTGGTTCGGCTCAGTTATGTTATACCAGGAAAGCCTCTGGCCTTGCCCATGAATGTAGTTCATGAAGGGGTATATGTTGCAGCCAAGGCCCTGCCCAAAATGTGTTTACAGCATCCTCCAAGGTAATAAACAGGCCCTCCACCCAGTATCTTAGGGGTTGCCATTACAGAGTAAAAGGGGTCAGTTGAAAAAGTGCAGGATATTGATATAAATGGGTCACTGCCTAAGGTTTTCAAAAGTTCAGAAATGCATTTCTTACGGTTAACTGTCTGAAACAGTATGTGGATGATAGATTTCAAGTATCAGGATAAAATGCAACTATTTGAACTGTGAGATTATCTGAAAGAAATATCACTTAAAGGTATAGCATGCTATATTGTATATACTTATTTTGTATCTGCACAGATTTTGTATGTAACAGTGTATGGTCTAGACCTGTATATAATAGAGGGGGTTATAGTAATTGTTACCTGTATTATAGACTTGAAGCGGATGCCAAGTTTTCTGGACAGGGGAGAGTGTAACCCCCCGATTTTGGGGGGCTTACCTTAAGTATTTCCCTGGGCTCCATTAATGACCACTGCCTGGTAGACATCCAGTAAGAGGAGTTAAATCCATGTTCTGTGTTGTGTTGCTGTTGCTCTGCGTGTGTGTGCACATCCATGCCGCTGCATTGTCTCTTTAAGAGCTCCAACCTTGAGTATTGTGTAAATAGCCTGGGCTGGGTCCGAGTACAACAGAGCTCACAACCAGCCAGGCCCTTCCCTGACTGACTCCATTCTGCTGTCACTAGTAGAGTAGAGAGAGCCTTTCAATAATCTGTAAACCTTTATTTCTAAATCCTCAGTGTTGTTTAAATAAAATAAATTTTTTGGACTGCCACTACATTCAGTATCAGTTCTTTCTGATGGGAACCACCATCTTTGGTCCTGGACTCCTGGTTTGGATCAATCAGAACCAAGGGGTCCTCAAGGGGTCCTAATTACAGTGCCTTGAGGGAAAAGCTGTAAACTTGCCTAAATTAACCACTAGGAGCACTTAGACTGTAACTGACAGCTCCTTTAGCCAACTGGAATACAGGATTCTTGAACAAACTGACTATTTTCAACAGAGTTCAGTTCCGCTCGAGATACCGAGGAGGTAAAAGCCTGTTTGCAGGTTGAGAGGAAACTCCATCAGGAGAGGCCTAAACTTGCCTCCCGGGGACTCAACTCAATCCAAAAAAGGGCAGAGAGCCAGAAACTGCCCTGCGTGTAGATCAAAAAGGGTTTCTCAGCAACCAGCTGAGGAGAAACTGGCAGAACCAAGGAAAAGGAGAAGTCTGTGGGTTTTTTAGCCACAAGCCTGTGGCCTACCGCGTGTATGGAAACATTGATCCTGGGACTCCTAAAGCAAAACAGGAGCCACTTCAGTACAGTAAGGACTTTCTCTTGCCAAAGCCTAGCTGGAGGGTTTACCAGTATGCAGATCAAACTCAAACTTAGAAGAGACACTTTCTTCATCTGAGCCTGTGCCAGCAGAGGCCCAGCCAGACTGTTCCTGTGCCATTTTCAGCATTCTGGTGAGAGACCAACCTTGGGGATGCAGCCCCTGCACAGCAATTAAACACAGGTTGCGACCACCTACAGGGAAAGGCTGTGAAGTGGAGGTGAGTCATACCAGCCCCGGTCCCCAGCAACAGCTCAAACAAGCAGCAGGTCTTGATGTCACCAGTGTCTTCTTCCATTCATCTGGATACAGTGAGTAAAACCAGGGTAGCTCCCTGCAACAAATCATCAATTGTTTAAATGGTACCATCTGACTCAATTTGCCAGTTAATGTGTTTTAAGGTGACTGGGCCATCTGGCCACGAATACAAATGGTCATGGTTTTACAAGTGTGTTGCTTTTATTTAATCATTCTTCTCTCCATCAAGGGCCCCAACATCAGCTGCAATGCTGGCCAACCTGTGGCAATGCCTCAGGCATGCCTGTATTCAACTCTGGGTACCCAGTAGTTACCAAACTGATGATTCAGGGACTAAAAAGTCATTTACAAGCAACTAATCCTGCCTCAGTGCAGTAAATAAATTATTTATCTAAATTCTCACCTCTCCCTTGTTAACATCTCCTTAATAAATCTGATTTACTGTTTTACTGTTAACCTGGCTTGTGAGCATATCATTACCTGGTCTCACATTACTGTAGTACTGCAAAACATAGTGAAAGTGTATGTTTGTACTATTGAAACTGTCTGTCACAGGGGGAGGGGTTGCAGGGTGAATGCCAAGAGATCAAACCCTGCTGGTAAGTGAATTGTACATGAGCATATCATTAATGCTGGTATTAACTTGTATGTCAAGTGTGAAGTGTTGCAATTGGGAAACTAAGCATATAAGGTCCCTAGGTGGGATTATGGGTGGTTATAGCTTCCTAGAGGGCTGTACCAATTCTGTTAAGAACCCACTTAAGCACTACTCTGGGTGGGGGCACCATAACTGTAGTTCTACTGTTGATAGGCACACCACAATACCCCAGTTTAACAAACCCAGGCCCCTCAACCTGCAGCCAGGAAATCAGGCAGGGGTAGTAGCCCTTGGTATAATGGTGCCAGGGTTATATAATAAATCACTAGTTGAAGGAAGAATCCCTGAAAACTGGAATGTGGCCCTTGTGGTACTGGTGCACAAGGGGGGGTCCCAAGGACCCTGTGGAAAACTGCACCCCATTTCCCTACTCAATTCATGTACTTTGTACTTTGTAAGATAGGACAGAATTAGGCCATGGCCCATCTAGTCCATCCCCCCTCACCACATGGGACAGATTTCAATAACCCAAACAATTATCAAGCGCTTTCTTGAATTTGTTAAATTCTGTAATGGCAACAACATTTTTTGGAAGTTTATTCCATACTGCCACAGATCTCATGGTGAAGAAGTTGTTGTATCGTTTTGTATTTGTCATAGGGAGTTTGGATTTGTTATTATGGGATATTAGTTTTGTCCCCTATTGTTGGGTGTAATGCCACATGCATTCATCAGTATTTTATCATTTAGAAAATTGTGAAAAAGTAGATAATCCCCTCTTAGTCTTCTGACTTCAGGTGGCATTAATTGTAGCCTAGTAGGATAGGGTAGATTTGACAAACTGGGAATCAACCTGGTGGCCCGTCTCTGCACTTTCTCAATAAGGTAAATTTCTTGTCTACAATAGGGAGACCAAAAAGGGGAAGCATAATCAAGATGGGGGCAAACATAGTTCTGATAGAGATTAAGAATGCTATGCTCGTCATGGGATAAACATTATTTTTTTATAATGTTTATAATTTGTTTGCTTTTTGGACAGTGGACTTAATATGTAATCTGTGTTTTAAAGTTATATCAAGTATTATGCCAAGATCTTTTTTCCGATTCTACTGTCCCTTATAGGCACGGAGTCTATATGATATGAATATAGTGGATTAGTTTTACCTAAATGCAAAACAGCACATTTGCATATATTGAGTTCCATTTTACTTTCTTTACACCATTTAGAAATATTATTTAGATTATTCTGAAGTGATAGTTGTTTAGATGGAAGGTCAACCTCATTTATTTATCAAGTCTAGGATTACAAATACCATCAGCAAGTTTAGTGTCATCTGCAAATTTTATGATATTAGATGTTATATCATAATGAAGGTCTAAAATGAAACAGTTAAATGGAAAAGGGCCCAAAACTGACCCCTGTGGAACCCCACTCATGACTTTGCTTGTAGGTGATACTTTGGAATTAAGTTGAACCTGTTGTGTTCTACCATTCAACCATGAATTGACCCATGCTATAAGATAGGGGCTATATGACATATCAGTTAGTTTGTTTATCAGTAGTTTATGAGAAACTTTAACAAAAGCTTTTTTGAAGTTTATCACTATGATATCACATGGTTTACCAGTGTCCAAGTTTTTGGCAACAGTTTCATAGAAAACTATAAGGTTTGTTAAACACGATCTCCCCTTTTTACATCCATGCTGTGTATTATCAATAAGCCCCAAATTTACAGTTTCAGCCTCAAATCTTAGTTTGATCAGGGTCTCTAAGACCTTACAGAGAGCACTCAAATGTAAGACTTATTGATTGTTAGTTTTCAGGCAGTGATTTATTACATTTTTCAAATATCAGGCATATGATTGCTGTTTTCCATTCAGATGATATTTCACTGTTTAATATAGATTTGTTAAATAGAATGGATAATGGTTTACTAATACTGGATGCTAGTTTTTTTAGGTATTTAGGATTAATGCCTTCTGTACCTGGGGAAGCATGCAGTTTAAGTTTATTGATGACCTTTAGTATTTTATTGCTTGTAAAGGTATTAATATTACTTTGGTTAATATTATTGTAGGCACAACAGTGGCCATAAGCCACCAGACCCTGCCAAAGTGTAAAAAGGATGATTCACCTTGAATCTCAGCTGCCTTAATGCACCTTAAAAGAACTGGCCATAGAAACATTTTCTTTGACCCACGCAGACCTGCAAATGCTTAACCCTGGTATAAGAAATTCACCTCAACACCCAGGAAGCATGGCGTAGTCTACATTGAACAATATGATTGCAAGCTTGCTGGTTTCAAGATCACTCAAATGCCAGCCAAATAAATTCATTAGATTCAGACATTGTCTGACAGCTTCAAAAAGTACTTTGAAATCAGGACCCGCATTTCTTAAGGTCACTGAGTCATACCATAAGAAGGGGGCCTCACCTCTGAAACCATATAGCCAAGGAACTGGGCCCTTGAAACAGGGAACTACCTGCTACCAACTACCTTAGATACATAAGACTGCAATGAGATCACCTTCCATCACCTCATCTTGAACACGTGCAGTGGAAGGTCTTGTGGTTACAAGTCTATTGTCTGTCACTTTATGGACAAAGTTCAAAAAGGCAAATAGGCAGGCCAATGACAAAGCCATGATGAATCAGAACACTTCCAACCCAAGGCAAGTTTTTGTCCAAATATGGCTATACCATCCCAAAGCCTTGTGCTACTCCTGAGGCAGAATGAAACCTCAGGATACTTCTGAGGAAGTATTCTGCCTATAAGGACAGCTCCAAGGACCAGTACTTTGTGGTCATCCACTCACTGCCTTCTAAATCTACATTTCATCTCTGGAAGAGATCTCACATCTTTTTTTTATTTTATTTATTTATTATGGTCTCAGAGTAACACCTTTGAGAACAAGATCATTACATAGGTTCCATGTCAGAGAATTAACTAACAGTGATTAAAGCTACAAAGAGATAAGCAGCAGAACTGTAAGTGCAGGCAAGTGACAAATAGGACTCGTAACATAGACCAAAATTTTAAGCAAAATAGAGACAGGCTAATAATGGCACTATGGGTAGCATGGAGGTAACTAGAAAATTCAGGGGAAGAGGTCAGCACAGGCATGAGGGAGTTGGGGGGAAGAGTAAGGAGCAGCAGAGGTCAGTGTAAGCAAGAGAAATGGGGTTAATGGTACTTCGTGTCCAAGTGAAATCTGTTGTCTCAAGAAATTACCACAAAAACAAGTGGGCACAATTTATTAAATATCTTTCACTTAAAAACAGCAGCAGAGGTAAATTGCTGAACAGTAATTGTGCTTATATTATTATTGATATTTATAGTTTCCTTATGATTGAATACTGTTGAGAAACAATTATTCAGAACCATTGCCATTTCAATTGGGTCATTTATAATATTACCATTAACGGTTAAAGAAGAGATTGCAATTTTGCCTTTACCTAAATGGTTTACATATGAGAAGAAGGCTTTATTGTTACCCTTTTCCATGGCAATTCTGAACCCAAGATTCTGTTTTTCCTTCTTAATTAATATTTTGGTGATTTTAACCTCCTTTTTGTAAATTGAATACAATTGCTGGGTCTTATGTTTTCTTATAGGGGTTCGATTTATTTTTCTAGTGTTGGTTAGGGTATAAAGAATAATATTGTGGTCACTGTTACCTAGAGGGGGCTTTATAGTTATATCAGATATGGTATTGAAGGTTAGTTAGGATTAGGTCCAAGATCTTCTCTACTCTGGTGGGTTTATTGACCAGTTGCTCTAGTCCTACTGAGATCATGGACTCTAGGAAATCTTGTTCATGCTTATTTGAAGTGGTATGTTTAATCCAGTTTATACAGTACCTGGAAAATTGAAATCTCTGAGGATTATAACATTGTTTGTTTCAGCAGCTTCCATTATTTCTTTTATAAGTAGATTGTTGTAAGTTATTGAACTAGACAGTGGCCTATAGAAAGAGCCTATTAGAACCATCAGGGTAGGGGACACTTTGACTTTAACCCAAACTGTCTCTATTCATTCATCAGAGTTAGTGGTAGGAAAAATGTCAAAACTTTGGAATTTTTTATTAACATATAGATATACACTTCCCCATTTTTTATTACTTCTGTTTTGGTGATATAAAATGAAGTTGTCAATTTCTCTAGACCACAAGGTGTACTCATCCCGCCATGTTTCAGACACTAAAATAATATCAATGTCATCATGAATAATCAGTAATTCTAACTCAGCTTTTTTAGGATATTGAGACTGCAGTCATTTGTTACCAAGACCTTGGGTTTATACCTATAATCCTTAGTCTCCAAAGTGTATACTAATTTCCTATGCCCCTATTTGTTAGTTTAAAGTCCTAGTGATGTACTGATCAATTTTTTTACAAAAGTAATTGCTTCCCTTCTTGTTCAGATGTAAACCATCCCAGCAAAATGATGTGTAGACATTTGCCATTGATTCCCAGTGTGTCAAGCATCCCAAATTGTTTTCTAAAGACCATTTTCACAGCCATTCATTTATTTCTTTTATTTTGTCATTTTTCTGTTGAGTAAACCTTGGGATGGGTAGAATTTCAGAATAGCATACCTCAGCACCATATTTTTTTCAGTTTAGCATTTCAAAGTTCAAATCCCTTCTTAATTTGATGAGTACTGCAAATGTTTATATTAGTTATGCCAGTGTGAATAATGACAAGTGGCTGTAGTCCTGCTGATTTTAAAACTACATCAATTTATTTTGTGAGATCAGATCTTTGCACCTCTATATCTACTACATGTGTGATTAACTTTATTTTTTTACACATTGTAGAGTCACAGTATTTAATGATCGAATTACCAAGAACAAATACTTGTCTGTTATCAGTCTCATTGACATTAACTGGATTCTCAATTTGCATTCTAACACACTAACATACTAACATACTATTTGCCAGCAGATTAGGCCTTACGGTCTATCGAGTCTGCTCGAACCTTAGATCCTTAGTTGGGTGCCGAGGCCCTCCCATCTCTTGTGCTCCAGAAACCCCTATCATCCATCCCCAACCCCTGGGACAAGCCATCATCTGATACATCCACTTTCTGTGTCTGTCCCACCCTCTCTTGAAGCCCTCCACTGTGGATCTCTGAACTAGCTCACCAGGCAGTGCATTCCAAGGGTCCACCACCCTCTCAGTGAAAAATCTCCTCCTCTTTTCCCCCCTCACCCTTCCACCTTCCAACTTCAAACCATGCCCTCTGGTGATACCTCCCTGCTTTAGTCTAAGATCCCTCCATGTTTACCCTATTTATTCCCTTGAGGGTCTTGAGACCTCAATCATGTCCCCTGTCTCTCCTCTCCTCCAATGAAAGAGGCAGAGCTCCTCAAGTCTGTCCTCATCGTCAAATCCCCTAGCCCTCGTATCATCTTGGTTGCCCTCCTCTGTTACCCTCTCCAGGAGCTGTATGTCCCTCTTCAAGTGTGGTCTTCAGTACTGTACACAGTACTCAAGGTGTGGTCTAACCAGTCCATTGTACAGCGGCAGAATACTTCTTGCTCCTAGAGGTGATCCCCTTACGATGCATCCCAACATCCTGTTTGCCTTGCTAGCCACTCTCCTGCACTGCTCAGAGTTATTCATACATGCATCCACCATGACCCCTAGGTCTTTTTCCCCTATTGAGGCCTCCAGCGCCTCCCCTCCCAGGGTGTACCTGTGTTTAGGGTTTCCCCGACCAAGATGCAACACCTTGCACTTAGTGATATTGAAATTTTATTTCCATGTGTGAGCCCAGCTTTCCAGGGTGTCCAGGTCCCCTTGCAGGGCCAACCTCCCCTCTTCTCCCTCAACTACTGCTCCAATCTTGGAGTCATCCACGAAGAGACTCATTTCACACCCTATACCCTCCCTGATGTCTGATATGTATGCATTAAACAGGATTGAACCTAGGACCGAGCCCTGCGGTAGCCCACTACCAACCCCTCTAGGGTTCAAGAGCTCCCCACAGACCACTACTCTCTGGGAGCATCCAGCTAGCCAGTTTTCAATCCATCTGACCATCAAAGGGCCTACTCCTAACCCCATCAGTTTCTCCACCAGACCATTGTGGAGGACAGAGTCAAACACCTTGCTGAAGTCCAAGAATAATACATCCACAGGCTTTCCCCTGACCAGTTCTGATGTTACCCATTTGTAGAACTCCACAAGATTGGTTTGACATGATCTACCTGGCACAAACCCATGTTGCCAACTATCCAGACCTCCCACCTCCTCCAAGTACACCCCAAATTGTTCCTTTAGTATACTCTCCATTAATTTTCCCACCACTTAGGTCAAACTGATGGGTCTATAGTTACCTGGTATGTCCCTCGACCCCCCTTATGGATTGGCACCACATGTGCCTCTCGCCAATCCCTAGGTACTCTCCCTTTCTCAAGTGACCTGTTGAAGAGCTCCACCAGGGGTGCAGCCAGTATGTCCGCCAATTCCCATAGTACTCTGGGATGAATGCCATCGGCCCAGGAATTTATCTTTCTTTAGGGCCTTGAGTGCTAACCACCCTTCTTTGGCGGAGATAGCATCATCCACCCTCCACCTTACTGGCCTTTATCCTTATCCAGATGTGACACCCCTGGGGTACCTCTCCTCCTCCCTCTTGCTCCATTTCTGTTGCTCCTGATCCCACTTACTGCGCTTCTATCTCCTTTGTGCCTTGCTTTGTAGATATCCCATCCCCTCACTAGTGAACACAGAGGCAAAGTACTCGTTAAATACCTCTGCCTGGTCCTCACCTCTTCCACCCACCTCCTTCTGATCTCAATCTGCTGAGATGGCTCTTAGTTTTTCTCTGCTCCCCAATGTACGGAAGAACCCTTTCTCCTCCTTGTATCCCCTGTGCCAGCCACTGCTCTTTACTGGACTTTGCTCCCCTCACCATACGGGTGACTTTTCTAGATGCAAGATGGTACATTTCCTTATCCCTGTCCCCTCTTGTTGTTTTATATTTTTTGTAGGCTGCCTTCTTTTCTCTGACTGCTACCTGTACCTCACTGGACCACCAGCATGGTTTATGTGACCTTGCTCCCTTACATTTCAACTTAGCGCAGATCCTGACTGCCTCATGAAGTCCCCGGTTTATGATCTCCATCTCCTTTCACACTTGTCATTGATGTAATCCCCTTCAAGTGATCCTTGAGAATATTTCCCATGCCTCAAAGTCTGCCCCCTGAGTCACTGCCATGTCCTAGATCTCACCTCCCTCCCCCATGCTTATTTGAAACCAGACAGCATTGTGATCGCCCCAGTCAGGGGGTCCTGTATAACCAGGTCCCTATCAGATCCCCATCTGCCAGAAACCATCGCCCAGACATGCCCCTCCTTGTGGGCTCCATCACATGCTGTGTTAAGAACACATCCTGGAAGCCGTCCAGCAGTCTCTGCTCCTTGGCCACCTTAGAGGACATGGTTCCCAGTTTGTACCTGGCATATTAAGGTCCCCATCAACACCACTCCTTCCCTTTTGGTCCACACTGGGCAATGATGTTGTCCAGCAAACCATCCTCTAGAACATCACTCATCCCGGGGGCCTATATACTACACCCAGCTTGACCTTATCTCCTGCTAGGGATCAAAGGTGACCCATAAGGCCTCCGTTTCCCTCTGCCTCTTCTACCCCAGCAATTTCTATATCATCTCTAATGAACATAGCCAGTCCACCCCTCTGCCCTCCTTTCTATCCTTCCTAAGCGTAGTGTACCCCGTCCGTTTAGGTCCCAGTCATGGTTTTGTTGGCCACGTCTCCGTGACCGCCCCACATCCACCTCCACAGTAGCATCATCTGGAACTCTGGCAACTTGTTTCCCAAGCTCCTGGAATTTACTAACACCAACCCCCACCGCTTATCCCTGATCCTCTTTGTTGAACCCCACCCAGATTCCTTATACTTCCATCCTCCCTCTGCTCCTCCTGAAACCTCCACCCCCAGTCTGTTTCCCTCCTCCCTTGGGCTTGAAGACTACTCCCTCATCTGTAGGAGAGGGCTTCTGGTCAGCCCCTCCCTTATCCCTTCCCCCCTCACAAGTTTAAACCCCACCTTTCTTGAATGTAGTCAGCCATCCCCTGTTTAAGGACTTCCTTCCCTAATGGGACAAGATGAAGCCTGTCCTTGGCATATAGTCCTTTATCCTCCCAAACTCCATTCCAGTTCCCTAACACCCCCAACCCACTCTCTTCACACCACTTTCTGAGCTAGTCATTAACCTCTGTGAGCTTCATTTTTTCTCCACTGAGGCCTTTGGTACTGGCAATATCTCCAAAAAGGAAATGTTGCATCCATTATCCCGACAGACTCTGGCAAGTTCTTGGAACCTTGCTTGGATTTCCAAAATGCTATTTCCCTCTAGATCGTTAGTTCCCAAATGCACCAGGAAATCCGGTTTCCCTCCACAATCCCTAACCATTTCACACACCATGAACTTTGCTCTGTGCACTGTCAGCCCAGAGATACTCACTACCTTCACCTGGCTAAGGCATCCACCCCCTGTCCCTCCCACTGGATACCCCTAATCATCAAGTCTCCCAATAACAGAACCTTAACACCGCCATCATCCTTATGGTTACCTCCACTATGCCCTCTCAGCCCCCTTCCCCCTTTATTCATGATCTCAATTCCATGGGAGTCTTCCTGCCTTATTAGAGACCCCCTTGTCACCCTCCCCTTTCTGCCTCACTCATTATTTTGCCCACTTAACTCAAACCCCCTCTGAATAGGTGTCCCCTTTAACCCTCTCTTAGCCAAACCATTTATCCTGGCCCTGATGGTTTCCCCTTCCCCCACACCGCCATCCTCCCCCCTTGTAATAGTACCCCTGCCTCCAGAGGCTCTCTGTGGGTCCCCTTTAGCTAGGGCCTCATCCTTGGTACTGACCCCTCTGCTGAAGGGGGGCTCCACTCCCACCTCCTTGTCTCCCAGTTTCTCTCCAATCATGCTCACCTCCCTCATGTCTGCAATATGTTGCATCTCCCCATTTGCTTAACATTTATGTTTCCCCTTCTCCCTCTGGGACTATTTCTATCCTTTCCATTGCCGGTCTGTGATGCCCTATGGGTATCCGACTCCCTCCCTCCCCGGCCTCTGTATAAGTTTCCTCATTTCCACCAACACCTTCCTCCCCCTCTAGGTTGCTTAGTAGCTCAAATTTATTGTGACACTGTATGTCAGCCTCCATCAAGTAACCCGAGTTTCCCCTGACTGCACCTCTAAACTGCCCCTCTTCTTCCCCTCTTGCTCTGTTCACCTTAGGGAGCTCCCTTCCCACAGTCTGCTGTTTTAGGCTTCTGCACAACAGCCCCTCCTGACTCTTCCCCCTCCACTCTCTTTGTATTCAGAATATTCACCCCGTACGCTTTCCCCTTAGCGTCAACATCCCTATCTAAGGGTCCTCTGTCCCTAATATCCCCCCTCCTGCTTGCTGTAACATAACGTCCTGTAATTTCAGAGCATTGCCCCAGCCTCCCCTCAGCCCCACCCTTCTGCTGCCCATATCCACACCCCTTATCCTTGGACACCCCCCCAGCTCCCCCAGCTTACTCCTTAACCAATATACCTCACTCCTGATACAAGATAGCTGTCTACAGAGTGGGAAGCCTCCCTCTCTCCAGGTCCAATTGAGAATTATTGACATCCCATAGCCTGTGCAGCCTACAACCCTTCCGAACTGCCTGCCATGGTGGAATATGGCCACCCTGTTTATCCCCCTTATAATGGCACACCCCCTTTTCTCAGTCCCTTTCCCCCCTGGAATACAGTTTCTCTCTATACTGACTGCAGTTATTTACAAACCCAATTTCAACCCCACCAATAAAGTTACCGAGTCTCACAAACACATACAGTCCAGTGTGTGTTCAGTCCCACTAACAGTGTGTGTATGCAGACATCAGGTACCGTATGACGTCACAGGCCCACCAGCTCCTGTTGCTTTGAATTTCAGTCCCAAACAGAAATACTCAGCCCTTCAATCCCAACCCCCAGTGGCTTTTCAGTATTTAAGAAAGCCTACAAAACAGGGTGGGTGAGAGGGCTCATACCAACACCAGGCAAACAACACATTTAAATTTCACTCTAATTATCACTGCCAAACAACTGTTCCTAAGCCTCCAAAGTTACAATATCACAGCCCAAGTAACAGTTCTAACTCAAGGTAATAATTTTTAACACATAGAACTAATTTCACTTACAAAACTATTCAAATATTTCAGTTAAAACAGAATATAACCCCAGACCTCTGTCCTTACCAGCCTTCTGCTTATGTTCCCAAGTGAACAATGAAAGCCAAGGTAATTCCTGTTAAAGACAGGTAATTCCAGTTAATGTCCCTCCCCCTAACACCAGGCAAACAACACATTTAAATTTCACTCTAATTATCACTGCCAAACAACTGTTCCCAAGCCTCCAAAGTTACAATATCACAGCCCAAGTAACAGTTCTAACTCAAGGTAATAATTTTTAACACATAGAACTAATTTCACTTACAAAACTATTCAAATATTTCAGTTAAAACAGAATATAACCCCAGACCTCTGTTCTTACCAGCCTTCTGCTTATCAAGATCATTTGCTTGCTGGTTGACATTTGTCTCAGGGGATGAATCTTCGGCTACTGAGTTAATTTCAGCTGGACTTCTTGGGTTAACTAACTTGTTGTCCCCTGATAATTGGATATCAATTAACATGGCAATAGATGACGAATTAGTGCTAGTACCAGGTTGCAAATTGGGGTAAAAAGCATTTGGATAAGTGGTTACTAAATTAGTTCAGTCAGAGAATGTAATATTTTTTTTTGTAGAATTGATTGAATACAGTTTTGGGTTCCTGGACTATGTAGCAAGGTATCTGGTGCTTCTGAACTAGAGGATTTATCATTAGTTTTGTCATGGTGATCTAGAACTGAGAACCTGTTAGTAAAGGTATCTCTGTGTTATTCATTGGGGTCGGTATTACATTTGCACATCTCTTCCTAGGCTGTGAAGTGACTAAATACCAATCATTATCTAACAAGTCCTGTTCATCTCAGTTTTTTCTTTTGATTGGTCTGGGTTTATTTGAAAGTGAGATAGGATTGGTCAGTTTTTGTTTCATTTTGCTTTGTGATTTTTCCAAGTTATCAAGTCGCAAACACAAATTATTCATTTCCATAAGCAGTTTGTTATTTAGGTTACACTTCTCACATATAAATTCTCCTTTTATTTTGTAATTTGTGCTGATTATAAGATACATGTTACATGATATACATTTACAGTCCAAATCTCCATCAAGAGTAATAATAGTATCAGCCAATATTGAAAGAGTAATAGGTCAGAGGTTAAATCCAAAATACTAGAAATACTAGTGCTCAACCAGATACACAACTATGTTGAACAGCATGACTTCCTGACAGGCAACACAGCTTTAGGAAGCATCATGGGATAGGCACTGCATTGGTCAAATGGTCTACCGACATAGTGAGGCTATAGACAAAGGGCAATCATCAGATGCTGTCTTCATAGATCTCACAAAAGCTTTTGATTTGGTGTACCACAGACTGCTGTGAGCCAGATTAGAGTGGCTAGGTCTTGACATTCTATTATGTTAGTGGTTCTCCCATTACCTGGAAAACAGGTCACAGCAGGTTAAGTGGAAGGGCGTCCAATCTACACAGAGACCCATAATGGATGCTGTTCCCAAAGGCTCCATTTTAAGCCCCATGCTGTTTTCCCTGTTCAGTAACGATATGCCTGGAAACTGTGATGGGGCTAACTTACTTTTGTATGCGGGTGATGCCAAACTGTATAGATGCTCAGGTGATATTGCCCAAATCAATAGTCATGTTGCTGGTGATTTCAGAGAATTAGAAAAATGGTTTGCTAGTAACAAGCCAGAACTAAATATAAAGAAAACCAAAGCAATTCTGTTTGGTCCCAGGCACCTGGGTACTGATAGACATCATTTTTAAAATATTGCCTTGTTCACTGTGGCTCAAATTGTGGTTTCAACTCTATTAAATATCTAGGAGTCTATATAGACCAGGAAGTCACTCATAGTTATGATTTGAAGTTCTTATTGACTTCCTGCTTCCATGTAATTAATTCTGGGTCACCCCTGAAAAAAGGGACTTTTAGTCTCAGTGGGCCTACCAGGTCATCAAAATTCAATAAATAAAAATGTACCCATCCCATGCACAAGTCATGTCTCCCATATAACCCACTCTTCACTCATGGCAGACTTTTCCAGTGAGAGTTTCTGAAAGAAATCCTTAGAATCAATGTGAGGGGCATATAAAGACCCTACTTCAAGCTGTTGCCCTCTCTTTCCCTCCACCTGCACCACGGTGTACCTGCCTCCTTTGTCCTTGATAGCTTTTGTACAGGGACATGGGGCATTTGGGCATATCCAGACTGCTGTATCTCTGGCTTTAGAATTCAAGTTTGCTGTGTACCACTCCCCCCCCAATTTCTAAACATGTGCAAGAGAGCACCCCCTCTTCTATTTTTATATCTCGTAGAAGAACAATGTCCGGGTTCTGCTTCTTTATTTAATTAAACAGTCTTCTACTCCTTGTATGAGTTTTAAGCCCATTTACATTCCACAATATGGTTTTTAGTTTTTCACCCATCATCTATCCATTTAAGACTGGCTTTCCCTTGAAGATAGTAATACCCTGTTTACACATCTGCATTACAATATATCAGAGTATGTCTGTAGTCTTAACAGATCCAGCTAAATGATCTTGTACTACCATTTTTCTTATCTCTCCTTTTGCCCTACACTCGACACCATTAACTCTGTCCCTCCCCTCAAGAACCCTCAGCACCTTACCCACCACATGGTCTCTTCATGCTTGTGCTGCTCCTCCTTTCCAGTGTGCCATAAAAGTGCACAGACTTAACTTCTGACAATGCCCAGATGGGCTGCTACCTGTATTTAGCTTCTAGTGCCGATGTTATGCTTTGTATTATTTGATCTGTTGAATGTTAACTTTGGTTCACTCTGTATTGCCAAAATGGTACTTATGTTACTCGTTCTGTTTTGTTATGTCACTGAATCAATATTGTCCAGCCCTTGTTAATCAGTTTCTAATACTGTCTTTGACATGGTGTAAACAAATTATTATTCTGACAAGGAACCTTTGTAAATGAGCATTTCTGCTCAAAGGTGTTTTTCTGAACTTTGAAATAAATAAATAAATAAATAAATAAACAACCCCCCCCACCCCGGGTTGCCACACTATTACCGCACAAACTAAATGGAATATGTTAAGATCTATCTATCTTCTGCAGTCACAATCAGCGACATGAACTTGTGGCTGGTAAACAGTCAGACCCCAGTGAGGGTCCTGATACTAACATCTACATTGGCTTCATGTTCCAGAGGTGTCTCTACCCCTCAGCTTACTTACTTTCAAACAACTTGCCAAGTTGCTAGGGTGAAGGTGATGGTGGAGTACGTGCCCCCCCCCCACACACACAGAGGCCATAACATAATAGGCTAGCACTGCACTGCTTGCCTGTTGCAAAACTGTATTGGAAAAGAGAGTCTGGGAGAATGAGAAACAGGATTGCAAGCCAACGTATCAGTCGTGCTTTCTCCCCCTGAGGTAGGGAAACATAAGTAAATATGCCAACACTTTTAGTCAAGAAGAAAACCAACATTAACCGTTTTAAACTTGTACTGTTAGTTGGATGTAACCAGGTATTTAATTAAGCCCAGCTGAGCTTCTGTGCTCCAACTGAAATGAAGAGGAGCAGGGGCCCAGATCACCCTAGCCAGGGGACCGCATCCTCTCTCCCTTCTGTTCTTAGTGTGCTGTAGCCTTTTAGTGCATGAGCTGGATCACTGCAAGGGCTCTTGTGTGCTCATTCCATTATATATAGGTCTGTCCTCTCTCCTATCTAATCTGTTTACCATTCCTCACCAAGCATCCATTCTATCAGCATTACATTCAAGCACTGTGGTGGCAAACTGACATACCAGTCACCTGGGCCAGACTATGATGTCATCACCCTGAGCCAAGCATTGTCCACCCTCTCAAATGTGGCAAACTTGCTTATCAAGTTTGAGGTGGAACCCCCACTAAGGGAGATACCATTGTTCACCCATTGGCGGTTTAGATCCACCTCTCATCAATTCTCAGCAAGTCCAATATTTCATATTGGGTCACATTTTAAAATGGTAGCAAGCACAAATCATTAATGGAAATATCAATTCATCACTAATACTTTTATTTTCTTGTAAATGTTTGGTACATAGAATCTGGAGGTCTGCGTACTTTATACCTTTGTATATTAAGTTTTTACATTTACTGTAAACTCTCAAAATCCATAAATAAAAAAGTAAAAAAAAAAGATATAATAAAAATTGATAACTGTAACAAACCAAGTGGATTTGATGTAGTCCTTCAATGCATTTAATGTTGAACAGAAGGCTTGACTTTGCACCCCCCATACACAACTCCATCTGACCATCCCTTGCCATACAGATCTCCCTGTAGGAGATGGTCCTTATGAGCAACATCACAGCTCCCAGTTTTGTCTGCCCTGTAGAGCAGATCATGTGCTTCAGTCCTACGTGGAGCTGGGTGCAGATGGCAAAAACAGTGCATTGCCAATGGAGAGTAGTGCGAGAACGGGATCCTGGGTGGCAGCAGGAGATACTCTCAAGTGTATTCGTAAAATTGACTTTTCCCCCTCTCTGCCCCACTGCCACTCCCCCCATTACATAAGTATATCTCAAACTCCAGAGAGCAAAAACAGTGATACAGTATAAACTCTTAGAGTTAAAGATTTAAATATTATTTTGTTAGCTCAGTACTGGCAGGCAATGGCAATGTGCCTGTAAGTTTTTGTTCACATTAGTACCACCAGAGTTAGCTTAGCCAGTATCGTTGCTTCTATGCTGCTGTTTGAGGCATCAGATGGACTGGGGAGTGGGGTCCAGGAAGACTAGTTACTGGGGGGTTAACACAACAGAAAACAAGTGTATCTCACGTGTAGAAAAGTGTCTCTCTCTCTCTCTTATGTTGCCAGTGAAGTTGCTCTTTGGTTCAATCTACCAGCTGAGGCTGCTTCCTCCCTGTTGGAAAACTTCTCTGCCTCCTCAACTGTTGTGAATATTTGTGGTGCGAAGGTGGGCTGAATGATGCAAAGTCTAAGCTGGTACTGGTGGGAGAACTGCCACCCTCTCCTGAACAGGCTGGCCTTCAAACTAGAAGCAGGTAGATGATTTTCTACGCCAGCATTTGGTGCTTGATCTACTGGGCTGACTACATTGCTTCCCATCACGTTGCTCACATGGGCCCTGCTTTCAAGGGGAGGGCACACATTTGATGTAGCTCTGGAGCTAGTAAAAGACATTTGGGTAAGATTCTTTTATAGTAGCTGGCTGCTCATCATGATGCTGGTTCAGAATAAAATATAATTCAGGATGTTATTGATTAGCTGCAGATTGTGATTGCTCTGGAGGGAGCCCAACAATAAAACATCCACCATCTTCACTGGCTAGGCCACACCCCCAGATAGGGTGCTTAAAAGCAGAAACTTCATTGGGACTGGAGAGAGGAGGGAGATATGGTTGTTACAAGGGTGGGATTGGTGGAGTTAGTGCTACCACAGTTCTAGAGATCACATCTCCAGAAGGGCATAGACAGAGTAGAGGCGATCCAGAGGAGGGCAACTAAAATAATGCAGGGTCTGCATCAAAAGCCCTATAAAAGAAGACTAAAAGACCTCAATTGTTTCTTTTTTTTCACATTTTATTTAGCAGACCTTCAGCCCTCCATCTCAATTTGCCCCCTCCCCAACATGCTGACTCTCGCTCTCCTAATTTGGTTCCCTTCCTGCCCTCCTGACTGCGCAATCAGCCTGGCACTGAACATAACCATGGTCAATTCTAATGGACTTCTGTACCTTTGTAAATAACTGTCCACACCATCTCAGTTTTTCTTGCAGACTGTGCTCTCTCCTTCACCAACAGCCATCACGCCCCCTCTTTCTCATAGAAGCATACAATTTTATGCAGATAAAGACTGCTTGGCCCATCCAGTCTGCCCATTTCTTCCTGCCTACACTATTACCACAGACTGCTCTTTCTACAGCTCTTTCTCTCTCCCCCCCTTTCATTTCCACTGTGCTTATCCCATGCATTCTTGAACCCGTCCTCGGTTTTCCCCCATAACCTCCACTGGGATGCCGTTCCATGAATCCACTGCTCTTTCTTTGAAGAAGTGCTTCATTGCATCTCTCCTGAATCTATTATCCTCCAGCTTCATAGCATGTCCCCTTGTTCTTGAGCACCTTTTCTTCTGAAATATACTTCCCTCCTGTACCTTATTTAACCCCATGAGGTATTTAAAGGTCTCCTTCATATCCCTCCTCTTCCTTCTCTGTTCCAGGGTGTACAAATTGAGGTCCTTTAGTCTCTTCTCATCAGGCTTTTGATGCAGACCCTGTACATTTTTGTTGCCCTTCTCTGGACTACCTCTACTCTGTCTATGTCCTTCTGGAGATGTGCTCTCTAGAACTGGACTCAGTACCGTAGGTGGGGTCTTACCCCATTATTTGGAGTGTACCATCCACAACATGTGCCAGGAGTAAGATGATCCTGGAAGGATTGCAGAGTAGATTCCTGACTCAGTGTGATAGGGTGAGAATGCACCTCTCACAGGTTATGAATTGGGAGTGGTTGGTGATAAATGGGATCACCATGAAAAGGGCTGCCCTTCCATGATGCCAATTAAAAAGTTACAAATATTCTATTCTGTTCTGTATCTGTCCCCCTTGTACTTACTGGTCTTCTGTTTCACTTTCCTGTTTTCTCCTACTGTCTTTGTCTTCTTTCTTCTTTCCTTGTCTGAGTCACCCCCCACCACCAAAGGAACAGACAAGTGGTCTGGGCAGCCCCTGCTCTGGTGGCCACTGAAATGGCCTGACAGGAGTGACTGAATTATTTAAATATGGTTCCCCTACTGGGAGAATAAAACAAAATATGGTACACTGTGCTGTCTCCTACTCTCCACCTGCACTGCTGGTGGCAGGAGTGAATCAAGAGAGAGAAAGAGGCAGAAGGTGACACATACAGCATGCATCAGGCTTACTTTTACATTTTAAAACAAAGGTTTCCCATTGGTCTACCAGCTTGGTGTGCATGCCCAAGTCCAGGTAGCCGGTAGTGCACGAGAATGGGAATGGACTTTACCTTACGGTCCTAAGCTGCCCATGCTGCCTGACATAAATCAGCAGCAAGCAGGCGAAACACTGCAGGGTTTGTGCTCCGCTATTTGGGGCCATAATATTAGCCAAAAAGGGACTGATGCATACAATTAAATGTATATAAAGAAAGGAATCTTTTCTCCTCAGACTGACTATGCCAGATCAGGGTACAAGGCAGCTGAAAGAGAAAATGAAAGGGAGCTATGTGCTCCTGGTTGGTATCCTGCCCTCCCCCCCCCAAAGCTGCACAAGGGAGTAATTGTAAATGCCATTCACTTAGCAAGCCAACCAGAATGAAGAGTCTCACAAATGGAAAAGGGACTGCAGTTACCAAAAACAAGACAGACACTCTCAGCCCAGAGCAGAGGAGCACTGCTGTTTTGCGGCCTGAGTGGTGGTTTGTCTACCCTGAATGTGAAGATAAAATACAAAGACAGGAGGAAAGCTGACATAAAATTGTTTGTTTAAATTTCTTGTATACAGTAGCTCACTATGTGTATATGTATAGCACTGTTTAGCTATAAGACAGACTGTTTTACACAAAGGATTTATTGACTGATAAACCTGAAGAAATGAAAAAAAAGATACAGTAATTAAAACATGGTGTCTCTCAAACTGACCTGCACCAAGCAAATCCAGCTTGCACAGAGACTGAATGGTAGGATGGGCTTGAGCCAAAACTGCTCCAGCTTGCTGTATCTGAAATTACTCATGCTGTTAACAGGCTATTCAACCTCTCTTCCTCATGTGTGGAGTAGTTCTCTTCACTTGGAAATGATCCCATATCGTCCCAGTCCTTAAGAAAGGAGACTCAAAAACCTTCAGTAACTATAGGCCTATTTCCATTTTGCTTATATTTAAGAAAGTATTGGAAAAATTGGTAGCTACCCAGTTATCTGATTACCTGACAAAATACAACTTGATATCACCCCACCAGCATGCATTTAGGAGTGGTCACAGTACCTCTGCTGCCTTGCTAATACTCACCAACCACATTGCCTCCACCATTGATAGAGGGAAATATACAGGCATTGTGTTCATTGACCTAACCATGGCTTTTGACCTTGTAGATCACCTCATGCTCACCCACAAGCTAAAAGACCTTGGTCTGGTGCCCCCTTCCATAATTGGTTTGCCAGTTATCTCCACCATAGACAGCAGCTAGTAAAACTAGGAACCACCTTCTCTGAACCAATGTCTTCCAGAATCGGGGTCCCTCAAGGATATATACTGGGACCACTCCTGTTCATGCACCATATCAATAGGCTGCATGAGTGTCTGAAATACAGTTTACCTATGCTGTACACAGATGATCATGCACATATTGTCAGCTCGAAAAACAAAAAGCGATATAAACATGATGTTATCCCATGATCAGCAAGAGATATAAACCTGGCTGCAATGAAACAGGCTCCTCAAAAATGTGGCTAAGAGGCAAGCCATGCTATTTGACTCTCCCCCTAGAATATGGTATTGCCAAGCCCCCCTCCAGATTGCCTGCTTAGATGGTACCTTGCTGGAGGCAGTGCAATCCTTCAGCTATCTTGGAGTAACCTTGGACCCCCACACAAAACTTTAACCTGCATATATTAATAATCTGTAAAGCTGTTAACACTAGATTGGGCCTGTCCTACCACCCACCATGCATGCTTGTTGGTTGCATGGAGAATACTACTTACTAAACTCATGTATAATGTTGTAGTGTATGCACCTTCAGCATCTAAACTTGCACTGAAGAGTTTTATTTTATTTTATTTATTCTTATTTTATCATCTTGGATCTTTGAGCTAAAAGCTTGTTTACAGAGGTTCCATGTAATATGAGGACTAAATGCAACTAACAAAATGCTATAGAGGCAGTACAATAATTAATGAAAACAGTAAAAACTTAATAAACAGAGAGTTTTACAGTCCATTACAGCGTTAAAGGTGGTTGAAACATAGCATACTCCAACTAAAACCTTGGTATCAGTAGGGAAAGAGAGGGTAGGGACTATAGATGGAAGGGAGCAGTGATTTGTTAGAGCATGGATAGGATGGGAAGCATAGGAGCTGGTTGGGCAAAAAAGAATGGAGGCTGGAAGGTAAAAATTCATACTTCAAGAGGATTATAGTCAAGCAGCCCAGGACGGCCTTGTCAGAAACATTAAAGAAGGAAGAAAGGAGAGGGGAGAGTTCATGTAAGGTGTTAAACAGGGTTGGAGTTAGAGTTGGTCACTTTTAGGATGTGGATTGGTAGGAACCATGGGAAGAGGGCATTTCATTTTAGAAGGGAAGAGTGGAGGGAGAACTGTCAGAGGGGGTCAGCTGTTGGGGGAGGCGGGGTGGGAGCAGTGGGGTAGCAGTAGGAAAGATGGGGAAGGAGGGAAGTTATGAGAGAGAGAGAGAGAGAGGGAGAAGAGAGAGAGAGAGAGAGAGAGAAAGATAAGGTAGAAGGGTGGAATACTAAGTGCTGCTGTAGTGAATACTTGCTTGAGTAGGGCCATGTAAACATTAAGTGTTACAGTTGCACAAGCTGGTTGTGGCTAGATGAGATCAAAGTTTTGATCTGAAGTGTCCTGGTTTGGATGCGGATAGCAAGTCAGCGTTAAAGAGAGGTGGGATGTCACTTACAATAGAATATGTCGCTTTGTGTTTCCCAGCAGCAGATTATTTCATCACTGTACATTAGATGAGAAATTAAAATGGCTACCCCCACCCCGCAAAGCCTTGAGAGACCATGCACTAAGTAGCATAGTCTACAATATGTTAGAAAAACAGCAACCGCAACAGCTTACTGATTGGCTTCAGCCACACCACAGTCCGCATTCATTAAGATCATTAGGCTATGGCCCGTTTGTGGTCCCTTAGCTGAGAACTAACTTTGGTTCAGCAGCATTCTAGTACTTTGCTCCCAAATTATAGAACAACATCCCAGCTGATATTTTTGCTTGTGCCACCACAGGGAGTTTCAAAAATTCTGTTCGTGAACACTTCCTATGCACATCTACATGCAAATGTTTCCCCACAAAAGGTGAACTAGCTATCGGGCTCCTAACCCATTCCGGATTCTGCATGTCACTATGGTATTGATATTATGCTGCTCCTGCCTATGGATGCTAATTGCCTTATGCCGTGTGTATAGAGAATGATATTTTGCCGATTTGTTACTCTGTCCCTATTGCCTACGGATGATAATACTGTCTTTATGCTTTGTTTATAGGGAGTGTTGTTTTGTTGCCATGTGACTCTCTCCCTGTTGTATTTAGCACTTGCCTTCTGGTTGTGATTTAAACTGTACCCAACTATTGCCTACCCTGGCTATAATGGCTTGTATCCTGTTTAATGTTGCCTCACCTGTAAACATGTTGAACGTTGTTGTATACTGCAAAATGTTTGGTGTTGCATCACCCTTGTTGTAACTCTTCTGGGTCGTACATGAAAACAGGTGGGTTCTGGCTAGTGTACCTACCTGGTTAACAAAAACTAAATAAAATAAAATTTACTCACCTGTTTTATATTATGCACTCCAGAATGATATGCACATACATCGAGCTAGAATACAATTAAATGCTCTAATTAGGCTACTTAAGATCTTGCTTGATTTCAGAATAACTTTACTAAAATGTTAGTCATATGAGCATAACACATATTTTTATTTATTTTATTTATTAATATTTATACTGGAAAGACATATTGGCAAAATTGCCAGTTTTCACAGTGTTCAGTGATACTGAAGAAAAAAAAGGTTTTGACAGTAAGAGTTTACAAAGTTATTTCAAAACAGCAGCGAATTAAATATTTGACCAATTTTTCATTTACAAATTTAATATACTTGCCTAAATGTATTGCTGTTGACAATGAAAGGAAAAAAATAATGCTTGAAGAAATAAAAGCCTCATTGTTTTAATGTGATGTAATATTCATGTGATAAGTCCATCATGTGACCCTTGGGAGGAATATAAAAGGGGAGTGCTTTTTAGTTGGAAAAGTCATTTGGAAGTGAAGAGCTAAGCTAAGAGGTGCTGAGAGTTATGCTCTGACCAGAGAGAAGGACAAAGTGTTTTGAAATAACAGATGAAGAGGCCTTGAAACCTTGAAAAGGCCTTATGCTTTAATGAGGTAAAGCTATTTGTTAGAAGCAGTCCTATTGCTCTAAAAGCTTGCCTCCCATTTTCAGAAAGCTGCATGATGAAAGACTGTCACATGGTTAAAACAGCTTTGATCATCCTGAAACAAACTGAACTGTGGCCTGCACTGTTCATATTTTCGATAGATGAAATACACATGCGCTGTGCCAAAGGCATTTAACCTGACTCTTTTTTTTTGCGATTATATATTTTTTTTGTAGCCGCCGAGCCCCCTAACCCCGTGAACAGGTTCACCCTGGCCATGGCACCCAACCCTTACTCCGGGAAGCCCCTCCAGAGTGGGGCCACTGAAGTGGAACTGTCATGGCTGAATGGTCGGGTACCGTGCCTGGCTCATACGCGGGGGCAGCGATTTTTCCTGGCTAGAGTCCCCTTTTGGAGCTAGGATGCGCAATGATGCAAGGGTGTGTGCGTCTGTCCTAGCTCCACCCCACGTCTTGGTGTGGCATGCTTTGTCTCCCAGCCTCTGCTAGAGGGCAATCGACGCTAACACTCTGGACCCCCCCACCCCAGAGAAGGAGAGCAGTCCTCCAGGCACTCAATCCTTCTCCTTCCCTGCTGACCCCTGATGACCCGTGCTCATTCCCAAACATGGGTCGCCGGCATGGTACGAGATGTGGTGTCCAGCGCCTCAACCCTCAGCACCACCAGGCCGGGATTTAACCTGACTTCTATACCTGTCTGACTCTCTGTGACCGATGCCCCTGTGACACTCAGGGCATCACAGAACCAACCAGGGAAGATGCAATGCTTGATCTGGTGCTCATGAATGGGGAGCACATACAGGACCTAATGGTCAGAGACCCTCTGAGTGGTAATGACCATCGCACACTGTGGTGCCAGGTGGATATGGACAGAGAAAGCATCCCGACTAAGACCAAAATCTTGGATTTTATAAAACTGGAATTCAGTAAGATGGTAGGGCATCAGTGTACATATGGGGGTGGACCAAAGGTGGCCCATCATCAAGGAAGGAACATAAATTTTAAGCAGCAAAGGCACTTCTTGATAACCACACATAAATATATAGTGAAGCCCTCTAGGATGAAGTGCAGCACTGCAGAATTCTGCAGTAGTGTTACTGCAGTAAATAATGAAATTTTAATGGAAGTTAATCCCTTTTGTCATGCAGTAAACCTGTGACACTGTGCTTCATCCTGGAGGGTATCTATCTATCTATCTATCTATCTATCTATCTATCTATCTATCTATCTATCTATCTATCGAGATATATATATATCCCACACCAGTGGTGAATAAATTTGGTAAATAAATCAAGTTATTTTAGGATAAATATTGTAAATATTTATTTTACTTAGAACACATTTATATAACTTAGAACACCATTTATACAACTTAGAACACCATTTATATAACTCAGAACATGTTATTCAAACAACATGAAGTCTTACTATATTATGACAATTGCAGTATGATCCAATCTTGGAACTGCCCCGGAGATGAAATAGTTAACTTTCCATGAAGCATGGAACTCTGATCGCGAGCTCGGTTAGGAAGCTCTGTCTGTTGTGCTTCAAACATAAACTGTCAGATTCTTTACTCCGCCTCACTGAATAGTCACTCCGGAGATTTTTCTTTCTGCTCGGTTCATTTGCCGATTTAAAAAGTGTTATTTTATCGGTTTTCAATTGAAAATTAACCGAAATTAAACCGCAACTGGTCGGTTCAAGCTCTGTCTGTGGAAACGTAAGTAATAGATAGGTTTTACATTGAATTATCTGTGTGGAACTTGTACACATTTATCGGTTCGGTTTGAACCGATCAGGTTGTTTGTAAAATTACTAGTCCTTTTTTAGAGTGTGGTTCCCGGTTCTTATCGGTTCTAAAAAAAACGGATTTCATTACGTTTTTTTCCACGACCCGTGACACGGTTGGGAACCGATAAGGGTGTCTTGCTTGGCGGATTGCCATAAACGGGCAAGTTTGGTTAGGCTGGCATTATGTCTGAGAAACCCAAAAGAAAAACCGGACCCACTGGGTTTCAGCACTGTAGTGTTTGTGGGGAAGCTTTTGCTAAGGCTGACCCACACGCCACATGCGTCTATTGTCTGGGGTTTGACCACCTCAATTCAGATTGCCAGATTTGTAAGAATTTCCCTGCTGCCACCATAGAAAAGAGAGTCGGTAGGCTCAGGGAAAGGGAGGCCAAAAAGTCCGCTGACCCAGATGGCCAGCCCGGTTCGGTACCAACCGAACCGGAGGGAGTGCCCTCTGACCAGGGCGATACTTCCTCGGGCAAACAAAGAGCCGGTTCTGAGGAACTGGTTCCAGCAAAAAAGACTAGAAAGTCAGCTAGCGTAGAGCCAAAAGTTCTCTCCCCCAACTGCTGAAGAAATAGCTAAAGCAATTCAAATTGTCCAGTCTCTTTCCCATCCGACCGAACCGACACCATCAAGGAGGCGTTCGGTTCGGTCGGTTCCATCGGTTCAAGATTATGATTTTGAGGATTTTTATGAACCGGAGGAGGGGGAAGGGGAATATGAGGAGAGTGAATATGGTTTTGAAGATCTGAATGTGCCCATTGAACCAGACATCTCTCCAGATAGACCCTTAGGGGTTTCTCCTCCCAGGCTTTCTGAGTCCCCTTCTCATTCCATTTTTTATAAGAAAGTTGCTGAAACTCTGCAGCTCCCTGTTGAGGAAGCTGTTGATGACCAAGAGGAGCCTGACTATGTAGAAATGATGGATATTCCAGAGTCTAGGAGACTGTCTATTCCTTTACATAAATCTTTTCGGAAACAGACAGTAAAAGTTTTAAAAACTCCTCACACTATACCTCCTGTGGATAAAAGGATGGACAAGAGGTATACCTTATCAGGTTCTGACGCTGATTTCCTCACTCAACAATGCAGCAATGTGGGTTAATATTCCCCTAGCTTCACATCCCCCTGAGAAGGACTCCAGGAAGATTGATGCTATGGCAAAGAAACAGTACATGGCAGCATCTTTGGGACTAAGACAAGCAAATTATATGGCTTATGCTGCTAGGTACCAGAAATCCAGATGGGATACTGTACTGGCTCTAGCAAAACAAGTCTCTGACCAGCTTGCCAGGGAACTGGAACAGGTGGCTATGGATGGTATTGAGGCATCCAAGGTGCAATTTCATGCTGCAGTGGACTCTAATGATGTTTTATCAAGAGTCATGGCTACATCAGTGGCTCTTCGCAGGATGGCCTGGCTCAGATGTACTACCCTGTCTCAGGATACCCAGTCTAAGGCCATGGATTTTCCTGTGTTGGGCAATTCTCTGTTTGGGGAGCAAACAGAGAATTACATGAAGAAAATGGATGAATATAGGACCACCTATAGGAGTGCACAGGCCAAGGAAAGGCAGGCCACTCCTCAAAAGCAGCTTTCTAAAGGCAGGGGCAGGTCTTTTCATAGGCCTTTTTTACCAAACCCAAGCTTCCTCTTCCGCCTATGCCCAGAGGGGGTTCTTTAGAGGGAGAGGCAGACGGGGTGCAAGCAGGCCTGCTTCCACCCCTCAGCCCAAAGCCCCTGCCAAGCAGGCACCCTGATGGGGTTGCCAGGGCCGATTCTTCTCTACCTGTAGGGGGCAGGCTGGCTTACTTTGTCCAGGACTGGAAGTCTTTAACATCAGACAAGTGGGTCCTGGAAATAGTAAGGCGGGGACTGGTTCTCAGCTTAAAAAAATTTCCAAAGCTGAGAACCAGATCTTTTCCACTTGCAACTCCATCAGAGGGACTAGCCCTAGAGGCAGAGGTCTCTACCCTCCTGGCTCTCAGAGCCATGGAAAGGGTTTCTCCCCTACACCAGGGCAAAGGTTTGTACTCCAGGTACTTCCTTACCCCAAAAAAGACAGGAGAATGGCGGCCCATCCTGGATCTCATATACTTAAACAAGCACCTTTTAAAACCAAAGTTCAAAATGGTGACTCTGGGAATTATCCTACCCTCTCTAAGGCCAGGGGATTGGCTAGCTTCCCTGGACCTCAAGGATGCCTACTTCCATATTCCCATCAGAAGCTCCCATCGAAAGTACCTCAGGTTTGCTGCCCTCAGGCCACTACCAGTTCAGAGCAATGCCCTTCGGCCTCACTTCTGCTCCAAGGGTATTCACCAAATGCCTGGCAGTAGCAGTTACCTACCTAAGAAGGCAAAAGATTGCCATCTTTCCTTACCTGGACGATTGGCTCATAGTAGGCCAGTCCCCAGACCAGGTCAATTTACATCTTCAAATAACGCAGCAACTGCTTACCTCTCTAGGTTTCCTTCTGAATCTCTCAAAGTCAGTTCTAGAGCCTGTCTAGCTTCTTACCTTCATAGGTGCAGAACTGAACACACAGGAGGCCAGGGCCTTCCTTCCTCTGGACAGGGCAAAGACCCTAGTCTCCCTGGCCTCCTCATTCACCCTGCAGGTCTCTTGACCAGCAAGGCATTTTATGCAGCTCCTAGGACACATGGCTGCTTCCACAGCAGTTGTGCAGGGAGCAAGATTTCAGATGAGGGACATCCAGTTCCATTTGAGAGCCTTTTGTTCTCAAAGAAAGGATCCTCTTACCAAGTTGATCCCAGTAACTCGAACCCTGATCCAAGCCCTACAGTGGTGGCAGGATCAGAGCAACCTGAGATAAGGAGTTCCTTTCGTCACTCAGTCTCACTCCCTAATCCTTACTACAGATGCATCCCTCTT
Source organism: Neoceratodus forsteri (assembly GCA_016271365.2). Classification (NCBI taxonomy): domain Eukaryota; kingdom Metazoa; phylum Chordata; order Ceratodontiformes; family Ceratodontidae; genus Neoceratodus; species Neoceratodus forsteri. The sequence goes on along the minus strand of CM057451.1, from coordinate 845,475,538 downwards.
GGGTTGGGGAGCTCACATGGGCGACCTCACCACCCAGGGTCTGTGGTCTCCCCAGGAATCTCTGCTCCACACCAACCTGTTGGAGCTCAGAGCAGTTTTTCTAGCACTTCAAGCTTTTTCCAAATCTGTTCAGAACAAGATTGTACAGGTCAGAACAGACAACACCACTACAATGTGGTACATCAACAAGCAAGGAGGCACTCGGTCTACTGCCTTGAGCACCGAAGCGATGAAGTTGTGGTCTCTGGCTTACTCCCTGAACACCTCCCTTACAGCAGTCCACCTCCCAGGCAAGAACAATGTCCTGGCAGATGCTCTCAGCAGGATTTCTCAGGGCCATCACGAATGGTCACTGGATCCCCTGGTCTTGGGAGTAGTATTTGCTAGATGAGGCACCCCACAGATAGATCTTTTTGCAGCCCCAGACAATCACCAACTTCCTCTTTTTTGCTGCAGGCCCCCAGTGTTGGGCTCACTCCCCCTGGATACCTTAGCCCTCAGTTGGGAAGGGAAGTTCCTCTATGCCTTCCCTCCCTTCCCTCTCCTGTTCAAAGTGCTAGTCAAAATCAGATCCCAATCCTGCAAAGTCATTCTGATAGCTCCAGATTGGGCCAGACAACCCTGGTATCCACTCCTACTGTCCTCAGCAGTCCATCCTCCCCTGTGCCTTCCCAGGAATCATAATCTGTTAACCTGTGCCCAGGGACGGGTTTGGTATCCGAATCTCAAATCTCTCAATCTCAAGGCTTGGTTCTTGAAGAGTTAGAGTTTGCTGATTTACACCTTTCCCAAGGTGTAATGGATATATTGAAGGCCTCAAGGAAGCCTTCCACCAGGCTACTTACAATTCCAAATGGAAAAGGTTTTCCATATGGTGCTCGGAAAAGCATATTTCCCCAGACTCTGCTGATCTACCCACAGTCCTGGATTATATGGTCCATCTGAATTCTCTGGGGCTGAGACCAGCTACCCTGAAGGTGCATTTGGCAGCTGTGTCTGCTTTTATTTCAGCAGGTACATCCTCTTCTCTTTCAGCTCATCCTGTATTTTCTAAGTTTTTTAAGGGGTTGCTTCACACCAACCCTCCATTCAGGGATCCTGCCCCTGCCTGGGATCTTAATGTTTGCATTGCTCAGCTTATGCAACCCCTCTTCAAGCCCTTGTCTTCAGCTGAGCTTAAGTACTTGACTTGGAAGACTGTGTTTCCGGTAGCCATCACCTCTGCCAGACGCATAAGTGAATTACAAGCGTTGTCAGTGGAGCCGGATTTTATCTCCTTTCACAGAGATAAGGTGGTCCTCTGGACTAACAGGAAGTTCCTACCTAAGGTGGTTTCAGATTTCCACCTTAATAAATCTATTTCTCTTCCAGTGTACTTCACTGACCACTCCTCCTCTGGTGAGAGGAGGCTGCACAGCCTAGATGTGAGGAGAGCCCTTAGTTACTACATAGGCGTACTCAAGGGTCACAGGTTTGACTCCTCCAACTGTTCCTCACTTATGGCGAGGGTTGGTAAAGGAAGCCAGCCACTAAAAGATCCATTGCCAGGTGGATTGTCTCTTGTATCCAATTCTGCTATGAAAAGTTGGGTAAAGTTCCCCCCTCAGGCCTGAGGGCTCACTCTACCAGAGGTACAGCTGCTTCTCTGGCTGCTGCCAGAGACATTCCTATTCTAGAAATATGTCAAGCAGCTACCTGGAAAACAGTTCACACTTTTACTAAGCATTACTTCCTGGACATCCAGGCTAGGAGTGATGCTCGGTTTGGCACAGCTGTTCTTCAGAGCCTATTCCCTAAGTAGGTTCTGTCCCTCCTCCATGGGGGTACTGCTGTGTGGTCTGCAATTGTCATAATATAGCAAGACTTCATGTTGTTTGAAGAAAAAATTACTCACCTTAGTAATGTTGTTTCTTCTAATGGAGTCTTGCTATATTATGACCTCCCTCCCTGCCTGCCCCTCTCAGAACCTTCGTTTTGGGATGTGGCTGGGCTTTACAGGGTTGGCACTTCATTTATGCCCACCTTGTTGTTTTTACACCCTCTATTTTGGGGTGAATTGGTGTTGTGTTTTTCATTTTCTGGGTCTCCTGACTTGAGTCTTTGTTTGAGACCAGGAAATGTATGTTTAGGTTAGTAGCCAGTTGGCTAGTGTAGGTTTACAGCTTCCACACAGAACCTTAGTGAGTTTTAGCTCATAAAGATCTGACAGTTTATGTTTGAAGCACAACAGACAGAGCTTCCTAACCGAGCTCGCGCTCAGAGTTCCATGCTTCATGGAAAGTTAACTATTTCATCTCTGGGGCAGTTCCAAGATTGGATCATACTACAATTGTCATAATATAGCAAGACTCCATTAGAAGAAACAACATTACTAAGGTGAGCAATTTTTTCTTTCCACTTATAATCTGGAAATGGAACACAGAGAACAATGAGCCAAATAGGGAACTTGCAATGAAAAGAAAGGCAGTTTTAAGCTAAAACAAGGTAAAACACCAGTAAAAACACTACAAATGGGGTGGTATATATCAAACACATAATGGACTGCAGTTGAACAACACATTTATCTCTACACATGAGGAGTAAGACCTTTATAACTAACTCGTGGCTTCTCCACTAGTGAGTTATGGGTCTTACCACCACTAGTGGAGATAAATGTGTTATTCCACTACAGCTCATTATGTACTCCATATATATATATATATATATATATATATATATATATATAGCCATGAGTGAGGTGTCTGAGGTCAAATTGCACAAGTGTAGATAAATCATTTATCTGACAGCTCACCATTGTATATTTCATTTCTGCAATAGGGATGCTTTCTGTCAGAGCATGGACATTTGCTTTTGACTGTTTATCTTCTTTTTTTAAATGATAATTCTGGGACTTTTTGTTAATTTTCCTAGTGTTTGTCGACCTAGCGTAGTGGTTGTTATTAAATGAAACACCACTCATTTTGTAGACAACTTTGTGCTGAACAAATGGCATGCTCACAGCACTATACTATTATTTTTCATTTTAAAGTTATTTGCATTTGTTTGTCAAAAAGTGAACAAAAAAGCTGAATTTTCTGCTGTTTTTTGCTAATTATAAATAAATCTATAAGGTATCTATAAATGAAACACCACTCACTTTGTTGACAATTTTGTGCTGAACAACTTTCTTGCTCACAGCACTATGCTATCTTTTGTCATTTTAAAGTTATTTTCATTTGAATATAGCTAGTACTGGTGCTGAGGCTGAACATTCTAAATGAGTTCCAGAGTGATTGTGACATATCTACTATGTGTATAAATCTGTGATGATGCGTCTACTATGTATATAAATGTGAGATTTCACATTTATCAAATAGTAGCTCAGATTTATCACATACGATGTATGTTCATGCCTATTGCATACATATATATATATATATATACACACACATATATATATATATGGCAAAAGCTCAGTTTAATGCATCAGTTAGGGTTGTTCCACAGCAACAGAAGTAAGAAAATTTGGTGTTAGGGTTGAAACCCCCCCTGGACACCTCCAGCCCACCCCTCAACTGCCATTGGGGTGCGTGTTGGGGTCATTGGCCGTAACTCTCACCCCATCACATGTGTAAAGAAGCAGAGGTATAGGAGAATGGGGTGAGAGTTAGGACTGATGACCCCAATGCGCAACCCGATGGCGGTTGGGGGCGGGCTGAGGTGTCCGGGGGGGTTTCAACCCCAACACCGAATTTCCTTACTTTTGTCACTGTGGAACAATCCTAACTGATGCATTAAGCTGAGTTTTTTGCCTCTAATTTCCCTTCTTTTTGAGAATGATGATGAGAAATACTGAATGTAATGCGGCGGTGGGAGCGCGGAGCCCTTTGTGCCCCACACTCCTACCACATGATGTCTTGTGACATAGTAACAGGAACAGCAGTGCAAACACAAGGTGGAAATGCAAATGGTAACAGTAACAAAAATGCAAGGGCAAATGACAACGCAAAGGGTAACACACACGATGGCGCACACAGGAACAGTAACACTAATAGGTACATAAACGCAAGGGGAAACAGTAACTGTAACAGAAACAGAAGTGCATACCCTGTTTTTGCTTGACAACTGCATACAGAAACACAGGGGTCCAGATATTCAAAAGGGTTACGCATGGCGCAACAGTGTTGCACCATGCGCAACCCACTGATGTGCCCCGGCGCAATAATCAAATGGGGATTATGCCTGGCATCCATGGATCATGGATCCATGCACATATCTGGAATGTGTAGTACAGTACAGGCTGCATGCCCATTGGCTCACACTGTGGACCAATGGGCATACAGCCCCCACCTATGGTGTCAGTTGGCAGAAGCGGCCGCAGGTGGGGTGGTGCTACCCATTGCTGACTGGGGGAAAGTGGGGCAGTAGGGCTCAGTGGGCGGGTGGGGAGAGGGCTCCACTGGACCAACAGGTATATTGGAAATTCTTTCTTTTTACCTAAGCTCACGAATGGGCTGTGAGCAGTCCACTGGACCACCAGGGATATTGAACTTTATTTTATTTTACAAATGCCCACGATCGGGCTGACAGTGGTCCACTGGACCACCAGGGATATAGGACGCAATTTTTATTTACTGAAGCCCGCGATCGTGCTGTGGGGCACATTGCTGCACTGTGCAGGGGGCGTTGGTCCCCGATGGCTGCTGCCTGGCAGGGCGCCAGGCACAAGTCACCAGGGATCGTTCACCTGCATGCAAATGGGGCCATAATGACATGCAAATGGCCCCATATGCGCCTTGCATACATTATGGCCCCATTTGCAAGTGCACTTTTGAATATCATGGTTGTTGCACTTAGCGCAATGGAACTTGCACTATTGCATCCCCCTGCTCCACTCTGGCCACTTGCTCTGGTGCAGTGCCACTGAGCCATGCACACTGCGGGTGGCCAGGGTGTGATATTCAATGATGCTGTGCCATGGTGCAGCCCCGTTGAATATCGCCCAGTCAACGCCCTGCACAGCCAAGTTGCACTGCGCCCAGGCTTGTGCCACAGCCTTTTGCAGTTTGAATATCTGGGCCTGTGTGAACAAAGAATGTATGCATTGTAATGGCAATGGAAGCTTAAAACGAGCATTGGAAGTACTTCATTGCAAATATCTCAGCAACCGTACAATGTAGAAAAAAAATTTTAATTTCACAGAAATCATTGTTTTCCTGGTTACTGTTTTGTTTTACATAGCCCTCAAACCAAAAAATCCATATCGCGCATCGTTTTTGAGATACGAGCCCCAAAAGACGCGGCATATGCCACCATGTTAGTCTGTGTGAAAAAATTTCAATTTCGGAGTACCGTAACTTGCCATCCTTGGAATATTTTTTTCACCAGACCTCCAAAAGGCACCTCTGTGACATGTTGGCTGTCTTCCCTCCAAATTTGAACCCAAAGAGCAAACGGTTCTTTTCCAGCAGGTTGGCAAAGAACTCCTGTCATTTCAGCCATAGGCTGGAAAAGTAGTGTTGCAATTTGTGACACTTTTTGCAAAATTTTGTGAAAGTGTCACAGGTGCGACATTACTTTGCGACACTACTTTTTCCAGAAATTTGAAAAACATTTCTGGGGTGTTTAACCCCAAAATAAAAACATGGCTAGCATCCTCAGGATCCAACTAGGTGAACACAAAAATAATTGTGTCCCTAGAGGGTCCCAATTTTAAATGCCAAGCATTTTTCTGATCGCTAACTGAAAACAAGATGATGGATTTGATGACACTATTAGGGCCATTTAGAAAGTAAAAGTGCATTTGCGACACTTTCAAAGTTTTTGTTAACTTTTCCCATTGACTTATAATGGGAACTTGTTTTTTGAATAACCTTTGAACCGTTCAATATTTTTTTCATGAAGTCTTCAAAAGGCACATCGGGCACCCTGGCTGCATGTTTCCTGAAGTTTTCAGACCGGTCGCCCTGTTGGCGTAAGCAATGAATGCGCAAAAAAAGTTAAATGCGCACACAGATGTAGCTTAATAACTCCACAACTGTATATTTGACCAGTACAATGTTTGGCAGATCCCAAGATCTATGGTTATGCCCCATGCCTGCCGCATTTCAGACAAATCTGTTGAACAGTTGCAAAGTTATTAAGGTGCAAAGTTTGACCCTTTAACATTAAAAGGGCTCCTCAACCCTAATTATGGTAGCACTCATCATATACTATAATATATATATATATATATATATATGTATATCAAAACACAGCTCTTTAACATTAAAAACAAAATTTCTGAATGCTAAAATACCTTATAGTGGACAATGCAACAACTGCGTCACATAGCGTGCTGTGACAGGAGTTACTTTTTCATATGTATATTTTAATCCAATTGTGTGTACTTTTTTCTTTATCTTCCAAATGCTTACATTTTTTAACATGGGACCCATTTTATAAGAACAATAAGACACTCCAGGGAGTCGGCTCTCTGGAGTTAATGCCTCGTGCCTTATTACACACTTGGGAATGCATTGTCACCAGGCAACCAATGCCCTGTCATGTCTTATTGCTTACAGAATTACTAGAATGAAGAAGAATTTGCATTTATATTACACTTTTTATACATACTGTATTGGTATCATGATGTGCTTTACAAGCAATAGGAGACTGGTTGTGCAGTGACTGTAAATGTGCAGTGGCAGGCATATTTCATATCAACACCCGCATATAGCCTTGATAATTGCATGAACTAGTTTTATGGGAAGGGGAATTTTCTGGCATCAACACACAGCCTCTTTCTCTCTCATTTATTTAAATCCTTTAGGTGTGCAGAAGGACAGATTGACAATTCTTGTGCAAATAAATAAAATGGCATTCTGATACTATTTGCAAGCACCCTATATTCCACCAGACTGCCTAATTAAGCACTCCTGTGTGTGTGTGCTATACACTTTTTTAGTGTGTGTAAACGTTTGTTTGAACTTGGAGCCCTGTTGCCTTGAGCACCCAGGAAGAGAGTCACTGCACATAGTAACTGTTGCTAAGCATGCTAAGTGTGCTTAGCACTGTGTACAGGGACTGTTCTTTTAATTATGAACTGTTTTACTGTGTTCTGTGCAAGAGACACACGAGTGTCAGCATAGCTGTATACTTAGCACATTTTAAACTATTTGGGGCATTTTGAAGTGCCAGGGTGCTGTGACCCCGGGAGACACTTCCGGGTCATGCCAGGGATATATTAAGAAGCCCTTCAGCGAGCAGGCAAGATCTACTATTTGCAAGCACCCTACTGTATATTGTACCAGACTGCCTAATTAAACACTCCTGTGTGTGTGCTATATACTATTCTAGTGTGTGCAAACATTTGTCTGAACTTGGAGCCCTGTTGCCTCGAACAACCAGGAAGAGAGTCACTGCACATAGCAACTGTTGCTAAGCATGATAAGCATGCTTAGTGCCATGTACAGGGGCTGTTCTTTTAACTGTGGAACTGTTTTACTGTGTTCTGTGCAAGAGACACACATGAGTGTCAGCATAGCTGTATACTTAGCATATTTTAAACTATTTGGGGCATTTTGAAGCATGAGGGTGCTGTGACACTTCTGGGTCATGCCAAGGATATGTTAACAAGCTCTACAGTGAGCAGGGTGTGCACTCATGCGCTCGGAGACACATGCAGAGACACGTGCGTCGGCACGTGTTACATGTGTTGCCGGGGCACAAGGAGCCACTTAAGTTAGGTGGGACTGAAATATACATTTTAAGGTAAGAAGCCAGTTTATGCTAACTATAAAGAGCATAATGGGCTTCAATGCATTATTTCTGGGTAAGCAGGGGTCTAAGTGTATATCATGTGAAATGTATTTATTTTCAGAGATACCAATTCTTGACAACCCTTTTATTTGTTTAAAAGGTAAGCAAAACGCTGATATGCTAGCAGAAATAACAATGTTTGGTACTCAATTACAGGCCCTTGAATGTAGCCAACAAAATATGGCATCCCGAATAAACAAAAGAGATTGTGGTGAACCAAACATACAGAATAAAAAATGATACTCACGATCAACATGGTGAGCACTGAAGCACATCCCCCTACTGCAAAAAAATGATAAAGATGATACAGGGAATCTTGACACCAGTAAACATGTGGTACGTAGAAGAACTCCAACAAAAAAGTGAAATAGATTAGAGGACTTTGATGAAACAAATGATGATAACTGGTATACTATACAGGGAGCTAGGCCAGCCCAAAAAAAGGGAAGGAAGGCGAAGGGGTTCATGATACCATTAGCAAATAATTTTGACACTCTGATTCAACTTTTAGATGAAGAACCAAGTACAGATTCAACACCTGTTCCCCATATTATGCCCTCAAATCAGGCTACCAATGTCCAGTTAAACCTCCCATCCCAACCAGTGGTGGAAAAAATAGCAATAAATCCTTCTTGGTCCTCCACCTGAATAAAGATAGTATTATAAACACCCCTAGAGAACCACAACTTGACATCTGCAGTAATGCGATTGGTACCCTAATTCAAGATATATTGCCTGAGAAATCTATACCCTTGGAGATTCAATTACAAGATATACTGATAGATACACCACTAGGGGGAATAAAGAAAATGTTGCAAGCAGTAGTTATAGTGGTGCAACAATAAAAGATGTAACTAGCATGCTCCCAGGCATTTTTCAAAACATCAGAAATCCCAAAACAGCCATATTACATATAGGGACAAATGATTTTGGGAAACAGGAGGTTGGAAAAATAACAAAATGACATGGAGGATGCTGTAAAAACATTAACGGCCTTGAATGTGACACCCATTATCTCTGAAATTTTACCTGTATCAAGAGCCAGCAATTATAGAACAAAAAATATAAAAGCTTACAATAACTGGCTACGAAGATGGTGCCTTACAAACAATATCAAGTGTATACATACTTGGGAAATATTTGAGGGAAAGGATGACTTGTACTGTTATAATGGACTACTCTTAAATAAAAAAAGTACAAGAATACTAGGGTACACTATGTTCAACATAATAAAAACCTCCACAGCAACAAGAAACTAAACTCATGGGGGTAAAGGGAGACTGTAAATAAAATACCCACAAAACACCTTGATATACATCCAAACAATACTAGTACAAATCAAAACCTAAAAAAATATGGGTTGTTCTTCCTGCTCACAAGTACAAGAAGTCTCCATACTAAAAAGTTAGATGAGCTAGAAGAACTGCTCCATAGGGATAGCACTGACATAGCTGCAATCACCGAAACATGGTGGAGAGACAAATCTAGCTGGAATATAAATATTAGTGGTTATAATACTGTATACAAAAACAGATCATCAAAAAAGGGAGGAGGGATAGCTGTCTTTATCAAAAATAATATCAAATATAAGTCTGTTAATGTACCTGATGGTGGAATATCCAGTGAAATATTGTGGATCGAAAATAATAAGAGAAAAACAAACAAAACTGTTGGTGGGACTCTGTTTTAGACCTCCTAATACTGATCCACTAGAGCATCAGGCTATACTGAATAGTTTAGATAACAAAATGAATCAATCAGATATTATACTAACATACTAACATACTATTTGCCAGCAGATTAGGCCTTACGGTCTATTGAGTCTGCTCGAACCTTAGATCCTTAGTTGGATGCCGAGACCCTCCCATCCCTTGTGCTCCAGAAACCCCTATCATCCATCCCCACCCCCCTGGGACAGGCCATCATCTGATACATCCACTTTCTGTGTCTGTCCCACCCTCTCTTGAAGCCCTCCACTGTGGATCTCTGAACCAGCTCACCAGGCAGTGCATTCCAAGGGTCCACCACCCTCTCAGTGAAAAACCTCCTCCTCTTTTCCCCCCTCACCCTTCCACCTTCCAACTTCAAACCATGCCTTCTGGTGATACCTCCCTGCTTTAGTCTAAAGATCCCCTCCATGTTAACCCTATTTATTCCCTTGAGGTACCTGAAGACCTCAATCATGTACCCCCTGTCTCTCCTCTCCTCTCCTCCAATGAAAAGAGGCAGAGCTCCTCAAGTCTGTCCTCATACGTCAAATCCCCTAGCCCTCGTATCATCTTTGTTGCCCTCCTCTGTACCCTCTCCAGGAGCTGTATGTCCTCTCAAGTGTGGTCTCCAGTACTGTACATTGTACTCAAGGTGGTCTAACCAGTCCATTGTACAGCAGCAAAATCACTTCCTTGCTCCTAGAGGTGATCCCTCACGATGCATCCCAACATCCTGTTTGCCTTGCTAGCCGCTCTCCTGCACTGCCAGAGTTATTCATACATGCATCCACCATGACCCCTAGGTCTTTTCCCTATTGAGGCCTCCAGCGCCTCCTCCCAGGGGTGTACCTGTGTTTAGGGTTTCCCCAACCAAGATGCAACACCTTGCACTTGGTGATATTGAAATTAATTTCCATGTGTTAGCCCAGCTTTCAGGTGTCCAGATCCTTGCAGGGCCAACCTCCCTCTCTTCTCCTCAACTACTGCTCCCATCTTGGAGTCATCCGCAAGAACTCATTTCACCCTATACCCTCCCTGATGTCCGATATGTATGCATTAAACAGGATCGGACCCAGGACTGAGCCCTGCGGTACCCCACTACCAACCTCTCTAGGTTCGAGAGCTCCCACAGACCGCTACTCTCTGACTGCGTCCAGCTAGCCAGTTTTCAATCCATCTGACCATCAAAGGGCCTACCCTAACCCCATCAGTTTCTCCACCAGACCATTGTGGGGACAGAGTCAAACGCCTTGCTGAAGTCCAAGAATAATACATCCACAGGCTTACCTGTCCAGTTCTGATGTTACCCATTCATAGAACTCCACAAGGTTGGTTTGACATGATCTACCTGGCACAAACCCATGTTGCCAACTATCCAGACCTCCCACCTCCTCCAAGTACACCCCCAATCGCCTTTAGTATACTCTCCATTAATTTTCCCACCACCGAGGTCAAACTGATGGGTCTATAGTTACCTGGTACTTCCCTCGACCCCCTTTATGGATTGGTACCACATGTGCCTCTGCCAATCCCTAGGTATCCTCCTGTCTCAAGTGACCTGCTGAAAAGCTCCTCCAGGGGTGCAGCCAGTATGTCCGCCAATTCCCATAGTACTCTGGATGAATGCCATCTGGCCCAGGAGATTTGTCTTCTTTAGGGCCTTGAGGGCTAATCCACACCTTTTCGGAGATAGCATCATCCGCCCCTCCACCTTACTGGGCCTTTTATCCTTACCTCAGATGTGACACCCTGGGGTACCTCTCCCTCCCTCCTCTTGCTCCATTTCTGTTGCTCCTGATCCCACTTACTGATGCTTCTATCCCTTCGTGCCTTGCTTTGTAGATATCCCATCCCCTCCCTAGTGAAACACAGAGGCAAAGTACTCATTAAATACCTCTGCCTGGTCCTCGCTTCTTCCACCCACCTCCTTCTGATCTCAATCTGCTGAGATGGCTCTTAGTTTTTCTCTCCGGCCCCAATGTACCAGAAGAACCCCTTTTCCTCCATGTATCCTGTGCCAGCCGCTGCTCTTTACTGGACTTTGCTCCCTCACCATAATGGTGATTTTTCTAGATGCAAGCTGGTACATTTCTTATCCCTATCCCTCTTGTTGTTTTATATATTTTTGTAGGCCGCTCTCTTTTCTCTGACTGCTACCTGTACCTCACTGGACCACCAGCATGGTTTATGTGACCTTGCCCTTATGTTTCAACCAGCGCAGATCCTGACTGCCCTCATGAAGTCCCCTGCTTTATGACCTCCCATCTCCTTTCCACACTTGTCATTGAGGTAATCCCTTCAGTGATCCTTGAGAATATTTCCCATGCCCATAAAGTTTGCTCCTGAAGTCCACTGCCAGTGTCCTAGATCTACCCTCCCCCATGCTTATTTGAAACCAGACAGTATTGTGGTCGCCCCAGTCAGGGGTCCTGTACAACCATGTCCCTTACCAGATCCCCAACTGCCAGAACCACATCCAGGACATGCCCCTCCCTTGTGGGCTCCATCACAAGCTGTGTTAAGAACACATCCTGGAAGCCATCCAGCAGCCTCTGCTCCTTGGCCACCTTGGAGGACATGGTTCCCCAGTTTGTACCTGGCATATTAAGGTCCCCCATCAACACCACTCCTTCCCCTCTAGAACATCATTCATCCCGGGGGGCCTATATGCTACACCCAGCTTGACCTTATCTCCTGCTGGGGATCGTAAGGTGACCCATAAGGCCTCCACGTTTCCCTCTGCCTCTTCTACTATTAGGGATTTAAAACTACCCAGGAATTGACTGGAAAAATGGCACAACAAATAATAAAATGAAAACCACTTTTCTAGACTTACGCGAATCAAATGGTTTAACTCAACTTATACATACACCAACAAGGAAAAACAATATTCTTGATTTATTAATAACAGACATCCCACATCAAATTTGGAATAATAAAATCCAGGACCCCCTGCAAAACAGCGATCACTGTATAATGACATTTGGAATAAAATTGGTATTGGAACGTAACCCCGGTATAACTACTTTTAAAAATGATGGTAGGGCTAATTTTGATCAAGTTAATAAAGAAATAACTGCATGGAAATGGGACACTGGCCTTACATCGCCAGAGCTTTGACAGTTATTAAAAAATAAAATAATCACCCTAGAGCAAAAGTACATTCCAGATAAAGTAGGATATAATAACAGGGGCCAACTACCAATATGGGCAACCTCCTATATACTATATTTGATAAAAAAAAGAGAAGAGTTTACAGAGCCACAATAAGATGCAATAATGAATACAACAAAAAGAACTATAGGGCGACACTAAAAAGATTTAAGATTGCAATAAAACAGGAAAAGAAAAAAACTAGAATTCAAGCTGGCTCATACAAATGATGGAGGCAAAAGGTTTTATTCATATGTAAATAACTAAACAAACAACTAAAACTTTTGGCCCACTGATCATCGGTGATAATACAGTACAACCCCCCTTGGAAAAGGCTCAAGAATTTAGTAACTATTTCTGTTCAATCTTTAACACTATTTTAAATACAAAAAAAGACATGGAGGCCCAGATATTCAAACTGCGCCAGGCTGTGGCACAAGCCTGGGCACAGCTCAACTTTGTTGTGCATGGGTGTGGCCAGGGCGATATTCAACGGAGCTGTGCTATGGCGCAACTGCTTTGAATATCGTACCCTGGCCATCCCCACTGTGCATGGCACAGTGGCATTGCGCCAGCGCAAGTGGTCAGAGTGGAGCATGGAGATGCGGTGGCGTAAGTGCCATTGTGCCATGCACAGCACCTGTGGTATTCAAAGGGGGACATGCAAATGGGCCATAATTTATGCAAGGCGCACAGTGGGCCATTTGCATCTCATTACAGCCCCATTTACATGCCATTAGCAGGCAGGTGCGCGATCCCCGATGACTTGCACCTGGCGCCCTGCCAGACAGCAGCCGTCAGGGATCAACACCCCCTGCAGCCCGATCGCGGGAAGTCCCGTAAGTGAATAAAAATGGCTAGTATCCCTGGTGGTCCAGTGGACCTCTATGTGCCCCGATCGCGGGCATCTATAACCTCCCCCCCAAGTCCGATATCCCTGGTGGTCCAGTGGACCACACTGAGCCTGATCGCGGGCATCATTCATCACCCCTCAAGTCCGATATCCTGGTGATCTAGTGTACCTCCCACCCAACCCGCCCACTGAGCCTCACCACTCATTCCCCATCAGCCGGCGGGCGCAGCACCCACCCGCCTGCCACCCCATCGCCCGCCAAACTGACAGCTCAGTAGGACTGCACGCCTATTGGTTCAGAGCATGAACATTGGAGCAGTAGCCCATATTGATTGTCAGGTCCAGATATGTGAATTAATTCATCACATATCTGGACTGACTAGTACTGTATGGGCTGCAAGCCCATTGGATCATGGGTCCGTTGGCTCAGTTCATGAAGAAAGAAAGAAAAGAAATCAGATAAAACACTTGCAATTAAATAGACAGATGGCAGGAGCTACCCTGATTTGTACTCACAAACTCAATGCTGAAAAGTAACACCAAGCGGGTCATGGATTGCCAGACGCCCTCGCACAGCAGGGGGATGGAATTCGACAAGCAGGCACACAGCTTCAATCAGCAACGGATTCAGTCCACCTGCATGCAATTGCCTTTCCATCTACACACACGGGACAAGAGGACTCGTTTAGCTGTCCTTCACAAGTACTTCACACATTTATATGTAAAGGAAATTACTATACTAGGCAGCTGCTCTCAGGTCCTGATTGCACTTCCTGCAAACCCGGGAGTTCTCACTGCAGCTTCACTTTCCTGACAGAGTGAGCGTAATTAAGAAGTTTCTCCAGTCTTCTACAGGGTGAGCCTGGTTCCCAATTATTCAGCCTCTCTTCTTCTCGGTAGCTTCAGATTCAGTCCGAATCGCCACGGCAACGCGCTGCCCTAGTTTAGGCCTCCACATGCGCTTCCCACGTGAAAATCTGTAGCACAGAAGCTTGGAGCTCCTTCCACGGTCACGGTCACAATGGATCTGCCTTTCCAGACACAAGGCAGGATATTCTATTCGGGCGCCACCCGGTCTAATTGGTGGACTTCAGTTGTCAATCACTCAAAACTCCCCCAATTGGTGTAAATTGGTGCCAAGGTCCAGAACTTCACTTCCCAGAATTACTAGCTATATTTCTTATGGCAAGCTGGCTCCCAAGAGAGTCCTGATCCTGGTTGGTCCACTTAAACTCCATTTCAGATGCCCCTCCTTGTCTGATTGGATCTATTCAGCAGTTCAGATCCAAAATGGAGGGGCAGAACACACAGAGTCCCAGCTGCAAGAAAGGCAGGTTAGACAAATTACATTTCCACTAATACTCTAAATGATATGGGGCAAACAGTTACATCTCTGATAAGTGCTCACTCTGCCCATTGAGCGACAGCAGCAATGGAACGATTTTGTCAGCCACTCCAGCGGGACTCGAGCAGGGAAACACACAGTCCCCCCTGTGAACTAATCATGCCTGCAAGCAGACAACTCTTAAAGAGGCAGTGCCAGAGGCTCTAAAAGCACTCACAGATAAATGGCTTAAATGCCGAACACCACTCAGGCTAGGAGCACTTAGCCAGCTCCTGGAAGAATTTGGAAACCCCCATTTGCAGGGGGATTACACTCTTCCTGGCCTGAAAAAGCTTGATGTCCATATCAAGTGGATACCCTTAAATCACCTTAAGGCAGAACAATTTTGAACTTGCATGCCTTTTAAACAGCAATCAGCATATTACACCTTTGTCATATACACTTACATTGCATTATACATTCCACTACTGATTATACAACAGTACACATACAGACATTTTCACTCAGGTCATCACTTCCTGCACATGAATCCTAGAAAGAGGGGGCCCTTCCCTATCAGCTACATTGGGGCTGGAGGGGGCAGGGGTACCGTACTCAGAGGGCAAAACAAGTAATCTGGAGTGATCTCCCAGGCCTAGTTTGGGCAGCGATCTCAGGGTCACATACACTCCCTTATGGACCACATTAAGGGGCAGCTCCTCAGGTCTGCTCAGGGACTCATAACTTAGCCGTACTATAGGCCTCACCTCTCAGCCAGTCCTTCTAGGGGGAACAGTCACAGTCTCTGCACGGTTAGACTCACTTTCAGCACTGTCTGTACTTGCCAGGGGGGCCTCCATTGGGGCAGAGGGGCTAGAACTCGGGGCACTTTCAGCTCCAGGGTTTGCAATCTCTGAGTCCACAACACTTGGTTCACCTGGGGAGGCACCTGACACTGGCAGTGAACTACAGTATTAGGGCACTCAACACACTATCTTGTTCTGGTGTATCACCAGTTTGTTCCAGTCCATCACTCTCTTCCTCTGAAAATTTGATCAGTTCAACCATGCACAATGATTGCATGTCATCTGATTTGATGCTTTTCACTTCACTTTCTGAGAGCATTGGCTCCAGGGACAAAGCTGGGGGATTAGACAGTCCGGAAGGCCCAGCTTCATCTCCAGGATTGACTAGGGGATTGCCCCGAAACAGTTAACTCAGTTCATAAGAAGAGTAATATTCAAGGACGCACTCACTTTCTTCTGACACAGACTGACAGTCATGTTCAATTGGGACTTGTGGAGGGGAGCATGTTAATTCAACTTTGACAGGTGCAGACTTTTTTGACTTTCTCTTAGCTGCAGTTCTAATCACTGGTCCAGAGAGGGTATTTTCTGGGGGGTTCAGACTCAATCAAGATTTGGCCAATAGGTAGTAGATGATTTCTATGCATGGTATTTACATCTTTTGAGTTATTCTCGGGCCTTACTTTGTACACAGGCAGATCATTTAGTTTGCCTACCACAACGTGAGGGAGATGGTGCCACCGATCAGCAATCTTGTGTTTTCCATGCAGTCCCAGATTTCTTAGCAATCCCCGATCTCCCTCCCGAAGTTCCAGTGCTTTCACTTTTTTGGCATACCTTTCTTTATTGGCTAGATTTCTTTTGGCAGCCATGATTTGAGCCAGTTGGTACTCATGGTTTAGCTGGGCCTTTAACTTTTGCACATACTGTAAATGAGTAGCTGCTTGAACCCCATCAGGAGAAACTCCAAAGCAAACATCTACTGGTAATCGGGCTTCTCTACCAAACATTAGGTGATGGGGGAAAACGTAGTGGCATCACTTTTGGTGCAGTTGTAGGCATGTACCAGTGTGCTAATCTGTTGGCTCCATCTGGGATTGTCCTGTGGTTGAAGGGTGCCTAGCATATCGACAAAGTGCGTTGAACCGCTCAGGCTGTGGGTCCCCTGGGGTGATAAGAGGTGGTTCTTGACTTTCGCACTCCCCACAATGAAAGCATCTCTTTAATCAGGTGACTCTCAAAGTCCCTTCCTTGATCAGAATGGATTCTTTGTGAGGCCCCATAGTGAACAAAAAAGTTTTCTATAAGCACCTTTGCCACAGTGGATGCCTTCTGGTCCTTGGTGGAGAAAGCTTGAGTATATCAGGTGAAATAGTCAGTGACCACCAGCACATTACTGATATTTCTTTGATCTGGCTCCAAACTCAGAAAGTCAATACAGGCCAATCCCATAGGTGCACTGGTGGTGATGTTAACAAGGGGGGCAGCCCTCTGAGGCAAAGCTTTCCTCTGTAAGCAGTGGCTACAAGTTCTAATGTATTGTTCAACATCAGCCCCCATTTTAGGCCAATAAAATCTAGATCTCACCAAATCAAGTGTTCTGTCTATGCCCAGGTGGCCCATGTGGTTGTGTTGGGATCTCAGCACCAGGTCTCGAAAGGCAGTAGGCAAAACTAACTGTTGCCTGTCCAGTTGGCCCCCTTTATCCACTGTCTCTCTCTATATAACAGTCCATTGATCAATCTCAACTTAGGGCCTTCTTTATATAGCAATGCAGTTCTCAAATCAGGGGAATGTAACCTTGACACATCTTTCCTTGCTTGGAGGGCTTCTAGAGCTGTTTTGATCATGGGATCTCGGGATTGAGCCCGTTAAATACTGTCATTATTGAATTGAGGCAAAACACCAGTGTCCAAGGCAGAAAAGTGACAATAAGCAGCAGGTATGCAGTTCTCAGAGGGTCCCAAACAATCCACCATACAGCCCACTGCGTCCGTGGACATTTGTTCCTCCCTGTCAAACTTCTGGCAGAGTGCTTGAATATCAGGTTCTGACAGTCTGACCCAGTTATTCGGGGTGACCGGTCTCCGTGAGAGAGCATCCGCATCTATGTGGTTCAGGCCTGCTCTATATTCAACAGCGTAGTCGTATGTAGATATGGCAGAGAGCCACCTATGGCCAGTGGCATCCAACTTAGCTGAAGTCTGCACATAGGTCAAAGGATTATTGTCAGTTCTTACAAGTATCTTAGCCCCATACAAGTACTCGTGAAATTGATCAACAATGGCCCACTTCAAAGCTAGGAACTCTAGCTTGTGTACAGGATAGTTCTTTTCGGAAGAGGTCAGGCTTCTGCTGGCAAAGGCCACTGGTCTCAGGCCATTCATGTGCTTCTGATACAACACAGCCCCCAACCCTTGCAAGCTATCATCAGTGTGAAGGACATAAGGTCTTGTGGGATCAGCATTGGACAACACTGGGGCATGGGTAAGTTGATATATGATCTCATGAAAAGCAGTCTCACAATCAGGAGTCCAGCGGGTCCCAAATACTTCATTTGGATGGAAATACACTCTTTCAGTCTCGAGGGATGCTGACTTTTTGTGTCTTTTGTGGGTTGGGGGATACCCTTGAGTAAGGTTAAGTAAAGGGTGGATCATTCTTGAATAGTCCTTGATGAAATGCCGATAATAACCACAGAAACCCAAGAATCTTTGTAGCTTCTTCAGATTTTTTGGCTGCGGCCAGGTGGTCAAAGTCTCATTTTTACTTGGGTCGGTCTCTATTCCCTCGGTGGATACTATATGTCCCACATATTTTACTGATGTTTGAAAGAATTGACACTTATCAATGGACAGTTTAAGGCCAAAGTCTTCCAGTCTGTCCAACACCTTGAACAATCTGCTCTCATGTTCCTCCAGTGAGCGGCCAAACACAATGACATCATCTAGGTATACCAGGCACTCTAACAAGTTCATATCCCCCACCGCACGCTCCATCAGGTGTTGAAAAGTGGCTGGAGCACCTGAAATCCCTTGAGACATCCTCATAAATTCATAGAAACCAAGTGGACAGATAAAGGCTGTCTTTTCATGGTCTTCTGGGGCCATCGGGATCTGGTAGTACCCACTGCAAAGATCCAACACTGAAAACCACTTACTACCGTTCAGGCAGTCCAACGCATCTTGAATGCGTGGCATTGTGTACTGATCAGGAATAGTCCGCCGGTTCAAACAGCGATAATCCACGCACATCCTAACTGTCCCATTCTTTTTCCTCACTACCACAATAGGTGAAGCATATGGGCTTCTGGATTCTTGTATTACACCATCAGCAAGCATCTCTTGCAGATGCCATCTCACATCATCTATGTCAGCAGGTGCCAGGCATCGAGACCTCTCATGAAATGGCCTTTTATCATGCAGCCGGATATGGTGCTCAGCTCCTTGCACACACATCCTATGTCCCATTCCTTTAAAGAAAACACCTGGTCTCTCTCTAGGCAAGCTTCTCACTGATCCTCACTCTCCATTTGGCTGGCAACGGGGAGTCACCGAAATCAAACAAGTCAGGCGTTACTCTGTCACTCTTCCCCGAACTCTTGTTACTGGGCAGTACGGCAGTATCCACACAGTGCACAGTGGCCAGGGTGCAGCCTCGATTTACTCAGATCTCCCTGTCAGACACATTGTGAACTTGAACCCTCACTCTTCTAGCAAAAGCATGGGCTCTAGCAGGCAGAATACTAGCAGCCCCTCGGGGCAGTTTTCCATCTCCTGGTGTGTCCAGAATTAATATTTTGTTCTTGACATCCTTTTTTATGCAGACCTCTCCTTGTAGAACACATTGAGCATTTGGTGCCAAAAGCAAAGATTCCGGATCTTTCTTCCAGATGACCCCAACCAGTTCCTCTGGTTCCATTCTATCAGCATTTCTCTGTGCCTCATAGGCCCTTTTAATCAAGGCTGGAATTCTTAAAGCTCTGCCAGTCCGGGACCTTTGTTTTTCATAACACAACTGCGCCAGTTGCCCAAACATATGTGCATTAGTTCCAATCAACAATGGGACCCCATCATACAGTCTAGTAGGGGGACACACTAAGGCTAGGGTCTCCACTTGCCCTGCCACTCCAGCCACAGAGGTAGGAAAAGACAACCAAATTTGGATATAGCCAGAGTAGGGGTAGGCCTTCTCACTCATACCTCACGCATGTAGCCCCTCTAGGGGTTGCAGGGGCACATCAGAAAAATGCTTCTGATACCAGTCCTGAAACATGATTGTCACTTGGGAGCCACTGTCTAGTACAGCTCTGGTGTATACCCCATTTACTTTCACAGTAGTCTCCATAGAGGGACCCACCACTTCGGACCATTCAGGTGGCATTACTTGAGATGTCGCTCGGGCATTGGCCCTGGTGGCAAAACTTTTCCGGTTGGCTCCCCCTGGTGACTGGGCACAAGTTTTGCGATGTCAAGCCACTAACCTGCTGGTAACTTTCCTCAAGTTCTCTGGCAGCCGACACTCAGTCTGAAAGTGTCCATCCTCTCCACAACGGTAACAGAACTTAGTATCGCAGTTGACTTTGTAGGGAAGGGGATTTCTTATCTGGCGGGGCATCTCGGGGGCTGTACATGGCTCATCTTGAATGGGGTGTTTACCCCATTGGATCTCTGGTTCTCCCATTCTATTGGGGGTGAGAGCAGCCTTTTGCAGCTCCCTCACCATCTCTCTTAAGTCTCTAATTTCCGCTCTCAGGTTGCTCTCAATCCGGGTATCAGGGGAAACGACATGCACTCCCACTCCACTTTTAGGCTCAGGAGGAGCTTGATACAGATCCTGTTCCCAGTAGGTCTCCGTCAACCCCTTAATCAACCCTCTCAGCTGTTGAGTCTCATCTGGCTCACTCTTCTCAGGGGTCTGGCATGGATTCACGGCCCCAGCATAGGGTTCCCACCCCTTTTCATCAGTTTCAATTTCACAAATCTCCCTCATCAATTGACAATATTCAGAAGGGTCACCCTTCCTGTCTTGCAATTTGAGTTTCAGCAGTATTACACTTGAAAATCTGGCTGACTTCAATATATGGTCTAATCGGACCTGGTTTAGCATTTGGGTGGACACTCTCCCTTTCCAGTGTGCCTTTTGCAAAGCTCTCTCCATTCTAGTAACAAAAGTAGACAATTTCTCATTTCTCCACTGTTCAGCTGACTTGAAATTCTATAATAGACCCTCTTCAGTTTCTGTGCTGCCAAACACCCCCTCTAAGGTGGAAAGATATTCTGCTGCAGTGTTCTCCGGACTAGTGGCCCGTAGGAATCGAATGGCTTCCAGTGCAGGACCCCTCAAGCTTTCCATCAACCGTTTCCTCTTTTCCCCTTCAGAGCACTGCCACTCTTGCACTAAAGGGCTAGTAGTCCATCCATGTCTCCAAATCATCTTCCCCTGAAGGCACAGGAACAGTACTAGAGAAGAGCCTCAATCTCCAATAGGAGTCTAGTTGAATGGGAGGAATAACCATAGGGGGTGGGGCTAGTATGGAGCTCTTAGAGGACCCGGAAGATGTACCTGGGGACAGCAGAGGAGTGTGGTCACCTGAGATGTCTAATACCTTTACCAATTACTGAGCGGTTCTCCCTTCTGCGGCTAACAGTTTGAGCAGTTTGTCCTTAAAACTATTAGTCTTAGGGGACCCACCCGGGGTGGCCAAGCCACTACGTGTGTGAATAACCCTCCATCTCCTCTGGGCACCTTCGGGCAAAATCACTGGGGACACCCTCTCAGGGTCTATCGGAATACTGCATGAAAGCAGCACTTGCAGGGTCTGTTAGAGCAAGTCAGCATATCGCCCTTTTACTTCCATCTTGACCAGACATTTGACAGGCTCTACAGTAGAGACAATGCCAGCGCTTTTAATCCCCAATGAGACATCCAACAATAATACAGCCTTTTGGGAGTCCAACTCCTCAGCTTCACACCACCCCATCAATTTGTGTACCATCATCTTAAGGAGATCGAGTTTTAACTTGGGCATGGTATCCCCCTCCATCTTCTCCTTAAAATTAGACATAATGGGATACTTCCTTCACTCAGCCACTAGAGGACACAAATCTCAGCGGTGTCTCCAAGATGTAACCCCCAGGTGGCACTATCCCAAGAGCTACTACTCCTGCCTGCTTAACTGCTAACAGTTTGAGGGGCCTAGATTCTATGGCGGGTCCCTGCACCCAGAGGTCAGGGTTTACAGTAGTTGGACTAACTTGGTCACAGCCCTCTGGGACACTGAGACCCCCTTTTATTCCTGCTAGTGACCCACACTGTACACCATGAGTACCTTCACTATTCACACTTACCCCCAGGACTGGTTCGATCAACTTGACTCTGGAGACCCCTGTAAAACAAGATGATGCAATACAATAGCCACAGTACAATACTTTAATATAAATGAATAACTCAGTCAGTGTAACTTTGCTGAAACAAACAGATCTGATTTATTTAAGGGGCTATAACAAGGACAAGGGGAAATCAGGTTAATTAGATTTGATACATTAATAATCAAAGTACTGTGCACATACTCTGAGTCCCAAAACGTCACTTTACTGGGTACCCAGGATGGTAGGGGCTAGCTAGGATCTGTGCAGCTGGTAGGGGCCCTGTGATGGAAAACACTTGCACAATACCAAATTGTAATCCGGAGCCGGTTGGCTCAGTTCATGAAGAAAGAAAGAAAATAAATCAGATGAAACACTTGCAATTAAATAGACAGACGGCAGGGAGTTACCCTGATTTGCACTCACAAACTCGATGCTGAAAAGTAGCACTGAGGGGGTCATGGATTGCCAGACACCCTCGAACAGCAGGGGGATGAAATTCTACAAGCAGGCACACAGCTTCAATCAGCAACGGATTCAGTCCGCCTGCATACAATTGCCTTTCTGTCTACACACACAGGACAAGAGGACTCGTTTAGCTGTCCTTCACAAGCACTCCACACATTTATATGTAACGGGAAATTACTATACCAGGCAGCTGCTCTCAGGTCCTGATCGCACTTACTGCTAACCCAAGAGTTCGCACTGCAGCTTCACTTTCCTGACAGAGCGAGCATGATTAAGCACTTTCTGCAGTCCTCTACAGGGTGAGCCTGTTTCCCAATTGTTCAGTCTCTCTTCTTCTCGGTAGCTGCGGATTCAGTTCGAATTGCCACGGCAACACGCCGCCCGAGTTTAGGCCTCCACACGTGCTTCCCACATGAAACTCTGTGGCGCAGAAGCTCGGAGTTCCTTCCACAGTCATGGTCACAATGGATCTGCCTTTCCAGACACAAGGCAGGGTATTCCATTCCGGTGCCACCCGCGGTTCAATTGGTGGACTTCAGTTGTCAATCACTCAAAACTCCCCTATTGGTGTAAATAGGCACCAAGGTCCAGAACTTCACTTCCCAGAATTTCTAGCTATATTTCTTATGGCAAGCCAGCTCCCAAGAGAGTCTTGATCCTGGTTGGTCCACATAAACTCCATTTTAGATGCCCCTCCTTGTCTGATTGGATCTATTCAGCAGTTCAGATCCAAAATGGAGGGGCAGAACACACAGAGTCCCAGTTGCAAGAAAGGCAGGTTAGACAAATTACATTTCCACTAATACTCTAAATGATATGGGGCAAACAGTTACATCTCTGATAAGTGCTCACTCTGCCCACTTAGTGACAGCAGCAATGGAGCGATTTGTCAGCCACTCCAGCGGGACTCAAGCAGGAAAACACACAGTCCCCCCTGCAAACTAATCATGCCTGTAAGCAGACAACTCTTAAAGAGGCAGTACCAGAGGCTCTAAAAGCACTCACAGATAAACGGCTTAAACGCCGAACACCACTCAGGCTAGGAGCACTCAGCCAGCTCTGGGAAGATTTTGGGAACCCCCATTTTCAGGGGGGTTACATTTAACTTGTCCTTAACATCTGGATTAGTACCAAGTGACTGGAAGACTGCACTGGTAACACCTGTATATAAAAAGGGTAATAAGAGTGAAACATCAAATTACAGGCCTATTAGCCTGACTAGTATCCTGGGCAAAGTGTTTGAGGGTATCCTTAAAACTAGAATAGAAAATGATTTAGTTATAAACCAGCTTGGTTTCAAAAGTAAAAGGTCTTGCCTTACTAGTAATTTAGTTTTTTACGAAAGGGTAAGTAGTTTCCTTCATGAAAAGGCCGATGGCACATTTATAAGGTAGAAAAAGAAATGGGCAGACTGGATGAGCCTTGCGGTCCTTATCTGCCATCAACTTCTATGTTTCTGTGTTTCTAAAAGGTACAAGTGGATGTAGTATACCTGAATTTATGTAAGGTGTTCAATAAAGTGCCACACCAAACCCTGATAAACAAAAGGACTTCCTTTGGGATACACTCTATGTTGATTAATTGGGTCAAAGAGTAGTTAAGAAAATGTACACAGGTAGTACACATAAGAGGATATACCTCTATTATAGGTATAATTATTAGTGGGGTGCCACAGGGATCCATCCTGGGACCCATTCTTTTTAACACATTTGTGTCAGATATGACAGCAAATCTCAAGCATATGGCCATAAAATTTGCAGATGACACAAAAATTGTAGCTAAAGTGGGTTCACCTGATGAAATAACGTTTTTTCCAAGGATTTCCAAGAACTTGAATATTGGGCCAAACAAAATGACATGGTTTTTAATATAAATAAATGTGTTATTATGCATCTAGGAGATATTAACCCCAATGTGCAATTTATGTTGAATGGGTCACAACTGATATCAGTAAAAGAAGAAAAAGACCTGGGAGTAATTATTAATGCAGATCTTACTTTTACTTCACATTGCAATCATATTAGGAAACAAGCAAATAAAATAATAGGTTGTATAAAAAGATCCTTTGTTTCTAGAAATAAAAAATGCATTCTCCCACTTCACAGAGCATATGTACTGTACGTCCCCGCGTAGACTATTGCTCCCCACTATGGAGTCCCTATCTTAGGCATGACATCAATGCCTTGGAAGGAGTGCAGCAAAGGGTTACCAAGATGATAGATGGTTTACAAGATAGAAGCTATGAAGAGCGACTTACGGAGCTGGATTTGTATCCTTTGGAGATGAGAAGGACTAGGGGGGACCCGCTTCTGATGTTCAATATAGCAAAAGACAAGGAGCTTATGACACAATTGGGAATGACCTTCAATATGAGAGAATGTAATCTTAGAAGCCATAAATTCCAATTATCTTTAACATATCCAAAGCTAGATATCAGACGCTCCTTTTTTACTCAAAGAATTATATCTATATGGAATGGATTACCCAAATTATTGTTGGACACGAATAATGTAGAAACTTTTAAAACCAACCTTGACGAATTTGTAATAAATAAGGTATAAAGATATCCAGAGTCTGGAGATGTACTTATATGGGCCACAACCTTCTGTGCATCTATTACTCTTAGTATGTAACTTGTGTACTTGTTAATATATTCAGTTGATTGTTAATATAAAAGTTGTTGTATGAAGTCTTTTTGAGCTGATAGCAACACATCAGTGGAAAGGAAGGAAAGGAAAGGAAAGGAAAGGAAAGGAAAGGAAAGGAAAGGAAAGGGGATGGGAGGGAGGGAGGGGAGGAGGGGAGGGAAGGAAGGGATTCTGCCCAGTGGAGCTGTTACAAACTCTTACTTTGTCTGTGGGTTAGTTGCAATGTTGACCTGACTGCAGTAGTTATAGCATTTGGTGGGTGGAGTCAGTAATCCTAGGATACAGTGTTGTTGATTGACAACATCTCTCAGATAGCAATAGTGTTCAGCTAAGCACTTCCTGCAGATGTTTGATGCTGCCATCTCGACTGCAGCACAGCTGAAGTGTCTCCCTTTACCTCCTGTGTTACAGTGATAGCCTTTCATCATCCTGTGTGGATAGAGAGGGAAGTGTTTTGTTGAGCAACTCAGTTCACCTCAGTTTAGACAAGGAAGCTGTCACTTAACAAATCTACATTTCTTTGATGGAGTTACAGAAGGGAGAGAAAGAGAGAGATGAGGACATGCTACGTGTTTAAATTTCCTTAGCAGTCTGAAAAGTTCTTCCACTGTCCCTTTTGACAGCCTATTGCATTCTTTCTGAAACTGTGAAGCCCACTGCTCAGGGTGGAACTGACCTGCTCTTGGGGAGTCTTAAGCAGCTAGCAGGCATTATAGTGTGCCAGTTATAGAAAGAGTGTGTTTTTATGCTATGGGGCAAAATGAATACAAATGAATACTGGAGAATTATCCCAGCTATTTATTGAAAGGCATTTAACTTTACTCCTATTGTATCATGAAAAGTGGGGCAGGTTTTATTTTCCATGTTGACATCCAATAATTTTTCTGTTGCTTACTGGTGGCTCAAGGTTGAGAATTATTGGCTCAATGCTAATGGTGGAAGCTGTGAAAAGGAACAAACCAGCAATGGGTCAGTCCAACAAGCAGTAGGGCTGTGGGGCTCAGAGCTGTGTGCCAGGGGGGCAAGAGTAGGAGCAAAACAAACCCAGCAACATCACCATACCTATTTTTTATGTTTGCTTGCATGCATGTGCAAGAAACATAGTGCCACCATGTGAGTTTTCATAGGTGTGGCACCCCGCTTCCAATGCCCTGCTCTTTTTTATAGGCGTGGCCCCACTGCACCAATGACTGTAAGAGCTGTCTATGACAGCAGTTCAGATGCAGTGGCATACAGTTGAAAGCAAACGACTGCTGCAATCAGCAGTGGTAATGTAGGCAATTTGCATACTGCTCTGCCGTCAGCAGTATGCAAATTGCCTACATGTCATCACCTTAGCAGTCAAACTGTAGGTCACTGCATCTCCCATATGATGCAACCCCCCTTTGTTGTGTGCTGAGGGGGTTCCCAATCACCCTCGGCACATGCGCACACACACCACAAGCACACTGTTTGTCCGATGGGGTGCCCAATCCGCTGTTAGCTCTACTGTACCCCAAACAAACTTCCAGGTGCCACACTGGGAGCCCATCCCAGCATGGCAAAAGTCCTGCATCATCTTCTTAAAAAATAACCCTGTGAAAAAAGAAAATGGTCCCTCACTGTTTCTCGTGCCCCCTTCCCCAAACCGTGCCCACCCTCTGTGCACCCCACCCTCTCACTCACCCCATACTTACCTCTGGAACCCAGCACGATGATCTTTGGTGGACCGGGAACACGTCTACAAAGCTGACTGCGAACTGAAGAAATGCCGGTAAGCTATATAATAGCATAAATGGTGTTTTTCCAACTTTGGTTCATACCTTGGTCATGTTTTTGAATTTTTGCACCAAATTTTCAACATGGGGTTCTTGGGACCCCATCTCATGAATTCAGTCACTGTCATCTGGTTATTTGATCTTGAAAGGTGATTTTACGGTCACTGCGCGGAATCACCTTTGGGACTGATTAACAAAATGACAATGTCACATTCATGAGGTGGGCTCTCGAAAAGCCTATGTTGCAAATTTGGTGAAAAAATTCCCCAAAATGACTGTGTTACGAGCATGCGTTGTGCAGTTTCCATGCACACTCACAAGTACATGAATTTGTAATATTTTCACTCCAGATTTTCAACATTGACATTTTTTCATACCTCCTTATGAACAATACAGCTGTCATTTTTCACATCCTGGCCAAAATGTGTTTTCGTATTTCTGGTGCAGAATAGCGCAGTCCCTGTGGGAAATTAGTGTTCGGGACAGATTAAGAAAATCACAGTGACTCTGTTTATGAGCAGAGGTCTAAAAATGTCTATGTTGAAAATTTGGTGACAAAAGTCCATAAAATGACTCTATTATGAGCGTGTATTGCGCAGTTTCTACACGCTCTCGTAACTTCACGAATTTGTACTATTTTCACTCCAGATTTTCAACATTGCATTTTTCCACACACCCTTATAAACAATACAGCTGTCATTTTTCACATACTGGCAGAAATGTGTTTTCGCACTTCTGGCACAGAATAGCGCGCTCGCTGTGGGAAATCAGTGTTCGGGTCAGATTAAGAAAATCACCGTAACACTGTTCATAAGCAGAGGTCCCAAAATGCCTATATTAAAAATCTGGTACAAAAGTTCCCCACAAGAATTGATGCTCATGCCATTCCACCCCCACCCTCACCCCCACCCTGCAGCCAGTGACAGGCATCGAAGTGTGCCTTGGACTCTTTGGCCCCAAAGTTCACATCATTCTCCTATACTGCACCCATTTCAGTGTATTTCCTTAAGGAATTAGGTAAGTGTAAAGCCCGAACACCCCAAGGCACACCTTGACACATGTCAGAGTCTGCAGGGTAGGGTGAGGTGAAATGTCAAGACCATTATGGGCGAAGACCCAAAGGCACACCCCAATGCCTGTCCATCTCTGCATGGTGGGGGGTGGAGTTCAATACATCACTGCCATTTCTGTACTGCATCTGTCTAACTCCTGCACTTCCACTGCTAATGCCAGCAAGCAAACATTCGGCATTGACAAATGCTTGTCTTTTTCTGTTGCATTTCATTACAGAGGTGAAAAGGTATGTACATTAGCCTACCGACAGTATTATTTACTTACTTAGTTGTTTGAAAATTGGTGACTGGGCAAGGCACACTGACCCAAATCTTCTTTCCAAGCATGACTTGGGGGATTACAGCAAGCTGACATTAAAGTTCCATGTTGCTACTGACAGTGAAATGCAATAGCTGAAGCCTGCTACTGACAATTGTAGTAGGGCAACAATTCTTACAGAACAATAAATTACAACATAACATGATCCCTCAAAAGGGTAGGCAGAAAAATAGCAAGAAAATCCAAATAGGTGAGTGCAATAAAACAGGAAAACTTTCAAAAGGGCACAGAGCAAGTGTGGATCGCACTGGGGGTTATGAAGCAGAGTCAAACTGAATCAGGTACTAATAAGCTAGGCAACCTCGGAATGGGTCCCAAGGTGGTAAACTGGGTTAGAAATTGGTTGAGGAATAGAACACAGAGGGTGATGGTAAATGGAGCGCAATTCAAGGAAAGGAGGGTGATCAGCAGGGTGCCACAGAGATCAGTTCTGGGCCAGTCCATATTTAATGTCTTCATAAGTGACATAGCAAAGGGGCTGGAAGAAAAGGTATGCCTCTCTGCATATGACACTAAGCTCTGCAGCAGGGTAGACACTCTGGGAAGGGACCTAGGTAAACTAGAGGAATGGTCAAGAGTGTAACAGCTAAGATTCAATGCAAAGAAGTGTAAAATCATGCATTTGGGGCACAGGCACCCAGGGGAGGCTTACATGATCATACAATCATACAATCGTAGAAACTGTCCGCAGAAAAGGACCTCATGTCCCATCCAGTCTGCCCATAACCCCCCTAGGAAGACCACCTCCCTTCATTGCCAGCCTATCCCCTGCCCATTAGGCCCATTTACCTGTCCCAGCTCTTTTGAAGTTGTCTACCATATCCACCCACACTACCCATTCCAGAAGACTGTTCCATGTCCTTTCCACCCTCTCAGTAAAGCACCTCCCCTGCTGTCACTTCTGAATCCTCCCCCTTCCAGTAGTAGGTATGCTCTCTAGTCGAATTATTCTTATTCATCCTGAAGATGCCGTTGATGCCGATGGAAGGGAAAGTATGTCTCTTTGCAGATGACACAAAGATCTGCAACAAGGTTGATACACAAGGTGGGGTGGAAAGGATGAAAAGGGTCTTGGCAAGGTTGGAGGAATGATCAAATGTATGGCAGCTTAGATTCAATGCAGAAAAGTGCAAAGTAATGCACCTGGGAAACAATAACCCAGGGCAAGAGTACACAATGGGGGGGGGTGAGATACTGACAACAACAAAAATGGAAAGGAACCTGGGGGTAGTCATAGCAGATGACCTAAAGGTGGGCCAACAATGTGAGAAGGCAGTAAGAAGGGCTGGGGGGGATACTGGGATGCATACGGAGAGGCATCACCAGTAGAAAACAGGAAGTTGTTGGCCCTCTGTACAAACAGTTGGTAAGACTACATCTGGAGTACTGTGTACTGTTCTGGAGACCCCATCTCCGCAAAGACATAGACAGGGTGGAGGCTGTCCAGAGGAGGCCAACCAAAATGGTGCAGGATCTACACCAGAAGACATATGAAGAAGGACTAAAAGAGCTTAAGATGTAGTGACTCGAGGAAAGGAGGGAGAGGGGGGACATGATAGAAACTTTCAAATACCTCAAGGGAATCGACAAAGTCCAAGAGGGTAGCATCTTTCAGAAAAAGAGATGTGCAAGAACAAGGGGGCAAAATTTGAAGATAGAGGGGGGACGGCTCAAAGGTAATGTATGGAAGTATTTCTTCACAGAGAGGGTTGTAGATGCGTGGAACAGCCTTCCTGTGATGGTCATAGAGTCAAAAACAGTGGGGGAATTCAAGAATGCATGGGATAGACATAAGACAATTCTAGTGGGGGGTAGGAGGAAGTAGGCTGTTGGTTAACTAGGATCTGCAGCTTATCCATTAGATAGGGAAATGGGCAGACTAGGTGGGCCAAGTGGTCCTTATCTGCCATCAAATTCTATGTTTTTATGTTTCTATATTCACCTTGTTTATGCCCTTCAAGTATTTGAATGTCTCCACCATATCCCCCTCTCCCTTCTCTCTCCTCCAGAGTTTACAGGCCCAGCTCTCCCAGTCTCTCCTCATAAGACTTTCCCTGCAGCCCTTTCACCATTTCAGCTGCTCTTCTCTGGACCATTTACAGCATTTACAGCCTGTCCTTGTCCTCTTGTAGACATGGCCTCCAGAACTGGACCCCATATTCTATGTATGGTCTGACCATGGTTTTCCATAGTAGCAAGATCACCTCCCTCTCCTGCTTGTGAATCCCCTCCCTATGCATGCTAGCATTCTGAGTGCCTTTCCTGCAGCTCTGTCACACTGACTTTGGACTTTCAGGTTGTCTGAAATAGTGATCCCTAGGTTTCTTTCTTGTTCTGTTACCTCCAGCTCCCTCCCCCCCAAGTTGGTACTTTGCCTTTGGGTTATTTCACCCTATATGCATAATTTTGCACTTTTAATATTGAACTGCAGGTGCCACCTTTCTGACCACCCTTCCAGCCTAACCAAATCATCCCTCATATCCTCCACCCCCCTTGCACCATATCAACCCTATTGCTGCATATCTTCATGTCGTCAGCAAACAGACACACCTTCCATCGAAGACCTTCCGTGATGTCCCCAATGCATATGTAGAAAATTACAGGTCCCAAAACAGACCCCCGAGGAACTCCACTCATTACCTTTTATTACTTTGAGTGCTCCCCATTCACAACAACCCTCTGTGTCATTCCCTCCAACCAGTGTTCTAACCAGCTTGTGAGCTTGATCCCCCTTCCTACGCTATCTACCTTGCTGATAAGCCTCCTGTGGGGGACGGTGTCAAATGCTTTCCTGAAGTCCAGGTAGGCCACATCCACCACACCCCCTTGGTCCAATATCTCTGTCACTCTGTCAAAAAATTCAGTCAGGTTGGTCTGGCATGACCTACCACCTGTGAATCCATGTTGATTGTCATTTAGGAGGCCTTCCTCCCTCTAGATATTTGATAAGTCTTTCCTTAATGAGTGCCTCCATTAGTTTTCCAATCACTGTGGTTAGGCTAACCAGGCAGTAGTTTCCAGGCTCCTCCCTCCCTTCCTCCCCCTTATGTAGGAGTACTACCTCGGGCCTCTTCCAGTCCCCAGGAACCCTTCCCTTGTGCGGTGACAGGTTAAATAACCTTGTGAGTAGTGTTGCCAATTCCTGTTTTAATTCTTTGAGTACCCTCAGGTGAATCTCGTCCGGACCATCACCTTATCCGTCCACTGCTTTCCTAATTTTTCAAGTATCCTAGCCCCCTTGAAGGGACTTGAGTCCATCTCACTACCCATTCTTCCCCTACTTTCCAACTTTTGGCCCTTCCCCATCTCCACCGTGAAGACCGATGCAAAGTATTTATTCAGGACCTTGGCTTTTTTTATATCTCCTTCCACCATTGTCCCCCCAACGAGCTTCATAATCTAGTGCTTCCTCTTCCTTCTGTCACTCACATATCTCAAAAACGTCTGTCTCCCTTTTTGCCTTCCTTGCTATATGCTCTTCCATTTCAGCCTTTGCTCTTCTGATCACCTTCCACGCTTCTCACAGTTTTTCCTTATTTACCTCCCTGTCTGCCTCCCACTGCGATGCTTTATATACCATGAACACCCTCCTTTTCTCCCTAACTGCACTCCTTACATTAGTTAGGAACTAAAAGTAGTTTCCTTCCCCTCTTTTTCTTGCTAACCATCCTAATGCACAGTTCTGTCACCTTCAGTATCCCTCTCTTTATTTCCCCCAGCGCTCCTCCACATCCTCCAATGGGCTAAAGATGAACCAGTGATCGGGGAAGGAGATACTGATGGCCACCAAACAGGAATGGGATCAGGGTGCTATCATATCCAATGACCTAAAGGTGGCCAAACAATGTGCCAAAGCTGTGAGGAGAGCCAGTGGGGTAATGGGGTGCATAGGGAGAGTTATCACCAGCAGAAGAAAGGAGATGGTAATGCCACTGTACAAATGTAACCCCAAGGCAGTACTATACCAAGAGCGCCTACCCCTACCTGCCTTTCTAACAACAGGTTGAGGGGCCTGGGTCCGTAACTACTTATTATGGGTGAGCCCCTACCAGTGGTGGTACTAAGATTATGGTGCCTCCACCCAGAGTAATTCTCATGTGGTTACCTATTACAGCATGTACAACCCTCTGGGAAGCTAATACCACCCACAATCCTGCCTAGTGACCCTTCACGAGTACCTGAACAGTTGCATTGTTTAACAACCAAA
Organism: Neoceratodus forsteri; assembly: GCA_016271365.2. Classification (NCBI taxonomy): domain Eukaryota; kingdom Metazoa; phylum Chordata; order Ceratodontiformes; family Ceratodontidae; genus Neoceratodus; species Neoceratodus forsteri. The sequence continues at coordinate 845,443,074 of CM057451.1, read as the reverse complement.
CTGGAATACAGTTTCCACATTAATGATGTGCTCACACTCAGCCCACTTACCAACATGGTCTGGATCTCTGGCTTGCACCCAACACACCCCCTGTAAAAGACAGTTCCAGTATCAGCATGCACTGTGAAGGCATTTAGCATATATCTTATCACTGTAAATCAAGTAATAATATGCTCATGGGCCAGGTTTAAAAAATGTGAAATAGTAAATCAGATTTATTATGGGGATGTGAACAAGTAGGGGGCAAGAATTCAGAGAAATGATTACTTTGCTGTACTGAGATAGGTTCACTTGCATGCAATCAATTAAGTCCCTATATTTAACAGTCCAAGCAACTACTGGGTACCCAATGGGACTAAATAGCATGCCTAAACTGTGCTGTGGGTTGGCCAGCGTTGCAGCTGACGTTGGGGCCCTTGATGGAAAAAGTTGATTAACATGCAAGCAACACTTTTAACCCAGAACTTATTTGTATTGTGGCTACATGGCCCGGTCTATTTTTTTTTTTTTAGACTTTTGGTAACCAGGTAAGGCCCACTAGGTACAAGTGCCTAGTTTCAGAGGCAACTTTGGAACACTGGGCAGTTAAATGACTTGCTCAGAGTCACACAGTATGCAAGTGAAGGTTGTGAGAATCAAACCCAGGTCTGGTCTGCTGGATGTACCAAGCTCATTCACCACTAATTTCTCTAACCTCTAGGCTATACTGCCAGCCCACTGAATAGAACAATCTAAACTGGCAACACAATCAGAGGACATCAGAAACAATTGCAACTTTGTTGCAGGGAGCTACCCTGATTTTACTCACTGTACCTAGAAGATGGAACCTGGCAGTGGTGAAATAAAGACCTGCCGCTTGTTGTTGCAGATGGCAGGGAACAGGTCTAGCATGACTCACCTCCCCTTCACGGCCTCCCACAAGGTTGACGCAGCCTGCGTGTAGCTTCAGTGCAGGGGCTGACTCCCCAAATCTGGTCTCTTGCCGAGATACTGGTGCTGGTACAGGAACAGATGACATGGGCCGAGATTGGCATGTGCCCAGATGCAGACAGTGTCTCTAGAATGAGTTAATTCTTTTGCTGGTGAAACCTCCAGCTGGTAGACAAGTCTGTTACTATGCGATACTGGCTCCCTTACTGGCAACAGGAGTCCCCGGATCACTCTCTCTTCACATACAGTAGGACTCAGCACATCAAGCTGAAGAAACATTAAACTTTTGTCTCTCCTTTAGTATCTGGCCGGTTGCAATCTCAGCCAACTTGCTGAGCAACTCCTCTTGGTCTGCAAACTGGCAGTTCCTGAACGTGATCCCTTTTGGACTGAAACAACAGCTCACAGGAGGAAATACAGGTCTATCCTGTGCAGCAGGACACAGAGCCCACAGGCTTCTCGATCTCTTCAGCTGGAGTTTCCCTCAAACTGCTTGAATCTCTCTCAGTTCAAAACAATCCCTCTTTTATAAAGGGCAGGATTTTAGGAGTCTGGTTTTGCTGCCTAAGCTGTCAATCACGGTTTCTGTCCCTTAATTGGTTGCATTTTAGGGGTCAGAAAATAATTCCTGATTTATCTCTCAAAAGTCTCTGAAATTTCCCACAAGTTTCTGGCTGAAATCCAGGCTCATGTTTGACCATTTTACCCCAAAGATGGTGGCTGCTGTACACAGTTTTAAGCATTTTATGCAGTCCCCCAGAAATAACATCTTGGTGCAGACAGTATATTTACTTTAATTAAAACAACACCCCACTGACATATAGCCCCAACTGTGCCCTCTTAACTGATGCCACTTATAACTACAGTATATGTCCCACACACTTTTGCTGTCGCTGTCACCATAATACTGTACCTCTAGGTGGCAGGCAGCACCTTACGAATATTGAGGTGCTCGTCTTTATTTATGAGTCCTTGCTTTTATCCCCAAAACAAACCTTTGTCTTTTGCTCCCTAGTGGCTTCTCCGCCACATTCCTCTGGTCACTGGACCCTATTTAACTGACCAGGGTGCCAGGACCACTGATTTACTCCCCCGTTTGACCACAAAATTGACGGTTGGTACTTTAAAGGTGCCGCTTGAGACTGCACGATTCACGCTTGCACCACAGTGCACAGTCAATGCAGAGGATCACGCTTTAATGTTTTAAGCCCAAACAGGGCTAAAATAAAACTACGGGCTGCATCGGGGAGGACTTAGAAGAACCAGCAACACTTGGGCCATGGTGGTGAAATGGGGCTAAGAAACAGGATGCCAGCAGGCAATGGGAGGAATTGGGAGAATGAGGGGACACAGGAGCAGTTAAGGTAAGCCCCCAATGTGGGTTACATCTCTCCCATTCCTGAAATGCTTGGCATCTGTGCCAAGACTATAATAAACCAGTAGTTATAACAACACTCTACTATATACAGTAACACAATTATTTATACAATATAGCTTGTTATTAGTTTAAATGGTACCATCGCAAACACTTTATATAGTTTACTTATTTAGCACTATGTCATGACATTTCACATATAAGCATTATGCCTTTTACCTTTGGGTAACCACAAGAAATGGCATTTTACCCTTTGCTTTAACTCTTCAGACATTTGTTTAATCCACACAGATTTTTGGCTCCTTTCAACTGATCCCTCTGACTCTGTAAGGGTGATCCCTAAAATACTGGGTGGAAGGTTTAACTGTCACTTGGGAGGATGCAGTAAACACTAGTTTGGGCAGGGAATTTGCTGTAACATATATCCCTTTGTGAACTACATTCATGAGGAGATCTACTGGCTTTCCTGGTGAATCATAAGTGAGATGCACTACTGGCTTTACCCATCTGTCTGAATGTGTAGGTGAGGGCACTGGTACAATCCTTTCAACATCAGCATTTGGGTTAGCTACGCCTAGCTCATTGTCCAGCAACAAGACAGCTTCTAACAAAAGGGGTACCATTGCACTTTCTTGAGATTCAGGACTGGTTGTATTACTTGTACTTGGTGTGGCACTTGAACTTTCTAGCTTTTGGGACTCAGGTTTATCTGAAAGAGGTATTTCAACAAAGTCCGAGTCATCCAACACACTGTTAACAATCTCAGGAATAGCAGCACTGTCTGGCACTTGAACTAGTTCATTTTCTCCACTTGTTTCAGCATTACTTGAAGGTTCACTGACAGACTCACCATTTTCTTAATAGGAATCGGATATGTTAATTTCTGATAATTCAACAAGGCATAAAGAATCTGCTATGGGGTTACGCTTAGAATGTCACTTTCAGATGGTACTGGCTCTGTTGAAATATCAGGGTTTCCTGACATGACTGGGCTATTTGCTTTGTCCCCCATAGTGCATAAAGGGTTTCCATGAAACACTTGAGATAGTTTGAAAGAAGGATAGCACAAAACTCCAAATTCACTTTTGTCATCCTCAGAACTGGCATCATCATTGACCACATTATTGCTAACAGTAGGTTTGGGCTGTTGGGTGGCAGCAGGCTGAGGCTTTTGCTTGTTGTGAGCAGCAGAACAAGTGACAGGGCCTTTAGGACCAGCATTTGGAAGCGTAGTGTCTTGAATTATCTGTCCATTTGGCAGAAGGTGATTCCGGTGAATTGTCTTCACAGATTTAAGATCTCCTTCTGGGCGTATGTTATATGCTAGAAAATCATCCAACTAGCTTTTTACAATGTATGGTGTGTGGTTCCACTGGTCAGCTACTTTATGTTTTCCTTGAAACCCAAGATTTCTCATCAGTACTCTATCTCCAGGTTGTAAGTCTTGAGCTTTTACTCTCTTGTCATGGCTGACTTTGTTAGTTAAGTTTCTCTTGGTGTCCATAGTGTGTGCGAGCTGGTACATGTGATTAAGTTGTGCTTTTAGCTTTTTAACATATTGCAGGTACCTATCAGCCTTGGCTCCACCAGGTGAAACTCCAAAATAGATGTCCATTGGCAAGTGAGCTTTGCTACCAAACACGAGCTGATAAGGGAAGAAACCTGTTGCATCATTCTTTGTACAATTATAGACATGCACAAGTGTACTGATTTGTTGGCACCACCTTGGTTTATCTTTTAGATGCAGAGTACCAGACATGTCAAGCAAAGTCCTATTAAATCTTTCTGGCTGTGGACCTCCCTGCAGATGGATATGGAGTGGTTCTGGATTTTCTTACGCCCCAGATAGACAAGAGTTCTTTAATCAGTCTGCATTCAAAGTCCTGGCAAAGAGCCAAGTGTTTGCACTGTGGAGCACTGTAATGAACAAACAATTTTTTGATCAGTACTTTAGCTACTGTGGCTGCCTTCTGGTCTTCAGTTGGGTATGCCTGAACATACTGTATGAATTGATCAGTCACAACTAGCACATTACTAATATTTTTTAGTCCAGTTTCAGGCTTAAAAAACCTATACACACAAACTCCATTGGTGCACTGGTGGTTATATTTACCAAAGGGGTTGCTTTTTGTGGTTGTGCTTTTCATTGGAGGCACCTGACACAAGTTTTGACATACTGCTCAATGTCTGTACTTATTTTCAGCAAGTGGAAATGTGCACAGGTCAAATCCAAAGTTTTTTCATTACCAAGGTGTCCCATTTAGTGATGGAGAGCTTTTATTACAATATTTTTGAATTTGGATGGTAGTACTATCTGTTTCCTTCAGTCAGTCAGTCAATCAATCAATCAATCAACCAATCAATCAATATCTTTATATAGCCAGGCGGAACACCTTGAGCAATGCTCATTTGCAAGGTGGACATGGTTTAAGATCCAGAACAAGTAAACACAACACTTCATTTTGGATATAAATACATAGGCAGGCAGTATACAATAAATACAAACAACTGCTAATAATGAGGCATTAGGAGAGTGCAAAAATGGCATAAGGTACAGACGTGGTGTATAGGCAGGCAGTAAACAGTTATATACAATTTCTAAACAAGGCAAGTACATGTGTGCAGTGGAGTACAATGTGCAAAAACAAGATACTGATCAAGAAAAGCATTGCAACACCTTTGCAGAGACTGTGTAGTTGGACAGTGAAGTAGGACTGTAAATACAAGGTGTTCAAAGTTAGAGAAGGTAAGCAAAGAAGAGGTGCACAAGAGTGGGAGAGTGGGATACCTGCATGAATGACATGGTTAGACATCAGGTATGAGTGTAACGCCTAGGGGTGTGTCTGGTGTTGGGAAGGTAAGGATGCAAGTAGTCTGGGAGGCTAGGCAGTAAAGTAGAGACTGAGCTAGGAGGTGTCAGAAGCTGTAACAGTTGCAGGACTCCAAAAAGAATAATGCAAAAGGTTTTTGAAAGCAGTCAGTGACAAAAGGGCGATGAGTTGCAGAGATTTTTGAGCAGTATTCCGGAGGGCAGGAAGGGCATAACTTATTGCTGTGCTACCAAAGCATGTCCTGACTTTAGGGATGGAAAGGGAGATTCGGGACTGACTTCTTAGCAAGTAGCTGATGGGGCTGCATATAGATAAACAGTCCTTGATATATTGGGGCAGTTCATTGGTGATGGCCCTGTAGGTCCAGAGCACAGCATTCTTATGCCGCCTGAGACTGAGTGAGCCCCATCTTATACTCTTGTAAAGGGTACAGTGGTGCGTTGAGTAAGGGGCATCAGTAATGAACCTAAGCACCGGATGATACAGGATATCAAGTTTGACGAGGGCTGTGTTTGAGCTACTTCCATACAGAAAGTCTGCATGGTCAGTGAGGGATAGGAAAGTTGTTTGTACCAATCTTAATTTCCTTTCAAATGTTAACAGGTGCTTGACTCTGAAGAAACTCCCAAGCCACTGTCTAAGCTTTTTGGAGATTTGATCAATGTGGGTTTTAAAAGAAAGTTTGGGGTCTATCCACCCCCCCCAGATATTTGAAGGACTCGATGTAGTCCAACGGTTCACTGAGTAATGTGTGGATTTGTGGAACTGTCCCCACAGTACTGGGATTAGGGAGTTCACTGTTGGAGAGAAGATCATGGCCTTCATCTTTTTGATGTTTAACAGGAGCTTAGAGTAAAGAAGATTGTTCTAGAAACCGGCGTTTAAATCATTTATGTAGATGGCAAATAAGACTGGGCACAGGATGGACCCTTGAGGTACCCTTCTAGATATAGTTTTGAGGGAGGAGAGACCTCCCCCGCCTTGATCTGTTGCTGGCGCTCAGATAGGTAATAGGAGGACCACTCGAGGGCCAAGTTGCAAATGCCAATATTTCATAGAGTGACCAAAAGGAAGCTGTGGTCCACCATGTCAAAGGCTTTACTCAGGTTGAGGAACAGTGCGCAGACATTGCTTCTGGCATCCAGGGCACACAACCAGTTGTTTGTGACCTTGACAAGCACAGAGGTGGTACTATGGCGAGGCCAAAAGCCAGACTGCACTAGGTTTAATAAACCGAATCATTACTATGCACCTAAGCTGGGTATTTACCACTTTTTCAAGGAGCTTAGAGAGAATAGGGAGAAGGGAGATAGGACAGTAATTATTTAGGTCGAGCTGCCGTATTTGAAGAGTGAAATGCTGTGGGCAGTTTTCCAGATGGCTGGGAGAGTAACCTGGGTAAAGGACATATTAAACAGATGGGTAATTGGGAGCAACAGTACACAAAAACCAAGTTTAAGGAAGAAGGGCTATATCAGGTCTGCGCCCACTCTTTTTCTGATGCCCAGATATAGCAGAAGGTCCTTGACTTCCTTCACTGAGACAGGGGAGAAGAAGATCGCCTTACATGGAGCGGGTGAGGTTGGGGTTGGGCCCGGGAAATTAGAGCTTGAGGTGTATAGTTGTGCATGAAGGTTATGAGCAGGAGAGTTGTCGAATGCTATGTCCACTGTGGTGAAGTGGTTGTTAAAGGAATCGAGGATTTCTTGTTTGTTGGTGACAACAGAGTTGCTAGATGAGATTTTTTATGGGAATTGACTGGCAGAGCTATGACCTTAGACTTCCTTTAAAGTTTTCCAAAATTTAGCTGTGCTGTTTGTGGAAGAGTTAAGTTCAGAATGATAGTAACTAGGTGTTGTTTCCCTAACTAATCTGGTGCAGCGGTTTCTGGCAGCTCTGAAGGCTGCTCAGTCAGCAGACTGCTTGGACTTGCTGGCCTTCTTCAAAAGAGTGCCTCTAAGGATTGGCTCAGCTTTCAATCTGGCTGAGAACCAAATGCAAGTTCTCTTATTAGTTTGGGTTTTTACAAGTGGTGCATGCTTGTTGATAGCTCTGAGGACAATATTTTGGAAGACTTAATCTGGTAGTTTTTTATGAAAATGTTAGTAAACACATTGGTGAGGGTAGAAATGTAGATGTGGTATTGCTCGATTTCAGTAGGGCGTTTGATACTGTACCTCACTGTAAAATAGTGGAAAAATTGATAGGGTTGGGAGTGGATTGGGCCATCATGAGATGGGTGAAACATTGGTTGGAAAATAGGAGTCAGAGGGTTAGATTGTATGGTTATTTATCAGATCCACAGAGGGTGATGGGTGGTGTGCCGCAGGGGTCGGTGTTGGGGCCTCTGTTGTTTAGAATATTTATTTGCAATTTAAGGATATCTAGAAAGAACAAGATGATCAAATTTGCTGATGATATTAAGATGGGGAGGAGTTGTGGATACATTCGATGACAGATTAAATTTTGGACAGGATTTGATGTGTATATTGGAATGGGCTAAGACTAATGGCATGACCTTTAATGAGGAAAAGTGCACTATAATGCATTTTGGGAGACAAAATGTTCAACAGTCATATAATATATTAGGATTAAAATTAAAGATATCAGAGGGAGAGAAAGATCTGGGAGTATTTGTACAGAATGATTTAAATAGTTGAGCGCATAGTAAAAAAGTTTCAAGCAGAGCTATGCAGTTGGTAAATTGTGTTAGATGAGGATGTCAATCTAGAAATGAGGAGGTGTTGATGCCTTTGTATAGGACAATGGTCAGGCCTATAATTGACCATTGTTCGTCGGTTTTTTTGTCCATATCTTATAAAGATATAAGGGTGATGGAGAGGCTACAGAGAGTTTATACAAAGATGATAAAAGGGGAGTAGGATAGATCTTATGATGAGAGGCTGAAAAGACTGAATTTATGGACATTGGAGAGTAGAAGAAAGAGGGGCGATTTACTATTATTGTTTAAAATTCTGAGGGATGAAGCTTTAAAGCTTGATTTGGGTTTGGAGATGGTAGAAAAACCGTACTATCTAAGGTGTCACAATAAACAATTAAGGGAAGAAAGGGTAAAAACTGAGAGAAGAAGGAATGGATTTAAGAATAGGGCAGTAAGATGGTGGAATGGGATGCCACAGGAGGTGGTTGATGCTGAAAATATAAGTATTTTTAAAAAAAGGTTAGATGAATTTCTTACAGAAGTTGGTGACATAGGTCATCACCACTGAATGGTGGGGGAGGTCCTTGTGGGCAAAATGCCTTTGACTTCCTTATACTCTCTAGTATGAACTTCATAAGCTTCGACAACCGACAGGGACAGGTAGAATTTCTGCCAGTTCGCTTGTTTTAAGTCAAAGAGAAAGGCATTAGGGTTGAGTTGCCATTTAGATCTTTTAAAGACATACCTAGAGGAGGAAACAGGTCTAGGGTATGACCTCACACAGGCAATAACACAGTGATCACTAAGGTCATTGAAGAACATGCCAGAATGTGAGTATAGCTGGGGTTTGTTGACTAGAATAACGTCAAGCAGGGTACTGTTCTTAGGGTGTTTCTTGTTGGGATGGGTGGTCTCCATTATAAGCTGTGATAGGCCAAAGCTGTCACATAGTTCTTCTAGTGGTTGTCAGGAGGGCGAGAGCCAGCCCATGTTAAGGTCTCCTACAATAATAACTTCAGAGGATATGGTGGTTAGAATGCTGGATAAGTGATTTAACACTTTGTGCCTGGCCGAGGGAGGCCTATAGCAACCTAAGATGTAGATAGGGTTTGATGAGGGCAGCTGTAGTTTTAGTGTGATGCATTCAAATTCCAGGGGCACAGAAGTAGAGTTAACAATGGAGGCTGTGAAATTATCCTGAATGTAAATGGCCACACCCCCTCCCCTGGTTAGCCTATCAGTTCTGTAGACGACATAGGAAGGAATGTTTATTTCGTAGTTCAATGTGGATGGCTTCAGCCAGGTTTCTGTTATCACAACAATATCAGGGGAGGCAATACTAAACCAAGCCTGGATAGTGTCCAGTTTCTTTAACAAGCTGCATTGATATGCATCAGTCTTAACCCCTTTAAACCAGGCAGTGTGGAGGGAGCCTGGATAGGTAGAGGGGTCCCAGGGTTGAGCTCAATATTGCCTGCACAAATTAATGTCAAGAGTAGGAATTTTGTGAAAGTGCCTAGCAGTAGCCTATGCAGGCTTAATCTTGCCCTTTTTCGAGGACTGGAACCAATGGTAATTGGTGGTGGAAAGTAGGTGCAGCTAGAGCACAGAGAGGCATATATAAAATTCATGGTAGATGTGATATATATAAAGGGTGGTAAAAGGATGGAACTGGGGTGCCCACCACAATTGGTGCAGTGTGAAGCGGTAGAAGAACTAGGCACTATTTTAGCTAGGACAACTGGTAGAAAGGATACGAAGGAGAAGGGGGGGGGAAGAGGGACAGATGTCAAGTGCCCGGTGTTTTGGCGATGGGTCAGAGGAGGCTGGCTCACACATGGGTGAACTGGAGAACTACAAGATGCACATAATGCAGCCCAACCATAGGGGTATGGGGCTCATTCTATTACCTTGTCAGTGGCACAAGTACCCAGTAGAAGGGAGGCAAGATGTGCAAGGGGTGGAGGCTGCAAAAGTTGACTGTGAAAGGTAAAGGAACAGGGATAGTATGGCAAGACAGCAGAGGAAGGAGCAGAAAGTGATGTGGTGACAGGATGTACAGCAAGGGTGCCTCAGGCTACTGCTGTGCCTGAAAAAAAAGAAATGAAGATTGAAAAGGAGTGTGTAGTCAGGGCCTGCAACAGCCAATGACATTGAAGAGTGGTGTCCTGGGAGGGGCAAAGGTGTATTTAATAAAGGTCTTTACAACCTCTTCTTGACTATCTGCAAGTTCTCTATACAATAAGTCTCCTTGACTATCTGTAAGTTCTCTGTACAACAATCTCTCCTTGAGCTTTAGTTTAGGACCCTCTTGAAACAGCAAAGCTGTTCTTTGATCACTTGACCACAACTTAGAGACAACTTACAGACATCTCCCTTTCCAAGGGATTTCAGGACAGGTCGAATTATTGGATCACAATATTGCTATCTTTGCAGATCAGCTGGTCTCTTTGCTCTCTTTGCAGGTCAGCTGGGGATAGCTGTGCCAAAGTACTTAGGTCTAAAACAGCAAAGTTACAATAGGCTATTGGCAAACAGGTATCCGGTGGTCCCAAACAATCTGCTAAGCAATTCATAGTCTCTTGAGAGGGACTGACATCTCTGTCAAGCTTATGGCACAATGCTTTTATGGATTGTTCCGACATTCATACCCACTGCTAATTTGAGGCGGGTCTTCATGATAAGGAATCAGCGCCGATGTGATTGAGCCCAAGTCAGTGCTCCACCACATAATCATATGTAGACAGGGTCAAAAGCCATCGGTGTCCCGTAGCATATAGTTTTCCAGAGGTTTGGACGTAGGTCAAAAGGTTATTATCTGTTTTCACCAAGATCTTTGAACCATACAAGTATTCGTGAAATTGCTCCATGATGGCCTACTTCAGAGTGAGAAATTCCAATTTATGGACAGGATAGTTCTTTTCTGAGGGTGTCAGACATCTGCTGGTATATGCCACTGGGTGCAATCCTTTGGTACATTCTTGGTAGAGCACAGCCCCAAGGCCACTCCGACTAGCATCAGTATGAAGCACGTACGGTTTGGATGGGTCTGCATATGAGAGAACAAGTGTGTGAGTAAGCTGATAGATGATCTTGTGAAAAGCAGTGTCACACTCTGATGTCCACCTCTAACCAAAGGGTTCATTTGGCCAGAAATAAATTTTTGAAGTCTCTGTTTCAGAGTCCTTCTTGTATTTTCTCTGAGTAGGAGGATACCCCTGCATTAGATTTAACAGTGGGCACACCACTTTGGTATAGTCCTTAATAAAACAGCGATAGTAGCCACAGAAACCCCAGGAATCATTGTAGCTCTTTCAAGTTGTTTGGTCTTGGCCAGTCAGTTAATGCTTCCGCCTTGCTAGGATCTGTCTAGATGCCTTCAGACAACATGATGTGGCCTACATATTTTATGGAGCTCTGGAAAAACTGACATTTGTCAATTGATAACTTTAAACCAAATTCTTCAAGTCTGTCCAGCACTTCGAATAGGCAAGCTTCATGTTCTTCAAGGGTTTTTACTGAAGACAATGACATCGTCAAGGTAGACTAAACATTTGAGAATGTTCATATCTCCCACAGCACGCTCCATTAGCCTCTGAAAAGTTGCTGCTGCACCTGATATGCCTTGGGGCATGTGAAGGAACTCATAGAAAACTAAAGGACAAAAGAATGCAGTCTTTTCTCTGTCCTCTGGTGTCATCAGGATTTGATAATACCCACTGCGGAGATCAAGGACTGAAAATCACTTTCTCCTGTTGAGGCAGTCCAATGCATCTTGTATGCATGGCATGGTATCATGGTCAGGTACAGCTATTTTATTGAGAGTCTTGTAGTCTACACAGATATGGATGGAACTGTTCTTTTTTCAAACTAAAATGATTGGAGAAGCGTAAGGACTTTGTGATTCCTGTATGATGCCAGCGGCAAGCATTTACTGTAAATGGTGCCTGACAGCATGCTTTTTCTTGAAATGGACTCTTGTAGTGGAGTCTGATGCGGTGTTCAACACCAGTAGCACAACCAATGTCCCATTCCTTTAAGGAGAATACTTGGCTCCTTGTTGCCAACTTTCGACTAATTATTTCTTTCCGGCCTTTCAGAATGGGTGACTTTCCAAAGCCTAGCATGTCTGGGGAGACCTCTTCATCTTCTCCATTATGACATTTGTGTGGCAGGACAGCAGTATCTATGCAGTATACCTTAGCCAACGTGCATCTGTGAGTGATTTTGATATCCCGGTCAGTGACGTTCTGAAGCTGGACCACAACTCTCCTAGCATATGTATGAGCATGAACAGGAAGCACACTCGGTTTGACCAGGAGTCCATCAGGCAATTTCTCTTCTTCTGGGGCATCCAGCATAAGGATTTTGTTAGTTGCATTTTTTCGGATGCGCACCTTCCCATTAATACTGCACTGCACGTTCAGAGGAAGAACAAGGGTCGAGGGTTCCTTTTCCCATACAAATCCCACTGGCTCATCTTTATCACTTTGTTCTGGCTGCATTTGCTTCTCATAGGCTTTCTTGATTACAGCATGTACACGTACTGCTTTCCGTTTTCTTTTTCTGTCATTCTTGGCACATCTGAGCTAGGCGGCCAAACATATGAGCATTGGTGACGATTAGTATGGGAACTCCATCATATAGGCCTGACGGAGGACTGACTAACACTGTTGTCTCTACTGGGTCATCCACATCTGCTGCAGTGTACAGGAAGGAAAGCTATACTCTCACGAATCCAAGGTACAGATAAGACTTATCGCTTAAACCCCACACATGCAATGCATCCAGATGTTGTAGAGGGTGGTTGGACAGGTGCTGATCATACCAGTCTTCGAATATTATCATAACTTGAGACCCACTGTCAAGTACAGCTCTGGCTGGGATACCATCTATGTGTACTGTAGTCTCCATGGAAGGACCTACTACTTCTGATCAATCAGGAAGAACATCAGTGGTAGAGTAGTGCACAGTTGCTTTGGATTCGAAAGTCTTGCGATTTGGTTGAGCTGAGGCACTACTGGGGGTACATGGCTTTGGGTACCTTTCTGTAATCAGCCTGTTTATCACCCTTTCTAGATCCTCCCTGGATCAGCAATCTATCTTCCGGTGCCCGACTTTCCCACACTTAAAGCAGAACACCCCATCTCTGGGTCATCTGAGCTGAGTTGGTACATCGCGACTTGGCCAATAGTCAGGGTTAGCAGGTGGTGAAGAATATGTATCAGATGTTTGTGCAGGGGCACTAACAGCAATGGGTCCTTGTTGGATTTGCACACCATGTCCTCTCATTTCATTGACTATGGCAGACAATTTATCCATCTGAGCCTCTAGATTTTCACCCACTATGGGAGCCTGAGAGTGCACTCCTACTCCCATGGTAGATGCCTTCTGGAAGGTTTCTGGGCCTTTAACCTTATCTATAGTACTTGACTTAATTGCAGTTAGCTCTTCCAACTTTGTCAGTGAGTCTTTTAACGGCTGCAATTCATTAGCAGGCTCTTTCTCACTAGGCCTTTCCAGCACCGAAGCTACTCTAGTAGCACCTGCACAAGGATTCCAAGCTTCCTCCTCACCTTCAGCCTCCCTGAGTTCTTTCATTAGCTCACAATAAGCAGGGGGATCATCCCTCCTATCCTGGAACTTTAGCTTGAGAATTAGCAAACTAGAGTATTTGGCAGATTTGAGTATATGATCTTGTTGCACATGATTCAAGTCGCTGGCCAGTACCCCACCTTTTCTGTGAGCTCTCTGTAGTGCCCTTTCCAAATGAGTGACATAAGCAGATGAGCGTTCACCTTTCCACTGTTTGGTGGATTTGAATTTCCACATTAAGTCTTCCCCAGATTTAGTACTACCAAAGACATGTTCTAGTGCAGACAAATATTCTTGGGCTGAAGCATCAGGGTTTGTGGACCTTAAAAATCTAATGGCTTCAAGTGCAGGACCCCTTAAAATTTCCATGAGTTTTGTCCACTTCTCTACTTCTGCACACTGCCACTCTTGGACCGGGGAGATGCATAGTCCATTCAAGTCTCTAAATCATCTTCCCCCTGGGGTGTGGGAATAGCACCAGAGAACACCTTTAACTTGCAGTAATAATCATGACTGACTGAGGGTGCAGGCATAGATGCCAGTGCTGGTGTAGTACAGGTGCTTGGACTGCCACTGGCTCAGGGGAAGGTGTGGACACAGGGTTTGATACAGGTGCTAGAATGGGAGCAGGGGTCGGGGAAGGGATACCCCCATGGGGCTTAAATAACTTTTCCAAGTCCTTGAGGGTTTGACCCTCAGCCTGTAACCATTTTGCAAGTTTCTGTTCAAGACTCTCAGATGGGGTGGGAGTTCTGGTTCTGAGGGACCCTCACCATTCTTGATTACTACCCTCCAGGCTGCTGGGGACCCATTAATGGTAATAACTTTAGGTACCTTAGTACTGTCCAGTGGGTTGCTACACTCTACCAAAGCCATTAATGTTTGGGCCGCTGGGTCATCCAGTCTACTTACTATCACAACCTCACCAAGGCATTCAATTTTCATGAGTGCTTCCTCTATAGTACCTTTTTCAGTGCCGAGGGGTATATCTAGCAATAAAAGGGCACTGTGAGGGTCATTGTCACTCTCCAAACACCAATTTGAGGAGGCAGTATAGCGCAGTGGTTTAAGGCTCTGAGCTGCAAACCTGGAGACCAGGGTTTGAATCCCACAGCTCCCACTGTGTGACTCTGAGCAAGTCACTTAACTACCATGTGCTCCCAGATCGCACTAGTAACTAAGCTTCAGCTTAGTGTCTCTCTCCTGGTTAAAAAAAAAAAATAATTAAATAATGTTTGCTCAGCGGTGATTCTAGGGGTGCCCATATACATTTTAGTTATCATTTTCTTGTTTTGGCCACTAGGGGCAGTAATGCCAGCAGTGCCTCCCAGCTTGTAAACCCTAGGTGGTGCTATACCAAGAGCTACTACCCCTGCCTGCCTTTCTAACAACAGGTTGAGGGGCCTGAGTTCGTAACTACCTACAGTAGTATGGGTGAGCCCCTTCCAGTATTAGTACTAGGACTATGGTGCCTCCACCCAGAGTAATTCTCATGTGGGTAACTATCACAGCAAGTACAGCCCTCTGGGATGCTAATACCACCCACAATTCTACCTAGTGACCCTTCACAAGTACCTGAAAAGTTGCAGTGTTTAACAATCAAACTACAATGCAGTTTTCACATTAATGATATGCTCACGCTCAGCCCACTTGCCAACAGGGTCTGGATCTCTAGCTTGCAACCTATACTCCCCCTGCAAAAGACAGTTTCAATACCAGCATGCACGTTAAGAGCATTTAACATATATCTTATCACTGTAAACCAAGTAATAATATGCTCATGGGCCAGGTTTAAATGTATAATAGTAAATCAGATTTATTAAGGGGACGTGAACAAGGAGGGTGTAAGAATACAGATAAATGATTACTTTGCTGTACTGAGACAGTTTTACTTGCATGCAACCAATTAAGTGCCTGTATTTAACGTCCAAGCAAGTACTGGGTACCCAGAGGGACTAAATGGCATGCTTAAATAGTGCCACGGGTTGGCCGGCTTTGCAGCTGATGTTGGGGCCCTTGATGGAAAAACTGATTAACATGCAAACAACACTTTTAACCCAGAACTTATTTGTATTCATGGCCAGATGGCCCAGTCTATTTAAACACTCTAAACTGGCAACACAATTAGATGTCATCAGAAACAACTGCAACTTTGTTGCAGGGAGCTATCCTGGTTTTACTCACTGTACCCAGAGGATGGAACATGGCAGTGGCGAAATGAAGATCTGCTGCTTGCTGTTGAAGATGGCAGGGAACAGGGCTGGCATGACTCACCTCCACTTCATAGTCTTTCCCACAAGTGGGCCGTAATCTGCGTATAGCTTCAGTGCAGGGGCTGACTCCCCAAATCTGGTCTCTCACCGAGATGCTGGTGCTGGTACAGGAACAGATGACATGGGCCGAGACTGAAATGGGCCCAGATGCAGAAAGTGTCTCTGGAATTATATAATTCTTTTGCTGGTGAAACTTCCAACTGGTAGACAAAGCTGTTACTACAGTATGCAATACTGACTCCCTTACTGGCAACAGGAGTCCCTGGATCACTCTCTTCACATACAATATGCCTCAGCACATCAAGCTACATAAACATTAAACTTTCATCTCAGCTTTGGTATCTGGCCGGTTGCAATCTCAGCTGACTTGCTGAGCAACTCTTCTTGGTCTGCGAACTGGCAGTTCCTGAACGTGATTCCTTTTGGACCAAAACAACAGCTCACAGGAGGCAAAACAGGCCTCTCCTGTGCAGCAGGACACAGAGCCCACAGGATTTTCGATCTCTCGAGCTGGAGTCTCCCTTGAACTGCCTGACTCTCCTTCAGTTCAAAACAATCCCTCTTTTATAAAGGGCAGGATTTAAGGAATCCAGTTGGCTGCCTAAGCTGTCAATCACAGTTTCTGTCCCTTAATTGGTTGCATTTTAGGTGCCAGAAAATAACCCCGATTTATCTCCCAAAAGCTCTGTAATCTCCCACAAGTCTCTGGCTGAAATCCAAGCTCATGATTGCCTATTGAACCACAAAGATGGTGGCTGCTGTACACAGCTTTAAGCATTTTATACAGTCCTCCTGAAATAATGTATTGGTGCAGTCAGTACATTTATTTTCATTAAAATGACACCCCACTGACATGTAGCTCCAACTGTGCCCTCTTAACTGATGCCACTTGTAACTATATGTCCCACACACTTTTACTATCGCTACCATCGTAATACTGTACCCCTAGGCAGCATGCAGCACCTTATGAATATTAATGAGCTGATTATTTTTATTTATGAGCTCTCGTTTTTAGCCCCAAAACAAACCTTTTTATTCTGCTCCCCAGTGGCTTCTCTGCTGCATTCCTCAGGTCACCGTCCACTATTTAACTGACTAGGGCACCGTTACCACCGATTTACTCCCCTGATTGACCGCAAAATTGGCAGTCAGTACTTTAAAGGCAACACTTGCACCTGTGTGACCCCTGCTTGCACCGTGGTGCACAACCAACACAGAGAATCACGCTTTAATGTTTTGAGACTGAACAGGGCTAACATATAGCTATGGGCTGCATCAAAAAGGACTTGGGAGCACCATCAACACTCGGGTCATTGGTGAGACCCCATCTGGAGTGCTGTGTCCAGTTCTGGAGGCCGCATCTCTGTAAGGACATAGACAGGGTAGAGGCAGTTCAGAGAAGGGCAGCAAAAATGGTGCAGGGTCGGCACCAAAATTCATATGAGGAGAGACTGGAGGAACACAATATGTATACTCTGGAGGAGAGGAGAGAAGAGAGAGAGGGGGGATATGACAGAGACCTTCAGATATCTCAGGGACATAAATAAGGTACAGGAGGGTAGCATCTTTCAGGAAAAGAGATGTTCTAGGAAAATGGGACATGACATGAGGCTGGAAGGGGGCAGACTAAGGGGTAACATGAGGAAATATTTCTTCACAAAAAGGGTGGTGGATGCATGGAACAGTCTGTCAGCAGAGGTAGTGGGGGCTAACTCAGTAGGGGAATTCAAAAATGCATGGGATAGGCATAGGGGAACCCTAGTGATAGGAAAGAGAATAAAGCCAGAGATCAAGTGGTGTCTGTGGTTTTTGTAGCAGGTAGGGAAAATGGACAAACTGAGTAGGCCTAGTGGTCCTTATCTGCCATCAATTTCTATGTTTCTGTGTTAAGTGAAGACAGGAACAAGCAGGAGAAAAATGGGACCTCAGCAGAGGCTTAAGGGCAAATTAGGAATGTGCTGGCCTAAGGGAGGAGGGGAGAGTGCTCCAGAGTGAAGGCAGCCAAACTGAGAATGAGGACTGACCAGTATATGTAGAGCAACAGGGGATATTAGTGGAACGAGACTCAGAAGAGCGATGGAACAAAAGAAAGGAGGAGAGACAAAAAGAAGGTCAGATAGGTAGGAAGGAAAGAATGCAAACCAGTACTTACAGAGAAGAAAGGCACAGTGGGATAGGTGCTGGGAGACAGAGGTAAGTGCAATGAGTTGGTACATGGAGCAGTGATAGGTAAGAGGGTGGGAGCCAGTTGCAAAGCGATTAAAGGAGTGAAAGATAAGGTCCATTCTGGCTAGGTATTATTTGCAATGATACCTAGAGGATTTTTTCCTAATGTATAAATTGTGAAACAGTATTTCTGCTTTTTTATTTGGTATTTTATACATCACTCTGCTGCCTGTATGTTCTAGTTGCATTTCAACTGAGAAGCATTTTTTTAGTAAGTACTGTAAGAAAGGCACTATACAGCAATGAACTGTGTTGTGTTGTATTATAATAGCTGGCTTTCCCTTTTTCCCATAGGGAAAGTCATGGCATAATTTGCCGTTATAAAGGAGTGTTTATAACAGCAAGCACGCGCCAGGTTTCCCTCGCTCTGTGCATGCGCCTGCTGCAGATCAACCGTTCCTGAACACTCACCGCTTGCCCTGCTGCCAAAACTGAACCACCAGTCGGACTGGGCAGTAAGTTATTTTTTTTAAATGTTGGACATTTTGGATATTTAAAAATGCTGGACATCGGAAATGTGAGAACTGGGCTAAAACATTTAAAAATTTCAGAGACTGGAAGTGTGGGGACTGGGCTAAAACCAAACCATGACCATACCACGTCTGCTAGTTTACATAATTGCTGTTGTGAAAAAGAGAAACCCAGCAATTATATAAAATAAAATATGGGGTGGTGTAAAAACTCGATTTTACACACACCCTCGGTGCTGGATGCCTAGATAATCCCTCAAGCTTCACTCTCAGGGTTTATGTGGCATCCAGCACCTCGGGTGTGTATAAAATTCTTGTTGCACACACCACCCCATATATTATGGACTGTTGTCCAGTCCAGTTTTTTGCATCTAAAGAATGTCGCCAGGATCAAACACCCGGTTCTGCCCCTGGACCTCCCCACCTTGGTACAGTACATGCTTTCGTGACATCTAGGCTTGACTACTGTAATGCATTCTACCTCAGGGACTCTGGAGGTACCCTCTATCGATTATAGCTAGTGTAGAGTGCAGCTGCCAGGCTGCTGATGGAACTGTTTAAATTCTGTCACGTCACCCTGGTGCTATGTGAATTGCACTGGCTGCCCATTCGATGGAGGGTTCTCTTTAAGGTGGACTTGCTCACCTTTAAGGCCCTACCTAGACTGGGTCCTGGCTACCTGTCGGACCTTCTAACACCTGCTGCCCTGGTCCGCTTCCTCCATTCCTCCTCTAGGGGCTTCCTTGCGATTCCCAGGACGAGGTTAAAAACTGCTGGCAACAGAGCTTTCAGTGTTGCCGGTCCGTCCTGTGGAATTCACTTCCTCCATCAATAAGGGAGGCCCCTTCAGCTGAGGCATTCAAATCCCACCTCAAGACCTTTTTATTCAGCAAGGCATTCTCAGACACCATCTTTTAGATAATATCTAAGAGATAATTGCATAATGGCACTTTAAAAAGTTTTATTACGACAATTTAGACCCTTATTTTAGTGTTTTGATTTTAGATACCTATTAGGATTTTTATATCTTATTTATTGTGTTTTAATTGTTATGATCTTGATTGTACAGAGCCCAGGGCCTCCAGGATTGGGAGCCTGAAAAATAAAATGTGTCTTGCCTATTATTCTATGTGTATTGTATTGTATTGTACTGCACTGTATTGTATTGTATTGTATTGTATTGTACTGCACTGTATTGTATTGTATTATATTGGCTGAAGACAGTGTGTAAAGGTTCCTGCTCTTCTGCCAGGCTAATCATTGCTGAAGTAAGTGTATCAGAGTAGTGCTGTGCAGTTACTCATCAGAACTGTGCCAGTGACACCCTGGTGTATCCATGGAATGAATACGGAATGTTTTAACTGAAATGTGACCTCAGAGAAAAAACTTCCAGGGCTGCCATTTTCAATGATTGTACACCAAGTACAAAACATAAAATAAAAACTGTTTTGCAATAGTTTGAAAAGCCATTTCAGGGGAACCTTTGACAAAACAAAAAGGCATGCCTGCTTATACTTTATATATTTTCTTTTTTCAGTTTCTCTCGTTACAATTTTGCCCCCCAAAAATGTCTTCGTGACCTTTGGTTCAAATCAGTGAAATGCCAGGCTCCCCACAATGCCTTTCTTCAAGTCTCTAGATGGCACATCCCCTAAAGAAGTCCCCCCCCATTCAAATTCCTGTGCATATGGCATGATCAGAGTCTTGATTTACAACCTACAGTACATTGATGCCATACAGTGGTGGCTCCAGTAAGTTGGACTGACTGGGGCACAACTAGGGTCCAAAACTCTTGATACTGGGCACACAGAAACTGACTATGGCCCAGGCTGACAGATAGCTTTCATGTTCCTATGCTGTCATACAAGCAAAATGTACAAAGCAAATAAGGAAAAACATAGAAACCTAGGCAATGATGTCAGAAAAAGACTACTGGTCCATAGAGTCTGCCCATAACCTTAACAAGTCTGAGACGTATTATCCATACAGGGTTCTTACTCACACTATCCACCTCCATTCTTCCTGCCCTACTGCTATCACCTTGAGCAACCACTAAGCCCTTCACTCTGTCCCAGCCATGTTTGAAACCTTTGATAGTTTTGGCACTCACCACATCAGCTGGCAGATTGCTCCATGTCTCCACCACGCTTTCTGTAAAATAAAACTTTCTCACTTCATTTCATTTTAATTTTCATACTTGTATGCATAATGAGCATGTCGGCCCATTTTCATATATGACAAGTGCACATATAAACATACACATAGAAGAATATTACAAAAACAGATTAAACATACAAAAAATACAACAGTAACAATCAATAAATACCGCAAGATTACTATGTCACAAAACAATTACATTCGTCTTTATCACAATGCCATCTCCATAATAGTTTTTTAAAAGTAAATGAAGAAGTACACTTAATTAATTTATTTAGTTTTTGTTGACCGGGTCAGTGCACTAAACAAATTCTGCCAAATTTGAGGCACAACCCAGGGGAAGGGGATATAGATGAATGCCAACTGACCTTGAACCAGATTATGCTGTTGGTGGTATTTTTAGTGAATGAGGGGAGATTTGGCCAGGGCACCGGGGAAATTCCCCTACTCTTTTCGAAAAATGCCATGGGATCTTTAACATCCACCTGAACTACCACCAGAACTGGCTGATGGGACCTCAGTTTAACATCTCATAAGGTGGGAATTGATAAGGTGGGAAGGGAGAGAATTAAAAAATAATTGGGCTGTAAATAAAAAAGACCTCTGCCCAATTGATTTCCTACATAGTGGGATTGAAAAGATTAACCTGCTCTGGGACCAAGTCCCACATTCATTAAATGCCCTGGAAAATAATGGGAATACTGAAAAAATGGAATTAGGCAACAAAATAGGGCTGACTTAAAACACCCCCCCAGGACACTTCTAACTCTAAGTCAGCTCCCCCCGGTGTCCTCCTTCCCTCCTATCCTACCCTCCCTCCTGTATCCTTCCTCTACTCTACACTTGTCTGCCCTCTTCTCCCCTTCCCTTGAGTACTTATAGTCCTATGTGCCCCCCGTGATTGTAGTAGAGTGCAACCTTCCTCCTCTCTCCATCCACATCTGGACAGTATTTTCTATCTACCTCATTCTGACATGGCAATTACCTTGTAACCAACAGTTTTGATGTGTATAATATCTGAATGCTCTGTTATGTTCTGTTCTCAATATCTGTAAATGATTTGTATTTTATCGGTTAATATTTCTGTCTGTTTCAATATCTGTAAATGACCTTGTATATAGCGTTAATATTTCTGTCTGTTTCAATTGATGTGGAACCTCCATAAATGAGCTCGTGGCTCAAAGATCATTCTGAAAATCTAAATAAAAATAGAATTATGGAAGGAAATACAGTCTGAGAGCCTAAGTAGGTCACAAGAGTGAGTACAAGGGACAACACCTGTCAGAAATCTTAAAATTGAATTAAATAATACTTTTAATCAGCCCAAGATAGTATCTGTAGTAGCAGTATAAATATTAATACAGTAATCTAACAGATTAAAGAGAAACTGTGGGTCAAGAGCTTTCTAGACCCACTGGTTAGATAGGGGCTTACCCTATATAGCATTCCTAATCTTTGTTGAAGAGACTTACAGAGGAGATTTTCATGGGATTCAAAAGTCAAATGAGAATCAAGATTGATTCCCAGATATTTAAATGTTTCAACTTTCTCTATGGTAGCATCCTTCAAATCTGCCACAGGCGGCAAATGAGGGAGTTCCACCCTGGGCCCAGTGAAAACCGTCAACTTGGTCTTTTTTGAATTAAGCACCATATGCCTGGAGATGAGCCATTTCTGAAAATGGAAAAAATCATCCTGAACGTTCTTTAATGCCAGGGAATAATCATTATCAATACAGTATAATACAACATCATCCATGTAAAGAGACATAATAAAATGGGTGCAACTAGTAGGAGCCAAATTAATAATCAGTGAGATGATCATTGGGCCCAGGATGGAACCTTGGTGAACGCTACACAAATTACCACAAGTGCTTGAGGATATACAATCTATTATGCTACAGTGGTACCTATTCTGTAAATAATTTGAAAACTAACTAATAAAATTTGGGGAGAAATGAAATTCATAAAAAATAGATGGTAGTAAATCATATTCAATTAAATCAAAAGCTTTGGTGAGGTCCACGAAAATGGCCGCAACAGAGTGCTCCTTATCAAGGGTGCTCTGTATGCAGCCAGTGAACCCCACCAAGGCTGTTTCAGTATTATGTTTTTGTTTAAAACCATGCTGTACCTCTGAAAGCAAACCAGTATTATCCAGGAACTCAACTGTTTGATCCAGGATAATCTTTTCTAAAACCTAGGAAAGGGGAGCCAGAAGGGATATGGGATGATAGTTGAATACAATAGAGGGGCTTCCACTTTTTGAAATAGGTTGAAAGTTTGCCTTTTTCCACATAAGAGGGAAAAATCCAGAATGCATGGACAAATTAAAAAAAGGCATAGAGGTTTCGCACTGGGAAGCTGGTGCTCCGGTTAAAAAACAGCAATTGTATGCACAAAAAACAATCACTCAGCTCCTCATTCAACAAGGACACCAGAGAGTAGAGCAAAAATATCTATTTTATTGAATAAAATGCACACCTGATGCATTTCGGATCAGCACAGATCCTTTGATGCCTCATTAACTTTTGAGGGATCACGTTTATTGAGACTGGTGAACCCCCCTGGGACTTAGTGGACCACTCACAATAGATGGAACAATGATTACTTCTCTCTTGAATCTCCTCCCATCAGTTTTCAATTGTGCCCCGGTGTTTCTGAGCCCCTATTTATGCTAAATAGTTCCTTGCGCTTTACCTTGTCCATTCCTATAAAGAACGTGAAGGTCTCTAAGTGTCTTCAGCCTATCCTTGTAACATCTGCCCTTATGTAAAATGCATTTAAATAAAGAAAAGAAATTCACACAATAAAAGGCATATTTTACTCTCCACAGGGCAGTCCCCCTCACCATGTGCCACTAACAGTCAGTCAGGCTACATTATTACACCCTCTTGGTAGTGTTCCTCTCTCCGGACCATACCCCCCACACCTAACCAAATGCATTGAACGGTGTGACCTGACTTCTTGTTTGAGGCTTTTTTCTCCTTATTTTCATTCAGTCAGGAAAAAAAAAACTAGTTTGTTTGTTGATCAGATATGCTGTAGTCTTGCTTGAAGTGCAGTTAACAGAGGATTGTTGGGAGTTCTAATGGGGCTTAGGTGCTGTGTGGAATGCCTCTCTTCCTTCCCTTCCCTTCACCTGACTTACATGATACCATGCTCTTGATGTCTGTCCTGCCTTCAGAAGACTGTGCAAAGTATGGTCAGCCAGCCATGTGGTATCTGTTTTCTCTCTTTTCTTTGCCCTTTTAGTACCTGGTGTGGTGTGGTGAACTGATGAGTAGTGACATTGGGTCCAGAAGGCTGAGTTGGTTCAAAAGCAGTGAGGAGAGGAACAGTTAGCAGGTGGCAGGCTGCAAAAAGGGACAGCTTCGGCCCCAGTCAAGCCCTACTCCTCCTAGCCCATTGATCATCCACATGCACACTGTCTGAGAAATGAATGATGTACCTTCCTCAGGGCCTTCCTGCAGGATCTGGAATGCTCAGTCCATCACAATCACTGGTGGCAGCACAATTTGTAGTCCTGGTAGTCAAGAAAGGCCGCAGCAGTGACTACTCAGCTTCAGTATGGCACAATTTTGGCCTAAGAGCAGCAGCTGGAGGACACCTGAGTTCTCTACACACCCCAGAGGGAGCATGCTAGCATGCAACAACAATATGTGCATACCACTCGCTTCAACATCTTAACGCCAACAGCTGAATGTCAGACAGGGGGTTTGTGGTAGAGGTGCTGCACGGGCAGGCTCACAGCATGTTCACTGCTGAACAGTCAGTCTGGAGACTCCCTCTGCATTTACTTAAAAAAATTATTGTTTTTTGGTGGGCAAGTGACAGACAGTTACTGTAGTCAAGCAGACAGCAGACCCCAACCCCATACAGTGTGTCTTAAGTCCTGCCTCTAGTACTCATACTAGTTGAAAAACAAAAGCAACAGAAAAATACACACACTGCCTTGTAACACCTCCAGAAAGGAAAACACATACTGCCTTGTAACACCACCAGAACTGAGGCACAGTCAGGACACAGTGTCTTTTTACTGGGGCAAGTTCTTTTCCAGGACCCATCCTGGTACCCTCACTCATGAAAGTCATTAAAAGTACATCCATAAACTTGACACCCTTTACAACAAGTTCTGCCTTCCACTTCTGGTCCACTGAAAGACTGTCCTCAAAGATGATTCTCCCAGTGTTTGACTATGTGGATGTGGTATACATTGCTGCTTCTAAAACTACCTTGGCAAAACTGTACACCCTCTTCCACTTCTGCTAGTTTGTCTTAAACTTACTCCCATTTGCATGCATCATTGCTCCCCTACATTGATCTATAACCCCCCCCTCGCTCAAGTCCCAATACTTATCTCACTGTGCCTCCTTCCACTCAAAATTCACACTTCATTTTTTTCCCTTCTACTTCACTTCCCTCCCTGCTTTTCCCTTCCCTCCCCTCCTCTTAGGCTTTGTCCAGACAAGCACACCATTATTAGATAAGCTGACCCAGTGGCATGGTGGGCTGAGATGCTGAGCACCTCTCCTCCTGCTACACTGATGACCTGGGTTCAGGAATGGACACAGGTCACTCAGGGGCTGGCTGAGGGAGGGAGGATTGAGCATCCATGCATCCCTTGGGGATGGGGCTATGCATGTCCCACTCGGTAGTTGCCACTGGGATGTAAGTGGAAAAGGCTTCCACCAACAAATGCTGTGGAGTTCCTTCATGGAGGTGGAATACAAGCAAAGCATCATTGCACATGGTTGGGACCTGGGCGGGAACTGAAAACCCCCAACCACTCCTGGATAACAGCCTGACCTCTGCATGCCTCACACCGGCAACTGGGCACCTACTAAGGTCATGTGGCAGAGGACAACTGGAACATGATGGCAAGTTACTGGGAAGCTGGTTGAAGGGGCTGGGGAGCCAGACTGGATTGGGCAGGACAGGCAAACAGGAGATAAACTACTGATACAAAAAAAAAAAATAAAAAGAAATTGTGTAGATAGTAGATTTGAGCATGGTGTTCAGAGTGTCCACACTGTGCTCTGGCACTATACTGTCCTGACTGAGTTCTCCAACACCACTATGGCTTTGGCACAAGGCATTGTGGGTGTAGCAGTTCATTCTGGGATACTTATGGCAGCTATTTTGTAAACTGAAGAAAAGGTTTCATTGTACTATAGTATGCACTATGACCAATTCTTTCAGTATTTATTTTGTTTGTTTAAAATGTAATTTAGGGCATACTTGCACAAACTTGCTGGTCAAGACTTGTGCATGATGCCCTTAAATTAAGTTCCAGCATGGTTTCCGTCTGCACTGATGGTAATTTGGTTAAAGGAAACCATGTTTGTCTAAAATCATCTTCTAGCCTACACCCTAGAAAGGATAGAACATGGTTTTAGACCACTACTTGTAGCATGGTTTTACTATGTCACAGTCTGGACAGAAGCCTTGTAAACCATTTTAACAGAGCCTACTGTATGTGGCTGTTGGTGGCCTGTTGTGAGGTCCTGGGCCTAGTGTTTGCTGGCACTATCCAGTGCTCCCTTTCAGAGGGATGCTTTCCTAATGCTCTTTAAAAAAACGTTTGCAAGGCCACTTCTGAAAAAAAAACCCACATCTTTAGATAGGGATGTGCTGGTGAACTGCAGACCTGTCTTGAACCTTACATTTTTGGAGAAGGTTATCAAGAAGATGGGGGCAACACAGCTTGAGGCTCACCTCAAGAGATACAACATCTATGAACCATTCCGGATAGGTTTCTGTCCCCATCACAGTATCAAGACCATGCTCATCAGTGTTCAATGTCATGCTCCTTTGGAGGGGCAGTCATCAGAGCCTAAGTCAGTGTACACCACATGGTCAGAGTGGGTTGGGAGGATAGACTATCAAGTAGCTGCCTTTTACTAGTTTTACTGTACAGGCAGCTGCCTGCCATGTCAGTTCAGCTCTGAATTAGTCAGTCCAGTTGGAAAGCTTGGTCCAGTGCTGGTCCAGACACAGGGAGCAACCAGTCAAGTCCAGCCCAAACAAAACTCGAGAGTGCACTGGTGCAGGACCACCTAGGTCGTTGATGACTATCACACAATAAAATACTAAGAAACTCTGTGTCTGAGAGAGTTGCACAGGCCAGCAGGCTCAATGATGCTACAAAAAGCAATAAATGCAGATGGCCAGGACACTGGAGGAGCAGCAGGAGAGCAGCAAGACACCACAATGAGTTACTATACACCCAAGACTGTGAGGCACTACCCTGCAACTGGCCAGCCCCAACAAACCAGTCAATGACAGCCAGGACAGCAGTACACCACAGCACCATGGATTCCAGCCAATCTATTCACCCAGCTCTTCCACCTGGTAAAAAAAAAATTATGGAAAGATGCAAAATTTTGATTGGTGGTGTTGCTGAAGGTGGCTGGGGAGGTAGTGAGTTGGAACTGGGCTTGGTAGGCAACAAATTTTAGTTGATTACTGTTGGTACACTACCAGGACCCATGCTTGGGGGATGATTGTGTTTGAACAGGGCCTACCAGTGCCAGGCATCTAATGTTAGTAGACTCACCATTTGTACATTCATTATGACCGATGCTTATGCCAGTATGCTAGGGAAGTAAAGATGGATGGAAATAGCCATATGGTACTGGGGAGAATGAGACAGTTGTGGTGTGCAGAATGCAGCCAGGGGTAGTAGTGAAAGTGACTGACACTGTTGCTACTCTTCCCTACTACCCCGGCTGTATGCTCTGCATCACACCACTACTCTGAGTAACTTGAAGGCTGAGGACTGTTTGTATGCCTCTGCCTGCATCACCCTAGCATGCGTAAATAATACATACTATATACAAGAGTTAATTAATAATGGTTGACCTGTGGGGAAAAAATGTTAAATTAATGCTGTGCTGTGGTGTAACAGTTGGGGGGAGGGGTTGATCATACCATTAATCGGTCTGTCTGTGGTAAGTGTTAACCTAATGGTATTTTATTTATTTTTTTACAAGGAGTGTGTTGTGCATATTTTTGAAATACAATTTAGAAAAGGGAGAAAGAAATATATGTCCCCTAGTTCAGATTAGAATCCAGCCAGGTCTGCTCGGAATATCATTATACTACATTAACCAGCATTCCTAACAGGTTAACTGGAAACATAAGGATCCTCAATGGCATTTAACCTTTCCACAAATGCATACCTGGCCTGGATCCTTGGGTTTTCAACTGTCCTGGTAGCATAGCCAGTTGGTGCAGTGGAACAGTATTCAAATCTGAACAGTCATTGGCTAAAATCCCAGCTAGGGGAATTATTTATTTTTCTCACTTCTGAATTGTGTATTTTATTTGTATACATCATGGGGCATAGCTGGTAAAGTGCTGCAGCAGGCCAGGCTGCATGGCCAATGTGTGTTTGAACTGGGAGAATCCAGCTGCCATTATGGGTCCCACCATCTATTATGAAACAGACGGTGGGGGGGGGGCACCTACTGGATTGTCTGTCTGTTTCAGATTGGATAGGGGCACTGACCAGGCAGCTGGATTCAGAATAGAAATATGTTGGAGTGTGTCGTTCTACTTAACAGTTTTGCTTTGTAATCCGTAATGTGCAATGCTATGCTAAAAACATTGACTATGCCATGACGCATTTGTATAGGATGTGCCGTATGTTTGTTATGGAACTGTTGGGATGCTGTGACTCAACATCACCTTTTCCACCAAAAATGATAAGATTATACTGTTCCAGCACATGCTTTGCGTTACCAAAGTACCATGATGTTGTTTGTTGTGAATTCTGTGTGCACATTATATCCTATTGAATTCCGTTCACATACTCTATGCCATGTGGTAATGAGAAGCAGTTTAGCCAAAGGGCATATGTCACACATGGCCTTTGGGTACATGACTTCGCAGTACCACATGGCGTACAGTATGTGCACTCAATTCAATGAGCGAGTTATGATGTCCACTGGCATCATGGTGTGAGTGGCAGTGCCATCCATGTCATGGTGGCAGGTGTACAGTGTCCCCTTGCCATATTTGTATAGTACCATAGAATCAACAAGTACATTGGTTTCACTGTCATGAGAGCTCATCAGCTATAGGTAACTGGTAGCATTTCATTTTTTTCTGAAGGGTTGTCAGATTGATGTACAGTGACCAAGAACAGCAAGTAGTCAGAGGAGTTGAGAGGCAAATGTAGAGGCAGAAAGACATTGAACAGCAAGTAGTTGGTGTAGAGAGACTGACAGTAAACCTAATCAGCTTATCCTGGGGTAGGCGCCAGGCTACACATTCAACTAAATGATATGGCAGGAAAAAATAATTCAACTAGCAGTGTCAGTGGCTCAGCAGGTAGCACACTTGCCCCTGAGGCCGGAAGATCAGAAGGCTGTGGGTTCTATCCCCAGTACAGCATGAGGGGGGTGCTGCACTCCTGAGGTGCCATCTTTCAGATGAGACATTAAACCTAGGTCCCATCTGCCTGGATTGGTGGTAGTTTAGGTGGATGTTAAAGATCCCATGGCACTCCTCGAAAACAGTAGGGAAATTATTTATTCAAAAACTTAAAAAAACTTACAAAATAGTCTTGTCTCATACAAAGTCATAATGAAAGAAACAAAAATATAAATAAGTATTACAGCAATACATGAACTACAAACAGAAAATATCCGTATTCGGACATGACCCCAGTCTTATCCCAACTAAAAGAGTAGGGGAATGTTTTTAAAAAACTAAAAGCAAAAACACAAATAGAAATACATCACATGAAATCAAAAAGAAGGAAATAAAAAAACTGAAATGAGCATTACAGAATACATAAACTATGAACAAAAAATAATCTGCATCTGTACATAACCCCCGTCCCATCCCCATGAAAGGAGTAGGAAATTCAGAAATAAAACAAAACATACAAAATCGTAATACAGAGCAAACATTGAGAATAGTAGTACATCAGACTGTGAGTAGAAAACATAATAAACAAGAAATGCATGAGAACATGACCCCCATACCAGCCCCAGTAAAAAGGCAGGGAAAGTCTCAATGCAAAGAAAAATAAACTCAGGAAAAAATCTAGGAGCAATAAACCCAGTAGAGTCGGAAAACCCCAGATGGAAGTGTGGCCTTCTCAGAGGTATAGACAGTACTTAAACCCTGTAAAATTTGTGTTACTACCTGCGTAGGACTACACACCTTTTGTTGTAGCAAAAATGCACATCTGGCCTGCCACAAACAGTAGCGACAAAAAGCAAAAATCAAACGGAGTGTACCGGGGTGATAGTGACCCAGACTAGAGAGATAAATGCCACAAATCAAAATATCATAGGTAAGAGTAGGAAGGGCCTTGTCCTTCCACTTGTGGAGGAGAAGAGTCCAAACAGGTTGTGTAGAAGGGCAACCAATAAAAAAATGAAACTTGGTTTCTGGAATGGAAGGGCACAAGTCACGAGGCCAAGTCCTTTCCACCTGAGCTTTATGTTTTAGGTTATCCTGAACACCTAGTCTACCATGACATGAAAGCCAGGTAACATCCCAAACCCATTGAAGAATGTGAGAATCAATCAATTGGTGAAAGACACAAGAAGAGTCCAGATTAGAGCCAAGGGAGTCCCGCAACACCGGAAGGTCCAAAAAGGAGGACCCCCAAAATAGACCAATGCAATTGCTTCCTTGAGGAAAAAGAATCATCGTAGGAGTCAAAGACCACTGACGAATCTTTAAAAAGGTTGGGATAATAAAATGAGGGAGATTATATTTCCGAAAATTTCGAGGAATCTCCATAGGTGTTAAGATGCCATGCCACACACAATGGAGCAACATGATGATGGAGAAAGGAAAACCAAAAAGCTGGCTGGGCATGCAATAAAGAAGGAAAAGTGGACTTGAGAAACAAACTGTGAAAGAACACCAAAGGGTTCGACATCCGAACACCACCATGGCAATAATCAAGATATGTGTAGTTCCTTTTCACCGGGTTCAAACGACTACTCCAGAAGCCCTGAAAAAAAAAACATTATATAGATGAGCTTCCAAGGAAAAAGGAACCAGAAAAACAGAAGCCAAGTAAAGAAATAAAGGAAGAACAAAAGTTTTTAACAGCAAAACCCGCTTCCATTTAGCAATAGTGTGACCCTTCCAGGAAGCAACTATGTGGAAAGCCTTGTCCAGAACAACTGTCCAGTTGGCGAGGGCATCATCAGGAGTACCAAAGGACAGTCCTAAAACCTTGATAGGGGTGTAGCATATAGGTACCCCAGCAATACGATGAGGAGAAATAGGAGAATCAGAGGGTGGTAACAACGGGAGGTACAAAGCAGAGCTTTTACTGAAATTCAGCCGAGAGCTAGATACCTGTTCAAATTCTGAGAGGAGATGGAGCAAGTCCATCTCCTGAAGTTGTGGTGTGGTGAGAATACAAAGGTTGTCTGCATAAGCTAACATCGTAGGTACAAGGGGTGCAAAAAAAAAAGAAAGATGAGGAATAGAGGGATGATGTAAAATCCTATGAAGTAAGGGATCAATATGAAAAACGTAGAGGAGAGGACTCAAAGGACAACCTTGCTGAACACCTGTCCGACTCAAAAATGAAGGACAGGGAGCACCATTCACATAAGGCTGGATCCACGCATTAGAATAAAGCAATTTAAGCCACTGGAAGAAACGATAAGGAATACCATAGTGAGAGAGGACGTAAAAAAGATAGTCATGATTCACCCTGTCAAATGCTTTCTCCTGATCTAAGAAAAGGAGAAGTGAAGGAAAAGAACAAGAGCTGAAAGCAGAGACATCCTGTAGAAGAGAAAGGTTCAAAACAATAGAGTGATGTGAGATAGCACAAGTCTGAACTTCAGATATGACATGAGACGCAACAGGAAGTAGCCGATGGAGCAAAACAGAGACAAAAATCTTGTAATCCACGTTCAGGAGGCTCAATGGTCTCTAGTTTTGAATGTCTGCCCTATCCCCATTCTTGTATAAGAGAAACATGATGGCAGCCAAAAAGTGTCGGGGGATAGAATGAGAAGTAATAATAGCATTAATGAGCACGGTAAGAAGAGGAGAAAAAAGGTCAGTAAATGAGTGGTAAAGCTCCGCCATTAGACCATCTGGCCCTGGAGAAGTACACCATTTTTGTTTCTTGATGGCAGTCTGGACCGCCAACAAAGATATCGGGGCAGTCAACTGGGTGCAAAGATCCAAAGAGGGAGATGGGAGTTGGAAATCAAAAAAAGAAACATCCAGTGGTAAAGTCGCTGTGAAGTACAAAAACACTATTCAGGTGTGAAAAAGCCTTTCTCTGAAGGGAGGCTATGTATGGTAAAATGTCAGAGAGTCTCAGTCGATACATGGGTCAATATGCGTATTGTCGCCAATCAGAACAATGCTTATAGATGTCAAAGGAAGCCTTTGAAGACCCTGAGCTGCAAGAGGCCTCTAGATGCAAGGATCGGGCCCTGTAGTACTGATACGCTTCCATCCGAGACTTCAGTAAAGCAGTAAGAGGGAAGAGATCGAGCCTAGACTTAGACGCCCTTGAGATAGTATCCTGTAGTTGTCGTCATAAAAGTAAGTACTGATGATAAGAGGAGGCCGATTTCCTCCTAGCATGCCATATAAAGAAATGTTTGAGATCCTATTTGGTGTCTTCCCACCTCGGAAGGGGGGCGGTATAAGCTTCCAGCACTGAGGCATGGGTCAACAGAAAGTCCCAACAATCCAGAACAAGACTACTATCAGACAACAAGGAACTATTCAATTTCCAACATGATGAAACAACCAGAGGGTGAGAAGCAGTGGAAGGAGAGCAGAGTATGGAAATGATCATGTGATCCGAGGTTTCACAAGGAACAACTTTAGCCTGGTGAACTTTAACATTCTGAAAAAGTGGCCAGAATTCCTTTGTGAAAGGTCATAGCTCCTGTGGGAAGCACCTCACAGCAGCTGTCCTTAAGAGAGGTGGTGTGAAGAATGGCATGTAATGCAGTAGAGTCACCAAAAAGTTTTCGAGTGGAGCCCCATCTATCTGCCAGGGTAAGACCACAATTGAAGTCCCCCCCCCCATGTAAAGATGGCGGGAGGTGTGTAAGTAAGGTTGTAAAGACCTAAACAAGTCAGAACATGCGACGATACTTTGGGGTGCATAAACATTCATAATCCGGAGCCGTAGGCAACGAAAAGTGCAGTCAAGCATAAGGGCTCTGCCAGGAACAATGTCAACCAATCGTGTAACAGTGCAATCAAAACCAGAAAATAAAATACCTAAACCATCACATGTATCTTCTCCTGAGGACCAGTAGGAAGGGCCCTTGGTCCAACCCGCAGAAGCCTGAGACATTTTGTAACGGGTCTTCAGTCTGGTATCCTGGAGCAATAAAAAATCATGAGGAAGATCCGAAAGGTACTGTAAGGAGGTGAGGAGCTTCCTATGGGATTTCATGCTTCACACATTAAGCATGAAACAGTGAAGGCTCAAACACCTTGACATAGGAAGATAGCAGAAAGTGACAAAACTAGGGAACAAAAATGGAAGGGTCAAACAAGGGGAATCAGGTAACTGCAGATCGCTGCTCAATGTCGGATCTAGAGGGAGAGGGATCTCGGTGGGAATCAGAGGAGTAATCCATGTGGATAGAAGAAGCTTGAGAGGACTCCGAATCATTTTTTTCATCCATTATGTCACTCCACCGCTTCTGTTTCATCAAAGCCTGATACCGGTTCCTAGTCAGAATGGACTGCCTAGGAGGGGGACCGGGAGCCTTCCATTTGCCTTTAGACTTTCCCCGTTTGCCCTTAGAAACCTCTGTGAAAGGATCCTGGCCCAGAGGAGGATGCGCATAGAGTCAGAAAGGGTAACAATCTGTGGATCCAGGTTGCTACTGGGTGGAACATGGTTCTGCAGTATAGGATTGGCTGTACGAATCTCAGGAGGAGCTGGGACAATGGCATTGGGAGGGGCACTTCATCCTGGTGCTCCACCGCATGCTGATGAAGCACACTGATTGAGTATCAGAAATTAGGGCCTCCTGGTCCTGAGGGGCACGATCCAGTCTATTATGGTCTGTCCAAGGGCACTGGTGGTAGGTGTGTCTGGACTCATCACAGAGGTTACATTTCTGTGGGTCTGGACAGCTAAGGCTGACATGACCATAGGCCAAACAAATGGAGCAGCAGGGGCTTATCACAGGTGTGGCTGAGGTGTGTATGGACCCCACATTTATGGCAGGTATGGGGCTGGCCTGGGTAAAAACACAGTCCCCTGTCCCTACCAGTGTAGAAGCTACCTGTCAAGTGGGTTATACCCTGGTCAGTCTGTCTCAATTGCACCTTAACCTTCCAACCCCCAGTCCAGATGAGGTCCTCATCCAAAATAGGTCAAGGAGCCTCAAGAATGTCACAGTGCTGCTTAAGCCAGTACTGGACATCTGCTATTCTCACTCCCTCATTGTGAAAAAGAAGAGTAATAATTTTAATCGTAGGTTTAGTAAGGGGAATGAGCATGAAGGGGGCCCATAAAGGCTGTGACTTCACCATTTCGTATTTAGTCCAGAATCTCTCCAAGATGTACACATTTTTGAAACTGAGGTCATATATAGATTCCCCCTTAACATGAATGAACACAAATAATTCACTAGCTGAAATGCCCAAAGAGTTCCTCAACATTGAATGCAAAACAGTTTTACAATCAGGAGCAGTTGAAAGTTCACCAAAAAATTTCAAGCAAACAGTGTTCCTGCACTGAGCTGGGGTACTCAAGTTCTGAAAAAAATGGCTAAGGTGAAAAGAGCGATCTGGCAATGTCTCACCTGCAGGCAGAGAAGGCAGGGCTGGGTCTTTCTTACAATGCTGGGACTCATTGTCTGAGGAAGAGAGTACTGAAGTGGGGAGCTGAGGAGCACAGTAATGATCCTGAGCTGGTGTAACAGTCATTGAAGGAAGAGGTGGTTGGCCAACAGTGGAGACCCGGGTGAGAGTTGAAAAATCCCTGTGCAACATCAACAGAGGAGAAGAGGTTGGTAGAGAGTCAGTTGAAGTGGAAAAAATGGGAACTGAGGCATTGCGGATAATGTCCTGTGCGCTGGCTGCACGAGGAGAAGTCCACAGTGCACCAGGAAGTGGTTGTGTCCAGCCTTCAGCCTAGAGAACAGAAGCTGGGAACCAGTCCAAGTCAGCAGAGATATCAGCTCCTTGAATGAATGCAGGAGAAAATGAACCCGGTAATGGCTTGGCAGAACAGGTAGGGACCGCAGTTAGAGCAGGCAACAATGTAGAAGGTAGCATAGTGGAAAGGTCAGTCAGAGTTGAAACTGGCAGTGGGTCAGAATGTGAGGCATCATCGTCTTGCACAAAATGCCATATGAGAGAGTGATGCTGGAGATAGAGAAGGCATAATTACGAGGGGGGCAAGAAAGCAGTACTGGGCCCAGAAATTGAGACAGTAGAGGGATCCGTAGGAGACTGTGTAGCATCTGAGGCAATAGCAGCAGTAAAAGACTGAAGCACCACAGCTGAGGCATCCACAGTAGGCACAGAGTCTAAGCGACTATTTCTGTAATCCATAGTAGGAGAAG
This sequence comes from Neoceratodus forsteri, assembly GCA_016271365.2. Classification (NCBI taxonomy): domain Eukaryota; kingdom Metazoa; phylum Chordata; order Ceratodontiformes; family Ceratodontidae; genus Neoceratodus; species Neoceratodus forsteri. The sequence continues at coordinate 845,408,004 of CM057451.1, read as the reverse complement.
TAGGCTGAATGTCAGTAGCAAGAACCAGGGGACAGAAAGCAGCATTTCCACCACCTCCACCAGGGTCGGGGACGGCAGCCATCTTGGCAGGCAGCCAAATGGCCAAGGGATCCACTGCTGTCAGAGTAGGGGAATTTACCCAGTGCCCTGGCCAAATCTCCCCCATTCACTAAAATACCACCAACAGCTTAATCTGGTTCAAAGTCAGGTGGTATTCATCTGTATCCCCCTTCCCTGGGCCGTGCCTGAACATAGGCAGAATTTGTCTAGTGCACTTACCCGGTCAACAAAAAGTAAATAAATAACTAGAAAAAATGCTGCAGCCACACTTGAACATGAACTGCGGTAATGTACTTTATTTCTGTTATGACTAAGTGTTTCTTATAAATGAGTCACAGTCACCTGCTTCAATAACTCTCACCTATGTGAGATGTTGCCATATTGCTGCTTGCCAGAAACCACCAATCACTGCAACTGCAGTGTTAAAGAACAGTGCTGTATCACCGTAAGCAGTCTTATTTACAAACAGACTGCTATAAGACACTCTGCAATCTCCTGCCGCCTAAAATAGTCACTCATGCTGCTAATTCCAAGTAAAACATGTTGCTAGCCTGCCCTCACTATACTTGTCATTTGGTCGGGCAGTTGTACTATTTTATGATAACCACCTTGTCTACAATGTGAAATGTGCCACCTGATGACCAATATAGTATAGGCATTAGACAGGCACCAGCCTTATGCCTATACTATAATGGTCACCAGGCTCTTTTAATTCTTTAAAATAATTATAGACAAAGTCAATGTGCTAACTGCTGTTTTGCACTACATTTAACTCATGGTACCAATCTTTTATTATTTATTAATTTTATTTAGTTTTTGTTGACCGGGTAAGTGCACTAGACAAATCTTGCCTATTTTCAGGCACGACCCGGGGGAGGGGGATACAGATGAATGCCAACTGACTTTGAACCAGATTAAGCTGTTGGTGGTATTTTTAATGAATGAGGGAAATTTGGCCAGGACACCGGGGAAATTCCCCTACTCTTTTCGATAAGTGCCATGGGATCTTTAACATCCACCTGAACTACCACCAATCCAGGCAAATGGGACCTCGGTTTTAACGTCTCATCCAAAAGGCAGCACCCCTCTCATGCTGCACTACAGTGTCAGTACTGGGATATTAACCAAAGTGCCAGATGTGGGAACTGAACCCACAGCTCTCTGATCTCCCAGCCTCAGAGGCAAGTGTTCTACTTACTGAGCCACTGACACTGAATCCCATTGTACCTCTGTTTTTTTATATCTAATGTTGCTATGAACCCAAATGCCAATGTTGCCTCCTACTACGCTGTTAAGGACAAAGATCATCCTACTGATGATCCGTGTTGCTACTCATTACCTGTTGTACTAACTTTAACCAGATCTGATTTTAGCTTGTAATGCCATCAGTCTAATTTGTAACTATGCTTTTCAATCGTCTGGTGTTCCTCTATCTGTTCTCTCCTGATGTGGACCCTTTATAAAAGAGTCTCTGGCTCAAAGGTATTGTAATCCGATATTGAAATAAATAATAATAAATAATAATTCAACTTAGACTTTCACTTGTTGCAACTTGAACTGTGCTGCCTGCATAATGCTTAGACTAGTTAGTGGTCAGGCTTTAATTTAAAAAAAAAATTCTGATTAGACATATCTGTAACATGAACTGTGATGCCTTCCTAATGCTTAGAGTATTACTGTATATACTGATCAGAATGTTGTTTTTAAATGAACAGATTCAGAAGCAAATGATTTGATACCTTTTATTGGACCAACATAGATGTAACAAAAAGAACAAAGTGCTTTAGCTTTCAGACCAACCCAGTCCTTCCTCAGAAGCGTAATGACAGTTATTTAGAAAATCCCATACTTTCATCATACAGCCGCTCACTTATATTATAGCAGCGTGGTAGCGCCACTATAGTTAGGGTTGAGTAGGCGGTTTAATATAAACCCCTAATTTCATACTTTAATAGCTTTGCCAGTGTTCAACAGATTTGCACAAAATGTTGCATGTGTGGTCTTGGGGACATGGTCTCTTGATGTCCCAAGTTTCATTCTTACCAGTCGGATACATGAACTCTGAGATCTGGATAGTGAAAAACCTGAAAAAAAAAATCTTTTTTTTTTTTGCTGTTTTTTTTTTTGTCATCACCTAGCACCCAGATGGTTTGGAATTTTGGTCTGAAATTTTCAGAGTTGAAAGGGCTTGGCCCACACTGGTGCCATTTGTTAGTTTGGTGACAAAATATTAATTTGTTCCCAAGTGATAAGGATTTGAAATTTTGGTTCTAAGCATGCTGAGTATGGTCATTTGAATAGCTGCTTCATATGAAAAAATAATTTTGCCCATGTGAGAAAGGATTCTGTTTCATATGCGGGGGCGGGGGTAATCTGGTTTCATGAGAATACATTTTTTTTTCATAAGGCTGCCATCTTGTTTCTGGTTTTTCTTTTGAAAACCTATCAAAATTGTATCATGGAAACATACCAACACACGTGTCTTGCAAATTGGGACCCCATTAGATGGATTCTGTAGTTAATATTTGGAAAAATGACCCAGAAATATATTAACGCAGTTTAAAAATCTTTTTTCATGAGGTGATTTCTTTTTTCATATGGCCGATGCGGGAATAGGGGTTACAAAAAAAGATTGCCTTCGTACGAATAAAGAATTTGGACTTAGTATTTTTTCACATTCTTTTTTCATATGGAATCTTTTTTCATGGGAATGACACAATCTCATGAAAACAGATTCCTTCATCTGAAAAAATAATTTGGACTTAGTTTTTTTTTTTTCAAATTCTTTTTTTGTATGAAGGAATCCTTTTTCATGAGAATGATACAGACAGCAAATTTCAGAGCAAATCTCAAAAATTTACTGAATTACAGGTAAAAAAACCTGAAAAACACATTTTTGCCTACATACAATCAAGTGCTGGCAGTTGTGAGGGACACTTAATATATTTGTTTCCTTTGAAGTGAGTCCCACAAAAAACAATTACAACCAAGCACATAAATTACTTTTCTGGAAACATGGAAGTGCAGGGTCCTTTTCGGACCCTGAACTCCCACAGCTAGCTGGATCTGTGCATCTATGACAGGATGGAAGCGGAGGACCCTGATTCTCTAGGCAGATGTTCACACAGGTCCCAAAGGGACCTGCATGAATGAGGATATGATTATACTATCTCAAAAACTATGGAAATTCTTTGAAAAAAAAACTGTGTTAATGCAATAGTTAGGATTCAGGTTAAAGTGACAAAAGTTGGGAAATGTGATATTAGGGTTTCCAACCCTAACACCCCACTTCCACCTTCTATGCAGCAAAAAGAAAAAACATTACAGTTTCAGCTGTCCTGAGTCTTGGTGAATCAGGGCTGGGGTCTTCCTTGGGGTTATCAACCCTAATGCTCACCCCATTCTCATATAATCTGTTCCTCTGAGCTTATTTGTTGATGGAATTGGGGGAGCGTTAGGGTTGATAACCACAAGACAGACCTGATTCACCAAGACTTAGGACAAAAAGAAATCTAATATTTTTTTTTTTCTTTTTCCTGCTTGGAGTGTGGGAATGGGGTGTTAGGGTTAAAATCCCAAACACCACATTTCCCAACGTATGCCACATTAATCTGAACCCAAAACTGGTGCATTAGTGCAGTTTCTTGTAAAGAATAAAGTGATACAAGTGAGCGACTGATGCAGCACTTTTCAGAGGATGTAGCCCTCCTTGTTTATATTCAGGAACACATAAGCCTGAATTGTTACCACAAGTGTGTCAGCAAAAGGTTTTTTTTTTATAGGATTACAGCCCTACCTGGTGCTTTGCGTTTGTGGGGTGGTGGGGTTTCTACACAGATTAAAATCACTCAGCAGTACTAAACAATGTGCACCATGAACTGTGCTGATTGCTTAATTCCTATACTGTATTGGTCATCAGGCAGTTGTATTGTCTTGCAATCATTCTTCTTAGACATGTCTACAACATGAACTGTACTGACCACCTAATGCATTTCCTACAGCGGTCATTTATCAGGCTGTTTTAATTATTTAGATTAGACTGCCACCTGTCTGCAGTATAAACTGTGCTGCCTGCATAATGCATAGAGTATTTGGTGGTCAGGTTTTAATTTTTTTTAATTATTCTGATTAGACATATTTGCAACATGAATTGTGATGCCCAACTAATGCTTACACTATTATATACTGGTCAGGATGTTTTACAGATTAGTGTTTTCACTTAAAAATATTAAAAGCATTGATATTTTTCAATGAAAATGCTAGTCTGTAGGAACCCCCAACACCACTTGGGGGACAAATGCAAACCTCCAGTCCCGCATGTAAGCCCTTATTTTTTTCCTAACATGCTTCTACTAATGAGTCAGGCTTTTATGTGTTCCCAAATGAAAACAAAGATGGCGATGCAGGGATATAATTTCCTATGCACAGCCACTTACTTATATAAAGCGGTACAAGTGAGCAGCTTGGTGTGGTGTTTTTCATAGGAAGCGATGCTGCATAGTGCTGACCTTGTCTATATTCAGGAACACATAAACCTGAATTGTTATCGCAAGTATGTCAGCAAAAACATAGCTTATAGGATTACAAATCTACACAGTGCTTTGCCTTTGTGGGGTGTGGGGGGTTCTGCAGATTAAAATCATTCACAGCGTAAACTGAGCTTTCATTGTCTGCTCATCATGAACTGTGCTGATTTTTTAATTCCTATACTGTCCTGGTCATCAGGCAGTTTTATTGTTTTACAATCATTCTTCTTAAACATACAGTATCTGCAACATGAACTGTACTGACCTCCTAATGCATTTACTATACTGGTCATTAATTTGACTATTTAAATTATTTTAAATCATTAAAATTAGACTTTCACTTGTTTTCAACATAAACCGTGCTGCCTCCTTAATGCCTGTACTATCATATAGTGGCCAAGCATTAATCTTTTACAATTATTCATATTAGATATATCTACAACATCAACTGTGATGCCTGTCGAAAGCCTATAGTATTACATACTGGTCAGGCTGTTTAAATATTTTAAAATCATTCAGCTTAACAGCACGACCATGACCAGTACACTACACGTAGTATAGGCGTTAAGCAGGCAGCACAGTTCATGTTGCACAGATAAGTGCTGAGCTTAATTGCACATCATGAACAGTGTGTATTGCTTAATGCCTTTCCTGTACTGCTTATCAGACACTTTTAATGCTTTAAAATTATTCATACTACACATGTCTGCAACATGAAATGTGACGCCTCCTAATGCTTATAGTGATGTTAGGTCATTTTTTTGGTCATGTTTTTATTACATTATGCAACTGTGTATCCCAGTCCCTAATGTAATGACAACCTGGATTTGCAGAAATGACTTGTCAAACAAGCTGATACCTGCGTTAATACAGCACAAGCATACAGTTTGACATAAAATTGTCAATTACATTAAACTTCTTGAAATAGGTGGCACAGATCATGCCACACTGCCACCTATTTATCAAGCAGTTTTAATGCTGTTTGTTACCTGCTGGCTGCCCAGACATTGGTTTTCAGTCACTGTCAGTCCATGTGCATCTAAGTCATCAGTTTCTTACTAACCTATTATGTTTTTCTATTAATTTCAGAGCTAATGACACATTCCTCATTCATCTCAGCTGTGCACTGCCATTGTAGAAATAAACCGTAATATTTTGTGGACAGTCATATTCTGAAATTATTGTATTTTTTAATTAGCTCTTCCTGGAAAGCAACCAAACATGGCACATGTAAGAACAAAATAATTGCATTAATTTATCAGGAGTGTATTGTATCTAGGTGACTGTGAATGTTACTACATTGATACTCAGTACTGAGTACATACAGTATGAGGTCCAGTCAGCCATCTAACCATATCCTGTCTAAATGGGCTCCGTAAACCCACCACTTGGTTCTATCTTCCATTCCATATTTTTGTCCTGAACCACCTTGAAATGCAAGCACTTGCTTCATGCAAGAAAAGTATTATGTTTTCATAATATTTCTGTATATTGCTGTCTTCATATCCTTGCCAGTTGATCAACACTATTGTTTTAGCTGCCCCTGCTACTGCATGCAACTATATAATTTAGTTTTGTCTTCAAAACTTCTTCCACATGTCCATTGATGCCAGTGACACTTGCTTCATGCAAGGAGGGAAAGGCATTATGTGAGGCCATAGTATTTGCCAATCTAATGATCTTCCTGTCTTCACCAAATTATCCATGCCTCCGCAGTATTGTGCTTGAGGCCCCTGCTACTGTATGGAACTGTTGGGTTTTGTCTTCCAGTTTTCTCCCACATGTCCATTGGTGCCAGTGGCACTTCATGCAAGAAAGAGAAGGCATTGTGTGAGGTCACAGTATCTGTCAATTCAATAAGCCTCTTACCTTTGCCAAATTATCCATGCTTCAGTAGTACTGTGCTCGAGGCCCTGCTACTGTAACTGTTGGGTTTTGTCTTCCAGTTTTCTTCCACACAATCACTGGGGTCAGTAACACTTCATGCAAGGAAGTGAAAGCTTTATGTGAGCTCACATTTGCAAATTTAATAATTTTTCTATTTTCGCCAAATTATCCATGCCTCAGCAGTTCTGTACATGAGGCCCGTTACTATATTCAGCTATTGGGTTTTGTCTTCCAGTTTACTTCCACATAACCATTGGTGCCAATTATGCATCATGCAAGGAAGTGAAGCCATTACATGAGCTCATAGTATTTGTTAATCTAATAATCGTCGTGTCTTCACTAAATTATCCATGCCTCACCAGCATGGTGGTCGAGGCCCCTGCTAATGTATGTAACTTTGGGTTTTGTCTTTCAGTTTTCTTCCACATAACCATTGATGCTAGTGATGCTTCATGCAAGGACGGGAAGGCATTATGTGTGGTTGTAGTATTTGTCAGTCTAGTAATCTTCCTATCTTTGCCTATTTCTCTGTGCTTCAACTCTACACTACTTGGAACCCTTAAATCAGTATGCAATTCAACTGCAAGCCATCAGTGTTCAAATTTTCTGCCACAGAGTAAGACTATTTTAAACTTTCTTTATTCAAGTTGAGTTACTTTGTTAATGGTGGAGTGGGCCTACCGTATACAAAGTGACAGGGAAACACTGCGTATCCTTATTACTTGGTATATGGTCCATTCGCTCCAATTTATGAATCTTCAGTCAACAAGTATAGCAATAATGTCCCTACATTGTCGTATTCCAGTGTTGACTAGATCACTCCATTTTCTTAGTAAGAGGCAGTTATTTACAATGTTATTGCTACACCAGTACCCACCAGAAAGTGGTTTGTAATCAACCATGTGTACAGTCCACAAATAACATCTAATTTAATATTATTCAACAGTCAAGCATACTGTACATTTGGTTTAGGCAAATAAAGGATTTTATTTCTTTACCAGGAAGCAGCAAAGTGATTTTTGACACATTAACAATGCAGCAAAGCTTTATATTTAAATTTTTCAAAACCACTTCAACCACTTCTCAGAGGCAAGGGCAAGAGAATAATAACAACATCACCCAACAACACAAACGTCAAGATAAAATCAATGCAACTGTTAGTCATGTTGAAGATAATATAGAATGGCAGTAAGGTATGCCAGTTTTAAATGCCAAGGTCAAGTTACTGAGGCCTTAGATTCCATAGCACAAATCCATGCACAATCTCAGTTCTCACAGTTAGGTTCCCCATGGTTTGATGGGGAGCTTAGGGAGCCAAAGACTAGGGGTTGGAAGTTAGAGCACTGCTGGAGAAAGTCTGGGGGCTGAGGAGGACAAACTGGCTTCAAAGAGTTATCATGGTGAATATCAATAGACAATCTCCCATAAGAAGGCAGCATTTTCGTCCAGAGAGATTGCAGCTGGGAGGAATCGACTAGCTCATCTCTTCGGTACTGTGGACAGGTTATCACATCCAGCCTTTCAGTCAGTAAGAGCAGTGTCAGCAGCTAAGTCAGAGTTCACACGATTCTTCTCAGAGTGCCCTCTCTTCAGGTCAGGATCTCTCCAGATGGGCTGTTGTGGCCCAGCAGAGTTGGGCAGGGATCTCATGAACACACTCAGCTGACCTGGGCACAGTTTCAGCCAGTCTTGATGGATGAGGTCTGTGAGGTGGTTTTGGAACTACACCCCACCTATTGTGAACTAGACCCAGGCACCACATGTCTAACTAATGAGCTACAAGGGGTCTTTGGAGTCAGTATTTTCTGGATGAGTCTGGTGCTCCTTGTCAGAGGGAGTTTATCCAGTGGCATTGAAGGATGTGCTGGTTTGGCCCATCCTGAAAAAGCCAGCGTTGGAGCTGGATATTCTAGTGTAGTGCCCCAAAGTAAGGGGGGGTAAGAGAATGGGGGCACCACAGAAAAGCAGAGGGGATTTCGACTGCCCCAAGGGTTCTCATTGTGTTGAGGGGCATGAGGGGTGGTGTTTTAGGTCCCCTTATAGTGTTCCTCCCCAAAGAGTCATCAGGCAGAGCTTTCTTTAAAAAGGAAAAAAAAACAGTTTTTTTTTCTCTCTCTGCTGCCTGCCTGCTCCATTCCATTCCATCCCCCCCACCCAGAGCAGATAGCAGCATGAGAGTGGGCACCCACGCACTGAGACCGCTGTCTCTGGCCAGCTTGTGGTACCCGTTTGAATTCCAAGCAGTTTGTGTGGGCATGGGCTCGGGGCTCTGGAACTGGAACCCCAAGTATTTTTCAAAGGGAGTCAACCATTTTTGTGGTAGTTTGGGCTGAGCTGTGGAGAGAGAGGGACTTACAGAGTGCGACGGAGACAGGGGCTTACCTGGTGTGGTTGAAACCATCTCATCAACTCTGTCTTGGTGCCCCCTCATCCAGCCAGTGAAGACTCCTGTGTTGCTGCTCCAGTGCTGCTGTCCTGCGGTCATAGAAGAAGAAAGATCCTAGTCTCTGCCCTCTGGTGTGGGCTCTGTGTAGCCTTGTTTGTTGTTTTCTGGTGCCCGTTTTGTTTAAAAAAAAAAAAGTTAATTAAAGTTTGGTCCCTTGTTGGCGCCATCAGAAGAGCCGCGTCACATCCCGAAGAGACTGTCAACCCTCCCAAGGCCCCAGCCATCCTCCACTCTGCCTGTTGCTGTTCCTCAGTTCCCTCCTGCTGCCAGCAAGAGTCTCCCTTCTCCCTTCTAGCAGCTTCTTCATCCTGGACTGGGGTGGTGAGTCAGGCGGCAGCATGAAAAAGAGTGCTGACTGCCGAAAAGTTTGAAGTAAATTAAAAAGTTTAAACTGTTCAATGCTAAAAGTGCCATTGTGGGACCAGGAGAGTGAGGGCCAGCCAAAACAGAAATTTAAATATTTTGGGGCTAGCGATGCCCATGGGGAGAGGCCAGCCATAAAGGCCCATAGGGGAGATTTGTTAAATATTGAAGTTGTGGAGCAGAAGGGGTGGAATAAAGGTGGAGCAAGGAGGAAAACAGATAGGGAGATCTTGAACAGGCCCCAACTGATTTAAAGGGGGCCATGCCAGGCCCCAATTAATTAAAGGGGCAAAAGAGGCCCAGAGGTGTTTAAAGAGGCCCAGCAAGCAACAGGAGTCCTAAAGAGGTAAAAGGGGGCTATGCCAGGCCCCAGATAATTAAAAGGTCAGCAAAGGCCCCAGCATAAGAGGAGGCAGCAATAGGCCCAAACAGTAAAGGGGCCATGTAAGGCCCACATTAGTTAAAGGGGCTCCATCTCTGCCTCTGGCTCGGCCAGTAGGCCAGTAATCACAAGGGCAAGAGGGGCCAAAGTGAGAAGGGTGTGCAGCCAAAGAAAAGTCCAGAGGGGTAGCCAGATCCTGATGCCAAAGGGACCCTCAAGTGTGGAGGGTCAGAACAAGGGGCGCTTAGCACACAGCTGCTATTGAATGACTGTCAGCTGATGAACTGTGTATTGCTTAGTACCTGAAAATGTTGTGTTGATTGCAAAGTACCAAGACTGTATTAGACCAGGATTGTGGTTATTTGCCTCTGATATGAACAATTGTCCCAGATTTCAGTGATTTGCCCCTGCTTCAGGCAAATTGCCCCCTGCAATGAACAATTGCCCCAGATTTCAGCAATTTGCCCCCGCTCCAGGCAAATTGCCCCTGCAACGAACAATTGCCCCAGCAACCCTTGAACATCATGGTGTAGTGCAAAGTGGATTACCAGTGTTCTTTGTGCAAAGTGTACGGACTCAATCTTCTGCTGCAACACCCCTGGTGGAGTGGTTCACAGTTGATTCTTCACTGAAGCAGTCTTTAGCCAGTGAAGAACTTCACAGCATCACCCTTCCCTGTCATCCGCCATTGGTCAAAGCTGACGTAACCTGGTGTGAGTCGTGGCCACCAGGTCCTGGTTTCCTTATGGTTCAGTCAGCCTGGAAGTGGAACACCCTCGAAGAAGCCTCGTCTGTCACTCCCAGTCATTTGCCGAAAGTTGAGTCTGACGTGGCCAGTGTGTGTCTGTGTCTGCCAGTTTGTTGTTTTTCCTGGTCCTGGACAGTGCAGGGGCTCTGATCTTTGCCCTGCATCCCACTCTTCCTGCTTATCTTGCCTTGTTTGCACCGTGTTGTCTTCTGGGATTCAACTTGATTTTGGTGGTCTTCCTGTGGATCCTTTGCCAAAGAAGCTTCAATGTGCCTTCATCCTTGGCAATCCTTGCAAGTGGATTTGACACCAAGTACTTGTTCCTTCATCCTTGGCAGCCCTGGTCGAGGATTTGTGCCAGGGAACTTCAGCCAGTCTTTGTCCATTCATCCTTGGCAGCCCTGGTCAAGGGTTTGTGCTGAGGAAACTGCAGCAGATCTTCATCCTTGGCAATCTTGCAAGTGGATTCTATGCCAAGTCTTGGTCCCTTCATCCTCGGCAGCCCTGGTCAAGGGTTTGTGCCAGGGAAGAGTTCAGCAGAGTTCAGTTGTCTTGTGTCAGAGTTTTCTGCCAACCTTGGAGAGTGGGTTGGCCAAAGAATCAGGGTCTGTTTAAAAATCTCTCCTATTCCCCTTCCAACCTCTACTAGGTTTTCAAACAGGTGTTGCTTGGCACCAAGCAGAAGCCCCATTTTCCCTTTTCCCCATTGTTACACCATTCTTCAGCTGTGAGCACGAAGACAGCAAGAAAAAGTTTGGACCTTCTTTAACCTTATGAACTCTTAGAGGTGGTTATGCCACCCGATCCTCTGGGATTTGTACTGGTACCCATTGTTCACTGCAATGATTGACTCATCTCATGATAAAGTAATAGATGTTTGAATTTGCTTCTTAGATCACTAAGAGGAAGTTTATCATACAGTACAATAGATAGTGGCCTTAAGCCAAGGTACACCTTTTAGAGTTGGTATAGATTGTTACTTGCTGTTCTTGTGTAGTTTGGTTCCCTTCTTCCCTTGTGACTGTGTCTACAGTACCTTTCCCTGTGGTATGAATAAAGCCTGTCGGGCATCAAACTTATAGACTGTCTCCTGCCTCTCCTTACCGGGTGCCTCCATCCACCCAACCCCATTTGAACCACAGTGTTGTCTCACCAGTCCACCTGCTTGAGGTGACACTGGGTGTGCAGCTGGGATAGGTGATCTTCGTGGTCAGCACTCAGTTGAATAAGATCACCACACTAGTGAATTATCATCCACTCTCTAACCCACCTCTTTTAGGTAAGGTTATTGAGAAGGTTGTGGCGCTGCAGCTTGAGGTTGCACCTTTCAGCTCATGACATCTATCAGCCCCTCCAATCTGGTTTTAGATCTTGGTATAGCACTGAGATGGCATTAGTTAGGGTGCATAGTGACCTTTCAGGGCAAGAGACAGGGGTGAATGGCCAATTCTTGTTCTCCTTGATCTCTCCTCAGCACTTGACACTGTAGACCATGGGTTGCTGCAGGATCATCTGGGAGAGTACATTGAACTCACTGGCACTGTCATCTGCTAGTTTGAGTCCTACCTCAAGGATAGGATGCAGAGGGTGGTGATGCGTACCTTCTCATAGTCCCCAATGCCCTTTCCCTGTGGCATGCCCTAAGGTTTGATCCTCTCACCTATGCTGTTTGCAGTGTACATGCTCCCCCTGGGAGGGATCATTCAACATTACAATCTGGGTTTTCACTGCTATGCAGATGATACTCAGTTGTATCTGTCATTTGCACCTGGAATGCCTGATGCTGTCAATGTGCTTAATTTATGCATATCTGAAATCCAGAAATGGATGGAATCTAGTTAGCTGAGTCTAAACCAGGATAAAACTGAGGTCGAGGTGATTGAGCTGGGTCATAAGGGGGGAGCAGAGATAGTCATGGGAGGATGGGGCTTCAGGTCTGGTCATCCAGTCTGTTAGTCTCTGCTAAAGTGAAAAATCTGGGAGTCATTCTTGATGAATGTTTGACACTGAAGGCTTAGGTGTCAGCCATAGTCAGGAGTGGCTTTTACCATCTGAGGAATATCAACCAGATTAAGTTCCTTATTCCCCTGAAGACTCGCTAACTCTAGTGCATGCATTCATGATGCCTAGGCTCGATTACTGTAATGTGCTCTACTCAGGGGTGAGTGGGGGTCTTGCATCCTGTCCAGTCCTTGTGCCCCTTTAGCTCCTCTGAGGAAGACCTCCCTTCTGTCCAGAGGGCATGGCTAAAGTCATCAGGTGATCATACATTTGAAGTAGCCGGTCCTTTTTATGGAATGCTCTGCCCAAAGGAGTGAGGGAGGCCCCCTCGGTTGAGGCCTTTAAAAGAGGATTAAAAACCTATCTGTTTAGCCAGGCATTTGGGGACTGCAAGAATTATTGTTTCCCTTCTCAGCTACTGTATATATGCTGTTAGAGTATTATTTAAGTTATGATTGTCTTTTATTTATTTATTGTATGTTATTATTGTACAGTGCCTGAGCCTTCAGGGAAGGGTGCCTTATAAATAAAGCTACTACTACTACTAAATTGGGATGGGGGTTCATGATGAAAAATCTGTAGTTAAGAGTATGTTTACCTTCTTTAACAGAGGCAGCTACTGATACAGAGCTGCAGACCAAATTCATGGAAACATAGACATAGACTTTAACGACAGATAAGGACCGTTTGGCCCACCTAGGCTGCCCATTTTCCTACCTACAGGATAAGCTGCAGATCCTATTTAACCAACGTCCTATTTTTTCCTACCCCCACAAAAATTGCCTTATGTCTGTCCCATGCATTCTTGAATTCTCCCACAGTTTTAGACCCCACAACCTCCTCAGGAAGGCTGTTTCATCGTTCACCACCCTCTCTGTGAAAAAATACTTCCTCACATTGCCCCTGAGCCGTCCCCTTTATCTTCAAATTGTGTCCCTTGTTCTTGCACATCTCTTTTTCTGAAAGATGCTACCCTCTTGGACTTTGTTGATTCCACTGAGGTACTTAAAAGTTTCTATCATGTCCCCTCTCCCTCCTTTCCTCAAGGGTATACATATTAAGCTCCTTTAGTCTATCCTTGTATGGCTTCTCTTCCAGACCCTGCACCATTTTAGTTGCCCTCCTCTGGACTGCCTCCATCCTGTCTATGTCCTTGTGGAGATGGGGTCTCCAGAACTGGACGCAGTACTCCAGATGGGGTCTCACCAACTATCTGTACAGAGGGATAACAACTTCCTGTTTTCTATTGGTGATGCCTCTCTCTATACATCCCAGTATCCCCCCAGCCCACCCTACTGCCTTTTCACATTGCTTGCTTACCTTTAGGTCATCTGATATGATTACCCCCAGGTCCCTTTCCATTTTTGTTGTTGTTACTACCTCCTCCCCATTGTGTAATCTTCCCTTGGGTTTTTGTTTCCCAGGTGCATTATTTTGCACTTCTTTGCATTGAATCCAAGCTGCCATAATTCTGACCATTCCTCCAACCTTGCCAAGTCCCTTCTCATCCCTTCCACGCCTCCTTGTGTATCAACCCTATTGCAGATCTTTGTGTCATCTGCAAAGAGGCATACTTTTCCTTCCAGTCCCTCTGCAATGTCACTTATAAAGACATTAAAAAGGATTGGACCCAGTATTGAACCCTGCAGTACCCCACTAGTAACCCCTCTTTCTTCAGAGTGGACTCCATTTACAATTACCTTCTGTGTCCTGTTGTCCAGCCAATGTTTTACCCAGGCTGCCACCCTGGCACCCACTCCCAAGCTGGTTAATTTGACTATTAATCTTTTGTGTGGGACTATGTCAAATGTCTTGCTAAAGTCTAGGTAGGCCATGTCCACAGCCCCTTCCTGGCCATGTCCACAGCCCCTCCCCTCATAGAGCTTAAGGATCATCTAGCTAGGGAAGAGTACATCAAGAAAGGGCCTATTCAGAAATGTTTAGAAAAGTACCCTCAAACAATGTTTGGCAACAGGAGAAAATCTTTTACTAAAGGATGGTTTTGTAAATATAAATGGTTAGAATACAACAGTGCATCAGATGTAGCTTTCTGCCACCCATATCGAGTATTTGTTATTGATACAGCAAAATATGACAAAACATTCTTAGTGGAAGGGTTTAGAGACTGGAAAATAGCTTTGGAGTCTGGGAGAGTTTTTCAGTTTTCTTTTGCTTGTTCTTCGTCTTATTTTTACTGTACAGTTTGGGAGTCTTTGTTTAATTGTTCTTTAGCTGTTATTTTCTTTATATTGAACACTTTTATTTATGCTATTTTTCATCTCTTTTAGTGTGTTTTTATTTTTTACTCTGTCATTTTACTCTGTGTTTTTATTGGCTTTAAAATGAATGGGAATGGTCAGGAGGAGAGGGGGTGCAGGCAGCAGATAGGCAACGCCATACTTTTTGTATCAAAAGGCCCATAGCACTGGCAGTAGGAGACAGCAGCAGCACCCCCCCCACAGTGCAGCACCCCCAACAGCAAGATGAGGCACAGGCACCAGCAACAACAAAGGAAGCTCCAGCTCACCAGCTGTTATACCACCACCTACGCACCATGAGGAGGAAGAGACACAACCAGGACCATCTTGCTCCTCCCTTCATCATTGGCAGCTGAAGTCCCTTGTCTGGGACTTTTTTGATATTGACCCCACTGACTACAGTGTGGTCACCTGTAAACTATGCCACACTGTTGTTTGGCATGGGAAACAGGAGAGCCATTTAGGGACAGGTGGGCAGCACACCCACCTTAGAGAAAGGCACCGCAAAGAGTGGGAGGAGTAGCTACAAAATAAAATTGCTGAGAGGGGTGGAGGTGGTGCCACCACTACTGGTTCTTTTTTGCTGGATAAGAGAGAAAAATGTGGTGTGGAGGTGTAGGAGGGAGAGATGGATGGACTAGGAGAGGGACCTGCAGGTAGACTTAGGTGCTGGAGGAGAGGGGCGTCTGAGAGACCAGCCTCGGATCTTCCTCCCACATCCACCCATGTGGAAGTACAACTGCTCCACATGGAGGTAGGAGAGGTCCCCCAGCAATTTGTGGGAATGAAGGATCTGTTGGAGGTGATGCTGCAAAATCAGCAAACCATTCTGGAGGATTTGGCCAAACTGCGAAGTGGTAGTGCACCCTCTGTCCCCAAGCCATAGCCCTACAACCCAGTTATTTTCTTTTGTCTTTCTCTTTTACCCTCTGTTAAATCCTAAAAATAAAAAAAAATTTAAAAGTAAAAAAAAATTTGTCTATCCTTATTTCTCTCTGTCTGTGTTTCTTTATTTCTGTTACTGCTGTGCTGCTAACACCTTAAAATGAGAACAAATATTTAAAAACTTAAAAAGAAAAGAAAATTGTTCATCTTTATTTCTCTCTGTCTATATTTCTTGATTTCTGCTACTGCTTTGTGCTATCTATTGCAATTCTTCTGTTCTCATTCATTCAAAAGAAAACATCTGGTTTCAACTCTATTGTCTTTCTTGTGCAACTATACAGTCCTTACACTATCACTAAAATTGTTCTTAATGGTTCCACTATACCGCAGTGACAAGAAATTTGTCGACTGGTGTTGTGCCATTGCTTGGGGAACAAGTGTTTTCTGGGGGGCACTTCGACACCCCACATCCCCATGCAGGGGTCTCTACCTCCCACACCCCCTGCACTTTAGATTACTAACTCCAATTGGAGTTAGTTTGGGGAAAGGCGTAAATACCCCACCAGCAACAGTATCAGGAACATGGAGGCCATCACAGCGAACTGCCGAAAATGTCGCTGTGATGATCTTCACAGTATTCCCGTCGCTGTGTGGTCGGTATGAGAACTACTCCTACTACATGGCATTCTCTTGTGTGTTTCACTCTCCCCCCCACCACCACCACCACAGGATGCCCTCCCTGTAATTTACTGCACAACAGTAGTGCAAATGTTCCAGAAGAACAAAGTAGGCCAAATTTTGGTACTCCCAGAATTATGTGAACCACATGAACATCTGTACTGCTGCTACATGCTCCCACGCCGTGTGTCTCATGCTCTGCCCCCAGCAGACCGCCCTTCCTGTAATTCTTTGCACAGCAGTAGTGAAAATGTTCCAGAAAAACAAAGTAGGCCAAATTTAGGTACTCCAAGAATTATGTGTATGCTACTGCTACAGGGTGTTGCGTTGTGCACCTCATTCCCTCCCCCTTGCCAGAGGCTGCCCTTCCTAACCCTATGATTCTTCTGTGTAATCCTGCACGATGTAGTGGAGAAGATGGTTGGTGATGGCTTGCTTGCTGGAGGAGGAGACAGCAGGACTAAAGGACACCTGTAAAGAGAGAGAACAAAAAATAAATTATTTAGACTGTACTCAACTTGCCACTGTGGTGATGACCACACAGTAACGGTACTGTATATCCATTGTCCACTCCCATTCTGACTGTACCTGTCACCTGTCAATAAAAATGAAAAACCATTTAGCCTCACTTTGGCCACTGTGGTGGCTGCATGGTATATCCATTGTCCACTCCCGTTCTTACTGTAACTGAGTCCATCAACGAAATGTAGATGTCCTGGATTACATTTTAAGAGGCAGTTTCTATGTTGAAAGTTTATTTACGTATGAGTAGAAAATAAATGTTACAACAACCTGCTATAACTGCAGCACTTCTTACTTTATATTGTCTCACGTACATAAATAGCACACTAATTGGCAACCATGGGCAGAAAATATGTACCTGCATGATTACTGCTACTAAGGCAAGTTGGCTTGCAGCCTGATAGCTACTTTAAAATATAGAAACTGAGAAACATACTGTTTAACAAGGGGGAATGGGCTGGTTCACCTACTTAAAGAGTATTTTGTGGTCTACTATTAGCCTGGCCAATCAGGGTGATTGAAGCACAACATAATGGAACAATTAGGTGTGCTACAGCTGCAATGCACTTCTTCTCAACATTACTTCAACAACTTTACAAGAAGTATAAAACTATGGTGGGCCATGTGTAGCACATCAAACTAATTGGGTTAGTTTTTCTGCAGTCTGATAGCAGCTATTAAAGTACAAAAACATACTGTTTGACTAGGGAACATGGTGTAGTTCACTTACTTGAACAGCATGTTTTTCACAGTGTAATTGTAACTCTCCTTTGGTGGCTTACCTTGCTTCTCTGGGCTCCTGCGATGGGTCTTTCCATGCTGGATGGGCTGTGGAGGTCTTACCAACAGGACCAGTGATCAGAGCGTGTATACATGTGGATCACTGGTCTGCGCATGCACAGTGACATGCAGCCTAACTGTTCAGGCAGCTGTTCTTGTGGGTGTTTCTGCAGCCATCCTGATGCCTCCCCGGTGATCTTCCCCCTACTTCACCTGTATGGGGGTCGGACACCCAGGGGAGGTGGGTGCAAAGTGACAAAGAGGATTTTAAATAGCTCTTTGAAGCACTGTAGAGATGGGAGGGAATTATGATGTTACTAGTGTTCATGAATATTAATGAGCCCAGTTTCACCTCCAAAGGTCAGAGAAGATCGGAGCTTGTGAAGGGCTCATGGGGGGAGATACTCAAATGTCTGTGCAGTTGCTTAACAGGGGACAGGGGTCACCTTCACATGCATAAAATAAATGTGACTACTCTGGCTGCAATAAATATTTGAAGTAGGGACTGCTACAGGACAGCATGGGACTAAATGGGGGCCGCCCTTCTGCTGATACTCTGACCCCTTTCTAGCAGCCCATCCAGTGTCTAGGCACCCAAAAGTAGGATAGAGGACTTCTGGGAGAAGGAGTGAACTATACTCAGGTGCCAAGATACACTACCAATTGAAGCTTTCAGAGGGCAACTAAATGAGATTGTTAATGCTAGGCAACCAGTCAGAGGTCAGAACTTTGAGGAAGAAATCCCATGGACTTTGTGTGATTGAGTCAGTCTGTCCCAGGCTGCAGTCGAGTCAGGAGGGACCTGTGCTAGAGAGCTAAATTGTCTGAGGCCTTTCACAGGACTTAAGTTTGGAATCAACACTGAGAGAAAGGTGAATTCTGCCTGAGAGAAGCTGAGTTGGTGTGAGAAAGCTCAAGGTACTATAGTTTGGACTGTGCTGTTTCTTTTGAAGAGACTCTCAGCTGCAGACATCCTGTATTGCTGGGAGTTTTAGAAATTGCTGGGAGAACTGAAAGTTTCTGGAACTGGGTGCAAGTCAGGTTGTGTGGAAGCTGTTGTGCGGACTGGAAAAGTTGCTGAGAGCTGTGTGCCAGCTAAAGCTGCCTTGGAGGCTGATCTGAGATTGAGAGACTGTGAGAGCAAAAGGGGAACAGGTCGTTAGAAACCCTACTACTGCTGCCCATCCCTGAGTGAAGTGAAACTGTTGTTTAACACTTGGAAGTCAGTGGCCCACCAGCACTGCAGAAAGAAAGTTGAAAGTTTCCTGGCTGTCCTTGGAATTGCTTTATTGGTGAAGGAAAAGAGTGCTCTCTACCAGTGTTCTGAGGCACTCTACAGAGCCAGGAAGGGAAATCAGTAACCCCTTCGAAGTGCGGCCCACTAGTCTCACAGGGTCCCCAGCACTTACTCTAGTGCTAGAGTACCTGCGACCCATTGGGGGAGTCGGGCTGTGGAGCCACTCCTGGGTCAGGGCCTACTGAGGTTTGGTGGGTCTTGCACCACTGCTCTGCAATGGGCCAGAAGAGGCTGAAGGTGACAAGTGGCCAGATCTTCAATCAAGGGGACAAGCTGTTAGACCTTCAGTCAAGATCAAGGCTTCAACATATCTGTCTGCTGCCCAGTGCTATACCCTCTGTGTATTCAACTCACTAATCCCAGACTTGTGGAGGCACTCCCTGCCAGAGACTAAGTAGACTCTTCAGAACTGTGAGTACCCAGAGCCTGTCCCTGGAATCCAAAGGGAGTGTACTGGTTAAAGTTAATTTTGAATTTCAAGTCCTTAGGGCCCCAATAGTTAGCCAACCTGTGGCAACATCCAGGCCTGCAACTTTTGGGTACCCATTATGACTGTGGGAAATGACACTGGTACCAGTGAGGTGGACAACTGAGGGTGGTCTGGCCTGCGGGCCCCAGTTGTCCTTTGCCTTAATGCTTTTGCTAACCTTTTTTTTTTCCACAGTGGTCCCTTTGTCCAGGTACCCCCATTCCTGACCCCTTACCCCAGTAAAGCTGTGGTTTTGTTGCTTAGAACTGCTGTGTGAAGGGTATTTCTGTGCCTGAACTTGCAAAGTGTTCATGGTTTATGGTATTAAGGAACTGTTGGATATCCAGTGTGTGGGGTGGTCGGCAGGGGAGGTTGGTTGGTACAGCATCCCAGAGGGCTGTACTAACCAGGCACCTGACTCACTAATAACTCACTCTGGGTGGAGGCACCATGCTATTTACTATAACTTTAGAACAGAACCCCCAAACACCACCATAGCAGAACCCAGACCCCTTAACTTGTTAGAGGGTCAACAGGCAGGGGTAGTAGCCCACAGGCACATGGTGCCTGGGTTACATCTTACCTGCTGTCAGGCTGCTGTACAAGTCACCTGTGTAGTTTAGGTCCTCCACATAGGTTGTGCACATCCTGTAAGAACTATTGTAATAACTTGTTCAGTTACTGTTGAGAGGTACACTGTTGCCTATGTACCACATCTTGCTACTCAGGTGAATTATACTGCAAGCCTACCAGCTCCTTTTACAACACAAAAACATAACTGTTTAACTAAGGGAAATGGTCTGGTTCTCCTACTTGAACAGTATGTTTTTGTGGTGTAATATAAGATGTCCGGCTGCAGTACATCTCAAAGAAGTAGAAGGATGTGTTGCACAGGAAACACCATACTTCTCAACACTAATTTAACAACTTCGCAGCAACAATTGTGCAGCTGCACAGTCTGTGGAACAGAAATGTTCCATAGTTAACAGCATTGGGCCTGATTTTCAAAGGGCTTGGATTGATGCAGGGGAGTTCTATCAAAAAACTATGATACAAGTAGGGATTTGTGCCAAAGTTTCAAACTAATGACACCGCTGACTACTCTCTTTAACAACTCATAGGAGGATGGTGTGGTACCTGAGGACTGGAGGAGGGCAGATGTGATTCCTCTTTACAAAAGTGGGAGCAGGACAGAGGCAGGAAACTACAGACCAGTTAGTTTGACCTCGGTGGTAGGGAAAATGATGGAATCACTTCTGAAGGAAAGAATTGTTGAGCACCTAGAGGCCAGTGGGACACAGGACCCAAGGCAGCAGGATTCAAGAGGTGAAGGTCTGTCAGACGAATCTAATAGATTTCTTTGACTGGGCGACCAAAGTAAGGAAGGGACTGTGGACATGGCTTACCTAGATTTTAGCAAGGCATTTGATACAGTCCCTCACAAAAGATTAATACACAAGTTAGCCAGCATTGGAGTGGGTCCCAAAATGGTAGCCTGGATAAAAAATTGGCTAGACAATAGGACACAAAGGGTAGTAGTAAATGGAGTCCATAGTGAAGAAAGGAGGGTTACTAGTGCAGTACCGCAGGGTTCAGTACTGGGACCAGTCCCTTTTAATGCCTTTATAAGTGACATTGCAGAGGAACTGGAAGGAAAAGTATGTCTCTTTGCAGATGACATAAAGATCTGCAACAGGGTTGATACACCAGATGGAGTGGAAAGGATGAGAAGGGACTTGGCAAGGTTGGAGGAATGGTCAAATGTATGGCAGCTCAGATTCAATGCAAAGAAGTGCAAGGTAATGCACCTGGGAAACAAAAACCCAGGAGAAGAGTACACGATGGGGGATGAGATACTGACAACAGTAAAAATGGAAAGGGACCTGGGGTAATCATATCAGATGACCTAAAGGTTGGCAAGCAATGTGAGAAGGCAGTAAGGAAGGCTGGGGATAATGGGATGCATAGGAGAGGCATCACCAGTAGAAAACAGGAAGTTGTTATCCTCTGTACAGACAGTTGGTAGACCCCATCTGGAGTACTGTGTGCAGTTCTGGAGACCTCATCTCCAAAGAACATAGACAGAGTGGAGGCTGTCCAGAGGAGGGCAACCAAAATGGTGCAGGTCTGCACCAGAAGACATCTGAAGAAAGACTAAAGGAGTTTAATATGTATACCCTTGAGGAAAGAAGAAAGAGAGAGGGGACATGATAGAAACTTTCAAGTACCTCAAGGGAATCAACAAAGTCCAAGAGGGTGTCATCTTTCAGAAAAAGAGATGTGCAGAAACAAGGGGACATAATTTGAAGATGGGGGGGTAGCTCAGAGGTAATGTGTGAGAGTATTTTTTTTACAGAGAGGGTTGTGGATGCATGAAACAGCCTCTCTGAGGAGGTCGTGGAGTCAAGAACAGTGGGGGAATTCAAGAAAGCATGGTATAGACATAAGGCAGTCCTAGTGGGGGGTAGGAGGAAGTAAGCTGTACGTTAACTAGGATCTGCAACTTATCTGTTAGGTAGGAAAATGGGCAGACTAGGTGGGCCAAGTGGCCCTTATCTGCCATCAAATTCTATGTTTCTATGTTTCTATGTTTGCGTCAATCAACATTTTCTATTGCAGCATGCATCAGAATGCAGCACAGCTGTGTCAAAGTGTCTTGTATTCAGATTGCATCAAAAACCTGGTGTGCCATGTCACAATGCAGGTTGTGCCAAAAATAGCTGCCATATCCCCTTTTTGGGGAATTTAGAAGGTGGCTCTCCTAGACGTGTGTCAATTATTTGATGTACCTGTTAGACCAGGGAGGAACAGGTCTAAGTCAGACCACAGCATATACTGCAAATAGGCCCATGCCAGGCAGTTGAAATGTGAGTCACCACTGAGGAGCTACTGTGGCAGCACAAACACCCAGAGGGGTGACAGCAGAGAATGCCTGGACTAGCAGCCCTACTAGCCATCTGGCTGATTATGAATAGGTGGTGTTGGTATGCCAGGTGGTGGTAGTCGCACTGGGCACAGTGTGAGGCCCCAGCTGAGAGGGAGGGTAGAGGGTGGCAGAGGCACCCTGCAAGGGTGCAGTGCCAGCCTCAGGGGGGTTGTGAACTGTGCATTCGCACAGGGCCCCAAGAACAGAGGGGCCTCCTCAAAAACTCAGCTATCCAGTTGGCCTCCTTCTTCCTGGTCCTGTATGTATTAATTTAAGTAATGTGCAAAAATGGCACACAACTAGCTAAAAATGAAGCTACAGGGAGGCCATGATAGGGATGAGGATGTTACTTGGGGGTCTTGCATCTTCTGATATGGGGTCCCAGCAAGGAGGTTTGCACAGGGCCCTGGAATAGCTAGGGCCAGTGCTGTGAGGATGGACAGGAGGTAGGAATCATTCTCTGATCTGACAGAGGAGCAATACCTGGCATGATACTGCCATCCCTGTGAGGCCATAGTGGAGCTAAGTAAGGTGCTCCAGGGGGATCTGCAAGGCCAAACCTGGAGGGGGCATCCAATTCCTGTGGAAGTGAAGGTGTCTGCAGCATTGTGCTTCCTGGCAACGGAAACCTTTCAGACCCCTATGGGTGACACTGTGCAGTTCACAGTGTCACGGTGTTTGAAACAGTTCCTGGAGGCCCTGCTGCACAGGATGGACAGATACAATACTTTCCCCCAGGACACACAGCAACAACATGCTGTAAAGCAGGGCTTTTATGCCATCACATGGTTCCCCTGCATAGTAGGTGCGATGGACTACACACATGTGGCAGTACATGCACCAACTGTGGATGCAGATGGCAGTGTGAACAGAAAGGGCTTCCATTCAATGAATGTCCAGATCATGTGTGACAGCCAGTGCTGCATCCTTGTTGTGGTTGCCCAGTACCCTGGTTCCTTTCATAACTCCTACATATTTTTCAACATAGTGGGCTGTGTGAGGCCTTTACACATGGAGAGATACAGGGAGGCTGACTATTAGGTAAGTGCATGAGTGGAGAAGCAGGACAGCTGCTCTAGGCAGGGCATAACGGCCACCCATCTGCATGGCTCCACAGGGGAGGGGGCAATGTAGGATGCACCACATGGGGCAGTGATGCAGCAGTACTCTACCTGGCATGTTGGTCATGTGCACTGATGGTTGCCTAGAAGGTGACTGGAGCTGTAACTGACCACTGTGTGGGAATGATGTAACTCATAGCCTGGGGGGGAAAAGGGAGGGAATAGTGGCAAAGTGGTATTGCTTTTGGGGGAGTGGAATGGTAGGGCTGACAGTGGTGTCACCTTGTGACTAATTATGGCTTTCAACTTCTGCAGGTGTCAGCGAGTACCCACAGCAGCTGTGGCTCATAACCCCAGTGAGGCACCCTGAGATAGAGACAGAAGTCAGATACAAAGAGGCACACGCAGCTACCAGGCCATCATTGAGTGGATGTTTGGTCCACTCAAAATGAGACTGCGCTGTTTAGACTGGTCAGAAGGAGATCTGCAGTACACGCCCATGATGGCTTGCCAAATATTTGTGGCATATTGCATCCTGCACAACATGACACTGGCACACCACGTCATCATGCTAGATAAGGATGCCCAGCCAGACAATGATGAGGAAGACAACGATGAAAGCCTTGGGGACCCTGTATTAGTGCTGTGTGGAATTTTCAAATTCTGGCTGAATGGAATTCCGCAGAATATTCAAAATTCCACCAAAATTCCACCAAATTCTGCCAGAAATGGAATGGTGGAATTCTGCAGCATATAATTGTTGTGGAATGATTTTCCACAGAAAAATCACTGTTCCGTGGAATATTATTCTGCTGATCTCAATATTTTCTGTGGAAATTGCAGAATAATTTTCCACAGAAAAAATTATTGTACCACGGAATATTATTCCACAGATCACAGTAGGCAGAATTCTGCAGGTGAACAAGTGAAAGTACTGTGGAAATTCCACTGGCGGAATGGTCATTCCATACTTATTCCGTAGGCAGAATTCCACATTCTGCACAGCACTACTCCGTATCTGGCCAGATGAGTGGGAGAGTAGGCACTGCAGCAGCAGGACATTGTGCCAGACTGGACCTCATTAGGAGTCACTTCGCCTGAAGACCACCATACATTAATCAATCAACTTTTATTTAATTAAGCACATTTCTCAATTGCGACTCAATGCACTTTACAGGGTTTCACACTTTAAAATGATACAGACCAAGAAACTAACATACACATATATAAATATTAATTCACACTAAAACATACTAGCTGGTCATAAAAGTTTGATTAAATAGAAATATATTTAGCTCCCTCTTGAAGATGTCCACAGTTTGACTTTCTCATATATGATGAGAGGAGTTCCACAGGATTGGGGCAGCAGACACAAAAGCACGGGCCCCAGATGTCTTTAAATAAATCCTGGGAACTCCCAAAAGACCCTCATCTGTGGAGCGCAGGGGGCGGTGGACCAGTAGAGACACAGTAGATCTTGTAGGTAACCATGCCCCTGACCGTGTAGGCCTTATTGGTCAGCAAACTGACCTTGAAGGAGATCTGCTACCTAACTGGCAGCCAGTGCAGAAAGCACAGCACAGGTGTAATATGACACGATTTAGATAGACCAGTCAACAGTCTGGCTGAACAGGGCCCTGCTGAAGCATGTCAGTGCAGGGGTGGGGGGGCAAGAGGCGACAAATGACACAGAAGACCTTTAAGCTGTCTGTGTGGTTCCAGCAGGGAGTTAGTGTACACATCCACACACACACACATGACCAGTGACAATTGAAAGTACTGCCGTGTTTCCAACCAGCCACACTGCAGCAGATCAGAGTGAACAGATGGTACTGTGGCAGAAGAGGCAAGTGAACCGAGTGTGCACATGGATTATGGCAACCACATTACATGTACCCATGCGATGTCGTTACGCAGCACCTGCATCCTGTGAGAGCATTCTGCAGAGAGTGAAGGCTTTTGATGTGAAGTCCACATGACGCATGGGGCAGCAGGTGTCATAGCCAAGGCCCCTAGAATTCTGCGGCTGCAGAATTTTGCACAGAACTTGCAATCTACTGCAGAACTTCTGCAGTGCCACAGAATTCACTCTTCTTGGTGACTTTTTATTAATATTTCTGTTTATCCATAGAATCTGGTTCCTTCCCCTCTTTTTTTATATCAAAACCCCTCTATGCTCAGAATGTGATGTTATCATTGCTATGACATCAAACATTAGCTAATGAAATGGCCGGATTCTGCAAGAGAAATGAACAGCCACTTATCTGCCACAGCTCCCACTGCCAGAGGTGGTGGCATAGCACATTAGGCAGGCTGATATTTGGTCAACCTGCACCACAGCCTAATACAATTTTCAGTCTTACATTACTGCACTAGGGTCAGCCTAAACAAAACCTTGTCAGAAGCACAGACCTGTTAAGTCCATACCTCACTTTGTACAAACTTATTTGTGGCTTTAAGGTATAGAGATGCCATCTGAAATGAATAACTGGTAAAATGAATTTAACTGTCATTTTTAAGAAAAATAAAGTAATTATGTCCAGAAAAGTGGAATATAATGATGTGTAGACCTGCTGAAAGAACAGACCTGTTAAATAAATAATTGAGCTGTACACATTTGTGCCAGGGTTATTGATTACATATTGTCATTGGTTGATAGAATCAAATAAAAGGTATGGAGAAATGTGTTCAGTGCCAGCTTTTGGGCCAGAGGGTAGCATGCCGTGTTTCCGTGCTGGCAACTCAGGTTCAGAGATTAGCTCTGGGAGCTGGCTGGGCAGCACAAGGACTGGTGGAACACATCACTGTTCTGAGCCTGGGGAGGTATGGTGCAGTGCTGTCATGGTGGACACATTGAGATGGACTGGAAAGCTTTATTTCACAATCGGTTCATATGCATGTCATGGCCTGATGGTGTTACGTAGTATGTCAGGGGAAGCAGGTTGGCATGAAAAATAAGTTTTGCAATAACTCCTCTGTTCTATTTCTTCCATTTCCAATGGGACCTGTATGAATGAGGATGCAATTTCATAGAAATTAAAAAAAATATATATATATACACACACACACACACACACAGTATCTCTCTCTTTCTCACTATACACACACACACACACACACACACGTTTGTAAGTATGTTACAGATTGCATATAAATATATAAATGATATACAGAGGGAATCTCATTAGTGGGATAGATAGTATGTGTATAGAAGTACCTTATTTATTACATAAGGTCCCCTCTGTATATTTCATTTATGCAATAGGCTAGGAAGGGAGAGACATTTGTTTTGCTTTTTTAGGCATACAATTACATAGATACATAGACAGTGTCGGCAGATAAGGGCCTATGGCCCACCTAGTCTGCCCATTTGAGCTTGTAAGTTCAGTTTGTTTTCCTAGAAGTCTGTTTCCCCTTACCCCTGCCCTCTAGAATTCCTTTATGTCTATCCCATGCATTCTTAAATCCGTGATTGTTTCAGCCCCACCACTTCCTCTGGCAGGGTGTTCCACTTGTCCACCACCCATTCTGTGAAGAAATTC
This sequence comes from Neoceratodus forsteri, assembly GCA_016271365.2. Classification (NCBI taxonomy): domain Eukaryota; kingdom Metazoa; phylum Chordata; order Ceratodontiformes; family Ceratodontidae; genus Neoceratodus; species Neoceratodus forsteri. The sequence goes on along the minus strand of CM057451.1, from coordinate 845,381,173 downwards.
TTTCTCATGTTTCCTCTGAATCGTCCTCCTCCAACTTCATCCCATGCCCTCTAGTCCTGAAACATCTTTTCGCTAAAAATAGTGTTTTCCTGCACCCTGTTCCTCCTGTAAGATACTTGTATGTCTCTATCATATCCCTCTCTCCTCCTCTCCTCCAGGAGTACATGTTCAGTTTCTTCAACCTGTCTTCATAGGACTTGTGATGCAACCCATACCATCTTTGTTGCCCTCCTCTGAACCTTCTCTACCCTGTCTATGTCCTTACGTAGGTATTGTCTCCAGAACTATCACTGTACTCCAGGTGGGGCCTCACTAGTGTCTTGTATAGCGAGATTATGATCTCCCTTTTTCTGCTGGTGATGCCCCTGCCTATACATCCCAGCATCCTATTTGCTTTACCTGATGCCTTGTCACACTGTTTCCCTACCTTGAGGTCATCAGAGATGACAACCCCAAGATCCCTTTCCTGCTTGGTGCATGCTATATCCTCACCCCCCAACTGATATATTGTGCCAGGGTTTTTGTGCCCCATATGCATTATCTTGCACTTCTTTGCATTGAATTTCAACTGCCAAACCCTTGACCATTCTTCAAGTTTCTGCAGGTCCCTTCTCATTCTGTCTACACCCTCTGGTGTGTCTACTCTGTTACAGAGCTTTGTGTCATCAGCGAACAGTGAAATTCTGCCTTCTAGATCCTGTGCAATGTCACTGATGAAGATGTTGAATAGGACCAGTCCCAGCACTGATCCTGTGGTACCCCACTGGTTACTCTTCCCTCTGTGGAGTGACAGCCATTTACCACCACCCTCTGTGTCCTGCCACCCAGCCAGTTACCTACCCACCACACTACTGTCCTGCCCACCAATATTCCCCAGTTTGTGTAATAGTCTTCTATGTGGCACAGTGTCAAAGGCCTTGCTGAAGTCCAGATAGGCCATGTCCACTGCCCTCCCCTGATCCACCTCCCTAGTCACCCAGTCAAAAAATTCAATGAGGTTGGTCTGACATGACCTCCCCCTGGTGAAACCATGCTGCCTTGGGTCCTGTAGTCCAGTGACAACCAGATGTTCCACCAATCTCTCCTTCAGTAGTGCTTCCATGATCTTTCTCACTACCGAGGTGAGGCTGACTGGTCTGTAGTTCCCTGCTTCCTCTTTGTTCACACTTTTGTATAAGGGGACTACATCTGCTGTCCTCCAGTCTTTGGGTACCTCCCCTGTTTCCAGTGATTGGCTGAACAGGATAGCCAGAGGTTCAGCCACCACCTCTCTTAGTTCTTTAAGGACCTAGGAGTGCTTCCATCTGGCCCCATTGCTTTATCAGCTCTTATTACTTCCAGTTCCTTCGGACCCTTTCTGGTGTAAAGGGACTTGTGTCCATTTCTGCACCATTCTCACCCTTGTACTCCCTTCAGACCCATTACCCCCTCTTCCTTAGTAAAGACTGAGCAGAAATACCTGTTCAATATGTCAGCTTTATTGTTGTCATCCTCCACTGGCTCCCATCCTCCCCTTCAGTCTCACTATCCCTCCCTTTGTCTTTCTTTTTCACTTATGTACCTGTAAAGGTTTTGTCCCCTTTACCCACTGATTTTGCAATGTGTTCTTCTGTCTGAGCTTTGGCTTCACTTACTGACTTCCCTGCCTCCCTTTGTTTCTCCTGGTACTTCTCCCTATCCCCTTCTGCCTGTGTCTTTTTGTATTGCCTGAATGCAATCTTTTTGGCTTTCACTTTCTTTGCTACCTCTTTGGAAAACCATAATGGTCTCCTCTTCCTTTTCCTCTTGCTAACCTGCTTAATGCATAATTCTGTTGTTCTTATAATCCCCATTTTAAATACTGCCCACTGTTCCTCAACCCCTGATTCCTGTCCCATTCCCCTTAATGCCTCTTTCAAGTATCTCCCCATTTCCCAAAGTCTGCCCCCCTAAAATCCAGGATCGTGTTTTGTGTGGTTTGGTTCTGCTCTTTCTGTGATTTCAAACCACAATGACTGGTGGTCACTGTTACCCAGGTGCTCCCCACTGTTACCCCATCACTGTCCCTGTTTGTGAGCACAAGGTCCAGTATTGCCTTCTGCCGAGTTGGTTCCATGACCAGTTGCTTGAGGAAGGCACCCTGAAGGAGTCCAGGATAAATCTGCTCTAGTTGATGCTGCTGCTGGGATGCTCCAGTCCACGTCTGGTATATTGAAGTCTCCAACCAGTACTACCTCACCCTTGTCTGCCATCCTTTGGATGGCTAGCATCAACTCCTATCTGTTTCTTCCTCCTGGGCTGGTGGTCTATAGATCACACCTGTGCGGATGGCTGGCCCCATTTTTCCTTTCCAGCATACCCCACAGTCTCTCCCCCATTTGTTCCTCCTGGATCTGTGTGGCCCTTATGTCATTTTTCACATACAGTGCCACTCCTCCTCCCTTCCTGCCTGCTCTGTCTCTTCTGAATATGTTGTAGCCAGGTATGGCCATCTCCCAGTCATGTTATCATTACACCAGGTTTCAGTGATGGCCACAATGTCCAGGTCTGACTGTACCATGACAGCCTCCAGATCTTCCACCTTGTTGCTAAGGCTCCTGGCATTTGCACACATGGCTTTCCATGATTTGACCTCCCTAGACTGCTTCACTGTTCTACTCCAGCCCCTTCCTTGGTTGTCATTTATCCCTGGTTCTCCTTGCTGTTTGCTCTTCTGCTGAATTTTGCCACTTTTCTGCTTATCCACCTTTTGGACACTAATCTCCATCTTTTGCACACTGCTTTGCAGAGATAGCCACTCCTCTGGTTCACTGGTTCCACTACTAGCTGTGGGGGGTGAGCAAGTAGGTACCGTCCTTGCTGGCCTGCCACCCCCCTTTGCTAGTTTAAATGCTTGTCAATGTAGCATTTAAACTTATCATTGAGTGCTTGGATTCCCCTCCAGGATGGATGCAGGCCGTCAGGCTTGAACAAACCTCCATCCCTCCAGGTGGGTCCCCAGTCACCAATGAATCAAACCCTTCCTCACAGCACCAGTTCTTCAACCATGAGTTAAAGTTCCTGGTGCATGCATCTATGCTCTCCCTTGCCTCTCACAGGTAGTACTTCTGAGAAAGTGACAGAAGTAGCTACTTGTTGAGACCCTCCCAGTTCCTAAACTCTTCCTGAACTTCCTTTGGCTCCCCATTTGCCAAGTCATTAGTACGTGGGTGGATAATGACATCCAGCTCACCCTCCGTCTTGCCTTCCCAGTGATCCCCAGTATCTTCCTTCCATCCCTCCATGCCGTGGCACCTGGTGGCAGCTCACCTCCCTGTCCTCCCCTCCTGTGTTCCTAGCTGGATCCCTCTTACGATGGAGTCTCCCACCAGGATTCGCTTCCTCCTCCTCTGGGGTCCACTGCTTTCCCCACTGAGGTCACCTCCTTGCCTTACCTCCACATCCTTTCCTTCCACTTCCCTAGGTACCTCTATTTGGTTGTCCTCATTTGCCAGTGTGGCATATGAGTTCTTGAGAAGGAATAGGATCTGGGATGTGCCTCTGACTGACTCTTAACCCTCCTGAGCCCACTGTCATCCAAGTGCTCCTCGTTCTCGGCATCCTTTGAGGCAGCTGCATTGGACTGGGTGGTCCCTGGATAGGGGTGATGGTACTCCTGACCCAGTTTACTTCCGCTCTGAGTCTGGCTACCTCATCCCGCAGTCAGAGAGATGCATGCAGATAGGGCAGCACCTCAGTGTCCAGAAGGTCTGCCTGAATATGGCTGTCCCACAGCCACTGCATTGCACCACTCCCACATTATACTGCAATTCCACTACTTCTCTGCTACTGAAGCTCTCTTAGTTCTCTTTTATTTATTTACAGTACTAAAAATCCTGTAACTGATCATCAGATATATATTTTTTAAGGAAAAGAAACCAATAAATAAATAAATGAGTCAAAACACTTGTCGTGCTGAGGGTGGTCTTCTTCCCCTTATGCCCCTCCTACTACACCTCTTACTATACCCTGTGTTTAGCTCATGTCAATCAGATTTATCAGGGCATATAATTAAGAGTTGGGGAAGGGTGGGAGAGTGAAAATTGCAGCAATTAAAGACAGCACAGAATTACACCACCACTATGTTTTAAATTTTCAACAGCCCAAAAACAATTATAAGTAAAGACAACACAGAAAGAAGTATAGTGTCACTACAAGCCTACAATCTAAGTTTAAAAGAAAAATACCAATTACCAGTTACTCTAAAGCACTGAATTGAATATGTTTCCTTCCTTCACCTTCTGGCTTCTTCTGAGATTATTTATACATATTATTATATGTATATATATATATATATATTTCTGAATTATTTATACAAGTCTGTTATTTCTTGAACTACAGTTACTGTGCTTTCCCCCATCCTGATTGCTATAACCAGTGGCATGAAATTGAAGTCAGGATGACAAGCTGACACTGTAATGTAGTAGTTTGTTAGTGCTGCAGAACTTCCGCAGAAATTACAAACCACCACCTCAGAAGTTCTGTGGCAAATGGTAGTCTTGCCACAGAACTTGGTCCCACTGTGCCGAAGAAAAGTAAGGGCCTTGGTCGTAGCCCACACAGACATATGGGACACACTAGAGGAGGTGACTGTGCAGGGTGGTGAGTGGTGCAGCCTGGATGTGGTGGCATGTACACCCCAGGGCCAGCATCTTATGAAAACACGGTGACAGGTGGTATGGGTCCCCACAACCCAGAGAAGCTGGAAACCATTGACTGAGTAGGGGCACATGGGCTTCTGGTCTCCAGTCCCATACCAGCATGTGGGGGGGGACATGGCACAGTAGAAACCTGAGAGCTCTTCGGGATGGGGTGGAGGGCACACACAGAACAGCGTGGAGAGGGTGGTGGCATGGTGGTGTGTGTGTGTGTGTGTGTGTGTGTGTCACTGGTGCACAATGTGAAGGTCACTTGTGGTGGCCACATGATGCCAGTGGTGGAATGCAGGCAGGTCTCCCCATTGTGATGCTGGGGACCTGAAGCCCAAGTGAACAGCATACAGTGTTGGGAATGCCACATGTTAACGTGTGTGAGGTGTGTGAGGTGTGTGATAGGCTTGGACTGAGGCCATATCAATGTCCGAGCATAAGTGGGACAACACTAGCGTGCTATTACTGAGACATGGAGCAGGGTGCTGTGCATGGTGCATATGTGAGGTCCACTGTGCAGGGTATTTGCTAGGGTTGGACTAGGTGCCATGTGCCACCCCACAGGATACTGGCCCCAGGGTTGTCTGGGTGAATAGATGTGAGGCAATAGGGCCATTGGAGGCCTGGATCCAATGGTCCATAAATGTAAATTAGAAATAGGAAGAAGTCAGTTTTTTTGTGGGGTCAATGGCTTTGAACAACGTTCCCCATACTTTGAGATCTCTAACAGGGAATAAAAGATGGAATGAGATAAAAATCTGGTTAGACAGTAAGGCAGAAGAATCTCGTGTGTGATGTTTGGCAAAGTAATATTGTCCAATTTTGTATTTATTTTATTTTACTGTGGACTCTGAATCTGTTGTTGTTTATTGTAAACCAATGTAATCATAGTATCATAGTAATGTGTCAGTAGAAAATATTATCTTGAACTGTGGGATCTTGTAAATGAGCCTTGGCTCAGTCGAGTAAATCCTTTGTTCATAATTCTTATGAATAAAAACATTTTACTACTACTGCATGTAGTAGTCCTGGGCCAGGTACCTTACCGAGTGTTTGGGTTGGGGACTAATGGGGGTGGGTGGGGCTGCAACAGAGACTAGTGTCCATGGCAGGTACACAGAAGGGGTTACACATGGGGCCATGGGGGGAAGGGTGTTGGGGTAGCATCAAGTACTGTCGCAGGCTGCAGTATATGAGAGGGACATGGAACAGTTGTGGCATGGTGCCCACAAAGTGATACAAACTGCATTGAATTTAATGGAAATAATGCCGCTGTTCACGGCAAAGGGAAAATTGGCACAAACTGCATGATGCACTGATACTGATGCTGAATGAGAAAGTAAACATAGGAGAGCACATGACATAGTGTGGTGTGCTGCAGCATGGAACAACCTAGCAAAGGGTCTCATTTGGCATCACTGACAGGACTGCTTGCCACCCTTTTGGAGGAGACTAACCACAGTTATCCCAGACATGGCTGGATGATGGGGATGTGTTTCCAGTTTCACAGAGAAGGAAATGGCCCTCCTTGTGAGTTCGGTCCAGCAGTGGGCCTGAGTGCTGCTACCACCTGGCAGCAAACACCGCACCTCCAGTGAAAGGGACAGGGTGTGGCGCATTATTTCCACCAAGCTCCATCACCTGGTTGAAGTGAGGAGGACCACCAGGCAGGTGATACACAAGTGAAATGACCTACAGCTCAGGAATCCAACCTACCTACAGCTCCTGCAGGAAATGGCAAGGGGGGCAGACATTACCATGTGGGGAGGCTACAAGCATGCCAGGAATAGATGGATTTTGTGTACTGCTGCAGCAACCCTCCAACCTCTCCCCCCAAAGAGACCATCTACTTATGTTGTGCTCCTGCTTGTGCCTCCATCGCAGACAATCCCAGTCCCCGGGGTGATGAATAGAAGGCATCAGGGTCTGGTCAGAAGCTCTGCTCTGCACAGGAAGAGGGAGATGAAGGCAGTTGCCAATGCATGTACAATGTTTGACGTGTGCCCACAGTAGGTGTGCACTCTGTGATGTCTTGCAAGTAGAGCTACACAGCATCACATGCCACCTGGCATTGGGGATCAGGGATGCCATGCTGGGGTAATCCCATGGTGGGTGTTGTGATACCACTACCGCTGTAGTGTTGATAATGTAACTCTGAGATGCAGCAGTTGAACTGCAGATGCTAGGTACAAGGGCCCCCTCACACAAACACACATCACCGGGGATGGACTGCACCGTCCTTGTGTGTCTGTGCAGGGGTACACAAAGGGGGACAGTCAGTGACAATGGGCCTCCCTGAGTGAGGAAGCACACTGTCAAGCCACAATGGGATGCTATTTAGCACATGCCCCTGTGTGGCCAAATGTGGCACACAGTGGATGGTGGACGGGCAGCACATGGCTTTATTTGTGCAGTAGCGTGACAGGATGACTTCTTGTTTGGGGTAACTCTACTGCCCTCGAGGTACCTGTAAGGGATATGTGGCATGTATGGAGCACATCTGCAGAGGCACCACTGGCCAGCTGCAATACCATACCAAAGAAGAGCCCTGGTTGGGGGACGGGGTAGCACCTCTGGATGGCGATGTAACAGGAGGGCAGCAAAGCGGACATATGGATGTGTACCCACATGCAATAACGGGTGGTGGACATGCCACCTGCTGCCTGTCTTTTGGGGGGACCATTTACATTGCAGGGGTACATAACTTGCCATGAAGGACAGATCATCCCAGATGACAAGTAGGTCAAGATGTGTTGGGGCAGGATGCATGCTGGTCTTGTGGTGCATACCCCCCATGCATGCCTCTCATAGATAAGGCCAGCATACACCGGCAACAGTGGGTGTGGATACCCTGCCTGTCACTGGTAACCAGGAGAATGCAGCACTGTATAACTGTAGGTGAAAGTGATGTCTAGGGGGCAGTGACTGGCATGGAGGACCACTGTGGGTGATTAATTCATCTGACATAGCATAGCATACACATGCAATACTGTGGTGCCCTCTGCACCCTGTACAGTACATGCAGGATGGAGGCAAGCAGAAACCCACAACAGAGTGCACAGCTTCACATGTGTCTGTGTCCTGGGTAATGGTGCACCATGAGAAATGTCTACTGGCCACACCGGCTCAGTGGTTTGCCCACTGAAGTTGATGCCAGACCGGTATGGTGCATGTGGCTATAGGGAGGGGGGATTGGGAGCACTGTCACATGTGCAGCAGCATCAGAGGGGCCGCATGTTTCTGCCATTGTGCAGTGGCAGTGCAGGAGACATGCCCGTCTTCAACCTGCACACAGTGTAGAAAGTGGGGGGGCAACATGCAGGGACAACACAGGGCAACACAAGGCCATCATTGTGCTGTCTGTGCTGAGTCACAAAGTGGACACACATCAGCATGGCGGGGACATATATTGGTTGGCATGTGACATGGTGTGCAACTGTTGATTTAAGAGTTGCCCTATGAGTCCATCATGCAGGGAAGAACTGTGGCCACATGTAGTAAAGGAAAAATAATAGGAGTCCAGAACCAATTTATGGGGATAAAGGTTTGAAGGTGTTTAATATGAATAAATGATGCTAAAAAAGATGGAATTGGGAGACCCTCTCAAAAATTTGGGAAATTGCCGTGAGGTGGCTAAATTCAAGATGGCCACCAAAGATCTCTAAAATGGCATATCTCAGCTCATAGTTATCATATAAAGCTGTATTTGGTGTCTAAATGGGAGTTTTGAGGGTCAAGGAATTAATTTCTTATAATACAAATGTTTTTTCTTGAAGCCAAAGACACCATTCAACATGTTCTCGAATTTACACAATAATGGCTGCATAATTCCAAGTTCCCCCACTCTCAAAACATGAAATTTGTGTTTCTAAACTCAAGTATATAATGCATGTCATTTTTCAGTGCCAGAAACATAGCGAAGTATTATTTTTACAAAATCTGGCTTTGTGCAGTTAATAACATTTTTAATTGAAATGTTCTAGTTTGGTAACATTAGTCAGATTGTACAATTGTCTAATATTCATAATGTTTGAAGTCTTATTGCTGTCGTAACATTCTCCAGTTAATGTTTGAAGTGCTGTCTTCATTTGAGCATGCCCACAATCTCCTACTCATTTTCTTCTTCTGTGTTATTCTCAGTCATTATCAAAATCATAGTCTGTATGAGATTCTGCATCAGATTCTGCTTCATCTTTTCCAACTGTTGAGAGTTTCTTTTGTGCTACAATATCCCTGAGGCTCTTTGGTAGAGGTGCCTTTGTGTATCGGGAAGGTTGACGTTTCCCCTCACTCAGATTCCAGCCATGGTCCAGTGTTGATGGTGGAGCATCAGGCTTGTCAGAGTTCAGCAGGATATACACCTGGTAATTAACTCTCTTCACCTTCAAATCATGCGACTCATGGTCAGGAGGTATTCTCTGGGTTGACTTTCTCTTCATTTTGTCCCACTTTGATGCCTGAGCCTCAGCTAGCATCTTGTTGATACTATCTCGATAGACAAACCTGATAATGAACTTTGCCATGTTGTCCAGAATATTTGGTGTCACTGGGAGACTCCTTTCAACACCTGACAACAATCTATGTGCTGCTTCAGATTTCAGTGCACTTTGAAATATTGACTTCTTTCCATGTCCAAAGAACCCTGAGACTGCATCTGCTCCCCTGTGTATATGAAGAGGTACAATGACTTGAGCAACTTCTTTTGAACACGGTCTTGAAGTCAGATATGTCCTTCTTCCTATTCAAGCCGAGTACACTGTCGACCTGGTGTGATACACATGCAGCTAGGACTACGATGTCAGTGTCCTCTGTATCAAGTACAACATCCTTTACTCCATTCTTCCTCAGTTGTGAGTATATGTACAGAGGTATCATGTCTGCTTCTATGTGGTGACACTGGAACTCTTTAATTTGCACACGTTCATCCTCAGAGGACAGATCCCAATAGTTGTTCCTCAAAGAATATAGAAATCAGATGAGACAAAGAACCTCTGTGCGTAAACACTGAGGCAAGGGTGACCCCAAAGGGCATTTGGCTGGGAAGCCAAGTTTCAAGAAAATACAAAATCACACATGCCCCCACAATGCAAAGCATCATGGGCTGCATATGCAAATCACCACAGAATGTTATGCTAGTCCAACTTTAAGCAGAATTGCATCAGATGGCTGGATGCTGATGTGCAGACACCCTGAATTCACCCTTCAGGAATTGCTGAATATGTATTTTGTTGCCTGGGTTTTTGAACATGTTGTGGAACTCATTTGAAGCAGGCAGCTTATCTTCTCTCTTGATATATGTATTCCACATCCCTCCTGTGTATGATGTGCATGTTGTCCTATGTTCATGCTCACTGTCTTTGATGGTCATCTCCAAGTCACATGGATCATTCACAAAGATGATCTTGGAAGCTTCGGGATATCAAGCCAGGACAAGTGCAAATACCTTATGAGCATAATCTGCCCATATAAAGTCAGTCTCATCATGCTTTTCTCTATCCTCTGCAGAAGAAATGGCAAGCCTCCAAATGAATCCCACATCTACCAGGGCAATGTATCTACTGACGGGGTCTAGTGGAACCAGGTTAAACTTTTCAGCTAACTTTGATTTTTGCACTTTGACCATAGTTCCATTAGTAAATAAGTATTGAATATTAAGAGACATTTCTCTGTCACACAATGTTCCATTACTTGTGACAGGTCAAATTTCTCCTTTCACATTTGAGCAAGAGAGATTACTTCTACCATGGCATTGTTTTCCATTTCACTAGTCCTCATTACAATTTATTTTGCTCCATCTCTGGTAATAGGTGGTCTATTGAAGTTGTACCTTGAGTTGCTATGAACTGTTGCCTCAAATGATTTCTTAGTTGAAAACATTTGCTCCTGAAAGAATTCATTGACTAGTGAGTCACCATCCTCATGTGCTGTCTAAAAGTCCTGGACAAGTTTTTCTGATGCAATCATTCCAGACTGCAGAGTCCTCAGAGTAGGCTTTGTAAGGTCATAAGGATCACAGTCAAATTCTGTGATGCAAATATCGAAATCCTGTACTTCCTGTTCATCTGCTCTGAGTCAGGTGGTTGAGATGTTGTCTTCATGTTTATGATGGCATGCAGAGAGACTCTTAACTCTATTTATTAAGTTTGCATTTTGAATGCAAGTTAGCAGCATCTTCTCATTCTTCAAAATTCTCATCAGACCGGCTTTCATCTTTAAGCCCTTGTTCATTGTCATTTCTATCCATAAATCCAGTGGCAAGCAAGAGTAGGGGTTCCCTGTCATTGACTGTGCAAATAAACCATCATGTATGTACTTGACTTTCTCCTCAGGGAGACATCTAATCTCTAGCCAGAACTCAATGAACCATCTTCCATACTTGTCATTGTCATATATTTGTAGCCATGGCAACATCAATCTGAGTGATGCCTTGAATGCCTCCCAATCCTGAGTTATTAATGCATGGATATTCATCATCAGTATTTCAGTCATGTACATGAAACTGAGCCACTACATTGTCATTGAACTATCAGAATTTTCAACCATTTCAAATGCTTTCTCGACAAATGAAAATAACTCTTGATCAGCCTCTAGTTCATCACAGAGTATCTTGAGTTCTTCTTGTGTGTTTGTGGAGAGGTGTCTTAGTATTTCCAGCTTTTCTTGTAGCTCTGGAGACAAGAGTAGACCATCACTATGTCCTTTTTGAATTTTTCTGCAAGCCAACACCTCGTACATCAGTTGAAGACATCTGATGCTTCTCTTATAATGTTTTCTGTGCAGAGCTTTGTCAACTGAACCCTCTGTAATCACACTAGCTGCAACAAGAATGTCAGATAAACCAGATCCTTTGAATTGCTTGTTGACTGCTGATATGAAAGATCATTGCACATGGAATGGACCTAGGAATGGAAGGATGAGTTCAAACTGTGTAGGATTCTCATTTTTCAACTGAACAATCAGAGCACAGACTGGCCGGTCTCCAGCCAGTTCAATGAAAGGCATTGATTTCTTTTTCACTACAGAGACTATGGAAAACATCACCTCATGTACTACTGACTTGTGGGGTTGGCTTGGGCAATGTGAGGTAGTAGTATGCTTTGCTCTTTTTAGCCAACTTCTGGATATTAACTTGAAATCCAGTGAATGCTCCAAACTTCTGGCTTTCTGCTGGAACCTCCTTCCCATTGCAATCAAGATGAGCCAATGAATGGACCATTTCTCAAATCTTTTGGTCCTAAGTGCCTTGTGGTGAGATATCAACTTCAGTTTTAACTGATGGTAGTCCACGTTTGACCATCTTGTAAGGTTAAACTCTGTGTTGCTCTGCACTGATATTTTTCATCTCAAGAGGCTTTGCCATGGCCAGTTTAGGACAATATATAGAAATCTGGCTTCAAGAAAGAGCATTTTTATTATAAGAAATTAACTCCTTGACCCTCAAAACCCCCATTTAGACATTAAATATGGCTTTATACGACAACTATCAGCTGAGATATGCCATTTTAGAGATTTTTGGTGGCCATCTTGAATGTGGCCACCTAGCAGCTATTTCCCAAATTTTTGAAAGGGTCCCCCAAGCCCATTTTTTTAACACCATTTATTCATATAAAAACCACATTCAAACCTTTGTCCCCATAAATTGGTCATGGACTCCTATTATTTTTCCCTTACTAATGGTGGGTGTGAGAGGTGCCCAGGCACCTGTGTGACCTGGGGGATGGGGATGATGAAAGGATGCACATGATGACTTCTGTGTAGTGGGGATCTCCGGTGAGTCTGTGGCATGCTACACAGTTAGGGAGCTGGGGGGGTGGAGATACTCCACTGGAAACATGAGTGGCAAGGCACAGCATCAGAGGGAACCAGCAAGACAACTGTGCCTGTAGCAGGTGGTGGCACTGTGACATGATGGTACCACTGTGTGACCTACTCCCAATGGGAGACATGGTTCAATGAGGGACTGGATACAGTGGATGGCTGTCATACAGGCATCACTATGTGTCAACACATATGGGGTGGGGAGCAACAACCCTACACACTCCTGAGAGGTAGTAGCCCACACATAACACTATGGCATGCAGCACAGCTTAGGTATCAGGCCTGGAAGCTGTGGTGTGCAGCTCCAGGGTTGCACACTAGAAGACATACCTTACAGCTGCAGTTCATGTGCAGGGGGTTGGGGGGCCCCTGGGGTGGCCAGTATGTGAGGGTCAGTGACTTGGGGTGGGTGGTGGGGCATGGGGTACCAGCTTTCATGCTGTGAGAGATATAGCTGAGGTGAATGGGCAGATCCAGCATGCTGCCAATAGTGGTCCCAGTACATGTGCCTCTGATGTTTCTCACATCCACTGACACACAACACAGGTCCATTCCAAGGAGGACACACAGACTGTTGTGTGGGAGACATGATGTGCTGCTGCCCAGTCCCAGCCCACATCTGCTGATGGGTTGTCATGGACCTGCATGGGGGACATAGGATACCAGCAGCCCAGACCACAACAGTCCTTAGTACCTAGAGGCCAGTGGGGCACAGGACCCAAGGTAGCATGGATTCACAGCAGGAAGGTCATGTCAGACAAATCTAATTGATTTCTTTGACTGGGTGATGAATGTAGTAGACCAGGGAGGGGCTGTGGACATGGCCTACCTAGACTTTAGCAAGGCATTTGACACAATGCCACACAAAAGATTAATAAACAAATTAGCCAGCCTGGGAGTGGGTCCCAGGGTGGTAGCCTGAGTAAACACTGGCTGGACAACAGAACACAGTGAGTAATAGTAAATGGAGTCCACAGTGAAGAAAGGAAGGTTACTAGTGGGGTACCACAGGGCTCAGTACTGGGGATTGTCCTTTTTAATGTCTTTATAGGTGACATTGCAGAGGGACTGGAAGGGAAAGTATGTCTCTTTGCAGAAGACACAAAGATCTGCCACAGGGTTGATATGCAAGGTGGGGTGGAAAGGATGAAAATGAACTTGGCAAGGTTGGAGGAATGATCAAATGTATGGCAGCTTAGACTCAATGCAAAGAAGTACAAAGTAATGCACCTGGGAAACAAAAACCCAGGGGAAGAGTACACAATGAGGGGTGAGATAGTGACAGCAAAAAAATTGGAAAGGGACCAGGGGGTAGTAATATCAGATGACCTAAATGTGAACCAGCAATGTGCAAAGGCAGTAAGGAGGGCTGGGGGGATACTGGGATGCATAGGGAGAGGCATCACCAGTAGAAAACAGGAAGTTGTTGGCCCTCTGTACAGACAGTTGGTAAGACCACATCTGGAGTACTGTGTACAGTTCTGGAGACTCCATCTCCGCAAAGACATAGACAGGGTGGAGGCTGTTCAGAGGAGGGCAACCAAAATGGTGCAGGGTCTGCACCAGAAGACATATGAAGAAAGTCTAAAGGAGCTTAAGGTGTATAGCCTCGAGGAAAGGAGGGAGAGGGGGACATGATAGAAACTTTCAAATACCTCAGGGGAATCAACAAATTCCAAGAGAGTAGCATCTTTCAGAAAAAGAGATGTGCAAAAACAAGGGGGCACAATTTGAAGATAATGGGGGGACAGCTCAGAGGTAATGTGAGGAAGTAGTTCTTCACAGAGAGGGTTGTAGATGCATGGAACAGCCTTTCTGAGGAGGTTATAGAGTCCAAAATAATGGGGGAATTCAAGAATGCATGGGACAGACGTAAGACAATTTTATTGGGGGGTAGGAGGAAGTAGGCTGTTGGTTAACTAGGATCTGCAGCTTATCCATTAGGTAGGGAAATGGGCAGACTAGGTGGGCCAAGCAGTCCTTATCTGCAGTCAAATTCTATGTTTCTATGTTTCTCATAAGTGCATAATGTACCCAATTCCCTTGTTCGTGTTCTCCCCCCTTACTCAGGGTACATAACTTAGCAGGGCAGCTCATGTTCCCCAGCCAGCATGGAATCTCTCCACAGTATGTCTGTGTACCTGCTGGAGGTGATCATCACCCAGGGACCAGACCTTTATCTGCTGCATAGCACCATCCTGCCTGATGCCTCCTATACCTATACTGCAGTGCCCCTGTCAGGCAGAGCTGTGATGCCTGTATGCACATGTCCATAGCAGACCTTCCCAGCACCCTGTCCTTCTCCCCTCACAACCCTGGGATTCCCTCAGGTGGTGCTCAACCCAGTGGGTGGTTGCTCAGGACTACAGTATTCCCATGTCCTGGGGAGGTTCTATCCTGACCATCAGATGGCATAAGCATGGCAGTTACACAGCTAATGCAGTGAACTGCAGCAGGGGGGGTTCATTCCTGCATGGCATGTGGCTTGCGCACACATGCTTCAGCTGCAGACAATGTACCATGCCCTTGGGAGTGTCTTTCATGTCCCAATGACCTCCCCTGGCAGCCAGTCAGTGAGTAACTGTGGTGGAGGCATCAGCACCCCAAGAAGTGAGTCATCTTCCTCGGGGAGCCTCTGCACACTACGTTCCCCCCAGGGTCCGGGGGCTACAACACCACCAACCTATGCAAGGGTGACATTATGTAGGATGGTGGAGTTGCATTCCCAATCCTCTCCCCCATACAGGAACTGCATTCACATGTCCCACATTGCATTGTATGGTCACCCTTATACACACACATCATAGGAGCGAGGGCCTAGTGCACACAGTAAGGATGCAGGTAAACATGTTGGATATGTGGCAGCATTCACCTTCTCCCTGTTGGACAGGGCCAAGGTGTCCCCACAACATGCTGTGACATGGCCAACATACATAGAGTCCCCTGTTATGTCCCTCCTGGCCAGCAGGTGCCATTGGAGGTCTCGCCACCATTCTCAAGCACTGTCTGTGTGGGTGCACCCCAGCACTGTACTAATGACCTACATATCTTTTCCCCATAGGTGCTGTCCAGAGTGGTGCCACAAGACAGCAGCCATGATCATCAAGGCAGCATGCCCTGGAATGAGCTATATGCCATGTCAAAAGGAGGGAGGCCCGGGTGTGTGCAATGCATACCCAGAGGTGGCTGGTGGCAACAAGCACAGCTGCACCCAAACATGACATGGCAGAAGAGAGGTCGTTGGACACCGATAAAGAGGAGGAGCATGCAGCAGCCCACTGGTCAGTCAGAGAACAGCAGCTAGCCACTTTGGTGCAGCAGGCAGGTGCCCCTCCAGAGGAGGACGCATCACTACCAACCATCACTGGGGACCAAGACCCAGGCCCTGCAGAGGTCGAGGAGGTGGAGCCTATTAAGGGTCTGGGGAAGTGCCGGACCCTGCTGAGAAACATAGAAACATAGAGTTTGATGGCAGACAAGGACCACTTAGCCCATCCAGTCTGCCCATTCCCCTACCTATTGGATAAGCTGCAGATTCTAGCTAACCAGCAGCCTATTTCCTGCAACCCCCCACTATAATTGCCTTATGTCTGTCCCATGCATGTTTGAATTCCCCCACTGTTTTAGACCCCACAACCTCTCCAGGAAGGTGGTTCCATGCGTCCACCACTCTCTCAGTGAAAAAGAATTTCCTCACATTACACCTGAGCCGTCCCACCTCTAACTTTAAATTGTGTTCCCTTGTTCTTACTCATCTCTTTTTCTGAAAAATGCTACCCTCCTGGACTTTGTTGATTCCCTTGAGGTACTTAAAAGTTTCTATCATGTCCCCTGTCCCTCCTTTCATCAAGGGTATACATATTAAGCTCTCCCAGTCTCTCTTCATATGGTTTCTGATGTAGACCCTGCACCATTTTAGTTGCCCTCCTCTGGACTGCTTCCATCCTGTCTATGTCCTTGCATAGATGAGGTCCCCAAAACTGCACACAGTACTCCAGATGGGGTCTCACCAACTGTCTGTACAGAAGGATAACTACTTCTCTTTTTCTACTTGTGATGCCCCTTCCTATGCATCCCAGTATCCCCCTGGCTCTCCTTACTGACTTCTCACGTTGCTTACCCACCTTTAGGTCATCTGAGACGAATACACCCAGATCCCTTTCCATTACTGTTGTCGTTAGTATCTCCCCTGCTATTGTGTACTCTTCTCCTGGATTTTTATTTCCCAGGTGCATTACTTTGCACTTCTTTGCATTGAATCTAAGTTACTATATGTCTAACCATTCCTCCAACCTTGCCAAGTCCCTTCTCATCTTTTCTATCCCCCCCTTGTGTATCAACTATGTTACAGATTTTTGCATCATCTGCAAAGAGGCATACCTTTCCTTCCAGACCTTCTGCAATGTCACCTATAAAGATGTTAAAGAGGACTGGACCCAGTACTGAGCCCTGAGGTACTCCACTAGTAACCCCCCTTTCTTCAGAATGTGTTCCATTCACTGTTACCTTCTGTGTCCTGTTGTGTAGCCAGTTTGCTACCCAGGCTACCACCCTGGGACCCACTCCCAGGCTGGCTAACTTGATTATTAATCTTTTGTGGGGGACTGTGTCAAATGCCTTGCTAAAGTCTAGGTAGGCCATATCCACAGCCCCTCCCTGGTCTGTTACTTTGGTCACCCTGTCAAAGAAATCGATTAGATTTGTCTGACATAACCTTCCTGCTGTGAAACCATGCTACTTTGGGTCCTCTGCCCCGCAGGTCTCTAGGTACTGAACAATTCTTTCTTTCAGAAGTGATTTCATCATTTTCCCCACCACTGAGGTCAAACTAACAGGTCTGTAGTTTCCTGCTTCTGCCTTGCTCCACTTTTGTGAAGGGAATCACATCTGCCCTCCTCCAGTCCTCAGATACCACCCATCTTCCCTGATTTGTTAAAAGTGTGGTTAGTGGTGTCACTAGGTCCTCCCTAGCTCTTTTAGGATTCTAGGTGAATCCGCCAGGCCCCATTGCTTTGTCCACCTTGAGTTTTAGGAGTTCTTTCAGTACTCTTTCTTCTGTAAATGGACTGGCGTCAACCCCCCTACCCAGAGTGCTTCTACTGTTTGGTTTAGGTAACTCCTCCTCCTCTTCTTTTGTGAATACTGAGCAAAAGTATTTATTCAGTATCTCTGCCTTTTCACTGTCTCCCTCTGCCCACCTCCTCTTTCCTTTATTAATCTTCACTATCTCTCCCTTAACCTTTCTATGCTCCCTAATGTACCTATAAAAGGTTTTATCCCCCTTCTTAACTGAGTTGGCTATCTTTTCCTCGGTTTGGGCCTTTGCTTTTCTGACTGCCTTCCCCACTTCTTTCTGCTTTAATTGATACAGTTCCCTGTCGTGCCCAGTCTGTGATTCCTTATATTGTTTGAATGCAGCTGTTTTCTCCTTAACCTTCCCTGATACCTCTTTTGAGAACCATTGTGTTTTTTTATTCTGCTTTGTTTTCTTTATTTGTTTCACACAAAGGCTTGTTGCCTTCATGATGGCAGTTTTGATTTTTCTCCATTGTTTTTCCACCCCTCCTTTCTGGCCATTTGCTAATGCATTCCTCAGGTATTCACCCATTATGCCAAAGTCAGCCCTTCTAAAGTCCAGTATCCTTGTCTTTGTATGGCTTATCTCCATGGTTGTGTTTATTGTGAAGCACACTGTGCAGTGGTCACTTGTTCCCAGATGTCTACTGACTTCTCAATTTGTGATCCTCTCTCCATTTGAGAGTACCAGGTCTAATATTGCTCCCTCCTGAGTGGGTTCCACCACTAGCTGTCTAAGGCATGCCCCCTGTAGGGCATTGGGAATGACCCTGCTCTTGGATGTGGCTACAGTCCATGTAGCCCAGTTAACATCTGGCATATTCGGGTCCCCCATCAACAGTATCTCCCCTTTTTCAGCCATTTTGAGAATGCCCTCTATCATTTTCTTGTCCATTTCCTCCCCTTGAGATGGGGGTCTGTATACAGCCCCTGAGGGGCATGGCTGCAGAGGTGGGCCAACCTCTGTAAGCCTGACTAAGATGCTTTGCCAGGAAAAATGGCAACTAACCTGGAGGCCCTGCCACAGATATCGGGCATTTGCAGGGTACAACTCGGATCCTGTTGGAGGCTGTCAGGGAATTTGCTGAGTAGTGCAGAGCTAAGACTGGCCACACTACTCCCTACAGGACAAGGTACCTTTGTAAATGAGCCTATGGCTCAAAGGTTTTCCAAACTGCTGTTTAAATAAAATAAAATAAAAAAAAAAATAAAAAAAATACAGAACACACCTTGTACATAGTTTAGATTTTGGACTTTGCCTGGTGTTGTTAAGGACTTTTTTCCTGTAAATAGTTAATCAAGTTTCCTTTCAAAATGTTCCTTGCTACTGTTCATATGTTGATTGATGTTATTACTACACTCTTGTTTTCCCATTACTTCCCTGTGGTTTGTGTGATTTGTTATAGTGGGTTAAGCTGTGGTTATGAAGGGTGTGACTGGGGTTCAAAGGTGGGCGACAGGGACAGCATGTTGCATGGCCAGGGAGTACCCCACTGGGCTCATATATCACTTGGGCGACTGGTTCATCGCCACCTCCATCACTGCTGTAAACCTACTGCTAACCCTCCCCCCAGGCCACTTCTAAGGTGGGTCACAGTTCTGTTGCCAGAGAGGCATCATGGTGCTGTAGTGTGTGCCCTCTGAGGTGCCTGAGTGACACGCCCCCAGGGAAACAGGTGTGTCCTCAGTGTCGCACACCTGAGCTGCCACCATGGCCTGTAATACCATGTGCTTACAGCATGGCCTGTGTGTCCCCAACTCTTTATCACTTCAACCTGATGCTGTAAAAGGGGTGCTGTGCCCTGAGGAGGACCCCTCCATGCTCTTCCTGTGGTGGATTATGGTAAGTCAATACACTGTGGACCTGCAAGGGGCTTCTGCTGGTGTTCCTACACCAGTGGTACTCATGCACCATTCACTCCCAGGGCTCAGAGCCAATGTCTTCCAGCGTATTCCACCTCTGCCTCTGTAGGCTATCAGTCATCATGGCACTTGCAGCATATGCTGTGCTGACCTCCAGGTCTTCTTGTATTGACATCATATGATGGGACTGGGCATATGCACTGCCTACAAACATGTCTATCAGCAATGTAGGCATGCCACCCTGGTGCTGCACATGAGCGAGCTACTGCGGCATGGGTACATGTTTATTGTACTGCTTTTATGAAATAGTAGCAGGCAGACACACAACATATTAGGCATGTATGTTTACTGGCACTATGGAACTTTGCAGGCTAACACTGCCTATATATACACCATCATTGGCACATATGGGGAAACACCCTCTCCACACCCTCCCCTCTGGTGTTAAGTTTGTGGTATCATTATGTGGCCCATAGCCTGACATGCCCATCACATGCCCTGTGGCATCTGGCCAGGTGGTATGCCACTTCCTCCCTGCCTCACTAACTCATCACTGCTGTGGCATGTGTGTTTGCCTGCACAATGTCATGTCTACTGTCCATATCCAGGACCACCAGGCACACTTGGTACATGCTTTTGCACACGTGTGGCCACGTGTCTAACCTCCTTTACTGTAGTAGGCAGTGACACATCAACCCTGCAGTCCTTGTGCTGGGCATCACTGTCCCCACCCTCCAACCTTCCATCAGGAAATTATACTTCTCAACTATTTACCCTGGCAGGTGCAAAAGTTGCCTCTGTCTCTCACCTCTGGATGCCTGCCTCCCATCTGCCTCCTCAATACTTACACCTGCTGCTTGGCCTGGACATTGCCCTTGGTGGGCCATGGGATGCCTCCTTGTCATGTATAGTGACCTCCTCATGGGAGCCACAGTGTCCTGCATGGAGTTGCCACCTGACCCAGTACATGCCCCTGGGTACCTTGGTCCCATCCTCTCCATCATGGGGGATCCTGAGAGGACCTATCTGTGCCCCTGGGCATAATGCCTTCTGCTGTCCTCATGGTGAAGGCACCATTGGTGCCACACAATGTGACTAGGATAGGTATGTGCAAGTTACCCTCAGCAGTCCATGCAGGGGACACCGTGACTGTTGTTGTCTACCTGCAGGGAATGAAACTGTGGCACATCTAGCTAACTCTGATGTGCACATGCCCCTCATGACAAACACAGTCCAGTTCACAGTGCTGCACATCATGGTGTCCTGTGGTGTGGGATGTAGTGGATGGCCATACCATCCTGTCCTGCTGTGCTGTGTTCACAGCCTGGAGTGTTACCAGTTGTGACCACATGGTGGTTGGTTACACCATTGCTGACACCCCATGGATGAGATGTCTGCTGTTTCATAATTCCCCATGGTGTTTTGGAGTCACAGGCCACTGCCACAGGGCTCTATGAAGGCAAGGAGGCATCAGGATCCACCACTGCAGCCAGTTGAGTACAGCCGCTGTCACACTGCTTGATCTCCTGGACTTAGGCCTGTGGGTCACATATGCTGTGGCCTACCCTGGGTGTTACTGTGCCATGCCTCAAGCTATGCCAGTGTATGGGCCACAGTGGATAGGCATGCCCTGTAATGTCCAAGCCATATCCTTGACCACTGAAGGTTGTTCCACCTCCCATGTGGTACACTGAGGGGCCATCTGTGTCTGCCCCCTGTCACTTTGGCTGGGTTCTCCCTTGGCTGGTGGTGCACTTTGTGCACCCAGGGAATGGCGTACACCCCCCCACCACTGCATCTGTACCATGTTCCACAGCTCTGGGGCTGGCACTGTGATGCTTCCCACACATAACACTGCACAGCAGTTCCTGCATACTGCCAGTCTGGTGAGACTCACCTCCCAAATTGTCCTGCCACTTCCACCTAATGATCTACGTAATGCCATGCAGAACCGCCATGAGTACTTGGGCTTGCTCCTCCTGCGTGGCTATCACCCTGTCTAGAATGACCATCAGACCATCTAGTATAGCCACCTGATGCTCTGCCACTGCCTGGAAGTCCTGCAGAACAGCAGCCTGCTCTGTTTCATAGGCTGCTACATGCTAAAGGCCTCCTGCACACCGGTAAGTGCCTCCTCCGCACGGCAATGATGCTGCCATACAGCATTGTGGTACTCCTCCATAGCCACCATGATGGCATTCAGTTCTCTGCCGAGAGCAACATCGCTATCTAGCATGCTTTTACATAGGCGATCCTTGCTAAAGTCTAGGTAGGCCATATCCACAGCCCCTCCCATGTCTGTTACTTTGGTCACCCAGTCAAAGAAATCGATTAGATTTGTCTGACATAACCTTCCTGCTGTGAAACCATGCTACTTTGCGTCCTGTGCCCCGCTGCCCTCTAGGTACTGAACAATTCTTTCTTTCAGAAGTGATTTCATCATTTTCCCCACCACTGAAGTCAAACTAACAGGTCTGTAGTTTCCTGCTTCTGCCTTGCTCCCACTTTTGTGAAGGAGAATCACATCTGCCCTCCTCCAGTCCTCAGATACCACCCCATCTTCCCATGATTTGTTAAAAAGTGTGGTTAGTGGTGTCACTAGGTCCTCCTTAGCTCTTTTAGGATTCTAGGGTGAATCCCGTCAGACCCATTGCTTTGTCCACCTTGAGTTTTAGGAGTTCTTTCAGTACTCTTTCTTCTGTAAATGGATTGGCGTCAACCCCCCTACCCAGAGTGCTTCTACTGTTTGGTTTAGGTAACTCCTCCTCCTCTTCTTTTGTGAATACTGAGCAAAAGTATTCATTCAGTATCTCTGCCTTTTCACTGTCTCCCTCTGCCCACCTCCCCTTTCCTTTATTAATCTTCACTATCCTCCTTAACCTTTCTATGCTCCCTAATGTACCTATAAAGGTTTTATCCCCTTCTTAACTGAGTTGGCTATCTTTTCCTCGGTTTGGGCCTTTGCTTTTCTGACTGCCTTCCCCACTTCTTTCTGCTTTAATTGATACAGTTCCCTGTCGTGCCCCGTCTGTGATTCCTTATACTGTTTGAATGCAGCCGTTTTCTCCTTAACCTTCCCTGAAACCTCTTTTGAGAACCATAGCGTTTTTTTATTCTGATTTTTTTCTTTATTTGTTTCACACAAAGGCTTGTTGCCTTCATGATGGCAGTTTTGATTTTTCTCCATTGTTTGCGTGAGAGTGCCCTATGAGCCTCTGTACCTGTCTCTTTAAGAAAATGGCAAAACTGTGTTTAGAGATTAGTCTAGGCTGGGTCCGAGTGATTTAAGGCTTGCGACCAGACAGACAGTATGTTATTCTGCTCCATTCTACAGTTGCTACTTGCTCAGAGTGAGCCCTCTTAGGAACTGTGATTAGTTACTGTTTGTATGCTGTTGTTGTAATGATAGAGAAGTGCGTCTAACCTGCTTTGTTTGCAGCTGGAACATTTGGATGGGAGTCACCATATTAAGTTCTGGACTTCCAGTATTTGGACCAATTGAACCACTGAGAACCGAAAATGGAGACTGTCCCCAGGGGTCTTGTGGGAGGAATTCTGTAGTTTTTGTACTTTTAAGTGTTGGCACCCAAATGGACCTGGAGGGGAAGCCCTTACTGTGACTGACAGTTCCATCAGCCAACCAAATCTTTTGGATTACAAAGGAAATCCCCAGAACTGCCTGAAGCAGTGGATCAGTTAGAGTTGGAGGTTGAAGAGTGAACAGCTTGAGCTTTCAAGCAGCTGCTTCCAGAAGGAGCATAGGGGAATTGGTGGGAAGAGGCTTTGCTGGCCTGCCTGCCACGTTCTCCTGCCAGTGAACTGCCTTTTTGCAGAAGTTAGATCTGGTTCCGATTTTCCAGGTTGGAATCTGCAGCAGAAGAAAGAAGTTTGTTATTGCGATTTACGATTTGGACCGAAGACTTGCTCCAGAAGCGATTGGCCTGTCTGAAGATAGAATTTGTCTTGGATTGAAAGGTTTGCACAGTGAAGCTATCATTTGCAATATGACTGTATCCGAACTGTTATTTAGAGAAAGTAGTGATTTAAATGTGCTGAGTGTGTTTTGTGGGTCGCGATTTGGTTCCCATGGCAGAATCTTCTATGCCAGCTGGAGTCTTCACCAGAAGAAAACCATGAGGTTTACATCTTGCCTGTCCTGCAACCTGGTCTGGATAATGTGAGTACAATTCAGGGTAGCGCTCTGCAATAAAAGCAACAATCATTGTGTCACCATCTAATTGGGTTTTTTTTCTGGCTTACCACAACAGACTGAGCCATCCAGCTTGGATTGCAAATAATTGGGTTGTGTGCATGTTTAACTGTCTTTCTTTTGCTAAGGGCCCCTAAAACAGCTGCAAGGCTGGCCACCCTGGGCAACTCTTCAGGCTAGCCTGCATGGCATACTGGGTACCCAGGGTTGTTGATCTGTTTAAAAGAGACTTATAGTGCATGCTGAACAACCCTGATTCGAATCAGATTGTTAATTATTCTGCTAGATTCACGCCCATCCCTTGTTTACTTCCCCTAAATAAATCTGATTGTCTTTTTCCACATTTAATTTAACCTGGTTGGTGTGCATATTATTAGTTGAATTACAGTGGTAGGATTGTATTGCTGCATTACTGATCTTATTTTCTAGGGGGTCTCCAGGGCAGTTGCAGTAGATCCAATCCTGGTGGTAAGTGAAAGGGGTGTGAGTATATTGTTACTGATATCTCTTGAAAGTGAATGTATCCTTGTGTAACTGTTTAGGCCTCTAGAAGGGTTGGTGGGTGGTTATTGCGTCCTGGAGGGCTATTCTGTAGCAGTTAAGCTACCCCAATACCATTCCTCTGGGTGGAGGCATCTGATTTCCAAACTCAGGCCCCTCAACCTGTGTATTGCCATACAGGCAGGGATAGTAGTCCTTAGAATAGTGCCACCTAGGGGTTACACTGGGATTTATTTCAAGATCTCACACAATGATGAGTGCCAGATGATACACAGTCACACACTGGATACAGTGCTATCAAAGGGAGAGGAACAGGAATGATGACCAGCATGCCACATACAATAGGAGTAACAGATATTTTTAATTGAATATCGGATTTTTCTCACATTCCTGAATCCCATTGTCCAAAATATTTCTGGGATTTATTTAAAGATACCACACAAATGAGTTCTGGTCAGCGCATGGTCACACACCGGGTACAGTGCAGTGCAGTCAAAGGGAGCACACCATGATTGATGGCCAGTACACCACATAGAAGTGGAGTCACAGATAGTCACAGATATTTTTAAATGAATACATTATTTTTCTCTCCAAGCCAAAGCCATGGGGCCAGATGGGTTGCATCTAAGAGTGTTAAAGGAACTCAGGAAGGAGCTAGCTGCACTCCTGACAGACTTGATTAATAGTTCACTGGAAACTGGCATGGTCTCGGAGAACTTGAGAAAGGTGGACGTAGTTCTACTTCACAAAAGTGGTAGTAAGGAGGAGGTGGAAAATTACAGGCCTGTCAGCCTGACACTTGTAGTAGGGAAATTGATGGAAACACTATTAAAGGAAAGAATCATGGAACAGCTGGAATCCAATTGACTGCAAGACCTGAGGCAGCATGACTTTATGGAGAGATGGTTATGCAAAACAAACCTGATAGATTTTTTTGACTGGGTAACCAGGGTGTTGGATCAGAGGGAGTGGTGGACATGCTCTACTTGGATATCCACAAGACCTTTGACACTGTTCCACATAAGAGGCTGGTAAACACATTGGGTAGCATGGGGGTGGGCAATAAGGTGGTAACCTTGATAAGAAACTAGTTAGGGGATAGGAGGCAGAAGGTATTGGGAAAAGGAGCTTGCTCTGGGGGGGAAGTGGCCAGCGGAGTACTATAGGGGTCAGTGCTAGGGTCAGTCTTCTTTAATGTCTTCATTAGCAACATAGCAGAGAAACTGGTAGGGAAGGTCTGTCAGAGGCAGTATAGTGCAGTGGTTTAAGGCTCTGAGCTGCAAATCTGGAGACCTGGGTTTGAATCCCTCCTCCCCACTTGCATACTGTGTGACCCTCAGCAAGTCACTTAACTTCCTTGTGCTCCCAGGTCACATCCGGAAACAAGCTTCAGCTTAGTGTACTATTCTTGGTTAAACAACGTCCCCTTCCCTTCTCTTCTTTGTCTCTTTATAGATAACACCAATATCTGCAACAGGATAGACACTCTGGAGGGGTTGCAAAGGATGGAAAGAGACTTGAAGCGACTGGAGGAGTGGTTAAAAGTTTGGCAGCTAAGGTTTAATGCAAAAAAGTGCAAAACAATGCACTTGGGTCACAGAAACCCTGGGGTGCAGTGCAAAATAGGAGGAGAGATACTAGCAGCAATGTAGCAGGAAAGAGACCTGGGGTAATCATATCAGATGACCTAAAGATGGCCAGACAATGTGAGAAAGCAATCGGGAGAGCAAGTGAGATGCTGGGATGTATAGGTAGGGATATTACCAGCAGGAAGAAGGAAGTGGTGTTGCCACTATGTAGGTCTTTAGGAAGATCCCATCTGGAGTACTGTGTCCAGTTTTGGAAGGACAGTCAGGATGGAGGCTGTCCAAAGGAGGGCTATCAAGATCATACACTGTCTGCATCAAATGTCCTATGAGTAGAGGCTAAAGGAATTAAACATGTGCACTCTGGAGGAGAGGAGGGAAGGGGATATGATTGAGACCTTTAAATGCCTCATGGGGTGAATAAGGTACAAGTGGGAGGTATTTGCTGAGGAAATGGTGCTACAGAACAAGGGGCCATGATATGAAGCTGGAGGGGGATAGGTTTAGGAGAGATGTGAGGAAATACTTCTTCACAGAAAGGGTAGTGGGTGCCTGGAATGGTCTTCCAGTGGAGGTTATAAGGGCAAAATCAATGGTGGGATTCACAAAAGCCTGGGATATGAAGAATAAGGGATAGGTAAGGGGGTGGCAGAGGAAGAGCCGTAGACCTGGAGGGTTCTACAGTGTTAGCAGTGTAAGCAATGCAACAAAAAAGGCAGACTGGAAGGGTCATGCTGTCCTTATCTGCAGTCAGCTTCTGTGCTGCTATGTTTATATATGTCTTGTCATTAATAACCTAACATATTTCTGGGAGAGGAAACAGCAACCCTCCCAGTTAGTCCCCACCCCCACTTCAGTTTGTGATGCTTGTTCCACCAGTCCCTTTCCAAATCTCATTCCTTGCCTTATTTTTGTTTTAATTAAATAACAACAACAACAAAAAATATTTTTCTTAGGCAGATAGGTACAGCACTAACTAGTAGCAGCGAGTGCCCTCCCCCACCCCCACTTCACTTTATGCCACTGCCTGGCTGCCTAACTCTTCCACCAGTTCCTTAAGGTCCTTCCCCGAACACAAAATACTTTTCTTCTTAGGCACTGCAGTAGTACAACTAGTGTCTGCCTCCATCCAGCGTGACTTAAGAGTGTTTTTTTTTTATCTGCCACCACCAGCCATGCCAGCCAAAAAGAGATATAAGATATCTGCTCTGCTGCTAGCTCTGTGCTGTGTGCTGTCTAAATGTTATCTGCACCATCAGTTTACTGACTCTGAGTCACATGACTTAGAAAAGCACAATCTTGCACAAGCTGCCCGAGTTTACATCGCGGGCTATACAAGACAGTACTGTAACTCTATACCCTACCCAGCAGGGGTACTGTATGTCCCTTCCTAAGATCCTCCCACTGTCCCACCAAAAAGTCCGCCTAGAACCAAGTTCAGTGGCCTCTCATTGAGTCCCTGAGTCCTACTTACAACATCAGCATGGCATCGATCTGATCCCACTTCAACAAAAAGTTCAAATTTCCTTCCATTTCCCTATTTCTTTCCATCCCTCCTTTCCATTCTCAGTCCCCACTTCAGCCAATTCCTTTCCCCTTGTCTGCCCAGTGCTGCAGAATAATCAGCCAACAAACACAAACACAAGTTCTGCAGTGGTTGCCCAGTCTCCCAACCCCAAATCTAACAGGAGCACTTTTTCCTCCTTCCCATTCCCACCCCCCTGTCCATCCACTGCAAAAACTTCATGCCAGTCCGTGACCACCTACTGGTGCACACACCCACTACATAGTCCCTCCTACGAGTTCAATCAGCACAGCAAACAAAGCAATCTGACACCTTCTGATTCCCTCCCAGGCAAGCATTACAACCTTCTGCCTTCTACTTTAGTTTTCCCCCTCTTGGCTTGCCATCCACATTCGCACCCACCTCCCCACCCACCCATGATGATAATAATGAGGAGCATCACCAAGAGGACTGGACTGGGTCAAGAGTGGACTAACAGAGGACATCTGCAGTTAGTGGATAGGACAAGCTGTTTAAGTTAAAACAGGGTTTAAGTTAAAACAGGTGAGTAGGTATTTAAGTTAAAACAGGTGATAAGGCACAAGGCCTGCAGCCTTGTGCCTAATCACCCCAGTCATGACGTTATCCCAGCACAACACACACCCTGTCATGCATTATTGCTTAATTTGTCAGTGCCAATTGTTCGCCACTGGTATTGCTGTTGTACCGGGTCTTGCTTATATACATTTTTACTATACTATTAAATTAGGAGCGGGGGGGGTGGCAATTGGGCAAGAGGCATGCAGAGACCACAGGTTGGGAAACCATATGAGCTTACCCCCCATAACAGTGACAAAGGACAAATGGCAAGTCATTTGGTGATGCTGGTAAAGGAGGGCAGGATGGGAAGGGGGAAGGGTTAAAGGTGGTTTCCCTTAATGCTAGGAGCCTTGGGAGGAAAACTGCAGAGTTACAGGTGCTCATGGCAGAGGGAGAGGTGGACATTGCAGCCATCACAAAAACATGGGCCACCCAATACAATGACTGGGACCTGTCTGTACCAGGGTACAGGTTATTTCGTAGGGACAGGGTGAATGGGAAAGGAGGAGGTGTGGCACTATATGTGAAGGAAGGACTGAAGTGTGTAAGGGAGGAAGGGGAGGAGGGTAGTACGGAGTCAGTTTGGATGCAAATCCAGGATTCCAAGAATAGGATTCTTAGAATGGGAGTGGTGTACAGGCCTCCATCTCAGACAGAGCAGTTAGACTGAGAACTAGTGGGACAGATCAGGTGGACCTGTGAGAAGGGTAGTGTAGTGACTGTGGGGGACTTCAACATGCCAGGAGTGGACTGGAGTACCCCAACAACCAGAAACAGAAGGGAGCAGGTACTGCTGGATGCCTTCCAGGACAGCTTCCTGCTGCAAATGGTCAGTGAACCAACCAGGTTAGGGAATACCCTTGACCTTGTGCTGGCAAATGGGGACTTTATGAGAGAACTTACAGTGGAGAAACTGCTGTCAGGGAGTGACCACCACTCAGTATGGCTCACATTGGATATGGGCAAGGAAGGAGTGGAATTTGGCACAAGAATGCTGGACTTCAGGAAGGCTGACTTTGGGAGGATGGGGGAAGGGGTAAAAGGGTACCTGGCCAGAATTCAATCTGGTATGGACACTAACCAGAGGTGGGAGCTCATAAAGCTGGGGATAGTGGAGGCAACCAAAACCTGCTGCAAGGCCCAGAGCAAGAAGGCTAGGGTTAAGAAATTGAGCTGGTTGAGCAAGGAGGTCATGGAAAAAGGTAAGGAGAGAAGAGCTGTCTTCAGGAAGTACAAGAAAACAGGGAGAGAGGAGGACAGGGAGGAGTACTTAATGGAATCAAAGGAGGTGACAAGGGCAGTAAATGGAGCCAAGGTATCTACGGAACTCAGGCAGGCACAAGGCATTAAGAAGGAGGAGACAGACTTCTTTAGGTACATCAGGGAGAAAAGGAGCTGTAAGGACCACATAGTAAGGATTAGAAAGGAGTGGGGTTGGGTGGAAGCAGGGTGCGATAAGGCAGAAGCACTAAATGAGTACTTCTGCTCAGTATTTACTAAAGAGAAGGGGGGGGTGACACCCAAGGGGGGAGAAATGGCAGAAACAGGGGGGGAGGGGTGACAGATGGGGAAATCATGGAGGGTGGAGTTTGGGAGGGTTTAAAGGCACTGAGGGTGGCTAAGGCACCAGGCCCAGATGGCATCCACCCCAGGATACTGAAAGAGCTGGCAGAGGTCCTTGCAGGACCTTTGGCAGACCTAGTTAATGCCTCACTACATTTGGGGTGTGCACCTCAGGACTGGAGGATGGTTCATGTGGTGCTCCCTCCACAAGAGTGGCCCCAAGGATGAACCAGAAAACTACAGACCAGTGAGCCACACATCCATCAATGGTAAGCTAATGGAGACTATCCTGAAGGACAGGCTGGTGGCCCTCCTGGAGGCCAAAGGACTACAGGACAGCAGACAGCATGGCTTTATATGGGGCAGATCCTGCCAAACCAACCTGGTGGAGTTCTATGACTAGGTAACTAGGCAACTGGACAGGGGTCATGCAGTGGATGTCCTGTATATGGACTTCAGTAAGGCATTCGACTCAGTGCCGCATGGAAGGCTGGGAAGTAAGTTAGTAGACACAGGGGCAGGTGCAAAGCTGGTGAGATGGGTAGGGAACTGGCTTCAGGGAAGGCAACAGATGGTGGTGGTGGGTGGGGAGCTCTTACACCCAAGGGTAGTGACGAGTGGTGTTCCACGGGACTTCGCGTTGAGGCCAGTGTTGTTTGGGATATTCATTGTAGATATATCATTGGACATCAAGAGCAAGATCAGTCTGTTTGCCGATGATACCAAGGTAGGAACAGTGGTGGATGATCTAGGGGGATGGCAGGGGTTGCAGGATGATCTGGCAAAGCTTGAAACCTGATCAGACACCTGGCAACTGGGGTTTAATGCCAAATTGTGCAAGGTGCTGCATTTTGGGATGAAGAACCTAAAGAGGAGTTACCAGCTGGGGGGAGTGCAGCTAGCCCAGACAGAGGAGAAGAAGGATCTGGGGGTGCTCATTACAGGGTCAATGAACAACTCGGCACAATGTAGGAAGGCAGCTGCAAAGGCCAACAAAATGCTGGGTTGTATTGCAAGGGGTATATCCTCGAGGACGGAAGAGGTGATTCTGCCACTGTACAAGTCATTAGTTAGACCGCATCTGGAGTACTGCATGCAGTACTGGCACCCGTATCTGAAGAGGGACATGAAGTTAGTGGAGGGGGTGCAGCCCAGGGCAACAAAGATGATCAAGGTGCTGAGGGACTTATCATACAAGAGGAGGCTGAGGGAGTTGAACAAGTACTCACTGGAGGAGAGGAGGGACGTGGGGGGGCATGATTGAAACCTTTAAGTAAATGAAAGGAATAAACAAGACAGGTACAGAGGGGCTGTTCAAAGTAAGGGAAGGGAGGGACACCAAGGGCCATGATATGAGACTGGAGGGAGGAAGGTTCAGGAGGGAGATGAGGAAAGGCTTTTTTTTACAGAGAGTGGTGGCTGGGTGGAATGCGTTACCTGTAGAAGTGGTATCCAGTAGAACAGTGGACTGCTTCAAAAGGGGATGGGACAGGACAAGGGGGAGAGTCAATGAAGGGGAAGAGAGGAAGGGAGGTGCAGCTGCAGAATAAGGGGTGCTAGCTGCATATTCGAGCAGACTTGATAGACCTCTAGGCCTTTATCTGCTGGCAAATTTCGTATGTTCATAAATATTTACCCAGGATAGAGGAGATGAGATGCATGTTGGGATATCTCATTTTCAGTGGTGTCCTGCTTTGACACATTGTTAGATTGTATTTACCCAGGATAGGGCAGCTGAGAGGCAATAGTCCACTTTTATGTGAGCTCCCACATTTTGTCCCCAAATGTCCAACAGTCTTTTTTTGACCTGATGCTATGATCGAGACAAGTGGAATTTTTAAAATCCCATCTGAAATGTGATTTTACTGTGCGACTGTGGAAACAAGTTTTGGAGGGGATTTGAAAAATGACACCTGCCATGTTCAGGAAGTGAGGTAACACAAGTGATATGCTGTACATTAGGGGCCAAAATCTGCAAAAAATAAAGTTTCTTTTTAATTTCTTTTTAGCTACTATACAGGCTCTACAAGATAAATATGTTCCACTCAAGAAGTGAAGTTAGAGGTTCTATGACCCAGATGGACGCACAGTGACCTTCTAGCCTCCATTAGAAAAAGGGATAAAACCTGGGCCAAAGCCAAACTTTCAAAGTCACCTGCAGACTGGGCTGACTACAGAAGACAGAAATGAATGCAAACAAGCTATACAATCTGCAAACTGTATGTATTGCAGACAGCTTCTCCAAGCATCTGTAAGCGATTCTCTAGGTTTCTGGAGTCACATTAAATCTTTCATGGATTAGAGTAATAACACATTGATATCCAACATGACCCTGGATGGGGTTAATTGTAACAACACTGAAACAATAACAAATGTCCTTAATTCCCATTTCTCGGACCTCTCGGAATAATTAAGCTGACTGGACAGGTCCCTGTCACTAAATCCGGTACTGAGAAACTGGCCTCCCTTCCTTTGAATCTAAGAACTGTCTCCTAAAGACCATCTCAGCTTGCAGCTCGGCTGTGTCAGATGGGCTAACACCAAGGTTTATAAAAACTGCTGCCCTTCTACTAGCTGCTCTGATCACTAGGCTTTTCTATCTGTCCCTGATTTCGGGTCTGTCCCTTTGCTCAGGAAGATTGCCTGCATGCTACCTGTCCACAAAAAGGGAGATGCCAAGAATATGGAGAATTATGGCCCCATAGCCATTCTGTTGGTACTGAATAAGTTACTCGAGAAAATTGAGTCCACCATGGTAACTGAACACCTTCAGCTAAACAACTTATTATCCAAGGCTCAACACGGCTTCAGGAAAGCATGCAGCACACCCACCACCCTAATTCAGTTTACAAATGATGTAAAGATGGTCATGGATAAGGGCACGCTAACAGGGGCAGTTTTCATTGACCTTACTAAGGCGTTTGATCTTGTGGATCACCCCCTGCTGTTATCTAAACTAACTACTCTGGGCTTCTCTTCTTCTACTACCTCCTGGTTTTCAAGCTTCCTTACTGGTCATCAACAAGTCATTCAAATGGTTAAAGTCATCTGGCCCAGTGGTGCTGAGGGTTGAGGCACTGGACTCCACACCTTGTGCCACACCGGTGACCAGGTTCAGGAACTGACTTGAGCTGCTGGGGGTCAGCAGGGGAGGGAGGGGATTGAGCATCAGAAGAACTGCTTTCCCTTCCTGGGGAGGGACTCAGGGGCTGTGCTGCACCAAAGTGGCACTTGGCACTTGGCAGTGGCTAGAGACTGTGTGGTGCATGCGGGGCAGGTGCATGCTGAGGGGGCAGAATGACGGCGGGCACTGGTGCTTCTCACCAGGACATCATTGCACATCCGTGCTGTACAGGGGTGAAAAGACAAGATAAATCCCCACTCCTGGGGATAGGCAAAGGCACCTCGGCCTCCAGGACCACACTCCCACTACTGGACCCTCTCCTTTCCAGGCCCAACTCACAGAAACTGACACCTTACACTATAAGATAGCGCACCCTGGGCGAATAGGGCGGCCCTTCCTCTGGGAGGGTTCAGATCCAGGGGTTGTCTTAGTCAATGCGAGGGAGAAGGAGTGAGAGTCTCAGGTGGGAGGCAGAGCCCTGGAAAGCTGAGGATGCCAGAGAGATTTCCCTAAGAGTGGTGCAGAAACAGAACTGGACAAAAAAAAGGTTGACCAAGTTGAATCTGAACTCTCCCCCACTACTGTTGGCATCCCTCAAGGATCCATACTAGATCCCTCACTTTTCTTCCTCTTTATCAACAAACTACCTACATTGGCTGGCCCTTGTTCAACCTTACTCTATGCAGATGGCATGGTGCTGTACACTCATGCCACAGACATATCCAACTTTAATTCAAACCTGACTGTGGATTTTGTTCTCACACAGTCCTGGCTTAGGCAAAACAGACTCCTTTTGAACTCAAAGAAGAAGACAGTCACCATGCTATTTGGCTCAGCACCTAGAATCAAAGCATGTCCCTCCATACTTACCAGCCCTGGTCCATGTGGTACATCTCTAGGTGTTGTAGTGTCCTTTAAATACCTTGGAGTCACCCTTAACCCAGCTCTGGATTTCAACCTCCTTCTGGCAACTATCTGCAAGACTGTAAATACAAAGCTGGGGCTCACCTATAGTTAGACATACCCTTACTGCAGCTGCTAGATTGGCTATTTTCCAGAGTGTCCTGCATCCATGTCTTACCTATGGTCTGATAACTTACCTGGAGGCAAACAAAGGGACCCTAAACAAATGGAATGTGTGCTATGACAGTATCTGCTGCTTTGCCCTATCACTATGTTCTCTACTCTAGTCTTAGTTGGCTCTCCCCATCATCCTATCGACTCTACACAGCAGGCTGTATCATTGACAATATCATTAGAACTGGCACACCAGCAGCACTAGCTTGCATGTTAAAACACACCCCACAGGCATACCCCTTGAGGACTGCGGATAGGTCTCTCCCTGATGTTCCCAAATGTGTGACAAAGATGAGTGAGCATGCATTCTCAGCATTTGCTAACAAGCTCTGGGACTCCCTTCCATTGATCTTAAGGCACTATCAGCCTCACCAGGTTTTGAAGAGCGACCTTCGTAAATTCCTCATGTGCACTGATCCAGAAGCAAATGGTTTGATACCTTTCATTGGACCAACATAGATTTAATTAATAAAGAATAGTGCTTTGTTGATTGACTGTCAAGTCTTCTTCAGGTAGCTTTCTGACAGTTATTTACTGTCATAAAGCTTCTGAAGAAGGACTTGGTTGGTCCAAAAGCTAAAGCGCTTTGTTCTTTTTTTGTAACATCTATGCTGGTCCAATAAAAGGTATCAAACCATTTGTTTCTGAATCTGTTCCTACTAGGACCAATATGGCAATTAAACAATTTGTTTGTCAATCATGTGCACTAATAAATGCTCATGTAATTTGACCCTGCATACTCCTACTTAACCTGGCTTCATCTTTTCCTCCACAGGTCTTTTTTGCACTTAATTTAATTTGTTCTCTGATCTGTTCATACTGTGCAATGTTTTAGGGTACCTCTGTGTTATGTCAGACCACTGTTGATGTTTAGTATTATAGTATATGGTTACGGCTTATTGTGGATGAAAATCAGTGGCTTGTAAAATCTTGTTGTAGGATAGTTCAAAGGTCAAAAAAGTTGTTATACTATCATTCTGACGTCACATCGATAGTACAACTTTTCAGCCTTTCCTGCCATCTGATTGGCTCTCTTGACTAGCTCCAAGAGGGAAACAAATTATTGGAAACATGGCGGCACGATTTTGCAAGCGCTGACCGGTAGACCCTCCTTGTTTTGACACAAAGAACCTCACACAGCTCCGTATCACAAAAGTGATCTTTGTTATTGTGACAATAATGGGCAGGAAAGAGTTAATGGTTTGGACTCTGTAGGTGCCTTATTTTTTTAGCAGTCTGGAAAAAATACAGTCAGGCTGAAATCTTCTGTCCAGCAGCATCCAGCTTGTGGAATTCCTAGCTGCTAGGTAAGAGCTGGGTCATAAATCTTGAGTGGACATCTCCAGACACACACAGACCTGCAGACGTGGACACAGGGCAGTTTGAATGGATTGGATCATTCAAATATAAACTTAAGTTGAAAAGGGCATATAATTGGTCACTGAGAGGTGTTCACTCTGATTGGGACAATTAAATACATTCATGTTATTTGGTTGGGGCATATAAAGGGAGAATAGGAATTACCTATTCTCCACAGAGTATATAACCTTCTAAAAGACAGAGAAGGCTCTCTTGTGCTTTGGAAGCTGGGAGAGGAAACATAAGCTTGGAGCCTACCTTGTAGCTATGTCTGTGGGAGCTGGCAGTTAGAACAGGGTCCAGTGTCTGTTGTAAGGACAGGGAAGGGTAAGTTTAGTGATAGCATATTTCAGTAATAGCCTTCTTCTTTTGCCATCTGTTATTTAAAAACATTTGTTTACTTTTCCTGTATGAGTATTATTCTCTTGTGTTGTAAATATACATCCTGTAAATGCTCAGTGCACTTTCTGTTAAGTAAAGGCTATTTATTTGCTCAACAGTTGTGACTGTGATGTCATTTTTCTAAGGTAATATTTGGTTTCCACTGGCTGAGGTAAACTCTGTGTAGCATCTGCCACCCGAGAGAGACACACTACCAGACTTTAACTTGTGCAATTGCACATTTAATTATTCAAGTTTGTACACTTGAAAGAGGTGCCAGAAGGAAAGTCTGGCTGGTGGCAGTGAATACCCGAGGACAGACACCTCTCTAAAAGCTTTTTCAGCCCAGAGGGAGAGGTGGGTTGTCACAGTTATTTTATTTAAAAAATAGTAAGCTTCTGAAAACTGAAGCTGGAGCAAGCGGGAAGAACTCAGAGCGAGCGGGGAGACATTGGAGCGAATGTGAGTGGGAGAAGCACCAGGGCTCCATATCATAGAAGTGATTTTTTATTTTATTCTAAAAATAAAGACTGCCAACAGCTGAAGCAAGCAGAAGCTGAAGCAAGCGGAAGTGGGGAGAACTTGGTTCGAGCAACAGCGGGGAACCATCGGAGCGAGTGTGAGTGGGGAGAAGTAGGAGCCTGAGGCAACAGGAGCAGCACCAGGGCAGAAGGTAACCTGAAAGTTAAAAAAACACAGAACAATCCACAATAAGCCCTACTCATATACTACATAAAACAGTAGATGGGCGGCCATCCACAACTAAAACTGTGTTTCAATCTCAGGAGTCGAAGACATCAGCGAGACCTCTTGAGCTTCACTCTCATTGGTCTCTATGATGTCAATAACTCCCTTGATTGAAACACAGCCTTGTTGTGGATGGTCACCCATCCACTACTCTATATGTTGTATCACCTGTTATTGTCTGTAACTCTCCCGGATTGTTCTTGAAAATAGGCAATGCTCTTGCCTAATGCACCTATCCAGTAAACAGAAAACTAAATAAATAAATATATAGATAAATTTCAGTGGTTCCAAGGTCTTTTTGAAACTGGAATCTACCACTGGGAATCATCTATATGAAGAGCATCCTGAGTCCTGTTACATTGCAACATTTTCTGTACATGTGGTACTATGTCATCCCAAAGAATTTTGCTATCCCATCAGCTGCAGAGATCTTTTAAAATGTGATTAGAGAAACATTGTCAGGTATAACTAGTGTTCTGTATGTCAGTGATGATACTGTATACTGATTCATCTAAGAGGCTTGGGAGTGCA
Source organism: Neoceratodus forsteri (assembly GCA_016271365.2). Classification (NCBI taxonomy): domain Eukaryota; kingdom Metazoa; phylum Chordata; order Ceratodontiformes; family Ceratodontidae; genus Neoceratodus; species Neoceratodus forsteri. The sequence continues at coordinate 845,344,566 of CM057451.1, read as the reverse complement.
ACCGGAGGGTTGACTGTCCAGGCTGCCTGCAGGATCGGGCTGAAGGGACCTGGATAAGCCATGGGGGGAGGGGGCCCTACCAGAAGAGGAACTGACTGGCTGTTTTCCAGGAACAGCAGCTGCAGTAGTGCCCAAGGAGCCATTGGAACATCAAGGTATGGAGTGGCCTTTTACTGGATCTGTTCTGGTCTGTTGATACCTTTCCTTTTGGGATGGCTGGCAGTGCTTTTGGGTGAGAACTTCTGTGGTGTGATCAGCTTGGACTTACTGGACATAAGATTCTTTTTAGTCTTTTAATCCTGAAAATTCTTTAGCAGACTTGAGTGAGAGTCGGGTCCACTAGAAAACAGTATTGGATAATTTTCACAGAGGTGGGAGCTCTGTGAAACTTTAGACTGCTACCTGGACATTATTTTAAATGTTATTGCTAAAAAATATTTCACTCGCTGTTGCTACTTAAGTTTTGGTTTTTGGGTATATTGTATTTGGGTAAGAGGGTTGGGAGGATTGGATTGAGAGTGTAGCTGTTTGTGGTTGTGAATAGGAGCTGAGTAGCTGCGAAATTTGGGTTTAGTTTGGTTGGTGTGTGATTGTAGGGGGTGGTGTGCTAAGATAAGGAGAATTGTATGCGTGTGTGGATGGATTTTTGAGGAGGGGATTGGTTGATGGGGCATTGGGTTGGTTTCATTTTGTTTGTCTTGTATGTATTTGATTATTTAGTTATTGTTGTGGGATTTAGAGGGTAGTGGATTAGTATGTAGTGAAGTTCTGAATCTGAACATCATGTGTCTGGGAGGACGTGGTGGTCTGGGGTGGATTAGGATAATGTATGGGGTGTCCCTACTACACGATCTGCAGCCCTTTTCTAACCTCCCTGTTTCTACCACCATGGTAGATTGGTGCCAGGAGGTTGGAGTTATAAGGTGCTACATTGATTGAGTGTGGCGGGTGCCCCACGCACTTTGGAGGGGGATAGGATCGAGGTTGTTAGGTGCAGAAGGCTCCCTGGGTGCCGTCGAACCTTGGAGAGAGGTGAGACATATTTTGTTCCCGTGCCCAGGGTTCCTGCCAGACTGAGTGGACAGGTGACAAGGAGGGCTACACTGTCCACCTATCCCCTGAGGGTAGTTCTATGCAATGCCAGGTCAATCAGGAACAAGACCGCTGTTATTGTGGACTTGATTTCCTTGGTCAACCTGGCTTGCTTCACTGAAACCTGGTTGGGGGATGATACAGGCCTGGTTCTAGATGCCGCAGTTCCCCCTGGGTACTCGGTGGTGCACTTCCCCAGACTGGAATGTAGGAGTGGGGGAGTGGCCATCTGTTTTAGATCCGAGCTTAAGTTCTCTGTGGGAAGACCAAATTCATTTGAATGTGTGGCCATGTGTGGTGGCCAGGTGCAGGCTGTAGGATTCTCTTGATCTACCTCCCCCCTGGGGTGGCGGGTGAATTCCTACAAGATGTGACCAATTTCATCGTCGGTGAGATGTTGGCATCCCCCTGATGTTTAGTCTTGGGGGATTTCAATGTCTGTGCTGATGACAAGTCATCCAGATTGGGTTCCAACCTCCTCCAGAAAATGTTTTCTCTGGCTCTGTCACAGGAAGTTTCCTCTGGGACACACCAAGGCGGTCACTTGTTGGTTTGGTCTTCTCCCTGGGGCTTGAGATTTCCAACCTCAAGACTGAGTGGACATTTGGTCCGATCATTACACGGTAACATTTTTGCTTAAACATAGAAACATAGACTTTGACGGCAGATAAGGACCACTTGGCCCACCCAGTCTGCCCATTTCCCTACCTACTGGATAAGCTGCAGATTCTAGTTAACCAACAGCCTATTTCCTGCAACCCCCCACTATAATTGCCTTATGTCTGTCCCATGCATGTTTGAATTTCTCCACTGTTTTAGACCCCACAACCTCTCCAGGAAGGCAGTTGCTTGAGGCCGCCTCCAAAAACCCTCCCCATACAAAGATGGTTAGCTATCGCCCTTTGAGGGGTTTGGCCCCAGAAGGATTTTTGGCAATGGCTGATCTATCTAGTGTAGGCAGTGCATGCATAGGGGGTTCAGACGTAGCAGTCACCTCCTGTAATAGGGTGCTGACTGCAGCACTCGACTCTCTTGCACCAATTCGTGAATGACCCAAGTCCTCTTACTCGAGGTCCCCTTGATTTGATGGGGAGCTCTAGGCGATGAAGTTCTTGGGTCGGAGGTTGGAGCACTGCTGGTGGAGGTCTTACCTGGAGGTGGATAAACTGGCCTATGTACTCACTGTGACACTCTGCCCTGCTTCTGGTTACCTGTACGGTATTTATATTATAAATAAATGATGTGTATATGAAATGTCAGTATGTGAGAGATTTGGCCTTTAACTTTCAAGGTTAGTTGCTGAAACCTCAGGATGTCATTAAACTGACTAGAGGAACCATTTAATTAAGACATCCTTCCAAAAGGGCATTTTATTACCTTTTTTGACCTGTCCAAGCTTTTGAAGTTGAAACTAAATGTGAGTTTTATGATGTTGCATGTAGAAAGGTAATTGGGCTGGTTCCTCTCATTTTAGCACATAGCCGGAAGTGTGTGAAGAGTCGAAAAACCCACAGATCACACTAGCACCAGAAAATCAGCAGAGGGACTTCAAAGAGAAATGTTTAATTAAAGATTTGTCATTTTGGGGAAATGGGTAGTTACAGATTTTTCAAAGTAATGACTTACATCCTCAGGGATAAATATGTCAGAAATTGATTCTAAGGGAGAAGCTAGCTGACTCACCAAAAGGGGGTAGAGAGAAGGATCTTGAGAATGAATTCTGTATCTGGGATATGTGACACATGATTTTTGGGCTCTGAGACAGATGTTCTCTAACTTAAATAGCACTTACAAGGTAATACTTAGAAGAAATTAAGTCTTTGTGGTAGGAGTGTTTTGTTCTGTAACTTCCTTCTTGTTTTACATGATTGTAAGATGTATGTTCTGTGTTTAATTTTACTTGTTTTTATCATATTTTAGTAAACAACTGTAAATGCCCCAAAGTTGGGGCATCCCAGAAATATAAATTAAGTAAAAGGATTAGGGGTTTACAGGTGCCCAGGGTGCCTGACAGGTACAGACTGCAGGATAAATAGATAAAGGGGTCTCTTAAATGTGAATTTCCCCTCCCTATAGTGTGGAAACACTCTACATAATAAAGAAAAGTGCCCTGTACCCTTAAAATGCTGTAAAAAGATAGAATTCTTGTAGCTCCACTAGCAATGGCCTGGATGAAATGCTGTGCTGAGCTGCTCATACACAGCATTCCACTCCAGCCACTCTAGAACCCTGGTGGGTTTAAGTTTAAAAAAATATTTAACAGTTGGTCAGTTGTTCCTGTGTAGAGGTTGAGGAGACAGTACACAGAAGTCAAGGGACAGGTTAGGGCTTACCTTAGGTTGAAGCCGTCCCTCAGGACTTGCTGTGGTCCTGTTCTGCCTCCCCTGCTTGAAGACTTCTGTTGCGGCTCTGTGTTGCGGTCGGTGGTGCCATCAGGGCACTACGAACAGAGTAAACAGCTGTCCACCGCAGTTGGGGCTTAAGAGCCCCATTCGTTTATTTATTTTAGCCCCTGTGTTAATCTTAAGTTTAATTTCGGTCTCCCGTTGGCGGCAGAGTAGCGCCGCATCGCCGCAAGTTTCAGTCAGCCTTCCTAGGCCCCCCAGTCATTCCCCCAGTTGCCTGTAGCACTCCCGTCCACTGCCAGCTTACCGCCCACCTCCCATGACCGCCTTCTGCCACCAGCAGCAATAGGAGCGGTGAGTCGACGGCAGCACACGCTACGTGCTGACCACCTGAAAGAAAAGTCTTTTCTTTTTTTTTTTTTTAAAGTACACGTAAGGCGTGAAGAAAGGCAGCATTGGGTCAGTAGGACCCTGTATTTTAAATATTCAGTGAGGAGGTGGGTCAGTGATGCCCAAGGGGAAGGGCTAGCACAGTGAGACAAAGCAAGGGCCTCATAAATATTCATAAAGGGGTGGGATTTGGGGGGCAGCGATCTGCCGAAAGATTGGCAGCAGGTTCAGAGAGCCTTTCAAATTTAAAGAAGCCCTGCCACTTTTGGACCTTACAAATATTTAAAGAGGCGATCTAGGCCCAGTTGTAAGAGGGCTATTAGGCCACAGTATAGAGGGCACCAGGCCCATTTCAAAGGGCACCAGGCCCACTGAATTAAGAGCACCAGGCCCAGTTTTAAAAGGGCAATTATGCCCACAGCTAAGTAGGGCATTAGGCCCAAGGTAAATGTAGGGTATTAGGCCCGAGGTAAAGCAGGGTCCCAAGGCAGCCCTGGCCTAGCGGATTAGGGCAAGCCAGCCTAGTGGTAGTAAGGGCAGCCCTGGTCTAGCAGATTAGGGTGAGCCAGCCTAGTGGTAGTAAGGGCAGCCCTGTCCTAGCGGATTAGGGCAAGCCAGTCTAGTGGTAGTAAGGGCAGCCCTGGCCTACTGGATTAGAGTGAGCCAGCCTGGTGGCAGTTAGTAGGGCATTTAGGCCCCATAGCAAATAAGGCATTTAGGCTTTTAGTATCCCGGACAATTGGCATAGGGCAAGTGGTACCCTCGGTATAGTGATTAGGGCATCCATAGCAAAACGTTCAGGGGTAGCCAGATCCTATTCAGGAAGGCCCTATAGTCAGGAAAAAGGGTCCATCCAAGGGTGCTCAGCTCACAAATACTACAAAGTAACTGTAACAACTGTACCGTTCATGCAAATGTTTGTTGCCAAAGTATCTGAAAGACTGTGAACTTGCTAAGAAGCACCAAGACTGTAGTGTATATGGATTGTGGTTATTTGCCCCTGGTTGTCTGAACTATTGCACTAAGTATCTGAACTATTGCCCTAAGTATCTGAACTATTGTTCTAAGCATCTGAACTATTGCCCTAATGCCCTAAGTGTCTGAACTATTGCCCTAAGTATCTGAACTATTGTCCTAAGCATCTGAACTATTGCCCTAAGTATCTGAATTATTGCCCTAAGCATCTGAACTGTTGCCCTAAGCATCTGAACAATTGCCCCACCTGTAATAATCACCCCTAGATTTATAATTTACCCTTCCCCAGGCAAATTATCTGATCATTCTGCAGTTCTCTTGGCATTGCAGAAAGGTGCATCTTTTAGATAAATTGTTACCAGCGTATGGGGACAATCTCAATCTTCTACCACACTGCAGTCCCATAGTGTGGTCTGTAATACTACGTACTCAGAATCAGTCTCTACCCAGAAGGGGACGTTTGTTCATCATTCTTCACCCAAGAGGGATCGACCATCAGATTATCTCCTCCATCTGTGTCATCTGCTGAAGTCGAGTCCATCGCCAGTTGTACAAGTCATACCTGCCATTTCTTGTTTTTTTTTACAGCTCAAAGTTACGTCCACCAAAGCGCATCAAGACAGCCGTACCAGTATCATTTCATGTTGTTCCTGACCTAGATGTCCCGAAGTTGGTCACCCTCCACAGAAGAGTGTGCACATCCTGGGGATCCTGGTCTGTGCCCCTGGTCGTTAGGCAAAAGTCGAGTCCGTCGAAGCCCAGTTTGGGACGCATCCACCATTTCTTTATTTTGTTCCAGGTTCTGGTGGCAAGATTGCAGAATCAACCATCCTCTCTACAGATTCTTCTGGTTCCTGTTCCTATCAGAGATCATTCAGAGTTTAGCTGGCCCTTGGAGTGTTGCAGCATCATTCAGGTTGTGGTAGTCCTCGAGTGGATTCGTCACCATGCAGATCCTATTTTCTCCTCATCCTTGGCAGCCCTAGAAGTGGGTTCTGGCCAAGGAATCCTTTGTCTTCAGTTTGGAATCTGACAGCCTGTAAGTTGGTTATTTCAGGAACCAGTTGCTCTGGTTCTTTCTTTCCGTCAGCCTTGGAGAGAGTGGGCTTTTGATGAAGAATCATATGGTCTGTTTATCAAACCTCTCACCATCCAGTGGCCTTTACAAGGTCCCTGCTGGGAATTATGTTTAGTATCAACTGTTCCATTTGCTCCCCCTTTGTAGCTACCATTGTAGAATGATGGTGTACACAAAGACGTCAGACCTCTGGACTCCTGTGACATTTGGACTTCGGTAGAATTGTGTGGTTATAGCTAAACCAAATATTGTTATGGGTAGTACATATCATCTGATTTTCACCTAAGTTTAGTAATAAGAAAAAGAACTGTTGAATAATTATAGAAGTATAGTGGTAGTAGGCCTAAATACCTAGGCTATTCCTGTTGGAAGTAATTTAGCAGTCATAGATAAAAGAGTTCTGTCCTCTTTACCACCCTATAGTTTTGGGTGTCTTCTCCTTCTCTTGTGATTGTATCTCTCTAACCACTGGTACTAAATATATGCCCTGCAGGCACTGAAACTCTAGAAGGACTCCTGCCTCTCCTTGTCTGGGTAACAGTTATCTTATCCACAATAATTCAGACCTTGGTGTCTCACTCATCTCTTTCCACCATCTTTAGAGCAGAGTACCACAGAGCACCTCTAGACCATCACACAACCTTTTCTTTGAAATACTGCCTGGGTGTCTTCTCAATTTCTTTTTGCATGTGAGGTGCCTGTGTTTAAGTCTGACAGCTGCTGAAAAGCTTGATTGTGTTACTGAGCTTACTTAATAAGGTAAGAAATACCTAGGTCTCTTATAGAGTTAAAAAGGGTTCATTTTGGATACCTGGTTAGGTGCCCCTAGGTGAAATATATATTGCATCCCCCCAGAGAGAATATTATCTGAGACTGTACATTTGGGTATGCTAGCATAAGGTTCACAGTCTGAATCCCTCCAGAACTCAAGGCTAAAGGTGATTCAGACCCAAAGCAGACAGGAGGGTTACCCTGTCTGTTACCTGTTCACACTATTGCACTCTGAGGTTGGCACTGCGGGAGCAGAGGGTCTGAGCTGTGGAGTGCGTTGGCGACAGATTTGGTTGGCAGTGGTGTGACTTAAGTATTTGGTAACACAAGCTTTAACAGTGGAGTGTGTCAGTTTAATACTGTACAGCTCACTTGCAAAATAAGGTAGTGATTTAAAAAAAGAAACAGTACTGAATCATTTTGCTTACAGCCAAAGTTCTTACCCATTTTATTTTTTTCCAACTGCAAGTTACAGTAGCCGTAATTAGGGAAGAAGTTGGTTTCCAACTACAGTGAGCACATGGCAGACTACCTGAGCCAGTTGTGCAAGGAGAGAGAGGAGTCCTGCACAAGGGGAGAGCCAACAAGAAGAACCTCATGGAGGCTGTGAATGGCCGCACATGCCCAGAGCCTCGAATCACAGTCTGTGACTGAAAAGGGCCAAACCTTGAGCATGGAGGGGCCAGAGTCCAGTGCAGTGTCCAGATCCAGTAAGGAGGACAGCAGGGCCAGTGCAAGCCAAGGGCCACAGCAGCAGGGGAAGGTCACCACCATTCCAGAGCCAGAAGCCATCTAGCTTCAGATGGAACTGTGGAGGATGGAACTGGAGTTCAAACAGAGGAAGAGGGAATTCGAGAGAGAGGAGAAGTGAGAGCAGCAAGAGGTGGAGGAGAAGAGGGAGCGAGAACAGTGAGTAGTGGAGTGAGAGCAGCGAGCCGCAGAGGAGAAGAGGAAGCGAGAATAGCGAGAAGCTGACCATGAAGAGTGTGAGCACTAGAGGCAACATGAACTGGAAAAGCTACAACTCCAAACCCCAGCACCAGAGCAGGTAAGTGGCCTGGGTTTAACTGGAACTACAGGACTGAGTTACAAACTAAATTCTAAATTGATAGCCGAATTTAAAGGGGGGGGGGAGATATGGATGCCTTTTTAAATTCCTTTGAAAATGCTTGCATTCAGGCAAATATTCCCAGAGGGTCCTGGAGCTTCCAGCTATCCCCGCTACTTTCCGGGAAAGCTCGGCATGCATTGGGTCAAATGGACAATAAGGACAGTAATGATAACAGTAAAATGAAAACTACACTTTTAAAAAAGTATGATTCATCTGCAGAGGCATACAGAGCTAAATTTTTTAAGCTCAGAAGAAGCCCTGACATGAGCTATAAGGAGCTAGCCATGAAACAACGTCAGTTTTTAAAACGTTGGTGGGAAGGAATTGAAGCAGATTCTGTAGATAAAATTGAAAATGCTGTACTGTTAGAGCAGTTTTTGGGGGCATGCCCAGCAGAGCTGAAAACCTGGATGGAGGACCAAGATCCAAAAACAGTGCAAGAGGCTGCTGAACTCTTGGACCGCTATGCAGGAGCAGACCTGCTCTGAGAGCAAATGGGGCTGGCGTGGCAAAAGGGAAAAGTGTGCCTTCAGGGCAGCTAAAACCCTCACTGCCTACACCGAAACCAGATAGCCTCAGGTTTCAAAGAAAAGATTTTCCTGAGAGAACAAATGAATGTTGGGTTTGCAAAGAAACTGGGCATATGGCCAGGCAGTGTCCCAATAGGGTGAGCAGTACACAGAGTGGTTCTTGAAAAGAAGTGGGTTGTTTGTGTGTCCCTGAAAGCATGACAATAAACATGAGGGAACACATGCACCCGGTCACTGTGAATGGTGTATAGGTACAAGGGTTAAGAGACACAGGGGCATCCCTGACTTTGGTAAAAGGGGATCTAGTAGAGCCTGGTCAGCTTATACCCAATCAATTTGTGATGATGCAGGGGTTCACTGGGGAGGAGATAACATTGCCACTTGCTAGTGTTCTCCTCGACTGGGGTGAGACCGGGGAAACTGTGCAACATAGTTTATTGTTCTAGGAATTATTACCTTTGAGCCAAGGCTCTTTTACAAAGGTTCCATGTCAAATTTAAGTACAAACAAAGAGGTTACATTGAGTGGCACAACAAATTGCGTTGTGGTAAAAAACATAGACAGTCAAGTATCGAAACATTTGTGCAAGGACAGATAAATACCAATTGAACACTTTTCATCAATAAAAAATCAAGTGAGGAAGGGGAAGAGTCAAGTTAGGGAAGTGTATAGATAGAGTGGGTGTGAGAAAAGGTGGGAGGAGCAGACCCATAGCAAGAGAAAAGAATCCTCTTACAAGCCTTTGTCAAGTAAATGGACAGGGTGGAGAAATGAAATAGATAAGGATTTAATCTAGGCAGTCACAGGAGTTGGAGCTGGCAAGGTGAGAGTATAGGCTAGATTTAAATGCACCTAGAGAGGTAGAGGAGGTAGTAGAGGAGCTAAGGGCATTTAGCCAGTAGGAGGCACGATAGGTAAATGATCTTTGACCCTGGGTAGTCTGGCAACGGGGGACCTGAAGAGGCTGATTTTCTGATCTTCTGGTGAGTCGGACACTTGTGCTCTGGCATAACAGGTCTTGAATGCATGGTGGAGTGAGGCCCATGATGGATTTTTTAGCCATAAGGCAGGTAAGGTACTTTAAGCAGTTTGAGAGTTGTAACCACCCAGCTTCACCATAGAGCTCACAAGTGTGAGTACATCGCTGTGCACCAGTGAGCAGCCGACAGGCCTTGTTAAGGGAGGTTGTAATGCATCTGAATGCGCTAGTAGAGGCAGACCCATAGACAATTAACCCATAGTCAATGACTGAGATGATTGAGGATTGAATAGTTATCTTCAGTGCTGGTAGGGTAAGGAGCTGTCGGTTCCGGTACAGTAACCCAAGCCGCTGATTAATAGTTTTTGCTGTACTATCAATATGAGTTGCAAAGGTTAGGCCTTGATCAAAGGTGAGTCCAAGATATTTGGAAGTAGCCACTTGTTCAAGGGTGATTCCCAGGTACGTGTTGATAGTGAGTTGTTCTTGCCTTTTCTTGTTTTGCAGGCTAGAGAAGAGCATGGATTTTGTTTTTTTGTGGTTTAGAACCAGCTTATGTTCAAGGAACCACGTCTCGACTCTGGCAAATGCATGCTGGAGGCTAAGGCATAAAGGGTTTGGATCTTTATGAGAGGATAGAATCACGGCATCGTCGGCATAGAGGATGATTTGCTTCGGGCAGGATTTAGGAAGGGAGTTTAGGAAAAGGCTGAAGAGGAGAAGGCCTAAGATGGATCCCTGCGGAACTCCTGAGAGAACAGGCTTTGGGTCTGAGAGAACTCCAGCTATTTTTACAACTTGAGAGCACTGGGCGAGGTAACTTTTTATCCACTCACCAGGACCCTGGGAGAGCCCAAGAGACTGTAGTTGACTGATGAGTAGACCATGATGTACTGTATCAAATGCCTTCGTTAGATCAATGTACACAGCTCCAGTTAGGAGTCCTTTGTCCATAGCCTTGTGGATTGCTCCTGAGAACTCGAGTAGGGCTGTCGATGTGCTGTGCCTTTTCCAAAATCCATGTTGCTGGGTACAGAGGATGTTATATTTCTGCAGGTAGTCTATAAGTTGGTCCGCCACTACACGTTCAAGAGCCTTTGAGAGGGGAGGTAGTATTGAAATAGGTCTATAGTTACCAGGCAGTGACTTGTCACCACTTTTGTGCACAGGAGTGACAATTGCAGCCTTCCATTTACTAGGGAATTTGCTGGAGCAGAGGGAGAGATTGAATATTTTGGTGAGGGGGCGTAGTATTTCCTCCAGAGTGAGGGACAGTAGTTTAAGGTCAATAGAGTCACTGCTTGCCCGGGACTTAGATATAGCCTTCTTTATGAATTTATGGACTTCATGTGCCTTAACTATTTTGAGATGGAAGGGTGGTATGGCTGGAGAGGCAGTGGGAGATATAGAAGTTGGAGGGTCAGCATCAGTGAAGAAGTCAGATGAGAGGACACCGCTAAGGTCTGTGAAGGTTTCATTAAGGGTGTTTGCAATGACCATGGGGTCAAGGGTGGTGGTGCCATCCACATTCATTATAGTGGGTGAGGACTTGGACTGCTTACCCGTGATATTTCTTAAATTGTCCCAGAAGGATTTCCCTTCACCCCAGGAGTTGGAGAGGGCATTCTTGAAATAGGAGCTCTTCACCCAGCGGATTTCTTTGATACAGTGGTTTCGGGCCTGTTTGTACTTTCGGATGTCAGTCAGAGAGCCAGTGGCTCTTGCAATAGCCCAGAGGTGGTCCCTACCTTTGAGCTGTGCCAATAGCTTAGCAGTGAGCCAGGGATTTGAGAGCGCTTTAATTTTGTGATTTTTTTCAGGTGCATAGGAGTCACAGGCAGCGTTGAAAGTGGTAATAAAGTGATCAAGGGCTACGTCGACATCTTGAGTATTGCAAATAAGTGACCAGTTTTTCTGCCTAAGATTTTCCTTGAGATGAGTAAGGTTGCCATAAAGTAGTACTCTACTTGAGATGGTTTTTGGAGGTGGTTTTCTGAACTTATTTGACCAGGTACATTTTATAGGAGAGTGGTCACTAAGAGAGTCCGGGAGAACAGCTACATTGTTTATCCAGGCAGGGTGGTTGGTAAGGATCCAGTCTATGAGGGTGCTATTCCCTGATTTATAATTTTTCCTAGTAGGTGAGTTGACCAGCTGTGTTAAGTTTGCAGCAAGGATGGCATCCTTAACTGACCCTGTGTCTGGTGCAAGCCAGTTGATGTTAAAGTCACCAAAGAGAAGGAGTTTGGCGTCAGGAGGTTGTGATCTTACGAAATCTAGTACAGTCTGGAGGCCGGACCCTGGATCTTTAGGTGGGATATAGATAGCAGTAACCGTGAGGACTTTATTGTGGGCACCAAGGAGTAGCTTGATAGGAAGGAGTTGTACAGCGGTTTCATTGGTGGTATACGTAACAGGGATGCACGTGAGATAGTTCTTTATGTAAATTGCACAACCACCACCCCTTTTTGAAGTCCTGTCCAGCCTGAGTATCTTGTATCAGGCTGCTGTAGCTGAAACTTTAGCGACTGATGTAATTCTAGGCAACAATCTCAAACAGGGGATGGTGTGTGCAGTTACCCGTAGCCAAGCAGCAAGAGAAAATTGTAGTTCCCTGGACCCCGTAGAAGCCCCTGTGGAAACCACTGGGAGGCTGGTTCTCCAACCTGGGTCTCCTGATGTGGAGACTAATGAAAGGGGAGGTAGAAATTTCCCTGGTAGCAGTTAACCAAACAGTTATGGAGGGTTACTCCAAAGAAGGAGGGGTGATCCATTGTCAGAGGGTTAGGGATACATAGATACATAGACAGTGTCGGCAGATAAAGGCCTGTGGCCCACCCAGTCTGCCCATTTGAGCTTGTAAGTTCAGTTTATGTTTTCCTAGAAGTCTGTTGCCCCCTTACCCCTGACCTCCAGAATTCCTTTATGTCTATCCCATGAATTCTTAAATCACTTGATTGTTTCAGCCCCCACCACTTTCTCTGGCAGGGTGTTCCACTTGTCCACCACCCATTCTGCGAAGAAATTCTTCCTCACGTTTCCTCTGAATCGTCCTTGCTCCAACTTCTTCCCATGCACTCTAGTCCTGGAACATCTTTTTCACTTAAAAATAGTGTATTCCTGCACCCTGTTCCTCCCTGTAAGATATTTGTATGTCTCTATTATATCCCCTCTCTCCTCCCTCCTCTCCTCCAGGGAGTACATATTCAGTTCCTTCAACCTGTCCTCATAGGACTTGTGACGCAATCCATGTACCATCTTTGTTGCCCTCCTCTGAACCTTCTCTACCCTGTCTATGTCCTTACGTAGGTAAGGTCTCCAGAACTGTACACTGTACTCCAGGTGGGGTCTCACTAGTGTCTTGTATAGTGGAATTATTACCTCCCTTTTCCTGCTGGTGATGCCCCTGCCTATGCATCCCAGCATCCTATTTGCTTTACCTTCTGCCTTGTCACACTGTTTCCTACCTTGAGGTCATCAGAGATGATAACCCCAAGATCCCTTTCCTGCTTGGTGCATGCTATATCCTCACCCCCAACTGATATATTGTGCCAGGGTTTTGTGCCCCATATGCATTATCTTGCACTTCTTTGCATTGAATTTCAACAGCCAAACCCCTGACCATTCTTCAAGTTTCTGCAGGTCGCTTCTCATTCAGTCTACACCCTCTGGTGTGTCTACTCTGTTACAGAGCTTTGTGTCATCAGCAAACAGTGAAATTCTACCTTCTAGGTCCTGCGCAATGTCACTGATGAAGATGTTGAATAGGACCGGTCCCAGCACTGATCCCTGTGGTACCCCACTGGTCACTCTTCCTTCCGTGGAGTAACAGCCATTTACCACCCTCTGTGTCCTGCCGCCCAGCCAGTTACCTACCCACTACACTACTGTCCTGCCCACACCCATATTCCCCAGTTTGTGTAATAGTCTTCTATGTGGCACAGTGTCAAAGGCCTTGCTGAAGTCCAGATAGGCCATGTCCACTGCCCTCCTCTGATCCACCTCCCTAGTCACCCAGTCAAAAAATCCAACGAGGTTGGTCTGACATGACCGCCGCCTGGTGAAACCATGCTGTCTTGGGTCTTGTAGTCTATTGACAATCAGATGTTCCACAAGTCTCTCCTTCAGTAGTGCTTCCATGATCTTCCCCACTACCGAGGTGAGGCTGACTGGTCTGTAGTTTCCCGCTTCCTCTTTGTTCCCACTTTTGTATAAGGGGACTACATCTGCTATCCTCCAGTCTTTGGGTACCTCCCCTGTTTCCAGTGATCGGCGAAACAGGATAGCCAGAGGTTCAGCCACCACCTCTCTTAGTTCTTTAAGGACCCTGGGGTGCACCCCATCTGGCCCCTTTGCTTTATCAACTCTTACTACTTCCAGTTCCTTCAGGACCCTTTCTCAAGTAAAGGGACTTGTGTCCATTTCTGCAGCATTCTCACCCCTTGTACTCCCTTCAGACCCATTACCCTCCTCTTCCTCAGTAAAGACTGAGCAGAAATACCTGTTCAGTATGTCAGCTTTACTGTTGTCATCCTCCATGCGGCCCCCATCCTCCCCCTTCAGTCTCACTACTCCTCTCTTTGCCTTTCTTTTTTCACTTGAGGCACATGAGGCAGTATAGCGCAGTGGTCTAAGGCTCCAAGCTGCAAATCTGGTGACATCCAGCAGATCAGACCTGGGTTTGAATCCCACAGCTTTCCCCTGCATACTGTGTGACCTTGAGCAAGTCACTTAACCTCCTTGTGCTCCCAGGTCGCTCCTGTAAAAAAGCTTTCAGCTTAGTGTGCTATACCTGGTTAAACAACTAAAAAAAACCCAAAAAACTTATGTACCTGTAAAAGGTTTTGTCCCCTCTACCCACTGATTTTGCAATGTGTTCTTCTGTCTGAGCTTTGTCTTCCCTTACTGACCTCCCTGCCTCCCTTTGCTTCTCCTGGTACTTCTCCCTATCCCCTTCTGCCTGTGTCTTTTGTATTGCCTGAATGCAATCTTTTGGCTTTCACTTCTCTTGCTACCTCTTGGAAAACCATAATGGTATCCTCTTCCTTTTCCTCTTGCTAACCTGCTTAGTGCATAATTCTGTTGCTCTTGTAATCCCCATTTTAAATACTGCCCACTGTTCCTCAACCCCTGATTCCTGCCCCATTCCCCTTAATGCCTCTTTCAAGTATCTTCCCATTTTCCCAAAGTCTGTCCCCCTAAAATCCAGGATACGTGTTTTTGTGTGGTTTGGTTCTGCTCCTTCTGTGATTTCAAACCACAATGACTGGTGGTCACTGTTCCCCAGGTGCTTCCACACTGTTACCCCCATCACACTGTCCCTGTTTGTGAGCACAAGGTCCAGTATTGCCTTCTACTGTGTTGGTTCCATGACCAGTTGCTTGAGGAAGGCACCCTGAAGGGAGTCCAGGATAAATCTGCTCTTAGTTGATGCTGCTGCTGGGATGCTCCAGTCCATGTCTGGAATATTGAAGTCTCCAACCAGTACTACCTCACCCTTGTCTGCCATCCTTTGGATGGCTATCATCAGCTCCCTATCTATTTCTTCCTCCTGGGCTGGTGGTCTATAGACTACACCTGTGCAGATGGCTGGCCCCATTTTTCTTTCCAGCTTAACTCACAGTATCTCTCCCCCATTTTGTTCCTCCTGGATCTCTGTGGCCCTTATGTCATTTTTCACATACACTGCCACTCCTCCTCCCTTTCTACCTGCCCTGTCTCTTCTGAATATGTTGTAGCCAGGTACGGCCATCTCCCAGTCGTGGTTATCATTACACCAGGTTTCAGTGATGGCCACAATGTCCAGGTCTGATTGCACCATGGCAGCCTCCAGAGCTTCCATCTTGTTGCTAAGGCTCCTGGCATTGGCACACATGGCTTTCCATGATTTGACCTCCCTAGACTGTTTTGCTGTTCTACTCTAGCCCCTTCCTTGGTTGTCCTTTATCCCTGGTTCTCCTTGCTGTCTGCCCTTCTGCTGAATTTTCCCCTTTTCTACCGATCCACCTCTTGGGCACTAATCTCCATCTTTTGCACACTGCTTTGTAGAGATAGCCACTCCTCTGGTTCACTGGTTCCACTGCTAGCTGTGGTGGGTGAGCAAGTAGGTACCCTCCTTGCTGGCCTGCCACCCCCCACCCTTTGCTAGTTTAAATGCTTGTCAATGTAGCATTTAAACTTATCACTGAGTGCTTGGATTCCCCTCCAGGATGGATGCAGGCCATCAGGCTTGAACAAACCTCTATCCCTCCAGGTGGGTCCCCAGTCACCAATGAATCCAAACCCTTCCTGACAGTGATTCTGAGTGCCCTGATGCTAGAGCTAGGGATCCTAGTTTAGACATAGAAGGGGACCTGTCCCATGCCTTGGGAATGTGAAAAGAGTTTGCAGATGCTCAGAAAAGTGACCCTAGTCTAGAGAAGCTGAGGGCTTGGGCAGACTCTGATGGAGCAAAAGGAGGTGATGGGAAACATAAGGTTTATTGGGAAAATGGATTGATGTATACACAGAATGCTAAGACAGAGGGAAGGGTGATAGGCAGACAGCTTATCATTCCCCAGGGGTACCGTGAGCAGTTGTTCAAGATTGCACATGATATTCCCTTGTCTGGTCATCTGGGAATCACATGCACTACACAGCAATTGGCCCAGAATTTCTATTGGCCGAACTTCACCCAGCAGGTGAAGGAGTATTGAAAGTCTTGTTACCAGTGCCAAGAAAGAGGGAAGGCAGGTAAGAAATCCCAAGATGCCCTAATTCCATTGCCCATAGTGGAGGAGCTATTCCAGAGGGAGATAATGGGTATTGTGGGGCTTTTAAATACCCCAGCTCCTCCAGGAAGAGATTCTTTCTGACTGTGGTGGATTATGCCACCCTGTATCCAGAGGCAATTGCCCTATCCTCACTGAGGACAGAAAAAGTGGCAGATGCCTTACTTGGGATTTTCTCCCGTGTTGGGTTTCCACAGGAGGTTATCACCGATCGAGGGGGTTCCTTCATGTTGGACCTGATGAAGTGTTTGTGGGAGAATTGTAGGGTGGTGCAGAGACACACAACACTTTATCACCTGCAAGCCAATGGACTTGTGGAAAGATTTAATGGTATCCTTAAGTCAATGCTCCAAGCATTTGCTGAACAGCATGGGAAGGACTGGGAGAAATACCTCCCCACCAGTTCGCATACAGAGAGGTGCCCCAAGAGTTGACAGAGCTTTCCCCATTCAAGCTCTTATATGGACGCTGGGTAAGTGGGCCCCTAAACTTGATCAGGGAGGACTGGGAAGGCAAGCACACCACCCAGGGAACTCCCATAGTGGATTATGTCCTTAGGTTTGCGGAAAGGCTGAAGGAGCTTATAGGGACAGCCCAGCACAACCTGGCAGCTGCCAAACAAAAACCAAATGTGTGGTACAACCGCAGAGCTAGAGCCCATTCATACACAGTGGGTCAGGAAGTCATGGTTCTAATCCCTGTCTGGAAAGACAAGCTGCAGGCCGAGTGGGCAGGACTGTACAAAGTAGTCAGAAAGGTAAATGACATAAACTATATTATAGAGTTACCTGACAGAAGACATACAGAAAGAATATACCATGCCAACATGATGAAGCCATGTGCTAATAGGGCTGACATGGTGTTTGCAGTGTGTAGTCCTGTGGAGGAGATAGATGAAGGAGACCCCCTTCTGGACTTGCTGGAAGAAAGCAAGCAGGAGTCCTCCATGGAGACAATTAAATTGTCACCTCAGTTGGCCCTGGAACAGATCCAGGAAGAGGGAGGTTCAGCGCCAAGTCTGGACTAACCCCCTTAGCGATGCATGATGTAGAGACAGGGACACAGACACCCATATGGTGGACAGCATATTGAGTGTCAGAGGCTGTCCAAAAGGACATTAGGAGGGAGGTGGAGGAAATGCTGGATTTAGGGGTAATCCAGAGATCACACAGCCCCTGGGCCTCACCCATAGTCTTTGTGCCCAAGCCAGATGACTCTACTCATTTTTGTGTGGACTATCATGAACTGAATGCAGTCACAAAGTCAGACGCCCACATGATGCCATGGACAGATGAACTACTGGACAAGTTGGGAAGGGCGACCTACCTTATGACTATTGACCTGAAAAAGGAGTATTGGCAGGAACAGTTAACTGCCAGAGCTAGGGAGAGGTCAGCCTTCATCACTCCAACAGGGTTATTTGAATTTAAAGTAATGCCTTTCAGAATGAAGAATTCACCCTGGTCACTTTCTAAAGGTTGGTGAACCAGGTGTTAAATGGTGCTGAGAAGTACGCAGTGGCATATCTGGATGACCTTGCCATCTTTAGTGCCAGCTGGAGGAACACCTATCCAAACTTAGGGAAGTGCTGGGCAGGATACAGAGGGCCAGGCTCACTGTCAAAGCTGAGAAGTGCCAGGTGGCCATGGCTGATGTGGCACACCTCGGACATGTTGTAGGCTGGGGACAGCTCCATCCTAACCAAGTGAAAATAGAGGCAATCAATGCATGGCCCAGACCAGAAATGCAGAAGCAGGTCAGGAGTTTTCTAGGGACAGCAGGGTACCATAGGAAATTTGTACCCAAGTATAGTGCCCTGGCTGCTCCCCTATCTGACCTGGTAAAGAAAAGGATGCCTAAGAAAGTTACCTGGAAACCAGCCTGTGAAAAAGCCTTTACCAGACTGAAGGAGGCACTGCGCAGTGCTCCTGTATTGACAAGTCCAGACTACAGCAGACCCTTTGTAGTTCAGTCTGATGCCTCAGATGTGGGTATTGGGGCCATGCTGGGTCAGACATCCAACCAAGGGAAAGATCACCCCATAGTGTACCTGAGTAAAAAGTTACTTCCCAGGGAGCAGGCATACTCTACTGTGGAAAAAGAGTGTCTTGCCATAGTGTGGGCCCTAAAGAAGCTAGAGCCATACTTATAAAGGCAGCATTTTGAGGTACAAACTGACCACAACCCCCTGGCTTGGCTGACACAAATGGAAAAAATGAATGGTAGACTATTAAGATGGAGTCTGCCTTGCAAGGGTATGACATGACAATCTCACATAGGGCTGGAGCAACCAATAAAAATGCAGATGACTTGTTGCACCTATATGAGGAATGAACTGACTTGTGGAGCTCATCCCATGCAGGGGATGGAGCCCCCAAATTTAGTCTAGGTGGGGAGGAGTGTGATGCTCTGACCCTGATTCTGGTTACCTGTATGATATTTATATTACAAATAAATGGTCTGTGTATGAACTGTCAGTATGTAAAAGATTTGGCCGTTAACTTTCAAGGTCACTAGCTGAAACCACAGGATGTCATTAAACTGACCAGAATAACCATTTAATTAAGACATCCTTCCAGAAGGGCATTTTATTACCTTCTATGACCTGCCCATGCTTTTGAAGTTGAAACTAACTGTGAGTTTTATAACATTGCAGGAAGAAAGGTAATTGGGCTGGTTCCTCTCATTTTAGTACATAGCTGGAAGCTTGTGAAGGGTTGTAAAACCATCAGATCACACTAGCACCAGGAAATCAGCACAGGGACTACAAAGACAAATGTTTGATTTAAGACTGTCATATTTGGGAAATGGCTAGTTACAGATTTTTCAAAGTAATGACTTACATCCTCAGGGATAACTATGTCAGAAATTGATTCTAAGGGAGGAGCTATTTGACTTACCAAAGGGGGGTGGAGTGGGGAGAGGGATCTTCAAAATTAATCCTGTATCTGGGATATGTGACACAAGATTTTTGGGCTCTGAGACAGAAGTTCTCTAACTTAAACAGCACTTACAAGGTAATACTTAGAAGAAATTAAGCCTTTGTGTTAGGATCGTTTTGTTCTGTAACTTCCTTCTTGTTTTACATGATTGTAAGATGTATGATATATTGTTCTGTGTTTACTTTTACCTGCTTTTATCATATTTTAGTAAACAAGCTTTTCTTTGAAATACTGCCTGGGTGTCTTCTCAGTTTCTTTTTGCATGTGAGGTACCTGTGTTTAAGTCTGACAGCTGTTGAAAAGCTTGATTGTGTTACTGAGCTTACTTAATAAGATAAGAAATACCTAGGTCTCTTATAAAGTTAAAAAGGGTTCATTTTGGATACCTGGTTAGGTGCCCTTAGGCGAAAGATATATTGCATCCCCCTAAAGAGAATATTATCTGAGCCTATACATTTGGGTATGCTAGCATAAGGTTCACAGTTTGAATCCCTCCAGAATTCAAGGATAAAGGTGATTTGGACCCAAAGCAGACTGGAGGGTTACCCTGTCTGTTACCTGTTCACACTATTGCACTCTGAGGTTGGCACTGTGGGAGCAGAGGGCCTGACCTGCGGAGTGCATTGGTGACACTTACTATCATGAATACCGGGGGCAATCACCTGGAAGAAGACAGAGTTCCTCTCAAGGGAGATTGCTGCTGGAAAGAATTGACCAACAGCGCTCTTTCAGACTGTGGACAGGCTTTTAAATCCAGCCTGTCTATAGCCAAAACAGACCTTTTCTAGCACTTTATGTGAAGAGTTTGCTCAATTCTTCTTAGACAGGGTGTCCACCATCCGGCAGGGTATTCTTCCAGTGGGCCCTATGGAGGCCAACAGTGGTCACCTTGGTCATCTGGGGAGCACTGTGCCTAGCTGGGATTAGTTTAAGCCTGTGGAGGTATCAGAGGTCAGTGAGACTGCATCCAAGTTGAAGCGCACCTACTGTGAACTAGACCCAGTACTGACACATTTCTTAATGGACTGTGTGGATACTGTTGACCCATTGTTCACCCTGATTGTCCGATGTTCTTTATCTGTGGGGATTTTCCCTGATGCCCTGAAGGAGGCATTGTGCATCCCCTCCTGAAAAAAAATCTTTAGACCCTAACATCAAGGAGAATTACCACCCCATCTGCAATCTTCCATTTTTAGGGAAGATTGTCGAGAAGCAGGTAGCACTTCAGCTGGAAGAGCACCTCTTGACCTTTGATCTCTATGAGCCCATCCAGTCTGGATTTCATGCAAGGCACAGTATGGAAACCACTGTTGTTAGAGTGCACAATGATCTCCTCAGGGCTAGAGATCAAGGGGAAGGGACAGTTCTTATTCTCCTCTATCTTTCCTCAGCATTTGATACAGTAGACCATTGTGTGTTGCTTGACCATCTGAGAGAATTTGTGGGCTCACTGGCATGGTCATCTGCTGGTTTGAGTCCTATCTCACGAACAGGAGGCAATGGGTAGTGATGGGGAATTTCTTCTCCTCCCCTAGTCTTCTGTCCTGTGGAGTACCTCAGGGTTTGGTCTTGTCCCCAATGTTGTTTACTGTTTACATGCTGCCCCTGGGTGAGATCATTAGGAAGTACAGTCTGGGTTTTCATTGCTATGCCAATGTTACCCAGTTGTATTTTTCCTTTGCACCAGGAACATCTAATGCGGTGAAAGTACTAAACAACTGTCTTGCAGAGATCAACAACTGGATGGCCTCCAGTTGACTGTGACTGAAACCCGATAAGAAGGAGGTACTGGTGGTGGAGTTGAACAGAGGGTGGAATAGGATGGCCTCTGGTACAGAAACCGGCATGTTTCTGGGATCCATGCCATTGAAGACCTCCTCCAGGGTACGAAACCTAGGCATAATCCTCAACAGTGGTCTAACACTTGAGGCTCAGGTGTCAATTACTGTCCAGACCAGTTTCTACCATCTCAGGAATATTGCCAGTATTAGACCCCTTGTTCCACCCCTGGACCTCCTCACCTTGGTACATGCCTTTGTATCGACCAGGCTGGACTACTGTAATGCACTCTACCTCGGGATCTCTGGGGGATCTCTCCACCAGCTGCAGCCAGTGCAGAACACATTGGTGAGATTGTTGGTGGGGCAGCCTAAATTCTGCCACATCACCCCGGTGCTGCGTGAACTGCACTGCCTGCTGGTCAGGTAGAGGATCTTCTTTACGGTTGAGTTACTCACCTTTAAGGTCCTACATGGGTTGAGCCCTGGTTATCTGTCTGACCTCCTGATGCCTACTACATCAAACCACTCCCTCTGATTCTCCTCGAGGGGCCTCTTAGCAATTCCCAGGATGAGGTTGAAAATGTCTGGTGGCAGGGCATTTAGTGTCACTTGCCCCGTCCTGTGGAATTTGCTTCCACCAGTTACATGGGAGGGCCCCTTCTGTGGAGGTTTTTAAGGCCCGCCTCAAGGCCCACCTGTTTCATCGGGCCTTTTCTGATCCCTCAGACAGAGCTGTTCAGGACTTTTCTTCCTCTCCCCCACACCCCTTTTGGTTATACTGATTTTAATATACTGTATATAAGTGAATTTGTAGACTGTAAAAAATGTTTTCCTTTTCTCATGTTTTATGTATTCTTATGATAGATTTGCTGTTACTGTGCAGCACCCAGAGCCTCTGGGATTGGGTGCCTGAAAAGTTTATTTTGCCTTGCCTTGCCTATCCTAATATTTGGAACAACATAAGCGAAGCATGATTAGAGTCTTAAAGCTGTACTTCAAAGACTGGGAAAGAACAATCTGACCTTAAATGAAGCAACATGTGAATGGGCACTTGATTTTTATGGCTAGGTTTTCTCAGAGCAAGGGATATCAGCAGATCCACAGAATGGTGCAGACATAAAACATGTTCCAGAGCCACAGAATATTGCAGAGGTAAGAACTTTCTTAGGCTTAGTTAATTATTTTGGCCATTTCATTTCTACCCCCACTACAACTGCATAGTCAGTCATTGCATGAACTGACAAAAATGATCACCAATGGAAATGGACTGAGCAACATCAGTGTGCCCTCGAGACATGAAAAAGTAGACTAACTATCAATACTGTCATGGCTTATTTTGATCCTCAGCAACAGATTGAGCTAATTTGTTGTTTTTTGTGGGGGTTTTTTTGTAGACTCTTTCTTCACTGCCACTACGGGGTACTCTGTAGGGCATCTTCCACACCTACAAGCTCTACCTCCTACCTGAAGCTCTTCTCCACCCCTCACCAGCCTGGCAGACCCCCTCCCGGCTCTGCACCCCCGAGGTGGGGCTGCCCTATCCACCCAGGGTGCTCTACCTATAATCCAATGTGCTGACTGGGCAGTTGGCTGGGTAGAGAGAGAAACCTGGAGATGGAGTGTGGCTCAACGGCGCAAGGTGCCATCACCTATCCCTGAGGAAGAGGATTTTTCTTGTTTTTTCTCCCCTTGGAGTGCAGCGTGCAATGACGTCTGCACATGGCTGACTTGCTGGTGTCTGCTGCACTCCATCCCTTACATTGGTTGGTGTTCCTGCAATGCCCCTGATCTCCATCAGAGGCTGCCAGGAAACTGAGCAACCCCAGATCCCTTCCCAGGGAGAGGAGAGCTGTCCTCTGGATGCTCCATCCTCTCCCTCCCCTGCCGACCCCCACTCCCCGAGTCCGTCACTGAACCCCGGTTGCCAGCGTGGCAGGAGGTGTGGTGTCTAGCACCTCAACCCTCAGCACCACCAGGCCAGCTGAGCTCATTTGTTGATGCTAGTTCAGTAAGCATGGGAACTATATTAACACAAAGAGATCCATAAAGCCTGAACAAGATATCTGTTATTGCATATGCCAGCAAATGTCAGACTCACATGGAGCAAAGATACTCATGAACAAAAAGAGGAGCTTTGGCAGGTATTTGGATTTGCCTACATTTCTGTATTTATTTACATGGACAGCATTTTGTGATTATCATGGATCATAAGTCCTTAGAGACAATATTTAACAACCCAATGCTTAAATCTCCTACCAGAACTGAACAATGTTTTTTGAAACCACAAACCTATGACTTCAAAGTAATTTACAGACCAGGGAATAAAAACCCTTCAGAGTTCATGCTCAGGCATCTTGCAAAACTGTCTAGCTTTGAAAGTGGTAAAGAATCCAAAATGTCTGAAGCCCATGTTAATTTTATTGTTTCTTAAGCAGTCCCTAAGGCTATGACATTGGACAAAATCAAACCAGAAGCACAAACTAACAATATTTTGCAAATGGTGATAAATGCAATTTGGAATGAAAAACTGAATGACCTTCCAGCAAATGCACAGCCACTGACAGAAGGTAACAAACAATTCCTATGGAAGTTATACAATGTTAAAGATGAGCTACTGTACCTGTTTCAGATTGTGGCACTATGCTACATCATTATCATAGAACTATAATGCTCAAGAAGCTATAAGATCATCTGACTGAAGTAGTGCATGAGGAACACCAAGGTGTCAATACAACAAAAAAAAAAAAACTCCTTTGAAAAAGGTCTGATTTCCTACAACTGACAGTAAGGTAGAAGAGCGTGTCAAAATCAGTGTGCCATGCCAAGCCACAATACCCAACAGCATAAGAGTACTACTTCAAATGATTGAGTTACTGAGTGAACCTTGGGCGGAGATTTTTACAATTTGCCAAGGAAGAGATTTTAACATCAGCTTCTACAAAAGCACTGCTTCCAAAGATTTAGGTGTTTTCTACATTAGGGATACCAGCCATTGTCAGGACAGAGACTGGCCCACCATTCAATAGTAGAGACTTCATGTTATTTGCTAAGTATCCTGGCTTTCAACACGGAAAAATGACACCACATTGGCCACAGACTAATGGGAAAGTAGAACAATTCATGAAAACTCTAATGAAAGTGTGCCAAACAGCCTTGGTAGAAAGGAAATTAGTGAAACATGAGCTGTACAAAGCTGTAAGAAACTATCAAGTTACTCCACATAGCACAACCGGCATTCCTTCTGAGAATGTGTTATCCAATAGATCTTTGCTAATCAAACTGTCAGCATTACCAGAGACTAACAAGAGTCCAGATAATGCAGTTATCTCTTAGAAGGCAGTTAAAACAAAAAAAAGTATAATGAAGAATGGAAAACTGTGAAACACTTAGTGCTGGAGACAGTGATACTGTGCTAGCCAAAACTGTGACACTGGTACTAAGTTTCTGAGATATTGCCACTCAACACCTTGTGTAGGATTTTCAAAGCAGTTTATTTGATGAAAATCCTCATTATGTCAAACGTTTGGTTCAGGGGATTTGCACCGAAGAATAGGTATTTTCCCTCAGTGTGACTTTAGCATCCTGCTAGACCACATTTCTGTAGTCTTCTGTGTGCCATACTTGGGGCCTCTTGCACATATCATCCATGTAGGTTGCATCTTAAGTTTGATGCAAGCTGCCATAAAGCACAGCCATGTGCTGTAAAATAAGTCACTGTTTGAAAATATGGGGCAAGGATGTCAAATGCTTTAGGTGCACCAACTGTGCTGAAGTCCATGGATGCACCTCTAGCCACAGTACTTGTACTGATGTTTGAAAACCCTGCCCCGTACATTGTTACAGCAATAAATAGGACAGGGGTAACAGTACAGAATGAGTGGCCTGTGGTTACCGAAAACATGTTGCAGTTCAAGTGCCTGAAGAAGCCACAAAGCAGGAGAGACACAGACGATGATGAAGATAACCTTATCCTTGCATAGGATGACTCAAATTAAGCTACAGCATGTGGAGGCCAAGATTATACAGAGCATGTTGCACCCTGCTATCTGCAAAGAGTGGGAAGATATCTATCTTCCTACCTGAGGAACTACACACCATGCTAAGTAATGTCATATGGCCTAAAAGGAACTGGACAGACTGATCCTTAATGATGCCCTACTTTGAATATAACAAAAACATATCTGAAAAATGATGAGATACTCTCATTTATATCTCAGACACTTCACGTAGCAACCACAGGACAATAGCCTGGTTTGTGATGAGCATGATGCCTCTTTAATTTTGTACAGCATAATGTCCGAATTCCTCAGAATGTGATGTGTGTTTATGCTGTTACTGGAGTTATTATTTTCTTTAGATTATGGAATGTTGGAGGGATGTTTCAGCCTAGCATTTTGGTTATGTACTGATGTAAAGTGATAACATTATATACTGTGACATCTGGAGGCAAAACAGAAAACTGCACTCTACAGTGTTTATGGTCTGCATTGAATGGACTGTGATGGAGTAAGGTTAGTTGCTGAAAGACTCCTTGCTTAGCAGGAGTGTGGATGGTTGTCTCTACATTTTCTACAATCACTCTCTCAGGTAAATGCTACAATCTCCACATGGAGCCAGCAATGCGGGAATGGAGGTTTGGGAGCCAGCTGCCTCCACATGACAGTGAGGGATGCCTGTCTGACTTCAGTATGGCCAAGAGACTGATCCAGAAAAGGAGGGCAGCAGAATTTTCTAACTACCAGTACCAATATATACCCAGTGGCTGTGTGACATCAACCAGGAAAGATGGGACCTGTGCTTGCTGGAGGCTGCATATAATCAGCTGAATGAGAAACATCAATTTGACAACTACACACTAGAGATCCACTACAAAGAGGCCTCGGACCAGACAGCTCACATGGTGCCAGGGTTCAACCATGAGGTCCTGACAATGGCAGCTTACAGTCCAGTGTATTATGGCTCTACAGATACCCTCAAAGAATATCTCAAGACAGCACTCATAGCCATAAGAGACTCAGTACTGATACAAACATGTAACAAAGTTGATAGATTGTGGGGAGTGTAGAACCACCATCCATGGCAGCTGCTCACACAATGAGGTTAGAAGTAGATGGGGTGAGTCCTGGAGGTGGGGTGAAGGGACTTGTGGTCGACAGCAGAAGAAGAATGCTTATGGGGAGGGATAGGAGGACAAAGTCCATGAGAAAAAAAGGACAGCAAAAATATCTGAACTATAAACTGAACTGAATCTAACTTTCACATTTTTGAAAGTTATCCAACTGGTGTTGAGGGCTGTTTAAAGGGAACATAACCAATATATAATTTAAGTCAGCTATTTCTGGTATTTTCTGTTCATTACTGACATAATGTTAATGTGTTTGAAGCTATTATATTTTAATTCTGCATGTTTTTTTTTTTTCTCAACTCTCTATTGTGCTTTCAAATAAGTGCTTCCTGTCTGCAATTAGGGGGAAACACAAGTGGGCACACACATATATACACAATGTGTGAGACTTGATATTTATCTTCAGAGCCTGATGATGTCTGCTATCTGGCTAATGGGTGGTAAACCACTGTGACTGGTGGAGTTTTATCCTTTGAACTACAGGACGTTTACACCCATCAGCCAATACTGTTATTATCAGCCTTCCTGAGTTTCCTCCGATCTAACAACACAGCAAGAAGTGTGTGTGTGTGGGGGGTGGAGAGAGAGTCACTGGGGAAAAAGATGCTCTTAGCAACAGCAGTGCCCTCCACACAGCACAGTAGCCGCTACTGACAGACTAGCAGTAGAGGGACTATTTCATCTGCAAGCTTCTTGTTTTTAATTATTTACATTTTTTTTAAACATCATATTTATTTTTTCTTACAATATTAACCAAACCTCATTTTCTAAGGGCAAGAATACCCTCCAGTGTTGGGGTATGGACTATGCCTACCCTTACAGGGGCTATAAAGCCCTCTGCCTGAGGCATCGGGCCCCATTATGCCCCCAGGGTGGGCTGGTATAGCCCAATACTGCCCACTCTGGTGGGTATTATTGCAAGTTTATCCCCCCTTTTGCCAGGCAATGTATTGCAGTGCTTAGGATTTGAAACCAGGAGATTCTGATTTCAAGTAAACCTGTTTTTAAATGCACAAAACAGAACAGAACCCAGCTGGGCAGCTGTTACACTTGAGCTCCCAGTGCTTTAGTCCTCTCAGCTGAGGAAGAACAGAACACAACCACAAATGATATGTTGTATCTCACTTTGGTGATCCTGGACAAACGAATGCAACAATTAAAGGTTACAGTTCCTTTTCTTGTTTTTGGCTGATCCTTTTTAACTTGTCTTGCAAAGCTTCTACTAGATTGACAAATGATAACCTAATCATGAGATTGTGAAAACCTTCCCACCACACCCCTGCCCCAAATCCATCCTCCAAGGGAATCTGTTCTTGTCTGGTGAAGTAATCTCACCAGGAATCTTGGAAATAAATCTTGTTTCAACAGCTGTGCTTGTAGGGCAAGAAACATTGTGTAGCATTTGCAAGGTTTATTTCACAAGAGAAGCAGGTCTCTCTTGTGGTTGTAACATTTCCAAATATTTACTGAGAAACATGTCATAATGGAACTATTTTCCTTGATACTCACACCATCATTCAGTTATACTGTTCCTGGCATGCCCCACTGTGCCATTAGTTTATACAAAGGAACAGTATTCCTTAATAAACAGGAACAAATTAACAGCTAAAATAATACCCAAGCTCTTGTTACACTTAATAATAATAACTCCCATGAAAAAGTACATCTGCTCTCAACTTTTAAAAAAACAGAGGTATTTTCACTTGTTAGACATAAGTCAGTTAGGGTTGCTGGAAGTGGCACAAGAACATTTGTTTAAAGAGGGGTAATTGCAAGCAATGATTTGTGCCAGGGTAGAACTGTAAGTCAGAAGTCACAACAAAGTTTCAAAATGGATGAAGTTTGTTTTCCACATGGTACACAGACCACAGGATAAATGAAAGTATACAGCGAAAAGTAAAGCAGCTGTAAGCAACTTACATCTTGATGCTCCATTAGTTGTAATAAGGAGACTGCAAAGTAACCAAGTGTAGTGTCAGTGAAACCCACTTTTATAAAGTTCAAAAATAAATAAAAGGAGACAATATCCTTGAACTGAACAGAATGCAAGGGAAAACCAATGCATGATACCAAACCATAGCTATGTGTTGTAGTTAGATAGGAGATCCTTTGGGCTCCTCTGTGGGGAGGAATTCCACAGGACTGGTCCTTAGGGGGCCTGCTGTGGTGGGGAGGCTGCACAGAGTCTTAGTGTGGACGAACTCTGCAGGGTAAGTCCTTAAGGTACCTTATGGTGTCTGCAGTAGGGGGTTAAACAGGCAGGTGGATGGTACAACAGATGCCTCAGTGGAGGAAGACTAAACAGGGTAGGTCCTTAGGATTCCTGTAGTAAGGGGCTACACATGGAGACTAGTGGTCATATGGATGTATCAGTGGGGAGACTGCACAGGTTAGGTCCTTAGGGCACCTCAGGGTGTCTGCAGTAGGGGGATACACAGGGAGGTGGGTGGTCTTATGGATGCCTCAGTGGGGGAAGACTGGACAGGGTAGGTCCTTAGGGTTCCTGTAGTAAGGGGCTACACAGGAAGGCTGGTGGTCATATGGATGCATCAGTGGGGAGAGTGCACAATTTAGGTCCTTAGGGCACCTCAGGGTGTCTGCAGTAGGGGGGATACAAAGGGAGGTGGGTGGTCTTATGGATGCCTCACTGGGGAGGGACTATGCAGGGTGTGTCCATAGGATGCTTGCAATGGGTGTTACACAGGGAGCTGTGATAATCAGTGGATGCCTCAGTGGGGAGAGACTGTGCAGGCAGTTCCTTAGGGTGCCATAGGGTGCTTGCAATAGGGAGGCTACACAGAGAAGTTGGTGGTCCTATGGGTGTCTCAGTAGAGAGAGACTGCACAAATTAGGTCCATAGGGTGCTGCAGGGTACCCTCAGTAGGAGCTACACAGTGTGTGGACCTATAGATGCCTACATGGGGAGGGACTATGCAAGATGTGTCCATAGGGTGCCTGCAGTGAGGGTTACACAGAGAGGTGGGATGTTCTATAGATGTCTCAGAGGGAAGAGACTGTGCAGGGTAGGTCCCTAGGGTGCTGTAGGGGGCCTGCAGTAGGTGTGCTACACAGGGAGGTGGATGGTCCTGTGGATGCCTCAGTGGAAGGGACTTTGCAAGGTGTGTCCATACAATAGGATCTTTGCAGTGAAGGTTACACAGGGAGGTGTGATGTTCTACGGATGTCTTAGTGAGGGAAACTGTGCAGGTTAAGTCCTTAGTGTGCCTGCAGGGGAAGGCTACATACAAGGTTATTTGAGTATTTTCATTGAGGAAGAGTAGCGTAAGATAGCTGTTTTGAAAACCTTCAATGGGGTGCTGCTGCACAAAGAGAAAGATGGAGAGCTCTTGGGTTCCTGAAGTAGAGGAACTGCACAGGGAGTTGTTTTTTTGAGGGGTTCCTGCAGTGGGGGACTGCACAGGGTGTTGTTTTTCTGGGTGCCTGCAGTAGGGCTGCACAGGGAATTGTTTTATATCGGTGTCAGCAATAGGTGGGCTAAACAGGAAGATATCTTCTTCATCCCACACATGTCCTCATACAAAAGTCAAGCTGCTTTCAGATGCTGCATGCCCAAACTGTGGAACACCTTACCGGCTGAAATTTGGCACATAGGCAGCAGCCAACACTTAAACCTTCTCCTCATGGTGCACTTCTCCTCCAACAGCACATGCCCCTAACTCTTTTCCCTTCCCACCAGGCCCAGCTATCCACTCTCTTGGGGCTTCCAGGGCCCACCAAATCAGTTAGTACTTGTCTAAGTATGCTAGGCATCTTTTTTCGTTCTTTATTATGCATTGTGCCTTTTGACCAGCCTGATTGCTACTCTGGTATTCCACCCACTGTGTAACCTCATGGGATATTGGCTCTGTAGCGAAATGTATCTGCTGCTGTCTATTCTGCATACTGCTCTGTATCTTCCTGTGTGCTACTGTATTTGTATATTTTCCTGCTCCCCCTCCCCCAGGATGCATCTGGCATCGAGCGGTCCCCACTCAGCAAGCCTTTCCTAGTAAAACTCTTAAATAAATAAATAAATAAAGTGTCCTTTGATTGCTTGCAGTGAGTGGGTGACTCCTCTTTTTTATTCCTGTTATATTGATTTCCCTCTGGTTCCCCATACGCCCACCCCAGTAACTAGTGTTGTGAGTGCTGTGCTCTTCCTCTGGCAAGGAGTGAAGGTAAGTAGGCTTTTGACCAGGTGGATCACCCCATACTGATTCATAAGCTAGAAAGCTTAGGAAAGGGGAATTATACACTTGATTGGTTTAAACATTATTTGTCAGAGAGAAAACCATTGGTTGAAATTGGGTCTGATAAATCGTTTGTGAGGACAGTAAACACTGGGGTGCCACATGGTTCGGTTCTGGGTCTGCTACTGTTCTCTGTGGGGCCTATTCACAAAGCTCCATCCACAGATGCACTGTGCATAAGTGACAAGCACAGGGTATAGAACAGTATACTGTGCACATTATGACACAGTGGCATTCATGAACAACATTGCACCATGCGCAGGGAGGCAGATGTGTAGCTATGTGCTGCACACAATATGCGCATGCCTGGGGGGGGCATGACTGCATAGTGGTGTGCACACAGTGCTGTACATGCACTATGTCACCCAGGTGTATGGACTAGGATGCACAGCAATATGCAGGGTGGAGAGCTGCCATAAACCCTTGATGTGTAACACAGGCACACAAGGTTCAACAGTTAATAGCAATCGTGCACAGCTCCATGGGCACAGCACCAGGAAGATGCCACTGCAAGGACACCCCACAGCATGCAGGATACAGGGAAACACCCCTCAGGGTGCCCAGTGGTAGACATGGCATACACTGACACTGGGGAATGTACAGGACAGCTGGCACAATATAGTGTCATAGACAGAAATGGAATATAACAGCCACAGTATGGAACACCATCTATCGAGGAACATTTGAGTGGCACAGAAGATGCTGTGGACACTGTGTGATGTCTACACAGAGGTGCCAGCACCAATGGGTGGGGATGACCATCCCCCACCCCACCCATGGGCCTGGACAGTATCCCTGGAATGCAGGGAAGAACGGCAGGTGGGAAACCATGGATGTTATGGTTCCCCCCTGTCAGAGACACGGGGTGTGTGGACCATGTGTGGCCCAGAATAGAGCCAGTGCAGGCTGTAGCCACACATGGTGCACACCATGAAGAACACATAGACGCTCCATGGCCCGAACAGCTGCCCCACCATGGGGACCACCAATGTGTGCCAATGGCATGAGCACAGCACAGACAAAAGTGATGGATGCACGGATGCTGCACCCCCCCATGGCACTCCCCCACAGGCAGCACCTGGTGCAGCAGGATGCCTGCAGGGACCCACTCCCCCCCCCACATAACCAGATGGCAGACACATGCCACCATCCAGAAAGATGAGGACACCAGTGTATGCTGGAAAAAACATATTTATTACTTGTCACAACAATGATATTGGGGTCCCACTGGCCACAACCATCCCCAATTCAAAGAACTTCCCCCTCAGTTGTCAGCATCCTCAGAGTTGCCACTGCAACCTTGTGGAGTGGTGGCAGTGTAGCCCCTCAGTTGCAGCACAAGGTGCCTCAGTGGTCCACAATACCCCTGGAAGAAAGGAGACAGAAGACAACCATGAGTGATGGGACAAGCCGGGATCATGCTGACACCAGCAGACGCACATGAACTACAGCTGACAGTACAACATACCTTAGTGGGCTCTAAGACTGACCACAACTTCCTCACCTCATCCTTTTTATTAGATGACTCTCATGCCCTCCCACCAGGAGAGGAAGTAGGGGAGGTACAGGGGTATTTTCCAACACCGCAGCACCACTACCAAAGATACAGCCCTGTCTGGTTGCTCCCGCTTCTCCAACACCAGGACATCCAGGTGCCCATGGAAGTCCTGTGGAGACACAAGGGGAGAGCGACAGGTTAGCAGCACAGCACACAACACCCTGGATACACATGGAGACTGACAGTGGGAGCACCACTCAGGGCAAAGCACACAGGGGGCACCTGTGGTGGAAAGAAGGATAACACCACTGAAGGGCGTGCAACATGTAACAGGTGTACACACCAGGGGTACCCGTATGGCCCAGAATTGTGGGACATGACATGACAGCAGCACACAGTAAGATATGAACACATCCACTTACCTCCCCGGCTCTTTAGCATCCCAAATGTTCCCCCCACAGAGGTCATTATAGTAAGTAGTGGACACCTGCCATAGTTTGTGATGGTATAACCCATGCCACCCAAAGTCCAGTGTAGAAACACTGTGGAATGCTCGAGCACCTTCTGCTACTATGTCGGGTTGCAGAATGGCATGCCAGGCTCTGATGCCTGCCAACGTGCATGACCCCACAGGCAATTTGGGTCATGGACCACTTAAAGGGGGACCTGTGGCTGTTGCAGCAGCTGCTCAACACAGTACACAGTGTGGTGTACAGTGAGTAGTAGCTGTCCAAACAAGAGGTGCTGTGACCACAGGATACTCATAAATGTTCTTCTGTGGGATGCCAAACAGGAAAGGAATAGGGCTCTGAGGAGAAGACACAGGCCTCATATATTCAAGCTATGTGCCACTGTGGCTTAGCTCCGTGATACACAGTGCATGGAGCTGTTTCACCTGGACCACGGTACGATCTCTGGCCTCTGCCACATGCTCAGGGATCAGCTGGAACCCACAACACGTAGGCCACGTGCCGTGTCTGTGGAAATGGAGATCCTGTGGGCCCTGTCATACTATGCCATGGCTCTTTCCAGAGGGTCGCAAGGGATGTCACAGATGTCAGCCAGTCATCTGTGTCAGGGGCCCTGCACCAGGTCACAGACGCCTTACTGTCTCATATGTATGACCACATATGGTTCCCGACATCCAACGCAGACATCTGTGCCATGAAGGAGGCATTTCATGCCATGCATGGCATGCCCAGTGTATTGGGTGCTATAGATTGTACCCATGTGGCTATCATGGCACCTACCATGGATGAGAATGTGTACCGAAGCAGAAAGGGATTCAACAGCATCAACTGCCGGATAGTATGTGATGCAGATGGTATCATCTCCACTGTGTATGCCAAGTGCCCTGGGTTGACACATGTCACCTACATATTACATGACTCCAAGTTGAGAGGCCACTTTGCGGCACAAGGGCGTGTCAATGGGTGGCTGCTGGGTGGGTATGGGCATGTAACATATGCTACACAGCTGTGCACACTGCTATAAAACACTAACATGTCTGTTCTGTACCCAATGCCTAGGTGACAGTGGATACCCACTACAACCATACTTAATACCACCATTCCTGGTGCCAAACAGTGGAGAGGAAGAGGAATACAATGAGGCACATAGGAGGACACATGCCATTGTTGAGAGGACCACTGGGATGCTAAAGATACGGTTCCATTGCCTGGATCAGACAGGTGGTATGATGATGCTGGCCCCTGGGAAGGCCTGAAGAGTGATCTCTGCATGACCCATGCTGCATAATACAGCTGTACGCAAATGGTTACCCATGCCCAAACACCAGGGTGCAGTCCCATAAGGTGAAGTGGAGGGGGTGACCCTCAGCAACATTGTCCTGAGACACTGTCTGGCCAAGTGATACACCCTGCACTCATGCATGGGTTGTTCAGGAGATAGGGTGTACACCATAATGGCACAGTGATGAGGCCTATATGTCCTCAGTGCCCATGGGGGGGGTGCCTGCGTGTCCTGTCCCATGTGTGCTGCATGGTACTGTCCATTTCAGTGGGTGGGTGGTGGTGTAGCTTGTGTCATGACCCAGCTGTTGAAGGCTGTGTAGGGGATTAAGTGAGGCAATAGCCCAGTTATGATGGTGGCAATGGTTGGACCCCCATCCTGGGGAGTGGGGTGCACAGATCTAGCCCCGCCCCAGGAGTGTTGTTCATAGGTGTGACCCTCGCACCAGGGAGATGGGTTCATGGGTGTACAGTGTGATCCTGGGAGGGGTGCTGGGACAGGGTTGTGTGTGTAGAGCTGTGTTATGGGGCTGTATCAGGGGCAGTTACAGGTGCACAGGTGCCAGTGTGCAGTGTGCAGTGTGTGTGGGCTGCTTTACAGGCTCCTGGCTGTTTTACTCCCCAGACATGCAAAGAAGTGTGTGCCTAGGTGCCATGGTGTTACTTTTGCCTTGCCCACCCACAGGGCCTATGGTGTATAAATAGCCCAGAGCCTTACTGTCCCTTTGTGTCCCCAAAGTCCCCCCCGTGTGCAGGTGGCATCGGAGTCCTGGGATGCTGTGCCCACCTCCACCTCCTGTGTCCCTGGTGGGCTGGTGGATGCCTCAGTGTCTACAGCCTGCTTAAGTCTCTCTGGGCCTAAGGAGCTGGTGGTTGGCTGCCCATGCATCACAGTATCCTGTGCCATGACATCCAGGGTGCTTGCAGGTGTCAGTGGGGTGGAGGCATGCAACTGTGCCTTGGGTCCTGTGTGTCCACCTGGCAGAATCTGTAATGCAAAATCCCAGCCTGCTGGGAGGACTGGCTGTGCTGGCTCCAGATGGTAGATGGGCTGCTATCTGCTCCAGGATGCCCCCCTATTCATTTGTGAGCATGCCACAGCCCATGCACCTCCATGGTCAAGTCCCTCAGGGCCTTGGTGTTTTTCCCACTGTGCCTGCAGGTAGCCCTGTTCCAGCTGGTGCAGTTCAGGATAGCAGTTCTGCATGACAGACCGTGGTGTCATCTTGCATGTCCAGTGAGTGGGGGTGCTAAGGGGCCCTTGTCTCCACTGTTTGCAAGCCCCTGAGGGGTAGCCCAGTGGCCCCCTACATCCCTGGGCTATGTGTGTGGGATAGCCAGTCATCCTGCATGGCCGGGGGTGTAGGGCTGTGTGAACTGTTCTTCAGTGTCCAGTCTCACAGCACTGGGTGGCAAGCTGTGTGGTGACTGTGGAGTTAGTTCAGAGCAGGGTGGGGCATTTGCTGACTCATGGTAGGTGTCTGGGGTAGGTTCTGTGCAGCCTCCAGTGTTTCCAGCACAGTCTCTATGTCAGTGTCCTCGAGACAGTCCATCTCCACCTTCGTGTCCTGTGTCCCCTGCCCTGAACTCTAGGTAAGAGTACATTGTATGATTACTTACTGGTGCATTGACAGGTATTGTCATGTGTTCAGCTGGCTACAATGCGGTCCACATACCTGTGCCATCCATGTCTGTGTCCCCTTGTGGTTCTTCTCCATGGAAGTTTCTGGTGGTGCATGGGTGCTGTCCACTGTCTCCTGATCTGTGGGGTGTGAGACAGGAATGTTGGTTATGCCATTCAGTTATATACCTCCCACCCTGTGTCCCTGCACTGTGTCATGTGCTGGACAGTCCTGAACTGCATTCAAGCTGCTTACAAGCACAACATCCACTCACCTATGCCTTAAAGTTCTAGAGTGATTAGGGATTTTGTTGAGAGCTAAAACAAGCAAGCTAAGATGTAAGATAAAGAAGGGGGGGGGTAGAGAATGATGGGTCCCCCATACAATGAGAGGGTTGGGGGAGTTTGTACGTTAGGGATTTAATGTAAGATGACAAAATAACACAATAGGAAAACTGTGGATGAAAAAGGTTAAAAGAAACAAATTATTTTTTTTTTTACTGTGTAACATCCATGTTTGAAGAGAAAAGCTGCTCCGACTAACATTCCTTGTTGTAAATTTTGTAAATGTAATCCAATCTATAGATTCATTTTATACATATTATGAAATGGGTAGAAAGAATGCCGTTTCCTGATTAGCACAGAGGTACTTCCCCTGGACTGTTATCCCAGCACAATAGCCTGGCTAAAAGTACCCTTCCCACACAAACCGGACTCAGAACTCTTATTTTAGTAATCAACCTGTCCTTCAAGGCAAAATGCCCAAAACAAATATGGTGGACCTGCTGCACTTCACTTGCAGATTTGTAATTACAAAGGGGCACCAGGGATAGTCTCATAAAGAAACACGACACCAGTTACACAAAAAGAATTCTGTACCTTTCCACCAAAGGCAGCTTGAAGTAATGGCTTCCATTCTGACTCAGCTCTAGCTCTTACTCAGCTCCTACTGTCACTTTCACATCGTGTAAGTGACTGCATCATACAACTCCAGCTTCCTTGCTCTCTCCTCACTCTCTCTCTCTCTCTCTCTGCATTTTTCGCCTCAAACTTGCAGATGATTTTAGTATTTCTAACCAAAAAAAATACTGATCTAGTCACCTGACTATCTAAACTGTGGGTTGCAACCAGCAACCAGATGTTATACATCTCGAAGCTGCTGCTGACCTTCAGTCCATGAACTTCTGCCCATATTTGCTGCCTATGTGCAAAATAGACACCACCTACTGGCAAACTGCCAATACCACGACACATTTACACTGGACAAATGGCACTATTTTTCCTTTTGTCCAATTTATTTGCAATGCTGTCACTATTTTATGTAATTCAAAACATTCGAAACAATTTTTTATTCTTATCTACTAATATTGTTGGACCCATTTCACATTTACAATAAGGTATTCCAGGGGGTGCTTTATGGTGGGTTAATGGCCCTTCTCAGGTGGTGGAAGCACTTGACTGTGCCTTGTGCTTCAGCCTACCCAAGGTGGGCCATTGTCGCACCATAATGCATCCTATGCCATGTCTTTTTGCTTCATTTTCTAAGGCTTTTTATCTTGTGAACCATTGCTCCTCACTTTTTAATAAAACTCTGTCCAAATTTCCACCTCTTTGTAGTTTGTCAACCCTTTCTATGCCAAAAACGTAAGCTTGATAGGCAATGTTTTTGTTGTGAAACACACCTCGCTAGTGGAGCATTGCTGTCATGCCTTCTAATGGAACTCTTATATTCTGAAATTTGCTGCTTAAGAGATCTTGTAGTTTTACCAATATACATTAAACTGCCAAACAATAACACACATCAGTAACTCAGGACACAATGAAAAGGAGTACAGAACCCTGGGCTCTGTTACAGAAACACACTGACTGCACTGCCGCAATCCATGGAATGGGTCAGCAACCAAGTATCTCAATTAATGTCACTTCATAGACAAATGTCAAAGTGCAAACAAGCATATGTATTTATTTTGTAGAATATGTTTTTTGCAGCCATACCACATCCAGCAGTTCACCAGACATCATGCTCAGGTACATCACATTAAAGTAAGGCAGGTACATTAAAATGGTCTCCAAAGGCAGAAAATTTTACATGAACTTGCACAGGAAGTCATCAGGCAGTACTATGCTCAATGGCCAGAACTGTGAGAACAAATTCAACTGCTCCAAAGCTATGGGTCAATCATGCCAATAGTATACATTGTAGCCATGCCACGCCTATATACAATTGTTTGCATATTGAAATTTGTCTATGAAGTGAAGTTACTTAAGCTGCTTGGGTGCTGAGCCGATCCATGGATTACCACCATACAATTATCATACATCAAACTGCATGGGCATTTAATGCAACAAATACTGTGATCCATGTCACATGCCACGAAATCTGAAATATGGACTGTCTCATCATTGCAAGTACTTTTAACTTCCTTGGTTTTAATTATCTTAGAACATTGGGTACAATTGCCACACTGAAAAAAGCCTTTCAGTTTCTTCTGCAGCATTGTGGTAGGTTCTGTGTCTCTTTTCCACTGTTTGACGTGTACCAATTTCCTTTTTATACTCCTTATTTTGTTTGTCTGTCACCCATGGTTTGTTTTTGAAGGCTTGGGAATCCTTTTCTGTCGACTGCAATACGTCTCAATGTTTGAAAGTAATGTTTTTTTATTTCACCTAATTGATTCTAGTATTTTCTAGTGCATGTTATTCAGTTTTCTTTTTGCCATTTAGCTCTTCCACATAATAACTGTAATCTGTTCAATGATGCTGCACTGTCTTGTGCTTGATTTAAAACTATCTCATTATAACCCCTCATGAGAAACCTGCAAGCTTCTTTTAGAGATTTTTCTTTGTCTGTTTGGATCATTTTCATTTTGGTCTGAATTTTCTCTTTGGAAATATTGCTTAATATGTAATTTCCTGTAGAAGCACTGAAGATCTACTTGCACGTCAAAGGAATTAAGGGGTTGGTTGTACACAAAAACTAAAACCTTTGTTTGTTAGAGTTGAAAGATTAAAGATTTTTTCAGGATCTTCCCTCTCTGCCTCATATAATGGATCTTTGATGGACCCATGTCCCATCCTGTTCCTGCTGCTGGGGACCCTCCTTTTGTTTTTGAGTTTTTGTTCCCTGTTATCCCCCTTCCTTCTAAAATATCTGGTGAATAATTCCAACCAACCATCATGCAAGGGATAACACATGACAAGGTATGTTGTTATAAGGGAATATTGCATGCCTTAGGTGGTTGCTAGGCACTGCGTATAGCTGAGTGCCACAACCACCCAAGAAGTGTATTAATCCCTTATGACCGAACATCTTAGAGTGTGTTATCCCACTTATGAAATGGACTTTTATTTGTTAAAAAAAAAATATATGTAGTTTAGGTGAGGTGTGTGTTTGTAGAGAACAATCAACAATCATATGATGTGTTTTGACCAATGTGGTTACAAGATATCCACTGCCCATTTTATAAATGCCAATTATTGCCCGATGCCCAGAAAAAGGCCCTTCCTGTACAGCAAATTGTAGTCTGGATGGTATCAGTGACACTTACCTCTTCCTTAACCTTATTTCATGAGTATCATTACTTGTTCTGAATTGGAATCACTCACCACCATTACAAGTCTTATCATTTCATACATATGATCTGGTGGCATTCTCCCTCTTTCATCAACCATGTGTAAGGCTGACTCTGATGTGCATTAACTGTGGTTTTCCTCACATTACCACCTGCCCATCAGTCCATTTTTTTGCCCAATTTCACAGTGCACCATCACCTCAGAAAATACTGATCTGTACCAGGTGGCCAATCAACCGCCCTTCCTCTCCAAACCTATGCAGTAATATAAGCCTTTCTAAAATGTGAAATGTCTTCAACCCCTATTGTCCTATATCATGTCAAGTATTTAAAGCAGCAGTGCAACAAAAAACAGTTTTTCCAAAAAAGCTAGTTTCTGCTACAGTTAATAAAACTAAAAGCATACCTGTAAAATGTACTTGTCTAGGTATCTGCTATGCTGTACACCATGAGTCTTTCTTAATTTTTTCAGTTCTAACCCTTGCCAGGTCTATGATGCAATTTCCATACAAAATGTGAAAGCTATCTTTCTTTTCTTAAGAAAAAAAAAAATGAAAACATTTATAAAATATTTAAATGTTGATGGAATTGGCCGGCCCAGTGGTGCTGAGAGTTGAGGCACTGGGTGCCACACCTCACACCACACTGGTGACCCAGGCTTGGGAGCGAGCTTGGGATGTCAGGGGTCAGCAGAGAAGGAGAGGATCAAGTGTCCAGAGGACAGCTCTCCTCTCTTGGGGAGGGTGGGTGAGTGATTCCCTGGCACTAGCGACTCCCAGCGGAGGCTGGGGGTGCAACAGCTGAGGGTCATGTCAATGATGGGTTGGGAGCAGCAGTGGACATCCACAGGAAGGGTGCAGGAGTGTGCTCAGCCCACACTGGATGTCATTTCACATCCACGCTCTGAGGGGGACTTAACATTCACAAAACAAGGAAACAACCTGTTGGCTGAGAGGAAGACATCACCTGCCCCCACTTCCAGTACCAGACCTTGCCCACCAGATCTTGACACCCTCCTTCTCTGCCTAACAGGGGGCATTGGATAATAAGGTAAGCACTGGGGAGCTGAAGGCGGCCATGCCCCAGGGAGCAAAGATCAGGGGATTCCCCCCTAGGGTGTGTTGCAGGTGGATCAGGGTCTAAGGAGCATGGATTGGGAGGGTCTCAGAAGGAGGGTTACAAGGCAGAATGACTGATGGGACCCTATCCAGTGGTGACGGGAAGGAAAAAGAATGAAAAAAATAATGTTGATGGAATTGGAAAATTGTACTACCAAATAGAACTGGAAGATGTCTGAAATCTTTTATAATGGAAAAAGGTAGGGTAATTTGTTTGCCCAGTTTCATTGTACTGCTTCTTTAATGTTGTAAAAATTCCCTCATTCACAGTGACAATACAATCCAGTCACAAATGAGCAACTAATTATGTGACCCAAACTTAAATAGTCTATTCTTTGCATTGATCTTCCATCTAAAAATGTAATGTAAAAATTATTTGTAGCCACTGAAAATCAGTGAACCAAGCACTGTAACCTCATTAAAAACAAAATACTGTATCTGATCTGGTTCAAAGTGGCAATTTATTACACCCATCACTGTGAACCACATACAGTAAAACTCCAGTTATCCAAACCTCAATTAATTAAAACTCAGTTATCCAAAACTGTGCTGCGTCTCCCAACTTAGTAGACTAAACTGTAAAGTGCTGTCACTTATTCAAAACCTCATTTATCCAATTACATTGTCCCCCAACACATTCCAATAAATAAGGTTA
Source organism: Neoceratodus forsteri (assembly GCA_016271365.2). NCBI lineage: Eukaryota > Metazoa > Chordata > Ceratodontiformes > Ceratodontidae > Neoceratodus > Neoceratodus forsteri. Next base: position 845,304,212 of record CM057451.1, on the reverse strand, counting down.
TACTGTATACTTTTCCATGATTCACATATTAACCCTTTCACTTCACACCACTAAAGTGCTAGTATACTGCCTCAAATCAATATCAACTTTCAAACGCAGTGAACTATATTCCTTCTTATAACTGAAGTATTTGCTTTTTCTCTTTTTTTCTAATTAAAAATGTTTCTGGCTGACAATATTTTGTGTGATGTGTTGAACAGTACTCTACCTGGAGACTGCCATAACTAATTCTGTTCCTCCTCCTCCTACATCGTCAGCCCCATGACCTTACTGTCTGTGACATCACTAAAGACCAAAAAGAGCCGCTCGCCTGCAGCAAGATCTGTCACTTGTGATGTCACAGTAAGTAAGGTTACAATGCTATGAGATATAAAGAGGAATACAACTAGATAATGTACATCCAGGTAAAGTAATGGCCTTTATATCACTCTTCATGTTACCAGGTAGAAAACCTTATAATGAGCAAATGGAAAAAGAAAGATACTTCAGGAACAAAAAGTAGCAATCAGCTACTTATCAAAATGAATAACATGTTCTGCCTGCTATTTTTGGTGCTACTAGCTCTTTAACATGGCAAGCACTCTGTAATACAGTGCATGCCAATAGAGACGTTTTATGTACAGTATATCCATCAACAATGAGCTATATGTTTGTTTAGTGTCTCTGACTGCCTGCCTCCCATACAGACTATCAACTCCTCCACTCCTCTTCTACACATCTATATCCACATGACTTATGCAGTCATAGTCACCATGCATTCCATTCATGAACAACATCATCAAACACTATTACTTGGCATGTAATACTCTGATACACACACACACACACACACACACACGCAGCATGTGTCCACTTTTAAAAAGGGTTTTCAAATTCTGCTTGATGGTGTGTGTGAGTGTGTGTGTATTTGTGAGAGGGGAGGCAATGGGATGATGGTATTCAGCAGAATGCCAATATTGCATCCAGATGTTGACAGTGTTAACCTACTGTACTTGCTGACTTGTGAGCAGTACTTTGTGGTGCACTGATCCAATAACTATTCAATTATTCAACCACAACTGGAAACTAAACAACAGCCTCCAGCAGTACATCTGTTGTTCAGAACCCGTGTGCTCTTTAAACAGCTGACAATAACAAATGTCACCTCAATAATTAAGACTTTTTAGTCTGTAAATCTTCTTATGTTAACTAATCATTTCTTTGTATCTATAAACTTTTTTATTTAAACGATATTCAAAAAATGTACATCACATTCCCTTGATCTGAATATCATGAACATGTTGCATAATGCCCCACTTCACAGCACTTTTGAGCATTGGAGGGGGGTAAGGGGCTATCTCATAGCTTAAAAAAGTAACCAAAAATGCTACTGTGAACCAGCTTCTAAACAGTCCCCACCCCATCTCCCCAAAAGATCCCTTCATATAAAATCAGTTGCATTTTGCTGAACCTACCATGCATTCAAAGGTATCATGTACATTTCATTTTCATCTAAGACAATGGGCTCGACTCTCAAAGTCCTGAGATTTATGCAAGGTGCCTGTGCCAAACATAAATGGTGCAAGTGGGACCTTGAGTCAAACATTGCCCCCTGAGCTTTTCACAAAAGCAGCCTGTGTCAACCGCAGGCTGCCTGCCCCAAATGGGGCTTGCACCACCCATGCACCCAAAAACAGGCAGCGACCTGGTGCTAAGGGGCATGCGGCAGATGTATGCTGCCACATCCTTGAAAATACTTAAAAGTACTCTGCATAAGAACTCAAAGTAGAGGTCTTTTTAAGGTTCCTTTTTTCCATACTTCTTTCTCACAAAATTCTATTAACTTTGTTGCACCTAAAAAGTATAGTAAACTACCTGACTTTATCATAGGTTGTACTAGGTTGTCTGTATTTAAGAAACCTCTTAAATGTCTTTTTTTTTTTTAGACAGAACTGTTTGTAATTGTTATGATTGACTTATTGTCTATTTTGCCTGTCCTGTATGTAAGTGTTTGGATTTTTTATTATTGTATTATTTATAACTGGATGCCTGTGAAAATGGGCATTCATGCCCACAGACCTCTTCAGTATAAATTAAACATGAAATTAAATTAAATTAAATGAAAATAGGATTCTCAGAACTCTCCCAGAGGGATAAATTCTAAGCACCCCTCGACCAGCCAGGGCTGGTCTAAGGGTAATTAGAAACTTTTCACCTCTGGGAGAGTGTACCTGTTCATGGCAATGTGCCATGGTCCCCCCTCCCCAGCCCTGATGTCTGCCCATATATATATTAATATTTTCATCCCCTTCCCTGGTGTTCTAGTGGCCCCTCTCCATGATCCCTGTTGTCTGCCTATATGAATATTATTAAAATCACCCCCTTCACTGGTGTTCTAGTAGCCCCCCTCCCCGATCCCCAGTTCTACCATAATCTTTAATTAATATAATGCCCCCCCTTCCCGATCCCCAATGCTGCCATATTCTTCAAGTTAATATAATGTCCCTGATCCTGATGTTGCCCTAATTAATGAGTTAATAACATATCCGCCTCCTTGGTGGTATACTGGCCCCCCACCCCACCCCAGCAGGTTGTGCCCACAACCTACTCCCCCCCATCCTATAACAGAGCCGGCACTGGCACAGCCCTCCTCTCACCTCCACGGCCGGCACTGACTGAACTGTCATTGAATGCTGTACTGTATAGTGTATGCATACACTGTACAGTACAGCACTCAATGACAGTTCAGTCGGTGCCGGCTGTGGATGTGAGAGGAGGGCTTTGCCAGTGCCAGCTCTCTTATGGGATGGGTGGGGAGCAGGGTGGTGGCCACTATCTGCTGGGGGGTGGGGGGCCACTATACCACCATGAGATGGGATATGTTATTAACTATTTATAAGGGCAGAATCGGGGAAGGGGCATTATATTAATTAAATAATATGGGAAGCATTGAGGTTTGGGGAGTGGGGGGACACTAAATCACCATGAAAGGGGATATGTTTTTAACTATTAATAGGGGCAGCATCGGGATTGGGGGGCATTATATTAATCAAATAATATGTGAAGCATTGGGTTTGGGGAGTGGGGGAACACTAGACCACCATGAGAGGGGATATGCTATTAACTATTAATAGGGGCAGCACTGGGGATCAGGGAAGGGGACATCATATTAATTAAATAATATGGGCAGCATCGGGGTTCAGGGAGTTGGGGGGACACTAGATCACCAAGAGATGGGATGTGTTATTAGCTATTGATAGGGACAGCATCAGGGACTGGAGAAGGGGGACATTGTATTTTCCCAGGCTAGGCCAGTTGGAATGCATTATCTCATTTTTAATGGGGTCCTGGCTGTACCCATTTTTTACACTGTATTTACCTAGAATTGCACAGTGGAGATGCAATGTCTAATTTTCTTTGAGGGCCTTGCTTTTACCCATTTCTACAAAATATTTACCCAGGGTAGGCCAGCTGAGAGGCATTATCTCTTTTTCAGTGGGCTCTAACATTTTGACCTCAAATTTTCAACATAGTTTTTTTATGACCTCACGTTCTGATGTAAACAAGTGGGATTTTTAAAATTCCATCTAAGAGATGATTTGGGGAGTGACTGCAAAAACATGTTTTGAAAGGGTATTTGAAAAAATTATGCCTGTCATGTTCATGAGGGGGTAACACAAGGGATGTGTTGAAATTTTGGGCCAAAATCTGCAAAAATAATGTTATAAGTGAACGTTGGAGCAATTTGTTTGTTCACAACCTAGTTATTTTTTTTCTTATTTTGATCCCACATTCTCAAGCTAGTCTCTTTATGGCCCCTTGTTATGATCAAGACAGATGAGAGTTTTGAAATCACATCCAAAAGGTGATTTAGCAAAGGAACTGTGAAAACATATGTTGAACAGGATTAGAAAAATGATACCTGTCATGTTCATGGGAAGGTAACACATGGACTGTGTAGAACATTTAGGGGCAAAATGTGTAAAAATAATAAAGTTATGAGTAAACACTGGAAAATGTCAACATTTCTTCATAACTTCATTTTTTTTTCACATTTTGCCCTCAAATTTTCATAATAGTCCTTTTATGACCCTTCCTTATGATCAAGACAAGTGGAGTTTTCTGAATCCCATCCAAAAGGTGTTTTTGCAGAGTAACTATAAAAACATATTTCAGAGGGGATTTATAAAATGACATCTGTCATGTCCATCAGGTGGGGTATCAAAAGGATTATGCTGCACATTTTTGAACACAATTGGCAAAAATCACAAAATTATGTGCATAGATTGACAAAATTCAATGTTTCCTCCTAACATCTTTGTTCCCAAATGTTCAGCATTGTCTTCTTACGACCCCACCTTATGATCAAGACAGGTGAAATGTTTCTAAATCCCACCCAAAAGGTGATTTTGAGGAACATCTGCAAAAACATTTTTCAAACGGGATTTGAAATATGACACCTGTCATAAGGTAGGGGTATCAAGATGGCTATGTTGAAAGCCTGGGGTCAAAAGGGGGGATGTTGAGTGGTGGGTGGTGAGTGCTGAAGGAGGGGTTGGGCAGCAGACATTATTGAGGTACTTTTTTTTTTGTTGGTACTTTATTCTCCTTGGGGTGCTGGTAGGTGGCTCTGGCCCCTCCCTCGGAAGGGACTCATCTCTCCAACCAGGCATCCCGCACTAGTCCCACCCAGAAAATCCCCATGGGTTTCCCCCCTCCCCCATGACAGGGCTGGTGGTGAGGAGCGTTGACTTCCACCCCACCACTGGAAGCCAACATCTAAGATTGCCGGGGGGCCAGAGCAGGTGTAGACCACCATCATAGAGTCTGCCAGCCATGTTTCTTTTTCCTCCAGTTTTCTTCCCGGACCCATGCATGCACAATGGACAGGGTGACTGCCTTTGCCTCTGAGTAGGCAGTCTTACACCCTATGTGTGGATCCACCCCATTCTGAGCAGTCTACAGAGTGCTGCATTGTCCCCCCTCCCCCAAGGAAGGAGCGCTGTCACTGGATGCTCTATCCTTCCCTGCCCCAGCCGACCCCCAAATGACCCGAGTCCATTCCAGAACTTGGGTCACCAGCATGGCACAAGGTGTCATATCCAGTGCCTCAACCCTCAGCACCACTGGGCCCAGGTGCTTTTTTTCACAGGGAGTGGCTAATGATGAAGACAGGCAGCTTCCTTCTTTTTAGTTACTTGGCTGGCAGCACTGTGGGTGGTCACCCCAGTGTCTCATTGTGCTTGGGAGTGTTAGTCAGCACCAGGAGTAGGTACCCTGATGTCAGACTGAGTGTGTGAGGGAGAACAAACACAAGTTTGAGTGGAAGGGTATGCTGGCAGCGGGGTTGGGTACCCATTGCCAGTGATGTTAAAAATGTAGGTCGGGTGGTAGGAAGATACTGGTGGTGGGGTTGAATCAGCACCCACTGCCGACTATGATTTAAGATGAATCAGATGAGAGGGGAAATATGGTGCCATTAGGGTTGAGGACTAGTGTCTTGGTTGAATGAGCACCTACCGCTGGTTAGATTTTAAAAGTTCAATTGGGCAAGTGGGGAGGTACAGGCAATGATCACACCCTGTTCACACAGTAATGGATGAAGATCACATATGATAACAGCAGCTTCATTCTTTCATATTTAAGAAATTTCCACTCATCAACAAGCAAAACTGCATCATCATCATTAGCCTCCTTCCAATACACTGCTCACAGCCCAGCCTCCGCAACTCTCCACTTCATAGGCCCCAAAATTGTCACTCCTCCAAAAGCCATACAGTGCTGCACACTGTCAATATGTTTGCTTTGTGCATGTGTGCAAACAAACAAAAACAATCCCAATGCAAAGTGAGGGCTTAAAGCAAAACCATATATATGGAGCCACACTGAGTTTTGATTTGTTTTGATTTGGAATAATAGTGTTTATAATAGTGTTTCTCAAATTACTTCCAAATTTCTGCACCTCATCGCTGATAATGCAGTGGCTCTTCTTTTTTCACTGTAGTTCATCTGGAAATATCAAAGCAGATGTACAGAATGGGGTGTAAGTTTTAATCATTGGATTTTAGCTGCAAAATAAAAAGCAACCCCCCCCCCTTTTGACCATGATGTGCTCGGAGAACCATGTTATTCTGCAATACAGAGACTCAGCACCATTCAGCTGTAAAAGCTATCAAGATGCTGGGTGATCCATTTTTTGTTAGGTAAAGTGAGCATGGCACATTGAGTATAGTCAAGCAGAAGCACACAGGAGTTATGGGCACATAGCACTCTGACTCTGTAAGCCAAAACAAGTTTGGTGCTCATTCAAAAGACCTTTGCTGTTGTGTTCTGGAGAGATTTGCCACTCACTGCTGAATACCTGCATGCACTGCTGGCAGTGCAACAAATGATGCAGTTTGAGTTACAGACAGCTGGAGCAACCAATGGCAAACATCTTCATCCACTCATTATTTACTTATCTATTTCTTGAAATGTGGTAACTAGGAAGGGCCCCAGGTGTGACTCTGGGGAAGGAGATTGAAAAGAAAAAGTACATTCAGAAGATAAAATACAATCAATTTAAAAAAAATGCAGTGTACAGGCATGTGAGAATTATCAAGATTGCCGCGCAGTAGTAAAAAGGATATATCAAAGGGAATTCAAAAGTGAAACAGAAGTTTACATCATTAAGAAAAATAACAATGACTAAAATAATTATACAGAGAGAAGGTTTAATGCTGGGAGTACAGCAGTACAATTAACAGGAAAGGTCAAGAGCACAAGAAGGGAAGGGGAGATAGGGAACACAAACAGGGTTAAGGAGAAGGCAGAACAAATAAGTTACTAAGGGACAGACTACCCAATGCCAGAGCAAGAGCAAGGGGGAACAAAAAGAAGTTTGATATGGTGTTTGAGAGAGAGAGAGAGAGAGAGAGAGAGAGAGAGAGATAGGAAAGAAACAAGCCAAGTGTAGGGGAGAGGGAGTTCCATATGGAAGGAAGATGAGAGAAAGAAATGGATTGCCCAGCAGCAGACTTGGAAAATGTGACAAAAAAGTGCAGGATGCCCCAGAAGGTGTACAGGAAGAAGAGGAGTTTGGAGAGAGGAGGCAGGACAGGTAAGTATAAAGAGGCAAAACCCAGTATTTAGAAATGAATGAAGCACTGTGAATAATGCAACAGGGGACAAGAGGAGCAATAGACAGGCAAGCATAGAGGGAAAAATGATGTGTAAGAAAGGGAGCATCAGTAGCAAAATGGCAAAAGGCATTGCAAAGAATATCCAGCTTGGCAAGAAAAGTGGAAGAAGCAGCACTATGAAGAACATTTGCAATGTCAAACACTGGAAGTACCATCTTCGGGAATAATCAACAGCAGACTAGGAGTGGTAGACAATCCTTGTTGCAATAAAGGGTGCAAAGTTTGGGGCAGATCTTCTGAAGATGGCATCAATGTGAGTGATGAAGTTGTCTACCATCCAGCCACACACCTAGGTATTCGAAACAGGGAATGATCAAGAGAAGTGCCATTCAAGGTGGCAAAGACTATAGTGGAGGAGAATCTGGCAAGCTTATGGCTTGTGCCAAAGGTCATGGACACAGTCTTCTTGGTACTGACCTGAAGTTTGTGTGTTTGACACCAGTGTAGGACATTATCAAAGTCACACTGAAGCAATGTTTCCTTGGCAGAGACTGAGGCATTTGAGGCAAAAATTACTGTGAGTACCGTGTCATCTGCATACATGTGAATATGCAAGCTGACACAGACAGAGGGAAGGTCATTAAGAAAGATTAAAAGGAGTATAGGATCCAGTATGAAGCCTTGAGGAACACCAGATTGAATGGGGGGACAAGGTATTGCTAACCTGTACTGCCTGGAGTTGGCCAGATTGGTAATATCTGATTCAGTTGACAGCTGGAACAGAAAGGCCAGTGGCACATAGCTTATCCAAAAGGAGGGAGTGGCTACCAGATCAAGAACTTTGGCAAGGTCAATGAAAATGGCAGCATAATGTGACCCTGGTCCATACCACTGAGTATGGAGTCAGTAACACGTAGTAGAGAAGAAATGGTAGAATAAATTTTGCAGAAGCCAAACTGGAATGGAGTGAAAAAATTAAAGGAGTGAAGGAAATCTACAATTTGGGAGTAGATACATTTTTCTTGCAGCTTGGCAAGAGTATAAAGAAGGGAGATGGGCCAAAAATTGTTATGTGAGGAAGAGTCCCTACCTTTAAAAAGAGGAAGAACCTTGGCAAACTTCCAGGAGTGAGGCACAGAACTGAAGTAAAAAGAAAGGTTAAGTAAGTGGGTTAGAGGGATGGCAATAGCAGGGGCAGAAAGGTGAAGTAGATTAGGGTCCAGACCACCTGAGCTGTGAGATTTATAAAGGTTATGGGAGGACAGGGCACATAAAGTATCCTGAAGAGAGATGGTAGAGAAGTCAAAACAGAAGTTAGAAGAAGGGAGAGAAGGAAAAGTCTGAGGTAAAAGTGGAGGAGCCAATGGATGAGAAGGAGGGGGGAGAGCACAAGCTGTGAAGTAGTTGTTAAAATGAGAAGCAATCTGGGAGGTAGATGAGATAGTTCCACTATTTATGACTAAGATACATGAGGAGGACTGAGAAGGAGGATCAAAGAAGAATTAATAACCTTCTAGACTTTGGCAAGAGACATGATTATTTTAGAGGTTAGTAGGAAAACAGCTAGCTTTAGCTGCTCCACTGGCTTTTGCACAAGAATTTCTGAGTTTCCTGTAGCTTCAGAGGTTAGACTGGGAATGTGACATTTTGAAGCAAAACCAGGCAGCATCCGGAGTCTTATAAAGATCAGTGAGGTCAGATATAATCCATGGGAGGTGAGGCTCTCCTACAAGTGACTGTTGTGCCAAATAAGTATCGGTCCCAAATGTATTCCAATGGCATAGCTGAAAACACTTCCTGACTTTGATCCTTAAAGGAATTACAGTAACAAAGTGAACTGTTGGGAACTATTTAGCCTGAATACCTATTGACGATCACATGGAAATGAATGGAAATTAACAGGTGGTGGGTTCATGAGAGATGTGAGGAAATACTACTTTATGGAAAGGGTGGTGAAACCTTGGAACAATGTGTCAGATGAAGTAGTGGGAGTGGAAACAGAGGATTCAAGCAGGGCTGGGACATAATGAAGGGTATAGTGGTTACCGGGGGTGACAGGACCAAGAAGGAGAATAGAGAGAGAGGACTGGGAGGGTTAGTACCCTGGAGGAACAGTAGGTTCCAGGGATTATAGGGACCTTGGACAGACTGGATGGACCTATGGTCTTTTTCTGCTGTCATTGTCTGTTTCTAAGTTTCTATGATCACAGTAAGACTTGATCTGTGATAAGGGGAAGAATGCTGAGAAAGGGAGCAACTCTGTGAGTGAGCGGTAGCTAATGGTCTGTACAGAGAATGCAGTCCTTACTAACCTCATTATTCATACACACCCTGTTTTGTGAATTGTAAAAATCACATTAGGGACTCTAAGGGACACAGGGACCTCCATTTCAATGGTTAAGCATGTATTTGTCCAGACTCTTGGTTAACCTATTGTAGTAACATTTTCTTCTATACCAATGAAGCCTGTGTGATTCATAAATGTGGTCATCTAGACTCCTCTTTATCGCAAATAGCACTGTCAATAAATGAAGTGCATGTTGCCATATAATCCCTTAAACTGGGCAAAGTTCCAGGCATTGACAAAATGGCAGTTGAGTTTTTCATCTCTTGTGTAGACTGGTGGGCATATATTGGGAATTGTGAAATCATTTGAGAACTGTAAAATCATAAAAGGCTTAAAGAACACAGGGGCTTCCCTTTCAATTGCTAAGCATTTATTTCTCCAGACTATGTTTAACTTATGATAGGAATGTTTTCTTTAATACTAATGAAGCCTGTGTAATTCATGAACTTGGACATCTAGACTCTTTTTTTAATCATAAACAGTATTTTCAATAAATGAAGGGCATGGTGCCAGAAAGTCCCTTAAACTGGGCAATGCTCCAGGCAATGGAAACAATGGCAACTGTTTTTCATCGCTAGCATAGCTTGGTGGGCACATATTCTTTAAAGTTTTTTCAGTTCATGTTTATGTATTAGTTATATTCCCAACTCTTGGAGGAGGAATATTATTATTCCAGTTTTCAAAAAAAGTGACAAGTTAAATCCCACCTGTTGTAGACTCATAGGTCTTACTGATAAGTTGGCCAAGATTTTTTCTAAGATTATGCTTAACAGACTTCAAATTTGGGTAGACACAAATATCATCTCAAATCTCCAAGCAAGTTTTCATGCTGCACATTCAACATTGGACCTCTGTTTTGCTTTAAAAAATGTCTTACATAAATATGTTAATATTCAAGGACAAGGACTATATGCCACTTTTACTGATGTGTCCTTGACATTTGATTCATTGTTTAGATCTAATTTATGGCTCAAACTTAAAAAATTGAATATGAATCCTGGGCTACTGTACATTATAATGTTATTATATACTAATACTTGGACAAGGGGGGAGATAGATAGATAGATAGATAGTTTATTGTTGACAAAAGTGCCATTACAATATAAATAACCTTTAAATACACCATACAAAATATAAACATGACATAATACAATAACAACGACATTAATAAGCATTAATACATTGATAAAATCAGAAATCCAGACCCTGAAGGGGCTGTCTATCTCCAATACAAAAATGTACAATTTATAAATATCAAAGCACTGTAATAGACCAAACAGCCAATTGTTTCTTCCTGCATAGAGACGCTTGTAAAAGATACAGTGATAATTTCTCCAAAACAGAGATTTCCTCTGAGTTAAACAGCAAATCTAAGATATATTGAATGGGTAATACCATGGAACCAATAACTTCTCCAAGAAGTTTTTTCTTAAATCAGAATAACAGAAGCATTTAAATACTACATGATGTAAATCCTCAGACTCTTTCATACCACAGTTACAGAGACCTGAGACTTGAGGATCATTAGAATATTTGTCTGTCAAAACATTACTTGGAAAGTATTCAGATCTGTATTGTGTTATAATTCTTCTATAGTCAGAATCACGTAAATTAGTTAAGTAAAACTTTAAACTCTGTTCTTTTGTGTTATTGGCAAGCCATTTCGAAACCTTCAGATCACTGATTAATCGCAAATCATTTTCTTTAGCTCTAGTAGATACTACATTCTTTATAAGTTTAAGTAGGCCAATTTAACTATAATCTTTTTATCCAGCCAATGTTTTAACTTTGTTAACTTATAATATTCCAATAGTAGTTCTACCTGTGAGAGCCAATTCGATTTTTTATTTTCCAACCATATTTTTTTAGCACATTTTTCAATAAAACATGTTCTGATAAATTCAATTTTAATCAGAAAGATAAAATATGATTATGAATCAATTCTTTTACCAACATTTGTCCCAGCTGTGACCTAACTAAAGCATTAGAGGAAATATGGGGGAGCCCCAAAACTTGTTTACAAGTCCTATTTACAACTACATCCAATTTTCATGAATCTGCAAAGCCCCAAGTTTCAGCAGAATATAAAAACCTTGGGGAATTAGTTTAGATTTTATTGCTTTGATCATTGATGCTACCATATGTCCTCCATATCTAACATTAAACCTTTTTTAATCCTAATGCTGTTTTGTTCATTTTATCCACTATAAAGGCAATTTGTTTATTCCTCTTCATATTTGATGAAAATGTAACCCCAAGATACGTAAATTCTGTTACGAAATCCAATAAAGAGCCATCCAATGAAAGTCTTCTATATTTTTTTCTAGAACTAAATATCATTACCTTAGTTTTCTGTGGGTTAGGCAGTAGATTTAGCTTTATACACAGGTTATTAAGTTTATCCAAACTTCTCTGTAATCCTAGTCTAGTTAATGAAAACAATCGCAAAATCATCCACATAAGCCAACAATGGAATTGTTATTTGAGCCAGTTTTGGAGAGTGAAAATCAATGCTCAACATATTAACTATTAATTCATCAATATAAATATTGAATAAAGTAGGTGCCAATACAGAATCATGCTGGACACCACAAATAGTGGGAATTTCTTTTGATAACAAACCATTATTAGAGTATTGTGTTTTATTTATTTTATTTATTTATTTAGTTTTTGTTGACTGGGTAAGTGCACTAGACAAATCCTGCCTATTTTCAGGCACGACCCGGGGGAAGGGATACAGATGAATGCCATCTGACCTTGAACCAGATTAAGCTGTTGGTGGTATTTTTTTTAGTGAATGAGGGAAATTTGGCCAGGACACCAGGGAAATTCCCCTACTCTTTTCGATAAGTGCCATGGGATCTTTAACATCCGCCTGAACTACCACCAATCCAGGCAGATGGGACCTCGGTTTAACGTCTCATCTGAAAGACGGATTTTAGACCAAGTGATGTAATATAAATGCCTACTTAATATTATTAAGTTTGGGTCAATACCCAGTTTATAGATCTGAATCAATAATGTATTTCTATCTATCAAATCCAAAGCAGATTTGAAATCTACAAACGCAACATAAAGTTTTTGTTTCTTTATTACACAATATTTTTCTAAAAGATGTTGAAAGATGAATATTTGAGTTGTATACCACAGTCTTTCGTGAAACCTGCCTGCAGAATAGATATCACTGCATATTTCATAATACAATCTAATAACCTATTCAATAGTATTTTTGCATACACTTTAGCTAAAGTGTCAATTAAGTTGATTGGACAATAGTTTTCTGGTAGGGCCCTGTCACCTTTTTTAAAGATAGGTAAAATGTGACTACCTGCCCAAGTTGCTCGTATAGAACCATACATTATTTCATTTAATTTCATTTATTCTTTGTTAACCTGGTAAGGACACTGGACCAAAGGTCCCTTTTCAGGCCCAACCCAGGCAAGAAACAACAAAAATACAAGACAAAAACAACATCAACAATTTGACAAATTACAAATAACAGTTACAAACAGATTTTAGCAATAGAAGATGCTTTAACTTTGATTTAAAATTAAGTACAGAAGAAACATGTTTGACACTGACCGGAAGAGCGTCCCAGTAGGTAGGGGCAGCCACTGAAAATGCTCTTAGGCTAGTCTTGAGCCTATGGTGTGGGACTTTATATAAAGGACCATTTGCTGACCTCAAACAAGGCAGCAGCTCTCTTCTAGAGACTAAATTAGAGAGAGAAAATAAAGATTCAAAATGCAGGCTTTTGAACATCAGACACCCCACTGAATACTCAATCTGACAGCTAGGTGATAACCATCCCAGTTGTGAATAGAGACTACAGTGATGTGTATGACGGGAAGTCCCAAGAACAAATCTGCAAATATTATTCTACATAACAGATAAAGTGTTCATTTCTTTTGACCCAATATTAAGATAGATACCAGATACATAGTCAAACAGGGGAAGAAGTGATCCAACAGCAATCGCTTTCCTAGTCTCACATGTAAAGTAAGATTTAAATTTATGCAATAACCTTATTCTCTGATTGATCTTTTTAGTGATAGACTGTACCTGAAGAGAAAAAGTTAAACATGGGTCCAAGGATACTCCAAGATATCTAAATTGTGAAACTTTTTCCAACAAAAGACCCTGGTCATCAAACACAGCTAACCTCAGATAGTCTTCCAGCATTAATGGCATACCAAAAAGCATGACTTTAGTTTTACTTGAGTTTAAGACCATGGCATTAGTAGTCAGCCAGGAACAAACATCCCAAAGTCCTTATCCAGAGTACTGGAAAGTTCCAACACTGACTTAGACTGGGCAAAAATTATAAGATCATCCACATACAATTAGGAACCACTATGTTTGCAGACCTGAGGCAATTGATTGACAAAAATAGAAAACAATAAAGGGCCCAATATGGACCCTTGAGGTACCCCATAATGAATGGATGACACATCCAAGACAACAGAGACAACTTGAACATATTGGCATCTGTTACTCAGATAATTACCAACCCAAGAAACAACTGCTTCAGAGAACCCAAGATTATACAATTTAGAACACGTAAGATTGTGGTCAATCAGATCGAATGCCTTTGTCAGGTCCACGAACACCGCCCATGTCATACAATATTTCTCAAAACCACACAAGACGGTGTCCATGAACCCAACCAAGGCAGTCCCTGTTCTGTGAAGCTCGAAAAAACCATGTTGTTGCCAAGTCAACAAATCATAAGTCCCCAGATAATCATTCATCTGTTTGGCCACTAGTTTTTTGAGTAATTTACTGAGTGGGTTCAGAATTGAAATGGGTCTATAATCATCTAAGGTGGCTGCATTGCTTTTTTAAGGATAGGAACCACTCTTGCTTTCTTCCATTTAGTGGGAAATACACAAGCAACCAATGACAGATTAAATACACAACATAAAGGATTAATGGTAAATGGGATGGCCAGCTTTAAGAAACGACCATCTAGCCCACCCCACAGTCACTAGCTCTATCTGGAATAGAGTGCAAGAGTTTTAAAACTTTATTTTGAGCAACTTCATTAAATAGAAATCTAGATCTATCTACCAAAAACTCAACTGATTTTGGTTTAGTATCATCAAACTGAGGAGAGGAGCTCCTATAACTGGACAAATCAGAATGTTTTCTGTTGAACAATTTGACAATTTCAGACAAATCATCAATTTCAACATTATCTACAATCACTTTATGAATATCAACTTTGGGTTTTGGAGTCAACAGAGAATTGACATTTTCCCAAAAACTCTTTGCGTTAGCCCAGCTGGCTTCAAAACGATCCCTATGATAATATTTTTTTGCTTTCCTTACTTCTGATGACACTAGTTTCCTAAGCCTGTGATAGTAATTCATTGACACAATACTAGGAAGCCTTTTAAATTTCAACCAGGCCAAATGTCTGTCCTTAATCAAATTCTTAATAACAGAAGAAAACCACCCAGTAGGAGAGCCTCAACAACGTAAAGTATGCAAAGGTAAAAGAGTTTCTTGAATTGGGAGTAATTGTTTACAGAAATAATCTAATGTGGCATCAACATCCTGAATACATTAGAGAAAAGACCAGTCAATGGCATCTAGGAAAGAATATAATAAAGGAAAATTAATCCTCTTAAACAATCTAGCTTTGATCAAATGGGGGTGTTTCAGGTGTCGAAAATTTAATACACAATATATTGCCATATGGTCACTAACGGGATTGGCCAAAACACCAGAATTAGTTATTCTGGCCTCCTTATTAGTTAGTACCCAATCAAGTATGGAGTGATTGAATGTAGAGGGATTTAATCATGTTGGTTCCCCAATGCATTGAACCAGATCATAGCAGAGAAGAAAAGATTCAGGTCCCAAGGTGTCTCTGACTAACCAATTTAGATTCATATCCCCTACAATAACAACATCACCATGTTTGAAATAAGGGACACCAGTCTCTAGAAAATATTTAAAACCTTCCTGACCACACTGAGGAGGGTTGTATTAACAACCCATGATAAGTTTTTTCTTTCCCCCTAAAACAAACTGCAACAACAACCAATCTGATTCACAATTAACTTCATTACTTGACATAAGAGGACTTACTTGCAAATGGTCCTTAAAATATACCAAAACACCACCTCCCTTTTTCTTGCCTTTCCGGTCAACTCTAACAAACTTATACTCCTTAAAGGAGTAGTCCACCCAGAATGTGCAAAAAACATACGTTATTGTAGAGTATTTTGATATGTATGTTAAGCCCTAGTGTGTCCTTCCCTCTGTCTGCCATTAGGAGTTTTTCCTAAATTAGCCTGCTAGCTGCATGGTAGTTTTACAACCCCTGGGGATCTCCATCACAAATAGATTAATTGGTTTTCTTTCTCCTATGATACACCCTGTCTCACGTGACAGTGATGTAGCCATGCCCTTAGATTTAGCTTGTGTACTGCTTTAAAATCAGTTTAGCAACAGCAGAGCTTTGTAACTGTTCTTAGCGAGGGAGCACAAATGGCAACAGTTAGTTTAGCAGATACCTGAGAGCTAACTAACTTGGGTTTCTGTAAGAAAATAGCTACTAAATAGCTCTAATTCGTTATTTGTGTTTTTGGTGTGTGTCAGGTCTAGCTAGCAGTAGTAAGTGTTTTCATTTTAAAATGTAATTTCATCAAACTATACACAACAAAAAGCACAGAAATTGCCCCAGATCATCAATGCTATAATTAGAAAAGACTGTAGCTGTTTTATTAACACTTACTCAGCTCTCAAGTATTTGCTAAACCATAAATGTAGGTACCATCATTCTACTAGAAGGAACTGGGGGTTAGGGCTGATTTTCCTCAGTGACATCACTTTCATTTATTTATTTTTTGTTACAAATGGGAAGTGCCTTTTTAATAAAGTATAAAAATATGTATGTGTGAGTTATTTAGTTTGGAAAATGTTTGTTTCATTATTTGAAAAAGTGTGATACACTAAATGTGTAGTGCAGTGAACCATTGTAAAATAGAATCAAATGTGCAGCTGGAATAATCACTGTCATCCTATTGCTTTCATGCCATACCATAGGCAGGAGAAAAGCTGACTTCAAAGTATTTTACAGTTTCTAGGCTGCAGCTTCATACCATACACTTCATTTGTAAAAAAAAAAAAAGAATGAAAAATATGAAAATCTTGTTACAGAGCAAAATCAGCACTAACTGATAATAGAATGCTGATACTTATATTTACAGTTTAGCAAATACTTGAAATCTAACTGAGTGGGGTTTCTGTAAGAAAACAACTAGTCTCTTTATTAATTATAGCACTGATGATCTGGGGAGTTTCTGTGCTTTTATGGTTGTGTATAGTTTGCTAAAATTAAGTTTTAAAATTAAAACACTCCTGCTAGCTAGACCTGACGCACATAGAAAACAAAAATAGTGAATTAAAGCTATTTAGTAGCTGTTGTCTTACAGACGCCCCAGTTAGCTAGCTCTCAGGTATCTGCTAAACTAACTGCTGCCATTTGTGCTCCCTGGATCAGAACAGCTACAAAGCTCTGCTGTTGCTAAACTGATTTTAAACTAATTTTAAAGCAGTATACATGCTAAATCTAAGGGCATGGCTACATCAGGGTCACATGAGACAGGTTGCATCATAGGAGAAAGAAAGCCAATAAACCCATTTGTAATGGAGATCCCCAGGGGTCGTAAAACTACCATACAGCTAGCAGGCTAATTTAGGAAAAACTCCTAATAGCAGACAGAGGGAAGGACACACTAGGGTTTAAAATACATATCAAAACACTTTACATAACATATGTTTTTTGCACATTCTGGGTGGACTACTCCTTTAATGCAGTTCACATTGTCCAGAAACCCGGGCTTCAGCCATGTTTCAGAAAGAGCAACAGCATCATGCTGGTAAAAACTAATCAGCTGTATATTTAGTAAAGATTTATTGAAAAAAATCCACTAGTAAATTTGACCACCAATCTATATCTTCTAAATAAAAGTCAACCACTTTATTACGCAGACCAAGTGCTTTATTCTTTTTACAGCTTTTTAAAGCAACTACTGCTTCCAACAGAGTAATCCAAATAAAAATGTCATCTAGTTCTGTAGGTATTATGTTTAGGGCTATGATATTTTTAAATATCCTATTAGATGAAACATTTCTGTTATATGCATCATAATAGTACTTAATCCAAAGTCAGGATGCACATATGAGTCAGTTTGTGTTTTGAATTGTAATGTACCGTAAGATATGAGGCTCCAGAAGGCCTGATTGTCCTTCTTCACAATAGCCTGAAACATCTTATTCCATTGTTCTTTCTGAAAAATAGATTTCTTTAATTTAACATGTTCTTTATAATTTCTTCTAAGTTTATTTAATTCCCTTAAATTTTCTCTAGAGTGCTGTTTTCTAACTTTTATAGTTGCCTTAGTAAGTTCTTTCTTTTTAGGCAAACACATTATATAAAACCGCTTTTCATATTTTAAAGGAAATTGTTGTTTTGCAGTATTATAATTTGTTGTAATCTCATTATAGACATTTAAAATGGAAGTATATATGTTTTCTAAATCTAGTTCACCTTAACTTCTGGTGTAAACATGTTTTGAAAGCAGGCTGCTAGCTTAAGCCTGTCTTCAGATTTAAATTTATTCTATCTTAACTTTTTATTATTAATTATTTATATATTTGGTTCCTGTATATCTTGAGATTTAATGTCCAACTTTTTTACAGTAAGTGTTGGAAAGTTGTCACTGTCATATCTCATCACAATCTGTAAATCAAGATAATTATGATAATCATAAGGCGAAATTAAGACGTAATCAATTAGAGATGTACCCTTATGGTTTAGATAGGAGTACATCCCCTTACTATCTGAAAATATTCTACCATTTAATATTATAAGATCCAGATCAGAAAGCAGATTCTCCATTCTATGTTCTCTATCTGTATTTATTTGATCTATTGAGACTTGCGACTGTATATCTAGTTGTTTTCTCTACTCACAAGATTTTATTCAAATGGGATTTCAAGGAGGGTATCTGATGTTAAAATCATCTGTTTATATATACTTCTGCATTATTACAGATTTTCTGTAAGGAAGAAACTTCTGCAGATATTTCATCAAATAATTCCCTATCATGATTGAATGATTTGAGGTCACGTGATGGCATCTGTCTAGACGGCTGCTCGGTCTCGGCGCTCCCCCCTCTTGTTGCCGTTCTTAGCGTTTTTTTCTCTAGATCGCAATCGCTACTTCCCAAACTGCTACCGGAGGAGAGTCATCTACTTACATTGTTGCTGTTTCCTCCAATAGGTCCCAGGATTAGCGCAATTTTAGTGGGAGATGGAGGCCGATATGAAGCAGGCCTCGGTTAAGCATACCCCGCCTGCTTCTCCGAATAAGGCAGCTAAGAAACAAAGGAATCAGGGTCCGGGCAAACCCGAACGGGCAGAGGACAAAATTGCAGCGGCCCTCCCCCTAACTGAAGATAAATTTATGCAGGAACTTTGCCCCATCAAAGACATCTTAAAAGATCTCGCAGCTGAGATGAAGTCGCTGCGTTCTGACCTGGCATCAGTCTCCACCAGGGTCGACGATGTTGAGGCCAGGGTTTGCTCTGTCGAAAGAAGACAAGAGAAATCGGAGTGTACAGTGGATGACATGAGGCAACACATCAAGAGGCTGCAAAATAAGGTGGAGGATCTTGAGGGTCGGAATCGCAGAAACAATCTGCTATTATTTGGTCTCCCTGAACTTGAGGAAGGGCCCGACATGCTTGCTTTCCTGCAGAAGTTGTTAATCAAGGTGGTTGGGCCCTCGCCAATAAGCTCCTCATACCATCTGGAGCGTGCCCACCAGTCCCTACGGCCCAGACCTCCACCGGACTCTACTCCTCGGCCCATTATAATGAAGTTCCTAAGCTATTTGGAGTGCCAGCATGTATTCACGAAGGCGAGAGATCATAAGGAGATCCTGTGGGGCTCATGTAAGCTGCGATTTGCTCAGGACCTCCCGAAGGAGACTAGGGAGAAGAGGGCTGCCTTTCACCAGGTCGTGTCTAAACTGATCCCTGCCTCGATCCCCTTCAAGATGTTGTACCCTGCAATGTTGAAGATCACTATTGAGGTGCTGCTACAGTTATACATCCTGAGTTGGCCCTGAAGGAACTTGGTTTGAAGTTACCGGACCTCTTTAAGAAACCGATGAATGGGACTATTGCTCTCTGAAGGGTGTTATAGCCCGCTTGGCTTGTGCTGTTTTTTTTTTTTTTCTGATATGTTTCTGATATTGTTTGTGAGGGGGCTGGTTGTGGGAAAAGGCCTAGCTTTCGGGATAATCAGGCCGCCTCTTCCTTACCCCTTAGGAGGCTGCCCGTTTAGCTTTCCTGGTTGGATTCCCTTCCTATTTTCCCCTTCTCTCGTAATCCTTTCTCTGGCTTTTTCTTACCTTATGTGCTTTTTTCCTCCTTTCGGCGGCCAGGTCGGTGGGCTGGTAATGGTGGGGTGGAGGTGTCCTCTTCGTTGTTTTTTCCGGTCTTTTGGGTGGAACCTAGTTATGGGTGGGTGTTTCCCTGGGGACTTCCACTGGAGAGGACATTTTTGGTCCGTCCTTTAACTTGGTCCCATGGAAACAGTGCCCCAATATGGATCTGAGTAGGGATTCGAGCTTGCCTGCCAGGACACTCGGCGACCCCTGGATAACCTTACTGAGGGGTGAGTTGATCTGGCTCTCTTTAGGGATACCTTTTTCTTGATGACTGGAACTGATCTGGGGTAATTGCTATGGTTGTTTTTTCGGGGGTATTTTGTTGACCTCCTCTGCTGCTGTCTGTGCTGGGGGGTTGGGTACTGCCTGTTACTACAGTTCTCGTTGTCCCTTTCTCTTGTTCCCCTTTTTTCTTTCTCCCTTCCTTTTTCCCTTCCCTTTTCAGGATCGCATCTTCACTGCCGATTGAGTGGCGATTGGGGGGGTACCCTCGACCTTTGGATGCCGCTTCGCTGGATGCCTTATTGTGAGCCTGAGTTGGGGTGGCTAACCCTTCTGGGTGATGATGTTAACTTCGGGCACCGGTTACAGGGTATGGGGCTCTTTGGCCCTGGGTAGTTTATTTCAATGCTCACCTGGGATTTGGGGGTTCTATACGAATTTGGAAGGCCAGAACTGGTTTACTGTATCTGGTTAGCATACCCATTCTGGTCTTCCTTTGTATATAGTTTTTGGGTTTTCTTATAATTTCTGTTGGTTTTGTAGGATATGGGGTGGGGGTTTGGTTTCGCTACTATGGAGTTTCGTAGGAGAAGAGCTAAGGTGGGGGTTTTCACCGTGACTGAGCTATTTAGGACACCTCTAGAATAAGTTTGGTCGGGAGCCCAGGTGGGCGGCTGTCTGCCTTCCCCATTGGTTTGAGTTTTATTTTCAGGGTGTCTGTGGTTCATGATGGGGGTGTTTCTGGGTTGGGGCCTCTTGGGAGCTAATTATAGTGAATTTAATGGGTATATTCCAGGGGGTGCACCTACCTTTCTATTCAACTACATGATGGTCCGAATATATTCAGCCTGTGTACATTATTTTAAAGTGTTACAATGTCTTTGAAAATTGCTTCGTGGAATGTACGTGGACTTCGGGACCGGGCCAAACATCTCCAGATGTTTCGACACTGTTCATTAATGTGTATTGACATTCTCTTTCTCCAAGAGACACACCTCACTCAGTCGGACACTAAGATGTTATCTCGGTCTGGTTTTTCCTATTCCTATCTGGTGGGTAATTCCTGTTTTAGCAGGGGGGTTGCAGTTCTCATTAAAAAGCAGGTTCTATTTACTGCAGAGAAGACAGTGATGGATGTGGAAGGGAGATTTGTCCTAATCCAAGGGGTTCTTAATGGCGAAAATGTTGTCTTAGGATCTATATATGGTCCAGTTGGAGGAGATTCTAGTTTCTTCAGGTCTCTCACAGAGAAGTTACTTAGTTTCCTCCGGCTCAATTTATATTAGGAGGAGATTGGAACCTTCCTTGTTCGCTGACTTTGGATAGAGACCCCGGGATAAGCGCCCACCTTCTCCGGCTCATAAGGCCTTTTCAGATTTGAGGTCGCTGTTAGCTTATGTGATCCCTGAGACTCCAACCCTGCTCTTCAGGCCTATACCTTTCTTTCTCAATCTCATGCTACCAAATCTCGTCTGGACATGATCTTTATGAGTGTCTCCTTTCTCTCTAGCTTCAGTTTGGCCGGTATTGACCCAATTATTCTCTCTGACCATGCGGTCGTCTGGATTAAACTTTCTCTCAATCCTGAATACTCACGGGATTCGGTTTGGAGGCTGAATACGCAGCTGTTAAAGGACTCGGAGACAATATCTAATATAAGTTCTTTAATCACTGTATTCTTGGCAGAGAACCTCAACTCTGTTCCCAGATTCGATCTGGTCTGGTCTGCTCTCAAATGTTTTTTAAGGGGCGAGTTTATCAAAAAGGCTTCCTTCAGAAAGAGGATGAGACTTGCTGGTTCCCTAGCTTTGATGGGTAGAGTTCGGGATTTGGAGGCTAAGTATCTCTCAACTTCCTCCCTGACTGATCTCAAACAGCTCCTGGGAGTCAAGGATAAGTATATGGATCTCTTGAGGGAGAAAACTGAATATGCTCTCATTAAGACCCAGGCCAGATATATTGACCAAGGAGAAAAATCTGGCAAGCTTTTGGCACAACGTCTCCGGCACTTGAGAGTTCTAGGCACATTCCTTCTCTGGTCTCCCCTTCTGGTGAAGCTGTCACTGGGCCTCGGAAAATTGCCCACATCTTCCATGAATTCTATGCTGATCTGTATAGTGAGCGTGGAAAGTCGTATTCAGCTACTGATTTAATCAATTATTTAGGTGAGATGGATATTCCCTGCCTGTCTGAGGCCCAGTGGGCCATTTTGTCTGATCCCATTTCTGAGGAGGAAGTTGAGAGGGCTATTGCTTCTCTCACTCCGGACCGTATGCCGGGTCCTGATGGG
This sequence comes from Neoceratodus forsteri, assembly GCA_016271365.2. Classification (NCBI taxonomy): domain Eukaryota; kingdom Metazoa; phylum Chordata; order Ceratodontiformes; family Ceratodontidae; genus Neoceratodus; species Neoceratodus forsteri. Next base: position 845,281,782 of record CM057451.1, on the reverse strand, counting down.
TTCCCAGCCAATTTTTACAAGACCTTTATTAAAGACCTAGTTCCTTCCCTCCTCAGGCTCTATGACTATCTGGCCTCAGCCTCCGATGTAGACCCATCGCTTTTTGAGGCAACCATTGTTTTGATCCCTAAGCCTGACAAGGATCTCATGGGTCCAGCTAGCTACAGACCTATATCACTCCAGAACTATGATATGAAGATCCTTGCTAGGATCCTGGCTGATCGCATTAAAAGGGCTTGGTCAGGACTGCTGAGTTCCGAGCAGGTGGGATTTGTGCCTGGTAGATCCTCGGCTGACCATTTGAGGACCCTCTCGCATATCTCGCAGTATGCTCAATCCCTTCCACACTTGGCGGTTCTGGTTTCTCTTGATGCCAAAAAGGCCTTTGATCGTGTTGACTGGGGGTTTCTCTGGGCTGTCCTCGAGAAGATGGGTTTCCCACTTGCCTTTGTTAACAGAATCCGGATGTTTTACAGTTGCCCTTCTGCCAGAGTATACTGTAATGGGGTATTTTCTTCCCTTTTCCGTCTTTATGCAGGTACTAGACAGGGCTGTCCACTCTCGCCTCTTTTATTCAATTTGTATTTAGAACCATTACTCAGGATGATCAAGGCCTCGGCCCTGGTCAGAGGAATTACTCTGTGTCAAAAAGAACTGGTCCTCTCAGTGTATGCCGATGATATCCTGTTACATCTGGTGGAACCAGTTGAGTCTCTTAGAGAGGTTCTAAGGTTGATTCAGAGGTTTAGTATCTTCTCTGGCTATAGGTTGAATGTTTCCAAATCGGAAATTTTCCTCTTAATGTTCACGCTACTAGGCTGAATTCTCCCCTTTGGCATGAAGTGGGCCCCTAGGTATATCAAATATTTGGGAATTCTTTTTTACTGATTCCTCTCTTTGAGAGAACTTAATCTAGACAGGCTCAGGGATTGATACACAGGACCTTCAACGCTGGTCAGCTCTTCCTATGTCACTCTGGGGCCGGATCAATGTCATTAAGATGAATGTCCTTCCCAGAGTGTTCTATCCATTGAATTTGGTCAATCTTAAACTGCCTGTTTCTTATATTCAGCAGTTTCACTCGCTTTTCTCTCAATTTATCTGGTCCAATAGAGCAGTTAGGCGTTCCTACGGTAAATTATCTCTTTCTAAGGATCGAGGTGGTCTCAAATTACCTAATCTCCTGTTGTACTACTGGGCGGCCCATCTTTCTAGATTGGGTAGGTGGTTCTCTGCTGAACCAGATGTGTCCTGTCCTATTTGGCTTCAGTTAGAACGTCTTTCCCTCGTAGCAATTAAATTTGATAAACACGCTCTCTTTTATTTACCCCCGAACTTGCTAGCCAAGTGGGTCCCAGATCTTGTCATTAGGACGGCTATTATGGTTTTTTGGCAATGTTTGGGGCACTTTCATGTCTCCCCCACCTTGGATTTTGGGCAGCCAGTTGTCGCTAATCCCAATCTTAAGCTAGATGACTCATGGATTGGTCCTGAGTGGCTGCCGCAGATCAACGAGACTAGTCTGGGGAACTTTTTTGATGACAATTCTCTTCTCTCCTCCGGTGATATTCTTGGGAAGTTCCACATTCCTAGTCGATCTATTTTCAAGGTTTATCAACTGAGGCACTTAATCAATCAGAAATTTGGTTCTTCCCCTGGGAGGTCCGTGGTCGCACCTTTTCTTTCCGAAGTGGTTAGACTGGCTTCTCAGCCTCACTCTGTCTCTTTGATATATTCCTTTCTTCGGGATTATAACTTACCTGACGGGGTGGCTGGCTTGGATGTTTGGACTCATCTTCTGCCTGGGTCCTCCTTTGATTGGTCAGGGGTTTGGAAGGACCTTCACAGATATCACACCCAAGACAGGTTTAGGTTAACTCAGTACTACATTGTTAATAATCTATATTACACCCCAGTTAAGCTATCTCAGTTTGGGAAAGCTCCCCATTCTAACTGTTTCAGGTGTTTACAGGGGGTTGGAGATATCCCTCATGTTTTTTGGGACTGTCCCAAAGTGGTCCCGCTGTGGTCTCAGATCCAAAGCTATCTTGATCCTTATTGGGCCTGTCCGCTTTTTTCAGTCCTGAGGTGTGTGTCTTTGGGGACTTTTCGCTGGTGGACAGTGTTGAGTGTAGATATCACATGGCCATGGTGGCTATGGCTGTTAAAAGATGGTGTTAAGACATTGGACTGATCAATTGGCCTGTCATTTGCGATTGGTTAACTGAATTGTTAGCGTATCTCAATCTGAAAAGCTTGCTGCCAGTCTTAAAGGCAACTGGATCTGTTTCATGAGTGATGGGGTAAATTACAGGCTCTTTGTCTGAAATAAATTGCTCCCTCCACTTGGACCCGAGTCCCTATGTCCACATGCATTTATGTCCATACCTCTCTGTTAGTCTAACTATTTTCTGGTTTTTATTTTCTGGATGTAGCTATACTTATCTCTGTTTGTGACTATGATTTGATCTACTGTCAGTAGTTCCTATTTTATTAGCATAGTAATCAGCGGTGGGTTGCACCCTGGGTGGGAGGGGTTTGGGTCGGGGGCAGGGGTTGTGGGCGTCATGGCCTATGTTGTTGTGAATCTCATATGGGCTTCCTTGGGGGGTGGTTGGGATACTTATATATTTCTGGGAGGTGTCTCTAAGGGGGGGGATTTTCATTTTATGGTTTGTTATTTACATGTTTATATCCTGAATGCTTTCTCAAGGTATGTATGGACACTGTTTTTTTTTTTGTTTTTTTTTTGTACCTTTAAATAACAATAAAACTTAAATTTCAAAAAAAAAATGATTGAATGATTTCTTCGGAGGATTATATGCATTAACCATTATAATCAATGACTCATTCAAGGCCACTAGTACCATAATACCACTACTCTGTACCTTAGATCATGTAAGTTTAATATTATTAGACATTTTTAGAAATATAATAAGCCTGCCAATCAATCTACCCTTCCTTGAATGTTTAATTTCATAATTATGAAGAATCTAATATCAAATACGTTGAATAATATCATCCTGTTCCTTTCCATGCCATGTCTCTTGTAAATTTATAATATAAAATTGTTAAATAAAATTTACATAATGAGAATCAGCCAGCTTTATAATGTGGCCAGCAACATTCCAGGTTATAATCTTTAAATCACCTGGGTACTTTTTGATAAGTTCATCTGGTTCCGAGGTACACCCATTAGTCAACATGACTGAGATACCATTATCCCTTTCCACTGCAGCTCGATGACAGTCAATTACAATTTCTGTTAAGAATTGGAATCGGTTAGAAATCTCCACATTGTATGTAGTTGTTTGCTTATCTTTTGTGTCATATTTATTTATTTCTTTATTTATTAATTTTTTTTTAACTGGGTAAGCCCACTGGGCCCCGATGGTCCCTTTTTCAGAGGCGACCCGGAGTTAGTTACACATAGTTTTGCACATACAGGTAGGTAATACAGTGTAGGACATGTAGTACAGAATTACAAAGTCAGTATACAGTTTTAGTGGAAGAGGGCAGGAGGTACATTACATTATTGAATACAGCAGAACAGTGTGGTACATATAATGCAGGGTAGTAAGGACAGTATGTAGCTTCTGTGAGGAGGGCAGTAGGTTGATTACTGTGCAGAGTTCAGCAGTGATGGCAGATGGATGTGGAGTGGTAAATGCTTTTAAATGCACACAAGAGGTTCCATGTAGGAATAGAGTACCAGTTTGTGCAGTCCTTAGTCATTACCCTTGTGGGGGAGCAATTTTGTACTAACACAGTTGACACTAGGTGATGTAGGCTAGCAAACTAATATCCTCTTTACAATCCAAAGTTTTACCTAAGAAGTCTGTTATCAAAATCCCTACAGAATCAAGTGTATGTGCAACTTCCAAAATGTTTGCATTTTGTTATTTATCATTGTAAAATCAATTTGACTTCCTTCTGAACAGATTTAAATACTCTTACAACATTGACTGTGTCATTTTCATAAAGTTTCAACCCAAAGATGTTACAGAAAAGCTGGGTAATTATAGTTTTCAACTTATTTTTGTTTTCCCAGCCAGCATAAGCTAACCCAAAGGTTGAAAGAACAACCTCCATTTAATTAATTACATTCTCATTGTGATACATTAGGTCCTGAATATTGTGGTAGCTAGACAGCTCAGTAACCAATTCATCAGTTGTTGACTAAGGGAGTTAAACAGGGTTGCCTGTTGTCTCCCCTATTATTTAACCTTTACATTAATATTTTTTTTATTTCCATGAAGAATTTTTCAGCTGATTCTCCAAAGATTAGTGATTTATCTGTTTCTGCACTAACTTATGCAGGTGACATTGTTCTGTTGCATCTTACAAAAGCGAGTCTTCAAAAGTGTTTGGGCCACTTTAATATCTTCTGTAAAAAATCAACTTGGTAGTTAATCTTTCAAAACCCAAAATATTGCAGTTTGGTCAGAAATCTTTGAAATCTTATAAATGGAACTTTTTTTTTAATTGAATAAATGTTATTGATTTTCCAGCTGACAATAAACAATCCAATATTTATGTTAACAGTTAATGTAAAATAAAGAGATACATACATATATATAATTCCCAAACCCACTTCCGCCCCTCTCCTCATCAATGCAATAACTGAGAGTTTGATTACACAGGGAGGGAAAAATAAAGTAACAAAACAAAATATGGAAAAAACATACAACCAACAGAAATCTATTCTGATATAAGGGTGGACAGCCAGGTTTCCAAAGTGCTCCAGCATTGAAGATAAGTTTGGAAAGAATTCCTAATTGATGCCAACATACATTATATAAATAATATTTTAAACGTATCTTTATACCGCTCAGTAAAAGCTGGGGTATTTTGATCCAACCAATGTCTTAAAATGATCTTTTTTATAACCATTGTAATTAAACTAAGATGATAACACTTGGAGCCTTCTAGGTCCTGAATATCCAGTCCTAGAATACAATTCCTTACTGTAAAGGCTTCTTTCATAGAAACATAGAAACAGAATTTGATGGCAGATAAGGACTGTTTGGCCCACCCAGTTTGCCCATTTCCCTACCAAATGGATAAGCTGCAGATCCTAGTTAACCAACAGCTTACTTCTTCCTACCCCCACCCCCTAGAGTTGCCTCATGTCTGTCCCATGCATGCTTGAATTCCACCACTGTTTTTGACTCCACAACCTCCTCCGGAAGGCCGTCCCATGCATCCACAACCCTCTCTGAAAAAATACTTCCTTACATTACCTCTGAGCTGCCCCCCATCTTCAAATTGTGCCGCTTGTTCTTGCACACCTCTTTTTCTGAAAGATGCTACCTCTTGGACTTTGTTGATTCCCTTGAGGTACTTGAAAGTTTCTATCATGCCCCCCTTTCCTCGAGGCTGCAAGCATATTAAGCTCCTTAAGTCTCTTCATATGTCTTTCGGTGCAGACCCTGCACTATTTTAGTTGCCCTCTTCTGGACTGCCTCCATCCTGTTTATGTCTTTGTGGAGATTGGGTCTCCAGAACTGTATGCAGTACTCCAGATGGGGTCTCACCAGCTGTCTGTACAGAGGGATAACAACTTCCTGTTTTCTACTGGTGGTGCCTCTCCCTAAGCATTCTGGTATCCCCTCAGCCCTCCTTATTGCCCTGTCACATTGCTTGCCCACCTTTAGGTCATCTGATATGACTACCCCCAGGTCCCTTTCCATTTTTGTTGTTATTAGTATCTCACCCCCCCATTGTGTACTCTTCCCCTGGGTTTTTGTTTCCCAGGTGCATTACCTTGCACTTCTTAACATTGAATCTAAGCTGCCATACATTTGACCATTCCTCCAACTTTGCCAAGTCCCTTCTCATCCTTTCCACCCCACCTTGTGTATCAACTCTGTTGCAGATCTTTATGTCCTCTGCAAAGAGACATGCTTTTCCTTCCAGTCCCTCTGCAATGTCACTTATAAATACATTGAAGAGGACTGGTCCTAGTACTGAACCCTGCAGTACCCCACTAGTAACCCCTCTTTCTTCAGAGTGGACTCCATTTACTATTACCCTCTGTGTCCTGTTCTCCAGACAATTCTTTACCCAGGCTACCATCTTGGGACCTACTCCCAGGCTGGCTAACTTGTATATTAATATTTTGTGTGGGACTGTGTCAAATGCCTTGCTAAAGTCTAGGTAGGCCATGTACACAGCCCCTCCCTGATCTACTACTTTGGTCACCCAGTCAAAGGAATTGATTAGATTCATCTGACATGACCTTCCCACTGTGAATCCATGCTGCCTGGGGTCCTGTACCCCTCTGGCCTCTTAGTACTTGACAGTTCTTTCCTTCAAAAGTGATACCATCATTTTCCATATCACTGAAGTTAAACTAACAGGTCTGTAGTTGCCTGCTTCTGCCCTGCTCCCACTTTTGTGAAGTGAAATCACATCTGCCCTCCTGCAGTCCTCAGGTACCACCCCATCCTCCCATGATTTGTTAAAGAGGGCAGTCAGTGGTGTCACTAATACTACCCTTAGTTCTTTTAGAATTCTGGGATGAATTCCATGGCCCCATTGCTTTGTCCACCTTCAGTTTTAAGAGTTCTTTCAGAATCCTTTCTTCTGTAAATGGGCTGGTATCAACTTCTGTATCCAGAGTGTTTCTATTGTTTGGTTTAGGTACCTCCCCCTCTTCATTTGTGAATATTGAGCAAATATATTTGTTTAGTATCTCTGCCTTTTCACAGTCAACTTCTGCCCACCCTCCCTTTATTAAGCCTCACTATCCCTCCCTTGGTCTTCCTTTGCTCCCTGATGTACCTATAAAAGGTTTTATCCCCCTTCTTAACTGTGTTGGCTATCTTTTCCTCGGTTTGGGCCTTTGCTGTTCTGAGTGCCTTCCCAGCGTCCTTTTGCTTTAGCTGATACAGTTATCTGTCCTGCTCCTTCTGTGTTTCCTTGTACTTCCTGAATGCTTTCTTTTTCTCCCTAACCTTTCAGTCCCATATTTGAATCTAACACATCTTTAACTTTCATCCAAATAAATGGAACTTTGATGGGAACTCACTTGAGCAGGTTAATTCCTATGTCTACTTAGGCTTGGTCTTTATTACTCAAATGTCTTGGAGTGAACACTTCAAAATGTTGTCAAAGAAGATTGACACACTATACTTATGGGTTTGGATTGATTCCATCACAGGTATTTTTTTCTTTTTTTTTTTCATTTTATTATTTTTAACCAGGTAGTGGTCTGGGCACAGCCCTTTTTCAGCCATGCCTGACACAGAATTAACATATAATACAAAACTTACAACAAACAATAATAACAATTACATGTTATGTAATGGCAGTTATTCTGTGCCTGCTGCAATAAAGACTGTGAATGTAAAACTCTCCTCAAAAGTCTTATATGTTGCTGAAATACAGGGATCTTTTGAACCTATGATTGTAGAAAAAAAAAGAGTAAAATGTTGGGTACTCAGTTAGATTAGCATTACCAGAATAGCGCCGCACTATACAGCACTAGTCCGTAAGCGCTCAAAGGACAGCGACCAGAGATTTACAGCACTTGCTATTAGTGCTCTCCTGATCACTGTCCATAGTCTTGAAAAAGGATAAAGGCACCACTGATCCAATAGCTGGCTGAGTTGCTCCCGTGGCATGGAGCACTGAAGCACAGAGCAGCTCAGTTGGCAGTAATGGAGACCAAGTTTCTAACCCTGGTCTCCAGCATTTTGGCAGCATTGGGACTTTGTTTTTTGGGGGGGCATGGAAACACTGTTTCCACAGCCTCACACATTTTAACTTTCCCCACAATCCACCCCCCCCCCCCCGAGTGGGAATCTATAAGTCCAGGGGGTGGGGGGGGCAAAGCTCCCCCACAAAAAAAGATTTGGCACTGTTTTTGATGCACGCATCTTGCATGCGCTATTTTGACTGACACTGTTTGGACCCAGTGCCAAATGTTGGCATCAGATTTTATCTTTGCCACAATCTATCCCTGCTTGTGCCATTAGGGATGAGGTGGGAGAAACTAGATTGAACCAAGCCAGTAAATCTAGAATGTTCTCTTACTGGTTATAGATTGAAGGAGTGGATCCCAGTAGATTACTTGTTTTAGTTTACAAAGAAATGGAAAAAATGTAAGTGTTTAGGTATGGATTCTGGAAGGTTGAAACATCTGGATGCCATCTGCCATGATACAAATCTTTTATTTTTATCTGAAGTATTAGGGGAGTTATCATACACATCTTACAGGAAATTGGCACATGAGAAATTGAAAGCTAGGGAATGACAGAAGGATTCAGAGAACCTAGCCACTTACAAGTTTAATCCTTTGTACATTTTGTAAAAATAAAATCCATAGGTATGAGCTTTATTTGGACTTGTTAAAGGATCCAGTATTGAGAAATGTATTCTTTAAATTTAGGTTTCTGTTATTTGACTCAGATATATTAAAAGCCCAATCTGAGGGCAAATCAAACAGTTATGAGGCAACAATATGTGGGTGCGGGCTAGGTATACCAGAGGATATAATTCACATGGTACTCTTTTGTCTGAGGTATAATACTGTATGGAAAAAATGGTTGGGATCAATTTTTGCTGGTTCTATGGATCCTCCATCTAAGCAGCTAAACTTTCTTTGACAGGGGCTGACACTTTTCCAACAATGAAATGTGCACATGTTTTATATGCTATAACTAATTTAAGGATACTGCATATAAATAATCTCCTATATATTATAGGGCATACAATAGGCTGACTCAAAATATGCAATTTATCTTCAAGTGTGAGGGGGCATGACCATAACTCACGAGTGGCAGAGCTACGAGTGAGTTATGAAAGTCCTACCCACTCACAAGTGATGATAAATTGCCTATTTTGAGTCAGACCATCATATATTTGATATATACAACAGTAATTTACAAGTTATAGCTTTTAAATCTGGAGTTTATTTAAAAACGTTGCCGCTTTTCTTTGATTTTAACTGCCAGCTTCAGTGCAGCACTAGGCATTATGATGTCATCAGCATTGTAGAAGCTGCTCTCTGACTGGTTCAGTAGTCCACTGTGATGACAGTAACTTAAAAAATATCCATTGTGACAACATGCGATTTTTTTTTATATCTTTCTGTTACTGATGTCACTAAGATATCTTTTTTATCTTGTCATTTTCACCCCTACTCCTGTTGTATATAATGTAATGTGATGACTACTTGCATGTTTATATTCTATTGTAATTGCTATACAAATATTTCAACTGTTTTTTGAAATGGTGGATAGTCGATCAATAAAAGAAATGTCTACAATGGTTAGGCAGCATTTGATAAGGAACTGATTCTGCCAGGTCATCACCAGAATTCAAGGAGTGACTAGCTCTGTTGCCTCAGTACCAATGGTATGGGCCTTTCCAAGTTGGGAAGGAGGTCAAGGAGTACAGGCAGTGGGAAGGATACCCAATTTTCTCTTTGATATAATTATAGGGACAGACTTTAACAGCAGAGACAATGTTGTCTGTATCACTACCAAGAGTCACGTAAGGAGACAAGCTACTGAGGAGCAAAAAGAAAGGGCAGTGTTGTGACTTACCAGAGATACTCCCTTCCTCAGTAGCAGAGGAATTGGCCAGTATGGCTGATGGACTAGCTGCCCTTACTGAAAAAATGCAAGAACTGTAAGTATTTTGACTGGAACAACATGCAAAGATATATGCTGGCATATGCAATCTACATGCAAGTTTCTACATAAGGTTCTTATTTTTAAGAATTGTATGCAAGGAATATGTAAGGACTGTGACAATTTCCTTGCATAAAAAATTCATGCAAGAAACATTCCTTGCCAGTATCATGAGATGCAAGAAGAACTTGTGTGTGGTGGGTGGGGGGTATTGTACTACAGTATTTGTTTTACATCCTGATGTAGAGCTAGAACCTGTAACTTTCTGGCTGTAGAGGAGGGTGTGCAACCTACTGAGCCAATGACCTGCTGTTCAAGTGTCTTGCAAAAAGTATTTAGACAGATATTCAATCAAGAATCTTGATAAATCCTTAAATAGTTTGTGCATTTTTAAAAGGAAATGTCTTCATTCTGCTCCCAATATTTTTGATTTGAATGCAGAAGACCAAGACTCTTAGAGTGGTCTCCACATCAGTATTAACATACACCCGAGGTCATACTAATGTACAGTACTTGATGTATCACAGTCATTACCATGACTAATTATGTTGTAGCTATAAATGGATATTAATTTAGGTGGGGAACAAGAAACAAGGTTCAAGAAACAGTAATGTATTGACCTGGCTTTCACAGATTTCTTCAATAATGACAGGAAGGAGAAATTTAAGAAAGATATATGCATATTATGAAATATTAGCTGAACAGTACCTATATAGTAAATTTTTTATAAACATTTTACTGAGGTGATGCAGCTTTTACAGCTCAGATTAGAGCTAAAGATTTGTACCAAAACTATGAAGAGATACATTTACCGTTTGTATACAGAGTACAGCAATCTTCCTTGCATAATTCTGTTTCTTGGCTAGTGTAAACACAGGATTTTTTTCTTGCACTATTATTGAGTACAAACATGTGTACTGTATCAACTCCCTGGATCAGAATACAGAAGTTATCCTGCTTGGTGATTTCAACGTCAACTGGCTGGCCTCCAGCTGGAATAGTTATAAGGATGCCCTAGCTGCTGCTAACTTCTCACAAATGGTCAAATCACCTACTAGAGTAAACTACAGAACAGGGACCTGTACACTTCTGGACTGGGTGCTAACTAATCATCCAGAGCATACCTCTGACGCTACAGTCCTCCCAGACTCCTTAAGTGATCATTCCCCTATCTTGTGTATCTGGACCAACAAATACACCAAACTCCCCCCCAAACCTATTAACAGGAGAATGCTGACCCCCGGTCATCTTGAGTCACTTAAAACACTCCTTTGTGAACATGACTGGTCACCAATTGATATAGCCCCTGATGTAGACACAGCACTTGGATACATTATCACCTGTTTCAACTCAGCCTATGATGTTCATGCTCCGTTCAAGAAGCATAAGATCAAGGGTGTCAATAACCCATGGATGACACTAGACCTCTTTACACAAATGAAATCTCGAGACTAGCTTTGGTATCGTGCTAAGGCTACCGCACACAGACTGACATCCAGGCCTACAAAACAGTGAGGAATGCATGCACTAGAGCAATCCACCATGAGGCAGCTAACTATTACAGGAACATCTTAGCCAGCACCTGGAATGACGGGAGTAAATTCCAGTGTAACTTTACTGAAGTGACTGGAAAGGATCCCAAAACAACACCCACAATGTTGAGCATAGATGGTACCATCAATCTTGACCATGTAATCATTGCCAAGCATTTAACGTCACTTTTGCTGACCTTAGTCATGTGCTACCCCTAACTTTTTGATCCCACACAGTCAACTCAGCTCCTGTTAGTTCAGGTTTGCCACCAGAGCATCCTCCTTTCAATTTCAAAGCAATTCTGGAAAGCCTAGCTAAAAAACACATTCTTAAAGTACTTGAAAAGTCTAGAGTCAGTGGCGATTCACTGGATATGAAACTTCTCGCCCTCACCATTGACGAAGTCCTGCTCCCACTAACCAAAATCATCAACCATTCCCTCATGCTCTCCCAGTTCTCCCAAAAGTGGAAACTGGCAGTGGTGACTCCAATCCATAAAAGCGGTGACAAGACTCTCACAAACAACTACAGGCCTATATCCATCCTCCCCCCTCTATCCATAATATTGAAACAGATAGTGGCTGATCAGCTCATGGAGTACCTTGTAAAATACAGCCTGCAATTTTCCCAGCAGCATGGTTTCTGCAAAGGGCACAGCACTACCACGGCACTCCTCGAATTCACCACACATATCCATCATGCACTTGATCAGGGCCAGTTGGTCGACAACTCTTTTATTGACCTGACTAAGGCATCTGACACTGTCAATCACTTCATTCTCCTCAAACAATTATCCCTCCTTGGTCTTTCAAGTGAAACTACCTTCTGGTTTCAAAGCTACCTCAGTAACAGGACCCAACAGGTCAGGATTGGTGAATTCCTCTCGTCATCCCTACCAATCCACTCTGGAGTACCCTCAAGGTTCTATCCTGGGTCCCTTGTTATTCAGAATATTCTTGAACAATCTTCTTGCCTCCTGCCATGACAAATGTTACCGAGGCTGATGATGCAGTAATCTTCACTTGCCACACTGACCCCACCTCCTTCAGTCTCAACTACAGAAAAGTTTCACAGAAGTGGAAGACTGGTTTGCTCACATAAACTCATCCTTAATCACAAAAAACTAAAACAATGTTGTTCCATGGAATCCACAATAAAAGGACCATGAGCTCATAATTAACAACCACAAAGGTGTCACCCTTGAGCAGGTGGATATATTTAAATACCTGGGCCTGACCCTTGACTGCTCCTCTCATATACCAAACACATTGACAATATCATTAAAACTGTGAACTCCCTCATAGGGATACTATACAAGCATAAACATTGCCTAATGGCTGAAGCCTTGAACCTCACTATCAGAGCTCTGTTATCTCAACTGTTGACTATGGCTCATTATCTATGGATCCGCTACTGATACTGCTCTCTAGCGCATAGCTGTAGCCCTTAATAAGGCATGTAGACTCCTTATTTCAGCAGCCTGCCTTTCTCACACATGACATTTATGAGCAGGCTAACTGGCTCCAGCTATCTGACAGGCTAAAGTACCAGACATGCATCCTAGCTAAGAAGACATCACTGGAGCCTTATGCCACCTGGAGTCCAATCAATATTGACCTGCATCATGTCCGCTGTCTAACTAGAAGATCATACAGTCTAACCTTTACAATACCTTGCTGCCAGACCTCTCAAGCTCAGCGCTCTTACCTTGTAAGAGCCTCCATCTGGTTCAACTTGCTACCTACAGAAATCTCCAACATTGCCACATTGGTGCTTGTAGAGTAAACTACTCAACACCTCATGGCTAGTTTCTCTCTGATTGCTTTTATAATCCTTCCAGGCATACTACCTCAAACATCCCTCCTCACTGCCTCAACTCCTCCTCCTCCTCCTCTCCTACCCCCATTACTGGGTATAGGATGAATCTATCTCTCTTCCTTTTCATCCCCCATTCCTCCTCCCTTGCTGTTTCCCATATACCATACCCAACACAATTCCTCCCTATTTCTCACCTCCTGCCTCTCTCTCTCTCCCATACCACCCCTTACCACCACTCTTCCTTCTCTTTTCCCACTAACCCACTCCTAACAAAACTTCACTGAGCTACCTATGACTTGTACTGTATAATTAACTTGCAACACAATTCCTTGACAATGCCTTTGGCTGCTATTATTGTAACCTTGCTTGTCTTCTTTTTTGTAAGTTCCATTGTAATGATCATGTTATGTTTTGTACCTTATTGTCCTTATTGACTTGATGTGGAACCTTTGTAAAAGAGCCCTTGGCTCAAAGGTATCATCCGAAATACAAATAAATAAAAATAAAATAAGAATAGTTCAAGAAACAAATCCCATGCTTACACTAGTCAAGAAACATGCAAGTATAATTATTTTGTACCACACTACATTTTAAACTTGTAGAGTTCTTGACTAGTGTTAGCACTTATTTTGTGATCTTGCAAAGACCTTGTGTGTTCTTGAAAGAAACTTGCTTTCTGTTTAAGCAAGAACAATTATAGTTCATTTAGTTGATAAAATTCTTGCAAAGCCATGGAAAGAATGTACAGAAATTTTGACCTACATACATTTTCTTATGTTATTCTTACAAGTCATGCAAGGTAAGTCATAAGCCTTACATTTTTCAGTAATGGTGGAGTGGTAGTCCATTACCACAGCTACAGGAAGTGGAAGTGGAAAGCCCAGCTGTGAATAGGTTTCCCAATGAGTTGGTGAGTACTTTAGGAAAAGTTAAGCATTATTGAGCTAAGCAGGGTTCAGCAGGCTGACTTATCCCTATATACATTTAGGACACCGGCAGCCAGGACTGACAGTGATTCTCAGGGAGAAGGTGTAAGGAATATACTTTGTGACTAGGTTACTGGGTACCCAGTGGCCACCTAGAGAAATAAGTGTACCAGAAGTGAGTGGTCCCCAGGGAATACAGGAAGCAGCACTTGGTCCTAGCCTATGACATTTTTTGTTTTGAGGATACCTGTGTATTAGGCCAATTAAAGGTGGCTTATTGTAACAGGGTTGAATAAGGCCTTGTTCCATTTGTTATGCAGAAAGGGTTAAACACAAGGATCTCTTCTATCCTCTCCTTTTCTGTCTCTTGTCTGTCTGGTTGCACAACTGAATGTTCTCGTGAAACATAGGAACTGATCACTCTGAGGGTCTCACAGTTCTTTGGCTCTTGCTATCTCTCTGCCTTCACTTGCTGTTTCTGTCTTTTCTTCCCCCATGCATATCTGCGGTTGTAAAAATGTATGTGAATCTTTATGTGAAACTGGGATCCTTCAGTGTGAAAAGCTTTTTTTTTGTTTTTTTTTTAGTTGTTTAACCAGGATTAGCACACTAAGCTAAAAGCTTTTTTACAGGCGTGACCTGGGAGCACAGGGAAGTTAGGTGACTTGCTCAGGGTCACACAGTATGTAAGTGGAAGCTGTTGGATTTAAACCCATGTCTGGTCTGCTGGATGTCACCATTGCAGCTGATTTGCAGCTCAGAGCCTTAAATCACTGCGCTATACTGCCTGGTATATCATTATATTGTTGAAATGATTGCAAAAAGCTATTTGGAACTCAAGGGGTTAAACTTAAACTTGCCTTTCAGCACAAACATTTGCAGAGCTGTCAGCAGGAGGCCAGCTTGGGACCCTGCTCTATTTGTTGCACCTGCAAAGAAACTGACAAGAACTTTTTTGTGAAAACAGGATATCTGTTTAACGAGTTCCCAGGCAAAGACTTACAAATAGAGCAGCAATATTTCTCCTAGAGGTGGGAGACTGAGATTGAAAATTGGAATTAGAGATAACCTCAGATGAATGAGAGGACAGAATAGATCCTTGCATTTAACCCTTTCTGCATAATAAATGGAATAAGGCCTTATTCAACCCTGTTACACTTACGAAACAAACTCCGTCCAGAGCCGATAGGGCTGCAGGTGAAGAACTTGGGTAAAATATTGAAATGTATCAAAGTTAGAGACCTGCATTTACAAATGTAACATAGGCTCTTATAAATGTATTTTGTAATCTTTTACACCAAATTTTCAACATAGCCTTGTTATAAAAAGATACAAAATAAGATACAGGAGGAAGTATTTTCAGAAAAAGGCACTCAAGAATAAGGAGACCTGATATGAAGCTGGGGGAGTAATTTCAGGAGAGATGTGAGGAAGTACTTCTTCAAAGAGACAGTGGTGGATTCCTAGAACAGCATTTCATTGGAGGTGGTAGGAGCAAAAACAGTGGTGTGGTTCCAGAATGTATGAGATAGGCACAAAGGAATCTCAGTGAAAAGGAGGAGGGAGAACTGATCGGAACTCATGTAGGATCTGCGGTGTTACTGTAGGCAGGGAAAAATGAGCAGACTGGGGGGGGGGACAGCCCTTATCTGCAAGCAATCTCTTTGCTTCTATGTTTCCGGTTCCAAAGGGGGGGACAATACACAGTGCAGGGTCAGTGTTCAGGGAAGTAGAGCAGCCAGTTCTCAAACACAAAAACAAAGAATCCAAAAGTCCTGAGCACTCACAAAGGAAACTAGTAGCCAGGCACAGCATAATGTCGAAAATTCTTTTATGGCAGTAATATCACAAACCGCGTTAAGTACAAATATAACCCAATACAAGCAAGAAGGCTGACAAATGCAGCAAATGCTAAATTTAAAGGTATGGCTACAGGTAAAAAAAGTCTTTATGGCTATAGGAAGCCCAAGCACTTCGACTCTTGATGAGTCTTCCTCAGGCGGCGTGACCAGTTAATCTTTTAAAAAAAAGATTTCAAATCCCATTGCTTGTTTAAACCAGTAGGTGTAATGCTTTGTGATTCATAAATCCAAGTTGATTTTTTCCACAGTAATTTATTCACTCACCCCCGGCAAAGGACTCAATCTCTCAATGCCTATGAACTTTAATTCTCTAGGATGTGAATTATGGCAATCAAACAAATGACTACCAAGTAGAGTGCCAAGTCTCCTATTAATAATACTGCTCAATGGTCTTGTGTGCTAGTTTTCAAGCTGGGCACTGTTCTGCACATATCTTATTGCAGTTAACCATAGAACATATGTGACAAAGTCAGTACTGCAATTAATAAATTCACATGTCTCTAACTTTAAATCTTCATTCAAGGGGTGTACAAACTCTTTACCAGGCTGTGCATATGTGCACACATTATATGTTGGATTTGAAGAATTCTTTTGGTTTGTATGGTAACCATTGGTTATTGATGATAGCTGCCTGATTTGTCTCAAATTGGATACAAACTAACTTGTCTCAGACTGTTTGCTCTACTTAAATTAATGCATGGGGTATCACCCACTGCTGAAATCACATCATTGTCACCAAGCAGGATAGAGCAGTTATGATAAATTATATTGTCAATCTTATCTGCCAAATGATTGAATTTACTAACAAAAGTAACAAGACCATGTTCATAAATTTAATTTTCTAGTAGCTTTTCATTGTTCTTTTTTCAGTAAATCAACTTTATCGCTAGCCTTTCTCAGTAATGTTTTGTTATAACCCCTATTGAGAAATCTCATCTCCAGTACATTAGAAACATAGAAACATAGAATTTGACGGCAGATAAGGACCGCTTGGCTCACCCAGTCTGCCCATTTCCCTACCTACTGGATAAGCTGCAGATCCTAGTTAACCAGCAACCTGCTTCTTCTTACCCCCACACCCTAGAATTGCCTTATGACTGTCCCATGCATGCTTGAATTCCACCACTGATTTTGACTCCACAACCTCCTCTGGAAGGCCGTTCCATGCATCCACAACCCTCTCTGTGAAAAAATACTTCCTTAAATTACCTCTGAGCCGCCCATCTTCAAATTGTGCCCTCTTGTTCTTGCACACCTCTTTTTTTGAAAGATGCTACCCTCTTGGACTTTGTTGATTCCCTTGAGGTACTTGAAAGTTTCTATCATGTCCCCCCTCTCCCTCCTTTCCTCGAGGCTATACATATTAAGCTCCTTAAGTCTCTCTTCATATGTCTTCTGGTGCAGACCCTGCAACATTTTAGTTGCTCCTCCTCTGGACAGCTTCCATCCTGTCTATGTCTTTGCGGAGATTGGGTCTCCAGAACTGCACACAGTACTCCAGATGGGGTCTCACCAGCTGTCTGTACAGAGGGATAATAACTTACTGTTTTCTACTGGTGATGCCTCTCCCTATGCATCCCAGTAACCCCCAGCCCTCCTTGCTGCCCTCTCACATTGCTTGCCCACCTTTAGGTCATCTGATATGACTACCCCCAGGTACCTTTCCATTTTTGTTGTTGTTAGTATCTCACCCCCCATTGTGTACTCTTCCCCTGGGTTTTTGTTTCCCAGGTGCATTACCTTGCACTTCTTAGCATTGAATCTAAGCTGTCATTAACCTGTCATATGGTTCAGATGAACTACATTTTCTTTTTAATCTTTTTTTTTTTGTATTACTTTTTTTTATTACTTTTTCCCCCTTTCTCTGGTCGGCCACTTTCAGGAGAGAACCCCAGCCCTGTCTCCCTGACGTCCACCGTCAGTGCCAATCATCTTCCCCCAGGGCTCTCCCCCCGGTGGGGTCGGTGGGAGATCCACACGCCCCAACCAAAGATTGGATCCAGTTCCGGTCCATGCCCAGCTGACCTGGGAGTGGGACCTGCAAGCCCCTCTATCATCCAACTGCCAGAGACATGTTTCGTCTTTTTTTTCTCTTGGAGGAAAGGGCATGCAATGACACCAGTTGCAGTGTCATGCACACTCCCATGTGTGGTACGCCAGGCATCTGCCCAACCTCTAACCACCTTGTAGAGCATTGGTGTGCCATCCCCCAACCTCTGCGAGGGGCCAGGCAAGCACCAGTCACTGGTCCTCCCCTCCCTGGAGGAGGAGAGCTGTCCTTGGAATGCTCAATCCTCCTCCTCCCCAGCCAACCCCCGGCAACCAACTCGCACCACGAACACAAGTCGCTAGTGCGGCAGGAGGTAAGGCATGATGCCTCAGCGCTCCATGCCACCGGGCTAGCTACTGTTTTCTTTTTAATCTTAAAAGTTGACTATAGGGGGAATAATTTTTCAAAGGCATCGAATGCGTACTATCTGCTCTCAGGACCGCATTTGTAGCAGTGTTTTTCTGAAGCACTGCATTTCAAATATTTCTTCTTTGTCATGTTTTTCTCATGTCTCCTGTTAGTAGAAATATCACTTCTGAAAATAGGAGTATTACAAGCAGTTGCCTTGGAAATACATGTGCCTTGAATTATGAGATAAATCAGTGCTTCTGTGGTAGTCATTAAAATTCATAATGATATTCAGAGTTATAGCAAGCCATGGCTAGTCATGGTCTGTTCAATAATCTGGGTAAAGGCCATGACTGGAGATTATTATGGACCCCACCCTATTTCTCCCTCCCCACTTCTGCACCTTTTAAAATACACAGTTTATCGGTATCTTGTTTAGTTCTCAAGTTTGCTACTTGTTTTTTTTATTTCCATAGTATTCAGCATGATAGGCTTATAAGAACATTTATAAGTACTGCAGTAGAAAGGGCTTTAATTGACACTGAATTGCATTGCTTCCTGCAATGTACTGCAGCATTTATGATATACCACAGTATTACTGTATTGCTTCCTAGCTGGTGCTGCTATCCATTTTTTAGGTCCAAGCTGATGACGTTAATGAAATCAGCCTCTCATCATACCAGGGCCCCCCACCCTGATTTTTTTTGTTTTTGTTTTTTTGGTGTGGGGCTGACTGTTGGCCTGGGAGGGGTTTTGCAGCTTTTTGCTAGCAACTAGTTGGCCAACTATGTCATCAGTAGTGTATGATGTCATCACACTCTGTGTAATGGCATGACACACCAAGTGATGCGGATATGCCTGGTGCATCATTTTTTCACTTGGCATGGTAGGGGCGGGTACCTCCATTAAAAAGAAGGCAGTGAGGATGGCCTGGAAGACATGTAGTATCACCCACAACTGATGGTGACCCTGTGTAACTGAATAGCCTTGATACAGTACATGTGTCTTTTATAATCTTTAGTGCTTTGAGTGCAGCAGTCTTACAGATGTGATGCTGATACAGGCTAATGAGGTTATTTGATTTTTACTTTAGGGGAAGTGTACTAGCAACACTGAACCACCAATATTAAAGATGTCATACAGTGACAAAATAATAATGGTGTGCTTGTTACTAACTGAATCATTTATATTATTATGAATAGTTACATTAGAACATGACTAATTTGGGGAACATTATTGTTTATTTATTTATTTTATGTATTTCAGAATTTGGATGAATCACCTTTGAGCCAAGGCTCTTTTATAAAGGTTCCATGCCAACATGAAATACAAAAAGAACGAGTAGTACAATGGAGCAAAGAATGATTCAATGAGTACAGTGGAGTATAGCTCAGTGTTAGGTAACAACATAAAACTAGAAGATAACACAAATTCACAGAGTGAAAAACTGTAATAGCACACAGTAAGTTGCTAAGTGCAGTGTCATAAGTTACTAAGTGCAGAGCAGTGGGATGGTAGCAGCCAGAAGGCTTTGTCAGAGGGAGTGGTGGAGGGAAAGGCAAGGCAGTGAGGATGGAAGTAGAAGAGGGATGGGTCAAAGGAAAGGGTGATTTTACTGTTTTAACAAACATAACAGGCACAGCTTATGGAGTGAGAGGGAACAGAACATCTACAGACATGCATTAAGAAGTGAAAGGGAAGAAACCCTCAACTTTTGCGGGGGCAGCCCCTGATTCTTACTAGAGCTCATCCCTGCCCTGCCTACCGGCTCACCATGCCCAGGCTTACCCCCTGGTGGGGCTGCAGTGTGGGTGCCCCCCAAGAGACACTGTTGGCAAGCCCCAGCTTACCTTCAGTGTTGGGGCCAAGGGTGCGGGACTCCCTCGGCAGACATTTTTGGCAGCGGAGACGGTGGTAGATCAGTGCATCATGCCCAGGGGCCGGCTGTCTTTGTGAATGTGGGATCCCTGGATTAAGGATGTTCAATGATGTCCAGAATCTACCCCACCCCCTAAGATGATGGCGCCAGCTGCATGGTATCCCCAGCCTCTGCGATGGGTCTGTAAAGCATCAAACACTCTTCCCCCTTCCCCCAGAGAAGGAGAGCAGCCCTCGGGATGTTCAATCTTTTTCCCCCTCCAGCTGTCCCTATGACTAATGAGTCCATCACCAAACACAGGAAGTCGGCACCACAAGCATATGCCTTGCAGCTGTGTCAGCGAGTGGGCCGGCAAAGAAAATCTCTATTAAACAAACATAAGGACATGAGAATGGAAGTGAGTTCTGAGAGTATACAGTACATTGTTTACTTTAAGAATTTAACTAGTTCGAAAACAATCTGAATAAATATGACAGTGCCATAAATAAAAGCATTTATTGTGCCCCTTGTAGGATCATACAGGATTGTGGTTTGTATTGATTAGCACTGCAGGGCTTTGTAATTATTAGTTGGGGTATCTGGGGCATAAACAAGCCCTGCTGTGCTTTTTCATTGTTATTGGGGGATCAAGGGGCATGAGCAAGCCCTGTGGGTCTTTTTAATTGTTATTGGGAGATCAGGGACTGAGCAAGGCCTGCAGGGCTTTTTAATTATTATTGGGGGATCGTGGCATGAGCAAGCTCTGCAGGGATTTTAATTATTATTGGGGGATTGGGGTAGGAGCAAGCCCTGCAGGGCTTTTTAATTATTATTGGGGCATCAGGAATGAGCAAGCCCTGTGGGGCTTATTTATTCTATTGCAGGTTGGAGGCATGAACAAGTCCTGTGGGGCTTTCCAGCACTATTGGGGGATGAGAGGCACTACATGTACTGGGGATGGTCGGGCAGCACATAGGCACAATCCCCGGTGGCCGTAAACTACACTTACACCAGCTAATAGCTGGTGTAGCTGTACTTTGGTGGATGTCCTCCGGGGGTTGTTTCAGAAAAGCACATTCGGGGACTTTATTGCTGCCCTTCAGAGACAGGGCACAACTGCTGCGTAAAGCCCCCAGTGCCATGTTGCAGGGATTTATGATGTAACAGGTGGCGTAGTTCACTTGGGCGCAGCTTTGCAGAATACTGAATGTCACAACTCCTGGCATAATTGCTACTTGCACCATTTTTTTTGCGTAGTCAATGTACTGGTATGCAACCCCTTGAGAATCAGGCTCATTATCTGTAGTTAACTGTTTGAGTTTATGAGAGATGGAGGAGGGTAAATATAAAGGCCTGTATTTTTAAAGATTTGCTGCAGATGCAGCAACAGCAAGTTGCATCACTTTTGTATCACATTTCACAGCTGTGTCTGTAACAGAAGTCGACTACCATCAGAAGATGGATGCACCACAATCTGTTGCCTCTCCACTTGCATCTATTGTAGATCAGTGATGCAAAAGTGACACAGATGTGATGCAGTAGATGCATCCCACAAATATATTGCAAATATGCTACAATTATGATACAAGTATAAGTGTTGTTTTGATGCAGCTATGAAAATATGATGCAATTATATGCTGCATCTGTATGATGCAAATTCAGGTGTCTTGACACAACTGTATAATTTTTTTTTACTTTTGAAAATACCACCTGCTGTGTTCTACAGTGTCTTTAAAGTTCTACCAAATGTATTTAACATTAAAAATAATCCTCACTCCTACTAAATATAGGGAAATAAGTAACAACAATGGCAATAAAACTTCAAAATTAAGTACTTGATTGTGCCAAACAGGTTTTACTTTTGTCTTTATAAATGATGCAAGAATTTTAAAATGATTCAGGTCCATGGGATCTGGTATTGAATGTTTGTAAGCTAAAGCTAACCAGGACTATTCCCATTCTTCCAAATGTAGAAACTATTTAAACAAGCATTTGTCAATGCTGAATGTTTGCTTGTTCGTAGTACCATTGGAAGAGCAGGAGTTAGATGCAGAATAGGAATGGCAGTGACGTATTGAAGTGACACCAACCCCACCCCACCCTGCAGAGATGGACAGGCACTGGAGTGAGCCTTTGCATCATTGCCCATAACGCTCATGCCATTTCACCTCACCCTACCCTGCAGACACTGACAAGCGTTGAGGTGTGCCTTGGGGTGTTCGGCTTTACAGTCACCCTATTCCATAAGGAAATATGCTGAAGTGGGTGCAGTATAGGAGAATGGGGTGAACTTTGGGGCCGAAGAGTCCAAGGCACACCTTGATGCCTGTCACTGGCTGCAGGGTGGGGGTGGAATGGTGCGAGCATTACTGTTGACAATCCCAAGCCATACCCCTGATGCCGGTCAGTCCCTACAGGGCAGGGTGCTATGGTCAGAAACCCTAATGTCCTGGGCACTTCTTGGTATTTTCACTCCAAGTTTTCTACATGGGCTTTTTATGACCCTACCGCATGAACAGTGACACTATCAGTTTGTTAGCCAAAAGGTGATTTTGCACAGCGACTGTGCCATTTGGCACCACAGGTGTGGAAAACATTTCGAACAGGATATAAACAATGACAGCCGTACTGTTCATGAGGAGGTGTAAAAAAATGGTAATGTTGAAAATCTGGAGTAAAAATATAAAAAAATTGGTGAAGTCATGAGCGTGTGTAGAAACAGTGCAACACACACCCGTAATGCAATTATTTAGGGAATTTTTCACACCAGATTTTTAACATAGGCATTTTGGGACCTCTGCTCACGAACAGTGGCACTGTGGTTTTGTTACTCTGTCCAGAACATTGATTTCGCACAGCGACCGTGCCCATTGTACGCCAGGTGTGTGAAACCACATTTTGGGCAGGATGTGAAAAACAACAGCTGTACTGTTCATAAGGAGGTGTGAAAAAATCTGGACTGAAAAAATAAAATTCTCAAAGTTACAAGTGTGCGTGGAAACTGTGCAATGCATGCTCGTAACATAGTCATTTTGTGGAATTTTTTCACGAAATTTGCAACATAGGCATTTTGGGACCTCTGCTCATGAACAGTGTCACTGTGATTTTCTTAATCTGTCCTGAACATTGATTTCCTACAGCAACCATGCCATTGTGCGCTGGATGTGCAAAAACACGTTTCAGTCAAGATGTGAAAAATGACAGCTGTACTGTTCATAAGGAGGTGAGAAAAAATGCCAATGTTGAAAATCTGGAGTGAAAATATAAAAGATTCTTGAAGTTACGAGTGTATGTGGAAACTGCGCAATGCACGCTCATAACACAGTCATTTTTGGGAATTTTTCCACCAAATTTGCAACATAAGCTTTTCGGGAGCCCACCTCATGAACAATGACACTGTCATTTTGTTAATCAGTCCCAAAAGGTGATTCCACACAGTGACCTCGAAATCACCTTTTGGGACCAAATAATGACATGACAATGATTGAATTCATGAGGTGGGGTCCCAAGAAACCCATGTTGAAAATTTGGTGTCAAAAGTGAAAAAAATGGCCGAGATAGCCACATAACTTGGAAAAAAAACCATTATGCCATTATACAGCTTACTAGCATTTCTTGAGCTCTCGGTCAGCTTTGAAGAGTGCAGACATGTTCTCGCTCCGCCGAAGATCATCGAGTCGGGCTCCAGAGGTACGTATGAGGTGAGGTTGGGTGCACAGAGGGTGGATGTGGGTTGGGGGAGAGGGCCATTGCAGACAACGAGGGTCCATTTTTTTCTTTTACAGGTAAAAAAAGTATAAAAAACACATTGTGGAAAGGTTTTCTTAATTACAGGGATATTTGGCCTGCTGGGGTGGGCTCCCAGCATGCCACGTGGGTGTTTTTTTGGGGGCGGACTGAAGCCGACAAGGATTGGGCACCCCATTGGCAAAAAATAAAACTTGACCAGCCAGAGTGTGAGCTGAGGAAAGAGGGAGAGGGGAGGACAGCAGTAGAATGAGGAAGTGGGAGGGATTTCTTTTGTAGCTGGAGGGTGAGTCAGGGAATGAGGGAGTGGGGAGGACAGCACCAGAGGGAGGAAGTGGGAGGGATTTCTTTGCAGACGGAGGGTGAGCCGGGGAACAAGGGAGTGGGGAGGACAGCAGTAGAGGGAGGAAGTGGGAGGGATTTTATTGGCAGCAACATGCAGGTGGGACGGAGAAATTGAGTGACATCAATATGCTAAATACACACATTACCACCACTGATTGCAGCTGTGGTTTTCTTTGAACTGAAGACCACTACAGCCAAACTACTGTCATAGACAGCTCCCAAATCCATTGGTTCAGTACGGTTGCACCTGCTAAACAGAGCACTGCATTGGACAGGTGGGTCACACACCTCCAAAAGGTCATACGGTCACAATATGTTTCTTGCACATGTGCGCAAGCAAACATAAAAGCAGTTTATGTGCCAGTATAAATGGATACAGAAAATGCATACTTCTGCTTCTCTACAGTATTAGAGTTTTTAGCAGTGATAAAATCTATCACCAAGTCAATGTTTGGAATGGCTCTCTTTTTTTTAAACCTTTCATGTATAAGTTTTCACCTCTATATAAATGCATAGTATTGAGACAGTGCAACCATAGATCATATTACAAGTACAAATGATAATAGCACCAAACTTCTCCACCCTTCCAAACTGAAATCAGAAAGTTAGTAATTACACACAAACACACACACACACACGCACACACACACTTGACATCAAAGATGTAAGAAAGCTGAGAATGTCTGTAAGGTGAGTAATGTCATACTAAAGCAGCCCAGGCCCCCACTCCCCACTGATGCAGACATCTAAGCAT
This sequence comes from Neoceratodus forsteri, assembly GCA_016271365.2. Taxonomy (NCBI): domain Eukaryota; kingdom Metazoa; phylum Chordata; order Ceratodontiformes; family Ceratodontidae; genus Neoceratodus; species Neoceratodus forsteri. Next base: position 845,256,900 of record CM057451.1, on the reverse strand, counting down.
GAAAGAAAGCCAGAAATCTTAGCAATGTGAGTCAGTGTAACATCAAACTACACTGCCTCCCACTCCCATCCCAAATAACAAAAAATAGTGCCTATGAGAAGACTGCATTGACACAGAGAAGGGTTTCACAGACTGTGTAGGGAGCTGTAATGCAACTGTTGTTAGGAAGGAAAGAATGCAGAGTCCACTTTTTCTGAAAGCAATAGGACTGCAGGGCTCTGCCCACTGCAGCCCTAAAAATGTATCTGGACTACTGATGGCCTTGTCTGCCATGGTAGAAGGTGGGAAAGGTTGGGGACAAATCTAAATCAGCACTGTTACCCCTACCTACAATGGAGGAATCCTTTCAGCAGGTAGCATTACCAGCATGAGGCCATTCAGCACTATATCAGTTGTTTGTACTAGGTAGCCCTAACTACATATTTAAAATGTTTTTGAACATAAATGCCAATCATGGATGGGGAGCCATTTTAAAGCTGGTTACAGCCATGGGAGAAGAACACCTGATCACATGTCTGAGCAGGAAACTGCAGCCTAAACAGGAGGCCTATTCCATAATTGAATATGAAGGTTTGGATACAGTCTGTGCAATCCAAAAGTTGTAGCCATTTTTATATGAAAGGGAGTTTGTGTTGGTCACAGACTGTATGTTAAATGCTCTCTATAGCAGCATACCTTGATTTTTCAATAGTAGTCCCTTTTCTTTACATAATTACAACCTCTACATGAGGCTTCAATGGCTTTCTTTGGAGGATGGATGACACCTCCACATCAGGGGTGTAGCCAGACACTATAAATATGTACACCAGGACTGTGTTTGTTGCCCTGTTTGGCACAATGTATACAACTTTTGTACCCCATGACGCTGGTTGCTGCCCCCACCCCCCAGGCATGGGTATACACAGATGCCATGCCTTGTTCCTTAAGTCACCAATATACCAGCCCAGATTCTGTAGGCTGTATAGTCCTTGGGATGCAAAGACAGTATCAGTGACCAATCCTTCTGGTTTTGACTAATATGAATAAACTTACAGAAAGGATCTGCTGGTTCTGTTGTGTTTCCATGGACTAGACCAGTTCAGGGCCTGTTTTCTGCCCACCCCCCTGCAACAAATGTGTATGTCATGGAGTACATGGTGTATGCCGCCTACGCCCATGCTCCATATGATGTTATGTGTTTGAAGGCTGTCCAGGGCAGGGTTCTGGAACACCTGTCTTCTAAAATCATTACATAGATACATTCATTTCATTTTTTTTCTCAGAAGAAGCCAGAAGGGGAAGGAAGGAAACATATTCAATTCAGTGCTTTAGAGTAACTGGTAATTGCTATTTTTCTTTTAAATTTAGATTGTGGGCTTTTAGTGACACTATACTTTCTTTGTTGTCTTTACTTATAATTGTTTTTGGGCTGTTGAAAATTTAAAACATAGTGGTGGTGTAATTCTGTGCTGTCTTTAATTGCTGCAAATTTTATCTTGGCTTGTCTGACTGCCCTGTAGTTGAGTGAAGGGTGTTAATTGTCTGGCCTCTGACCCCAGCTACGTGATAACTGGAGGTGGGGTTTAGTCAGAGTTGAAGTAGCAAGTAGAGTTTATTTTCTCAGAAGAAGCCAGAAGGGGAAGGAAGAAAACATATTCAATTCAGTGCTTTAGAGTAACTGGTAATTGCTATTTTTCTTTTAAACTTTTTTAAACTTAGATTGTGGGCTTTTAGTGACACTATACTTTCTTTATTGTCTTTACTTATAATTGTTTTTGGGCTGTTGAAAATTTAAAACATAGTGGTGGAGTAATTCTGTGCTGTCTTTAATTGCTGCAATTCCTCCCTCCCTTCCCCACTCCCTCCCCCAACTCTTATTTATATGCCCTGTTAAATCTGATTGACAGGAGCTAAACACAGGGTATAGTAAGGGGTGTGAAGTAGGAGGGGCATAAGGGGGAAGAAGCCCACCCTCAGCACAACAAGTGTTTTGATTCATTTATTTATTTATTGGTTTCTTTTTCTTTAAAAAAAAAATTTATCTGAGGATCAGTGGCAGGATTTTTAGGACAGTAAATTAATAAAAAGGGAACTAGGAGAGCTTCAGTAGCAGACAAGTAGTGGAATTGCAGTATAATTTTTGACTGGGTGACTAGGAGGTGGATCGGGAGGGCAGTGGGCATGGCCTATCTGGACTTCAGCAAGGCCTTTGACACTGTGCCACATAGAAGACTATTACAAAACTGCGGAATGTGGTGTGGGCAGGACAGTAGTGTGGTGGGTAGGTAACTGGCTGGGTGGCAGGACACAGAGGGTGGTGGTAAATGGCTGTCACTCCACAGAGGGAAGAGTAACCAGTGGGTACCACAGGATCAGTGCTGGGACCGGTCCTATTCAACATCTTCATCAGTGACATTAAGTGAGGACCTAGAAGGCAGAATTCTCACTGTTCGCTGATGACACAAAGCTCTGTAACAGAGTAGACACACCAGAGGTGTAGACAGAATGAGAAGTGACCTGCAGAAACTTGAAGAATGGTCAGGGTTTGGCAGTTGAAATTCAATGCAAAGAAGTGCAAGATAATGCATATGGGGCACAAAACCCCGGCACAATATATCAGTTGGGGTGAGGATATAGCATGCACCAAGCAGGAAAGGGATCTTGGGGTTATCATCTCTGATGACCTCAAGACAGGGAAGCAGTGGACAAGGCAGCAGGTAAAGCAAATAGGATGCTGGGATGTATAGGCAGGGGCATCGCCAGCAGGAAAAGGAGGTCATAATTCCGCTTATACAAGACACTAGTGAGGCCCACCTGGAGTACAGTGTACAGTTCTGGAGACCATACCTACGTAAGGACATAGACAGGGTAGAGAAGGTTCAGAGGAGGGCAACAAAGATGGTGCATGGATTGCATCACAAGTCCTATGAAGACAGGTTGAAGGAACTGAACATGTACTCCTGGGGAGAGGAGGAGAGAGGGATATGATAGAGACATACAAGTATCTTACAGGGAGGAACAGGGTGCAGGAAAACACTATTTTAAGCAAAAAGATGTTCCAGAACTAGAGGGCATGAGATGAAGTTGGAGGGAGGACGATTCAGAGGAAACATGAGAAAGAATTTCTTCACAGAACGGGTGGTGGACAAGTGGAACACCCTACCAGAGGAAGTGGTGGGGGTTAAAACAATCACGGGATCTAAGAATGCATGGGATAGATATAAAGGAATTCTGGTGGTCAGGGGTAAGTGGCAACAGACTTCTAGGAAAACAAACTGAACTTACAAGCTCAAATGGGCAGACTGGGTGGGCCATAGGCCTTTATCTGCTGACACTGTCTATGTATCTATGTATAGACAGTGTCAGCAGAACCTACCTAGCTTAGTAATCAATCTTCTATGTGGAACAGTATCGAAAGCTTTGCTGAAGTCAAGGTAAGCAACATCAACTGCTCCCCCTTGGTCCACCACTCTGGTTACCCAGTCAAAGAAATCTATGAGATTAGTTCAACAGGACCTTCCTTTTGTAAACCCATGCTGTCTTGGATCCTGTGCTCCTATGGATTCCAGGTGTTGCACTATCCTTTCCTTAAGGAGTATCTCCATAATCTTGCCCACTACCGAGGTAAGACTGACTGGTCCATAGTTCCCTGCCTCCTCCTGGTTACCACTCTTGTGGAGTGGGATCACATGAGCCCTTCTTCAGTCTTCTGGGACCTCTCCTGTGCTCAGAGACTCACTAAACAGTTCTGATAATGGCTCTGCTAGTTCCACCCTTAGCTCCTTTAGTCCGAGGTTGGTCTGACATGATCTTCCCCTGGTGAAACCATGCTGCCTTGGGTCCTGTAGTCTGTTGACAACCAGATGTTCCACCAATCTTTCCTTCAGTAGTGCTTCCATGATCTTCCCACTACCAAGGTGAGGCTGACTGGTCTGTAGTTCCCTGCTTCCTCTTTGTTCCCACTTTTGTATAAGGGAACTACATCTGCTGTCCTCCAGTCTTTGGGTACCTCCCTGTTTCCAGTGATAGGCTAATCAGGATTGCCAAAGGTTCAGCCACCACCTCTATTAGTTCTTTAAGGACCTTGAGGTGCACCGATCTGGCTCCATTGCTTTATCATCTCTTATTCCTTCCAGTTCCTTCAGGACCCTTTCTCATGTAAGGGGCTTGTGTAAATTTCTACACCACTCAACCCTTGTACTCCTTCAGGCCCATTACCCTCTTCTTCCTCAGTAAAGACTGAGCAGAAATACCTGTTCAATCTGTCAGCTTTACTGTTGTCATCATTCACGTGGCCCCTATCCTCCCCCTTCAGTCTCACTATCCCTCCTTTTGCCTTTCTTTTTTCACGTATGTGCCTGTACAAGGTTTTGTCCCCTCTACCCACTGATTTTGCAATGTGCTCTTCTGTCTGAGCTTTGGCTTCCCTTACTCACCTCCCTGCCTCCCTTTGCTTCTCCTGGTACTTCTCCCTATCCCCTTCTGCCTCTGTCTTTTTGTATTGCCAGAATGCAATCTTTTTGGCTTTTATTTTTTCCGCTACCTCCTTGGAAAACCATAATGGCCTCCTCTTCCTTTTTCCCTTGCTAACCTGCTTAATGCATAATTCTGTTGCTCTTGTAATCCCCATTTTAAATACTGCTCACTGTTCCTCAACCCCTGATTCCTGCCCCATTCCCCTTGATGCCTCTTTCAAGCATCTCCCCATTTTCCCAAAGTCTGCCATCCTAAAATCCAGGATACATGTTTTTCTGTGGTTTTGGTTCTGCTCCTTCTGTGATTTCAAACCACAATGACTGGTGGTCACAGTTCCCCAGGTGCTCCCCCACTGTTACCCCATCACACTGTCCCTGTTTGAGAGTACAAGGTCCAGTATTGCCTTCTGCTGAGTTGGTTCCATGACCAGTTGCTCAAAAGGTCTCATCTTGAAGGTTTACATGGAGCAAATTGTCTACAATTTAATACCCCCAGAGTTAAGATCAGACAGGGGAAGCTGGTCTTTACAGTATGTATACTTTCCCCTCTATGTGGAGCTCTCTTCTTGGCAATCTTCACAGTCTACAAATCCTGAGTAATTAGTTAATCAGTTCCTTTCCTTCTTCATAAACGCAGTTAGATAAAAGACACTGATAGCAGAAAAGGCTCTTGGCCCATCTAGTCTGCCCACCCTGTCTAACTGTTCTGTCTTGTCCCAGTGTCAGCCCCTCTTTGTTACTGTCCCACTTTTCAACTAAACCCACATGCCTGTACCATCCCTGCTTGAAACTGCTGATGAGTTGGTCTGTATCACTTTCTCTGGTAGCTTATTCCATAAGTTTTAGGAATTCTCTCCTCTGCATATGCGACTGTGAACTCATATAGAAGAATTCCTTAAGCTCAACTCTAATTATCCCATGCAGGTATGTCCAAGTCTCAACCACGCCACCCTTTTTCCTCCTCTTTGAAGGGTTTATGTGTGTAAGTCTTGCAGCCTCTCTTCATACATAATTTCCCTACTTATTAACACCTCTTTAACCTCTTAACATCTCTAAGTTACATACCTGGCCATCTGTCTCACCTGGAAAGGAAATTTGATTTGCCTGCAGTTACAATGGTGCAAGGTTCAGCATAATACACTTCTGAACACTCTTAAAAGATGATCCTCATTTCCCAGCTACAGTAGCCAGTCTGAGGAAAATATTAGCAGTGCTGCAGCTGCTTTGTTATTTTTTTTTTTTTTTTTGCTTATTGTTGCCTGCCCTGAGCTGGCATTTAAATAAGAATATATACAAGTGCACAAGCAATAATCTTATTGAATGGTATGTGTATACACCAAAGAATTAAATGTAACAATATCATATTAAAAAATGCTGATCAATGACATAAAAATAAATGTATTTACAGATGTGTAACAAAGAATAAACCCCATGAACAAGCTCCAAGTCGAGCGAAACATAGGGGGAAGAGAAATAAAAAGAAAGATTGAAGAACAATAACTTGAGCGAAGAGTGTTTACTTCAAAGGGCACCCCAACATTTCCTATATTTTTTCTTGAATTTGAAAGCCTAGATTGGGGGCTGAAGAACCTAGAAGAGAACCATTACCCACTAAACAATATTTACATTGTATCTTTTTGATTCACTTTTGTAGGCTAAAGTGAGTATATAGTGAAGTTGGTTTATTTCTTAGAAAATTGTATAAACTTTACAGTTTGAAGCAGGCCTTAACAGCCACACAAGAGGTGCAGTGACCATTAGCAGACAAATAAGTTTATTATAATATATATGTAGATATTAACAATGAAGAGACCAAATATGGATGCATTTACAGATATAGGAAGCAGTATACAAAGTAATTTACATTTTGTGACATTTTCAGAGGAGGAGGAGAAGAAGCGACTGTTCACAGCCATGAGAGGAGAGAGGACCTGTCTGTCTGTGCAGATGGGTGAAGGCCCAAAACAACTTGCCCAAAAAACAGAAAATTTGAAATACAAAAACTGCCATTTAGAGTGGCATGGTCTAACACTAACACAATATTTACAATACAATAGAATACCCAGAGAGTTAAGAATCAATGTTGAACCTAGGCATAAAATCAGAAAAATTAGACAATAAATAGTATGGGATCAGAAATAAGGCTAGTTGTGATTTTATGTATGCCCTCATCAAAGCCATAATAAATGAGAGGCAAATATTAGAAAATGATATAAAATTAGTGGAAGAATCATTAAAATTAAAGATGCAAGAAGAAGAATTTAAGAAAAATCTGGAGGAGTGTAAACAAAAATTGGCAGAATATGAGGAAAGATTAAAACAATAAAAAATACAAAAGTTTATAAGGGACACAAATGATTATAGGAACAACAGGGTATATACCTATAAGAAATACAACAGGAGACAACAGTCATATAATCAGCATGACACATATGAAAGTACAGATAGCAATAGCAGCTATACAAGGGACCCACAAAAGACACAGAGCAACAACATATAACACAACAACCAGGACCATCAAATATAGATAGTACAGAGAATAGATATGAACTTAGAAACCAAAGAGATTTACAGATGGGAAAGGATTCAGAGGGGAGGGAGGCAGGAGGAGGAGGAATAGGTGGAAGGCAAACAAGACAAATGACAGGCAGAGGCAAATAAATACAAATGAAGACATTATACCTATATTCAATTTGAGCAAAAGAACACTAACAATGGAAGAAATAAAAGTTCTGAGTTTAGGATTATCTTTTGCCCTACCCAGCCAGTTAATCTGTTTGACCTGGAGGTAGACCTGCAAAAGTTTACAGGAATCTACACCTAAAAATCAATTTGGTGGAAATGACACCACAGCTGATACATATAAACAAAGACTTAAAGAGAATATGCAAATTAGATCAAAATATAATCCACCTACTGGTAAAACCATGGCATAGAATTATTTTGTAAAATTACAGAAAAAGAAATAATGGACTATTTAAAACCAAAGCAAGTATGAACCCAGAATGGAATAATTTAACTAAAAAAGAAAGAGAAGCATTAGAGAATTTAAAGCAAGATCAAACAGTCATAATTAAGAGTGCAGATAAAGGAGGGGGTATAGTTGTCCAAGATAGGATGCAATATAAGGAAATGTGCATGAATTTACTTATGAACACAGAAAATTTTGAGGTTTTACAAGAAGATCCAACTAAAAAAATAAAACAGGAAATTGATGCCATGCTTAATGAATATGAAGCCATGCAATGGATATAGCCATGGGAAGCCAAAATATTATCCAAAGATTTCCCCAGAATACCAACCCTTTTTATTCTATACCTAAAATTCACAAACATGCAACTAATCCACCTGGTTGACCAATAGTCTCAGGCATTGAATCTGTCTTTGATCTAATTTCAAAATATATAAACTTTCACCTACAACCATTGATAGAAAAAACAAAATCTTATGTTAAGGATACTACAGACATGATCTTGAAATTACAAAAAATCACAGAACAAGATTTAAGTGAAGAAACCATCTTAGTGACATTTGATGTAGCAGATTTATACACATGTATCCCACATCAGGAAGGGATTCAGTGTCTGGGGTACATACTAGATACAAGGGGCAGGAACAGCTCACTTAAAACAAGAATACTGCAAGAAATGGCAGATATAATATTAAAAAGGAATTATTTTGAGTTTGATGGGACATTCTATCAACAGAATAAGGGGACAGCAATGGGTTCCACTATGGCACCAGCATATGCCAATGCATATATGGACAATTTTGAAAAAACACACATTTTTTTTTAGAAAATAACAGCAAAATACACACTTGGCTTCATTTTATTGATGATATTTTTATGTTATAGAAAGGAACACAGGAAGAACTTATTAAATTCCATGAGGAACTAAACAACAAAGATAAAAATCTTAAGTTTGTGATGAATTTTGATAAAAAAGAAGTACCATATCTAGACCTCAAGATAAAAAAGGTAAACAAAAGATAGAAACAGCATTTTATATGAAGGAAACAGATAGAAACACCGTATTGCATGGTAATAGTTTCCATGAAACCAAGCTTAAACAGAGTATTCCATATCTCAGTTAACTCGAGTGAAACAAAACTGTACAGCAATACAAGAAGCACAGAAAGAATAAAAAATGTTAAATAGGTTCATAGACAGAGAATATAAGCCTAAGTCATTGAAACAAGCAGAAGGAAGAAAAAATTAAAAATAAGACACAAGAGGACCTATTAAAAAGTAAAGGACCCAAAACAAAGCCACAAAGAATTGTATTTGCTACTAAATACAATCATAAGTTAAAAGAAATTAGACAAATAATAAACAAATATTGGCCTTTAGTTGGAATGGAGAGTGAAGAAATACCAGAACTTTTAAATAAGGCCATAATAGCTGCAAAAAGAGTACATAATCTTAAGGATCAATTAGTAAAATCTCAATTTAAACTACCAGAAAGCAAGGAAGCACAACTACTATTGGGACCATTAGCACCAGGCATGGTCCCTTGTGGCAAGTGCTCAGTATGTAGTCATACATCAAAAAAACAAACATTCATACATCCACATACAGGTCATGGTCATCCAATTAGACAGCATATTAACTGTATGACAGAAAGGGTAATATATGTAATACAATGCCCTTGTGATAAGCTGTATATTGGGCAAACTAGCAGGATGCTCAAGACCCACATACAAGAACATAAGGGAGATATAAGAAGAAAAGAAGAGACATCCCCAGTAGCAACACATTTTGAACAAGCAGGCCATAATGGAGCTTCTTTAAGGTTCTGGGGACTTGAAAAAGTACAGACACCAGAAAGAGGAGGGAATAAGCGGGATTATCTTTCAAGAGGTGGATATTTCACATGAACACATTAGACAACAGGATTGGGATGAATGTAGAAACAAACTGGCAGGCATGCATTTAGATCATATAGAACTGAAACGGTAGATATAACATGTAAAAACAAATACACATTATACAGAAATCAATTAGTAAACTAGTAAAATAGAGATTTAACCAGTAGAAATAACCGTTGACATTCACAATAGGGAGGTCAGATAGCAATTGACCCCAGTATGATCATAATAATGTCACTGTATAAAGTAAACTATGAGAAGTTAACAGTACAGGGATATGCTAAATGAAGTAGAGATTTAACTTATAGAACAACTTGTAACACTTACAACAGGGAGGTCAAGCAGCAATTGACCCAAAGGTGATAAAAATAACATTGTTATAGTAAGTGTACTATGAGAAGTCAAAACACATGGATATTCTAAATAACAGTACAATCACTATCTAAAAGGGTAAATATGATGTTTTACCTCCAGGACAACTTACAGTATTGACAACAGAGAGGTCGAGCTGCACTTAACTGTTATTTGATTGTTTTAAACAATATTATGGTGTTTAAAAGTTTGGTTTGATGTCAGCTAGAGAATTGATCTATGAAGATATTTTTAAACCATGGAGTGATTGTGAAGAAGAAGGTCAAATAGCAACTGACCCTCAGCATAAATAAGCAGCAAGTCCAGTACTTTTAACAGGGAGGTCAAGTTGCATTTGACCCCAGTGGTATCTAAATACTTATTGTTTAAACAGTACTATGGTATTTACAAGTTTGGTAGAATGTGAGGTAGAGAATTGATCTGTGAAGATAATTTTAAGTCATGATGTGATTGACAAGTACCTAAGGAAGGGGAAGGTCAAATTGCAACTGACCCCCCAGAAAATAATAAATCTTTGTATTTTATTATAAGCTAGAGCAATGATCTGTGAAGAAAATCTTAAACCATGAAGTGAGTGCCAAGTATTTAATGAAGGGGAGGCCAAATAGCAACTGGCCCCTCAGCAAAATAAATAAGCAGTGATCGATCCCAGATAGATAACAAATAATGCTCTTATAACAAATGTACTAAGAGAAGTTAAAATATAGGGACATTATAAATAACATAGTACAATCACTATCTAAAACAGTAAAGATGATGTTTTACCACCAGATCAACTTTCAGTATTTATGACATGGAGGTCAAGTTGCATTTGACCCCAGTGTTATCTGAATAATGATTGTTTAAACAATATTATGGTGTTTAACAAGCTTGGTATAATGTGAGGTAGAGAATTGATCTGAGAAGACAATTTTAAGCCCCTGAGTGATTGATAAGTATTTAATGAATAGGAGGTCAAATTGCAATTGACCCCTCAGCAAGTAAACAATAACGACTGTCTGTATTACAATATGAATTTCACAGTTTGGGTTGCAGAAAGCAGTAATTTAAGGTGATATAATAACAAATAATACTTCTGAGAAACCTGGAATTTATTTGCAGCATTTTTAATCAAGGCAAGAGAACTGTTGATATTAGCAAAAAAATCCTCTTTACTCTTATGTCACCCTGTGAAAAGAAAACATGGTATGAGAACAATGTGTTTTCATTTTAATAACCTCACAAGAAAGTTAAAAAATAAATGAAAAAGTAAACTAGCACAGAGCTGCAGCAACTAGGAACAAATAGCCAGTTTCTCTGAGCACCCAACTGCACTGATCAGTGCAGTAGTGTTGAGTTGCTTAACAACTGAGATCACACAGGTGCGATCAACTGGGTTCACGGACACAGTTAGTCACACCATGGGATCTCACAAAACGGGTGAGAGGTTATCAGAAGTAGCTACCATTAAAATTTGCTGGGCTTCAGTGCTTCATGCAGAGGAACTTAACCAAAAGGAGAAATTTAAGCCAGAAGGAGTGAGGGTAAGAGTTAAAATATTAAAGAATATTTAGAAGTTGGTATTTGAACTTTTAATTATAAAAGTAAAATGATGGCTATGAGACCAATAGGGGAATACTATGATTAAATTTTCACAGACTACAATGAACACTAATTCCACTCTAAGAACAAGAAGCTCACAACCTCCTTTAAGGTATGCTGTTAACAAAATAAGTAAGTAGAAGCCACAATGTGGCCACATTATAATATTAAACAATATAATAACAGCAAAACTTTACAAAAAATTATGTTTATGTCATTACAGACCCAAAATTATTCTTTACAAGAAAGACAAGAAGTTTTAAGTAATATATATAAGGTATGCTGCAAACCAAGAAATATGGGAAACAAGCCTTACAGGCAGTAGTTAAACCTTGTTCCAAGTTGTTAGCAGCGCTGTGTTCACTAACATACTGTGTATATCATTTTAGGATGCAACTTAGGATCTAAACAAGTACAAATAAATTAACCCTGTGAAAATTAAGACTATATACAAGGGTGCACCAGCAATAATCTTTATTGAATGGTATGTGTATACACCAAAGAATTAAAATGTAACAATATCATATTTAAAAAATGCTGATCAATGACATAAAATAAATGTATTTACAGATGTGTAACAAAGAATAAACCCGTGAACAAGCTCCAAGTCAAGCGAAACGTAGGGGGAAGAGAAATAAAAAGGAAGATTGAAGAACAATAACTTGAGCGACGAGTGTTTACTTCAAAGGGCCCCTCAACATTTCCTATATTTTTTCATGGGGCAAAAAGGGGTAAGGCCATCAAAAAATGGAGGGTAATGAGTACCAATGCCCATAGTCTAGGTAACAGGCTCCCTGAACAGGTGGCCTTGATGGAAGAGGGATGGCCGTATATCGTGGCAGTCACAGAAACATGGTATATAGAGAACCATGACTGGGATGTCGACATACCAGGGCACACAATCTACAAGAGGGACAGGAAGGGTAGAAGAGGAGGAGGAGAAGCTCTCTACATAAAGGAAGGGATCAAAGCAAGAGAATTAAAGGGTTAACAGGGAGGAGGCAATGTTGATCACCCTGGAGACCGGAAATGGCACCACAATCCACACAGTGGTTGAATACAGACCACCATCTCAGGAGGAAATGGACAAGAAAATGATAGAAGGCATCCTTAGGATGGCAGAAAAGGGGTGATATTGTTGATGGGGATGTGAATATGCCAGATGTTAACTGGAGCACCTTTGCTGCAGCCACATCCAAGAGCAGGGTCATTCTCAATGCCCTACAAGGGCATGCCTCAGACAGCTAGTTTTGGAACCCACTGAGGGAGCAATCTTACACCTGGTATTCTCAAATGGGGACAGAGAGAGGATCTCAGATCTATTAGTGGGTAGCCATTTGGGAACAAGTGACCACCAAACAGTGTGGTTCATGATAAATACAACCACAGAGTCAAGCCATACAAAAGTGAAGGTACTGGACTTTAGGAGGGCTGACTTTGTCAAAATGGGAGAGTGCCTCAGAAAAGCATTAGCAAACAGGCAAGAAGGAGGGGTGGAGGAACAATAGGGAAACATCAAAACTGCCATCACAGAAGCAACAAGCCTTTGTGTGAAGCAAACAAATAAATAAAAATGAAAGAAAAAAACACTAAGGTTCTCAAAAGAGGTGGAGGGGGAAGGTTAGGGAGAAAAAGATAGCATTTAGGAAGTATAAGGAAACACAGAAGGAGCAGGACAGAGATCTGTACCAGTTAAAGCAGAAGGAAGTGGGAAGGCAGTCAGAATAGCAAGGCCCAAACCAAAGAAAAGATAGCCAACTCGATTAAGAAGGGGATAAAACCTTTTATTGGTACTTTAGGGAGTGAAGAAAGACCAAGGGAAGGATAGTGAGGCTTAATAAAGGGGAGGGTGTGTGGGCAGAGAGGGACAGTGAAACAGCAGGGATACTGAATGAATACTTCTGCTCAGTATTCACAAAAAAAGAGGAGGGGGAGGTACCTAATCCAATCAATAGAAGCACTCAGGATAGGGTGGTCACTACCAGTTCTTTCATAGAAGAAAGGGTTCTGAAAGAATTCCTAAAATTGAAGGTGGACAAAGCAAGGGTGCCTGGCGGGATTCACCCCAGAATTCTAAAAGAACTAAGGGGAGGACTAGTGACACCACTGACTACCCTATCTGTTCCATTCCTGACTCAGTCCTTGTACAGCATTGTAATTTATTTTATCACAGAACAAGGAGCACTGACGGCTTTCAAATTTGGACAGACCATGTGTGGTCTGCATTTTATTGATAGTCAAACAAGTGAAGTTTTAAACAACAGGGGTTAAATATTTCTTAAAAAATGTAAGTTCAAAGCCATAATGTAAACTAAACATGCAAACATATAACACTGTGCACTTCATTTATTTTTATAACAAAAGCAGCAGCAGGCACTTACTTATATTATACACTAAATTTTTTCAGTCTCTTAAAACTCATTTTGCCCATCGTGCCCCCAAATGGCTTAATAGTCTACCCCTTAAACTTTCCTCTTCAACTATGTTATGCCACTTTAAATGCAAGCTCAGAAAACATCTTGGGCCCGATTCTAAAATGGATTACGCATGTCACAATGTGACATGCACCAAACCCAATGACGTAAGTCGCACTTTGTGACATGCGTTACACCATTTGTTATTCCAAGATGCGGCCTGCACACATGGTCTGGGCAGCCTGCACCCACATTGACCGCAGCCCCTACAGCATGGCAGAAGGGGGGTTATGGCAGCATCGGTGCCCTATTCTGAAAGAGCAGCTGCAGTAACCCACTTACACCATTCCAAGACACAATGCACCACTGTAGGGTTAGACCAGCAGTTAACTGGTCTAAGGGGCATCTGTCCTGCCAAACAGCAGTTGCCCCCCGCAGTGCTGAACATTTACTCAGATGTGCCCCACAAACACACTCTCATCACATAGCTGTCCCCCAATTCTGGGGTGCCACCTATGGGCACCTGGGTCCATTTTCTGTGGTGCCATCCTGGTGCCTGTGCCACTTTGCCAACCCCCCATGGCCCCAGGTGCTTGCATGCTAGTTTTGAGACTGGGGGCTCAGCAGGGGCGTTTCCCATGGATGGCGGCTTGCGGCACCCAGGTTCATTGTGTCATTCCTGTGGCGCAAGCCTGCGGTTGCCGCATGGTGCAGGACTTAAGTGCCAGAGACCCTGCCTGTCTTGAAATAGGGCACAGGGTCCCTAGTGTAGTGGTGCATGTCGCAACTCGCATATGCCCACAAGTTGCAACATGCGTCTTAGAATCGGGCCCCTTGTCTCCAATGCCAGCTATGACTGATTTCACTAGCCCCACATTGCTTAACCTGGTTGAGACTAATCCAACACTCCCCCTCCCATCCTGCCATATTACACTTAGTGTCCTTTCCTGACACCTATATCCTTTGGTTCACCTAACTCTTCAGGCCTGAACCTCATAGCTTTTCTCCCTCCACTGTGTCCCTCTCCCCTCATCTCTCTCCTCTCTTCCTTATGACAAAACACTGACCAGGCCTCATGTGTTGAATTATTCCCCAATATCTAACTTTTGCTGCTGTACTCTCCCTCTGTTCACCACTCCTGCATACCCTGTACACAGCTTACCTCTCTCACTCTATTGTTCACCCTCAGCTACCTCTACTCTTGCTATGTAATTGTGTAACTGACATACATTGTCCTGTGCCTTCACAATGTTATTTTGTCATAGTTTGTATAGGACTGCTTATTCCTAAAATTACTGCTTAATGGAAATGTGTTTGTGTACTGTTTGTTTATTTCCTCTGACATGGAACCTATGTAATGAGCTTGTTCTTACAGGTGTCAATCTGAGATCATAATAAAAAATCATGATTTGATCCCAAGGCTTAGAAAACTATTTCCTTCCATACTGTAGATGTGTGTAAGCCTTGCATATTCCCCAGATGAACCAAGTCAATCTGGCAAGTTGCTTTCTCCTTCCACTCTCCCAAACATTGGGATGCTGTCTCCTCTACCATTCATACTGCTCCTTCCTCCCACACACTCAACTCTCTGCTCTGTGAGTTAACTACTCACTCCTGCAGTGCCCCTTGATCCTAGTCTTTAGACTGTTAACCATTTTTGTTTGTTTATTTTCAAGCTACACTGCAGGATACCTGCAGAGTTTGTTTTACATGAAAACATCTTACAAAACTTAGCCACAGATGGCACATCTTTTAAGATACAAGTAATTAACGCACAGTATTAAAGAAGGATATATGCATATGCAACCTGTTACCCAGGATTTACTTAATGTGAGGGCTAAACATGTAATAAGACCTTCAATTGAATAGTTGTGACTCATTGTGACAGGGTGGAATAGGACCCTGTCCCATTTGTTAGAGAAAGTGTTTAAATGCGAGGATCTGTCCTTTCCTGTCTATCTGTCTGTCTGGTTGTGCAACCAAATTTTCCTGTGAGACTTCAGATTTGATCAACCCGACAGGCTCGCAGTTCTGCGCCTCTCACTATCTTTCAGCCCTCCGTTGCTGTCTGTTTTTCCTCCCTTGCATATCTAGATCTGCTGATATAAAAATATCTGCAATTCATTGTATGGAAATGTAACTGATATTGGGATCCCTTTTGTTTAGAAAATAGTGTTACTGTTGAAATGTATATAATTATAATTTGAGATGATTGTAAAAAGCTAATGGAAAACTCAGGGTTAATTGAGTGCAAATGTTTGAGCCTTATGCAAAAGCTGAACAAAGGGGACTCTCAGCTCAGGCACAATGCGTTCTAGCAGCTCCTGAAACTTTCAAGAACAGAACACTTACAAAAACAGGATGCTTGCCAAGAGTGGGGGTTGAAAAGTTTTAGAAGAGCTAAGCTGCAACTGAAAGAAAGATTAGGTGAACAAGGGACACAGAGACTGAAAGAAAACTTTGTTTTATTTTGCCTTTGTAAATAGTTATACTGAACAAGTTTATTTTATGATACTGTTAAATAAATAATTTTTGGTGAATTCTATAACAACTCCTGGTTTTTCTATGCTTCTTGACCTGTGCCTCGACAACAGATGGTGTCAGCCGAAGTGGGATTTACACCACGCATAGCCTAAGACAGGAGTTTTGTGCATAGGTACCGGACCTAGTACCAGGGAAGCACAGCGGAGGGTATGGATTCTACAGCAGCAAGTCCAAGAGTGGTTACCAAGAGAATGGCAGCCAAACTAGCAAAAACTGAAGTCCAGTCTGAAATTGTACAGCCAGTACAAGATATGGAAAAAGAACAGGCAGTGACAGACTCTAAAAGCCTGATGGACTTTTTCAAATGGTGGGCTATACAACAAAAAGAGACAGAGAAGCAGAGAGAAAAAGAGATTCAACATTTAGAAGTGCAGAGGAGAGACAAGATGCAACAACAGGAGCAGCAGATGAGAGAAGAGATGCAGCAATGGGAGCAGCGATGGCTGGATGCCTTGCAAGCTATCAAAGGCAGAGGCTCTGGCACAGATCCAGATGAGCAACAAAATGCAAGCAACATAAAATCCATCAAACTTACAAAGTTGTGCCCCTCAGATGATATTGAGGCATACCTGTCAACTTTTGAAAGAGTTGCCACAGCCTGCCAGTGGCCAAAGCAGCAATGGACAATCAGTCTGGTACCCTACCTGACAGGGAAAGCCCAATTTGCCTACAGCAGTATGGACACTGTACAGTCAGAAAACTATGATCTGGTGAAAAGTGAAATCCTGAAAAGGTATGACATCTCCGCAGAGACATACAGGCATAGATTTTGATCTCTGAGGTACAACTCATTCCACAATCCTCGAGAAGCCTTCACCCGACTCAGAGAACTCCTGATAAGATGTATCCAACCAGAGAGCAAAACAGTCCCAGATATCATCGACACATTTGCCATGGAGTAATTCAACATGTTGCCTAAAGATGTGCAGCTGTGGGTAAAGGAACACCGACCAGAGAGTGAGGAAAATGCTGTTTCTTTGGCTGAGGACTACCAAATGGCCAGACAGACACCACAGCAGCGAGGTAACAGCCAAGCACCGGTATCACATTCTTTTTCCCATTTAAACTCCAAGCCTAATAAGAACTCTGGTGGGGTAACAAATATGTGCCCAAAGATGTTATCTGCTATAACTGTAATAAGCCAGGCCATTTTGCAAGAAACTACCGTAGTAAGGAGAGTGGCACTGGAGCAGATTTGTCCTTGGCAAATTAGGACAAGTACTTAACAGATGAGAAGGTGGGGGAATAAGACTGTGAAGGGACTCATTGATTCGGGAAGCAGACATACCCTAGTGCATGTTAAAGTGCTGGGAAAACACTGTGCAAAGGAACCAAGTACTGGTGTCATCTGCATCCACGGGGACACTAATAGTATCCCACCACTCAAGTGACTCTAACCATTAAGGGTGTGTCACACCAAATGAAAGTGGGGGTAGTACCTAAGTTACCTGTACCTGTGATTATTGGAAATGACTTTCCAGGATTTACTGAGCTAATCAAAGAGGGAGTAAATCCTGATGTTTCAGCAGCTGTGGTGACAAGAGCTCAGGCAAAGAAAATTTCAGATGGTGGGGACACTTTTCATTTCAGTGATTTTGATTTGCACTTGTTTGAGCACAGCTCCAAGATCCAGAAACCAGGAAAGAAAGAAAATGCCTGAAGAAACTGTGGCAGCAATTAACTGATGGACATAAAGGGTTAACATATGGAAATGCTGAACCTAAATTAACTGATTGTGATTTTCTTTCAGAGCAAGCTAATGATGTTTCTCTCAGGGTTATTTTAAGCAGTTGTGGGTGAAATCAAAACAGGGTGGACCAATTTCTAAAAAATGTAATGGGTTACTGTACAGAGTCAGGGTTAAACCTCAGACACAGGGATAGACAGAACAATTGGTTATACCACAGAAGTATAGAACAGAGTTCTTACAGATAGCACATGATAATCCTATGGCTGGTCACTCAGGGAGGAATTGCACCCTTGTCAGATTGCTGTGTAGATTTTACTGGCCTGGAGTTCATGAAGATGTTGCTACCTATTGTAATTCCTGTGCTGAATGTCAGACAGTAGCCCCAGTCACTAGAAAAGAAAAGGTGCCCCTGGTGCCCCTACCTTTAATGGATGTGCCTTTTGAGAGAATTATGATGGAGGCAGCTGGTCCTTTAGACAAAAGTAAAAAGGGTAATAGATTTATCCTGGTAGTATGCGACTATGCTACTCGATACTCAGAAGCAGTTCCAATGCGTACTGTTACAGCCCCAAAAGTTGCAGCAGAGCTTGTCAAACTTTTCAGCAGAGTGTGCATGCCTAAAGAAATTATTACTGATCAGGGCAGTAATTATGGTGATGCATTGCTTAAGGAGTTGTACAGACTGCTAGGTATCACTGCCATGAAAACCTCCCCCTATCACCCTCAGACAGATGTCTTGTTGAGCATTTTAACCAAACCCTAAAATGCATGTTAAAAAGGTTTGTAAAGGGGGAAGGGAAAGACTGGGACCAATACTTGCCTTACCTACTTTTTGCCTACAGCGAAGTGCCATAGGCATCACTGGGGTTTTCACCATTTGAAATGCTGTATGGTAGGCAGCTAAGAGGGCCACAGGATGTGATAAAAGAAACATGAGAAGATAACCCCACCCAGAAACAATCTATGTCTTCTTATATGTGTGCCCTAAAAAAGAAGCTGACAAAATATGTTTAAATTGCCCATAGTAATCAGGAAGAGGCCCAAACCAGCAGAAGATATATTATGACCATGGGGTAAAAGAAAAGTTTTCAAGCCAGGTGAAAAGGTTTTGCTACTGTTGCCTCACAACGGAAAATAAGCTGTTAATGAAATAGAGAGGGCCATATAAGGTTCTTAGACATACTGGCACTGTTAACTATGAGACTGAGACCCTGACAGGAAAAATCCTATTAAGATATACCATGTTGACCTCCTCAAGAAATAGGTTGAAAAATGCCAAAGCTGCCTTGCCAGTTTTACCAGAAACCGATAAGGAATATATGGGTGTAGCTTATGATAGACTGGAGCAAACTGTAAATGCTGATGCTGTAAAGGTGAATGTTTTCTTAACCTCAGAATAAACTGCAGATATTCGTAATGTGCTAAAGACATTTAACAGTACTTTTACCACAGTACTAGGCCAAGCAAAAGGGGATGAACATGTAATAGTGACAAGGAATGCTCATCCTATTAGGCAAAAGACATACAGGTTACCAGAGTGCTTAAGAGCTGATGTGGTTAAGGAAATACAAAAAATGAAAGAATTGGATATCATAGAGGAGTCAAGGAGTGCTTGGTCATCTCCCATGGTAATTGTAAACAAAAAAGAAGGGGGTGTTAGAATCTGCCTTGATTTTTAGGAAACGTAATCAAGTGTCAGAATTTGACACTTATCCTAAGCCCAGAATAGATGATTTGGTGGACAGACTGGGGAGTGCAAAGTATATCAGTACCCTCAATCTCACCAAGAGTTACTGGCAAATACCTTTAGCTAAAGAATCCAGAGATAAAGTGCATTTGCCACCCCTATAGGATTCTATCAGTTCACTACCATGTCCTTTGGTTTATATGGTGTGCCAGCTACATTCCAATGGTGCATGGATGCCATTTTATCCCCTCACACCAGTTATTGTGCTGCGTGACTGGATGATGTCATGGTGTACAATCCAGACTGGAAAGCCACATGGAACACCTACGAGCAGTTATCCAAGCTATTAAAAATGCAGGTCTGACTATTAATCCTACCAAATGTGCATCGAGCATGCAGGAAACCAGATATTTGGGCTATGTGTTGGGAAATGGAGAAGTTAAGCCAGAGATTTCTAAAATAGAAGTTGTAGCTAACAGCCCTGTACCTAAAACAAAGAAACATGTCAAGTCATTTTAGGACTGGCTGGTTATTATCGGAGATTTGTTCCCAACTTTGCTGAGTTAGCTACTCCCCTCACTGAGCTCACGAAAAAACTGTACCCAAATAATGTTAAATGGACCCCAGATTGTGATGAAGCTTTTCAAGCCATTAAGGCTGCATTATGGTCAGGCCCTGTTTTAAGAAGCCCAGATTCTGAGAAACCATTTTTGCTGCAAACAGATGCATCAGAGGTAGGCCTAGGTGCTGTCCTAAGTCAAAATGTAGATGGGACAAAATATCCTATTCTGTACATAAGAAGGAAGTTGCATGAGAGAGAAAAGTTACTCCACTATCGAAAAGTAATGTTTAGCAGCAAAGTGGGCTATGGGTCCCTTAAGTTTTATTTACTAGGAACTGAATTTATGCTGGTAACAGATCACAGTCCTCTCTTGGCTTAACCACATGAAAGGTAACAATTCCAGAGTCACAAGGAGGTACCCAGCACTACAGCCATTTAAATTCACCGTGATACACAAATCTGGTAAAGAGAATAGCAATGCTGATTTTCTGTGAATATATGGGTTAGGAATTGAGGGTTCTGAAGGCTGAAAAAACAAATATATGGGTTTGAACTTTACTGTTTGCTGTACTGTTATATAAAAAACGATAATGCACATGTGCTTAATTTCTGAAAGCAACAAATGTTAGTAGAGAATTAATAAAACGTTTTGGAAACCTGTTTGATAAAACAGGTTCCCTCTTGGTGGGGTGTATGTGACAAGGTGGAATAGGACCCTGTCCCATTTATTAGAGAAAGTGTTTAAATGCAAGGAGCTGTCCTTTCCTGTCTGTTTGCCTGGTTGTACAACCACATTTTCCTGTGAGACTTCGGATTTGGTCAACCCTACAGGCTCACAGTTCTGTGCCTCTCATTGTCTCTCAGCCCTCCCTTGCTGTCTGTTTTTCCCCGTTTCATACCTAGATCTGCTGATATAAAAATATGTGCAATTCATTGTATGGAAATGTAACTGATATTGGGATCCCTTTTGTTTAGAAAATGTATAGTGTTATTGTTGAAATTTATATAATTATAATTTGAGATGATTGTAAAAAGCTAATGGAAAACTCCAGTGGTTACTTGAGTGCAAATGTTTCAGCCTTTCATAAATGCTGTTCAAAGGGGTCCTCTCATCTTAGGCACTATGTGTTCTAGCAGCTCCTGAAACTTACAAGAACAGAACACTTACAAAAACAGGATGCTTGCCAAGAGTGGGGGTTGAAAAGACTTAGAAGAGCTAAGATGCAACTGCAAGAAAAATTAGGAGAACAAGGAACACAGAGACTGAAGGCAAACTTTATTTTATTTTGCTTTTGTAAATAGTTATACTGAACAAGTTTATTTTATGATACTGCTAGCGTAAATAAATAATTTGGGATGAATTCTACAACTGCTCCTGGTTTTCCTATGCTTCCTGACCTGTGCTTTGATGGCACTCATATAGCCAGTGTTTGCCATAATGGAACTAAACCGATTATAAAAATATAAAACTTAGCACACATTTTTACCATAGTTACTTCCAAACTGTTATGGTCTAACAAGTTAATACGTGGCAATACCATGCATTTGTTAGTATTCCCCCTTCCCTCCACAGTCAATCCCACTAATATTCATTTTAATACAACATGAAACTGACATGCTATGCTTACAAAGTTGAAACAATATAGTAACTAAAAGGTTCTTAAGTACTACATTTAAGATTTCTTCAGTTTCATTTGGCAGAATCCCTACTTTATATAAAAGTAATGCAAAGTCAGAGTCAATTGGCTTCCGTAAGACTCTCTGAAAGGTTTCTCTTAGTGTTCATCCTCTTTCTTATTTCCCCTCAGAGATATTTAAATTACTCTTGTTTTCTTTTTCTCTTTAAGTGTGATTGTTACTGAGGGAGCTGTTTTTGTTTCTCATATATATACATATATACTTTCCATTTGTTTTTGTATACAGACTTCACTTTTATTTTCCAGTTTGTTTCTGTGCTCCTCATGTCTCATATTCTTGTTTTTAGCTTTGGAAACTTTTTTCCTTTTTATTATTTATTTTACTTTTATTACACTTTTTGTTTCCTTTACTTTTCTGCCTTCTTCTTTTTTCCCTACTGTCCCCCTGCCATCTCCTTCCTCTATGACCATTTTTCTAATTTGTATGTTGTATGTGGCTTGTTCTGCAACACTTTTTTTTTAAAATACGGGACTATATATTTAAATCAGTGTCTTAAATGAGACACCTGGTTATCTGCAAGTCATGCCTTGAAAAAGCATTAAGATTACGTGAAACATTGGTATTTGTAGGGAGGAGTTGCTGCTATGTGTTTTTTTAATGTTTTTTTAGCAAATAAATGCTTTTACAATGATACCTATCACATTAGGTTTTTATTAGAGTACTGTGGTGCCCAACCTTTTGTACAGAAAAGTGAAAAGATTGTTAAACTGCTTAAATCTTTGACTAATTGATAAATCTTGGTATAAGAAAATCACTAAGAACTAAAGTACTCACTATTATGAGTAATAATATGGAAACAGCGCTACATACTGAAAGGCTCTGGCTGGTAATTAGGAAATACATCCTTTAGTCCATAATTTATTAAGAGCACGTAGTCTTGCTCCAGCAGGTAGCAGCCATGTGGTCAGTGCCATTAATGGCAGATAAACACTATTACCACCATCATCACAAATGTCCATCCTAGTAAGAAAAAGGTTAATTAAAATGTTTATCTCCACTGACATTATGTGTCATAACATAGCCTAACATATGGCACTGGAGCCAACTCCTACCACTCAAATCATTAAAATGTTATGTTAGGTCTGTACTCACGGCAACCTATTTCATGCTTCACAGTCCAAATCAACATCCATTTGCCCCTGAGGTCCGAAAGTCATTGGACATTTTCCAGTTAGTTTATTAGTATCCTGTGGATCTCCAAATAAATACACTTTATCCAAACAGAAAATTTAAATTTTTCAGGGAACTGTAAAACGGTCACACCTAGGGATCTCAGAGTTGCTTGTATGCTGTTGAAAGCTTTTCTATGGCTACGAGTGGCAAAACTTAAGCCCTGAAATATCAGTCCTAGTACCATCATCCAGATTGCTGGGTCCAGTCCTCCTCACAGCACTCATGATTTTATCTTGCTCATGAGTACCCATCAGGACAATACAAAGAGTCTGATGCAAGTCATTGTTGAATCTTTTCCTGGGGGTAATTATGTAAAACCTCAGTATTGCCAGTGGCAAGTCCAGATGGAAAAGCTCTTGTAGCCATGTTGCTGCAAAGGTGATAGGGTTTTTTCCCCTCCAATGCTTCAAGTAGCCATAACACCTGCAGATTGGTTGATCATGAAATGTTTCATAGAGCTCAACACAAAACTGGAGTGCCCAGCTTTCTTTGATAAGGCTTGTGGTAGCAGTGGAAGCCTCAAGCTGCACCTGCAGCTTCCTTTAAGTCTGCAGCAGCTGTAGCAAATTACTATTCACACAGGGTTACTCTGTTCTGAAAGTTTATAATTTTCTGATCAAGGGTGGCTACCCTCAGGTCTAATGCTTTAATTGCTTGAAGCAGGATCAAAGTAACCTCCTACTCCCATGCTCTAGTCTCAGTCATTTGTGTAGCTGCTGCAGCCACAGCCTGTTCGCCCTTATTACAACCACTCCCTCCACCTTTTTTCAGATTTCCATCTTCCTGGCTTGGTCAAAATCTTGAAACAGCTCCAATTATTGAAACACAGACTTTGACGGCAGATAAGAACCACTTGGACCACCTAGTCTGCCCATTTCCCTAAATATTGGATAAGCAGCAGATCCTAGTTAACCAACATCCTACTGCTTCCTACCCCCCACCAAAATTGCCTTATGTCTGTCCCATGCATTCTTGAATTTCCGCATTGTTTTTGACCCCATTAACTCCTCAGGAAGGCCATTCCATGTATCAACCACCGCCTCTGTGAAAATACTTCTCACATTGCCCATGAGCTGTCCCCTCTATCTTAAAATTGTGTCCCCTTGTTCTTGCACATCTCTTTTCTGAAAGATGCTACCCTCTTGGACTTTGTTGATTCCTTGAGGTACTTGAAAGTTTCTATCATGTCCCTTCTCCTTCTTTCCACAAGGGTATACATATTAAACTCCTTTAGTCTCTTCATATGACTTCTGTTGCAGATCCTGCACTATTTTAGTGTCTCCTCCTCTGGACCGCCTCCATCCTGTCTATGCCCTTGCGGAGATGGGGGTCTCCAGAACTGCATGCTGTACTCCAGATGGGGCCTCACCAACTGCCTGTACAGAGGGATAACAACTTCCTGTTTTCTACTGTTGATGCCTCTCCTATACATCCCAGTATCCCCAGCCATCCAGACTGCCTTCTCACATTGCTTGATTACCTTTAGGTCATCTGATATTACTACCCGGATCTCATTCCATTTTGTTGTTGTTAATACCCCCCATTGTGTACTCTTCCCTGGGTTTTTGTTTCCAGTGCATTACTTTGCACTTCTTTGGATTGAATCTAAGCTGCCATACTTTTGACCATTCCTTTAACCTTGCCAAGTCCCTTCTCATCCTTTCCACCCCTTGTGTATCAACCCTGTTGCAGATCTTTCTGTCATCTGCAAAGAGGCATACTTTTCCTTCTAGTCCCTCAGCAATGTCACTTATAAAGACATTAAAAAGGACTGGACCCAGTACTGAACCTCAGGTACCTTACTACTAATCCCTCCTTTCTTTGGATGGATTCCATTTACTATTACCCTCTGTGTCCCATTGTCCAGCCAACTTTTTACCCAGGCTACCACCCTGGGACCCACTCCCAGGCTGGCTAATTTGTTTATTAATGTTTTGTGTGGGACTGTGTCAAATACCTTGCTAAAGTCTAGGTAGGCCATGTCCACAGCCCCTCCCTGGTCTACTACTTTGGTCACTCAGTCAAAGAAATTGATTAGATTCATCTGACATGATCTTCCCACTGTGAATCCATGCTGTCTTGGGTCCTGTGCCCCACTGGCCTCTAGGTACTCAACAATTCTTTCTTTCAGAAGTGATTCCATCATTTTCCCTAAAACTGAGGTCAAGCTAACCATGTCTGTAGTTTCCTGCCTCTGCTTTGCTCCCACTTTTGTGAAGGGAAATCACATCCGCCCTTCTCCAGTCCTTAGGTACCACACCATCCTCTCATGATTTGTTAAAAAGGGCAGTCCCTAATGTAACTATAAAAGGTTTTATCCCCCTTCTTAATCAAGCTGGCTATCTTTTCCTCAGTTTGGGCCTTTGCAATTCTGACTGCCTTCCATGCCTCCTTCTGCTTTAACTGATACAGTTCCCTGTCCCACTCCCTCTGTGATTCCTTATATTTCCTGAATGCTATACTTTTTCTCCCTAACCTTCCCCGTTACCTCTTCTGAGAACCATAGTGTTTTTTTCCTTTGTTTGGTTTAATATGTTTCACACAAAGGCTTGTTTCCTCTGTGATGGCAGTTTTGATTTTTCACCATTGTTCCTCCACCCCTCCGTCCTGCTTATTTGTTAGTGCATGCCTTATGCTCACCTTCATTTGGACAAAGTCAGCCCTTCCAAAGTCCAGTACCCTCACTTTTGTATGGCTTGACTCTATGGCTGTGTTTATCATGAACCACACTGTTTGGTGGTCACTTGTTCCCAGATGGCTACCCACTTCTAAATCTGAGATCCTCTCTTTGTCCCTGTTTGAGAGTACCAGGTCTAAGATTGCTCCCTCCTGAGTTGGTTCCTGCAATAGCTGTCTGAGGTATGCCCCCTGTAGGGCATTGAGAAGTACCCTGTTCTTGGATGTGGCTGCAGAAAAAGTGCTCCAGTTAACATCTGGCATATTCATGTCCCCCATCAATAATATCTCCCCTTTTTCTGCCATTCTATCTTATTTCTATTTTTCCTCCTGCAGCCACTGACCTGCTATGATTCAGCCACTGCTCCACTTCCCCTAAGCAACCCCGGAGGCATATCCACATACCAGCTGGCATATGCAGCTGTACCTCTGAGATGGACAGCCCCAATCCCTGTGCAAGGCCAGAAACCAATACCGGCATGTGTCTATGTGCAATGGGCCCCACCAGGAAGGACATTATGGCTATCAAGCTGCTGCAGTCAGTGCTGACATTTTCCTCCATTAGATTCCCCTGGAGTGCAGATGTGCAAAGAAAGATGTCTGAGGCACAATGTGCCAATGTCAGCTGCACTCCACCCCTGATTGCACTGACTCTGACAGTGACCCTGGTTGTCACCAGGGCCACGGCAGTGGTGAAAGCCTGCAGCCCTTCTGGGATAGGAGTGTAGTCCTCCAGATGCTCGATCCTATCCCTCCCCTGCAGACCCCTGGCAACCCAGGCTCATGTCTCAGAACCTGGGCCAAAAGCTTAGCACCAAGTGTGGTGTCCAGTGCCTCAACCCTCAGTGCCACTGGGCCAGTTTTTCTGCCATTCTAAGGATGCCTTCTATCATTTCTTTGTACCTTTCCTCCCCTGAGATGGAGGTCTGTATACAACCCCATGCAGATTGTAGTGCCATCTCCTGTCTCCAAGGTGACTGACCTACAGTGCCTCCTCTCCTCCCTATTTACCCTTTAGTTCCATTGCTTTGATCCTTCCTTATGTAGAGAGCTACTTTTTCCTCTTTAACACTCCCTGACCCTCCTGTAGATTGTGTACCCTGGTATGTTGACACCCTAGACATGGTTCTCTGTGTACCATGTTTCTGTGACTGCCACAATATCCAGCCATCTGTCTTCCATCAAGGCCACTAGTTCAGGAAGCTTGTTACCCAGACTATGGGCATTGGTACTCATCGCCCTCTATTTTTTGATGGCCTTGCCCCTTTTAGGCTCATCCCTGCCCTTACTGCCTTTGCCTTGTTCTCCATTGACCCCTGTCCTACTTCCCATCAACTTCTCTACCTTGGTGCTTACTTTGCTAACTATCATGTTTTGTGGTGGGAGGCTGGGAATTCCTTGCTCCTTTCCAGTGCCTCCCCCTTGGCTAGTATAAAAGCTTTCCTATGAAGCATTTAAACCTATCACCTAAAACCCTGGTTCCCCTCCTGGACCAATGCAGACCATCATGCCAGTATAGGCTTGTATCCCTCCAGGTGGATCCCCAGTTCCCAATGAAGCCAGCACCCCATGCTTTGCACCAGTGTTTCAACCATTCTTTGAATCCCATGGTGTAGAGTACCCTAGCCTCACTCATACCATAGACTGGCAGCACCTCTGAGAAGGTTACCATGTGTACTTGGTTCAAGACCTCTCCCATCTCCACAAACCTCCTGTACTGATTCTGATCCCAATTTCCAGCCAGATCATTTGTCCTTAGGTGGACAATGATGTCCACTCTCTCCCATGCAGCTGCTTCCATGATCCTGAGAATTCACTTTCTGTCCCTCCAAGCCATGGCACTGGGTAGGCACCTTACCTCCCTCTCCCCTCCATCCCCTTGTTCTAACCTCTAACATTTGAGTCCACCACTAGGAGCTGTTTCCTTCCTCTGTGGGGTCCCATGCCACCCTCCTTTGGGTCTCCCTTGTGGAGGTTTCCAGCATCCTCCTTGGTCTCCATTGTGGATGCCTCCATAGAGGAACCATGCTCTGCCAGAACAGCACATGAATTGTGGAGAGTAACAACTGGAGGGATGCGCCTCTGTTCTACCACCATCACCCTCCCTGAGCCCACTGTGGTCCAACTGCCCTTCTTTCTTAGCAACCTCTGAGGCAGCGGTGGCAGCCTTGGTGGTCCCTGGGTGGGGGAGGATGTTTTCCTACTCCTTGCCAGTTCGATCTGGAGACAGTCAACCTCCTCCCTCAGAGCAGAGAGGTGCCTGCAAATAGGGCAGCATCACAGCCTCCAGAATGTCTCTCAGAAGACTGCCATTCCACAGCCAGTGCATTGCACTACTCCCCACATGTCTCTCACCCTTCCTATTTAATTTTTTTTTGGGGGGGTCTTTTTTGTTAGTGTGTGGGTTTGTTGACCCCTATGCAGTGTGTTGGACTGCCTAGGATATGACAGGTGTGTGTTCTTTGCATTTACATGTGTTCTGTGGGGGGAAATCATTAGGCTGGCCACCACACTGAAGAAACTAATTTCACAAACTGCTTCCTCTCTTCTGCAACAGATTAGAGTTGCCGAGCAGAGCCTATCTGCATCTTTACCACAAATGGATTGGGAGCATCTAGAAGCCCTCTGGGCACAGTACAATACACTTCTCAAGGAAAAGGCTGAGCATCTCCTCCTTAGAACAAAGACCAGATATTTTGACCAGGGGGAAAAGCCAGAAAACTTTTGGCTTTGCGTTTTCGCACACAACTTGCCGACAGAATATTTCCATCCCTTCGATCTGCCTCAGGCACCTTCACTACTTCACCTAGAGATATTGTGTCCCAGTTTCAGGCTTTTTACAGCTTCTTATACATAGTCACTCAGGTTCCCCCTGATCCTTCCCAGTGCGATGCCTTTTTTCAAGACATATCGCTACCATCATTGGATGAGGTCCAGGTGGAGATACTCAAAGTGCCCCTGACCATAACATAGGTGTATACCTCCGTAGAGTCTCTCACCCCTGACAAATCCCCTGGGCCTGATGGTTTATCGTCAAGCTTTTATAAGAAGTTTAAGGAGTTACTGGCTCCATATCTTCTGGATATGTTTCACTATGTCTTTTCCCATGACCTCTTGAACTTCTCCCTCACAGTGGCAGTCATAGTGGTCCTTCCCAAACCAGGCTGAGATCACTTCCTTCTAACCAACTAAAGACCCATTCCACTAATTAATGTCGACCTTAAAATTCTGACCAAAATTCTGGCCACCAGGTTAAACTCTGTCTGGGACAGCCTTCTCAGTAGAGAACAGGTGGGGTTTCTGGTAGGGAGGCTGTCTGCCAATCACCTTAGAAAGCTTCTACATCTTATATCCACATCCAGGGATTCCCCTACTCCCTCAGTTCTGGCCTCCCTGGATGCAGAAAAAGCATTTGATAGAGTTTCCTGGGAATATATTTTCCATTTACTTCCCAAATATGGTATCCTCCTGAGTTTCTTCATCGGCTCGGGTGCTCTACACCTGCCCTCGGCATGCATTCTATGTAATGGGGTGCTCTCAGATTCCTTCCCTTGCAGCAAGGCACACACCAGGGCTGCCCCTTACCCCATATTTATTTAACTTGTATCTTGAGCCCTTGATCAGAAAAATGAATGCATCACTGCAGATTCATTGTATCCTGTCTGCAGCCCTCACATTACAAATTGTCAGTGTACGCCAATGTTATTATCCTCCACATAGCTCCATTGCCTCCTCCTTGCCAATTATCTTGGACATTATTTCTCAATTCAGTGCTATCTCCAATTATAAATTAAACAAATCCAAAATGGAGATCATGCCCTTAACCTTCATGCAACTCAGGTGAGTGTGGAGCATCTGGGACTCCTACGAGTCAAGGATAAGCTTCATTATTTAGGATATACCTCAGTATGGACCCACTTAAATTGAAACAATATAGTATAGATCGAGTTGTAGCTCAAATCCAGGTTGACTTAGGTTGTTGGTCTCTGTTGAACTTGTCTTTGTGGGGTCAGCTTTATATCCTTAAATGAATGTTCTCCCAGACTTTTATAACCCTTAATAATGCTTAGACCAGTGTTGCCTATGGCTTGGTTTGGTCTTATTAATAGATTTGTTTCTAAATTCCTCTGGAAAGGTAAACCTCCTTGAAGGGTCCTGACTAAATTGATGTGGTCAAAGGAGGCTGGTGACTCAAAGGCTCCCAATGTATATATATATTTTAGAGGCAAAACTCTGTAATGCATTAGTTAGGATTGTTTCACAGCGACAAAAGTGAGGAAATTCACTGTTAGGGTTGAAAACCCCTTGGACCCCACCACCCCAACCGGCATTGGGTGCATTGGGATCGTCAGCCCTAACTCTCACCCCATGACATGTAAAGCAGCAGAAGTATAGGAGAATGGGGTGAGAGTTAGGACCCACGATCCCAATGCGCACCCAATGCCAGTTGGGGTGGGCGGTCCAAGGGGTTTTCAACCCTAACAGCGATTTCCTCACTTTTTGTCACTGTGGAACAACCTAACTAATGCATTAAATGGAGTTTTTGCTCTAATTTCCCTTCTTTTGAGAATGATAACGAGAAATAGTGAATGTAATGTGAGTGGCGGAGCGCGGGGCCCAAAGGGCCCCGCGCTCCCGCCACATGATGTGTTGTGGTATACTAACAGGGACAGCAACGCAAACAGAAATGCTAACAGTGGCGCACATGGTAACACAAGCACGAATGAGAACAGAAAGGGTAACGCACATGGTGGCGTAGACGGGAATGGTCTGCCACGTGATGTGTTGTCACATAGTAACATGGTGCCTGCAAACAGAAATGTCAATGGGCATGGTGATGTAAAGTGAAACAGTAAGATAAACAGTACTGTAGACAGAAATGGCAAAATAACAGAAACACAAGTGCAAATGAAAAGCATGAAAGATAAGCACATGGTGGCGCAGCGCCAATGGTAAGTGAACGGTGCGGATCCATAAGCGGAAAGGGCAACAGTAACAGTAATGTAGCGCACAGGCTGGTTTTCCCAAACCTGCATTGAGAAAGACAGTGAGTACAAATAATGTAAGCAAAATAATGAGTATCGGCGCAGAAAATGAGATCTTGGAATACTAAATACATTATATCTCAGGAACCGTACGACGTAGAAAAAAAATTTAAAAGTCATATTATTTCCAACTGTCCTGGCTAATTTGAATCTTAGCCCCATAATGGTGCTAAGAAGTTTTCTGATGAAAAGTCCATATCTCGCACCATTTCCGAGATATGGGCCCTGAAAGGCGCGGCAAACGCCGTAATGTTATCCTATGGGAAAAAAAGAAAAGTTCGGAGCGCCATAACTTTGCCTCCCTGTAATGTTTTTTCACCAAACTACTGAAAGGCACATCTGTGGGCTGTTGGCTGTCTTCCCTCCAAATTTCAGGAAAAAAGACCAAACCGTTATTTTGCAGCAGGGCTCCAAATGATTTCTGTTAAGTGTCGGGCGCCGTAATGTTATCCTATGGGAAAAACCGTCAATTTTGGAGTGCCGTAACTTTGCCGCCATGTGATATTTTTTCACCAAACTACTGAAAGGAACATCTGTGTACTGTTGGCTGTCTTCCCTTCAAATTTCAGGAAAAAAGACCAAACCGTTATTTTGCAGCAGGGTGCCAAAGGATTCCTGTAATGAATCGGGCGCCGTAATGTTATCCTATGGGAAAAACTGTCAACTTTGGAGTGCCATAACTTTGCTGCTGTGTAATATTTTTTCAATACAACACTGAAAGGCACATCTGTGAGATGTCAGCTAGTTCCTCAAATTTCAGCCCAAAACTCCAATGGTTATTTTGCAGTGCAGTGCCAAGGGTGCTGTCATTTTTCCACAGACTAGAAAATTACTGTCAAATTTATAAAGCTTTCAGTGGAATTGTGACACTTCGTGAGTAACGAAAGTAATTATGAAGTGCTTTTTCCAGAAATTTGAAAACATATTTCTGGGGTGTTTTACCACAAAATAAAGACATGGCAAGCATCCTCAGGGGCCCGACTAGGTGAATACAAAAAATTAGGTTGCTAGAGGGTCCCAAATTTAAATGCCAACCATTTTTCTGATCACCAACTGAAAACAAAATGGCCGATTTGTGAAAGTAACAGGCCCATTTGCGAAAGAAAAAAAATGCATTTGCGAAAGTGTTGAACTTTTGTTAACTTTTCCCATTGACTTATAATGGGAAACTGTTTTTTGAATAACTTTTGAACCGTTTAATATTTTTTCATGAAATCTTTGAAAGGCACATCAGGGACCCTGGCTGCATGTTCCCTGAAGATTTTGGGCCAGTCACATAGCATCACGACCTGTAGGCACGACCACAGAATTCCAGAAAAGTGTAAGCACGCCGAGATCACACTTAATAACTCCGAGGCAGAGATATCCAACCAGTACCGAAACTTGGTGGATCCCAAGGCCTATGGTTCTTGATCATAAATTCCAAATTTCAGACAAATCCATCAAATTGTTGCAAAGTTATTAAGGTGCAAAGTTTTGGGGTTTAACATAGAAATGGCTCCTCAACCCTAACTATGGTAGCACTACCGTGCTACCATAATATATTACTTAGCTATACATTGTTCCCAATACTTTTCCTGGATGCATTCAAACTCTGTCAAACAGAACTTCTCTTATGTCCCTATTTGGTTGGATATGGAGAGGTTTTTATGTTCACAATTGGGATCTTCATGCCTTACTTTATGTTCCTTTTAAGAAACTCCCTGGTGCCCTATGGGACACCCCTATTGATAATTCTCTTCAAGCTGATAAACAGTTATGTCTTTTGTTACATTTGGACCCTTGTCAAGATACCTCCCAACCTATTTTTGGAAACCCAAATTTGAAAATTGATGGGAAACCTCTGACCCTGACAAATTGGCCTTTTCTAAAATCCATCTCAGTAGACCAATTGGCACAAGATGGTAAACTCCTTACTTTTCTGGAAACCCAACAGAAATTCACCTGGCCTACATCTCTATCATTTAATATTTTCCAAATTAGGCATATGCTTTTACATCATTTTGGTGCAGGCCAATGGTCCAGACCCTATGGGGACAAGTTGCTTCATATGGCCTTGTCTGCTCCCACTTCTCATATCATTGCCTTTTACCATAATGAGTTATGGACAGCTCTAGCTGCGAAGGAAACTGGTGTTTTTTTCTATCTGAGAACAGGTACTTCACACTCCACAGGGCACTCGTGACTGGACCTGCACCTGGAGGGCCACTTATAAATATAAGTGGGATTGATATAGGTATATGCAGTTTCAAATACTGCATAACACATTTTACACTCCAGTTAGATTACACCAGATGAGAAAACTGGATTCGGATCTTCATACTAGGTGTCGGAAAGATGTGGGGGCAGTGTATCATATTTTTTGGTTGTATGAGAAGGCGGTACCCCTTTGGGAAGAGATTAGACAGCATTTAGACCCTCTGTTGGGGCTGGACCACTTTTTCACACCTGAGATTTGTATTCTGGCTGAGTATCATCAAGGCCCGATGGGTAATCAGAAACTGCATATCACTTTAATAGCATCTTGTGCAAGGAAAATTATCCTCAGACACTGGTGTGACCAGGTCACCCCTAGTTATAGAGAATGGTACCAGGAGGTACTTTTCACCTTGCAAGCCTAACGGGTTATAGAAAATATCTCTGGTAATAGGAAGAGGTATTGCCGAGTGTGGGAACCCCTTTATGTCCTGTTGGCACTTAATGCCATCTCATAGTTGACCATCTAGAGCCATGATAGACTATTTTACTTGGGAGGGCCAGTACAGGTTTAGTGGCTGATACCTGCAGGTCCTACTCTTTTTTTTTTTAGGGTCAGACCTTGATTTGTTACCTGTCATGGGAGATGTGGATGCTTACTCTCGTTGGACCCCAGATTTCCAACATGGTATCTGCCAAGGTTGGGTTGGTCTCCGGAGAAAAAGGGAGGGTTGGGTGGAGGGAGAGGATGTTGAGCAGTTTGTAGGAGGGGTATTGCAGGCAGGAGCTTTGTTCCTTTTTTATGGGAAGGAGGTATAGCCTACGTAACCTGTTGTACTTGCTTAGTTACTGCAAATTTTACTGTAATCTTTCATTTGATTTTGTTATCACATTGGTTGTACCTTATGCTTTTCATTGTTCATGTATTTGTGTGTGCTTGTCTGCCTTAAATGCAATAAAGTTGATTAAATTTGGAAAACAAGATTAACTTATGCAATGTATTGCCATTCACCAATTTGATCTTAGTATCACTCTAGAAGTCAGGGTTATTATCATTATATAATTACTGGGGAGTGTTTCTCCTTTAAGAAAACCTGGTTATGATTCACTGTTATAATCTGCAGGTTTTAATGGTGAACATTGGCTGGGTTTCCCTCACTCAATGCATATGCTGGCAGCAGTCTTCCTGTTGTTGAGAAAACCTGAGAACCATGACTGTTCTTATCCACTTCTTCCTACCAGGACTCCAAAGACAGTAACTCTTAGACCAAGGAACACATTTTACTGTAAATTTTCTTTTCTTTAACTTGGGGGGAGGGGGGATTAAAAAAATGTAGCAGTTTACACCAGGGCTTCAGCCTGACCATGGACCGGGGCATGGACTGCCCTTTATCTCAACCAGGGCTGAACAACTATGTACTTTTACTTTATATAATTGCTATGATTGAAAAAAAAAACAGTAATTATATAAAATAAAACATGGGGTGATGTGTAAAATGTGAATTTTACACACACCCTCAGTGTTGGATGCTTCACTCTCAGGGTTTATGCAGCATCCAGCAACCCAAATGTGTGTAAAATTCTTGTTAAACACACCACCCCATGCATTATTCTATATGTAATAACTGGGCACTGTTTTTTTCCACAGGAAAAGATGGTTATAATTCACCATTATAACCCATGGGTTATAATGGCAAACATGTGCCAACTTCTCCTATGGACAGCTTGTGCTCCCTGAGCCACATGGCAAACCACACAAGTCCAGTGAATGACCAATCAAAATGAACAGAAATCCTTCACAAATACTGTCTCAGTGTTTTTTTTTAATCCCAACTCACCTCAGCAAGTTAGACCAAAATTCAGCTGCTATCTGACTGAAAAATCAAAAATGGAGAAATGCCAGAGCATTTCTAGGTCTCCCACAGAAACCATGGCAACCTCTTAACTGGAATCTTCATTAGAATATCACCATGGCAACTACATTTTGGAGCACCACTGATCTTCAAGCAAATTGTAAGATTTTCTACCTTCTGGGCATCTTAAGTGGCAACAAACAGCTTTCTGAGAATACGTAACTAATTTTCATTAGTTTCACCCCTGATTTCATGCAGTTCCTGTTCTCATGTTATTGCCTTTTTTTGATGCTATACTGACAGAATATTGTGTGCAGTACCTAATGCACATTTTCTTTTTGAAATACAGTTAATTTTAAATTAAATACAGTTATTATTACTACAATTACTGTTTCTGGTTAAACTTGCCTACAAATGTAAAGGGTAAAATAAAACATAGACACACAATTGTTTTTACTCTTTTTATTTGTAATACACTAGCAGGCAAAACCACAGTCCCTAGCAATGGGAGGAGTGCCAAACATGAATTTAATGCACCCCCTTGGCGTGGGATGCTTTGATAAACCCCTCGTGCTTCACTCTCAGGGTTTATGTAGCATTCCACACTTTGGTTGTACATAAAATTTTCATTATGCACTCCTCTCTATGCATTATTATAGATAGATAGATAGATAGATAGATAGATAGATAGATAGATAGATAGATAGATAGCTAGATAGGCATACAGACAGACAGACAGACAGATTGATTCAGGGTTGAGCAGGGGTTTCTATGTTAAACCTCAAATTTTGCACTTTAATATCTTCACAGCTGTTCAAAAGATTTGCACAAAATTGCGCAGGCATGATCTTGTGGGGTAGATCTCATGGCATGGCAAATTTTGTTCTGGTCAGATGTATAGATTCCAAGAACTGGTCAGATGTGTGGCTTCTGATATGCAGATAGGGCAAAAATGTAAACAAATCAGTTTTTCTTTTGTTTGTTTCGCTGTTGTCATTGACTTGTGCCCAGATGATTTGAAATCTTGTTCTGAAATGTTCAGGGTATAAAGGGCTTGTCCCACAGATGTGCCTTTCACTGATTAGGTGAAAAAAAAATTAATTAATTTGCAAAGTTAATCATTTTTTAAATTTTAGTTTCTGAGCATGCTCAATAAGCACTTCAGGATAGCTTCCTGAAATGAAAAAAGAATTTGATTCATATGACAAAGGATTCTGTTTCACATGAGGCCAATCATTTCTCATGAGGGAAAAATCCTTTTTCATTTGCTGCCATCTTGTTTTCTGTTTTTCTTTAAAAAAAAGTTTAAAACTCTCAACAATGACATCCTGCTGAGAGATCAAAACATGTATCTTGCTGATAGGGACTCCGTTGAGTGGATTCTGCAGTTAACTGTTGCAGAACTGATTTTTTTTATACATTTAAAATCCTCTATTGTCACTCACTTCTGCTTTTGCCTTATGGGCTTTTTCTTTTCAAGCCGAGAAAGGATCCCCTGATATGGAAAAAAATGTTGGATTTTTATTTTTCAACTTTCTCGGTATCACCATTTTCGTATGAACAAAAAAGGATCCCTTCATACAGAAAAGGAATTGGGACTGTGTGTTTTTTGGAAGGTTTCTTTTTGTTTGAAGGGATCCTTTTTCATTTGATAATTTTGTTGAAACAAACAAGACTCCTTTAGATGGAAAAAGAATTTCAGACTTTATATTTTTGCCAATTCTTATTAATTTTTAAAATGTTGGTTTCTGAGCATGCTCAATAAGCACTTCATGATAGTTTCCTGGAACAAAAAAAGAATGTGGTCCATATGAAAAAGGATTCTGTTTCATATGGGGCCAATCCTTTTTCATGAGGGAAAATCCTTTTTCATTTGCTGCCATTTTGTTTTCTGTTTTCTTTAAAACAAATTAAAAACAACTACATCCTGCTGATAGACCAAAACATGCATCTTGCTGATTGGGACTCCGTTAGGTTGATTCTGCAGTTAACTGTTGCAGAACTAACTCCGAAATGTGTTTTATTTTCTTTTAAAATCCTTTATCATTTATCATCATTCTCTTCAGCTTTTGCTTTATTGGTGTTTCCTTTCAATCCAAAATGTATCCCCATGATATGGAAATAGATTTTGGAATTTTTTAGCATTCTCGTTATCACCGTTTTCATATGAATGAAAAAAGATCCCTTCACACAGAAAAGGAATTTGGACTTAGTGGTTTGTTTGTTTTTTGGTTCTTTTTTATTTGAAGTGATCTTTTTTCATTTGATATTTTCATTGAAATGAAAAAGGATTTCAGACTTAGTTTTTTTTTTTGCCAATTCTTTTTTCATTTGGTATTTTCAGTCAAATGAAAAAAGATCCTTTCACATGGAAAAATATTTCAGACTTAGTTTTTTCTAATTCTTTCTTCATTTAAATGAATCCTTTTTAGTTTCCTTTTTTTATTTGCACTAATTCTTTGTTTGTTTGAAGGAATTCTTTTGTGTTTTCTTTTCTCATTTGATATGGAAAAAGACTTGTTCAAGTGAAAAAAGGATTTTGCAAGCCATCCCCCTAATTATGTGAATTTTCCCTGGTGTCTAGTGGCACCCCCCCACACACCACCCTCCCATTGCCGTCCCCATTATTTTTTTAACGTTTTCCTGATGTCTAATAGAAACATAGGCAAACACAACTGAGTATTCATATAATTATTATTTTTATTT
The DNA here is from genome assembly GCA_016271365.2 of Neoceratodus forsteri. Taxonomy (NCBI): domain Eukaryota; kingdom Metazoa; phylum Chordata; order Ceratodontiformes; family Ceratodontidae; genus Neoceratodus; species Neoceratodus forsteri. The sequence goes on along the minus strand of CM057451.1, from coordinate 845,219,380 downwards.
CATGAGAAGTTTTAGAAAGGCCCCAAATGTTTTGCCAAGAATGGCTTCTTCTGGAGCAACTGTATATAGAATCATAGAATGGTACAATCTTATAGGCCAAACACCATTAATAGCTTGCCACTAAACATTAGTGGAGGTACTCATATTTTTGTGCTCCTATATAGGAGTCCAATCTATTTTTAAATGCATCCATTTTAGGACGATGTCCCATGGACTCTGGCAGAGAATTCTGCCATTTTACAACTCTTTGTGTCAACCATCTGTCTTTTGTTAGTCTTATTTATATCTCCTGACAATTTTAAGTTATGACTGCATGTGTTTTGTAGACCTGTATAGTCTGTCAGGCCGATGGTTTCCCATAAGTATCTATCTTTGGTGGCTTTGGACACCAAACATAACTCACCCCTTAGTTGCCTGTATTCTAGAGAGTACATACCCAAATGTCTCAATCTCTCTCCATAATTCTCATGTTGAAATTGTGCAACTAATTTAGTTGCTCTTCATTTGTATACCCACTATTAATAGCTTTTCTCTCTTAGTCCCTGGAGTGCAAAAGGGAGCGCAGTACTCTAACTGTGATCTGACCAATGCTGTATACGGAGGCAATATCACTTCCTGGGATCTACTCTTAATATTTCTTTTAATACATCCCAGGATCCTATTACTCTGCACTACCTTGTATTTATATCAAAAGCTAGCTTATTGTCCAGTATCACTCCCAGGTCCCGTTCATTTGTTGTAATTTGTAGGTGTCTGCCATTTAGAGAATACTTAAACTGATAGTTGTTTCTCCCCAGCTGCATTACCTTACACTTATCATATTTGAAGTGAAGCTTATTATTGTTAGCCCATGTCTCTATAGAGGACAGATTAAACTGGAACTCATTTGTAGCTTTCTTGTTATTTATGACTGCTCCCAATTTACGTCATTAGCATATTTTCCCATCCAGACACCCCCAGTTACCTTCACAGTTGCTGTAACAAGGTTAAAAAGTGCTGGACCCAGGACAGAGCCCTGAAGAACACCACTCATAACCTGATTCCAATCCAAAAAATACTCTCTTATGACAAAACACTGATATCTATTAGTCAACATAATAAATAAAAATTATATATGCTGTATATATTTATATGTATCTATACACTTTGCTTTGCATTTGTTGTACAATTTTTTAATATTACAGTTTACTGGGAATGCTCTCTGGTTACACCATATTTATTCTCTGGTATTCATATCTATTTTTTTTTTATTTGTTTTACTCTTTTATAATGCTCAGTCCAGAAGATTAACTGGCATATAGTATTCAACTTGAATACTTGAATCACCATCCCTGTCATTATGCTACTGGTCCTTGGTGTCTAGTGGCAACCCTACCCTCCAATCATCATCCCTGTAGTTGAACTATTTATCTCTGGTGTCTAGTGGTGCCCACCACCCTCCATTCACTGTCACCATAATTATAATATTTATCCCTGGTGTCAAGTGGTACCCCCCACCCTCCGTTCACCATCCCTGTGATTGTGTCATTTATTCTTGATGTCTAGAGGCACCCCCACCCTCTGATCACCATCTCCATAATGATACTATTTCTCCCTGGTGTCTAGTGGTACCCCCACCCTCCAATCATTGCCCCCATAATTGCAATATTCAGACTTGGTATCTAGTGGCACCCCCACCCTCTAGTCACCATCCCTGTGATTGTATCATTTATCTGTGGTGTCTAGTGGCACTCCCACCCTCCGATCCTTGTCCCTGTAATGACACTATTTTTCCCTGGTATCTTGTGGCACCCCACCTTCTGATCACTGTCACCATAAGCATCAAGTGTTTCCCTGGTATCTAGTGGCACCTATCACACTCTGATTGCCTTTGTGTCTGAAATAAAGAAAATGGTCCCTCAATGTCTTTTTTTATACCTGCAAAAAAGAAAATGGTCACTCGCCAATCTGATCTCCCACACACCTCTACATCCTCAGAACAGGTCCCAGAATTAATATCCACTCTCCAATTGAAGACACATCTTGCTGCTAGAACCAATGACTGTTACATGAGAAGTAAGGTAAGTGCAGTTCAATTTATTTCAAGGGGGTTTTCAACTTTGTTACATAACTTTGCCATGCTTGCTTATTTTGACACCAAATTTTCAACCTGATCTTTTTGGGAACCCACCTCATGAACAATGGCAGTGGAATTATGCAAATCCAGTCCTAAAGGTGATTTCATGGTCACTTGGTGAAATCACTGTTTGTGGGGGAATTTGAAATGTTTCACCTATCTTGTTCATGAGGTGAGGTCATAAGAAATATGTCAAAAATTGGTGATTAAAATATGTTAAAATGGCAAAGTTATGCACATCAATTGAAATACGCCTACACTCACTCGTAACTTTCATTATTTTAAATATTTTCACCCAAATTTTCAACACAGTCATTTTGTTACAACATCTCATGAATGTGACAGCTATCATTTTTAAAATCTTGGCCATAATGTCTTTTCACCCCTGTGGTGTGGAATGATGTTGCAGAGCATGGAATGATTTTTTGGCAGGGATTTGAAAATTCTTAGTACCGGGTTCATGAGGTGGGGTAATAAGAAGGCTGTGCTGACAATTTGGTTGCTGTTCACCTACAAATTGAAGTGCAGGACCTGGAGGGCCCTGCACTTCCACATCAACATAAATATATGCATCTATGGAGGGATGAGAGTGCAGGGCCCACTGGGCTCTGCGCTCCCACAGGCAAATAAGAATATGATTATACTATCTCAAAAACTAAGGAAATTATTTGCAAAAAAAACTGTACTAATGCAAAATTTAGGGTCAGGCTAAAGCAACAAAAGTAGGGAAATGTGGCTTTAGGGTTTCCAACCCTACCCCTAAATCAAATTGGGGTGGAGTTTTCATTGGGCTGTCAACCCTAAAGCTTAACCTTTTAGGTGTGTATGTTTCTGGAGCATATAGAATGAGGTGAGCTTTAGGGTTGACAAACCCAAGGAAGACTGATTTGTTTTAGGGGTGGTGTGGGGTTTAGGGTTGAAAATCCTAAAGCCACATTTCTCTACTTTTGTAGCTTTAGGCTGAACCCTAAATGTTACATTAATGCAGTTTTTTGTAAAGAATATAGTTTAATGGTACAGTAGCACCACTGTATTTAGGGTTGAGCTGGGGTTTCTATGTTAAACCACTAATTTTAAACATTAGAATGTTCACAACCATTTAATAGATTTGCATGAAAGTTTGCAAGTGCAGTCTCATGGGGTAGGTCTCTTGACTTGACAAGTTTTGTTCCAGTTGAATGTGTGGAGTCTGAGATGCAGATAGCAAAAATACAAAAATATCTGCTATTTTTTGCCATTTTCTTGTCATCACCTTATGCCTAGATACTGTAGTTTGGAATGTTTGTCTGAAAGTTTCAGGGTTGAAAGTGATTTTCCCACAAATGTGCCTTTCACTGGTTTGGTGAAAAATATTAATCTCGTCAGAATTATTCAATTTTAAAAGTTTGGTTTCTGAGCATGATCAGTACAGTCTTTTGGATAGATGTTTAGAATGAAAAAAGACTTTGTTCCTTATGAAAGAGGATAATTTTTCAATTGGGGCCAATCCTTTTTCATGAGGGAAAAATCCATTTTCATTTTCCACCATCTTGTGTTCTGTTTTTCTTTAAAAACAAAATCAAAACCCACAAAAATGACAGAGAGACCAAGACATGTATCTTGCTCATCATGACTCCATTAGGTGGATTCTGCAGTTAACTATTGATAAACTGACCCCAAACTGTGCGAGTTTTTTTTTTACTTTCAAACCCTTTTTCTTGGCTCTCTTCTGATTTTCTGTATCAGCTTTTTGTTTGGACAAAAAGGATCCCTTAATCTGGAAAAAGATTTCAGACTTAGAGGGTTTTTTTTCAGCTTTTCCGTATCACCTTTTTAAAACAAAAAGGATCATAATCAGGAAGAAGCATTGGACTTAGTTTTTGTTATTCTTTTTTTGTTTGAAGGAATCCTTTTTTGTTTGAGACAGAAAATAATTCCTTCAAATAAAAAAGGGATTTTGTAGGCCATCCCTATAATTTTTTTATTTTTCTCTGGTGTCTAGTGGCAACCCCCACCCTCTGTTCACCATTCCTGTAATTTTTACATTTATCCTTGCTGTCTAGTGGCACCCCCCACCATCCAGTCACCATTTCTGTAATGATATAAATTTTTTTCCCGGTGTCTAGTGGTGCTCTAAACCCTCTGTTCACCATTACCATAGTTATAACATTTATCCCTAGTGTCTAGTGGCAGCCATCACTCTCCATTTGCTGTCCCTGTTATTGTAAAATTTGTCCCTGGTGTCTAGTGGCACCCTCCACTCTCTGGTCACCATCATCATAATTATATTATTTTTCCCAGGTGTCTAGTGTTGTCCCCCACCCTCCAATTGCCATCCCCGTAAGCATTAATTGATTCCCTGGTGTCTAGTGGCACCCCCCGACCCTCTGGTCACCTTGGGGCTTGAAATAAAGGAAACAGTCTTTGATGTAATTTTTTTAAACCTGTGAAAAAGAAAACAGTCCTGTGCTATTTAAATGACTCACTCAGACAGGTGAGTCATTTAAATATCTGAGAGTCCTCTTGGACTGCAGTTTGTCTTTTTCACCTCATATTAACTCTATCTGTAAATAAAGTAACCAAAAACTTGGTACATTATATTGCTTTATAAATTGTTTGATTGTAGCTATTCTGTAAATCACAGCTGGGGGGGGCACTTTTACCCACTTTGAATTATACCTGTTTTGTGTTTACAAATGCATCTTCTTCTGAGCTAATCCCTCTCAGCAGAGACTTTAATAGTATCTGCCACTTCATTCTGAATGTTCCCCACAAGACCCATTATTGCACATTGTATTCTAGCTTGGGCTTGATGTCCCCTGAAACTAATAGACTATATCGCCTTTGCTGTTTGGTAAATAAGGCACTTTGGTTACATTTAGAATCTCTATTGTACTAATTTTTGACCCCCTAAAACATGTATCAGAAATCTTGGATCATCCAACAAGTCTCGACAGTTATGGGACAGTGAACTTTCTCAATATATGCTGGTATCTCAGAAGAAGCCAGAAGGGGAAGGAAGGAAACATATCAATTCAGGCTTTAGAGGAACTGGTAATTGCTATTTTTCTTTTAAACTTAGATTGTGGGCTTTTAGTGACACTATACTTTCTTTGTTGTCTTTACTTATAATTGTTTTTGGGCTGTTGAAAATTTAAAACATAGTGGTGGTGTAATTCTGTGCTGTCTTTAATTGCTGCAAATTTTATCTTGGCTTGTCTGACTGCCCTGTAGTTTGGTGAAGGGTGTTAATTGTCTGGCCTCTGACCTCAGCTACGTGATAACTGGAGGTGGGGCTTAGTCAGAGTTAAAGTAGCAAGCAGAGGTTTATTTTCTCAGAAGAAGCCAGAAGGGGAAGGAAGGAAACATATTCAATTCAGTGCTTTAGAGGAACTGGTAATTGCTATTTTTCTCTTAAACTTAGATTGTGGGCTTTTAGTGACACTATACTTTCTTTGTTGTCTTTACTTATAATTGTTTTTTGGGCTGTTGAAAATTTAAAACATAGTGGTGGTGTAATTCTGTGCTGTCTTTAATTGCTGCAAATTTTCGCCCCCCTTCCCTTCCCCAACTCTTAATTATATGTCCTGTTAAATCTGATTGACAGGAGCTAAACACAGGGTATAGTAAGGGGTTTGAAGTAGGAGGGGCATAAGGGGAAAGAAGCCCACCCTCAGCACGACAAGTGTTTTGACTCATTTATTTATTTATTGGTTTCTTTTTCTTAAAAAGAAAATCTGAGGATCAGTGGCAGGATTTTTAGTACAGTAAATTAATAAAAAGGGAACTAGCAGAGCTTCAGTAGCAGACAAGTAGTGGAATTGCAGTATAATGTGGGGAGTGGTGCAATGCAGTGGCTGTGGGGCAGCCATATTCAGGCAGACCTTCTGGACAGTGAGGTGCTGCCCTATCTGCATGCATCTCTCTGGACTGTGGGATGAGGTAGCCAGACTCAGGGTGGAAGTTATCTGGGTCAGGAGTACCATCACCCCTATCCAGGGACCACCCAGTCCAATGCAACTGCCTCAAAGGATGCCGAGAACGAGGAGCACTTGGATGATAGTGGGCTCAGGGAAGGTTAGAGCAGTCAGGCAGAGGTACATCCCAGATCCTATTCCACTCAAGAACTCATATGCCACACTGGCAAATGAGAACAACCAAATAGAGGTACCCAGAGAAGTGGAAGGAAAGGATGTGGAGGTTAGCCAAGGAGGTGACCTCAGCAGGAAAGCAGTGGACCCCAGAGGAGGAGGAAGCAAATCCTGGTGGAGGACTCCATCATAAGAAGGATCCAGCTAGGAACACAGGAGGGGGAGGACAGGGAGGTGAGGTGCCTACCAGGTGCCACGGCATGGAGGGATGGAAGGAAGATCCTGGGGATCACTGGGAAGGCAAGACGGGAGGGTGAGCTGGATGTCATTATCCACCTAGGTACTAGTGACCTGGCAAATGGGGAGCCAAAGGAAGTTCAGGAAAAGTTTGGGAAACTGGGGAGGGGTCTCAAGCAAGTAGCTACTTCTGTCACTTTCTCAAAAGTACTACCTGTGAGAGGCAAGGGAGAGCATAGGAGTGCATGCACCAGGAACTTTAACTCATGGTTGAAGAACTGGTGCTGTGAGGAAGGTTTGGATTCATTGGTGACTGGGGACCCACCTGGAGGATGGAGGTTTGTTCAAGCCTGACGCCTGCATCCATCCTGGAGAGAATCAAGCACTCAATGATAAGTTTAAATGCTACATTGACAAGCATTTAAACTAGCAAAGGGGTGGCAGGCCAGCAGGAGGGTACCTACTTGCTCACCCCCACAGCTAGCAGTGGAACCAGTGAACCAGAGGACTGGCTATGTCTGCAAAGCAGTGTGCAAAGATGGAGATTAGTGCCCAAGAGGTGGATAAGCAGAAGCAGGGCAAAATTCAGCAGAAGGGCAGACAGCAAGGAGAACCAGGGGATAAATGACAACCAAGGAAGGGGCTGGAGTAGAACAGTGAAACAGTCTAGGGAGGTCAAATCATGGAAAGCCATGTGTGCAAATGCCAGGAGCCTTAGCAACAAGATGGAAGATCTGGAGGCTGTCATGGTACAGTCAGACCTGGACATTGTGGCCATCACTGAAACCTGGTGTAATGATAACCACGACTGGGAGATGGCCATACCTGGATACAACATATTCAGAAGAGACAGAGCAGGCAGGAAGGGAGGAGAAGTGGCATTGTATGTGAAAAATGACATAAGGGCCACAGAGATCCAGGAGGAACAAAATGGGGGAGAGATACTGTGGGTTAAGCTGGAAAGGAAAATGGGGACAGTCATCCGCACAGGTGTGGTCTATAGACCACCAGCCCAGGAGGAAGAAACAGATAGGGAGCTGATGCTAGCCATCCAAAGGATGGCAGACAAGGGTGAGGTAGTACTGGTTGGAGACTTCAATATTCCAGACGTGGACTGGAGCATCCCAGCAGCAGCATCAACTAGGAGCAGATTTATCCTGGACACTATTCAGGGTGCCTTCCTCAAGCAACTGGTCATGGAACCAACTCGGCAGAAGGCAATACTGGACGTTTTGCTCACAAACAGGGACAGTGTGATGGGGGTAACAGTGGGGGAGCACCTGGGAAGCAGTGACCACCAGTCATTGTGGTTTGAAATCACAGAAAGAACAGAACCAAACCACACAAAAACACGTATCCTGGATTTTAGGGGGGCAGACTTTGGGAAAATGGAGAGATACTTGAAAGAGGCATTAAGGGGAATGGGACAGGGATCAGGGGTTGAGGAACAGTGGGAAGTATTTAAAATGTGGATTACAAGAACAACAGAATTATGCATTAAGCAGGTTAGCAAGAGGAAAAGGAAGAGGAGACCATTATGGTTTTCCAAAGAGGTAGCAAAGAAAGTGAAAGCCAAAAGATTGCATTCAGGCAATACAAAAGACACAGGCAGAAGGGATAGGGAGAAGTACCAGGAGAAGCAAAGGGAGGCAGGAGGTCAGTAAGGAAGCCAAAGCTCAGTCAGAAGAACACATTGCAAAATCAGTGGGTAGAGGGACAAAACCTTTTACAGGTACATAGGTGAAAAAAGAAAGACAAAGGGAGGGATAGTGAGACTGAAGGGGAGGATGGAGGGCGTGGAGGATGACAACAGTAAAGCTGACATATTGAACAGGTATTTCTGCTAAGTCTTTACTGAGGAAGAGGAGGGTAATGGGTCTGAAGGGTACAAGGGTGAGAATGGTGCAGAAATGGACACAAGTCCCTTTACTCGAAGGGTCCTGAAGGAACTGGAAGTAATAAGAGTTGATAAAGCAATGGGGCCAGATGGGGTGCACCCCAGAGTCCTTAAAGAACTAAGAGAGGTGGTGGCTGAACCTCTGGCTATCCTGTTTAGCGATCACTGGAAACAGGGAGGTACCCAAAGACTGGAGGACAGCAGATGTAGTCCCCTTATACAAAGTGGGAACAAAGAGGAAGCAGGGAACTACAGACCAGTCAGCCTCACCTCAGGAGTGGGAAGATCATGGAAGCACTACTGAAGGAGATTGGTGGAACATCTGGTTGTCAATGGACTACAGGACCCAAGGCAGCATAGTTTCACCAGGGGAGGTCATGTCAGACCAACCTCGTTGAATTTTTGACTGGGTGACTAGGGAGATGGATCAGGGGAGGCGGTGGACATGGCCTATCTGGACTTCAGCAAGGCCTTTGACACTGTGCATAGAGAAGACTATTACACAAACTGGGGAATATGGGTGTGGGCAGGACAGTAGTGTGGTGGGTAGGTAACTGGCTGGGTGGCAGGACACAGAGGGTGGTGGTAAATGGCTGTCACTCCACAGAGGGAAGAGTGACCAGTGGGTACCACAGGGATCAGTGCTGGGACGGTCCTATTCAACATCTTCATCAGTGACATTCGCAGGACCTAGAAGGCAGAATTTCACTGTTAGCTGATGACACAAAGCTCTGTAACAGAGTAGACACACCAGAGGGTGTAGACAGAATGAGAAGCGACCTGCAGAAACTTGAAGAATGGTCAGGGGTTTGGAAGTTGAAATTCAATGCAAAGAAGTACAAGATAATGCATATGGGGCACAAAAACCCTGGCACAATATATCAGTTGGGGGGTGAGGATATAGCATGCACCAAGCAGGAAAGGGATCTTGGGGTTGTCATCTCTGATGACCTCAAGGTAGGGAAACAGTGTGACAAGACAGCAGGTAAAGCAAATAGGATGCTGGGATGTATAGGCAGGGGCATCACCAGCAGGAAAAGGGAGGTCATAATTCTGCTATACAAGACACTAGTGAGGCCCCACCTGGAGTACAGTGTACAGTTCTGGAGACCATACCTACGTAAGGACATAGACAGGGTAGAGAAGGTTCAGAGGAGGGCAACAAAGATGGTGCATGGATTGCATCACAAGTCCTATGAAGATAGGTTGAAGGAACTGAACATGTACTCCCTGGAGGAGAGGGAGGGAGAGGGGATATGATAGAGACATACAAGTATCTTACAGGGAGGAACAAGGTGCAGGAAAACACTATTTTTAAGCGAAAAAGATGTTCCAGGACAAGAGGGCATGGGATGAAGTTGGAGGGAGGACGATTCAGAGAAACATGAGAAAGAATTTCTTCACAGAGCGGGTGGTGGACAAGTGGAACACCCTGCTAGAGGAAGTGGTGGGGCTGAAACAATCACGGGATTTAAGTATGCATGGGATAGACATAAAGGAATTCTGGAGGTCAGGGGTAAGGGGCAACAGACTTCTAGGAAAACAAACTGAACTTAGAAGCTCAAATGGGCAGACTGGGTGGGCCATAGGCCCTTATCTGCCGACACTGTCTATGTATCTATGTAGGTGCTGGAACAATCTCCCTGTCATTATTCATTCAGCTCAGACTTATATGATTTTTATAACATGTCTGAAGAAGTACTTAAGAGTGTTCAATCTGTAATCTTCCCTAGCTATTGCATCGATGTGTTGCTTTTTCTTTGCATGTTCACATACCTGCATATTGCATGACTTGTATTTCTTCTATTGTAATAATTATTGTTTGTATTATGTTCCTGTATCTATAAGAACTGTAACTGTTTGTGTATTCAGAGCTCCAAATCACTCCTGAAAAAGGACTTTTGGCCCAGTTGGCTAACCCACTTAACAAACAAAATAAATTAACAAATTAAAACAATGACCCAAAGCACTTACTGATGGTGCTGGCTATTCATTGTTTCCATGTCCCCAAAAATCCAGACCTTGGGGTCCAGTGGAATAGTACACCCTACTATTTTTTCACATATTGATTGAATACACCAACGATTTCTCCCTCTGATGGCATCTCCAACCCTCATTATTATACATTAAACCATTTTTTTGTAATGCCAGTGGGGTTTGGTACCAGTTCTGCAAGACTGTGTTTCAATTAGTTGGTATCTCTGGTCCTGAAACACCATGTAGGCATTACAAATATACTGTTCCCATTTGGTCTTGGAGATGGATAGTCCAAGGTCTCTTTACCAGGTGTCTTTTTTGGTGTGTTTCTTTGTTTGTTTGGAAAGATTTGGGATCTCCTGTTCCATTTGAGTGGCATATTTTGCTCAGCAGATCCCCTAGGTTGTTTTGTCCATCAGTCCAATTTATCCAAGATCATATTGGGGGATCTGGTTATCAGTCAATATGCTGCATGAAGTATAGCTAAGGAATAATAGCATGTCAGAAATATGGCTTGCATTTATAGTGCACTGATTGTATTGTCATATGTCAACTATAGCGTGGACTGGAGTTGTTTTATATATATATATATATATATATATATATATATATATATATATATATATATATATATGTATTACGGGGCTGTGGGGGTCAGAGCCCCAGCATAACTACTGTAAAGAAATTGCTTCAGCCCTGGTTACAGTTCATTTGTTGGCGTACTTCCTTGGCCTGCTTTCTGAAGTTTTGACTGCTTGACATTTTATCAAGTAGCTGTTTTTGCCATAGCTGTAGTTTCTTAAAAATTTTGTCGAAGACATTTCTCTTTTAGGCATTATGGCATGGTGCCATGAGATCCTATATGTGGGGCCTTGCATCATCAGGAGAGAGTGCTGGAGGTGAAAAAATCTCCACATGCCCATGCATGATAGAGAGAATCACTTCATGAGTGAGTCAAAGGGGGTATAGTCTAAAATTCTGTGTCTATGATGTGACTCAGTCTCAGTGTGCCAGCTGTTTCCAAGATGGCCAAAATATAGGTGTTCAGTCTATGTATATTCTGAGTGGCCCCAGTTCACTTAGAGTGGGGGGAGGTGCTAACTCTTTAGAGCGTAGTACTGTATTCCGTGCTTTCATAGCAAAGGCTAAGGTCGGGGACCTACATCTAATATTTTTGACTTCATTCCACGGGCTCCATGGGGTGCATTCTCAAATTTCAAGCCAAACTGAGGTATCATGAGTCAAAGGAGTTAGCCAGTGCAGGTTTGGTTAAAACCAATAAACATACGGGCCCACATCCAGGGGAGAACCTATCCTCCTATGATTCCTAGTGCCCTAAGAGCCCAGAAGCTAAAATCATGTTCTTTCCCTTCCCAAAATCAGTTGGAGATCATTTTATCTGCCCTTGCATACAGTACATATCTTTCATAAGTAAGATCAGCAAGTTGCTGAGACAATACGGGATTTCGGGAAAGGCCATCGTTTTGTAGAGTGCCACTGTACTGCTTTTGATAAGTTGAGGGTTTTTTCCATTATAGGAGATAACCTTCTGGCTCTTTCATCAGAGGAACCCAACTGATGTGGGGAATTTGGCATATAAAGGGGGCTAGTTTTATTCCAAAACATGTTATGGTGGTGGGGAACTATTATAAGTTCAATGAAACAAGGGGGATTTAGAGGCATGGCTTCAGTTTGGATCCAGTTTACCCTTCAGCCAGATGTGGAGGAGATGGCTATGAGAATAGTTAGAGTGGCTGAGATTAGGGTAAGGATGACTATTCTCTTTGTGTTCACTTTGACCACAAATAGTGTCCTCCCACCACTATTTGTATTTGACTAAATAGCACCAAAAAAATAATAATGAATATCACCCCCATGCCCTTGTCTTCACTGTTTTTTCAATGTATATAAATTTTTTTTAATAAAAAATAATGTCCTCCCACACCATATGTAGGTGCCACATATTTTTTTATTTCTTTTATGTATCTTTTAGATTTCTTTGCTTGTTTTGATATTTGATGTTCCACTGACCTCAGCCCACAAACCATACCAACCCTAAGGAACTCGTTTTGGGCATGTCATCACTCCTTGTCCTCCACAATCACTTCCCTGACCCAAAACTCGGTGTCTTGGTTTTTTTCCCCCAGCCTTTGGTTTATGTTATAGATTTGTTCCCCAGCATCCCATTTCTATTGTGTTTTGTGCAGTTTTACTCTACATTTCTTTTTATTATTATGCTATTTAAAAGCTGTGCGCTGTGAGTACGCCAAGCACTTCGAGCACAAGGAGCATGTTGCAGCATGTTTGGCGATGAATATGTGGTAGGCCATAGGCACATATTGGAGTAACAGTAGCATTTGTGGTGTGTCACAGGTGCTTCCGGCAGGTGCCAGACTGTAAAGGAACTTATCCTCCAAACATCAATCCAAGCAAAGGTTTTCAGTCAGGCACTCCAATACTCACTCACAGAGGCAGCAGTTCATTTTCAAAGAATCAAAGTGATTTATTGAGGCAGATTCTCCATTAGTCAAACAGACAGACAAATCATGATCCTTTTCTGAATCCTTTGGGCCAACAATAGGGACTTCGTCAGTGACCCCCTAATGAAGGCCCTATTGTTGGACCAAAGTGTTGGGAAAAGGATCATAATTTTGTTTGTCTGTTTGACTACAGGAGAACTTGCCTCAATAAATCACTTTGATTCTTTGAAAATGAACTACTGTCTCTGTGAGTGAGTATGGGAGTGCCTGACTGAAAAACTTTGCTTAGATATTGGAGTAAGCAGAGAGGCAGTGCTGGCATTTGTTGCATGGTGCTCGAGAAAGATGAATGAAAAGAAACAGAATGGCTTGGGAAGTATGCAAGGAAAATGCAGCTAAAGTAGAATATCTCCTGTGCAAAAACAGCATTTCAAAAGGTAGCCAGACCTCAAGGTATGTACCCATGGTCATGATGTGTGCATACCCCGAGGTTAAGCATGCTGAAGTTTTCAAGGAGGCCAAAAAGTGTCTGAACAGCCTGTCTTGGCCTGAAAATAACACCACACTTAGAAAGACAAAACAGCCTACTCTCGAGGACTGCATTGCCAAGAAAAGACTATGAACATGTGAAACTCATAAGACATTGAACATAAATTATGCTGTTGCTAAAATGTTGGCTCTGGACATGCAGCCATTCTCAGAAGTGGAGGATACAGGATTCACATGATTAATCGAGGTGGAGAAGCTACAAAATAAATTGCTATCATGCAAGCATCTCTCTCAAACTATCATTCCTGATTTCTATGAGGAGGCAGTATAGCATAGTGGTTAAGGCACTGAGCTGCAAACCTAGAGACCTGGGTTTGATTTCCATCAGCCCCCACTTGCATACTGTGTGATCCTAAGCAAGTCACTTAACTTCCTTGTGCTCCTAGTTCACACCTGGAAACAAGCTCTGGCTTAATGTGCCTTTCCTGGTTAAACAATTTTCCCTTCCTCTTTCTTATATGAAAGGGCACACCAGCAGACTTTATTGCTCTTAAAAAATGCAGTATCCCTATCATCACATCTAACATGTGGAAAGGGGAAAATACAACTCAGTCATTTTTAGGCCTAATAGCAGACTGGACTGATAATGATTTTAATAGAAAGTCTGCCGCTTTGCACTATGACGGGTTTCAGGGCAAACACACTGGAGCAGCTATCTCTGATACCCTGCTTAAAATGCTAGAGAACTGGGACATAAAAATAGATAGAATTCATGTTTTTATTCATGGCAGTTGTGCTAACATAAAATAAGTTTTTAATGACTGTGGTATTTACAGCTTGGGATGTTGGCTCACATGCTTCAGCAGTGTCATCATGATGCCTTACTAAGCCAGCACTCTACTTCTGATCTTGCAATAAATAGCAGGAAACTTCAGGGACATTTTAAACAGTCTGCATCTGCTATTTATTTATTTGGAAAATGTTTCACCGGGAAAGACAACATGAGCTATAAACAGCTCATTTCCAGAAGTGGCCTGGGTGCAGGGGCGGGGGTACAAGAATTGGAAAACAGGCAAACACATAGCAATAACAGAGCAATACAAGTACAATTACTAAAACAAAACAGTATAGTACAATTATAGAGCAGAAATAACCCAGGCCAACTGACCAGGATAAACAAAACCATGTTTGACTATAACTGTCCAAGATGCACAATATTTAGCAAGAAATGGGACTGCCAAATGCACACACTTAATTCAAAATGTTGTTACTAGATGGAATGCTAGCTTTTATATGTTGAAATCTCTAACTGAGCGAAAAAGAGCTCTCAGGCCCACACTTTCAAAGGAGATGAGCAGCCCAAAATGGAGATGCGTGGTGTATCCCAGAAACTGCGCAGAACCATGCTATTTGAAAGGAGGTGATGCGTCATGCATTTCCAAATGTGCGATTGAGCAGATGTAATGTATGCAGTGCAAAAAAAGGGGGCATGTACATGAATATGCCGTGCATCCATATATGCAGCCAAAATTTGCGGTGCATCTGCCGCACATCCCAAAAACGCTCTGCACAAAGTTAGGCATGTCAGAGGATGGCCTAAATCTGCCGGCCACCCACAGGCAGGCTGCAGAACTGCACACAGGTGACCCTGAGACAGCCCTCAGAGGTGCACCAGGATGTGTTCCAGGCACCCATATACTGTACAGCAGTCATGCCAGGATGAATGTACCCAAAGCCACAGATGCCAGCACACCATGGGCACTACCCAGAGAACCATCCCCCACACCACTCCCAGGACATGGACACCCAACTGCCTCATGCCAGTGCTGTCGGGTGCCCCCCAGGCACACCAGTGGAGCAGATGGCCATACTGCAGCACATGTGTTAGGGTCCATGGCCTGCACCCATGTGGCCTGCAGGGCACTACCCTCTTGGTGACATGCACCCAGGGTGATGTCTGGGGCAATGCTGACCAGGTAGCCTGGTGGTACTAGTGGCAGCATGGCATGGGCCAGGGAATTACCTGTGGCAACCACCATAGGTGCACACAGATGGTACCCACCCACTCAGGTACCTGGCCACTTTCTGCACACTGCCATTCCTTGCAGTTATCACCATGTTCCTGTCATACGTGGGGAGCACTGCAGGTGACTGTATGCTGCATATGGAGATGGTGTATCACATGCATGTGGTATACCAATCAGATTGTGCCACCCTGTGCCCTGCTCTGTTGCTTGTCCAGGTGGGCCTCTGTGGCCACTGTTCAAGTTGCCTCCTATACCCCAGTCTGACCCTGTACATGGCTATGGGTAATAGCACTGTACCCAGGCCAATGCAGTCCACCCACACACAAACATTCCATCACACCTGCCTGCTAGGCTGCAGTACCTCTTGTTCACCTATGTGGAGTGGTGGGGCAGCCCTACAAAGCTGGAACTGTGCATGCCTTGGGTATGCAAATGGCCTGAATACATTCCAGAATGAGCTGCACATGTAAGAAATGGGCTCAGAATAAGCAATGAGGTTGTTTGTATATCAGGGCTGAATATTGCAGTTTTGTGCACTGCAAGTGGATTTGCATTGTGCATTTCCCTATGTTCTGCACAGGTCCCATATCACCTGCCGTGCCACACATCTCCCACTGAATGATTGCACATGTTTGGGATATTGAGTTGGACATGCGTAATCACATCTTAGGTTTCAAGTTTTGAATATACCATTATTTTGTGCTGGCGCATCTCAGTTTCATGGTGAAGGCACTTGTACGATGCAGCTTGGGACTTTTGAATATGAGGCCCTCAGTGTCTATTGTGCTGAGGAATCAATCAATCAATCTTTATTTTACCAGGTGAAACACCATTGAGTGAATTCATTTTCAAGGTGGACCTGGGAAGTTAAGATATGTATATGGTACAATAAGAAATCAGTATACATAATACAAAATATGGGTACACAGGATGAATACATAACAATGTGAAACTTATACAATAGAGAAATCTGGAGAACAATAGTCTGAGAAGACAAAAAAGTCTATAAACAATATGTACAAGTAACTTGCAGTTTACAATATATACAAATGCCTGCAGGCAGTACTATAAGAGTATCCTTGAGGCAACATATAAATAATACTAGGATACTCATTGAGCGCCTCACATATGGGGAGGGAAGAGGAAGTGGGGACATTATGCATAGTAGGAGGGAGAAGGAAAGAGCAGGATGCAAGAGGAAACAGTAGGAAGGAAGAGATACAAAGTGATGGAAGGCACCAAATTTAATTAGCGAGGATGGTGTCAAGTGCACCAAGGGAGGCAACTGCAGACAGGTAATACCAGGCCACAATCAGGGGAAGCATTTACATGCCTCCTTGATAGATCATGAATAAAGTGTCTTGAATGAGGCCGGGGAGATAGGGTGGGCCCCTCTTAAGAGTTTTTTGCAATTTATTCCACAGTTGGGGTAGAGTGAAACTCATAGAGGACCTACCAAATCTTGATTTGATCTTAGGTATGGATAAGGTGATATAAGTGGAGCTTCTCAATGCATACTTGCTTATTGTACTTGGGAGTAGACAGTTAGCTACTGTATGTACATAGGCAACTCCTTTGTGATTACTCTATAAATCCAGAAGGCAGCATTTCTTTGCCTTCTGAAAGTGAGAGATGACCAGCCAACTAAGGTGTAGAGAGAGCAGTGATCCATAGAATATGGTGCACCAGAGATAAACCTTATGGCTGTATGGTACAGCACATCAAGTTTGGCTAATGCAGATGCAGGAGCTTGGCCATAAAGGAAGTCACCATAGTCCAAAATCAATTGGAAGGTGGATTGGACCAGCCTTTTTTTAGCATCCTGAGTCAGCAGGTGTTTGATCCTATAAAATAGGCCATGTCTCTGCTTGAGCTTTTTTATTATTTCCTCAATAAGAAAAAGGAAGGAGAGATTATGGTCAATCCAGACCCCCAGATATGTGAAATTGGGTATGAAGTCTAATGATTCACCTAGGAGAGTAGTAAGCTTCCGTATGAATCCTAGGGTAGCAGGATTAGGGGTATAGATTAGGGGAGAGAGAAGCATTGCCTTAGTTTTTTTAGCATTCAGAAGAAGCTTCCTGTTCAGTAGATTTAATTGGAGCTGCTTGAACTCCTGCTGTAAGTCAGAGCAGACTGCTTCGGGGGTAGGTCTGCTAATGTAAAGGACTGTATCATCTGCAAAAAGATGAATATTTGCTGATTTTGTTCCCGAGTCAATATTATTAATGTAGAGTGCAAAGAGCAGTGGCCTAATATTGAGCCTTGTGGGACACCCCTGAGCAAGGGTTTCAGCTGTGAGAATTCCCCTTCTGCTTTTACCTACTGAGGATGACCTACGAGGTAGTTTGAGAACCATCTTATGGAATGGGTGTCAAGGCCAATAATACGGAGAGTATGTAATAGCAGGTCGTGATCGGCAGTGTCGAACACCTTGCTTAAGTCCAGGAATACTGCACATACAAAGTTTTTGTTAGCAAGGGCACCCCACCAGTTATTAGTCACTTTTGCAAGGCCTGAAATTGTACTATGATGTGGCCTAAATTCTGATTGCAGAGGATTAAGCAGATTAGAGGAGTCCAGGAACTTCCTAAACTGTGTACTAACTATTTTCTCCAACATTTTAGAAAGTATAGGGAGTAGGGAAATGGGTTTATAGTTATTCAGATCACCTGGATCACCAGATTTGTAGAGAGGGATCACATGGGCAGTTTTCCAAATATGTGGGACATCACCTTGCATAAGTGATAAGTTGAAGAGGTGCGTAACTGACGCAGCCAGGATGTAATGACTAAATTTTAGGAAGTATGGGTCAATTAAGTCTGCACCCACACTCTACCTGCAATCCAATTGTAAAATGTAATACTCCACTTCTTTCAGAGATAGAGGCTGAAAGACAAAGGCTGTGGCATTTACAGAGATGCTAGTGTCCTGTTTTGCTGGATCCTGTAGACCAAGTTGAGAGTGGAGGTTACTGGCCATGGAAGTATCGAATGCAAGGCCTGAAGTGGTGAAATGGTTATTGAGAAGGTCATGGATTGTATGGTTATTGGTCACTGTGGTGTCGCATTTGAAAAAGGGCCTTGGCTCATATTGTTTACCTGGTAAATAAAAGTTTTAATAAAAATAAATAAATAAAAAACTAGAAGTGATTTTACCAGGCAGAGTTAGAAGATGCATGACCTTCTATATCCATATCCATGGGCATTTTCCAGAATTTGGCAGAACATCTGAGGGGAGAGACCAGTTCAATGTGGATATAATTTGTTTTAACCTCCTGGACCATCTTCGTACAGCGGTTCCTAACCATCCTAAATGCTGTCCAGTCTGATGATGTTTTGGTTCTCCAAACTTTTTTCCATAATGAATCTCTATAAAGCAATACAACCTTCAACCCTGCTGTAAATGAAGTACATGACTTTTTCTTTGTTCAACTTTTAACCAGGGGTCCATGCTTATCAATTACCCCGAGGACAATTTCCTGGAAGATATCATACTCGCCATACACTGTTCTGGCTAAATAGAAGTGCTGCCACCTAGATGAGTTCTGCAGGTCAAAAAGAAATGAATGGGAGCCCAGATTTTGGCAATTCCTCTTGGTGATATATTTGGAGGTGGAGACTAGTTTTGTTATGGCTCACACACAGGCAATGTTACAGTGGTCACTGGTGTCAGTGAAGAAGACACTAGCATGAGTAAATAGGTGAGCTCTAGTTACTAAAATAAGGTCCAATAGAGTGCTATTGCTCATTTTTTTTTTGTTTGGGCGCGTTATTTCGGAGATGAGTTGGGATAATCCGAAGGAATCACAGATGTCTTTGAGAGTATTTGAGGTGCTGGAAAACCAATTGAGGTTAAGGTCACCCATAATAATGACCTCTGAGGACAGTCCACCTAAGGTGCTATTTAAATGTTTTAATAACTGTAGTCCCGCCAAGGGGGGGCCTATAGCAGCTTATGACATAGAATGCAACAGAAGATGAGAGCTCAACCTTGAGCGTCAGACTGTCAAATTTCTTGGGAATTGAGGTGGAATCCAAGACAGAGGTAACAAGTTTGTCAAGCACATATATGGCAACTCCTCCTCTCCTGGTCTGCCTATCAGTTCTGAAAATGTTATAAGATGGGATCTTAACCTCTGAGTCTAAGGTGCCAGGTTTGAGCCAAGATTCAGAGACCACTAGAACATCTGGTCTGGTATGACACATCTAGGTCTGTATAGATTCCAACTTCTTAAGGAGGCTACAGGCATTTACATGCAGAAAACTCACACCTTTAATACAGGCTAAGTCTGCAGGAGAAGATAGCCCAGCAAGTGGGCCAGGGTTCAGCTCAACATTGCCAAAACATAAAAGAAAGAGTAGTAAGAGTTTTTTAATTGCTCCTATAATCAGTCTATGGTACCTAATCCTCTCCCGTTTGCAGCGATGTTCATGAAAGTTGGGGGTCACAAGTGCGACTGCCAAAAGAACCCATTGTTGCATAGATGAGTGCCCTAGCAATAAAAAGCATAGGATTCCAAAGTTCAGGGCTTGGCATAAATGAAGTCATGCCCACAACGAGTTTCACGGAAAGGGTTCCATCAAACATGGTGGCTGTACAGGACAATTCAAGGTTTCAGATTCATCAGCTAGGTTATAATTAATTCTAGGACTAACGAAGAGTAGGAGCAGCCCTATGGAGCAGCAACTAGATAGTGAAAATTGCTTTATTTATGGGGTAGTAGTGGTAGATAGAGTCCTGGGGGATAAAGATACAGAGCCTTGTTATCCGTGGTCCAAGACAGGGAGGCTGCGCCCTATTACGAATAACCTTACACTGTGCTGATCAGAAGACTAATACATACCGCGGAAATACCACCCAAATACTATGCTGAGAAACTTAGTTCAGGGGCAGGGGATGCAACACAGTAACTGTAACTTAAAGCAGCAGTGCAACGAAAATGGGTTAAAATTTGACCCCATCTTTTTTTCTTCCTAATTGATGCCAGATGTCTTCCAGTTTATTTTGGTGGTGAAATTTTCAGTTTTCATTATCATTTAAGAATTTTATGAATGTTTTAAAGTAATTATTTCTCAAGAAAAAAAGATGGCCACCTAATTTTTACATAGAAATAATACTGAGTACCTGAGGATGATGAGGGTCCAGGCAAAAATGTAAATGTACAGTACACAGCATAGGAAGCATCCAGAAAACCCAAATCAACAGTTCTGCCAATATTTTCTTATAACCATAGCAGAACATTAGCTTTTTGGAATAACCTTTTTCATTGTACTGCTGCTTTAAAGAGTTAAGATTAACACCCACAAGTGTTAAGCCCTATAACTGCATTCTGTATCTTTAAGGGGAATTGCAACATTAGTGAGAGGGGGAAAGAAGATTGCCTAGGGGCAGTGCTGCTGGGGAGGGAGAGAATTTAATAAAGGCTGGGGGTGGGGGAGGGGGTGGGTGAACAATTCAAGCTGGAAGGAGAGAAAGTGAAACAAAAATGGGATTATTTGCAGGGCATAGCTTACAACTGTAACACAAATGAAACCTTGTCTAAACAGAGAAGTGTTCACAAAAAGCTGTATCACTTTAAACTTAGTTTCTGATCCAGGGAAAAATACCACAGGACCTTAAAACAGAGAGCTGTAATACTTTAAAACCTAAAAACCTGCACTCTAAAAGATCCTGCACTTCAAACTACCCTTGGAGTGCAAAATTGCTGTAAATATGCTTAGATTCACACTTATGTTAGCATTCACAGGACAATTTGGAGAAACTTAACCAGTACCAGAATCAGTAAATAACATTAGCTTAAAGTCCAAAGGAATAGGAGTAGCAAAAATTTAAAAAGTGGAGCTGCCAATCAGCAGGCAGAGCACATGGTTCCGGCCAGTCGGCGTGGAGACGCCAGAGGTTTCAGCAGCGTACCTTTGGTCTGGTGATCAGTGGGCAGTACAGCGAGGAGGCAGCCAGCAGACGGAGGGGACCCACCGAGCTGCTTGCAGCAGCAGAGGCACCCATGTCAGGGGTGAAGCTTCGGTCTGGTGATCGGTGGGCAGTACAGCAAGGAGGCAGTCAGCAGACAGAGAGGACCCGCCGGGCTGTTACATCCCTAACACCATTCAATGGAGTCTAGCAGAGACTGTTTTCAACATACTCAACCCATTTGAGCTGCTAACCAAAGAAATAAGTGCAGATGCTGTGTGCATTTCAGTTGTACTACCTGCAGTGAGGGCCCTAAAAATGTACCTAAGCACATAAGTGAGTGACAAAGGGGTTAAGTGCATGAAGGCTGAAATTCTGAATGCAATATCAACCAGATTTAATAATACTGAATGTGAAGAGGGGTATGCTGCCTCCTGTGTGATGGACCCTCGTTTCAAATTACAACTTTTTAGTTCAGATGCAAACCACTGTGATGCGAAGGCTGCCATCCAAAGTATTGCTGAGTGGAACATGTTAAAGAAAGTCAGCTGTGGCAATGAACTAAAATTAGAAGATGCTAAGCTTGGCATATTATTAGAGCCACCAATTAAAAAGTCTAGAGTGGACACAGGAATACTGTGGCTGCACAAAATAATTGAGAAATCGTAAATATCCTGCATCATCTACAGCAATGGATACTGAACTGTCCTGATACCTGTCAGAGTCATGAATTCCATGCTTTTATGATTCAGTTGAATGGTGGAAACAGAACTGTGTCTGTCTTCCGAATTTAGCCACCACTGCAAGTGCATGTCTTTCAGCACGACCAAGCATGGTCCCTTCTGAAAGATTCTTTAGCACTGCTAGGGGCATATATGCTGTACACAGATGCAGGCTAAACCAGAGAATGCTGAAAGACTATTTTTAAAAAAATGCAATTTACCACTGATAAATCATAAGTATTAATGATGGTTGTATTTATCATCCAGTGCAATTGACATGTTATGCTGTTTTATCGCAGTTAGCCATAATTGGCTATTTGTTATCTGCTGCTAATTGTGTTATGTTATTTGTGCACAGTTAACCACAATCTGCTGCTTGACACATGCTGCTTAATATATGTTGCTAAGTAAGTGTGTCATGCTGTTTTTGCACAGTTAATCACAAAATGCTATTTACAGAACAAAAGTGCAATAATTATTGAATTCAAAACTGCCAGTCAACACAAAAACTGTATCTATCTCATTTATTTTTATCATGTAAAAAACATAAAAAATGCAAGCAAATGAAATAAACTGAACGAAATAAATTTATAAAAAAAATAAAAATTATAACAATACAACTGTTTGTATTCATATTCTTTCTTTGACAAATACTAACAGGAACTAGTTGGTATTCGGTTGAATAGTAAAAAGCATTATTCGTCCCATCCCTAGTTGGGATAGACTCTTTAGGTTTTGTTAGGAGCAGGAGCAGGTTGTCTGCATAGACTAGTGTTTTTTTAGTCTGTTTTCCAATAGGAAAGCCCTGTATGTCCAGTGTGGTCTTGAACGTTATTAAGAGGGGTTCCATGGTGATGAGATACAGGAGAGGGGATAAACTGCAACTCTGATGAGTGCCTCTACAAAGGAGGAATGGGTCTGAAATAAGGCCAGATGAGGATGGCTGAAGTTGGTGGCATGTATAAAAGATTAATCCAATCTATGCCAGGCCTAGTTTCTACTGCATATAAGACCTGATATAGGAACTCCATTCTAGGGAGTCAAAAAACTTCTCTGTGTTTTTACTCATAAGCAGTACTGGTATATTTGAATGAGTCCCTGTCCATATAGCGCAAATCACTATCCTGATATTGTCTGCTCATTGAGTACCTTTCACAAAGTCAGTCTGGTACTTATCAACTGTATACAGTATGGGGTGACTTTTTCATTGTGAGTCATGAGGAGCTGGGCCTAAATTTTGGTATCAACATTTATAAGTGAAATGGGGGTGTTAGTTGTCCACTGCCTGGGGTCTTTTCCATGGTGGGAGGAGGCATCCTTTTTGTAGGGAGGAAGCATATAGTCAGGAAGGCAGAGGCAGACATAAAGCTACATATTGCATAGGGAGTCAAGAGTGGATAAAAACAATTCATAGAAATATAGAAACATAGACTTTGACGGCAGATAAGGACCACTTGGCCCACACAGTCTGCCCATTTCCCTACCTACTGGATAAGCTGTAGATTCTAGTTAACCAACAGCCTACTTCCTGCTACCCCCCACTACAATTGCCTTGTGTCTGTCCCATGCATGTTTGAATTCTCCCACTGTTTTAGCCCCAACAACCTCCCCAGGAAGGCAGTTCCACACATCCACCACTGTCTCCATGAAAAAAAATTTCCTCACATTACCCCTGAGCAGTCTCCCCTCTATCTTTAAATTGTGTCCCCTTGTTCTTATACATCTCTTTTTCTGAAAGATGCTACCCTCCTGGACTTTGTTGATTCCCTTGAGGTACTTGAAAGTTTCTATCATGTCCCCCCGTCCCTCCTTTCATCAAGGGTATACATACTAAACTCTTTTAGTCTCTCTTCATATGATTTCTGATGCAGACCCTGCACCATTTTAGTTGCCGTCCTCTGGACTGCTTTCATCCTGTCTATGCCCTTGCGTAGATGAGGTCTCCAAAACTGCACACAGTACTCCAGATGGGGTCTCACCAATTGTCTGTACAGAGGGATAACCACTTCCCTTTTTCTATTTGCTTACCAACCTTTAGATCATCTGATATGACTACCCCCAAGCCCCGTTCCATTTATGTTGTTGTTAGTACCTCCCCTGTTATTGTGTACTTTTCTCCTGGATTTTTGTTTCCCAGGTGCATTACTTTGCACTTCTTTGCATTGACTCTAAGTTGCCATATGTCTGACCATTCCTCCAACCTTGCCAAGTCCCTTCTCATCCTTTCTACCCCCTTGTGTATCAACTCTGTTACAGATCTTTGTATCATCTGCAAAGAGGCATACCTTTCTCTCCAGACCCTCTGCAATGTCACCTATAAAGATCTTAAAGAGGACTGGACCTAGTACTGAGCCCTGAGGTACTCCACTAGTGACCCCCCTTTCTTCAGAATGTGTTCCACTCACTATTACCTTCTGTGTCCTGTTTTGCAGCCAGTTTGCAACCCAGGCTACCATCCTGGGACCCAGTCCCAGGCTGGCTAACTTGATTATTAATCTTTTGTGTGGGACTGTGCCAAATGCCTTGTTAAAATCTAGGTAGACCATATCCACAGCCCCTCCCTGGTCTATTACTTTGGTCACCCAGTCAAAGAAATCTATTAGATTCATCTGGCATGACTTTCCTGCTGTAAATCCATACTGCTTTGGGTCCTGTGCCCCGTTGGCCTCTAGGTACTCAACAGTTCTTTCTTTCAGAAGTGATTCCATCATTATTCCTATCATTGAGGTCAAACTTACAGGTCTGTAGTTTTCTGCTTCTGCCTTGCTCCCACTTTTGTGAAGGGGAATCACATCTGCCCTCCTCCAGTCCTCAGGTACCACCCCATCCTCCCATGATTTGTTAAAAAGTGTGGTCAGTGGTGTCACTAGGTCCTCCCTTAGTTCTTTTAGGATTCTGGGGTGAATCCCATCAGGACCCATTGCTTTGTCCATCTTGAGTTTTAGGAGTTCTTTCAGGACTCTTTCTTCTGTAAATGGACTAGTGTCAACTCCCCTACCCAGAGTGCTTGTATTGTCTGGTTTAGGTAACTCCTCCTCATCTTCTTTTGTGAATACTGAGCAAAAGTATTCATTCAGTATCTCTGCCTTTTCACTGTCTCCCTCTGCCCACCTCCCCTCTCCCTTATTAATCTTCACTATTCCTTCCTTGACCCTTCTATGCTCCCCAATGTACCTATAAAAGGTTTTATCCCCCTTCTTAACTGAATTGGCAATTTTTTCCTCAGTTTGGGCTTTTGCTATTCTGACTGCCTTCCCCACTTCTTTCTGCTTTAATTGATACAGTTTCTTGTCGTGCTCCTTCTGTGATGCCTTACACTTTTTGAATGCAGCCTTTTTCTCCTTAACCTTCCCTGCCACCTCTTTTGAGAACCATAGTGGTTTTTTACTCCGCTTTGTTTTCTTTATTTGTTTCACACAAAGGCTTGTTGCCTCTATGGTGGCAGTTATGATTTTTCTCTATTGTTCTTCCACCCCTCCTTTTTGGCTATTTGCTAGTGTATTTCTCAGGTATTCACCTAGTTTGCCAAAGTCAACCCTTCTAAAGTCCAGTATACTTGTTTTTGTATGGCTTGTCTCCATGGTTGTGCTTTTTGTGAAGCACACTGTGCAGTGGTCGCTTGTTCCCAGATGTCTACTGACTTCTAAATTTGTGATCCTCTCTCCATTTGAGAGTGCCAGGTCTAGTATTGCTCCCTCCCAAGTGGGTTTCAACACTAGCTGTCTAAGGCCTACCCCCTGCAGGGCATCGAGAACGACTCTGCTCTTGGATGTGGCTGCAGTACTTGTCATCCAGTTAACATCTGGCATATTCAGGTCCCCCATCAACAATATCTCAGCTTTTTAAGCCATTTTGAGAATGTCCTCTATCATTTTCTTGTCCATTTCCTCCCCTTGAGATGGGGGTCTGTATACAACCCTTGTGTGGACTGTGATGCCATTTCCTGTCTCCAAGGTGACCCAGAGTGCCTCTTGTCCTCCCCCTTTACTTTTTAGTTCTGTAGCTTTGATCCCTTCCCTTACGTATAGAGCTACGCCACCTCCTCTTTTCTCCTCACTTTCCCTTCTGTAGACTGTGTACCTCGGTATGTTGACATCCCAGTCATGGTTCCCCGTGTATCATGTTTCTGTGACTGCCACAATATCTAATTTTTCATCTTCCATCAAGGCTACTAGCTCAGGAAGCTTGTTTCCCAGACTATGGGCATAGGTACTCATTGCCCTCCATTTAATGTTGGCTTTATCCTTTTTCCCCCATGCCTGCTCTTTTTGCCCTTGTCTATTTCTCCATTTACCCCTGTCCTGCCCTCTGCTGAGCACTGTACCTCAGTGTTTACCTTACTACCTGTCATGTTTAGTGGGGGGATGCTTGAAATTTCCTGCCTCTTATTAGCACTTCTTCTGCTATATTAGGGTAAAAGGAAGAAGGGAGGGGGTATTGCTAGGCTACAAGAGAGGGGAGGGTACTTGAGGAACATGAACAAAAAGCAGCCATCTTTAATGATTACTTTTGCTCTGTCTTCACAAGGGAAGACAGTGGGCCCTTGCCTGGAAGTGGCATTGAGGCAGCTGTCAAGGCATTCCTAAAATTAAGCAGCTAGTATTTACTAGAGAAAGAGTCCAAAAGGGGCTTAAGCCCTAAAGGTAGATAATGCCCCATAGTGAGTAGGATGCGCTAAGAGTGCTCAAGAAATAGGCTGCAGAACTGGATGAACCCCTAGTATTACTATTTAGCAGCTCAGTTCAGACTGGGGTAGTTCTGAAAGACTGGAAGGTGGTGGACACAATCCCACTACACAAAGGAGGGAAGGCAAGGAGAAACCAGAAAATTACAGACCTGCCAGCCTTACCTCTGTACTGGGTAAACTGATGGAGTCATCAAAGAGGACTTTGTGGACTACCTAGACAGCAACAGTTTACAGGACAGTAAACAGCATGAGTTTGTGGCAGGGAGGTGTCGTCAGACCAACCTGATAGTTTTCTTTGACTGGGTACTCTAACTAAGGTAGTAGATAAAGGCTATGCTGTGGATTTTCTTTAATTTGCTTTCAGCATGGCTTTTGACTCAGTGCCACACAGAAGATTGCTGAAGAAGATGGGAGGCTTGGGTGTGGCCAAAGACATAGTTAGATGGATAGGAAACTGGTTGTGGGAGAGACAGCAGAAGGTGGTTGTAAATGAGGTCTCAAAAAAGTGGGGGAGTTCACGAGTGGGGTGCCACAGGGATCTATCCTGGATCCTGTTCTCTTCAATATGTTCATCAGTGACATTGGAGAGGGCATCTGGGGCAAACTGTGAATCGAAGCTCAGTGGTAGAGTAGGTAGAGACAAAGGGATCAGGGAGATACAGAGGGATCTACAAAGGCTACAGAGAACTTTCACACTAAAGATTACTCATTATCACACAGTTTAGCACCAGAAAAATCTAACCTAGCAAAATATTATCAGATTGAAACAGTCACATCAATATTCTCACAAACACATCAAATGGTGCATTGCTGTTCATCACAGCCCAGCTGGGATTTAAATTTGAGCTTCCCTTATGTGTATTTAAGAATAATTAAATACTATACAACAGTATGGAAATTCTGTCTGTTGGTTTGATGGTGCACAACAGACTTTTTGGAATGCATATAATGTCCTTTGTACACATCTCAGAGGACTTCTAACTACAAGGGTTGTTCACCAGGAATGCTTATCCCACCATCTGAGTAGATATATAACCCCACCCCAAAAAATGGAAGGTTATGCACCTAGGGGAAAAACAGGACAGAATACTAGATGGGAAGCACTACAGCAGAGGCTATGGACCTGGAAGTCATAACTAGTGACTGCTTCAAACAATCAAGCCAATGTAACAAGGCCTACAGTAATGCTAATAGGATGCTGGGGTGTATCAGAAGGGCTACTGACAGCAGGAAAAAGGAAGTACTACTACCTCTATATAGGTCACTGGTGAGTCGCACCTGAAATACTGTGCTCATTTCTGGAGTCTTCACCCAAGGATGGGCAGGTACAGTCTAGAGATGGTGCAGTGCAGGGAGACCAAGATGATTTAGGGCCAACAGGGCAGATCTTACAAAGATCATCTCAAGGCACTGAACATGTACTTGCTGGAGATGAGATAAGAGAGAAAAGAAGAAGAATCAGCATTTATATAGCACTTTTCATATACACTGTATCCCAAAGCCCTTTACAAGCAATGTTAGATTGGTAGTGAAGTGACAGAATGTGTAGTGGCAGCCATTTCACACATCAATACCCACACACAGCCTTGGACAATTGCATGAACTGGTTTTATGAGAAGGGGCATATTGGCCAAGACACCGGGGAACTTCCCCTATTCTGCCTGCAGGGGTGCTGTCACTTCCTGTGGACAGGATGGAGGATCCCAGTTTGGAGCTGGACAGAGAAGGAGGAGGAGGTGAACAGAGGGAGATGACTGCTGCATGTGCAGGGGAGGAGATCTCCAACCTTGTAGGTCCAGCACAGGAGATCTTGGTGGAGGAAAGAACCGACCATGATATGGGGGAGTCTGCAGTTTGTCAAGATGACAGGCAGTCCTGCAAATGGAAGAACAGCTGTTAAGATATTTTCTTGTGCAAAATAGAACGATAGCTCTGGAACTGTTAAACAATAACAATATCAGTGTACCAGTACCAGAATATGCGAGGAACAGTGTGGACATTGAGCAACAATACTCAGGACATGAGAACAACAGCATCTTGCAGCCAGAAAAATGCAGTGTGTGGCAAGGAAAGGAAGGAGACACTGACAGTTTGGGCCCGACTGACAGGAATGACACAGCAGCATCAAAGAAGCTGCTCATGTCTGAGACAACACCCAACCCTGTCAACAGAGCAGAGGGCCTTGCACAACAGCTCAAAACAAAATCCAAGCAACAGAACGATGTAAGTACAGCTTTTCCTAATGTTACTTGGTATAGTAGCTGTTCTATGGAAATAGAGGCAGTGGTTAAAGACAAGGGTTATGCCCAAAAAGGGGGGAAGGGTGAAACACAGCATATGTGGCTAGGAAGAGTATCCACAACACCACAACATACTCAACAACCTGAGGAAAAGGGAAAAAAAACCTGAAAAAAACACTGCAACAGGCAGGCTGGTGCCAAAATGGATTAGGACAATGGGTACTTGACTTAAGTCATAGTCCTTTACCAGGCCAGACAGTAGGAAATGTTTCACAAGGCCCCATGGTCCCACAAGCTCAAATTTCTAAAGTGCACGTTACCAGAGATGGGGAAAAAAGTTTTATTTGTAACAGATACTGAT
Organism: Neoceratodus forsteri; assembly: GCA_016271365.2. Lineage (NCBI taxonomy): Eukaryota > Metazoa > Chordata > Ceratodontiformes > Ceratodontidae > Neoceratodus > Neoceratodus forsteri. Next base: position 845,190,164 of record CM057451.1, on the reverse strand, counting down.
ACTGAACTGAATGCTGACTCTGTTGTCTATAGCTCACCAGGTCCCAGGAGAAATTCTAGGAGTAGTGATTCAGAGCCCACCCCCCCAAGGGAAAGACAAACACCACATACCCCTTTTTGGGAAGAGAGGATGAACACTGAGTCCCCAATGGGACAGCAGTCTGCAAACTCAGAAACTGCAAAACAAGTGTGGGCAAAATTCAGAGGTCGAGATAATGCTTTTCAAACTGCCGCCCCATCACAGAGAAGGAAAGCCATGTGATTACAATATCTAGGAGGCCTGGAAGAAACTCCAAATAAAATTTTATGTGGGAAGAACTTTAATAAAGGAGTCCATGCATTTTTTCTCAAATGAAGTATAAGTGTTAATCTATGCTTCTGGTGATACGATATATGATGTCAGTTTTAAAACCCCAATGGCTTGGATAGATTTTGGGCCTCTTATGAAAAAAAAACATACAGTGCTCTGGCTGCTTTTTAGGGCAATCCCACTGACCATAAAACTAGTGACTGTCCTATTCCAAAATGAGGGGGTTAACATGCCAGTCATCAAACACTGGCTATCATAAAGATGTGACTTTATAGGAGAACCACAGGCAATATTGGATGAAGAACACATTTGGACGGGGGGGGGTTTAAAGTAAAACTGCGTTTAACACCTGCAGGGTCTAAACACATTCTGAGTTGCTTTTTCTTAGGAAAAGATCATAGACACTGTTTTTATCAGGGACAGCCAAAAACATGCTTTAAATGTGGGTCTATACAACACCTCAGGAATGCATGTGACCGCATTAAATGTAGTTTATGTCTAGAATATGGACATACAAGTTCAGGATGCACAAGTGACTTAAAGTGTAACCTATGTGAGGAACAAGGCCATGCATATTGGTCCTGCTCTGGGCACTCACAATAGAGAAGATGGGCCAGACCAAGATAGCATTCTTATAGATGCGCAAAAAAGAAGTATGGAAAGGAAAAAAGAGAATAAGAGCAAAGTGAACAGCAAGAAAGTGCGGGGACAAACCAAAGAACTACAACACAGCCAGTGAGTGAACAACAATCATTTGATGAAATGGTAGTGGATGAAATAAGGACCCCGGAGGAAAACGGACAACCTGACCCACCCAGTATTGTAGTGGAGGAAGGAATACAACCAACAGAGGAATCACCCAGAGACCTGAATATTCAAAGGAATGAGGCAGAAGAAAATTCTATGCCACCCCCCAAAGTGACTATAGTGCAATCAAAGAAAAGAAGAATAACAAAACAACAGCCGAAAGTGAAATTGCCAAGGACAGTGAAATCAAAAAAATACTGACCATCTCAAATAAGTATAAGCTACTGCAACCATAGGACTCAGATCCAGGGGAGGAATCAGGAACTTCTTCAGCATTTTCATCTATTCCTGGGAACTCCTCAGATTCAGAAGAGGAAGATTTAACAGAAGTTCAAAAAGTTAGGGAACAAAGCAAGAAAACCTTAGGAACCAGAGCATGAAGAAGTGAAAGATTGAATAAGGATGCCTAACTTATATCACTCATGGAAGCCCCTCACATCTACAGAATTGCGTCACTTAATGTGAATAGCATTAAAAATTTCCAGAGACATTTGGTTACTTTTTCTGTCATAAAAGACTATAATGTGGACATCAGTTTTTTGCAAGTTACCAGATTGAATACTGTAATAGAAATTAATGCTGCCTCAAAACTCTGGTGTTGGGGCCCTTCCTTTTTTTCATACAGTCTAGAGAGATGTGATGGGGTGGGCGTATTGTTTAAAGGCTTTAACATTAAGATTACTAGAATGGTGGACATTTGTCCAGCGCGAGCTTTGTTATTGGATTTTACATATGATAACATGGTGTGGAGAGCTATAAATGTATACGCCTCCCCTAACAAAGAAGGGAAGAATAGAACAGTTCAATGTCATCAAACCCTTTTTGTTTGCAAATAAACTTATTTGGGGGGACTTCAATTGTGGGTTACAATCTTAGGATAGGGGAGCAAAAACACAGAAGCAATTCTGTGATACTACGGCCCTAAAAATATTATAGAGGACCTAGAACTAATAGACACATATAGAAAACTACATAAGGAAGAAGGTCAGACATACCACAGAAGTACACTGGTGACAAGAAGTGATTTTATTTTTACAACAAAACAAACACACATGTTCTCAGCTTCAGTACACCCAATAGAAAATACAGATCATTCATTACTTTTAATTGCATGCAGTTTCGTACCTATAAATGGTATTGGAAAAGGATATTGGAAGTTAAACTCAAATTTATAGAAATTCAGAAATAATACAAGCAATCAGAGAGTTGTTGAATGCCAGAAAATCAGAAGTGGAGCTAGAAGATGATTTAAGTAGACGGTGGGATGGGACAAAAAAAGAATTAAAACAACTATTTCAATCAAAAGCAAGTGAAATGCACAAAGAGCAATATAAAAAATATTTAACATTAAGGGCACAACTGTATAAAATCATGGCCTTGGCAAATTCAGGGTGTGAACAATTTGTAGAACAGATTCAGAATTTAAAAAAAGAAATGGAAGCACTACAATATTCAAGAGCAACACCTTTGTTATACAAACACCGGATAGGGACCCCAGGAAAAACAGTATCAGGGAATTGTTTAAAAGTTGTAAACAGAGAATTAAGGATCGAATTATGGATTTTGTTTTTAACCCTGAGGGGGGAGAAATAATAGATAAAGAGGTTTTATACAGCCGGTAGCATAGTATATGCAGTCGACATTCTCTATGACAAACATTTTGGAGTTACATTTGCAACAGTTTCTGCAACAAATTAAAGTCCCTGAATTATCAGCACAGTCCAAGAACTTGAACCTCCCTGGTTCAGAGGTCTTTCCTCTGTAGGGCCCCTTCTTGGTTTAACTCTCTCCCTGCAACCATCACAACCTCCACCAAAATTGCCTCTTTCAAAACTACTCTTCAGAACCAGCTTTTTAACACCCACTGCTGCACCTGTCTGTAACAGGAGGCCTGATGCCCTCCTAAAATATATTAGATGATGTCCCCTGGACTGACTCCTCCTTCTCCCCCCTTCCCCAGGCTGCCCTCCCCCTGCCAAGCACCTGTTTAGGTACTCAAATAATAATCTGTAATGTACAAAGTCCTATTTTAAGTCAAAGCTTATTTCAACTATATGTAAAAAATGTTTCCTCTGTAAAACTTTGAAAATACTATATGTATACTGTATGTATATTGCTACTGTTTGAACCCATATGGGTTGTCCTCAATGTCTGTAACAGTGTTTGTCCTCTCTGTGATGAGGTATCTTTGTAAACGAGTCCCTGGCTCAAAGGTTTCAAATCCGATCTATAACAAAATAAAATAAATAAATAAAAATAAAATAAGAATTGATAGCCCCTTTAACAAATGAAGAGGTATTTCAGGCAATAAATAAATAGAACAATAACACTTCACCTGGACCTGATGGCCTGACAACAGAATTGTATAAAGCTGTGAAAGCAGAGCTTGCAGAAATCCTGATGGTCGTCTTTAATGAAATGCTGGAAACAGGTGACATAGCCCCTCAGTTATGAATCTCTTTCCAGATACTGTTACATAAAAAGGGGTCTATTAGTCTTATGAACACTGATATGAAAATTGTAATTAAAATTTTAGCAGCGAGACTAGCTTTAATGGCACCTTTTTTCATAACAGAAGATCAAACATGTTGAGTGATGGAACACAGTATCCAAGACAATCTCATTCTAATCAGCGAGATGGTAGAAATGGAGGAACAAAATCTCACATCAGGATTCATACTGACTCTTAATCAAGAAAAAGCATTAGATAGGGTGTCCCATATCTATATGAAGGAGGTATTACACAGCTATGGCATTTGAGAAACATTTTGTAATTGGCTTCAGGCGATTTATAGAGTAGCTGCGGCAAAACCCTTGATAAATGGGTTTCAGGGCTCAATTATAAAACTTGGAAAAGGAGTAAGGCAAGGGTGTCCACTGAGCCCATCATTGTATGTGTTCTACATAGACCCTTTGTTAAAATCTATACATCAAGACAAACAGATTGCAGGGCCAATAATAGGACAAACAGGACATTCTCCGGCTATTACGGCCTATGCAGATGATATATGTTTACTAGTGGCGGATGTATCTACAGGGAAAAGAGTTTTGGAAAAAGTTATGGAATATTCCAAAGTGTCAGGAGCAAAGATTAATCACACAGAGTGTAAAGGATATAAACTGAGTGAGAACACAGAAAAAATACAACAAACTGAGCAAATAAAAATCTCAGAAGAAAACCTTGAAATTCTGGGTATCTATTTTGGAAAGGGGGACATGGCACATTATAACTGGAATTTAAAACTAGAAGAGGAAAAGGAAAAGGTAAAAATTTAGAGAGTATGGCAGCAAACCAAAAGGAAAAAGCTGGCAATAGTGAAAACTTATTAATTGCCGATTTTTACATACTGTATATTAGTGCAGTATTTCCAATCCCAAAATGCTTTGAAGTCACGATTCTGAGCCTGGTATTCCAAATTATATGGGGCAGTAGACTGAATCTGATAAAAAGAGAGGTTCTATATAGGACCTATAAAAATGGAGGACTAGCCATTATAAACCCAATAAGGTATTATTTCAGTATTTTTACGTATGCTAATTTGTGAAATTTGTTAGTACAAAATAACAAGAGCTGGAAAGAGATAATGGCAGTATGGATAGCTCCCTAATTGGCACAATGGAATCAAGGTTATAATACAGTAAAATGAAGCAAAACAATGCCTGTATACATGCACTCAGTAATGGAAAAAAATCAAAAAATTGAAACTTACAATAACACAGGTCGGAACACTAGATAGGAAAACATTATATACTACTATTCAAGATCAGGGTATTTTCTCAAGAACCACTATATAAAAACATCCCTGAGACAGATTACCACGTTATAGAAAAATATTTAGTAGACAAAAGGACCCCTCCCTAGATGTGGGATGTGATATGCCTGTGTAGCCATGGAAAACTAGGGGTGAAAGGAAACACTAAGCACAAATGTAGGGAATAACAGAATTGTCCTAGAATGGGCTCTGAACAAGAAGAGTAAACAATGAAGCATTTTCTTATAGAATGTCCATTTGCTAAAAAAGTATGGGGGAACACGACAACAAGATGGAGAAATAATACATGGCAGCAAATATTGTATCATTAGGTGATTACTGGACAATCTAGAGCCTTGGTTTTAATAGTAGAAGGAATACTATGCCTGATATTTACATGTATTAAATACATTTTTGTGACAGGTACCATGTAAATATGTTATACAACAAATAGTTACAACACCTTTAACAGTAGTATTCCGGATTGAAAAAGATCTGAGAAAGCAGTATCATTTTGACCAGGTGAATATGACAAAAGAAAGGCTACATCAGAGATGGGAAGGAGTCCCACAAGGCATTACTGGAACTACTTAAATTGTACAACCATAATTTTATTTCAGCGAAATAAAACTGGAGAGGCAGAGTGTATATAGTAAGGAACAGTTTGGAACAGTATTAAATAGAGGGGATTTCAATGTTTAATGCATGGAAAAACTGATATGTAATGGATTTAGAATTTTGAAAGAGTATATTGTTTATGATTATTGTATACTGTGTTTTTGTTTATAATTTTGGTTTTGAATTACCTTGTTTATATTTATTCAAATAAAAATTCCCCTACTCTCCTGTGGGGGTCCCTAGGCCATCTAGCATTCTGCCAAGCTGGCAGCTGTGTTTGAACCTGAGCATGAGCTCTGTTCAGGAACAGGGGAGCGGGCCTCAACCCCTGATTCTGTGCTTCCTAAGGCCACCCTTGAGTCTGATATTCTTTCATCTGCCCTTTTGATGAATACATAGGATTTCTCTGTGTCTGCCTTGAGCAACTTACCTTCTGAAATGCTGGCCTCATAGGTGGAAGCGTTGCAGCTGGCTGAAGACACCTTGAGACAGGGACTGGATTCTAAGAAGAGCCATTTGTTAGGTCTTATTGCCAAAGCTGACTGGACTTTTGAAATGAAGAGGAAGCAGCTGGCATCTGCTTCCTTTTGCCTTACTGGTAACAGCCCAGTTGGAATTCCTCAGGACCCTTTTGTTGCACCGCTCCCCCTTACAATGGGGGATCCACCACTCCCTCAATGTCAGCCGATTTGCTGATGGTGCAGCCTGGACTTGGAAATTCCCAGCTGTTGGACATGGAGCCATCTCAACCCAGGGTCATACCTTCTAAGACTCTAATGCATCCTGCTGTGGTTTTGCCACCTGTCAGTTCCACCACATCTCATACAGATGCTGTTCCAATTGTTACTGTGCTCCTTGCTTCTGAGGTTTCACCTGACCCCCCCAGTACCGATGGTTGCCAAGTCACCTCTGCCTTCTCATACAACAGACAACTTCTTTCCTCACGTGGGTGAACAGCATCATTCTCAGAATCAGAAAACTCTTTTGAAGTGGTCTGCAGAAGTGTCCCTACTTGTAGTGGGCTGGATGCGAGCTAAGGATGGTGTTACATGGGTTCCAGTACCATCAGATCCTATCTCCTCTCCCTTGCCTTCTAAGGTCTCTATGCAGAGTCCTGGTGCATTACACGATACTTCCCCCTCAGATCTGAACGTGCCTACCCCGACTGCTACAGCATCCTGAAGATGCTTTTTTTTTTTCAACTTTCTTTATGCCCCTTGATCACTGGCTTAGCCGAACTCTCTCCAGCGAGGACTCTCGGTTTGACCTGTTCCCACCTGCCTGATGCCTCCAGACTCTGCTCTCCAACATGGGCCCATCTCCCTCCACATCTCCCAGTCACCTGACCCCCCTAGCTCTGAGCCCCAGGGGCAGAACCGCTGACTCCTCCTGGTGCACTATCTGAAATCTAATTGAGCAACCAAGGAGTTGGAGGATGTGCCGGAGGTGGAGATGGAAGGCTTAGCATTGGGCATGGGGACTGACCACTGGTCCCATCATCACCTATCAGGTACCAGGGTTTTTCCTTGTTCTGTCTCCCCATTGGCCCGGCAGTGTAATGTACACCAGTATGGCGCATGCACGCTCCCACACACAGGAGTGCCACAATGGCTAATCCCCCTTGCATGGATCCCGACTGCTGCTGAACCTCCAGTCTCCACTGGGAGTCACCATACAGTGGGATCAATGTCCCCACTCCCTCACAGGAAAGGAGAGCAATCCTCTGGATGCTCAATCCTTTCCTCCCCTGCTGACCCTCAATGACCTGAGTCTGCTCCCAAACCTGGGTCACCAGCCTGGCATGAGGTGTGACATCCAGTGCCTCAACCCTTTGCGCCACCAGGCCAGCCATCCCAAAGATGCTTGATTAGCATATCCACTACCTCTTCTTCAATTCCAGCTCCAAACTCTGCCATTCAGGGATCTGTCTTTTCCATTTCCCCTGACAATGCTCCTGATACAAGTCCCCCCCCAAAAATGTCAGATTTATTTTCAACAGTTAGAGACCCTATCATACGGTGGAATGTGGTAAGATTACATTATAGAGGGGGTTTGGAATAACCCCCCTTGATAGAACATACGGTATGATTTTAGAAAACTTCTTAAAGAATCACTGGATTATGTGGCTTCTGATTTTTATGCAGTGATTCATATGGCTGGCGAAGAAAGATTTGAGGTCAGCTTTTGCACATCTGTTCCTTAGGATCAATTTTGGCTAAAGTATGAGAAACTGAAGGAGTCCCATCCCTGGGTCTCCTTCATAGCCATTCCGCTGCCCAAACCTATTAAAACAGTTACATTCCTATTCAGGAATGAACATATGAACATTTCAGATGTACTTTACTGGGTAAAGAAATGATGTGAAGTTCTGGGCACTCCCATTATCAATTCAGAGCTGGTCTGGATGGAGGGGGTGGAAAATTAAGGTGAAGCTTTCACAAACAGCTGCAGGCATTGAACACCTACCGGGTAGCTTTTACATAGGGAGGGACAAAGGTATATGTTTTACCTAGGTCAGCCCAAGACTTGTCACAAGTGCGGTTCATGCACCCACCTAAGTTCCACTTGTGACACTGCCCATTGCACCTGCTGTTTGGAATATGGCCACCTTTCCCATACATGTCCCAATCCCTTTTACTGCAGTCTGTGAAGAGCAGGGCCACTCCTTTAACGACTGCCCCTGAGCTTCGCATAATCAATCTGATGGTCTTAATCAGAATGCTATGATTGCGAAAGGCCAGTCACAGATAGTGACAGAGGATCCTTCCCCTGTTTTTCAGGACGCCCCCTCAGGCTCTGACTTAATTTCCTTCCCTGACTCCTACAGGGCCTAGCACTTCTATCAGCATCCCCCCAGCATCTCTGTGCCCCAGACAATACTGCCTTCAGAGACCCCACTTGTCCCCATTATATCTTCTGTCTCCATGCCCCCACCCCTTCCACCCCCAGCATACGTGGAGTTTTCCCCTATCCCTGCCAAAAAGAGAGGGTGCCAAACGAGAAGGAAGGGTAAGCATTCTGCTTCACCTGCTCTACCACTCTATAATGCTTTTTCTGCTTTGGAGTCTTCCTTTCCATGGGGTGACACTGAAGATGAAGGAGGAGGGTCGGAATGCTTTCCTCTCTTCCTTGCAAAGGGATCTACATTGTGACATGGAAGATGGGCAAGGTGCACAGCTTGCTGAACAAGACCGTAACCACACTCGTTCACAGTTGCAACTGGGAGGAGGCTTGCCCACTTGATTCTTCTGTCCTCCCTCATGCATCTCTCCTTTTTATCTTTAAACATCAATAGTATTAAGTCTCATAGGAAGAGATTATTGTAATTCTGTTTTGCATACTCTTCCTGGTGCTATTATCTTCTTATAAAGCACGTGCCTTAAGACTTCATACGAGTTAACTGTTGCCTGGAAATTGTGAACTTATGGTCTGTCCTTCTGGTCTCAAGGACTGGACACATATAATGGTCTTGGGATCCTCATTAGAGGGTTCAATTTTCGGTCGACCAGACTCCTTGATCCTTTCCCGAGGCGGGCACTGTTACTGGATCTGATTCTGGGTCCTTTGTCTCTGAGACTGATTAATGTTTATGCACTCCACTCTAAAGCAGCTCAGGTGCAACTCTTGTGAAGAATACAGTCCTTTTAATTTACCTCCTGGTTGCTACTGTTGGGGAGGTGGGATTTCAACTGTGGTTTAGGTTTAAATGATAGGGGTGGAAAAACTTCTGCGATATTCTGTAATTCCACTTTTCTGAATTCTATTGTCACGACAGTGCGATTGCATGACAGTAAATCCACTTTGAAGGGTACCACACAGCCCACCTTTATGAAGGGTTCATTATCCACCTGTATTGATTTTTTGTTTTTATCCCCAGATCTACAGGTAATGCACTCTTCTGTCATCCCGGTGATAACCGGACCACTTAGCATTACTTTGCTCGTGTTTGGTGGAGTTCTTATCCGCCCCGAGGAACAACCCTGGTGTCTTAATGTTCAACTGTTGTCAGATTCCTAGATCCAGACTGGCTAGTTGAATAACTTTTTTCCAAGATGGTCCATTTTGAGTGCCTATGACTATTTCACCAGGTGGTGGAAGACTCTAAACTTGCTTTACACTCTGTTTTTTGTAGAGAAGGACGTCATATGCACACTTCTCGATATCTGACTTACTTGAATTTAAGACATCGTTTGCAAAAACTCATCTCAGATATGCATTTCATGGGTAGGAATCAGACATCAGATATTACCTCACTAAAATCTCAGAAGCTGTCTTACCAATATGACAGGGCAAAATCCCAGGAACAGGAATTGAAATTCAGCACCCAGGGTCAGAAACAATCAGATAATTTTAAGGCCTGCATTGCCAAGCTTCAGCGTAGACATATGTGGGCTCTCCGCACATCTGTACTGTACATACGTCTCCTTCATCTGCACCTGCTAACATTATGGCTGTAGTGCATACATACATCCAGATCAAATTTGGCTCTCCGGACAATTCCAGATCTTCCAAGTTTTCTTCCCAGTCCTTAGATCTCTCGCTTCTGCCTCCTCATATACATGGATTTTTGACCCTCCCTGTCTCATTATAGGAGGTAGTCGAAGTTATTCAGGGACCTTCTTCAAATATAGTACCTGGAACGGATGGACTTCCCTTGGAGTTCTACAAGACCTTCGTGGACTACTTGGCTCCCACACTGCAGGTGTTGTACCTGCTGCTGATTGAGATGAGTTCGCTTCCACCCTCCATGGGTGATGCCTTCTTTATTTCTTCATATAAAAAGGGCAACCGGACACTGTTGGAAAATTGTGCCTCCTCAATACTGACTACAAAATACTTGCTAAAAGACTGGCCTTGGCAGCAGAGCTTCTTATTTCTAGGAACCAGGGTTATGCTGTTTCATCACACTGGATTACTGATAACCTAATCCTTTTTCAAGAAGTCTTTGAACATGGTATGAACTGGTCATGATTATGTTCTCTCACTGGACCAGGTGCAGGCATTTGACTGGGTTTCCCTGTCTTATCTGTTTGGCGCTGTCATACAGTATGGCATCCCCTCATTTTGTGTCATGGATCCGGATGATGTACACAACTGCTCGAATGATACCTTATGTTAAACAATTTATGGTTCATCCCTTGGTACACTGCTAAGGGGTGAGGCAGGGCTGTCCATTGAGCCCCTTGCTTTATGTGTTCTCCATTGTTGCTTTGCTTCAGCACCTCCATGCTTCCTCAGTTGTTCGAGGACTACAGCTTATGCCTGACATTCCTGAACTTAAGGTGCTGGCATACACTGATGACCTGTGTGTAGTCTTATGGGATTCAGAAACAGGAGATAATGCTAAGTTCCTGGTGAATGACGTGTCCTTGAAGTCTGGTTCTAAAATAAATTATACCAAGATTGTGGCACTACCGTTAGGTGATCTAGCCCGGTCACCCACCTCCACTTGCATGAGAATCACAGTGTGTCACAATCCAGTGAAACTTCTCAGTATTTATTTTAATCACTTTGATGCGATGATTTTTAATTGGGCAGACTGGATCAAAAAAGCGGACGGCATTCTGGCTCATTGGAAGCACAAAAATCTTGCTAAGTCCAAGAAAATTTCTTTAATTAAATCTTTATTATTGTCATGTTTCATGTATCATAGCTAAGTTTTTCCACCCCCCCCTACCTTCTTTGTAAACAAAGTTGTACAGTGTTTTTTTTTCAGGGGTTGTGGGGTTCCCACTTGAACCCAATCCAGAGGAATGTTACCTACAGTATCTACCTAGAAACAAAGGTGGGCTACGTATGATGAACCCAATAGCGTTTCACTTCAGTATTTTATGTGTAAGTTTGCACTGGTCTTGGGTGGTGCCCTGGCTTTCTGGGTCCCCCTGGTGGACGAGTGGTTGGTACCCTTTTTGACTTATTGGAGCACACGCACAGTGCTAGGCCCCTGGGCAGGATTTATGCCCATTTAGTACCTAATTATTTGCTAATTGCTATTAGAAAGCTCTTCCAATGGTATCTGCCATTTACAGCTTGTTTTGCACTTCCCAGAAGAAGCTTATACGTGACTATTCTTGCTGGTAATTAGACCCCCAACTGGAATTGAAATTCTACTCTCCTACTGACCTCCCCACAGCACTTTCCCAGCTTACGAATAATTCCATCCCATTCTTCATGTGGGATGTGATTTGGCTCAGCCTCCATGGTGAGCTGGTGGTCCGTGCCTCCCTGAAACACAAATCTGTAGCAGACTGCATGTGTCCTAGAAGTACCTGTGCTGGAATCCTAGAGACACAGTCTCACTTTTTCTTTGAATGCCCATTTAGCTTAGCCTTTTGGCAGCACCTTAGTATTTTATGGTGTAGCCCTATTTTTGCCATGGTCACTTATGAAATAGTTGTGCTGGTTATTTATCCCCTTCATGGTCAGGGTTCACCACATGTACTATCCAGGTATGCTTTGCTGTATGTAAATACTTTCTGTGGCAAGCTCATTGTGTGTATACACTGCAACAGAACGTGATTCAGCCATCTGTAGCTGCGCATATGCTGCCTGTTCAGGTTAGAACTTTGTACCTGAAGGATAAATCCTTTTTTGCTGTTGTTCAGTTTCACAAGCTGTGGTTAGATTTTCATCAGTCATTTGTGTAGTATATGTGATGCCATTGTTTTGTATTTTATGATATGAGCATTTGTTAACTGTTTTGTTTGCTATGTTTGCACCAATAAAATCCCCCTACTCTTGCAAAAAGTGCTTTGGGTTCTCTTACTTCCACCTGCACACTCACTAGGACAGCACCAGAGATGGGCAGAAGGGACTTCAGTATAATGTCTCATCCAAAGGATGGCACACCCCAACAGTATAGCAACCCCCTATTCTGCACTTGGGTGCCATTGTCTAGGTATGACCCCAATCCCAGTATGGGACTAGAATCCATGACCTTCTGGCCCAGAGGCAGATGTGCTACAAACTGAGCAACGCTGACACCTGGGGGGTGGGATATTATTGAGACCTTCAAGTTCCTGAAGGGTATACACCAGGTGAGCTGCAGGGAACTATTTAGCATGACTAAATAATCAAGAACCCAAGGTAATGAGTGGAAACTGGTAAAAGGAAGGTTTAAGAGGGATGTGAGGACATTCTATTTTACAGAAAGGGTGGTGGAGTCATGGAACAGTTTGCCAGAGGAGGTGGTGAGCACCAAGACAATAAATAGCTTCAAGCATGGGTGGGACAGAGTGAAGGGTTTGGTGGTTGCTCAGGTCAGTAGCAGTAGAGAGGGAAGCAGAGGGATGGACAGGAATTAATAAAACCCAGCATGGACAATAGGTTCCAGGACAGATAGGGAACACAGGCAGATTAGATGGACCTGTGGTTGTTTTCTGCCATCATAGTCTATGTTTCTATGTTTCTATATACCTTTAACAGTATAGGAGCAACATCATCAACTAGTAACTGATAGTACTCAGCTGAAAAGCCATCCAGAACTGAGGTTTTGTGTTTAGCCATCCTCTTTATGGCAATCTTAATCTCCTCTGCATGAACAGGGTCATGCAGGGGTGCTGTGAAGCCTCTGGGATTTGGGTGAGATTAATTCTCACCATGAATTGAGGCAGGGAGGGGGAATATGGCTGGAGTTTAGGGCTGTAGAGTTTGGGGCTTGAGGGCTCGTCCTCTGGAATTTTTCTGGACGGCGTGTCACTTCCAACCTCTGAACGGGTGCACAACCTGGGGATTGTCCTAGATGACAGGCTGACCCTTCAATCTCAAGTGTCGGCCGTTGTCAGGACTTCCTTTTACCATCTCAGGAATATTGCCAGGGTGCATCACCTTGTTCCGTCTGACTCTTTGCCAACGTTGGTCCACGCCTTTGTGTCCTCGCGGCTGGACTACTGCAACGCCCTTTACTTTGGGCTTTCTGGGGTTGAAATCCATCGCCTCCAGCTGGTGCAGAACGCTGCAGCCAGGGTGCTGACTGGGACAAGGAGATCCAGTCATATTACCCCGGTACTGCGCAAACTGCACTGGCTTCCCATATGGTGGCGAATCACCTTTAAAGTCATTTTATTGACTTTTAAAGCCCTTCACGATCAGGGTCCGACCTATCTGAAAGAAATTCTGGTGCCTTACTGCCCTGGCCGATCGCTATGCTCGGCTGACATGGGGTTATTAGAGATTCCAAAAGTGAGTTTCAAATCTTCTGGTAGCAGAGCTTTCTCCTATGCTGCTCCCACTCTTTGGAATTCTCTACCTCGCCAGTTAAGGGAGTGCACCTCCGTGAAGGGACTTAAGAAACATTTGAAAACCTACCTGTGGCATATGGCCTTCTTGGATGATTAACTGATATTTGAGTATCAATATTATTTTTGACTGTATGGATGATTTTATTGTTGGTTTTTAATATATGATGTTGCTATGTATTTATTGTATTTATATGTTTTTATGTGATATTTTATATTGTGGATTCTGACATATAAAGCGCCTTGATACTTTGAAAGGCACTTTAAAAATAAAGATATTATTATTATTATCTCTTGGAAGGCTTTGCTGATATCTATGGCTTTGCTTTGTGGTTGCCCCTCTGAGGAGGTGATTTCCATGATGTTTTAATTGTCTATTTTGTTTTAACCCTGTACACCAAAAGTCTCCTCACCTTTTCCCCAGACTTCCGGTGTTTATGTGGTATGCACAGAACACACTGTTTGCTGTTGTAATGGATGATGTAAGTTATCTATATTTTACATTGATCTTCTGGGGTTGGGGCAGAGGTTCAGACATAATCTGATTAAGCTTGTTTCAGTGTCTGCTCCAAGTCTCAAAAGAGTTGGAGGCATTCCTTTTCCCTATGTGCTGCATATTCCATTATTTTCCTCCTTAGGTAGGCTTTATGGGCCTTCCATACTGCTGTGTCCTGAACCTCTCCTCCCTCATTAATACAGTATTGAAAAGAAAATTGTGATTCCTCCCATAGCCATCCTTTACATAGATACATAGATACTGTAGGCAGATAAGGGCTGCCAGGCTCATCCATTCTCCCCATTTATGCTACCTGACGAAGTGGTCAGTGACCCTATCTGGTCACTGGCTTTAGCTTTTTTGTCCCATCTCTAATATTCCTTTATTCCTGTCCCATGCATGTTTGAAGCCTGCCATCATATGGGCGGCCACCACTTCCTGGTGCAGGCTATTCCATGCATTCACCATCCTCTTTGTAAAAAAGAACTTCCTGACCTTACCCCTTATGTGGCCACCCATCAATCTCATACCATGCTCTCTTGTTCTGGCACTACTTTTAAACTGGAATATGTTGTCCCCTTCCATCTTGTTCATGCCTTGAAGTATATGAACATTTTATCATGTCACCTCTCTCCCTCCTTTGCTCCAGTGTATGCAAATTGAGGTCTCTGACTCTTTAAACATAATGCTTGTGATGTAGACCCTTCACCATTTTGGTCACCCTCCTCTTCAAAATCTCTGTTTTGTCAATGTCCTTACGAAGGTGTGGTCTCCAAAACTGGACACAGTACTCAAGGTGAGGCATCACCAGGGTCCTGTACAGTGGAACTATCACCTTCCTCCTTCGGCTTGTGATTTTCCTTCCAAAGCACCCCCAACATCCCAGTAGCCTTCCCCACCACCATGGCCATCAGCCTTGTGGCCATCAGGTTGTCTGTGATTATGACCCCAAGTCCCTCTCTTCTTTGGTATTTGCCAACAGCTCTCCCCCCAACCTGTAGCTTGCTGCAGGGTTCCTCTTCCCCATATGCATGATTTTGCATTTCTTTGCATTAAACCTTAGTTGTCACTCATCTGACCATCTCTCCAATCGTTCCAGGTCCTTTCTCATCCTTTCCACCCCTTCCGGGGTATTCACCTTGTTGCAGATGTTGGTGTCATCTGCAAACAGGCAAACCTTTCCCTCAAGCTCACCTGCAATGTCACTGATGAAGACACTGAAGAGGACTGGCCCCAGAACTGACCCTTGAGGTACCCCACTGGTCACCTCCCTTTCTTCTGATTGGGTTCCATTTACCACTACCCTCTGTTTTTGGTCCTTTAACCAATTTTCAATCTGGTTTACCACCTTGTGTCTCATCCCCAGGCTTTCTATCTTGTTGACCAGTCTCCTATGTGGGATGGTATCAAAGGCTTTGCTGAAATCTAGGTAGGCAATGTCTACGGCCCCCCCCCCAGTCTACTGCCCTTGTCACCCAGTCAAAGAAATCTATTCAATTAGTTTGACAGGACCATCCTGTGGTGAACCCATGTTGCCTGGGATCCAGCATCCTTATGACTTCTAGGTACTCCACTATTATTTTCTTGAGGAGTGTGTCCATTGTCTTTCCTACTACTAAGGTTAGACTAACTGGTCTGTAGTTCTCTGCATCTTCTTTACTCCCACTCTTGTGAAGAGGGACAGCATTTGCCCTTCTCCAGTCCTCTGGGACCACTCCAGAGTCTAGGGACTCACTGAACAGGACTGCCAGAGGGCTGCCAGTGTAATTCTGAGTTCCCTTAAGACCCTGGGATGTATGCAATCAGGACCCATGGCTTTGTCCACCTTGAGCTTTGCAAGCTCTTCTAGGACCCTCTGCACTGTAAATGGACTGGTGTTTACCCCCTTCTCCTCCATTCCTTTAAATTATAGCTGTGGGCCCTGCCTGTTAACTATTAAGAGTGTAGAAGTAGTGTATAAAGCCTCCATTGGGTGGACTGTGTAAGTTCTACTCCTGTGTCTAGCATTATGTAAGATACTGTATGGTCTGTCATTATGATGTATCCCAGGCTACTGGCACTCGCTTTGAGGAGCTTTGCTTTGGGAAGTGAAATAAAGTCTATTATGTTACTGCAGGCATTTGGTCTAGAATAATGGGAGAATTCCTTGTCACTTGGGTGTATATGATGCCACGGTTGCTAAAGTTCCATTCCTGGGTCATATGGTATAGTGCTGCTCTTGCTTGTGTGGAAATCTTGCTTGCTTTGGAGGTCTTGCCCAAGAAAGGGTTTTAGACCTAGTTGAAATCCCCCCAGACCCAGAGTGCCATCTGGTTTGTGTATATTTTGTAGCTGTTGGGCCACAGCAGGGGGGGACATGTGGTGTGTCCTGGTTAGGTGCATAAAAATTGCAGAACAAGTAATGCTTCTCAAAAATTATTTCCCTAGCTGTTACCCATCATCCCTCTTTATCTTTAGCTGCTAAATGAATGTTGCTTCTCATTCACCTGTGGAAGAGGATAGCCATCCACTAGAATAAACTATGGATTACAACCACACCCACTCTCACTGAAGTCTTTGGGCATTCTCCCACATGTTGTGGGTTTCCAGGAGGTATGCCACATTTATTTGCTCCTTTTTATGGCTGCATGGGTGGAGTCATGCAAACATATTGCTGTTATCAGAAAAAGGGGTCTGAATTGTTACAGCATGCCTTTGTTGTTACGCAGGAGAGGAATGAAATCAAGTCCATGTTTTCTGCATTAACTAAACTGTGTTTCATTCCTCCTCCCTCCCTCCCCTCCCCCCCAGCTGTGTGTTGTTAGCAGGGAGTGGAATCCCTCCTCATTCGACAGATCTGCTGTCTGAGCTGGATGTGGAGTGGGAGATGTCACCAAGAGAACATAAGTCCCTTTTAAAACAGCATCAAAAGTAAACAGTGATCTTTCAAGCTGACACACACACACACACACACACACACACACACACACACACACACTCACTCTGACTGACTTTCATCAGATAATCAGCAAGCCATAAAAAAGGAGATAACATTGCAAATTACTCTACTAAGCCAAATGGGTAGTAACATAAATTGACAACCTCCTGTTAAACCTGCATAAATCATCCAAGTACCTCCAGAAATAGCCTTTTACTTTAGAAGAATTATGGAATAATGAAACTCTTGCCCTGCTCACTTTAGGCAACTTCATGAGACAAGACATACTATTGGAGAATCACAAAAACAGATATGAAAACAAGCCTTTGTCAATGCTGAATGTTTGTGGCTTGCATCGCTGTTGTATGAGGTCCTGCTTGTATACATTTTATTAAGTATTAACCTAAGATAGACCAGATGTGATGTAATATATCATTTGCAACAGCCTCCTGATGTTATAGTTTACACTGCATTTAGCCAGTATAGTAGAGGTGAGATGCAACATCTCGATTTTAGTGTGGTCCTGGTTTTATATGTATTTTTATAGGACAGATGATTTTAGATGAAACAGCTCCTTTTGGTGGGGTTCTGCTGTTGGGTAATGTGTTTTACACAGTTTCGCAGTACATTTGCCCAGGATAACCTAGCTGAGATGCAACATCTCTTTTTCAATGGGTTCCTGTTTTGACACATTTATATTGCATTTAGTTAGGGTAATACAGCTCTGATGCTATCCTGTTTTCAGTGGGATCCTGCTTTCTTCAGTTTTTACTCTATTTACTGGAATATGGAGCCTAATTTGGGCTCAGTTTATTATAAAACAATCTGTTCTAGTTGCTTATCCTAAAGGAGCACCACACTAATGTAAGTCATATTTTAAATATTGATTACAATTTTTATGGATGCAGGGCAGAGCTCTGCAGATGTTTTGCTAGGACAGTAGAAATAAGGAGCTCACCATAAGTCTAATGGACTTCTTTTAATTGAACATTTATAGCAATCCCTGTGCTCAGCAGTTTGCTTACAGCACTATTTTTTTCTTTGTTAGTCAATGTTTCCCAGTGAGGAGTGAGGTTCAGATTTCTCAGATCAACCTAGAATGAAGTTTTGTTATATCACTGCAGGAGATCTAGGTTCATAAATATGTCAAGTCCCTCTGGCTTTCTCAAGCATAATGTTTAATTGAGAGTGAGGAAGGAGGTTTCAGATTTCAGATGTTGTGTTAAAAGGCCTGAAACAGGCCAGACAAAAAGAAATCAGACTACAGACCTACTTTCACGTGAAGTGTATAGTTTTATTTTTCATCAAAAAATGGTCTTTATTCCAAACCAGGCAAATTTCCAGATTATAAAGACTTCTTCATAAGGGAATTGGCTAAAATTCACATAATAATCATAAAATTAGTATGCAATGTCTCACTGCTAACACGCCTCACAAAATAATTCATGTAGTCATTTTTTTTAATTCTTTTGGTAACTGGGTAAGGCCCACTAGGCACAAGTGCCTGTTTTTAAGGGAAACCTGGGAGCACTGGGGTGGTTAAGTGACTTGTTAATGGTCGCACAGTATGCAAGTGGATGTTGTGGGAATTAAACCCAGGTCTGCTGGAGGTACCAACCTCTAGTTATTCTTCCTGGCACTGGGTGTGCATGAAGGATCACTACCATCACCAATGACTACTGCAAAATCAATTTAATTAACATTTCTTGGCTCCCTTTCACCACTGTGGCTAAGACATTGTGATGAATGTAACTGAGTGTGGCTGGCTGTCACACCACACCACTGCAGATCGACACTGTCCCATCCATCAGTATGTTTGGGTAACTGGTGCTATGCAGCAGAGCAATTTTTTTTCTTCACAAAAATCATGAGCAAAGCTTTCTAGAGAGTGCAAGTTCACTCACTGCCCATCGAGAAAATGATGTCTGTCAGTTCATTCCTGGCACTAAACAGTGGAGAACCCCAGGATGTTTGGGTCACAGAGACAGGAAAGCAGCATCAGACCATGTTTGTGGAGTGGCTAATTCAGTTCATAAGTGGCTAAAACACTGGGTGCATTTTAGCCAGTGGCTAATTTTTAGACCCTAGCATTTACTCAGCAGGCACGAAGCAGCACTAGACCAATTGCTGGATGTGTAAGGGAAATATATTGCAGCCATGTTACAAGTGCTTTCTCAAAAATGAATAAAATGGTTAAAACAAAATCAAAGGTCTCAAATTGTAAGCAGCATCATTGTCTGTGTGTTAGTACTGTGTAGACATTGGGTTATTAAAAAATAAAACAAAAATAAATAAAATCCCATATTGTAGCTTATTCAAGATTGGTATACAGTTGGATACCATCATAACACAGTAACTTCGTACAGTATGTACCTAATGTGGTGTCACCACTCTATGAGTAGTATATTGCTTCACACATGTTCCCCTTGATTTTTTTCTCCCTTGCTCAATGCATATATTTTTACATAGTCAAAGACAGCAGAAAAAAATCAAAGGTCCATCTAGTCTGTCTAGACTTCCCTAACTGCCCCAGGACCTATTGTTCATACAGAGCATTCCCCGCTCCCCTTCTTAATACTGCTGACCTGAGCAACCACCAAGCCCTTCACTCCATCCCAGCCATGCCTGAAACCATTTATGGTCTTGGTGCCCACCACCTCCACTGGCATACTGTTCTACAGTTTTACCACCCTTTCCATGAAATAGAATTTCCTCACATCCCTCTTAAATCTTCACCCCCTCTAGTTTTAACTCATGACCTCAGGTTCTTTTTTGTCAAAGCATGTTTGTTTACAGTCCTTGATCAACTCCCACTGCATCTTTCCTGGACTTGGGACCCACTCCCAAGTAAATTATCATTATGCAGTGGGAAGGGAGGATAATATGGCATCATGAGTGACTGCATTATTAGGGGATGTTCCTTAAGTTCAGGGAGTATACTGTTAAGAGTAGGTCAAGGATTTGAGACAAAACAACTCTGGGTATAGTAACAAGATTAGCATGCATTTCAGTTCTACTATGAAAGGAGTATATAAAACAACCAGCAACATTAATGAATTTTAGAAAAGATAAGCAATTAGAAACTATGGGGGTTCAGCTAGAAAAATATGATCAAAAAGGGCTGACAGTGACCGCTTTAAAATAAAAATGAAGGGGAAAAAAAGAGAGAGGTCCTGTTCCTTATTTATCTCAGTCACTACTAGTGGTCAATTGTTACTCTTTCTGACACTGTGTGTGCATGAAGGATCACCACCATCACCAAAGGCTACTGTAAAATCAATGTGGCTAACATTTCTAGGCTCTCTTTCACCACTGTGGTAAGACATTTTGATGAATGTAACAGAATGTGGCTGGCTTTCACACCACACCACAGCAGGTTAGCACTGTCACATCCATCAGTATTCTTGGCCAATTGGTGCCATGCAGCACAGCAATTTTTTTCTTCACAAAAATCATGAGCAAAGCCTGCTAGAGAGTGCAACTTCACTCACTGCCCCTTAAGAACATGATATTTGTCAGTCCAGATCCAGCACCAAACAGTGGAGAACCCCAGGATGTTTGGGTCACAGAGGCAGGAAATCAGTGTGAAGCACACATTAAGTATGAGGCTTAATGTTAGCTGCCACCCCTTTAAGAGCACTTAGAACCTACATGTAACAATGTGTTGCACTGTCTGGCAGTGCCATGTAATGCCTGTCAGTCAGAGCAATTATTCAGCCTGGAGCTTGTCTTTATGAAGAGAACATGTCTGCTGTACAGAATAAACCTTTATTCATTATGTTCTGTGTCCATCAGTTATTTGAACGGTCAAGCAAGGGGTCCTTACCAGCAGCAACAGATGGGTCTGGCAGACCACAGAGAAGGTAAAGGTCTCTTAGCGGCAGACCAAACCAAAACATCGCACATGGAGGAGAATGCGGCCCTTCTTCTGCCCAGACCCCATCTCGCTTGTCTGTGTTACTGGGTACTCAAAGTCATTTACACCAGTGCTACCTGAACAGCTGTAAATACTACCTGCAGTGCAGCTCTGGATGCAGCTACAAAACTTTAGAACTGCTGTCTGCTTTCAGCAACAGCTGTCCTGTAATGATACAGATTGTATTAGAGAAACAATAAAACAAAAGGACATTGCCACACTTGCCACTGTTTGCCAATGGACAACACCAGCAAAACTACATCCCTCCTCAGCGAGCTGTCACTGCATTGTAAACCCAAGCAGAAGCTACTCAGAAAAACTGCGAACCCCTCCCCAGCAACTCACACCTCATGGCAGGGCTCATTTTAAAATGCATTGTTTTGCCAAACCAACTGCCAGTCCAATACAGTGACTGTCCCAGTAAGGATCGCAGATATGAAGAAAAACTAAATCAATAATTAAATCGATGGTCCACTCTGCACTATGTGCTTCACTCCATTTGAACAGGCTCCCGGCTGTGACAAGGATACATACATCGCGGCCCTCCTGCCTCCAGCAATCATGGCTGAGCTCCGATCTAACTTCTTGTGGCTCACTTCTGCTCTCCTTACATTCACAGCTCCTACACAGACCGTTGCAGCTCGCCCACTTAACCGCACAGCAAACGGCAGCTCCAACTTCGACCCTGACTTTCCCTGCAATAAATCGAGCATTGCACCATCAGCTCAGCAGACTACTGTTTCCTTCCTTAAACCTGCAGCAGGAAGCAGATCAGCTCAAACCCCTCCCAAACAGCCGTCCCTGCATCTTCCCTGTGGATCAGTCAGCACAGAATATCTTCGCTCCTGAATAGTACTTTTACTCGACAACATTGCTTCTAGTACTCAGAGCCTCTGTTTCCATGCTGGGCCATGCAACAACCAGGGTCTTCTCTATGCATGCATACCGCATGCAGCAAGAGCATCTTGGCCAGGCTACACACGGCCATACTGCAAATAAAAAAAAATTATTCAGGACTGCAAATGGAGCAATCCACTCATGCTCGCCCATACTACATGAGGGGGCCATACAACTTCGACAAATACATGAAAAACAAATACGCAAACAAAAAAAAGTACAGCTCAAGTAGGGCACAGAACAGAATAAAAATATAAGCTGGGGGCAGTACATAAAACTAAAAGCAGGACAATATTATAGTACAAGTCTGGGAGACAACAGAAAAAAACCCCACAAACAACAAAAGCACAATAAACAAAAATGGGGAGCAGTCAACTTAATACAGGATTTCCCCAGCCTGTTTGTGTCACTCACCAAAATGAGCTCGGGCTGGCAGTATAGCCTAGAAGTTAGAGTAAAGAGCTGTGAACGAGCTTGGTACATCCAACAGACCAGATCTGGTTTGAGTCTCACAACCTCCACTTGCATACTGTGTGACTCTGAGCAAGTCCCTTAACCACCCAGTGCTCCCAGGTCGCCTCTAAAAACAGGCACTTGTGCCTAGTGGGCCTTACCCAGTTACCAAAAGGTAAAAAAAATCAAAATCCCACCAATTTTTCTATGCCAGTTCACGGGGGAAGAGGGACAGTAGCCACGGGAATCACCATTTTGGCCATTGTAGTACCAACACACCAGCTTCGTGGCAAGAAGCAGCCATCTTTGTTTACAGAAAAGGCAAGGAAGGAAGTGACCCTTAACCCCCTTGCTGGCAGCCATTTTGCTACAGTCACAGCATACAGGAACACTACGTCAAAGTTCAGCGGCCATCTTTTGAAGGGCACAAAATGACCTCACTCCATAGAAATCAATGGCAAACCTATTGAAATGAATGGACACTGCAACAAATGGATGATTTTTGCAACAAAATCTTTATTTAAATAACAGACAACACTGAATTGAGTGGGAATTGTTTATTAAGATGTCATTTGATGAACTTTGCTTACAAATAATTGTAATTTTGTCTACAAAAATATTTTCTTCTCTGCACTTCCCCTCCTGGGCTCACACCTCGCCACCAGAGGAAAAGCTACAAGCCTGTCCTGGGAAGCAACCCACGATTCTGCTACTGCAAATTAGCAGACCCTGAGGCTTTCTTCCCCTGTTGAAACTGCCGCCCAGGATCCTCCGAACTCCGGTTCGTTGCAGGGCCCAGAAATCTACCAAAACAGCCAAAAGTCGTATACCCCCTCAGGTACGTTGGTATTTGGTGCCTTTGGACATTCTGAATTTTCAGCGCCAGCACTCTGATTGGAGGATCTCAGCCTCACTGACTTCTTCCTGCTGGTCTCCATTTTACCTTGCTTCATTAGAGATGTTTATCGGTGCTGCTGACACTGAGAGACTATCTTTTTTTTGTAAAGCAAGAATTTCATTTTTTTTATAAACAAATTGTGCTTTTTTTTAATGCTAGAATGGCATGAAAGCCATCCCCACCACCACTGTTTCTCTCCTCATCTATCAATCCAGTTTAGGCCTTTCAGTGTTACACTGCCATTGTTTAAAGTGATTTACCTGCTCTGAATGCACTGTGATTACATCCTTCTTTAGAATTAATTCTCTGCAAAAGGCTGAAGAGTTTTAAGTTGACCTTTTTATGCACTTCTTAATATCCTAAAACTATAGCCTAATCCTTTTTATTATTAATTCTGAGTGTAAAACTGTAGAGTCTTAAGATTATTAGACCTGTACTGCACTATTATTCTAAGCGAACAGCTGAATCCTTTTTAGAATTAATTTTTGTGTAAAGCTGTAGTTTTAAATTGACCAGACTTTTCAGTGTATTGCCTAGCATTCTACATTTAAAGCCCAATCCTTGCCTCTCGCTTTTGCCACCTGTCTGCCCTCTAACCCACTTAAATCTACTCCCTGTTTCTATTACCCACTTTGTAGTTTAGCGTCCTCCTTCCAAATAATAGTGGCCACCCTGTTTCTTTGTTTGAGTTAACCACACCTCCCTGCCTGCCCCTACTTAATCCATCTCCTTTCCTCTCCCCCTCAAATGTGCCGTGCCCTCCTGGGGCTCGCACCTCACCACCAGAGGAAAAGCGACAAGTCTGTCCTGGGAAGCAACCCATGATTCTGCTACTGCAAATTTGCAGACCCTGAGGCTTTCTTCCCCTCTTGAAATTGCTGCCTGGGATCCTCCGAACTCCGGTTCATTGCAGGGGCCCAGAAATATACAGAAACAGCCAAAAGCCGTATAGCCCCTCAGTGTCTACTTTCTCATTTGCAAATTATACTACATAGCCATTAGATGGTGACAACAGCTGTCTTTTCTGTTAAAGAGGAAACACATTATATTTTCTACTTCCTCTTCTGCTCTAGTGGATCTGGGATACCTCTGTTTCTGAGGACTATCCCCGAGGTTTTTCTGCCAGTTTCTCAGGCTGAACCATGCTCATCCACTAAGGCTGCAAGACTTGAATGCCTGCCCCCACTCCCATTCTGTACTGGTAGAGCAGGGCCAGAAACAGAAACGAAAGCTACAGAACAATCTTGCCACACCGGATTGCAGCCTTGAATCACCTCACTGGCTCAGCTGCAAAGAGTTGCTCCATTGGTATGTTCGGCGCCAAAACCACCTCTCAGCCAACAAAAGGATTTTGAACTTATGACACCTGATCACCGATTGGTCTAGGCTTCTGGTGGTGTTTACTGCCAGCTGTTGTGGCGTTTAGCTCTACCATGGAAAATTACAGCTGGTTCCTCGGTGTGTCACCAGCTTTACTAGTGCTCAGCTCAATTCTTCAGAACCCTTATCCCTCCTTAAACTCCCCCCTAAGAGGCTTCAACTGCCTACCTTAACTTCCTGATGGCCTACCAACCAGCCTAAAATTACACCTTATATCTAACCAGCTAGTTAGCTACACTTCCACTTAGGGCTCCCTCCCTCTCTCCCAATCCTTCCTCCTAATCCAGCTCAATAATCTATTGATGGCACTCTGCTCCCTTACACCAAAGCTCTATCTTCCTGTTGCACTTATCTGGATATAAGAACAAGCCTACCTTAGCTACCTACTGTATAGGCCCACAACACTGCCTCCTCATTTGTAATGGAATGTCTGTATAATTACTGCTCCTTCCCTCATGTACCCCACCCTGTTTCCCCCAGGTCGCATCTGGAAACGAGTGGTCTTCCGCTCAGTATGCCTGCCTGGTTAAACTCTTGAATAAATAAATAAATAAATAAAACTGGAATAACCATTGCGGTTCTCCCTGTCCTGCGTCCAACAGCTCCTTTCAGGTAGCCATTCTGGACTATTGGGCTTCTCAGCTATCTCTGCTGAGGAGTGGGACATCTCCTGCGCTGCCTCTGCAGATTACTCTCCCACCCAGACTTGAGACTTCCTACTCATGGCAAATTTCTGCCAGGACACTAGTGGCTGCAACACTAGGCCAGTATAACACCAGGAGTGGGTACAGACCTACCCATCAACACCACCTCCCCTATTGCCCCAAAAATAGTGTTTACAAATGACAGTTCTCTGCTTTAAAAAAAATCCTGCTTCTTTTACTATTGTGCTCAGGCAATGTCGAACTCAACCCAGGACCATTCGACACCCTTGCTTCTCCATCAGACCTGGCAGGTATCAAAGGAATGTCTTTTATGCATCTTAATGCCTGTAGTTTGCTTAAAAAGTTCACCCTTATCCAGGCTTTGGTGAGCCACACCCTACCTGACATCCTAGTGATCACTGAGACCTGACTTAGGCCAGCCACCCCAGACAATGAAATCAATATCCCAAATTATTTACTCTTCTGAGCAGATAGGCAATCAAAAGGAGGTAGGGGTGGCAATTTATGTAAGGGACAAATACTCAGCCGCATGCATAGATGCATCATCCTCCCCCAAAGAATTCGAGTGCTTGACCCTAAAGATCGAACTTTCTCCTTCCAGTGCACTCTGTGTAATAGGCTGCTACAGGCCCCCTTCTGCCGGGCCTCTTCTCCTGTCTCACCTCAGTTCCATAATGGAGCTCAGTTCCTTGGAAACCATTATTCTTGGCGACCTGAACTACGATTGGTTATCAAGTGCATCAGCTCCCTTGAAATCCTTTTGTGACACTCTAGGGCTGGTGCAACTCATTGGTGAGCCTACTCACCCAAATAAAAAGAACCTTAACAACAGCTCCCTCTTAGATGTCATTTTGGTTAGCAAGCCACACCTGTTCTCTCATGTCGGAACATTTTTCTCAGACATTAGCGATCATTGTATAATCACCACCATTAGATCCGTGCACAACCCACAGTTTGTAGCAAAGTTCTCTATCAAGAGGTGCAAACACAACTTTGATTTGTTTGTTTATGTCCACGACTTGAAACATTCAATGCAATGGCAGAAATTCTTCTTAGCCTAAATGGTTATGAGGGCATATACTGTTTTTTATGATATTTTAAGTGAGGCTTTAAATAAACATGCACCCATGGTTAAGGTCCGGGTCAGGAGCAGCACCTGCCATTGGTTCTCGCCTGTGCTTAAAGCTTCCCTGTTAGAAAGGGATACTTTATGGAAAAAAGTCCAAAGAAGCAAGAACAACTCGGATTGGTGTATTTTTAAGAGAACACGTAACAAGTGCACCAAGTTGGTCAGAGCAGCCAAGGCCGCCTACTATCGTTCGGAGCTAGCCTCTGCCTCAAGAAATCCTACAAAGCTCTGGAAAACATTAAAATACATGTCTGGACACACACCTGGAAATTCCATTCCAACAAAAATTAAGTCCGGTGGCAACATTATCGTTAACCGATTGGAGATATTGGAAGCCCTCAATAATCATTTTGCAACGGCAGGGCTAGCATTTGATACTTCTCCTGCCAATGACCTCTGCACAGCTCAGGGCCCACCAACCCACAAGTCCCTCTCTACTGAGGAGGCCTTCTCCTTCCTGCCTGTCACATTAAAAAATGTGGAAGACCTACTGCTGCAAATGGACACCAAGAAGGGAGCAGGCTCCAACTTCATAGAGCCATACTATCTGAAATGTGCCTACCATGTGCTTGTGGTGCCAGTCACCCACATATCATGTCCCCTTGTCCTTTAGTATCCCTTTCTGTGCAAAATGCCACCTTCCTGTACCTTGCTGATACCTTTGAGATATTTGAATGTTTCTATCATGTCTCCATTTTCCCTCCTTTCCTCTAGAGAGTACATATTTAACTCCCTGAGTCTTTCCTTGTAGGAATTTCCTTGTAGATCTTATTGCCCTTCTTCATCAGTAATTAGAATTGTCAAGCATTCCAGGACCATTGTTTTACTATTTGTTACTCATTATCTAGTGGCACATACAATACCATTCTCCCATCTCCACAGATGGCTGCCGAATGTCAGTTTACAATTGCCTGAATGCTGCATCAGTTGTTTCAATATGCAGAGAATAGTAAACTGTCATTTAGCAGCTGGGCAGGGAGATGAGAGTAGTGTATGTGCCGGTCACTGCATTGAAGGCTGCAGTCAAACTGGGTAGCATCTTATAATAATACAATTTTTTATATTAGTATAAGTAGATACATGTGCTAGCTGTATGTGTTCTTTTGCCAGTAGTGGGTAGTAGTAGGATTTGAACAAGCTGTTTCTGGAAATATATTCCCTATGTAGGGGGGATTGAAATAGGGTTTAGCAATTGCTATGCCTCGATGGTGAGTGGGGGACTGGCAATTGGACAGCATTGTTTACTTTTTATTTACCTTTTTTAACAAATTAGGCACTGTCTGTGACTATCGGACTATAGGAGGGACAGGGGGGACATGATAGAAACTTTTAAGTACCTCAAGGGAATCAACAAAGTCCAGGAGGGTAGCATCTTTCAGAAAAAGAGATCTGTAAGAACAAGGGGGCACAATTTAAAGTTAGAGGGAGGACGGCTCAGTGGTAATGTGAGGAAATTCTTTTTCACAGAGAGAGTGGTGGACGCATGGAACCGCCTTCCTGGAGAGGTTGTGGGGTCTAAAACAGTGGAGGAATTCAAACATGCATGGGACAGACATAAGGCAATTATAGTGGGGGGTTGCAGGAAATAGGCTGTTGGTTAACTAGAATCTGCAGCTTATACAGTAGGTAGGGAAATGGGCAGACTGGGTGGGCCAAGTGGTCCTTATCTGCCGTCAAAGTCTATGTTTCTATGTTTCTATCTACCTTACAATTAATTAAGTATTTTTCTGTTCATAATATGACTGTGTATTGTTTATATAATACAGTAGTTGTTATTGCCCTTATTCTGCTATTGATCTTCAATCTTTGTAAACTAATTATGTTCCTGCTTCTTTTTTTATAATTGTTGTGATTTTAAGTGGGATTTAGTGTGTTAGTGTGTTTGTATGTTGGGGTGATTACAGTGTATATAGGGATGCAAGCCTTTTTTATTACGTTTTTTAAAATACAAGTGTGGCAAGCACTTGGGGTTCGCTAGGTGAATAATAAAATTACTGGTCTGTGATCAAACAGTTCAACTGGGTAACTTGATGCAAAAATGCAAATCCACAATGAAAACTGTATTTAAAAAACATTTACTTTCAACTCATAGCCATTTGCTGGTTGTTGACAGCAGGTTGTGGAAGTAATACATGTTTTTTAAATACAGCCTTCGTTGTGGATTTGCATTTGTGCATTAAATTACCCAGTTGTACTGTATGGTCACAGTCTACCCTGAATGCTCTCCACACTTGGATTTTTGTGACTATTTTAAGTTTTAGCCAGCCTTCAAAGAACACCACCATGCACCACAGTGCCAAAAGCCTTCTTTGCTTTTTGGTGGGACATGACACTATTTACGTAAAAGTACTGTTTTATAACACACACACTGACAAAATAAAGAAAAACATCAGTAGAATCAGTGTGTGACAGGGTGATGTTTTTAAACAAAAAGCTCCACAGTGACAGTTGACATCTCTTGCAGAGGCATGCCAGGGTGAGCAAGTTTTGTAAAAAAAAAAAAAAAGCATCGGTCCCTATTTTATTTATTTATTGTGTATGCTTGTGTTTGTGAAACAAAGTACTTTTACATATATACAGTAGCCCACATGGCTATACAAGGAGAAGGGGGATTCATCTCCTGGAAATCTCAACTAATCTTCTTGGATGATTTCACTCGTATTTACCTGACAGTGATATGTGCAACCATACTGAACAATCCCAACATGCGGATGCCACTTTTTGTTAGTCAGTAAAACCATGGATCAGTGTGTCATTCTTTTATTTAAAAACACTGCAGATGTTATCACTCAGCCTACTATGAGTGATCCAGCTGTCCTACAGAGGAAACACTTTTTCACGCTCCAGTGAGAGTACCACCTACAGTATGCAGAACTGACAATTGCTTTTGCCCGTATTTATCTGCAGCCAAACTTAGAAGAAATTCTCATACTAGTCTTGATTACTTCTGTTTGGCTACACATTAACCCTTACGTAGAAGTACAGATGTCTAAGCCCCATAGCTGCACACTAGACTAGAACTGGAACTGGACTTGGTAACAGGTAAGGGATCTGACCTCAGGAGACATGTCCATGTCTAAACTTAGCCCCTGATCAACCTTCACAATTATCCTTAGCAGGGTACCCAGTTTAGCCTTTCCAGGAGTAATTTTATCAGTGGTCCAAATTCCACTGACCTGTCTGCTTAATGGACTCCACAGATTCCTTGGGGTAGTTCCTTGCTTACATCGCCAATTCTGGACAGAGACTACTTCAATATCATATTTACTGAAGCATAGGGAAAATAAAAAATATACAAACGTGGGACATTTTTGATCTTGTGTGCACCCAGTGTGTGCATAGCATACCATTAAAGAACTGGAAGTCTCTATAAAGTTTATCTTTTGCTGTTTTTGAGGTATCCTAGCAGCCTGTGTCAATGATGGTGCTGCATTTGCCTATTTTACCCTATGAATCTGTCTTCTGGTCGAATTTCACACTCGGCTGGATTGTCACCCTGTTGTTGATCATCTTCTCCTCCTCATCTGAGAAGAAATAGGTGACCCCGACCGAAAGCTCATCCTTCTTGATGCTGATGGGGTCCCCTGTGGGCAGCTCCATGGGGTCCCCCATGGACAGCTCACTATAATGTAAGTGGCTGATCTGATCCAGTTGATCTTCCATCAATGACATGCCCCAAGGGAGGTCAGGAGGAGACAGCCAATCTAGAATCTTAATGTATAAAATTATTCATGCCTGAAACACTGGAGAGTTGTGTTTGGTTCATCAGCTGCAGCCAGAGCACTTATAACCTCAAAGAGACAGAGTACCTAGGATTATTACTATAAGGACCATGTGGGGAAGGGCAAGGAGGTCAAATTGCCAATGCATGCACAAAGCAGGGTAACCACTGGAAACCTGGGCACAGACATGTGGGACACCCCTGCTTATAGAACTGTTACAGGCAGGCAATAGGGGTGTCTCACAAGCAGTGACTGAGAACAGAGGAGCTGGTGGGGGTATCAGGACCATCTCTGGACAGTGCAATGTGGTACATTTTATGGGTTCTACCCCAGAGCTATTGTTCCAGTATGTATAGTTTTAGGTGCAACACCACCTGGTTATCGATGTTTTGCAGTGACTGACCTCTGATGGTAAATTGTGCATACATTGATGTATGACTATTGTAATATTTTGAATGGGGAATTGAAGGAGGCAGATTTGCAAATGTGTCTGAGGGAGTAGGTTTGTGTTGCTTCTTTTGTAAAGCTGTTGTGGATATCTCCACATACAGTATAACAGTAGTCACACATCGATGCATGCATGATTTACCATTAGAGGTCAAGCCCTGCAAAACATTGATAACCAGGAGGTGTTGTACTCAAACCTATGCATAATGGACAAAATAGCCCTGCAGTTGCACCCGTGAAATGTAACACATCACACTTCAACAACAAAACCAGTCAGAGTAGACTATATCAATTAAAGCATTACATTTCTTGAAGGACTCTGACCAGAACTGTTTTCAGATGCAGCAAGGGATTCTTTCACTTTACGGGGATATGTATGCCCCGGGTGTTCCAGCATGCCAGGTTAAGAAATTCCTGCTTCCCCAGGAAGAAAGTGTAGGTGTGAAGTGTGTTCATTTATTACCTATAACTCACCTACAGAGTTCAATTTGCTTTGGCTGTTGCTCACCTTATCCTTTTGGTGGTCATCCTTCTGTGGTAGGTTGCCACTTAACATCAGATTACTTACACTGTGCAAGAGATAGTCAGAGCTAGTTTATACAATCAAGGTGCAGTCAAAGTGTACCAGTACTGGTGATGGTATCCCCTTTCTGCTATGTGCTGTCCATATGAGTGATGTCTCAAGCTGAACAATGTTTAAGGGAGAACCTCACCTGCAACTGCAGCCAAGTCCCAAGAACCTTGGCAATAGAGGAGCAGCCATTGGGCACTACCACTCCCCCCGTAATCATTAATCAGAACAGTGTTCAGGAACCATGCCCACATTAGGCTTACATCTTATTGTTCATTTAGAATAAAAACCCCAAATAAACCAGAACTGTAGAAAGAAAAAAAACTTTGCATACCTTACCACATGTGTAGCAGGATGTGAACCTGTTACAGGAGGAATGGGATTGCAATGGGGGGAGTGAGTTGTACTTTTAACTGCACTATTACTATATCTGCCTTTGACTTTTGCAGGTGGCCCATGCAAATGGGTTTACATGGAGGGGGTAATAGGAAAGCCTTGTAGAATTCATGAGGTATAGTATACGTAACTATCCACAGGCTGAGGAGTTGGATTCTGATGGCTACAGCTCCTTAGAACAGGTTCTTAATCATGTCCTTTGTTTTACCTGTCTGACTTGGGGAGGGGGCAAGTACAGTACAGCACAGTTTGCACACTGTACAGAGTGATGAGCAAAGGCACTGGAAAACTGCACCTGCAATTTTTTTGCAGAATCTGTAATTTTCACCATTCTCCACAAAAACTGACATGTTCTGCAACTTCCTGCAGTTTTTTGAGCTTTTGCCACAAACTATATAAAAAAAGACTTTCAAACATATTGACAATCTGAGATGCAGACTTGGGTTTGGGAAAAGTAATGCAGTGCAAAGTGGGGAAGGGTTTTATGCGACACTGCTGTCATCTGAATCTTTGTCTAGTTTGTTTTAAAAATCCACTGGCCTTAACCACTTAATATTTGATTTACGATGAAGCAATCTATCAGAATACTTTTTGTTTTCACAGAGACTTTAACAGTAGGTAGGAGAAAAGTTAAAAGGTGCTAATTATCCCATTCATCTAAATCGAGTGCTAGCTACGAAGTATGTTTGTAAGTGTTAGGGTAGGTTTTCCCTTGAGAATATACTTTCTTTCAGACTAGTTTTGATTCAAACATCTGATGATTTTGGATGGCCCTGCTGATTATAAACTTGAATATGCTTCTAAGGGAGTTGGTGACAGTGATCCATCTCTCAACAGTCTTAAAGCAACAATTTGAGTCTGCTTTAGTACTTTTTTTACATCTAAAATAATAAAAGGAGCAGTCATTTTAATATTGCTCAGACCAGGTTTTCATCAATATTCCCAGCTGTTTTTGAATACCTGCTGTTCCATTAGGTCAGGGAGCACTGCCTGCTGCATGCTAGTTCATTTTAGTCACAACAGAAATGATTTTAAATAATTGGTGTACAAAAACAGCAAAGAATACTACTGAAAACCTGGTCCAAGCCATATTAAAAGGAACACTCCTTTTATTATTTCAGATGTGAAAAAAGTACTAAAGCAGACTTAAATTATGGAAAGAAAGGTATCATATGAGTCAGTAGATAAGCGGCAATCTAAAATAGAATAAATAAATATAGGTCAAAATTTTCACCGGATTCTTGGACTGCTGCTTTAAGCATAGATGCTCACATGCAAAGACTGCAATAAAAACTTGACAAAAAGTCTGAAAACAACCTTATAAAACAGATAAAATATGTTTGAACATTTATCTTTAAATAAACAAAATCATTGCAGCCAATGTAAAGCAGAGGCAAATTATAGGGTACCTTGACTACTGTATGATGTAGTGAAAATATTGTATATTGGTATATTTTAATGTTTTAACATGATTTTAAAAATATTGTACAGTACCTAAAGTGCAAATTATGAACAATAAACATTTCAATGACATACTTTTTAATTTTTTACTAGAACTCGATTATCTGCCATTCTATCAGCTTATTTTTTCTTGTACCAAAGTGGGTGAATAATTGACAGAGAACTGTAAAAAGTTTTTGTTCAGGCTTCATCATTCTACATCTAGAAACAGACAAGATTTGTTGATTCTGGATTTAATATTGATTTGCTGTGGCTCACTAAATAGTATCTAACATACAAACATAGACCTTGGTGGCAGATAAGGACCGCTTGGCCCACCCAGTCTGCCCATTTTCCTATGTATTGGATAAGCTGCAGATCCTAGTTAACCAACAGCCTATTTCTTCCTAACCCTCATTAGAATTGCCTTATGTCTGTCCCATGCATTCTTGACTTCCCCCACTGTTTTTGACTCCATGACCTCCTCAGGAAGGCCATTCCATGTGTCCACCACCCTCTCTGTGAAAAAATACTTCCTCATTTTGCCCTTGAACCCTACCCCATCTATCTTCAAATTATGCCCCTTTGTTCTTGCAAATCTCTTTTTCTGAAAGATGCTACCCTCTTGAACTTTGTTTCCCTTGAGGTACTTGAAAGTTTCTATCATGCCCCCCTCCCTCCTTTCCTCGAGGGTATACATCTAGTTAGCACTGTATGAGGCAGATGTTTTCTGATTTTGAAACATAGGTAACACACTGATCAGTTTATTCATTTCAGGAAAAAAAGTTTTCCTTCATGTTTAAAACATATTCAAGTGGCAATGTATTTATTTAAAAATGTATCCTTACTAATGCAGGCTGCAGAAAGCAATAAACATTTATTGTGGAGCACTGGGGATGTACAGTATAGTAGAGGTCATGCAACTGCCTCACAATTTCTGCAAAAAAATTTAACAACTTTGTCTAAATTTCCCCTCAGTTTTCCAGTGACCCTGATGAGCTTCGCCTCTGAAGTACAGTAAACAAAAGAAGACGGGGGGAGGAAAGGATACATAAGTTGTGCCTACAATCCAGACAGGGTGAAGACATCCTGTAATTCATCCAACTGTCAGTATACCTTGAGGAATTACCATTTAGATTGCCTGCCTGTGACATCCCTACATACTTATTTAGCACTTCCTAGAAACACAAAATCTGTTGGCAGATAAGGACCATATGGTCCATCTAGTCTTCCCATTTCCCTACTCACTGCTGCAACCCCAGATCCTATTTGATCTGTGTCTCTCCTGCTCTTCACATTTCCCTAGTAGCCTTATGTTTATCCCATGCACTTCCATCTGTGTAGTCTGAGAATCCCCTCAGTCCAGGAATGATCTAGGGAGGATGGGGTCCATGTTCATAGCAGCTGAAGTTTTCAATTTCTTCCTGGTCTGTGCTTTCAGTCTGTTCAGTTGCGTACCATTAGGGAAGGATCTGCTGAGGCATTTTCTTGGTTGATTTTTTTCCAGTTGGAGACAGATTCACTGGTGCCCTCTGATCATTTGGTGCCAAAAGGGCCTTGATGCTGGATTGTGAGTCAGAGCTCAGACTTCATGCCCAGAGTCCTCTGCTACATCTGTGGTGAGGTCCTGTTTCCATCCATATCTTGGGGCCTCACAAAGCGGCGTCTTTTTTTGTTTGTGTGTGTGCCCTAGAAAGACATTGCAGTCACTGGTCTACTGCGGCATGCTTTGGGAAGAGGATTATAAGGGCTTATCTGGGCATCCCTCAGCAACTCTATTTTTGTTGGCCTTCTAGTCCCTGGGTTCTGATCCATGCTGTAGTGTGGGGTGTCCTGCAGACTGGGTCTACCAGCCAAAGTTCTCTATACAAAGTCTGCAGCCTCTCTGGTATAAAACTGTGCAAGACACCATTATGCTTAATGTGGAATATAGCAGAAAACTCCATGCTGTCCTGGACCATGAATTCCTGCAGAGTGTGCATTACTGGTATAAAAACAATGTGCTTATTTGCAATGGTCTAAGAGAAGTCCTGGTATAGAGAAGTTTTGTGGCCATGCCAAATCTGGTTACCTTTCTTCTGTGCCAGCTTGAGGAGATGTTATTATGCTAGAATTAGCAATTGGTGCTCCTCTGGCTTGGGCTGCAGTGCAAGTGTACTATGAGCCTCTCTCTTTTTCCAGAGTCAGGACCCTGTTGTCCTGTAACTTTAATAGTTCAAATTGGAGGAAGGGGATGACCACCTTCCTTTGTTCTCTGGAAACCTGCCACCCTAGTGTTGCAGCGGTGACCCCTGTACTCTAAGTCATCTACTTTACCTCAGAAGGGGGCAACTTGTTTGTAGTGTAGCAATGACAGTATCCTTTTTGTCATTTAGGCAATCAACATGGTGGAGTTGGGACTCATTATCTTTAATCCACAATATGAGATTGTGTGATTAACTCCACTACTGACAATGCCATGATTGATTTATTTATTTTTTTATTTATTCAGTTGTTAACTGGGCAAGAAACACTGGAAAAATGGCCCCTTTTCAGGTCCAACCCAGGAAGACAGAGAGTACAAAACAGAGAAACATAGGACAATCAGATAATTATTACATTGACCATTTACACACGGATTTTAATAGTAAATATTGTTTTAATTTCATCTTAAAACCTGAAATAGAGGTTGTCTAATGAATTGATATGGGTAAGGTATTCCAGTACAAAGAGGCAGTTATCGAAAAAGCACATGAACCAGCCTTAAGTCTAGATTGTCCAACACTGAGCAATACTCCATTTGAAGAATGTAACTTGGATAATACAGAACAAATTGTAATCAAACAATGGCAACAGCGACTTAAAAAAATACATGTAAATCAGCACATCCAAAGAAACATTCAGTTCTAGAGGCAGGAGTTGACCAACCTAATTTGGAATGATTCCCACCATTTTTGCTGCCATGTAGCCCCTTTCTGTGGTACAAGATATCTCACAATTCCATTTGCTCCCACTCCAAATTTAAGCAATGTGCAGTTCACAAAGATTTCCATTGCCAGCCTGTTTCATTTGGGTCCCTTTCTACAGGTACATTCCATCACATTAGGGAAGGAGAAACTACTAAGGGAGAAGAGCTGTAGACCTATGTGGCCATTTTGTGTGGTGTACCACTGGAAATCCTGGGGGTGGTAATTTTCTGTTATTGTGTAACACCATTATTTAGCAGACTACAGCTGCTCAATATATTAAAGTGTAGGGGTCAGTGGTGATCTTGCTATCTACTGACCATAAGGATTCCACTAAGAGAAAGCAAAAATTATCATTTTAAAAATGTGTGAGGGCCTGAGTGCATTAATGCCACACAAATACCCAGTACAATGCACACACAGTGCCTCCCACCACCACATTGCCATTGTTTCAAACCTTGCATCCAGACATGCATAAATCCTCCCAATAACAGCTCTAAAGAATAATACACACACACACACACACACACACACACACACACACACACACACACACGCACAGTCATCCATATGTTGCACAAACTCCCTATATGATGCATACACACAGCAACAGCCTCCCCCCTCCATGCATCCATGCAGCAGCACCTAGTTGCTATTGTTACAAATTCCTGCATCTAGATGCATAAATATTATCCTGGCCAAATCCCCACTGACAGCCTAACTGATAGTTAGTACCATTAGGATTTCCAGTTGATCGTACTATCAAGTGGATGCACAAGCTGCACCTAAGCTGATTCATGCCGTGGCTGCTCCATCTGTTGTCTGCTTACCAGAACTGCATCCGAATAAAAAAGCAGAAAGAAAGAACATTTTTGAAAATTCTCTTTAGAAATATTCAGATATTCGGGAATTTACTGACCATATCTAATGCAGCCATTGTAAATAATTTTCAGCTATTACTTAGGATAGGTTTCTGCATGTTAGAATGCTGCACGTAAGAGTTACATTATTTCAGTTCTACTGAAACTGAGGGAAGATTGTCAAGTACCTCTGTCATGCCCCCTTAGAGACTTGATTTGACAGTCATCAAGCAAAACAAGCCCAGCTCTGGCTGTAGGGGAAGTTTTAATTGTCACCTGCAGTGAGCCAGACCGTTAGCCAGGGCTGATTGACTATTAATGGACAGCATAATTGTTTTGAGTTCTATATCACCGACTTAAAAAGTCAAACAGATTTAAGGTACTGTATGTGACATTCCAGAAAATCCAAGAGAAGGGGAGAGAAGAGCACCCTCTTAGAACATACCAAGTACTGTGCCCAGGATCAGGTGCTCTGACACACTGTATTCTTGCCTTTGAATTACATGGAGTACCTGCAGTATGCTGCAGGATATCACAGTAAAGACTGACAAGAGTCCTTGATCCTGGTGGACAGCACTGTATTTCTGAAAGCAGGGAGTTACCCCCAGGAAACTGAATGGGCCAGAGCTGTGGAATTGTGGGAACGAAGACCTATATC
Organism: Neoceratodus forsteri; assembly: GCA_016271365.2. NCBI lineage: Eukaryota > Metazoa > Chordata > Ceratodontiformes > Ceratodontidae > Neoceratodus > Neoceratodus forsteri. The sequence continues at coordinate 845,152,651 of CM057451.1, read as the reverse complement.
CTGGCATGTGTAGTCCTTTGGAAATAATTGGGTCTGGGGTCAGAGAGATCGACATCTAAAAGTGAAGAACAGTGCTTAGCGAGCACTATCCTGTTCTGTGTTTAACAGGAAGGCCATTCCAAAATCTTGCTTTATGATTCTTTTATCCGGCACCACTCCTGTCCAGACAGATTCCTAAATCATTGCTACAAGCAACCCCACTAATTTTTCCTTGGGTTCTTTAATGATCCTAGAGTGCATCCTGTCTGCCCCTTGGGGCTTACTTGGCTTAATTTTTACCAGGTGGTCAGATACCATGATGTGTGATGCCCATGAACCGCATCAAGACTACCCCTGATGCTATGGGCCCTCCAAATGAGTACCCACCCCTCCACTAGGAGACCTTGATGTACACTGAAACAAAGCACTCATTAAACATCTCAGACATAACCCCTAATCCTTTCACAAATATCTCCCCATCTGCTGTTTTCAAGTGCCCAGCCTTCTACTTTCCCTTCCTCCTTCCCTTTATGTCCTGGAGGAAGGTTTGTGAGTCAGCAGCTCCTGCTGCTATCCTGGCATCCAGCCCTTCCTTGGTTTTCTTAATTCTTGTTTTAAAGTCCCTCCATGCTATTCTGCACCCTTCTCAGTCTTGGAGGTAAACAGTTTTATTCCAGTGGTCATAAACCTTTTTTCTTTGTTCAGGATTAATTACCTTGGGTCTTTGCTGAGACAAGTGGGGGGTCACTTCTTGACCCCTTTTCCCTAGTTGGCTGTTTAAACAGATCAGTGCCACCATGGTTAAAAAATCATTGCCTGATCAATTGGTTTAGTTTTGGATTGTTGTATTTTTCTTCCTTTGTTGTTTGTCCTGCATTTTATCTTGCATATATAGGGCTTATGGGCAGACTAGTTGGACCTAGCGGTCCTTATCTGCTGACAGTTTCTATGTATATACAACTGCTGATTGTACTCCCTGTCATTATTCCCTCACCCCCTTTATACCATGTTTCTTTTAGTCCCTCTCCCCAGGATGCACCTTCAAATGAGCTGGTATCAGCTCAGCATGCCTTCATGACCAAAAATTGTAAACGAATAAATAAATACATAAAACAATCTGACTTACGAACTGGCTGCCATAAATGGAGTAAGCTGATTGGCCAAGAGGTGTTTGAAGTTCAAGTTAAAGTTCAAATTTACTGTAGGAAAACTCCGTTGAGCAAGTTCATTCACAAGTAGGTCCTTTGACACAGACAGGTAGTTACAGATTGCATAATCGAAAAAACAGTACAAATTCAAGTACAGAATTATGGGCACGCATTAACATGTTGCACAAAAATGACAATGACATAGAAAAATACAAGTACAGAAAAAAAGGTACAAAGTGCTTGTTTCAGAGTATCAAGGCAGCTAATTTCTAGGTAAGTAAGATGAAGTAGTGGGCTAGGGTTAGAGCAGTGAGCTAGGATTTAGAAGCAGCTGCATGTATCTTTTATTTTTGCTGCAGCCAACATTTTAAATAGGCTGACAGGGACAGTACCGGGAAGTTTAGGTACACCTTGGAGCTGGTTTCAGATAGTTGGGAGTATGCTCGATATGGCCTGCTTGCCAAGTGAGGTGCGAGTTCTTGGTACATCGAGAAGGGCGAGGAGGTCATTTTTCTTAAGAGACTAGGTGCTATGGCAAATATGGAAAAGGGCTGTGAGGTAGTTCAGGAGCTTGTTCAGGAGTAGCTTAAGAGTTCAGATACCAGCATGAAGTGTGCATGTTTTTGAGAGTGATGTCCAGCTAGCGGTTAGGTACAAATCACAATGGTGGGTTCGGTAGGGTAGGTTTGTCATGAACTGTATGGCACGGTGGTAGAGGATGTCTAGTTTGTTGAGTCCCGAGGCTGCTGCGGAGGTATAGATTAGATCTCCATAGTCGAGTAGCGTCAAGAAAGTGGCCTGGACCAGCCTAGTTCTGGTATCCAATGGGGCATGACATGGGGGAGGAGGATGGGAAAAACAAACAAACAAAAAAAATTAAAGAAACATGCACCCAAAAAGGCACAAAAGGGCATTTTTAAAGGACCCAGGGCCAGTTGGAAATGATTAGCAATGACTGCTAATCATTGCCACATTTGGCTCGCATTTCCTGATCCTTGGGTCACAAATTGTGATGTGAACCTGCTCATTTTAAGCCCTGCGCATCCAACAATTGGTCCAGTGCTGCTTTATACCCAGCTGAGTAAATGCTAGGGTCTGATAACTAGCCACTGACTAAAATGCAGCCAGTGTTTTAGCCACTTGTGAACTGCATTAACCCTTATAAAGTTAATGCACTAGCAGCCCTAGTGGTTCTGATCAGAGTTTGTTTGCTGAGGCATGTGGACTACAGAGAAGCTGTCAGTAAGGTGTGCCTTGAGAAAGAAGCCTTAGATTTTCCAGGGAAAATAAAGCATTCCTTTTTTTTTTGTAAGTACATGAACTTAGCAATGGCTATTTGTATTCACATGACAAAGAATACAGTTATCAGCTATTCCTTTAAGTCTGTTAAATGTGATGTGGGTTACTGTTGCTTTTTCTACAACTTGTCTTATTGTGATCATATATTTATGATAAGCATATTTTTGTTTTGATTGTTAAGTAAAATATACACTAGATAACTCCTGTAATATGCTGTTGCTGAATATGTGATGAGAGTGAGAGTGAGAGATTCAGATCATTTTGTCTGATGCAGTTAGGAATCGATTTCTTTGACTGGGTGACCAGGAAGGGGCAGTGGATGTGGCCTACCTAGATTTCAGCAAGGCCTTCAATGCTGTCCCACATAGGAGGTTGGTAAATAAGTTGGGGAGCCTAGGAGTGGGCCCTAAGGTGATAACCTGGGTCAGAAACTGCTTGAGTGACAGGACACAGAGGGTGGTGGTAAATGGCATTTAATCTTAGGAGAGGGGTGACCAGCGGGGTGTCACCAGTGCTGGGGCCAGTCCTCTTTAATATCTTCATACGTGACACTGCAGGGAGGCTAGAGGGGAAGGTATGCCTCTTTGCAGATGACACGAAGATCTGCAAAAGGGTCAACACTCCAGTGGGGGAGAGGGGTGGAAAAATGAGAAAGGACCTAAATATGCTTGAGGAGAGGTGGAGAGTGTGGCAGCTAAGATTCAATGTGAAGAAGTGCAAAATCATGCATTTGGGGCACAGAAATCTAAGAGAGGAGTACAAGATGGGGGAAGAGGTACTGATGACCACCAATCAAGAAAGGGACCTGAGGGTAATCTTATATGATGACCTAAAGGTAACCAAACAATGTGAGAAGGCTTTGGGGAGAGCCAGTGGTGTGCTTGGGTGTACAGGGAGAGGTATCACCAGCAGAAAAAAGGAGGTAGTTATGCCACTGTACAGATCACTAGTGAGACCTTATCTGCAGTACTGTGCCCAGTTCTGGAGGCTGCATCTCTGGAAAGACATAGACAAAACAGAGGCAGTCCAGAAAAGGGCAACAAAAATGGTGTAAGGACTGCACCAAAAGCCATATGAGGAAAGACTAGCAGACCTCAATATGTTTTCCCTGGAGAAGAGAGGGGGGGATAAGATAAAGACGTTCAAGTACCTCAGGGATATAAACAGGATACAGGAGGGTAGCATATTTCAGAAAAGAATGTGTCAAGAACAAAGGGGCATGATATAAGGCTAGAGGGAGTAGGCTCACGGGCAATGTGAGGAAGTACTTTTTCACAGAAAGTGAAGTGAATGCTTGGAACAGCCTACCTGCAGAGGTAATGGGGGGGGGAAATGATAGGGGAATTCAAGAATGCATAGGATAGACATAGGGGTACTCTCCCAATAGGTAAGAGAGGGTAAGCCACAGATCAACTAGGGTATGTAGTATTGCATTAGGTAGGGAAAAGGAGCAGACTAGGTGGACCACACGGTCCTTATCTGCCATCACATTGTATGATTCTCTGTTTCTTAAAAGAAACATTGCTTCTCTTTAAGAACTTCTTAAGGCTTGAATAGCTCATGATTTCCTAGGGTAAAAATGTCAAGTTGCAAAGTTCAAACTGATGAATATCCTTTATTTTAACCAGCAGTACAATTCATCTGTCTACCACGCATTCGATCATAAGTGGCTTGTATGCTCTGGTCCCTGAATGGATGGTGATGTTCAAGTCAACCATGGGATCTTTGTATATTAATAAAACTATATTGTACTCATGCAGTTGTCTACTGGTGCTACAGTAGTTGCATTTATTCAGAAACTGGGCGCTACGGGATTTGAACCTCTCATTCATAGAAATTTAGGCCTGCTGGTGTTAGATTAGAATGTGGATTCATCTAGTGTTTTCGGTTGGTACATGAAAGGGGTTGCAGCAACCTGATTGCACATTTTTTATTTATTTATTTATTTTCTAGAACAATTGTTTTCAGGAGCTATGGCTAGAAACATAGGATTTGACAGCAGATAAGGCCCACCTAGTTTGCCCATTTCCCTACCTACATAAGCTCCATATCCAAAATGATCTGCAGCTTACCTTCTCTTTCCTACGACTATGGTTGTGTTCTGTCTATCCCATGCATTCTTGAATTTCCCTATTGTTTTTGCCCCTACAACCTCTGCAGAGAGGCTGTTCCATGCATCCATCATCCTTTCTGTGAAAAAGTACTTTCTCATGTTACCTCTAAGTCTTCACCCCCAGCCTCATACTGTGCCCCCTTGTTGTTACACTTCTCTTTTTCTGAAAGATACTTCCCTCCTGAACCCTGTTTATACCTTTGAGGTACTTAAATGTCTCTGTCATATCCCCCTCTCCCTCCTGTCCTCAAATACATACATATCAAGGTCTTTCAGTCTTTTCTCATATGCTTTTTGGTGCATTCCTGTCACCATTTTCCTTGCCCCTTCTCTGTACCGCCTCCATTCTGTCTATGTCCTTCCAGATATGTGGTCTCCAGAACTGAACACAGTACTCCAGATGTAGCCTGGCCAATTGTCTGTACAGTGGTATCACTACTTGCTGTTTTCTACTGGTGATGCCTCTCCCTATGCACCTTAGGATCAATCCGGCCCTCCCCAACAGCTTTTCACATTGTTTGGTTACCTTCAGGTCATATCCATTATGATTGCCCCCAGGTCTCTTTCTAGTTTTGTTGTTGTTAGTGTCTCCCCTCCATCTTGTTGTCCTCTCCAGGGTTCCTGTGCCCCAAGTGCATGACCTTGCACTTTTTTGGATTGAATTTAAGCTGCCACACTCTTGACCACTCCTCCAACCTACATAGGTCTCTTCTAATTTTTTCCACTCTGTCTGGAGTTTCACCCTATTGCAGATCTTGGTGTCGTCTGCAAAGAGGTTTCCCTTCCCTTCCCTTCCAACCCCTCCACAATGTCACTAATGAAGACATTGAAGAGAACCAGCCTCAGTGTTGGGCCTTATGGTACCCCACTGGTAACCCTCTTGTCCTGGGATTAAACTCTATTTACCACCACCCTCTGTGTCCAGTTGTTCAGCCAATTTCAGACCCAGTTCACTACCTTGAGACCCACTCCCAGACTGCTCAACTTGTTTAATAGCCTCCTGTCTGGGACGGTGTCAAAAGTCTTGCTAAACTCTAGGTAGCCGCCCCCCCCCAATCAACTACCCTGGTTATGTAGTCAAAGAAATCTACCAGATGCGTTTGACAAGATCTACCAGCTATGAATCCATGTTGTCTTGGGTCTTGTGCCCCACTAGCCTCAAGATATGCTACAGTCCTTTCTTTTGGTATTGATTCCATTATTCTCCCCACCACTGAGGTCAAACTGACCGACCTGTAATTCCCAGCTTCCACCTTGCTCCCACTTTTGTGTGGTGGTACCACATTTGCCCTCCTCCAGGTCTTTGGTAATACTCCCTCCTCCACTGATTTGTTGTATAGGGCTGTCAATGGTGCCCCTAGTACCTCTCTAAATTCTTTCAGTATTCTGGGATGCATCCCATCTGCTGAATGGTGCCAATGTGCACGTTCATGTACTTCACAATATGTTTACTGAAATGCATGCTTATGTTGATTTTATTTCCATTTTGTCTCATTTCACTAACTGTAAACCCTCAAACACCATTTCCTCACAGCCCATGCTGCTTGATTCATGTTTACCCCACCACTCCCATTACCCATCACAATACCTATGTTATTACATGGAAACATAGATGCTGTTGGCAGAAAATAACCTACTGACCCACCTCATTTGCCCTAAGGTCCCTACCTACGTTGCTACCATAGACCTTAACTGATCTCTGGCCTTACTCCCCCAACCCCAACCAGTTACCAAGGTCCCCTTGTAACTATCCCATGCATGTTTGGAACCTGTTACCATTTTGGTACCCACCACCTCTGCTGGGTGGTTGTTCTGGATGTCCACCACCCTTTCCGTAAAGAAGTATTCCGCCCATCCACTCTATGTCTCTCCCCTTCCAGCTTCATATCTTGCCCCCTTGTCCTTGAGTATCCCTTTCTGTGCAAAATGCCACCTTCCTGTACCTTATTGATACCTTTGAGGTATTTAAATCTTTCTATCATGTCTCCCCGTTCCCTCCTTTCCTCTAGAGAGTACATATTAAACTCCCTGAGTCTTTCCTCATAGGGATTTCCTTGTAGGGCTTATTGCCCTTTTTTATCGGTAATTAGGTTTATCAAGCATTCCAGGACCATTGTTTTACTATTTGTTACTCATTGGCTAGTGGCACATAAAGTACCAATTCCCATCTCACAGACGGGTGCTGAATGTCAGTTTACAATTGCCTGAATGCTACCTCAGTTGTTTCAATATGCAAATAATAATAATAAACTGTCATTTAGCAGCTGGGCAGGGAGGTGAGAGTAGTGTATGTGCTGGTCACTCCATGGAAGGTTGCAGTCGAACTGGGTAGCATCTTATAATAATACAATTTTTATATCATTATAAGTAGATACATTTGCTAGCTGTATGTGTTCTTTTGTCAGCAGTGGTGGGATTTGAACACGCTGTTTCTGGAAATATATTCTCAATGTAGTGGGCTTTGAAATAGGGTTTAGCAATTGGTATGACTTGATGGTGAGTGGGGGACTGACAATTGGACAGCATTGTTTACTTTTTATTTACCTTTTTTAACACATTAGGCACTGTCTGTGTCTAATTACCTTACAATTAATAAAGTATTTTTGCTGCTCACAATGTGACTGTGTATTTTTTTATATAATAGAGTAATTGTTATTGCTGTTATTCTGCTACTGATCTTCAATCTTTGTAAACTAATTATGTTTGTGCTTCTTTTTTTTATAATTGTTGTGATTTTAAGTGGGATTTAGTGTGTTAATGTGTTTGTATGTTGGGGTGATTGCATTGTATATAGGGATGCAAGCCTTTTTTCTTACGTTTTTTAAAACACAAGTGTGGTGAGCACTTGGGGTAGACTGGTTGAATAATAAAATTACTGGTCTGTGACCAAACAGTTCAACTGGGTAACTCAATGCAAAAATGCAAATCCACAATGAAAGCTGTATTTAAAACACATTTACTTTCAACTCATAGCCATTTGCTGGTTGCTGATAGCAGATTGTGGAAGTAATACAATTTTTTTAAATACAGCCTTTGTTGTGGATTTGCATTTGTGCATTAAATTACCCAGTTGAACTGTATGGTCAGAGTCTACCCTGAATGCTCTCGACACTTGGATTTTTGTGACTATTTTAAGTTTTAGCCAGCCTTCAAAAAGCTCCACCCATGCACCACAGTGCCAAAAGTCTTCTTTGCTTTTTGGTGGGACATGACACTATTAATGTAAAAGTACTGTTTTAGAACACACACACTGACAAAATAAAGAAAAACATCAGTAGAATCAATGTGTCATAGAGTGATGTTTTAAAATAAAAAGCTCCACAGTGACAGTTGATATCTCTTGCAGAGCCAAGCCAGGGTGAGCAAGTTTTGTAAACAAAATAAAAAAGCAGCAGTCCCTATTTTATTTATTGTGAATGTTTGTGTTTGTGAAACAAAGTACTTTTACATATATAGCCCACATGGCTGTACAAGGAGAAAGGGGGAAACATCTCCTGGAAATCTCAACTAATCTTCTTGGCTGATTTCACTCATATTTACCTGACAGTGATATGCGCAACCGTAATGAACAATCCCAATATGCAGGTGGCGCATTTTGTTAGTCAGTAAAACTATGGATCAGTGTGTCATTCTTTTATTTAAAAACACTGCAGATGTTATCACTCAGCCTACTATGAGTGATCCAGCTGTCCTACAGAGAAAACACTTTTTCACGCTCCAGTGAGAGTACCACCTACAGTATGCAGAACTGACGATTGCTTTTGCCCTGATTTATCTGCAGCCAAACTTAGAAGAAATTCCCATACTAGTCTTGATTACTTCTGTTTGGCTATACAATAACCCTTATGTAGAAGTACAGATGTCTAAGCCCCATAGCGGCACACTAGTCTAGAACTGGAACTGGACTTAGAACAAGTAAGAGAACTGACCTCAGGAGAAGTGTCCATGTCTAAACTCAGCCCCCTGATCAACCCTCACAATTATCCTTAGCAGGGTACCCAACTTAGCCTTTCCAAGAGTAATTTTATCAGTGGTCCAAATTCCACTGACCTGTCTGCTTAATGGACTCCGCAGATTCCATGGGGTAGCTGCTCGCTTCCATCGGCAGTTTTGAATGGACTGCTTTGATATGGTATTTATGGAAGCATACAGAAAATGAAAAATATACAAACTTAGGGCATTTCTGATCATGTGTGCACCCAATGTGTGCATAGCATTAGAGAATTGGAAGTCTCTATAAAGTTTATATTTTGCAGTTTGTGAGGTATTCTAGCAGCCTGTGTTGGTGATGGTGCTGAATTTGCCTATTTTTCCCATGCATCTGTCTTCTGGTTGAATTTCACACTTGGCTGGGTCATCACCCTGTTGTTGATCATTTTCTCCTCCTCATCTATGAAGAAATAGGTGACCCCTACTCAGAGCTCATCCTTCTCAATGCCAATGGGGTCCCCTGTGGGCAGCTTAATGGGGTCCCCCATGGACAGCTCACTATAATTTAGATGGGTGATCTGATCCAGTTGATCTTCCATCAATGACATGCCCCAAGGGAGGTCAGGAGGAGGTAGCCAATCTAGAATCTCAATGCACAAAATTATTCATGCCTGAAACACTGGAGAGTTGTGTTTGGTTTATCAACTGCAGCCAGAGCACTTATAACCTCAAAGAGACCGATCACCTATGATTATTACTATAAGGACCATGTGGGGAAGGGCAAGGAGGTCAAATTGCCAATGCATGCACCAAGCAGGGTAACCACTGGAAACCTGGGCACAGACATGTGGGACACCCCTGGTTATAGAACTGTTACAGGCAGGCAATAGGGGTGTCTCACAAGCAGTGACTGAGAACAGAGGAGCTCATGGGGGTATCAGGACCATCTCTGGAAAGTGCAATGTGATACATTTTTGGGGGTTCAACCCCATAGCTATTGTTCCAGTATGTATAGTTTTAGGTGCAACACCACCTAGTTATCGATGTTTTTCAGGGCTTGACCTCTGACGGTAAATTGTGCAGACATTGATGCATGACTATTGTAATATTGTGTATGGGGAATTGAAGGACCAGATTTGCAAATGTGTCTGAGGGAGTAGGTCTGAGTTGCTGCTGCTGTAAAGCTGTTGTGGATATCCCCATATACAATATAACAGTAGTCACACATCGATGCATGCACGATTTACCATTCGAGGTCAAGCCCTGCAAAACATTGATAACCAGGTGGTGTTGTACTCAAATCTACGCATAATGGACAAAATAGCTATGTGGCTGCATCCCTCAAATGTAACACATCACACTTTAACAACAAAACCAGTCAAAGTAGACTATATCAATTAAAGCATTACATTTCTTGATGGACTTCTGTAATAAAAGAAAAAAAAAAATAAAACTTTGTTTCATGTTAATGTACATCAGCCATGTTGATTCTGACCAGAATTCGTTTTCAGATGCAGCCGGATTTTTTTCCACTTTACAGGGATATTTATGCTCTGGGTGTTCCAGGATGCCAGCCTAAGAAAGTCCTGCTTCCCCAGGAAGAAAGTGTGGGTGTGAAGTATGTTCATTTATTTCTTATAACTCACCTACAGAGTTCGATTTGCTTTGGCTGTTGATCACCTTGTCCTTTTGGTGGTGCCCTTCAGTGGTAGGTTGCCACTTAACATCAGATAACTTACACTGTGCAAGAGATAGTCAGAGCTAGTTTATACCATCAAGGTGCAGTCAAAGTGTACCAGTACTGGTGATGGTATCCCCATTCTGTTATGTGCTGTCCATATGAGTGATGTCTCAAGATGAGCAATGCTGGAGGGAGAACCTCACATGCAACTGAAGCCAAGTCCCAAGAACCTTGGCAATAGAGGAGCAGCCATTGGGCACTACCACTCCCCCCATAATCATTCATCAGAACAGTGATCAGAAAACATGCCCACATTAGGCTTACATCTTATTGTTCGTTTAGAATAAAAAAACCCAAATAACCCAGAACTGTAGAAAGAAAAAGCTTTGCATACTTTACCACATTTGAAGCAGGATATGAACCTGTTACAGGAGGAATGGGATTGCAATGGGGGGAGTTGTGCTTTTAACTGCACTATTACTATATCTGCCTTTGAGTTTTTCAGTGAGTCCATGCAAATGAGTTTACATGGGGGGGGGGGTAGTAGGAAAGCCTTGTAGAATTCATGAGGTGTAGTACATGTAACTATCCACGGGCTGAGGAGTGGGATTCTGATGGCTACAGCTCCTTAGAAGGACAGGTTCTTAGTCATGTCCTTTGTTTTACCTCTCTGACTTGGTACAAGTACAGTACAGCACAGTTTGCACACTGTACAGAGTGATGTTCAAGGGCACTTGAAAATTGCAACCGCAATTTTGTTGCAGAATCCACAGTTTTCACCATTCTCCACAAAAACTGACATGTTCCACAATTTCCTGCAGTTTTTTTGTGTTTTTGCCACAAACTATATAAAAAAGACTTTCAAACATATTGACAATTTGACATGCAGACTTGGGTTTGGGAAAAGCAATGCAGTGCAAAGTGGGGAAGGGTTTTATGTGACACTGCTGTCATCTGAATCTTTGTCTAGTTTGTTTTAAAAATCCACTGGCCTTAAGCACTTAGCATTTGATTTACCCTGAAGCAGTCTATCAGAATACTTTTTGTTTTCACAGAGACTTTAACAGTAGGTAGGAGAAAAGGTAAATTATGCAAATTATCCCATTCACCTAAATGGAGCGCTAACTACGAAGTATTTTTGAAAGTGTTAGGGTAGGTTTTCCTTGAGAATATACTTTCCTTCAGACTAGTTTTGATTCAAACATCTGATGATTTTGGATGGCCCTGCTGATTATAAACTTGAATATGCTTCTAAGGGAGTTTGTGACAGTGATCCATCTCTCAAAAGTCTTAAAGCAACAATTTGAGTCCCCTTTAGTACTTTTTTATATCTGAAATAATAAAAGGAGCACACCTTTTAATATTGTTCAGACCAGGATTTCATCAATATTCCCAGCTGTTTTTGAACATCTGCTGTTCCATAATGTCAGGGAGCACTGCCTGCTGCATGCTAATTCATTTTAGTCACAACAGAAATTACATAGATACATAGACAGTGTCGGCAGATAAGGGCCTATGGCCCACCCAGTCTGCCCATTTGAGCTTGTAAGTTCAGTTTGTTTTCCTAGAAGTCTGTTGCCCCTTACCCCTGACCTCCAGAATTCCTTTATGTCTATCCCATGCATTCTTAAATCCCGTGATTGTTTCAGCCCCCACCACTTCCTCTGGCAGGGTGTTCCACTTGTCCACCACCCGTTCTGTGAAGAAATTCTTTCTCATGTTTCCTCTGAATCGTCCTCCCTCCAACTTCATCCCATGTCCTCTTGTCCTGGAACATCTTTTCAGCTTAAAATAGTGTTTTCCTGCACCCTGTTCCTCCCTGTAAGATACTTGTATGTCTCTATCACATCCCTCTCTCCCTCCTCTCCTCCAGGGAGTACATGTTCAGTTCCTTCAACCTGTCTTCATAGGACTTGTGATGCAATCCATGCACCATCTTTTGTTGCCCTCCTCTGAACCTTCTCTACCCTGTCTATGTCCTTACGTAGGTATGGTCTCCAGAACTGTACACTGTACTCCAGGTGGGGCCTCACTAGTGTTTTGTATAGTGGAATTATGACCTCCCTTTTCCTGCTGGTGATGCCCCTGCCTATACATCCCAGCATCCTATTTGCTTTACCTGCTGCCTTTTCACACTGTTTCCCTACCTTGAGGTCATCAGAGATGACAACCCCAAGAACCCTTTCCTGCTTGGTGCATGCTATATCCTCACCCCCCAAATTATTTTAAATAATCGTGTACAAAAACAGCCAAGAATACTAATGAAAACCTGGTCCAAGCCATATTAAAAGGAACACTCCTTTTATTATTTCAGATGTGAAAAAAGTACTAAAGCAGACTTAAATTATGGAAAGAAAGGTATCATATGAGTCACTAGATAAGTGGCAATCTAAAATAAATAAAAAAAGAATAGGTCAAAATTTTCACCGAATTCTTGTACTACTGCCTTAAGTATAGATGCTCACATGCAAAGACTGCAATAAAAACTTGACAAAAGTCTGAATACAACCTTATAAAACAGATAAAATATATTTGAACATTTATCTCTAAATAAACAAAATCATTGCAGCCAATGTAAAGCAGAGGCAAATTGTAGGGAACCTTGACTACTGTATGATGCAGTGAAAATATTGTATGTTGGTATATTTTAATGTTTTAATGTGATTTTAAAAATATTATACAGTACCTAAAGTGCAAATTATGAACAATAAACATTTCAACTACATATTTTTATTTGTTTACTAGAACTCAATTTATCTGCCATTCTATCGGCTTATTTTTTCTTGTACCAAAGTGGGTGAATAATTGACAGAGAACTGTAAAAAGGTTTTGTTCAGGCTTCACCATTCTACATCTAGAAACAGACAAGATTTGTTGATTCTGGATTTAGTATTGATTTGCTGTGGCTCACTAAATAGTATCTAACATAGAAACATAAACTTTGATGGCAGATAAGGACTGCTTGGCCCACCCAGTCTGTCCATTTCCCACCAATTGGATAAGCAGCAGATCCTAGGTAACCAACAGTCTACTTCTTCCTAACCCCCACTAGAATTGCCTTATGTCTGTCCCATGCATTCTTGACTTCCCCCACTGTTTTTGACTCCACGACCTCCTCTGGAAGGCCATTCCATGTGTCCACCAACCTCTCTGTGAAAAAATACTTCTTCACGCTACCCCTGAACCATACCCCCTCTATCTTCAAATTGTGCCCCTTTGTTCTTGAAAATCTCTTTTTCTGAAAGATGCTACCCTCTTGGACTTTGTTGTTTCCCTTGAGGTACTTAAAAGTTTCTATCATGCCCCACCCTCCTTTCCTCAAGGGTATACATCTACTATAGTTAGCACTGTATGAGGCAGATGTTTTTAGATTTTGAAACATAGGTAACACATTGATCAGTTTATTCATTTCAGGAACAAAAGTTTTCCTTCATATTTAAAACATATTCAAGTGGCAATGTATTTATTTAAAAATCTATGCTTACTAATGTAGGCTGCAGAGAGTAATTACAATTTATTGTGGAGCACTGGGGATGTACAGTATAGTAGAGGTCATGCAACTGCCCCACAATTTTTGCAAAAAAATTCCACAATTTTGTCTAAATTTCCACTCAGTTTTCCAGTGACCCTGATGAGCTTCACCTCTGAGTACAGTAAACAAAAGAAGACGGGGGGGGGGGTAAGGGAGGAAAGGATACATAAGTTGTGCCTACAATCCAGACAGGGTGAAGCATTCCTGTAATACATGCAACTGTCAGTATACCTTGAGGAATTACCATTTAGATTGCCTGCCTGTGACATCCCTATGTACTTATTTATCACCTCCTAGAAACACAAAATCTGTTGGCAGATAAGGACCATACAGCCCATCTAGTCTGTCCATTTTTTTACTCACTGCTGCAACCTCAGATCCTATTTGATCTGCGTCTCTCCTGCTCTTCACATCTCCCAGGTACCCTTATGTTTATCCCATGCACTTCCATCTTTTTAGTCTGAGAATCCCCTCAGTCCAGGATGGATCTAGGGAGTAGGAGGTGCACGTCCATAGCAGCTGAAGTTTTCAGTTTCTTCCTGGTCTGTGCTTTCAGTCTGTTCAGTTGCGTACCATTAGGGAAGGATCTGCTGAGGCATTTTCTTGGTTGATTTTTTTCCAGTTGTAAACAGATTCACTGGTGCCCTCTGATCATTTGGTGCCAAAGGGGCCTTGATGCTGGACTTTGAGTCAGAGCTCAGACCTCATGCCCAGGATCCTCTGCTACATCTGTGGTAAGCTACTGTTTCCATCCATATCTTGGAGCCTCACAAAGCGGTGTCTTTTTTTGTTTGTGTGTGTGCCCTAGAATGGCATTGCAGTCATTGGTCTGCTGGGGCATGCTTTGGGAAGAGGATTATAAGGGCTTGTCTGAGCATCCCTCAGCAACTCTGCTTTTGTTGGCTTACTAGTCCCTGGGTTCTGATCCATGCTGCAGTGTGGGGTGTCCTGCAGAGTGGGTCTAACAGCCAAAGTTCTCTATACAAAGTCTGCAGCCTCCCAGGTGTAAAACTGTGCAAGACACCATTATGCTCAATGTGGAATATAGCAGAAAACCCCATGCTGCCCTGGACCATGAACTCCTGCAGAGTGTGCTTTACTGGTGTAAAAACAATACGCTTATTTGCAATGGTCTAAGAGAAGTCAAGTCCTGGTATAGACAAGTTTTGTGGCCATGCCAAATCTGGTTCCCTTTCTTCTGTGCTAGCTTGAGGAGATGTTATTATGCTAGAATTAGCTTTTGGTGCTCCTCTGGCTTGGGCTGCAGTGCAAGTGTCCTATGAGCCTCTCTCTTTTTCCAGAGTCAGGACCCTGTTGCCCAGTAACTTCAATAGTTCAAATTGGAGGAAGGGGATGACCACCTTACTTTGTTCTCTGGAAACCCACCACCCTAGTGTTGCAGCGGTAACCCCTGTACTCTAAGTCATCTATTTTATCCCAAAAGAGGGAAACTTGTTTGTAGGGTAGCAATGGCAGTATCCTCTTTGTCATTTAGGCAATCAACACGGTGGAGTTGGGACTCATTATCCTGAATCCACGATATGAAATTGTGTGATTAACCCCACTACTGACAATGCCATTATTTATTTATTTTATTTTTTATTTATTCATTTGTTAACTAGGTTAGGGGCACTGGACCAATGGCTCCTTTTCAGGTCCAACCCAAGAAGACAGAGGGTACAAAACAGAGGAACATTGGACAATCAGATAATTATTACACAGAACATTTACACAACGATTTTAATAGTAAATATTGTTTTAACTTCATCTTAAAATCTGAAATAGAGGTTGTCTAATGAATTGATATGGGTAAGATATTCAAGTACAAAGGGGCAGTTATCAAAAAAGCACATGAATCAGCCTTAAATCTAGATTGTACAACATTGAGCAATACTCCACTTGAAGAATGTAACTTGAATATTACAGAACGAATCGTAATCAAACAATGGCAACAGCGACTTAAAAAAATACATTTAAATATAGCACATCCAAAGAAATACTCAGTTCTAGAGGCAGGAATTTACCAACCTAATTGGGAATGATTCCCACCATTTTTGCTGCCATGTAGCCCCTTCCTGTGGTACAAGATATCTAATATACTAACACACTAATTGCCAGCAGATTAGGTCTTACAGTCTATCGAGTCTGCTCGAACCTCAGATCCCTAGTTGGGTGCCAAGGCCCCCATCTCGTAATTCCACTTGCTCCCATTCCAAATTAAAGCAATGTGCATTCACAAAGGTTTCCATTGCCAGCCTGTTTCATTTGGGTCCCTTTCTACAGGTACGTTCCATCAAATTAGGGAAGGAGAAACTACTAAGGGAGAGGAGCTGTGGACCTATGTGGCCAATTTGTGTGGTGTTCCACTGGAAATCCTGGGGGTGGTAATTTCATGTTATTGTGTAACACCATTATTTAGCAGACTACAGCTGCTTTATATAATAAAGTGTGGGGGGATATTGTTATCTACTGACCATAAGGATTCCACTAAGAGAAAGCAAAAATTATCATTTTAAAAATGTGTGAGGGCCTGAGTGCACTAATGCCACACAAATACCCAGTACAATGCACACACAGTGCCTCCCACCACCACGTTGCCATTGTTACAAACCTTGCATCCAGACACACATAAATCCTCCCAATAACAGCCCTAAAGAATAATATACACACACACACACACACACACACACACACACCATGCACAGTCATCCATATGTTGCACAAACTCCCTATTTGATGCATACACACAGCAACCCCTCCCCCCTCCATGCATCCATGCACCAGTACCTAGTTGCTATTGTCACAAATCCCTGCATCTAGATGCATAAATATTGTCCGAGGCATATCCCCACTGACAGCCTAACTGACAGTCAGTACCATTAGGATTTCCAGTTGATCATACTATCTGGTGGATGCACAAGCTGCACATCAGCTGATTCATGCAAAGGCTGCTCCATCTGTTGTCTGCTTACCAGCACTGCATCTGAATAAAAAAGCAGAAAGAAAGAACATTTTTGAAAATTCTCTTTAGAAATATTCAGATATTTGGGAATTTACTGACCATATCTAATGCAGCCATTGCAAATTATTTTCAGTTATTTCTTAGGATTGGTTTCTGTGTGTTAGAATGCTGCACGCAAGAGTTACATTATCTCAGTTCTACTGTAACTGGGGAAAGTTTGTCAAGTACTTCTGTCATGTCCCCTTAGAGACTTGATTTGACAGTCATCAAGCAAAACAAATCCAGCTCTGGCTGTAGGGGAAGTTTTAATTGTCACCTGCAGTGAGCCATACCGTTAGCCAGGGCTGACTGACTATTAATGGACAGTGTAATTATTTTGAGTTCTATATCACCAACTTAAAAAGTCAAACAGATTTAAGGTACTGTATGTGACATTCCAGAAAATCCAAGAGAAGGGGAGAGAAGAGCACCCTCTTAGAACATACCAAGTACAGTGCCCAGTATCAAGTGCTCTGAAACACTGGATTATTGCCATTGAATTACATGGAGTACCTGCAGTGTGCTGCAGGATATCACAGTAAAGACTGACAAGAGTCCTTGATCCTGGTGGACAGCACTGTATTTCTGAAACCAGGGGAGTTACCCCCAGGAAACTGAATGGGCCAAAGCTGTGGAATTGTGGGAACCAAGACCTATATCCTGGCATGTGTAGTCCTTTGGAAATAATTGGGTCTGGGGTCAGAGAGATCGACATCGAAGAGTGAAGAATAGTGCTTAGCGATCACTATCCTGTTCTGTGTTTAACAGGAAGGCCATTCCGAAATCTTGCTTTATGATTCTTTTATCCGGCACCACTCCTGTCCAGACAGCTTCCTAAATCATTGCTACAAGAAACCCCACCAATTTTCCCTTGAGTTCTTTAATGATCCTAGAGTGCATCCTGTCTGTCCCTTGGGGCTTACTTGGCTTAATTTTTACCAGGTGGTTAGATACCATAATGTATGATGCCCATGAACTGCATGGATACTACCCCTGATGCTATGGGCCCTCCAAATGAGCACCCGCCCCTCCACTAGGGGACCTTGATGTACACTGAAACAAAGCATTCATTAAGCATCTCAGACATAACCCCTGATCCTTTCACAAATATCTCCCCATCTCCTGTTTTCAAGTGTCCAGCCTTCTACTATCCCTTCCTCCTTCCCTTTATGTCCTGGAAGAAGGTTTGGGGGTCCGCAGCTCCTGCTGCTATCCTGGCTTCCAGCCCTTCCTTGGTTTTCTTAATTCTTGTTTTGAAGTCCCTCCATGCTATTCTGTACCCTTCTCAGTCTTGGAGGTAAACAGTTTTATTCCAGTGGTCATAAACCTTTTTTTTTTGTTCAGGATTAATTACCTTAGGTCTTTGTTGAGCCAAGGGGGGGGGGTGTCATTTCTTGACCCCTTTTCCCTACTTGGCTGTTTAAACAGATCAGTGCCACCATTGTTAAAAAATCATTGCCTGATCAATTGCTTTAGTTTTGGATTATTGTATTTTTCTTCCTTTGTCGTTTGTCCTGCATTTTATCTTGCTTATATCGGGCTCACGGGCAGACTAGATGGGCCTAGCGGTCCTTATTTGCTGACAGTTTCTATGTATCTATGTATTTACAACTGCTGATTATACCCCTTGTCATTATTAACTCATCCCTGGGACTGCAGGACTGGAAGAGGGCAGATGTGATTCCCCTTCACAAAAGTCGGAGCAAGGCAGAAGCAGGAAACTACAGACCTGTAAGTTTGACCTCAGTGGTGGGGAAAATGATGGAATCATTTCTGAAAGAAAGAATTGTTCAGTACCTAGAGGCCAGCAGGGCACAGGACCCAAAGCAGCATGGATTCACAGCAGGAAGGTCATGTCAGATTAATCTAATCGATTTCTTTGACTGGGTGACCAAAGTAATAGACCAGGAAGGGGCTGTGGATATGGCCTACCTAGACTTTAGCAAGGCATTTGACGCAGTCCCACACAAAAGATTAATAATCAAGTTAGCCAGCCTGGGAGTGGGTCCCAGGGTGGTAGCCTGGGTAGCAAACTGGTTGCACAACAGGACACAGAAGGTAATAGTGAATGGAACACATTCTGAAGAAAGGGGTTACTAGTGGAGTACCTCAGGGCTCAGTACTGGGTCCAGTCCTCTTTAACGTCTTTATAGGTGACATTGCAGAGGGTCTGGAAGGAAAGGTATGCCTCTTTGCAGATTACACAAAGATCTGTAACAGAGTTGATACACAAGGGGGGGTAGAAAGGATGAGAAGGGGCTTGGCAAGGTTGTAGGAATGGTCAGATATATGGCAGCTTAGATTCAATGCAAAGAAGTGCAAAGCAATGCACCTGGGAAATAAAAATCCAGAAGAAGAGTACACAATAGCAGGGGAGGTACTAACAACAACAATAATGGAAAAGGAACCTGGGTGTAGTCATATCAGATGACCTAAAGGTGGGTAAGCAATGTGAGAAGTCAGTAAGGAGAGCCAGGGGGATACTGGGATGCATAGGGAGGGGCATCACAAGTAGAAAAAGGGAAGTGGTTATCCCTCTGTACAGACAGTTGGTGAGACCCCATCTGGAGTACTGCATGCAGTTTTGGAGACCTCATCTACGCAAGGACATAGACAGGATGGAAGCAGTCCAGAGGAGAGCAACTAAAATCGTGCAGGGTCTACATCAGAAACCATACAAAGAGAGATTGAGAGAGCATAATATGTATACCCTTGATGAAAGGAGGGATGGGGGGACATGATAGAAACTTTTAAGTACCTCAAGGGAATCAACAAAGTCCAGGAGGGTAGTATCTTTCAGAAAAAGAGATGTGTAAGAACAAGGGGGCACAATTTAAAGTTAGAGGGGGAACTGCTCTGGGGTAACGTGAGGAAATTCTTTTTCATGGGGAGAGTGGTGGATGCATGGAACCGCCTTCCTGGAGAGGTTGTGGGGTCTAAAACAGTTGGAATTCAAACATGCATGGGACAGACATAAGGCAATTATACTGGGGGGTTGCAGGAAGTAGGCTGTTGGTTAACTAGAATCTGCAGCTTATCCAATAAATAGGGAAATGGGCAGACTGGGTGGGCCAAGTGGTCCTTATCTGCCATCAAAGTCTATGTTTCTATGTTTCTATGCCCTTTATACCATGTTTCTTTTAGTCCCTCTCCCCAGGATGCACCTGGAAATGAGTTGGTATCAGCTCAGCATGCCTTCATGACCAAAAATTGTAAATGAATGAATAAATACATAAAACAATCTGACTTACAAACTGGCTGCCTTAAATGGAGGAAACTGATTGGCCAAGAGGTCTTTGAAGTTCAAGTTCAAGTTTACTGTAGGAAAACTCCATTGAGCAAGCTCATTCACAAGGAGGTCCTTTGACACAGATAGGTAGTTACAGATTGCATAATCGAAAAAAACAGTACAAATACAAGTACAGAATTATGGGCAAGCATTAACATGTTGCACAAAAATGACAATGACATAGAAAAATACTAGTACAGAAAAAAGGTACAAAGTGTTTGTTTCGGAGTATCAAGGCAGCTAATTTCTAGGTAAGTAAGATGAAGCAGTGGGCTAGAGATAGAGCAGTGAGCTAGGATATAGATGCAGCTGCACGTATCATTTATTTTTGCTGCAGCCAACCATTTAAATAGGCTGACAGAGACAGTACCGGGAAGCTTCGGTACACCTTGGAGCTGGTTCTAGATAGTTGGGAGAACGCTTGATATGGCCCGCTTACCGAGTGAGGTGCAAGTTCTCGGTACATCGAGGAGGAGGTCATTTTTCTTAAGAGAGTAGGTGCTATGGGAAATAAGGAAAAGGGTTGCGAGATAGTTTGGGAGCTTGTTCAGGAGTAGCTTAAGAGTTCAGATACCAGCATGAAGTGTGCATGTATTTGAGAGTGATGTCCAGCCAGCGGTTAGGTACAAATCACAATGGTGGGTTCGGTAGGGTAGGTTTGTCATGAACTGTATGGCACGGTGGTACAGGATGTCTAGTTTGTTGAGTTTTGAGGCCGCTGTGGAGGTATAGATTAGATCTCCATAGTCGAGTAGCATCAAGAAAGTGCCCTGGACCAGCCTAGTTCTGGTATCCAATGGGGCATAACATGAGGGAGGAGGAGGGGGAAAAACAAACAAACAAAATAATTAAAGAAACATGCACCCAAAAAGGCCCAAAAGGGCATTTTTAAAGGACCCAGGGCCAGTTGGAAATGATTAACAATGACTGCTAATCATTGCCACATTTGACTCGTGTTTCCTGATTCTTGGGTCACAAATTGTGATGCGAACCCGCTCATTTTATGCCTTACACATCCAACAATTGGTCCAGTGCTGCTTTATACCCAGCTGAGTAAATGCTAGGGTCTAACAATTAGCCACTGACTAAAATGCACCCAGTGTTTTAGCCACTTGTGAACTGAATTAACCCTTATCAAGTTAATGCACTAGCAGCCCTACTGGTTCTGATCAGAGTTTGTTTGCTGAGGCATGTGGACTACAGAGAAACTGTTAGTAAGGTGTGCCTTGAGAAAGAAGCCTTAGATTTTTCAGGGAAAATAAAGCATGCCTTTTTTTTTTTGTACATGAACTTAGCAATGGCCATTTGTATTTACTGTATGTGACAAAGAATACGTTTTAAAATAAAACAGTTATCAGCTATTCCTTTAAGTCTGTTAAATGTGATGTGAGTTACTGTTTATTTTTGTACAACTTGTCTTACTGTGATCATACAGTATATTTATGATAAGCATGTTTTTGTTTTGATTGTTAAGTAAAATATACCCTAGATAACTCCTGTAATATGCTGTTGCTGAATACATGATGAGAGGGAGAGATTCAGATCATTTTGTTTGATGCAGTTAGAATTGATTCTTCTGACTGGGTGACCAGGAAGGGGCAGTGGATGTGGCCTACCCAGATTTCAGCAAGATCTTCAATGCTGTCCCACATGGGAGGTTGGTAAATAAGTTGTGGAACCTGGGAGTGGGCCCCAAGGTGATAATCTGGGTCAGAAACTGGTTGAGTGACAGGACACAGAGGGTGGTGGTAAATGGAATTTAATCTTAGAAGAGGGGGTGACCAGCGGGGTGTCACAGGGACCGGTGCTGGGGCCAGTCCTCTTTAATATCTTCATACGTGACACTGAAGAGAGGCTGGAGGGGAAGGTATTCCTCTTTTCAGATGACACTAATACCTGCAAAAGGGTCAACACTCCAGTGGGGGGGGGGGGAGAAATGACCTAAATATGCTTGAGGAGTGGTGGAGAGTGTGGCAGCTAAGATTCAGTGCAAAGAAGTGCAAAATCATGCATTTGGGGCACAGAAATCCAAGAGAGGAGTACAAGATGGGGGAAGAGGTACTGATTGCCACCAATCAAGAAAAGGACCTGGGGGTAATCATATATGATGACCTAAAGGTAACCAAACAATGTGAGAAGGCTTTGTGGAGAGCCAGTGGGATGCTAAGGTGTATAGGGAGAGGTATCACCAGCAGAAAAAAGGAGGTAGTTATGCCACTGTACAGATCACTAGTGAGACCTTAACTGGAGTACTGTGCCCAGTTCTGGAGGCTGCATCTCTGGAAAGACATAGACAAAACAGTGGCAGTCCAGAGAAGGACAACAAAAATGGTGCAATGACTACACCAAAAGCCATATGAGGAAAGACTAGAAGACCTCAATATGTATTCCCTGGAGGAGAGAGAGGGGGAAATATAAAGACAATCAAGTACCTCAGGGATAAAAACAAGATACAGGAGGGTAGCATCTTTCAGAAAAGAGCGTGTCAAGAACAAAGGGGCATGATATAAGGCTAGAGGGGGTAGGTTCACGGGCAATGTGAGAAAGTACTTTTTCACAGAAAGTGAAGTGAATGTTTTGAACAGCCTACCTGCAGAGGTGATGGGGGAAATGATAGGGTAATTCAAGAATGCATAGGATAGACATAAGAGTACTCTCCTAATAGGTAAGAGAGGGTAAGCCACAGATCAACTAGGGTATGTAGTATTGCATTAGGTAGGGAAAAGGAGCAGACTAGGTGGGCCACACGGTCCTTATCTGCCATCACATTGTATGATTCTCTGTTTCTTAAAAGAAACATTGCTTCTCTTTAAGAACTTCTTAAGGTTTGAACAGCTCATGATTTCCTAGGGTAAAAATGTCAAGTTGCAAAGTTCAAACTGATGAATATCCTTTATTTTAACCAGCAGTACAATTTATCTGTCTACTAAACATTTTATCATAAGTGGCTTGTATGCTCTGGTCCTTGAATGGATGGTGATGTTCAAGTCAACCATGGGATCTTTGTATATTAATAAAACTATATTGTACTCATGCAGTTGTCTACTGGTGCTACAGTAGTTGCATTTATTCAGAAGCTGGGAGCTGTGGGATTTGAACCACTCATTCGTAGAAATTTAGGCCTGCTGGTGTTAGATTAGAATATGGATTCATCTAGTGTTTTGGGTTGGTACGTGAAAGGGGTTGTGGCAACCTGATTGCACATTTTTTATTTATTTTTTTCTAGAACAATTGTTTTCAGGAGCTATGGCTAGAAACATAGAATTTGACGGCAGATAAGGCCCACCTAGTCTGCCAATTTCCCTGCCTACATAAGCTCCATATCCAAAATGATCTGCAGCTTACCTTCTCTTTCCTACGACTATGGTTACTTTCTGTCTATCCCTTGCATTCCTGAATTTGCCTATTGTTTTTGCCCCTACGACCTCTGCAGGGAGGCTGCTCCATGCATCCACCACCCTTTCTGTGAAAAAGTACTTTCTCATGTTACCTCTAAGTCTTTTCCCCCAGCCTCATAGTGTGCCCACTTGTTCTTACAGTTCTCTTTTTCTGAAATATAGTCCCTCCTGAACCCTGTTTATACCTTAGAGGTACTTGAATGTCTCTATCATATCCCCCTCTCCCTCCTGTCCTCAAGGGCATACATATTGTGGTCCTTCAGTCTTTTCTCATATGCTTTTTGGTGCTTTCCTGTCACCATTTGCCTTGCCCCTTCTCCATACCGCCTCCATTCTGTCTATGTTCTTCCGGATATGTGGTCTCCAGAACTGAACACAGTACTCCAGATGTGGTCTGGCTAATTGTCTGTACAGTGGTATCACCACTTCCTGTTTTCTACTGGTGATGCCTCTCCCTATGCACCCCAGCATCCCTCCGGCCCTCCCCACCACCTTCTCACATTGTTTGGCTACCTTCAGGTCATATGTTATAATTATCCCCAGGTCTCTTTCTAGTTTTGTTGTTGTTATCTCCCCCCCATCTTGTAGTCCTCTCCAGGGTTCCTGTGCCCCAAGTGCATGACCTCGCACTTTTTTGGACTGAATTTAAGCTGCCATACTCTTGACCACTCCTCCAACCTGCATAGGACTCTTCTAATTTTTTCCAGTCCATCTGGAGATTCACCCTATTGCAGATCTTGGTGTCATCTGCAAAGAGGCTTCCTTTCCCTTCCAGCTCCTCCACAATGTCACTAATGAAGGCATTGAAGAGGACCAGCCCCAGTGTTGAGCCTTATGGCACCCCACTGGTAACCCTCCTATCCTGGGATTGAACTCCATTTACAACCACCCTCTGTGTCCTGTTGCTCAGCCAATTTCAGACCCAGTTCACTACCTCGAGACTCACTCCCAGACTGCTCAACTTGTTTAATAGCCTCCCATGTGGGACGGTGTCAAATGTCTTGTTAAAATCTAGGTAGCCCCCCCCCGATCAACTACCCTGGTTATATAGTCAAAGAAATCTACCAGATGTGTTTGACAAGATCTACCAGCTATGACTCCATGTTGCCTTGGGTCTTGCGCCCCACTGGCCTCAATGTATGATACAGTCCTTTCTTTTAGCATTGATTCCATTATATTCCCCACCACTGAGGTCAAACTGACTGACCTATAATTCCCAGCTTCCACCTTGCTCCCACTTTTGCGTAGTGGTAGCACGTTTGCCCTCCTCCAGGTCTTTGGCACCACTCCCTCCTACATTGATTTATTGAATATGGCTGTCAATGGTGCCCCTAGTACCTCTCTAAATCCTTTCAGTATTCTGGGATGCATCCCATCTGCTGAATGGTGCCGATGTGCACGTTCATGTACATCACAATATGTTTACTGACATGTATGCTTATGTTGATTTTATTTCCATTTTGCCTCATTTCACTAACTGTAAACCCTCAAACACCTTTCTCTCACAGCCCATGCTGCTTGATTCATGTTTACCCCACCACTCCCATTACCCATCACAATACCTATGTTATTACATGGAAACATAGACGCTGTTGGTAGAAAATAACCCACTGACCCAACTCGTTTGCCGTAAGGTCCCTACCTACTTTGCTACCATAGACCTTAGCTGATCTCTGGCCTTACTCCCCCACCCCAACCTGTTACCAAGCTCCCCTTATATCTATCCCATGCATGTTTGAAACCTGTTACTGTTTTGGTACCCACCACCTCTGCTGGGTAGCTGTTCCGGACATCCACCACCCTTTCCATAAAGAAGTATTTCCCCACATCCACTCTATGTCTCCCCCCTTCCAGCTTCATATCATGCCCCCTTTTCCTTGAGTATCCCTTTCTGGGCAAAATGTCACCTTCCTGTACCTTATTGATATCTTTGAGGTATTTGAATGTTTGTATCATGTCTCCCCTTTCCCTCCTTTCCTCTAGAGTGTACATATTTAACTCCCTAAGTCTTTCCTTATTGGGCTTTCTTTGTAGGGCTTATTGCCCTTCTTCATCGGTAATTAGAATTATCAAGCATTCCAGGACCATTGCTTTACTATTTGTTACTCATTATCTAGTGGCACATACAATACCATTCTCCCATCTCCACAGACGTCTACCGAATGTCAGTTTACAATTGCCTGAATGCTGCCTCAGTTGTTTCAATATGCAAATAATAATAAACTGTCATTTAGCAGCTGGGCAAGGAGGTGAGAGTAGTGTATGTGCTGGTCACTCCATGGAAGGCTGCAGTCGAACTGGGTAGCATCTTATACTAATACAATTTTTATATTAGTATAAGTAGTTACATGTGCTAGCTGTATGTGTTCTTTTGCCAGTAGTGGTGGGATTTGAAGAAGCTGTTTCTGGAAATATATTCTCTATGTAGTGGGCTTTGAAATAGGGTTTAGCAATTGATATGGCTGGATGGTGAGTGGGGGACTGGCAATTGGACAGCATTGTCCTTCTTCATAAGTTCCTTCCTATCAGCCTGTGACATCTTTGCCCCCTATGTCAAATGGATTGAAAAGCCTAAATCATCCCCCTGGGTTACTAGATCTTTGCTTGATCATATGAAGGCGCGTGATGACCTGTGGTTCAGAGCCCTTCAGTCAGGTCTACCTGCTGACCGACAACGTTATCGTGCTGCCAGAAATAATTGCACCTGGGAAATACGGCTGGCAAAGGCTGCTTATTATAAAACAAAACTCACTGCCACTTGGGGTGATGGTAAAGGCTCTGGGATAATATAAAGGAACTTAGTGAAAGTCTCCTCCCTCCCCTGCCATGCTTATCCTAGATGGTATCCTACTCAGAACCCAGCAAAATTGCAGATGCTTTTAGTATAGCATTCTCAGACCTAAGCTCTATTCTCCCCTGACTTTTCAGTTCTGATGCGGAAATTTCCGCCACCTCCCAGTGTGTCTCCTTTTCGTCTCAAAACCATCTCCACTAGTGATGCCTGCTCATATATTTCCAGGTTCCTAGGAAAGACTAGACATAGTGGTGACTCACTAGATGCTAAATTGCTATCTTTAACCCTTGATGCTATTCTAGTACCTCTCACTAAAATCTTCAACATGTCCCTGTGCCTAGGAAAGTTCCCGTCTCTATGGAAAAAGGCAAGGATTACTCCAGTACATAAAAATGGTACACGTACAGCTACTAGTAACTACAGGCCCATCTCCATACTCCCTCCACTCTCAAAAGCCCTGGAAAAAATAGTGGCTGATCAACTTACTAACTATCTAGATACAAAACACCTAATCTGCCAACAACAACATGGTTTCAGGAAAGGTCACAGTACCACCACTGCCCTCCTAGAACTCACCTCCTTTGTTCATGATGCTTTTGACCAGGGAGATCCGGCTGGTGCAGTCTTTGTTGATCTCTCCAAGGCATTTGACACCATCAATCACACCATGCTCATAAACTCCCTCCTCTCTGCCGGCATCTCCAAAGAAACTACTAGCTGGTTCTCCAGTTATCTCTCTGGCCGCACTCAGCAGGTGATGATAAGAAACACCCTCTCTGCAAACCTTTCAGTCTGATTGGGTGTCCCTCAAGGATCTATCCTCAGTCCGCTCCTTTTCTCACTTTACCTGAACTCATTACCTCAGGCCACCTCTGGGCGTCTTCTCCTTTATGCTGATGACGCGGTGATTTTCAGTCGTCACCCTGACCCTGCTCTACTTCAAGAATCCTTGCAGGACTCTTTCACTCAAATTGAAGCTTGGTTTTCCTAACACAAGCTTGTACTCAACACAAAAAAGACAAAAGTCATGCTATTCGCCCACCCACAACATAAGCACAGCACTACAAAATTAGCTATACACAGTGTGATGGGCACCAAGCTGGAACCTGTTCCCAATTTTAAATACCTAGGGGTTATTCTAGACTCTGCCCTCACCTATCGTGAGCATATCGCATCAACCTGCACTGAAATTAACAAAAGAATCGGTCTCCTCTGCAGGCTTAGGCCCTGTCTACCTCCGGAGGCTCTTTGCTTAGCTATCTCCAGCTCCATCCTCTCACTGGTAGACTATAGCATAATTATCTATGGGGCCACCTCCGACACAGCTCTGTCCAGCGTTAAACGTGCCCTAAACAAAACCTGCAGATTGGCCATAGGATGTGATCGTCTTATGCACACCTGTGACCTCTATCTGCGCTCATCATGGCTAAACTTCAGGGGAGACTAGTTTATCAGACCTGCCTACTGGCCAAAAAACATTCAGTTGGGCCTAGCCCCCCCAGGCTGTCTTATGCTCCTCCAAAAGAACCTACTGGCTCGCTCCACTAGACACTCGGATACTGCCACTTTCCGTGTCCCCTTTGTAAAGACCACTGCAGGCCAAAGGTCCTTTTGCTACAGGGCATCACTCTGGATGAACTCAATCCCTGACTCTGTCTTATCAATTCCCAGGCTTGGGCCTTACAAACATGAGTTACTTAATCACATAATGTCAAACTCCCACTGTGACTGCAGATGAAACTTTAAATGTTAATGCATCATTACTTCGCAATTGCTGTCATTCCATTGATTGTGTTTATTCTATTTTTTTCACCTCGGTAGGTTACTGTCATTTTCTGTACCAGTAATGTTGTCTATATTGTATATTCTATGTTACAATGTATTCTAATCCATTTATGTAAGACATGGAGCCTTTGCAAATGAGTCTCAGACTCAAAGGGTTGTAATTCTTAGACTTTAAATAAATAAATTAAAAAAAATTGTTTACTCTGTATTTACCTTTTTTAACACATTAGGCACTGTCTCTGACTACCTACCTTACAATTACTAAAGTATTTTTGCTGTTCATAATGTGACTGTGTATGGTTTATATAATACAGTAATTGTTATTGCCCTTATTCTGCTATTGATCTTCAATCTTTGTAAACTAATTATGTTCCTGCTTCTTTTTTTATAATTGTTGTGATTTTAAGTGGGATTTAGTGTGTTAGTGTGTTTGTATGTCGGGGTGGTTGCAGTGTATAAAGAGTTGCAAGTCTTTTTTGTTATGTTTTTTAAAACACAAGTGTGGCAAGCCCTCGGGGTTGGCTGGGTGAATAATAAAATTACTGATCTGTGACCAAACAGTTCAATTGGGTAACTCAATGCAAAAATGCAAATCCACAATGAAAGCTGTATTTAAAACACATTTACTTTCAACTCATAGCCATTTGCGGGTTGCTGATAGCAGGTTTTGGAAGTAATAATGTTTTTTTTTTAATACAGCCTTCATTGTCGATTGCATTTGTGCATTAAATTACCCAGTTGAACTGTATGGTCACAGTCTACCCTGAATGCTCGCAACACTTGGATTTTTGTGACTATTTTCAGTTTTAGCCAGCCTTCAAAAAGACCGCCATTGTACCACAGAGCCAAAAGCACTTCTTTGCTTTTTGGTGGGACATAACACTATTAATGTAAAAGTACTGTTTTAGAACACACACACTGACAAAATAAAGAAAAACATCAGTAGAATTAGTGTGTAACAGGGTGATGTTTTAAAACAAAAAACTCCACAGTGACAGCTGACATCTCTTGCAGAGGCAAGCCAGGGTGAGCAAGATTTGTAAAAAAAAAAAAAAGAAAAAAGAAGCAGTCACTATTTTATCTATTTTATTTATTTATTGTGCATGCTTGTGTTTGTGAAACAAAGTACTTTTACATATGTAGTCCACATGGTTATACAAGGAGAAGGGGGATTCATCTCCTGGAAATCTCAACTAATCTTCTTGGCTGAATTCACTCATGTTTACCTGACAGTGATATGCTCAACCGTACTAAACAATCCCAACATGCGGATGCCACTTTTTGTTAGTCAGTTAAACCATGAATCAATGAGTCATTTTTTTATTTAAAACACTGCAGCTGTTATCACTCGGCCTATTATGAGTGATCCCGCTGTCCTACAGAGAAAATACTTTTTCACGCTCCAGTGAGAGTGCCACCAACAGTATGCAGAACCGCCAGTTGATTTTGCCCTTATTTCTCTGCAGCCAAATTTAGAAGAAATTTCTATACTAGTCTTGATTACTTCTGTTTGGCTACACATTAACCAGTACGCGGAAGTACAGATGTCTAAGCCCCATAGCTGCACACTAGTCTAGAACTGGAACTGGACTTGGAACAAGTAAGAGAACTGACCTCAGAAGTGTCCATGTCTAAACTCAGCCCCCTGATCAACCCTCACAGTTATCCTTAGCATGGTACCCAGCTTAACCTTCCCAGGAGTAATTTTATCAGTGGTCCAAATTCCACTGACCTGTCTGCTTAATGGATTCCGCAGATTCCTTGGGGTAGTTGCTCACTTCCATTGGCAGTTCTGAACAGAGACTGCTTCGATATGGTATTTACAGAACCATAGGGAAAATGAAAAATATACAAACTTAGGACATTTCTGATCATGTGTGCATCAATGTGTGCAGAGCATACCATTAGAGAACTGGAAGTCTCTATAAAGATTATCTTTTGCTGTCTTTGAGGTATTCTAGCAGCCTGAGTTGGTGATGGTGCTGCATTTGCCTATTTTTCCCATGCATCTGTCTTCTGGTCAAATTTCACACTTGGCTGGGTCATCACCCTGTTGTTGATCATCTGCTCCTCCTGATCGGAGAAGAAATAGGTGACCCCAACTCAGAGCTCATCCTTCTTGATGCCGATGGGGTCCTCTGGGGGTAGCTCCATGAGGTCCCTCACAGACAGCTCACTATAATTTAGGTGGCTGATCTGATCCAGTTGATCTACTATTAATGACATGCCACAAGGGAGGTCAGGAGGAGGCAGCCAATCTAGAATCTTAATGTACAAAATTATTCATGCCTGAAACACTGGAGTGTTGTGTTTGGTTTATCAGCTGCAGCCAGAGCACTTATAACTTCAAAGAGACAGAGACCCTATGACTATTACTATAAGGACCATGTGGGGAAGGGCAAGGAGGTCAAATTGCCAATGCATGCACCAAGCAGGGTAACCACTGGAAACCTGGGCACAGACATGTGGGACACCCCTGGTTATAGAACTGTTACAGGCAGGCAATAGGGGTGTCTCACAAGCAGTGACTGAGCACAGAGGAGCTCATGGAGATATCAGGACCATCTCTGAACAGTGCAATGTGATACATTTCAGGGGTTCAACCCCAGAGCTATTGTTCCAATATGTATAGTTTTAGGTGTAGCACCACCTGGTTATCGATGTTTTGCAGTGATTGACCTCTGACAGTAAATTGTGCATACATTGATGTATGACTATTGTAATATTGTGCATGGGGAATTAAAGGAGGCAGATTTGCAAATGTGTCTGAGGGAGTAGATCTGAGTTGCTGCTGCTGTAAAGCTGTTGTGGATAGCCTCATATACAATATAACAGTAGTCACACATCGATGAATGCACGATTTACTGTTAGAGGCCAACCCTGAAAAACATTGAAACCAGGTGGTGCTGTACTCAAACCTATTCATAATGGACAAAATAGCTATGCAGTTGCACCCCTAAAATTTAACACATCACACTTCAACAACAAAACCAGCCAAAGTAGACTATATCAATTAAAGCATTACATTTCTTGAAGGATTTCTGTAATAAAAGAAAAAAAAAATAAAACTTTCATGTTAATGTACAGCAGCCATGTTGACTCTGACCAGAATTTGTTTTCAGATGCAGTAGGATTTTTTTCCACTTTACAGGGATATTTTGCCCCTTGTGTTCCAGGATGCCAGCCTAAGAAATTCCGATTCCCCCAGGAAGAAAGTGTGGGCTTGAAGTGTGTTCATTTATTTCTTATAACTCACCTACAGCATTTGGTTTGCTTTGGCTGTTGATCACCTTGTCCTTTTGGTGGTCCCCTTCTGTGGTAGGTTGCCACTTAACATCAGATTACTTACACTGTGCAAGAGATAGGGAGAGCTAGTTTATACCATCAAGGTGCAGTTAAAGTGTACCAGTACTGGTGGTGGTATCCCCATTCTGCTATGTGCTGTCCATATTGGTGATATCTCAAGACAAACAATGCTGGAGGGAGAACCTCACATGCAACTGCAGCCAAGTCCCAAGAACCTTGGCAATAGAGGAGCAGCCATTGGGCACGACCACTCCCCCCCCATAATCAATAAACAGAACAGTGATCAGGAAACATGCCCATATTAGGCTTACATCTTATTGTTCAATTAGAATAAAAAAAACAAATAAACCAGAACTGCAGAAAGAAAAACACTTTGCATACTTTATCACATTTGTAGCAGGATGTGAACCTGTTACAGGAGGAATGGGATTGCAATGGGGGGGAGTGAGTTGTACTTTTAACTGCACTATTACTACATAGAAACATAGAATTTGATGGCAGATAAGGACCACTTGGCCCACCCAGTCTGCCCATTTCCCTGCCTACTGGATAAGCTGCAGATCCTAGTTAACCAGCAGCCTACTTCTTTCTACCCCCACCCCCTAGAATTGCCTTATGACTGTCCCATGCATGCTTGAATTCCACCACTGTTTTTGACTCCACGACCTCCTCCGGAGAGCCGTTCCATGCATCCACAACCCTCTCTGTGAAAAATACTTCTTAAATTACCTCTGAGCCCCCATCTTCAAATTGTGCCCCTTGTTCTTGCACCCTTTTTTTGAAAGATGCTACCCTCTTGGACTTTGTTGATTCCTTGAGGTACTTGAAAGTTTCTATCATGTCCCCCTCCCTCCTTTCCTCGAGGCTATACATATTAAGCTCCTTAAGTCTCTCTTCATATGTCTTCCGGTGCAGACCCTGCACTATTTTAGTTGCCCTCCTCTGGACAGCTTCCATCCTGTCTATGTCTTTGCGAAGACTGGGTCTCCAGAACTGCACACAGTACTCCAGATGGGGTCTGACCAGCTGTCTGTACAGAGGGATAATAACTTCCTGTTTTCTACTGGTGATGCCTCTCCCTACACATCCTAGTATCCCCCCAGCCCTCCTTGCTGCCCTCTCACATTGCTTGCCCACTTTTAGGTCATCTGATATGACTACCCCCAGGTCCCTTTCCATTTTCGTTGTTGTTAGTATCTCACCCCCCATTGTGTACTCTTCCCCTGAGTTTTTGTTTCCCAGGTGCATTACCTTGCACTTCTTAGCATTGAATCTAAGCTGCCATACATTTGACCATTCTTCTAACCTTGCCAAGTCCTTTTCATCCTTTCCACCCCACCTTGTGCATCAACTCTGCTGCAGATCTTTGTGTCATCTGCAAAGAGACATACTTTCCTTCAGTCCCTCTGCAATGTCACTTATAAAGACATTGAAGAGGACCGGTCCTAATACTGAACCCTGTGATACCCCACTAGTAACCCCCCTTTCTTCAGAGTGGACTCCATTTACTATTACTCTCTGTGTCATATTCTCCAGCCAATGTTTTACCCAGGCTGTCATCTTGGGACCCACTCCCAGGTTAGCTAACTTGTATATTAATCTTTTGTGTGGGACTGTGTCAAATGCCTTGCTAAAACCTAGGTAGGCCATGTCCACAGCCCCTTCCTGATCTACTACTTTGGTCACCCAATCAAAGAAATCTATCAGATTTGTCTGGCACGACCTTCCCGCTGTGAATCCATGCTGCCTTGGGTCCTCTGGCCTCTAGATACTCGACAATTCTTTCCTTCAGAAGTGATTCCATCATTTTCCCTACCACTGAGGTTAAACTAACAGGTCTGTAGTTTCCTGCTTCTGCCTTGCTCCCACTTTTGTGAAGGGGAATCACATCTGCCCTCCTCCAGTCCTCGGGTACCACCCCATCCTCCCATGATTTGTTAAACAGGGTAGTCAGTGGTGTCACTAATTCCACCCTTAGTTCTTTTAGAATTCTGGGATGAATCCCATCAGGCCCCATTGCTTTGTCCACCTTCAGTTTTAAGAGTTCTTTCAGAACCCTTTCTTCTGTAAATGGGCTGGTATCAACTTCTGTATCCAGAGTGTTTCTACTGTTTGTTTTAGGTACCTCCCCCTCTTCCTTTGTAAATACAGAGCAAAAATATTTGTTTAGTATCTCTGCCTTTTCACAGTCACCCTCTTCCCCCCTCCCCCTTTATTAAGCCTCACTATCCCTCCTTGGTCTTCCTTCGCTCCCTGATGTACCTATAAAAGGTTTTATCCCCCTTCTTAACTGAGTTGGCTATCTTTTCCTCAGTTTGGGCCTTTGCTGTTCTGACTGCCTTCCCAGCTTCCTTTTGCTTTAACTGATACAGTTCTCTGTCCTGCTCCTTCTGTGATTCCTTGTACTTCCTGAGAGCTTTCTTTTTCTCTTGAATCTTCACTGCCACTTCCTTTGAGAACCATAGTGGTTTCTTACATCGTTTAGTTTTGTTTATTTGCTTCACACAAAGGCTAGTTACCTCTGTGATGGCAGTTTTTATTATTCCCCATTGTTCTTCCACCCCTCCTTCCTGCCCATTTGCTAGTGCATTCCTTAGGCACTCACCCATTTTGGCAAAGTCAGCCCTCCTAAAGTCCAGTACCTTTGCCTTTGTATGGCTTGACTCTATTGCTGTGTTTATTGTGAACCATACTGTTCGATGGTCGCTAGTTCCCAGATGGCTACCCACTTCTACATCTGTGATCCTCTCTTCATCTCCATTTGAGAGAACCAGGTCTAAGATTGCTCCTCTCGAGTGGGCTCCAATACTAGTTGTCTAGGCATGCCCCTGTGGGCATCTAGAATAACCCACTCTTGAAGTGGCTGCTGCAACTGCACTCCAGTTAACATCTGGCATATTCAGATTGCCCATCAGCAATATCTCCTCTTTTCTGCCTTACTAAGTATACTTTCTATCATTTCCTTGTCCATTTCCTCCCCCTGAGAAGGGGGTCTGTATACAACCCCTGTGCGGATTGTGGTGCCATTGCCGGTCTCCAAATTGACCCACAGTGCTTCTTCTCCTCCCTGTTTTCCCTTTTGTTCTGCTGCTTTGATTCCTTCCCTTATGTAAAGAGCTACTCCTCCTCCTCCTCTATTACCCTCTATGTTCCTCCTGTAGATAGTGTATCCTGGTATTTTATGTCCCAGTCATGGTTTTGTGTGAACCATGTTTCTGTGACTGCCATGATATCCAGATGTTCCTCCTCCATCAAGATCACTAATTCAGAAAGCTTGTTACTCAGACTACAGGCATTGGTACTCATTGCTTTCCATTTTTTGATGGCTTTACCTTCAGTTGCAGCATCCCCCACTGACCTTTCTACCTTGGTCTTTTTCTCATTTAGTACCCTGTTTTGTAGGGAGAGGCTGGGATTTTCCTGCTGCTTATCAGTGCCTCCCCTTGACTAGTTTAAAGCTTGCCAATGAAGCATTTAAACCGATTGCTCAAAGACTTGTTCCTTCCTGGACAGATGCAGACCATCCTGCCAGTATAGGCTGGTGTCCTCAAGTGGAACCCCAGTCGCCAATGAGCCAAACCCTGTGTTCCACACCATTTTTCAACCATTCATTAAACTGCATGGTGCAAAGTACCCTCGCCTCACTCATGCCATTGACAGGCAGCACCTCTGAGAAGTATACTGTGTGTGCTACTTGTCTTAGGCCCCTCCCCAGTTCTACAAAGTCCTTCTGCACTGCTCTAATCTCATATTGAGCCAAGTCATTTGTCCCTAGGTGGACAATGACATCCAGCTCAGACTCCCGTGCAGCTGTTCTCATGATCCTGAGGATGCGCTTCCTGTCCCTCCAAGCCATGGCACCAGGCAGGCACCTTACTTCAGTTTTCCCTGCTCCCCCCAGTTCTATCCCCCTAATAATTGGGTCCCCCACCAGGAGCTGCTTCCTTTCCTTGTGGTGTCCTCTGCCTCCTTCCTGTGGGCCTCCCTTGTGACACGTGTCCTCAACCTCATTAATCTCCTCTGTGGGTGCATCCATAGGGGAGCTGTGCTCCTCCAGAATGGTGTATGGATTGTGGAGTGGAACAACTGACTGGGTGTGCCTCTGTTCCACCATCCTCACCCTCCCTGAGCCCACTGTGGTCCAACTGCTGTGCTTTCTTTGTAACCTCTGAGGCAGTGGTGGTGGCTCTGGTGCTCCCTGGATGGGGGAGGTTCCCTTCTTACCATCCAGTCTGGCCTGGGGGAAGGTTCCCTTACTGCTGTCCAGTGTGGCCTGAAGATGGGCAAATTCCTCCCTCAGGGCAGAGAGTTGTCTGCAAATAGGGCAGCATTTCAGTCTCCAGAAAGTCTCCCAGAAGACTGCTGCCCCACAGCCATATATCTGCCTTTGACTTTTGCAGGGAATCCATGCAAATGAGTTTACATGGGGGGCAGTAGGAAAGCCTTGTAGAATTCATGAGTGGGATTCTGATGGCTACAGCCCCTTAGAAGGATAGGTTCTTAGTCACGTCCTTTGTTTTACCTCTCTGACTTGGGGAGGGGACAAGTACAGTACAGCACAGTTTTCTCACTGTACAGTGATGAGCAAGGGCACTGGAAAATTGTACCCGCAATTTTTTTTTTTGCAGAATCTGCAATTTTCACCATTCTCCACAAAAACTGACATGTTCTGCAATTTCCTGCAGTTTTTTGTGTTTTTGCCACAAACTATATAAAAAAGATTTTCAAACATATTGACAATTTGACATGCAGACTTGGGTTTGGAAAAAGCAATGCAGTGCAAAGTGTGGAAGGGTTTTATGTGACATTGCTTTCATCTGCATCTTTGTCTAGTTTGTTTTAAAAATCCACTGGCCTTAAGCACTTAACATTTGATTTACGTTGAAGCAGTCTATCAGAATACTTTTTGTTTTCACAGAGACTTTAATAGTAGGTAGGAGAAAAGGTAAAAAGTGCAAATTATCCCATTCACCTAAATGGAGCGCTAACTACAAAGTATTTTTATAAGTGTTAGGGTAGGTTTTTCCTTGAGAATATACTTTCTTTCGGACTACTTTAGATTCAAACATCTGATGATTTTGGATGGCCCTGTTGGTTATAAACTTGAATATGCTTCTAAAGGAGTTGGTGACAGTGTTCCATCTCTCAACAGTCTTAAAGCAACAATTTGAGTCTGCTTTAGTACTTTTTTTACATCTGAAATAATAAAAGGAGCACTCCTTTTAATATTGTTCGGACCAGGTCTTCATCAATATTCCCAGCTGTTTTTGAACATCTGCTGTTCCATAATGTCAGGGAGCACTGCCTGCTGCATGCTAGTTCATTTTAGTCACAACAGAAATGATTTTAAATAATTGGTGTTCAAAAACAGCCAAGAATACTACTGAAAATCTGGTCCAAGCCATATTAAAAAGAACACTCCTTTTATTATTTCAGATGTGAAAAAAGTACTAAAGCAGACTTAAATTATGGAAAGAAAGGTATCATATGAGTCAGTAGATAAGCAGCAATCTAAAATAGAATAAAAAATATAGGTCAAAATTTTCACTGGATTCTTGCACTGCTTCTTTAAGCATAGATGCTCACATACGAAGACTGCAATAAAAACTTGACAAAAGTCTGAAAACAGCCTTATAAAACAGATAAAATACATTTGAATATTTATCTTTAAATAAACAAAATCATTGCAGCCACTGTAAAGTAGAGGCAAATTATAGAGTACCTTGACTACTGTATGATGTAGTGAAAATACTGTATATTGGTATAATTTAATGTTTTAATGTGATATTAAAAATATTGTACAGTACCTACAGTGCAAATTATGAACAATAAACATTTCAACAACATATTTTTTATTTGTTTACTAGAACTCAATTTATCTGCCATTCTATCGGCTTATTTTTTCTTGTACCAAAGTGGGTGAATAATTGACAGAGAACTGTAAAAAGTTTTTGTTCAGGCTTCATCATTCTACATCTAGAAACAGACAAGATTTGTTGATTCTGGATTTAGTATTGATTTGCTGTGGCTCACTAAATAGTATCTAATATAGAAACATAGACTTTGATGGGAGATAAGGACCGCTTGGCCCACTCAGTCTGCTCATTTTCCCACCTATTGGATAAGCTGTAGATCCTAGTTAACCAACAGCCTATTTCTTCCTAACCCCCACTAGAATTGTCTTATGTCTGTCCCGTGCATTCTTGACTTCCCCCACTGTTTTTGACCCACAACCTCCTCAGATTGGCCATTCCATGTGTCCACCACCCTCTCCATGAATAAATACTTCCTCACGTTGCCCCTGAACCATACCCCCTCTATCTTCATATTGTGCCTCTTTGTTCTTGCAAATCTCTTTTTCTGAAAGATGCTACCCTCTTGGATTTTCTTGGACTTGGAAGTACTTGAACGTTTCTATCATGTCCCCCCCTCCCTCCTTTCCTCGAGGGTATACATCTAGGTAGCACTGTATGAGGCAGATGTTTTTAGATTTTGAAACATTGGTAACACATTAATCAATTTATTCATTTCAGGAACAAAAGCTTTCCTTCATGTTTATTCAAATGGAAATTTATTTATTAAAAAATGTATGCTTACTAATGTAGGCTGCAGAAAGCAATAAAAATGTATTGTGGAGCACTGGGGATGTACAGTACAGTAGAAGTCATGCAACTTCCTCGCAATTTTTGCAAAAAAAAATCCACAATTTTGGCTAAATTTCCCCTCAGTTTTCCAGTGACCCTGGTGATGAGCTTCACCTCTGAAGTACAGTAAACAACAGAAGATGGGGGGGGTGGAGGTAAGGGAGGAAAGGATACATAAGTTGTGCCTACAATCTAGACAGGGTGGAGAAATCCTGTCATACATCCAACTGTCAGTATACCCTGAAGAATTACCATTTAGATTGCCTGTCTGTGACATCCCTATGTACTTATTTATCACTTCTCAGAAACATAAAATCTCTCAGCAGATAAGGACCATACGGTCCATTTAGTCTACCAATTTCCTTACTCACTGCTGCAACCCCAGATCCTGTTTGATCTGAGTTTCTCCTGCTCTTCACATCTCCAGCGTACCCTAATGTCTATCCCATGCACTTTCATCTATGTAGTCTGAGAATCCCCTCAGTCCAGGACTGATCTAGGGAGGAGGGGGTCCATGTCCATAGCAGCTGAAGTTTTCAGTTTCTTCCTGGTCTGTGCTTTCAATCTGTTCAGTTGCATACCATTACAGAAGGATATACTGAGGCATTTTCTTGGTTAATTTTTTTTTGCAGTTGGAGACAGATTCACTGATGCCCTCTGATCATTTGGTGCCAAAGAGGCCTTGATGCTGGACTGTGAGTTGGAGCTCAGACTTCATGTCCAGGGTCCTCTGCTACGTCTGTGGTGAGATCCTGCTTCCATCCATATCTTGGGGCCTCACAAAGTGGTGTCTCTTTTTGTTTGCGTGTGTGCCCTAGAGTGGCATGGCAGTCACTGGTCTGCTGGGGCATGCTTTGGGAAGAGGATTATAAGGGCTTTTCTGGGCATCCCTCAGCAACTCTATGTTTGTTGACCTACTAGTCCCCGGGTTCTGATCCAAGCTGTAGTGTGGGATGTCCTGCAGACTGGGTCTAACAGCCAAAGTTCTCTATACAAAGTCTGCAGCCTCCCTGGTGTAAAACTGCAAGACACCATTATGCTCAATGTGGAATATAGCAGGAAACCCCATGCTGTCCTGGACCATGAATTCCTGCAGAGTGTGCATTACTGGTGTAAAAACAATATGCTTATTTGCAATGGTTTAAGAGAAATCCTGGTATAGAGAAGTTTTGTGACCATGCCAAATCTGGTTTCCTTTCTTCTGTGCCAGCTTGAGGAGATGTTATTATGCTAGAATTAGCCTTTGGTGCTCCTCTGGCTTGGGCTGCAGTGCAAGTGTACTATGAGCCTTTCTCTTTTTCCCAGAGTCAGGACCCTGTTGCCCAGTAACTTAAATAGTTCAAACTGGAGGAAGGGGATGACCACTTTACTTTTTTCTCTGGAAACCCACCACCCTAGTGTTGCAGCGGTGATCCCTGTACTCTAAGTCATCTACTTTATCCCAGAAGAGGGCAACTTGTTTGTAGGGTAGCAATGGCAGTATCCTTTTTGTCATTTAGGCAATCAACATGGTGGAGTTGGGACTCATTATCCTGAATCCACAATAAGAGATTGTGTGATTAACTCCACTACTGCCAATGCCATGATTTATTTATTTTATTTTTTATTTATTCATCTGTTAACTGAGTAAGGGACACTGGACCAATGGACCCTTTTCAGGTCCAACCCAGGAAGACAGA
Source organism: Neoceratodus forsteri (assembly GCA_016271365.2). Lineage (NCBI taxonomy): Eukaryota > Metazoa > Chordata > Ceratodontiformes > Ceratodontidae > Neoceratodus > Neoceratodus forsteri. The sequence continues at coordinate 845,113,073 of CM057451.1, read as the reverse complement.
GAGTACAAAACAGAGAAACATTGGACAATCAGACAATTATTACACAGAACATTTACACACAGATTTTAATAGTAAATATTGTTTTAACTTTATCTTAAAAATCTGAAATAGAAGTTGCCTAATGAATTGATATGGGTAAGGTATTCCAGTAAAAAGGGGCAGTTATCGAAAAAGCACGTGAACCAGCCTTAAGTCTAGATTGTACAACACTGAGCAATACTCCATTTGAAGAATGTAACTTGGATAATGCAGAATGAATCATAATCAAACAATGGCGACAGTGACTTAAAAAAATACATTTAAATATAGCACATTCAAAGAAGTACTCAATTCTAAAGGCAGGAATTTACCAACCTAATTGGAGATGATTCCCACCATTTTTGTTGCCCTGTGGCCTTTTTCTGTGGTGCAAGATATCTCACAATTATATTTGCTCCCACTCCAAATCTAAGCAATGTGCAATTCACAAAGGTTTCCATTGCCAGCCTGTTTTGTTTGGGTCCCTTTCTACAGATACATTCCATCATATTAGGGAAGGAGAAACTACTAAGGGAGAGGAGCTGTGGACCTATGTGGCCATTTTGTGTGGTGTTCCACTGGAAATCCTGGGGGTGGGAAGTTACTGTTATTGTGAAGCACCATTATTTAGCAGACTACAGCTGCTCTATATATTACAGTGTTGGGGTCAGTGGTGATATTGTTATCTACTGACCATAAGGATTCCACTAAGAGAAAGGAAAAATTATCATTTAAAAATGTGTGAGGGTCTGAGTGCACTAATGCTGCACAAATACCCAGTACAATGCACACACAGTGCCTCCCACCACCACGTTGCCATTGTTACAAACCTTGTATCCAGACACACATAAATCCTCCAAATAACAGCCCTAAAGAATAATACACATACACACACACACACACACATACACACGTGCGCGCATGCGCACAGTCATCCATATGTTGCACAAACTCCCTATACGATGCATACACACAGCAACCCCCCCATGCACCAGCACCTAGTTTCTATTGTCACAAATCTCTGCATCTAGATGCATAAATATTGTCCTGGCCAAATCCCCACTGACAGCCTAACTGATAGTCAGTACCATTAGGATTTCCAGTTGATCATACTATCTGGTGGATGCACAAGCCGCACATAAGCTGATTCATGCAATGGCTGCTCCATCTGTTGTCTGCTTTCCAGCACTGCATCTGAATAAACAAGGATTTGTCAATGCCGAATGTTTACTTGCTGGCATTGGCACTGGAAGTGTAGGAGTTAGAGAGCTGCATAATAGGAATGGCAGTGAAGTGTTGAACTGAAGGTAACCCCACCACCACCCTGCAGAGACTGACAGGCCTTGGCATGTGCCTTTGGGTCATCAGGCATAACGTCCATGCCATTTCACCACACCCTACCCTGCAGACACTGACAAGTGTCATGGTGTGCCTTAGGGTCTTTGGCCCTTATGCTCACCCCCATTCCATCAGGAAATACAGTGAGATGGGTGCTGTATAGGAGAATGGGGTGAACTTTGCGGCCGAAGAGTCCAAGGGACACCTCAATGCCTCTCACTGGCTGCAGGGTGTGAAATGGTATGAGCATTCAATCAATCAATCAATCAATCAAAATCTTTATTGATCCAAGCGAACATCATTGAGCAGAGCTCTTTTACAAGATGGACCTGGTTAGAACAGGGCCAGGTAACATCCATCATAAAAACATATAAATACATGTAAATAAGTATATAAACACAAACACAATGGTGCAGTAATAGGGGTGTCAAATGATAAAAGGAAGATAAGGCAAGCCATAACAGAGGAGTATTCAAATACAAGGGGGCAGGTCCACCATTGAACCATGCAACTGTATATAAACCATGTTGTCTGTATAGAAGTACCTGTTAGTTCATTTACCAGGGGCAGTCTCTAGTACTAGCCATGAAAATGGCTTGGAGAACCACCAACTAATGGCAGATGAGGTAACAGGAGGGGTATGTGATATGTAAGCGAAGGATAAACATTGTGAGAAGTGAAGTCCCAAGGATAGGTCGGTAGAACTGATGCTGGGGAGGGGGTCTAGAGGAGAGGGAAAGGAGAGTTAGGACTTTTATAGTATGATTGCCAAGGCCACTGTTTTTCGGTTTTTACCAGAAAATCCAGTAGAATTCTGGAATTAGGGCTGCCTGAAAACCGGTAAAAATGAAGATTTCATGGAATCTGGCATTTTCTAGCAGATCAGTAAATCTGTAAAAAAAGTCTGTTTTTCTTTTAATTCCTTCCTGTACTGTTTTCAATTTGCTTTATTTAATGCTCTGTATATTAAGCCTTCTTTAATTCTGATTATTTATGCACATGCTAAAAGAATGATAACAGAATCCCGGTAAAATCCGGAAATTAGAGTAACAATCACCGGTGAAATTCCAGAATCTTAAGTCTTGAAAATGGAATTTAATTGTTTTAATCACCGTAAATCAGTGGCCTTGATGATTGCATGTAGATTGTGGATGAGTACAGTATAGAGTTGTGAAAAGAAGGCTGGAGAAAGCGGGAAGATAGACCAGTATCAAAGGGAGGACAGAGGCATCAAGGTGTTACATGAAAGCATGATGACAGACCAGGGCCAAGGAGGAGACAAGCACGAGAAGTGATTTGTTCATGGTTAAATGGTACAGGTTAGCATGATGACAATTCATGGCCATGGGAAACAATTGCACTGATCATTTCTGAGACGTGAATATAAGAGCTTGAAAGATGAGATGCCGATGGGTGACCTCAGTTTCAGTTTTTTGCAATTTATTCCACAAGGAGGACAGTGTAAAGCTTATAGCAGCCCTGCCAAAGTGAGAGTTAACTTTGGGAACCATCAGTAGGAGAGATTTGCAACTTCTCAGGGCGTAATTGCCTATTGGTTTTATAGGAAGGCAGTCTGTAATGTATTGGGGCAGTTTTTTGGAGATGGCTCTCAGGGTCCAAAAGGCTGCATTTTTATCACACCTGAACTGAAGAGAACTCCACCCCACTGATTGATATAGAGAGCAATGGTGAGTGGAATAAGGCAGGCCTGTGATGAACCTCAAAGCTCTATCATATAATGTGTCAAGTTTGGTGAGGTAGGACATGGGACAGTGGCTGTAGAGGATGTCAGCATAATCTATCAAGGATTGAACCGTTGATTGTACCAGCTGTAGTTTGGCATCTCTAGTTAAGAAGCGGGCTATCCTAAAGAACAGACCAAGTCTCTGTCATAATTTTTTGAGTAATTCTTCAATGTGCTCTATAAAGGAGAGCCTATGGTCCAGCCATACTCCCAGGTATTTGAATTTAGGGACAAATTCCAACTTCTCACCAAGAATTGTAGTAATCTGCGGCACAGAATCTGATAGGGCTGAATTTACCATTTGGGCAGAGGGAGAAAAGAGCATTGCTTTTGTTTTCTTGGCATTAAGTAATAGTTTTTTGTTTAGGAGTCGGTGTTGCATCAGGTTGAACTCAGATTGAAGGTCATTACATGCAGATTGTAATGATGGGCGGCTTACGTAAAGAACTGTGTCATCTGCAAACAGATGAATGCTGGCCTTAGTTATGCTTCCATCAATATTGTTGATGTATATTGCAAATAAGACCTGTCCTAAGACAGAACCCTGGGGAACACCTCTTAGGAGAGGTTTGAGAGTTGAGAGATCTCCTTCCGCTTTCACCTGCTGGAAATGATCAGAGAGGTAGTTGTTGAACCACGGTAAAGATAATGGGTCAGCACTTAGTGAGGTCAGGGAAGAGAGCAGCAGAGAATGGTCAACAGTGTCGAAGGTGCTCAGGTCCAAGAATACGGCGCAGGTGTAATTCCTGTTGTCTAGCTGTCTTTGCCAGTCACTAGTTACTTTGGCAAGTGCTGTGATGGTGCTAAGTTTAGCTCTAAACCCTGATTGGACTGGATAAAGCAGATTATTAGCTTTACAGGTGAGAATCCCAAGTCACACCCCTGATGCCTGTCAGTCTTTACAAGGTGGGGCATTATGGTCGGAAACTCTAACACCTCAGGCGTTCGTTGGTATTTTCACTCCAAATTTTCAACATGGGTTTTTTGTGACCCCCCACCTTATAAACAGTGGCAATATCAGTTTGTTAGCTGAAAGCTGATTTTGCACAGCGACTATGCCATTTGGCACCACAGGTGCGAAAACACATTTTGAACAGGATGTGAAAAATGACAGCTGTACTGTTCATGGGGAGGTGCAAAAAATGGCAATGTTGAAAATCTGCAGTGAAAATATAAAAAAAAAATTGTTAAAGTCACGAGTGTGCATAGAAACTGTGCAATGCACACCCATAATGCAATTAGTTTGGTGATTTTTTACAGCAGATTGTCAACACAGGCATTTTGGAACCTCTGCTCATGAACAGTGTCACTCTGATTTTTTTAATCTGTCCCGAACAGTGATTTCCCACAGCGACCATGCATTTCTGTGCTGGAAGTGCGAAAACACATTTCCGCCATGGTGTGAAAAATGACCACTATACTATTCATAAGGAAGTTTGGAAAAATGCCACTGGTGAAAATCTGGACTGAAAATATTAGAAATCCATGAACTTATGAGGGTGCGTGGAAACTGTGCAATGGTCGCTCATAACACAGTCATTTTATGGACTTTTTTCACCAAATTTTTAACATAGCCATTGTAACACCTTTGCTCATGAACAGTGTCACTGTGATTTTCTTAATCTGTCCCTAACATTGATTTCACACACCAACTGCGCCATTGTGCGCTACATGTACGGAAACAGGTTTTGAGTGAGATGTGAAAAATGACAGCTGTACTGCTCATAAGGAGGTGTGGTAAAATGGCAATGTTGAAAATCTGGAGTGGAAATAGTGAAAATTCGTAAACTTATGAGGGTGCGTAGGAACAGTGCAATGCATGCTCACAAAACAGTCATTTTGGGGAATTTTTTCATCAAATTTTCAACATAGGGTTTTTGGGGGCCTACCTCATGAACTGTGACACTGTCATTTTGTAAATCTGTTCCGAAAGGTGGTTCCATGCAGTGACCTCGAAATCACCTTTCGGGGCTGATTAACAAAATGACAGTGTTGGAATTCATGAGGTGGGGTCCCAAAAACCCTGTGTTGAAAATTTGGTGAAAGAATTCCCCAAAACACCTGAGATATGCATCAAAGTTAAAAAAGAACCCCATTTATTACATTATACAGCTTACCGGCATTTCCTCAGTTCGCAGTCGGCTTTGAAGAGTGCAGACGTGTTCCTGGTCCACCGAAGATCATCACGCCAAACTCCAGAGGTAAGTATGGGGTGAGGGTGGGGATGTGGGGAGGCAGGGTGGGCGCGGGTGGGAGGGAGGTCAGGACAGTCAGCGAGGAAACATTTTTCTTGCAGGTTTTTGTTTTCTTGGACGACGAGGGACTTGTGCCTTGCTGGGATGGGCTCCCAGTGCGGCAGCTGGAAGGCTGTTTGTGGGGGACAGAGGAGCCGATGGGGGACTGGGCACCCCTGTCAGCCATACGGACTGTTGCCACACTGGGGTGGGCTCCCAGCGTGGTACCCGGTTGTCTGTTGAGGGGGAAACTTTGCAGCCGACGAGGGACTGGGCACCCCCATCGGACATATGGACTGTTGCCATGCTGGGGTGGGCTCTCAGTGTGGCAACTGGAACTCTGTTGGGGGGGGAGGGCAGCAGAGCCGACAGGGGATTGGGCACCCCGTCGACCATACAGTGAGTGTGTGTGGGGGGAAAAGCATTAGCATGCAATATGCATGCATGTGTGTGTGGGGGGGGCGCACGCGCACGCAGTATCTTCTCCCTGCTCACTGAAGCGGAGCTCTCCCTTTGAACTGTATGGCTCTGCATGTTCAACTGCTGTCATAGACAGCTGCAGCAATCATTGGTGAACTGTGGCCACGCCTGCAAACACACTGAATACATTGGAAGACAGGGTGCCACACCTACAAAAACTCGGATGATGGCACTATGTTTCTTGCACATGCGTGCAAGCAAACATAAAAAGCAGAAAGAAAGAACATTTTTGAAAATTCTCTTTAGAAATATTCAGATATTTGGGAATTTACTCACCATATCTAATGCAGCCATTGTAAATTATTTTCAGTTATTTCTTAGGATTGGTTTCTGTGTGTTAGAATGTTGCACACAAGAGTTACATTATCTCAGTTCTACTGTAACTGGGGGAAGATTGTCAAGTACCTCTGTCATGCCCCCTTAGAGACTTGATTTGACAGTCATCAAGCAAAACAAGCCCAGCTCTGGCTGTAGGGGAAGTTTTAATTGTCACCTGCAGTGAGCCAAACAGTTAGCCAGGGCTGATTGACTATTAATGGGCAACGTAATTGCTTTGAGTTCTGTATCACTGACTTAAAAAGTCAAACAGATTTAAGGTACTGTATGTGACATTCCAGCAAATCCAAGAGAAGGGGAGAGAAGAGCACCCTATTAGAACATACCAAGTACAGTGCCCAGGATCAAGTGCTCTGACACACTGGAGTATTGCCTTTGAATTACTTGGAGTACCTGCAGTATGCTGCAGGATATCACAGTAAAGACTGACAAGAGTCCTTGATCCTGGTGGACAGTGCTGTATTTCTGAAAGCAGGGAGTTACCCCCAGGAAACTGAATGTACCAGGCCTGTGGAATTGTGGGAACCAAGACCAATATCCTGGCATGTGTAGTCCCTTGGAACTAGTTGGGTCTGGGATCAGAGAGTTAGACATCTAAGAGTGAAGAATAGTGCTTAGTGATCACTATCCTATTCTGTTCTTTAAAAGGAAGGCTATTCCGAAATCTTGCTTTATGATTCTTTTATCTGGCACCACTTCTGTCCAGATAGATTCCTAAATCATTGCTACAAGAAACCCCACCAATTTTTCCTTGAGTTCTTTAATGATCCTAGAGTGCATCCTGTCTGCCACTTGGAGCTTACTTGGCTTACTTTTTACCAGGTGGTCAGATACCATGATCAGGATTTTTCACAGAGAGGGTGGTGGATGCATGGAACAGCCTTCCTGAGGAGGTTGTGGGATCTGAAACTGTGGAAGAATTTAAGAATGCATGGGACAGACATAAGGCAATTTTTGTTGGGGGTAGGAAGAAATAGGCTGTTGGTTAAATAGGATTTGCAGCTTATCCTCTAGGTAATGAAATGGGCAGACTAGGTGAGTCAAGTGGTCCTTATCTGCCGTCAGAGTCTATGTTTCTATGTGTGATGCCCATGAACTGCATCAAGACAACCCCTGATGCTATGGGCCTCCAAATGAGCACCCACCCCTCCGCTAGGAGACCTTGATGTACACTGAAACAAAGCATTCATTCAGCATCTCAGACATTACCCCTGATCCTTTCACAAATATCTCCCCATCTCTTGTTTTCAAGTGCCCAGCCTTCTACTTTCCCTTCCTCCTTCCCTTTATGTCCTGGAAGAAGGTTTGGGGGTCTGCAGCTCCTGCTGCTATCCTAGCTTCCAGCCCTTCCTTGGTTTTCTTAATTCTTGTTGTGAAGTCCCTCCATGCTATTCTACACCCTTCTCAGTCTTGGAGGTAAACAGTTTTATTCCAGTGGTCATGAACCTTTTTTTTGTTCAGGATTAATTACCTTATTAACCCCTTTTCCCTACTTGGCTGTTTAAACAGATCAGTGCCACCATTGTTAAGAAAATCATTGCCTGATCAATTGCTTCAGTTTTGGATTGCCGTATTTTTCTTCCTTTGTTGTTTGTCTTGCATTTTATCTTCTATATATAGGGCTTATGGGCAGACTAGATGGGCCTAGCGGTCCTTATCTGTCGACAGTTTCTATGTATCTATGTATTTACAACTGCTGATTGTACCCCTTGTCATTATTCCCTCACCCCCTTTATACCATGTTTCTTTTAGTCCCTCTCCCCAGGATGCACCTGAAAATGAGTTGGTATAAGCTCAGCATGCCTTCATGACCAAAAATTGTAAACGAATGAATAAATACATGAAACAATCTGACTTACAAACTGGCTGCCATAAATGGAGAAAGCTGATTGGCTGAGAGGTCATACTAACATACTAATTGCCAGCAGATTAGGCCTTAAGGTCTATCGAGTCTGCTCAAACCTCAGATCCTAGTTGAGTGCCGAGGCCCTCCCCCCCTTGTGTTCCAGAAACCCCTATCATCCATCCCCACCCCCCTGGGACAGGCCATCATCTGATACATCCACTTTCTGTGTCTGTCCCACCCTCTCTTGAAGCCCTCCACTGTGGATCTCTGAACCAGCTCGCCAGGCAGTGCATTCCAAGGGTCCACCACCCTCTCAGTGAAAAACCTCCTCCTCTTATTCCCCCTCACCCTTCCACCTTCCAACTTCAAACCATGCCCTCTGGTGATACCTCCCTGCTTTAGTCTAAAGATCCCCTCCATGTTTACCCTATTTATTCCCTTGAGGTACTTGAAGACCTCAATCATGTCCCCCCTGTCTCTCCTCTCCTCCAATGAATACAGGCAGAGCTCCTCAAGTCTGTCCTCATACGTCAAATCCCCTAGTCCTTGTATCATCTTAGTTGCCCTCCTCTGTACCCTCTCCAGGAGTGGTATGTCCCTCTTCAAGTGTGGTCTCCAGTACTGTACACAGTACTCAAGGTGTAGTCTAACCAGTCCATTGTACAGCGGCAGAATCACTTCCTTGCTCCTAGAGGTGATCCCCCTTACAATGCATCCCAACATCCTGTTTGCCTTGCTAGCCGCTCTCCTGCACTGCTCAGAGTTATTCATACATGCATCCACCATGACCCCTAGGTCTTTTTCCCCTATTGAGGCCTCCAGTGCCTCCCCTTCCTGGGTGTACCTGTGTTTAGGGTTTCCCCACCCAAGAAGTAACACCTTGCACTTGGTGATATTGAAATTTAATTTCTATGTGAGAGCCCAGCTTTCCAGGGTGTCCAGGTCCCCTTGCAGGGCCAACCTCCCCTCTTCTCCCTCAACTACTGCTCCCATCTTGGAGTCATCAGCGAAGAGACTCATTTCACACCCTATACCCTCCCTGATGTCCGATATGTATGCATTAAACAGGATCGGACCCAGGATCGAGACCTGCAGTACCCCACTACCAACCTCTCTGGGGTTCGAGCTCCCCAGCGACCACTGCCCTCTGGGTGCATCCAGCTAGCCAGTTTTCAATCCATCTGACCATCAAAGGGCCTACTCCCAACCCCATGAGTTTCTCCACCAGACCATTGTGGGGGACAGAGTCAAACGACTTGCTGAAGTCCAAGAATAATACATCCACAGGCTTTCCCCTGTCCAGTTCTGATGTTACCCATTCGTAGAACTCCACAAGATTGGTTTGACATGATCTACCTGGCACAAACCCATGTTGCCGACTATCCATACCTCCCACCTCCTCCAAGTACACCCCCAGGTTTTTGAAGTTCAAGTTAAAGTTCAAGTTTACTGTTGGAAAACTGCATTGAGCAAGTTCATTCACAAGGAGGTCCTTTGACACAGACAGGTAGTTACAGAGTGCATAATTGAAAAAACAGTACAAATTCAAGTACAGAATTATGGGCAAGCATTAACATGTTGCATAAAATGACAATGACATAGAAAAATACAAGTACAGAAAAAAAGGTACAAAGTGCATGTTTTGGAGTATCAAGGCAGTTAATTTCTAGGTAAGTAAGAGGAAGCAGTGGGATAGAGTTAGAGCAGTGAACTAGGATTTAGAAGCTGCTGCATGTACCTTTTATTTTTGCTGCAGCCAACCTTTTAAATAGGCTGACAGAGACAGTACTAGGAAGCTCCAGTACACCTTGGAGCTGGTTCCAGATAGTCGGGAGTATGCTTGATATGGCCCGCTTGCCGAGTAAGGTGCGGGTTCTCGGTGCATCAAGGAAGAGGAGGAGGTAATTTTTTTTAAGAGAGTAGGCGCTATGGGAAATATGGAAAAGGACTGTGAGGTAGTTCAGGAGTTTGTTCAGGAGTAGCTTAAGAGTTCAGATACCAGCATGAAGTGTGCGTGTATTTGAGAGTGATGTCCAGCCAGTGGCTAGGTACAAATCGCAATGGTGGGTACAGTAGGGTAGGTTTGTCATGAACTGTGTGGCACGGTGGTAGAGGACCTCTAGTTTGTTGAGTCTTGAGGCAGCTGCGGAGGTATAGATTAGATCGCCATAGTCAAGAAGCGGCAAGAAAATGGCCTGGACCAGCCTAGTTCTGGTATCCAGTGGGGCATGACGTGGGGGGGGGGGGGAACAATGAAACAAAAAAATTAAAGAAACATACACAAAAAAAGGCCCAAAAGGGCATTTTTAAAGGACCCAGGGCCAGTTGGCAAAGCTTAGCAATGACTACTAATCATTGCCACATTTGACTTCCGTTTCCCAATTCTTGGGTCACAAATTGTGATGTGAACCCACTCATTTTATGCCTTGCGCATCCAAATTGGTCCAGTGCTGCTTTATACCCAGCTGAGTAAATGCTAGGGTCTAACAATTAGTCACTGACTAAAATGCATCCAGTGTTTTAGCCACTTGTGAACTGAATTAACCCTTATCAAGTTAATGCACTAGCAGCCCTGGTGGTTCTGATCAGATTTTGTTTGCTGAGGCATGTGGACTACAGAGAAGCTGTCAGTAAGGTGTGCCTTGAGAAAGTAGCCTTAGATTTTCCTGGGAAAATGAAGCATGCCTTTTTTTTTTTTGTTAGTACATGAACTTAGCAATGTGGCCATTTGTATCCACATGACAAAGAATACATGTTTTAAAATAAAACAGTTATCAGTCATTCCTTTAAGTCTGTTAAATGTGATGTGGATTACTGTTGATTTTTGTACAACTTGTCTTATTGTGATCATATATTATTGATAAACATGTTTTTGTTTTGATTAAGTACAGTATACTCTAGATAACTCCTGTAATATGCTGTTGCCGAATATGTGATGAAAGTGAGAGTTTCAGATCATTTTGTCTGATGCAGTTAGTAATAGATTTCTTTGACTGGGTGACCAGGAAGGGGCAGTGGATGTGGCCTACCTAGATTTCAGCAAGGCCTTCAATGCTGTCCCACATAGGAGGTTGGTAAACAAGTTGGGAAGCCTGGGAGTGGGCCCCAGGAGCTGATAATCTGGGTCAGAAACTGATTGAGTGACAGGACACAGAGGATGGTGGTAAATGGCATTTAATCTTAGGAGAGCGGGTGACCAGCGGGGTGCCACAGGGATCAGTGCTGGAGCCAGTCCTCTTTAATGTCTTCATAAGTGACATTGCAGAGAGGCTGGAGGGGAAGGTATGCCTCTTTGCAGATGACTCTAAGATCTGCAACAGGGTCAATACACCAGTGTGGGGGGAAGGGTGGAAAAAATGAAAAAGGACCTAAATATGCTTGAAGAGTGGTGGAGAATGTGGCAGCTAAGATTCAATGCAAAGATGTGCAAAATCATGCATTTGGGGCACAGAAATCCAAGAGAGGAGTACAAGATTGGGGAAGAGGTACTGACGGCCACCAATCAAGGAAGGGACCTGGGGGTAATCATATATGATGACCTAAAGGTAACCAAACATTGTGAGAAGGCTTTGGGGAGAGCCAGTGGGATGCTAGGGTGTATAGGGAGAAGTATTGCCAGCAGAAAAAAGGAGGTAGTTATGCCACTGTACAGATCACTAGTGAGACGTTATTTGGCATACTGTGCCCAGTTCTGGAGGCTGCATCTCTGAAAAGTCATAGACAAAACAGAGGCAGTCCAGGAAGGAAACATATTCAATTCAGTGCTTTAGAGTAACTGGTAATTGCTATTTTTCTTTTAAACTTAGATTGTGGGCTTGTAGTGACACTATACTTTCTTTGTTGTCTTTAGTTATAATTGTTTTTGGGCTGTTGAAAATTTAAAACATAGTGGTGGTGTAATTCTGTGCTGTCTTTAATTGCTGCAAATTTTATCTTGGCTTGTCTGACTGTCCTGTAGTTGGGTGAAGGGTGTTAATTGTCTGGCCTCTGACCTCAGCTACGTGATAACTGGAGGTGTGGCTTAGTCAGAGTTAAAGTAGCAAGCAGAGGTTTATTTTCTCAGAAGAAGCCAGAAGGGGAAGGAAGGAAACATATTTAATTCAGTGCTTTAGAGTAACTGGTAATTGCTGTTTTTCTTTTAAACTTAGATTGTGGGCTTGTAGTGACACTATACTTTCTTTGTTGTCTTTACTTATAATTGTTTTTGGGCTGTTGAAATTTTAAAACATAGTGGAGGTGTAATTCTGTGCTGTCTTTAATTGCAGCAAATTTTCACCCCCCCTCCCTCTCCTTCCCCCAACACTTAATTATATGCCCTGATAAATCTGATTGACAGGAGCTAAACACAGGGTATAGTAAGAGGTGTGAAGTAGGAGGGGCATAAGGGGGAAGAAGCCCACTCTCAGCACGACAGGTGTTTTGACTCATTTATTTATTTATTTATTGGTTTCTTCTTCCTTAAAAAAAAAATTATCTGAGGATCAGTGACAGGATTTTTAGTACAGTAAACTAATAAAAAGAGAACTAGGAGAGCTTCAGTAGCAGACAAGTAGTGGAATTGCAGTATAATGTGGGGAGTGGTGCAATACAGTGGCTGTGGGGCAGCCATATTCAGGCAGACCTTCTGGACACTGAGGTGCTGCCCTATCTGCATGCATCTCTCTGGACTGTGGGATGAGGTAGCCAGACTCAGAGCGGAAGTAAACTGGGTCAGGAGTACCATCACCCCTATCCAGGGACCACCCAGTCCAATGCAGCTGCCTCAAAGGATGCCGAGAATGAGGAGCACTTGGATGACAGTGGGCCCAGGGAGGGTTAGAGCAGTCAGGCAGAGGCACATCCCAGATCCTATTCCACTAAGAACCCCATGCCACACTGGCAAACGAGGACAACCAAATAGAGGACCCAGAGAAGTGGAAGGAAAGGATGTGGAGGTTAGCCAAGGAGGTGACCTCAGTGGGGAAGGCAGTGGACCCCAGAGGAGGAGGAAGTGAATCCTGGTGGGGGACTCCATCGTAAGAGGGATCCAGCTAGGAACACAGGAGGGGGTGGACAGGGAGGTGAAGTGCCTACCAGGTGCCACGGCATGGAGGGATGGAAGGAAGATACTGGGGATCACTGGGAAGGCAAGGCGGAGGGTGAGCTGGATGTCATTATCCACCTAGGTACTAATGACTTGGCAAATGGGGAGCCAAAGGAAGTTCAGGAAGAGTTTAGGAAACTGGGAGGGTCTCAAACAAGTAGCTACTTCTGTCACTTTCTCAGAAGTACTACCTGTGAGAGGCAAGGAGAGCATAGGTGCATGCACCAGGAACTTTAACTCATGGTTGAAGAACTGGTGCTGTGAGGAAGGGTTTGATTCATTGGTGACTGGGGACCCACCTGGAGGGATGGAGGTTTGTTCAAGCCTGGCGGCCTGCATCCATCCTGGAGGGAATCAAGCACTCAATGATAAGTTTAAATGCTACATTGACAAGCATTTAAACTAGCAAAGGGGGGTGGCAGGCCAGCAAGGAGGGTACCTACTTGCTCAACCCCCACAGCTAGCAGTGGAACCAGTGAACCAGAGGAGTGGCTATCTCTGCAAAGCAGTGTGCAAAAGATGGAGATTAGTGCCAAAGAGGTGGATAAGCAGAAAAGGGGAAAAATTCAGCAGAAGGGCAGACAGCAAGGAGAACCAGGGATAAATGACAACCAAGAAAGGGGCTGGAGTAGAACAGTGAAGCAGTCTAGGGAGGTCAAATCATGGAAAGCCATGTGTGCAAATGCCAGGAGCCTTAGCAACAAGATGGAAGATCTGGAGGCTGTCATGGTACAGTCAGACCTGGACATTGTGGCCATCACTGAAACCTGGTGTAATGATAACCATGACTGGGAGATGGCCATACCTGGCTACAACATATTCAGAAGAGACAGAGCAGGCAGGAAGGGAGGAGGGTGTCACTGTATGTGAAAATGACATAAGAGCCACAGAGATCCAGGAGGAACAAAATGGGGAGAGATACTGTGGGTTAGCTGGAAAGGAAAATGGGGACAGCCATCCACACAGGTGTGGTCTATAGACCACCAGCCCAGGAGGAAGAAACAGATAGGAGCTGATGCTAGCCATCCAAAGGATGGCAGACAAAGTGAGTAGTACTGGTTGGAGACTTCAATATTCCAGATGTGGACTGGAGCATCCCAGCAGCAGCATCAACTAGCAGCAGATTTATCCTGGACTTCCTTCAGAGTGCCTTCCTCAAGCAACTGGTCATGGAACCAACTCGGCAGAAGGCAATACTGTACCTTGTGCTCACAAACAGGGACAGTGTGATGGGGGTAACAGTGGGGGAGCACCTGGGTAACAGTGACCACCAGTCATTGTGGTTTGAAATCACAGAAAGAGCAGAACCAAACCACACAAAACACGTATCCTGGATTTTAGGGGGCAGACTTTGGGAAAATGGGAGATACTTGAAAGAGGCATTAAGGGAATGGGACAGGAATCAGGGTTGAGGAACAGTGGGCAATATTTAAAATGGGGATTATAAGAACAACAGAATTATGCATTAAGCAGGTTAGCAAGAGGAAAAGGAAGAGGAGACCATTATGGTTTTCCAAAGAGGTAGCAAAGAAAGTGAAAGCCAAAAAGCTTGCATTCAGGCAATACAAAAAGACACAGGCAGAAGGGGATAGGAGAAGTACCAGGAGAAGCAAAGGGAGGCAGGGAAGTCAGTAAGGGAAGCCAAAGCTCAGACAGAAGAACACATTGCAAAATCAGTGGGTAAAGGGACAAAACCTTTTTCAGGTACATAAGTGAAAAAAGAAAAGACAAAGGGAGGGATAGTGAGACTGAAGGGGAGGATGGGAGCCGGTGGAGGATGACAACAGTAAAGCTGACATATTGAACAGGTATTCTGCTCAGTCTTTACTGAGGAAGAGGGGTAATGGGTCTGAAGGGAGTACAAGGGTGAGAATGGTGCAGAAATGGACACAAGTCCCTTTACAGAGAAAGGGTCCTGGGGAACTGGAAGTAATAAGAGTTGATAAAGCAATGGGGCCAGGCACGGGTGCACCCAGGGTCCTTAAAGAACTAGAGAGGTGGTGGCTGAACCTCTGGCTATCCTGTTTAGCCGATCACTGGAAACAGGGAGGTACCCAAAGACTGGAGGACAGCAGATGTAGTCCTATACAAAAGTGGAACAAAGAGAAGCGGGAACTACAGACCAGTCAGCCTCACCTCGGTAGTGGGAAGATCATGGAAGCATTACTGAAGGAGAGATTGGTGGAACATCTGGTTGTCAATGGACTACAGGACCCAAGGCAGCATGGTTTCACCAGCGGGAGGTCATGTCAGACCAACCTCGTTGAATTTTTGACTGGGTGACTAGGAGGTGGATCAGGGAGGGCAGTGGACATGGCCTATCTGGACTTCAGCAAGGCCTTTGACACTGTGCCACATAGAAGACTATTACACAAACTGGGAATATGGGTGTGGGCAGGACAGTAGTGTGGTGGGTAGGTAACTGGCTGGGTGGAGACAGGAGGATGGTGGTAAATGGCTGTCACTCCACAGAGGGAAGAGTGACCAGTGGGGTACCACAGGGATCAGTGCTGGGACCGGTCCTATTCAACATCTTCATCAGTGACATTGCGCAGGATCTAGAAGGCAAAATTTCACTGATCGCTGATGACACAAAGCTCTGTAAAAGAGTAGACACACCAGAGGGTGTAGACAAAATGAGAAGTGATCTGCAGAAACTTGAAGAATGGTCAGGGGTTTGGCAGTTGAAATTCAATGCAAAGAAGTGCAGGATAATGCATATGGGGCACAAAAACCCTGGCACAATATATCAGTTGGGGGTGAGGATATAGCATGCACCAAGCAGGAAAGGGATCTTGGGGTTGTCATCTCTGATGACCTCAAGGTAGGAAACAGTGTGACAAGGCAGCAGGTAAAGCAAATAGGATGCTGGGATGTATAGGCAGGGGTATCACCAGCAGGAAAAGGGAGGTCATATTCCGCTATACAAGACACTAGTGAGGCCCCACCTGGAGTACAGTGTACAGTTCTGGAGACCATACTACGTAAGGACATAGACAGGGTAGAGAAGGTTCGAGGAGGGCAACAAAGATGGTGCATGGATTGCATCACAAGTCCCTATGAAGACAGGTTGAAGGAACTGAACATGTGCTCCCTGGAGGAGAGGAGGAGAGGGATATGATAGAGACATACAAGTATCTTACAGGGAGGAACAGGGTGCAGGAAAACACTATTTTAAGCGAAAAAGATGTTCCAGGACTAGAGGGCATGGGATGAAGTTGGAGGAGGGAGATTCAGAGGAAACATGAGAAAGAATTTCTTCACAGAACGGTGGTGGACAAATGGAACACCCTGCCAGAGGAAGTGGTGGGGGCTGAAACAATCACAGGATTTAAGAATGCATGGGATAGACATAAAGGAATTCTAGAGGTCAGGGTTAAGGGGAAACAGACTTCTAGGAAAACAAACTGAACTTACAAGCTCAAATGGGCAGACTGGGTGGGCCATAGGCCCTTATCTGCCGACACTGTCTATGTATCTATGTATCTATGTAAGGGCAACAAAAATGGTGTAAGGACTGCACCAAAAGCCATATGAGAAAAGACTAGAGGACCTCAATATGTATTCCCTGGAGGAGAGAGTGGGGGAATAATATAGACATTCAAGTACCTCAGGGATATAAACAAGATACAGGAGGGTAGCACCTTTCAGAAAAGAACATGTCAAGAACAAATAGGCATGATATAAGGCTGGGGGGGGTAGGCTCACGGGCAATGTGAGGAAGTACTTTTTTAAAGAAAGAGAAATGAATGCTTGGAACAGCTTACCTGCAGAGGTGATGAGGGGAAAACGATAGGGTAATTCAAGAATGCTTAGGATAGACATAAGAGTACTCTCACAATAGGTAAGAGAGGGTAAGCCGCAGATCAACTAGGGTCTGTATTATTGCATTAGGTAGGGAAAAGGGGCAGACTAGGTGAGCCACACGGTCCTTATCTGCCATCACGTTGTATGATTCTATGTTTCTTAAAAGAAATACTGCTTCTCTTAATGAACATCTTAAGGCTTGCATAGCTCATGATTTCCTAGTGTAAAAATATCAAGTTGCAAAGTTCAAACTGATGAATGTCCTTTATTTAACCAGCAGTACAATCTATCTGTCTACTACACAATCAATCATAAGTGTCTTGTATGCTCTGGTCCCTGAATGGATGGTGATGCTCAAGTCAACTATGGGATCTTTGTATATTAATAAAACTATACTGTACTCATGCAGTTGTCTACTGGTGCTACAGTAGTTGCATTTATTCAAAAGCTGAGAGCTGTGGGATTTGAACTTCTCATTCATAGAAATTTAGGCCGGCTGGTCTTAGATTAGAATATGGATTTATCTAATGTTTTGGGTTGGTACATGAAAGGGGTTGTGGCAACCTGATTGCACATTTTTTATTTATTTTTTTTAATTTTTTTCTAAAACAATTGTTTTCAGGAGCTGTGGCTACTGTGGCTAGAAACATAGAAACATAGAATTTGACGGCAGATAAGGCCCACCTAGTTTGCCCATTTTCCTACCTACATAAGCTCCATATCCAAAATGATCTGCAGCTTACCTTCGCTTTCCTATGACTATGGTTGCTTTCTGTCTATCCCATGCATTCGTGAATTTGCCTGTTGTTTTTGCCCTTACAACCTCTGCAGGGAGGCTGTTCCATGCATCCACCACCCTTTCTGTGAAAAACTATTTTCTCATGTTACCTCTCAGTCTTTCCCCCAGCCTCATATTGTGCCCACTTTTTCTTACAGTTCTCTTTTTCTGAAAGATACTTCCCTCTTGAACCCTGTTTATACCCTTGAGGTACTTGAATGTCTCTATCATATCCCCATCTCCCTCCTTTCCTCAAGGGCATACATATTGAGGTCTTTCAGTCTTTTCTCATATGCCTTTTGGTGCATTCCTGTCACCATTTTCCTTGCCCCTTCTCTGTACTGCCTCCATTCTGTTTATGTCCTTCCGGATATGTGGTCTCCAGAACTGAACACAGTGCTCCAGATGTGGCCTGGCCAATTGTCTGTACAGTGGTATCACCACTTCCTGTTTTCTACTGGTGATGCATCTCCCTATGCACCCAAGCATCCCTCCGGCCCTCCCCACCACCTTCTCACATTGTTTGGCTACCTTCAGATCATCTGTTATGATTACCCCCAGGTCTATTTCCAGTTTTGTTGTTGTTAGTATCTCCCTTCCTTATTGTAGTCCTCTCCATGGTTCCTGTGCCCAAAGTGCATGACCTTGCACTTTTTTGGATTGAATTTAAGCTGCCACACTCTTGACCACTCCTCCAACCTGCCTAGGTCTCTTCTAATTTTTTCCACTCCGTCTGGATTTCCACCTTATTGCAGATCTTGGTGTCATCTGCAGAAAGGCTTCCCTTCCCTTCCAGCCCCTCCACAATTTTGCTAATGAAGACATTGAAGAGGACCAGCCCCAGTGTTGAGCCTTATGGCACCCCACTGGTAACCCTCCTGTCCTGGGATTGAACACTATTTGCAACCACCCTCTGTGTCCTGTTGCTCAGCCAATTTCAGACCCAGTTCACTACCTTGAGACCCACTCCCAGACTATCCAACTTGTTTAATAGCCTCCCGTGTGGGACGGTGTCAAATGTCTTGCTAAAACCTAGGTAACCCCCCCCCCCCGATCAACTACCCTGGTTACATAGTCTATGAAATCTATTAGATGTGTTTGACAAGATCTACCAGCTATGAATCCATGTTGCCTTGGGTCTTGCACCCCATTGGCCTCAAGATATGCTACAGTCCTTTTCTTTGGCATTGATTCCATTATTTTCCCCACCACTGAGGTCAAACTGACTGACCTGTAATTCCCAGCTTCCACCTTGCTCCCACTTTTGTGTGGTGGTACCACATTTGCCCTCCTCCAGGTCTTTGGCAGCACTCCCTCCTACATTGGTTTGTTGAATAGGGCTGTAAATGGTGCCCGTAGTACCTCTCTAAATTCTGTCAGTATTCTGGGATGCATCCCATCTGCTGAATAATGCCAATGTGCACGTTCTTGTACTTCACAATATGTTTACTGACATGAATGCTTTTGTTGATTTTATTTCCATTTTGCTTCATTTCACTAACTGTAAACCCTCAAACACCTTTCTCTCACAGCCCATGCTGCTTGACTCATGTTTACCCCACTGCTCCCATTACCCATCTCAATACCTATGTTATTACATGGAAACATAGACGCTGTTGGTAGAAAATAACTGACTGGCCCACCTAGTTTGCCCTAAGGTTCCTACCTACTTTGCTACTATAGACCCTAACTGATCTCTGGCCTTACTCCTCCACCCCCTACCTGTTACCAAGGTCCCCTTGTAACTATCCCATGCATGTTTGAAACCTGTTACCATTTTGGTACCCACCACCTCTGCTGGAAGGTTGTTCCAGACGTCCACCTCCCTTTCCATAAAGAAGTATTTCCCCACATCCACTCTATGCCTCCCCCCCTTCAAGATTCATATCATGCCCCCTTGTCCTTGAGTATCCCTTTCTGTGCAAAATGTCACCTTCCTGTACCTTATTGATATCTTTGAGGTATTTGAATATTTCTATCATGTCTCCCCTTTCCCTCCTTTCCTCTAGAGAGTACATATTTAACTCCCTGAGTCTTTCCTTATTGGGCTTTCTTTGTAGGGCTTATTGCCCTTCTTCATTGGTAATTAGAATTATCAAGCATTCCAGGACCATTGTTTTACTATTTGTTACTCATTATCTAGTGGCACATACAATACCATTCTCCCATCTCCACAGACGGCTGCCGAATGTCAGTTTACAATTGCCTGAATGCTGCATCAGTTGTTTCAATATGCAGATAATAGTAAACTGTCATTTAGCAGCTGGGCAGGGAGGCGAGAGTAGTATATGTGTTGGTCACTGCATTTAAGGCTGCAGTCGAACTGGGTAGCATCTTATAATAATACAGTTTTTTATATTAGTATAAGTAGGTATGTGTGCTAGCTGTATGTTTTCTTTTGTCAGTAGTGGCGGGATTTGAACAAGCTGTTTCTGGAAATATATTCCCTATGTAGTGGGGTTTGAAATAGGGTTTAGCAATTGCTATGGCTGGATGGTGAGTGGCAGACTGGCAATTGGACAGCATTGTTTACTCTGTATTTACCTTTTTTAATGCATCTGTGACTATCTACCTTACAATTAATAAAGTATTTTTGCTGCTCATAATGTGACTGTGTATTTTTTATATAATAGAGTGATTGTTATTGCCCTTATTCTGCTATTGATCTTTAATCTTTGTAAACTAATTATGTTCCTGCTTCTTTTTTTATAATTGTTGTGATTTTAAGTGGGATTTAGTGTGTTAGTGTGTTTGTATGTTGGGGTGATTGCAGTGTATATAGGGATGCAAGCCTTTTTTATTATGTTTTTTAAAACACAAGTGTGGCAAGCCCTCAGGGTAGGCTGGTTTTATAATAAAATTACTGATCTGAGACCAAACAGTTCAGCTGGGTAACTTAATGCTGAAATGCAAATCCACAATGAAAGCTGTATTTAAAAAACATTTACTTTCAATTCATAGCCATTTGCTGGTTGCTGACAGCAGGTTGTGGAAGTAATAAATTTTTTTTAAATACAGCCTTCGCTGTGGATTTGCATTTGTGCATTAAATTACCCAGTTGAACTGTGTGGTCACAGTCTACCCATAATGCTCTCCACATTTGGATTTTTGTGACTATTTTAAGTTTTAGCCAGACTTCAAAGAGCACCACCTATGCACCACAGTGCCAAAAACCTTCTTTGCTTTTTGGTGGGACATGACACTATTAATGTAAAAGTACTGTTTTAGAACACACACACACACACTGACAAAATAAAGGAAAACATCAGTAGAATCAGTGTGTGACAGGGTAATGTTTTAAAACAAAAAGTTCCACAGTGATAGTTGACATCTCTTGCAGAGGCATGCCAGGGTGATCAAGTTTTGTAAAAAAAATTAAAAAGCAGCAGTCCCAGTTTTATCTATTTATTGTGTGTGCTTGTGTTTGTGAAACAAAGTACTTTTACATATATAGCCCACATCGCTGTACAAGGAGAAGGGGGGGGGTTCATCTCCTGGAAATCTCAACTAATCTTCTTGGATGATTTCACTCGTATTTACCTGACAGTGATATGCAACCATACTGAACAATCCCAACATGCGGATGCCACTTTTTGTTAGTCAGTAAAACCATGAATCAGTGTGTCATTCTTTTATTTAAAAACACTGCAGATGTTGTCACTCAGCCTACTATGAGTGATCCAGCTGTCCTACAGAGGAAACACTTTTTCACGCTCCAGTGAGAGTGCCACCTGCAGTATGCAGAACTGATGATTGCTTTTGCCCGTATTTATCTGCAGCCAAACTTAGAAGAAATTCCAATACTAGTCTTGATTACTTCTGTTTGGCTATACAATAACCCTTATGTAGAAGTACAGATGTCGAAGCCCCATAGCTGCACACTAGTCTAGAACTGGAACTGGACTTGGTAACAGGTAAGGGATCTGACCTCAGGAGACATGTCCATGTCTAAACTTAGCCCCTGATCAACCCTCACAATTATCCTTAGCAGGGTACTCAGCTTAGCCTTTCCAGGAGTAATTTTATCAGTGGTCCAAATTCCACTGATCTGTCTGCTTAAAGGACTCTGCATATTCCTTGGGGTAGTTCCTCGCTTCCATCGGCAGTTTTGAACAGAGACTACTTCGATAAGGTATTTGCAGAAGCATAGGGAAAATAAAAAATACACAAACATAGGACATTTTTGATCATGTGTGCACCCAGTGTGTGCATAGCATACCATTAGAGAATTAGTATATGGAAGTCTCAATAAAGTTTATCTTTTGCTGTCTTTGAGGTATTCTAGCAGCCTGTGTTGGTGATGGTGCTGCATTTGCCTATTTTTCCCATGCATCAGTCTTCTGGTCGAATTTCACACTTGGCCGGGTCATCACCCTCTTGTTGATCATCTTTTCCTCCTCATCTGACAAGAAATAGGTGACCCCGACTGAGAGCTCATCCTTCTTGATGTCAATGGGGTCCCCTGTGGGCAGCTCCATGGGGACCCCATGGATAGCCCACTATAATTTAGGTGGGTAATCTGATCCAGTTGATCTTCCATCAGTGACATGCCACAAGGGAGGTGAGGAGGAGGCAGCCAATCTAGACTCTTAATGTACAAAATGAGTCATGTCTGAAACACTGGAGTGTTGTGTTTGGTTTATCAACTGCAGCCAGAGCACTTATAATTTCAAAGAGACAGAGACCCTATGATTATTACTATAAGGACCATGTGGGGAAGGTAATAGTGAATGGAACACATTCCGAAGAAAGGGGGGTTACTAGTGGAGTACCTCAGGGCTCAGTACTGGGTCCAGTCCACTTTAACGTCTTTATAGGTGACATTGCAGAGGGTCTGGAAGGAAAGGTATGCCTCTTTGCAGATGACACAAAGATCTGTAACAGAGTTGATACACAAGGGGGGTTAGAAAGGATGAGAAGGAACTTGGCAAGGTTGGAGGAATGGTCAGACATATGGCAACTTAGATTCAATGCAAAGAAGTGCAAAGTAATGCACCTGGGAAATAAAAATCCAGGGGAAGAGTACACAACAGCAGGGGAGGTACTAACAACAACAATAATGGACGGGTACCTGGGGTAGTCATATCAGATGACCTAAAGGTGGGTAAGCAATGTGAGAGGTCGGTAAGGAGAGCCAGGTGATACTGGGATGCATAGGGAAGGGCATCGCAAGTAGAAAAAGGAAGTGGTTATCCCTTTGTACAGACAGTTGGTGAGACCCCCATCTGGAGTACTGCGTGCAGTTTTGGAGACCTCATCTACACAAGGACATAGACAGGATGGAAGCAGTCCAGAGGAGGGCAACTAAAATGGTGCAGGGTCTACATCAGTAACCATATGAAAAGAGATTGAGAGAGCTTAATATGTATACCCTTGATGAAAGGAGGGACGGGGTGACATGATAGAAACTTTTAAGTACCTCAAGGGAATAAACAAAGTCCAGGAGGGTAGCATCTTTCACAAAAAGAGATGTGTAAGAACAAGGGGGCACAATTTAAAGATAGAGGGGGGACAGCTCAGGGGTAACGTGAGGACATTTTTTTCATGGAGAGAGTGGTGGACACATGGAACTGACTTCCTGGAGAGGTTGTGGGGTCTAAAACAGTGGGGGAATTCAAACATGCATGGGACAGACATAAGGCAGTTATAGTGGGGGGGAGTTGCAGGAAGTAGGCTATTGGTTAACTACGATCTGCAGCTTATCCAATATGTAGGGAAATGGGCAGACTGGGTTGGCCAAGTGGTCCTTATCTGCCATCAAAGTCTACGTTTCTGTGTTTCTATTTCTTGAAGGACTTCTGTAATAAAATAAAAAAAAACTAAAAATTTGTTTCATGTTAATGCACAGCAGCCATGTTGACTCTGACCAGAGTGTGTTTTCAGATGCAGCAGGATTTTTTTCCACTTTACAGGGATATTTATGCCCCGGGTGTTCCAACATGCCAGGTTAAGAAATTCCTGCTTCCCCAGGAAGAAAGTGTGGGTGTAAAGTGTGTTCATTTATTACCTATAACTCACCTATAGAGTTCGATTTGCTTGGGCTGTTCCTCACCTTGTCCTTTTGGTGGTCCCCTTCTGTGCTAGGTTGCCACTTAACATCAGATTACTTACACTGTGCAAGAGATAGTGAGAGCTAGTTTATACCATCAAGGTGCAGTCAAAGTGTACCAGTACTGGTGATGGTATCCCCATTCTGTTATGTGCTGTCCATATGAGTGATGTCTCAAGATGAACAATGCTGGACGGAGAACCTCACCTGCAACTGCAGCCAAGTCCCAAGAACCTTGGCAATAGAGGAGCAGCCATTGGGCACTACCACTCCCTCCCATAATCAATAATCAGAACAGTGATCAGGAAACATGACCACATTAGGCTTACATCTTATTTTTCATTTAGAATAAAAAAACCCAAATAAACCAGAACTGTGGAAAGAAAAACACTTTGCATACTTTATCACATTTGTAGCAGGATGTGAACCTGTTACAGGAGGAATGGGATTGCAATGGGGGGGGGTGAGTTGTACTTTTAACTGCCCTATTACTATATCTGCCTTTGACTTTTGCAGGGAATCCATGCAAATGGGTTTACATGGGGGTAGTAGGAAAGCCTTGTAGAATTCATGAGGCATAGTACACGAAACTATCCACAGGCTGAGGAGCGGGATTCTGATGGCTACAGCTCCTTAGAAGGACAGGTCCTTAATCATGTCCTTTGTTTTACCTCTCTGACTTGGGGAGGGGGCACGTACAGTACAGCACAGTTTTCTCACTGTACAGAGTGATGAGCAAGGGCACTGGAAAATTGCAACTGCAATTTTCTTGCAGAATCAGCAATTTTCACCATTCTCCACAAAAAACTGACATGTTCTGCAATTTCCTGCAGTTTTTTTGTGTTTTTTGCCACAAAGTATATAAAATAGACTTTCAAACATATTGACAATTTGACATGCAGACTTGAGTTTGGGAAAAGCAATGAAGTGCAAAGTGGGGAAGAGTTTTATATGACACTGCTTTCATCTGAATATTTGTCTAGCTTGTTTTAAAAATCCACGGGCCTTAAGCACTTAACATTTGATTTACGTTGAAGTAGTCTATCAGAATACTTTTTGTTTTCACAGAGACTTTAACAGTAGGTAGGAGAAAAGGAAAAAGGTGCAAATTATTCCATTCATCTAAATGGAGCACTTACTATGAAATCTTTTTATTAGTGTTAAGTAGGTTTTCCTTAAGAATATACTTTCTTTCAGACTAGTTTTGATTCAAATATCTAATGATTTTGGATGGCCCTGCTGATTATAAACCTGAAAAATCTTCTAAGGGAGTTGGTGACAGTGATCCATCTCTCAACAGTCTTAAAGCAACAATTTGAGTCTGCTTTAGTACTTTTTTTACATCTGAAATAATAAAGGAGCACTCCTTTTAATATTGCTCAGACCAGGTTTTCATCAATATTCTCAGCTGTTTTTGAACACCTGCTGTTCTACAAGGTCAGGGAGCACTGCCTGCTGCATGCTAGTTCATTTTAGTCACAACAGAAATGATTTTAAATAATCGTGTACAAAAACAGCCAAGAATACTGATGAAAACCTGGTCCAAGCCATATTAAAAGGAACACTCCTTTTATTATTTCAGATGTGAAAAAAAGTACTAAAGCAGACTTAAATTATGGAAAGAAAGGTATCATATGAGTCAGTAGATAAGCAGCAATCTAAAATAGAATAAAAAAGTATAGGTCAAACTTTTCACCTGATTCTTGCACTACTTCTTTAAATGTAGATGCTCACATGCGAAGACTGCAATAAAAACTTGACAAAAAGTCTGAAAACAATCTTATAAAACAGATAAAATATGTTTGAACATTTATCTTTAAATAAACAAAATCATTGCAGCCAATGTAAAGTAGAGGCAAATTATAGAGTACCTTGACTACTGTATGATGTAGTGAAAATACTGTATATTGGTATATTTTAATGTTTTAATGGGATTTTAAAAACATTGTACAGTACCTACAGTGCAAATTATGAACAATCAACATTTCAACAACATATTTTTTATTTTTTTTACTAGAACTCGATTATCTACCATTCTATATGCTTATTTTTTCTTGTACCAAAGTGGGCAAATAATTGACAGAGAATTATAAAACGTTTTTGTTCAGGCTTCATCATTCTACATCTAGAAACAGACAAGATTTGTTGATTCTGAATTTAATACTGATTTGCTGTGGCTCACTAAATAGTATCTAACATAGAAACATAGACTTTGATGGCAGATAAGTACTGCTTAGCCCACTCAGTCTGTCCATTTTTTTATCTATTGGATACGCTGCAGATCCTAGTTAACCAACAGCCTACTTCTTCCTAACCCCCATTAGAATTGCCTTATGTCTGTCCCATGCATTCTTGATTTCCCCCACTGTTTCTGACCCCACAACCTCCTCAGGAAGGCCTTTCCATGCTTCTACCACCCTCTCCATGAAAAAATACGTCCTCACATTGCCCCTGAACCATACCCCCTCTATCTTCAAATTGTGCCCTTTTGTTCTTGCAAATCTCTTTTTCTGAAAGATGCTACCCTCTTGGACTTTGTTGATTCCCTTGAGGTACTTGAAAGTTTCTATCATGCCCCTTCTTCAAGGGTATACATCTAGTTAGCAGTGTATGAGGCAGATGTTTTTAGATTTTGAAACATAGGTAACACATTGATCAATTTATTCATTGCAGGAACAAAAGCTTTCCTTCATGTTTAAAACATATTCAAGTGGCAATGTATTTAATTAAAAATGAATGCATACTAGTGTAGGCTACAGAAAACAATAAAATTTATTGTGGAGCACTGGGGATGTACAGTATAATAGAAGTTATGCAACTGCCTCAGAATTTTAGCAAAAAAATTCCACAATTTTTGCTAAATTTCCCCTCAGTTTTCCAGTGACGCTGGTGATGAGCTTCACCTCTGAAGTACAGTAAACAACAGACGTCGGGGGGAGGTAAGGGAGAAAATGATACGTAAGTTGTGCCTACAATCCAGACAGGGTGGAGAAATCCTGTAATACATCCAACTGTAAGTATACCCTGAATAATTACCATTTACATTGCCTGCCTGTGACATTCCTATATACTTACTTATCACTTCCTAGAAACATAAAATCTGTCAGTAGATAAGGACCATACGGCCCATCTAGTCTGCCCATTTCTTTACTCACTGCTGCAACCTCAGATCCTATTTGATCTGCGTCTATCCTGCTCTTCACATCTCCAGGGTACCCTTATGTCTATCCCATGCACTTCCATCTGCATAGTTTGAGAATCCCCTAAATCCAGGACTGATCTAGGGAGGAGGGTGTCCATGTCCATAGCAGCTGAAGTTTTCAGTTTCTTCCTGGCCTGTGCTTTCAGTCTGTTCGGTTGCAAACCATTAGGAAAGGATCTCAGAGGCATTTTCTTGGTTGATTTCTTTTTCCAGTTGGAGACAGATTCAATGGTGCCCTCTGATCATTTGGTGCCAAAGGGGCCTTGATGCTGGACTGTGAGTCGGAGCTCAGCCTTCATGCCCAGGGTCCTCTGCTATGTCTGTGGTGAGCTCCTGTTCCATCCATATCTTGGGGCCTCACAAAGCGGTGCCTTTTTTTGTTTGTGTGTGTGCCCTAGAATGGCATTGCAGTCACTGGCCTGCCGGGGCATGCTTTGGGAAGAGGAATATTAGGGCTTTTCTTGGCATCCCTCATCAACTCCATTTTTGTTGGACTACTAGTCCCTGGGTTCTGATCCATGCTGTAGTGTGGGGTGTCGTGCAGACTGGGTCTAACAGCTTAAGTTCTCGATACAAAGTTTGCAGTCTCCCTGGTCCAAAACTGTGCAAGACACCATTATGCTCAATGTGGAATATAGCAGGGAACTCCATGCTGTCCTGGACCATGAATTCCTGCAGAGTGTGCATTACTGGAGTATAAAAATAATACGCTTATTTGCAATGGTCTAAGAGAAGTCCTGGTACAGAGAAGTTTTGTGGCCATGCTAAATCTGGTTCCCTTTGTTCTCTGTCAACTTGAGGAGATGTTATTATGCTAGAATTAGCCTTTGGTGCTCCTCTGGCTTGGGCTGCAGTGCAAGCGTCCTATGAATCTCTCTCTTTTTCCAGAGTCAGGACCCTGTTGCCCAGTAGCTTCAATAATTCAAACTGGAGGAAGGGGATGACCACCTTACTTTGTTCTCTGGTAACCCACCACCCTAGTGTTGCAGCGGTGACCTCTGAACTCTAAGTCATCTACTTTATCCCAAAAGAGGGCAACTTGTTTGTAGGGTAGCAATGGCAGTATCCTTTTTGTCATTTAGGCAATCAACATGGTGGAGTTGGGACTCATTATCCTGAATCCACAATATGAGATTGTGTGATTATCTCCACCACTGCCAATGCCATGATTTATTTATTTTATTTTTTATTTATTCATTTCTTAACTGGGTAAGGGACACGGGACCAATGGACCCTTTTCAGGTCCAACCCAGGAAGACAGAGAGTACAAAACAGAGAAACATTGGACGATCAGATAATTATTACAGAGAACATTTACACACAGATTTTATTAGTAAATATTGTTTTAACTTGATCTTAAAACCTGAAATAGAGGTTGCCTAATGAATTGATATGGGTAAGGTATTCCAGTACAAAGGGGCAGTTATCGAAAAAGCACGTGAACCAGCCTTAAGTCTAGATTGTACAACACTGAGCAATACTCCGTTTGAAGAATGTAACTTGGATAATACAAAATGAATCATCACCAAACACTGGCAACAGTGACAAAAAAATACATTTAAATATAGCACATTCAAAGAAATATTCAATTCTAAAGGCAGGAATTTACCAACCTAATTGGGAATGATTCCCATCATTTTTGCTGCCCTGTGGCCCCTTCCTGTGGTGCAAGATATCTTGCAATTCCATTTGCTCCCACTCTAATTTTAAGCAATGTGCAGCTCACAAATGTTTCCATTGCCAGCCTGTTTCATTCGGGTCCCTTTCTACAGGTGCGTTCCATCACATTAGGGAAGGAGAAACTACAAAGGGAGAGGAGATGTGGACCTATGTTGCCATTTTGTGTGGTAGTCCACTGGAAATCCTGGGGGTGGTAATTTACTGTTATTGTGTAACACCATTATTTAGCAGACTACAGCTGCTCTATATATTAAAGTGTAGGGGTCAGTAGTGATATTATTATCTACTGACCATAAGGATTCCACTAAGAGAAAGCAAAAATTATCATTTTAAAAATGTGTGAGGGTCTGAGTGCACTAATGCTGCACAAATACCCAGTACAATGCACACACAGTGCCTCCCACCACTACGTTGCCATTGTCACAAACCTTGCATCCAGATACACATAAAACCTCCCAATAACAGCCCAAAAGAATAATATACACACACACACACACACACACACACACAGCCATCCATATGTTGCACAAACTCCCTATACCATGCAACACATAACCCCATGCACCAGCACTAGTTGCTATTGTCACAAATCTTTGCATCTAGATGCATAAATATTGTCCTGGCCAAATCCCCACCGACAGCCTAATTGATAGTACGATCAACTGGAAATCCTAATAGTACTGACTATCAAGTGGATGCACAAGCTGCACCTAAGCTAATTCATGCCGTGGCTGCTCCATCTGTTGTCTGCTTGCCAGAACTGCATCTGAATAAAAAAGCAGAAAGAAAGAAAGAAAGAAAGAACATTTTTGTAAATTCTCTGTAGAAATATTCAGATATTTGGGAATTTACTGACCATATCTAATGCAGCCATTGTAAATTATTTTCAGTCATTTCTTAGGATTGGTTTCTGTGTGTTAGAATGTTGCACGCAAGAGTTACATTATCTCAGTTCTACTGTAACTGGGGGAAGATTGTCAAGTACCTCTGTCATGCCCCCTTAGAGACTTGATTTTGACAGTCATCAAGCAAAACAAGCCCAGCTCTCGTTGTAGGGGAAGTTTTAATTGTCACCTGCAGTGAGCCAGACAGTTAGCCAGGGCTGATTGACTATTAATGGACAGCGTAATTGTTTTGAGTTCTATATACTAACATACTATTTGCCAGCAGATTAGGCCTTACGGTCTATCGAGTCTGCTCGAACCTTAGATCCTTAGTTGGGTGCCGAGACCCTCCCATCCCTTGTGCTCCAGAAACCCGTATCATCCATCCTCACCCCCCTGGGACAGGCCATCATCTGATACATCCACTTTCTGTGTCTGTCCCACCCTCTCTTGAAGCCCTCCACTGTGGATCTCTGAACCAGCTCACCAGGCAGTGCATTCCAAGGGTCCACCACC
This sequence comes from Neoceratodus forsteri, assembly GCA_016271365.2. Classification (NCBI taxonomy): domain Eukaryota; kingdom Metazoa; phylum Chordata; order Ceratodontiformes; family Ceratodontidae; genus Neoceratodus; species Neoceratodus forsteri. Next base: position 845,083,078 of record CM057451.1, on the reverse strand, counting down.
CTCTCAGTGAAAAACCTCCTCCTCTTTCCCCCCTCACCCTTCCACCTTCCAACTTCAAACCATGCCCTCTGGTGATACCTCCCTGCTTTAGTCTAAAGATTCCCTCCATGTTTACCCTATTTATTCCCTTGAGGTACTTGAAGACCTCAATCATGTCCCCCTGTCTCTCCTCTCCTCCAATGAAAACAGGCAGAGCTCCTTAAGTCTGTCCTCATACGTCAAATCCCCTAGCCCTCGTATCATCTTTGTTGCCCTCCTCTGTACCCTCTCCAGGAGCTGTGTTCCCTCTTCAAGTGTGGTCTCCAGTACTGTACACAGTACTCAAGGTGTGGTCTAACCAGTCCATTGTACAGCGGCAGAATCACTTCCTTGCTCCTAGAGGTGATCCCCCTTACAATGCATCCCAACATCCTGTTTGCCTTGCTAGCCGCTTTCCTGCACTGCTCAGAGTTATTCATACATGCATCGACCATGACCCCTAGGTCTTGTTCCCCTATTGAGGCCTTCAGCGCCTCCCCTCCCAGGGTGTACCTGTGTTTAGGGTTTCCCCGACCAAGATGCAACACCTTGCACTTGGTGATATTGAAATTTAATTTCCATGTGTGAGCCCAGCTTTCCAGGGTGTCCAGGTCCCCTTGCAGGCCAACCTCCCTCTTCTCCCTCAGCTTCTGCTCCCATCTTGGAGCCATCCATGAAGAGACTCATTTCACACCTATACCCTCCCTGATGTCCGATATGTATGCATTAAACAGGATCGGACCCAGGACCGACCCTCAGTGCCCACTACCAACCTCTCTAGGGTTCGAGAGCTCCCCACAGACCACTACTCTCTGAGTGCGTCCAGCTAGCCAGTTTTCAATCCATCTGACCATCAAGGGCCTACCCTAACCCCATCAGTTTCTCCACCAGACCATTGTAGGGACAGAGTCAAACACCTTGCTGAAGTCCAAGAATAATACATCCACAGGCTTACCCTGTCCAGTTCTGATGTTACCCATTCATAGAACTCCACAAGGTTGGTTTGACATGATCTACCTAGTACAAACCCATGTTGCCGACTATCCAGACCTCCCACCTCCTCCAAGTACACCCCAATCGTTCCTTTAGTATACTCTCCATTAATTTTCCACCACCGAGTCAAACTGAGTGGGTCTATAGTTACCTGGTACTTCCCTCGAGCCCCTTTATGGATTGGTACCACATGTGCCTCTGCCAATCCTAGTGTACCCTCCCTGTCTCAAGTGACCTGCTAAAAGCTCCGCCAGAGGTGCAGCCAGTATGTCCGCCAATTCCCATAGTACTCTCGGGATGAATGCCATCGGCCCAGAGATGTGTCTTTCTTTAGGGCCTTGGGGCTAACCACACCCTTTTGGAGGAGATAGCATCATCTGTCCCTCCACCTTACTGGCCTTCTTATCCACCAGATGTGACACCCTTGGGGTACCTCTCTCTCCCTCTTGCTCCATTTCTGTTGCTCCCTGATCCCACTTACTGACATTTCTATCCCTTCTTGCCTTGCTTTGTAGATATCCCTTCCCCTCCTAGTGAACACAGAGGCAAAGTACTGTTAAATACCTCTGCCTGGTCCCTCGCCTCTTCCACCCACCCTCCTTCTGATCTCAATCTGCTGAGATGGCCCTTAGTTTTCTCCACTCCCCAATGTGCCGGAAGAACCCTTTTCCCCTCCATGATCCCTGTATGGCCGCTGCTTTTTACTGGACTTTGCTCCCCTCACCATACGGGTGACTTTTCTAGATGCAAGCTGGTACATTTCCTTATCCCTATCCCCTCTTGTTGTTTTATATTTTTTGTAGGCCGCCTTCTTTTCTCTGACTGCTACCTGTACCTCACTGGACCACCATCATGGTTTATGTGACCTTGCTCCCTTACGTTTCAACTTAGCGCAGATCCTGACTGCCTCATGAAGTCCCTGTTTTATGACCTCCCATCTCCTTTCCACACTTGTCATTGAGGTAATCCCCATCAAGTGATGCTTGAGAATATTTCCCATGCCCATAAAGTCTGTCCCCCTGAAGTCCACTGCCAGTGTCCTAGATCTCACCCCCCTTCCCCCATGCTTATTTGAAACCAGACAGTATTATGGTCGATCCCAGTCAGGGGGTCTTGTACAACCATGTCCCTTACCAGATCCCCATCTGCCAGAACCACATACAGGACATGCCCCTCCCTTGTGGGCTCCATCACATGCTGTGTTAAGAACACATCCTGGAAGCCATTCAGCAGCCTCTGCTCCTTGGCCACCTTAGAGGACATAGTTCCCCAGTTTGTACCTGGCATATTAAGGTCCCCCATCAACACCACACCTTCCCCTTTTGGTCCACACTGGGCAATGATGTTGTCCAGCAAATCATCCTCTAGAACATCACTCATCCCGGGGGGCCTATATGCTACACCCAGCTTGACCTTATCTCCTGCTGGGGATCGTAAGGTGACCCATAAGGCCTCCACGTTTCCCTCTGCCTCTTCTACCCTAGCAATTTCTGTCATCTCTAATGAGCATTGCCACTCCACCCCCTCTGCCCTCCTTTCTATCCTTCCTAAGCATAGTGTACCCCATGTATGTTTGGGTCCCAGTCATAGTTTTGTTGGCCACGTTTCCGTGACCGCGCCATCCACCCCTGAACAGCATGGCCTGGAACTCTGGCAACTTGTTTCCCAAGCTCCTGGCATTTACTAACACCAACCCCACCCTTATCCCTGATCCTCTTTGTCGAACCCCACCCAGATTCCTTATACTTCCATCCTCCCTATGCTCCTCCTGAAACCTCCACTCCCAATCTGTTCCCCCCCCTTGGGCTTGAAGGCTACTCCCCTCATCTGGAGGGCTTCTGGTCAGCCCTCCTTATCCCTCCCCTCACAAGTTTAAACCCCACCTTTCTTGTATGTAGTCAGCCATCCCTGTTTAAGGACTTCCTTCCCTAATGGGGCAAGATGAAACCTGTCCTTGGCATATAGTCCCTCATCCTCCCAAACTCCAATTCAGTTCCCTAACACCCCCAACCCATTCTCTTCACCCACTTCCTGAGCCAGTCCATTAACCTCTGTGACTTCATTTTTCTCCACTGTGGCCTTTGGTACTAGCAATATCTCCGAAGAAATGTTGCATCCATTATCCCGACAGACTCTGGTAAGTTCTTGGAACCTTGCTTGGATTTCCAAAATGCTATTTCCCTCTAGATCATTAGTTCCCAAATGCACCAGGAAATCCGGTTTCTCTCCACAATCCCTAACCATTTCATACACCATGAACTTTGCTCTGTGCACTGTCAGCCCAGAGATACTCACTACCTTCACTTGGCTATGGCATCCACCCCCCTGTCCCTCCCACTGGATACCCCTAATCATCGAGAACCTCACTGACTTACAAAGTCAAACAGATTTAAGGTACTGTATGCAACATTCCAGAAAATCCAAGAGAAGGGGACAGAAGAGCACCCTCTTAGAACATACCAAGTACAGTGCCCAGGATCAAGTGCTCTGACACACTGGAGTATTGGCTTTGAATTACATGGAGTACCTGCAGTATGCTGCAGGATATCACAGTAAAGACTGACAAGAGTCCTTGATCCTGGTGGACAGCACTGTATTTCTGAAAGCAGGGGAGTTATCCCCCAGGAAACTGAATGGGCCAGGCCTGTGAAATTGTGGGAACCAAGACCTATATCCTGGCATGTGTAGTCCCTTGGAACTAGTTGGGTCAGGGTTCAGAGAGATCGACATCTAAGAGTGAAGAATAGTGCTTAGTGATTACTATCCTGTTCTGTGTTTAACAGGAAGACTATTCCAAAATCTTGCTTTTTGATTCTTTTATCTGGCACCACTCCTGTCCAGATAGATTCCTAAATCATTGCTACAAGAAACCCCACCAATTTTTCCTTGAGTTCTTTAATAATCCTAGAGTGCATCCTGTCTGCCCCTTGGGGCTTACTTGGCTTAATTATTACCAGGTGGTCAGATACCATGATGATCTGTGATGCGCATGAAAAGCATCAAGACTAACCTTGATGCTATGGACCCTCAAAATGAGCACCCAAACCACCACTAGGGGACCTTGATGTACACTGAAACAAAGCATTCATTCAGCATCTCAGACCTACCCCATGATCCTTTCACAAATATCTCCCCATCTCTTGTTTTCAAGTGCCCAACCTTCTACTTTTCCTTCCTCCTTCCCTTTATGTCCTGGAAGAAGGTTTGGGGGTCTGCAGCTCCTGCTGCTATCCTGGCTCCCAGCCCTTCCTTGGTTTTCTTAATTCTTGTTTTGAAGTCCCTCCATGCTATTCTGCACCCTTCTCAGTCTTGGAGGTAAACAGTTTTATTCCAGTGGTCATAAACCTTTTTTTTGTTCAGGATTAATTACCTTAGGTCTTTGCTGAGCCAAGGAGGGGGTCACTTCTTGACCCCTTTTCCCTACTTGGCTGTTTAAACAGATCAGTGCCACCATTGTTATGAAAATCATTGCCTGATCAATTGCTTTAGTTTTGGATTGTTGCATTTTTCTTCCTTTGTTGTTTGTCCTGCATTTTATCTTGCATATATAGGGCTTACGAGCAGACTAGACGGGCCTAGCGGTCCTTATCTGCTGACAGTTTCTATGTATCTATGTATTTACAATTGCTGATTGTACCCATTGTCATTAGTCCCTCACCCCCTTTATACCATGTTTCTTTTAGTCCCTCTCCCCAGGATGCACCTGGAAATGAGTTGGTATCAGCTCAGCATGCTTTCATTACCAAAAATTGTAAACGAATGAATAAATACATAAAACAATCTGACTTACGAACTGGCTTCCATAAATGGAGGAAGCTGATTGGCTGAGAGGTCTTTCAAGTTCAAGTTTAAGTTTATTGTAGGAAATCTCCATTGAGCAAGCTCATTCACAAGGAGATCCTTTGATACAGACAGGTAGTTACAGATTACATAATCGAAAAAACAGTACAAATTCAAGTACAGAATTATGGGCAAGTATTAACATGGTGCATAAAATGACAATGACACAGAAAAATACAAGTACAGAAAAAAGTGCAAAGTGCTTGTTTAGGAGTATCAAGGCAGCTAATTTCTTGGTAAGTAAGAGGAAGCAGTGGGCTAGGGTTAGAGCAGTGAACTAAGATTTAGAAGCAGCTGCATGTATCTTTTAATTTTGCTGCAGCCAACCTTTTAAATGGGCTGACAGGGACAGTACCGGGAAGCTTCAGTATGCCTTGGAGTAGGTTCCAGATAGTTGGGAGTACGCTCGATATGGCCCGCTTTCCGAGTGAGGTGTGAGTTCTTGGTACATCAAGGAGTAGGAGGTAATTTTTCTTAAGAGAGTAGGTGCTATGGGAAATATGGAAAAGGGTTGTGAGATAGTTCGGGAGCTTATTCAGGAGTAGCTTAAGAGTTCAGATACCAGCATGAAGCATGTTTCTAGCTGAGAGTGATGTCCAGTCAACGGCTAGGTACAAATCGCAATGGTGGGTTCGGTAGGGTAGGTTTGTCATGAACCATATGGCACGGTGGTAGAGGACGTCTAGTTTTTTGAGTCCTGAGGCCGTTGTGAAGGTATAGATTAGATCTCCCATAGTTGAGTAGCGGCAAGAAAGTGGCCTGGACCAGCCTAGTTCTGGTATCCAATGGAAAGAGAGACTTGTTACAGAAGAAGAAACCTAGCCTAATTTTTAGCCTCTTTGCCAGATCATCGAGGTGGTCATGAAAGGAAAGCTTGTTGTCTAGCCACATACCAAGATATTTAAATTTGGAGGTGATTTCAAGGGGTTCACCTAGGGAGGTAGTGATGAATTCTTTGTGCATGTTTGCAAGGGAAGTGGAGGTGGTGTTTTGGGCAAAGATCATGGCCTTAGTTTTCTTAGCATTGAGAAGTAGTTTGGCATTGATTAGGTTGATTTCTAGTTGTGCAAAGTTGGCTTGGAGTACATCCCTCACTTCAGCTAGTGTAGGGTCTGATGTATACACTACAGTATCATCAGCAAAGAAATGCAGATGGGACTGGGATATATGTGCATCAAGGTTATTGATGTACAGGGAGAAGAGGATGGAACCTAATATGGAGCCTTGCAGGACTCCACTGACAACTGGGAGGGATGCAGAAAAGAGGCCACCAGCTTTTACTTTCTGGGTCCTTCCAGATAGGTAGCTGGTAAACCACTGGTCAGCAAGGGGGGTGGTGCCTACTTTTATTAGACTTGAGACTATCAGATTGTGGTTGACAGTGTCGAACGCTTTGTTGAGATCTAAAAATACTGCACCAGTAACTTTCTTGGAGTCCATGGCTGTGATCCATTCATTGGTAACTGTGGCTAGAGCAGTGACTGTACTATGTTTGGGCCAGAAGCTAGGTTGTGTAGGGTTGAGGATGGAAGATGATTCGATATGGAGTTATATTTGGGATTAAACTAGCTTTTCGAAGACTTTGGAGAGGATAGGCAAGATTGAAATGGGTCTATAGTTGTTTAGGTCTCATGGGCCCCCTGACTTGAATAATGGGAGGACGTGGGCAGATTTCCAGCAGGAGGGAACAGTGGCAGTAGAAATGGAAAGATTGAATATGTGGAGGATAGGAGCGGTGAGGTCAAGATATCCTAGTTTAAGACAAAAAGGTTCTAGACCATTGTCCCCTGCACTTTTTTGAATGCCTATGTTAAGAAGTGAATCTTTGACTTCTTTATAGCTAAGCAGGTACAACTGGAGTGGGCAGGTTGAAGTTTGAGAGTAAATGTTATTACAGTCTTGGTTGCTACCACAGGCTGCATAAGGCGAAGAGTCGAAAGCTAGGCCAGCAGTTACAAAGTGATTGTTGATTTCCTCAAGGATTAGGCAGCTGTTTTCCACAGCTCTACCATTGCTGAGGATCTTTAGAGGGATGGAGGGGGCTACAGGTTGACCTTTGGTGGACTTGCATATCTTTCAGATTTTTGGGGAATTCCCTTTTGCCTGAACAAGGTTGGAGACATAATAGTTGGCTTTGCTTATACGGATTTGTTTAACATGGGTGTTTCTAGCTGCTCTGAATGCTTGCCAGTCAGCTGGGCTTTTGGATTTTCTAGCCTTAGCCCAGAGTTTATCAAGGCATAGGAGTGTAGCCTTGAGATCTGATGTAAACCATGGGTTGGATGTTTTACGCACCCTGACTTTGATCAAAGGGGCATGCTTGTTGGCCAGTGCAGTGATGATATCCAACTACATACTCACGGCTTCAAAAAACCTCTAGCCGCCAGCCTCCCCATTGACCGCTGACCACCGACACATCAGTGGTAAACACGCTGCTTCAGCAGCACCAAGCTGTGGGAGAAGTGCAAGCACAACAACAGACAACCGCAACTGCTACTCGATCAAGGATCCCAAAACTGACCGCAGGATGTCTTTTTCTTTAAATTTAAACAGAAAGAAACATTCCATACAAACAGCTTTCACTCAGTAAATGCAATCCACCCTGACTGGGATACTGCAATGGCTGCTTGTGGCCAAACATTCACCCGCTACCACAAAGGCACACAGAACACCCCTCACAGTGAAACATCAGAAATCATAAAAGTTTAATAAACACTTACTCCATTTCTGCAAAAATAGGGCTGGGAGAACACAGGTGTTCACCAGAGAGTGAGGTCATGCTTTCAGGAGTACAGAGTCAAAAGAGTTGCAGTTTGTCTCTAACCTCCAACAACAGTGCCACCTGCTGCCCACAGCCATCCAAGAACTATTTTATTACAATGTATTTCTACACTACCCGGAAACTCAGTTTTGAAAGATTTTTTAAAAGGTGTTCTTTTTCTTTTACCTTTACAAAACATATAATCCAGTTCATAATAGCAATACTGCACTCTAGGGTGTGGTATATCATGGGATATTATCACACCGCATCCGAGGCGTCACGCTATCCAATGATATACCACACCCTGTTGTGCATTATTGCTTAAATGTAAAATGCTCAGTCCCAGATCCAATCATATTAGTTCCATAAGGTTGCATTGTAATTTACTGGGTGCTGCTAGCATGGCAGCTTTTTATTAGTTTGCCACTAGTGTAAGGCCCCTGTAGGACAAACACCCCTTCTAACTGGTGTAGTGGTTGAGGTGCTTCCACCTTACACTGCCACCGGGCTGCTGTAGATATTCACGGTGCCTCCTAGATTCTTTTCTCACTCAGCAGTGAGAGGGGTTCATATCCAACAAAAAAGAAATGGACAGTGCCTCCACCCAGATAAATATTTAAGTAGGCTAGGTGATGTGTCAGTACAACCCCCTGGGATGTTATACTTGCCCAATCCCCCACTGTTGTCACAAATACAACAGAGACCCTCAATATGCATGCATAGTATTACTGCAGACAAGGATGACAAATGGCTTAGCAGTGAACACAATTTTATTTTCTGGAACAAACAGCCTGAAAACAGGAAATAGATTAGCACACCCATGTTTAAGGATGGTTTTTAGATGCCCTCCTAGGCATGCCTAATACATGACCCATTTAGTTGCCTGGCTAGGCTGGGCTGAATTGCCCTCTTTCCATGTGACCCTCTTTGGGACTGACCCTGACAATATCAACCAAGTACCCATTACTCCAGCTGTTTTTAGTCAAGCCCTGACATGCACAGCCTTCCACCCAGCCTGGTCCCACAAAGCAATCAACACAGATATGTGATAGTATTCCAGTACTGGAGTCCATTGCCCTCTTCCTACCTGGTAGCAAGATATTGTTGAAGAAGCCAGAAGGGGAAGGAAGGAAACATATTCAATTCAGTGCTTTAGAGTAACTGGTAATTGCTATTTTTCTTTTAAACTTAGATTGTGGGCTTTTAGTGACACTATACTTTCTTTGTTGTCTTTACTTATAATTGTTTTTGGGCTGTTGAAAATTTAAAACATAGTGGTGGTGTAATTCTGTGCTGCTTTAATTGCTGCAAATTTTATCTTGGCTTGTCTGACTGCCCTGTAGTTGGGTGAAGGGTGTTAATTGTCTGGCCTCTGACCTCAGCTATGTGATAACTGGAGGTGGCGCTTAGTCAGAGTTAAAGTAGCAAGCAGGTTTTATTTTCTCAGAAGAAGCCAGAAGGGGAAGGAAGGAAACATATTCAATTCAGTGCTTTAGAGTAACTGGTAATTGCTCATTTTCTTTTAAACTTAGATCGTGGGCTTTTAGTGACACTATACTTTCTTTGTTGTATTTACTTATACTTGTTTTTGGGCTGTTGAAAATTTAAAACATAGAGGTGGTGTAATTCTGTGCTGTCTTTAATTGCTGCCCCCCCTCTCTCCCCTTCCCCCAACTCTTAATTATATGCCCTGTTAAATCTGATTGACAGGAGCTAAACACAGGGTATAGTAAGGGGTGTGAAGTAGGAGGGTATAAGGGGAAAAGCCCACCCTCAGCATGACAAGTGTTTTGACTCATTTATTTATTTATTGGTTTCTTTTTCTTTAAAAAAAAATTATCTGAGGATCAGTGGCAGGATTTTTAGTACAGTAAATTAATAAAAAGGGAACTAGGAGAGCTTCAGTAGCAGACAAGTAGTGGAATTGCAGTATAATGTGGGGAGTGGTGCAATGCAGTGGCTGTGGGGCAGCCATATTCAGGCAGACCTTCTGGACACTGAGGTGCTGCCCTATCTGCATGCATCTCTCTGGACTGTGGGATGAGTAGCCAGACTCAGAGCGGAAGTAAACTGGGTCAGGAGTACCATCACCCCTATCCAGGGACCACCAGTCCAATGCAACTGCCTCAAAGGATGCCGAGACGAGGAGCACTTGGATGACAGTGGGCTCAGGGAGGTTAGAGCAGTCAGGCAGAGCACATCCCAGATCCTATTCCTCAAGAACTCATGTGCCACACTGGCAAATGAGAACAACCAAATAGAGTACCCAGAGAAGTGGAAGGAAAGGATGTGGAGGTTAGCCAGGAGGTGACCTCAGCGGGGAAAGCAGTGGACCCTAGAGGAGGAGAGAATCCTGGTGAGGACTCCATCATAAGAGGGATCCAGCTAGGAACACAGGAGGGGGAGGACAGGGAAGGGAGGTGAGGTGCCTACCAGGTGCCACGGCATGGAGGGATGGAAGGAAGATCCTGGGGATCACTGGGAAGGCAAGATGGGAGGGTGAGCTGGATGTCATTATCCACCTAGGTACTAATGACCTGGCAAATGGGGAGCCAAAGGAAGTTCAGGAAGAGTTTAGGAAACTGGGGAGGGGTCTCAAGCAAGTAGCTACTTCTGTCTCTTTCTCATAAGTACTACCTGTGAGAGGCAAGGGAGAGCATAGAAGTGCATGCACCAGGAACTTTAACTCATGGTTGAAGAACTGGTGCTGTGAGGAAGGGTTTGGATTCATTGGTGACTGGGGACCCACCTGGAGGGATGGAGGTTTGTTCAAGCCTGGCGGTCTGCATCCATCCTGGAGGGGAATCCAAGCACTCAATGATAAGTTTAAATGCTACATTGACAAGCATTTAAACTAGCAAAGAAGGGTGGCAGGCCAGCAAGGAGGGTACCTACTTGCTCACCCCCCACAGCTAGCAGTGGAACCAGTGAACCAGAGGAGTGGCTATCTCTGCAAAGCAGTGTGCAAAAGATGGAGATTAGTGCCCAAGAGGTGGATAAGCAGAAAAGGGGCAAAATTCAGCAGAAGGGCAGACAGCAAGGAGAACCAGGGATAAATGACAACCAAGAAAGGGGCTGGAGTAGAACAGTGAAACAGTCTAGGGAGGTCAAATCATGGAAAGCCATGTGTGCAAATGCCAGGAGCCTTAGCAACAAGATGGAAGATCTGGAGGCTGTCATGGTACAGTCAGACCTGGACAGTGTGGCCATCACTGAAACCTGGTGTAATGATAACCATGACTGGGAGATGGCCATACCTGGCTACAACATATTCAGAAGAGACAGAGCAGGCAGGAAGGGGAGGAGGAGTGGCACTATATGTGAAAAATGACATAAGGGCCACAGAGATCCAGGAGGAACAAAATGAGGAGAGATACTGTGGGTTAAGCTGGAAAGGAAAATGGGGACAGCCATCCGCACAGATGTGGTCTATAGACCACCAGCCCAGAGGAAGCAACAGATAGGGAGTTGATGCTAGCCATCCAAAGGATGGCAGACAAAGGGTGAGGTAGTACTGGTTGGAGACTTCAATATTCCAGACGTGGACTGGAGCATCCCAGCAGCAGCATCAACTAGGAGCAGATTTATCCTGGACTCCCTTCAGGGTGCCTTCCTCAAGCAACTGGTCATGGAACTAGCTCGGCAGAAGGCAATACTGGACCTTGTGCTCACAAACAGGGACAGTGTGATGGGGTAACAGTGGGGGAGCACCTGAGGAAACAGTGACCACCAGTCATTGTGGTTTGAAATCACAGAAGGAAGCAAGAACCACACAAAAACACGTATCCTGGATTTTAGGGGCAGACTTTGGGAAAATGGGAGATACTGAAAGAGGCATTAAGGGGAATGGGACAGGAATCAGGGTTGAGGAACAGTGGGCAGTATTTAAAATGGGGATTACAAGAACAACAGAATTATGCATTAAGCAGGTTAGCAAGAGAAAAAGGAAGGAGACCATTATGGTTTTCAAGAGGTAGCAAAGAAAGTGAAAGCCAAAAGATTGCATTCAGGCAATACAAAAAGACACAGGCAGAAGGGGATAGGAGAAGTACCAGGAGAAGCAAAGGGAGGCAGGGAAGTCAGTAAGGAAGCCAAAGCTCAGACAGAAGAACACATTGCAAAATCAGTGGGTAGAGGGGACAAAACCTTTTACAGGTACATAAGTGAAAAAGAAAAGACAAAGGGAGGATAGTAAGACTGAAGGGGAGGATGGGGGCGTGGAGGATGACAACAGTAAAGCTGACATATTGAACAGGTATTTCTGCTCAGTCTTTACTGAGGAAGAGGAGGTAATGGGTCTGAAGGGGAGTACAAAGGGGTGAGAATGGTACAGAAATGGACACAGTCCCTTTACGAAAAGGGTCCTGAAGAAATGGAAGTAATAAGAGTTGATAAAGCAATAGGGCCAGATGGGTGTACCCAGGGTCCTTAAAGAACTAAGAGGTGGTGGCTGAACCTCTGGCTATCCTGTTTAGCCGATCACTGGAAACAGGGAGGTACCCAAAGACTGGAGGACAAGCAGATGTAGTCCCCTTATACAAAAGTGGGAACAAAGAGGAAGCAGGGAACTACAGACCAGTCAGCCTCACCTCTGTAGTGGGGAAGATCATGGAAGCATTACTGAAGGAGAGATTGGTGGAACATCTAGTTGTCAGTGGACTACAGGACCCAAGGCAGCATGGTTTCACCAGGGGGAGGTCATGTCAGACCAACCTCGTTGAATTTTTTGACTGGGTGACTGGGGAGGTGGATCAGGGAGGGCAGTGGACATGGCCTATCTGGACTTCAGCAAGGCCTTTGACACTGTGCCACATAGAAGACTATTACACAAACTGGGGAATATGGGTGTGGGCAGGACAGTAGTGTGGTGGGTGGGTAACTGGCTGGGTGGCAGGACACAGAGGGTGGTGGCAAATGGCTGTCACTCCACAGAGGGAAGAGCGACCAGTGGGGTACCACAGGGATCAGTGCTGGGACCGGTCCTATTCAACATCTTCATCAGTGACATTGTGCAGGACCTAGAAGGCAGAATTTCACTGTTCGCTGTTGACACAAAGCTCTGTAACAGAGTAGACACACCAGAGGATGTAGACAGAATGAGAAGTGACCTGCAGAAACTTGAAGAATGGTCAGGGGTTTGGCAGTTGAAATTCAATGCAAAGAAGTGCAAGATAATGCATATGGGGCACTAAAACCCTGGCGCAATATATCAGTTGGGGGAGGTGAGGATATAGCATGCACCAAGCAGGAAAGGGATCTTGGGGTTGTCATCTCTGATGACCTCAAGGTAGGGAAACAGTGTGACAAGGCAGCAGGTAAAGCAAATAGGACACTGGGATGTATGGGCAGGGGTATCACCAGCAGGAAAGGAGGTCATAATTCCGCTATACAAGACACTAGTGAGGCCCCACCTGGAGTACAGTGTACAGTTCTGGAGACCATACCTAGTAAGGACATAGACAGGGTAGAGAAGGTTCGAGGAGGGCAACAAAGATGGTGCATGGATTGTATCACAAGTCCTATGAAGACAGGTTGAAGGAACTGAACATGTACTCCCTGGAGGAGAGGAGGAGAGGGATATGATAGAGGCGTACAAGTATCTTACAGGGAGGAACAGGGTGCAGGAAAACACTATTTTTAAGTGAAAAAGATGTTCCAGGACAAGAGGGCATGGGATGAAGTTGGAGGGAGGACGATTCAGAGGAAACATGAGAAAGAATTTCTTCACAGAACGGGTGGTGGACAAGTGGAACACCCTGCCAGAGGAAGTGGTGGGGGCTGAAACAATCACAGGATTTAAGAATGTATGGGATAGACATAAAGGAATTCTGGAGGTCAGGGGTAAGGGGCAACAGACTTCTAGGAAAACAAACTGAACTTACAAGCTCAAATGGGCAGACTGGGTGGGCCATAGGCCCTTATCTGCCAACACTGTCTATGTATCTATGTATCTATATATTGTTCTTACACTTTGGGAGTTCTGTCATACAGAGTCCCAGGGTATCTCAGTTGTTGGATTGGTGCAGGCCCAAAGTAGTTGCCATGGTATGGCCGGCATCGGTGCACTTTAATTTAGAAGCAAAATAGATTACACAATTATTTCCCCCCAAACCCAAATACCATGCAGTTGCTTAAAACAGCTCAGAATGTCCACACAAAATAGGGTATTTGTAATCCTGCCCAATGGCCAACTTGCAAACAAATCCAAACAAACAAGAGTTCCCTGAGGCAGGATAAGTCTTGATTCTACTCATGGTACCCTCTGATGCTACAGGTTTCTGATGCTTTGATCTCATGTGGTATCTCTAGTTCAGTCGGACACACTCCACCTATCTCAGGGGCTGCTTATCAGAGACTTTAGGCAGCTCACTAGCTATATAGTCCTCTCCTCTTTCTCTCTTTCTCTCTCTCTCTCTCTCTCTCTTGACTGCTGAAGCCCCAGACTGACCCACACATCTTGGCTTCCAAACCCTCAGACCAATGGCAGCCTGATATTTAGCAGTATTACCTGCTATGGGACGTGGATCAGCAGACTGGGTTTCAGTCTTTCCATTCCTTGTTGTCTCTTCAGCGTTTTCACTCAAGCTGGTTTGCACACAGTTGCTGCTCTTTTCCTGTCAGGAACTTAGTAGCTTCTTTCACTGTTACTTTTTCCATGCACAGGGCACACAGCTGGACATCTGAAACAGACAGCACATCTTGTCCCACCAAGATCTCTCCAGGTCTGCCATCCTCCAGCACAATGGCCTTCTTATAGGCAAACTTCTAAGCCACTTCCCATTGGTTCACACAGCTATCACTTCAAATCCATGATACTCCATGTTTCCAAGGCAGGGAGCCAGAAGTACAGCCCTTACCTCTTCCAGAAGCCTCCAGGAGCCTGCTGTGATTCCTCAGCCCCACAATTTGCTGTCCCAGAGGTAGTGGGTCACCAAGATGGCAACATCCATGCCCTCCAGGAACATTGGCCCCAAAGTCACAGTTTTGGAGGGCTCGTGCCCTTGTTTAGCATGCTCACCCTGCAGTTCTAGTGGCAGGGGTGAGGAGAGTCTTCTTGTGGTGGTGGGGTGGTGACCAGTGGTTTGCTTTTGTGGCAGAGGCCACCAACCTTTAATGTGTAGCTGCAGACATACAGCTGAATGGCACAGGAGGTACTGATGTGATGAACCATGGCTCCTGCCAGGTTTTGCCAGCACCTTCTGGTCCCCTGTCTACAGAGTCTGGGTCCTAAGGGCCGAAGAAGTAGAGGTAAAGGTGGCACCACTCTGAGTCCCAAAATCGGGGCTCCAGGTAAACCCCAATTGTAGGGCGTACAACCAGAATCTAGTACCACCTACAAGTCATTGCACATTACGGCCAGTAAACTCTTTTTAACAATTTCAAATCGTCAGATACAAGAGCGCCAGACAGTGGAGAGCTTCAAGGTTGCTCTAAAAACCCATCTGTATTTGTGTGCTTTCCCTGATTTCTGATTTGGACATTAATCGATTCTGTATATTGTATTAATATTTTAACAAGCTTTTATATTTTTTTTTTCTACATAAAGATTTTAGAACTTGATGTGTTTGTACAGCCGCTTTGATACCTGTGAATTGCGCTTAACAAATAAAGTTATTATTATTAATTTAGTGTTATACACACCTCTGCATCTTTTGTAAAGGTAATGTATGAATTTTCAGTATAAAAGGTAAACAGGGGTATCAATGGCTCTGAGGGGCTCCCCATGTGGACCCTGAAAGGTCAATGCTAACCATCACCGGGATCCAGTCTATGTAGGGCTTGGTATGTTGGAATCAATGGTTTAAACTTGATCATCCACCTACAGAGGCAGCCAGTGCAATTCACAGAGCATAGGTGTTATTTTAACACATCCTAGTGTACCAGACAGACTCGATAGACCAAGGGTCTTTTTCTGCCTATGAAATTCTATATTTCTATGTTTCTTGTTTATACATTCTGCACAGGTGTAAGTCACAACTGACAGCCACAAATCCACAACTGAGCAGCCTGGAATAAACGATCTTCACCCAATGACACAGGTCAACAAATGGCTGGAGTCTAAAACTCGTACTTTCATGTTCAAATTCAACAAATTACTAATGACAACAACAAAACATAAGCTTTTATTCTGATTGTTTTTAACCTTCAACAGAATTATTTGTTAGCCAGAATCGCATGAACCATGCCTACAGAAAACATGACTATTGTTATTACAAATGTAACTGATTTAAAAATAAAAAAAAAAATTAAATGTGTATGTGTTTTTTAATTTAATCATTCTCTGATGTGTGACTAATTCCCAGGAATCTGACCCAGACCCTAATTTTCCATCATATTTTTCCAAAACATCTAAAGAGTCTTTTAAGTTTAGTTAATTTTTAAGGGATGGCCACACTGAACTGGCATCTGATTTAAATTACATTAATGATGCATTGGCATGTTTTCTGCACCACTTCTCAAATTCCATTTGTGTCTTACATGTGTTCAGATCTGAATACTCCTTCACTCTGTGGCTCCATTGTGGTTCATGCTCAAAGCTAGTTTGTGTTTCTACTTAAACTTCTGAAATATCAGATTAGGATACAGAATATCAAATTAAGGGTTTAGGCTGAGTTTTTCCTTAATTTCTACTCCTAACTTAGTTGACTTTCTTCATCCTGTGTAATCCCCCCTTACCCCCAACTCCATTTCTTTACCTTGTGTAATACCCTTTTACCACCAGGTGGTGTTTTTCCATTAGTCTTCCACGTCTGTTTTCTGTTTGTAGAAGGTTAGTCCCTTCCAAAGTCTAGCTCACAGCCATGTGACTCGAGCCATCTTATATACAAAGAAAAACATAGAAGATGATGGCAGAAGAGGATCTGTGGTACATCGAGTCTGTCCAAGTGAGGTATCCCGGGACCTACTGTGCACCGGTGTTCTGTTCTCCTAGACACCCAGCCTAACCCTTGCCAGTGCCATGTGTTTGTTCTCAATCCTTTTCCTACCCATGCTTAAAGCGTGATACCAACTTTGAAGCTACCACCTCAGGAGGTAATCTATTCTAAGATTCCACCACCCTCTCTGAGGAGTAATACTTTCTGATTTCCCATTTGAACACTCCACCCTTAAATTTCCACTCATGCCCTCTTATAGCAGAATTGACATTCCTGCTAAAAAGCTATGCTTCTGGCGCCTTGTTGATGCCTTTAAGGAACATGAAGGTATCAATCATATTCTCCCCCCCCCCCCAGTCTCTAGCGAGTTCAATTTCAGAGCCCCAAGCCTCTCTTCATAGGTGATTTCCTGAAGGCCATGTATCATTTTTGTTGCCCTTCTCTGAACCACTACCAATCTAGCAATGTCCTTTCTTAGGTGAGGCCTCCAGAATTGTACACAGTACTCCAGATGAAGCCTCACTAATGACTGGTAAAGTGGTAGTATCACCTCCCTGTCCCTGCTGTCTATCCCCCTACCAATGCATCCTAACACCCTGCTAGCCCTGCTGTAAGCCTTATTGCACTGACTTTGCTGCTTGAGATCATCCCTAATGATGACTCCCAGATCATGTTCCTCAGCAGAGGAACTTAGATGGACTCTGTTTAGTCAATATTCTTCCTTGGGGTTGGCCCTACCCATGTGTATCACCTTACACTTCTTAGCATTGAGGTTTAATTGCCATATTTGTGACCACCTTTCCAACTTCTTAAGATCCTCCTGCAGCTGTCTGACTCCCTCTGCACTATCCACTCTTCTGCTGAGTTTCATGTCATCTGCAAACAGGGTAATGTTGCCATTTGTGCCCTCGCTGATGTCACTAATGAAGACATTGAAGAGGACCGGCCCTAGGACCGACCCCATAGGCACCCCACTAATGACCTGCCTCTCATTAGATTTCACCCCATTTACTTCCACCCTTTGTTTTCTGTCCCTCAGCCAACTCCATACCCACTTTATTATCTGTTCTGCTACCCAAAGGTCTTCTAGCTTTTTTAAGAGGCATTTATGCAGGACTGTGTCAAACGCCTTACTGACGTCAAAGTAAAGCAAGTCCACTCCATGACCCCAGTCCAACTCCTTGGTTACTTCATCAAAGAACGTAATAAGGTTCATTTGACATGACCTGCCTGTCACAAACCTGTGTTGTTTGTAGTTCTGGAGGTTGATTTACTTCAGGGTACTCCACTAGATCTTGCTTGATAGGCGCCTCTATAAGTTTACCCACTACTGATAAGAGGCTGACTGGCCTATAGTTACTTGAATCTTCCCTATCTCCACTCATGTGCAGTGGCACCACGTCAGCCACTCCCCAGTCTCCTGGAACTACCCTAGACTCCAGTGACCTGTTGAATAGGTGAGAGAGAGGTGCAGCCAGCTCTTCTGTAAGTTCCCTTAGTACTCTATGTTGTAAACCATCTGGGCCAGGGGCATCGTCGAGTCTAATGTCTGAAAGGCCCTTCCTGGCCCTGTCTGTGGTGAATATCTGGGTGTACATTTTCTGAACCCCTCTGGTCTCGGTTCTGATACTGCTGTCTGGCAATGGGCCCTGATGCTCCCGTGTGAATACCGAGCAAAAGTATTCATTTAGGGCCTCTGCTTTTTGTCCGCTGTCCTCCAGAGCCTCATCCCTTACTATAGACCTTACAATTCCTCCCCCTTCTTCCTTTTTTCATTGATATAGCAGAAAAAGATTTTCTCCCCTGGTTTGACTCCAGGAGCAATTTGCAGCTCTTTTGCTGCCTTAGCCTCCCTTACTATTTTCCTGGTCTTCTTACTTTTCTGAGTGTAATCCTCCCACTCCCTGCCCCCTTCATGTTGCTTGACCCATTTGTATGCATTCTGTTTGGCCCTGATTGCCTCTCTTACTGGAGGGGAGAATCACAGTGGTCTTTTAAATCTATTTTTCTTTGTTGTAGTCCTGATGCAGAGTCTTGTTGCCTCTAGAACGGTATCTCTAATATCTTTTCATATTTCCTCCATGTCTGGCTTGTCTCTGATGTTTGTTAACTTATCCCTCACTACCTGCCTCAATCTACCAAAATCAGCCTTCTGAAAGCATAGCACCTCTGTGCTTGAGGTGGTTTTAGTAGCGCCCATGGTTGCTTCAAACCAGATTGTATTGTTATCGCTATTTCCCAAGGTTTTTTACACCCTCATGGATCTAATCTCTTCAGAGTTTGTGAGGATCAGATCCAAAATGGCATCCCTTGGTTGGGTCCTTCACTAGTTGAGACAGCAGGCAGTCCTGGAATGTGTCCAGTAAAGCCTGACTTCTGGAGCTCTTGGCTGCTGGGATATTCCAGTCCACATCTGGCAAGTTAAGGTCCCCAGCCACCACTATGTCACCTTTACCAGCCATCTTTTGTAACTCCTCAGCTAATTGTTCATCTTTCCTCTCTCCCTGCCCTGGGGGTCTGTATATCACACCCATGTGCAAATTTTTACCTGCATTGGTGGCTAAGTAGACCCAGAGTAACTCCAAGCCCACCCCCCCAAGCTTTGGTGCTTTCATCCTCCGTTGCTTCAATGCCCTCCCTCACATAGAGGGCAACCCCCCCTCCCTCACTCCTCGCACCCCCTGTCTGTCCCTTCTAAACAGTGTGTAGCCTAGGATGGCTAGTTCCCATTTGTTGTTGTCTGCGGCCCAGCTTTCAGTAATAGCTACCGGATCAACCTTTGTGTCTGCCACTAGAACCTGGAGGACACTGATCTTGTTGCTCAGGCTCCTAGCATTGAGGCAGATGCCTCACCATGAGTTAGCACCATGATTCTTGTTGGGTGATTCTGTTTACCTTTTTCCTGCTGATGATCCCTTGTATCATTTTTATGATGCTGGCCCTTTGTTGTATGCATTGTTTGTCCTAATGTGATTGGTGCACTTATGTTTGCTTTCAGTTTTCCTGTTAGGGGAGGGTCTGGCAAGGCAAACTACCTGTTTCCATGCCTTAGCCTCACCTCTGATTAGTTTAAACCTTACAGGGCCTCAGACTGATATATCAGTCCTGAACTCCAATACGTTCTAATTCTGTTGGCAGTCTAAGGGTTAAATGGTCCAGGTATACTTCCATCTTCTGGGCCAGTGCTCTTGTTCCCTCTTATGTGAGATGAAGTCCATTCCGTTTGTTGAGTGATCCATCCCAGAAATTCCCCCAGGAATCAATAGAACAGAAGCCTCTTGTCTGGCACCAGTTCTTCAACTAGTTGTTGAATTCATTTATTATCTCCAATCTGATTCTTTCCATGCTGCCATCTTTACCCAATACAGGCAAGACTTCTGAGAGGGCTACTGTGGTAGCAGCTGTTGAAAGCCTAGTTCCCAGCTTCTCGATACTCTGTTTTGCATCCTCCACCGTCTGGTCAGCCAGATCATTCATTCCAATGTGTATCAGTATTCCCATGTCTCCTTCCTTCCTGTCCACAATTCTCCTGATGCGCTCACAGTCTCTTGTTGCTGAGGTACCAGGAAGGCATCTGACTGTCACCCTCTTTTGTGAATACTTGTGCATCCTAGATTCCATTCCTCTGATCATGGAATTGCCGACTACCAATATCTTCTTGGTTCCTTGACTGGCCTGCGGAGGTGTACTGCTGGTTGTTGAGGTTGCTGAGGTAGCTGCAGTCTTCACCCCCTTAGCAGGACTAGCAGTCCCCCTAAGCGGAGCTGACTGATTCTCTTCTGTTAGTAGCTCAAAGTGATTTGTTGTCCTAATTTTGGTGTCTCGAGTTGTGTTGTCCATGCTTTTCTTTGCTGGTTTCCCATATCCTCTTTTCACCACTTTCCAGCCTCCTGGTCCTGTGGATCTTTGAGGTGGGGGGGTGGAATGCTCCAAGTCAAATGTTGCTGAAGCCTTTCAAATTCATTCCAGGCTGCTACCAGCTGGGCCTGCATGTCACTTATCTTCATGCATGCTGGGCAATGACATGTCCTCCAGAGGTGCTCCTGGGAGAGGAGTACTCCACAGACACCACCATGTAGTATCCCCAAGTTGAACATTCTGGTGAGGTATTTCCTATATGATGATGAGATTTTGCGAGATTGGTGCTCTTCCTTTCAAATCATGGGAAGTGTTGTAACCAAGGCACTGTGGGGTGGAGGTCTCTAGAAAGGCCTTTCTGTGCCTGAAACCAGCTCTGAGAGTCTAAGTCATGGTGGAGTCTTGAGGTGAGGTGATAAAGCGCAGACAGCTAGCACCCCCAGGGTCTGCTAAAAGCACCATCTCTGGGGTAGTAGTAGTACTCTACACTAGAAGAATGGAAGAAAGTGTAGAATTTGCATCTGCTGGAGGTATATCTGGTCCACGTGGATGGTTCACATCACTGGAGTCTCAGAAACAGTATCCATTAAGGTAACAAGGTCTCAGGAGGAGTTGCCTGATGGGGGATACCCTTCCCATTAGAACTTTAATTTTATAGGCTCCCTCTCCAAGATACTACGTTTCTGCCCCACTGAATAGGAGCTCCCTAGGAACAGTTGTAAGTGCACAATCTAGTGGGATCCCCTAAGAGATCCCAGGGACTGTCTAATGCAATCTGGGAAACAGCCATGAACTATGTAGCCCAAAGGTGTGATTTTCTACATATGGTCAGGAAAAGGTGGTCTAGCTTGAGGGTCTAAAACAGAAAAAGAAGGCAGACCTCATAGCTTCCTTGGTGGCACATGACCAGAGGCAGAACGTCCCTAGGGGTGAATCAGGAGCTGGCGCAGCAGACCCCCAAAATCAGCATGACGCCCTGCACCTGCAGCCGTTGCTGCAAGACAAGGAACTGGAGATGAAAAGGCTGGACCTTGAGGCAAAAATGCTGGAGGCAGAGGCAAAGAGACTGGAAGCAGAGACAAAAAGACTAGAAGCAAAAGCAGAAACAAAAAGACTGGAAGCAGAGAAAGAACTGGAAACAAAAAGACTAGAGGACAGAGAAAAAGAACATCAGCATGAAATCCAGAGACAACAGCACGAGAAGGAGATGTTGACACTGCACTAGCAAAACATAAGTAATTGGGGGGGGGGGGCTCATCTCATGAAGTCAAAATTAATTCTAAATTGTTTCCACAATATAGAGAGGCAGCTGATCTTGATCTATTTTTAAAGGCAATTGAAAAAAATATGCTCTCATTTCCAAGTAGAAAAAACTTCATGGATGGTCCATCTTACCCCTTACTTAGGGAGCGTGCTTTGCAGGCAGTGAATAAAATGAACAATGTGAAGTGTGTTGACTATGATAAGGTTGAAACTGTGTTATTAAAATGTTTTGAATTAACTCCTGAAGCTTATAGAAAGAAATTTAGGGAGTTAAAAAAAAGCACAGAAGACAGTTACACAGAATTGCATGTTCAATTGTACACTTATCTTGATCGGTGGGTGTATGGGGCAAAAGCAGACACCATGGAACTGATGAAAGATTTAATTGCAATTACTTAGAATTGTACCTGAGGAACTATGCATATGGTTGCTAGACAGGGCACACAGCTCCTCAATGGAGGTGGTGGAAAGCGTTGATCTGTACATAGCCAGCAGACCATACGCACAGTGTAAGTCTCATGAAGGGGCAGCACATGGCTCTAAGGGGTCCCATGGGGGGCAGCCCAAAGGAAACCCTCCTGTACCTGAGCCCAAAGCAGAACACTCCGGTTCTAAAGGGAGCCAAGAGCCGGGGCCCCAAAAATGTCAGATTTGTAATCAAGTGGGGTATTTGAGGTATAACTGCCTACAGAAAATGGTTAAGGGGCAAAGGCCTGGGGGAAGGGGTGATCAAAATGGCACTAATCTGATGGTAGGTTGTGCATAGCCTGAAGTCCCAAACATCTCCTCCAAGCATATGCACCCTGTTGTAGTTAATGGGACAGTAACCCAGGGATTGAGGGTCACAGGCACTTACATCTCCCTGGTGAGGCAGGATCTAATCCAGGCAGAGCAGATTCTGCCAGGGCAATACTCCAAGATCTGGGGATTCACAGGGTCAGCAGTCCAAATACCAATGGCTCAAGTCTTCCTGAGCTGGGAGAGTGGCCATGGAGTAAAGGAGGTGGGAGTTGTAGAGGATCTCCCTGTAAATGTGGTCATGGGGAATGATCCTGACCACAGGGAATCTCTGGTGTGTGTTGCAACCCACAGTCAGGCAAAAGGGGAAGCTTCTGAGGGTGAAGAGGGGGTGAATCAATCGGGACCAGCCCCTCCTTCAGCCAGATGAGAAAGTAGCTAGCATGGGGGAAGGGCTAACTAGAAGCAGCAGTCCTGAGCCCCAGTCACAAGCGAACTAGCCTACAGGACTTCCTTCTGAAGGGGAGCTCTGGAAGGGTCAGACAAGAAGAGTTGGGTACTGCGCAGCTGGCTGATCCTACCTTGCAAAAACTGAGGGAAATAGCTAACAGGGCTGAGAGCCCTCAGGAGGGTAAAGAGTCAGTTTACTGGGAACATGGGCTGTAGTAAAGAGAATGTACTAAGCACCCAAATAGCTCTGGCTTCCCTGCCCTATACCACTACCCTACCTCTGATGCATTGCTATAGTGTATGTTGTCTACCAATCTATTGTCTCCACTGCGTTGGACACAGGACCTGGTATTCTGGTTACTTTGCTAGTTATGTATGTTATGATCTAATGCTTATTCACGTTTATGGTACTACAATGATAACTTTACTTAATGCTGACATTATGGTGTGTTATGTTGTTCTGCCGCTTGTACTTTCCACTTATCTTTGCGAATTGTCATGAGTTGTACTCTTTGTTGTCCTACTGTACTATTGTAAATTGTAATCTCCTGGGTTGTGCCTGAAAATAGGCAGTTTTTTTGCCTAGTGCACCTACCTGGTCATCAAAAGCAAATAAACAAATAAGTGGTATATCCTGGTGGTAGTTGATTATGCCACAAGATACCTGGAGGCCATGGCCTTATTGTCCACTTATGCAGAAAAGCTGGCTGATGCACTGTTGGGGATATTTAGCCAGGTGGGCTTTCCCCAGGAGATTCTGACAGATCAGGGTGCCAATTTCATGTCTGGGTTAATGAGTAGTTTGTGGGAGAAGTGTGGGGTAAAGCAGCTCAAAACTTCACCATACCATCCCCAGACTAATGGCCTGGTGGAAGGATTTAATTTGTCCTTTAAGACCATGTTAAGGACCTTTGCTGACCAGCACAAGAGGGAGTGGGACAAATATTTGCCGTATCTCCTATTTGCATACAGGGAAGTCCCACAGGAGTCCGCAGAGTTCCCACCTTTTGAGCTCCTGTTTGGCCATAGGTTGAGAGGGCACCTAGATTTGGTGCAGGATGAATGGGAGGGTGACTGTGCCTCCTGAGGGGAATCTTTTGTGGAGTATGTCCTGAACTTCAGGACCCACCTTAAGGAGCTCATGGGGCTCTCTCAGGAGCACTTGGCCACTGCGCAGCAGCAGCAGACAGTCTGGTATGACCACAGAGCCCAAGCCAGAGAATACAAGGTGGGACAGCGAGTGATGGTACTTATCCCTATCTGACAGAATAAACTACAGGCAGCATGGGAGGGACCATTCTCCATCACCCAAAAGGTAAGTGATGTCAATTACATGATAGAGCTACCTGGCAGGAGATGCAGGGGAAAGGTGTATCATGTTAACATGATGAAGCCCTATTATAACAGTAAGGAATTGGTCCTCGCTGTGTGCAGTACCCCAGAAGAGGAAACTGAGGCTGATCCATTGGTGGACCTGCTCGGTGAGGCCCAGATCAGATCCTTTGGGCATGACCTCACTCTCTCCGACCAGCTGACACGAACCCAGGTGCAGGAAATTCAGGGTGTGTTGAGAGAATTTGGGGACATGTTCACAGGGAAACTGGGGTATACCATGCTGACCAAGCACCACATGGATATGGGGACCCAGGTGCCCCTGAGACAGTCTCCCTACAGGGTACCAGAGCAGGTTAAGCAAACCATGAAAGAGGAGCTCAAGGAGATGCTGGAATTTGGAGTAATCCAGGAATCCAGTACCTCTTGGATCTTGCCCGTGGTACTGATCCTCAAGAAGGACGGTACCACACGATTTTGCATTGACTACTGGAGGCTGAACAGCTACATGGAGTCAGATGCCTATCCCATGCCCAAAACAGACAAGAAACTGGAGCGACTGGAGGGAGTCAAGTCTGAACACAATAGACCTAGCAAAGGGCTACTGGCAGGTAACTCTGACCCCTGCAGCCAGGGAGAGATCAGTTTTCATCACCCCATTTGGCTTATATGAATCCAAGGTAATGCTTTTGGAATGAAGAATGCACCCACAACCTTTCAACGGCTTGTGGATCACATTCTGTCTGGGGCAGGTTAGTTTGCACTGGCATATATGGATGACATAGCCATATACAGCCAGACCTGGGTAGAGAACATCAAGAATGTGCAGGAGGTGTTCTACAGGCTGAAGGACACAACTCTGACAGTCAAGGTGGAAAAGTGCCAGATAGGTATGGCAGAAGTGTCCTACCTTGGGCACCGAGTGGGCATCAGATGCCTCTGTCTGGAGCCTGCCAAGGTCAATGCCATCCTGGCCTGGCTGACCCCTACCACCAATAAACAGGTTAGGGCATTTCTGGGGACTGCGGGGTACCACCGGAGGTTTGTCCCTAGCTATAGTGATCTGGCCAAGCCACTGACAGACCTAACTAAGAAGGAAAAGCCAGAT
Source organism: Neoceratodus forsteri (assembly GCA_016271365.2). NCBI lineage: Eukaryota > Metazoa > Chordata > Ceratodontiformes > Ceratodontidae > Neoceratodus > Neoceratodus forsteri. The sequence continues at coordinate 845,057,841 of CM057451.1, read as the reverse complement.
AAGGTACGGTGGACAGAGGGCTGTGAGGCTGCTTTTTAGGAGCTAAAGAAGGCCTTAAGTAGGCCAGCTGTATTAGCCAGCCCCAATTGCAGTCTAAAGTTCATTGTCCATGTGGATGCCTCAGGCCATGGGCTGGGTGCCGTGCTGAGCCAGGTTACCCAGCAGGGAGAGGAGCACCCTGTCATGTACCTCAGTCAGAGGCTTCTGCCCAGGGAGGAGGCTTATGCCACATTCGAGAAGGAGTGCTTGGGAATAGTATGGGCCCTTCAGAAGCTGCAGCCTTACCTATATGGGAGAGAATTTACTGTGATCACAGATCATAATCCCCTGATCTGGCTTCATAGGTCAAGTGGGCAAAATTGAAAACTACTATTCTGGAGCTTGGTACTGCAGGCATACCACATGACCTTCCAACACTGCAGGGGTAAACAAAATGCCAATGCAGACAGGCTACCTAGGCAGGTCTAACAGCATGGCTAGATACTTTGGGCACTTCCCAGCAGCTGCATGATGGCTGTGTCATTTGGGGTGGCCCAAAGGACACGCCTTCATCACCTGGGGGGGGGGAGATGTGACAGAAATGGGAAGGAAGGAGTTAATGGTTTGGATTTTTTATGGCCTTCTGAGAAAAAAAAAAACACTGGGATTCTGCTGCACTAAGAGCAGATAGATAAGGTGATGGGCTACATAATAAATCTCAGAGAGTGTAACCAAGAAGGGGAGTGGACATACACATTTACACACACACAGAGTTTGAAAGGATTGGATCACAAATATAAACGGAATGTTAAATGAATATAATTGGACACCTATGGTGTTTAAACTAATTGGAATAATTAAACACATACATGGTAAATGGTTGGTGCATTCAAAGGGGACAAGAATTACTTATTCAAAGGGGGACTATAAGATGCTGAAAGACAGTTACAAAAGCCAGTGTGTTGTTGGGTTACCATCCAAGAGGTTTTAAGCTGTGAGCCTACTCCTCTAGCTACGGAGGTCTGTGGGAGCTATACAGATAGCACAGGAATTCAGTCCTTCTCTAAGTGTAGCAGAGGGGTAAGAAAGGATAGCATAACTTAGTTCATAGCCTTTTGCTTTTGTCATCTATTATTTAAAACCATTTGTTTACTTTTCCTGTAACAGTGTTCTTCTCTTGTGTTAGACATACAGTTTATATCCTGTAATGTAACTTTTGACCTTCTTTTAAGTAAAGCACTATCTATTTACTCAACAGTCATGGCTATGATTTAAATTATTTCTAAGGTATTTTCTGGTTTCCACTGGCTGAGGAAAAAACTATGTTAGCATCCGCCACCCAAGAGGCACATTACCAGATGTTGATCTGTGCAATTGCGTGTTTGACCTCCCAGCTCTGTGCAGGGGAAAGGTGATTTTGCTGGTGAACCAGCTGGTGGCATGAGCAGACATAGACAGACATCTTTCTGAAAGCTGTTACAGCCCAGAGAGAGAGATGGTTGTCACAGGCACATCAGATGACATTTGTAGCAATAGTCCATTCACTCCACTGGCAATTATGTCCCTGGCTTGGTTTTGGGGGGGAAGGGGGTACCCAAGCAACACTTGTAGTTGTATGGGCTCCTGGGTGGGCCACAGCACTGGGAGCATCAGAAACTGACAGTTCAAATACATAAGCTGTCCACAATGGAAAACAGAGTCAAACAGTAGGTTTTATTCCAACACAAAGCATCTGACAAAAACAGTTTTTGCCCACAGGGGCTGCAGGTGCGGTGACCACAGGTACACAGTCCATACTTTTCCACAGTAGTAATTTGTACATTACAGGTACAAAACTCACCCCCCATTCCTCAGAGGCACAAACTACATTCCTGTCCATCCATCTTCTGGGCTATGAACACAAGCTACTTTTGACTTGCTCTTCCTAGGGATGGACACCGCCAGGGATCACCCTATTACCACTGTATCTGAACTAAAGTGAGATCTTGTTCCTCCTGTGCCAGATTGGGCACATGGAGTTCATCTTGGAAAAAGGGGGCATCTCTTTTACGAATTCCAAATCCATACTGAGGAGGCAGCACCTATATCTGAGGCAGTCCTCCCTCAGTGTATGAAAAGATCCATAGGAATTTCTTGAAATCAGATGGTAGTTCCACTTTTCCCATACTGGGCAACACTTTATTTCATCCTTCACAAAGGTGGGGGAAACACATCCCCCAATTACTTACCATTGAAGAATTAATTTCTCTCTGACTTATTCGCCCTTCAGGAGGGCATGAACAGTAAATGGCCATTGCCATCACTCAACACTGCTCACCATTGCTGACATTGGAGCTGGCAGGACCTGAAGGACAGGTGACCATCTCCCAGCCAGCCCTACCCTCATCCTCTGCCATCAGGCAGAAGGCAACTAACTCTGCACTCAGGCGAAACATTCTCCCTAGCTGCATTCTATGCCAACATTCTAGTATGGCTTATGCTGCTGCGAGAGTTCCATCTCTTTGGAGCCTCTGCCAGGCAGACTGACAGAAGTTGCCATGGAAAAGAAAGCAGGTCTATGGATCTGGGCTGCCCAGTAAATGTACCTAACAACCTAATGTAACCTGATCTACCAGGGTCGTAGTAGCCCAGGGGAACCTAGGGGTTACACACAAGGAGGTCCGGTGACTTTCTTAAGATCACAAAGTGAGCAAGTGGCAACAGTGTGATTCAATTGTGAAGATCCCCTGCTTCACAGTAGAACATTAGACCACTCTGCCTCAACTAGTGAAGGACTGCTTCTTTATTGATTTTCTTGTTAGTGTGGGAATGTGGGTTTATGTGTAGTGTTTATGTTTATTGGTTATGTTCCTCCATTGGGTGCCACTGTGCACTAATTAAACATCCCAGGGAGCTTTCTATGCAATAAGGAAGTGCTGCGTTACGGATACATAGTATCTGAATAGAGATAATGTGATGCTGAAGGTAGTGTTGGTGTGTTCTGGTAAGGATTTAAAATTATTTTAGCAAAGCAGTAGGATTTATGATGTCTCTATTATAGTGTTGCTTGAAACGACTTAAAATTTTTTATTGGTATGTTGAAATAGAAATCTGGAATAACTTTGTCAAAGTAGTAGGAGTGATTTGTAACATGTGGACTAAGACACTAAAGAAGTGGAGAGAATAAAACACACTGCCTTACATACATATGAATTGAAGTGCTGCCATGAGCAAATTTAGAAAAAGATTATTATAAACATATGTAGTTTAGTTATGCTTTATCAATCAAGTGAAGTTCCATCATGCACAACCCTGAAAAAGATGTGATTATAAAAATACTAAAATGTTTTTATATTTGCATATGTGAAGTGCCGCTGTACACTACAAAGGAAAAACATGGGCCCTATGATTAGTAACAGTTTAAAGCTTTTTGATGACAGGATCCAATCAGGACTGGGGGCAGGGTTGGGTACTTGGTTGCCTGAGTACTTAAACAGAAGCTAAAAGTATGGTATGATAGTTAGAAGAAGCCGTGACATCACAGCGAAAAGTTAGCACATCTGTGTGTGCACCTGGAGGTGCTCATCCTACATCCCCCAGGTTGGACATCCAAAATGTGGAATCACAAAGGAGTCAAGGGCTCCACAAAGCAAAGCAATCATGCAATTTGGCAACCAAAAAGGTGTAAGCAAACAAAGTCAAAGGAAAAACTGAAAATCCATTTGATGATCCAAACAGGCTCACTCTGGGTGTTGGTGGTATGTGTAGTATTGTATAGGACTATTCTCTGTTTTAATGATGATTGGCATGGGTGTGCTTGAAAATGAAAGTTATGCAGTTTTGTACAAACAAAAAATAAAAGTGATGGAAGAAGTTTATTCTCACCTACAGAAATAAAAATAAGGATTGCCACTACACCAGTGCACTGCAGCTGCAGTGTACCACCAGTTAAACTGTTCCATAATCCCCATACTGAACAATGAGGTGTGTGGGGGGGGGGTAGCAACCACTCTGAAAGTGTGGAGCACTTGCTACTTTGGTCATTTCAGCACTGAATAATTACTTTGTGACAGTACTGAGCCAGGAACTCAGGGAGCACGGCCAGCTGGGTATGGACATTATGGGAGAGATGCAGGCCAAACAGAAGACAGTGCTGATTACACCAGAACTAGTTGGTAATTATTTGGATAGTGTGAATCTGGGAAAATACCAGGATGCAGATGGTGTTCACCCAAGGGCAATAGTTGAATTAAATGTGGGTTCTGGCTGGGTCCCTTATTAATACCTTTCAGGACTCTTTACAGACAGTGATTGTATCAGAGAAATCAGAAACATAGAATCTGACAGTAGAGAAAAAGACCACTGGTCTATCTAATCTGCCTGTAATACCATATACAGTCTACCACCAAGTCCTAGGGCCTATATGGAGTTTATGCCCACACTACCTGCCCCACCATGGTCCCTGCCTTGCTGCTACCCCCCCCCCCACAACTATTAAGCCCTTAACTCTGTCCCAGCCATTGCCTGAAGCTGCTTATGGTTTTGGGGCTCACTACCTCAGCTGGCAGGTTGTTCCATGGTTCAACCACTCTCTCCATAAAAATGAACTTCCTCATGTCCTTAATGATTTTCCCTGACATCAGTTTCAACTCATGTCCCTGTGTTCTAGATTAACTATTCCTGTTCAATAGTTCCTTGAAGTTTACCTTGTTCATTCCTTTCCCGAACTTGAACGTTTCTGTCATATCATCCTTCTCTCTCTTCTGGGCCTCCAGTGAATACATGTTCTCATGTTCATGCAGAGGCAGGTAGTTAAGGGACGCCTGTGCTACACCCTATCTGGGTAGGCCTAAAGAGCCAAGAAGGTGCGGGTTAGTGCTGCACCATATTTGTAATAGGCCCACAGAGATAGGTACTGTAGGCAGGGATCAGCACTATACACTATCTGTAAGCAGGTGCGACAACAGGGTATGGTTATATTGAAGGAAATGTTTAGGTAGAAAGCAGGAAGGGGGACGGTTAAGTTAGCTGCAGCTGGTGTGGGACAGCAGTATTCCAGGGCACGTTGTGGGAGGCTGGGGGATGCCTAGTGTACAAAAAGTTAGGTTTCATGCTGTCAGAGATGCAGATGATTAGAAATGAATTCAGCATGTTAGTCAAGAGACAGGGCAGGGATAGTGCAGGAGCAAAAGATAGAGGATGATGGAACAGTAGCAGCAAAAGGGGTCCCAATGCAGTGGGCTGCTTTGCTGTAAAGTATGGAGATGGTAAGGGAAACAGGATGAAGAACTGTTTTGGGGGGCAGAGGGGTTTTACAGGGAGTAGGGAAAGTAAGGCACTCCAAGGAGTTGCCAGTTAGTAATCATTCATAAAGTACTATGGTTCATACTATGGTAGTGTAAGGAGCCAGAAAGGTGTCCATGAATGCTCCTATTTATGGCTAATGAGCGCAATACTGTAATCTAGTATCTGATAGAATAAGTATGTCCATTTTGTTTTGTTTTTTATAACTTTATTTGGAGATAAAGATTATTAAAAAAAACAATAATTTATAACATTACAAGGCCAACAATAACTAAGTTTGACAGTTCATACAGTGTCATGCATTTCTTGAGTCAGGCTGAAAAGTTAGTACTTCAATACAATCAGTAAGCTATGCTCAATTCATATCAGTACATTGTGGTAACTATTAATAATTTCAGGGAACAAATTCCTGTCTGATAGGGGCTAAGTAAAGCACCCATCTCCTCCATAGTAGTTCAAACTGTACTTGTGTTTTATTTATAGTGGCTGTTAGCCTTTCCATTTTATATATTCCAATCATTATGTCATGCCAAAGTGATAATGTCCATTTCATTTTTTAATTCATACTTACCGTTGCTTATTATAATGTTTATGGGCAAAGTATTCCATGTATTTGAAATCCTTACTATGCAAAAAAAATGTTCCTTTTTCAGTGTTAAATGCATTACCAATGATTTGCAGAGGGTGACCTCTTATGTCAGCTATATTGTGTCTGAAGTTGATACCAGTTTCATACAGCATGTACATAGGTCATTTATAACATCAAATATCAGTAGAAAATCACCTCCCATGTGTCTCATTCCTAGTGGCATAAAACTGAGTTCCTGCAGATGCTCCTGATATAAGTTCCTGTTGTCATCAGTTTGTTAGTAAATTTTATTTGTACTTTTTCTAATTGATTACTATCACTTCTTTTAAAAGGACACCATAGCTATGATGCATAGTCCAAATGAAGACGTGTGTATGCTCTGCACAGTGGCATCAAAACATTAGAGTCTTTGGATCTGATCTTGCATTTTATTGCTCATAACATTCTGTTTGTTTTTGCTATAACTTCATTGTTTTGTCTAGTGCGCTCCGGGTCATTTGTATTGGATACACCTACCCTTACTAAATATGTCATAATGGCAACCCAATGGCACTACCACTTGCAACACAGTGGTGAGCTACAAAATGTGCAGTAGTACTACCCAATGGTACCCTAGTATTTTGTTGATAGTTTACATTTCGATTTTCCTTAATGTAGTGGCAGGACAATGATGCCCTGGCATCACAGTGGAACTGGAAACAATCCACTGTGATACCATAAAAACCGTAATGGTAGGACAGTGGGACTTACAGTGGCATTGCAATGGCAAACCATTGAAATTATAATAGTATTCAGAAGACATTATTGTAAGGGTAGGTTTTTTTTCACTTGATACTACAGTCGAGTTATTACCACAAAGTGAGTAAGTATGTTTTTTATTTTTCTTCCTTAGGTGCATCACCTCACATTTATCTTAATTAAAGCACAACTCACAAATTGTTGCATGTAGAGTGATATGATTTAATATGATCAAGGTCAGAAAGTAGACTAGCTACTTGAATTGCTTTTTCACATGGTCCTCCAATTTTTGAATCATCAGCATATTTTGTTGACCAACAGTTTAAATGTTTTGTGAGGTCAGATAAAAACATCTGAAAAAAATGCTGGACCCAACACATAGCCCTGTGGTACACCACTGCAAATTTGAATAGAGGAATCACTTTTGCAGTTCTAAAGTCATTAGGTATAATTCCTGAATTGAGAGATTGCTTGAACAGAATTTTTAGTGGATAAAGTAGATGTTCTGACATGATTTTAATCATGCAATAGGAAACATTGTCTGGGCCTGGTGAAGAATCTGCCCTTTGTTTTTTAATTTTACTATGTATATCTTCTATGGAAATTTCTATTTGGTTACACATCCTGGAGCCCGATATTCAAAATTTTGTGTGGGTGCTTACGAGTCTTGGCCCATGCAAAATGGGGTTTGTGCCAGACCCCCATATTCAAAAAGGGCCTTTGCATGGGCAAAGTGGGTTAGCACCTGCAAAAAACATAATGTAAGTTTGTGGGAAAAGGGAGGGGCATGGCCATGAATAGCTGTGCTACCCCATATTCAGCAGCTTTGTGCTGCACAAAAGCAGTTAGCATGGTCCTTTTCTGAAGAACAAATACTGCCAAATAAAACCCTGACTTATTCTGTGCAACCCTAGTGGCTACCAGAAGTAATGCAGCCAACTATCTGATTGGCCGCTGGGGGAGCATATCTGCCCCTGTGGTCCATGGCACCCCCTCTGATCACCAGCCCATTGGATGACTCAAACCCTCCTTGGTGCTAGTGATCCCCCCTCCCACTGATCTCTAGCCTATTGTATAAATCAAACTCTCCCTAGTGCTAATGGTCCCCTCTCCGATCGCCAGCCCACTGTAAACAATACATCTCCCCTGGTGTCCAGTGTTCCCACCCAGCACTGATCCATGGTACAACCTGATGCAAGTCCATATCCCTGGTGTCTAGCAGCCCTCACTATGACATGAACATCCCCCCAATCACCTTACCAGTATCCTCAGTGCCGCAAGAGTGCATATGGCGACCAGTGCAGCTCTCCTCACATCACCTCGTTCAGCCGCCATATGTCCAGGCAGGGAGTGCATATCTTATTTATAGAAAAGGGTCCAGGGCAACACAACCTATCCAATAAATAAGACACATGCTCCCTGCCTAGATGTATGGCACACAGAGAAGACAGATACAGGATGTAAAAAGCAAGTAGTGCAGTACAGGAGGCAAGGTGAAGGAAAAGGGGTATGGAGTCAGTCAAACTACATAAAGAAGAGGGGGAAGGACTGGTGTAATACCCCAAGTAAAGGCATGCAGTACTACAGATGGTGAGAAAAAGGTAGTAGAAAGGTCACAAAGGTTTTCCACAACTTTGGTAAGAGAGAAGAGATAACATGTAGGGAAAGGGTGGCATAAGCAGTATAATACTGGTCATAGGTGACTCAGTAGTGAGGGGATAAGGTGAACAAGATGTAGCTTAGATCAGCATATAAGGAGAGTTGTGTGTCTACCAGGGATGACTGCAGAAAGGATATGCCCAATGGTACACTCACTCATAAAAGAGAGAGGGGTTAGACCACATGTGGTTATTCACCTGTGTACGAGTGAACCAGCAGGGAGTGAAGTGGCTGTAGTACAGGATAGGTACAGGTCAACAGGGCAGATTCTCAAGGAGGAATCCAAATCGGTAACTTTTTCAGAAGTTTTGCCAGTGCATAGACCCAATACAACTTGGATGCTCAGGATACAGGAGTTTAACAACAGGTTGTGTGACTGGTGCAAGGATGAGGGCTTTAGCCATATAAGGAGTTGAGAAATAACTAGGGAGGAGAAATCTCTTTATTTACAGGATAGACTGCATCTCAGTAGGGGAGGAACTAGAAGGCACAGAGACAAAACTGATGAGAATATCAATAGCAAACTTAAGTTAAACTGAGGGGGACTACCATGGGATGCAGAGCCCAATGATAACCAGAGGAGGGGGGAAGGCAGCTCCCCCCAGATAAAAATCACAGTGGGAAAGGGAGTACTCAGAGATTTGATAGGAAAAGAGGGAAGGGGTGGTGTAAGAGGGCTCATGGAGGTATAGGGACTATCAGTGATGGGGAAATACATTAGGGATGGGAGAACCTCTAAAGGTTCTGAGGTTCTAGAAGGTTCTGATAAGCAAAAAAAGGTTTGGATGCTTATCCGAACCTTATCTGAATCTTTTATAACCTTTATGGTTTCATGGTAACTGTATGTGAAAAAATCAATTTAAACAACTTTTAATCAACACATCTATAGAAAAAAGCAATTAAACCACTGTTTAGTATTACTAAACAGCATGAGTAGTGAAATGAGATGAGGAGCGAATAATACTGTGGATGTGCCTACTGGAGGATGGAGATGATTTGACCCAAAGGCAGGCAAGTCCCAGATCTCTATTTTTTTTAACCAGTATCCCGAGTCTGACTTTTTGTAGAAGGGGATATGTTTGGCACCACTTTTGTTTAGCAACAGCTCTTGGTATGGAACATGATGTGAAGTAACATGGCAAAAAAAGGCAGAGCACCAGGCAGTCTGAAAGTTATCACTTCACTATTGTTACTACCACTACTATCAGCCTCAGGGTGAAAAACAGAGCTCAGCAAAATTTTTAAATTGTGATCAATCTGGTTAAGGCACATTTCGCTAAATGATCTCCTTAGAATGAAAAAGTGACTGCGTGTGAGATCAGGGACTTGTCTGTCACAGTTGCTAACAGTATAATCATGTCATGTACTGGCTGCACCTCCCACCCACCACTGGGATAACGATGATATGGTCCAAATGTAGGCAAGTCTCAGATCTCTATTTTTTTTTTAAACCAGTCTCCTGAGTCTGACTTTTTGTAGAGGGGACAATGTGTTTGTAATATATGTCACCAATTATGTTCAGCAATGGTTCTCAGTATGGAACACAACAGGTAAGGCATCCTGCAGAACGTGAACACTAACAGAAGCATCGTAATGGACCAAGGCTGGTAAGTGACATGACATGATAACTGGGTGTCCTGATTCATGATTAATTGGAAGATAAAAAAACAAAAACAGGGTTGCACCAAAAAAGGTTGAAGTTATGTGATTCGTGATGACCAAGAAGAACGTGATTCATTGTGAAGTGACGTGAGTCGTGAACTTGGCACTGGCAACGCTTCTCAGAGCACCAGAAAGTTGTTGGAACTGATCTTCCACAAACAGTTGCCATTGAAAATTTTAAATACCTATAGTTGTACTTCCCTGAACTGCTACAATGTTCAGTCTGAGATTATATCTACTGGATTAAAAATACAGCCGGCTTGTGAGGACAAAGATTCGAGTCCATCTGCTAGTAGGGCATCCTGCAGAACATGAACACTAACAGAAGCATCGTACTGGACCAAGATTCACAAGTGACATGACATGATAACTGGGTGTCCTGATTCATGATAAAACCAAAGATTAAAAAAACAAAAACAGGGCTGCACCAAAAAAAGTTAAAGAGGTGTGATTTGTGATGACCATGAAGAACATGATTCGTTGTGACATGACGTGAGTCATGAACTTGGCACTGGCAGTGCTTCTCACAGCAGCAGAAACTGGATTGAACTGAGCTTCCACAAATAATTGCCATTGAAAATTTGAAATACCTATGGCTGTACTTCCCTGATAACAGATGACTGACTTCTTGCAGGGGTGGGGGGTGTCACACAGACAGTATGCAAGAAGTTGCACTGGTGCACTGATGACTGGCTGGCAGATTTTATTACACACATACACATCGAATTTATATTTCTCACATCACCTACTCTAAGGGCGATGCTGCAGGCACTACTGCTACCCACACAGACTCAGGGACCTTGTCTGGCCTAACCCCCTCTGACGCAGTACTTTTTCCCTTCAATAATTTTTTTTTTATTTATTCCACATGATGTGACAGAATGCCTTGCCCATGGAGCCAAAGCGTATACCCCACCAAGTGAACAAATGGAGGAAGATGACATAGCATATAATCAAAGAATAAAAGAAATCTGTCGGCAGAAAAGGACCCCCCCAGGAAGACCCCCTCCCTCTATTCCCAGCCTTCCCCCTGCCAGTAAGGCTCATGTATGTATCCCAGGCTTAACTGAAGTTGTCTACTGTATCCACACCCACTACCCATTCTGATAGTCTGTTCCATGGCTGCACCACCATCTCAGTAAAGAACTTCCCCCTGATATCCCCTCTGAATCTTCCCCCCTCTAATTTGTAGGTATGCCGTCAAGTGGAATTGTTCTTACTCATTCTGAAAATGCTGTTGACCCTCACCCTGTTTATGCCCTTCAAGCACTTGAATGTCTCCACCATATGCCCCCTCTCCCTCCTCTTCTCCAGCGTGTACAGGTCTAGCTCTTCCAGTTACTCCTCGTATGACTTCCCCTGCATCCTCTTTACCATTTTGGTTGCTCTTCTCTGGACCATTTCCAGCCTGTCCTTGTCCCTCTGCAAGTATGGCCTCCAGAACTGGACCCCATATTCCATGTGTGGTTTGATCATTGTTTTGTATAGTGGCATGATTACCTTCCTCCTCCTGCTTGTGAATCCCCTCCCTATGCATGCTAGCATTTTGAGTGCCTTTTCTGCTGCTCTGCTGCACTGACTCCGGACTTTCAGGTTGTCTGAAACAGTGATCCCCAGGTCCCTTTCCTGTTCTGTTACCTCCAGTTCCTCCCCCCCAAGCCAGTATTTTGCCTTTGGGTTTTTACACCCTATATGCATAACTCTGCACTTTTTTCTATTGAACTGCAGCTGCCACCTTTCTGACCACTCCTCCAGCCTAGCCAGATCCTCCCTCATATCCTCCACCCCACCTTCTGCCATATCAACCCTATTACTACAAGACAAGGCAAAGCAAATTTAATTTTTCTGGTGCCCAATCCCAGAGGCTCTGGGCACCGTCCAATCAAACACAAACCATTAAGACATATGAATAACATGCAATAAATACTTAAAATACAATAAAATGAGGGTTAAATATCAATAGAGTTTTACAGAAGACCCCCAATAATCTAAAAAAACTGACATGTTCAAACTACCAAACTGTGTCCAGGAATGCCCGGCTAAATAGATAGGTCTTAAGGCAGGCTTTAAATGCCTCAACTGAAGGGGCCTCCCTTACTGGTGGAGGAAGCAAATTCCACAGGATGGGGCCGATGACACTAAGAGCTTTGTCTTCAGCAGTTTTCAACCTCGTCCTGGGAATCACAAGGAGGTCCCTAGAGGAGGATCAAAGGGAGCAGATCAGGGCAGCAGGTGTTAGAAGGTCCAACAGGTAGCCAGGGCCCAGTCCATGTAGGGCCTTAAAGGTGAGCAAGCCCACCCTGAAGAGTACCCTCCTTTGAGCAGGCAGCCAGTGCAGTTTGCACAGCACTGGGGTGACATAACAGTATTTAGACTGTCCCGTCAACAGCCGGGCAGCTGCATTCTGCACTTACTGCAGTCGACGGAGAGTACCCCTCAAGACCCCAAGGTAGAGCTCATTACAGTAGTTAAGCCTAGATGTCAGAAGAGCATGTACCAAAGTGGGGAGGACCAAGGGGAGGAACCAGGTGTTTGATCCTAGCAATGTTCCTAAGACGGAAGAAGCTGGAATGGACAACGGATGACACCTGATATTCGAATGTCAATCCACTTTCCAGGAAAATGCCAAGATAATGCACCCTAGAGGAGGCCTTCAATGGGACAGACCCCAGAACTAATCCAGTATCGGCCCCAGAGGCCATCCTATCATGCCTTCTGTTTGACTCCACCACCAGTACCTCCGTCTTATGGGGGTTCAGTCACAACCAGCTGGAGGCCATCCAGTCATTAATTTCAGCCAGGCAGTTGTTCAGTGCTTCTGCCACATTGGATGTCTCAGGGACAAAGGATAAGTACAGATAGGTATCATCGGCATAACAACTACATATCTTCATGTCGTCAGCAAACAGACACACCTTCCCCGTAGTCCCTCAGTGATGTTCCCATTGTATATGTGGAAAAGTGTGGCTCCCAACACAGACATCTGGGGAACCCCACTCATCACCTTCTCTTCCATTGAGTGCACCCCATTTACCACAACCCTCTGTGTCTTCCCCTCCAACCAAAGTTCTACCCAGTTTGTGAGCTTGCTCACCACCCCTAAGCTGCCCACTTTACCTATCAGCCTCCTGTGGGGATGGTGTAAAAGGCCTTCCTGAAGTCCAGGTAGGCCATGTCCACCGCCCCACGCCGGTCTCATATCTCCATCACTCTGTGAAAAAAATGTAATCATGTTGGTCTGGCAGAACCTACCAACTGTGAGTCCATGCAGACTGTCATTCAGGAAGCCATCCTCCTCTAGAAATATTATTAGCCTTTCCTTAATAAGTGACTCCAGTAGTTTACCAACCAGAGAGGTAAGGCTAACCAGGCAGTAGTTTCCCAGCTCCTCCCTTCCTCCCCCTTAATGTAGGGGAACTACCGCAGCCTTTTTCCAGTCCCCAGGAACCTTTCCTTGAGCAGTGGCAGGTTAAATAACCTCATGAGTGGTGTTGCCAGTTCCTGTTTTAATTGTTTGAGAATCCTTGGGTGAATCCTATCTGGGCTCATCACCTTGCCAGTCCGCAGCTTACCTATTTCTTCCAATACCCTAGCCTCCATGAGGGGACTTGATTCATCTGACTGACTTCTTGGGGGGAGTCACACAGACAGTATGCAAGAAGTGGCACTGGTGACTGGCTGGCAGATTTTATTTCACACACACAGAATTTATTTCGCACACCACCAAGGCTATGGGCCGATGCTGCAGTCACTGCTGCTACCAAAAGAGAATCAGGGACCCTGACTGGCCTAACCCTCTCTGACACAGTACTTTCTTGTCAAGGATTTTATTTAATTTTTTTATTTATTCCACGTGATGTGTGGTAGTTCCCTGCCCACTAAGCCAAAGCTTCTACCCCACCAATGAGCACAGGGAGGAAGATGACAGATGACTGACTTCTGGGGGGCACACAGACAGTATGCAAAACGGGCACTGGTGCACTGATGACTGGCTGGCAGATTTTATTTCACACACAGAATTTATTTCACACAACACCTACACTAAGGGTGATGCTGCAGACACTGCTGCTAGTATAGCCACAGAAATTCTTGGGGACCCTGCCTGGCCTAACCCTGTCTGACACAATACTTTTGCCCTTCAAAGATTTTTTCTTTTTTTTTCACTTTATTCCATGAGATGTGATGGAATGTTCTGCCCACTGAGCCAAAGCTTATACCCCACTGAGCGAGCACAGAGAGGAAGATGACAGATGACTAGCTTCTTGGGGAGGGGTCACACAGACAGTATGCAAGAAGTGGCACTGGTGCACTGATGACTGTCTGGCATATTTTATTCTACACACACAGAATTTATTTCACGCACCACCTACGTTAAGGGTGATGCCGCAGGCACTGCTGCTACCCACACACATTCAGGGACCCTGCTTCTCCTAACCCTCTCTGACACAGTACTTTTTCCCCCTAAGGATTTTTTTTATTTATTCCATGTAAGGTGACAGAATGCCCTGCCCTGCCCACTGAGCCAAAGCTTATACCCCACTGAGTGAGCATGGTGAGGAAGATGAAAGATAACTAACATTTGGGGGGGTCACACAGATAGTATGCAAGAAATGGCACTGATGCACTGACAACTGGCTGGGAGATTTTATTTCACATACACAAACACACTCACAATTTATTTCACACACCACCTACATTAAGGGTAATGCTGCAGGCGTTGCTGTTACACATGCAGTTTCAGGGACCCTGCCTAGCCAAACCCTCTTTGACATAGTGCTCTTCCCCTTCAAGGATTTGTTTCATTTTCTTCTTTATTCCACTTCATGTGATAGAATGTTCTTTCCACTGAGCCAAAGCTGATACCCCACTGAGCGAGCACAGGGAGGAAGATAACAGATGACTGACTCCTTGGGGGGGGTCACATACAGACAGTATGTAAGAAGTTACACTGGTGCACTGATGGCTGGCTGACATATTTTATTACACACACACACACACACAAACACACATACAGAATTTATTTCACACACCACCTATGCTAAGGGCAATGATGCAGGCACTGCTGCTACACACACAAATTCAGGAACCTTGCCTGGCCTAACCATCTCTGACACAGTACTTTTTCCCTTCATGTTTTTTTTTTCATTATTCCACATGATGTGATGGAATGCCCTGCCCACTGAGCCAAAGTTTACACCCCACTGAGTGAGCACAGGGAGGAAGATGACAGATGATTGACTTCTTGGGGAGGGCGGGTCACACAGATAGTATGCAAGAAGTGGCACTGGTGCACTGATGACTGGCTGGCAGATTTTATTGCAGACACACACACACACACAGAATTTATTTCACACACCACCTATGCTAAGGATGATGCTGCAGGAACTGCTGCTACCCATACAGATTCAGGAACCCTGCCTGACCTAATCCATTCTGACACAGGACTTTTTCCTTTCAAGGATTTTTTTTTTAATTTATTCCACATGATGTAATGTGATGGAATGCCCTGCCCACTGAGCCAAAGCGTATACCCCACTGAGCAAGCACAGGGAGGAAGATGACAGATGACTGACTTCTTGGGGGGTCACACAGACAGTATGCAAGAAGTGGCACTGATGCACTGATGACTGACCACACACTTTATCTCACACACCACCTATTCTAAGGGCAATGCTGCAGGCACTGCTGCTACCCACACAGATTCAGGGACCCTGCCTTGCCTAACCCTCTGTGACACAGTACTTGTTCCCCTTCAAGGATTTTATTTTTCTTTTATTTAATACACATGATGTGACAGAATGCCCTTCCCACTGATCCAAAGCTTATACCCCACAGAGCGAGCACACAGGGAGGAAGATGACAGATGACTGGCTTCTTATGGGAAGGGTGTCACACAGTATGCAAGAAGTGGCACTGGTGCACTGACAACTGGGTGGCAGATTTTATGCCACTGTCACTCACACACACACACATACACACACACTGTATAAAAAAAATAAGAAAACAGAAATCCCCACTGAAGTGAGTGAGCACATGCAGGACAACTGAGAGAACTGACTTATTGGGTGCAATTGGGAAAACATCAAGCAGGCTAACTGGGAGTGGTGTGGTATTAGGAGGCACAGTTCAACTTCACCCCTCTGCTAGACTGCTATGCCCCATAAAAACTGGGCAGTCTGGCTCTGGCACTTAATAGTGAAGTCTCTCTTCAATCTCATGTTATCTTTTTTCTTGTCTGCATTTCAGTTCTCACAAGTTGCCCCCAGTCTCCAAGTTTCTCCTCCACTCCCGAGTCTCCTCTCCCAACTACTCCCCACCCCAATCCCAACTCCAACACCCAGTCCTCGGCTCAATCCCCTCCTGAGTCCCCGATTCCCAGTCCCCTACTCCCTACCTTCAACTTCCCCAAGTTTCAATTATTAATTCACTTCTTTTAGTTTTATAAAAAAATTAAATTCTTCTTCTGTTATTTTTTTAAGAGCTGACTTCTCTTCTTGCCCAAGTGGCAAAAAAAAATGCAAGCAGCACAAACACAGAAACAGAATCCCAATCTGCACAGAGCAGCCTACATAATTTGCTGCTCCTTCTCCATCCTGATTCCTCTGCATACCTCTAGGGTGGACCACATGGGTTGCTAGAGCAGTAACCCAACCAGGTGTCACGTTAGAAAGTTAGCTCGGCCATCCAGTGAAGAACCAGAGTCTTGTCTCTGGTCCCTCCTGTGGGTTCCTCCTGCTCTAGTGCTTCATGCATTGCATTTTTACATGATACAGCAGCTGTCAGAACTGATCCAAACAGCCAAAAGTGTTTGAAAGACATTAGTTTCTGAACAGTTTGGCATGTTTGGGTCAATTTGTATTTTGGATGAACCAGTTTGCCCATCCCTAAAATACAAAGGAAAAGGAAGGGAAGGAGAAAATAGGATTGGTGGGGGGGTGGTTTCCATGAAAGCCAGGAGTCTGAAACACAAAATAGATTGCCTCTAGGCCATGATGACAAAGGGAGATGTAGATCTGGTAGCAGTGACAGAAACTGGAACCACCCCAGATCATGGCTGGGATCTTGTAGTTCCAGGATATGCCTATTACTGGAGGGACCGGGAGAAGGGTAGAAAGCTGGCATTTTATGTTAAAAAAGGTATCACAGTCACAAGGAAACATATGGATAGGAAAGGTATTGAGTCAGTCTGGGTCATTATGCATACAAGGGCTGAGGAGAAGTTAAGAATGGGGGTAATATACAGACAGCCAAATTAGTAAGAGAATACTGACCAGCAGTTGGGCATCATGATCAGAGAGGCTGCAAAACAAGGGGAGAAACTTGCCCAATGTGGATTGGAGTATCCCACAGGCCAGCTGTAGCAGGAGTCAGTTCCTCCTGGACACAGTTCAGGATGGATTTCTGGTCTAGTAGGTAAAGGAACCAACTAGGGACAAAGCTATCTTGGACTTGCTGTTAACAAATGGGGATCATGTCAGGGATATCAGCATAGAAAAGCCCCTGGGAGGAAGTGATCATAGGTGAGTGTGGTTCTATACTGATATGGGAAGGCAGGTACAAAACACTAAAACATGGGTATTTAACTTTAAACAGGCCAATTTCAGCAAAATGAGGGAAATTGTGTGTGTGTGTGTGTGTGTGTGTGTGTGTGTGTGTGTGGGGGGGAGTGGTAACTGTCTATGATATGTGAGAACATGGGAGCAGAAGAAAAATGGTCTATGATTAGGAAAAGAATCCTAGCAGCCACAGAAACCTGCCTTAAAGAGAGGGGTGAGAAGACAAAGCACAGAAATCCAATGTAGTTCACAAGGGTGGTGGCCCAAGCTGTGAAACAAAAAAGGCTGGCATATAGAAGGTAAAGGAAGCCACAGAAAGAGGATGACAGAGTCACATATTTGGAAAAGGTGATGTCAGCTAGCAGAGTGGTGAGGGAGGCCAAGGCAGGAAAGGAATTATTGATAGTTGAAGGGTAAAGATGGAGACAATGCCTTTTTTCACTACACCAGTGAAATGAAATCCACAAGAAAGTACATTGTGAAGTCTAAAATGGTGGCTGGATGGGTAGTAGAAGAAGAAGAAAACAAAAAAAGCAGAAGTATTCAGTGAAAACTTCTGTTCCATTTTTATGAAGATGAAAGGTGGTCAACTGTTACGGGGAAAGAGAGGAATAGAGACAGTGGGTGGGGAGTAGAAATTGGACAGCAGTTGATCACAGAGGAAAGAGTACTGAAGGGACTAGGAGTCCTTAAGGTAGATAAATTCACCTGTATTCCAAGGTGCTGAGAGAGCTGGCAGCAGTATTTGTAGCTTTGCTGACAGACCTGTTTAACTGTTTTGGGATACTGGAGTGGTGCCTCAAGAATATGGATAACCTGAGAACAACAGACCTGTCAGTTTAACATACATTGTGGGCAAGTTGATGGAAATCATCTGAAAGGAATGTATCATCTAGTTCTTGCAGGCAAATAGACCCCAAGATGACAGGCAGCATGGGTGCATGTCATGGAGGTTATGTCAAACTAATTTGATTGAGTTATAAAAGTGATAGACAATGAGCAGGCAGAATATGTGCTGCATTTGGAATTTAGGAAAGTGTTTGATTGGTGGCTGTGTAGCTTGGTCAGTTGGTTATGATTATAGTATGATATTTGTAAAATAAAAATATAGTATGTGATTGTCTCATATAAGACAGCCTGTGCTTCCATGGGTGCCCCCCTCCCCAGGTTTCAGTGAAGCTACAGGATATATAAACTGACCAGAGGATGTATGAAATTGACCAGTAAAGGGGAAACCTAGAGTTTCCTGTCTGTTCTTAATTAAGGCTCTGGCCATCTGCCAGAGGATAAGCCTGATAAACGTTTATGATTTCCTAGAGGAACCTATTGATAACAGCAATGTGTTAAAAAATCATAAAACCCTTTGATCTCCTTGGGAAAACAGGAACCAGCCACCAGTTCAAAGGAAAGGCTTGATTAAAGACTGTCATAATTTAGGAAATGTCTTTTTCTTCCGAAGTCACATTATTTACAATACCGCCTAATAGGAAATCATTTTTTGTAATTTTATATTCTAAAAGGAGGAGCTAGACGATCCACAGAAGGTGTGTGGAGACACAGAGTTTAAACTGATACTTGTGTCTGAAATGTTATCATACTATCTTGGGACTCTAGAGAGACACAGCTCTCTGATCTAACTTTAAACACACTTCCAGAGGTAATAGATTAGATAGCCAAAAATCTAAATGTATTGTGGTAGGAGTTTTGTTTTGTAAATCTTCCCGTGTTCTTTTATGTGATTGTGAGCTCTTCGATATATTGTTCTGTGTTTACATTTTTCATATTTTAATCATCTTTTAGTAAAGAATCTTTTTTTCAAGATACTGCCTGGGTGTGTCTTCCAAGTTCTTTTTGCAAGTGATATATACGTGGTTAAGTCTGACAGCTGTTTTGAAGGGCTTGATGGTGTTACTAAACTGGGAAAAGGGAAGAATATGCCTAAGGTCTCTTATAGAGTTTTAAGGGTTCATTTTGGAAGCCTGGCTTGGTGCGCCTGGCAAAAGATTGTACCGCAATCCCCAAAGAGGGTATGTATCTGAGCCTGTACATTGGGTATGCTAGTACAAGGTTCACAGTTTGAATCCCCCCAGAACTTGAGACTAAAGGTGATTCGGACCCAAAAGCAGACAGAAGGGTTACCCTGTCTGTTACCTGTTCACATTATTGTGCTCGGAGGTTGGCACTGTGGGAGCAGAGGGTCTGATCTGCTGAGTGGGTTTGTGACAAATTTGGTTGGCAGCGGGGCCAAAACATTTGGTAACTTAAGCTTTAACTGTTCAGTGTGTCAGCTTAATACTGTACAGCTCACTTGCAAAATAAGGCAGTGATTTATTTTTTAAAAAGAAAACAGAACTATATCACTTTGCTTACAGTCAAAGTTCCTACCTGTTTTATTTTTTTTTCAAAGTGCAAGTTAGAGTAGCCGTAGTTAGGGAAGAAGATGACTTCCAACTACAGTGAGCACACTGCAGACTACCTGAAGCAGTTGTGCAAGGAGAGATGACTCCTGCATGTGGGGAGAGCCACCAAGCAGAACCTCATGGATGCTTTGATGGCCACTGATGCCCAGAGTGTTGAGTCACAGTCTGTGACTGTAAAGGACCGAACCTTGGATGTGGTGGGGCCAGCAACCAGTGCAGTGTCCAGGTCCAGTGAGGAGGACAGCAGGGCCAGTGCAAGCTCAGGGCCACAGCAGCTGGGGAAGGTCACCAGCATTCTGCAACCAGAAGCAATCAGGCTGCAGATTGAGTTGCACAGAATGGAGCTGGAGTTCCAGAGAGAGAGGCTGAGCAGGAATGGTGAGAAGCAGACCGAGGTGAGTGTGAGCACCAGAGGCAACATGAACTGGAGAAGCTATGACTCCAACCACCAGCACCAGAACAGGTAAGTGGCTTGAGTTTAATTGGAACTACAGGACTGGCTTACAAATGAAATTCCAAATTGATAGCTGAAATTAAAGAGGGGAAGGATATGGATGCCTTTTTAAATTCCTTTGAAAAAGTTTGAATTCAGGCAAAGATTCCTAGAGGGTCCTGGAGCTTCCAGCTATCCTTGCTACTTACCGGGAAAGCTCAGGATGCATTGGGTAAAATGAACAATGAGGACAGTAATGATTACAGCAAACTTAAAGTTGCTCTTTTAAAAACATTTGATTTAATTGCAGAAGCATAAATTCCGTAAGCTCAGGAGAAGCCCTGACATGAGCTACGAGGAGCTATCCACGAAACAACGTCAGTGTTTAAAAACGTTGGTGGGAAGGAATTGAAGCAAACTCTGTAGATAAAATTGAAAATGCTATATTGTTAGAGCAGTTTTTTTGGGCATGCCCAGCAGAGCTGAAAACCTGGCTGGAGGACCGAGATCCCAAAACAGTGCAAGAGGCTGCTGAACCCTTGGACCGCTATGCCAAGAGTAGACCTGTTCTGAGAGTGAACGGGGCAGGTGTGGCAGTGCAGAAAGGGAAAAGCATGCCTTTCTGGCAGCTAAAACCCTCACTGCCTCCACTGAAACCAGTTAGCCCTAGGTTTCAAAGAAAAGATTTCTCCAAGAAAAGAAATGAATGTTGGGTTTGTAAAGAAACTGGGCATATTGCCAGACAGTGTCCCAAAAGGATGAGCAATACGCAAAATGGCGCTAGAAAAGAAGTGGGTTGTTTGTGTGTCCCTGGAAGCATACCTGTGAACATGAGGGAACACATTCACCCAGTCATGGTGAATGGTGTACAGACACAAGGGTTAAGGGACACAGAGGCCTCCCTGACACTGGTAAAGGGGATCTGGTAGAGTCTGGTCAGCTTATACCAAATAAATTTGTAACTGTACAAGGGTTCACTCGTGAGGAGAAAACATTGCTACTCGCTAGTGTTCTCCTAGACTGGGGTGAATCAGGGGGAACTGTGCAACAGGTGGCTGTAGCCAAAACTTTAGCAGCTGACGTCATCTTTGGCAACAATCTCAAACAGGGGATAGTGTGTGCAGTTACCTGTAGCCAAGTGGGATGGGGAAATTGTAGTTCCCCGGACCCCATAGAAGCCACTGTGGAAACCACTGGGAGGCTGCTTCCCCAGCCTGTGTCTCCTGATATGGAGATTAATGAAAGGGGAGTAGAAATTTCCCCAGTAGCAGTTAACCAAACAGCTATGGAGGGTTACTCTGAAGAAGTAGGGGTGACCCACTGTCAGAGAGTTAGGGATAACAGTGATCCAGAGTGCTCTGATGCTAGAGCTAGGGACCTTAGTTTAGAGAATACAGGGGACCTGTCCCATGCCTTGGGAATGTGTAAGGAGTTTGCAGCTGCTCAGAAAAGTGACCCTAGTCTAGAGAAGCTGAGGGTTTGGACATACTCAGATGGAGCACAGGGAGGTGACAGAAAACATACAATTTATTGGGAAAATGGACTGATGTATACTCAGGATGCTAAGACAGAGGGAGGGGTGATAGGCAGGCAGCTTGTAATTCCCCAAGGGTACCGTGAGCAATTGCTCAAGATTGCACATGATATTCCCTTGTCTGGTCATCTGGGAATCACATGCACTATGCAGCAGTTGGCCCAGAATTTCTATTGGCCCAACTTCACCTAGCAGGTGAAAGAGTCTTGCAGGTCTTGTCACCAGTGCCAAGAAATAGGGAAGGCAGGTAAGAAAACCCAAGCCACCCTAATTCCATTGCCCATAGTGGAGGAGCCATCCCAGAGGGTGGGAATGGATATTGTGGGGCCTTTAAATACCCCCAGCTCCTCCAGGAAGAGTTTCAGCCTGACAGTGGTGGATTATGCCAGCTGGTATCCAGAGGCAGTCGCCCTATCCTCACTGAGGACAGAAAAAGTGGCAGATGCTTTACGTGGGATTTTCTCCCACATTGGGTTTCTACAGGAGGTTATCACCAATTGAGAGAGTTCCTTCAGGTCGGACCTGATAAAATGCTTGTGGGAGAAGTGTGTGGTGGTGCAGAGGTGCACAACACCTTTTCGCCCGCAAGCCAATGGGCTTGTGGAAAGATTTAATGGTACCCTAAAGTCAATGCTCCAAGCGTTTGCTGAACAGCATGGGAAGGACTGGGAGAAATACCTTCCCCAACTGTTGTTTGCATACAGGGAGGTGCCCCAGGAGTTGACTTGATTTTTCCCCTTTGAGCTCTTATATGGACGCCGGGTACGTGGGCCCCTAGACTTGATCCAGGAGTATTGGGAAGGCAAGCATGCCACCCAGGGAACTCCCATAGTGGATTATGTCCTTAGGTTTAGGGAAAGGCTGAAGGAGCTTATGGGGTCATCCCAGAGCAATCTGGCAGCTGCCCAACAAAAACAAAAAGTGTGGTACGACCGCAGAGCCAGAGCTCACTTGTACACGGTGGGTCAGGAAGTTATTGTCCTAATTCCAGTCCAGAAAGACAAGCTGCAGGCTGAGTGGGCAGAACTGTACAAAGTAGTTAGAAAGGTAAATGATGTGAACTATATCATAGGGTTATCTGACAGAAGACAGACAGAAAGAATGTACCATGTCAACATGATGAAGCCATATGCTAATAGGGCTGACATGGTGTTTGCAGTATGTAGTCCTGGGCAGGAGACGGATGAAGGAGACCCCCTTCTGGACTTGCTGGAAGAAAGCAAGAAGGAGCCCTCTGTGGAGGCAGTTAAATTGTCACCCCAGCTGGCCTCAGACAAGATCCAGGAAGTAAGAGAGGTTTTAGCAGACTTTGCCCCACTGATTAGCACCAAGCCTGGACTAACCCCCTTAGCAATGCATGATGTGGAGACAGGGACACAGATGCCCATATGGTGGACAGCATATCAGGTGTCAGAAGCTGTCCAAAAGGATATTAGGAGGGAGGTGGAGGAAATGCTGGATTTAGGGGTAATCCAGAGATTCCACAGCCCCTGGGCCTCACCCGTAGTCCTTGTGCCCAAGCCAGATGGCTCTACTCATTTCTGTGTGGACTATCATGGATTGAATGCAGTCACAAAGTAGACGCCCACCCAATGCCCCGGATGGAAGAACTCCTGGACAAGTTGGGAGGGGCAACATACCTTATGACTACTGACCTGACAAAGGGGTATTGTCAGGTAGAGTTAACTGACAGAGCGAGGGAGAGGTCAGCCTTCATCACTCCGATAGGCTTATCTGAATTTAAAGTAATGTCTTTCGGAATGAAGAACGCCCAGGCCACTTTCCAAAGGTTGGTGAAACAGGTGTTAAATGATGCTGAGAAGTACACCGTGGCATACCTGGATGACATTGCCATCTTTAATGCCAGTTGAAATGAACACCTGTCCCACCTTAGGGAAGTGCGGGGCAGGATACAGAGGGCCGGGCTCACTGTCAAAGCTGAGAAGCACCGGGTGGCCATGGCTGAAGTGGCATACCTCAGGCATGTTATAGGCTGGGGACAGCTCCATCCCAACCAAGTAAAAATAGAGGTGATCAAGGCATGACCCACATCAGAAATGCAGAAGCAGGTCAGGAGTTTTCTAGGGATAGCAGGGTACTATAGGAAATTTGTACCCAAATACAGTACCCTGACTGCTCCTCTATCTGGCCTGGTAAAGAAAAAGATGCCTAAGTAAATTACCTGGGAACCAGCCTGTGAAAAAGCCTTTACCAGACTGAAGGAGGTGCTGTGCAGTGCTCCTGTATTGACAAGTCCTGACTATAGCAGACCCTTTATAGTCCAGACTGATGCCTCAGAGGTGAGTACTGGGGCAGTACTGAGTCAGACATCCAACCAAGGGAAAGATCACCATGTAGTTTACCTGAGTAAAAAGTTACTTCCCAGGGAGCAGGTTTACTCTACTGTAGAAAAAGAGTGTCTTGCCATAGTGTGGTCCCTAAAGAAGTTAGAGCCATACTCATATGGGCAGCATTTTGAGGTTCAGACTGAATACAACCCCCTGGTTTGGCTGACACAAATGGGAAAATGGTAAACTATTAAGACGGAGTCTTGCCTTGCAAGTGTATGACATGACGATCTTACATAGGGCTGGAGCGACCAGCCAGAATGCAGATGACTTGTCACATCTATATGAGGAGTGAACTGACTTGGGAAGCTTACCTCATGCAAGGGACAGAGCCCCCAAATTCAGTCTAGGTGGGGAGGAATGTGACACTTGGCCAGCTGGTTATGATTATTATATGATATTTGTAAAATAAAAATATAGTATGTGATTGTCTCACATAAGACATCCTGTGCTTCCATGGGTGCCTCCCCCCCAGGTTTCAGTGAAGCTACAGGATATGTGAAACTGACCAGTTGGGGGGGACCTAGAGTTTCCTGTCTGTTCTTAATTAAGGCTCTGGCCATCTGCCAGAGGACAATCAATCAATCAATCAATCACTTTATTTAACCAGGCATAAACACCATTGAGCAAGCTCATTTTCAAGGTGGTGCTGGGCATAAATACAATACAGTACACTTCATAAGATTACAATTACGGTAGACAATGGTGCAAAATAAAAAAAGAAAAAACATTGTGAAGGTGCCGGTCAATATGGGCCTATACATACCGGTCAACATAATTAACATGCAAAGGTACATAATGATAAGCTTTACTGAAATGAGAAGAGACAACAATCCCATATAGTCTCCATGAGTAAGAGCTCATACCTAAATGATAAAAATAAGGAGGTATTAAGGAATAGGGTAGAAATTGGGGTGAAAGAGCAGGCAGCCAAAAGGGAGGCCAGAATAGGTAAAAGGTAGAGAATAGGCAGGGTCATCTTGGATTAAGGGAACTTGGCTTGTAGGTCCTAGGTTTCTGTTGTTAAGAATGTGGGGTGGATGAGATACTTAGGTGTAGGATTTGAGAGTGGCACCCGAGGCTTAGGGGTCATCGGCATCTGAAACAGTTGCATGATTCCTTCAGATAATCCATTAATAGAGCTTTGAATGTGAAAATGCTTGGAAGTGAGGATAATTTTAATGAGTCTTGCATAGTGTTCCAAAGTGTTGGAAGTGAGAAGTTGATTGCTGCTGAGCCAAGGGTAGTTTTCACTCTAGGAATCTGGAAGCAGATTAAGGAGAAGCGTCTCAGGCCATAGAAACCTTTAGCCCATTTAAAGATGTTCGAGATGTATGCAGGGAGGTTATCAGATAATGCTCTAAAAAACCAGAGGAAAGCATTCCTTTTTCTTATAGTTGAGAGTGAGGTCCATCCCAAAACCTGGTATAGACGACAGTGATGTGTACTACAGGGTAGATTTAAGATAAATCTTTAAGCCCGGTGGTAAAGGGTGTCTAGTTTGTTTAGCATCGTTGATGGGCAATGACTGTAAAGGAAGTCAGCGTAGTCCAGTATAGGTAGGAATGTAGTTTGTACTAGTCTCATTCTGGCTTCTAATGTAGGTAAGTGTTTAAAGTGATAGACTAAACCTAATCGCTGCCTTAGTTTCTTCAAGGTTTCATTTAAGTGGCACAGAAAGTTGAGCTTGTTATCCAGCCAGAACCCTAGGTATTTAAAGGTATCAACTACTTCAAGGGGTTCATCTAAGAGTGTTCGGATCTGTGTGATATGTGGACATCTGCAAGTAGACTTTGGTGAGAAAATCATTGCTTTAGTCTTTTTGGCGTTGAGGAGGAGCTTATGAGTGAGAAGGTTGTATTGGAGGGTGATGAAGTCTTTCTGTAAGTACTCATGGGCCAGATCCAAGGATGAATTTGTGGTATAGAGTACAGTATCATCTGCGAATAAGTGCACATTTGCTGTGCCCAGCTGCGAGTCCAGATTATTGATGTATATTGTAAAGAGGATAGGGCCCAGGATGGAGCCTTGTGGGACTCCTCGTAACAAGGATTTTTGTGGGGACAGATCTCCTATGGCTTTGATTTGTTGTAACCTATTGGTTAGGTAGCTGTTGAACCATTTAATGGCAGAACTATCAAGTCTGATGTTACTCAGTACAGTAAGCATGATGGTAAGAGCCACAGTATCGAAGGCCTTACTTAGATCAAGGAAGAGGGCAAATACATGCTTCTTAGAGTCCAAGGCCATTTGCCAGTCTGTAGTTACTTTGGCAAGAGCCGATATTGTACTGTGTTTGGCTCTGAAGCTGGACTGAGCCGGGTTTAGCAACTTTTGTGAATCCAAATGTTCTCTAAGTTGGATGTTGACAATTTTTTCAAGTAATTTAGAGAGGATGGATAGTATAGAAATAGGCCGGTAATAGTTCAGATCACTCGGATCCCCAGTCTTGAATAATGGTAGGATGTGGGCAGTTTTCCACAAGACAGGTAGCTCACCTTGAATCAGAGAGGTGTTGAATAAGTGTGTAATAGGATAAGCCTAATAAACTTTTATGATTTCCTAGAGGAACCTATTGATAACAGCAATGTGTTAAAACATTGTAAAACCCTTTGATCTCCTCGGGAAAACAGGAACCAGCCACCAGTTCAAAGGAAAGGCTTGATTAAAGACTGTAATAATTTAGGAAATGTCTTTTTCTTCTGAAGTCACATTATTTACAATACCTCCTGACATGAAATCATTTTTTGTAAATTTATATTCTAAAAGGAGGAGCTAGATGACTCACAGAAGGGGTGTGGAGACACAGAGTTTAAACTGTTTAAACTGATACTTGTGTTTGAAATGTTGTCATACCATCTTGGGACTCTAGAGAGACACAGCTCTCTGATCTAACTTTAAACACACTTCCAGAGGTAATACCTTAGATAGTCAAAAATCTAAATGTATTGTGGTAGGAGTTTTGTTTTGTAAATCTTCCCTTGTTCTTTTATGTGATTGTGAACTCTTTGATATATTGTTCTGTGTTTACATTTTTCATATTTTTATCATCTTTTAGTAAAGTATCTTTTTTTCAAGATACTGCCTGGGTGTGTTTTCCAAGTTCTTTTTGCAAGTGATGTATATGTGATTAAGTCTCACAGCTGTTTTGAAGGGCTTGATGATGCTATTAAATTGGGAAAAGGTAAGAATATACCTAACGTCTCTTACAGAGTTTTAAGGGTTCATTTTAGAAGCCTGGCTTGGTGCCCCTGGTGGAATATTGTACCGCAATCCCCTAAGAGGGTATGTATCTGAGCCTGTACATTGGGTATGCAAACACAAGGTTCACAGTTTGAATCCCCCCAGAACTTGAGACTAAAGGTGATTCGGACCCAAAAGCAGACAGGAGGGTTACCCTGTCTGTTACCTGTTCACACTATTGAGCACAGAGGTTGGCACTGTGGGAGCAGATGGCCTGACCTGCTGAGTGCATTTTGTGACAGTGGCCACTAGATATTGATTAAAAAATTGGAATATCTGGGGTTGAAACCACAATGACCAGGTGGGTGGCAGACTGGCTGGGGGGGGGGGACCCAAAAGAGTGGTGGTAGGAGAAGAACTCTCAGGGATGAGGGGGATCACCAGAGGCATCTCACAATTGTCAGTGCCTTGTTCAGTACTGTTTAATGTGTTTATTAACAACATTGGGGAAATAATATAGTGCAAAATCTGCCTTTTTGCAGATGACACTAAACTCTGTGAGATGGTACACACAGAAGAGGGAATTAGAGACTTGAGGAACAGTCTAGAAAAACTGGAGAGATGGTCTCGAATCCGGAAACTGGGATTTAATGAAAAAAGTTCAAAATCATGCACATGGGTTATATGAACCAGAAAGCACAGTACTGGCTAGGGGGAGTAAAGATCACAGTTTCGGAAGAGGAAAATGACCAGGGTATAGATATGGATCACTAGTAGCCTAAAGCTCTCTTTGCAATGCAAAAGTGCAATGGTTAAAGCAAACAGGATTCGGTTTGGTAATGTGTTTGAGTGTGAGCAAAAACTGTACTTACAGTTTGGAGTTTTGTCTTCTATTTTAGTCTGGTGTGTTGATTGACAGATCGGATGTATGCCACTGGTGGTGGCAGGACCTGACAAGTATTCAGGACTGGTCCTTTTTCATTTAAAAAGAAAATAGAAAGAGCACACTTAAAAAGTAGCAGACTGAATGAATGAAAACTCAAAATAATGAGCTAAAATATATCTGGTCCTAAAAATGTTGTCCCCTTAAGCCTGTCTAGTGAGTGAGGCTGATGCCTGAAGGTACCCCCCCAAAAGTCTTAAGTCCTTTTTCTTCTGTTCTTCATTTTTCTCCATCTATCTGCAGCTGTATCAAAATCTACATTCCCCTACCTCCACCCAGTTTTGAAATGATTATGTTCTGTAGGTTTTTATAGTTCAGAGAGTTCCTGAATTTTGATTGTATTTAGTTTTGAGTGCTGAAGCCACGTTTACATTCAGTGCTAGTGACTGATATAACTACTGCAGTCTAGATAAATCTTTTTTAAACTCTGGAAACACGCCTGGATGCTCTTTCAGTGCACTCAGCATACTGCTTGAATGACAAAGATTGCTAGCAATCATTTGAGACCAGGATCTGTTTTAGCAAAATAAATTCCCTTTTTGTAGATTCTGTAGATAGGTCAGCAAAGTTGAAGTGCAGCACTATTTTTACCTAGAAACTCTTCTCCAAAGGTATTGAAACCAGCTGTCTCTTTCATAGCTGCGGCTCTCCTGGTTTTAAAATGGAGAAGCAGTTTATTATATCTAAGGTATCTTGGGGGAAATGTCTGTACAGTTAATCAGGCCTGCTACTATAGGAGCCAGCTACTATAGGAGTGCTCTAGCCAATACATGGAAAGACGGGAAGACGTTCTGGCCCAACCTTACTGAAATTACAGGAAAAGAGCCCAAAGTACTGCACTCTAGGGTCAATATATTTATTTATTTACTTTTGGTAACTGGGTGGGTGTGCTAGGCATAAGAATGCCTATTTTCAGGCATGACCCAGTAGGAAACAAGAGGAAATACATGAGTATACATGTGATGCAGCACATGGAATATGTAACACAGTGGGGAGGAGGATCAATACAATCAACTGTAGGTTTGGAGAAACATTCTTCAGCATGATACAATCAATACAGTTTTGACAGTCAAAAGAAAAAGCAAGGGAGGCACTGTTGAGCACACCCACTGACACGACACACTCAAACAGAGCTCCTTCAATACCTCACAATAACAAAGAAATAACTGCAGAAAACCTGTGAATTCAGTCAAACTGTTTTTAAAATCAAGTTTTACAGACTGCGCTGAACTCAACGATACCTCTTTTGTACAATGGGATGGACTACTAAAGCTTCAGCAAGTACATCAAAGAATCCACCAGCTCTAAACGCTCCCGGAGAGGCCTCCGGGCCTGTTACCTCAGAGATTGAACCACCATGGTGTGCATTGCAAAAATCCATGCAAGCAATAGACTCAAAGGTAGAATCGATCCTAACTCAATTCACCGAACAGGATACTAAGATAGCTGTTGCATCTAACACAGCGACTATGGCTGAATCAACAGCAACTAAAGCTTTAACTTCTATGAATAAGCTATATCAGGAAAACACTCAGCTTAAATATCATCTTGAAGCTTTGGAGAATTCTCAAAGGGCATCTAATATACGCACAGTGGGGCTTCCTGAAAACATTGAGGGAGACAATTTATTTTCCTTTCTTAATGAATGACTGCCTGGAGTCCTACAGCTTGATTCCTGCATTGCTGTGCAATTTGTCAGAGCTTACCAAATTTTACCTAGAGTGGCAACGGGCCCACCTGTGCTTCCCAGAATGGCTTTTTTGATCACCACGAGTCCAGCAATTCAGGATACGATTTTGCAAGCGGCAAGGAACACTGAATGACTCAACCACCAAGGATCCACTGTTCATATGTTTCCAGACCTGTCATTTGCCACCAGGGCGAGGAGGAAAAGATTTGATGGTGTAAGAGCTAAACTGCGCAGTTTGGGGGTCAAGCATTCTCTCTTAATGCCTGCACGCTTGAGGATTCAATATGGAGGTTATGTGTACCAATATTCGGATCCAGAGGAGGCCAGCAAGAAGTCAGACGCCCTTTCACGGGAGTTCGATCGAGCCAGACGGACTGCAGAGACCGATTCAGAATTGGAGTCTGACACCTGAAAAGTTACAGGTTTCATACAAACTCAGTTCAGGTTGCACTAGTGTTAAACGAGACTGAAGCTTTGATCACTATAAAAAAGTTGACTTTATCCGAGTTGTGTTGCAGGCTGTAGTTTTGAAAGTTTAGAACAGCAGATTGTTTTCTATAATTACATACTGTTAGGGTGGGTGTTAAAGGGTTCTAGTGTTGAATGCTATCATTTGTTGGTTCAAATGTTTGGTAGAGGGTCATAACAACACTGGATGTTGTGTCACCTTTGTTCGGTAAACCTATATTATTTTTTTTTTTTAGAAATGACTGCTCCAAGTCTTGTGGGGTGCAGCTTTTTTCGGGACTTTGTTTTCCTGGACTGATATATGAAAGAAAAAATCCTGTATTCGGAAATCAGATTGTGCAGACTAACAAAGACTGTTACATTGAATGTATCCTATGATTATTGATATCTTGCTATGTGATCTCTGTCATGAGGTAGCTTGTATGTAATTGTTTTATGAAGAAAACAATAAAATATAAGTTCAAAAAAAAAAGGAAAAGCAAGAAATGCAAAAAATATGTGAGAAAACTGACATTTCAAAAGTATGTACAACATACAATAAGTGCCATTATGTGGCCAATAGGCTTAAGGAAAGTAGAAACAGGGAGAAGAGGGAAGGGTAGAGTGGTGGGAAAGCAGATGAAGAGGGTTAGGGATGATAGAAAGGATTTAAAGGAATGGTTATGAGAGAGGAGGAGAACAGTGTCAGAGGAGTAGTTGCCTAGGGGTGCAGAGGGCAGGCAGAAGGGTGGACTACGGTGGATGAAAGCAAGTGCAGGGACTAGTAGCATGCAGATGGATACAGTGAAGTTTCTTGAAGCTAGCATGGGTGGGAGCTTGACAAATAGTTTGGGGTATGGAGTTCCTGTACTTTGGAGCCGTGTATGAGAAAGCACATGCACCCATATTGGTTCTGCATCTGGGGGTATGGAGATGGGCTTGGTCAGTAGATCGAAGCCCATAGGAGAGGGATTGTAAGTGAAACAGAGAGGCGAGAGATTGGGGGAGATCTGATCTAGCAATACCATCAGTGAGAGAGCCATATGATTGGAGTTGATGGGCAGAGGTGCTGGGCTAGTTTAGGTCAGCATAGAGCTGGCAATTATGCTTGTATTGTGGAGATGCAGAGGCATAGCAGCAGATAAAATTATAGGTAGTGCCCCATTTATGAAGAGAGGTCTTTGGGACAGAGAGGTAGGTGGATGAGCCATAGGCCAGGGCTGGGAGCAGAAAGCCTTGTGCCACAGCTAGTCTAGCCAATGGGGTGAGGGCATACCTAGTGCGATAGGCACCACCTATCTTAGCATTGACAGATTTACAGGTGGTGGTGATGTGCAGATCAAAATCTAGAGATTCTTCAAGAAGAATGCCCAGATATTTAAAGGAGCTAGCGCTAACCAGTGGGGAACCATCAGCACATGATAGTTTGAGGGAGCATTGGTTTGCTTAAATTCTGGCAGGTGAACCAAAGAGCATGGAGTGTGTCTTGCTTGTGTTGAGAACGAGGTTGTTCTTTGTTGGCCAGGACTGAATACTTAAGAAATCCAAGGCAAGAGAGTGGTTTATATCCGAGATATTTCTTGCACTATGTTAAATGACAAGCTCATTCGCGTTGTGCAGAGATGAACAGGTTGGTGCAAGCAGTGGGAGGTCATTAATGAAGACTGAGAAAAGCAAGGGGCTAAGCATGGAGCCCTGGGAAACGCCGACATGTATAAACGAGAGATCAGATATGGCTGAGTTGAAAACTATAGCCTGTTTCCTATCAGACAGATAGCTATTAAACCAGGCCATTACATTGGCAGAGAAGCCTAGGGAACGTAGTTTCACAAGGAGAAGGGGATGGTTAACCAGATCAAATGCCTTAGTTAAATTGATGAAAACTGCACCTGTGAGGAGGCTCGAGTCCATAGAAGCATAGATGTAATTTGTGAGTTTTAGGATTGCAGTGGAAGTGCTGTGGCCTTTGCAAAAACCATGCTGGGAGAAAGAGAGAGAAGATTGTGCTTCTGAAGATAATCTATGGATTGAGTTGCCACTAATTTTTCCAAGATTTTGCTAAGCACAGAGAGGATAGCTGTAGGTCAGTAATTAGTGATTTCTTTAGGATTATCTTTTTTAGGAATGGGTGTAAATTTAGCTATTTTACAGATATTAGGAACTGTGCCATGGCATAGTGATAGGCTGAAGACTTTTGTTGGGGGGAGGCTCTGAGAGTTGCAGCAGCTTTCAGGAGCCTAGGCTGCAAACCATCGGACTCTGAGCTGGTGATGTCAGGGATGGAGAGTAGCAGCTTTAGAACTTCAGCTGTTGTGACGGTCTGGAACCTAAATGGAGGATGTGTGAGAAGAGGTTCAATAACCACGGGGGGGGGGACAATGTGTCCAGACGGGAAGGAGGACAGGTAGGTAGGTAGATAGGTCAGAGAAATGGCAATTGAAGGAGTTGGTGATGGTAACAGGGTTATTGCAGTGTATGCCATTTAGCAGCATATCACTAGCAGTGGCCATATGATTAGGTCCAAGGAGGGTTTTTATGGTTGACCAGAATTTCTTGTAGTCACCTGTGGCTTTTGTTAGAAGGTCCTTGCAGAAGGGGTTTTTGCTAATTGAATGTTTCTTTTGCACATGTTTCTCAGTAGTCTGTAGCCATCGTAGTCGGACTGATGCCCCTGGCCTTGAAACGCTGCCATGTTTTGTCCCTTGCCCTTATTTGAGTGAGAAGGTCTTTATTTAACCACCTTGTTTGGGTTCCATGAATGAGACATGTGATGCAGGGAGCATGGGTGTCTTGAAGAAGCCAAACCAGGCCAAAAAGTAGTCTAGGGCTGCCTGGGCATTAGCTGAGGTATAGATGGGTGACCAGTCAATCATGGAGAGATCATGCATAAATTGAGTAAGGTTAAAGTTAGCCAGGTTATGGAAGGTGATGAGTTTTGGAGGAGGAGATGGTCTGCTAGTGGAGCACCAGATACAGTAGAATGGTGAGTTATCACTTATTGCATCTGCAAGGGTACCTGCACAGACTATAATATCAGTGCAGTTTGTAAGGGCCCAGTCAATGAGTGTGCTGGACTGAGGGGGAGCCATGACCCTAGCTGGGTCAGTGACTAGTTGGTGAAGGTTGTGGCCTTGTACCACTGTGTGAGAGGACTGGTTAGATTTACCAGTCCAGTTTAGGTTAAAGTTCCCCAATATAAGAACTTCTTTCTGGCTGATGGTGTTATCCACTTGGGAGAGGAGTTCCTCAAGACCAGAGATACCACCACCAGGAGGGTTATAGGTGCAGACAATGTGTAATTTCTTAGAGCCAAGTTGTAAGATTGTATGAATTGCTTCTACAGTGCTAGACGGTGGGTAAGACATTATAGGATAGTAACAGATGAGCTTTGTAGAAGATAGAGACACCACCTCCACGCTTTGATGAGGGACTATCTTGCCTAATTAAGTTGTAATTCTGTATAGAGCAGAGGTGATTGGGGGTGGAGGGTTTTAGCCATGTTTCAGATAGGCAAAGGATATCAGGGTTATATTGAACAACCCATGCCTCAAGTTCCATGAAATTGTGAGGAAGGCTCCTTATATTCAGGTGAACAATGCAGAGGCACTTAGTGTCCCTCCAGGTTGTGTCAGAGTGAGGTAAGTTACCTATGGGTCCTGGTTTAGTTCAATGTCCCCCGCTAACATTAAGGCTAGGAGTAACAGGTACCACAGTTTGTGGTGGATGAAAGGAGTAGATAGGGTGATGTTGCGGAGCAGAGATTTATGCAGGGTGAAGGCTAGGTGGTAGATGAACTTATAGTGGACTAACAGTGGTGAGGTGGCTATGGGCATGTGCGATAGCATGAGCTTGTTGGACAGCCTTGAGTTCTCAGGATAGGTGTAGTCAAAGTTCATGGAAGGTAGGCAGAATAGTAAGGGGAAACAGATGAGGGTAATAAGGATAGAAAGTAGCATGAAAATTACACATGGATTTATAGTCACGTAATTGTTTGATAAGATAGC
The DNA here is from genome assembly GCA_016271365.2 of Neoceratodus forsteri. Taxonomy (NCBI): domain Eukaryota; kingdom Metazoa; phylum Chordata; order Ceratodontiformes; family Ceratodontidae; genus Neoceratodus; species Neoceratodus forsteri. Next base: position 845,023,373 of record CM057451.1, on the reverse strand, counting down.
CATTTGCATGTAGGAGGGTAGACTAGACCTAAATAGAACAATATTAGATCTGGTTAGAGGATTTAAGCAGAAAACAAGCCATTCAGGGTTTAGTTGCAGGTTGTATTTGAGGAGGCAGGAAGGGATTTGAGACAAATATTCAGATGCCCTCTTGTGGTACAGAAATGTATCCTGCTAGTGAGAAAGAGAGGAGATAGTTAATTTTCTCCTGGGCGTGATCAGGCCTAAGCCTTACACTATATAACTGATGCCAGCTAAGGGTGGGAGTGGTGATGGATGGGTGGGGAGCAGCCACATAGCGGCTGCAGGAAAATGCAGAGAAACCGATGAGAAAGCCAATGTGGGCAGATGAGCAGTGTCACTGCATAGTCAGAGCAGCGCAGCCACCAGAGCACTGAGTGTTGTTAAGGTAGGAGCTCTGAGTTAACTCGGAGACTGAGCAGGAGACTGGGTGGCTTTTAAATTACTTTTCAGCTGAGTTAGAAACTGAGCAGCTTTCATTTTGTTGCCAGCCAGATCTGTAGAAGTTCACTAGGCTGCTTCACATTAATATGCAGCACTCCGAGAGTGGGATCAGAAATTAGGCAGTCTCGGGGAGCACACTGAGAAATTAGCCAAGTAAGCCCAGTAGGAGACAAAGCTAGTACACTCGATTTAGCAGCCTCCAAGGATCAAGCAGACAATTAGGCAGCCTCAGGGAAAATCAGCATCCCATCATGTATAACGAGAATTAATTAAATCTTAAATTGACCCTGTTTCGTGATACAGTTTCTCTTAATTTAAACTGTTAAAAGTTACACCGTATTGCTTTAAAGTTGCCCGAAATTGAAATATATGGCTTTCAGTGGCAGAAAATGGCAATATCACCTCACATCAAGTCACCATGGCTAACACTTTCAACGTGGCCTTCACTGACCTCAGTCATGTGCTACCTCCAACTTTCTTTGATCCCTTATTATGACAATTTATATGGAAGTCAGTTAGGAAAAAATACTGTAATAAATAATATAGATTGAGAGGTAGAACTTTGGCCTATGATTACAGAAGAGGAAGTGATATGGGCAATAAATAAGAAAAAAAACAATAAAGCACCAGGGCCAGATGGCATTCCAGCAGAAATTTTTAAAGCTAAACTGGAATGGTGGGTGAAATATCAGCCCTTATAAATAACAGTTTCAACATGCCAAAAAGTTGGAATAAAGGTTTAATTGTTCCTCTCTTTAAGAAAGGTGTTAGGACAAATCCAGCTTGTCATAGACCCATTACATTATTATGTACTTCTATGAAGATCTATACCAGGATTATCTTGCAGATACTAGAATCCTGAACTATAGAACAGAAGATTTTATCTGTATATCAGACTGGGTTTAGGAAATCTTATAGTACAGTAGACCATATTTTTGCTCTGAATTATCTGAGTCAAAAATATTTGGGGTATAAAAAAGGAAAATTATATATGGCTTTCTTGGACATTCATGCAGCCTTTGATAACATTAGCAGAGAGATTATATGGCAAATATTAGAAGATCTGAACATTAGTACAAGATTATTGCTAATATTGAAAATGCTGCATTCAAATACCTCAGCTAGGGTCAGGGCAGCAAGACAAGGCATACTGACTTATGAAATACGTACAGATAAGGGAGTAAAGCAAAGTTGCTTATTAGCACCATTATTGTTTGCAATTTATATTGAATCTTTGGTTAAAGAATTGACAAGTTAAAGAAGATTGACACGCATAGTCTACAGATTAACAACCAAAATGCACAAATTTTACTGTATGTGGATGACATCGTTCTTCTTTCAAGAACACTGACTGGGCTGAGAAGAGCTTTAGTTAGGACTGTTGAATATCTGGAAATCCTACATCTAAAGCTAAATGCAACCAAAAGTAAAGTAATGGTCTTCTGGAAAAGGAGAAATGGCTGAAAAATGAACTAACAATCTAGAGATAGAACAACTTAAAATATTCACTTATCTTGGGGTGATGTTCAGTCAAAATGGAATGTGGAAAGATCATCTGGCTAGAGTTAAAGAAACAGGAATAATGTCTGTAAAAGCCATAAATAGATTTGGAAATCATTTTGTAGATAACTCCTTTACTACAGTGAGAATGGTATTTGAAGCTAAAGTAAACAGCCAGCTTCTATACTGCAGTGAAGTATGGGGATTGCAAGCCAATATAAAGAATTTAGAGATGGTGCAAAATTTCTTTATTAGGCTAGTGTTAGGATTACCAAAGGATACTCCAACTGCTATACTTAGATTGGAAACAGGGATGGGCAGAATGGAACAACTGGTATATAATAGAGCTCTGAATTACTGGGAAAGGATAATAAAAATGGAAGATATAAGACTGCCAAAACAGTGCTGGGAAGAAACTAAAAAAATGGGCTATTCAAATTCTTGGTTTAATCTGCTTAACAATAAAATGAGACAATTTGGTCTTGAGCCGATATGGCTACAAGAGCAGAAGGAATGTGTGACTGTGAATGTAAAAGAAGCCAGACAAAGGATAGTGAATATGTATTATCAAAAGGATATAGAAAAAACAGAATTTTTGCCCAACATGAGATTATATAAGAGAAAGAAAATATATAAGAAAGTAGAGTTTTACCTTAAAGTGGTCAAAAATAAGAAAGATAGGAGTATGATTTGTTTATTAAGACTAGGGATGATCAATAAACAAAAGTGGTGAGACATAAATGAAAAAAAAATGCTGTTATGGCTCTGCTGTTGTACTGTCCATTACTGTCAAAGGAAATAAAGAAATACATATTACCTTGTGATAATATCTACGATACAACAGAGGGCAAGTTAGGAACTCTTCTGTTTTCAGAAAAACAGGTTAATTACTTGGCATTGGCTAAATTTGCACATAAGATGTTTCTTATGCTGGGCATGAAAGTATGTAAATTTGTAAACTGGTGATGACTTTATTATGCAGATGTGTTTTTAAGTATTAACATGTGATGAAACATAGAACATAGAAACATAGAATTTGATGGCAGATAAGGACCTCTTGGCCCACCCAGTCTGCCCATTTCCCTACCTAATGGATAAGCTGCAGATCCTAGTTAACCAGCAGCCTACTTCTTTCTACCCCCACACCCTAGAGTTGCCTTATGGCTGTCCCATGCATGCTTGAATTCAACCACTGTTTTTGACTCTACAACCTCCTCCGGAAGGCCGTTCCATGCATCCACAACCCTCTCTGAAAAAATACTTCCTTACATTACCTCTGAGCAGCCCCCCTCTATCTTCAAATTGTGCCCCCTTGTTCTTGCACTTCTTTTTTGAAATAATGCTACCCTCTTGGACTTTGTTGATTCCTTGAGGTACTTGAAAGTTTCTATCATGTCCCCTCTCCCTCCTTTCCTCAAGGCTATACATATTAAGCTCCTTTAGTCTCTCTTCATATGTCTTCTGGTGTAGACCCTGCACCATTTTAGTTGCCCTCCTCTGGACAGCTTCCATCTTGTCTATGTCCTTGTGGAGATTGGGTCTCCAGAACTGCACACAGTACTCCAGATGGGGTCTCACCAGCTGTCTGTACAGAGGGATAACAACTTCCTGTTTTCTACTGGTGATGCCTCTCCCTATGCATCCCAGTATCAGCCCAGCCCTCCTTACTGCCCTCTCACATTCCTTGCCCACCTTTAAGTCATCTGATATGACTACCCCCAGGTCCCTTTCCATTTTTGATGTTGTTAGTATCTCACCCCCCATTGTGTACTCTTCCCCTGGGTCTTTGTTTCCCAGGTGCATTACCTTACACTTCTTAGCATTAAATCTAAGCTGCCATACATTTTGACCATTCCTATAACCTTGCCAAGTCCCTTCTCATCCTTTCCACCCCACCATGTGCATCAACTCTGTTGCAGATCTTTGTGTCATCTGCAAAGAGACATCTTTCCTTCCAGTCCCTCTGCAATGTAACTTATAAAGACATTGAAGAGAACAGTCTAATACTGAACCCTGTGGCACCCACTAGTAACCCCCTTTCTTCAGAGTGGACTCCATTTACTATTACCTCTGTATCCTATTCTCCAGCCAATTCTTTACCCAGGCTATCATCTTGGGACCCACTCCCAGGCTGGCTAACTAGTATATTAATCTTTTGTGTGGGACTGAGTCAAATGCCTTGCTAAAGTCTAGGTAGGCCATGTTCACAGCCCCTCCCTGATCTACTACTTTGGTCACCCAGTCAAAGAAATCTATTAGATTCATCTTGCATGACCTTCCTGCTGTGAATCCATGCTGTCTTGGGTCCTGTGCCCCTCTGGCCTCTAGGTACTAGACAGACCTATCAGAGGTTAAACTAACAGGTCTGTAGTTTCTTGCTTCTGCCCTGCTCCCACTTTTGTGAAGGGGAATCACATCTGCCCTCCTCCAGTCCTCAGGTACCACCCCATCCTCCCATGATTTGTTAAAGAGGATAGTCAGTGGTGTCACTAGTTCTACCCTTAGTTCTTTTAGAATTCTAGGATGAATCCCATCAGGCCCCATTGCTTTGTCCACCTTCAGTTTTAAGAGTTCTTTCAGGAACCCTTTCTTCTGTAAATGGGCTGGTATCAACTTCCGTAGCCAGAGTGTTTCTATTGTTTGTTTTAGTTACCTCCCCCTCTTCATTTGTAAATACTGAGCAAAAATATTTGTTTAGTATCTCTGCCTTTTCATCATCACCCTCTGCCCACCCTCCTCCCCTTTATTAAACCTCACTATCCTTCCCTTAGTCTTCCTTCGCTCCCTGATGTACCTAAAAAAGGTTTTATCCCCCCTCTTAACTGAGTTGGCTATCTTTTCCTCAGTTTGGGCCTTTGCTGTTCTGACTGCCTTCCCAGCTTCCTTTTGCTTTAACTGATACAATTCTCTGTCCTGCTCCTTCCGTGATTCCTTGCACTTTCTGAATGCTTTGTTTTTCTCTTGAACCTTCACTGCCACCTCCTTTGAGAATTTTTACCCAACATGAGATTATATAAGAGAAAGAAAATATATAACATCCTTGAACTGTGTGTTTTATACATATTTTTGTTGTAATAAAAATCTGAATCTGATCCCTCATTGGATGCACTAAGATCTGGCAAAAGCAAGTGCAATGCAGGGGCACCCTCTGTTCTACTTTAAAGCCAACTCTAAGGATTTACCTAAAAAGCACCTACTCAAAGTACTTGGGAGGTTCAGATCCAGTTGTGACTCCCCAGATCTGAAACTTCTTGCCCTGACCATTGACAAAGTCCTGACCCCACTCTCCAAAATCCTTAACTGGTCCCTCATGCTCTCACAGTTCCCCCAAAAATGAAAATTCACTGTGGTGACACCTATCCACAAAAGTGGTGATAAGTCCATTAATAACAACTACAGATCCATCTCCATACTCCTCCCCCCCAAACAGCAACCTTCAATTCCCTGAGCATCACGGCTTTCGTAAGAGGCATACCACCACCACTGCTATCCTCGATTTCACCTAATATATTCCATAATGCCCTGGACTTGGGACATCTTGTTGGTGCCACCTTCATCAATTTGACAAAGGTGTTCAATACCATAAACAACTCCCTGCTGATTGAACAATTATCATGCATAGGACTCTCAACTGACACCACACAGTGGTTCCAAATCTACCTCAGTGATCAAACTCAACAGGTTAGAATTGGTGAATCCTTCTCAACATCCCTACCAGTCTGATTTGGAGACTCTCAGGGATCAATTTTGGGTCCCATGCTTTTCAGTATTTTTCTAAACAATCTTCCCTCCTCCTACCCCAATAGAATACTTCTATATGCAGATGATGCAGTTATCTTTACCTCCCATCCTGATCTGTCCCTTCTTCAGTTGCAGCTGAAGCAAGCTTTACAAAACTTGAGACATGGTTTAAATCCTATAAACTCATCTTTAACTACAAAAAAAAAAACTATGATGTTCTATGGTACCCACAACAAACATAAAAATAAAGGGCTATTTATCATAACCAGTGATGGGGTGATGCTGGAGCAAGTCCACCTGTTCAGATATCTGGGGGTGACCCCTGACTGCAAGCTAGCTTACTCTGAACACATTGATAATATTGCCAAAATAGTGAATATATGGATAGGTCTGCTGTACAAACACAGAAACTGCCTCACTGCTGAAGCCCTAAGGACTGCTATTCAGAGCTCAGTTACCTCAATAATTGACTATGGGCTTGTGATATACAGATCTGCCACTGACACTGCACTTTGACCCATTACCATAGCACTGAAAAAGGCCTGTTGTCTCTTGATCACAGCCCCCCTGCCTTATGCACACCTGCGATATCAACGAGGAAGCAAACTGGCTCCAACTATCTAGTAGACTTTGGTACCAAACATGCATCCTAACCAAAAAGGCCAGGTTGGATCTACTACCTTCAGGTGTCATTACTTTGCTGGCCCCTCATGGAGGTTCCCGCCAAACCAGAAGCTCAGAAACTCTTACTTTTTCCATTCCCCAAAGACACACTACTCAAGGACAACAATCCTTCAGATCCAGGGCCTCATCCTGGTACAACTCACTTTCTCCAGAAGTTACCAACAATATCTCTCTGGGCACTTTTAAGCACAGTCTTCATCAACACCTTGTCATCAAGGCCTCCTGTGACTGCTTCTCTTAAACTAGCCACATCCACCTCACTCTTGCCTTCCACTTAACGTCTCCTTTCTCTCTCTCTCTCACTTTTCACCCTCTTCCTTTTGCCCACCTCCATCCCATCCACCCATTCTCTCACCTCCTCCCCATTCCCTCCCTTCTCCCCTCTCTGCCAATGCTCTACATTTTGATCTCCTCCCCTTCTACCTCATCGCTACCTTCTTTTGCTCCTGCCCTTCTGACTTATTCCAACTGTACTTGCCCTTACTCCATAAAGCTTTTGCCTCCCTAAAATTTAATTAATATGTGACCTGGTGTGTATATGCCAACTAATTAATGTACCTGAGAAAGCCTCTGGCTGTGTGGATTTGTCTTATTTGTCTGATTTATTTTGTATTTTGACTGTGCTTATTTCTCACTATCTGACGTGGAACCTTTGTAAAAAAGCCTTGGCAGAAAGGTGTAATCTGAAATCTTAATAAATAAAATAAAGCACTGATGTATCTACTTTTTAAGTTATCAAAAGCTTGTCTCTGAGTTTGAATGTCGAAGAGTTTATCACCTTTGTACTTACTGCCTGCAAGATCAGTATCGAAAAATTGTCTGTCTGATGGACCTGGATTTTCAATTAGAGACCTCATAGCCTCTTTTGTACTTGTCACCATTGGTAGCACAGTAGAGAAATTGAGATTCCCCTTTGAAAATATTTTGATAGACAAACAATATGTGACAACATTTCCAGCATTATGTGAGAAAAAGCTACAAAATTAAACTGACATATGTCGTCAAGGCACAGGTCAGAAAGCATAGGAAAACCAGGAGCAGTTATAAAATTTGCAAATAGCATTTTAATATCAATAATAGTAAAATAGACATAAAAATTGTCTGGTATAACTATTTACAAAGGCAGTACAAACAGAAAACCAAGTCCTTTGTCTGAGGGTATCTCTAATTTCAAGTTTCAGTCTCTCCCCAGCAAAAGACAAGTCTTTGCCTGACAATTAACTTCTTCATCCTGAGCTCATTAGGGAGACATCCTGTTTCTCACAATATGTATCAGAGTTCTTGTCAGTTTCTTTGCAGAGCAGGCTTGCAAACAGAACAGTGTCCCAAGCTGGCCTCCTGCTGACAGCTCTGCAAAATAATTTGAAAACAAGCCTGAGAGGAGCTCAAACTGCATCTCAGGCTAACCCCCTAAATTCCAAAGAGCTTTTTGCCAGCATTTCAACAGTATAACTATATACATTTCAAACCAAGGGATCCCATTATCACTTACAGTTTCACACAAAGATTCACATATATTTTTATAACCACAGTTATGCAAGGGGGAAGAAAAGACAGAAATAGAAAGTAAAGGTAGATAGCGAGAGGTGCAGAATCACAAGACAGTCAAAGTGATCAGTTCCTAAGTCTCACAAGAAACATAGAAACACAGAAACATAGACTTTGACAGCAGATGACTGGGCCCACCTAGTCTGCCCATTTCCCTACCTAATGGATAAGCTGCAGATCCTAGTTAACCAACTCAAACTACTGTGCCTATGCTGTGAGACCTGCTTGTGTGGTGAGACAGTACAGGCAGTAGAAGCAAGCAACGTAGAAATGTACTTAAACCCAGTAATATGGCTACAGTTCTTGAGAGCACATGGAGATTATTGAGTAGACATAACCAGGGCAGGGAGTAGTCTGGGGCTTGTAGTTCCTTTTGCAGTCCCGAAGACTACATGTTCCTGAGTCTGGAGTAGCATTGCACCTAGAGGGAGAGAGCACTTTAGGGAACATCACTGCTGTATTCTAAACCATATTCCAGCGGTTTAGCTGACAAATACAGGAACCTTTGCTATTATTTTAAAGTTGATGTTTTAAACCTTTATGAGTTTTCCTTCATGCTCACCCGACGTAATTCCAGGTGCGAGGCATTTAAGGGCATGCTCCATGAGTGCTGGCTCATACTACTGTGCCTATGCTGTGAGACCTCCTTGTGTGGTGAGACAGTACAGGCAGTAGGAGTGAGCAACACAGAAATGAGCCTAAACCCAGGTTTATTAGCTACAGTCCTTGACAGCACATGGAGACTATTGAGTAGACATAACCAGGGCAGGAAGTAGTCTGGGGCTTGTAGTTCTTTTTGCAGTCCCGAGGACTACATGTTTCTGAGTCTGGAGTAGCGCTGCACCTAGAGGGAGAGAGCACTTTAGGGAACATCACTGCTGTATTCTAAACCATATTGCAGTGGTTTAGCTGACCAATAAAGGGACCTTTTCTATTATTTTAAAGTTGGTGTTTTAAACCTTTGTGAGTGTTCCTTCATGCTCATCCAACATACTTCCGGGTGTGAGGCATTTAAGAGCACACTCCACGAGTGGAGCGTGCGTGCCCACACATGATGATGTGTGTCAAGACATGTGACATGCGTCTTGTGCATGTCTGCAGTGTCCCCAGTGACAGTAGGGGTAGAGGTGAGTCAGGATTTGCTAAGTTTGTAACTTCACTTGGGGCAATTGTGATAAGCTTAAATCTGGTAAAGAGAAACGGGCACGTCAAATGGATATTAAAATTATTACCCCAGAAGGAGATAGGGCAGTTAAATGCTAATTTTGTGGTATGTTTACATTGTTGGACAAAGATGAATCTGATATAGGCCCTATCTGTACTTACTGTCTCTATATAGCCACTTTGCAGAAAGAGCTAGCTGAACTACATTTTAAGATTAATGATGTTATAAGTAACCAAAAAAACATTCAGAAACTTAGGAACAACATTGTTAATCCCGTACCATTTATCCAGCATAGGGAACAGGATGAGGTGATTAGTGGGAATAGGATGCAGAGTAATCAACCACCTGTATCGACTGAATCTGTAGCACAAAGTATTATTGGAGATGGAGGTGTAAAGAGAAAGGAAATAGATATTGAATGGTCAGATGATGATAGTTTTGAATGGTCAACAGTAACTGGCAATAAATCGAAAAAAGGTAGAAGAGCAATGGAATTCTCATTACCACTCAATAATCGGTATTCTGTATTGAGTGATTGGGAAGATAGCATTGAAATGGAAGATGTTTCTAATATGATTGATGAAAGAGTTCCCATTAATTGTTCAGAGAACGATCCAGTTGTTAACCTTAAGACAAGTGACAAAAACACTAAACACACATCACTTACACAAGTTCCCATGTCCCCCAAGTCTATGGATTAAAAAGATAATGACTCAGTCTGCTCTTCTGCAAACAAAATTATTATAACTGAGTTCCCCCTTCGAGAATCTCTAGAAAATGAAATATCACAACAAGTGTTTGTACTTGGAGACTCCATGATCAAACAGATTGATAGGCACATATGTAACCCTGACAAACAGAATAGAACATCTAGTAGCGTTAAAGGAGCCACCATATCTGACATCACGTTGATGGCTACCAGTATTCTGAGGAATGGTGGAGTAAACCAATTGTTATCATACACGCTGGTACAAATAATATCAATAGAAATAAGACAGAAGATATTAAGAAAGATTTTATTATATTAGGCAATATTTTGATGGCTAGGAATTGTGATATTTCATTTTCTGAAATTCTACCAATTCCATGAGCAACAAATGTAATTATTAACAAAATTAAAATAATTAATAATTGGTTGAGACAATGGTGCCTCAATAAGGGCTTTAATTATATTACACACTGGGAGGGAATTCGACGACAGACAACATCTATTTGCGTGGGATGGTCTGCATCTAAATTAAAGGGGAAGCAATCTATTGGCCAAGAAATTTTTGTAAACTATCTCCAAGTCTTTAAACTGAATAATGGGGGGGGGGGACTGTATGATAAAGTATAAGGGACTGAGGGTTGTAATATTTTCTTTACAAATGCAAGAAGCTTAAATCTGATGGAAAAAAACTGGAATTGGAAGCATTAATAACCCCTCCATAATTTACATGTAGCAGCAATCATTGAAACTTGGTGGGACCAGGACTCTGATGGTATTATGAATATAGTTGGCTACAGGCCTTACAAAAAGGATAGGGATGGAAATAAAAAAAGTTGTGGTGTCTGTATGTATGTACATGAGTCGGTTCAATCTGTCAGCATTGAACCCCGCCCTGATTCTAATATTATGTTGGAATCAGTTTGGGTAAAAATTATACCCTTAGGCAGATCACCTATTATCCTGGGGAATTGTTATAGACCACCAGTGGAAAATAATGAATATAATCAAACTCTTAATGAGGAAATATTTAAAATGTGCACATTGGGAGATGTGTTACTGATGGGTGATTAAAATTATCCAGGAATTAACTGGCCAGATCTTAATGGTTCCCATGCAAAAGAATGTGAGTTTATTGACCTTTGTATCAACAATGGGTTAAATCAAGTTGTAGACTCCCCAACAAGGGAAGGGAACCTACTGGATTTGTTATTGACTAATATCAAGGATGAAATAGAAAATATAATTATAGGACCAGCTTTGGGTAATAGTGATCATCTTACCATTAGATATCATCTAATTAAAGGAAGACACTACTCAGGATCCAAAATTATGGTGAAAGATTACCATAAAGCTGACTTTTCAAAAATGTGTTCGATGATTTTAGACATAGACTGGGAAATGGCTCTTGGCTCAAAATCAATACAAAATGCATGGATCAATTTTAAAGAAATATTATTTGAGATAGAAGAACTTTTTGTTCCCACCAGGGTTAAATATAACAAAAAGGGTAAAATCCCAGTATGGATGAATATGAAGATTAAAAAACTACTTAAGCATAAACAGAGATTATTCCATAGATTTAAGTTAAATCCTTCTAAAGAAAGCTGGGATAGATACTTGGGAGCTCAAAAATTACTTAAAAAACAATTAGACTGCGGAAAGTACAGCTAGAACTTAATATAGCCAACACAAATAATAGAAAGTTATTATATTCATACATGAACACTAATTGTCAGAATAGGGTCAAAACTGTGGGACCAATCAAGGAGAACCAACATGTAATAGTTGATGATAAACTAGTTGCCAACAAATGTAATTCCTATTTTTGTTCGGTATTTACCAATCCAACAAAAAAAAAAAATAGTACCAGAATTTGAAAAATCTGAGGAAATATATTTTCATAAGGATGAAGTTATCAATCTTATAGATCAACTTAATATTAATTCTAGTCCTGGACCTGATGGCATTAATACCATTCTACTTGAAAAAGCTGGAAGTATGTTGGCATACCCTCTTTCCTTACTTTTTAATATGTCCATAAGTGAAGGTCATATACCTGATGATTGGAAAGGTGCATTTGTTGTATCTATATATAAATCAGGTGATAGGGGTAGAGTAGATAACTATAGGCCAATCAGTCTCACTTCCCACTGTTGTAAATTATTACAGCAGCTTATTAAGAATAGGCTAGTACAGCATCTAGAGAAAACAGATCAAATTGATGCTAAACAACATGGTTTTGTTAAGAGAAGATCATGCACTACTAATCTGATTACATTCTATGAGAATGTTAGTAAAAGTCTTGATGAAGGGGATTCCTTCTGATATAATCCTATTAGATTTTTCCAAAGCCTTTGATAGAGTTGTCCATGATAAATTAATTACTAAACTTATTTCATTAAAAGTTAATAGTTATCTAATCACGTGGATACATAATTGGTTACTAAATAGGAGACAAAAAGTGCGTATTAATGGCACACTCTCTGATGAGGGAGATGTGGGCAGTGGCGTGCCACAAGGTTCAGTGCTTGGACCCTTATTATTTAACATCTATGACCAAGATATGAATAGGAATACTCATTCCTATGTAAGCACATTTGCCAGATGACACTAAGCTATGTGGTGAAGTCAACACTATTCACAAACACTTTCATTTAATTTCAGATCTGGCAGAGATTGAAAGCTGGGCCTATGAAAATGATATGAAATGTAATACTGACAAGTTTGTAGTTCTTCATGTTGGCAGGAACAGTCCTGGATATTCTTATATCCTTAACCAAACTATACTTAAATCAGCTTGATGTGTCAGAGATCTGGGAATAGTGGTTAATGACACTTTTTCATCAGATAGTCAGTGTAAAAAAGTAGCCAAATCCGCACAGTCTTTGCTAACTAGAGTAAGAAGAGCATTTATTGGAAGATCAGAACATCTCATCATACCCCTATATAAAACTTATGTCCGACCTATTATGGACTATGGTTCTCCATTTTGGTCTCCATACTTACAAAAAGATATTAGGTTATTAGAAGGGATACAAAGAAAAATAACCAGATATATTCCTAGACTAAAAACAAAACAATATAATCTTAGACTGCAGGAGACTGGACTACTTACACTAGCGGCACGAAGACAAAGAGGAGATCTTCTGTTGCTGTATAAATTAATCCATAGTGATTTTGGTCTACAAGAATTTAATAGGCAGTATAGTTATAGAAGGAGAAATCTCCATTCTCATAACCAGAAAATATTGGTTGAAAATACTAAAACCCTCAAAAGGGATCATTATTTTACGATTAGAACTCCGCTTGCATTGAACAAACTCTCTCAGGATGCAATAGATAATTCTAGCCTGGAATCTTTTAAAAACTATTTAGACAGTGCTTATTACAATAGCAATATATTGGTGTAATTGTCCCACTTATGTGGGAGATATATAAAATGGGCCTGTCAGCTTCCTTATGTCACTAAAATCCTAGTAATTCTAGTAAAACAGCCTACTTCCTCCTACTCCCCACCAGAATTGCTTTATATCTGTCCCATGCATTCTTGAATTCCCCCACTGTTTGTGACCCCACGACCTCCTCAGGAAGGCTGTTCCATGTGTCCCGCACCTTCTCCATGAAAAAATACTTCCTCACATTGCCCCTGAACCGTCCCTTCTCTATCTTCAAATTGTGCCCCCTTGTTCTTGAACATCTCTTTTTCTGAAATATGCTACCCTCTTGAACTTTGTTGATTCCCTTCAGGTACTTGAAAGTCTCTATCATGTATCCCCTCTCCCTCCTTTTCTCAAGGGTATACATATTAAGCTCCTTTAGTCTCTCTTTATATGGCTTATGCTGCAGAACCTGCACCCTTTTAGTTGCCCTCCTCTGGACTGCCTCCAACCTGTCTATGTCGAGAGCATTTTGTTGCACAACCAGATGGACATGAGACAGAAAAGGAGAGGATAGAACAGATCCTTGCATTTAACTCTTTCTGCATAACAAATGGGACAGGGCCTCATTCAACCCTGTCACATACCTCCCCTTAAAAAAAACAGGTTTCCAAAACATTCTATTAATTATCTTCTAACATTAGCTTGTAACCTTTACAGTTCAGTGTATATGCAGTATTTCTTTTTCCAAAATAACCAGTACAGCAAACAATGAAGTTTAAACTAACACTTTTTTTCAACCTTTGGAATTCTCAAATTCTGATCCATTTCTTGACAGAAAATCAGCATTGACATTCTCTTTTCCAGATTTGTGCATCACTTTAAATTTAAATGGCTGTAGTGCCAGGTACCACCATCTGATTCTGGAATTGTTATCCTTCATTTGGTAAAGCCAGCAGAGAGGATTGTGATCTGTTATATGTGCAAAGTCAGCTCCTAGCAAATAACACTTAAAGGACTCCATGGTCCACTTTGTAGAAAGGCATTCCTTTTCAATGGTGGAGTACCTTTTCTCTCTGTCATGCAACTTCCTGCTGATATATAGAATGGGATGTTCCTTCCCATCTATATGCTGACTCAAGACTGCGCCTAGGCCTACCTCTGATGCATTTGTCTGTAACAAAAATTGTTTCTCAAAGTCTGAGCTTCCTAAAGGAGATAGGAAATGATTTTTACTTAGTTAACTGCTCTTTCATCTTCCTTTCCATGCCAGTTATGTATTCTGATATACTTTGATGATTTTTTGATAAATAAATATTCTAGCTTTGGGGTGTCCTCAGATCTACATTGAGTTCCACTCTCCTCACCAGCTACTGCTCTTGATTTTCATATTTCTAAGACATTCTATGACATCAGAAACTCCCATTCCATGCTATTCATCTGAATGGCCTGAAACACAGAAACATAGAATTTGACAGCAGATAAGGACCACTTGGCCCACCCAGTCTGCCCATTTCCCTACCTACTGGATAAGCTGCAGATTCTAGTTAACCAACAGCCTACTTCCTGCCACCCCCCACTACAATTTCCTTATGTCTTTCCCATGCATGTTTGAATTCCCCCACTGTTTTAGAATCAACAACCTCCCCAGGAAGGTGGTTCCATGCATCCACCACTCTCTCCATGAAAAAAGATTTCCTCACATTACTCCTGAGCCTTACCCCCTTTATCTTTAAACTGTGCCCCCTTGTTCTTACACATCTCTTTTTCTGAAAGATGCTACCCTCCTGGACTTTTTGTTGATTCCCTTCAACATTTCTATCATGTCACCCCGTCCCTCCTTTCATCAAGGGTATACATATTAAGCTCTCTCAGTCTCTCTTCATATGGTTTCTGATGCAGACCCTGCACCATTTTAGTTGCCCTCCTCTGGACTGCTTCCATCCTGTCTATGTCCTTGCGTAGATGAGGTTTCCAAAACTGCACACAGTACTCCAGATGGGGTCTCACCAACTGTCTGTACAGAGGGCTAACCACTTCCCTTTTTCTACTTGTGATTCCCCTTCCTATGCATCTCAGTATCCCCCTTGCTCACCTTACTGACTTCTCACATTGCTTACAAACCTTTAGATCATCTGATATGACTACCCCCAGGTCCCTTTCCATTTTTGTTGTTGTTAGTACCTCCCCTGCTATTGTGTACTCTTCTCCTGGGTTTTTGTTTCCCAGGTGCATTACTTTGCACTTCTTTGCATTGAATCTAAGTTGCCATATGTCTGACCATTCCTCCAACCTTGCCAAGTCCCTTCTCATCCTTTCTACCCCCCTTGTGTATCAATTTTGTTACAGATCTTTGTGTCATCTGCAAAGAGGCATACCTTTCCCTCCAGCCCCTCTGCAATGTCATCTATAAAGATGTTAAATGGAATGGATGTTTCTGATGTCATAGAATGTTCAGGCAGTATGAAAACGGAGAGCAGCAACTGCTGCACACAGAGGGATTCAAGGTAGTTACAAACACAACAAAATTAGATTATTAAACAAAAAAGGTCAAAAACATATCAGAATATTGGGTAGCCAACAAAAGAACATCTAGAAAGCATATAGAGGTCTAAAAACTGTTTCCTATCACCTTTAACACAGGGGTTGAACATAATGCAGCCTTGATGGCCCAAAAAGCTTCATCACACTCTGGGGTCCACTTCACATTATTCAGGAACTGATTTTTCATGAGTTCAGTGAGGGGATTAGCTAGCTGGGCAACGTTGGGAATAAATCTCTGCTAATAACCAACCAGCCCTAAAAATGACCTGATATGTATCTGTTTTAGGGATAGGACTGTTAGCTACAGCTTCTTATTTAGAAATCTCTGGCTTTATTTCTCCATTTCCCAAAACATAGCCCAAATATCTGGTTTCCTGCATGCCCAATGCACATTTAGTAGGATTGTCAGACCTGCCTTTTTGATAGATTGTATAACTGCTTGTAGCTATTCCAAGTGGCTCTTCCAGTCTGGACTGTACACCATGACATCATCCCGGTACACAGCACAATAACCAGTGTGAGGGGATACAATTACATCCATGTACTGCTGGAATGTAACTGGTGCACCATGTAAACCAAACAGCATGGTGGTGAACTTATAGAAATCCAATAGGAGTGGCAAATGCAGCTTTGTATCTGGATTCTTTAGCTAGGGGAATTTGCCAGTAACCCTTGGTGAGATTGAGGGTACTGATGTACTTGGCACTCCCCTATCTGGGTATATGATAACTGTCAAATTCGGACACTTGATTAAGTTTCCTAAAATCAAGGTAGATTCTTACACCCCCTTCTTTTTTATTTACAATTACCACTGGTGATGACCAAACACTTCTCAACTTTTTTTATGATACCCAGTTCTTTCATGTTTTGTATTTCATTGTCTTACTTTTTGTATTACCACGTCTGCTCTTAACCACTCTGGTGAAATCTGTATGTCTTTTGTCTGATAGGGCATGCACACCTGCCACTATTACATGCTCAACCCCTTTTGCTTGACCTGGCACTGTGGTAAAAGTACAGTTAAACGTCTTTAGCAAGTTACAAATTTCTGTGGTTTGTTCGGAGGTTAAGGAAACATTCGCCTTTACAGCATCAGCAGTCATAGTTTGTTCCAGTCTGTCACAAGCTATATCAACATTAGTTTCAGGTAAAACTAGCAAAGTAGCCTGTGATGATTTTTCATCCCATTTCTTCAGGAGGTTAGTGTGGTATATCTTAGTTGGATTTTTTCTGTCAGGTCTCAGTCTCATAGTTAATTGTGCCAGTAAGTCTAAGCACCTTATAAGGCCTTTGTTGCTTCATTATCAGTTTATTTTATGTAGCGGGTAAGAGTAGCAAGACATTTACACCTGGCTAAAACACTTTTTCTTTTACCCCATGGTCATAATGCACCTTTCCTGATTACTATGGGCAATTTCAACAAATTTTGCCAGCTTCTTTCTCAGGGCACACATGTAAGATGTACTGTAATAGTCTTTTTTGAGTGGAGTTATTTTCCCATGTTTCTTATATTACATCTAGTGGCCATATAGGTTGTCTACCATACAGCATTTCAAATGGTGAAAAACCAGTTGATACCTGTGACACTTCTATGTAAGCAAAATGCAGGTAAGGTAAGTATTGGTCCCAATCTTTCCCTTCCCCTTTTATAAACCTTTTTAATATGCATTTTAGGGGTTGATTAAAATGCTCAACAAGACCATCTGTCTGAAGGTGATAAGGGGAGGTTCTTATGGTGCTGATATCTAATAATAATAATAATAATAATAATTTTATTTGTATAGCACCTTTCAGTGTATCAAGGTGCTGAACAGTTTTAAAAAAAATTCAAAACTCTAAGTAAAAACATAAAATATCCATAAAATATCAGCGTATCGACAAAATAACAGATTTATAATAAAATCCAAACATTAATAAATAACTTAATTATCTAAAAAGGCCATATTCCACAAATATGTTTTCAAATCTCTCTTAAATAGCTCCACGGAGGTGCACTGCCGTAACCGACATGGTAGAGATCTAGCAATTAGTACAGCTGCTTCAGCAATGCAGCACCAAAATTACTACCCCGATCAGTAATAATCTCTTTAGGTATAACCACCCTGCTGAAAAAGTTGGCAAGCTCTGCTGCCACTTTGTAGCATAATCACATATGACCAAAATGAATCAATTACCCTTTTTACTTTTATTTAACGGGTTAACCATATCCATTGTAATTCCTCTCAAAAGGCACATCTATCAAGGGTAAGAGCACTGGGGCACCTAGTCTTTTTTAGTCACTACAGTTACTTTCTGACACCCAGCACAGGAACTACAATAGGTAACAACCGCTTCATGAATTCCAGGCCAGTAAAATCTGTGCAGCAATCTGGCAAGGGAGAAATACTTCCCTGAGTGACCAGCCATAGGACTATCATGTGCTATCTGTAACAACTCAGATCAATACTTTTGTAGTATAACCAATTGTTCTATCACTTCCTGTGTCTGAGGTTTAACCCAAACTCTGTATAGTAACCCATTATGTTTTTCAAACATTGGTTCACCCTGTTTTGGTCTCACACCCGGCTGCTTAAAATAACCCTGTAGAGAAACATAGTTAGCTTGCTCTGAAACAAAATCACAATCAGTTTAGTTTTAGCATTTTCACATATTAACTCCGTATGTCCATCACTCTCTTTTTTTTTGCCACTGTTTGTTCAGGCATCTTCTTTCCTTCCTGGACTTCCGGATCTTGGAGCTATGCTCAAATAAATCAAAATCAAAATCAGAGAAAGAAAAAGAGTCCCCACCTTCTGAGATTTTCTCTGCCTGTATTCTTGTAATCACAGCTGCCAAAACATCAGGATTTATTCCCATCCGTGATTAACTCACTAAATCTTGGATAGTAATTTCCAATAATCACAGGTACAGGTAACTTAGGTACTACCCCCACTTTTATTTTTTGCGACACCCCATTAATATTCAGTCACTTGGGTGGTGGGATAGCATCAAGTGTCCCCGTGGATGCAGATGACACCAGTAACTGGTCCTTTGGCACAGTTCTTTTTGAGAACTTCAACACACACCAGGGTTTGTCTGTTTCCTGAATCAGTAAGTCCCTTCACAGTCTTATCTCCCACCTTGACAACTGTTAAACACTTGCCACAATTTCCTAAGGCCAAATCTGCTCCAGTGTTACAGTACCCTCCTTACTATGGCAGTTTCTTGCAATAAGGCCTGGCTTATTACTGTTATAGCAAGTAAAGTCTTTGGGTGCAGATTTGTTACCCCCACTAGAGTTCTTATCAGACTTGGAGTTAAATCAGGAAAAAGAGGGTCTTACCAGTGCTTGACTGTTACCTCACAGCATCTGTCTGGCCATCTGGTAGTCTTCAGCCAAAGAAATATTGTTTTCCCCACTTTCTGGTCGGTGTTCTTCTACCCAGAGCTGCATGTTTGTGGTAAGGATGTTGATGAACTGCTCCATTGCAAGTGTGTCGATGATCTGTTGGACTGTTTGGCCCTCTGATTGGAGTCATTTAATAAGGAGTTCTCTGAGTCAGGTGAAGGTTTCTTGAGGATTTTCGATGGAGCTGTACTTCAGAGACCAGAATATTTGCCTGTAGATCTCCCCGAGATGTCCTATCTTTTCAGGATTTCTCTTTTTATCAGGTCATAATTTTCTGACTGTGCAGTGTCCATATTTAGGCTTTACCTGTCAATTAAGGTACAAGTCTCATGGCCCATTGCTGCTTTGGCCACTGGCAGGCTGTGGCAACCCTTTCAAAAGTTGTCAGGTATGCTTCGATATCATCCGAAGGACACAACTTTGTAAGTTTAATGTCTTTTAAGTTGTTTATGTCTTGTTGCTCTGCTGGACCTGTGCCAGATCCTCCAGCTTTGATAGCTTGCAAGGCATAGAGCCATCAGTGCTCCTGTCACTGCATCTCTTCTTTTCTGTGCCTCTAAACATTGAATCTCTTTTTCTCTCTGCTTCTTCATCTCTTTTTGTTGTATAGCCCACCATTTGAAAAAGGCAATCGGGCTTTCAGGTTCTGTCACTGCCTGTTCTTTTTTCATCACTGGTGCTGGCTGAACAGTCTCAGTTTGGACTTCTGTCTCTGCTAGTTTGGCTGCCATTCTTTGGGTGATCACTCCTGGGGTTGCTGCTGCCAAATCCATACCTTTCTTCTATGCTTCCCTGGTAGCAGGTCTAGTACCCATGCACAAAATTCCTGGCTTACAGTATGCATGGCATAAATCCCACTGCTAACACCATCTATCATCAAGGCACAGGTCAGGAAGTATAGGAAACCAGGAGCAGGTATAAAATTCACAAGTAGCATTTTATTATTATCAATAACAGTAAAATAAAAAATAAAAATTGTTCATTATAACTATTTAGAAAGGCAGTACAAACAGAGAAAACGAAGTACTCCATCTGAGGATGTCTCTAATTCCAAGTTTCAGTCTCTCCCGAGCAAAAAAGACAAGTCTTTGCCTAACAATTAACTTCTTCACCCTGAGCTTGTTAAAGAGACATACTGTTTCTCACAAAATGTGTCAGAGTTCTTGTCAGTTTCTTTGCAGATCAGGCTTCAAATAGAACAGTGTCCCAAGCTGGCCTCCTGCTGACAGCTCTACAAAAGAGTTTACAAACAAGCCTGAGAGGAGCTCAAACTACATCTCAGGTTAACCCCTAAATTCCAAATAGCTTTCTGCAATCATTTCAACAGTATAACTATATACATTTCAAACCAAGGGATCCCAGTATCACTTATAATTTCACACAAAGATTCACATATATTTTATAACTGCAGTTATGCAAGGAGGAAGAAAAGACAGAAACAGCAAGTGGAGATAGAGAGATAGTGAGAGATGGAGAATCACGACACTGTCAGAGTTATCAGTTCCTAAGTCTCACGAGAACATTTGGTTGCACAACCAGACAGCCAAGAGACAGAAAAGGAAAGGATAGAACAGATCCTTGCATTTAACTCTTTCTGCATAACAAATGGGACAGGCCTTCTCTAACCCTGTCACCACATAGAGATAGCAACATAGAGGATAGTGGATGGGCAACAGTGAACAACAACACTGTTGTTCACTTCAAGAGGTTGTCATGACAACCATGTAAACCTTGAGAGCGAAGCTCGAGAGGTTTTCGGTTGTCATGAAACCTCAAGAAGTGAAAACTGTGTTGTTGTTTACTGTTGCCCATCCACTGTCTTTTATAGTGTATGGGCAAAAGTAAAAAAAACAAAAAACTTGTGGATTCTTTCATGGTCGCACTGTGATGTCAGGGAACCCCCCGCCCAGCCCGTGTCGGTGACAACAGTCCTCTTATTCCAGCTCCACATTTTAAATTAAATAATTGGGAACTGCTGTGTGCCAGCTAAGATTTGAACAAAACTGCACTTACTTTTAAATTAGGACGTCCTCCAGTGCCTACGCCGAACTGCCGTGGCCATTTTAACGATGAATACAAAGTGCGACTTGCACATGCGCAAACTTGATCAGAGCTGTTGTACCATCGCTGTGACGTACTCATGATGGTACAACAACATCGTGACGTTGCATCGATGGTACAGCAAAACTAGGGAAATTTAGATTTTAAGTGAATACAACATTCTAACATACACTGTAGTCCTTTTGCCTTGTCACTATTTGGAATACTGGATGCCAGCATGTTCTAACAAAGAATCCTGCACACAACAGACTTTGCACTGTAAACTGACAGGCTCCAAAGTGCATGAAGCTGACATTATTCCAGAACTGGCTCTTTCAGCTTATTCTATAGTTTGTTATCTCTGATAGTGCAATTAATGAAGAAAATGAAGGTGGACCTCAAGTCTCACTAATATATGTTCACTTGTTCCATTGTCTGAGCTACATCACTGGCACACAAGGCCAACTGATGGGCAGTACAGTGTACTCCAATCAATTCAGGGTTATAATCAAGTCTTAGTTTTTGCACCACACCTTGATGACAACCAGTCACAGCTGATGCTCCATCAGTACCGAAAGCTGCAAGTTATTTATCTGTTGTAATGCCCATGTCATTGAGAAGTTAACAAAGTGCCTAGAAAATAGTTTGAGCCTTTCCATCAATATCTTCTATGCTACAATAAAACTGAGTACATGGGATATTACCATGCATAAACTATTAGTCTCTTGCTATTACTAATGTCTGTGGACTCATCCAGTATCATGTGTACTACTGGGCTATTCTTCACAGCAACATTCAGTTTGTCTACCATGGTCTGTGCAATGGCCTCATGCATTGCAGTCAGTCCAGCCACATTCATGTAGGTGCCATAAGCCCCCTCTGCTGTAAAGTCTTTAATGGATGAACACTCCATATTCTTGAGAAACTGAACACATTTAATAAATATTGTGTTAGGTAGCTCATTTTAGCAACAAAATATGTGGTTCTCAAAAACCCTTTAAGTTGGTCATCAGTAGGTGCCGCAGCCTTATCTATTGCCTTTGCCACTGCCTGATGATTTAAGTCAGTGTCCAGTTTTTTAAATATTTTACTATGAGCAGTGCTACTAGAATGTCTTATTATGGTCAATGTTTTGTGACACATGCTTGTAAAAGGAACGGATGCAACGGGATTACAAACAGAACAGCTTATCTGGCTATTGTCTTTGTCAAATAATAACCATTTGTAAATCTTGAGCCACTTTTGCTGGAATTTAACTTGTTTTTTAGAGTTGATTGGTGCAGCAGTGTCTGACTCATCAGCTATTAATTCTTGTGGCTCGAGTTCTGGGGCAGGCCATGGCGTTCCATATATACTCGCATATAAGTCGATCTGCATATAAGTCGGGGACCATTATTCAGACCTTAATTTTCTGCCTCAGTGTTTTACCCGCATATAAGTCGGGTGCATCTTTTACATCTGAAATTCATTAAATGGTACTGAATTTTATTAGCAAATAATAAAATACAAACAGAACATGAAATCAATGCAAACATTTCTACCAGTCATATATGTATGTATTGCACAGTAAAACTGTGAGCAGAAAACTCGTAATTAATGCAATAGAATGCTACTGAATAAAATGATTACAGTGGGAATGCGGGCGGAATGCAGGCGGATGGAATGCCCTGACTTAATCGCAATCGCAATGCGATGCTGGATATGAGAAATGGGATTTTAAGCTGAACAAGAGACAAGCAGTCTGAAGAGAGTCTTTTTTTGTTGACTGCATGTTGAAATCTGGGTGAAGAATTCTGACATCACTCAGTTGCTAAACTGCTTATATGCTTTTAAATTTGTCTTAATAAGGGTGAGCAGCATCAGTGAATACAAATAATAGAGACAAACAGACAGTAGGTGTTAAATGTGCAATGGTGTTAATCATCTGGTCCGGAGATATTATTAAATAGGTGTGAGCTCAGCTCAGGAGGTGGAGGCAATCAGGATAGCAGAACCTTAGTTTTTTTTTTTTATTTCTCAGTGACTCATGTATAAGTCAGAACATGAGTTTGGAGATGGAAACTCACTCCCAAAAATACGACTTATACGCAAGTATATATGGTGCATCTACTGTGTCTTCGTGTGGCCTTTTTTCTAATAATTCCTTAGAGACCTTTGCATTCAGTTGCTTTCTTTTCAGCCAGGTCATTAATAATGCAGCTGATGCCTGTTGTGCCATGTGTGGTCACAATTTAGTTTTTTATCTAAGTTCTTGGGACACAACCCCAGGTTACAGACCTTCCCACCTTTTCAGTTTCCTTTCAGTGTTTCCTTTTCTTGCTGTCTTCCCAGGTCCCTCCTTCCCACCACACAGACAACAAAGTACTAGTCTGTGGTACTCCAACCCTTTATCTTTTTCCTTCTCTTTTTTTTTGTTTGTTTGTGTGACATGTTAGTTCTTGCGATGCAGAGCCAGGTTATGGACCTTCCCAACCCTGTCAGTTTCCCCTCAGTGGTGTGTTTCTTTGTCTTGCTGCCTGCCCAGGTCTCCCTTTTTAACACAGCCTGCCAGGGCACTGATTACCTAGTCTGTGGTACCCGTTATCTTTTTCTTTTTGTTTTTCTTTAATTTTGTTTGTGTTTGCTTGCGCGCATGCACAAGAAACACATTGCGTCAGCTTCCTTCACTAGCAGGTTGTGAAGGTGCAGCAGTGTTGTTGCCAATGCAGGCAGCCCATTTTGGGACTGGTCTGTGTGGCACAAATAAAGGATCACACTGTCCATGACAGCCCTAATGCAGCTTGCCACTATGCACAAAGAAATTTGCCGCTCCAATCAGGGAGTGCTCCATCATGAAACAATCGGCTGTGTTTGCTTGAGGGGCGGTCCCTGACTGCAACAGCAAATTAGAGCTGCATTGTCTGGTGTCCCATTTCAAACAAACATGGCGGTGGCTTCTCTGTCGGCCTCTCACAGTCCCCATGGAAGCTGACAGACAGCTGCCATGTCTCACAGTCCCCATTACAGCTGACGGAGGTGCCCCCTTCCCAGTTCATTTGCTGATGGGGTAGCCCAAACCCTGTCAGCACGATATCCCCCCCATCTGTTGTGTGCCAAGGGGGTGCCCAATCCCCCTTGGCTCATGCGCCCACCTCCCAACTTTCTGCTGACAGGGGTGCCCAATCCCCATTGGCTACAGACCCCCCCAAAGAAACACTCAGGTGGCATGCATGAGCCCACCCCAGCATGCCAAAGTACCTGCAAAAGCAGAAAACCTTCCCACATTGTTTTTTTATTTTTTTGGTTTCCTGTAAAAGGAAAACTGTCCCTCGTTGAATCCAGTGCTCCTCCCCCAACCCACAGCCACTCTCTGCACATCCCATCTCCCCACATTCACACCCCTCACCCCATACTTACCTTCGGAGCCCGGTGAGAAGATCTCCAGCGGACCGGGAACATGTCTGCACTCTTCAAAGCTGACCGTGAACTGAAGAAATCCCAGTAAGCTGCATAATGGCATAAATGTTTTTTTTTCAACTTATGTGGATATCTCGGTCATTTTTCTGAATTTGTACACCAAATTTTTTTGAACATGGTGTTCTTGGGACCCCATCTCATGAATTCAGTGACTGATATCTGGTTATTTGGTCCCGAAAGGTGATTTCGCGGTCACTGTGCGGAATCACCTTTTGGGACCGATTAACAAAATGACAGTGTCACTGTTCATAAGATGGGCTCTCAAAAAGCCTATGTTGCAAATTTGGTGAAAAAAATTCCAAAAAATTATTGTGTTACGAGCATGCTTTGTGCAGTTTCCACACACCCTCGTAACGTCACAAATTTGTAATATTTTCACTCAGGATTTTCAACATTGGAATTTTTCCACATCTCCTTACTGTATGAACAGTACAGCTGTCATTTTTCACATCCTGGCCAAAATGTGTTTTCGCACTTCCGGCACAGAATAGCACGGTCGCTGTGGGAAATCAACGTTCAGGACAGATAAAGAAAATCACAGTGCCACTGTTCATGAGCGGAGGTCCCAAAATGCTTATGTTGAAAATCTGGTGTAAAAAAATCCCCCAAATAATTTCATTACAGGTGTGCATTGCACAGTTTCTACGCACGCTTTTGACTTCACCAATTTTTTGTTATATTTTCACTCCAGATTTTCAACATTGGCATTTTTCCACATCTCCTTATGAACATACAGCTGTCATTTTCACATCCTGTTCAAAATGTGTTTTCACACCTGTGGCGCCAAATGGCGCAGTCGCTGTGCAAAATCGCCTTTCAGCTCATGAACTGATAGTGTCACTGTTTATGTGGTGCGGTCACAAAAAGCCCATGTTGAAAACTTGGAGTGACAATACCAAGAAACGCCCAGGGCATTAGGGTTTCTGACCATAATACCCTACCCTGTAGGGACTGACAGGCGTCAGGGGTATGACTTGAGATTGTCAACAGTAATGCTCATGCCATTCCACCCCCATCCCCACCCTGCAGCCAGTGACAGGCATTGAGGTCTGCCTTGGACTCTTCGGCCCCAAAGTTCACCCAATTCTCCTATACTACACCCATTTCAGTGTATTTCCTTATGAAATGGGGTGAGTGTAAAGCCCGAACACCCTAAGGCACACCTCAACACTTGTCGGTCTCTGTAGGGTAGGGTGAGGTGAAATGGCATGAGCGTTATGGGCAACGGCCGAAAGGCACACCCCAAAGCCTGTCCATCTCTGCAGGGTGGGGGTGGGGTTGGCGTCAGTTCAATACTTCACTGCCATTCTTATTCTACATCTGTCTAACTCCTCTACTTTCAATGCTAATGCCAGCAAGCAAACATTCGGCATTGACAAATGCTTGTTACATCTTAATTCTTGGGGCACAGACCCAGGGTACAGACCTTCCCACCCCTTTCAGTTGTCTACCCAGTCAGTTCTTTATCTTGCACACTTAGGTGTTAACTAAGGTATTCTTTTTTTCTTTCTTTTATGTTTTTACAACCAGTCCTTCCTATTATACAGGCCCCAGGATACGGACATTCCCACTCCTCAGTTTCCCCTCAAACATTGTTTCTGTTGCTTCTCACAGTGTTGGCCCAGGTCCTTCCTTCCCACATAGATTCTTTTCTTCATTTTTTACCCAGGCACGCTGCATTGGATGTCCATTTTTTTTCTTGTGTTTTGGAACCATGGTCAATGATTGTCAATTTCTGAATGACAAGGGTAAGTTGTGCAACAATTTTTTTCTATCTTAGTTCTTGTTTCTTGGTGTTACTCCCAAGCCCCTTCTTCTCTCCTAGTTTCACCCCCAAAAAGCACAGTTATGTAAGAACTTACCATAACAGTAGATCTTTGAGAGGAGCTGTTGCAGCAGGCAACACCAGTAGGACTAAGCCACCAGGTGCTAAGACTGCATGGAAAACCTCTAACTAACAGTCTACAGCGGGGGATTGCCCCCGACATCGGCATGCCGAGATCCGTCCCATAGTATAAAAGTGGCGGTCCCCCAGACCTACCTCAGTTCTCCCGCCAGAGATCCTGGCACTAAAAGCAAATAAATGAACTGAGGCAGTTCCTCAGAGCTGAGGAAAGCAGAGTAGCAGAGAAGGAGAAGCAGCAATTAGGGGGAGGAGGGAAGGAATGCAGCACATGCTGCAAGAGCTCCTCTCGAAGATCTACTGTTACGGTAAGTTCTTACGTAACTGTACTGTCTTACTTCGAGGGGGCTCTTGCAGCAGGCAACACCAGTAGTGCTGAGTCCCAAGCAGTACCGGAACTGACCTGGTCAGCAAGGAGGAGGAAAGGAACAATCAAAGGACAATTATGAGAGAAGGCCCTGAAGAACAGCAAGTCCAAAGTTGGCCCTACGCCAAGAGGTGAGGTCCAGACTGTAGTGCTTGATGAAAGTATGAACTGAACTCAAAGTGGTAGCTGCACAAATGTCTGCAGCGGACACATTTTTGAAGGAAGCTACTGAGGCAGCCTTGCCTCTGACTGAGTGGCCTTTGACTGGTTCCAGCAAAGGCTTGTTATACTTGCAGTAGCAGTAAATAATGCAATTGGCTAACCACTTAGACAAACACTGTTTGGAAACAGAAGCCCCTTCTCTCCTGGGGGCAAATGAAACAGTTTTCCTAATAGGGCAGGTGTAGTCCAAATAGTACTGGAGCACCCGGTGAACATCCAAAATATGAGGCAGGGCCTCCCCCTGATTAGAATACTCAGGAAAATAAACAGACAGGTGGATGGATTGATTTAACATAAACTCAGACACCACCTTAGGTAGAAACTTAGGGTTTGTACGCAAAGAGCCTGTCTTTGTGAAAAACCAAATAAGGCTCTTTACACATCAGAGCCTGAAGCTCAGAAATCCTCCTAGCAGAAGTAACAGCAACCAATAACAACACTTTCCACGACAGGAAGTACAGCTTGCAGCTTGCGACTGGCTCAGTAGGAGGTAAAGTGAGCTTTTTCAACATAAAAAGAAGATCCCATGGTGGGACAGGATCCCTAATGGGAGGTTTCTAATGCAAAATACCCTGCAAGAAAGTGTAGGAAATTTCCAGCTGGGCAACAGCATTGCCCTCAATAGGTGCATGGTACGCAGAGATGGTGGAAAGGTGCACCCTCATGTGATGGGTATCCCTGGCCTGAGTCCGAAATGGACAGGAGGTTCTCCAGAATGAGGTTCATCAGACAGGTGAAGGGATCCAAGTGCTGAGTGGTGGCCCAGATGGAGAAGTGTTTTCACTTCATGGAATAGGTAGCCCTCATGGAAGATTTCTTAGTGGCCACTAGGACATCTGCCACCCAAGAAGAAACTCTAAAGCAAATGATAGCTAAGTCTGCAGGAGCCAGGCATGAAGATGCAACTTGTGGTCTGGATGGACCAGAGTGCCCTGCTCCTGGGAGAGCAAGTCAAAGCACAGGGGCAAGGGAATTGGAGGCTCCACTGCCAGTTGCTACAGTAGGGAAAACTATATCTGACACGGCCAGTAGGGCACCATGAGGATCATCTCCACCCCTTCCGACTGAGGCTTGAGGAGTACCCTGTGCAAAAGAGAAAAGGGAGGGAAGGCATACAGAAACCTCCCTGTCCAACAGAGGGACAATGCATCACACCAGAAAACACCAGGCCCTGGATCGAACAAGTAGAAATTGGGCAGTTTTTCATTGAATGGGGATGCAAAAAGGTCCAACTTTGGATGACCCCACCTGCCAAAGAGGTTCTCAATCATGGAGGATAGCAGCTCCCACTTGTGGGCCCTTGACCTGGACCTGCTTAGACTGTTGGCCAGGACATTTTGGACACCTGGAACATGTATGGCAGATAGTTCCGGGTTGTGCCTTATGGCCCAATATCAGACCCTCATGGCCTCTCTGCAGAGGGGGTAGGAGTGTGTCCCCTCCCTGCTTGTTGATGTAGTAGACTACAAACATGTTTTCTGTCTGTATCAGGAGCGGACCTGGAAGAAGTTGGGTCTGAAAGGCCTGCATGGCATAAAGAACTGCCCGCATCTCCAGCACATTGATGTGAAAATGTTGTTCTGACTCGAGGGGGGGAGGAGTCTGACGGTTAGCCAAATGGGCACCCCAGCTCAGGCCGGAGGTGTCCGTAGTGAGGATCTGGAGAGGACCCCCCCATAAGGAGATTGGAGGGGTTCTGATACCACTCCAGGGTCTGTCTCACCAGCTAGGAAACTAGCACAGGCTGATCTATGTCATCAGTGCATTATTCCCACTTAACCCGGAGGTTCCACTGAGGGACTCTCATATGCAAGCGAGCTAGGGGAACCATAGCTATAGCCACTTCACGTGCCTCAGCAGACGAAGGGAAGATCTGGCTAGAACCTGATGGGAGGAGAAAACCAGCTGAGCCTGCGCTATCAGACATTCCACCCTGTCCTGTGGTAGGAAGGCTCTGCCCTGGCATGAGTCTAGGATCACCCCTATATTCTGGAGGCATTGGCTTGCCAAGAGACAAGATGCGGGCAGGTTGAGAGTAGTCCCAAGGACCTGGAATAATTTAAAGGTGGACTCCAGGGTCCAAATTAACTGAGCCCTGGAGGGAGCTGTCAACAGCCAATCGTCCAGATAGAGGAAGACATAAAAGCCCAGTCTCCGGAAAGCCCCAGCCACCACTGCTAGGCACTTGGAGAAGACATGGGGAGTCAAGAAAGGCCAAAAGGGAGGGCTTGAAACTGAAAGTGGTCCCCCTGAAAGCAAAAATGGAGGAACCAGAGGTGGGGTGGGAAGACCAGGGTATGGAGATAGGCATCCTGCATGTCCAGTGAACATAGCCAGTCCCCCTGGTGAAGGAGGGGCAATAGCCCTTGCAGAGTGACCAATCTGAAGCCCTTGTACTCTATGTAGAGGTTCAGGTGACTCAGATCCAAAATTGGTCTCAAGTTCTGTCTTTTTGGGGACTAGAAAGAAGTGGAAATAGAGCCCTTCCCTCTTTGAGCCAGGGGGACTGGCTCTATTGCCCTTTTGCACAGGAGCACCTGACTCTCCTCCTGGATGAGGGCCTGAGGGTAATGGGAGTGCAAGGGAGGGCTTTCTGAGGCAATATCTAGAAATTTGAGGGTGTGACCCTTTTCGATGATCTGGAGCACCCACTGGTCTGAAGTCACGGTGCACCACCCCTGTAGGTATAGGGGAAAGTGACCCACTACAACCTCTCCCAAGGTCTCTGCTGAAGGGGGAGGTTGGGCAAGGAGTCAGACTGTGGAGCCAAGGGTGGGCAGAGCAGCTAGGGATGCTCTGGGAGCTCTAGGGGAGGAAGACCCTTTTTTTTTAATCCCCCTCCAGGTGCACCGCCGAATTCCCTGTGGAGGTGGTGGCGGCAGGAAAGCCAGCCTGGCTGCTCCACCTCGATTCGCCCGCTGATCCCTCTTCTAACTCGGGTACTTCTTTCTAGCATCCCAGGACTACTGAGCTGGAAGCCAATTGGCCCTGTTTCCCTGCTCTGGACTACTACTAGCTGCCACAATATATGGCTTTGCCCATGATTGGACAGTGCTTGGATGCATTCAGCTTGTCTTAAGTGCTGCTGTTTTCGGCTCACTCTGAGTGCTGCTTTCCAGTCCAGTTTTAAAACTATATTTTTGGCACTATGCTTGTGTAATTTTAAATTTAAATGCTGTGTAGGAATTGCTTTTGTGGAATCAAATTTTAAATGCTGCATAGCTATTGCCTTGTGTAGCCTGCAAGCTGCAGAGAATTTGTGCTGACACTCTGACTTGGTCCTGGGGAAATCAGTATTTACTGTTTATTAGCCAGTTTAGTCCTTGTAATCTGCACTGTAAATTAATTTCAAAGGCATATTTTAGGAAATTGTGACTGTGATACTGCCCTGCAAATTACTTATAGTGTCTGTGAATTTAAAGGTACTGTAGCAAGTAATATTTATCCAGACTGAAATTTCTAGCTAGATAGGTTCTGGGAAAGATTTGCAAACTTGCCAGTGCTGTTACCCTATTCTGTGCTTCTTGTGATCTCTCTGCACTTCACTCCTGTTTGCTTTCTGTCTCCTCACACTATAGAAACATAAATGAGCTCTCTGCTTGACCTCCCCATCTGCCCACAATCCGAACCCCCGTCTCTTTCTTCTCCTCTAACTACTGTTTCCCTTTGCATACAAAGTACTTGTCCTCTCCTCCCCTTCTCAATCACTCCCCCACATCCCCTGTTCTCAGCCAAACTGTATTGTCCACTGGCACCAGCCTACCCTCCTTCCGAGTTAATTTCACTCGCTTCTTTGTTTTCTGGCACACGCCCCTCAAATTAACTCCAATTTCTCTCTCCCCATTTAAGTCCCTGATCACTAACACCTTGCCTTTTTTCATCCCCCTCCAGGTCTGCCACTCCAGGCACACCGCTGAGTTCCCCGTGGAGGTGGCGGCAGCAGGAAAGCCAGCCCAGCTGCTCCACCTCGATTCACCCGCTGATCCCTCTTCTAACTCAGGTACTTCTCTCTAGCGTCCTGGGACTACTGAGCTGGATACCAATTGGCCTTGTTTCCCTGCTCTGGACTGCTACTAGCTGCCATAATATATGGCTTCGCCCATGATTGGACAGTGCTTGGATGCAGTCAGCTTGCCCTAAGTGCTACTGTTTTCGGCTCTCCCTGAGAGCTGCCTTCCAGTCCAATTTTAAAACTAATTTTTTTTCCCACCCACCCTCCCCAACCCCATCCTCTATTAAATACAACTTGGCCATTCCCTCTTCATTCACCACCATTGCTCTGTGGCTCAGCTAGAAACTGCTCTAGTTAAAGGTGTACTCAAACAAACTAACTTTTCTTGCCTCCTATGTTCCCTCACCTTGCTGCTGTTAAGTGGCCCATCCGTCTATCTATAAGATACTTCTAGGCATGCAAAGTTTGACACTACTGGAAGCTCACATAGCCAGCTGCCACTTTCTGCTACCACCTCTCCTACCAGTTTCACGTTTTTTTCAAATCCCTCCCTACTATCTTGTCTACCCTGACCGCAGCCAACTCACGTGCACACAATATGCCCTTCCCTCTTTCCCCACCTCCCCTCTTTTTAATCCTCCTTTCCACCATCTCAACTCCAACTCCTTAAGCCCCTGAATTTAAAAACCTGCCCCTCTCTCCCCCACTGCTCCCTTAGCCACAACCTTCATTCTTGTTGTTACTCCTACTTCCCCTCAACTACTCTGGACCCACTCCCCCAACAAACCCCTTGCCTCCTTAATCACTGTATCTAGCCACTTTGCTTTTATATGCCTCCTGATTAGCCATGCACCTAGTCTCCCCCAAAATCCATCCCAAATATCCAGCATACCACAGATGCCCCAAACTTCACTTCATCATTCTCGCACTCCTTTTACTTGCCTCAGGCAATGTCCATCCTAACCCAGGTCCCACCTCCCCCACCCCAGTAGTTATCTTACCATCAACACATTCTTCAAACACCCCTGCCCTCCCTAAAGGACTAAAGATCCTTCATTTAAATATCTGCAGTCTCATCTCAAAAATTGACCTTTTGCAACCGATGGTAATTTCCCTCATGCCAGATATCCTCATTTTAACTGAAACATGGTTAAATGCGAAGATACTGGATACCTCCATCGACATCCTAGGCTACTCCATAATTAGACAGAACAGGACTGGCAGGATAGGTGGAGTAGCTTTCTACATCCTATCATCACTCCAGTTCACTACTATCCTCTCATTCTCCATACCCTCCATCTATGAACCCTAGTTGTAAATATTACCTTGCCTTTCTCCTCCCCCATCTTTATTGCTGGTATCTACTGCCACCCTGGCATAAAGCCATCTGACACAACAGACCTCATTAACTCTATAACATCCCTCTCTCACAAAGGTGAGTTATATATATTAGGTGATGTAAACCTAAACTGGTTATCACAAACTACCTCCAAGACATGAAACTACATCTCTGCCCTCAGCCTCTCTCAACTCATCCAGGAACCCACCCGACTAAATCATAAATCCCTAAATCACACACTGTTAGACTGGGTCCTCACCTCCCACCCACACTGTGTCATTAAGTCAGGCATCCTCCTGGATGCCCTCAGTGATCATCACCCAATATTTGTAGTCAGGAAGGTCCCTAGACCAAAACCACCACACAAAATCCTACAGCTCTGTTCTTACAGCTTCCTAAACCTAACCCCCCTCCTCAATGATTTAACAAACTCTGATTGGTCCCCTATTGCCTTATCCTCTTCCATTGACCAAGCCCTTGATTACTTCAAGGATAAATTTCTAGACACCTAGAATTCCTATGCCCCTCTCAAACATACTGGAATTCATGGTAACCACCATCTCTGTATCACTCCTGAGTTAATGACCTGCCTCAGGGAGCACAATGAAGCTTGGAGGAAACACAAGGACTCCCTGCTCCCATCAGACTATACCAATTATCACAGGCTATGAAATTTTATTTTTTATTTTTTTATTGAATTTTGTTGACCCGGTAAGCCCACTGGGTCTAGAAGTCCCTTTTACAGGGGCGACTGGAGGGAAGGGGGATACAGATGGTAAGCAACTGAAATTGAACCGGATTAAGCCGTTGTTGGTATTTTTAGTAAATGGGAGAAATTTTTGCCAGGACACCAGGGAAATTACCCTACTCTGTGGAGGCAGAGGGCGCTGTGTGGCTAAACAGCATCGTTACTCAGTGGCGACTGAGTCTTTGGCAGGGGCAGACATGCGGGAGGCTAAGGAGTGGGTCTCCTCCTTAGCTCCCTTAACAAATTTGCTAAGGAGACCAGAGCTGACTTTTTACTGAATGCTAAAGGAATCTTACCAGTAGCAGTGCCAAGTGATCTGATGGATGTATCAGGGGATGTGGTTCCCCATGGCCAGACAACGCAACACGACACCGATTTTGAAACTTCACGGCTGGAAAATGCCTTATGGTTACAACTTGCAGAAGCGGAACAGTGCTGTACGGCTGCAAGGAAGAGATTGCAGGATGCACCGGAGCATCAGAGCATGCAAGCGACAGCGCAGGAAGTGGAACTACGAGATGGCAAGATGGCCTTGGAAAACGGAGAGGAGGTAAACGAGGAGAGAGTGAGTCGGGATGGAGAGGGATTACGAGAAACCTTGCCAAATGAATTGGGAGTGAAGCACAATGAAGGGGGACTGATGAAATCTGAGCAGCACGCGGGAGTTTCAGGGGTGGAAAACTGTGAACTGCAGCCGTTTACTGAAAGCAAATCAGAGACAGGTAGTGTGGACTCTACCAAACTTGTGTTGCCTGTGGTTAACTTTTTAATTAGAGCCTCTTTAGGAGGCTCAAAACAACTCCTTAAAGAATGGGGGAAAGCAGGAAATTGCTGAATAAAGCTGTAGAGGGGCCCAGGCAAGGACAAGATTGTTTGCTGGGTGAAAAACAAGACTCAGGAAACTGGGTGCACACAGCTTTGCAAGCTGCAGGATGGGTGAAAAGCCCATCAGGGCAAGGTTGGGATGCAAATCTCAATGATCATTCTTTTGTTGCAATTTCTGAGCCCTTAAGACCCCCCCTCCTTACCCGGGATGGTACTATCTTCTTGCTTGCCCCCAGCACAAGCCTCCCCTGTAGAAAACAAAATGATTCAGCAGCAAGATGACCCTCATCCTTTACTACAGGTTATTAAAGACCAAGAAGCAGACGATTTAATGGACTCAGTAGAGAGGGTTAGCTTTGAACAAGAGGTGGTGCATCAGGGAGCCATTTCTGTAAATATGTCTGAAAATGGTATTTTGGGGACAAGTCCGGAAAAAGCATGGCATGGGAAAGTAGCAGAGCACTTATTTCCAGCTGATAAAGGCCCTTTGTTAGAACCTGCAGAAAGACATAATGCTGTACGCTTAAAATTTAGGGGTGATATAGATGCAATTCCAGATAGGAAATTTGTGGGCAGAGTATTGTTGAAAGATAGTATGACGTTTTTTGGTTATGAGATTTATGCCTTTATACATGTGCCGGGAGATGTATTATTATTTGATGTAAGCTTTAAACATCCAGCTGGGTTAGAAAGACTCTGGAAGTAATAGCGGTTAATGAAACTTTCACCTTTATGGAAGCCTTTTTTGGCAATACCATTAACAAAACCCTTAACAAAGAAAATCACGGTTCTTTTTCGCAATGAGGGGGTAAACGTGGCAGATATCACTTTTTGGTTGCAACAGCACTGTATGGTTCAAGGGGTTCCGGAACCGATTTTGGATGAGGAACAGATATGGACAGGGGGGTGGAAGTATCAAATAGTATTGAGATTAGTGAATGGGCAAACACATCATCTACCTAATTGTTTTTTTTTGGGCAGGGATAGGGGAGTGATCTTCTATCCTGGGCAACCAAGGGCTTGTTTTAAATGTGGAGAGGTGGGTCACCTGAGCAATGTCTGTGATAAACAAAATTGTGGATTATGTGGGGATTTGGGACATGTTGGGGCTCATTGTCGGCAACCTTTGAAGTGTAACCTTTGTGAAGAAAAGGGTCATTCTTATCATACCTGCTCTTGGGCTTCACACAATAATGTAGATACTTTAGTTCGGGCTGAGCGAGACGTATGTGTGGCTACAGCTCAGAAAGAGAAACTGAGATTGATCGAGTTATTAGCAAAAGGTCCCATTAGTATCCCACTGCCACAAAGGATTTCTAGAAGGGTAGGGGAGGTAGTGACGAAAGAGAATGCAGGGGCACAAATTCTGGAAGATATGCTTCATAATAGTATGTCAGATGGAGGGTGGGATATGGTGGTAGAGGAGCTTGCAGAAGACGAAGTAGTGCAGGAGGTGGACCAAGTAGAGACTATGGGGAATGAAAATGTTTCTATGCCCCCCTTAGTGCAATCAGATGCAGATTTTCAAAAGGTCACTAGGTCTAAAGCAGGAAAGTTAGTAACTGCTGCCTTAAAGCAAACAAAAGAGATAGAGAAAGTAGTGGTACAGAATTTGTATGCTTTATTGTTTGAGGATGGGATGGATGAGGATGGCTGCGAGTCGGATCTTTCCTCAGTGGCCTCCTCCCAAGCAGATGGGATTTCAGAGTCAGGCCCTCCAGAAAAACTAAAAACCAGAAAGAGAAAAAAGAAAAGATGAATGGTGTTGGATACTTTTTCCTCTATTTTTGCTGGGTATTGATGGCTGTGACTTTTTGTACAATCAATGTTAATAGCATCAAGGCCTATGAGAGAAGATAGAGCACTTTTTTGAGCCTCAGTATTGGAGATGGGCACGTTATCTTGTTACAAGATACTAGGCTACACTCTTTAGCTGAGGTACAAAGTGCACAGAAAAATTGGAGATTGGGAGTTTCATTTTGGTCAATAGGTGAGGACACATGCTCTGGGATTGGGGTGCTTTTCAAAAGTAATGTTCAAGTGTTACATATGTATGATTTAATACCAGGGAGGGTCATGATTATGGATGTGGTCTTGCAGAAAGAAGTGTTTCAGGTGATAAATATATATGCACCACAAAGTAAAGCAGAGAGGTCTGGAATGTTTAGATGCATAGAGCCTTACCTACACACTTCAAAGTTGGTGTTATGGGGCAGTGATTTCAATTGTGGACTCACACATAGAGATTGGGGAAGAAGTACGAAGAAAGTATTTTGTGATACGAACTCTTTATTAACAATCATGCATCGCAATAATCTAAAAGATGTATATGATATCCTACATTCAGAACCAAGTCATACTTTTTTTAAAGGTAAATTATCGACCAGGATTGACTTCTGGTTAGTATCAACGTGACTAACTTGTCAAACAGTGGGTGTACGACCTTTGGAAACCTCCGATCATTTAGTAGTTGTTTTAAGGTTGGGAGGAAAACCGAAATTAATGGTTGGGAGAGGGTATTGGAAAATGAATATTTCAAAATTGCAGGATGTGTTGGTAGAAAAAGGTGTCAAAGCCTTGCTACAGGCAAGAAAAGAGTTATGTTTTATGTATGACATGCCAATAGAATGGTGGGAAGATTTTAAAAGAGATTTGCAGGATTGGTACGGTGCCTTTACAAAACAGCAAGCAAAAAATTAATATATTGTCTATTTAGGATTACGGGCACAGTATCTACAAAATTTAGCTCAGGTAGGGGATAGTGTGGGTAGATGGGCACGGATTCAAACTATAAAAAATCAGATGACGCAGTACTTGGAAGGTGTGGTTCACAAAATGGCAGTGCAGCAGAGATATAGAACACAAGGTATGAAGGAAGATGTTAATCCCTATGAGATTACAGCAAATGTGGTGGATAAAAAGACTTTGACAGGTCTTAGAGACAAACAGGGAACTTTAAAAGACCATAATCAAGATATCATGCTTCTTGTACAGCAGCATATGGTAACTACTTTTCAGAAAGACAGGAAGGAAACTTCTGATTTTTTTAAGGGAATAGAAATACCGGCTTTAAGCAGAGAGGAGGAGGATGTTTTAGTTGCTCCTGTTTCCCAGTTAGAAATTTTGGAGGCTATTTCACAGTTATCGACTAGGACGGTTCCGGGTCGGGATGGGATACCTAATGACTTTTACAAACGTTATAGTGACATTTTAGTCCCCTGCCTTGAAGTACTTTTCCAGGCCATATGGGGAGAGTGACGACTTGCCCCCTCAATGCAGATGGGAATAATGTTTTTCCTATTCAAGAAAGGGGATCCAAATGAATTACAAAATTGGAGGCCATTAACATTATTAAATACTGACTATAAAATACTTGCAAAGATACTCACCAAAAGATTAGTGCAGGTAGCACGAAGAGTGATTATTCAAGAGCAGACGTGTGCAATCCCAGGTAGAAATATTGTACAAAACCTGGCAATCATTAGGGAAATTGTAGAGCAAGGCTTAAGGAAGAATTTAAATGGATATTTGATGGCAGTAGACCAGGAAACTGCTTTTGATGCAGTTAGTCAAGAACATCTTTGGCAGGTTTTAAGTTATTATGGAATCCCATCAGGGTTCATAGACATAATAAAGGTTTTATATAAAGAAGCTTAAGCTGTGCCGCTGGTGAATGGGTTTTTAGGGGTCCCGATTTTTTTGAAGAATGGGGTAAAACAAGGTTGCCCAATGAGCCCCTTGTTGTATGTTTTTGGTTTGGACCCTTTATTGAGGAAAATTGGGCAAAACATGGATATTGTGGCTATAAGAAATAAGGATGGGTATGAATTCTCAAAAGTCTCAGCGTATGCAGATGATTGCGTTTTTTCTGTAGCTGACGGGAAATCTGGAATGGCAGTTTTATCAATGATACAAACACTTTACAATACAACAGGTATCAAAGTTAATATGACTAAAAGTACGTTCTGATTTTAGGAGATAATAATACCATAAGAAATGTTCCCATTCTGATGACAAAAGATCAGGTGAAACTTTTGGGTATCTATTTTGGCACTAAGGAGTTGGAATCCCATAATTGGAATGTAGTCTATGATAAAGCACATCTTAAAGTGCAAGAATGGCTGACTTGGAAAATGTCAAAGAAAAAGAAGGTGTATCTTTTAAGGGCCTATATAGCGCCTATTTTTTTGTACTTATCTCACGTACTTCCCTTGCCATATAATATGCATACTAAAGTTTTGGGTTTATTCTTTCATTTTTTATTGGGTAGTAGGTTAAATCTGGTTAAAAGGAATCACACATATAGGGCACGAAAAGAAGGGGGTTTAAATATGATACAGCCCATAATATACCTTTTTGGGAATTTTTTCTTTAGTTCTATTTTTCCTTTATTAACACAGACAACAGTTTTAGGAGGCAAGTTTGTATGCAGCTTTGGGCAAACGTTTTGCAGCATAGGGCAGAGAAATGGCACCCGTGGGCGTTTGCTTCCTAGTTATGTGCAAACAACGATTTGATATATACGAACTTGGAAGATAGATTTAGCTTGGTGGATGGGGAAATGGAAAAAAGGGTTTTATCAGGCAATTTTAGACTCTTTGTATTGGGAAGACCCAATTTTCAGGTCTCCTCTCATATTAATACTGCTTTGTTATTGGAAGGTATGATAGAGGCAAGGAT
Organism: Neoceratodus forsteri; assembly: GCA_016271365.2. NCBI lineage: Eukaryota > Metazoa > Chordata > Ceratodontiformes > Ceratodontidae > Neoceratodus > Neoceratodus forsteri. Next base: position 844,984,720 of record CM057451.1, on the reverse strand, counting down.
TCCTTGGAAAATGCAAGATTTTGCCTGGCTTTGTGGTCATCAGAAGCTGCAAGTTAAAAGCAACCAGAAGCATAAGCAAATAAATGAGAGAGAATATGGAGAACAAGCATGTGCTGGGATTGAGGAGACAATGCAGCATCTTTTTTTTTGAATGTATTCATGTGCAGGGTTTTTGGAAATTATTGTCAAACCTCTGGGGAGAAACGTTAATCTTATTAATTGATTATAATGCTTTGGTTCTAGGACAAATCCCAGCTGCATGGGCAAAATGGGCAAACAGTACAGTTCATGTTATTTTGGTATATCAAATGGTCTGTTTGGCAAGCAAGATGTCTACGGTCCTTACAAGGTAAAAATAGTACAACAACAAGATGTTTTTTTCCGAATACAGCAAGAATTGGACAGTATTTATGCATATGAAAAATGTACTCTTGGCAAAGATGTGCTTGCTAAATTATGGAAAAATGTTGACTGGGTGGGGTAGGTTTTTTTTTTCCAAGGTTATATGTCAGAGAAAGGAGGGATTGTTATATGATTTCACAAGAAAATGTTCCTTTTACTTAATTTTTTTGGTCTTTATGGCATGTTCTGTTATGTTCATTTGGATATTGTTTTTGAATTTTGAATAAAAATTTCCCCTACTCTTTTTCGACAAGTGCCATGGGATCTTTAGCATCCACCTGAACTACCACCAATCCAGGCAGATGGGACCTCGGTTTAACATCTCATCTGTAAGACAGCACCTCAGAAGTGCAGCACCCCCCTCACGCTGCACTACAGTGTCAGTATTGGGATATTAACCCAAGTGCCAGGTGTGGAAACTGAACCCACAGCCCTCTGATCTCCCAGCCTCAGAGGCGAGTGTGCTACCTACTGAGCCACTGACACTGCTAATTCCTGTACAAGAGCCATCAGGCTAGCAAAGTCTGAATATTTTAAATCCTCTTTCCTAAAAACATTAATACCCCCTCTAAATTCTGGAAAGTAGCCCATTCTCTATTCCACCCCCCCTTCACACATCCCACCCCTGCACTTAACATAAACAACACATTAGTGTCTGAACCTTACCTAGTGGCTCCGAAGTTTAACTCCTACTACACCTCCTGTGCCTCAAACCTCCTAAAGTCCTTCCCCTCTGCCATTTCTCCCCCCATCCTTCCTCCTCTAACACTCAGCCCTCCCGAGACCTCTCTTCCTTCTTCTTCACCTCCGTCTCTCCTGAGGAAACACTAAAGGCCCTCCCCTCTCTCAACCCCTTCAAAGGCTCCTCATGGGATGACCTTAGACCCTAAACTCCTATACCTCTCAGCCTCTGCTATTGCCTAACCCCTGTCCCTAATTCTAAATCTCTCCTTTAAATCTTTCTCTGTCCCTTTGCCCTGGAAACTTGCGGTAGTACTCCCCCTCCCTAAGGGTGGAGACCCTTCTCCCCCCCCCGTCAACTGCCATCCAATATCCCTCCTCCCTGCCCTTGCTAAGCTCCAGGAACACCTGGTCCTCTCTCAACTAACCTCCTTTTTTGCTGACTCTTCCTTCTTCACTCCATTCCAATCTGTTTTTTTGGAAGAACCACTCCACTACCACCTCCCTCCTTAGACTCACTGACTCCATCCTTACTGGGATGGGCAATGGCCTTATCACCTCTGCTATTTTTGTCAACCTCGCCAAGACTTTTGGCACTGTCTCACATGCCCTGCTTCTTGACTCACTTATGACTGCTGGTCTATCTCCTCCTGCTCATAACTGGTTTACAGCCTACCTCACAGGCAGAACACAATGAATCAAGATCCAGGATGCAGTCTCCCCCCCCCAATCTCAACTGGAGTCCCTCAGGGATCTGTGCTCAGTCTCATTCTCTTCTCCATCTTCCTCAATAACCTTCCTTCAGTATGCTCTCCCTCCTCTTCTATCCACATGTATGCCAATGACACTGTCCTGTTCACCTCTGGCAAATGCTCCATTGATGCAGCAAACACCCTCCTGCATGACTTCCACCAGGTTCAGCTGTGGTTTGGCTCATATCAGCTATTCTTAAAAGCTAAAAAGACAGTCTCCATGACCTTCGGCACTAGGCAGAGACTCTCTAGGCTCCACTCCCTTCTCTCTTTCTATACCATCGATGGGACAATCCTTGAGGACACCTCCTCCTTCAGATATCTTGGGGTCTGGCTGGACCAACACCTCAGCTTCTCTGGCCACACTGACGCCATTCTGAAAAAACTGCACCCGAAGCTTGGTGCCTTATTCAGAAACTGTAGTTGCATCCCTCCTATGGCATGGTGTGAACTTGCCCAGAAGATGATCCTCCCCAATTTTGACCACTGTGATGTAGTCTATGGTGCCGCTCCCAAATCCTCCTTAACCAGATTGGACTCTCTCTTTAGCTCCTTCTGTTGCTTTGCCCTCAATGTTCCACCCTGAATTCATCACTGTGATCTCTTCCATGCCTTGTCATTTCCCCCACTTGAAAACAGATGCATTGCTCATACTGCCAAAATCTTTTCCAAGTTCTAGCTAGGTGAACTTCCTCCTTACCTCTCAAACTCCCTCTCCTCTCCCCCTCCCCCCCCACTCCCTCTGATCCACCAACACTCACACTCTCCTTGTCCCCCGACGTTCCACCCTTATCGGTCAATCAGGTTTTCACCGATTCCCTAAAATCTGGAACCCCCCCCCTCAAATATGACATTCCTCCTCACCTCACTCCCTAGCCTCTGCCTTGCATAACTTTCTTTCTGTTAATTGCTCCTGTTTTAACCCTCCCTAACAAATGTTCCCCTAAATGCCTGTTCTGTCTCCTCTCCCTACCACTGCTGTCTAATCCTCCCTCCCTCCTTCAGTCTTTTTACCCAGCACTCCCTCTCTCTCTCTTTCTCCCTTTCTCAACAGTCTTTCTACTCAGCACTCCCTTTCTCCATACTCCTCCCCGTCTCTAAATCTGCCCTTCTGCCCCATTCCAACTTGCCCATACTTATCTTATCTCCTGGCAGGGTTCCCAATATCCTGGAGGGATTCTAGTACCGAGCAATTGCCTCTCCCCCCCATCCCCTACTCTCTCCTAATCCAATTCTTGCCCTCCCTTACTCTGACCTCTGGCAGGGTTCTCAGCATCCTGGAGAGGCCAGTACTTAGGCAAGTTTCTGCCCCCCCAGCACTACCTCCATCCTTCCTTCTCCACTCCCCCTTTAAATCTATTCCCCCCTTTCTTTCCCTGACCACTTCTCCCTCCCACCTTCCCCTTTCTACCTCTAGGCCCATGCGCATAAGTCCCTGACTGTGCCTCTACACCCAGGAGGGGCTAGCTACAGGCCATCCTGACCCTCTCTGTCCACTTCCCTCATCCCCACTTTTTTTCCCTGACTCCTTACTTCTCAGCACTTAAATAGGTATTAGTTCACTCGTACCTGAAAACTGCACTTCCAGCACAATCTTGGCATAGCATATTACTGTATGTATAAGTTCTCAGTCAGGTTAAATACTAATTCTGTAAAGCCAATTTTCAATTGTGTAATGTATGTGTCAATTGTATAATTGTATAATGTATGTGCTAATTGTATAACGTATATGTTGTTTTACATACTATTGTACATGCTTTTCCATAATACTGATTTAAATTAATCATATGTATGTTTAATTTCAACACCCTACTGTATCACCCCCAAAATTTCTCACCAGGAGATGAGCAACTTATTGCTCAGAGTGCCTTCCTGGTGAAACATTTCAATAAATAAATAAATAAAGCTCCTGTTGGTTGGGTAGAAGCCTTGCACTTGAATGCACCTTTTGGCTGCTGGCCCTTGAACTGCTGTCTGGGCTGCTGGTGAAAGGACTGATGGTAGGACCTGGGTTGTGAATGGTACATGGAATGTACCGACTTTAAGGTCTTACCCGATTCCTGGAGGTGGGAGTTGATGTCCTGGGCATCTCTTCTGAATGGGATGGAACCCCAACAAAGGGGCAACCAGGATTTTAGCCTGAACATCAGGGGCAAACCCTGACACCCAGAGCCAGGAGTGATAACGGATGCAAACTCATGCTGCTGCTGCATGCCTGACTGCATCAACAGTGTCGCAGGCCACTCTAAGCACATAGTTGCCCACGTCCGAGCCAGATTTTTTTTTTGTATATTTTTATTAGTTTCAGATTTAAGTCAAAATGTTCTCCTTACATACCTTTACTTTAGTACACAGCCTACTGTTTACACATTTTATATTCTTAGCATTAATTCCTTAAACATGCATTCTGTGTGACTTAACCGTCCTTATTCCATTGGTAGAGAGAATCCAGGAAATGAGAGCTCAACCGGACCTCAAGCACTGCGGGGTAAACATAGTTCAATGGAGACAGAAAATAACACACAAGTGTTGTATTCTTGGGTGCAAATACTCTGCGATTTATTTAAACAGAGTCTCCACAGTAGAAAACAAGTAAACAGTACAAACGGACTTCTGCAAGATACAAAACCCATTAGGATTTTATTCCATTGGTAGCCTGCCATTAATTAATGGTATAAAAAAGTAATAGTAAACTAACTACAAAAAAGGAAACTTAGAAAATCTATAAACTGTAAAGTGCAGATCACTCTCTCATTGATTCTATATTGTTCTATACTCTCAGGATGCCTTTCTGTTCCTTAATTCTCCTAACCTCCAGTGTATCATATGTGTCTTTTACTAATCTTACTGCTCTATTTTCCCCCACGTATATTCCCACCATAGGGATCCACAGGTTTAAGCTGAGCCCCCTTTTCTCAAAAGAGTTGCTTCTCCTATTGACAGGATTGCCAGAAATTTTTCCCACTCCCTTAAAAATGTTTCTTCTTGACCTTTTAATACATATGTAAACCTGTCTGTTGCCAATGCCTTAATAACTAATCACTTCCATTGTTCCACCGTTGGAACTAGATTACTAATCCATAGATTTTGTGTGCCTTGTCTGGTTACCACCAGTACTAACCGAGTCCTACGGGGGTATAGACTCCATTCCCCATCCCTCACCTCTTCCACTCCCAGCAGCAGAGAATTTGGTGAAAATTCCATCTCGTGTCCCTCTGTTCTGGATAGCTCAAGTGTTATGCCTGTCCAATATGTCTTCAGCTGTGGGCAGCCCCTATAATAATGGAGATATGTTCCCCTAGCTGCCCCACATTTGGAACACATAGGTGACACTGTCAGGTAGAATTTGTGGACCATGCTTGGGGGGTAGTATAGTCTGTGGAGAAACTGATACTGCATTTCTTTATACTTATTACATAACAAAAGCCCCATGTGGGATGTCAATAGCATCCGCCAGTCATCTTTTGATATTTGGACTCCTAAATCCCTTTCCCACCATTGCTTAGCTTTCACATTATCTTCTTGAAAACAGTTCCTATCTAAGTTTACTGCCCTACCCAGCAGCCTTTTTTCATTTCTACTAGCCCCTAAAATTTTCCTCTCTACCCCTATTAAGGGGTCGGTCTCCAAGGACAGTCTATTTATTCTTTGGCAGTAATTTCTTATCTGAAAGAACCTGAATAGATGCGAAACAGGCAACCCCAACTGAGACAGATTTAAGGAGCTGGACCAGTTAGGCTTTTGTAGAGTCCTCAGGAAGGGTTTGTACCAGGTCCCTGGCCTGATCCCATAGGGCATTTTGGTATTGTATCATATGGGCCAGGTAATTCTGAGTCCGGATGGCCAGAGAGGCAGAGCATACTCACTTGCGAAATTGGTCAATTTGGAGGGACTCCTTGTCAGGAGGGTGGTTACTGAGGTGCATGGGTTTCTTGGTGCAGTTATGGGCCACATTCATGTCCACAGAGTCTGCCTATGGCTGTTTGCTCAAGTAGGGTTTACCCACGGGTGCATGATAGAGGCAGTCAGCCTTCTTGGCCAAGGCAGGGGTGGAAGAAGGATGCTTCCAGGCTGCCAAAGTGATGTCCTCATACGAGTCGATGAGGGGAGGCACTACCAGAGAGAGGGTCTCCTTTATGCAGAGGTAGCTAGCCAGACACCGGCATTCAGGATCTAACTCCTCTGTTTCCTACCCCATCAGGGTCTGTATGTGCTGCATCACATCCAAAAAGGAAGACTCATCTGGGGGGAAACCTGGGAGTCTCCTTGGAGGGCTCCGTATCATCAGAATGGCCCCTAGAATTCTCTTAGGCTTCTGAGCAGGAAGAAGAGGAATCCTCCCCAGATGGGTCACTCTCTGGAACTAGTGTCAGCAGGTGACATTCCTCCCTACGTTGGTCCTTGTGACCAATAGAAGACCCTGGAGACCAGGGATGGCTGGGTCCTGCCCAGTCAGTGTCCTGAGGAGGAGGGTCCCACAGGAGAGGAGGAGTAGCAGGCCTCCTGGTGGTATCCTCTTTCATAAAAGCCCACCAGGTGGAGAACAGAGCACTATAATCCACAGGAGGAGGCGGATTATATGGTGTGTATAGATACTGAGGAGGAGGGTACTGAGGCATCAGTAGATGAGGAAGTATTGGGTACCTGGGTGTCAGTCTCTGAGGCATTGGGTACCCTAGCATAGGTCCCTGAGGTGCCAACTGGGGATTTCCCAAAGGGCCAGCTCATGTGGGTTATGGGTGCAGGCTGAGGCGGAGGTGATGATGGCTGAGGCGCCATCGGTGCAGTCAATGGTGAAGCGGGCATCAGCCTGACAGGTGACAGCTGATGCTGGTCCAGCAAAACAGCTGATGTAGGCCCCAAAGGAGAAGCAGATGCCTGTGGAGGGGAGTTCCCTTGCAACGGAAACAATGGCATCATCTGAGTGGAGAAGGAGGTGAGCGCTTGCTCCTGGCAATGCCTGGAAGCACCAGCCCCGGAAACGGGGACCGATGACAACAACACCAAGACCAGGGGGGGTGACAGGCAAGGACCTGTTGCCAGAGGAGGTAACCTCAATTGATGCTGCCTGGCTGAGGACCCATGGGAACTATGGGCCTGAGTGTCAGAGGCTGGGAAGCAGGGGATGAAGTCCGCTACCCCGAGAAGCCACAGCCACAAACAGAGATGAGGGTGGGCAGCTGTGAGACTAGCAACCCTGAAGGGGAAAGGGCTGCCGAAGGTGGAGGTGTTGACCTCTCATGTGAGGAAGACCTGGAGGCGGCCACTGGCTGATGTGGTGACCAAGAGCGGAAGGCTGTCCGAGGATGATCCCGAAGCTTGTCCCAGTGCTTATGCTTCCCTGTGGACTTCTTCTCCTTCTAGGCAGAAGAAGAAGTCGACACCCCGGAGGCTGGGGAAGAAGAGGAACTCTTGGCCTGAAACTCCATCTCCATTGTGGCTAACTTCTGCTGCAGCAAGAAGCTTTGAAGGGTCTTCATGTGGCATCTCCATGTGGCCTGGCTGAAGTCCTAGTCATGCCGGCAGGCCTCGATGTCATGTTCAGAGCCTAAGCAGAGCAGGCAAGAAATGTGATCATCCTTGGAAGGAAGTTGCTTGCCAAAGGCACACTTCATAGGCTGGTCAGAAGATGAAGCTGGAGAAAAAGATATAAAAATAAAGTAACTCCGAAAAAATGATGTTTTTATCAAAAGAAAAAGAAAGGAATCGCAGATAAAGTGCAAGAATAAATGGCGGTCGACTGAAGCTGGTGTCCATGAAGTTCCGACGTGCGCAGGTCGACGGCGGGAAAAGAACTGAGGTAGCTCTTGGGGACTGCCCCTTTTATACCACAGGATGGACGCTGGTATGCCAACATGAGGGGCAGTCCCCTGTTGTAGACTGCTCGCTAGAAGTTTTCCTTGTGGTCCTGGTGCCTGGCATCTTAGTTCTACCGGTGTTGCCTGCTGCAAGAGTCCCCTCAAAGTAAGATCTTGTGTTTCTCTCTCACCCTTTTTTCTTTGTGCTTTAGCCTTTCTTTAACTTTTTATAGCATATTTTGTCTGGGCCAAAAACAAATGCACCATTTATTTCTTTTTCCCTTACCAGATTTTTTAGCTCAGTATTTTGCATTTCCATTCATTCAGTTGCTTACTTCTCCTTCCCCCACAGCTATGCTGGTAAATCTTCATTCCCCTATCTCATTCCCTTACTCTGGAACCAGCTACCTTCCTCCTTCCTCCATCCATCTCTCCACCTCTCTTGCCTCCATCTGGCACCAGCTAAAACTTCTCCCCTCTCCTTCTGCCAGCACTCTTCCTCAACCCTTCCTAACCCTTCACCTGTGATTCTTACTTTCCCTTCTAATTGCATGGTTCTAGTTATTTTGTGTGTAGTTAAATCAGCCTGTTTCACCACTTCCCACAAGACTAGGTTAGTGTGCTTATACAGGCATTAAGCACCTTTAGATCACATCCAATTGCACAGCTGTTTTGTATGCTTACTTATTTATCCACTGCTACATGCAACAATCTTGCTTTCTTGTTTGTTCTGCATTCTACTATTGCACATTATAGTCATGGTCACTGTAACCAGATCACTGGACTTGCTGTGATCTACGTAATTGTGTTCTCCCCTTTCGTCGGTTGCACCTGGAAATAAGCCTCAGTTCAATGTGCCTCTCCCGGTAACCAATTTTTTAACAAATAAATCAATAAAACTGCCACGTCACATTATGTCTGTGCCTGCATCACATTTTTTTTCACTAAATAATTTTTTTTGAAGTTTTTGATGACTGACAACTGTTTCTGCTGGACGACTAACTGACCAATCCCGGCTGCCATGGGCTTCAGCTGTGCCAGCCCCTCCATTTTCCATTGGCTCGTTGTGTACATTTTTTTTATTGTTTTTAATTTAAATGGTTCCCAATCAAATCATCTGACCCACTCACCACCGCAGCAGCAGCCAGCCATCATCCTCTCATCACCGTCTAGTCACAGCTCTGTTGTTCATCGAGTTCTCGGCCACTCTTCCCTCAACCTGCTCTCCTCAATGCTGCATTTCTCTCCAGTCCCTCCACATGCAGCAGTCTTGTGAGACATTGTAACATAGACAGTGATGGAAGAAAAAGATCCAGGTCCATCAAAGCTGTCCATTTGGCCCTATATAACCCCAAGTCCCAGTGACAATACAGAGTTCTAACCCTCCCCAGCAGTCTTCCTATTCCTTTCCCCAGTTTTGTCTCTACAAGTGAGCACTATTCCTTTCACTCTGCCCCAAGCCCATTTGAAGCCGCCCACAGTTTTAGTACCCACCACCTCAGCCAACAGACAGTTCCATGGTTCTACCACCCTCTCAGTAAAACAATACTTTCTTACATTCCTTCTGAACCTTCCCCCCCTTCAGCTTCCAATCATGCTTCCATGCTGTTGAACTGCTGTTCCTGCTAAATAATTCCTCACAGTTTACTTTGCTTATTCCTTTCAGGAATTTGAAGGTTTCTATCACATCCCCTCCTCCTTTCTGGTTTCCAGTGAGTGCACGCTGAGTGACTTGAAGCGTTCCACGTAGGACTTCCCCTGCTGGCCCTGTATCATCTTTGCCTTCCTACGCTGCACCACCTCTAGCCTATCCTTGTCCTTTCTAAGGCGAGACTCCAGAACTGGGCACAGTACTCCAGTTGTGGCCTCACCAAGGATATATATAGGGACTATCACTTATTTATTTATTTCTGCTATCAGTAGCCCTCTTGATACACCCCAGCATCTTGTTTGCCTTACTGCAAGTCTTATTGTGCTGGCTAGCCTGTTTAAGGGTGTTGCTGATTATGACGCTTATGTGTTGTTGCTATGTTTAACCACTCCCATCCAGTATTCTGTCCTTAGGTTCTTTTTCCTAGGTGCATCACCTTGCATTTTTTGGCACTGAATTCAGCTGCAAACATTTGACCACCTCTTTAGCCTTTGCTGGTCACCCTGTAGTTCTCTAAATTCCCTTGGCACTACTCACCCTTCTGCAGAGTTTATCCTACCCCAGATCCCTTCTCTGATGTCACTGATGGACCAGGCCCAGGACTGACCACTGTGGTACCCCACTCGTGACCTTTTTCTCCTCTGACTTAACTCCTTGCAGGGACGACAGAAGCACACACACTTGACCACCAGGGACTAGATGGGAGCTGGAAGGAGAAAAAAAATGCTCTATGGCAAACTGCCATAAGTCTAGTGCTCTATGAGGGCACTTAGCGTCTGCGGGATTGTCCCACATGGGGGGTCCAGAATTTGCAGGGGGGGCAAACATAGCATGAACTGTGCAATCCCCCCCCCAAGTTTTAAGCCTTGCACACCTGAAGTAGTGTGTGTAGTACTGGAGTCCTGCCTAAAGAAAGGCATAAAACAGCTGGAACCAGTGCAGAAAAGGGTTACAAAGATGTTGCTGGGAAAAAATAATATTCTTTAAGAGGAAAGGCTGAGGATCTTAACATGTATTCACTTTAGAAGAGAAGGAAGTGGGGGACATGACAGAAACTTTCAAGTACATCAAAGGAATTAACAAGGTTGAGATAGGAGATCTCTTTAGTTTAAGTGAAAATAAGAGAGCTGAGGAACCAAATATTTATTTATTTATTTTATTTTAGTCTTTGGTAACCGGGTTAGGCCCACTAGGCTCAAGTGCCTGTTTTCAGGGGTGACCTGGGAGCACTGAAGAAGAAGAAGAATCAGCATTTATATAGCGCTTTTCATACAAAGTATCCCAAAGCACTTTACAAGCAATGCTAGACTGGTAGTGAAGTGACTGAATATGTGGTGGCAGCCATATCGCACATCATCACCCACACACAGCCTGGATAATTGCATGAACCGGTTTATGGGAAGGGGAATGTTGGCCAGGACACCGGGAATGCTCCCTGCTCTTTGCGAAGAGTGCCCTGGGTTCTTTTACTTCTACCTGGACACTCACCAGGACCACACCAGGATGGGCAGAAGGGACCGCGGTTTAACGTCTCATCCAAAGGACGGCACACCCCAGCAGTACAGCACCCCCAATACTGCACTCGGATGCCAGCGATTTTTAGGTGCAAGTCCAATCCCGGTGTGGGACGAGAACTCAAGACCTTCTGGTCCAGAGGCGGATGTGCTACCAACTGAGCCACGCTGACACCACTGGGTGGTTAAGTGACTTGCTCAGAGTCACACAGTATGCAAGTGGAGGTTGTAAGACTCAAATTCAGATCTGCTGGATATACCAAGCTCATTCACAGCTCATTACTCTAACCTCTAGGCTATACTGCCAGACCCAAATTTATTTATTTTATTTATTTAAAAGTTTTACCAGGAAAGACATACTGAGCAGATTACTGCTCAGTTCCAGATGCGTCCTGGGGGTAGAGGGAACGGGATAGTACATACAAGTCAACATACAGAAATTATAGAACAGCAAAAATTTACATAGGTTACATACAATATGTACAAAGTTGTACAATTTCAGTGAAAAAATAATCTCGAAAATAGCATGTACGGGATGCAAGAACAGAGAGTGAACAGCGTAATAGTAGGCAGAATAGGAGAGCTGAGGCACCAATCACCTGATCTGCCACCATTTTGGTGACCTGGGTTTGAGAACATACTCAGGCTGCTGGGGGTCAGCTGGTGGTTGGAAGGATCGAGTATCCAATGGACTGTTTTCCTCCCCCAAGGAGGGAAGACTTGTTGGGTCTGCTGAAAAACGGCCACCAGGTGGAGGCCTGTTGGCAGTGCAGGACTGGAGCTGCATGAAGGGACAGAGCTGCAGGAATTTGTGGAGCATGTGTGCCTCCAAACACACACCCTAGCATGCACACCCCAGTTAGAGTAGAGGAGGTAAAAGGAAGGTGAGGCAGGTGTATATGACGCCCTGCATGCCAACCCTCCACCTATGTCACCACCAGGACCCTGCCAAGCCAAATCTGGATATGCGATTCGGGGGGAAGGGATGGCCCTCCTCTTCCTGGCACCGTTACCGGGGTTAATTAGTGAGGGAACAAGGGTCAGTCAAAGTAAGTCCTGGGGAGTTGGTAGCTGTTGGGGAGAGACGAGGACAGGGCAGATGGAAGCCTAGCTTGCCTCAGTACAGGAGTATACAACCTTGATTGAAAATGAAGACATTTTTTCATGGAGAGAGTCACTGCAAGGTGGTCAGTCAGAAGACAGAGCTTCAAGAAAGGTTGGATAGTGTCAAGGGGAAGGTAAGAGGGAAAGGGAATCAGGAGCAGGGCACTATGTAATGCAAGTTCATGGGCTCTGCAACAACCAGACTTGATACAGCACGTGGTCTTCTTCTGCTAGGAACCTTGTAGGTTTGTATGTTCTGTGCAATATATTGATCCTCTTAGAATCTGCCCATAAGGCCATGAATAATTTTTGTTACTCTATTATGCACCATCTCCAACCTGTCCCTGTCTTTTTTCAAGTGAGAGCTCCAGAACTGGGCACAGCACTCCAGGTGTGACCATACCTGTCATCTATAGAGCGGTAGTAATCACTCCCTCCTTCTGCTATCAAATCCCCATCCAATATACCTCAACATCCTTGTTGACTTGCTGTAGGCCTTTTACATTAGTTATATTGTTTACGTCAGTCAGTTATGATGACTCCTAAGGTCCCTTTCCACAGTAGCAGTGTCCAGTTTAACCCCTACCATTCACTATTCTGTCTTGGGGTTCTTGTTCCCGTTGTGCATGACCTTGCACTTTTTGCACTAAATTTCAACTGCCAAGCCTTGGACCACCTCTCCAACTTTGGCAAGTCCATCTGCAACTTCCTTACTCAGTCCTGGCAGTCTACCCTATCACAAGCTTGTGTTATCTGTGAAGAGACACATCTTACAAGGACTGAAAAACAGCTGATGTCATCCCCCTATTCAAAAAGGAGGCAAGATCAGACCCAGGTAACTAAAGTTATGTGAGCCTTACCTCAGTGCTTGGCAAACTATATCTATCATAGAAGACATGGTGGTTCACCAATGGATCCAATGGATGAAAATAGGCTGTTCTCTAGCACACAACATTAGTTCCCAAAAGGCAGATCTTACCAAACCAATCTGATTGACTTCCTCGAGAGTGTAACTTGGGAGGTAGATAGGGGGCCTGGCAGTGGTTGTGCACTGCCACTCACCAGGATGACACACTCCGTGACAAGGATGTTATACTTTCCTGCATGATCATTTGGAGTAATTGCCATTGGATTACATTGTGTTCCTGCAGTATTCTGCAAGCTCTCCCTGGCAGAAACAGAAACTGTGATAACAGCACTTCATCCTAGTGGGTAGGACTGTAGTCTATCTGGACTTCAGCGAGGCCTTTGACACGATGCTGCATGGAAAAGCCTTGGAAAAGGTAGCACAATGTGGAGTCCACAAAGTGTACAGGAGGTGGACAACAAATTTGTCTGACAGGTAAGAAGCAGAGAATGTTGATGGATGGTCAGCATTCAGAGCGGAGGGGTGTGCTAAGTGGAGTACTTCAAGAACTGGCTCTAGGTCAGTTACTTTTTAACATAGTTATTAATGATCTGGAGAAGGGGGTCAGCAGCAGGCTGTTTTCATTTGCCAATAACACTAAACTGGAGAGAAAAGTGGACACACAGTTTATATCCAAAAATAATTGAAATTTCAAGTAAAAACATAATGTACCTAAAGGAGCCCTAGAAGAATCAAACTGTTTCCATAAGCAAAATAAAATAAATAACAGCACTCCAGGCATAATGTTAGGTTTAAAATCTTTTATAGATTTTTACTTTATGACAAAAAAAGCAGTGTTCAATAACACATAATTTAAACAACAAATGTGGGTTCACATACCACTAAGAGTGCAGCCCAGAGCTTCGAGGTCCCAAAAACCTCTTCGTCAGTGGTGTTGCTAACCTCTAAACCCCCTGTTTATATATTACCTCACAGACAGGTGAAACCCATAAATTAATTGAGCAATCACATTATTCTATTACTTAATCACATTCCATCCACACATTACTTCATTTTATATAGCGTATTCTAAAGTGATCAACAATAGTTTATTGATACCAAAGGTCAGTTGCTTTTAGGATTGGGCGGACCCGAAAAGGTCATGATCCTTACTACCAGGAGCAGGATCCAAGCCAAAGTCCTGATAAGTTCTGATTAGTCCTGATTTAAATCAGAACCTTTCGAAAAATGCGAAAAACTGCAAATCTTTTAGTTTTTTTTTTTTTTTTTTTTCAGTTTATTAGTCTAGGAATTAATACCTTTGAGCCAGGGCTCTTTTACAAAGGTTCCACATCACAAAGAACATTAAACAAAGCACGATACACATTACAGGTAAAACCAGACAGGAAAGTTACATCATAAATTTGCTATTAACAGTTTAAGGCAGTAACGTTTTTAAGTTTCATAGAAAAACAAGCTATAACAGGTTCAAGCGAGTAGACAATTTCGAGGTTAAGGAAACTTCCAGGGAGAGGGTGATCATTAGGCTCCAAAAGGAGGCTAGAGAGGAGGGAAAGGTGGTGAGCGGAAGAGTAAGTAGGGACAGGAAAAGGGGGAGTGAGTTTGGGTGGGAGACAGGAAGTAGTAGAGGTACCAGAGGGTTCATTAGTCAGGGAGGAAGAGGCCTCAGATGTGAGGATGGACATGAGGAGTAGTAGTCTTTATCTAGCGCAATCACAGTTGCTAGTGGTGGTGAGGTGGGCATAGAGCATGGATTTGAAAGCTTCAAGTGAGGTTGAGGATAGAGTAGGTGGACTAAGCGCATTGAACCATGTCGGGGCCCTGTATGCGAAAGATCTTTGTCCCTGTGCAGTCCGGCATCTCGGAACCAGGAAAGGTTGGCGTTCAGATCTGGTGGAGGGTCGTGAGCCAGGATTCAGTCGGAGTAGGTTTTGAATACATAATGGAGTCAGTCCCAAGATAGATTTTTTTGCCATTGTGCAGGTGAGATAAATAAGACGATTTGATAGGTTCAACCAGCCTGATTCATAGTACAGATCACACGTGTGAGTCAGTCTTTGAGCCCCCGTGAGGAGCGGCAGGCCTTATTTAGAGTGATTGAGATCACTTTAGAACAGTGGAGGTAGCTGAGCCATTAATAATAAGGCCATAGTCAATGATTGAGATTATGGAACTCTGTATAGCTATTCTCAATGCCGCTTGATTTAGAAATTGATGGTTACGGAATAGTATTCCAAGGCATTGGTTCATTGTTTTTGCAGTGTTGTCAATGTGGGTTGCAAAGGTCAGCCTTTGGTCAAAAGTGATGCCAAGGTATTTGAAAGTATTTACTTGGTCCAGTGTAATTCCCGCAGAGGTTTGTATGGTGAGTGGAGTATGCCTATTTTTGTTTTGGTGATTGGAGAAGAGCATGGCTTTTGTTTTATTGTGGTTTAGCATAAGTTTACTATCCAGGAACCACCTTTTCAACACTAGAAAAGCAAGTTGCAGGCTTTTTCGTAGGGAGTTTGGATCCTTGTGGGAAGAGAGAATTACAGCATCATCAGCGTATAAGATTATTTTCTCCTGGCAGATATCTGGGAGGGAGTTAAGGAACAGGCTAAAGAGGAGCGGTTCAAGAATTGATCCCTGTGGTACACCCGAGAGAACTGGTTTGAAGTCGGAGAGTTCATTAGAGATTTTTACAGCCTGTGACCGATTGGACAGGTAACTTTTTACCCAAGCACAAGGACCTTCGGCCAGGCCTAGGCTAGAAAGTAGGGAGGTAAGTAGGCCATGATGGACTGTGTCAAAAGCTTTGTAAGATCGATCAAAGACTGCACCTGTTTGGCACCCTTTGTCCAGGGGCTGAGTGGACTTCTCAGAGAAATCAAGTAAGGCTGTTGTTGTACTATGTCCTTTCCTAAAGCCGTGCTGTTGATTACAGAGTAGATTGTATTTGTCCAGGTAATCAGAGAGTTGGTCTACTATTACGTTCAAATGCTTTGGAGACGGAGGAGTATTGATATTGGTTATAGTTTCCTGTTGAGGTTTGTCCCCCCTTGTGCACTGGCGAATCTATGGCAGATTTCCATTTGTTGGGAAATTGACTTTGGCAAAGTGACAGATTAAGAATTTTTGCAAGGGGGTGAATTACTTCATCCAGGGTGAGAGACAGGATTTTTAGATCTAGCGTGTCACTACTTGTTCTGGATTTGGAGCAGGCCTTTCTTATGTACTTGTGTGCTTCGTGCACTTTGATTTTCTTGAAGTAAAATTGTGGTTTGCTATGCTATGTAATTGCATAAAACGTCACTGAAATCTATGCCACACACATAGAATTGTAGTCAGCATTTCAGGACACAAAAACTGCGAGTTTATAGCACTGATGTGCTGGTCAATTGAATATGGCAGTCATGCAGTTGACCTCTGTCTGTTCCCTGCCTCAGTCAGTAGTACTAGTGCTGCAACTGTAAACTGACCTGTCTGACCTCAGAGGAGGAATCCCATTCCTACTTAGTAGCACACACTATACAATGGACATGCCATAGAAACACAGAAACAGAATTTGACGGCAGATAAGGACTGCTTGGCCCACCCAGTCTGCCAATTTCCCTACCTATTGGATAAGCTGCAGGTTTTAGCTAACCAACAGCATAATTCCTCCTAACAGATATCAGTGAGGTATTGTTGCACCAGTTCCTTCTCTGCACCATTGAGAGTCATGCAGTTATTTTCTATAGCATGGTGTCCCCTCCACCCACCCACCCAAATTGATGACACATTTAGGGGACCCCTACCAAAAAAATAACTGCATGCCCTTAGGAATCCAGAGACCTAGCTACTGTGTTGGAAGGTGGAGAGTGGCTATGAGTTCGGGCCTGTACTGAGTGGGCAGAGACCTACATTCAGGTAATCCAAAAATTAGACAAGTCCATTAGTACATACTGAAAAAAGTGTGCCATCACGTTCAGGCGATCCAGAAATTTTCTGCCATCAGTCTCAACTACAGGCAGTCCAGAAATTACAAAAGTCCATGAGAACATGCTGCAAAAAGTGTGCCATCTGGTTAAGGCAGTCCAAAAATTAAACAAGTCCATGAGGACATGCTGCGAAAAATGTGCAATCGGGTTCTCAGGCAGTCCAAAAATTACACAAGTCCATGAGGACATGCTGTGAAATGTGTGCCATCAGGTTCAGACAATCCAAAAATTAGCAAAGCATGTGAGGAAGACATGCTGAAAACATTGTGCCATCAGTCCCAACTTCAGGCAGTCCAAAAGTTAGAGAAGTCTATAAGGACATGATGCGAAAAGTGTGCCATCAGGTTCAGGCAGTCCAAAAATTACACAAGTCCATTAGGACATGCTGCGAAAAGTGTGCCATCAGGTTCTAGCAATCCAAAAATTAGCAAGGCACATGAGAAAGACATACTGAAAACATTGTGCCATCAGTCCCAACTTCAGGCAGTCCAAATATTAAAGAAGTCTATTAGGACATGATGCAAAAAGTGTGCCATCAGATTCAGGCAATCCAAAAATTAGCAAAGTCTGTTGGGATATGCTGAAAACATTGTGCCATCAGGTACAAAAATTGTGCAGGCCAAATATGGGCTTACTTGAGTACTGATGTATTTTTCTGAAAAAAACTGTGATCTTTCTCTGCCAAGTAGTCATCTTTGAGGGCACTGAAAAATGTATTTGCTGCCTTGTCTGTTGTCATAGCTGTAACCAGTCAATGGAAGGTTTACTTTTAAGAATGTTAACTTCTCAACATTTTCTGGTAGTAGCCCAGATCATATATCTGTTACCACATTTCCTGCACAGCTAAAGAGTCGCTCTGGAAAATACACTGGTTACAATGCTACCTACAAGAGTGCAGGCCATATAGGCTCCTTGCTTTGCCAGTACTTAATGGGATCTTCATTCCATTCCATTCGATACCCTTTTCTGCTAAATTGCAGTCAACCATGGCCTGGGCAGAAGCAGTGACATATGGAGAAGGAAGGGCTGATTTTTCAAGGACGACAGCATCCAAGTGACCCCAAAGATGACTGCTGGTTAGTAGAAGGAATGGCAGCAGCTGATTGTTTTGTAGCCTGACTGAGAAGAGACAGCTGCAAAGGTGCTGGAGGAATGGATGAGAGGGCTGCATCTGTTGTCATGTTTTTTTTTCAAAAGCAAATCTACTTCTTGAATGTTTTTCTCTCTGTAGTTTTGGAACATATTTGGGTAACACTGTGAGAGGTGTTTCTTCTTGTACCGTGGGCCTGATGCTGTTGCAATAATGTAATGTTCTGCCGCAAGCATTTCAACTAGTTTCTCATCATCTCTGACTTTTTTAATCATTCTATGTACTATGCCTTTTTTTATTCTGGGTCCCAAGTCCCTTTCGGTTGCACTAGACTCTCGCATCTGAAACTGGCTTCTTGTACCTTCCAACTCATCCCTGATTGCATTCTGCTGAAATCTAAGAATCTTGATCAATGGGATATTTTGGCTGAGTTTGGCACTATTGGAACTCACTTCCCTTGTAATTTCCTCAAAGGGTTGCAGGATCTTGATGAGAAGTTCTAAAACAGCCCACTGCTGAGGATTAATGTACACATCAGCATCCTCTATGCTGTTCTTTATTGTATACTGTCTTACAGCCTTGTTTTGCTACAGCAGTCATTGGAACATGTAAAAGGTAGAGTTCCACCTGGTTGCAACATCCTGGATGAGCGTAGCAGGAGGCAGTCTGTGCTCTTCTTTTATGGCCCGAAAACATTGCCATGCTTTGCAGGAGTGGCTGAAATGTGTGCATATTCATTTTGCCACATATGTGAAAGCCTTTATATCTCTGTCCTCTTCCATAAATGCATGCACAATCAAATTTAGGCAGTGTGCAAAACATCGAATATGGACAAAGCCCCCATCAGACAATGCTTTCTTAATGTTTGAACCATTGTCAGACACAATAAAACCTACAGAAAGCCCTTGTGATGTCAGCCAGTACTGTATCTCTCTATTGAGCTCATCCAGGATGTTTGAAGCAGTGTGATCCTACGAGATATACTGGATGCGAAGGGAAGACAGTTTCAGAGGGGAACTGTCAGTGTCACTACAGGGAGTAAATGATACCCGATGCACAGTCAGTGACATAAATGGTTCTGGCTGGCAGCTTGTCCATATGTCAGTAGTCAGATGGACAACCTCAGCAACTGCATCTTTTAAAGCATTTTTCAGTTTAGCACTTACTAAATCATACATCTGCGGTATTGCAACAGTCGAGAAAGATTTCCTGGATGGAATACTGTATCGTGGTGACAGGTGATTCAAAAGCTTTTTGAATCCTACATGCTCCACAATTCTGTAAGGCTATAAGTCCAGTGCTGTCATCTCTAAAAATTAGTTTTGTTATAGCAATTGCCTCAGGATGGGTACGCTGGTATGTAGCTTTACGTTCAATTGTTTCTGAAATCGTGAGCTGTCTTCTAGCAGTAGAAGTTTTCAGATGTCCAGCATTAGGAGTGCTGGATGATGATAAGGGCAAAAGGGGACTGTTTGTAGTATTTATTCTAAAAGAGGACTGAGAAAAAGTTGACAATACAACTGAAGCAGCAGGGCTGCTGCTATCTCTTGACATAACAGGTGCAGGTGTAGTCTGACTTAACTCCACCTGCATGTTTTCTTCTTTCTCTCTGACCAAAAAATCACACCTGAGACGTAATGGGTGACGTCTCTCTAAATGTCTTTTTAGTGCTGAGGTACCCAAAGCACCTTTTTTTGCTCCCTCCACTGATGGTCTTTTTACATATAGAGCACACTGCTTGTAACTCATTATTGGCAGCCAGAGAAAAGTAAGACCACACATAAGATGTCACCTTTTCTGTTTTATTACCAGGCATACTATACTGTCCTCCTTTATCACTTCCACTATGTTGTTCTTTCTCAACACTGGAATGCTGCTCATCATGGTTTTTATCTGTTTCAACATTATCATGATCCAGCAGCTCCTTCAAGCCAGTAATAGAACCTAAATCTGAATGCACTGCCCCCTCATCTTGTTTCTCCTGCACCTGCACTACACTGTTCACACCCAAACTGCCCATCTCATCCAAGTCCAAATCATCACATTCATCCTGCATCTGTGCGACTGGCACCTCTACCGCATTCTGGCTTTCCACTTGTTTCTGCTTTTCTCCCTCCTTGTCTACATCCTCCATTTCATAATCATTACTCTCATCAGTGCTAGATTTCTCCTCCTCCTCCTCTAATTCATTTAAATCTGTACTGGTACTACGATACACACAGGTACCATATCTTGGCTTGCCACTTCTTGTGGTGCCGACTACTCCTTTAGTTTTAATTAAGGTAGTTTTGGCCTTTCCTGTCTGTTTGGACAGCATTGTAGAAGGACCACTACTGCTACTGGATGAAGTCACAGCAACTGGTCTTTTAGCAGTCAGACAGTGCAGTGTTGTTTGTGCCATACTTTTTCCCATAACTTTCCCCATTTTGGCTTCCTCCTCACCCTGTCTGGTGCACATTTCCTATTTTTTTATTGCACTCAAAAATGTGTTTTCCAGTATGTGTTATCCTTTTATTTTGTCCTCTAAGTTGTTCCCAAGTTCCTCAGCCCACTAGTACAAGCTCGACCTCATGGCTATGCTCCCCCTTTCAACACAGTAGCTTTTTTTTAAATTACACTCAAGGAAATATTTCTTAACTGTTGCAATACCACAGATGTATGTAGCCCTCTCAGTTGTTCCTAAATTCCTCTGCCCACTCAGTACAGGATCGACTTCACAGCCACACTCACCCTTCCACCACTGTATCTAGGTTCTTTTTACACACACAGAAATGCTTTTTTCCTGTAGGAATTTTCTTTTTATTTAGTCCTCTCACTTGTTATATTTGTTCTCAAGTACCGCTGTCCTCTCCGTATAGGCTGAACCTCACAGACAGGCACCCTCTCCCTTCCAACACTGTAGCAATATTTTTATGTTGGCTTGCACATGTGCAGCCAACATATTGTGGTAGTAGCAGATTTGGAGGCGCGGTCACTGTTGGGCGAATGCAGGGCATGTATCAGTAGGTGTGTCCCTCATTCCCCAATCAGCCAGCAGCAGGGGCTGACACCCTGCATATCTAATGTGGCCACAACATCTGAGAAAAGGTCTGCTGCAATGAGAGTGAAGCTCTCATGAAGCGTGATCACATCATGACTCCTGACGTGCAGGCAACATCGACGGCAGTGACTGCCGCCGCCACCTGTCACAATGCCGACGGGGAAGCCCACTCCCTGTCAGCATAATTCCCTTCTCCATTTCCGCCTGTGTGCTGAGGGGCCCACAACTCGGCATCATGCGCCCACCAAAAATGCTTTCTTTGCCCAATCCCCATCAGCTTCAGTTCCCCCTTTTCCCAGTTAGATCTGCCATGGGGGAGCCCAATCCCCATCAGCATAATGTCACCCCCTTTCTTCTGCGCTGAAGAGGGTGCCCAATCCCTTGGCTCATGTCCCCCACTCCCCTTCCATGCGTGCTGATGGGGTGCCCAATCCCCATCGGCTACTGCATCCCAAAAAAACACTTGGGTGGCATGCTGGGGCCCACCCAGCATGCCAAATACCCTGTAAAAAAAACTGTCCCTCAATTTTTCTTTTTTTTTTTACCCTGTGGAAAAGGTCCCACGCCGCCTCCCTGCCCTCCCTCCCACAACTCAGTGCCCACCCTCTGTGCACCCTGCCTCCCACACACCTCCACCCATACTTTCACACCGGAGTCCAGCGTGACGATCTTCGTGGACCAGGAACACATCTGCACTCTTCAAAGCTGACCGCGAACTGAGGAAATGCCTGTAAGCTGTATAATGGAATGAATAGGGGGTTTTCAACTTTGATGCATATCTCAGGCATTTTTTGGAACTTTGGCACCAAATTTTCAACATGGGGTTTTTAGGACCCATCCTCATGAATTCTGTCACTGTCATGGCATTATTCGGCCCCAAAAGGTGATTTCACGGCCACTGTGCGGAATCGCCTTTTGGGACTAATTAATGAAATGACAGTGCCACTATTCATGGTGGAAACCTCAAAAAGTCTATGTTGCAAATTTGTAGAAAAAAATCAAAAATGACTGTTTAACGAAAGTGTATTGCGAGTACAGCATGACTGTAGCCTCGAATTTGGTAATATCATGCCAGATTTTAACATTGGCATTTTTACACACCTCCTTATGAACAGTACAGCTGTCATATTTCTCATCCTGGCTGAAATGTGTTTTGCCCTTCTGGCGCAGAACAGCGTGGTCGCTGTGGGAAATCTGTGTTCATGACAGATTACAAAAATGGCAGTGACACTGTTCATGAGCAGAGGTCCTAAAATGCCTATGTTGAAAATTTGGTGGCGATACTCCATAAAATGACTGTGTTACGAGCGTGCATTGTGCAGTGTACACACACGCTCTTAAGTTCACGAATTTATAATATTTTTACTACAGATTTTCAACATTACCATTGTTCTGCACCTCCTTATGAACAGTACAGCTGTCATTTTTTACATCCTGGCCGAAATGTGTTTTCGCAGTTCCGGCACAGAATAGTGTGGTTGCTGTGGGAAATCCATGTTTGAGATGCATTATGAAAATGACAGTGACACTGGTCATTAGCAGAGGTCCTAAAATGCCT
Organism: Neoceratodus forsteri; assembly: GCA_016271365.2. Lineage (NCBI taxonomy): Eukaryota > Metazoa > Chordata > Ceratodontiformes > Ceratodontidae > Neoceratodus > Neoceratodus forsteri. Next base: position 844,962,300 of record CM057451.1, on the reverse strand, counting down.
ATGTTGAAAATTTGGTGATGAAAGTCCATAAAATGAGTGTTTTACGATCATGTGTTGAGCAGTTTCTTCGCACACTCGTAACTTCGTGAATTTGTAGTATGTTCATTCCATATTTTCAAAATTGCCATTTTTCCATACCTCTTTATGAACAGTACAGCTGTCATTTTGCATATCCTGGCCGAAATGTGTTTTCACATGTCCGGTGCAGAATTGCATGGTCACTGTGTGAAATCAGTTTTCGGGACAGTTTGAGGAAATTACAGTGACACTGTTCATGACCAGAGGTCTTAAAATGCCTATGTTGAAAATTTGGTGGTGAAAGTTCATTAAATGACTGTGTTGCAAGCGTGCGTTGCACGGTTTACACGCACCTTTGTAACTTCACAAATGTGCAATATTTTCATGCCAGATTTTCAACACTGCCATTTTTTTAAACCTTCTTATCAACAGTACAGCTGTCATTTTTCACAGCCTGCCCAAAATGCGTTTCTGCAGCTGTGGCGCACAATGGCATGGCCGCTGTGAGAAATCACCTTTTGGGACACATTCACAAAATCACAGCACCACTGTTCATGAGGGGAGGTCCCAAAATACCTATGTTGAAAATGTAGCTAAATAGCTCCCACAAATAATTAGGTTACAGACATGTGTTGCACAGTTTGTATGCATGCTAATGATTCCACCAATTTTTCATTTTTTTCACTCCAGATTTTCAACATTGCCATTTTTGTATGCCTCCTCATGAACAATACAGTTGTCATGTTCCACATTCCTGCTCAAAATGTGTTTTCGTCCCTATGTCGCCAAATGGCATAGCCACTGTGCTAAACCACCTTTCAGCTTACAAACTAATTGTGCCACTCTTCATGAGGTGGGGTCACAAAAATCCCATGTTGAAAGTTTGGAGTGAAAATATCAACACACAACTACAGTGTTAGGTTTTCCAACTGTAGCACACCCCCCTACCCTTAGAGACTGACAGGTGTCAGGGGTGTGACTTGGGATCATCGGCTGTAATGCTCACGCCATTCCACCCCCACCCTGCAGCCAGTGACAGGCATCGTGGTGTGCCTTGCAGTGTTAGGCCACAAAGTTCACCCATTTCTCCTATACTGCACCCACCTCTGCATATTTCCTTATGTAATGGGGTAAGTATAATGCCCAGAGACCCCAAAGCACACCACAACAGTTGTCAGTGTCTACAGGGTACAGTGAGGTACAATGGCATGAGCGTTATAGCTGAAAACCCAAAGGCACACCCCAATGTCTGTCAGTCTGTACAGGGTGGTGGTGGGGTTGGCGTCACTTCAATACTTCACTGCCATTCCTATAATACATCTCTAACTACCAAATACTACCAATGCCAATGAGACAACATTCGGCATTGACAAATGCTTGTTTTTGAATGAGACAAAAAATGCTTTTTACTGTAGGAAATTTTATTTTTCTTTTTTACTCCTCTCACTTGCTCTCAAGTTTCTCTGTCCTCTCAGGACAGACTCACAGCCACCCTCCCCCTTCTACTAGTGTAGCCAGGTTTATTTGTTTTGAATAAGACAAAAATATGCTTTTTCCTTTATGTAATGTTTTCTATTTAGCAGGGAACACGCAGCAATGATATAAGCAGTAAACCATATACAGTGGATTCCGTTTAAATGCACACCTATTTTGCAGAGGCAAAATGTGCATTTACGCTGAACGTGCATTTGGCCAAAATTGCGTTTTTTTAGAACCGTGAAATTAAAGAAATGTATCAAAAAAGAAACACGGAACTGGCAATTTACAATCAGTAACTTTATTAATTGTATTCAGTCTCTACACACATTTCAAGCATTTCTAGCACTTCTGTAAAAATAATTAAATTCACTCAGAGTTTTTTATACTACAATATGAAGTTATCTTGCTCTGCTTTTGATGTGAGAGAGGAAGCTGAGTCACATAATGCTCAAATTCGAACAGCCGTGTTAAATCGCACCTAATCCTTTTCACCTGTGCACTTAAGAGGTGTTAATAACGTGGGGGAGAGGTGCTGGTGAAATGAAAAAAAGTGTATTAAAACGAAATGTAAACTTAAGCGACGTGCACTTAACCGGAATGTTTAACATTGAAAGTATAGGGGAAAAAAACCGGAAATGAAAAAATAGTGAACTAAAATGGAATGTGCACTTAAGCGACTTGCATTTAAGTGGAATCCACTGTAATATGTAATATATTCACAACAGCAGCTGGTAAACAAGCACACAGTCACATACACAAAGGCAAACTAGTGGTAAGTGTAAGATGCAATTACAGTACACAAATGTCTTTTTTTTTAATGCTTGCATGTCATGCAAAACAAAGCACAGAACTACAGACAAAGCAACAATTACATTTCCTCAGACTGAGGTTCACTTCACTTGACACACTGGGGAATTCAGTCTCTTCTCAATGTTGTTCCTTTCTTATATATTTATATCAAATTAAAGCACCTGCTGCAGTTTCAGGCTTTTTAAATGAGGCAATAAAAAGATCAGCTAACTTGAAAAGAAACAAAAGGAATGATAGACTCATGCACTGAGTGAGCACTGAGCTTTCAAAGCTTTTCAAACTGCCAGGTTGATGTGGTGATCTGCTTTTCTCTTTCTCTCTCTCTCTCTCTCTCTCTCTCTCTCTCTCTCTCTCTCTCTCTCTTTCTCTCCTATCCCCCTTAGTCTCTTCTAGTTAATAATGAATACTAGCCTGCTTGCTTTCGTTTTTCTGGCACTTGCACTAATCATTTGTACTGGCTTTAGGATGGTTTACAGTAATCACAGAAAAGGAAGAGTACACTGCTAGACAAGAGGAGATTTGAATAATACACGAGGTACAGTCAGGTCGTTCACTGTGAATGAGGAGCAATCAAACTCAGAGCTTCAGCCCCCCATCCACCTCTAGGCAAGTTGATCGTATTTCCCCCCCATTTTATTCTGCAGTTATTTATTTCACTAACTTAATTCACTGTTTTAAATTTCTTTTTGTTGTTAAATAAAAGTCAGTCACTCACTGGATGCGTTTGGTGCAGGTATTTATAAAAACTGCAACGATAAAATTCAAGATGAAGTGAGCTCTCAAACTAGCTCCATCTCTGTCTCTCTCAGCCACGCACTGAGTAATTCCCATGACACACAGCCTTATATATCTCAATGCCACTTGACCAACATACAGCTAGTCAGGTGGCAGAGGTATGCAACCGTCATGTGTGTCTGTGTGTAGCGCAAGTGCAATCCCAGCCATGAATCTGCCATTTACTGGGGATGCTGCTGATGAAAAAAAAAAAGAGCTCTAGTCAACTTATTAGTTTACAGTACAGTACCTAACCGTGTGTTCAGTGTAACTGCAGTGGGACTGTGTAAATGAGCTCCGGTGTGGTTCTTGTCCAAATCGGGATCTGGCGCTTATTTGATGACAGTGCTGCTCCCATCAATGTCTGTCTTTCACATTATTTTATTCACACCATTGTTAAATAAATAAATACTGACTTACTGATACAACTAAAACTAAGGTGGAAGAAATTAAATAAATTTGGGTCACTGTGCGTATCAGACCAAGCAAGCACCCGGCAGACAGGAGGAATGTGTGCCATGCCCCCTGAGATAACTGCATGGAGACTTGCAGAGCTACATTTCAAGGTCGAGGTGAGGATGGGCACTTCTTAGCCACACCACCAACAGAATCTATGTCTGTGTCTGGGCAAGAGGGGTAAAGCAGCATGCAACATGTAGGAGGAACTGTTACAGCATAATTAATAGGCACTGCATGATTCAGAAACAGAAAAAAAAAGGATGGCAAGTTTTTGATTTAGCAGCAGCGTTTGCAATTTGCATTGTGATTGAAATTAATTGCTGCTCTGTCTAGGAATGGAGTAGTGCTGTTGCCTGTGTTTTTAGCAAAATAGCACATGTCATAAGGGGGATGGACATGAAATTTGGACAATGACATTTCCTAATCATTCACTTCATACTTAATTCATGGTACAAGACTAGCAGGGGACAAGAAGTAAGAACATCCCCACCCCTTATACACTACCGGTCAAAAGTTTTAGAACACCCCCATTTTCCAGTATTTATTGAAATTTAAGCAATTCAAGTCCGGTGAATAACCTGAAATGGTACAAAGGTAAGCGTTAAACTGCTAGAGGTTAAAAAAAAAAGATTAGGTTAGCAAAAACTGCTTTAGAGAAATTGCAAAGAAAGCCAAGGTGTCAGTGAGTACAGTTTCCTACACCATCAAAAGGCAATTTGAAACTGGAGGAAACCCTGATAGGAAGAGGTCTACAGACCTAAAGCCACAACAGAATCAGAAGACAAGTTTCGAGAGTCAACAGCTTGTGTGATAGGCGGCTCACAGGACAACAGCACAGAGTGACTGGCACCCTGAACCAAAAGGCTACCACAGCATTTTGCAGCACCATGCAATACCCTCTGGTCTACGCCTAGTTGGTCAGGGGTTCATCCTACAGCAAGATAATGACCCAAAACATATCTCCAGGCTATGTAAGAACTACCTTCGAGGAAAAGAACAAGACGTAGGCTTCAAATCATCGAATGGCCAGCACAGTCTCCAGACTTAAACCCCATCGAGCTGGTTTGGGATGAACTGGACAGAAGGGTGAAAGCAAAGCAACCTACAAGTGCAACACATTTGTGGGAACTTCTGCAACAGTGTTGGGAAGAACTTCCGAACAATATTTGATGTCCATTGTAGGAAGAATGCCACGAGTGTGTTCAAGTGGTTACAGTATATCTGCAAAAGGTGGCTACTTTGATGAGTCAAAAATTTAGATTAAATTTTGTTAAACAAAATGATTCTATGATTTCTTTTTTTATCTCAAATTGTTTATTTGTTCTATGCTTTAATTTCAGAGTACATTGAGACATTAACCTGCGTAAATTTCAATAAAAACTGGAAAAATTGGGGTGTTCTAAAACTTTTGACCAGTAGTGTATGTGTGCACTGTGCAGTCAAGGAGAGGTCAGGACAGAAACTAGTAGCCAAGCCAATTAGTCTCAGCTCTGAGAGAGTCTATACAGCGATTAATTTATCTCCCCATCTCAGCAGCAGCATTACCTCGAGTTGATGTTGAATTGGCAGCACTCCTTCCTTCCTTCCTCCTCAAGTCGATATTTCATTATAGCCCAAGAGAAGTGAAGAAGGTACAAGCTTGAATCATGTGGCCCACCCAAGCGCCCGTCCTTAAGTTACAGTGCTGCATGCAACATGCGCTTGTTGTGACAGCACAGCATGCAGGACAGGTCTTGTGGGATTAATTCTGACTCTGACTCATACAGTTACAGGGACAAGTAAACCAGAGCCAATCCTAATGATTCATCTTTGTCTACATGCAAAACTTAATCCTCTTCATGCAATTGCAATTACCACTTTTGCCAGCCCAATTGGTTCTTTTTTCACTTCCCCGCAGACTGATGTGTATGTGATTTAACTGTGATTTTACTTGTATGAGGAGGATAGCTACCTGCACAGTTTCTTACTCTTTTTTTATCAATAGCCACGTGCAGCTGACGGACCCGAACTCGGTACAATTAATAAGTTGGCTCTTATTGATCCGGGTCTGTTGGACTGCATTGGATCCGGGGGTTCTGATTGTCAGTGGGTCGGTCCGCCCATCCCTAGTTTCTGTTTAACATACAGTAGTTATTAATGATCTGGAGAAGGGGGTCAGCAGCAGGTTGCTTTCATATGCCAATAACAGTAAACTGGAGAGAAAAGTGGACACACAGCTTATATCCAGAAATAATAGAAATTTCAAGTAAAAAGAAATAATGTACCTAAAGGAGCCCTAGAAGAATCAAACTGTTTCCATAAGCAAGAAGGGTTTACTATAGATTCCATCAGTATTTTATATATTACTGTATACAATTTCTAAGAAAATGTGTAGTAACCTAGAAACATAGAAACATAGAAGTTGACAGCAGATAAGGACCACAAGGCCCATCCAGTCTGCCCATTTTTTCTACCTTATGAATGTGTCATAGGCGGGTCTGTACTCTGTCAATGGCCTATCTATTCATACTCATCTGTATTGCTCCCTTATGCCTATCCCATGCCTGTCTGAAGCCCTGCACTGTGTTCATATCCACCACTTCCTGAGGTTGGCCATTCCATGCATTCATCACCCTTTCTGTGAAAAAGAACTTCCTCACATTACCATTTAATCGGCCTCCCTTTAATCTCATGCTGTGTCCTCTTGTCCTGCTATTTTTCTTATATTGAAACATGTTAGACTCTTTCACCTTGTTAAGGCCCTTAAGGTGTTTGTTTTGATCATATCACCTCTCTTCCTCCTTTGCTCTTGGGTATACATATTGAGCTCCATTAATCTGTCGTCATGTTTTCTGATGCAGTCCCTGCACCATTTTGGTTGCCTTTCTCTGGACTGCCTCCATTTTATTAATGTCCTTGTGAAGGTGTGGCCTCCAGTACTGCACACAGTACTCCAGAAGAGGCCTAACCAGTGTCTTGTAAAGAGGGATTATTACCTCCCTCTTACAACTTGTGATGCCCCTACTAATGCACCCCAACATCCCCCTAGCCTTACCTACTGCTTTAGTGGTTTGTTTGGATGATTTCAGGTCATCTGTGATGATGATGCCCAAGTTTCTTTCTTCCCTTGTGATTGCCGGCAACTTCCCTCCCAATCTATAGGTGGCTTCAGGATTTCTTTTCCCTGTGTGCATGATATTGCACTTCTTTGTGTTAAACCCCAGTTTCCACTCTTCTGACCATTTTGCCAGTTTATCCAGATCTCTTCTCATTCTGCCCACCCTAGCTGGACCACCTACTCTATTACAGATATTGGTGTCATCTGCAAACATACAAACCTTGCCCTGCAGTCCATCTGCAATGTCACTGATGAAGATATTGAAGAGGACTGGCCCCAGGACTGATCCCTGAGGTACTCCACTTGTGACTTGCATCTCTTCTGACTGTATACCGTTTACCACCATGCTCTGTTTTCTGCCTGTCAACAAGTTTGCCACCCAGCTGACCAACTTCTAACCCACCCCGAGCCTACTCAGCTTATTAATCAATCTTCTATGTGGAACAGTATTGAAAGCTTTGCTGAAGTCAAGGTAGGCGACATCAACTGCTCTCCCTTGGTCCACCACTCTGGTTACCCAGTCAAAGAAATCTATGAGATTAGTTTGACAGGACCTTCCAGTTGTAAACCCATGCTGTCTTGGATCCTGTGGTCCTATGGATTCCAGGTGTTGCACTATCCTTTCCTTAAGGAGTGCCTCCAGAATCTTACATCCTGATTGGCTGAACCCTGTTTGTACCCATTGGATTAAGACAGCACAAACAATAATTAGGAAGAAGTCCTGGTATCAATGTTGCCCAGTTACTACAAATAGCAGTGTGCAGCTCCTCAATGTTGCAATCTTGAATTCTGGTTCCACATTCAAGTCTGCAGATGGCTGTGACTGCATGAGAAGCATATCAGATGCTGAATCTTTTCCATTTTGACATGTACATTTTCCTGATTGCTGGCTTTCTGGCAACCATCAAAACTTAGAGCAACTGGTGTGATAGATTTTGGCTAGACAACTCAAGCACTTCAAGAACCATGCTCTCAACCAAAGTGTTTTGAGATCTGGGGGTGTCCCTGGAAAAGAGGAGATCCAGCCACAGAGGCAGAGAAATAAGCATTCTCTGTGGCACTGTCAACATTTAAGAATATCACACCTGCCTAGCCTAGCCTGGTACTACCAAAATCACTGCTGCTCTCTTCCTTTTTAAGTCCAACAAAGTGGGGTTGCTTTCTCTTCTCTGAGAAGGCAAACAAGTTTATCTCTGAAACTGTCCAGAGCAAGGATACTCGTGCCCAAGTAGTGCAGGAAAGGTGCTGTAGTGGGCCGGCTAGCCAAGGTCTAACTGTTCACAAACATGAGGCTGCAATACCCATGCAGGAAACTCACAATACATCCCCCCTTACAGTGCAAGCATGCCAACCCTCAGCCACCTCTAGGGGCCAGGCTAACACTGGCTACTGATTCCCTCCCTCCCTCCCTGGAGGACAGCAGTCCCTGGGATGCTCTATCCAGAGACAGCAGACCCTGACACAGACATAGAAGTACAGGAGGTTCCACTGCCATCTGTTTCAAAAGTGGAAACTGTATTTTGCAAGGCCATAATGGAGTAAAAATGTTGAGAGTGGCACTCTCCACTCACAGTTTGAGAAGGACCTTCTGTATTGAAGGAATTTGAGGAAATGCATATAGGAATTTCCCTTTCCAAGAGACAGGCAACATATCTTGCCCAAAAACTTCAGGTCTTGGAGTGAGTGAGCAGAAATGTGGCAGTTTTGCATTGTGTGGGAATGCAAAAAGATCCAATTCTGAACTACCCTGTCTTGCAGAGAGGTCGTTTACCACGGAGGTCAGCAGTTCCTATTCATAAATCCTGGACTGTGACCTGCTTAGCCTGTCTGCCAAAATGTTCTGGAGACCTAGGAGATGCATGGCTGATAGTCATAGGTTATGGGACAGAGCCCAGTACCATACTCTCACTGCTTCCCGGCAGAAGGGATAGGAGTAAGATCCCCATTTGTTGATGTAATGCATCACACAGGCATTGTCCATATGGATTAATACAGGACCAGAGCAAAGATGATTCTGAAATAGCTGGAGGCTGCACAGGACAGCCCTCATTTCCAGGACATTTATATGCATTGTTCTCGCAGAGACATAATGGGTCCAGTATACCAGCTGTATCTGTGCCATCAGATTTGTCTGCTCTGTTCTGAAGTAGGAGAACATATCCATTCTCTGTGTCCAGGACTGCCCCATGTATTGCAGTCTTTGGCAATAAAAAACAACTTTGGCACATTCACTATAACCCCCAAGTTGAACTGACATGTCTGAGACAGAGGGCCAGATTTTCAAACAGCGATGCAGGGCATGCATGGCAAGGTTGAAGGAATGGTTAGAAGTATGGCAGCTTGGATTCAATGCAAAGAAGTGCAAAATAATGCACCTGGGAAACAAAAACCCAGGGGAAGATTATACAATGGTGGGGGTAGAAACAACAACAAAAATGGAAAGGGAGCTGGGGGTAATCAAATCAGATGACCTTAAAGTTAGCAAGCAATGTGAGAAGGCAGTAGGGAGGGCTGGGGGGTATACTGGGATGTATAGGGTGAGGCATCAACAGCAGAAAACAGGACGTTGTTATCCCTCTATACAGACAGTTGGTGAGACCCCATCCAGAGTACTGCGTCCAGTTCTGGAGACCCCATCTCTGCAAGGACATAGACAGGATAGAGGCAATCCAGAGGAGGGCAACTAAAATGGTGCAGGGTCTGCAAGAGAAGTCATACAAGGAGAGACTAAAGGAGCTTAATATGTATACCCTTGAGGAAGGGGGGGACATGATAGAAACATTTAAGTACCTCAGTGGAATCAACAAAGTCCAAGAGGGTAGCATCTTTCAGAAAAAGATATGTGCAAGAACAAGGGGACACAATTTAAAGATGGAGGTGTCAGAGTGTGAGGAAGTATTTTTCCAGAGAGGGTGGTGGATGCATGGAACAGCCTTCCTGAGGAGGTTGGGGTCTAAAACTGTGGGAGAATTCAAGAATACATGGGACAGACATAAGGCAATTCTTGTAGGGGGTAAGAAGAAATAGGCTGTTGGTTACCTAGTGTAACCCCCAGGGGCGCTATCCTTAGGGTTACTACCCCCGCCTGCCTCCCCTGAGACAGGGTAAGGGGCCCAGATCCATTGACGGGTGCCTCCACCCAGAGGTCAGGGTTAATACTGTAAAGATTTCCTCGGTCACAGCCTTCTGGGTTACTGCAGCCCCCTTTTCGTCACGCTAGTGGCTCACTCGGGATACCCACAGTGCTTTTCCCCAGTTCACTCACCCCCCAGCTAGTATCTCTCAACTCACTCCGGGGGCCCTCCTGTAAAGTAAGGTACAGGTTATTACAGTCACTATACAGCAGTTCACTAGCAATGCACACAGTAGCCAGGGTATAGTTGCAGAACAAACAATCTGATTTATTCAAGGGGAAGTAACCAGGACAGGGGGGGAATCCAGTCAATTGGCTTATCACTATACCTATTTACTTAGAGCTCTGTGCACAGGCCTGAACCTAATATTTACTGTTCCTGGGTACCCAAGCCCTAACGGCTAGTCCACCATGGCAGCTGGTTGGGGCCCTGACACAGATAGCCTTGACAATACTGAGAAAAGTCAGGATGAAAAGGAGATTTAGCTAGGCAGCCAGCAGTAGAATAAAACAACTTGAGACCACTGTTGCACCTTAGCAGGGAGCTACCCTGATTCAGTACTCACAACTCCAGCAAGCAACGGTTTCTACACCACTGGCAGGGCTAAGCCTGAGTTTCACCAGCCTCCCCACACATTTATATGGCAACTCCAGAGGGGTACCACACCAGGCCGCAGCCTCCCAGGCTTACACCAACTCTCAGCCGGCTAAGGTGCTGCAACGGTAGTTTCACTTTCCCGAGGACCGAGCACGATTCAGCAGATTCTCCAATCCTCCAAACAGGTCGAGCCTGGTGGGTAGCTGGGCTGGCACCAGCCTCCTCTGACCGCACGCAGCAGATCTAATCCATCTAACTCAACGGCAACCAACGGCCGCCTCAGGCCTTCACGCGCTTCCCGCGCGAACACTCCACCAGCGCAGAAGCACACAGCTTCTTACTTCTCCTCAGCCACTACGCATCTGTCCCTTCTCAGTATGGGGCTCTCCTTACAATTCAGGTGCTACCCGATTCCATTGGCTGGCATACTGGTCAGTCAATCAATCTTCTGCCCCTCAGTGCTGCGAAAAAGCGCCATAGCCCATAATGCCTTCTCCAGCTTACAAACAGTTCCTCTATTGGTCAGACAACCTTTCAGAGTCCCGGGGTACCGATTGGTCCAACTCATCAGTTCTGGACCAAAATGGAGGAGACAAATGAAACAGTCCTCACTGCAAAGGAAGGCAGGTTAGAACAACTACATTATCATTATCATTTTACGTTTTTTCAGGCAAACAACTATATCCTCCAACAGAGCTCCCTCTGCACCACTAGCAATGGCAGAAGGGAGCTATCTTTCAGCATCCCGGGCGGGACTCGGGCATACAATCACGCAGCCCCCCCTCCCCATTTTAGTTAATTACGGCTGCAACAGGCAGCCCTTAAAGAGACAGCATACGGAGGCTCCAAAAGCACTCCTTGCCACCCATTTTAAACGGCTTTATGCCGATCACCCACCAGGCATGGAGCATGGAAATGAGCTCCGGGAAAGGTTTTAGGAACCCCCATTTGCAAGGGGGTTACACCAGGATCTGCAGCTTATCCTGTAGGTAGGGAAATGGGCAGACTAGGTGGGCCAAGCGGTCCTTATCTGCCGTCAGTCTATGTTTCTATGTTAACTGCGTCTAACCCTTGTTTTATAGTGTAGCTGTGCCAAACACCTTTGCCGCAACTGCACCCGATTTTCTAAACTTGGGAGCAATTGCAACAGTTTCTTCTTTTTATGGCAGCTTGCACCAAATATTTGGCACAAACCCTGTAAAAAGGGTCCTCTGAATGCCACAAGCAAGACAAGTGGAAAGCTGGTCTAACTTGTGGCACTTGGTGCATGGGACAGAAAATTCCGATCGCTGGCTAGGAAAATGCCACAAGCTCCATGTGCCAAATGAACATAGCACCAGGGGCTTGCAGCATTCCTGGGGCTTTGAAAATCTGGCCCAGAGTGTGTAACAGAGCTTCCCTGGAGCTGGAGCTGGCCTTCAGAAGCCAGTCTCTCGGGTAGGGGAACATGTACAGGCATATCCTGAGAAAGGGCTCCTGCCACTACTGCCAAGCATTTGGTAAAGATCTGTGATGCAGAAGATAAGCCAAAGGGCTATACTCTGAACCAGTAGTGTTCTCCTTCCAGCATACAGTGGCGGTATTGTCTGTGATATTTCCTGATCCTGACATGAAGGTATGCATCCTTCATGTCCAGAGAACAAAGTCAGTTCCTGTTTGCAGAAGGGGAATCAGAGTTTGCAGGGATACCATTTTGAAAATTTTTTGTATTCAATGTAGAAGCTGAGATCCCTGAGAACCAATACAGGATACAGATTTCCTGTCTGTTTTGGGATGAACCTACTGTTTCTCTGCTGAGGAGGAACCAATTCTATAAAACATTTTTGCAATCATGACTGAGCTTCTTCCTTCAGAAGGGAAAAGTGGCCTGAAGAACAACAGGAAGGATACAGAGGATGATCTGGAGGGATTTCTTTTTTTTCTGTCTGCATGCCGCCCCCCTCACGAACTCCCATCTCCCACCCTGCTCCCATGAACTTACCTTTACTCCCACAGATACCCCCTGGCTTACACCCCAGGGCAGGGCCACGGTGCCAGGTGGACCTGTCAAGGACAGGACAAGGTGTTGTCGGGGTGCACCTGCCAACATTGCCTCCCTGGCTTACCCCCAGGGTGTGGTTCGAGGCCGGCTGGACACGGACTCCAGAACTGGTCGGCAGAGTACTAGCAGCTTTTCACAGGTTGTTCTGATATTTTATCATCTGGGCCTGATAGTTTCCAATTCTAAGGCCCACTGATGCAGAGGCACAAGTACATTTGTACATTCACCCACCACATCCAGCCTCTAGATTCTTTTTCAGGATGCTAAGTACTCACGTGTTTAGGTGCTCTAAACCTATCATGAGCAGTCAGGATGACGACAGAGTCAGTTTCTGGCTGGTTAACATTTTAAGCCTTAGCGGGTGCTGCTTACCAGCCTTTCTAAGAACTGCAGGCAGTGAGTTAGGTCTGTGCCATGCAGCAAAGGTGGCATCCTCTAATGAAGGATACATAGGTGGAATTATAATGGAGGGAGAGCAGTGAACCTCCAAGAATTCCATTAGGTTTCTTTTTGTGGAATCGTCATCTTCCACAGCAAAGTCCATGGCAGACTGCATTTTTTGCATCATGGCTTGGAAAACTGGATCCTCAGAAAGAGATCATGAGGTATAAATCACCGAGTCCTCGCTGCAGGATGACAGGGTAGAACTAGAGCAAGATGCTAGACATTATTCTCCCTCATATTCCTCCTCTAAATCCTTTTAATTCATGAGCCAGGATTGTATTCCACTTCGTCGTCGACATCCTTATCAATTGAAACTAGGGGAGGAATCTGAGGTGTGATTGTAGAACTTGTCCATGAGGGCTGAGTACCAGGAGGACCATCGATGGAATAACTGCCATTATTGGTAGTCTAGGCAGACTGCATCTTATCATCTTTGAAAATGATGCCAACACAGCCTGAGAGTCAATGGCACCCTGTAAAGGGGCTGGGACTATTTGCATCGAGGCCATGGCACAATGACGATGGCATCCTACCCTCCATAGTAGGTATGGCAGCGCCTAAGCCAAGCCCTGTCCTTGGTGTCTCATCAATGGTCAGGAGGGCTGTAGTCAGTGCTGCTGGAGAGGGTGACGATGCAGCTTTTCCATGTCTTAATGGCAATTGTGACCTTGCCGATGAAGCAGATCTGTTTTCTTTTCCTCTATTTCTGTGCTTCTTGGCCGATGGTGAGGGAGACACAGATTTTGGACCTCTTCCTATTCCACAGATTTCAAAAGTTTGAGAAAAAGGACATTTTCTAGAGATGTCTTATGGTGTTGCCTTACAGCCTGGTTGAATCTCTGGTAAATCTCATTAATCCTCATGTTGTGAGATGCGTGCACGTGTGCACATGCACACACACACACACACACACACACACACACACACACACACACACACACACACACATTCCATATGTGTGTCTTTGTAAATTTTATCTTCTCACTTACAATACTGAAATGAAGGCTTTTTCAGTGTTGGCGGTATTCAGATATGAAGAAATAAACGCTTACTAAAACAAACGTTTAAATGGCAATGGCTAGGTTGATGATGTTTCCTTCAGTAGGTCCGATGAGGATGATTGATGGCGGGAAAATAAGGAGTGATGAGGTCGCCCATGCTTATGTACCTCTAGACATAGCACATCATATTGAAGCCCCCCCCAGGCTAGTGAAAGTTTCCATGTAGTCTTAGTGCTCACAGCTATAGTTCTAAAGGTGTGGCCTAATGGAGGAGATATCCTTGAAGAAGATTTAGCATTCCTCTGCCAGGCTGCTCTTCTCAGAGCATGTGGTGCTCCCCTGCCAGGTTGCTTCCTTAGGGAACATTGAGAGGAACTATGCGATGGTGTTAAAACACACAAAGGAAACAACACACACAACAGGACAGCGTTCCCTGCCTGGCTGCTCACCTCCTAGCCAAGGGATGTGCCTTGTGCTGATCTCGACCACAGCATCTGGCATTACATGGAGCATCTGACATCATCACATCAGGGCATGTCCGTTCATCCGCAGCCCTAACCAGAAGAAGCAAACCCTGCTGACCACCAGAAGGCACGCTAAGTGTTAGGTTGAGTAAACTGACAAGCAGCTAGCTGCTGCTGAAAAGTATGTGGGTGCTGCAGTCAAGGTGGTCATAAAAGACAGCCAACCAGAAAACGAAGTGCCATAGGAAAACCAGTTAAGGCAAACAGCTGATAAGACACCAGCACAGACATCAAGGTTGCGCTCTTAAATAAAAACTGATGGCGCTGCATCTGAGGTGGGGGGGCATAAACCACAAGGAGCAAAACAAACAGCACTTCAACTCAAGCAGGGGTCAGCCATAAACAGCAGAAAATAGGAACCCTTGCAAATTGCCACACAAAAGCCAAAACCTAGCAATCTAAAACAAGGCAAAAACCCTGGGGAGCGGGGAACTAAAGATGGGCACAAAACCAGCTACTGGCTGACTGAACACCCTACTGTCCCCAGACAAATAAACATTACTTTCCTGAGGCACTGTGGCTGGATATTTTAATGCCTACAGACCTACCAGACCAAAAAACACCCTACAAGGCAAGTAGTCTCCATCGAGGCACTGTAAGCGCTGGAATGGAAATTAGCTAGCAGGTTATTCAATTTGAAAGCCTCAGCTTAACTGGCACAATTTCTAACTTTAGGTGTGTTCCCTGTTACCAGAAAGCCACAACCTGTCCATGAGGTACACAATCCTAACCGCAAAAAACAACAAATAACGTTTGAATTGAACAAATCTTCCAGAAGGTTCTTCTATGCTGCTACCCTTATAGTGGTATAACTGAGACTGAGGGGGGATGCAGCTGGAATGTACCATGTCCCTGGGGGTCTGTGCTGTTGTCACAGTTTTAAAGCTTTACCACTATCCCAGTGGGGGAGCACATTACTCATACATATTAATTAGCTCCCCACTGACAAGGCAGAGCAATACAGAAACTATGGCTATGGTGGAGGGGGTTCCACCACCAGTGGAGGAGAGGCAGATGTCACAAGCTGCTGGGACACTGATAGGGGGATGGTTGGAGAAGGTCAAGGGGCAGTCAGCTTTGAGAGCTGAGCCCTGCCCCTCCCTACAATAGACCACTGCTGCTACAGAAGGTCTTCATTGTGATAATGAAGATGGCATCAATCCTCACTGGAGGATGAGGAAGTTGAATGCTGAGACTGACATTTCCCAGTCGAGTGGGATGAGCCCCTGAGTAGCACCTCAGCTGCAACAGTTGACCCAAGGGCAGTGAGACCACCAAGGGCCTCTGAGGCATGACCACCAGGATAAGCACTTCTCGAGGCAGCTTGGCTGGCGGCACAAATTGAGGCGTGTCCTCCTGGGTGAAGAACAGTCAGAAAGAAAGGTTTATTTTTATCGGCATAAAATCCATCACAAAACATACAAGCATACAGGCTTTATACAAAGTTATGGAACAGGAAATAAAAGAGTTCTAACTCCATATTTTAGGAATGGAAACATTCTTATTTAAATTTCTTAAAATTAGCCATCCACTCAGCATTTCTACATAACTGTGTAGCATAGTGATTAGAAGCTAAAAGCAATTCAGAAGTGACATCATACAACCACTATTTGTAAAATTAAAAAAAATAAAATACTTGGCACATAAACACTTCTTGATTTTGAATGACAGCAGTTCAAAACTATAAGCAAAAGGGCCTCATTGGCATTCACGTGCTTCATTGTTGACCCTATCTGCATCCACACATCTTCCCAAATCAGAGTTGGAGCATAAATTCAATTAGCCCACCCTGTGACAATGTCCACAGAGCCATATATATTGTAACAATACTTCCAATCAGTGAGGTAGAAACAAAAGGCTCCAGCTAAATGCCAGAGTCCGACTTTTACGTAATATTAGTGTCATACCCACTGACAAATTCCATGTAGGCTCAAGAGGACCTGTTTCATTCGTTAAAATGTATTAATGGATATCAACCACACTTCTCCTTGAATGATGGAGTCCAGATGCAGGTATTAATTACAGTTGAACTGCCGCTCATTCTCCTCCAGGAGATTGAGCAAAAGGATGCATCAGTATATTCTCCATTATAGCTTAATGGTCTCAATTAGGCTCCAACAAGGGGGGGGGGGCCCATATATAAGAGTTTCTGGATCATTATATGCTTAAATTAAAAGGTGAATCTTCATGGAGTGAAGTAATAAACTCTAGTGTAACTTTTCCCTGCAACCAACTGTAGCATTCACCCAAAAGAATGTCTGCAAGTTGTTAATCATAATCACCAGAAAAATATCAAGTAATTGAGAATAAAATTGCCTACGGTGTATCAGAAGTTTTTAAACTCTACAATAAATATTTAGGCACCATAGAAAAGTGTTCGAGCCCATTGCTTTTTATTCCATGATTAGTCTGAGTATTTGTCAGGGTATTAAATCACCCTAATATCAAATAAGAAGCAGTGCATCTTGGGTAAAAATACCCCACATCAAGCCTCTTCCGCTCGCTGTATCAGCGTCCCACAAAACTAGTAAGCAAAGACTGGTGACAGCACATTCAACAAAATACACACAAACTCTCTGCAGTAGTTTCCACACCTCCAAAGCTCCATACTGCCTGAAAACCTCAGACTAACCTCTGTTTCTAGGGTCCGTTCCCCCAAGGACTGATTATTGATAGGCTTACCACACCTCTGGTGATCCAATTTAAAAAATGTTATCCCTTGTTGAGTGTCCAGGGTAACCAATTGGTGAAGAACAGTGTCTGCAAGATCAATGACTCCTTGTCGAGACTGGCTGATCAACCGGAGTCTGGGTTGAGTGTTCCAGAGGGGTTGCCAGAGGAACCTTGACATGCCTGTCGACCAAAGATCAAGCTGTCAGGGAGCACTCAGGGAGCAGGAAGAGTGTGATTGTTCCCGGTCCCATGACTGATGATGGCAGCATGTCTTACACCTTTTTATTTACTTATTGAAAACTTTGGAGAGTATCTTTGAGCAAAAAGGCTCATTTACAATCCAAAGGTTCCATGTCAAATACCTAGTCACTGCTGCGAGTTAAGCCACTCATCCAGTCACAGCCAAGGGTGATTTGTGTCCTTAGGCCTACAATGGAGGAGTCAAGCATTTTATTCTTTGAGTGATGAGGGCAGCATGGCACGATAGCAAGAGCAGTTTGAAATGTGTTGCTGAGGCACAGGTCAGGAAGCATAGGAATACAAGAAGCAGGAATAAAAGTAGCGTTTTATTTTTTCCAGTAACAGTAAAATAAAAAATTAAATGTTTCAGTATAACTATTTACAAAGACAGTACAAACACAGAAAATGAAGGCCTTAATCTGGGGATATCTCTAATTTCAGGTATCAGTCTTGCTCTCACTCTAACAAAAGCATTGCTGCTCTTTTTATAAGTCTCTGTCTGGGAACTCGTTAAGAAGACATTCTGTTTTTCAGAAAATGTTCTTGTCAGTATCCTTCCTTGCTGATGCAATAAAACAGTACATGGTGCTCCAGAACTGACCTCCTATTCACAGCTCTGCTAAGAGTTTGCAAACCAACATTTCAGGTTAATCCCTTGAGCTCCAAATAGCTTTTTGCAATCATTTAAACAATGTAACCATATACATTTTCAGACAAGGGATCCATTTCACATAAAGATTCACACATATTTTTATAACTTCAAATATGCAAAGGTGGGAAGAAAAAAATGGAAACAGCAAGTGAAGGCAAAGAAGTAGTAGGGGGGGATAGCGAGACCGTCAGAGTGGCCAGCTCCTAGGTCTCACAAGAAAATTTGACTGTGTAGTCAGACAGACAAGCGACAAAACAGAAGAGGACAAAACAGATCTTTGTGTTTAACTCTTTCTGCATAACAAATGGGACAGGACCTCATTCAATCCTGTCACATACCCCCCCCCCAAGAAGGAACTGGTTTTAAAAAAAACAGGTATACAACACTTTCTTTAAATTCGCCTTTAACATTATCTTATAATCTTTACAGTTCTCAGCATATGCAGTATCCCTTTTCTCCATAAGAACCAGTACAGCAAATAAAGTTTAAATGTACACATTTTTTTTCAACCTTCGAAATTCTCAATTCCTGATCCATATCTTGACAGAAAATCAGCAATGACATTCTCTTTTCCAGATTTGTGTATCACTGTGAATTTAAATGGCTGTAGTGCCAGGTACCACCTTTCGATTCTGGAATTGTTATCCTTCATTTGGTTAAGCCAAAAGAAAGGATTATGATTGGTTAGAAGTACAAAGTCAGCTCCTTGCAAATAAAACTTAAGGGACTTCATGGCCCACTTTGCTGCAAGGCATTCCTTTTCAATGGTGAAGTACATTTTTACTCTGCCGTGGAACTTCCTACTGATCTGTAGAATGGGATGTTCCTTCCCATCGATATTTTGACTCAAAACTGCACCTAAGTCAACCTCTGATGCATCCATCTGTAACAAAAACTATTTCTCAAAGTCTGGGCTTCATAAAACAGGGGCTGAACATAATGCAGCCTTGATAGCCTGAAAAGCTTCACCACAATCTGGGGACCATTTCACAGTATTCAGAAACTGTTTGTTCATGAGTTCAGTGAGGGGAGTAGGTAATTGAGCAAAGCTGGGAACAAATCTCCAATAGTAACCACCCGGCCCTAAAAATGACCTGACATGTTTCTTTGTTTTAGGGATAAGACTGTTGGCTACAGCATCTATCTTAGAAATCTCTGGCTTTACTTCTCCATTTCACATATATCTGGTTTCCTGCATGCCCAATGCCCAGCTGCCTGCCCTTGAATGGGGCTGCTTCAGCTCCTCCATGGTCGGCCGGCACCCAGCCAGCCACTGACTGAGACCAGAACGCCAAGCCTGCAGCTCCTTGGAAGCTGCCTGCCCTTGAACGGGGCTGCTTCAGCTCCTCCACGGTCAGCCGGCACCCAGCCAGCCACCGACCGAGACCAGGACACCCGCCTGCAGCTCCTTGGAAGCTGCCTGCCCTAGATCAGGGCTGCTTCAGCTCCCCCATGGTCGGCCGGCACGCAGCCAGCCACCGACCAAGACCAGAATGCCCGCCTGCAGCTCCTTGGAAGCTGCCTGCCCTTGAACGGGGCTGCTTCAGCTCCCCCACCGTCGGCTGGCACCCAGCCAGCCACCGACTGAGACCAGGACACCTGCCTGCAGCTCCTTGAAAGGTACAGGACAGTGCAGCCAATCGGAACATGGGCACTTCCAGCAAACCCACTCTGATTGGCCAGGACTTTTCCCCTGCTTCTGCCACCTGGCATTTTTTACAAATAGATTTTTGATAGAACTAAGCACATTTCAAGTGTGTAATAGAAGTTTTTGGGTTTTTTTTTTTTGGTTAGTTTTCCATTAGCAGATTATACAGACCTGCCACTAGAGGGATTCTTGGTCTTTCTACACAAATCACTGTACTCAATCGTGGGAAATATGGCCTGCATTATCATTCTACTTCTAATCCTGGCAAAAAGTATGACTCAGAAAGCACTGAACCATGCTAAGTCAGAAGTCATCCCAGCCTGGGAACCCACAATCATAGTTCCTGCTGCATCTTCATATTGATTCCCTACTCTTAATCTGTCGAGTTTTCATTTTAATTCTCATCACTCTCCTCTGGCCCTCCTCTCTTCACCAATGTCTTTCCGTGCACTTCCCCTGCTAGCCTTGAATGGCCATGTCAGCATCTCCTTTGCCTTGGCTAGACGTACCTCAATGACTGAACACCACACAAGAACCCATACGAAAAGAGCCCACTTCTATCTGATAAATGCCCTCAAGAAAATGTTTCTAATTCTCCTTTTCTGTTCAGGCAATGTCGAACTAAATCCAGGTCCCCCAACTCAAATCACTTCTCCGTCAGAGTTTGCAGCTGCTCCTGGGATGAAACTGATGATGGTCAGTATATTCTAAGCCTGCTCAAAAAAACTTGATCATCTTCAAGTTTGGGCAGTCCACACTGACCCAGATCTGATTATAATTACCGAGTCATGGCTAAAAAAGACCAACACTGATTCGCAAATTACTATACCAGGCTTCAAGCTCTTTAGGGCTGATAGGGATTCGAGGTGGGGGTTGTATACGCCAAATCAAAATTTGATGTTAGCCACATTTCCTGTAAAACTAAGCCCAAGGAATAAGAGATTGTCTCGCTTAAACTTCACCTTCCATCCTCAGAGTGGATCACAATCATTGGTGGCTATAGACCCCCGTCAGGAGGCACAGAAATTCTTAACGTGTTGAAATCCATAACTTTGGCTACTAACACGGAAACAATAATCTTAGGGGACTTCAATATGGATTGGCTCACTGCTAAATCCCCCTCCCTAAAAGCCATCTGTGAATAGCTGGGTCTTACACAGATAGTAACTGAACCCACAAGAATCAATGCTTCTAACTCTACCAACAGCTCACTCTTAGATGTCATCTTAACTTTGCATCCCCATAAAATCTCACATTCTGCAGTTTTCCGTAATGACATGAGCAACCACAGTATCGTTGTATGTACAAGATTCCAATCTAAAACCCAGCAGCACCCTAAATTCAGAATCAAACGCTCATTCCGTAAATTCAACTCAGTAAACTTCCTAATTGATCTAGCTACAATCAGGTGGCAAGACCTATATCTTGTCAAATCTGCTGATGCCGCTATCTCTGTCCTAAATGACAACCTCACCACCCTAATTAACAAGCATGCTCCTCTTATTAAAATGAGTGTGCAGAAAATCTCGCATCCGTGGTTCACCCAAGAGCTCAAATCTGCACTTACTAATAGAGACAAGCTATGGGCTAGGGCCAGGCACACAAAGAACCCAACAGACTGGCAGGCATTTAGAACTGCCAGAAATGCCTGTGTTAAAAGTGTACATGCTACTAAAGCAAACTTCTACATCTCCACTCTGGAGCAGGCCAAAGGGAACTCCCCAAAAATCTGGAAGACACTGAGATCCATTGAAGGCCATCCTGCTGCTTCCTCCATTCCCACCAAGATTCTGGCCAAGGCTGGGATGGTTGAAAATAAACTGCGAATCCTCAAAGAACTTAACCTTCACTTTGCCACTGCCAGGTTGGCATTCGACTCCTCCCCATACACTAGCCGAATGAATAGCAACACTAGCCCAGATTCTACACATGCTACTCCACCTCATCCCTTCCAGTTGTGCCTATTTAGCTACAAAGAAGTCGAAGACATAATTCTTAGCCTTGACACCAAGAAAAGTGCAGGAGACGATGGCCTTGAATCATTTTTCTTGTGGTTAGACTATGCCCAGCTCACAGCCCCCCATCCTTCACATCTTCAACCTCTCTATTACCACAGCCACTGTTCCATCCTGCTGGAAATCTGCCCATGTTCTTCCTCTCTTCCAATCAGGAGATCCCTGTGACTTAAACAACTACCGTCCTATCTCTATCTTGCCCGTTCTCTCCAAAGTGCTGGAAAAACTTATATACAACCAACTAAAAAATCACCTTGAAGCGCTCACTCCTAAACCTGGCCCAATCTGGCTTCAGGTCGGCTATGTGCCATCTCAGCCTTGGCTAAAGTCTCTAATGACTGGATCCATGCTATGGACACCAAGAAGGTTACTGGTGCAGTCTTTCTAGACCTCAGTAAGGCCTTCGACACTGTAGACCATCACCTCCTAATCACCTGTCTTGCCTACATAGGTGCCACTCCACTTACCTTACAGTGGTTTAACAGTTATCTTACGGGAAGGATACAAAAAGTCAAAGCTGATGGCCTACTATCTGCCCCCCTTCCAATTGCCAGAGGAGTCCCTCAAGGCTCCATCCTAGGACCAGTCCTTTTTTCCCTGTACATCAACAACCTTGACTGCCACATAAAGAACTCTAGCATACATTTCTTTGCAGACGATATGGTTCAGGCTCATCCTTAACTGAAGTCAGGGAAGCACTCCAAGCTGACTTTATCCAGTTAGAAAGCAACCTTATCAATGCCAAGTTTCTCTTAAATGCCAAAAAAACCAAGACAATGATTTTCTCGAGACTTACCTTGTCTGGTGCCCTACCTACCCCACCTAAAAACTTCATAGTTACCTCCCTAGGTGAACCCTTGGAAGTCATACTAAATTTAAATATCAAGGTATGTGGATAGACAACAAGCTTTCCTTCAACGAACGTATCGAGGATCTATCAAAGAGGCCTAAAGCATGCTTGGGTTTCTTCTTTAGAAATAGGACCCTCTTTTCTCTCACGACCCGCAAAAGACTTGTCCAAGCAACATTCCTTCCCTTGCTTGACTATGGAGACATTATCTTTATCTCCTCCCTAACCTTGAGCCTAGCTAAACTGGATGTACTCTATCACCGTGCTCTTCACTTCATTACTAGCTCTGTGTACAGGACCCACCACTGTGATCTTTATGCAGAAGTTGGGTGGACCTCTTTTGCCACCAGACGCCTCTTGCATGCTGGCATTTGGACCCTCAAATTACTACTCCACAAACTGCCTGTCTATTTAACGTCTCTCATACACATCTCCCATAGCACCTACTCCCTAAGGAAATCCGACCTTATCCTACTAGATATTCCCAGAATACATACCACAGCTGGCTAAAGAGCTGTCTCATACACCCTCCCAAACATTTGGAACCAACTACAAACCATGCTGAAGCTAACCAGCATCGTATCAATTAACTCCTACAAAACACTAGCTATCTCTAAATTAAAAGACATATGTAGGTGCTACTAGGCCCCCAACGCCAAGTCAACTTCCTAGGTACCAACTGGCCCTCTACTTATGAAGCTGAAATGTGTTGCATAATTTAGGGCAAGGTTAAAGCTGGAATGTACTGCATATATAGCATAAGGACTTCTATTGTGTATACCTCTTGTATTATATATTTTTTCTTTGTTGTTCTACATTTTATATCTCCTGTCTATGTAATTGCGAACTGTATGTGTATGTGCCTCAGGACTTCCTTGTGAATGAGCTTACTCAATGGAGTCTTTCCTGCAATAAACTTGAATTTGAACATTTGGTAGGATTAATGGTCAGACCTGCATTTTTCATAGTTGCTCATAGGCTTTCCAGGTGACTTTCCAGTCTGGACTGTACACCACAACATCATCCAGGTAAGCAGCACAATAACCAGTGTGAGTAGCTAAAATGACATCCATGTACCCTTGGAATGTAGCGGGTGTACCACATTAACCAAATGCCATGATGGTGAGCTGATAGAATCCAACAGGAGTGGCAAATGCAGTTTTGTCTCTGGATTCTTTAGCTAGGAGAATTTGCTAGTAACCCTTGGTGAGATTGAGGGTACTGATGTACTTGGCACTTCCCAATTTGTTCACCAAATCATCTATCCTTGGCATAGGATAGCTGTCAAGTTTGGACACTTGATTAAGTTTCCTAAAATCAAGGTAGATTCTTACACCCCCTCTTTTTTTATTTACTGTCACCAATGGTGATGACCAAGCACTTCTCAACTTTTCTATGATACCTAACTCTTTCATGTTTTGTATTTCCTTAACCACGTCTGTTCGTAAATGATCTGGTAATCTGCATATCTTTTGTCTAATAGGGCGAGTATTCCCTGTCACTATTAGATGCGCAATCCCTTTTGCTTGGCCTGGCACTGTGGTAAAAGTATTGTTAAATGCCTTTAGTGAGTTACAAATTTCTGCAGTTTGTTCAGAGGTTAAGGAAACATTCACCTTCACAGCATCAGCAGTTAGTTTGTTCCAGTCTGCCATAAGCTATATCATTATCTTCATCAGTTTCTGGTAATAATAAAGTAGCTTTTGGTGTTTTTTCAACCCATTTCTTTAGGAGGTTAGCATGGTATATCTTGGTAGGATTTGTCCTATCAGGGGACTCAGTCTCATAGTTAACTATGCCAGTATGTCTAAGCACTTCATAAGGCCTTTCCCACTTCATTAACAGTTTATTTTCTGTAGTGAGTAACAGTAGCAAGACCTTTTCACCTGGCTCAAACACTTTTACCCTATGGTCATAATACACCTTCTGCTGGTTTTGGGTCTCTTCCTGATTACTTTGGGCAATTTCAATATATTTTGTAAGTTTTTCAGGGCACACATATATTATGTAACAGATTGTTTTTGAGAGGTGTTATTTTCCCCTGTTTCTCTTATTACATCTAGTGTCCCTCTAAGTTTCCTACCATACAGCATTTCAAATGGTGAAAAACCTGCTGAGGCTTGTGGCACGTCTCTGTAAGCAAAGAGCAGGTAAGGTAAATATTGGTCCCAGTCTTTCCCTTCCTGATTTGCAAACCTTTTTAACATGCATTTTAGGGTTTGATTAAAATGCTCAACAGGACCATCTGTCTAAATGGTGATAAGGAGAGGTTCTTATTGCAGTGATACCTAATAAGTCAGTACAGCTTCTTCAGTAATGCAGCACCAAAATTACTACCCTGATGAGTAATAATCTCTTTAGATATGCCCACACTGCTATAAATTTTGAAAAGCTCTGCGGCCACTTTTGGGGCTGTGACAGTATTCTGGGTATCATGTAGCATAGTAACATACTACCAGAATTAATTGATTACCCTTTTTACTTTTGGCTAAGTGGACAACCACATCCATTGCACTTCTGTCAAAAGGCACATCTATTATGGGTAGGGGCACCTTGTCTTTTTTAGTCACTGGGGCTACTTTCTGATATTCAGCACAAAAACTGAAATAGGTAACAACATCTTCATGAATTTCAGGTCAGTAAAATCTGTACAGCAAACTGGCAAGGGTGCGATCCCTCCCTGAGTGACCAGCCCACGGACTATTATGTGCTATCTGTAACAATTAATTTCTATACTTTGGTGGTATAACCAATTGTTCTATCTGTTCCCATGTCTGAGGTTTAACATAAACTCAGTGCAGTAACCCATTACATTTTTTAAACATTGGCTCACACCCAGCTGCTTAAAATAACCTTGGAGAGAAGTATAATTAGTTTTCTCTGAAACAAAATCACAAACAGTTATCAGTCTAGTTTCAGCATTTTCATATTTTAGCCCCTTATGTCCATCAGTCTTTTGTTGCCATTGTTGTTTCAGGCGTCTTCTTTCTTTCCTGGACTTCCGGATCTTGGAGATGAGCTCAAACAAGTCCACATCAAAGTCACCAAAAAGAAGTCTCCACCATCTGAAATTGTCTTTGCCTGTGCTCTTGTTACCACTGCTGCTGAAACTGCAGGTTTCAGTTCCTCTGAGATTAAGTAAATCCTGGACAGTCATTTCCAATAATCACAGGTACAGGTAACTTGGGTACTACCCCCACTTTCATTTTGTATCCTACCCCATTAATATTCAGTATCACTTGTGTGGCGGGATAGTATTGCGTGTCACTATGGATGCAGCTGACACCAGTACTTGGTCCTTTTATATAGTCCTTTCCCAGCAATTCAACATGCACGAGGGTCTGTCTGCTTCCTGAATCAGTAAGTCCTTTTACAGTCTTATCTCCCACCTTGACATCTGTTAAATACTGAACTTGCCCTAATTTGCTGAGGCCAAATCTGCTGCAGTGGTACCCTCCTTATTTTTATGGCAGTTTCTTGCGATATGGCTTGGCTAGTTACAGTTATAGCAAATAAAGTCTTTGGGTGCAGACTTGTTACCCCCACCACAGTTTTATCTGATTTGGAGTTAGATTGGGAAACAGAGGCTCTTACCGGTCTTTGGCTGTTTATTCGCAGCTGCATAATCTGTCTGGCCATCTGATAGTCCTCAGCCAAAGAAACAACCTTTTCTCCACTCTCTGGTTGGTGTTCTTTTACCCAAAGCTGCACGTCTGTAGGCAGGATGTTAGTGGATTGCTCCACTGCAAATGTGTCAATAACCTGTGGGACTGTTTTGAGTGGTTGGAGCCATTTAATAAGGAGTTCTCTGAGTTGGGTGAAGGCTTCTCAAGGATTGTCAGCTGAGTTATTTCACGGACCAGAATCTCTGCCTGTGGGTCTCTCCTGAGATGCATCTTTTCAGGATTTCTCTTTTCACAAGGTCATAGTTTTCCAACTGTGTAGTGTTCATATTGTTGTAGGCAAGTTGGACTTTACCTGTCAGGTAAGGTACCAGCCTGATTGCCCATTGCTGCTTTGGCCACTGGCTGGCTGCTGCAACCCTTTCAAAAGTTGTTAGGTATGCTTCAATATCATCCGAGGGGCACAGCTTTGTAAGTTAAGATTTTTCAAGTTGTTGGTGTTTGGTGTTGGTGTTTGTTGCCCTGCTGGACCTTTGCCAGATCCTCCAGCTTTGATAGTTTGCAAGGCATCCTGCCATCATTGCTCCAGTCACTGCATCTCTTCTCTGCAGCTCCTGTCACTGCATCTCTTCTTTTCTCTGCTGTTCCTGTCACTGCATCTCTTCTTTTCTCTGCTGCTCCTGTCACTGCATCTCTATCTCTCTCTTTGTCATATAGTCCCCCATTTGAAGAAGGCATACAGGCTTTCAGGTTCTGTCACTGCCAGTTCTTTTTTCCCCCATCGCTGGTGCTGGCCATACAGTCCCAGCTTGGACTTCAGTCTCTGCTAGTTTGGCTGCCATCTGTCTGGTAATGACTCTTGGGCTTATTTATTTATTTATTTATTTGCTTTTGTTAACTGGGTAGGGCACACTAGACACCAAGTGCCTATTTTCAGGTGCGACCCGGGAGGGTTACAGTGGTGGAGGCATACAGGAATCAGTTACATACAGTTGGTGGTAAACCAGAGTCGGTATCATACAATAGAGTCAAACAACGGGATTGACAGAATAAGCAAACAGTAAAGTACAAGTATGGTAATCAAGAAAAAACAACGAACAATACCTGAAAAGAAAAAGGAAGCAATGCATCATTAGAACTAGAGGTAGGGAGACGCCAGGTACACACAATTGGGGAGTAAGCTAAGAAAATTTTAAGGTAAACAAGGTGGATTCGGTACACTTTGTGAGGTTAATGGGTGCTAGCAAGATTAAGTGCATTGATGGGGAAAAATTGATGGGGGAGTGGTGGGAGGGAGAGGCCAGGTTGGGAGGGAGGAGAGAGGGAGGGAGGAGGGGGAGTGAGGACAGTGAGTGTTACCAGGTATGAAGGGTAATCCATACTTTTCTGCTCTGCTTCCCTAGTGCCAGGTCTAGTACTCACACACAAAACTCCTGGCTTAGAGACAAGGAACAGGTATAAAAGTAGCGTTTAATTTTTTCAAATAACAGTAAAATAAAAAAATTAAAATTTTCAGTATAACTATTTACAAAGGCAGTACAAAAACTTAAAAAAAGTCCTTCATCTGAGCATATCTCTAAATTCAAGTTTCAGTCTTGCTCTGACTCCTCTAGCAAAAGCACTGCTGCTCTTTTTATAAGTCTCTGTCTGTGAACTCATTAAGAAGGCATCCTGTTTTTCAGAAAATGTTCTTGTCAGTTTCCTTCTTTGCAGATGCAACAAAACAGCACATGGCATCTCAGAACTAACCTGCTTTTCACAGCTCTGCTAAGAGTTTGCAAACCAGCATCTCAGGTTAACCCACTGAGTTCCAAATAGCTTTTTGCAGTCATTTCAACAATATAACCATATACATTTTCAAACCAAGAGGTCCCAGTTTCACATAAAGAATCACACATATTTTATAACTTCGTATACGCAAGGGAGGAAGAATAGATAGAAACAGCAAATGCATGCAGAGAGATAGCGGGGGGGGGGGGGATAACGAGACCATCAGTATGTCCAGTTCCTAGGTCTCACAAGAAAATTTTACTGCACAGTCAGACAGAGAAGAGATAAAACAGAAGAGGACAAAACAGATCCTTGCATTTAACTCTTTCTACATAACAAATATTTCTACATAACAAATGGGACAGGGTCTCACTCAACCCTGTCACAATGTGGTATTCCTTGCTTAGGCAGTAGATGCATATGTCATGAGTGTCTGGGGCCAACATCTTCTGCCTACAATGCATGCAGAATTTAAAGCCAGGTTTCTACTGACTTATTGCAATCTTTCACTGACTGAGTGAAACTGGAAGACAAGGAGCTAATAAACAGCCCAAAGTTAAACTTTTTATTGGAAAATCATCAGCAAAGTACTTGAAAAATGGAAATACTACTATGGATGCAAAGCTGCAAAGCAGGAGACCTTTTCCTTTCAGCGGAAAGATAGGAAAATACAATTTGACAGCAGATAAGGACCACTTGGCCCACCCAGTCTGCTCATTTTTTTCCCTGCCTATACTGTCATGGCAGACCCTACTTGATCTCTGGCTCTGCCACCTTGCTTCCCACTGAGACTCGCTTGTGCCTATCTCATGCAAGCATGAAGCCCACCATTGTTTTTGCCCCACCACCTCTGCTGGAAGACTGTTCCAGGCATCCACCACTCTTTCAGGGAAGAAATACTGCCTCACAGCTCTCTTGAATTTACTGTATTCCAGCTTCATTGCATGTCTGTCTGGTCTTGTGCATCTTTTCCTCTGAAAAATACTCCCCTCCTGTCCCTTATTTACCCATGAGGTATTTGGAGGTCCATATCATATCATACCCCCCAACACTCTTCTCTCTTACAGGCTGTACATATTGCGGTCCTTCAGTCTTTCCTTATAGGGTGTCCAATGCAGACACTGCATCATGTTAGTTGCCTTACTCTGGACAGCCTCCACTCTATGTCCTTCCTGAAAAGAGTCATGAGAATGTGCAGTATAGTGCAAAAATGTTCGACTCAGTGAGACTTGGTCACTGGGGAGGAGGATAACCATCTTTATGGAGTCTTCAACTGTTCATCTGTTGTACTTGGATTGACTGTTTTTTAAACATATTGGATTAATAAAGCCTGGATTTTTACTGAACCTGTATATCTGGACTTGATCCTTTTAACTTGCATTGG
This sequence comes from Neoceratodus forsteri, assembly GCA_016271365.2. Classification (NCBI taxonomy): domain Eukaryota; kingdom Metazoa; phylum Chordata; order Ceratodontiformes; family Ceratodontidae; genus Neoceratodus; species Neoceratodus forsteri. The sequence goes on along the minus strand of CM057451.1, from coordinate 844,933,067 downwards.
ATGCTGCAGTATGCTGGCTCCTGCTGAGCAAGTACTTTTGAAGTTTTTCTGTTGGCAACTGATTTGGTGGTGTGTAGCCATCTGGTCTGCTCTCTTAAATGTCCTTCCTGAGATGTGGTCTCCAGAACTGGACACAGTACTCCTGCTAGGTCCTCTTTGAGGCATTCACCCATTTTTAAAAATATATGCCCATTTAAAATCCAGGACCCTCACTTTTTAGTGGTTTGCTTCCACCTTCATCCTTATTCCTATTTGCAGATGCCACCAAGATGTGCAAGAGGATGGACACTCCGGATGGGATGGACAGGATGAGAAGTGACCTGGGGAGGCTGGAAGAATGGTCAGAAAGGTGGCAACTGAGGTTCAATATTATGAAGTTCAAAATCATGTACCTAGGGTGCAGAAATCCTGCAGAGAGGTATAGGTTGGAGGGGATTGCTGGTGGTCACCAAGGAGGAAGGGGATTTGGGGATTATCATCTCAGAGAATCTAAAGGCAGCCAAGCAGTGTACAAAGGCTGTAGGGAGAGCCAGTGGCATGTTGTGGTGCATAGGTAGGTGTATCACTAGGAGGAGAAGAGAGGTGGTGATGCCACTATACAAAACGCTGGTGAGGCCACATCTGGAATACTGTGTACAGTTCTGGAAGCCACTTCTTCGTAAAGACATAGACAGGGTAGAGGCAGTTCAGAGGACAGCAACTAAGATGGTGCATGGATTGCAACAAAAGACATATGGGGAGAGATTGAAAGACCTCAGCATGTATACACTGGAAGTGAGGAGAGAACAGGTAGATATGATAGAAACTTCTCCTATACAGTATGCCCCTGATATTGATATGGCGCTAGCCTTCTTCACCCAAACATTCAACAAAGCCTGTGACATTTTTGCACCTCTAACGGTACACTGTTCCAAAGCGCAGAATGCACCCCTGCCCTGCTTCAACTACTTAAGCACAGGGACAATTTATGGCACTTGGCCAATGAAACTCGCCAGCCCGCAGACAGACAGGTGTATGCTGCTACCAGAAACAAATGTACCTGGGCCATCAGAAAGGCTAAGGCTGATCACTATCAGTCCTCGCTCACCTCCTCTTGGGGGAATGCAAGAACTTTCTGGGACAATATCAAACAACTAAATTGGAGCACACGCTCCTCCCCACCCTCCCAGATCAACATTGATGGCACTATCTCCACTGACCCAGCCCTTATTGCCAACTTCCTCAATGCATCCTTCACAGACCTTAGCCCAGTCTTCCCTAGCGACTTTTTTGACCCTCCCCCTCCCTACCTGACCCTGACCTCATACGCCCTTGCTTCCATTTACGCCGCATTACTGCCCAAGAAGTCAGACCTCACCTAATCAATGCCCTAAAGAGCAATAGTACTGGCAGTGACTCCTTGGACCCCTGTATCCTCCACTGGGTACTGGATCTGGTCCTCACCCCAATCACTAGTCTCCTCAATAAATCCCTCTGCCTGGGGCAGTTTCCCTCAGCTTGGAAAATTGCCACAGTCGCACCCATACGCAAGAGTGGTGACAGGTCCCTAGCCAGGAATTACTGGCCTATCTCCATTCTCTCACCCCTCTCCAAAGCCTTAGAAAAAGTGGTGGCCACACAAATTACTGATTACCTAACCAAATATAACATCGCCTGCCCTGAACAGCACAGTTTCCGTGGCAGGTCATAGTATCAGCACTGCTGGCCCTAGAGTTTTCAAATTTTCTACACACATCTCTGGACTTGGGCTCTCTGGTGGGGGCAGTGTTCATAGATCTATCAAAAGCCTTCAACACTGTTTCCCATCCCCTCCTGCTGGTTGCCCTCAGCCACACTGGCTTTGCCGCCGGGCCTGTCTCCTGGTGCTCCAGCTACTTGTCTGCCCGTTCTCAGCGTGTCAAAATTAATGGGACACTCTCCAACGCTTGCCCTATCTGCTTTGGTGTTCCCCAGGGTTCCATCCTTGGACCCTTGCTCTTTCACTATACCTCAATACTCTGCCATGTGCTTGTACTGGAAAATTTTGTTGCACGTAGATGATGCCGCCATCTTTGCCTCTGACTGTAACCCTATCGCCTCAGGACTCCTTGCAAATATCTTATAATGATGCTGAAGCCTGGTTCAAAGAGCATAGACTTGTAATAAATCTCAAAAAAACAAAAACCATGCTCTTCGCCCACCCCCAAAACAAAGCCAGCAATTTCCCACTCCATGTCCTCTCTAGCACCAAGTTTCCACTTGAGCAAGTCTACTCATATAAGTACCTTGGGATCTCCTTTGACCCTGCTCTCACTTTCCATGACCACATCGCTGCCCTAGCCTCAGCCTCCAATATTCGGCTGGGTATCCTCTACCGCTACAAAAATTGTCTCCCCCTGATGCCCTCCGACTCGCGGTCACATCTTCCATATTGTCCCTTGTGGACTACGGATTACCAGTTTATGGTGCTGCAGACCAGACCGCCCTCAACAAAATCTGCCTCACACTAAATAAGGCCTGTAGGCTAATTACAGGGGCCCCAAGGTTAACACATACCTGCCAACTATATGCAAAGGCTATGCTGCTTGACCTAGACGAGTGTCTCAGATATCTAACCTGCCTCATAACAAAAAAAACTCTCCTTGGTCTATCCCCACCAGGGTTGACAGCCTCCATCCACCAAGCAAAATCCCTGGTACAAACTCGAACCTCCTGCAAAACCACACTGTTAGTCCCCAGGGCAAGGACCACACGTGGGCAAAGGGCCTATTGCCACAGAGCCCCATCCTTGTACAACACACTCCCCACCTCTATCTCTGATGCCTCCATAATCTCCAGCTTCAAAACCTCCCTTCAAAATCACCTACTTAATACACGTAGCTGTGACTGTTACTAAGCTGTACTTGCTCAAATGCTCTGACAAAGTTCCCTGAGTGGCTGCACCCAACCTACTACCAACCACTTCCCATTACCCTATCAATTATCTCCTTCTCCTGTCTCTGCACCCCCTCTTCCTGTATGCTCTCACCTTACTACGAAGTACTAAACATCTGTTCCAATCTGTGCTCAGCTAATCCTGTAACTCAAAATTGCAACCATTATGTGACAGCTTGTTTTTACCAACCGTTGTAATCTATTATGATGTAACAAAACTGTTGTACTGTATTTGTCCTCTTTGTGACGAGGTACCTTTGAAAATGAGCCTCTGGCTCAAAGGTTTGTAAACTGATGTACAAATAAATAAATAAATAAATAAATAAAGTAACTTAAAGGTATGAACAAGGTACAGGTGAGTGATCTCTTTCTGTGTAAGAGGTGTCACAAACTCACTCGGCAGGTCAGGCCCTCTGCTCCCACAGTGCCAACCTCTGAGCTCAGTAATGTGAACAGGTAACAGACAGGGTAACCCACCTGTCTGCTTGTGGGTCTGAATCACCTTTGGTCTCAAGTTCTGGGGGGGATTCAAACTGTGAACCTTATGCTAGTGTACCCAAATGTACAGGCTCAGATAATATTCTCTTCAGGGGGCTGCAATATATCTTTCGCCTAAGGGCACCTAACCAGGTATCCAAAATGAACCCTTTAAAACTCTGTAAAAGACCTTAGGTATATTCTTACTTTTTCCCAGTTTAGTAACACCATCAAGCTTTTGAACAGTTGTCAGACTTAACTATCTACACATCACATGCAAAAAGAACTGGCAGACAACCCAAGGCAGTCTTTCAAATAATATATTTACTAAAAATGAATAAAAATATGAAAAATGTAAACACAGAGCAATATATCAAAGAGCATACAATCACTTAAAAGAACAAGGGTTAAAGTACAACACAAAAACTCCTACCACAATACATTTAGACTTTTTCTATCTAATGTATTACCTCTTAAGTGCCTAAGTTATATCAGAGCAGAGAGTTCTGTCTCTCTTAGACCTGGTACTCTCAAATGGGGACAGAGAAAGAATCTCAGATTTAGAAGTGGGTAGCCATCTGGGAACAAGCGACCACCAAACAGTGGGGTTCACGATAAACACAGCCATACAATCAAGCCATACAAAAGCAAGAGTATTGGACTTTAGGAGGGCTGACTTTGGGAAAATGAGAGAATGCCTCAGAAAAGCACTAGCAAACAGGAAAGAAGGAGGGGTGGAGGAACAATGGGGAGTAATCAAAACAGCCATCACAGAGGCAACAAGCCTTTATGTAAAGCAAATCAACAAAACACAACGAAGAAAAAAAACGCTATGGTTCTCAAAAGAGGTGGCAGGGAAGGTTAAGGAGAAAAGGATAGCATTCAGGAAATATAAGGAAACACAGAAGGAGCAGGACAGAGAACTTTATCAGTTAAAGCAGAAAGAGGCTGTGAAGGTAGTCAGAATAGCAAAGGCCCAAAATGAGGAAAGGATAGGCAACTCTGTTAAGGGGGATAAGACCTTTTATAGGTACATTAGGGAGTGAAGAAAGACCAAAGGAGGGATACTAAGGCTTAATAAAGGGGAAGGAATCTGGGTAGAGGGTGGTAGTGAAAAAGCAGGGATACTGAACGAATATTTCTGCTCAGTATTCACAAAGGAAGAGGAGGGGGAGGTACCTAAACCAAACAAGAGAAACACTCTGAAGACAGGGGTTGATACCAGTCCACTTACAGAAGAAAGGGTTCTGAAAGAACTAATAAAATTGAAGGTGGACAAAGCAATGTGACCTGATAGGATTCACCCAATAATTCTAAAAGAACTAAGGGTAGAACTAATGACACCACTGACTACTGTCTTTAACAAATCATGGGAGGATGGGGTGGTACCTGAGGACTGAAGGAGGGAGGATGTGATTCCTCTTCACAAAAGTGGGAGCAGGACAGAGGTAGGACACTACAGACCAGTTAGTCTGACCTCAGTAGTAGGGAAAATGATGGAATCACTTCTTAAGGAAAGAATTGTTGAGTACCTAGAGGCCAGTGGGGCACAGGACCCAAGGCAGCATGGATTCAAGATGGGAAGATTGTGTCAGATGAATCTAATAGATTTCTTTGACTGGGCGACCAAAGTAGTAGACCAGGGAGGGGCTGTGAACATGGCCTATCTAGATTTTAACAAGGCATTTGATACAGTCCCACACAAAAGATTAATACACAAGTTAGCCAGCCTTGGAGTGGGTCCCAAGGTGGTAGCCTGGGTAAAAAATTGGCTAGACCAATATTTCTCAGACTTTGTTACAGTGAGCCTCCCCATATCCATGTAAAAGACTTTGAGCCTCCCCCAAAAATTGAAATAATCTTGGGCCTCCCCAAAGAAAAATAACATACTGTACTTTGCACAATACACCATGAATAAACTGAAACCCATTTGAGTACCTGGCTCACACTCAGTTCTTAATCTTACATACTGCCGTGGAACCTTTGAAAAAAGAGCTCCTCTGCTCAAAGGTATTTTCTGAATAACAAATAAATAAAATAAACAAATAGTATTATTTAACTTATTGTAACCCCCCAACAGGCCAACCTACGTATTCTGCTGTTTTCATTCTTGAACCATTGTTACCCCTTGTTGCAGTACCTTCATGGGTCAGACTACTTTCTCTGTTTCCTCTCTATATGAAATAATCTTCCTACATACTTTGCCTCTCCACCTCCTTCCCTGCTCTTAAGCAACTTCTCTGGGATTACTTTGCTCCTTCCTGCTATTGCTCTGAGCACTTCTATGCTCAACCCTTGTATTTGGGCTGTTCTGCCATCAGGCTACAAATTGATCAATTACCACCACTCATTATAAGTTTATTGTTCATATTTGTTTTCACTATTGTTCATTGTGTATTTTTCGACTGTTGCAGTTACCTTTTGAAATGTATTCACCCCCTACCCTTCCCTGGGTGTACCAGAAATTAGCCTTGGCTCTTTCACCTTCCCCTGTCACCTATTAGTAAATAAATACATTAAATTCACTCACTATTATTCTCTTTCAGTTTGCATCATCTCTTCACATAAAATATATAAAACTTAAAATTTAAATACAGTACTGTTTCAGACTTACTTGAGCCTCCCCTGGAACAGGCTGGGGCCTCCCCAAGGAGGCTGGCCTCACCATTTGAGAACCCCTGGGCTAGACAACAGGACACAAAGGGTAGTAGTAAATGGAGTCCACAGTGAAGAAAGGAGGGTTACTAGCGGGGTACCGCAGGGTTCAATACTGGGACCGGTCCTTTTTAATACCTTTATAAGTGACATTGCAGAGGAACTGGAAAGAAAAGTATGTCTCTTTGCAAACGACACAAAGATCTGCAACAGGGTTGATACATAAGGTGGAGTGGAAAGGATGAGAAGGGACTTGGCAAGGCTGGAGGAATGGTCAAATGTATGGCAGCTCAGATTCAATGCAAAGAAGTGCAAAGTAATGCACCTGGGAAACAAAAACCCAGGGGAAGAGTACACAATGGGGGTGAGATACTGACAACAATAAAAATGGAAAGGGACCTGGGGGTAATTATATCAGATGACCTAAAGGTGGGCAAGCAATGTGAGAAGGCAGTAGGGAAGGCTGGGGAATACTGGGATGCATAGGGAGAGGCATCAATAGTAGAAAACAGGAAGTTGTTATCCCTCTGTACAGACAGTTGGTGAGACCCCATCTGAGTACTTGTGTACAGTTCTGGAGACCCCATCTCCATAAAGACACAGACAGAGGAGGCTGTCCAGAGGAGGGTAACCAAAATGGTCAGGGTCTGCACCAGAAGACATATCTAAGAAAGACTAAAGGAGCTTAATATGTATACCCTTAAGGAAAGAAGGGAGAGAGGGGACATGATAGAAACTTTCAAGTACCTCAAGGGAATCAACAAAGTCCAAGAGGGTAGCATCTTTCAGAAAAAGAGCTGTGCAAGAACAAGGGGGCACAATTTGAAGACAGAGGGGGGACGGCTCAGAGGTAATGTGAGGAAGTATTTTGTCACAGAGAGGGTTGTGGATGCATGGAACAGCCTCCCTGAGGAGGTCGTGGAGTCAAGAACAGTGGAGGAATTCAAGAATACATGGGACAGACATAAGGCAGTCCTAGTGGGGGTAGGAGGAAGTAAGCTGTTGGTTAACTAGGATCTGCAGGTTACCTGTTAGGTAGGAAAATGGGCAGACTAGGTGGGCCAAGTGGTCCTTATCTGCCATCAAATTCTGTTTCTATGTTTCTTGAGTCCAAACATGATATATCAAACAGATCAGACACCAGTATTAGTTTAAACTGTGTCTCTCCACACCCCTTCTGTGAGTCATCTAGCTCCCCTTTTAGAATATATAAAAAATTACAAACAGGATGTCCTATCAGGAGGTATATTAAATAAGGTGACATCAGCAAAAACTAATTTCCCAAATTATGAGTCTTTAATTAAACATTTTCTCTTTGATTTTGAGCAGTTCCTGTTTTCCCAAGGAACATCAAAGGTTTTTACAACTCTGCAGTTTGTCACTTAGATGCGAGATAGCCATGTCCCATCCTGTAATAAAATGTATATTTAGCTTTCCAACTTCAAAGCATGTCATAAAAAGGCCATAAAATGCAATTTCTCAAGGAAGTTAATTACATTATAGAGATCTTCTGGTTAATTATATATCCTGTAGTTTTCACTGAAAACCTGGGGTGGGGGGGGCACCCATGGAGCACAGACTCACATACTATATTTTTATATTACAAATATCATACAGCAATCATAACCAGCTGGCCAAGCGTCACAACACGAACAAAGGGTCACAAAATGAGATTAGAGGGGGGAAGGTTAAGGGGCATGTGAGGAAGATTTTTTCACAGAAAGGGTGCTGGACGCATGGAATAGCCTACCCCAGAAGGTGGTGGATGTGTGCACAGTGGAGGGGGTGACTCAAGCATGTACAAGGTAGGAATAAGGGTACCATAGAAAGGAGAGGGAGAGGCACAAACCACTGACCAAGTAGGGTCAGAGGGCAATGTTAAAGGTAGGTTATATGGGAGACTGGATAGGACTAGTGGTCCTTATCTGCTGTCAGTGTTCTATGTTGAGCCACACTGTATGGTGATCACTGGTCCCCAGATGGCTTCACATATTGATGTCTGTTATACTGTCCCTGTTTGTGAGCATGAGGGTCAACTACTGCCCCATCATGAGTGGGCTCCCCAACTAGCTGCCTGAGAACCACTACCCCCAACAGGGATATGATCTGACATCACACAGCTGGCCCATCAGTGCAATGGTAGGGTTGCTGCTTGCGATGGTGGTGATCAGGATTAAGCATCCTAGAGGACACTCTCCTCCTCCTCCTCCTCTGGGGAGGGAGGGCTGCGTGCTTCATTGCTGTCATTGAGGCACAGGTCAGAAAGCATAGGAAAACCAGGAGCAGTTGTAGAATTCACCAAAATATTTACTTACACTACCAGGAACATAAAAAAATAAACTTGTCCAGTATAACTATTTACAAAGGCAAAATAAAATAGCGAACATCCATCAGGTTTCCTTTAATCTCTGTGTCCCTTTTTTCCTTCAAGCAATTGCAGCTCTGCTGTCTTATAACTCCTTCTAACCCCATTCTTAACAAGCATCCTGTTCTTGTAAGTATCATGCATGTACAGCTAGAACACAGTGTCCTAGAGCTGAGGATCCCTTCTCCACAGCTCTTCTGCAAAAGGCTTAAAACTTGAACTCAGGTAACCTCTTGAGTTTCTAATAGCTTTTTGCAATAATCTCAAATTATAATTATATACATTTCAACAGTAACACTATATATTTTCTAAACAAAGGGATCCCAATATTAGTTGCATTTCCACATAATGATTTGTATATATTTTTTATATCAGCAGATAGGCAAGGGAGAAAAAACAGACAGCAAGGGGAGACAGTGAGAGGCAAAGAATTGTGAGATTGTCAGGGTGATCAAGTCTGAGGTCTCATGGGAAAATCTGGTTGCTCAACCAGACAGACAAGAGATGGGAAAGGGGAGAATAGAACAGATCCTTACATTTAAATAATTTCTATAACAACTGGGACACAGTCCTATTCTACCCTGTCACAGTTGCAACATTGCCACCTAGGTGACCATGAATGGCAATGTGGCTGGAGTACTAGGGGAGGGATGTGCTCCCAAAAGGAGATGTGGGCACATAGAACTTATTGGCAGAAAAGGACTGCCTGGCCCATCTAGTCTGTCTTTAAGCCCTTGTGCTGGATTACTGCTTCCGACCCACCCGCTGCTGTACCTCTATGGTTCCCCTATTCCTGTCCCAAGCATGTTTGAATCCATCCACAGTATTCGCTCCCACCACCTCCTGAGACACACCATTCCATGCGTCCACCACCCTCTCTGTGAAGAACTTCCTCACATTCCCTCTTAACCTCCCACCTTCAAATTTCATGTCATGCCCCCTCATTCTTGTGCTACTCCTGTATTGGAAAATGTCTCCCCTCTGCACCTTTTTTATACCCTTGAGGTACTTGGATGTTTCTATCATGTCCCCTCTTTTCCTCCTCTCTTCTAGTGAGTACATATTGAGGTCCCTTAATCTCTCCTCATAAGTCTTGTGTTGCAATCCTTGTACCACCTTAGTCGCCCTTCTCTGGACTGTCTCCAGCCTGCTAATGTCCTTATGAAAGTGTGGTCTCCAGAACTACACACAATACTCCATGTGAGGCCTAACCACAGTTTAATATAATGGCATCACTACCTCCCTCCATCTGCTGGTGATACCCCTGTCTATGCACCACAGCATGCCACTGGCCCTCCCAACTGCCTTAGCACTCTGCTTTGACATTTTCAGGTCGTCTGAAATAATAACCCCCAGGTCTCTTTCCTCTTTTGTGACTGTCAGCAACCCACCCACCCCCCCATCCTGTAGCCATCCCCAGGGTTTCTGTGTCCTAGTTGCATAATTTTGCACTTTTTTGAATTAAACTTCAGTTGCCAGTCCTCAGATCATTTTTCAAGCTTCCCCAGGTCCCTCCTCATTTTCTCCACCTCCTCTGGGGTATCCACTCTGTACAGATCTTGGTGTCATCTGCAAACAGGCAGACCTTTCCCTCCAGCCTTCTGCAATGAGCCTAATGAAGACACTGAACAAGACTGGCCCCAGGACTGATTTCTGAGGCACCCCACTGGTCACCCCCTCTCCCCAGACTGCACCTCATCTACCATCACCCTTTGCCTCCTGCGTGTTAGCCAGTTTCTAACCCAGTTTACCACCCTGTCCCCCATGCCCAGCCTACCCAGCTTGTTTATCAGCCTCCTATGTGGGACAATGTCAAAGGCTTTGCTGAAATCAATTTAAGCAACATGTACTGCCCCACCCTGATTTACTTCGTCATCCAGTCGAAGAAATCAACAAGATTCGTCTGATTTAACCTCCCCACTGTGAATCCATTTTGCCTATTGTCCTGGGCTCCGGTGGCTTCTAAATGCTCCACTATCCTTTCTTTAAGCAAAGTCTCCATGATCTTCCCCACTACTGAGGTGAGACTGATCAGCTTATAGTTCACCGTCTCCTCCTCCTTGCTGCCGGATTTGTGTAGAGGGACATGTGCCCTCCTTCAATCCTCTGGTACCACCCCTGTGTTGAATGACTCCGTGAACACGGCTGCCAGGGGTTCTGCTATCTCCCTTCTCAGTTTTCTTAATATCCTTGGGTGTATGCCATCTGGTCCCATTGCTTTGTCCACCTTCAATTAAGTGAGCTCCTGCAGGACTCTTTCCACTGTGAATGGACTATTGCCCACCTCTTCACCCCCTTGACAACTGCTGTACTGCTGTGGCCCCTGCCCCTTCCCCTGTTCTGTGAATACTGAAAAGAAATATTCATTATTTCTGCTTTTTCCATGCCACCCTCCTTGCATTCCCGTCCCTCTCCCTTGAGCTTTGCAATCACCCCCCATTGTTTTTCCTCCTTTCGCTGATGTACCTGAAGGATGTCTTGTCCCCTTTCTTAACTGACTGTGCTAAACCTTCCTCATTCCATGCCTTTGCTCTCCTTACTGCCTTTTCCACTTCCCTTAGACACTCTAGGCATTCATCCCAGTCCTCCTCCCTTTGAGTCTCCTTATATTTCCTGAACCCTTTCCTTTTTGCCCTGACCTTTACCGTCAACTCTCTCGAGACCCACAGTGGCTTTCTCCTTCTCTTGCCTTTGGATACCAATCTGATGCATTGGTTTGTTACTTACGGTAAGGCTTCCTTTAGATGCTTCCACTGTTTTTCCTCTCCCCTTCCTGCCCCCATTCTCTCCAAGGCTCTTTTGATACCCCTCCGCATTTCAGTGAAGTCAGCATTTTTGAAACCCAAAAACTCTGTCCTAGTATGACTTGAGTGAATCTCTGTTTTTATGCTGAACCATACAATGTTGTGATTGTTGGATTCCAGTTTCCCTTCTACCTGGACATCTGCGATTCGATCCCTGTTGGTCACTGCTAGATCTAGAACTGCCCTGTCTCTGATGGGATCAAGCACAAGCTGCCCCAATTCAGCCTCCTGGAGTGACTCAAGAATGCCATTGCTTCAGGCTGAAGCAGCCACACTGGTGTTCCAATCCACATCTGGCATATTGAAATCTCCCATCAGTAGAATTTCACCTTTCACTGCCATCTCGTATTTCCTCCACTAGCTCCCTGTCCAGTTCCTCTCCCTGTCCTGGAGGCCTATGTATCACTCCTGTGCATATTACTGTGCCATTTCCAGGTTAAAGGGTGACCCACAGTGCCTCAGCTTTCCCCTGCCTACCCTGTACCTGTGTTGCCATTATACCCTCTCTGATATGCAGGGCTACTCCCCCTCCCCTTTTGCCCTCCCTCTCCCTCCAGAAAAGAATATATCCTGGTACATTGATTTCCCACTCATGATTAGCTGTGTGCCAGGTTTCAGTTATTGCTACTATGTCCAGGTCTCCTTCAGTTATTAAGGCCTCCATGTCTGGGACTTTATTTCCCAGGTTGCATGCATTTGTCACCAGGACCTTCCAAGTTTTAGTGCCTGACCTCTCTCTCTTCGCGTTTTTAGTCCCCTGCATCTTCCCCCTTTCCTGATATTTTTCTCTGGTGTTCCTGATTCCTTTCCTACTCCATTTCCACCTGACTCTGTTGACCTTGATATCAACACCTCTTCCTGCTCCATTGTTCTGCTTTCTCTACCATGTGGGGGCGGGCTGCCTGTGTATCCCTGCTCCTGTTGCCCCCCCCCCAGCTAATTTAAATGCTCATCAGCAAAACATTTAAACTGTCCATTGAGGGCTTCCTCCCCCTTGCTGGACAGATGCAGTATGTCCCCACTGTACATGGCTGCATCACTCCAGGTGGGTCCCCAGTCCCCCAAAATCAGGGAAATTAGTGAGGTAAACACCAAGATAGAGAAGTCAATAGGGAGAAGGACAGGGGTAAATGAAGAGAAAGGCAAAGGCAGTAAGGACAGGGATGGGACAAAAAGGGGTAAGGCCATCAAAAAATGGAGGGTAATGAGTACCAATGCCCATAGTATAGGTAACAAGTCCACTGAACTGGTGGCCTTGAGGGAAGAGGGATGCCTGGATATCGTGGCAGTCACAGAAACATGGTACACAGAGAACCATGACTGGGATGTCAACATACCAGGGTACACAATCTACAGGATGGACAGAGAGGGTAGAAGAAGAGGAGTGGCTCTCTATGTAAGGGAAGAGATCAAAGCAACGGAACTAAAGGGTAAACAGGGAGGAGAGGAAGCACTGTGGGTCACCCTGGAGACCAGTAATGGCACCACAATCCACATGGGGGTTGTATACAGACCTCCATTTCAGGGGGAGGAAATTGATAAGGAAATGATAGAAGGCATACTTAGGATGGCAGAAAAAGGGGAGATATTATTGAAGGGGGACCTGAATATGCCAGATATTAACTAGAGTACCTTAGCTGCAGCCACATCCAAGAGCAGGGCCATTCTTGATGCCCTACAGGGGGCATGCCTCAAGCAGCTAGTGCTGGAACCCACTCAGGAGGGAGCAATCTCAGACCTGGTACTCTCAAATGGGGAAAGAGAGAGGATCTCAGATCTAGAAGTGGGTAGCCATCTGGGAACAAGTGAGCACCAAACAGTGTGGTTCACGATAAACACAGCTGCAGAGTCAAGCCATACAAAAGTGAGGGTGCTGGACTTCAGGAGGGCTGACTTTGTCAAAATGGGAGAAGCACTAGCAAACAGGCAAGAAGGAGGGGGTGGAGGAAGAATGGGGAAATATCAAAACTGCCATTACAGAGGCAACAAGCCTTTGTGTGAAGCAAATAAAGAAATCAAAACGAAAGAAAAAAACACTATGGTTCTCAAAATAGGTGGCGGGGAAGGTTAGGGAGAAAAAGGTAGCACTCAGGAAATATAAGGAAACACAGAAGGAGCAGGACAGAGAACTGCAGTCAGAATAGCACAGGCCCAAACCGAGGAAAAAATCACCAACTCGGTTAAGATGGGGGATAAAACCTTTTACAGGTACATTAGGGAGCGAAGAAAGACCAAGGAAGGGATAGTGAGGCTTAATAAAGGGGAGGTGGGTGGGAAGAGGGACAATGAAAAAACAAGGATACTGAACAAATACTTCTGCTCAGTATTCACAAAAGAAGAGGAGGGGAGGTACCAAATCCAATGAATAGAAGCACTCTGGATAGGGGGTCGATACCAGTCCTTTCACAGAAGAAAGGGTTCTGAAAGAACTCCTAAAACTGAAGGTGGACAAAGCAATGGGGTCTGATGGGATTCACCACAGAAATTCTGAAAGTACAGTTACGTAGGAACTTACTGTAACAGTAGATCTTTGAGAGAGGTTCCTTCAGTAGGTCATCACATACAGGACTAGCACCACCAGGCATCTGGCCACACGGCAGACTTTTTCTAGCAATACCCGATGGGGGACCGCCCACCCGATGTCATGTGACCGAAATCAGCATGACGCTATATAGTGGACGGTCCCCACGCCTGTCCTCCAGTTCTTCCGACGAGACTGGAATAGGCCTGACAGCAGGAGGAAACAGAGTCTGGAGTCTCTAAATAAAAAAGGGGGATGGAGGGAATAATATGACCTACTGAAAGAACCTCTTTCGAAGATCTACTGTTATGGTAAGTTCCTCCGTAACTGTACTATCTTACTTCGAGAGGGTTCCTTCAGTAGGGCATCACATATAGGACTGAATCCCAAGCAGTCCCTCCTAAGAGAGACTGAGAGAAACTAGGGAGGAGGAAAAAAAACTCCAACAACCAAGGAAAATACAAAGTGGAACCAGTCTAGGACAGAAGGCCCTGCAGAACAGCTAGGCCAAAACCTGCCCTCCGCCTAGAAATGATGTCCAGACTGTAGTATTTGATAAAGGTATGGACAGAACTCCATGTTACTGCTGCACAGATATCAGCTGCTGACACGTTACACAAAAAAGCTGCGGAAGCAGCCATGCCCAAGGCCCCTAGAATTCTGAGGCTGCAGAATTTTGCACAGAACTTGCAACCTATCGCAGAACTTCTGCAGTGCCGCAGAATTCACTGTCCTTGGTAATTCTTTATTAATATTTCCGTTTATCCATAGAACCTGATTCCCTTCCCCTCTTTTTATATCCAAAACTCCTCTATGCTCAGAATGGGATGTTATCAGTGCTATAACATCATACATTAGTTAATGAAATGGCTGCATTCTACCACAGAAATAAATAGTCACTTGTTTATTACAGCTCTCACTGCCAGAGGTGGTCTCACAGCACATCAGGTACGATGATATTTGTTCAACTGGCACTACAGCCTAACACAATTTTCAGTCTTGCGTTATTACACTAGGGCCAACTTAAACAAAACCTTGACGATAGCATAGACCTGTTAAGTCCATACCTTACTTTGTACAAGCTTATTTGTGCCTTTAAGGTACAGTGATACCATCTGAAATGAATAACTGGTAAAATGAATTAACCTATCATTTTTAAGAAAAATAATTATGCCCAGTAAAGTGGAATATAATACTGTGTAGACCTGTTCAAAGACTAGACCTGTTAAATAAACAGTTGCGCTGTACACATTTTTGCCAGGGTTATTGATTACATATTGTCACTGGGTGATATAATCTCCTAAAAGTTATGCAGAAATGTTGTGTGTAGGGCCAGAGGGTAGCATGTTGTGTTCCCGTGCTGGCAACTCAGGTTCAGAGACGAACTCTTGGAACTGGCACAGCAACACAAGGACTGGGGGAGCACACCATTGCTCTGAGCCTAGGATGGTATGGCGCAATGTTCTGTCACACAGGGGACACATTGTGGTGGGCTGGAGAGCTTTATCTCACAATAGGTTCACATGTATGTCATGGCCTGATGGTGTTACGTAGTGTGTCAGGGGAAGCGGGTTGGCATGAAAAATGAGTTTTGCAATATCTCTTCTTTTCTGTTTATTCCATTTTAAAAGGAACCTGTATGAATAAGGATACATTTTCATGGAAATTTAAAAAAATTTATATATTTACTCTCTCACTATATATATAGAGAGTGTGTGTATATATTTATACACACACACACACACACACACACACACACACACACATTTGTATGTATGTTAGTATGCTACAGATTGCATATAAATATATAAGTGATACACAGGGGGGACCTCATGAGTGGTATAGATAGCATGAGTATAGAAATACCTTATTTATCACATAAGGTCCCCTCTGCACATTTCATTTATGCAATAGGCTAGGACCTTAGGGGATAGATTTTTTTTGCTTTTTTAGATATAAAATTATTTTTATAAATCTGTTATTTTTTGAACTAGTGTTACTGTGCTTTCCCCCATCTTGATTGCTACAACTATTGCTATGGACGTGAAGTCAGGATAACGAGCTGATACTGTGATGTGGTAGTTCATAAGTGCCACAGAATTGCCACAGAAATTACAAACCACCACCGCAGAAGTTCTGTGGCAAACTGAAATCTTGCCACAGAACTTGGTCCCAGTCTGCCTCAGAAAAGTAGGGGCCTTGGATGCCCCTAGTAAAATGACCTCTCATGGGCCCCGGCAGAGGTTTGTCATACTTCTAGTAGCAAAGGCGAATACAACTGCCCAACCAATTGGACAGGCACTGCTTAGAAACAGCTTTGCCCAAGGATCTTGGGGCAAAGGAGACAAACAGTTGATCATCGTTACAGAACTCTTTTGTATGATGGGTATATGCCCTATAATTTCCTTATCCATTTCCTCCCTAGTATGATGCACATCCATAGTGTGCAGGAGTGCATCACCTCTATTCGCAGGGGATGGAAAATATACAGGGAGCTCCACTGATTGAGTCAGTGTGACCTTCGAAACCACCTTAGGCAAAAACTGAGGATTTGTCCTGAGGACCGCCGGTCCCTATGGAAAATTAAATAAGGCTCCTTACAAACCAGAGCCTAAAGCTCCAAAATTCTTTGAGCTGAGGGAACCACAACTAAAAACAACGTCTTCCAGGACAGGAAGTGTAAATCACAGCTCATCGCTGGGTCAAAAGGTGGGAGAGTGAGCTTCTCCAACACAAAGTTTAAATCCCAAGGTGGTGTGGGGATGTGGATGGGGGGTTTCAGATGGAGAATCCCTTTCAGAAATGTTTTTGAGACTTCCAACTGAGCCATGGGTTTACCATCCACCAGTTCGTGGTACGCTGAAATAGCCAAAAGATGGACTTTCAAGGAGGAATAGGATAGGCCCGAATCTGAAAGATGGAGGTATTCCATGACTTGTGGGGCAAAACAAGAGACAGGGTTCCAGTCTTTGAAAGCTGCCCAAATGGAAAAACGTTTCCACATCATAGCATAGGTGGAATGGGTAGACAGCTTTCTAGCCTCAACCAGTATCTGGGTGACTCGAGAGGAGACCCCGAAGCAAGAGACTGCTATGTCTTCAGGAGCCACGCATGAAGGTGCAGGGTCCTGAGCCCCGGATGGATGAGCCAGCCTTGATTCTGTGTGAAGAGGTCATGAGTCATAGGAAGTGGAACTGGTGGTTCTTCCGCTAACTGCTGCTGAAGCGGGAACCAAATCTGTATCGGCCAGAGGGGGTCGATGAGGATTATCCACACCTTCTCTGCCTTAAGTCTGAGGATAACCCTCTGGAGAATGGGAAACAGAGGAAAGGCATACAAAACTTTCCCTGTCCTAGAGAAAGACAACACGTTGTTCCAGAAAGCACCATGCCCCGAAACGAGTGAGCAAAAACTGTGAAGTTTTGCATTGAATGGAAAGGCAAAAAGGTCAAGTTCCGGACACCCCCACCTTAGGAAGACAGACTCTGCCACTTCCTAACTTAGTTCCCATTCATGACTGAGGGTTCGAGATCTGCTGAGACTGTCCGCCAGGATGTTTTGGACGCCTGGAAAATGCACAACCACTAAGGACAGGTCGTGCTGGACTGCCCAATTCCACATTCTCATCGCTTCCCTGCAGAGAGGGTATGAGCGAGTGCCTCCTTGTTTGTTGAGATACCAGACTACTGACATGTTGTCCATCTGGATGAGCAGTGATCCCTTGGGGAGAAGGGTCTGGAACACCTGAAGCACGTACAAGACCACTCTCATCTCCAGAACATTGATGTGCAACAATGCCTTCGAGCTGGACCAAAGTCCCTGGGCTTAGCGTTTCCCTAAATGTGCCCCCCAGCCCATATTCAATGCACCTGTAGTCAGAGATGCTGAGAGGACAGGACTCCTGAATGGGAGACCCAAGGAAAGGTTGCAGGGATCCTTCCACCAAACCAAGTCTTTCTGGACTGCCAACTATACCAGGATCGGATGGTCTAGGTCGTCCAGGAATTGATTCCCCACTGCATCCGCAAGGACCACTGAGTGATTCTCATATGGAGCCTTGCCAGGGGAATGGTAGTGATGGAGGCCGCCATCAGGCTGAGAGGGTGAAGGACCTCCCTTGCAGGAATGGTCCTGGATGAGGCCACCACTGAAGCCTGATGGACCAGAGTTTCCACCCTGTTCGGAGGAAGGAAAGCCCTGCTCTGGATCATGTTCAAAACTGCCCCAATAAACTGAAGTCTCTGAGTCAGGGAAACAGACGACTTGGGGAAATTGACAGTAATCCCCAACTTGGAGAATAGATCCCGAATGAAATGCAGAGCTTCCAAAAGAGAATCCCTGGAAGGGGCTGAAATCAGCCAGTCGTCCAGGTAAGGGAAAACTGCTATGTCCCAGTGATGCAGAAAGACCTCCACCACTGCCAGGCACTTGGTAAAGACCCATGGTGCTGAAAACAGACCAAAGGGGAGAGCCCGGAACTGGAAATGCTCCCCCTGGAAACAAAACCGCAGGAACTGGCGGTGGCTGGGGAAAACTGGAATGTGCAGGTAAGCATCCTGCATATCCAGAGTACAAAGCCACTGGTTCTCCAGCAGGACAGGGAGACGCTTTGAAGAGTCAGCATTCTGAATTTCTTGCACTCAACAAACAGATTGAGACTGCTCAGGTCAGGAATGGGTCTCATGTTGCCTGACTTTTTTTGGAACCAGGAAGAAGTGGGAGTAGAACCCCCTTCCCCTTTGCCAGAGGGGAATGCTCTCTATTGCCTCCTTGAGCAAAAGAGAATTGATTTCTTCTCTGACAAGAAAAGCCTGGTCTCGAGAGTAGGATGACCAGACTGGTGGAGAGTCTGGTGTAATCTCCAGAAATTCTACGGTGTGTTCGGTGGACACCAACTGCAGGGCCCATGCATCGGAGGTAATGCCCTGCCCCTCCTGCGCATGGTGAGTGAACCTCCCCCCCACCAGCTCCTCGCACTGGGACTGAGGAAGGGGTGGGGCGAGGGAGTCAGGAGGTGGCAGGACGGTCAGGGGAAGGGCCCTGAACATCTCTGATTCTTGGAGGTGGGAGGGGTGGCGGAACCCGTGGACTTACGCTTGCCCTGGCGGCAAGCCAGAGCCTGCTTCCTCTGCCTCCAGGTCCTTTTTCTGAAAGGACTGTTGCTGTCGTTGGGCACCCGATCAGTACATGGACCGCACTGATCTCAGGGCCTGACCTTTATCCCGGAGGTCGGTGATGATGTCTTTGGTGTCACCTCCAAAGAGCACCGAGCCCCGAAAAGGGGCATCCTGAATTGCAGACTAGACCTCATTTGCGAGGCCAGAGATGCAAAGCCAGGCCTGTCATCTCAGAGCAACAGCAGTTGCCAAGGTGTGAGCTACTGAATCGACAGAGTCATAAGTAGTCCGCAATGCATGCCTGTAAGAAAAGCGAGACAGGCATTTTTCTGGTGCGACACCATGTGGGCCACATAATTAAGGGATCATAGTACACATGTGGCTGAAGAATAGACCTTCTTCCTGAACTGGTCCATCTGCCTCGACTCCTTGTCTGGAGGAGAGGTGCTCATGTGCTTAGGTGCTGAAGAGTGGTCATAAGCAGCTGAAATCTTGACGGAGTCCGCCTTTGGATGAGCATTGAGGAATGAAGCATCCTTGGGCACCTGGTAAACCTCGTCGCCCACTTGAGGACAGCTGGAATGGATGAGGCATCTGCCAGACCGTAAAGGTGAGGTCCTATCCATGGGGGGAACAGGCATCGGGGTCAGAGACTCCAGATCCAGGTGTTCAGCAAGTCTCTGCTGCATCAGATCTTGCTCCTCTGACTCCCACTCAAAATAGTTCTGCATGGACCTCAGGAGGTCCGAAAAGGCAGGGTCCTCTGGTGGGGATTTGGGGGGAACCTTGCCCTTAGGGACTGTAGACTTGTGATCGGAGGGCTCCTCCGGTGACTCATCGCCATCCTCCTCCTCCTCCTCCTCATCATCATTATCCCCCATGTCCAGATGGTCTCCAAGATCTGGAAGAGTACTATCCTTGCGAGTGGTCCCCAAGACGTAAACCATAGAGGGGGACGAACTCCTCGGGGATGGACCCCTGGGAGAGTACAGTGGTGGGAATCTACTCTCTAGGTCAGATACCAGCTCTGAATGCTCCCACTGCCACCAAGACTGGATAAGAGTCTTGAAGTCCGGTTTAACCGTAGCTTGTGGAGAAGGCGGAGGAGGAGGTTGGGGGGGAGGAGGAGGTGGAGGGATTACCGGGGGAGGAGGGTAGTGATACCCCTGGTAACCTGAATAGCCATATCCCAGGTACTGACCGTATCTCGGGAAATAATGCCCCGTGCCACTTCAATCGGGAGCAGGGCCAGCTGGGAGATGGTCCCCAGGATACCCTGCGGGGTAATGCGGGATAGTCCCGGGTCTTGAGTAAAGGCCCAACGTCAGAAGATCTGACGGAGGGGGAACCCATGTAGGGGCTCCCCGTTGTGTAAATCAGCGGCAGGTCCAGCATCAGGGCCACTGTCATCGGGATCAGCACCACCCAATCCAGCACCAGAACGTGGGTCCAGCGCTGGAGGGGCCGGCATTGGAGCCGGGCAAAGGGGTCCTGATGGAGGGACCGCGTCTGGCATCGGAGCCGAAGGTTGGGGCAGATGACTGGGCCCAGGCTCAGAGACCGTCATCGAGGGGGGCCAGGGCTGGAGGAGCCATTGCTGGATCTGGTGGAGGGATCTCGACTGGTACAGGCATCGGCTCAGGAACGATCCCACCAGAAGGGAAAGGAGGGGCCTCCATAGTAGGGTCAGATGGCTGTGGAGGAGCCTCCTTCCCTGCGACCCCTTCAGGAAAGTGTGGAACAGACCCAGAGGTGTGGTTGACATCCAGGGGTTCCACACTATTGTCGCCTGAGGTAGCGGACTAAGTGGGGGAAGCTACTGGCAAAGTGGAAGAGGGAGGGGGGCAGTCTCCCCTGGGCTCTGCCAGACGTCAGGTTGAGCACCGTTAGGCCCCGACGGGACAACCACATCTGAGCACCTGCTGGGGATGGGTGTCTGACCAGACGGTGCTGGGCAGGAGGGGGAGGAGCCCCCTGCCAACTTAGCGGCTGGTGCTGTGTGGGTCCCCAAAGCCTGGGGAGTGGACTTACCAGTGGCTGGGTGGTCCCCGGAGGAGACGGCAGCTGACTTTCCAACAGAGGAGGATTTGTCCGGCTTACCATCCGGAGCTGGCTTGGCCTTAGGCAGTGGCTGGGAAGAAGCCTTGCTGGTCGAGAGCTGAGAGACCCCGGACTGGGACACCTCCGCGAAGCTCTCCCGCTCCCTATGTTTCTCTTTCCTATGTTCTTTTTTGGAGGAGACGAAGAAGAAGATCGGATCCGCTCCATCTGCTTTTCTAAAGATGCCAGCTGGGTCTTCAAAAGATGGGCCTCCAAAGCCTGCTGCCTCCTTTTACGTGTGGCCTAGTTAAAAGGCTGGCAGTCCGGGTAAGAAGAAACTGGGTGGTCTGGGCCTAAATAGATCACACACTTCACATGGCTGTCTTTCTGTGGAATTTGTGTGCTACAGGTGGAACACTTCTTCGGTGAAGACATAGAAGAGTGGACCATCCACTATATAGCATCATGTTGACGTCAGTCAGATGATGTCGGGTGGATGGTCTCCTGTCAGGTATTGCTAGAAAAAGTCTGCCATGTGGCCAGACGCCAGGTGGAGCTAGTCCTATAAGTGATGACCTACTGAAGGAACCCTCTCAAAGTAAGATCTAGGGATACCACTGACTATCCTTTTTAACAAATCATGGGAGGATGGTGTGGTACCTAAGGACTGGAGGAGGGCGGATGTGATTCCCCTTCACATCCGCCCTCCTACAGACCTGTTAGCTTGACCTCAGTGGTAGGAAAAATGATGGAATTACTTCTGAAAGAAAGAATTGTTGAGTACCTAGAGGCCAGCAGAGCACAGGACCCAATGCAGCATGGATTCACAGCGGGAAGGTCATGTCAGATGAATCTAATAGATTTCTTTGACTGGGTGATCAAAGTAGTAGATCAGGGAGGGGCTATGGACATGGCCTACATAGACTTTAGCAAGGCATCTGACACAGTCCCACACAAAAGATTAATAAACAAATTAGCCAGCATGGGAGTGGGTCCCAGGGTGGTAGCCTGGGTAAAAAATTTGCTGGACAACAGGACAGAGAGGGTGATAGTAAGCGGAGTCCACTCTGAAAAAAGGGGGTTACTAGTGGGGTACCGCAGGGTTCAGTACTGGGTCTGGTCCTTTTTAATGTCTTTATAAGTGACGTTGCAGAGGGACTTGAAGGAAAAGTATGCCTCTTTGCAAATGACACAAAGATTTGCAACAGGGCTGATGCATAAGGGGGGTGGAAAGGATGATAAGGGACTTGGCAAGGTTGGAGGAATGGTCAAAAGTATGGCAGCTTAGATTCAATGCAAAGGAGTGCAAAGTAATGAACCTGGGAAAAAAAAAACAAGGGGAAAGTACACAATGGGGGGGAAGGGAGGTATTAACAACAACAACAAAAATGGAAAGGGACCTGGGGGTAGTCATATCAGAAGACCTAAAAGTAAGCAAGCAATGTGAGAAAGGAGTAAGGATGGCTGGGGGATACTGGGATATATAGGGAGAGGCATCACCAGTAGAAAACAGGAAGTTGTTATCCCTCTGTACAGACAGTTGGTGAGACTCCATCTGGAGTACTGTGTGCAGTTCTGGAGACCCCATCTCCTCAAGAACATAGACAGGATGGAGGCAATCCAGAGGAGGGCAACTAAAATGGTGCAGGGTCTGCAACAGAAGCCATACGAAGAAAGACTAAAGGAGCTTAATATGTATACCCTTGAGGAAAGTAGGGATGGGGGGGACATGATAGAAACTTTCAAGTACCTCAAGGGAATCAACAAAGTCCAAGAGGGTAACATCTTTCAGAAAAAGACATGTGCAAGAACAAGGGGACACAGTCTGAAGATAGAAAAGGAATAGCTCAGGGAGAATGTGAGGAAGTATTTTTTCACAGAGATAGTGGTGGGTGCATGGAACTGCCTTCCTGAGGAAGTCGTGGGGTCAAAAACTGGGGGAATTCAAGAATGCATGGGACAGACAAAAGGCAATTCTGGTGGGGGGGAGGAAGAAGTAGGCTGTTGGTTAACTAGGATCTGCAGCTTCTCCAATAGGTAGGGAAATGGGCAGACTAGGTGGGCCAAACGGTCCTGTCTGCCGTCAATGTCTACGTTTCTATGTAAACCATACCCCTTCTCGTTGCACCAGCCTTTCAACCATGTGTTGAAGTTAATAATGCAGAGATTCCTCCCCCCCCCCGTGGACTGGCAGCACCTCTGAAAATGTCACAGAGCTTGCTACCTTCCCCAGGCACCCTCTCAACACTTTAAAGTCCTCCTTTGCCTGCTCCAAGCTTGCCTTATCCTTGGACAGGTCATTTGTCCCCAAGTGAATAATGACCTCCAGCCCTCCACTCCTTGCCACAGCTTCAGCGATCCTCTGGATACGCTCCCCCACCTTCCAAGCTGTGCCTCCTGGAAGGCACTTTACCTCCCTTTCCTCTACTTTCTGCGCCAAATCCATTCCCCAGACAACTGAGTCCCCCAACAAGAGTAACAACTTCTTCCTATGCAGTTCTCTTCCTCCCACCACTGGGTCTCCCAGCTGGAGGACCCTCACTTTCTTCCTGGTCTCAGCCTTGGGTTCCTTTGCAGGGCTGTCCAGTTCCTCCAACACTGTGTAGGGGTTTATGGGCTGGACTGGATGGAGGATGTGTTTCTGACCCCTTCCTCTGAACCTTACTGAGCTCACCATAGTCCATTCTGTCATCTGCCTGGGTGGCCATTGTGGCATTGGCTGGGGACCTAGTGACCTCTGGGTGGGGGAAAAGGTCCCCTGACCTCCGCCCGCAGCCCAGAGAGGTGCCTGTAAATGGGGCAGCACTGTAGTAACCAGAATGTTTTTCTGAAGACTACTGCACCACTCCCTTCATCATCTTGAGCTTGCTGATATTCCTCCCCTCCTAACCTTTTTTTTTCCTTTTCCTTCCCTCCCTTTCTCTCCTTCTGTAGTGACTTACAGCTTCTCTCTCCTCCTCTTGTATGTGTCCTTGTGGACCTAGCTGCTAGCTACACCCTTTGTAATTCTGCCTATATACCAGCTAGGCTATTGCTTGTGCTGTGCTGCCTAACTGTTCCTGTGTCTTTAAGTAGGTGTGGCTTGGCCTTCCACTATAAAGGTAGAGCACCCGGGGGTGGTTGGGGAATGGGGGTGGGTTGTTCCTTTGGCACTCGGTGTCTACAAAAAACAATCAGGTAAAATAGACTTTCTTCAGTAAACTACAGGGCAAAAACACAGCTCTAGTTTAAGGTAGCTGGTAGCTGCTCTCCCTCTCAGCTTCTACAGCAAACAGAGTTCACAGTCCACGCTTGTTTGTAATCCACAGTACCTCAAGCCTTCTTCAGCTCCTACCCTTATTAGACGCTTTTTTCACAGAGTTTCAGTAACAGCTCTAGTCACAAAATGACTGCAAATATTCTCCCAGCTAGATTACCTCCCTGGCAAATTAAAGTTACACTAAGTAAAGGTAACACCAAAAACAGAGAAGTGAAACACTGCCTTCTACTTACTATTGCAGGCCCCTGAATTAAGAATTCAATTTAATGTACTCAGTAAATCACCTCCTTGCTGCAGGGTAGCTGGTAGCTGCCCTCCCTCTCAGCTTCTACAGCCTCGGAATACACTTGGCATACATACGTCAGACCGTCATACTCCGCGAAGTGTCCAAGAGGGACAGGTGGAACAGAGGAAAAGAGTACCAGTTGGCAGGATAGCAATCATGGTTCCCCACAGACCCCACACTGCCTACTGGGTAAATGGACCCACTGATTGAGTAAGGCATCCAGAAGGGCTCAGGGTACCTCACCCCTGATGGCCCCGCCACAGCAGGCGATCTGTGGAAGTACAGGTGGGTCCCATGGGTAAGTCTCATAGATGGCGAATGATGGGGTTGGGGGGAGCATGGAGCTGAAGAGGGCCAGTTGGTGCAGAAGGGGGGAAAAGATCTGACATCACAGTGTGCAACAGGAGGATACACCACCCACGTGGTGGCATGAGCTTAGTTTGAAGATGTTCCAATGACTCAGCTGTCTCCAGCTAGACTGCCAGAGTGTGGATAGTGAACTGAATCCCAGGTGGTAGAAAAATAAATTAACCTGACTGGCCAAGACTGATAATACGATCATGCATTCATTTCACATCGAAGCATGATCATGATTCAAATCTCCTTTTTATAGTCAAAAATTCTGTTCACTAAGCAGCAGCGAGACATTTTACATAGATACATAGAATGTGGCAGCAGATGAGGGCCGCTGGGTCCACTCAGTCTGTCCAAATGTGTTTTTCTTTTCAGACTTTGCTTAATCCATGTCGCAATCTCTTCTCCCCTCTACCCTACCCCCACGATTCACTTATGCCTATCCCAGGCATTTTTTAACCTAATTATTGTTTTCACCCATACTACCTCCTCTAGAAGGCTATTCCAGGCATCCACCATTCTTTCTGTGAAGAAATACTTCCTCACATCCCTCAGGCATTTACCCCCCTCCAGTTTCATATACTGCACCCTTATTATAGAGCACCTTTTCCTTTGAAACATACTCTCCTCCTATACCATCACTCCTCTCCTCTCCTCCAGGGTGTACATATTTAGCTCTTTCAGCCTTTCCTCATAGGGCATTTGTTACAGACCCTGCACCATTTTGGTAGGCCTCCTCTGGATTGCTTCCACTCTGTCTATGTCCTTTCTGAGATGTGGTCTTCAGAACTGTACACAGTACTCAAGGTGGAGTTTTACCAGCGATTTATATAGGAGTAGAACCACCTCTCTCTTCCTGCTGGAGATACCCCTACCTATGCACCCCACCATCACACTAGCTTTTATGACTGCCTTATCACACTGCCTGGCCACCTTTAGGTTATCCAATATGATTACCCTTAGATCTCTTTCCTGTTTGGTCTTTGTCAGTATCACTCCACCCATCTTGTACTCCGTTCCCAGGTTCCTCTGGCCTAGGTGCATTATTTTGCACTTTTTTGCATTAAAACCCAGCTGCCATGCCCTTGACCACTTTTCCAGTCTGTTTAGATCCCTGCACGTTCTATTCACCCCCCCCCAGAGTATCCACTCTGTTACAGATCTTGGTGTCATCCACAAAGAGGCAGATCTTCCCTTTTAGTTCTTCTGCTACGCTGGTTATAAAGATATTGAAGAGGACAGGTCCCAACACTGATCACTGAAGTACCCCACTGGTCAACTTCCTTTCCTTGGAGCACACTCCATTCACCACTACCCTCTGTGTCCTTTCCACTAACCTGTTTCTTATCCAGGCTACCACCTTATTGTCTTATAGAGCACAGTCTCCCCCCCCACCATGTCACCAGAACAAACTGAGACCATACCAGGCATTGAAGAGAAATGACCACAGCTATGCGTTTATTAACCAATTATGAATACATGAAGAACGTGCACTGCCAGTTTGTCTTGATTGGCCTATATTATTGTCACACACCAGACTTCCCTTCTGAAGGAAGCTACCAAACATTGCAAGTCCATGCAAGGTACACATCCTCCAGGGCATGAGGAGTGGCTTTTGACAGGTTACTGAGACTTCTCCCCCTGTTCGGGGACACCCTGTCACTGCAGGCTCGTGCCCAAGGAGGCTGCTGCCTGGCTGCCATTGTAGTCTTAACTCATTGCCTCCTAGAAATGCCTGAAGGCATCAGCAAATCTACTGCAGTGTGTCCCAGAATGCCTACAGAAGTCACCTACAGACTTCCTGTGTGCCTTAGAAATGTCTGGAGAAGTCACTCACACGTTTTAATATTACTTGCCAGCCAGAACTGATTAGAATTGACTGCATAGTACCATTAGAAAGGTAATGCTGTGTTGAACAACTTTGCCACTGACACTTTGTGTGTATCACGTTCACATTAGGAGTTATTCACATTTGTTTATGACATTTTGTCAATCTAGAACCACCTAAGTACTTTGAAGAAAACATACATTCTGGGTATCTCAGCCAGTATAAAACAAAAAACGAATTGCATACAGTTGATTGCATAGCACCATTGGAAAGGCAATTTTGTGTGGAACAACTTTGCCACTGATACGTTTTGTGTATCATGTATACTTTATTTATTTATTTATTTTATTTGGTTTTTGTTTACCGGGTAGGTGCACTAGCCAGAAAGAGTATTTTGAGGCATGACCCGGGAGAGTACAGTCACAGTAATACAAAACTACAAGGAGAATTTACATGAATACTAAACTATTACATGAGGAATTATTCGCATAACAATAGAAATTTTGACTACAGGTTTAAAAGGAGGCAAACAGCACAGACAAAAAATGAAAAACAACAGTAATGTTACAAAAGGCAATAAATCAGGCAACAACAGGCAATTTAAGAGATAACGTAAGTGCTAATGGTGTGGATATTGATTGGCAGAGAGAGATGAGGAGGGGTTAGAGAGATAAGTAAGAGGAGTGGGGGAGGTGGCGGCACAGGCAGTATGGACCGCGATTTAAAGGGTGTTAGTGAGGGCGGAGAGATTAAGAATGTACTGGAAGATGGAAGGGGAGAGATAGAGGATGAAGGAGTAATTGATAGGAGAGGAGACTGAGAGGAAGTGCTACAAGAGGGGTGGACCCCCAACCCCTGCCAGCAGGGAGGGGGGAGGGGATTTGGGGTAGGGACTACGGCGGTTTGAAACAGGGGCAGATATGGGATGAGATGAGATGTTGTCTTAGTTTTCTCTTAAAGGAGTAATGGGAAGTCGATTGACGAAGTGTTAGAGGGAGTGAGTTCCAGAAATGGGGCACATGGTGGGCATAGGCATTACTGCCTTTTTTTGTTCGGTGTCTAGGGATAAGGACCGGGACATTTTCTGCGGAACATAGCGCATAGTTTTCTGATAGGGAAAGAAACAGGCCAGATGTTTGGGTGTTTGAGACCTAATAATGTTATCAGTGACTGATCCAAGTGCAAAAGACCTTAATTCTTTAGGTGGGAGCCAGCCAAGATCCAAGCAAAGAAGGCAGTGATGTTTCAGCCTGGGGGAGCAGGAGGCAAAACGACAGATGTTATTATAGGTTACACGTATTTTTTTATGGTATAGTGTGTATGGTTCAGATTTGTCCCTGAAACCTCACCAACACACTCTGACTCAAATGGAGAAAAATTGTGTTTAATACTACAGAAATAGCTGTATTTTTTTACAAACAAATTATTCAAATTACATCTAATGTCTGGATGCTTAATTTGGTGTTGATATGTTACATATTTCCCAACAAAAAAAGGTTTATGGTGCACTTTTTAGTGGAAAAAATATTTTGTTTTGC
This sequence comes from Neoceratodus forsteri, assembly GCA_016271365.2. Lineage (NCBI taxonomy): Eukaryota > Metazoa > Chordata > Ceratodontiformes > Ceratodontidae > Neoceratodus > Neoceratodus forsteri. The sequence goes on along the minus strand of CM057451.1, from coordinate 844,904,910 downwards.
TGTTTCGACCAGCACAGAAATAAAACTAAATTACCCATTATTCCTTGCATACCACCAATGGAAAGGTAATTTATGCTAAACAATTTTGCCACTCATACTTTGCATCTAGTCCTTACGTTTTTTGTGCTATTAGCATTTGTTTGCGGCATGCCAATTATGGCTTGATTTTGCTTAGAAAGGCCCAGGATTCACTGTTATCAGTATACGGGAGACAAGCGCTGCAACTTCAGAGAGCTCCCGTGGAGGCAATGAGTTAAGTGTGAGCCCCGGCTGGATGGTCCAGCACTCCTGTCGGCCTCCGAGTGATCTGTTCTGCACAAGACCAAGATCCCCAGTTACCCAGCTTGCCTCAACCAACCAATACACAACACATCCAACATTCTACCCCAGGACCACCATGGTTTATATTCATGACTGTGATGCCCTAACATACCTAATCAACTAACCTGCTCTCGCTGGAGAAGGCAAAAAACCTGGAAAACTCTATGGGAAAAAATGGGAAAATTCCTTCTCGACCCCTAGTGTGGTCATGATCAACGAGCCCCTGCCTGCCTATGTTCTCCCCTGCTTTTACGAAGGTGAGTCAGGGTTGGGCTTCATCCAAGAGGGGTGACAAAAGAGGGCAAACCCCTCTTGCACCGACCTTATGTAGGTAGATGCTCCTCCCCTTCGGCTTCTGCCCACCCCTCCCCTGGGAACACCTCTCTAATCTACCTGTGGCCAACCCTAGTGGGCTGGCCTCCTACCTACCTGCCCTCCCCACTCCCCCAGGTGACATCGAAGAGGGGGGCATGCCCACAGACAAAAGGCTGTCCCCTGCTATTGTCTTATAGGGCACAATCTCCCCCCCCCACCATTTCACCAGAACAAACTGAGACCATACCAGGCATTGGAGAGAAATGGCCACAGCCATATGTTTCTTAACCAGTTATGAATACATGAAGAATGTGCACTGTCAAGTTGACTTGGCTGACCTATATTATTGTCACACACCAGACTTAGACTTCCCTTCTGAAGGACGCTACCAAACATTGTAAGCCCACGCGAGGTACACAGTCTCCAGGGCAGAAGGAATGGCTCTCGACTGGCTACTGAGAGACCCCCCCATTTGGGGATGCCCTGTCACCACAGGCTCATGCCCAAGGAGGCTGCCACCCAGCTGCCACCGTAATTTTAAGTGGTGAGCTCTGGCCGGATGGCCCAGCTCTCCCATCAGTTTCTGGGCGATCTGTTCTGCACTAGACCAAAATTCCGTAGTCATCCCCCCCCGCATCAACCAACCAATACCACCTAGCTGACACAGGCCAGCTCCTGTGGCTCGTCCCCCCCACAAGTATGTTATTTTAATGTTCTCTCCAACGCTCCATGTAGGTTTTCTAAGTACCTGTCTATACCTATGCTTGACAAGTGTACTCTGTCTCTCCTGTAAAGGTCTGTATCCTTTGCTCTGATTTTGTCATATCTAATTGCAGTACCAAATATACTTCCCATAAAATGCCCTCATGGCGGCATTATGCTGGCATCTCACTTTTTCCAGGGCCTTGGGGTTACGGGCGTGGCGCCAGTGGCGTCTTTGAATGACGTCTGACCATACTATTTGCACCTCAGGCCACATGCCCTTCAGATATTTTATTTATTTATTGAAATGTTTCACCAGGAAGACACACTGAGCAACAGGTTGTTCGTCTCCCGGTGTGACCTGGGAGGAGAGGGGTACAATAGGGATGACACATTTTACATTCAAGTTACAAAGATCAACATAGTATACAATCAATTAATTAAGGCAGTTGTTACAAACTGTGTTGTATACATATGTAATTTATGAGAACAAGTAATAAGTGCAATGGTAATAAGTGAACAAGTGCTATCGTGAAATAAGGGGTGAAGGAGAAAGAGGATGAGATGACAGATAGTGCAGAGTCGAGCCCGGAGAAACCCCTTCAGGATGCAGAGAACCCTGCAAGGATACAGGGGACTGGAGTAGGGATTAGAGAGGGAGAGAGAGAGATGGAGTAAGTGTGATTAACACCTAGGAGAGGAAATAAGGCCTGACCCAAAAAGAGAACCCTTCAGGTTGTGATGAACCCTGCAAGGGGGCAGGAAAAGTTCAGATGATTGTAAACCCTCCTGTGGTTAGACATTGTAGTTATAGAGTGATAGTGAGAGGGAGGGAATGAGAAACAACACCTGGGAGGGGATGAGGCCTGATCCAAGGAACCCTCCAGGATGCTGGGGACCCTGCAAGGGGACCTGGAAGGCCAAGGATAAGTAAATGGGGGAAGAAAATGTGGCAAGCCTAGGCACTATAGGACCCCCTTCAGGATGCTGAGAACCCTGTAAGGGGAGCGTGAAGGTTATGGAAAAAGGGGAGAGAGTAGGGGAAGGGAGAAAGGTATGAGAACTAGCACCTAGGAGGAGGGGTTAGGGTCAGTAGACGTAGTAGAGTCGATAGAGGCATTGGGTAAATTCAGAAGGGGGACAAATTGTAAGGAGCAAGACAAAGGTAATTAAGATGGGTCATACCAGGAACAGTTAGATGCAAGAAAGTTGGAGAGGGCAGTGTTGATGGAACAGAGGGAGGAGGATTGTTGGCTTTGGGGAGGTAGAGAGTTTCATATTTTAGGGAAATGGTGAGAGTACCCAGACTGGTCTGAAAGGGTGGTGCAGTGGGGGACAGTTAGTGTGCGAGTGTCGGTAGATCTGAGGGAGTAGGAAGGAGGAGAGGGTGTTACAAATGAGGAGGAGAGGTAGGGAGGGAGTTCACCCAGCCAGTGTTTAGCGGTGAATTTAGCGCAGTGCAAGAGGCATCTATTTGGAAGGGAGGGGAAGGAAAGGGCTTGATAGAGGTCACAGTGGTGGGTGCGAGTGGGAGCATCAAGGGCAAAGCAGCAGAAGGAGTTGAAGAGTGTGTCCAATCTGGTCAGGGAGGACTTAGGAGCAGCACCATAGACTACGTCGCTGTAGTCAAAAATGGGGAGGATATCATCTGGACAAGCTCATGCCTAGCTGCAGGAGGGATGCAACTGCAGTTCTTTAACAAGGCACTGAGCGTGGTGCTCAATTTTTTCTGGATGGTGTCAATGTGTCCAGAGAAGTCGAGGTGCTGGTCTAACTAAACCCCAAGGTATCTGAAGGACGAGGTGTCCTTAAGTAAAGTCCCATCAAGATTGCAGAAAGTGGGCAGGGAGGGAAGCCTAGAGAGTCTCTGCCTTGTGCCAAAGGTCATGGAGACTGTCTTCTTGGTGTTGAGGAATAACTGATGGTTTGCAAACCAGAGCTGGACCGTGTTGAAGTCGTGCTGCAAGTTGGATGTAACCTCAGCTGGGAATGAGTCAGATGCATACAGAACAGTATCATCAGCGTACATGCGTATGGTGGAGGATGGGGAGCAGACAGATGGCAGGTCATTAAGGAAGATGGAGAACAGAAGGAGATCAAATATGGAGCCCTAAGTGATGCCATTGCAGCTCGGGAGGGGTGGCAAGATGGCATCTGTGATCTTAACTGATTGGGTTCTATCAGTAAGGCAGACCTTAAACCAGTTAGTGGCAGAAGGGGTTAGACCAGCAGATGAGAGGGAACCAAGGAGAAGGGAGTGGGAAACAGTGTCAAAAGCCTTGGCTAGGTTGACAAATATGGCTGAGGTGATTTAGCCATTTTCCATCCCGGAGAGTATGGAGTCAGTGAGCTGAAGTAGGGAGGTGGTGGTAGAGTGTTTTTTTCCTAAAACCAGATTGGAATGGGGTGAAGAAGGAAGTATCAGACAGAAAGGAGGTGGGCTGAGAGAGGACTAGATGTTCTTGTAGTTTGGCTAGGGTAGGGAGTAACGAGATGGGGTGATAGTTGCCAGGGGATGAGGGGTCTTCACCTTTAGGTAGAGGGAGGACCACTGCATGCTTTCATGTGGTAGGGACATTGGAGGATGAGAAGGAGAGATTTAAGATTAAGGAGAGGGGGTAGGCAATGGCCGGTGCTGAGAGAGAGAGAGAGAGAGAGGAGTTTAGGGTCAATGTCATCTGGGGAAGATCCTTTTGAGGGGTTGATGGTGAGGAGGGCATTTAGAGTATTGGTGGAGGAGACTGAAGAGAATGAGAAGGAGGGGTATGGAGAAATAGAAAGTGGAGCATTTTTGGGGGGATAGAGGGGCAGCTGTGACATTTGAGGGGGGAGGGGTAATTAGGGAGGGACTTCAGCACCTCAGTTGCACAGGAGGTATAACAGGAGTTAAATTCCGCAGCTATGGCATGGGAGTCAGTTACATGTTTGCCATTTACCTTCAGCACTGGGGAAGGGGGGCGGGACTGAGGGGTAAAGAGGGCATGAACCACCTTCAAAACTTGGAAGGGGAATTTATGTTAGTGTGGAAAGTATTTTTGAAGTGATTGGACTTGGCTAGCCTTGTTGCCCTGGTACAGGCATTTCAGAGCTTACGGTAGTCCGTGAGGTTGCTAGGAAGCTGGGTGGATTTGTGGCGCTTCCAGGCATGATCTCTGGCCCTAAGACAGGCTAAGAGTTCTGGAGTAATCCACAATAGGTGGTTATCTCTAACCCTGGTTTGTTTGACAGGGGCAAAGCTGTTCCAGTTTGCACAGAATATTTCTTTGGAGTAGGCTAGAGCCTTATCAACTGAGAGGGAGGAGACTAAGGGAGACCAGTCAGAGAGAGAGATAGGTTGTGCAGGAGAGGTTCAAGATCTAGGGATCTGTAGGAGTGAAGTTGCAAGGTTTTATGCAGAGATTTTGGTCTGTGGATTTTCCTGACAACGAATATTGGGTTGTGGTCGCTGACAGCATCTGGGAGGATGGGTGGTAAGAGCCCAGTCGATCAGGGAGTGATTTTGTGTCTTATGGTTAGGGTGGGTGGGTTCCAAGATCAATTGCGAGAGGTTCAGGGCTCCAAGATCATTACAAATTTTGGATGTCTTGGGAGACAGCCAGTTTAAGTTAAGGTCACCCAAGATGTATAGTTCACCAGAGCGAGAAAGGGCTGTGAAGGAGGTTATGAAGTCAAGAGCAACAGAGGGCTGGACATTTAAGCAACAGTAAATGCCGGCTATAAAGATGGTCAGGGTGAAGGGCAGAGTTAAATGAATAGCCAGTGCATTGTGGGATGCTGGGCTAGTGGATGTATAAATAATAGAATATTGGAGGGAGGTAAGAATGCACATGGTGACGCCACCACCTCCACTTGCTCGGTCTTGCTTCAGGAGGGAGTAGCCAGGAATGGAGACTGAGAGATCTGGGATCGTGCTCTTTAGCTTAGTCCATCTGAGGACATCCAAAAGTGGTGGTGGTGTAGCACTCTGCATCAAGGAAAGCTTAAAACCATATGAATTACACCCAATAGGTAACCAGACATATAATAATGAATTAATATGGGTGAGAATACCTACATTTTCATTGAATCTAACTACTGGTCTGGGATATAGATCACCAAACCTAAAGTCGGAAGAAACTAACTTTCTCAACAAAACTGCACATATGAACTTATCAGGAGACTGTATCATTATGGAAGACTTCAATTTCCCTACCACTGATTGGATGTTAGGGACCGGATACAGTATTTTGGAAAGGAAATTTATAAAGGTTATAAAGGTTATGTCACAAAACAATCTGGAACAGAAAGTATTAACAGCTACAAGAGGAAGTAATATATCGGATCTAATATTCGTAAATTCTGTTACAGGTACCCATAGTCCTAAAACTCTCCCTCCATTAGGTAGCAGGGATCATATAATGGTACAGTTAAATATTGAAATAAACCAAATCAAATTGGCCAATGGTGTAACAAAATTAAAGGATTATTATAGGGCAGACTATGGCAATATAAAAGCATTTCCTGAAAGCTGGGATTGGAAATCAAAGTTACAAGATCAAAATTTAGAGAAAGCCTGGTATATCCTAAATGGAAAAATACAACTATGTATTCAACAATGGGTCCCAAAGAGAACAAAATATTGCAATAGACACAGGGCACCCTTATGGTGGAATCATATGATACATCATTTATTTTTCTTCCTTATAATTTTATATAAGAAATACAAAAAGAGAACACCACAAACAAATTTCACTGTATATAAAACAGCGGTCAAGAAATAAAAAAAAATCTAATCAAGAAAGCAAAACAAAATTTGGAGAAAAGCTAGCAACCAACGTAAAAGATAACAAAAAAAAGTTTTATAACTATATAGGTTCATTAAAAAACAACATCAGTAACATGGTAGGCCCTATGATGACCCAGACTGTTCTAGTAAATAAGAAATACAAGATGGCTGTAGAGCTCAATAAATATTTTCTCAGTGTCTATAAGGAAAAACAACTGATTACAAAAGACCTTCAATGTCAAACAGGGATTTTCCTAAATTCACACAAAAGGAGGTAACAGATGCTTTTAAAAATATCAAATGAATGAGCTCTGCAGGGCCAAATGGAATCACGCCAAAATTCGTAAAGGAATTAGCATCAGAGCTAGCAGGACTTATCACATCTCTAATACCTCACTGGCAGAAGGAAAAACAATAAAGGAATGGAATGAGGCATTACTCATGCCTATATTTAAGGGAGGAAATAAACAGGATGGTAGTCAATCAATCTTTATTTATTTAAAAGGTGCCTTTTCCTACAATCAAGGTGCCTGTACATAAATTATAATCCATCAACAGTAACACATTAAAACCATATAATTTAAAATAATAATCAATCAATAAACAAATGATGGTCCACACTGTATTAAACTTCTTCTAAAAATGCCAGGCTAAAAAGGTATGTCTGAAGTTCTGTCTTAAATCTCTGGACAGTCAGGCAGTCCCTTATCTGACGAGGTAGAGAATTCCACAGGGTCGGGACCATAAAAACCAAAGAATGGGTCCCAGATGTTTGAAATCTCACCCTGGGAATCTCTAGCAATCCCTCTTCGATGGATTGAAGTGGTCAGGAGGGGCAGTAGAGAGAAAGAGATCTTGCAGGGAACCGGGTCCCTGGTTGTGTAGGGCTTTATAGGTCAGCAGACTGACCTTGAAGGCACACTGGCAGCCAGTGCAGTCCATGGAGCACAGGCGTTATGTGACTGGTCCTTGACGTACCAGTCAGAAGCCCGGTAGTTGCATTCTGCACCAGCTGCAGGTGATGGATATCAACCCCCGGTAGCCCTACGTTAAGGGCGTTGCCATAGTCAAAGCGAGTGATCATGAAGGCGTGAACCAACGTAGGAAGATCATCAGAAGGAAGAAAAAATTACTCACCTTAGTAATTATATTTCTTCTAATGGAGTCTTGCTGTATTCTGACAATTGCAGTGATTCCCAACCTTTGAACTGCCCTGGAGAACTAAGGGTTAACTTTCCATGCAGGGCATGGAACGCTGAGCTCGAGCTTGGTTGAAGTCTCTGTCTGGAGTGTTTTGAACTCAAACCGTCAGATTCTTAAGAGCCCAACTAAACTAAAAATTCTATGTGGAAATTGTAAAAATTCTACTAGCCAACTGGCTAAAAAGTTTTGGATTCCCAAGGAAGACTCAAGTCAGGAAACCCAAAAACTAAACCCAAGAATAACAATAATAAATAAGCACCCAAACAAAAAGGGAGGAGGGTGCAAGCAGATACACCCCTGGGTTGCAACACTGCACCTGCCCACCCACTTCCCAAAAACAGGTTCTGAGAGGGGAGGCAGGGAGGGAAGTCAGAATACAGCAAGACTCCATTAGAAGAAATTTAATTACTAAGGTGAGTAATTTTTTCTTTGAACAACATGAAGTCTTGCTGCATTCTGACAATTGCAGACTACCAAGTAGTACCTCCAAGGAGGAGGGACAGAACCTACTTTGGGAATAGACTCTGAAGTATTGCTGTGCCAAACCGAGCATCACTCCTAGCCTGGATATCCAGAGAGTAATGCTTGGTAAAGGTATGGACTGTTTTCCAGGTGGCTGCTTGACAAATTTCTAGGAGAGGGATATCCCTGGCCGCAGCCAGGGAAGCAGCTGTACCTCTTGTGGAATGAACCCTCAGGCCTGAGGGTGGAGTTTTTCTCAGTTTTTCATAGCAGAATTGTATACAAGACACAATCCACCTGGCAATAGATCTATTGGTGGCAGATTCGCCCTTTCCCACTTCTCCATAAATGAGGAACAACTGGAGGAAGTCAAACCTGTGACCCTTGGTATGCTCTATGTAGTCACTAAGGGCTCTTTTGACATATAAACTGTGTAAAAGACAAAGAACCTCTGTGCGTAAACACTGAGGCAAGGGTTACCCCAAAGGGCATTTGGCTGGGAAGCCAAGTTTCAAGAAAATACAAAGTCACACATGCCCCCACAATGCAAAGCATCATGGGCTGTATATGCAAATCACCACAGAATGTTATGCTGGTCCAACTTTAAGCAGAATTGCATGGTGCCGAAAGGCCTCTCACACAGTTTGAAAGGTGCTAACAGAAGACATAGACACGTGTTTCGTCCTACCAGGACTCATCAGTATGCCTCGTCTGTTTAACACCCCAGTGGACTGGACCAGCTACCCCTAAGGCAGTGTGCCTGGGATATATTGTGGTGAACCCATTAAAATAAAAAAACATTTAAAAGACAAAGAACCTCTGTGCGTAAACACTGAGGCAAGGGTTACCCCAAAGGGCATTTGGCTGGGAAGCCAAGTTTCAAGAAAATACAAAGTCACACATGACACTGTGTGAGAGGCCTTTCGGCACCATGCAATTCTGCTTAAAGTTGGACCAGCATAACATTCTGTGGTGATTTGCATATGCAGCCCATGATGCTTTGCATTGTGGGGGCATGTGTCTTCTGTATTTTCTTGAAGCACTGAGAGGCCTTTCGGCACCATGCAATTCTGCTTAAAGTTGGACCAGCATAACATTCTGTGGTGATTTGCATATACAGCCCATGATGCTTTGCATTGTGGGGCATGTGTGACTTGTATTTTCTTTAAACTTGGCTTCCCAGCCAAATGCCCTTTAGGGTAACCTTGCCTCAGTGTTTCGCACAGAGGTTCTTTGTCTTTAAATGTTTTTTATTTTAATGGGTTCACCACAATATATCCCAGGCACACTGCCTTAGGGGTAGCTGGTCCAGTCCACTGGGGTGTTAAACAGACGAGGCATACTGATGAGTCCTGGTAGGATGAAACATGTGTCTATGTCTTCTGTTAGCACCCTTTGCAAACTGTGTGAGAGGCCTTTCGGCACCATGCAATTCTGCTTAAAGTTGGACCAGCATAACATTCTGTGGTGAGTTGCATATGCAGCCCATGATGCTTTGCATTGTGGGGCATGTGTGATTTTGTATTTTCTTGAAACTTGGCTCCCAACCAAATGCCTTAGGGTAACCCTTGCCTCAGTGTTTGCTGCAGAGTTCTTTGTCTTTAAATGTTTTTTTTTTAATGGGTTCACCACAATATATCCCAGGCACACTGCCTTGGGGTAGCTGGTCCAGTCCACTGGGGTGTTAAACAGATGAGGCATACTGATGAGTCCTGGTAGGGCCCAAGCAGCGTGTCTATGTCTTCTGTTAGCACCCTTGCAAACTATGTGAGAGGCCTTTCGGCACCATGCAATTCTGCTTAAGTTGAACCAGCATAACATTCTGTGGTGATTTGCATATGCAGCCCATGATGCTTTGCATTGTGGGGGCATGTGTGACTTTGTATTTTCTTGAAACTTGGCTTCAGCCAAATGCCCTTTGGGTAACCCTTGCCTCAGTGTTTACGCACAGAGGTTCTTTGTCTTTAAATGTTTTTATTTTAATGGGTTCACCACAATATATCCCAGGCACACTGCCTTAGGGGTAGCTGGTCCAGTCCACTGGGGTGTTAAACAGACGAGGCATACTGATGAGTCCTGGTAGGACGAAACACGTGTCTATGTCTTCTGTTAGCACCCTTTGCAAACTGTGTGAGAGGCCTTTCGACACCATGCAATTCTGCTTAAAGTTGGACCAGCATAACATTCTGTGGTGATTTGCATATAAACTGTGTAGCCTCCTCTATCTTGAGGAAGAATGATCAGTGAAGAAAACAGGGAGAGACATAGACTGGTTTAAATGGAAGTCTGAAGCAACTTTAGGCAAGAACCTTCTATTGGTTCTAAGGACCACTTTATCCCTATGAAAGGAGATAAAATCAGGTTCCACTGACAGGGCTTGCAATTCACTGATATGTCTGGCAGAGGTAATGGCTACCAAGAACACAGTTTTCCAAGTCAAGTACTTAAGCTCTGCGGAAGACATAGGCTCAAAGGGGGGTTGCATAAGCTGAGCAATGCAAACATTCAAATCCCAGGCAGGGGCAGGGTCTCTGAAAGGGGGATTGGTGTGAAACAATCCTTTAAAAAATTTACAGAACACAGGATGGGAAGACAGTGAGGAGGCTTCCCACAGACAAAAATGCAGAAACAGCTGACAAGTGTACCTTGAGAGTAGCTGGTCTGAGGCCTAGGCCATTAAGATGGACCATATAATCCAGAACTGTAGGCAATTCAGCAGTGTCTGGAGAAATATTCTTTTTAGAACACCAAATGCTGAATCTTTTCCATTTGGAGTTGTAAGTCTTTCTGGTGGAGGGCTTTTGAGAAGCCTTGAGGATGTCCAGAACCCCTTGGGAAAGATGCAGATCTGCAAACTCTAACTCTTCAAGAGCCATGCCTCGAGATTGAGAGACTGAAGATTGGGGTACCAAATCCTCCCCTGAGAGGATGTTAACAGGTTGTCTTTCCTGGGAAGAGACAGGGGAAGATGGACTGCTAGGAACAGCAACAGGGGGTACCAGGGCTGTCTGGCCCAATCTGGAGCAACCAGAATCACCTTGCAAGGTTGAGACCTTATTTTGACTAAAACTTTGAACAGGAGTGGAAAGGGGGGAAAGGCATACAGAAACTTCCCTTCCCAATTCAGAATCAGGGCGTCCAGGGGGACTGAGCCCAAGACTGGAGGTCTGCAACAAAAGAGAGGAGTCGGTGATTGTCTGGGACTGCAAAGAGATCTATCTCTGGAGTGCCCTACCTTGAAAAAATCACTTTCAACACCTGAGGGTCCAGGGACCATTTGTGATGGCCCTGAGAAATCCTGCTCAGTGCATCTGCTATCACATTGTCCTTGCCTGGAAGATGAACTGCTACAAGATAGGCTTGCAGGGAATAAGCCAGGGACCACAACTTCATGGCTTCTGTGCACAAGGTTGTGGACCGAGTGCCTCCCTGCTTGTTGATGTACCACATGGTGGTAGTGTTGTCTGTTCTGACTTAAACCACCTTGTTCTGAACTGACTGTGAGAATGCTTTTACAGCTAGAAAAACTGCCCTGAGCTCTAGAAGATTGATGTGGAGAAGAGATTCTTGGGGGGACCACAGGCCCTGGGCAGTAAGGGACCCCAGGTGGGCTCCCCAGCCCAGAAGAGAAGCACCCATGGTAAGGACCACTGAACAAGGCTGAGCAACAAAAGGAACACCTTGCCTTAAATTGTCCTGATCCTGCCACCACTGGAGGGTCTGGATCAAGGTTGGAGTCACTGGAATCAGTTTGGTAAGGGAGTCCTTTCTCTGAGACCAGAAAGCTCTCAGGTGGGACTGAATATCCCTCATCTGGAATCTTGCCCCTTGGACCACTGCTGTTGAAGCTGCCATGTGGCCCAAGAGCTGGAGGAAATGCCTTGCTGGTCGAGATACCTGAAGGCTGAAGGAAGAAGCTAGTTCCATAAGAGCCCTTGCCCTTTATAGAGGAAGAAAGGCTCTTGCTCTGAGTGTGTCCAGTTCTGCCCCTATAAAGGTAAGGAGCTGGACTGGTTCAAGAACTGACTTGGGAAGGTTGAAAAGAAATCCTTGGGAAGTGAGCACTTGCTGGGTCACTTGCAGGTGAGACTTGACTTGGTCTGGATACTGACCCACTAATAGCCAATCATCCAGATAAGGAAATATGGAAATCTTTTGCCTTCTTAGAAAGGCAACTACTACTGCCAGACACTTTGTGAAAACCCTTGGAGCTGAGGTTAGGCCAAAGGGCCTTGCTCTGAACTGATAGTGGCCTGAGGGCAACTCGAACCTGAGGTACTTTCTGTGGGAGCACCTGATGGGAATGTGAAAGTAGGCACATTTGATGTCAAGGGAGGCTAGCCAGTAAGAGATGTTTGTTCAGATATCTTAGGTCCAGGATGGGTCGCCACTCCCCTGTCTTTTTGGGGGTCAGGAAGTACCTGGAGTACAGTCCTTTGTCCCAGTGTAGGGTAGGTACTCTCTCTATAGATCTTAAAGCTAGGAGAGAAGAAACCTCTGCCTCTAGGGCAAGGGTTTCCGAAAGATTTGCAGGTGGAAAAGATCTGGCTCTCATCTTTGGACATTTTTTGAAGCTGAGAACCAGTCCCTGGCTTACTACTTCCAGGACCCACTTGTCTGATGTAACAGACATCCAGTCCTGGACAAAGTAAGCCATCCTGCCCCCTACTGGAATAGGAGAGTCGACCCGGGCAGACCCATCAGGGTGTCTGCTTGGCAGGGGCTTTAGGCTGAGGGGTGGATGCAGGCCTGCTCATTCCCCTTCTGTCCCTCCCTCTGAAGAACCCCCTCTGCGAAAAGGAAGAAGAGGCCTGTGCTTGGTAAAAAGGCCTTTGAAAAGGCCTGCTCCTGCCCCAGACTGCTGCCTTTGAGGAGTTACCTGCCTTTCCTTGGCCTGAGCCTGTAAGTGGTCCTGAACTTGTCCATTTTCTTCATGTAATTCTCTGTCTGCTCCCCAAACAGAGAATTACCCACTACAGGAAAATCCATAGCCTTAGCCTGGGTGTCCTGTGAGAGGCTAGTACATCTGAGCCAAGCCATCCTCCAAAGAGCCACAAATGTAACCATGACTCTTGATGAGACATCATTAGAGTCCACAGCAGCATGAAACTGAACCGTAGATACCTCAATCCCATCTGCAGCCACCGCCTCCAGCTCCTTGGCTAGCTGGGGGGAGGCCAGTTTAGCCAGTGCCAGTACAGTGTCTCACCTGGACTTCTGGTACCTGGCTGTATAGGCCATGTAATTCGCCTGCCGCGTCCCAAAGAAGATGTCCATACTGCTTCTTTGCCATGGCATCAGTCTTCCTGGAGTCCTTGTCCAGGGGTGTGAAACCAAGGAATATTTGCCTTGTCACAGGCAGCAGCCTGCACTACCTAACATGGCTGCATTGCTGATATAAGAACTCCGTGTCTGAGCCTGAGTGTATACCTCTTGTCCATTCTTCTATCCACAGGAGGTATAGTGTTAGGAGACTTTAAGATTTTTGTGTCTGTTTCCCAAAAGATTTATGCAGGGGAACAGACAGTCTCCTGGACTCTGGGATATCCATCATCTCTACATAATCAGGCTCTTCTTGATCTTACAGCCTCCTCCATAGGAAGCTGGAGGGTTTCAGCCACTTTTCTGTAAAACATGAAGTGGAAGGGGACTCAGAAAGCCTAGGAGGAAACACCTGATGGTCTGTCTGGGGAGATGTCCGATTCCACAGGCACATCCAGACCTTCACTTACATCATAATCCTCAAATTCCCCTTCCTCTTCAAACTCTGGTTCATAAAAATCTTCAGGGGTACACTCTTGAACCGGGGGAACCAACCAAACTGAACCCCTGCCAGAAGAAGCCAGATCGGTCGCAACCGGACGGAGGGATTGCACAATCTGAACCACCCTGGCTATCTCCTCGGCAGTCGAAACATGAACCTCTGGATCTGAACCGGTCGATTTATCTTTGCGCTTTCTTTTTGTCTGAACCGATCCCTCAGAATTGGCTCTCCTTTTGCCCGAAGAAGTATCACCCTGGTCAGAGGGCACTCCTTCTGGTTCGGTCGAAACCGAACCGGGCTGGCCATCCGGGTCAGCGGACTTCTCGGCCTCCTTTTCCCTCAGACTACCTAATCTCTTCTCAAGGGTAGATTTGGGAAAAGTTGTACATATTTGGCAGTCTGATTCGAAGTGGTCAAACCCCAGAAAATAAACACAGGTGGTGTAGGGATCAGCCTTAGCAAAGACCTCCACACACTCACTGCAGTGTTGAAACCCAGTGGACCCAGTTTTTTTCTTTGGTTTCTCAGACATGGCCAACCTAACCAAACTTACTCTTTTTTCAGCAACCGCCAGGCAAGACTCCTTTATCGGTTCCTAACCGTGTCACGGGTATTGGAAAAAACTGGTTAAAACATGTTTTTTTTAGAACCGATAAGAACCGGTAACCACACACTAAATATAGCAAAAATTCACAATCTAATGGTCGGTTCAGCCGAACCGACTGCACTTTTACAAGTTCCACACAGAAATAAAGAACAATTCCTATCTAGTACTCACGGCACCACAGACAGAGACTGAACCGACTATGCGGATACTTTTTTTCAGTTTAAACCGACGAAAAACTGAAAACTTTAACTGACTTCGAAGTGAGCTGAAAGAGAAATTTCCGGAGTGACTGTTCAGTGAGGCGGAGTAAAGAATCTGACGGTTTGAGTTCAAAACACTCCAGACAGAGACTTCAACCGAGCTTGAGCTCAGCGTTCCATGCCCTGCATGGAAAGTTAACCCTCAGTTCTCCGGGGCAGTTTAAAGTTTGGGAATCACTGCAATTGTCAGAATACAGCAAGACTTCATGTTGTTTGAACCAAGTGTTTCACCCGGGCAATATTCCTCAGATGGTAAAATGAGGTCTTGACAATGGCTGACACCTGTGATTTCAAGGTCAAGCCATCGTCCAAAATAATACTCAGGTTCTGCACCCGGTCTGAGGTGGCTAGCTGGACACCCCTGAGCCAAAGACCAGAGGGTTGTCCTGCCAATACACTCACCTTTCGATGATCAGTATCCACCACCAACACCTCAGTCTTATCAGGGTTCAACCTCAGTCAACTAGCATTCATCCAGTCTTGGATCTCAGGCAGTTGTTAAACACCATGAGAACATCTCCCTGCTCGGGTACAAAGGACATGTACAGCTAAGCATCATCTGCATAGCAGTGAAAACTCAGCCCATACCGCCTAATAATGTCCCCCAATGGCAGCATGTACACCGCAAACAACATGGGTGCCAAAATAGAGCCCTGCGGCAACCCACAGGATAGGAGGAGAGGATCAGAGGAATAAATTCCTGAGACCACTCTCTGTGTCCTACCCTCAAGGTAAGATCGAAACCATCTGAGGATGGTACCAGACAGTCCACAGATGAAATGCAGGGGCTCCAATAACACACCATGGTCCACAATGTCAAATGCAGCCGAGAGATCAAGGAGGACCAAGATGGAACGAGTCCTCTGATCACACGCTATTAGGAGATAATTAAGCACTCGAACAAGGGCTGTCTCAGTGCTATGCCTCTTCCTAAATCCAGACTGGAGAGAGTCATAGACATTGTAGATAGATAAATGATCATCCAGCTGCTGCGCAACCACCTTCTCAATAACTTTACCCACAAAGGGCAGGTTAGAGGCTGGTCTGTAGTTAGCAAGATTATTTGGATCGAGGGAGGTTTTTTCCAAGAGCAGTCATACTACCACTTCCTTAAGGGTATCTGGAAAGATTTCCTTCTCCAGTGATTGCCAGACTATCTCAGCCAGGACCGGGCTGATTTCCTCCACGCATCCCACAAGGAGATACGTTGGGCCCAGATCCAAACTACAGCTGGTTGGCCGCAGAATCTGAATGATCCTCACAATGTCCATGATATCTGGTCAGCCAAAGTCAGACCAGACAAATCGGGTGCTCGCAACCTCCCACTGACCTCTGTCGCACCCCATAGAGGGGGCTGGATGGATACCAAACCTGATGGTGACAACCTTATCTGTGACAAATTGAGCAAACCCATTACATCTTTCTTGTGACAATGCTCCACCGTACTGCAGACAGGTTGGATTGCACAATCTGTCTACAGTCTGGAAGAGCTGAACTGGTTGATTCTGAGCAGCGGCAGTCTCCTTGGACAGGGAATTCTGCCTTCTTATGGGTGATTGCTGAGTGATAGACAGCATAATGATCCATCAATCTAAGCCTGTCAACCTACAGGCCTGACTTTCGCCAAGCCCTCTCTAACCTTCGACCCACTCTTAACTCCTTCAAGGCTCCATCAAACCGAGGGGACCTTGGGTGAAGGGTGAGTGGTCGAACACGAGCAGGAGCAATGGAATCCAGGGCACCTGTTACTGCCCTATTATAGGCAAGAACAGGGTCCCCCTGGATCCAAGCATTCAATCGATAAGCCCAATAGGTCCAGCACCGCCATTAGGTGGTAACTATCGACCTATTGGTTTAACATCAATCTTAGGAAAAGTGCTGGAAAGGCTACTGCAAAAAAAGGATTGTTGAACATTTACAACGCATAGGTCACACAGATCTGACTCAACATAGATTTTTCCCAGGCAGGTCTTGTTTAACCAACATAATACAATGTTCTGAGCCCGTAAGTGCTGCGTTAGACAAAGGAATATCAGTGGATGTTGTCGTTTTAGATTTTTCAAAGACATTTGCCACAGTCTCCCACAGAGTACTGATTGAGCAATTAATAAGGCTGCAGTTACACCCAAATATCATTAGATGGATAGACTCATGGTTAAACAACAGAAGGCAGAGGGTAGCTATAAGGGGATACATGTCAGGGCTCTGTTCTTGGCCCCATACTTTTCAACATACTGGTTTTATGTATGTAGGCATCAAATGGCACCTGGATGTGCAAATATGCCGATGACTGCAAGGTTGGTGGCATGTTAACTGATCTGGACTCTGCTAAAAAATTCCAACAAAATCTAGACCAACTACCAAAATGGGCGCATGATTACAAATGAATCTTTAATGAGGCAAAATGTAAAGTAATGCACTTGGGAAGAAACAACCTGTGTACCATTACAAAAAACAACTAATGAAAAGGATTTAGGGGTCCACGTAACATCAAACCCTAAATTTGATAAACATACAAATGAAACCATAAAAAAATGCTATGGCATTCTTCACTGTATCCTCAGAAATATAAAAAGCAGAGACCCTGATGTAATTATTCCTCTGTACACTTCCCTGATTAGGCCACATTTGGAGTATTGTTCTCCTTTTGTGCTTCATATTCAATTGATGGTTAAAACAAAATTGAAAAGGTCCAGAGAAGACTCACAAAAAGCATTACAATTATAAAGGATAAACAATATGGCACAAGGCTACAAAAATGATACTCTATGGAATAAAGAAAAATGAGAGGAGAGGAGATATGTGCCTCACATTTAAAGCTTGTCATGATGCTGCTCTATTAGAAACACTTAGACTTGTAAAGCAAAATTCAAATAATGATAATACAAGATCACGCAATTATAAACTTAGAGGAGAGATAAATTAGACTCATAAAAGAAATCATTGGTATAGCCAGAGAATTATTACAACATGGAACACACTCCCTAGAAGTGTAGTGGAAAGTGATAGTATGGAAACTTTTAAACGTAGATTAGATACAGATATGGGAAATAAAAAATATTTATACCAGCATTAAAATAAGGAATGGTGACAAGTTCAATGAAGGACTTCGGTCTACAGAACTTGTAACCTCTCTATGAATCTATGATGTTTATGTGATGATCAGTATGTCAGGTTTTAGAGTGGCTACCATGGTTTGTAGAAGGTTGATATTTTTTGCAACAAACTACGTACTGCATATTTAGATGAAGGATCTTGAAACCCTTTGGGAGGACAGCGGGAGTAATAGAAGGGGCCAGGGTAGATAATGGAGCATTCAGGGCATGAGATGCGGATGGACCAGGGTTGGGGTGGATATCTCCACAGGAGAGCAAGAGTAGAGCTAAGATGAGGAAGTGAAGCTTGGGGCATTTAGAGTTAGATGTCGAGGAATCAGTGAAACTGGCAGGGTAGTGCGCATGAGAGTAGGATAGCAGGAGAAGAAGGCAGCAAAGAAGGTTGGGACAGTTAGTAATGAAGCATAAGGGATAGAGGGAGAATATGACCATAGTTCAAAGGATGGGGAGGGAGTGATAGCGAGGATGTAAGTAGGGGATTGGAGATAGGAGGGTGCAGAAGGTGAGTTATTTGGCATTTACGAGTAAAGACCAATCGGAGGGGTTAGGGAAAGTACTAGCAGTAGACAAAGGGGGACAGAAGGAGTTTCATGTTGCAGGGCATGATATGTGTAACAATATGATCTATATAGAAGAGCAGCAATTCTGGAAGTAGGGGTAAGAAAAAGGAAAAAAGATGGGAGGAGCAAGGTGAGGGGTCTGTCTTTATTCAACAGATGCTTAAATAGAGCAAAGGAGAGGTATCTACAGTATATGAGCAACAGGCAGGGGTCACTTAGATAAAGATTGTGCCCCTCTAGTGGCAGAAAAGTATAACTTGCTAATGGGAAAATGGACAAAACTTTTTTTTATCTATAATATTTGCTAAGATTACTGATTGAGCCAAGAATTCAATATATTAACTATTTCATACTACAACAGCTGCTAACTGAACTACTGGGCTGAGAATGCAAATAAAAAACAATAGACACAGTAGTTATAGCTGAAAGCAGAGCTAGATAGGAGAGAAGTCAGTCCAATCAGTCAGCAGAGACAAGGTTTTAGTGCCCAATGAAAAACTGTCTTCTGCCAGAGCACACCAATCAATTGTGCAGTTTAGGATCTGAGCACCCAGCTGAAGCAGTTACCTGGACAGACTTCAGGGCAGGCAGGCAGAGATGGTGACTGTGACCGGCTGGTAGGAATGCCAGAGCCACAGCTGTAGCAGTGATGCCTGCTCAGGACAGTCCTGGAAGAGAGAGGGTATGGTAAGAGTCTTAGTTAAGACCAGCAAAGGACAAGGAGTGGCTAAATCGGGGGGCAGGCAGAGAGACAGAGAGCACAAATGATAGCTAGAATACTTCAATAGAAGGGTGGAGAGATAGAGGGAGACAAAGGATGGCTAAAGCAGGTGATAAAAATGGGCGTTAGCAAGAAGAGGAGGAGAAAGGTCAAGGAGGGGGTAGTTTGTATTCTCAGCATTAAGACCAGGTTGAAAAACAAGTGAAGGCAGGGGTGAGATATCCAAGGACAAAAGTAGCAGAACTGAGACCAGGTTGAAGAAGTAAATGTGTGTGTGTGTGGGGGGGGGGGTGTCGAGAAGAGTCAAGGACAGGAGTAGCAGCTAGGTAGTTAGATATGGCACAAGGCACCAGAGACAGAAAATGGCAGCACAGTAGGTAGATAAGTTGAGGCCAGGAGGAACTGAGATTTTCCTGGCAGACTTTAGTATGAATGATATAACAAGTTCTCTTTTGTTTGCCTGAGTAGGTCAATGGATGATGTAGTAGTCCCTATATCATTACTCCCTCCCAAGTGAATCATCAGAATCTGTGGAAAGCCCTTCCATCAAGCTTCCTCTGTGACCACTGGAAGAAAACTGTGCCAACACATGCCCCTGCAGCCCAACCACAGCACTTCACAGGTTCAAGGATCCAGATTCAGATTCTTTCCCCAATGGCTCTTCCTTGCATGTATGTTAGCCCAGTGCACGTGGGAGTGCCCACATACCCAAATCTGTTTCCTCTGCTATTACCTGTCAAGACAAGAAAAGAAGTTAAAGCACATGTGGTCTTACATAACTCTCAAAGGCCTGCGACCGCCATCTCCCCAAGGCCTGCATTTGTTCATCTGTGAAACCCAACACCAGGGCTAAGATGTGGCTCAAATTCTGAATCAGTGAGTGTTGTACCCACTCCTGTCTATCCCCAGTCTTTCCAGGCTCTTGCTCAGCACCTGCCTGAACTGAAAGACCAGAATTGGTGACCCACTGTCATGGCAAAAAAACGCTGCCCCATGCTCCGTTCTATGTGACATACAGTTGTGTACCATCTTCCGTATATTCCCATTGTATGCTGGGTGGTGGCCTGAGACAGCACCGGCAACCACAGGCCATGCTATCTGTCTTGCTCTTCCTCAGCTGGATAAACATGCCAGCCTCTGTCAGCGTGACATCTCCATCTGTCAATGCCACTGGCAAGTCTGCTGCCTTGCTTGGCTGCACTACATCAGAAAACCTAAAGGTGCTGCAAAATGTGACCATGTAAACTGCCCAGAACAGGTGGGCTTCAGCATCAGTGGAACACTCCTCGCCTAGCAATCCACAGACTTGGCTCAATAGCTCTTGGCTGAGAGGCCGCCTGCTATCCAGCCTCTGCGGGGGCCCCACGGGCCCATCCCTCTAGTAATTTATGCAAGGGGAAGGTGCCAGTCTGATCTGCATACCCCATCACTTTTGAGAACCAGGCAATACCTGCCAAGTGTTGCCCAATTACTTCCACCTCTTGTGAAGGACGTATTCGCACAAGTCCTCTACTGGAATAGGCCAGGTGTTGTCCCACTCTTGTTCTTGACGTATGCTCAGAAAGCTATCTACTCCCCTCTGATAAGTCACCCAGGTGCTCAATGCTAAAGAACCTCTGATCAGTTCCCAGGCTTTGGGGTTACCAAGTCCCACAGGTACGGTGGAACTTCCATGGGGCCTCTCTCTGCCGTTGGTGCCAGCTGACGTAACTTCTGCCACTGCGAACAAGAAAGAGCATCAGCAATTCCATTGTCCACTCCGGGTACATGCTGTGCCCTGAAGCTAATGTTCAACAGTAGACATCTCAGTACAAAAACCCTGAGGTTCCCCCCAGGGTCCCCCCCCCCATTATTTGTTAATGGCATACACCACTCCCATGTTGTTCGACCAGAATAGGATAGCCCTGTCCTTAAATTGTTTGCCCCAGATTACCAAGACAACCACTATCGGAAAGGACTCCAGTAGTAGTCACCTGTCTCGGCAGACTTCCTGTGTGCCATGAGCTGCGCCAGTGACTAGCGCACCATTGCCCTTGGATATAAGCCCCAAACCCCAGGCCACCTAACATGTCTATGAAGAGCTCAAGCTCCTGGCTGGTCGACGGGGTCTGCCAGAATGTCTTGCCATGGGAAGCAACTGAGGAAGGCCCACCAAATCCCCAGATCCTCCCTCACAGATTCCATAACATGAATCCTATAACAGGGTTTGAAGCAGCCTGCGTGCACCTCTGGGCTAGACGTCGCATAAACCTCCTGCCTATCGGAATGATCTTACACACAAAATGCAAGTGGCCCACCAGTTGTTGTAGCTCCCGGAGTGTCATCTTTTTTGCCCCTGCCTCTTTTCTCAAGAGTTCCCTTAGTGCCTCTAACTTCTGTTGGGGCAGCCTACATTCCATGGCTACCGTGTCCATTTCCATGCCCAGGAAGGAAAGGGTGGTAGTGGGGCCTTCTGTTTTCTTCTGGGCCAATGACACTCCAAAGTCTGAACACACCTCTTGGAAGGCGGCCATGAGCTGAGCACAATTGGTAGTGCCCACCAGACCAATGAACAAAAAGTCATCCAAATAATGGATGACCTCTTCTCTACTGGCTTGTTATCCTGTAGCCCACTGCAGTGCTGTGCTGAATTGTTCAAACACCACACATGCCACTGCACAGCCCACTGGCATGCAGCTGTCCCCTAAGTACTGCCCCTTGAACTTCATTCCTAACAGGTCTCTGTCATTGGGATGCACCGGTTGGAGCCTGAAGGCTGATTCAATGTCTGCCTTCCCCAGTAGGGCCCCTTACCCAGCCATCCAAATCACCTTGACAGCATCATCAAAACACGCATACGACACTGCCGTGTGCAGTAGGTCTATGAAATGCTCACCAATTCCCCCTCTGGATAGGACAGATGGTTAAATCAACCTGAACTCCCCGCGGTTTTTGTTTGGTACCAGACCAACTGGTGACACCCTAAATGCTAGGCAGCAGTTTGAATGGACCACTCACACTGCCAGCCACTATTTCTTTGTCTAATTTTGCCTGGACTGCCTCTGGTCGCTCCCTGGCTGACTTCAGGTTCTCCGCCTTGAACGTTTGGCGTGGACTCTCATACCGGATCTGGAATTCTGCTCCAAATTCCTCTACCAGGTAGCATGCGACCTTCACATCCGGGTAGTGTCTTTTTGTTTTTAATTTTTATTTAGTTAGTTCTCTCCATAATATTACAGTTCAATGCAGTACATAGCATTTCTTCAGGTTCAATATATGTAGTCATTGGCAAAATAATTGATATCCGTCATATTCCAACATTAAAGACAATATTGCATTATTTTCCTGCCCCCCCCAGTCTAATACTTAATTTATTTTATGTTCTTAGATACATCTGCTCCTTGTTATTCAGGGTAAAAACGACTCATCTACTTGAGAAATATATAAAACCCACTTCTTCCATTTAATCTCAAATTGCCTATATCGATCCCTGAAAGTGGCTATTGTCTTCTCTAAGTAATACACCTCCTTCAAAATATTAAGCCATAGTTTCAATGTAGGTGATACTTGCCTATAATAGTTTCTCATAAACGCTTTTTTTGGCAACTGCTATACATAAATATAAGTTCTTCTTTTAAGGTGGTATTACATTATCTTCCATGATATATAGTAAGACCAGCTGTGAATTGAGCCTAATGTAATTTTCTAACAAAGCTGCTGTACTCAAGCCCACCTCCCTCCAAAATTGCTGTAGAATTGGGCATCCCCAGAATATGTGTACTGCATTTGCCTGTGTTTCCCCACATTCCTACCAGCATTTGTCCGAGGAATCCGGGTATACTTTGCTAATTTATCTGGAGTATTAAAAAATCGTATATAGCATTTCCATATAAACTCCTTCCAATATGGGGCTTGTGAAATTGTCATTGAATGCGGATTGGAGCAATCCAGAGTTGGAACGAAAAATCCATCCCTAGCTCCTCATTTCAGGCCCTCAATATATTTGCAGTACAGCTGGTCCACAATTCCTGTAATGCTTTATATGTATGTCCTATAATATGCGGGGGGGATAAATCCTTTCAATGCATCCATGATTAACTGTATATAAAGAGGAACGGGATCCAGAAGTGTTTTCTTTTCTGGAACTTTCTCTGTTAAATATGCCTTCACATGAAGGTATCTGTAATGGTCCCAGTAAGGAAGTTGATATTCTGATTGTAGTTTAGAAAAGGGTGCCACTCCATGTAAATCCAAAAATTAGTAGGTATAAGTTAACCCCTTACGGTGCCATCTACAAAATGCTAAATCAAAATGACCTGGAATGAAGTCCTCGACTAACATCAGAACTTTAAAGTAATAAAAACAAGGCTCCAAGTTTGATTGGGCTCTCAACTCATACCATGAGACTGAAGTATTTTTTGTTCCAAAACAGAAGTCTCTGAATTTAGGCGGAGTAGTAAGTGGGGCAAATAAAATAGAAGCAATATCAAATAAGTCATTAATTATAAATTCTATGGCTGCTGAGGGTTGAGGCGCTGGACGCCACACCTCGCGTCACGCCAGCGATCCGGGTTTGGGAACGAGCCCGGGTGCTGGGGGTCGGCAGGGAGGGAGAAGGATCGAGTGTCTGAAGGACAGCTCCTCTCTCCATGGGGGGGATCCAGGGGCATCCCGGTGCAGGGGAGACCCCCGGTGGAGACCGGAGGTACTACTACTGCTTCTGGGAGCACAAGTACAGAGTTGGAGGCTGATGCCTGGCCAGAGCGTGGCAGGGCCTTGCTGCGCTCATGACCATTGGCGACAGTGCCGCCTGCGGCTCAGGGAAGAAAAGTGGAAAAACTGGGGCCAGTCCACGGCGGCATGATGGCCGTCTTCCGTGACGGACTCTCTGGCGCCAAGGGTGCGGCAGCAGTACGGATCCTGACTGGGGTGGGTTAAGCTCGGAGGGAGTGCTCCCCACCACCACTGCCTTGTGAGGGAAAGATGTGGGGGTAGCCCATGAGGCCGAATGAGGGAGCGTCGGAGGTGAGTCCGAGGAGATGGCGGCCGGATAGACCTGGGGAGATGCCAGACGTGGAAGGTAAGGCAGACCGGTGGCCCCTGGGGATAAAGAAATAAGTAAAAAAATAAATAAATAAATAAATTCTATGGATTTCCAGGATGTATAGTAATTTTTATTAACACAGGACAGTACTGTACTACTAGTAACTGCTCTATGCTATTCCATGAGATTAGGGACATTAAGACCCCCCAAATCTACAGGAAGTTGTAAAATTGACCACCAAATTCTAGGGCACTTTCTGGTCCATATAAATTGCGAGAATATTCTGCTCCAAGTTGTAAAATAGCATCGCGCTGGTGTAATGGGTTAAGTCTGAAAAAATACAATATTTTTGGAAATAATGTCATTCTAATAGCATCTATCCGAAGGTAAAAGGACAGGTGCATATGGTCCCATATTCCTAGTTTGTCTTCTAATTCTTGGGTTAATGGCTCATAATTTAAAAGTTCCAGGTGGGTCAAATTGTGTGTCAAATTGACTCCCAGTACCGTACCCTGTTACAGCGCCATCTAGAGGGGGAAGTCTCTTTCAGTGTTTTCGAAGGGGAGTTGAATGTTAGTATTTCGGTTTTCTGGACATTCGTAATACATCCAGAAACAGATGCAAAACGTTGTAAAACTTTAAATGCCTCCGGAATGTAGGTTTCTGGTTCCTATAATGTAAATAAAATATCATCTGCATATAGCGAGATAGAATAAGCCTGTCCCCCAATAGGGATCCCTTGGATTCCCTGGTGGGCACGAATTGCTTTTGCAAGGGGCTCTATATAAAGGGCAAATAAAAGGGGGGAAATGACAACCCTGCCTGGTACTTCTAGACAGGAATAGTGGTGGGGAAAGGTGGCCATTGACTTTAATATAGGCTCAGGAATTTTTGTAGATTTGCAGGACCATGGTGATAAATTTGGCCGGGAATCCAAATATTTCTAAAGTTTTCCATAAAAATTTCCATCCCACCTGGTAGAATGCCTTGTTGGCATCTAGGCTGATTAAGGTGGCAGGAATTTTTCTCTGGTTTATGTAATCTATTAAGTGAATCATTCTCCTAATATTGTCCGCTGTTTGTGTCTGACGAATAAAGCCTGATTGATCTGGGTTAATAATATGGGGA
This sequence comes from Neoceratodus forsteri, assembly GCA_016271365.2. Classification (NCBI taxonomy): domain Eukaryota; kingdom Metazoa; phylum Chordata; order Ceratodontiformes; family Ceratodontidae; genus Neoceratodus; species Neoceratodus forsteri. The sequence goes on along the minus strand of CM057451.1, from coordinate 844,879,963 downwards.
AGAATTTCCTCTACTCTACTAGACAATATCGACATAAATAATTTATAATCCATGTTTAGAATTGAAATTGGTCGATATGATGCCACATGTCTAGAGTTTTTCCAGGTTTTAAAATAGGAGAGGTCACCCCATAATCCTAGGATGGTGGAGGAGTGCCACCCTCCTGGATCTCTTTAAATGTTGCCAGCAATGGGGGTATAAGTTCTTTAGTATATGTTTTGTACCATTTGGACAGAAACCCATCCGGTCCGGGCACTTTGCTGTCTTACTCTTTGAAATGGCAATTTTAAGTTCTTCTTTAGAGATGGGTACAAGCAGTTGTTTCATCTGGTTCTGGGAGATTTTTGGGAGGGCATGTTCCCTGAGAAAACTTTGACTTTCTAGTGGGTCTGGGTTTCCCCGAAGGTGAATAGAGCTGTGTATAAAATTCTTGAAATAATTCTAACATGTCTCTGGCAGTGGTTGCTCTCTGGTTTTGTCTAGGGGAACTTGGTTCTGTTATTGTAGAGGCTTCCCTATGCCCTCTTAGGCGTCTGGCCAAATTTCTGGCTCCCTCTGGTCCTCCCTCATACTTATAAGTCTTAAGATAAAACAGGGCCTGTTGGACTTTTTCATCTGTCATTTTTTGTAACGCGGCCTTCACTTGTCTCATTCTAGTTCTAATCTCGAAGTTCTGTGGGTCTAGAGCCTGTTGTGGAGTGTAGTTCCTGTTGGAGTTTCAAATAGGCCATTTGTCTCTGTTTATGTATATATGAAGCATGGGCTATAACCTCACCTCAAATTATGGCCTACATTGTGTCCCACATTATACTGGCTGTGGAATCCCCCCGTATCATCATCCCTCAAGGTCTGAATAATTTTTTCATAGAAACATAGAAGATGACGGCAGATAAGGACCGCAAGGCCCATCTCTTTTTCTACCTTATGAATGTGCCATTGGCCTTTGCTCTGTCAATGGCCTATCTATTCATACTAATCTCTATTGCTCCCTTATGCCTATCCCATGCCTGTTTGACGCCCTGCACTGTATTCATATCCACCACTTCCTAAGGTAGGCCGTTCCATGCATCCACCACCCTTTCTGTGAAAAAGAACTTCTTCACATTACCCTTTAAACGGGCCTCCCTCTAATCTCATGCTGTGTCCTCTTGTCCTGCTATTTTTCTTATATTGAAACATGTTAGACTCTTTCACCTTGTTAATGCCTTTAAGGTATTTGAATGTTTCAATCATATCACCTCTCTCCCTCCTTTGCTCTAGGGTATACATATTGAGCTCAGTTAATCTGTCCTCATATGTTTTCTGATGCAGTCCCTGCACCATTTTGGTTGCCCTTCTCTGGACTGCCTCAATTTGGTTAATGTCCTTGTGAAGGTGTGGCCTTCAGTACTGCACACAGTATTCCAGATGGGGCCTAACCAGTGTCTTGTAAAGAGAGATTATTGTCTCCCTCTTCTGACTTGTGATACCCCTACTAATACACCCCAACATCCCTCTAGCTTTACCTACTGCTTTAGTGGTCTGCTTGGATGATTTCAGGTCATCGGTGATGATGACACCCAAGTCTCTTTCTTCCCCTTGTGACTGCCAGCAACTCCCCTCCCAGCCAATAGGTGGTTTCAGGGCTTCTCGCCCCTATGTGCATGATCTTGCACTTCTTTGCTTTAAATCCCAGTTGCCACTCTTCCGACCATTTTGCTTGTTTATCCAGAGAGCTTGTCTTTCTCCCAGTTTCTTTTTAAAAGCGCTATCCCTCAGCAAGGCTGTATTCAAACGCCACTCAGAATTTTTTCTTGGAACCTTCAAATTCAACTTTAATAACAAGGGGGAATGGTCTGATAAGAAACTGGGGTACATAGCTATATCCTGGATCATATCAATATGCTCCTTGGAGACAAAGAAATAATGAAGCCTAGAATGTGAGTTAAACCATGGCGAATAATAGGTGTAGGCCCTTGATGTAGGGAACATATGGCGCCAGACATCTAATAACCCTAAGGAGGTTTGTTGTGCTTTAAAATATTTCTGAGCAGGAGTTGTCTGATGCTTCCTTATTACTGAAGAGTCTAGCTGTGGAACCAAAGTCAAATTGAGATCCCTACCTATAATTATGCATCTCTGTTGTAGTTCCATTAATTTATTAAAGTTTTAAATTTCTGTGAAGAAGGCTGTGAGGGGGGCATAAATATTAACCAAAGTAATTTTTTTCCCATATAAAGTACCAATCAGGATTATAAAACAGCCTGTTGGATCAGAATAATGTGTTTCTACTTGGAATGGCGTGGTGGCGGGGAGCAAAATCGCTGCGCCCCTGTGCTTTCCCTTGGGATAGAAGGAGGAGAAAATTCAAAAGCTACCTCCCCATGTTAACTTTTGATGTTCAGCCTCTGTCAAATGAGTTTCCTGGAGTAAAATTAAATCCCCATTCTGCTTTTTAAAATATTGAAACACTCATGATCTCTTTATGGGGCTATTTAAACCATTTATATTGAATGATAATTTTATTGGTGTTGTAGCCATGATTAATTTCCCTTATTAACTAATAACCTGTCTTTAATAAATGTCCTCCTTCTTAGGTATTCTCTCATTTGAATTATATCCCCAGGACCGAACATCTTAAGCTGTCCCCCGTCTCATAAAAGTCCATCAATATATGTGCTGCCAACCACTACTTGCATTCAGAAGCCTGTTACTATATAACTGTCAATTCTAGGTGAGAATATTTCCCAAAATAAAAATATTTAACATGAACTGTGAGGTGATTAAACTGTGATCACCTATGCAACTATAACTATTTATAATATAATATCCCCTCACCATGTCATACATTAATCGATTGAAAATCTGAGCTTTAACTTTTCTGAGGGGGTGAACTGTGACTTCCATGGAAGGGGAGAACCACGTCTCCCTGATTGTGTCCTGCCAAAAAAAACAGGTGACACTAGAGGAAAGTCAGATACATTTCTCATCTGGGCCTCTGTGGGGGGTGTAAAGCCCCGTTAAAAGAAAAAGAAAAAATAGCTCCAGTCGGATAGCAAAGGAAGAAAACACACTCTGCAGTCTGCAATTGAAATGCAAAAACTTTCTGCCTGGAGCTCTCTTATGGTCAGTCAAAACGCTCCCCTCTTACTTCTAAGAACTCTATGGATTAACTATCTCCTCCTAATTAAAGTTGCTCATTATATCCCAGTCTGTTTAAGTATTAATTCAAGAGAAGCATGTGGGAGTCTAAGACCCTTGCTGCAGTTTGAGTCTCTTTCCAGTTATGTACGAACCGCAACAGGTCACAGAGCTAGCGAACTGTTCTCTAATATAAATCTCTTAGTTCATCTGACACAGAGATTATACTCAAGAAATCAAAAGTCTCTTCTGCAATATCAAACTTAAGTATAAAAAAAGAAAAGGGAGAGAACATATAATGTTATGCTTGCTTTGGTAATTGTACTTATTACCAGATAGGTTACCTCCCATGCTGAAATATTAATTGGTAAATGAAACTTTTTAACTATAGGATCCATCAGGATATGTTTAGGGAAAGCCCCATTCAAACCTTTGCCCCATTAGTTGTTATATTTTTAAGTACCACCATACTAAAGGAGCATTTACTAAGCAGTAGAATCCCACTTTTTGAAAAACGTTTGCTAAAACTACTTAGCTTGCTGAAGAATGTTCAAAGTACTTAGAGTCTCATGTAAAGACGAGTGTTGCTGTTTTTCCTCTGAGGTTGCTCAGCGAGGAACACGCCATCCTCCTCGGAAACGTAGTAGGCCAAGGCTCAGCATATTGTCAGTCTACAGGTCCTTCCTCTGGCTGGGCGTCGAAATGAGGCTAGTCTCGCAGAGGATGTCATCGACTTCAGGCTGAAGGAGTCACGGGAGGTGCCCGGTTTTGAGACTGTTTGCCATCTAGATGGACGTTGTTCTGTCTGGGGCTGCTGGACCTCTCTGTGCTGAAATTGTAAGCCATGCTTCACCAGCTCTTCCCTTGCCGCTTCTGCTGTGTCAAATTCTCTTCTGTCAGATAGTAATTACACCACAAGACAAGCTGGATAAGGGGTAATGAACTTATAACCCTTTTCTTTTAATGCTGGTAGTATGTCTGCATAAGCTTTCCTTGCTCTCATAGTCTGCGGTGCTTAATCGTTATATATTATAAAAAGGGTCTGAGAAATGGTGCTTTCTGATTGGCTGCAAACATTCTAATAGCCTTATGTTAATCTTTTATTAACATACATGTAGAGCTTAGCCATATGCTGAACATGGTTTAAACACTGTTTAAAAACATTTTTTTATTATTATAATAGCAATAAGGCACTTCCAGGGATTATGTTAATGGTCAGTTAATCACCCTCTGGGGCATGTGGCAGTTGGCTACACCTCTTGCCACAGTACACCCCTAGAAGGTGATTAACAGACCATTAACATAACCCTAATCATGCCTTCTAAATATATATATATATATATATATATATATATATATATATATTCGGTCTGTCAATAAAAGACCTATCGTCTCCAGGCTGTTGTTAGGACTTTTCTTTGGTGGCATAAGTGAGAAATCTAGCTATAATAGACCTGGAGCGACTATTTGGGTCGGTGGATTTTGGACCCAATGCCCGATGAACATTTTCTATGTCTAACTTTATTTCATCTGGGAGCTCTTTTCAAAAGTGTTATGACAAATTCTGTAATGTCTTGATTTTCTTCCCCTTCAGGAATGCAGTATATTCGAATATTTTTATGGCGGGAATGGTTCTCTGCATCTTCTTGTTGGGCTTGCATTTGGTTTTGCTGTTCTTGTATGAATTGCAGTATATTTTCTAAGTCATCCACTCTGTTTCACTGCTGTAATCTGCCGTTCTGTATCGTCTGCTCTTTGCTCTAATAAGAAAGAGCAAAAAGTAGAGGCACCAGGGTAAGTGTGGTGCTATTGTCCAAATAAACATGAAAATCAAGCGAAAAAGAAAAAGCACCCACACAGCAAAAAAATACAGGTTACTCACCTGTAACAGGAGTTCTAGGAATGGTATATGTTGTTCATCCACACTCATTGGCAGTATCCTTGCCGCTTTAAATCTTGCCGGAAGGTCTTCAAGCTTGCTCCTCCCACCCACCCGGGTGGTATAACTCTCGGCTCCGCCCCATGGCGTAGATCTGGCCGCTGGAGAAAGCTCAGGTTGTGCGTCGAAGCCGAAGGAAGGTCGGGTGGGTCGTGTGGATGAACAACATATACCATTCCTAGAACTCCTGTTACAGGTGAGTAACCTGTATTTCTAGGGACATGGATATGTTGTTCATCCACACTCATTGGCAGACTCTAGCAGTTCTCCGGGAGGAGGAGGCAAGCAGCACACCCCATATACTTACTTGGGAAAGAGACTGGAGAACCGAGGCCCCAAAACCAGCATCGGCGTGACTCAAGGTCGATGTGGTAGTGGGTAATGAAGGTGTTTGCTGACTTCAGGTAGCAGCCCTGCAGATTTCCTGGATAGGGGCGTCCCTGGAAGCAGCCACCGTTGCCAGCAGTATAGGCGGGTAGAATGAGCTCTTATCCTCTGGGAGGCTCCATGCCCGTAACTTATACAGAGATCTATGCAGAGGTTACCCACCTGCTTATACGTCCGCTTGGCTGCAGGTCTGCCAGATGCGGCTTCAGCGTAGGTGACAAACAGCTGGCGAACCTCTCCCAATTTCAGCCGTCGCTCCTTATAATAGCGGCGCCCTTCAGGATCAGAGTATGGAGCCTATATTCGACCTCAGGTGTGATTGGGGTAGAACACCGGCAGAGTCAACACCTGGTTAAGGTGAAACTCCGACACCACCTTGGAAGGAATTGGGTGGCGCAGGACAACTTGTCCCTGTGGAAGACCAGGTAAGGAGACTCGATGGAAGCGCCTGGAGCTCTCCCATCCTTCTGGCTGGCGTGATAGCCACCAAGAAGGCGGTCTTCCACGACAGGTGAGAGAGAGCACACCTGTGCATAGGTTCGAAAATGGCTTGCCCCATGAGCTTTGCCAGATACCAGCAGTAGATCCCACGGAGTGGGGTTCCCGCACTGGAGGGGAAATGTGATCAAGGCCTTTGAAAAAGCGCCAGACCACCTTCTCCTGCGCCACCGACTGCTTCCCGGCCCGCGCCCGGTAAGCAGAGATGGCTGCCAGGTGCACCATTAGGGTCGTCGACCTAAGCCCTTGACTAGAAAGGGACCATAAATAGTCCAAGATGCTTGCCAAGGAACAGGAGGAAGGGTCCAAGCCCTTGCCCTGACACCAAATGGAAAACCTTTTCCATTTGAAGGCATAGCATTTCCTGGTCGACTCCTTACGGGACGCCTCAACTACATTGAGGACCTCGTCGGAAAGACCCAAGGCCTGGAACTCTAGCCGCTCAGGAACCAGGCCGTCAGGTGCAGGGATTGAAGGTCCGGATGGAACACCTTCCCTGATTGACTGAGAGCAGGTCCGGGCGAGCTGGAAGCTACATGGAGTCCTGGAGCTGAGACTGAGGAGATCTGGGTACCAGAACTGGCGAGAGCCAGTCTGGGGCTATCAGAATCACCTGCGCCTTGTCCCTCCTCGCCTTGAAGCACCTTGTGGATCAAGGAAATGGGGAAAGGCGTAAAGAGGCCAGGGGTCCATTGCCTCGAAGGCATCCCCTGCAGCGAGCCCTGCTGAGGGGCGGGCATGGAACAGACTCAGCCTGCGTTCTCCGTGAGGCAAACAGGTCCACCTGAGGTGTGCCCCAAAGGGAGAACAGATGCTGTACTACCTCCGGCAGAGAGACCACTCGTGGGATGCAGCCCCTATCGGCTCAGGGCATCGGCCAGGGGTGTTGGAGGCTCCTGCCACGTGAATGGCTAGGAGATCCGCCTCCAGGCTGCACGAGTGACCAAATGCGAGAGCTTCCTTGCATAGAAGCATGGGCGCGTCCCGCCCTGGCGGTTTAGATAGTATGGTCGTGGTATTGTCCGTCTGGACTCGGACCACTTGACCCCGGAGGAACGGAGCAAAGGCGGTGAGAGCTAAGCGGACCGCTCGGAGCTCCAGCAGGTTGATGTGGCATCGGGACTCCCGCGGGGACCAGAGGCCATGAGCCCGGTGTTCCCCCAGATGGGCACCCCAACCCATCAGAGGCATCGAGTCGACAGAGAGACCGTCGGCTCAGGCGGACGAGCAGGATGCCCTCCTGCAATTGATCTGGAGCGGTCCACCACTGGAGCATTCCATCCTGTGTCACCGACACAAGCTGGTCAAGGGATCGCAGCGTTGTGACCACTGGCTGGCCAGTCCCACTGAAGGGGCGCATGTTCCAGCGGCCCAACGGACCACGCTGGTACAGGCCGCCATGAGACCCAGGAGGCGAGGAAGTCCCGGGCAGGCGAATTGCCCAACCAGAAATGATCGGGCAAAGGAGGAAAGAACCTCGGCCCTGTCCGCTGGAGCCGCGCTCTGGCTCGAAGAGAGTCGAGCTGCGCCCGATGAATAAAATCACCTGCTTGGCTCGAGTTCGACTTGGCCTCGTTGACAAGGAGGCCCAGTTGAAACAGACCTGGAGGCCAGATCTCTGGACCCTCCGCCTCCTTCCTGGAGGGAGCTGCTATCAGCCAGTCGTCCAGGTAAGGGTACACCGGACCCTCGGCGCCCGAGAATGCTGTCACCACTGCCATGCATTTGGTGAAGACCCTGGGAGCTGGAGACAAGCGAAGGGCATGGCTTGGAACTCGAAGAGATCCTTCCGCTCGAGGCGAAGGAATCTCTGGTGAGACAGACGGATAGGGACGTGAAAAGCGTCCTGCAAGTCAGAGAGCAGAACCACTGCGCCGCGTTCCAAGGATGGTATTATCTGAGCCAGAGTGACCATCCTGAAGGTTCGAGACCTTAGGAACTTGTTTGGGTCGTGTATGGTCGAATGGGCGCCAGCCCCGTCCGTTGGAACCAGGAAGTACCTGGACACAAACCCTGGGTCTGAAGGAGGGTCCACCACCTCTCTTACCACCTCCTTCTGGAGGAGGAGAGTGATGTCGGCTGACGAGCACGCCAGTGAGCTGGGGATCCCGAAGCCCCGGTGACGGCTCTGAAGGTGGTGCCTGCTCGAATTCCAGGGCAGGCCTCTTCCCTACCTCAAGACCCACCTGTCGTGGTAACAGCGGACCAGGCGAACGGAAGTGCGGGCCGTCCCCACGGGGGCAGGGAGTGAGTGGCGGGGATGGGGGCGACACCCCTCAGCCCGTCACTGGGCAGGCTTGGAGGAGGGACGGCAGGGACCTCCTGGGCCCTTCCTCCTGCCTCCTGTTAGGAAGCGGCGGCTTGGGTTTGGGATGCCAAGGCCGAGCCTGCTGGCCCCTGGCGTTGCTGGGCGGGCGGCGCGGGGCACAGAAGGAGCGAAGGGCTTAGGCTGTGGTTTACGGCCTTTGTCCTTCTGGCGGAAGAACCCGAGTCAAGGTGGCATTGGACTTCTCGATCCTCTGCAGGTGACCTTCCACCCCAGGGCGAAGAGGTCAGTCCCAAAGGAACATCCGCCAACTTGTGCTGGGTATCCGAGTAAAAGTGGATATCCTCAGCCAAGCCGCTTGACAGCATAACCACTACGACACTTCCAGATCTGGCACATGAGTCCCCTACATCCAAAGCAGTCTGGAGCTGCTGTTTGGCCACTACCCTGCCCTGGTCCGCACCTGCTTAACCGTAGTCTGCAGATCGGAGGGAAGATGAGGATGACCTCATCCAGGGAGCCCAACAGGGCATGAAAAATGTGCCATGAGGACGGCGAACTGACAGCCTGACGAAGGCCGAGAGAAGGGCATAGCGTGAACTTTCGCCCGACATAGTCCAATTTCTTGGACTCCTTGTCAGGAGGTTTGTCCACATCCTGGCGTTGCCCGTAGCGGCGCTGTCGGTAACCAACCCCTCAGCAGGGTGTTCGAAAAAACGGACAAGGAACGGTAGGGACCGCATACTTCTGGCCATCCTGGCGAAGCGCGGGGCAGGAAGCAGGCGCTGCCAAAGTTCAGTGCTGGACCCACTGGCCTCGGCCACCGGAAAGGCCTCCGTCGGAGAATCCTCGGTCCAGAATCTCCGTGAGGGATACCTGGCGTTTGGAAGCAGGTTAGAGCTCCATCCCGGTAGACTCCGAGATGAGCGCGAAGCAGTCCTAGGAAGGACGACGGGCTATCGTCCATTGGCTGACCTCCTGAGACTCCAAGTCCAGTCGCTTGGAGAAGGAGGAATCATCTTCGGACTCGGAAGAGTCCTCAGAAACTGCCTCTGGCCTGAGCCACCCTTCACCTGCCGAGGTCGGTGGGAGTGAGGTAACTGACAGCCGATGGGGTAAACCCTTAGCCGACCGAGAATCCTTGGTGGAGCCCCAGTGGTGGCTGTGGGCGGAGGTTCCACATGATCAGTGGAGCAGCTGGTTTGGCCGAACAACCCGGCCTGGGTATAGGCTCCTCGGGCAAGTCGAGGGTTGTGTCGGCCGTTCGGTGACAGCCATAATGGCGGGGAAGGCGCGGTCGGCTTATTCCGGCCAGGAGGGCTGTTGCAACATAAGGTCCTCGTGCACCGTCGGCGTAATTTCACGCGAAGCCTCCCTCATCCGAGGAGGAGGCGAGGACGGCAACGCCCGCTTACAGCAGTGCGGGGCCGAGACCGCCTATGGCCGGTGGGGCAGCTGGACGCGAAGGTCGAACCGAGACCGAGAGTCCCGGAATTTCGGGGCGGTGCAGGGAGGTGTCGGCGGAACCGACACTCCTGGCTCGGAAGGTCCATCCGAGGCTCCGGAACCGGAGGCACAGGCGAGCCCACGGGATCCTCAACTCCTCCCGGGGAACGGGAGAGGGAATCTCGGCTGCTAAAGGCGACAGCCAGTCAATGAGTTAGAAAATCTCGGCTTCATCAGTCAGGAGTCTCGGTCAACTGACCTGGCCGGGGGACACCGTGAGGCCAGTGGCGGCAATGTGATCGACCCG